>OX621234.1:15375048-20375048 GCA_951640165.1 Pseudoips prasinana | reverse complement strand
AAAATATCGAACAAAGAGTTTGTCTTATATTTTGCATCGCTAATGGAATATCGAGTTCGGAGTCACTGAAAATGTTACAGAAGGCTTACGGTGAATCGAATTTATCAAAAACTCATGAGTGCGTGCTTATGAGTGGTTCAAAGCGTTCAAAAGCGGTCGAGATGTGATGAAAGATTTGCCTCGCTCTGGTAGGCCATCAACGTCTGCAACTGAAGTTAACATCGCAAAAGTGAAGGAAATAGTGACTGAAAATCCTCATTCAACTCTGAGAGAGATAGCCGCCGAACTTTCTGTATCTCACGAGTCGATCCGTACCATTTTAACTAATCATTTGGGTGTGAAACATGAAATGAAACACGAGTTAATTCCGATCCAACATTCATGAAACGCATTGTTACTGGTGACCAGACGTGGGTTTACGAGTTTGACATGCAAACTAGTCAACAAGCTTCGGAGTGGCGCCTTCCAACTGAACCGAAACCGAAAAAACCACGCCAAAGTAGATCAAAAGTCAAAATCATGTTGACTGTTTTCTTTGACTATCGCGGTGTGGTGCATCTTCTGAATTCTTACCGGAAGATCGACCGGTAAATAAAGAATATTATTTAAGCGTTATGCGGCGTTTAAGAGAGCAAATTCGACGAAAAAGGCCAGATTTGTGGAAAGAAAATTCTTGGATTTTGCACCACGATAATGCGCCTTCGCACAAGGCCATCATTGTGAACGAATTTTTGACATATATACACACATAGATACACTCAACAAATAGCATTCAGCAACCACCATATTCACCAGATATGGCTCCAGCTGACTTTTTTCTTTTTCCTAAACTCAAATTCGTGGTACCCGTTTTCAATCGGTAGAAGACATAAAGGAGAATTCGTGGCGAGAAATGAACTCAATTCCGAAAGCAGCGTTTAAAAAATTGTTTTGATGAATGGATTATTCGTTGGCGTAAGTGTATCGTTTCTGAAGGAGCATACTTTGAAGGTGATAAAATAAATTTGGATGAATAACAAACATTTTGTATATTATTGATCTTTTCCCGGTACTTTCTTGACAGAGTAGTATTTACCTTTGAATGTTACAACAACTCTCGATTTGTCCGCTGAAGCATTGAAGACCTAGGCCAAGTAAGGGAAGCAGTAAACGTCATGTAAAAAACAGCTCCTGTAAACGTTAAATTATACTATGTGCTAACAAGATGTTTGGGGCTAGGAGCTTTCACTCTTTCACTTCTTCGCAAGACAATAGAGGTGGCTCTAACAGGTTTATAAAACCACAATTTAAGTAAACCCCGCTCAATGCATGCCCATTTGGGTTCGAACCTTGGATTAGTAGTGACAAAAAAGGAAACTCTAGTTCTTCCAAGTAAAAAAAGAAATAATTGTAGGTAATATTTTTCTAGGAACCTTATAATAATCTGCCGAAAAATCTCATTTATTTCTATACAAATTAAATGATATTTCCAAACGGATGAATAACCGTTACATTTCTAATAATCGGAATTTCTTAGAATCAGCTGTTTATTTATAAAAGTTACAGCGCATTTTCTAGTTACATACTCGTTTGTTTCCCAGAGGGGGAGGCAGATACAGCGGATTTCCATTTGTTACGATCTTTGCACATATCTTTACTCATATTTTTGATTTTTTTTTAAAGACACATTATAGCTCATGTTCCGATTGGACGGACACGGCGAGATATCAGGACTCGACGGCTTGACGTGCACGTCGCGACACGTGATAGAACGCCGCAAATCTAGTGATTAAGGAAGGTTTCTTACCAAATAATATTAACAATAATATCAACTTTTTATTTGTGATTTAATAAAAATATCTCGACTAAAACAACGAGGTTTTTTTTGTTACATATGGTGTTGTACATTAGCACTTATTGCGTGCCCAGAAATATAGCATGGATAACCGCTCGTTTTACACCCACGGTGGACATGGCTTAATTTATTGGCATGATCCCTAATAAATATAAATAATCTTTTTCACCATAAAATCGAATTTCTAGACACCATGTCTGTTTAAGCATAACTATAAGCATTAAACATATCCTACTGTGTATATTTTCATTGTGGTTCACGACGACTTGTTAAATATAAAAGCTAACCATTATAGAAAAGAACTCATAACCGAGATAGCTGAATATAAATTTAGATTTGACGAAGTAAATGAGATGTCGTCGTTCTGAAATTTAAATACCTATACATTTCGATCAGACAAGCATTTTGCTTTATTATGGGTCTTATTAGAATAAAGACGGCAAGTCGAATGACGGAGGTAATTTGGATTCAGCCATTCTGTCCTTATAACAGTTACAAGGTATGTACATTATTAGAATGTCATTCGATATTTAGGTGAGGTAGAGAATAGCGTACTTTCGCTCTATGAAGTAATTTACTGAAGAAGTACCTTCAGGTTACAAAAATAGGACAGCATACATTTTATTGCGCAGGTCTAGAACCAGCATCCTTTAGCAATCTGGGGTAGGCCACTATAGACTAACGTAAACCGTAATTTGTAGTGTATAAATAATATTGGACTTTAAAAAAATAAGCTTATATTTGGCGAATAGTTTGAAATAAGATGGATAAGGCCGCATTCTGTTACGCCTCGCCTCGCTTTGTTTTTTGGAGGGATTTTCGGCGGTAATAAAATAGATTTTAGTGGTTACCGTAGCCTAAGACTTTGGCAAAACGCATGACATTACTGATGCATTGCTGACACTTACCCCCCGATAAACATTTAAATAATAATATAGATGTGTAAGAAATGTGTAGAAGTATAGTGATGGAGCCACCATCTTCTACCACTCTTTAGCAAATCAGTAACAAGAAACCTAATGAATATTATTGTTGTGAAGTCGATTAGTTTCATGGAGCACAAGGTCCATTTTCACATAGTTAATTAACTGTATTTCGGTCACTATACAAACAGCAACGACGAATCCTTCCCCACGGATGTTATTGTGGCGTCCAATGAAAAAATACCCATGCTGGAAAAAGGACATCATATTAGAAGGCATCAGTTATGTGTGGGAGAAACAATTACACTGAGTAGTACCTACGTAAACCATACTATATAGGGCATGGGTACACAGAATGTTGTATGTAAGAACTGCTAGATTATATACCTATTAAAGACTTAAATTGAAACCAGATTTCCACGGTTAGGATAAATTTACTTTTATTTAAACTCAGTATTTAACGAAAAGTGAATTCTTCTCCCATTCCGAACCGTGTAAATGTCAAATGTGGTTTTGATTTAAATCTATATAATCTAGCAGTACCTACGTACAACATTCTGTAAATGTCAAATGTAGTTTGACAACTTGATGCCGCTTGCCATCATGCATGCGGCCCGCTTGGTGGCAAGCGGTCACCGTGGACTATTGCCGCTTGCTACACGGTTTCGAACTAAATAAATGTCAAGTTAGTCCACTGCTTTTGGTAGGTCCCCGAGGCATGCATGAGCCACACCGCCCAGTAGAGACTAGATCCTACAGTCAAACCGATTACACGGTTTTGTGGGACATATGTACATTAGAAAATATATTTGTATAAATAAATAAATGAAAGTGTGCCAATGTTGATCCAGTGGTCCCAAATAAAAAAATAATATTCTGTTACCTTTTCAATACTAAACTTCTTTCAAACAAATAGAAAAATACGAACCCACGGTAAGGTGATTATTATGGGGAATGGATCATGTTAAAGACATTTTATACATATGTTACTGCGACGAAATCGCAGTGCCGTTTAGACATCTATAAAAGATGAGAAATCAAGAAAGCCAATGCAATACACAACTGCGCACTTTTTTCGGGTTATAGTTTGAATAGGATATATTACAATCTTGATCATGTCATTGCTTGTATTAGGTGTCGAATGCCAATATTATCTTCATAAAATAATCTGAAATTCCCGTTTCCAATAATGTCACAAACGAAACGCTACGCCTCATAGCTGGTGTGTTATCTACCTACTTGGGGTTTAATATCGCCATTCGCCTCGCTAGCAATATTAAAGGCTAGATAAAACCAGCCTTTGAGAAGACTATTCGCCTATGAAAGCTATTAAAGATGAATAGAAAATTCCTTTCTTAACATTATTTTTATGGGTTTATAGTTTTTAAACTATTCATACTTTAAATAAACAATATTTTTAATACCTTTGCAAGTAGACTACTTGGTTTTTAAGACAATGGGTTAAACAACTTTCAATTTTTTTATTGTTTCATAACATAATATATCGGGTTATATCAAGTCGGTGGGTGAAACTTAATGCATATAAAAATGTATGTATTACCGATTGTAAGTATACGCAAATAAAATAATTTATACATACGTACGAGGTACAGGCGCCAGCACATCAAGCTACCCCAATCTGCCAAATTTCCCCATGAAAGTGAACCTTGTGCTTAAGTGATAAAATTGAAAATCGATAAAAGAAATTTGACAGATTGAGGTTGCTGGATGTGCTGGCTTCTGTACATACGTAAGTTAGGGATAACATGTTCACGAGTATTATATTCACGAGCACCTTGACTTACATTTGTCACACGATTAATTTTATCCGTTACAAAAATATAAAAATAAAAACCTATAAAATCTATACTTATATAGATAATTAGACACAGACTCAGGACAAATAGACATGTTTATGCATTCAAATATCTGTACTGGGTGGGAATCGAATCCACGACCTCCGCCGTGAACAGGAAGCATTTGCCAAACACGCCAACAAAACGAACTCTACAATAGCAGTTTTAATGGATTACATAAAAATATTAATATATATTTTGTACTTAATGCCACACTAGATGCCGAGCGCATTAAACATAACCTGGTCGCCGTAGCCTAGTTGGTAGTGCTCCTGCTTATGAAGCTGGTGGTCCTGGGTTCGAATCCCGGTAAGTGCAAATATTTGTGTGATGGGCACGAATATTTGTTTCTGAATCATTCATGTTTTCTATGTATTTAAGTATTTATCTATCTATATAAGTATGTATATCGTCGCCTGGTACCCACAGTACAAGCTTTGCTTAGTTTGGGGCTAGGATGATCTGTGTGACATTGTCCCTAGATATTATTATTATTATTACCTATATTATGAATTTGATAATGCTAAGTTAGTGGAGCCGAACCTAGCAGTGGGCGTCTTGCGCTAGCCGCTTCCAGTGGCCTTAGTTATTATATATTATAAGGATTTATATTTCTTGCAAAGTTTCCGTCACCAATTTAATTTAGCGCAGTAGGTATACACCGAGTTACCTATTTTGATGATTCTGCATTCTGTCACCCCTCATCATAAAAGCTGCGGCCGTCCTTTAAGATATTACTGTCTGTTTAACCGTAAAGCCATTTTTCCCTAACGATACGCAATTAATTGGAGTTTAAACTATGCCTATAAAAGTTATAACGGGTATTAGGGTTAACCTGTTTCGTAGGTAACAGGTAAGTGTCGACTGTAAGTACTTGGAATTTAAGCCTCTGCAGAGTAATTTTGGTCTTTTAGCAAACCGTAAGGTTATTTTTGTCTCAGTAATAAAGACGATGGCCTAAAGCTAAGGGTCATGGAGACCCCTAGTTTTCGTATATATGAAATGCCTTTTCCGACCTTAACGGTAAGCGCCTTCGTGTACATAGTGTAGAGCAACAATCGCACAAAACCCCTAAAAACCAACCCTCTCATGCATCTCCACGTAAGTAACCGCCCTGAGCCGAGGTTCAATTCACTAAGGGAGAGCCTTTACCGCGCTACTTAGTTTCTAGTCTTAATTGCTAGACAAAATGACAGTGCAGCAGAGAAAGTTTTCTAGGATAAGAGTTAACGTCATGTTAAAGAAGCGAAGCCATAAGGATTCAAAAATCATAACCAGGCCATTCGCTTACGGATCGATAATGGTGCCAGGCTATGAGCGCCTGACACTCAGGTGACGTCTACTATTACTTCATGAATACTAAAGTGCGTAATTATGGATGCATTACGCTAAGAACAATTACCAGAAAATCAGTTTGCTAAACCTTCACATGAATTGCGTGAAGTAATGAGAATATGTATTAATGACTTATTGCATATTAAGCAAATTATATACCTGGCTACGTTATATGGGTAGATTTATTTTTACAGTCACCTCGCCGCTTCGTGTCGCGGGTTCGAGTCCCGCGCCGGATAACTATTTGTGTGACCCATAAATAGTTGTTCTGAATCTGGATGTAATTTGTGTCCGTCTATTATGTGTTTGTTAAGAACCCTGCGACACAGGGATTAGATTCCTTAGTGCGGGCGTTGTCTTAAAAAAACCTTTTAAACCTTTAAAAAAAACCTTTTATATTAAGTTAAGGAACAGTATAAGACACGCGTTAGAATATTTCATGAGATTTAAAACAATTGTATTAATTCATAGAGTATATTTTCAGTCTTATTGGGGTCTTGTTATTATTCATAAAAAATGTGGACCATTTGTATTTTGATATTTTAAATAACGAACAAAAGTGTTTTTTCATTTGATACTAGCTACTACCTCGATAATAATATGAACATAATTGAACTAATAAATGGTATATCGCCGCCGAAATTTTTTAATTAATGAAATAAGCCCGATTATCGATAAGATAAGATAAACAACAATTACAGAGAAAAATATAGAAAACATTGAAAGCAAATTGTACATTAGGCGGTCTTATTGCCGTCAGCGATCTCTTACAGACAACCTTTGGATGGACAAGAAGCAAGAAATAAAGAAAGACAAGATGATAAGGGTAGTAGTAGCAAGTTAAAATTAAAGTAGGAATTAAAAACTTTCTTACAAACTATTAATGACATTGCATGCATTTAACAGCAATACTACACATTGCATTAATAAATAACGTAATGAATTACATAAACATAATACATACATCATAACAAACAAGGACAGCGAAAATGCATTCATAGTGACAATTAGTGGTTTTTCACTAGTGTTTTGAATAAACCACTAGACAGCCCGCACAAATTGGAATCGTTGATTAACTGAACTAAAATTGTTTTAGAAACGTAGACATTGACCGCGGCTGTAGCAAATATTAATGTTAAAATGAAATGCACTAAACTACTTAGGTACACTTACAATTTTGAACGGACACTATGGCATACTTTTACACTAAAAATGCATCCTAGAAACTTTCTAACACAGTTATGACGTGACCTTAGCATACATGTACGTGTGAAATTTACAGTTTTATCTATCGAATAACAAATACTCCTACAGTGGTATTTACTTGCTAAAATCAATACCTAGATAGGAACAAGCTTAATATGTATACAGCAATTAATATGCAAAAATTCATCAAATTTATAATATTTATCTAAATGTATTTAACGTGTAAAATGTAATATTACTTCAGGCATTTGACCATTATTAGACTAACTAGTACATACTGGCCCTATCTTCAGAAATGTAGTACTAATACTAAAATTGTTATACTTTTCCCGTACGTGATTTGAACGTAAAATATTTATACCATTTTCTTTTCAAAAATTAAGTAAACCAATATTAAAAAATCGTACTAATATTATAAATGTGAAAGTTTTTGGATGTCTGTATAGTGTGTGTATATGGATGTTTGTTACTCTATCACGAAAAAAACTACCAAAAGGATTTTGATGAAACTCTATAGTAAAATAGCTTATACATAGGCTATAATTTATAAAGTTTAACGCGGGTATAACCGCGGAGCCCAGCTAGTATGTAATAAACCTTGAAATCATTTTCCCTTTTTTATTTAGAAAATACTAAAAGGAAAACAAATTTCTCTCACTTTATGACACGTACGTGTATTGCCGCAAAACTTGAGTAACAAAGCTGTATGGTTTCATATTCTTCTGCAAAAAATATAAGAAACGAAGTCACGTTGGCTTTCAGAAAACGTAGACGCGTGCCCTCTTAAATGCGAAATCTGATACGATTCGATTTCGTCGGAATGGCCCGTAAGAAATTTACATGGATCAAAATCAGTCGATCCTTGTGGTCCCAACAACTCTATTCGTGGAATTGATTTCGTTCGATATTCATCTATGATGGGATGAATACCTTTTTAGTATTCTTTTATTACATTTTTAAACAAATCTTGGAACTCTATTTTTATTTACTTATAATCGTCGTCGTATTTATTTTCATGTATATGTATCTCATATTATTGTAGAACCAGGAGGCTGATTTTGGAATTATTTAATGGCTATTAGTAAACCTCATTCGACTTGTTTTAATGAGTTCCATACACAATGTTTGCGGATTAGGAGTTGAAACTACGTTTGCATTGTTTTCAGTGGATGGGTAGTATGTAAACTCTTTGGTTTAGGCTTAATAGAGTAGAATAAATGTTTTTATTCTAAATTTGAATTAAGTAATTGTTATTAAAGAATATTACCTGCTTACTTAAGAAATGTTTGATTCCTGTTAGATAGATATAACTGCAACGATACCTTGTATATAGTGATACTAGCTGTCACGGAAAACGCTGTACTAATGTAACAATATAAATAAAACACGGAATCTCATCACAGCGCCACCTACCGAGCCCAATTGTAAATATAAATCAACGAGTGACTTATTAAATAGCGGTTGGTAGTAGATGGATGAAAATTTAGGGTTGTATGTAGTTTCAATGCCAAATCATAATAAAATAAAAATTAAACAATTTGGGTATAAAGATAAATGGGTTTATAAAATAAAATAAATTTCAAAAATTTAATAATTGGGTATTTAAAAATGGATGTTAGTTCATCCTCAGATCTACTCGATCTTCATACAGAATCTCATTCAAATCGGTTCAGCGTTTCGGAGGAGTTTGGTAACAAACACTGAGACACGAGAATTTATATATTAGCATTTCTGTTATAGCGTTGATAATATAATGGGTATCCATGACAATAACACATCTGTCCGCCTGCAGTTCCGCACTATGCATTTTTCGAGTGGGCAGTGAATACGTAATAGGCGGATGGAGACCGTTACCAGAACAAATGGGCAAATGAACTTAAGTAACTCATTTTTAAAGATGTCGTGTGGAATATCTCATGTTAAGACTAAGACTAACAGTCTTTCACTAAGATTATGGTTTCTTTTAAAGATTGTATTGTGATATTGTTATAATTTATTCACTGAAAAGTAGCGCGTCACTCGTAAGTCAGCGCAGTAGTAGCCGAAAATAACAGAAAATCGAATCATTTTAATTTAACGTAGGAACAGTTCTTTATTCCACTTTCCCCTTCTTTTGAAATATCATTACTCAACAAGAAAAATGGAGCTCAATTACGGTCACTCTACTGTCTACCTGTATATCTGTCGGTATGTATGTACATAAAGCTGTTACATGTGCATTTTCTTAAGAAATAAAATTACATTATACATAATTACGATAATCGCATTAATATTCTATTCTCAAAGATTATAGACACTAAAGACAAATAATATTAATCTGTTCTTCGTTATGTTATGACACAGTTAGTCATCTCTTGTAAGTTTGTCAGAACATTTAAAGCATGCAATTTACTTCTAGTACCTATTTAATAAAAATATAAGCTTTCTGCAATCCATATGAACATTTACTGATCTGAAAATGGAGAAATTGTAAGCTCGAACAATACTTGCCGCCACATTCCGCTAGAGACCCTTTCGACAAATGTAGAAATTTCATCCTTATCACCTGGATGAATGGCCATCTACCACCATTTCACGGGGTTTCACAAGATTATTTTTACCGCTCACTACCACTCTGTAGTCAATCAATTAACTGTAGAGGTATTTCCGGTATAACATTTATTTATTAATTAATGACACACCATCGACAGTTCACAATGCAACTTAAAATTGTTTGTTCTGTGTGATTTGCAATTACAGGTATATACAACATTTACAATAGGTATTATAACAAAACCAAAACTTAAAAAACTATATTACCTATCATTTGATTTTAAATTAAAGAAAGAAACAAAAACTAATAAAACAAGGTTAACATGAATAAATGAATGAATGATGGAAGTTAAATCATTGTTATATATAAAAAAAACATTAAATTAAAAAAATATATTCAGAGAAACAACATGGCAACCTTCAAGAAGCGAGCCGATTCCTTTCTTAAAGGCCGGCAACCTGCTTCCGGCTCCTTTGGTGTTGCGAATGTCCATGGGCAGCGGTTATCACTTAGCATCAGGTGAACCACTTGCTTGTTTGCCTTGCTATCATATAAAATATGATCTGAACTGAAAATATCAACGGTTCCAAATTTCATAATCCTCCGTCCGCGCATATTTTGTAGAATGGGGTTCAATGTTTTTGCTTTACGTATTAATATTATGATATAATTTATGCTTCATGCTATTGGCTATCAGATGCCGGAGGGCCCAATTTCTATAACGAATAACCTCCTACTCCTCTTTCATTTTGCTTTTATGGGAATATAATGACTTCAAAGTGTACTTGGTATTCGTTTTCGAACCTTTATATAATAAACTAGCTGTGCCCCACGGTCTCACCCGCGTTAAACTTAATATATTAAGCCAATATATTAGTTTACTAGCTGTGCCCTGCGGTTTTACCCGCGTTAAATTTTATAAATTATCACAGCTCCTCTGCCGTAGGTGATACCGTGATAATATGTAGCCTATATGTTGACCCGGCCTCTTAGTAATATTCATGCAAAATTTGAAGTAAATCCATGCAGTACTTTTTGAGTTTATCCCAGACATACATACAGACAAACAGACACACAGACAAAAAGTCTAAAAACTATATTTTTGGCTTCAATATCGATTGTAGATCACGCCCCAAGTATCCTTTAAAAAAAATATTCAATGTACAGTTTTGACTTTCCTACGATTTTATTATATGTATAGATTCTCAATTATAGCCTGTGTTGTTATATTTTATTATAACGTGTGTGATATATCAACTATATATTATAAAGTTTCATTGAAATCCATTTGGTAGTTTTTGCGTGAAAGATTACAGTTCCCTACTCACAAACTTATGCATTTATAATATTAGTTACTTACTTATTAAGAGGTGCTCATAGCTAGATGCTCCCACCGGTCCGTAAGTGATCGGCGAGGTTAAGTAACTAGGCGTGCGGTCAGTCCATAAATGGGTGATGTCAGAGGCCTACTGGGCGGCTTGAACACCTCTGACACGATAAATAAGTATAATATTACTAATATTGACATATTAACAGCCATCCTTAGTAATTATCTAGTTTCAAGTAAGTTAAAGTACTATTAGTGTAGGTGAATGGAATACCAAAATAATTTTCAATTTATCTCTTTCGTTACAAGGCTGCAAAATACCTACTTTTGTGATTTGCCTACTCCTTAGTATCCAGCAAAATGTAAAAAGGACTTGTAATTTAAAATTACAGCAAAAGATATTTTGCATTTCTGTTTATGAAACAAATCAAAATCAAATCAAAAAATCAAATCAAAATCAATTTATTTGCAAAAATGTGGTGCATTACAGATGTTATAATAACAATGAGTCTCACACATTAGTCATTTTATGTCATGACGTACAAACATTCACTTATTCTATACATGGATACTAATTTATGCTACTACCTATACAATAACACGTACTCAAACAAACACGTACCTTATATTCAAAATCTTCGTATTTTCTTTGTAAGCAAGGCTTTCATTAGTAATAATCAAACAAAAAATAGAAAGAAGAGAGAGACCCACAACCTCTTATTCCTCTTTCTGTACTTTTCATTACGTATTCGTTTTCGAATCTTTATGAAGTAAATATCAATATTCTTGTTCTTAAAAAGAATACTACTTCAAAGTAAGTTACAAATAAAGAAAATATAAAAGGGCTTGTAATTAGAAAGAACAAGAATTCTAGTATAACAAATTAACAATATTGTCATGCTAGGTACAAATATATGATTAGATCATGACTTACATTTGATGAAATGGAATTATATATAAATCATAAATAACATAATTAATAAGACTGTCAGTGAATGGAATACAAAATTAATTTAGTAAATTAATAATAAATATCTGATCTCCATTCTTTTTGTAGTGAAGCCCACAACGAAGCATAATTTTTGTATTGAACTTGGCTCTCCTTTTTTATATTAATGTTTTTGGTGGGATAAATCCTTGCTAATATTATAAATGCGAAAGCAACTCTGACTGTGTGACGCGCTTTCATACCTAAACTATTAAACCTATTTAAATGTAATGTGCTTAGAGCCTGAGAAAGAAGATAGGGTACTTCTTAATGCCAAAACAGGTTGTAAGAGCCAGGATTTTGAAAACTTATATAGAAGAAACTTATTTAAGGCTGTTGTTTCGAAATAAATAAATATGACTTGCAAAGTTTGTAAAAGTTGTACCTTGAAGGGTGTAAAATAAGAATAGGGAATAGGATAAATCTTTTCTAAGTTTGCGAGAAGAGATAAAATATTAGCGATATTCTGATGTAACATTACGGAATCATTTCAAAATGCAACACACCAAGCCGAAGTTCAAATACCTAAGAGCCCTCTAGCGCTTTTGTATTCGCCTCAATTATCCGGTGAAGTAGTGAAAGCTTAAGCTAGACTAACTATGTATATAACGTAATGTTAAAAAACGCAAACATACATACGATGTCTTGCTTCCACACGTTTTACTGCAGCACAACTTGTACAGTAATAGTATATTAATATCCTCGGACATTATTCACAGACGGTCATCTGATCCCATACTAAGCAGAGCTATGGTAACTAGATAATTGATATACTACGTCTCTTTTGTAACTACCTACTTAAATAGATATTTACATCCAGACTCAGGACAAACATTCCATCTTCATGCACACAAATATCTGTCCTGGGTGGGAATTGAACCCACGACCTGTGGCGTAAAAGTTAAGTATCTACCAACCACGGCAATTGGCCCGTAATTTATTGATGCTTCTCTTTGAATACTTGTGAAGTTGAATTCATTCATAAGTAATTTACTTTCCGCTGTTTCTGTGAGCGTAAGTAAATTATATTAAGTGTCACATTGGATGTACGCAAGTTATACCTAACAGCACAGTTTGATGACATTTTGGCTTGTTGATGACTGTAGTAGTCACCACTATGCCTGACTGTTTGATTTTTGTGGATAACTTGTAGAAGTTAAATAAATAGGCATGGTTGAAACCGGTGATATAATTATGATCATTATTATCGACAATTTGAAATAGGCTACAGAGTCTGAGAGTTGTGTACCAGATAAGTAGTTTATTTATTCGGTGAATAAATCCGGGACTTGTGTTAAAAGAAATCCTTATGTTACTTTCCTTTCGTTAAGGTACATTAAGGTAAATTATATTTTAATTTATTTAGTAAAAGGTGCACCAACAGTTTTTGTATATAAGACATTAAATAAAGATGGCAAAAAATAGCTAACGGCTCATACAACAGTTCCCAATACAAGCTGAACCATTACACAGTGTAAAATACATATAACCCAAAATTTTTACCCTTCTAAGACCTACCCGTTTTTAATCGTGATTTGAATATTTATTTTTCTGCTGATGTTTTTATTTTGTACATTTGATTGATTCTCTTGATGATTTAGATTAACAATTGGACCCGGTAGGTTAGGAGCTGTTGTGAGATTCTAGCTTTTATTTATATTTAAGGCAGTACAACGTTTGCCGGGACAAATAGTATACCCATATAAAGTTAATTTTAGAAATTAGCATCAAACCATGTTCAGTACTTAAGAGTACTTCGTGCTTTCGAGACCACTTATTCATAGTTATTATTATTAATTATTGTTTATAAGCTGAAGAAACCACCGTTGGAAAAACTGCAGTTATAAACTAAAATTTGGATTTTATTATGAAAAGAATAATAACAATTTAACACTGATGCTTGTATGTTCCTAACACAACCTTATTTTATTATGTAGAAAATTTGGAAAGAGGGCTTTTTAACTGAACGCAACGCACCTTTTATGACGCAGAGAATATAAAGAAATTTAATTTAATGTTAATATATCAACCCCGCCCTAAGGATGTTAAATAAGAGAAGGCTTATGTAGAAGTTTGTAATTTTTTGCATTGATAGTCATGTTATTTAGTCGAGAGAAAATAGTACCATATTTTGTAAATTATAACTTAACACTAGCTGTCACCCTCGTTAAACTTTGTAAATTATAGCCTATGTCATATTTTGATATATAAACTATATTACTACAAAGTTTTATCAAAATCCATTGAGCAATTTTTTTGTAAAAGAGTAACACACATCAATACATCCATACATCAATACATCCATATATCAATACATCCATACATCAATACATACATACATCAATACTCACAAGTTTCGAATTTACGAGTATAATATTATCATTGAAGTCAGGAGCAACAAGTTTTTAAAGTAGGAAGGATTTATGACATCTTATTCATTTAGTATCCACCATATTTTTAAACGACAGCGCCTGCACTAGGGAATCTTATCCCTGTTACGCGGAGTACTTTACAAACATATGATAGACGGACACAAATTACATCCAGACTCAGAACAACTATTTATGGGACTACTTACAAATAATTACAAATAAACACCTATTTACAAATAATTGTCCGGCGCGGGACTCGAAACCGCGACACGAAGCGGTGCGGTGAGGCGATTGTCTTAGCCGCTGCACGATATTATGGATACATGGTTCTTTTCTGCCGAAGGGTCGCATCAGCTTGTTGAGTCGAATAGATATGTGGATTTGATTTAAATGTAATATACGTCTTCACTACTAACTGGGTTGTACGTGACCAATTTTTTAATTTACTACTGGCTTTAGTACACTGTTATCCTGAAATGATACACTTATACCATCGTAAATTTTTCTGTATAGACCGATCACACCATATATAGTTTTCTATTCTTAAAAAGCGATTAGGCATCGTTTTGTATTAAAGGGCCTGTTATGTGGATTGAGTCCGACATTTTCGACAATTATTATCACCATAATTCAACCAATTTACGCAAAACCTAAGCAAATCAACTTTCAACACGAATCACTCTGTCAATTTGTGAAACCAATTAGTTTTGGGTGTATTGCGAACATACGAATGTTATATTTTACAACTAAGAATCATATTCTATACATTTCATTAAATTAAACTAAAGCGATGCGAAGGCGGGTATCTTGTAAATTATATAGATGAGTTACCTCCCTAAGCGATGTCCAACGCACAGCTGAACCTAATGAGTCAAGGAACAACTTATTATTTCAATAGGTACCTTTCGTGAGTTATGCAAATACTAAGAATTTAATTGTAGTAATTTCACCCGTAAGGGAAGGGGTTACTATGGTAGTTTATTAATTTTGATGTTTAAATCATGAAATGGTATTTTCGATAACGTAACATGGTACCTACATCTTCTAGTTAAAGATATAATAAATAGTATAGAAATATATAGTAAAGATATAGGAAATTTTATATCAACTCAAGTAACGGACACCATCAAAGTATTTTGAAAAATATCTCCTAAGTGTGTTAAATACGGGGCTAGTAATTTGTCAAATTGATATTGAGACGACTATTATTTTAATGAATAGTCATTCTGGCAGAGGACATTATTGAACTTGTATTGGAATCTAACTCCAGCGGCTCTACCTGCTAAGTCGCCGAACATCGATTTCAAATGGCGATCAAATGAATCAAGGTTAAAAAGGACTTAATCGATCGATAAATCGGCTTCCATGTGCACATGTGACGTCATAAATGGCCCGGAAGCGATTGTCAACGTTGAAGCCGATTTAACGATTGATTAAGTCATTTTTAACCTTTATTTATTTGAAAGGTAGAGCCCCTGTATGTAAAGGTAAGACTCTTTATCAAATATACTATTTTTGAAAGTTTGTAGACATATGCCTATATAAATATAATAAAATAGATATATAAGTAATTAGATTAAATAAGAAAAAAGAAATTATAATACCATATTAATAATAACTAAATACTGGTACGATTACCATTTCTGGAATGTTTGAAAGAGATTCTACAATATTATCTTATGCCCGTATATTTAAGTAGCAAACAAATAAGAACTCCCAAATCGTTGAGCAACGACAAAAGATCAGTTCGCCAAACCTGTGATTTAATGTAAATCGATTTGTTTGCATTGGTAATCTCGAGGGAAGGGAATTTGCCAAGATTAGGCGGCTTTTATATACTAGGTAAGTTCAGTGGTATATCAATTTGTTTGAGTATACTGAATTTTAAAAGTATTGAATACTATATATCAATATTTTATTTTGCCTGACTATATATATAGGTAGTTAAATAGTTTGAATATTTAAGCAATGCCATCAACGACATGCTGCGTGTAATAAATATATTTTTTTAAGTTTTCAAATTCAACACACGAAAATATAAATAACAGTTTCATATTTTCCGTTGCATACGTACGATGATACTGAAAGATTTATATTATTTAAATATTATATTTCACAGTGGACTTCCATAGAAATTGGCAATTAAGCTATTTTGTTGAAACCCGTTTGTATATCAAGTGCTGCTTCAGTCATCTACTTTACAGTCGTCACATACATTTTATTCGCAAAACTATAAATTCTTATGCAAATCTACCCTTTATCAGTAGTAGACCACATGGTTTAGGGGTTAATAACCACCGAGAAAACACCCTCCGTAACCCATTCAGAAGTCCAAATTGTTGCATAAAATTTATGTTATTATCTTTTTATTTCTAGATCTATTAATATATTAACTTTATTTCACAGGAGTTTTATGTCACACCTATAACAATAAATCTAATTTAATTTTAAGGAGAAACGGAGAAAATGGAAGAAAACCAGTGTGTGACATACAAACAATATTATTTTGGCTCTCCATACAAAGTGCACCAGCTGCTTGTTATTCCGTATGGGAAGTAAATCCTTTATTGATATTTTGCATGTTGATTTGCGACACATTGTTTCTATTTCACAGTTTCAGTTCCATTATTCATAGACAAATTAAGCTTCTTCAGTTAAATCCGCGTTTGTTGTTACACCATGTATATTGTTATACCTAGTTCGTGAACGTACACAAGGCTACATATAAAGCTATACATTTCCACTATTAGCTGATCCCGCGTTCTATAGGATTACCATACAATGAGAGGTCAGCTTATATTGGAAATTATAGCTTGTTATGTTGCCGCGTGTACAAATATTCACACTGATATTAAAATATTACCACTAAAACACCTAGTGGTGGTCTCAGCCTGGACCGTCTTCATCATCATTATCATCATCGAGATTTAACCTTAAAATTTGGCCCAAAGCTGTTGTAACGAACGTAACAACAAACAACAAAAGAGATAAAACATTTTTCAATCTGAGCCTTGGATTTGAACAAGGGGTTAGGTGGTTTAAATAACATATTACCCTTCATACGCGCATGTAAAACCGCCCGACGTAATATTTTTATTGGATTAAAAACCCGGTAACTTAGAATAAGGTATGGAGGAAGTGCTCAGTGGCTCGGCAAATAATAAACGAAGCTAAGCAGCATATTCATTACTAGCTGTGCCCCGCGGTTTTACCCGCGTTAAATTTTATACATTATCACAGCCCTTTCCCCCGTAGGTGGTAGCGTAATAATATGTTGACCCGACCTCTTAGTAATATTCATGCAAAATTTGAAGTAAATCCATGGATTTACTTCAAACCTGCTAAACCCAAAAGTACTGCATGCAGTACTTTTGGGTTTAGCCCGGACATAAATACAGACAAACAGCTTTAAGTCATTTGGTCAAAACATAGTTTAAAAAACTATATTTTTGGCTTCGATATCGATTGTGAATCACGCCCCAAGTATCCTTTAAAAAAAATATTTAATGTACAGTTTTGACTTTCCTTCGATTTTATTATATGTATAGATTCTTGACGCTATACTCAGTTACCAACATCGACGCGTCATTAGTAGTATGTAAGCTAAGACATTCGATGTCAACCTAGTATGTAGGACGCGTAACAAGTAATTGTCGCGGACGAAGTCGCGGGCACCAGCTAGTCTTCAATATATCTACTATACTTACCTATTATCTACTGCCTAGTAAATAATATCGATAGAAGTGACATTATCCATGAAAATGAAACTCACTCGTTAAAGGTAAAGTAATAAAGCAAATCAATCGTAAACCGTAATAGTAAATTGAAAATACAATAAAAGCAGGCAACCGCTTTCGGTTATTATTATTACCCAATAATATCCTCATAAGAAATCGTTCGGGATTGGAATTCATTCAATTAGGAAACCACTTGGGGTATAAGGAATGGGCCCACAAAAAAGTTTCAATAGGAATAATAAATCTGGACCGTCTTGGGTTGATCCAGGTTTTTTTACTTATGCCGTAACATTTTTGTTAACATATCTACATACTATAATATAATAAAATTATATCAAGGTGAAAAGTCTTCTTGTTGTATTCAAGGTAAACATGTTTTCGGAAAAAGTAATACTAACGTGTACTAGAAACGATAATGATGTCAATATTAAAGTTTTTATGTTTGATTTAGTTACCTCCCAATTATATCTTGAAAATATTTTTTTCTCAATGCCTATATAACATAATACAACTTCAAATAACACACGTTCTATTTGTATTGCGTCCAATAAGCTAAAATATATATAGCTTTAATTATTGTCCAAAGCCTAAAATGTTGTTTACAATATTTAATTATCAGTAATAAGACGATACAGCTGGTGCAAGTAACAACTGTCTATGAACAAACTATAACAATATGATCAAACCCAAAAGCCAAGCTCCCCATAATCACCTAGTTTACAAGTTAACTTAGCTTAATGGGCTCATTGTCAGACGATAAACTGAACAGCACCAACTTTGCCGTTTTGATGGAACCGAAATCTTAGTCTTTTGCTACATTTGCCTAACCTAACCAACATAATTGAAATATTGTTATCACCACCTAACTTTGAACCTACTCGTATGTTTTTGCAGGAGGCTATTTAGTACTGCTTAAGTTGAAGACAAAAAGGGGGTTCGATTTAAACTGCCGACAACTTCGAAGACAAAAGAAAAAAATATCTTTATTTAACTGACCAAATTGACTGACTGATCGGACCAAAGACCAAATGACTTAAAGCTGTTTAAGTTACATTAATAAGGATAACCCTTTTAATCAAATCTCAGTCAGTTTCAACTATTTGAAGTATTTGAGGGAATAAAATACTCGTAAGTCTAGACGAAAGTCCATACGAACATCTATTTATTAATGCATCTTCTCTACTAAAAATCATCCCGCTTCTTTCGGGAGATAACGTTAGGTCAATTGAAAAAATAAATAAATGAACTACGGTTCACACACTGTCCGGTATAACGACGTCAAATAGATCGATTACAATTAGTGTACGTCAGGAATTTTCAAAATTTTGTTAACATGATAACACTGCTAAAACTAATACTGATGACCTACCGAATCACATCGTGTCGAAATAAATCCCATACTTTCAGAATTTTGTGTGAACAAAATTTTCATAATTAATCGCTGATTAAATTTCCGGTAATAGCAGTATCTCTTTATGTGAAAGGGACTTTTTGAAAGTAACGCAATATATTTGTGGTGACTAAAATATCCAATTTGATAATTATAAGAAAAGAAACGAGGTCGCGTGACTTTACAGCTTTGAATTTACCAATGTCGAAACTTCTGTTTTTCACTTTACTTCTTTTTCCAAAACATTTAACTTTTTCTTCTTGTCGTAGATATTAAAATAAAAGTAATTTATAATTGGGTGCGTGAGTTTTTATAAGTGAACAGAATGGGAGGAATATTTCTGTGTGTAACAAATACGTTATTAACAAATACTTCTTCAACAGGTAGACAATGGATTTATGAATATGATATGGTTTATTACATTTTATTGTCTGTATATAAGCACGAAAAAATGTGATGACCTAGTTGTATACACACGAATATATTATATTATATATGAAACTGTGTTATTGAAAATAATATATTAAACATTAATTACTTACCTAAGATGTGAAACATAAAGTGAATAGGTTAGCGAATTTCAATCAAATTCGATGTACAATTAAGTAATTGTTAATTTTAAATAACACAGCTGCCAAACAAAAACTTTATTAATCTATTACTAATAATAGGTTAATTTCAAAAAATACTGTAGCCGTACACCTTGTGTTTTAAATTCTAGTTGATTTAATTTCTCTTCAACTTCAACAACCACCCAGAAGTCAGCCTTCGCTCTGTTAATATAAGGTAGGTTTTTAACGTTCAAAAGTTCTGATATATTAAAATAACAAAACACAAACTTTTTGCAAAAATAATATAAATAATGTTATTTATAATACGAACTTTGCACACCTTTTAAAGATAGAATGTGGAGCTGGACAATATATTATTTTGACATCTACCCATATTGAGTAAATTAAATGGTTTGATTTGCTTCTGAACGTTCAAGCGCTTAAATAATGCGCCAAAATAAAACTCCAATATCAGAGAGGGAGCGCTACAACGTTCGCCAAATTTAAGTAAGGTAGAACCTAGCGTTTATAGAGTTTTTGCAGTTTGACGAGGGAAGCATCCTTACATTACGTAATACTACGCTGTTAGCGAGGCGACCTGGAAACCTCAGCGAGGCGATCTGAGAACTTCAGTGACTTGACCTGGAAACTTCCCTCGATGGCGGAACGGTAGGAGAACTAGTACGCACGGCTACATATCAAGCTACACATTTCCAGTTTAAGCTGACCTGCCATTGTTTGGAAATCCTATACAACGCGAGATCAGTTTATACTGCAAATGTAAAGCTTGATATGTAGCCGTGTGTACAAGTTCTAAACTTTACCTTAGGAGTTTATATTTTCATCAAAGCAACAGACGTACTCGGTGCAACGAGTCAAGTACACAACTAACGCCAAATTTATGGTAATAATTACATAAGCGAACAGAAGTCATCACCTTTTAAATTACAATCTTTAAGTGCTTTTTACACTACACTTGTTTTTTTTTCTAAGATTTCTTATCACCACAAACGAAAGGCAAATCATTGCCACCTTAAAATCTAGTTCCGGCTGTTGGAAAACATTAATTATAATCTTTCTCTATATTAATAGAGAAAGATTTATAAAGCGCTCCATGTAATACAATTTTAATGTATTACTAGCTGTGCCCCGCGGTTTTACCCACGTTAAATTTATAAATTTTAGCCTATGTGTTAATCCAGGGTGACAGCTAACTCCATACCAAATCTTATTTCAAACTAGCTGTGCCCCGCGGTTTTACCCGCGTTAAACTTTATTAATTATCACAGCTCCTCCCCCGTAGGTGACAGCGTGATAATATGTAGCCTATATGTTGACCCGACCTCTTAGTAATATTCATGGAAATTTGAAGTTAATCCATGCAGTACTTTTTGAGTTTAGCCCGGACATACATACAGACAAACAGACCAAAATTCCTAAAACTATATTTTTGGCTTCGATATCGATTGTAGATCACGCCCCAAGTATCCTTTTTATAAAATATTCAATGTACAGTTTTGACTTTTCTACATCACACCACCCGTTAATACGTGTAGAAGTAACAAACATACATACTCGCACACTCACAAACTTTCGCCTCTATAATATTAGTGTGATATACTCATCGAGAACAGGAGCGAGTGTGGTCCAATCCACAACGGCAACAGGTATGGGAAATAATGACATATATGCTGCCAGCATTATAGGCTACGGCAACCACTTACATTCAGGTAAGATGTATCCTTGTATGCTTTCGTGGTGTAATAAATAAAATAATACTATTCGGAATCACTCAGGACACCTACAACATCGGTAGCCTTCAAATTAACTGTTAACTAATTAATTATATGATTTCTTAGACTACAAATATACTCTACTTTTTGGGACAATTAAGAGCGTATATCCAATGCTTAGAAAGACTAGAACTATGCCGTAAATTTGATATTAATATGTAGTTAAAAACCATTACATGACCATTATTAAGCCTTTATTACATATAATTTTCTAAAATAAAATAATGAAGATAGTATGTAAACAAAATCTTTTTTGCAATATACAAATTCTTCTTTGATAATTTAACAGCACCGGCAGGATAGCGACAAAAAACACATCACCTGCTTTTAAACGTGTGCGCAGGTAGTCTCGTAACTAGGGGTTGCTATGCGGTTTTATTAAACCGAAATCGTAGAATTCATAGCTGGAATGGAGCTAAATGGGGGGGGGGGGGGGGGGTTACCATTGGCCAGTCTTGTGTATATAAAAAATATATACTCTAAAGATAAAGATTACAACTTGTAGTAGTAGTTCTGCCGTTCCGCCACCGGCGGATTTAAGATTTTGAAGTAACACCGCTGTTTTATGTGCTTCGAGGACATCGGGATGAACCGCAAAAAATCACTATTCCGCGCGAATTCGGTATACATTACCCCAAAGGCAAATTAATAGTTAATTAAAACTAATATTATAAATGTGAAAGCAACTCTGTCTGTTGCGCTTTCCCCTTTTATTGCGTAAAAAGGGTTAAGTTGCGTAAGGGGTTGAAAGGTGGGTTGAAAACTTGTATGGATGTATCGTCATTTTAGAGCTAGCGAGTTTTAAGCTGTTGATTAGATATAAAAAATATGACATTCCAAAGTTTGTAAAAGTTTTACCCTCAAGGGTGTAAAATAACATTAAGGAATAGGGGATGAAATTTGTAGGGCAATATGTAAGGTTTAGTGAATATTTTATAAGTTTTCGACAAGAGGAAAAATATTAGATATAGGTAATCTGATGTACCATTTACGGAGTAGTTACAACGTGCGGACGAAGTCGCGGGCACAGCTAGTAATAATATAAGACATATAGTGCTACTTGAGCTAAATTCAACGTTATTGCGTAGTAACGTGAGGTGCTATTTAATTAAGTCTCAATCGAGAGTGAACATTCGGTAATATTTTCCTCTTAAATCGTTGCCTATTGTTCTTCCCTTTATTTTCTCTGACAAATTATATTGCTGTTTATTTAGCGAAATGTATTCTTCCTTGTAATGTACACCCGGGTGCTATATTAGGTATTCAGGAGTTAAAGTTTGAGCGCCTACTTATTTGGGGCTAACGATAGGCAATTGGTGAAATAGAAAACGGCCAGGCATTTTAAATGGGCTCTTTAAAAATCAAGTAGTCATCGAAATTTAACTTTAAGCTTAAAGAAATTGGAGGTAAATTAAAATAAATAAATATCTTGAATTAACCTAACACCATGCTATTTGATTCCAAACTAGATAGAGCATGAACAATGGCAACCAGACACCTGATACACATACTTATATATCTCTAAATTAATACCTATTAAAATAAATACCACGCAGAAAAATAACAAAGAATTGTGCTCATCACATATAGATTTGTCTTGGGGATCGAACCCACGACCTCTGGCTTGGCAGTTAGGTTCACAAACTACTGTACCAACAAACCAGTTATTATATGTAGCAATATACACAACATTTATATAGTACCTATACAAATGTTGTGGCCGACAATAAGATTATGCCTGAACTTAAATGTATAGTGCACGCATATTATATTCACACGTAGATAGTACGGCACGACACAGTAGACAGTGTCTTTACTGTGTTCGCAAAATGAAACCTTGTATATTTGATTACGTCAGGGAATAAGTGCAGTGATTTCATTAGTAAAACGCGGTAGATAAACTTGAATTTACACTTCCTTGCTATCTTTCCTAAAAGTTCGAGGCCGTATCACATAAAACCCACGATACTGAATCTATCCGGATTGTACCTATCATTACAATATTATGCTTTAGCCTATGACCTAGCCAAAAAATAATTACCTCAAAAAATGCGTACGGTTTTGAATCGATATAGACGTATAATAATTCCATTAACGTGACATGCTTATGGAGCTTTTCATCTGCCGCAGTCTACAAATCAGTGAGTACATTATGAGTGGCCTGGGGTCTACTCAGAATGTGTCTAGAATATCATCTTTTCTTAATGCAACACTGGCCAGATATAAATATATCATAAAAGTGCAATTATTTGTAAGTAGGTATTTATTTAATTATAACTATTCAAACGTTCCAATTTCACTTTTACATTACACATTTTTAAAGAGCTCATTTAAATGAAATCGTATCTCTATGAAAAATGGAAGCTCACCTAGAACATTGTGACAACCCACCCGCGCACTTGGCGCTCAAAACTAGGGAGTTCCTGGATAACACTCTGGTTAAACTGGTAGGTTAGCCTACTAACCTACAATTCTGACTAGCGCCTCGTGGCATTTTTGGGTCCCCAAAATAAAATAAAAACTGAAAGGATTTCGAGCGACCTGTAGAAGAGGTGTCTGAAGATGACTGGAAGAAATTCTTCCTGAATTGGTTGGTATGTATGTAACTTTGGATATACCTGGTGGAGAGAGTAATTTGAAAAGATTTAGTACAAACATTGTACCCATTTGACCCTATTTTATAGTTCCTAAAAATATTCTGAATGTCCCACGTAAAGTAGTTCACGCTATATTTTATTTTTGAAGTTGTATGCTTATAATTATTGCTATAATAAAGTAAAAGAAAAGCGATAGGATCCTCGTAGTTCAATCTTAGTACATAATTTATCGAACTTAATAAAATACTATGAGAACTCTCCGAGTGTATAATAGAAATTACCATCAAGCTTGACTACACAGTTTAATATCACTATGAAATCCAAACCTTGCAGGATTGAAATTGTTCTACAAAATGTAGGTAACTTATACGATAAAATAAATCGTTTTTGTCCTTCTGAGTAGTATTAACGTTGAAAGATCGTACAAAGGGTTACATTAGTCGTAAATGTAAATGCTTATAATCATACGTATTAATGACATAGAGTGCTTCTGTAAATTAATGTTAACAAATTGAAAAGGGTCAAATTATGTTTTACTTCATATACCACTATTACTTCTTAAATTATTAGTCTTCAGAAAGAGAAGGTTATTAAATATCTTCATTTCATTCATTGTTTTTTATGGTCTGTTTTTTACATACCTAGCGTAAATTTTAAAAGAATCGTGACACATAAACTACTAACTTGACCTGTCATTTTCTCGGTTTGTCATGAAGAACTTATATGGTATCCTTTAAGACATAATAAACTCACTTGTTTATAATTTTTTATATAATTGCATTCGGACATCTTTCAACAGAGGAACTTTGTAGTAATCCCATCTGGTTGTACGATACTATGGTATGGTATTTTTCACGGACTAAAATCTATCACACATCGATTATGGGATATCCCATAATCGCCAAGTTTGGCGTACGGATTGGCGATCGCAGGATGATGGTCATAGTACTCAGAAAGAAGCTGTTGCCGGTCCTCTGGTAGATATTCCCCCGGGGCGACTTCTACGCCTCCTACGGGATGGGATGGGGTGATGATATTTGGATGTAATGCTTTGGGTTAAGGGGAGATAATTTGACAACATTGGTTGAAGGATACGATAGGGTTAAAAGAATATCTAAGACAATGGTTAAAAGTAGTTAAAAGTGATACCTACCTATCGAGCCATTTTTATTGTCTTCAAAAGAAGAAGGCTAGACGGAGGAAGAGAAGGAGAAATTCCACTGTACCGTAATCGATTTTTTATGTTACGTCATTTTTCC
This sequence comes from Pseudoips prasinana, assembly GCA_951640165.1. Classification (NCBI taxonomy): domain Eukaryota; kingdom Metazoa; phylum Arthropoda; class Insecta; order Lepidoptera; family Nolidae; genus Pseudoips; species Pseudoips prasinana. The sequence continues at coordinate 20,349,347 of OX621234.1, read as the reverse complement.
ATTTTTGTTTTTAATAAAATTCTTTATCAAATAAGCACCGACGTTTAAAAAATAACATAAACGAGATTATTTGTTTAAATTAATTGTTGTGGTGAAAAGTGGAAGTTAGTTCTATGTTTTTAAAACAGTAATTATTCATTTTTTCCTCTTCGTCTATGTGGGTTGGATCCGTTCTCACATGTTAATGTAAATGGGCCTATGGCTATGCCTTGCAAGGGTCGCGGGAAGCCGCTGGATACGAGCAGCGCAGGACCGGCTATTGCGGATATCCTTGGGGGAGCCCTTTGTCCAGCTGTGGACATCTTTCAGATATATATTATAATAATGTTTTACGGCTTTACCAGACTAAGGTTTCACCTTTTGTATAGCAAAAGTAAGTAAGTAAGAATGTAAATACACGTTTTGAAGGAGTTAATTCATAAATTAACTAAAGTCAGGCAGAATTTAATCCAGCGTGAAGGTACGCGTAATGAATGTGAATAATCTAGTTTTCTCTGCCCATTCGTTGTATAAGATTAGAAGATACCATTCTCAGATATTTTCTTAGTTACTAAACAGAAAGGAGCTGCATTAATTTAATTTCGTTTGGAGAAGTCGCCATGTCAGGTTTTCTTTCGTCCCCAGATTATAACTAACCCGATTACGTAGCACTCATGAAAATGTAAGGAGTAATTACAGTCAACCCGTCTTTACATTACCATAAGGACATTGCTCTTCAAAGGACCAGGAGTAATGATATGAAAAAGGTAAATAATATACCTACTAGGGCAAATTGGATATTTTGGTACATAAATTAACATAAGTAGGTTATTATTTTCAGTTATATAGTATATTATAATATCTATCTTATTAGATAGATAGGTATATCTTATAAGATATTTATATATATATGTTTATCTTATGTAATATAAATATGGTAAGAAGCTTAATTTGTCTGTGAAACTGAATAACGTGCATAAACATGCAAAAACCCAAAAATAAAAATCTAACTCCCCATAGAAGAATAGCGAACAACTGATGAATTTTATTGGTTGCCGAAAATAATTTTCTTGCTATTTCACAAACTGGTCTTGTTTCAGTAGTTCAGTTTCTTGGGTAATTTCTTGGGTAACCGCTCCTTAAGTTACAACCACTACTTATGTATATATAGAGTTCGTTTAAGAGAAAATTAGACTATGTTTTAAAAATTACATGAATTATTCTTTACAATAACATTAAAATTAGTAGTATATGTCCCGCCTCGAATGAAAACGCAATACCAGATTAGTGAAAGAACAATTCATCGTTGAAATTGTAAATTTTTCATCAATCATCGGTCTGATCGTCACCACTGGACATAGGCCTCCCGCAATGGTTTCTATTACGTTGATATTTGTAGGGGTTTGCACTTTGCCGTAGTCACCACGCTTGATATGCGAGCTAGATACCTGGGATACGCTTTCACGACACCCATGGTTTGGAATGAGGTGGCCCTCATATTCTTTATAGTACTTAGTATTAACCAGTGCACGAAAGGAGCCTCCCCGAGCGACGTATCATTAAGCCCCTATACGTCCGGCGCACCCTGGGCAATCAACGAACTCCCCACGCTGATTGGCTAATCCTTTCACCACGATGGCAATCCAAAGTTCACCCAAAAAGCCGGTTTTGTGTGTAGTCTCGATCAACATCGAAGGGTTCTCAAAGGACAAGTCAGAAATTCTCGCTGACGTCTGCCGCAAAACACACTGCGACATCCTTTGCGTCCAAGAAACCCATCGGGATGAAACCCAAGACCGGCCACACATCTCTGGACTTACGCTTATCGCCGAGATCTGTCACCCGAAACACGGTAACGCAGTGTTTGCTGCTCCCGGCATAAGCATAATTTCCGCCAAGATCTCAACCAAGAACGGCATCGAAGTGATCACCGTAGATGTTGGCAACTGCACAATTACTTCCATCTATAAACCACCAGGCACCACATTCCAGTTCGATCCTCCAGAGAATTTCCGTGACCAGCCCACCCAAGTTATTGTCGGTGATTTTAACAGCCGTAGTCCCAACTGGGGTTACAAGGATATGGACATAAGTGGACAATCCGTAGAGGAATGGGCTGAGATGAATGATTTGGTCTTAATCCACGATGCTAAACAACCAGATTCTTTCAATAGCAGCCGCTGGAAACGCGGATATAATCCAGACCTAATCTTTGTCAGTTCACACATCAGCTCACAGTGCAGCAAAACCGTATGCCCACCTATTCCTCGCACTCAGCACAGGCCTATTATGTGCTGCATTGAGCCTGTTGTCCGGCCTATAAATGTCCCACTTAAACGCCGATTTAACTACGCGAAAGCCGATTGGGAGTCATTTACTCGAAAAATTGACGACGCCCTGTTGAATGTCTTGCCGACCTCGCGAAACTACGACCAATTCGTTGAGATAGTAGCTACTACCTCCCGTAGATACATTCCACGGGGCTGCAGGACTTCCTACATTCCAGGGCTGTCCTCAGAGTCCAGCGAACTTTTGAAACAGTATGAATCATTGTACAACACTGACCCCTTCTCGGAAGAAACCACTCTAGCTGGAGAAGCACTGCTTTCCAAAATAGGAGAAACGAGACGAGAAAAGTGGGTCAGCACTGTTACTGGCATCGACATGACTCACAACAGCAAGAAGGCTTGGAGCACTATTCGCAAGCTGACTGGTGAATCCCCCTTACCGTCCCCGCCAAGGCAAGTGACCGCCAACCAGATTGCCCATCAACTGCTTGTCAACGGCAAATCAACACATCGTGCAAGTAAAGCCCCTAAACCGCAAAAACCTGACGGCTCTTGCGACGTTATTAGTAAGCCGTTAAACCTAGCTGATATCGTCGCAGCCATCAAGGCACTTAAATGCGGCAAAGCCTCTGGGGTGGATGACATCTCGGTTGAGCAAATTAAACAACTCGGTCCAGTTGCTGTGTCATGGTTGCTCCAATTATACAATAACTGTCTGGAATCGGCCTCAGTCCCCCGTCTTTGGAGGAAATCAAAGGTAATAGCCATACCTAAGCCGGGCAAAGCAGCAGACGATCCCAAAAACTTTCGTCCAATATCTCTGCTTTGTCACACGTACAAGCTTTTTGAGAGATTGCTGCTGAACCGGCTTACATGCGTTATTGATCCAAAGCTCATCCAAGAACAAGCTGGTTTCAGACCTGTCAAGTCTTGTTGCAACCAGACCCTCAAACTCGTACAACACATTGAGGATGGGTTCGAAGCGGGAATGGTCACAGGCGCTGTGTTCGTGGACTTATCAGCCGCCTATGATACGGTGAATCTCAAGCGGCTGTTGTGGAAAGTGGAGTCCATGACCAATGATCATAAATTTGTGGGGATACTCCGGGAACTTCTCCACAACCGCCGATTTCGGGTTCATCTTATCACAGAAAAAAGTCGTTGGAGAGCGCAAAAAAATGGCCTTCCCCAGGGGAGCGTCCTAGCACCGCTACTCTTTAACATATACACCAACGACCAACCATCCAGCCCAAACACGTCTCGTTTCCTATACGCGGATGACTTGGCACTCACCACCCAAGCCACCACATTTGAGAAGATTGAGGTTTATTTGACGGACGCTCTTAAGGACTTAGCCACTTACTACCGCGCTAACTCTCTTAAACCCAATCCGAGCAAAACCCATTCTTGCTTATTTCACCTGCGTAATAGAGAGGCGGGTCGCAAACTTGACATAGTTTGGGACGGGGTGTCTATCGAGCACAGCTGTTTCCCAAAATATCTTGGAGTTACTCTGGACAGATCACTCACATTTAGCCAAAACTGCAGGAATACCAAGCAGAAGGTGCACTCTCGCAACAGTCTCTTACGGCGACTTGTATCCTCTAAGTGGGGTGCTTCGCCTGACGTTGTGCGAACTTCTGGGCTGGCGCTATGTTTTTCCTGTGGCGAATTTGCGTGCCCAGTATGGAGTCGCTCAGCACATGCAAAGCTGGTGGATACAGCTTTGAATGAAACATGCCGGATAATCACTGGTTGCCTCAAACCGACCCCGGTGCAAATGTTGTATCCACTGGCAGGAATAGCGCCACCAGAAGTTCGTAGAACGGTGGCAAGCTGCAATGAAAGAGCCACAATGGACAACGACACACGTCACCCTATGCATGGCAGTAACCTTGTGCCTCATAGGCTGAAAAGCCGCAAAAGTTTTTTAAGGTGTGTCCACCCACTTATTGGCGAACGGAGTCGTGAGAGGCTAAAGATATGGCGAGAAAGTGCTTCCTTACCCATCCCATTTGTTCCTCCGGCTGAAAATCTTCCACCTGGACACAATATTCCGTGGCCAACCTGGAAGTCCCTGAACAGGCTCCGGACTCAGGTTGGTCGAAGTAAGGAAAACCTGTACAGGTGGAGATTTATTGACGGGGATAGCCTAGGATGCAGGTGCGGTGCTACCCCCCAAACCATGGGACACTTGATCGCATGTCCTGCGTGCCCTAACACCTGCACGTTACAGGAACTAATGGACGCTACTGACAACTCTAAACTCGTAGCTGAGTTCTGGGAAGACTCAATCTAGATTGGCATCGACACGCTAAGAAGAAGAAGTATTAACCAAATTTATTTTCAATTCGAGTTGTGTACGTTATTGCACAGTTAGCTTGGCAATACCACGAACCCATGTTTCAGGTTCAGATAATTTTATGAAATGTAATAAAAGTGTTTACAAAAATATTTTATATTTTATGAACACACTTAATAAAGGAAAATAGTTTAGTTAGACTAATCAAACACATCAATAAATGGATGCCAAATCGTTTCCATATAAACTAATTTATAGAACGCAGCATTGCTTAACTTAGTGCGCAAATTTATTGCAACCCCATGTTCTTGACTAAACTTGAATTGACTAAACTTTTTGTAGGGAAGATCATTTTTATCACATTCTGTACAAATATACTAGTCGCTAACGCACTTGTGAAGAAACAATTTTTTTTTCGTATTTTATCTTGCCTCTATAATGCAATTCGCCCCGATCTACCCTTCTACGTTGGGACACGGATAAAGTTTAGCTTACTTCGCGTAAAAGTACCTGCTTAATCAATCGTAGAGTTGTTCAGCTGGGGATAAAAATCTCTTAATCCTCGGCCTCGTTTAATCACTTTTGTTTTTAGGAAATAAGTATATTATACGGATTATACCTAACATTACCTAACAGCGATACCAAACAAATCTGTTCATTGTAAATTGGATTTGACCGACCGGATTTATACTAAAAAGATGAGATGGATGTTTTTAATGCCCAGTATTTCATTAGCCGCGCTTTATGAAATTTTACAAATATTAAAAGTGAACACGGATATTTTCCCCGGAATATTGAGCAGTGAGCTTTTACAACGATATTTTTGGTAGGGTACTAAACGAATAGCTTATAAATAAAAATTATGTGCTATTTGTTAGAAGTGCCCTTTTAGCAAATTGCACATAATTTTAATTTATATAATAATAATAATAAGCCTTTTTATTTCCATGACATAAAAAAGTACATTTAAAACAATATATATATATATATATATATATATATATATATATATATATATAGAGATTCGTGATGAGCACGAATATTTGTTTCTGAGTCATGGATGTTTTCTATGTATATAAGTATTTATCTATCTATATAAGTATGTATATCGTCGCCTGGTACCCATAGTACAAGCTTTGCTTAGTTTGGGGCTAGGATAATTTGTGTGACATTGTCCCCAGATATTATTATTATTATTATAGATAAAGAATATGAAAAATGAGAAAAAGTTGATTAAGTAGGTATTTCAAGACGTTATATATATCATGACCCCTTTCGGGTATAGACCCCCTCCGTTTTTCCCTATCGTTAGCTGTTTTCATCCAATCTCTTCCTGTAAGTATATCGTCTATCCATCGAGCTTTTGGTCTGCCTCCTTGCCTTGTCCCTTCTGGACCTGTCCATTTTGTTACTTGTTTTGGCCATCTTTATTTAGAGGAACGGGCGATGTGTCCTGCCCATTTCCACTTCAGACGCTGTGCGTGTTAATTGATATACTTTTCTATAATTATTTTCTCAAGAAGTAGAAAACAATATTATTTTAAAACGTATGTTGTATATTTCTCTACTGTAAAGGTAAATTTCGAATATATGAAGGTGGGAACAGCGCAAATTATTAGGAACTAATAACCACTATATTGGACTTTTGGCCTTAGTCCAGCAGTGGATATCTATCGGCTAATATGATGAACCACTACATGCGATAATCAGCTAATAATTTTCAGTACAAAGAGAGAATATAGAACTGTTTAGTAATTATACTAATCGCTTTCTAAAGCATTATATGTGAGACCGCTTAGACTCTGAACTGGGTCTGTGTTGTAGTCAGCGTACTAAAATTCTTCAAAGATAAAATACGACTGAATGAATATTTCTTTGCTTTTTTTCATGTATGTTACGCGTTGTCTCCGTTTTTGTGAATCGTTTTTGAAGAATCTTATGTTTTCCTTTCTACTCTAATAAAATAAAACAAATAATCCCCTTATTTGATGTATTTCAAAGCAGCAAAAGAGCAGTGAAAATACTAAGTCTCTTAAAGAATATCAAAGGAAATAGAAAGCAATACTATGAAAAGCGAGTGAATTATCAATTGCGGTCAACAATTTATATTGACCTTAACGGGTTGCTCTTTAATGCTTTTTAAGTGAATGGAACTACGTATTCGGTATTACTGTTATATAATTATTAGTCATATTTTAGTATAGAATAACGTTATTTTTAAGATAAAAGAAAAGATATAAGGCTGCACACAACCGTTCGATTTATAATACGCATGTCAATCTCGATTTTTGTCCACTAGCTGTGCCCCGCGGGTTTACCCACGTTAAATATATATATAACCCGCGTTAAGTATAGCTTATGTGTAATTCAGATATGAAAGATATATACTACACAGTTTCATCAAAATCTGTTCGGTAGTTTTTGCGTGAAAGAGTAACAAACATCCATACAGCCATACTCACAAACTTTCGAATTTATAATATTAGAAGGATTGTATCGCCTTTGCCTTAGGTAAGTTATGAATATAATTATTGTTGTCAATGTATTTAATTAACAATATCTCAATACTTACAGTACAAAGCCTCATAAAACTTCCATACAGGACCGTTAATTAAAACTTACATTTAATCCTTATCACTCTCATCTTACTTTGGAGCTGTCATTTAATAATCCCGTTACGGTCACTGTAGGGTGGGCTGAGCTTTCTGAGCAAGGTCGTCGTAAGGCGACGGTACAAGCGATGACCGTTCGGCTCTGCCGGCCAGAGCGGACGGTGAGTGCCACGGTCAATACGTAATACCATCGTCCTCGATTAGTAATGCTCACGTAATAGCCGCCAGCACACGGTCGCTCCGACCGATTCTTACTATGTTCGCATCTTTCCTGTGACTTAATACTAGTTATGAACACACACACGTGCATCAGTGCAACCGGTTTCTGATCCGCCAAAGGAGGCAGTCCTGGCAGCCCGGAATCTCAGACCTTATAATTACGTGGACTCGCTTCTGGTGACGAATCATGTTCAAGTTAAGATACAATCTCACAAATATTCAATCAAGAACGTCTTCTATACGACATTCATTTCTGATGCTAAGCCAGCTGTAATATGGGTTTAATATTTTTATTTTCTCACTATAGTAGTATATACATAAAATAATATTGCAATATTTTAAATATTTGCCGGGCGGCTTATGCAGAAAGTTGTAAATATTACGGTTTGGGTCCCGGGACGGCTCGTGTCTCGATTTCCCGGGACTTTTCGTAATTTTAGCCGTCTCGAGTTCCGGGACTTTCGGATCGTGGCTCAAGATGAGCCAGGATTATTATGTAATTATTTTTAAATTAAACAATAAAAAATCAGACAAAGACAAAGCTGTTGACACCCTGATTTTTAAAAGCCTATTTTATTAAAACAGCGTTTAATTATTGCCTTAGTTAATTATTTAACAAACTGATTTATATTTCTGTTTTATTATTTATATTTAGATTATTTAATAATGAAATGTGATTATGAGAATGAACAATGTTGTAATTATGTCCAATGATTAAATACTAGAATTGCTAGATAATAGTAAAGTTTAACAGACTTTGAATACGTGTTATTAAGCCCCGCGAGCCTGGCATTCCGTACTACGTATACTATGTATTGAAGTATAGTTGATTCTGTATTCTAAATAAAAGATTTTCTTTCTTTTTTGCAGTGAGTATACAAAGTTATTCAGTTATTCATATTCCAACTAAGCCCGAACCGAACAACTATTACTCTGCTTCTCAAATATTTTACTCAAATTGACGTCACACCGTATCGTCACAGTGTATTTTTTATAAGGTTAACCTAAATATTTATAAATTTTAAACATATTTATATTATGTCAGATTGCTGTGTCTCAAATTACAGAGATCTTGCGCATATTAGAAATCTCATCACACCATCAGCCTTATATGTTCCACTGCTGGACATAGGCCTCCCCCAAACCCTGGGATCACTGGCGTTTGGAGGAAGGACACTCAACTCGTCTTGTAAAAGCGGTCCCGGGAAGAGGTAACCTGCTGTAGCTCAGGTTGCCTATACGCGCTTGTGCGTGATGGGGAGAGGGGAGGCATTCGGGCCCCTCCCGTCCCCGGGGGAGAGTCTCAGACGCTCAGTGTACGGCGGGGGCACTGGTGAGATCGTTCACGAGTCCCCAGGGCCCCCGCTACAGGGCCTGTGAGGCTGGCTACCGTGGTGGTTTTAGTGGGTCGGCCCTACACAACGTGCGAATGGCATTTCCACCACGTTAAAAAAAAAGGCCTCCCCCAAAGGTTTCTATAACGTTGCTCTTTGAAGGGGTTTGCCTTAGTCACTGCGCTTGGCATGCGAGATGGTTACCACAGTAAGGTGGTAACTATTACATAAGGGACGATGCTGCCCACGGGATGGTATGGGTTGGTCCTGTTATCCTTTCTGGACCAGAAACTACGCGGCTCTTTGAGCTGGAAACCACACGACTCACAAATGGTAAACCACTTTTGTGGTCACCCATCTAGAGTGACACCAAGCCATACTCCGAGTGCTTAACCTAGCCGATCAATTGAGAGAATCTAGCTATGAGCGCCTAATAATAATATTAAAACGTAACAAATAATTTGTTGTGATACTAAAACATAAATAATTTTATCCATGCTTGGATATACTGGTCTAGTTTGGAACCATTAGTACTACATATTGTTTAAGGAGAGTTTTAACAAGTCACCTTATACAAAAACGATTTTTATATGGTTTATTTGGTACAAGATAAAGCCCTTTCTTTCCCAATTCAAACTAGTACTCATGCTTTGGAAAGTTGTCTCCTATTTCGGATCCTTGTCCCGCTGTCAAGGCCTAAGTATATCCACCGTACTTGCGCCGACTGTACGTATAATGGCGTTTAGGCCGATTCCTGTTATGCGTTATCTACGGAGCGCTACCAAAATTTACCTTGTGGGAAATCACTTAAACTAACATTTAACATGGAACATATCAGTAGCACTTACTTTCTCGGGAAGAAATTTTTTATACTCTTAGTAGCTAAGTAAAGACAAGTTCAGGAAGCAGTGATATAAATATTTCGATTTAACCAAGAAATCATTATAGCATTTTGAATTATTATACTATTACGAAATCCACGTTTGTCACTCGAATGAGGGTGTTACTATATAAATAGCCTTGCATCAAATTCTCTTTTGAAATAACTACACTAGGAGCTAGTGTGGTTATTTATCACTCTTAAATAATTTCAGTGTGAAATATCAGTCGTTACTAATAATAATAATAATAATTTTATTTTGGATTACTCCATAAGGTGTTAGTTTCAAAAGTCTTATCCTATGTTGATAACAGTGTTTAATCTAAATTTAAATTCAAATGAAAACTAATAATAATAATAAACACCCCAAAACTACCACAATATAACAACAAGTTGAATAGGAAAACAATCTTGATTACTTAGTCGATGAGGTTCACTTAATACAATTTAGGTAAAATATATTTATAGCTAATAAAAGCATTTATACAAGAACGATATAAGTATGTTTTTATAAATGCTTTAATATTAGTTATAAATATATTTTGACTGCCTCGTTGGTAGCGTGTTCAACCGCAGATAATGAGGTCCTCGGTTCAAATCCTGAGTCGGGCCAAAAAGTGATTTTGGGATTTTTCCGTAAAAAGGTAATTTCTCAGTGTCAGGCCGAAGTCTGGAAGTTGGCGGTATTACACTCCCGTGCCTCGGAGAGCACGTAAAGCCGTCGGTCCTGTAACTGAACTCTTTCCGGTCGTGTCACTAGGCGTCCCTTCGGCTCATGAGTGTTGGAATAGAAAGTGCTCCTGTGTTTGCGCGCTATAATATGTCCTGCGCAATTGGCTAGTCTCCATTGAGACTGGCCGCCGTGGCCGAAATTCGGTAGGGAGAACATTATTATTATTATTATTAAATATATTTTACCTAAATTGATTAAGTGAACTACCTGAAAGAGAGGAGTTTAGACTGTGTGGTAGTCATTATCTTAGTTATCTAGACTACTTGCCGCCGGCTAGCTCTAAACTGCGATGCTCGTAATATCGTCTTCTAAAGCCGACATCGTCTCACAAGACGATATTGCAAACGAGCTTATGTACTACGTGATTCTATTTTGTAGCGATCCGATACATGTAATCCTCAATTACTTCCCATTTTCTCTCAGTATTAGTAAAGTGCAATATCAGCCCATTATCAATAAGAATGCTATGTGGTGACGGCATAGAATATCATTACCCCATCTCATCCCGTGGGGGCGTAGAAATCGACCGAGGGAATACCTACCAGAGAACGGGTAGCAGCGTTTTTCTGTGAACTATGACCATAAAACTGCGATCGCGCCGGACAAGCGTGGCGATTATGGCATATTCTTTGAGTAGGATTTTGTCCAGCTGTGGACGTACTTTGGCTGACATGATCAATAAGAATCATGTCAATAAAAACAGGTAGGTGTTTCTTTCTTCATTGATTTATACGAATACACGGACGGTGTAATGGTTTTAAGTCTATACCGAGATTACAAAGCTTAAAATCCTTTTGTTTTGCGTTAACATCACGTAGTTACTCGAGAATTGAAGGAATGCGAAACCTTACTCCTTGCCTATGTATACAATTGTAATAAGGAAATCAATAGGTAAAATTACGACTTTAACACGGACTTGTGTACCGAAATGTCTAGACGATTGTAATGACCCTTTAAATAACAATTGTATAACTACTTCATTGGAATTGTTCGGCTTAATAACAAGGTTACAAAGAAAGCGTTTAAATTGGCGATTACCTCTTTTCTGCAGCGGCAGTTAATGAAGTGTCCTCTACTGCCGTCAATTGCTAGCAGCTCCGCGAAGACAGCGATCTGTTTGTGGGGCAGTCGCTGTACTGAACTGACAGGAGTCATCAAATAGGGAGGGCGATCCCAAGCCCTCCCAGGGTACGTGCCGCGACCATCCGGGACTCAACCCATCAGGTGCCAAGAGAAATTCGCAGCAGGTAGGTTTAGGCGGTGCGAGTCCAACATACCTACCCTTAGACATTTTATGCGGGTGGCCTGGTCGGCATTACCCCAGACATAAGTCTGCCTACACACAGGATTACCTCTTTTAGATAACCAGAATAACATAATAAAGTTGATATTTTTACGGAATAATCAATTAATTACTATGACTGTAACTGTTATGTTACATATTGTTATGTCCCGCGCAGACGACGAGACTTTTGAGACAGTGAGTATTTTTTAATTACATTTGGTACTTACCACTAGTCTGAACACAAAGCTGATTATTTATCTCTGAAAGTTTAATAGCTGTAGAATCATCATAGCAGCTGTAAGAAGTCCACTTTGAACAAAAGCCATCATCATCTTGGGGGATATGCCATACTCGCCACGCCTGGCAGACGGGTTGACCATCGCAGTAAGGTGGTCATATTACTCAGAAAAAAGGTGCTTCCCATGCTCTGGTAGATATTCCCTTGGGTCGACTTTTACGCCCCTCTGATATTAGCTGCCGTCACCACACAGCAGTTAACAGCTGTTTTTAACAAAAATATTGCAGCTCATATATGTTTCGTTTTCAATAAACAATTTTCAGAGGGATATCATGTTATATAGCCTAATTGCCACTGGCACTTATTGGCGCCGCACGTACTTGTTAAAACGTCTACCAAAAGTATGATTTATTTATTATTTCCCTTGTGTAATAATAGTCCAATAAGGCCGTAGCCAGAATCTCTAATACATATCATGATATGGATTAGAGATTCTGGTATAATGTCATTTGGCCCGGCAATTTATATAATACCATGAAGTACTGAAGCAACACATTGTTTGTAGATATGCTATCGGGAGTTAAAGGCAGCATCTAATTATAGATAACAGACAACACGTCTATGTGTATATGTATCTATACCAGATCTTTTCAGTATAAATCTTAAGCTTAACATTTCATCACAGGCTTTAGTTGATTTACAAAAGATTATTTGAAGAGCGTCTCCTACGTGTTGGTGACAATAAAGTTCGCTTTGAGAGCGACAAACATGCCCTTATTTCCGTCGAAGAATTGTCGTGACAGGTCGAAATGAATTTTATTAGACGTGGGTACATTTTCGGAAACTCAAGGAGTCAATGTTATAGAATAATGCAATAAAACACAAACGTAAATACAAAAATAATACATGTTATGTAATTCGTAATTTATTACGTAAAATAATTAGGTAAGCTTACTTTTTACCACCTCGTTGAGCAAGTGTCCGTGTATGTATACAACCGCAAGTAATGACTTGTCGTGGGTATTACGGGTAAATCCAGGGTCGGGGCAATGAAAGTGTATTGGTATTTTGTTGACAAGACACCTATAATCCAGGCAGTATTGGCAGTGTTATACGGACCGTGCGTAGGAAAATAAAAAAAAAACTGTTGATTCAGCGCCCGATATCTTCCCGGTTGTATTCATCGCTCTATTGGACTGAGGGAATTGATGTTCCAAATGTCTTGTGAAATTGACTAGTATCCGAGAATGACAAGCTATCTAAAACGTTGCTTGTAGTGTATAACGGAAATAAATATTTAATTAATAAATTTTACATCATTTTTCAAACGTATTGATAAATTAAAATTGCTCGCAAATATTGGTTTTATTTTTTAACAATATTGATTTCATAATAAAAATTTTGTTAGTGATTTATTTGCTTCTGTAACGTGTAAATATCAGTGTTTAATATTCTCACGGGTATGTAATAAAAAATAATAAATGTTTACATTTGAAAGAATAAATAATTTTCTGAAAAGATGATCTTCCCTAATGAACTATGCGGAAAGTATTTGAAATGAATATTGTTCCACGTTACAAAGACCACTTCAGTAGTTTTCCATAATTAATTCATAACGGTTCAAGTATATTTGGGTCCTTTTGCTCTTACTATTGTTCCGTCGGACCCAAGACATTATTATACAGAACAGCTTATTATAATACAGCTTATTTTAACATATGTAGTACCTTGTTATCAAACAACATAAACGCTGTTTTCATATTTTATTCGCTTTTATGAAAGGATCTTGTATGAAATGTGTTTGCTTCCGCCGCGTGCGATCCTCAGGGATTAGTAGGATTAGAGGCTTGTTAGAGTAATTTTCTCAGTATATTTCGTCTTTTCCTTTTCTAAAAGAATTTACGTACTCCCGTACCTACCTTCCTTTCTATCTTTATGGATCATTTGGTCTCTAAAAAGTACAGGGGTACAAATATTTGCGTTGATTTTGTTAAAGTTATGCAATTTTAATTTGCTTGTCGTATGCTTTTCGCTTATAATTCATACCAAGAGATTAAACACTATGCATACAGCTCCCCGTGAACAGTTTTAGAAAGAGAATCATACATTTGGTTGAGTTATCATGATTTACCGTAGCTGAATTGTCCAAGCCTTGGGAGACTTTATATATATTGGGCATGTTGGCGTGGTTGGCAAATGCTTGCTTTTCACGCCGGAGGTTTTGAGTTCGATTCCCACCTGGAACAGATATTTGTGTGCATGAACATGTCTGTTTGTCCTGAGTCTGGGTGTAATTTTTCTATATAAGTTTTTATTTATAAAAGTGGTATATGTAGTATATCAGTTATTTGTTTTCCATAGTACAAGCTCTGCTTAGTTTGGGATACATGGTCATGTGTAAAAAAAGAATAAAAAAATCCCAGGATATTATTATATACTATAATATCTACAGGCTTTAATCCTGGCGTTTCTCTCAATTTGTTCCCAGAAAAATATTAGCAAATACATAATATTACACAGTCAATCATAAATTTTGACGACGTATTTAAATTGACAGCACCTTAATTGTAAAAGTATTGGAAGCTTTACTCGGCTGATACCCGCTCTTCCCAAGTTCCAAGTTCCCCAAAGCTTGTATTATTAAATATAAATGTACGACTCTCTCTTAACCGAAATCTAGAATGGTACACTTGCTGAATCAATGCTTACATACGTATTATTTAATGTTGTTTGTTATTACTTTAAAGAATCAGTGGGGATAAAAATGAAATTATATATTTTCATTCCAATTTACGCTTGATTCATTGAATATTTTTAACAGTATTAGAGTGATAGAGGGAATATCAAGTATTGCTTTTTGCTTGAATTTTACTGTGATTTGGATTGTTTATGTTTATTTGGTGTTTCAAATGCTGTGATTATTATGGTGTGCAGATTCACTAGTATAATGTAAATATATGTAATAAATAAATATATTTATAACATTTTTTTCAATAAAATGTACCTAAATGCCTGCAACACAATCTAAATTCGTCCCTTACAAGACTTTCCCCCTGAACAAACTAGAATACACGCTGAACTAGATACACGCTGTGTATATTTCTCGAAACAATCTCAGAATACATAGTACAAATTATACACAGAGAAGTTTACATTTAACTAGCTAGTGATTTTATTTTAATGTAGCACTTTTGGAGACGTCAGTACAAGGAATGGTCAAGAGTGAACTTTACAAATAAATTAAGTTCATTCCCAACGTCCCAAATATTGCGAATAAATATATGTAAATAAATTTTGGGGAACTTGGAGAAACCTTTACATAAAAAATAGACTGACCAGCAAAAAATACCGACGGAAATCGAACCTGTCAAATCCTGGTCTAAATCAGCCGTAAGATGCCCACCGCTGGATAAAGGCCTACCCCTAAGATCACATCATACACAATTTATGCACAAAGTACGAGTAATAATCTAAATATTAAGTCGTTATAATAGGTTTTTACTACTAAGTACGGCTCACAACTGAAGTAACTTGGAATGTTTAAATTAGAAAGACCCAGAACAACGTTCTGGGGCCGACTGCGAAAGGGAGTTAATATTTAAGTTATAAAGCAATGACATATGATTTCGAAAGACGTGCTATGATACAAAGATAATCGTATTACTCAAATTAAAAATGAATGATTTATACCTTACCACTTGAAAGACTGCCTTTTGGCCTACCCTTTCCATGATTCGTTGATGGCATATAGGAGGCGATAATAAATTTAAACTTGTGAAGCTTCTTTGTTGCAGGTCGCAGCAATGTAGAAACCACGTTACTTAGGTGGATACACTTTGGCGCCTAGATTGCATTTCTATTATATAGACAGTTAAGGCGATTTTCGTTCTTCAAGTGTTTACACTGAAGTAATGTCGACCGTAAAACAGGGCACGACTGCAGTTTAAGTATCCTCCTTTGGAACGAGTCATACATTATTTATCACATCCAGTAATGTAAATTGAATTCTAAAATGTTAATTCATGATATAAAGTTGCCTACGCGGCAATATCGTAAACTCAATCTTCTAAAGCTTAACGATATCGTTAAAAAGTTTCCTACATCTGTAATCGACTTTTCGTTAATGTAGGCGCAGAAAAATCGTGTTTCACATTTAAACTCGTAAACTGCTTTTAGACCTAACTTAAAGGTTCGTTCTTTATTTATTTGAGCACTCCAAAAATACCTACGTGTACAAATACTGACGTAATAATGACCCAACAAAGGGTTCTCTTATTGTTAATGTAGCTTCGATTAGGTACAACTGAAGTAGCCTAACTTTTAAAAGTAATTCTGATTAGTAGTGCCCCTATAGAAGGGTTGTAGCAGTATAGAGAAGAATACACGAGGATAATATTCATCCAGTGACAGTTCCGGTGTCCATGCAGTTCGGATATGCACGGATGTATCTAAAACAAATAAAGGCACAGGCGCCGGCGTCTTCTCCAGTGACCTAAACATCAACATATCAACTACTCTGGGAAGCCTAAACTCTATTTTCAAGTGGAATGCGTGGGAATAATGAAAGCTGCAACAGCAGTCAAGTCTAGAATCGTGCGTCGCAAATCCATACGCCTAATCGCAGACAGTGCCTATGTACTTCAGGCCTTAAAGACCAACAACTTCAATAGCGGTCTCATCATGGAGTGCCATTGTGCCCTCGAAAATATAGCATCCGACAACAACGTTACTTTACAGTGCATCCGGGGTCACATCGGATTACGGGCCAGTAATTTGGCTGCCCAGCTGACAAGGAAGAACTCGGAAACGGCGACCATGGAACCAAAACCTCTAGTACCCATACCCTTTAACCAACTGAAAACATGGTTATGTGAAAAAATCACGCAGCAATATGTAAAAGAGCGAATGAATCTAGAATCAGGCAGACATGCGAGCGTTGTCTTTAAAAAAAAAAGAAAAGAAAGACAGACAAGAGAAATTCTACCATCCCTGAACAAACGCCTATCGGGCAGTATCGAACAGAAAGGTTCTACTCATGGTGATAGGCACAATCACCGGACACTGCACACTAAACAACCAACTCTTCAAGATTGGCGTCACAGGCAGCCCCTTGTACAGAGGATGTATTGAATCTGAAGAAACACTGGCACACGTACTACACTGCAATAGCGGTGTAAAATCTGTGACGCCAATAGCACGAAGCTTTTGTAGAAGCTTTTCGTGACTAATCATGTCGAAGGCTTCCTTCAAATCTATGAAAATACGAAGTCCTATTTGTTTTTTATCGATCTTGCATTTTAGGTTCGTGGTGAGATCTATACAGGCCGACAAAGTATTTGACAGGGGGCGAAATCCATACTGTTTACTGTAAAGGAAGTTAATTGAGCTTAAAAATTTGTTAAGACAGTTAAAAATTATTCTTTCATGTATTTTAGACACAATGGGTAGTACTGAAATGGGTCGGTAATTATTAGAATCAGTTTTTATTCCAGATTTCTAGCTTGGGGTAACTTTAGCTTATTTCAGGGAGTCTGGGAAGTAACCGCACTCAGAGCAGTAGGTAATAGTAAAAGTTAAAGTTTCTAGTTTCAATGGCATCAAGCTTTTAAGAGCTTTGCAAGAGATACCGTCTAAACCTGTTGCTGTGTTCGGATTTGGCCTTTCAATAATTTTACCAACCTCGTCAATCCTGGTGGGCTCAAACCAACTCAAATAACTAGTCGGCATGGTTCCTTAGTACTTGATTCTGGTA
The DNA here is from genome assembly GCA_951640165.1 of Pseudoips prasinana. Classification (NCBI taxonomy): domain Eukaryota; kingdom Metazoa; phylum Arthropoda; class Insecta; order Lepidoptera; family Nolidae; genus Pseudoips; species Pseudoips prasinana. Next base: position 20,331,725 of record OX621234.1, on the reverse strand, counting down.
CAATATTAATTACCTAACGGCCGATGGGGCAGTTCTCGAGTGGCGACCACGAACCGGAAGACGTAGCATGGGCAGGCCTCCTACACGGTGGACCGAAGATCTTGTGCGGGTCGCGGGTCGCGGGAAGCCGCTGAATGCGGGCAGCGCAGGACCGGCTATTGTGGAGATCCTTGGGGGAGGCCTTTGTCCAGCAGTGGACGTCTTTCGGCTGATATGATGATGATGATGATTAATTAATTTATTGTTTTGTAACTAGTTTGATATTGATTTGGTATAGCATTTGCTAGAGCCTACGTTGGCAAAGAACGAATTAAAACAATTACAAATGTCATACGATTCGGTGTAACAAATTGAATTATATTCAAGTTTATGTGGGTTGTGCTAGTTTTAGTCTTGTTAGTACTTAAAGAATTTATAAGTTGCCAAATCTTCAATGGCTTCTTGGTGCATTCCGTAAACGCTTTGTGATAGTATCTACTCTTTGCGTGTTGAACTCATTCTTATACTTCTTTTCTCGCTTCAGGTAATTCTCTTTCTATTTTACTAACCAGCTCTTCATCACAATCCTCTGTTGTAATTTGGGTATGCAATAAGTTATTTCTTTTGTTTATAGAATTTATTAGGTCTTGGTTGATCCAGTCAGACTTCGGAGGGTTTTGTATTTTTGTTTTCGTTGTTTTGCTTAGTTTGATTGATTCTATTAATGTTTTCTCTAGCTGTTCGTATTTCGCATCCAGGATCTGCGATTGACTGAGTTTAATGGTGTTGTATAGTTTGTTGTAAAATTAAGTAATTTAATATACTACACTGTGCCTGGAATAGTGAAGATGATAAATTTGTTATGTTTTCCGTAATATTCTACTGCCACATCTTTGCCTGTTTGAATGACTAGAGCTGCACTATTAAATTTATAATTTAATGTATTTCTTTACCTTATCAAACTTTCTCCTGACATATACCTAGTGTTTAAATGAACATTTCATCTCTCATTGTTTTAGACAGCCAAATATTAGGCGTTCGGCGTAGAGCAAGGCAGAATATTCACCATCTATATCTCCAATTTAAACTACTTTGTTCCAAAAACTATATTAATATATAGTTGAATGAATTACGCATACAAATGTTTATAAAACAATATAAATGAATGACTAGACTTATAAATAATTTAAGGCATACAACATAATAGAAACGGTGACTATTAATGTTCGGTAGTTAAGTCACAGTTCAATGGCAGGCTATTGTATTAGCAAGGTATATTATAAAGCTTGACGTCCATCGTAAATAGAGCTAAGGCATTCAAGTTATGGTAAACGACCGACATTTTCATACGGCATTCCAAAAAATAATATAATCATCACCATGTCATCAAAATTACGTCCACTGGTGGACACAAGCTTCCCCAAAATATAAGATGATATGCCATAATCGCGACGCTTGGCTGACGGGATGGCGATCGCAGTTTGATGGTTAGTTGACAGAAAATCGCTGCTATCTGTTTTCTGGTAGGGAATACCCTTGGGACGATATCTACGCTCCCACGGGATGAGAAGAGAAATATAGATTATAAGAAAGCACAGGTTATATTTTCATATCTGATGCGACAATGTAACATCGCCCCTCTAGTTACTTTGGTAAAGTGGCAATCTTATTACGTCACTCATAGTGCCACCTCACCATTGACTCACCCCTTTAATCATAAAAACGCGTCTCAACTTGAGAAATGTTTTGTCTTTGTTATTCAAATGTCATTTTACTTTCAAAAGAGTAAGTTCAAACATTTTACAAACTGATCCACGCTTTTAAGTAAGTTTTTACGAAGATACGTTCCGCCGTTAGGTCTATCGGATCCGAGAGTTTTTATTCTTTTAAACAAATTTTATATACCTACAGAAAAGTTTAGATATGGTTGTATGTATTTATTTGTTTCTTTATATTTCTAATACTTAAAAACTTCTGAACTGATTTTATAATGTCTCTCACCTGTAGAACGCTTCATTTTCAGCGAGTAACATGGGCTGTATTTGAGGACTCTACGAGACATATTTTGACTATAAAACTCAACATTTGGCTTGCGTTGCGAAAACTTAATAATACATAAAATAATGTACTACAAATCTATAGTACTCGTTCTTAACCAAATAGTAGTAACAGTAAAAAGTCTTTGAGGTTATTTATATCTAACTATTATTGTTCAAATTACTCAATCTAAAGTCGGGAAGTTGCCGATCTGATATTTGCTCACAGAAAATAATATTTTTCTTAAAAATGTATTGTATCTTTCTACTTACGTATATGTGCGAAGCCAGGGCTTGCTTGCTTTAATCAATTAAGACTTAAAAGTGTTTAACACAAGGCTTTTCTAGTGTAAGAACATTAACAAAGTGTATGTCTTTCAAAGAACACGCAAATTTAAGGTTAAGATCGCGTTGACCCTAAGCGGGTCAACGCTATCTTAACCTTAAATTTGCGTGTTCCGTAATCACGTGCAAACTCTCATTTAGAATTCCATCTTTTTACTTTAGCGGCTTCAGTGGCCCTCAGGTATTAGTCGCTTAAATTAAGCTACTGGTTGAGAGCCTTTTGCGCAAGCCAACTGCTCACTGTCTTCAATTCTTAAATTATAATATAGTATTGCTAAATTTAACAATAATAGCTCAGTAACTTGCTATTTATTATTTATTTGGATTTCATAAAAATGTATGTGACGTAACAGACCGCACGGACGGACTAATTAAAAATACTTTATTTTGTATTCAACTATGTTTGTATTGCATTGTGAGCTTGACAAGTACAAGTGTATGTAAAATACCCAAGGGCTGAATATACAGGGAATGGCTATAATAATTTAAAAGCTACGCTGGCAAAATAAATGTGAACTGTTAGTAGTTATAGCTTCGTACATTGTGGACGTCAAACGCTTAAACATAGTAGAGGGCACACGTGCCCTATCGCTCTCTTTGGCCGTGGTCGTCGTCGCCGGCGCTAAGCACGAGCGCCTTACATAATGGTAACAATCAGCGCTTTGGCGCTGAGTGTTGAGGAAGTGTGTGGATGTTTCCTATTGCACGATAGTAATACCATTTGAATACTTTGTAAAATGGCACCACTAAAGATTTACGCTTTTATATGGTAATTTCTATTGCAACTTTCAAATTCGGTACGACGGTGAGACATATTTTTGGAAATGCCAATCGCTTCCCGTTCTTTATAACCAATATAAATAAATATATGTATAAAAATTATAGAAAGTTCAAAATTTCCGATAAAAAAATACTTTTATTTCTATCGTGTAATAAGTTTCGTTTTAAGATACGACGAAATGTAAGGGTTTAACGATTTGATCAATATACCACACCGCGTCTCACCTATTTCTGAAAGTTTCAGTAGAAATTGAATTGAAGTATTATAATAATGATTGGCTCAGAAAGATGTTCAAAACATTCAAATGGATTGACTATCGCACGTTATAGTAACAAACTAGCACCAAGCAGCGACTTCATCAATACTTAGCACCAAGCATTGCATGCTTGGTGCTAAGTATGAAGTCATCAATACTTAGCGCCAAGCTCGAATAGTTTTCATTTCAGTGTATAATCATCATTATTTCATTTCATTCCGTGACTTAGTTATAGGTACCTTTTCTTATAGGCATAACAAATCTAATTGACAAGTAATACTTGGTCTCGAGATATATGCCTTACATTATCGCTGCTAAGAACATCCATTGTATCCTGAATAGCATATCTACTACCATGTACTCACAGTCCGTTTCACTTTTGTGTCAAATAAGTCGCATATCTGAAGTGTCTTACAAATTTATGACCACCGAAATCTGGTAATACGTACTTGTCTACGTGCCTTATCGTGCTTCCGTCGCTTTTTGGCTTACTTTCAAAGGAAAAAAGACTTCATTAAATAAAAAGCGTCCTTTTTGTTATTTCTCTTATTTCGTTCAAAATTTTGGAGTATCATTGAGATTCTTTATGTATTTATGAAATTCATATTTTCTTAGTAAATGTATTTTAGTACTTGTTCTTCATATTTATAATTTGAACCAAGGACCTCATCAACCCGTTCCTAACGAGTCAGCTGTCCAACGCCTTTAATGACATAAAAGTAAAAAGTAGTAGACTGGTAGACTTTCAAAAAGCGCTTTTAAATAGTCAGAACACATTTGTAGATATATAATAAAGTATAAATAATTATGTCTAAGTACATAGAGATATTTAGATACGCGGCTTTTATGAAAGCATTTAATAATAACATATCGTTTATGAGCAATGATTTTGTTAGGTTTAATGAAAAAACTTTAATTATCGAAATTTTAATTTAAGATATATTTTACTACATCTTGTATGAATGGTTATGTTTGTATTGAGGTAAGAATTCGATGTTATTATTATGACCTTGGCTTAATAACGACGCTCGTGCTTAATTGCTACCGCGCCCTGCCGCGCCAACTTAGAAGACCGCGTTCTAGCGTAGATACTAAACTCGGCTGATTTCTCTACTACTGGTTTAACACGGCCCGGTTGAGACGTTCTGGCGAAACATACAGAAGGGGGTATACACGACATTTGGTCAACTTACTCAGATTATTTAGCAGGGAAACATAATATTTGCTTGATCGGTTGTCTGATTAAGTATGCATTTACGGTTTAATAGCCTTATGAAGAGATAGGAAAAATGCTGAGTGATGTATCATTAGCTAATAGAACTATTTCTGACACTTTCTCTGCTATACCTATGATGTGGGAGATCACTGATAAAAAATAGATATAAAAAGAAACACTGAATCGCTAACAGTGGCACCTCCATTTTGACAAAATTATATTTCAAAGTGACACCGTCCGCGTCTGTCAAAACCAGTTGTACCTGACCTGATAAAATGCTAGAAATTCAACAGTATATTAGTTTCACAATGAGCGATTATGATCAACGCTATCGAAAGGTTTAGAGAGATTACAAAAACTCCCAGCGCATCCTGTTACCCCTTTCAAGCTTCCAATTTAGACTAGAGGTACATTAGAGTAAAGTCGGCATCCTGAGTAGAACGGCCCCTTGTAAACCCAAACTTGTCATGCAATATCCCATTTATGTTAAAGTACGACAACATTTGGCTGAGCATGAGCTTTACAAATATTTTACATAATATGTGGCATTAATGATCAACGTCATGAAAATAATTAAGGTAGTTCTTACTTATTTTCATGAGGTCGGGGAAACACACATCACTTACACAGCAGTTGAAGATGCCTGCAAGGACTGTAGATTGCATGACTGATTCAGTGGCTATTATACAATCCCCATAAATATTCTCTGCTCTATTTATTATAATCTTTGAAGTTTTTAAAATGTCATCCATTATCACTAATCAAAAACTAAATTTGGGTATAATTGGTTCTTCTTGTTTTGTGTATAGGTATGATTGCTTCCTATTTAGTTACATATTATATCAAGGTGTATCTCTACAACACATTAGGTAGTAATGCGTTCTATTGTTCACAATTACTTACTGCAAAAACATTAATGTAGCTAAGTGATTACTTACACGGAAATGAATACAAGTTATTAGCAAGTTTGCGACGACTTATGATATCGTATAACAATAACTAACTAATAAATATAATATACCTAACACCGTCTTCATTATAACAATGAACAAAACTCGCCCCTTATCCAAACTGTATTTCAAGTTAGAAGCTAGAACGCTGTGCTCTATCGATTCATTTCCTGCACAAAATAGCTTTTCCGCAAAATCAACTACCACTAATCAGCCTCGTTTCCTACTTCATTTATGGAATTCACTACCACCATTGATTTATATTTTCAAGTAAACTCTTAGTCATAGGAAAGGTGGCCTATAAAATCTAATAAACTTATGATTTTTGGTAAAATTATTTTTGTATTTTCTAAATGACAAGTAAATTCTTTAATATTACTTATCAAAGTTAATGAAATATCAAAGTGTGCACTGTATATCTCCTTAATTAATTTGAAAGCTCTGAGTAATTTTAGTTCCATTTCATAAATCTATTCAGGGCTGGCGACTGATTAAGATTAAAGATGGCTTAGCAATAAAGACGTTATCGTCCTTAGTTGTAATTAAATCAGATTGCGATTTATTTTTGGCAACGTTGAATTATATTGATATAAGTAGTGATTAAAAGTGTATGAAATTTTTGATTTACGTTAGTAATCTAAAGGGGAATTAAAGTTCATTACTTTTCTTAAGACACGTAATTCAACATCAAGATTGGAAGCATATAAGCTGTTAGCTCGAATCAAAATGTTTGTAGCTTTGCGTTTATAATAGGAAGGAAAGATATTTGGTCATCAAAATAAATAGTATTGGCGATCAAATACTATATAGTGATTAAAAAAAATTGGTATATAAATAGAAGCCTAGTGGTAGTGTCAACTTTATAGAATAGTTGAACAAATCATACCCAGGTTATATGGTTATAAATAGATACAGAAAATTATTTGACTATTACTGGTAAGTTAAACCCATTCACAACATTAATCCATTTTTTCCCATACTGTGCTCGGTATTTTTAATAAACTGTCGCATGGTTCATTTCATATCCTATTGGGAAATGTATCGTGCGAGATTGCATAGTGGCCTTAAAAAATAGCCGTGGGGACCAAATCCACAATAATATCAAAACTAAGGTGCTCATTATGTCATTACGTGACATAATGAGCACCTTAGTTTTGATATTATTGTTAGGATACTCGAGAATTCTCAAGACTAGACTTTGAACTGCCTCAAGCAAGAGCTCTAAGCAGGTGTTTATGCTAGCAAAGTTGTTCGTAGTATTCCATGCGTGTTCCGAACTTCTGCATTACATACTCTAAGTATTTGTTTCGTAGTGAAACACAGCTTCGCCCTGCTAAACACACCAAGCTTTACAGCTGCACATTGAGAACATTTTGTTAACAAAATGTTAAGATTACACTTTTTACTATATTTTAACTTTAAGAAACTGAAATAAACTGCCAAAACAAGTTTGAAAATTACGAAGAATATTTTTTGGCTGCATACAAAAGGCATCAACTGTTCGGTATTTAGTATTATTCACGTTCTTCTTAAGTTAAGTTTTGCTGCGAAAAGCGCAAGACCGGCAATTGTGGAGATCTTTGGGGCAGGCCTTTGTCCAGAAGTGGACGTCTTTCGGCTGATATAATGAAGTTAAAAGCCAGGCCAAAGCTCGTGACGTATTCGAAATAAAACTTATGTGACGTACTTACATATTTCTGAAAGCCATGGCTACCAGCGATACCTAATCATAGACGGAATGAAGTAATTAATATAACATAATATCAATTACTATAAGTGTATTTTCATGTTACCTGAAAAAATACTCTAATAATATCTACTTGAGTGTCAGGTTGACTTATATTTATCTATGAATATTATGTATGTCAAATTCTCCCATGTGTTAGCTTTAACGACAGTCAGCAGTTCTAGGAAATACACGGGGTCAATAAAAATAATTAAAAAATGTTTTTATTCACGTAGACTTTAAAAAAGCGCTTGTAAATAGTCAGAACATGTTTGTAGTAATTATTTCTAGTTACTTATTACAGATATTTAGGTACACGGAATATTAAAACATTTATACAATTTGTATGGTGGTTATATGGTAGTGATATTTAGCTAGCTTGTATTAAGTTATTGTCAAGGAGATTATGTTTAGGTTTAATTATACAATATGTAGTAAATTTATATTTTACTACATATTGTCTGTATGGTTCTGTCTATATTAAGGTATGAATTCAGCATTATTATTATAACGGACCTTGTGTTTAAAACGACGGTCGCGCTTTAATGCTACTACCGGATCCAATGCGCCCCAACTGAGAAGTATATCTAGATATATGTAGACGTAAGTACTTAATACATCTGACGGGATATATACATTTTAAGATTACAATTCGATGTCAACTTGAATAGTGCATCGTGCCGCGCTGTACTTTCTTGACTGACCTTCACGGCCTAAGGTGAATGAACTGACGAACGCAGACACCTGCTGTCTCTGCTTTACCTCTTTAATATTTTTTCTCCACGTTCTTGGCGTTATTACTGAACAAATTTTACGGATTGATACCACGATTGATTGCTTTTTTAGTTGAGTTCTGCCTTAAATATCCTTTTCCATCTAGACTATTAAACAATCACGACAAATTTCACAGATTTAAAACAAGAATGCCTATATTCGAATGAAAATAAGAAAATAAAAAGAGAACATTTATTAAAATAATATTATTATTCTATACCTATTCCGTTTTGGGTCAACCACATGCACTGTACTGAAAACTGCTATACTATACTACCTGGGTACTTTCTTTTTGCGGGCTAGTAACCCGTGCCCCATGCACAGGAATAAAGTGGTCCACATGAACACCGATGACTGACAACAGAAGGCATTAGGCAAGCCTTTCCATTTTGATACATCGTCATCATAATATTTAGATGGCACAGTAAATAAGTTTGTTCAACTGACAATTGTCTAAGAAACCGAAGTTAATTTAGATGCAAAATTTCAATCTGGTGACCCACTGCAATTTTTTAATCTAGTGTCAATTTGAAAATACGCCCTATGGCACCAAAATCTAATATTTCCTCATTCCTCATAAGTGCATCTGTTGGTATAATGTGAGTCACATTTAATAATGAGAATTTGTCACATTTAATTCGCCCTGCATTTTATAAGAAGTTGATGTATGGAGATTTTTGATATCAGTTAGTTTTCATACTATGGTTCAGTTAAGGTTTTCCGTAGTCGAGTTTTAGTTCTGATTATCATCATCATGACCATAATAGCCAAAATCTTCTGGCAAATCTTCATGGGTAATGGCCGTTTACATTGATCTCCACAATTGGCGCTCTTACGCTACTTCCAGTTTTATAATAAGTAATATTAATAGGTACGTCATATGTTTTTTATCTTTAACTAGCGGCCCGGTACGTGCTTCGCTACGTATAAGGCATAGTAATAAAAGAAATGATTGTTAAGTTCATTTATTCAAACAAAAAAATATTTTAAATTGCTAAAAAATGTTGATTTTACACTTTTTCAAGACGTTTTTTAAATTTTCTCTACGTACATACCTTCCCTGGACTTCCACAAATAATTCAAGACCAAAATTAGCCAAATCGGTAAAGGCGTTGTTGAGTTATAACATTACAACGAAAAGTGGCATTGATTTATATATATATATATATATATATATAAGCTTATTGAAAAAGCGTTGAAATTAAACAACATTTCCAATTTTATTTTAACTCAGCTGAATATCTGAAACCTCATCCATTGTTACACTATTTAAAAGTTTACAACGTAGTGTATTCTACTGTTTGGCGTAACTTTGTGGGCGTTAGCTTATTATGCTATTGCACCCGCTCTGAGCCGCTAGTGCGCCTGGCCGGTGTTCAGGCCGACTCTTGCGTAAACCATTAACGTACTCTAAGCCCAAACGGTACTAATTAGAAGGCAAACAATAACTTACACGGTATTCGGCCACGAATACATAATGGCGCTCTCTGCACGTGCATTGCTTGAAATATGTAAAGCGGAACTAATCATTTGTAGTGTTTGTTTACTTTAACATTAGTGAATAGACAGAAATTACAATTACAATTCTTAATTAAATTATGACGTTATAGCAATGAAATGTATATTTAAAGTCCAAAATGTTTAAACATTGATTAAAACAGAAAAATAATGTTCTAGGCCAACAAAACTACCCATCTACCTATTCATTATATTTACACAAACAAATACAATTGTATTAATAACTGGAGGTATCATCATCATCATATCAGCCGAAAGACGTCCACTGCTGGACAAAGGCCTCCCCCAAGGATCTCCACAATAGCCGGTCCTGCGCTGCCCGCATCCAGCGTCTTCCCGCGACCCGCACAAGATCGTCGGTTCACCTTGTAGGGGGCCGACGATAACTGGATTACGACACAATAAAAAGCCACTCATTGCGGGTAGGCCGGTAATTGTGGAGATCTTTGGGGAGGCCTTTGTCCAGAAGTGGGCGTATTTCGGCTGATATGATGATGATGATGATATGTATGTCTTGTAAATTTTGATATCGTCGGCGTACATTAGAAATTGGGAATGGATGAAACATGTTTTAATGTCATTAACGAATAAAGTATACAATAGTGGCCCAATTATTGAGCCTTGGGGCACACCAGATGTGACGATAATTGGGTTAGATTGGAAGCCATTAATAACCACCTTTTGTGATCTATTAAATATGTAAGCCATGAACCAACGCAATAGGTTGCCACGGATACCATTATAAGCAATTTTATCTAGTAGCAATTTATGGTCCACCTTGTCGAAAGCCTTCCGAAAATCGGTGTACACAGCGTCAACCTGAATCTGTCCATCCATATTTTTAAATAAGTAATCTGTAAAAACCATTAGATTGGTATTAGTTGAACGACGTTTCACAAATCCATGCTGTTCACGAACTATAAGGTTGTGAATCTGTGAGTATAATGCGCCATGTACAAGACTCTCGAAAAGTTTCGACAAGGTGGAGAGTATCGAAATAGGACGATAATTATTTATACTTGATTTGTCACCACTCTTAAACACCGGTGTGATATTAGCCCGTTTCCAAATATCGGGAAAAGTCCCCTCGCGCAAGCATTTATTAAATAAAATATGGAGTGGAAGGACTATGTTATTTGCGATTTTCTTTATAAAGATAGGTGGAATGCCATCAGGACCTGAACCTTTAGTCGAGTCAAGTTTTTTTATCGCGTTATGTATTGTATCGACTGGTAAGTAGATGTCAGAGATACAAGGCGAATTATCTGCATATGCACTAGGTGACTGCCACGTCATGGGGTCTAAGGTCGAGGGTTCATAAACAGAAGTGAAATAGGTTGAAAACATATTACATATATCAGTCGGATTATTAGAATTAAGATTTTCAAGATACATGCTCGCTGGAATCTCCACTCTGCCTTTTCGATTAGAAACGTAAGTCCAGAAATGTTTTATACTAAGCGGGATGCTGTCTTCAACCGATTTCATGTATCTTGCGAAACATGTAACACATTCAGACTTAAAACGTTTACGATGGACTGAAAAACTTTCATAATCCGATGCATTGGAATAAATTTTCCATTTTAGCCAAGCTTTTTCCTTGGTTTTGAAAATGCGAATTAGGGCAGGAGAGAACCACACTGGAAAACGTGATTTTTTTATGCGAGTAAATGGAACATGTGTTTTGATAATACTATAAATTTTATCATAAAATATTTCAACCGCTCGATGAGCTGACGACTCGTATAACAATTGATTCCAGTCTAATTTGCACAGCTCGTTATTAATTAAATCATATTTGGCCTTATAAAAATTATATTTAGTATATAATTGCCGTTTCATTGGTATAACTTTTGTATCTAGCGACGTTACTACCAAGAAGGCGGGGTGGTAAGTATCAATAGGTAACAGTGGTAGACAAGTTTTGGCCTCGCAGTCAACGTTTGACAGAAACAAGTCAAGTATGCGTCCTAAATTATTCCTTATTGTATTGTATTGAAAAGTATTAGTAAAAGAAATAAAATTGCTGAAAAAACTGCTTATTGTATCTGTCGCTTGTGGAATCACATAGTTTATTCCACTACGGTCCAACCAGTTTAGGCCTGGTAAATTATAATCACCTAATACGAAAACTGCGTCAGTACTAGTGTCGTTAATGAAGTCTTGCAAAATATCTAAGTGTGATGTATACAAGTGGTCCGGTGAATTCGGCGGTAAATAGGCTGCACTAATAAAATGGCGCTTAGAGGGCCGCGACGCGGGCAGCTGCACCAATACGTGTTCAATAGCAGCATGCGAGGCGCGCATCAAAACGTTAGAAGGTCGTAACGTTTTCAAAACGGCTATGAGCACACCGCCACCATCTCGTTTTCCCGTAATACTTCGGTCACGGTCACATCTAAACACCAGATACCTATCGTCAATGAATTCACTGTCAGATATGGTGGGTATTAGCCATGTCTCCGTGAGAACTATTACGTCATAAGAAAATGATAAAATATTTATAAATAAGGTGTGGAGCTTAGTACGAAGTCCTCTGCAGTTTTGGTAGTAAATATTTAAATTGTACTTATCCGTCGGTAAAAGAAAAAATATAAAATACGTTACCAAAACAAGGCTTAAAGTTCATTACAATTAGAGATCTGAACGAATTAAAATATGAAACAAGTAAATGAGTTTTACAACACATATAGAATGTTATCAATAACGGCAAATAGGAACGATAATATTTTAAGCACGATCTTATAACTATTGTTCTATCTTTGCAAAAATATAAGTATTTACTATCTGTTTTTAAAAACACTAATATATAATTAAGTTTAACTACACTAACATGGTCTTGCTTCTTACTATTAATTAAAGAAACATAATTAAGAAAGTTATAATATTTTAAATTCATTGCACATTTATTTTGAAGCATGAGGGTCATCGGTAGGTTATTCGTACTAACTTCAATAGTAAAAACGGCGTAAACAACACAGAGTAGACTACGAGTCAGAGAAGTCGCACTTCGGGCTAAACAAGATAACATGTAATAAAAAGTTAGACTGCACTGAAACCAAACTTTGACGCTAATACACATAAATATATCATTCAGGTGCTTTATAGGGTTTAATTTTGCATAAGTCTTCTTCGGTACGGATAGGAAAGGCTGCCTGAGCAACATCAGCGCGAACAAGTATAACACCATTTTTGATCCAGACAAATCGATGCCCGTTTTGTTTCGCGGCTTCTTTAGTTTGACGAAATAATATCTTGTTGTTCAATGTAAGGTGCTCATTTATATAGATCTTATTCGAATTCGTATCCAGCTTCAGCTCATCAGACGTAATTCCTTTTTTGCGACGTGCAGCCGCAATAAAGTTGTCACGTAGAATTTGGCTTGAAAGTTTGACCACTATGTTTTTTTGTCTTGTGGATTTTGGATTCAATTGCGGTACTCGATGAATAGCAATGACGTCACGTGGCAAAAGTGTTTGCTTGATCAAAGTAGCAATATTTTCAAATATCTGGAGCAAGTTTTCACCGCGTTTTTCGGGCAAGTTGCTTATCTCGACATTGCAGTTTCGGGATTTTTGCTCCGCTACTTCCAATTTTTTTTCCAGGATAGCAATTCGTTGGACAACTCCCTTAGGAGAAGAAATATTCTCTTCGAGTTTCGAGATACGCGATGCAAAATTATTCGACTTCTCTTCCAAGTAATCATATTTGTCACTTATAAACTTGATAGTAGACTTTATTCCATCAAATTCGGATAAGAGTATTGAAAATTTTTCATCCTGTTTTGCCAAGCACGTTTCAAACATAGATTTCATATTCGTACTCCCGTAGGATGGTACTCCCGTAGGTGTCGTAGAAGGTGATTAAGGCAACCTGTGCTGACAACTAACTATGACTACGGGAATGGAGGGGTTTGTCGTAGTCACAGCGCTTGCCACGCAATTGTTGTAATAGCAAAGTTACATAAACCTTCGACGATATCGGGCTGATGATGAAGTTCGAAATAATTGATTATTTAAATAGGTACGCACATAAATTCGAAAAGTCAGTGGTGCACGTCTTCATTTTGAATTCGAGACCTCTGACTCCTCAGCACATGGTTCTATCTACTAGGTTATTTCGACTAGTAACTGGCAATTAGCGTTCAAATGTCTATAAATTATTTATGTCATACAATTCATATCCCTTAATTTTGGGTAGAATAAAATATGCCTATTATAATATCTTTTGTCAATTCTCCAGTTTTAAATTAAAGTGATTATTTTGATAGTGTTTAAATGGAACATTTTACAATTACTTCGGTGTCGCTTTGTCTAAATGTCTGTTTCCCCGTAAGCCTCAGCCATTTATCATAGAACCTAGCACCGATTCTGTCTTACATCCACTGGGCACATTTTATATCATTGTATTTCGTAGTAATAGAGTTGGTTTATAGTTGATAGTGGATTTTTTAATATCTTGTTATTTGTTTATTTTTTAATATCTTGTGTTTATATGTATCAGGTTGCGCCGTTCACGTTAAATATAAGTTTCACGTTAGAAGTTGTCATTTTATCAGTTGGACAAAACTAAGATCGAAGTATAACTTATATTTGTACATCATGTTATATACAGAAAAGCCTTTATTTCATTTTGGTGCTAAAAATTTGTTGAATTATACAGGGTTTAATTAAATTTATTGAGAACACGTATTGGGGCACTACAAGGTAACGGTACAAGGTATAGATGGCGCTTCGTCGGTTGATATAGTTTGCCCTTAACAGTAACTTAATTACTGCAGAGTATAGAGCACTACCTGCCATAAGGCTTTAAGGGCCATTTTCATTTGGTATATATATTTCATTTGGTATATCTGAGGTAGTGTTAGCTGGGCAACTTACAAAAAATATTGATGTACAACTGAAGCTTTCGAATTAATTGTACATTTTCAAGAAGCCTCGTTTTTTTAAGTGTACACTAAATATTAAAGATGGTCCGTGTCGTCACTCTATAACGTTTAATAAAAGAGTTCCACCCTGAAATGATGTGATGATACATCCAGTGAAAGTGAAAAAAATATATTTAAAATTTCTTGTGAAGCTTATTGTTGGACCAACATTAATGCCATAATTGAAGAAGCCGTCTACGAACAAAGACTATTTTGGACGACATATTATAGCTGTGGTTTACGACTACGGCTTTATGTAGCAGAATCGTCAGCAGAATGTAAAATTACTGAGTTGAAGGTCAAGTGTCTCGGAAGTTCATTTATTATGTGCATATAAAAACGCTGTCCTTTTATAAGCTACACAGCACATAGCTATCTTATTATATAATTGGAAACATCAATGCATAAACGAGCTATTTAATTCCATTGTACCCTTCAATTGCTGTAATCATAATGCGCCATGACATAATATCGAGTAGCAAAAAGTTGCATTAGACCACCTTTGTTCTTGATGCCTTCAGATGATTAGGGGTACCGTGTGACGTACTACGTCTGCTAGGTGCCTTCGGGGATATTAACTCTAAACTCAAATCGACTATTTATTGAGGTAATAGCATTTTTTCGTTTTATGAGCAACTCGACTGGGCAAGTACCTCTACAATACGCTCCAGGTAATAGCATTATTGTGTTATTGTTGTGGTTCAGGGGTGTGTGGTATTTAGTGGCGGTATTTTGCAGCATCTCCATGAAAGTTATTTGACGTTAAAATATAAGCGAGCAAAAAAATATATAGTGTCTGCATTATATTAACAGTCAGGAATTGCTTGGATTTAAAACATCCAAAAAATCAAAATATTTGCCATACAAATTTTTTTTTGGCATTTATTTTTTAGACATTATGCATTCAATAACACTGTGACCCAATTCAGCGCATTCTTAGAATAAAAATATGATTGTATATTATAATAATATTAAGTGATTCCTTTTAGATTAAAATAATATTAGCACTTCTTGCCAGAAATACAGGATTGCCTAGTTCAGGCACACATGTTATGTTTATAGCGAAGTAAGATTTTTCAATTTGTAGTTTTATTTTATGTTCTTGTTGTAAAAAAATATAATTGAAATAAATTAATATTATTAAAAAAATTAAAAAACGAGTTGTAAGTAAATACTATTTACAATTCGTTTTATTAAAAAAAAATTTGAGATCTTTTGCTACCAGACATCAGAGCGGTCGCAACGTCCTTATTTACGGTCTAAAATATATTCAAACACGCGCGAGTCCACATCCTAGATTAATTTATGGAGTAGGAAGTTTTGATTGTTACGTGACGTTTACTGTTAGCCTAGTAGGCTTTTACTGCTTCACCGGACAATGTATTTGGCTAGTTCTGTCCCAATTGGGTGTTATATGATAACAATTTCTTTACAGCGTGTTTATACGTGAATATATTATTATGATATCGCTACGCGCCAGTGGCGAAGGATGATATATTTCATACGTAAAGCCAATAGTGGTTTGATTATACTGTACCTACCTATAATAGAATGAGGTCTGACGGAAAAGTAAGGAACTGTGTGTCGTGGGATTAGTAAATGCATTAATAGTTGCTTAATGTGTTGGTATCCCGGCATTTATAGTGGCATATAGAAATAGTTTCACTGACATGTTTTATAAAAACAAATTCGACGCAAGTATGTGTAATATGGACCCTACGCCACTGCTATTCATACATTCAGAAAATTAAGTTCCATAGCAATCAGAGATTTTAATTAAAATTGAGAATTCGAGGCCAAGTCTTCAAAGGAGCAAAATTACAAAAGGAAAAATGTCAAAGAATTGGTTTTTGCTTATTAAAGATGTTTTAATTAGAAAAAGTCAGTAATTATTAGATACTATACTTAACGAAATTATAAGACAATATTCAAAATGTTGTTAGGTATTTATTTGAGAGAAGTTGAGCTTTCTCTTTAAATTATAAAATTTACGCCTGATTTAACATAAAATATGCACAATGATATTTAAATCTACTACTAGTATCAATGATAAAGTCCTATATATAATGTGATCCTGTGTAGAAATCTTAGACATCGAAGATATTGAATCATTGGGACCCACGGTTTACAATATCAAATTTAAATAAATATACAAACATGATAAATTGAAAATGAAGTAGAGCATAAACTTTTAAATAATGACATATTTCAAGCTGGAAAAGCATTTATTTAAGACTACGCTCCCAGTATAAAAATGAGCCTGATGTCTGATAATAGGCTGATCATAAGCAACTCTTTACTGTTCTATGAGATAAACTTTTAATTAAATCGCCTTGGTGAAGTTATTCTTATTACTATTTCAGTGTCCTTAAAGCACCTTAAACTTTTCCTGTATCACGGGGACTTAACAAGAAGCAATTCACAGACACAAAGCACTCAAAGGACTCAGTCACACAAATTGGTATCGCTATCGGGAATCGCGCCAATAACATAAGTCTGTTGAAGTATTAGCGAAACGACTATCAAACACTGTGCCAGACGTGCATTATAATATGTGTGTTCAAATATCTGTGATTAAAATGCCTTTATGCTCTTACCCTCTAGAAATTTCAATAGGTATGTCTACTTTCGCCTAAACGAGACTGAAATACGTAATTGGTATTCACAAAAATTGTCTTCAGATGCAAATTGTCACAAGAGAATGTTTCGAAATCCATTACTTTTCGCCTTTTGTACTCGTTCACTGCGGGTTCATGGAACGTAAAATGCTGAAATGTCGCGACGATTATGTCGAGCATGTAGCGTTTATAATGTTTAAAAGTGTTCTCTGGTCTTCAATCTAGAATATTTGTGGCCTGCAATTATTGTGTTGTGTAATTTTTCTTCCTTGTGAGCAATTTTACGTAATGATATTTTGGATTATTTTGTATTCTTAAATTTTAATTATTTTAAATACTAATTTGAGTTATCGTTCAGATAGTTTTGAAGGTCCATATCCACATTTTGGAAAGATAAATCAAAGGAAAATTAAAGCTATTAGTTGACTAGGCCAACCTGAAACACACCTTACATACAGTTAACATTAAATTCAACTTAACGTTTTCATAAGTTGTTTAACATATACCCCATAGCAAACTTTTTCAAGGTAGTTTATACCTTATGAAGGTTCGCTAGATTTATTCCAATAAAACAAACACCAGATTTTAAGTTGTACTACAATTAAAATATAATTTAAATGTTACATTTTACTTAAAAATCATGAAGACTGTAAGGCCACAAGTCATACTCGTGAACGGGTAGTGTCGGCGACCGGTCTACTTGTTGTCAGTGTGCGTACTTAACCCGCCACTTGTGACGTGAATTTGACTTACATCTATTGTGACGCCGGACTTCGCACCGGGTATTTCAACCTAAGATTTTCTTAATAAGCAATACTCCATGCTACTTTTACTCAGCCAAATATTAAAAAGACATGTTTTTTTATCAATAAACAAAGATTTATCATAAAAAATTACGTTTATTAAACTTTACTGTATTACACTTATAACACTGAAAATTATCGGGTTTTTTTCTAGACTTACAATAAAATATATAATTGAAACAAAAAAAAATTATAGCTTTATCAGCCTTTAGCAGTCTTATGACAATAAGAGTTATAAAAATGAAGCATAAAATTAACTCCTTCCAACAAAAAAATACAGAAGAAGTTGTCAAGGATCATGTGTAGGACACATGATCCTTGGCAATAACTTAATATAAGCTAGGTAAATATCATTACTATTATAAAATAAATTCTATTGTAATTTTTTTCATACAATCCGTGTACCTAAATATCTATATGTACCTAGAAATAATTATAAATTAATTAATTAATTATATGTTACTACAAACGGGCTCGGACTATTTACAAGCGCTTTTTTAAAGTCTACGTGAATAAAAGCCTTTTTAATTATTTTTTTCAGCCCAACTGATTCCCAAGTCCGGTACAGGTATCAAACCAGCAAGCGGCCGGGCGACACTTAAACAACTTGGCAATATTTGATCAATTGCCTATTTTTAATACAATGTATAAGCAATGTAAGCCGTTACATTGCTTATACATTGTATTAAAATAGGCAATTGATCAAATATTGCCAAGTTGTTTAAGTGTTTGAGAAAATAAGTTTTGGTGGTACTCCTTGATTGTCAGCGCAAGGACCAAGTATCCTTCAGATACTTAAATAAGTAAACCATAAAGTCATCAAAGTGATCTAAAAGTTTCCTTTTGTTTTAGATAAGTTGAAATGTATTGAGTTGGCCCGATACTTAAGTGTCGTCATAATAACTAAGGACGATATTGTTAGCTGGTTCCTGCTTGCTAATAATGTAAGACGGTTATTCATAGACTCTATTTAAAATCAAACTAGCACGCTGTTGCGCAGTTTTATTCATTTTGTTGCCTAGATAATAGGCTACTAACTACCTATTTCTATTCCGTATTACATCATAACTTTATATTAGCAAGGTACGGCGGGGATACACCTACGTTGTATACGAAATGATTTGGTACGTAAAGAATTTTAATACTATGTACAAGTTTTAAAGAATCTTTATCTTTTTATTATTACCTCCTCTATTTTAATACATCAATATATTGTATTAAATACCCTTATGTTGGCAACGAAAGGCACCTACCATTGTCTAACTATTCTGTCATGTAATGTGCCGCTTAAAGTATAATGTTCTGTGGGTAATATTATAAATTTAATTCTTTGCCATTATTTGTTCAGAACCTAAAAGTGTCAAAAAGGGTTTAAATTTATGATCCTCATAATTAAATGTTGAACGGATGTAGTTCATTTAAAATTATTAGAATAAAGCTGCATATCATATCTATTCTATTAATATGTTATATTTTGGGGTCAAATTCTACCGTGTCCATAAATCTAAGATTACGAAACGAGCAAGTGGGTCACCTGACGGTAAGTGATCACCGCCGCTCATAGATACTCGCAATACCAGAGGAGCCACAGGAGTTTTATTAAGAAAGGAAAAGGCTCGCTTCTTAAAGGTTGCCATGTCATAACATCAAGTAGGTAGGTAATTTTATAACACCTGGATAAAGTTAAACAGTAGCTACTGTGAAACTATGCCTAACTACTCCATAGGAATCCTGAAAAAAGATCCGGATTATTTTAACATCTAATAATAATTTAATGGCTTGAATTCGCTGAAAGTAAGTAATTCCTAATCAATTTTCTCATTAATTTATACTGAAACTTTGTAATATGCCATATTGTTGGGTTTATTTTCTCTTCTTTTCTTCTCACATCTTTTCTAATTTTCACACACATTATCACAATCTGTTAGTCTAAATTCCATCGGCGTTTCCTTTCCAACTGTAGTTAAACTTCGTGATGTTGCGCGCTATGCCGCGGGAACAGCTAGTGTTAAATATAAATTGTACGCAACTAACTTTAATGAATACGTTGTCAGGTGATACATCTTTATTAAGAGTATTGCGGGTCCGGTCATTATCTATATAATTACTGTAGGAGACAGTCTTACCTGGCCACAATCTCGTTAAAAGTTATTTCATATGTCACAATACTCATAATTAGCTAAGTATTTACGTTCTAACTTTTATAACTGGTGTACAATGTTAAATATTTCAGTGATTATATAGTCTTTATTATAATGTTCTATATTTGTTTAGAAAGTATGCGAATTACTTCTAGGTAATTGAAAGCTTCTGTTGAGTCTCTAACAAGATCTTTACGTATATACAAAACTTAATGAATTAAGGCATGAATGTTTTATGCCTTTAACTATCATACTTAAGTCTTTGTATTATTAGGTTTGCTGTAAAAACGTGTAACTTTATATGTATTTTGTCTAGGTTAACAAAAAAATAAACGCATTTATTCCTACAACTTAACAGAAGTATATTTTTCAAGATTCATTACGTATAAAACATAGTTAACATCATATAATGTTGGAATGAGAAATATGGACAAATACATTTTAGATTATTTGTGCGGGACAAAAATTAAAACTCTCGATGCAACACAGTCATCAAAAGTAGATACTTTTGATGATTGTTTTTTTTATATTTGAAAATATCCAAATGATATTTACTAAATCTAGTTGCCAGACAGGCTTCTTGTTTCAATTCTTATGTTTAAGATAACCACTATCATCATATAGTGTAACATATATAACTAAGAAAAATAACTTAATTTTTAATCTGGTCTGGAAAATTTAAGTTAGTAAATATAGTTGGATATATTTTTTGTATATTATAAATTAAAATATACTAAAAAATATATCCCTCTATATTATATATGGTAATTGAGCCCTAGCGGGCCCCTTAAGGGACCCCTTGAGGTGTGAATTATATGCGATGTTTGTTTGAATTACTTAACATAACAATAAGTTGATAAATAAATCATATTTCCCATCCTTAGGTGGGAAATCCAAGCAGTTATGGCCATAAAAACCACTCTTTTAACACATCGGCATCGCTCACGCGTTGCCGACTTTCCGCCCTCCCTGAACAGTTCTGGTGACCTTGCTTTAACTAGGCCAGGACCACACTATTAGAATAATAACGAATCACCTACTTGGCGAGTTATTTCTTAGGCGGTGGTAGGTGCTTCAAAGTCGAGGTACTCATAGATTGGGATTCTGTGGTATGTTATATATCACTTTAGAAATATATATGCGAATGTCGGAAAACACGATAACGTACATTCGTATTAATTTTAAAATAAAAATATTATTACCAGCCAACTGACTGATGCCAATAGCACTACTGACATTTTATCTTTGTCGGTCCACAAAGGCATATGGGCATATTGTATTTTCAGGAAGAGCATTATCATTTTTACGAAAATTCAAATTAAACGAGATATCTCATATGATTACCAAAAATGGTTCGTATTCCGATTCGTCGACAAACCGGAATACGCATCGTGGTCTGGCCCCCTATAAGACGCACTGATGATCTTGTGAGGGTTGCTTCAAGTCGGTGTGCGTTGGATGCGGGTAGCACATGCCTGGCCATTATGTCCAGCAGTGGACGTCTTTCCGCTGACACCCTGATGATTATGATGATTCTCAAATTTGACGAGTGCAAAGAAGTTATTCTTTGTTATATATTTCATATCTAGCCCTTAAACTTTGTACGAAAAGAAAGTAATATTGTATTCAATAAAGCCCCATTAAGGGGAACCCTCCGGAAACTTCCTACAATACAAATTCGTCGAGGTAAACAACTGTCGTTACAAACTAAGTTTTGTGGAAGATGTCGATAACCAATGTTATTGAAAGGCTCTACGGTATAAATATCTGTGGTAAGAGGAGAAGTAGGCTGTTTTCTTATTAAACATAAAACAAAAACACATCTTCAAAATCAATTAAAAAGTATAAAATCCTCTCAACTTTACACAAAATTCTATCAAAATGGTGCCAACCCGAATAGGAAACATTTTATAAACGTATCATTCTTAAAGCCAAACTTTTTTCCATCTCTTAAAATTTTTACAACCATATATGGCATGTCGCACTACAACCGGCCACGGCCGTTGGGCCAGAAAGGTTCTAGAGTGGCGACCAGGAACTGGAAGACGCAGCGGGGACAGGCACCCTAGAAAATGGACCCACGGTCTTGCAAGGGTCGCGAGAAGTCGCTGGATGCATGCAGCAATGGCTGGCCATTGCGGAGATCCGTGAGGGAGACTGTGTGTGAGGGAGGCTTATATGATAATGATGATACCAGAGGGTCGTATAAAAGATTTACATTTTTATAAACAACTAATTGCTAGGAAATATATTGATGATACAAAAATAATGTAAGACATGTTAGTAGTTCTATAAAATACGTTTATATCCTGGGGACATTATTCACACACGGGCATCTGATCCCAAACTAAGAGCTTGTACTATGGAAAACAGATAAACTGATATACTACATCTACTATTTTTCTTTTTGTAAATACATACTTATATAGGTAGACACCCAGACGCAGGGCAAACAGACATGTTCATGCACACAAATAACTGTCCCGGGTGGGAATCGAACCCACGATCTGCGGCGTGAAAGGTAGCGTATCTACCAACCACGCCACCAGGCCCGTCAAATTTTTATAGTACTATAAACAAGTTTTACATGATTTGTGTATAATCAACCACCATAAAAATGTTTTGTTATTATACTTAAGTAACAATAACGGCTTTTGGTTCATATTAGCCAGTCATCATTACCATTGCAACTAATTGTTGTTTTATTCTATTTGTTCATATAAAGGATAAAATTACAATTAATATAATTTTCTAACTTAATATAATTTTGAGAAATCTTCGGTATCTATTCAATGAATTCTAATTAAGACTATTATAAAAAGTTTCGCATCCTGCAGTTAAGTATTTTCAGCAACGATATTATACTTTAATTTATAGTTTTACAACACTGTTTACAACCCATAATAGTTTGTATATTTAGTACAGACGCCAGCACATCAAGCTTCCCCAATTTGTCAAATTTCCCCAATCGAAAGTGAACCTTATGATTTTGTGATAAAGTTGAAAACCTATTAAAGAAATTTGGCAGATTGGCGTAGCTGGATGTGCTGGCGTCTGTACTATTTAGAGAAGGTCCACTTTAACATACGCTGTCATTGTATGACGCTATTTTTAACAATAGCTATTTAGATTAAGTGATCTGTTTCTATTACGTGAAAAATCTAATTGAGCATTTAATCAAAATAGTCCAAAAAAAATCAAACTGTGGATCACTCAATTCTGACATTTGCAAAAACAACCATGAGTTCACCTTTTCAAAAACTTACTCTTGAGACTAAATTTATATCTCATATATTTGTTCATATACCTCAACTGTCAAAATATTTTTAAACCGTCAAGGCCTTTATTGCTCATTTTCCAAAATCATTGGATCACTCAGTACAGATACCATTTTGTCTGAGATATCGTTCTAATAAGTGTAAGGTTGACTTTTCTATACAAATATTTTTACAGTAAATAATATAACAGAACCTGTTGTTAAAAAAAATGAGCTTTACCATGTTTTTAAATTTGAATATAAAGTGTCAACTATTATATTCTACATTATATAGATAAGAATTTAAAAATAGTTTTCACTTCTATCGGCATTCCCCTAAGACTGACCCGCATGTTTTTTTAACCTTGTTTCAAAAAGTTACATATAATCTACAAGAATTATATTTTTCAGTTTTTTCTTACGTGCTTTAAAAGTTATAAATTTTTAGGTAGAGGTTTAAGATTATAAATAAATAATAAATATAATGTGGCGTAACTTTTTATTTATATATAGTTTGTAATATCATGTTAAATGTGTTTATTTATTTTACTATTGTTTCAATATTTTAAGCGTTATGAAATATTTTTCTCTAAATACAGTACGTACGTAAATATTTTTTATCAATAGTGAGCATCATACCGGTGGCAGATATGTTGACGGGCAAGGTAGCTACTTTTAACGGTGCCTACGATCGTATGTCGCCAGGCACTTCAGTCCAGGCACATACTAAAACGCAAAGCGCGTGCAACTTTCTGTAATATTTCTATAATCTTTTCTATTACGTTAAACCCAGAGAGGTTTAACGTACACTAATCTCCTTCAATATTCTGTACCGATTGCTTGTGCTGTGAATTTACTTAATGTAAGGAAGAAAATTAAAATCTGCTGGAGCTTTTTCTTTCTCACACCGCACCGTACCCAGCCAGCATGAGAACTATGACATGAGCTACATAGGTGTAAGTTATGGGTATAACTTTAAGTAAAAATAATTAGTTTATACTTAGAGTTATACCCTTATGTTTGTGTAGAGCTGACACACACATGATAGAAACAATATGTACAGAAAATAATGTGTTACAATTATTTTAAAGAGAGTTTTAGTAATAAAGAAGTTTTAGAAGTAGTTTACTTTCATGAGCAGGTGAGCATACATACATTTTTCTTTTGTCTGCTTCTTTGACGTGCGATCAACCGCAGATGATTCAGCCCCGGGTTCAAATCCCGGATCGGATCAATAATCTGTTATTGGGATACTACTAGCAAGAAAAACACCTAGTACCAGCCTGAGTTTGGCATCCTACTAATATCATAAATGCGAAGGTTTGTGGATGTATAGATTTATGGGTGTTTGTTACTCTTTCACGCAAAAACTACCAAACGGAAATTAATGAAACTTTGTAGTAATATAGCTTATATATCCGACACAGATAGTTAATAAATAAATATTCGGGACATATTACACTACGCCATCTAGCCCAACCTAAGTAAAGCTTGTTCTACGGACACTAGACAATGGATAGAAATAATTATTTACTATCTTAATATTTTCCGTTATCTTAAACCAGATTATGTGATCCGATGAACGGGGAAATGCTTCATGGCGGGAATTAGTGTGAGGTTGATGAACTTTCGAAAAGCATCACAGGAATCTGTAGGAAGATGACTCACTGAGTAATCACACAGTAAACTGGTTCTAAAAAATCCTGTACATGGAGATTCACGTAAGAGCAGTGTATGAAAATGTACCACTGTTTCCTCTTATTAGCAAGAAAATTGTACTTCACGTGTAGCGTAGCGCTTAAGATAGTCGCCTTACTACTTGATGTTCCGGGTTCAATTCCCGCAATAAGAAAACATAAGTCAATAATGGACCCATAAATAATTGATCTAAATCTGGTTGCACTTTGGGTCTGGCAATTATATGTTTGTAAAGTACACACACAGGGAATTGCTTACCTAGTGCGAGCGTAGTCTTAACAAAATAAAGCATACAGATAGTACTGCTGTTTAACAATTGATAAACTCAGTTCATTGGGTTGTGATCTTGATTAAAATCAGAATTATCCTTTAACTTAGGTTTTTAATATAATAATAATTATATTAATAATTCATAACCAAACAAGTTTTTTACAATGAAGAGCAAAATCATCGGTATGTACGGGTTAGACTGGAAGGTTTACACAAAGTTAATGGACCCCTGACTCTGAAACTACGTTAACTGTGCTATCAGAGTCACTGATTCTTCTTGTAGGGACGCCAGTAGTACAATATGTTGATTCCAAGTTTTTTTTGTATTGTATCCTAATTGTCCCCTTTATTGTAGCTTAAACCATTAGGATTCATAGACCGACCAACAATTATTCAAGTAATTAATGCAAAATGAAAACGTGAGACAATACTATGAAAATATCAATAATATTCATATTGTGCTCCGTCTCTATAATTGTGTTTCAAACTATTCCCTTTCAACTTTCGCTCCTAACTACATTTAATATATACGGGTGACAAAGTGAAGTTAACATGCTATGCGGGTTTCTGTAAATGAATAGTTTCGATTAATTTGACCTATCTGGTGCGGGCGTCGTAATGGCCACAATGGACTGACGACGTTGACAAAAATGCAAAAAGAAACTAGCTTAGAAAAGCAGGAAGAGAAATCAGAAAAGCGCGTGAGTGAACGAATTAGCTTTTTGTCAACACACGTAAAGGAATAATTCATTCATTCATTGCTGACTGATTCATCACTTTAGTGCTTACCGTTGGATTTAGATATAATTTTGAACAATTTTATTCGAAAGCTGAGCAGATAAGTATAATTTTCCACGTATATATAGTCGCGAGGAAAAGCTGGTTTTATGGAAACCCAAATAGATAATTCGGTACAGAGAAAACACAAATGAACACAAGATGAATATTGAAACTGGAGTCCAGAACAGAAGATAGAAATCCTGAACTATTGATTTAATTCGTTTAACTGGAGTCAAATTATAATAATTGAATAATAATAATGATAAGTTTGTTGATAGAATATATAATAATATTAAAGTGACAAAACGAACTTTTTGGGAGTTCTGGTGTCTAAACTAGGGCTAAACCTGTATTTTAGAACACCGGGATCATATCGAAGTATCCTAAATTGGTTATATAAATAAAAAATAATTCGCATTAGAAAGAAATGCGACTAAATATATCAAATAAGCCACAACTAGACAAATACAGAGTCGGTCAGGTAATATGATGACGACACACTAACGAAGCCGCAGTGAAGCCTCGATGTTACGTTCTCGTATTCTTAAAAGGTACATGAATGCAGCGATTGTGACTCATTCTCATTGACCTGAGTGAGATAATCGTTGAATACTAACATTTTCTCTGCACGACAACGGTGATCAAGGTTATTTTATATGTACCTATGTATATAATTTTATTCTAATGATATTATTATTATAATATCGCGAATATCTTATGGTATCATAATATATTCAATATATTAACTGAGCATCTAAATGTTAAAATGCGGGGACCTGGTGTTCATAATTACTATTAATATTAATTAATAATACATATATATGTATATATTAATATATCCTGGAACATTTACACACGGCTAATCTAAATCCCATACTAAGCAAAGCTTGTACTATGGAAACCAGATAACTGATGTACTACATATACTACTTTTCTTTGTAAATACATACTTATATAGATAAATACACTCAGACTCAGGACAAACAGACATGTTCATGCACACAAATATCTGTCCTGGGTGGGAATCGAGCACACGACCTGCGGCATGGTAAGCAAGCATTTTGCTAATCACACTAACAGGCTTTATTGATCTGAAGAGATATTGAATTAAAAAATAAGTATCAATATCGGTTCACAAATTACGGAGAAATAGAGCCTCTTTAAAGTAGTTGCATATGCTGTGTAACATCTGACATGTTATCATTCCGTACAATAGAATTAAGATGAAATGTACGTGAAACTAATTTAGCGGAAGGTTAACCACGATGTACCGTCGGCCAACATAGTGTATGCGGTAATATATGTAATGAAAGAGTATTTCTTTAGTATTACACCTTAGATTAATAGCCATGGCATAGATAAAGAAAACCAAATGATGTTTCATGTCAAATATAATTTTAAAGCCAGCTGAAAATTTATGTTAAAATAGAAAAGAAAGCATTTTTAATAATAAACATTAAATGGCGTCTCTTTATGAACAAAGCAACGCATCGTTTTATTTAAAATGCAAAATAATAATAATAATATCTGGGGACAATGTCACACAGATCATCCTAGACCCAAACTAAGCAAAGCTTGTACTATGGGTACCAGGCGACGATACACATACTTATATAGATAGGTAAATACTTAAATACATAGAAAACATCCATGATTCGGAAACAAATATTCGTGCTCATCACACAAATATTTGCACTTACCGGGATTCGAACCCAGGACCACCAGCTTCGTAGGCAGGAGCACTACCAACTAGGCTATGGTGACCGTCAAAATCCCATAAATAAACAAAAATATATCTTATAAAACGACATTTTTGTTTATTTCATTCACAATGGAGAAACTTCGTTTTGAGTTCGCATTATTATCAGGAAGTGGCGGAAAATCAAATGTTTATTGTTTATCGTGCATAACCACGACTGACAACAAAGTATATGCGATACCAGAAGCACTACAGTCAGCTGCTCACCATAAAGATATTATAAAGACAGCTGCTTATAATAAAGTCAAATATTGTTTATTAAAAATGTACCATACTAAGAAGAATTTGGATTAAAATGACAGAAGAACTTTGAGAATAAATCACATTAAGAACAAATCGGCTTCATATACACATCTTCATTTTAGTATACACACTATATTACACATTATATTCTCGCTCTTTTTTATATTATTAGAACTCAAATTTAAGTAATCGCGATATTCCTTCGTTATTCCTTCGTTCACTTTTGCAAAATTGTACGAACTTAGAAATATTCTGGTCATCAAATATTTATTAAAAAATTGTCATCGACAAATTCTGAAAATGAAATGTTATAAACAGTTTTTAGTTCAATATTGTGTTTATTAAGTAGGTACATATTATATGGTCTGATCTGATCTTCGACCATGCTCGAAGGGTCTGATATATCATCGGATACACGATCTTGGCGGACAGTACGGCGGGGTACCAACTTATGTAAAATGGGTTCACACCATCAGACAGTAATCTCTCCGGCACCGTCCGCGTTCTTTGGTCAAATCAAATAGCGCGCGCAAGCACGCTTTCCATCCCTGGACAGGAAATTTGCTTTGAGCTTTTTGACAAGCCACGTTGTTCTGCCGTGCCGCCACTATTGCCCACACTTCTCCACCCCTGTCGATGTTGAAGTATACTTTCGTCGAGCATTGACTAGAAAAAAAAATACAAAAATACTCAATTTTCGCAAGAATGTTTGGCTCTATGCTTATTTTGGACTCTGTTCAGTGTAACAATATAAAAACGGCTTGATGTTTTGATACAAATGATTGCTCAAGTTTATCTGCACTTTAAAAAAATATAAGGTACGAAGTATGAAGTAAGTATAAAATAAGTAAGTATAAAATAATTCCATGCTTTTGTATTTACCAAGACTGTTTATCCTTTATGTAGAAATCCATTTCAGTCGTAATTTTACCTTGTTGAATGAGAAAAGTTCTAAACATGTATTGTGAATAATTGACAATAAGCCCTTATTTTCATACAATGTTCGTTTATGGAAATTCTCTTTGATTTACAAAAAAAAGTTACGGCCAAGTTTAGTCAGATTCGTGAACCGAGTATTACGTACCGTCCTTGGACTTATAAGAAGTTATCTGAAAAACTGAACCGCTTAAGTAATTTTGTTTGTGAAGTGACACATGCTTCACAGTACCTAGTGATAAATTGCAGCTAAAAGTTCGCCACATTGTAGTAAATTGGTTTTCCATCCAACTAAATTCGAATTTAATACTAGCTTTCGAAGCGGGGTTGATAAAGCTTAGTTCTGTATTAAACTATTATGAAGGGACAAACATCTTACCTCCGTGTATTTCGAAGATCAGAATGGATTAGGAAATTTCTTTGTTTGCGGATGGGATAGATTACAATAGTCTCGGCACTGGTTATTAAAATCTAACAAGATAAGTGGTAGAATCTAATAGTTCGCGATTTAGTATAAATCGTTGTGTTTCCGTGCCTGAGTGTGTGTTGACTTGAATTTAACTTCTCCATCTTAGGCACTGTCGGTGTTTAAGCGCCATCAGTTAAGGAAAAGATGAAACGCATTAAAGTCTACCGATTGGGTTGGAGCTGCACGTGATTCTTTTTCGTAATAGTCACGAGGCACCGATGCCACGTTACGCAAACACCCGTATTTTTATGGAGTTGTACAACTTTTATTTTGCCGTGAACATTAGGGTATTGTAATAGCTTGCTTAGATATTGATTTAATTTCGAAAGTTTGTAACTACTTTTGAAATGGAAAAGAATTTCTACTTGCCACGTTTATAGAACAAAAATTGTGATGGATGTTTTAAGTAGATGGAAGGTTTCATACTGCATAATTATTTCAAGGAAGAAAGAAAGAACAAAGAAAAAAATATTATGGCCGTCACGAGACACTAGACCTAGACCGACGTAAATTATCAAAATTATTGGTTATTGTCCGAACTTATAATAAAAGAAAACCAATAAATGAATTTAGAATAAATTAAATATAAACATGGGGTCTTTTTTAGTATACTGGAACACTTTATTATATTAAGTAATGCCGGTATTTGTAAATCAATAATCTCATATTGTATGAATGATATAGGTAATAATAGTAATTTTGTAAACGTAAAAACCTACAAATACAGGGTTTTCCAATAAAAAGTGTTTTTATGATTTAAACTTGTTTTACATGCTTCTTCGCGAAATCAGTGACTCTTTTGTGAGGCAGTAGTTACGGCTCT
The DNA here is from genome assembly GCA_951640165.1 of Pseudoips prasinana. Taxonomy (NCBI): domain Eukaryota; kingdom Metazoa; phylum Arthropoda; class Insecta; order Lepidoptera; family Nolidae; genus Pseudoips; species Pseudoips prasinana. The sequence continues at coordinate 20,301,421 of OX621234.1, read as the reverse complement.
ACAAACTTAGCGATAATATCAGTCAATGGTCAATAAACACATTTAATATAATTATAATTCTAAAATGCATATTATAATATTTCAGATTTTATAAATGACAAAGCTTTTTTAGCTTGAGTCATTTTAAATTAAGCAACAAATTTAAAAATTGTACCTAGTAAAATTTAAGTTTTTACTTTTAAAAGACATATTTTTATTGTACTTTTCAATACACCACATCTAGCTGCACGGTAAATAAAAATGTTCATTGAATTAATTTTATGTTAATGAATCACAATCAAAAGATTCTCTTCTTTAGATATTGTTAGATATTTATTCCATGCACAATTTTTAATAAGCGCATGTACATATATGGTAATATACTATCGTATTTATATAGTCCACTATTTAATGCTAAGTATATGAATTACTTACTTTATCGTATTTATTTTACTTATAACAATTTTTATTTTGTCAAGAGACAAAAATATAAAAGATTGATCTGCTTTCTCGAGCTTTTTTAAAAAAAATACTTTATTAATTTTCTTTGAATAACTGCCTAATACTAAAACAAGCAACATTTAACTTCTAGGGACAATCGTGCCCAAACAAACGGATAGTAATGGATCAAATATTCAAGTAATTTTTGAGGGAACATACCCATTTTCTTCTTTTATCTTTAGGTATTATTAGAATAAAGCTTTATGGCATAAAAGATAGTCCGTCGTAAAACACTTAAGGCAACGAAGCGTTGAATTAGCTTATTAAGGTACTTATGGTGCCTACTTTTATGTCAAAAGAGAACAATAATGAAACATTTAAAATAATCTTTAAATGAAAGAATCGTGGATGCAATAGTGTCTTTAACAAAAATCTATGGACTAAATAAAAAGTGAAATGTTTTCTTATGTTTCAATATACACATTTATACATGGAGGAAACTTACAAACTAGAACCCCGAATACTTCTAAAGGTATATCTGGGCACCATTGAGCCTTTAGTTAAACAATTTGTACGCAATTTTATTAAAATCTATATTTTAATAAATGGTAGTATGTAGTGTCTTTTTAATTTAGATTTGAAACATTTTTCATTATACATGGTTGGCAAATTTTAGGGCAATTTATTTTAGATTAGTAATTATATACTAATTTATCTTCGGTATAATATATAATTACTTATTCTTGTGCTCAATTAAATTGTTTCCAAGTAACCAGATCGCGTCCTATCAGTTAACAATTTTGATTTATTTAATTCTGAGAGAATACTAAGCTCAATTTTATCTTATATACTCATAGCATTACAATATTTAAAGAGCTCCTCTTCTATGTTTTTATATTTCCTTTATATAGTTCGGGACAATGCTTTTTTTTAATTTCTTGAAGGTTGGTTTACTATAGCTACTTAGCCCATAATTATTATTCATTGTATTATATTATTTAGGCAGTTTATATTTCAATATACAATTTTTTTATCGTGCTATTTATGTGGTACCCAGCTATGACTTCTGTCAGTGGTGAGGCCACTTTTGTGGTAGGGCAGTTGCTACTACTGGCCGAGCCACAGAGACGATGGTGCTCATGCGCCACGATTTGAAGTCGAATTGATATTAGGTATATTATGCGATGAGGCGAGTTTTAGTTTTTTTTTGTTACCCGTTGTGTTGATTTTTATTACTAAACCAACAGCATGGGTCCATTACATAACTAACTAATCAAAATCACTTTGAAGGATTCTTAACGCCTCTTGAATGTTTTCATGAGCTACCAAATAACATGTCTCATTGCCAAATTGGTAGACTGACCCCTTCCTAATGATATTATAAATATTCTGTATGCCCGATTATAGAACCTTGGCCGAGGCTTTTGGAAATCATAATCATGATAAATATTATAATGATCTAAGTACTTGGTTTTCAATTCTAACGGTAGGATATCTATTTTAATTATATTTTTCAGAAGTTCCTTAAGTGGGCTGCCTGTGTTGTAAGAATGTTATAATTGAGAATATCAAATGCTTAATTTAAGTCAGTAAATAATGGCAAAATATGCTTTTCCTAAGTGCTTATTAACTTCATTTGTAAGTTTACATAAAAGTTTATATAAATTATTATATTTGTAAATAATAAAAAACTAAATATTACTGAAGTTCTCGTCACGTAACTTGCCAGATGGAGGAAGCGTCATGTATATTGTCTTGCACCCTGTATGGCGCAAGCCCCGAATGCGAATAAGAACCTGTAATTACAATTCTTTCCGCTACTTCATTGATATTAAATAATAAAGGTACTTTCCTAACGCCTTTTATTAAATGTATGTTCATTAGTGTTTTAATTAAGAAACAGTTAATCTAGACTGTATAAAAGAGATTAATATTAAAATTAAGATAAAATTGACATCGTTAACTCTTTCAGAAAACAAATGCAGTTAGTATTTGAGGTTTTAAGGGTCGTTAAAATTTTGCACTTATATCATATGAAAGAAATAGCAATTCTAGGGTTACTCCAATTCAGGAAGAAAATCATGTGTCCGTTCCAGAATAATCCTACAGGGTTATGGAAGATTTAACAAATATAACATTATATTTCCTTTAAACTGTAATATCATCGAGTAGATCGGTTGTTACAACGATCGTGTAACTTCTGATTTATTGTACTACTTATTTTGAAATTTATATTGAATTACCCAGTGAAGGAGAAAAATGCCGTGGCTTAAAACTAATAAAGCCGCTTGGAACCTTGACTACAGATATTTCTTTGTAGTGTAGTGCTTTATTTGTATTTTATGGAATTTAGCTCGTAAATTACTCTTACGTATCGCTAGTACCTAGTAACGAATTACCTAGTACCTCCCTACCTAAATGTTCGTATGTATTTATTTTCAAAAGTTTAGATATGATCTAAATCTACTGTAAACTGAGTCGGGTAAAAGCCTTAAAGCGTACAACCTACATTATTAGTATCTAATTTAAAAATAATTATATTTCATTGTGTTTCAGATTATTGTGAGAAAATTGGATTTTCATTTTGTTTTAAAATTACGACTACCTCAATTTCTGATGAAGTATGTCATATGCCTAAGTCTTTGTATGACTTGTATTATTAATAGATTCTATACGTTAATCTCTGGGGACAATGTCACACCGATCATCCTAGCCCCAAACTAAGCAAAGCTTGTACTATGGGTACCAGGCGACGATATACATACGTATATAGATAGATAAATACTTATATACATAGAAAACATCCATGACTCAGCAACAAATATTCGTGCTCATCACACAAATATTTGCACTTACCGGGATTCGAACCCAGGACCACCAGCTTCGTAGGAGCACTACCAACTAGGCTACGGTGACCGACGTTAACGTTAACTTTACAATTTTAATTTTCATTATTGAAAAACCAATAACCAAAAAGTACTGAATGAAGTATTGAGCTGTGTGGATTCCGGCCTAGAGAGAATAAGATTGCCATCTCACACCATCCCGCAGTCATCGAAAAAGGCGACTAAGGGATACACTAGGCAGTTGGGCAACAGCACCTCCTGTGTACACCAATGCGCATGCTAAGCGCGGTGGCTACGGCAAACCCCTCCATGTCGCAAAATTATAGAAATCTTTGGAGGAGGCCTATCCAGGAGTGGACAATATCAGGCTGATGATGTGATGTGATGGGATTGAATATTCATTTATCATATTGTGCCATTGACTCGGTATTGTGGTAGCGTGTTCAACCATCGCTCTTGCGCCTGAATTTTCCCCGCTCGCGTCGTCCCAACGGATTATTATAGGGAACGAATAGAGAGTGACATGTATACTTATGCATTTTTACTGACATGACGACTACCATTAGCGTAGGGGCTTTCATTTAATTTCCGCACAATTACTTGTATACTGTAGTAAGTCTTGACTAGTTGGCTGGTTTTCAATATTATGATATAATAATAATAGCCAGGGGTATATCAAAAATATTGACCATAATGATAAAAAGAGGAACAGAAATTTGTGTTTACTGGAATACATGAATCACTGATTCCCCATTCCGTGATAAATAGTGCAGCAGTGATTCATGTATAGGCAGTCAAATTTGCCTGCGATCGTCGCTAGAATGCTGTTCGAGTGGCCTGCTCAGCAGGGCCGCACACCGTTTGCGCATTGTGGCGTAGGAACAGTCCACTCTGGCTTCAGCAAACATGCCCGATACGCTACAGAAACGTGACAGACCCAACAGCACCCTGAAATTACATTAATTCAACTACGAGTATACTTAAAAAAAGACGTGTGGCACTCGGAGACTGCCGCGGTAAAGCTATTGCATAGCATTTTTTATCATCTTATGCAATTATTTGTGATAATAATAATAAAATGAATGTATATAGAGTACTAACTCATTTACTTTCACTATTTTTTCGTGACTTTCTTCATTAATAAATGCACTTTGTTTATTCATATTTAAAACACTTTGTACACAAATTACACAACGAGTACAGATATTCACTATTGTTCGTAGATGATAAATACCTATACACCTATATACTTTCTCACATACAGCTGATTACGGTAGTTTTCCAATATCGAAACCACAACTTTTGGTCATTTGTGGAGAAAATACAGTAGGTACTCCTTGTAACTTTGCGGTTGCAAAAAATGCAAAAAGCACCTGAAAACGTAATTATTAACACAAGACTATTAATTTATTAAAGAATCCAATAAAAAAATCCTTTAGTCAAGATTTTACCAAAGGATTATAACAAACTGTTGCTATGGCTACTGTAGGTTAAATACTCTTTGGCTATGGCGTTTGATGACATTCCGTGAATATAAGGGTGTTTTTTAATGTCGCATAATCTACCGATCGTTTATATGAAATAGTACTCTTCACATTACCCAGTTTATAACGACAATAAAAGGGTTATTTATATAATCGCGGTTGATATCGTTGAAAATATATTTTAAACTTCTGTATTTATAATTTCTGCATTAATATAACAATAAATGCTTAAAAAACTACAAGATTAATTTAAAATTAAAATACAAAGTGAATTTATTTAATTATTAAAATAAAGGCGGGTTCCTGAACTAAAGAGACAAGCGTGATATTTCAAAAAGTCATTAACAGTTCTGGTATTTATCGATAGATGGAACGAGTGGGGGTGTTATGTTTTTTTTCGTTACGGAATTTCTGGATTTGGTCCCCACGCTCAAGGCCCGCGATAGAAGCTATGCAATAGCTTAAAAGTATCTTTTGTAATAACACATTAATTTATATAGCATGTAAGGTGGAATCTTTCCTTCTAAGTTAAAAATAAGTTATAACTCTTCTTTTTACGAAGGCAAATATAGAAGGAATTAAATTTGATAAATTGAATATTCATTATGTTTAGTTACGTCAGTATCTTCCTGTAGGACAAGATCCGAGATTCAACATACAAACGTTATTGGGCGTGGTTATACCATACGATTAACTTACTCCACGAATAAATATAAATCTTTATGCATTTTTTTCCTAATCAGATACAAATACTACATAGGTTGAGGAATGCATTCCTCTCACTTCTCACTCTTAGTTCTATTTTATATTCATATTTGTACCTAAGTACCTTGACAGAAAGTTGCACTTGATTGAAATGGTTTAATAACATAAGATATTTTTTTGTTATTTTCAGGTGACACGACATCACTAAAAACTCTGAAGATTTTAACAATGGTGGCAGTCCAGTAAGACGCCTCGATGTTTAAGAGAGGGTATAATACTCGTTGCTTCCGCGTGGTGCTGAAGGCAAGATCCTGGAAACGGGTGCCGATGAAGTTGTTAAAGTGGGGTAAGAAGATGCCATCTTCGAAACAGTATAATCTGGTGCCCAATGATGAATATGATACAAGAATCCCCTTACATCCAGATGAAGCATTTGAATATGGGATCACTTTCCAAGCAAAGGTAAGTTTATCTATACTTTTTAAATATAGTAGCGGCGATAATTATGGTTAAGGTATTATTAATGTTTATGATATCTAAACCATATTTTTTCTTGATTTTTAGGAAGGAAAACCCATTTGTGCTAATGTTAAAATCAAAGCTATCTAACCACCAACTTGTGATTTTCGCCTTTGGTAAAATTCTCCCAGAGGCATAATTTGCTACTTTCTGTAGAGGAACTTATCACTTTTCCTAAATTTTCGTTCGTTCCGCAATCATATATTATTTTGCCGAACTGTATTGCGTCGATTGACGAAATAAATTTCCGAAGCCTCTTTTGAACTTTTTATATTTGCCAAATGATTTATTGGTCATATTTTCACCACATCGAAACAATATTACAAATATTAAATTAATACTTAAGTGTCGTAAAAAGTCAATATGATGTGCTACAAAATTTTGTAACTGATACGAATAGCTGCAAAAGCGATTTCGTGTGACAGTGTTGTGTGCCCTAGTCCTAGAGTGTTATTTGAGCGAGCGGAGAGGCGGTGGGGCGAACCGCGAGTTGAGGAGCAGATGGTTTGAAGCCCGCCGCCACCGCTGAGCCAGGTCGACGAAGCTGCAGCGTGGGGCGTTAAAAACATCTGCAACGATAAACTCGCGTGGGGCCGCCCAAACCCCGCAGCGCCGGAGACTGAAGCAATACGTGCCTGTTTGCATGTTGCAACATGCAAACATTGCTTGCATTTTATCTCAATAAAATACTAATACTTTGCAGAAAAAACGGGCACCATACAGTCATTGGCTTTTCTATAGATATTAATATTTTATAAATGTTAATATTTTTAGCAAGACATTAGCATAAATGACTATAAAAATTCTTGTTACCATTGAGAATATAGTTTTTAACACTTAAATCCTGGAATCGGTGTTTTAGTCAATGTAAACAGAGAGCCGTGTTAAAATGAACATTTTTATGAGTATAATGAAATTAAAGCTACGAGTTTTCTTATGTTATTAAAATATAAATTACACAATTCAATTACATGAAAATTTATGGTGAATATACCTTCCCTTGAGGAGATTACCGCATTGGTCTTGGCATGCTTTCCGCCAGGCTCTTCTTGGTGTCCTTTGGAATGTCACTCTTAGCCGGAATCACTCGTTTAAGCTCTCAGGTGTGTTGGAAGTGGTTGGACAGTACTCGCCTTTTTATGAGGTTCCAGACGTGAACAATGGGATTAAGGTCGGGGCTCCGCGGTGGCCAATCCCAGCGACCAGTATCTCGAATATTTTCAATGAATACTATCTCGGTACGCTTACGCCCGCCTAAAACATTACGGCAAACCCACCATAGGGGTTGATTTCTTTAAAATATACGCCGGCATAGTGTTCCCCTGATCTTTGTCACAATCGCCCACGTCGTTACTCACCATTCAGAAATTCGAGCCACATTGGAGAACAGTATGCTACTCCAGTTGCCTAGTGCCCAAAATGGACAATTTCCAGCGAAGCTCAATCGAGCAATCCGGCGCTCACAGAGTATTTGAAAGCCCGCGCTGGTCGTCGACTGCTTTTATGTATTAGCCGCCTCATCCCTATCGACCGGATAAGTGTACTCCTCGTACCTTTTCAAGGTTTCTTGTGAGGTCTATGTAACTGGATTTGCGGTTCCCCAGCACCTGAGTCACTAAAAAGCGGTCGACTCCTTGCCTTCACCGAACGGAACCTGTTTCTTGGTATCGAGTCCAGGTTCTCTGGATGGTATAACGGTTCATATTGAACCGCTCTGACATAACTTCTACACCTCTCTTCTAAGAGCGCTATAATTTTACTAGCTCTTATTGCTTTTTCTGCCTTTACAATCGACATAAAGATATCTGTTTTAAGTCACAAGTAGGCAGGATTATGCGACAAACATAAATTATTCAACAAAAAAGACGAGAAGTTAGTTTTAGTCTCAAGTTTTAGACACAAACTCGTGAAAAGTATGTAAAAAGTAGCAAAATGAAAAATTGCTTATTATTTTTTAAAACAAAAGTTTCGAATTGGGACATATTGGACAAACATTTTTTCACACCCTGACTCTTAATTGCGTGACAAGAACATACTATATAGGCTATTAAAACCTTTTTAGAACTAAATGATTACTAATAATATACAGTAATCAAAACCACCTGTTTTTTTGCATGGAGTGTAATTCCTAGTATTATTTTGGTATATTCGAATACGTAATTATCGATTTGATACAAGTTTAAAACTACTTCGCTAGAATTATTGAACACTGCTTGAGGTAATAATAAAATACATTTTCAGATTCACTTTTTAATAAAATACAAGAGCGTGGGTGAACTGGCAAGACTGCCGTCACAGTTATATATTGCTTGGAGATCAAGGCTGAACGGAAAAAACTATCATCATATCACATCAGCCGAAAGACGTTCTTCCACTACAAGATCTCTAGAATTGCCGGTCTTGCGCTTTCCAGCGACCCTAATAAGATCATCGGTCTAACTTTTAGGGGTAGGCCCTGCGTCTTTCAGTGGCTGCCACTGAAGAACCTTTCTGCCCCGGTGGCCGTTGGTTCTTCAAGCTATGTGCCCAGCCCTCTGCCACACCAGCTTGGCAATTCTTCAGGATATATCGGTTACTTTGGTTCGACTGCAGATCCAAAAAATTTTTATTTGATTCGAGTTTTGCGATATAAAATAAATATAAAGAGGACTAATTAAAACCATGCAAAGAAGTCATGTCGGTAGTTTATACAGGAAAATTCTTCAACCTTGCGTGATATTTGGAGTTCTATTTTTATCAGAGGATTTAATGTACCAACTGTCTTTCGATGATGATTTGAGGTGAAAAGTTACCTTTAATTTAACTTACAAATGTTTGGACTACTCGTAAACATTATAAACCATATGGAAATAGAAAAGATTACTAAAAGAAGGATGATGGCCCATTTTTTTAATAAAAAATCATCTTTATTTAGTTGTATTCGTTCCTACTAAATACGTGTCGAATATTATGTTTCACACTTGAGATCAAATTAGGTTATCATATTTATAGTGGAAATAAAATGAACCCAATCTCTATGAACTAAAATAAATGCTCCAATGAATACAATGAATTTGTAATGATATATTGAGTACTGAAACATTTAACAAATGAGACAAAATATTCAATGCAACTAAGGGTATTATCCGCATTGTAAAAGGCTATTGAAATATAAATGAGTCGCAATCAGCGATCGGAATGGAAACACTAAGTACCAGCGAATACACTTTGTTGAAATATATTTCACGTTTAAATGGGGTAGTACTTTATTCAGTAAGGTACTAATATATAGATATAGGCTATTAGCGCGAGTGTAAGAGATAGGATCGCGGTTATGATTTGAAATTATTTACTTACTGTTAATTTTATTGTTATATATCCTATCATCAGCCTGATAGCGTCCGCTAATGGCCAGTATATATTGTAAGGTACAATCGTCCATGCCGGACAGTATTTAAAAGATAATAACTTTCATGCTCCTTTAAAAATAATATATACTCAACACTGGCATTTGTGGAGATCTTTGGGTGAGATCTTTTTCCAGAAGATAACGTCTTTGGGCCGATATGATGATGGTGATTAAACAACTATTTGGCGAACATGTTTATCATTCCACAAACTTTTGTTAGCTCTCAGATGCACCCATGCTAGTGGTGAAGGTGCAGAATATATGTAGCATTAACCTTTAGTGAGGTTTCTTATTATATTTGACATTTATTTTAAAAAAGGAGCAATTATGTTTCTGACCATACACCGTAGTGCCAACCAAAACCATAGAGCAATCTGCATACTTTCGTTGTCTTGCTGATAGTAGTTTCTGTTTACTATATATCTTACAAGAGATTTTAATGTGTGAGATGTTTGGAAAATGAGTCAAATTTATTTTAACAATATTGATATGAGAAAGGGGATTTTTTTATATTAGTTCCCTATGAAACGTACCAACTCCTTCCTAAGAAATAAAATCACCCTTGATGTGTAATTTAATAAAGTTACAGATAAACGTAAAACGTCTACGTATCAATTGGGTCTAGTTTAAGAAAAAACAATCGTTTATAGAAAACATTAAATGGCTATGTGGTAATGGCTATTGCAAGAATATTGACGGCAATGCGGGGACTCGCTTTTAATATTCTTAGACCTAGATCTATCTTGGCCATATACGCTATGGCTTCCTGTATGGGATGATAGGGCTATCTTCTGGTCTGCGTGCCGTCAAATTTTACAGTGCTGCGGCTGGAGTTGATCTATCATTGATTTTTGTGTAAAGTCTATATATAGAACATTCAGTAAAGACGACCTACCTTTACTAGCGGGTCAAGTTCCGGTCGATCTTAGTCGGGGCAATGATTTATGATATTACCAGCGAAAACTTAGAAAATGATTTTCTATCATTACATGGCCGTATTCAAATTTCCAGCTATTTAAGCCAATAGCTGGCGTAAAAGACGATTTGCTAAATGAATGGCAATAGAGATGGAATATTTCAATCAAGGGACATCTTTTGCAATATTTTTTCCGGACGTTCGCGAAGTGTTAAGTTAAACACGGCTAGTCATAGACAGTGTCCGTGTCATTGGTTAGTATAAAGAAACATTCGTGTTCCAAGACGCGTAACATATCATTTATTCATCATGCATTATTAATTAAATTAAATTATGATGAAAAAATTATATATTACGCGGCTTTTCAAAAGTATATTTAGAACAAAGAAATTTTTAGCTCGATAGATCATCTTACAATTACATTTCGTTGACCCAGCGAGTACAATAAATTTAAGTCATTCCAACTGGTTCTTTGTTATTTTGTGTCTTTTGATTAATTGGAAGGCACTTATTGAAAGCAATCCCACCCTTTATTTCAAATTTCATTGAAAAGCTCCGTAAGAATTTAATAGGGTACATTGAAAAAAAAATCCTTTTCAGTTTCGTGCAAGCAATATTATGTTGAATTTCAAACTTATGTTCGTATGTTTATCTGACTATGGCTTTGCTCTCTATACGTTTTTTTATTTCAAAATGTTGTTAATAGCATACAAAAAGTCCAAAATATATTCTTTATAGGTTCCGTCCTCACAGGGTAAAACGGAACCCTAATTGAATGTCATTTAACTTCAAAAATGCTCGGACGTTCAAGATATTTTTCTGCACATTCGTTCGAAGCACATATGAATACGCTATTCAAATGTGAAACCTTTGTAATAAAATCTGTATTACACGTGTCGATAATATTTAGAGGAAATTTGCGAATATTCTTTCTTTGCCTATAATGTAAATTGAAATCGGAAGACTTAGAATATACTATGCGCCAGTTTTCATTTTTTCCCCTGAGCATGCGGCGGAAAATAACTGACATCATGTAACTAATGAATACTTATTCAATCCGGTAAGATTAATTGTCCCGGTCTTCTTACAAAAATTAAGTTCAATATTCCTACCTACAGTGATGAGATAAAATCTTGCAATTCATCTCTTTCTCCATTAGTATCAACTAACTAGCGCTAGAATAAGATCCTGTATCTAGCTAGAAATTGGTCTAGTAAACAGAGAAAAAAATTCAACTTCGAAGTATTTGCCGGTGAAGGGTGAGAAGGGTGCTCAGCTAAGACTTTTTCAAAAGATTTATTTTGGTTTGTAATAACATTACTTAATTTTATTATCCTTACGTGTTTAACTTAAGCCAATTATATTGATCTTGTCCTGATTGTACTCTCCCGTGTACTCCGTCTATTCGAGACAACAGTCGCCAGAACATGTCAGAGGTCTACCAGGCGGATTGAACAATTCTGACACTAGGGTAACCACTGCCCATACGATAGAGTAAATGTATAATTTTACAAAACTATAATATTTTCATAACAGGTATAAGGGAAATCGAATTTCCGTTTAAATATGCCATATTTAAGTGAAAATAGTACTCTTAATGTGTATATGAAAAGGCCGATACATTTTATATTTATGGAACCAATTAATTGGCATAAGAAATCTTACCTGTAGAATTTGAAATGAAATTCTTAATTTTCGTTAAGCCCCACCCAAGGAGAAAAACATTTATATTTTTCTGGGGTACGGGTATCCAACAAAAATATAATGTTTTTCCACCTTGAGAGGGGCTTAACGAAAATAAATAATAAGAACAACGTGCCATAAAAAAATGCAGAAAACAATTTGAGATGATATCAAGCACTTCTATAGTACAATACCGCACTTGACATGATTCTTATATATATATGCAGCAGCGTGGGTAGGCCGGCCATTGCATTGTGGTGTTTCTTGTGGGGGTGGCCTTTGTCCAGCTGTGGACGTCTTTCTGCTTATATGATGACGATGATGATTATTTAGCTTAGGTACAGTACAGTTGAGCATGCAATACCTAACCCTATCTCAAGTTTATAATGGCTAGAATGAGTAGAAATATAATTTAATAAATATCACTGCAACAAGTTGCGGAATACACCCTAATTAAACCCTAGTGGAAGTTGAGACACGTGTTTTGGATTAAATATGTTTCTTTATAATTTACACAAATAAATTGTATTAAAAATATACGAAAATAAAGGATTTAGTAACCGTTTTACATATTTTGCTACATCTTCCTTAATAGGATAAGGATTCTAAACAATTAATTCAGAGGCTTTCCGGAATTATAATAAAACCTTTAATAAGATTAACCTGCCTGATTAATACTACACAAAAATATTGTAAAATATTCTTGCTCGGCGACCGTCACGTAGCGTTAAAAAGAACTTGAAATATTTTGTTATATGTATGTTAATTATATTTACAATCTATAGCTATTATACCATACTAATATTATTTAATTAACTTCTTTTACTTACACTTCGTGCTAATAAGTTAATTAAAAGATCTAGGGTTACTGAAGGCGCTATTTAATTATCACAACTGTATAAAATATGCACAACTGACTGTACCCGGTAGTTTTACACGCTGTTGTTTGAATTTGAAATATATTGTCTCCGATTCTTTGCAATACCAATTAAACTAACTACATACTGATTTTAATAATATAAATCATTTTAGTAGTGTAAAAATTCTTGATCGCGCCTTTATATCAAATTAGAGGCAGATTGATTAAGTAAATTTTTTTACTAAATACTTTTTAATTAGATTGGATAATATTTTAGATTGCATAGAAAATAGATCAGTGTGGCATCAAAGACGATTTAAAATATTATTTACATGTTCAAAAACCTCCTAGTCTGAAAATGATATGTAGTTAAAAAGAGGTTATTATATTAGTAGACTTAGCGCTTGCATATAGTCGGAACATGTTTGTAGAAAATAGTTCTTGTATACATAATTATTTCTAGATATTTAATGAAAATAGCTATTTGTAAGAACAACATTTATGAAGCTCCAACCTTACATTTCTTCTGTATCGGTGTATAATTTATCTATGTATTTAGAATTATATAAGTATGTTTATTAGTTGTCTGGTTGCAATAGTACAGGTGATACCTATTTTGGGATCAGATGGCAGTGTGTTAGTTGTCCCAAGATATTATTATTATCATTCTATATTTGAAAATCAATCATATTAATTAACAATATTCGAGATATAGCCATCGAATGACGGAGGTTTAAGGTATCCGACGGATGGTTTTAAATGTAAACATATATATATTCAATGAAACAGACACGGTCGTCTGTAGTAATGCCCAAATATTTTATCGTCGATGTCTTAATAAAAACAGGGCAGGAATTTTGGGTGTTTTTTGCAATTATTAGCGAATTTGCTTTAGCTAGCGCACTATTTTGTAAGTATGACCTCTTAATATACCTATGATTAACAAATACAATTTGTGATTCTGATCCAGTAAGTTAAATCATTTTTGGGAATCCTTTAGATATTTAAGTTTTAAAAATCCAATAGAGTAAATCAATGCCTTGGATGATGACGTTTAATTTCCAGATATAAAAATCGGTGCCGTCAGTTCTCTAAATATTCGTACCTTCTTCTATAATCAGCATATACTTTTATGATATTATACAGTTTTATCATTTTTGTTTCACGAACACCAGTCTTGTAGCTGCTGTGATGGCCAATATATATTTTCATTGTAATAAGGTTGAGCACGGCGTAACATGATTATGATACATATCCATTATTTTAAAATGTACCTACGTTATTTTTTAATTGAATTACATTATGCACCGTGCATTAACTTTCACATTGATTGTAAAGATTTCTGTATTTTAATCTGATAAACTCTTTATTTTATATTATAAGGATTAACAAAATAAATCACTTGAAACCTTAAAAGTATATCTTATTTTTGTCTTAACACAAAATGTGATCTCTTCCAGACAACTAAAATTTACATATGTTTTTACAATATAAACCTCATTGCCAACCTTATTTCCGCGATCGCAATTCAAAATGAGCTTTTTTTTGAATTTGTAACGGTGCAAATTGTTATCATCAATTGTGCCAGCAGCTGCTTAAACAGGGACAGGTGCCAAGTGTGGTGCTTATTATTTAAGATTTGTATATCGCAGATAATTAAGTAATTTGTGTTCACTGTTAAAATTATTTGTTGTTCAAAGGCTCATGATAAAATAAAGATAAAAGTAAAAAAATAAATAAGTAGGCAAAATATTTCACGTTGCAATAGAATAAAATTGAACAGACTTTTACTTCAAAAAAATGTGTATTGTTTTTGATGTTCGCTCTTGGAATGTTCTACAAAAAATAAAACGGTTATACATTTTCGACTTCCACATTTCTTAATAATCAATTTGAATTAAATTTGTTTGCGACAATTTCGCAACGATCGGAAAGCTTTCTATGAGTGCAATGAAGAATAATACATTGAGATTACTCCTGCATCAATTCTGCTTGACCACAGATGACAAGTAGTATTCAAACACTCTCTCGAGGCATAATGTTCATATTCTTGACGGGCCGGTTGGCGTGGTTGTAGATACTTGCCTTGCCTTTCCTATGTATTTATAAAAGAAAAGTAGTATATATATCATCTTAATTGGTTTCCATAATACAAGCACTGCTTAGATAGATAGATAGATAAACTCTTTATTGTACACCAAAGAAATAACAAAATAAAAAACAATTAAAACCTTAAAAATATACATTGGGCGGTCTTATCACAAAATGTGATCTCTTCCAGACAACCAAAGTAAAGATCGGAGAATGGAGTTATTGAGAGGGGCAGTTGTCGGTGTACAGGTACATTACAAATAGTACCTATGGGTACAATCAATAAAGAAATAAATAAAAAGAAAATATAAACATTTTACAAATAATAAATACATAGTTTTGGTTCAGGACACCGTATGTAAAAATATTTCGAAACATGCATACATTAGTCATCATCAGTCTGATATAGTCCACTACTGGACATAGGTCTTCCCCAAAATGTTTTTTATAACGTTGTCATTTGGTGGGGTTTACCGTAGTCACGCGCTTGGCATGCGAGTTGACGACCTCAGTTAGGTGGAAGGTAGTACCTACATAGGTGGCGCTGTTGGCCGACTACTTGGTGTATCCCTTAGTCACCTGTTACGACACCCACGGGATGGTATGAGGTGGCCCTTGTATTCTTTCTGCGCCGGAAACCACACGGCCACAGTATTGACTATAATTTTGTTCTGAAACACTTAATAAGGTATAAATCTTCATAATGTAAAATGCATTAGTCATAATCTGATTTATTACAAACCTTACCAAGTTTTTCGTATAAGAGCCGGGTGCAAAAGAAGAGAGCGAACTTAAGAACGCCCCGATATGGCTGACTTAACTTATAAAAATGTGGCAGTAGGAATTTCAAAGACATAATACTAAATATTTTCTCAAAGATTAAGAAAAAATCTAATTTGTTGTTATCATCTGGGTGCTACGCAAGTTAGCAAAAATATTTTGTTCTATGATAATGTCCTCCTAGCTAAATTTCGGCCACGGCACCCAGTCTCAATGGAGATTAACCATCTGCGCGGGACATATTATATAGCAAGTCTGTGCGCAAACAAAGGAGCACTTTCTATTCCATCACTCTCATGATCCGATGAGACGCCTAGCGACACGACCGGAAAGAGGTCAGGTACAGCACCGACGGCTTTACGTGCTCTCCGAGACATGGGGGTGTAATACCGCCAACTCCCAGACTTCGGGATAATGCTGAGTCCCAGGATATTAATATTATTTAGGGTACTTAGAAGGTTCAATCTGATTTTTGCTGTGGTAAGAAATATCTAAATACTGCCACTCCGTATCAGGTTGCTCACGTGAGTGCGTCTAAGAAAGTATCATTAATTTTATTTTTTTGTGAATAATATGTAATTAATTTTATTGAGATGAAAATAAGTACTTAGAGCTTTCTTGCGATGAGTTTTCTATTAGCCGTCTGAAGTGTTCACTTATCCACGCTTCAGGTCCTTCTTAAGTCCGCGTCAACTAATGAAAACGCAGATGAGGCTATTTATATCTTGGCGAAATGTACTCCAATTTACACAAAAAGCGATTAATTTATTAATAGCAACTGCACGTGTAGCGCAGAGTTAAAGAAAGTTGCCACTTCGTGTCTCGGGTTCGTTTCCCGCACAGGAGAACTGTTTGTGTGACTCATAGTTCTGAATCTGGGTGTACTTTGTGTCCGTCAATAATATGGTTGTAACGTATCCCGTGACATAGGGATTCATTGCCCTCATGCGGGAAATGTCTTCCTTTTCCCTAGGGCAATTATGTCCAAATTTAGATCCACATTGGATGTAAATAAATAGTAATTCTCCACTTGTTCCACTTGGCGGGTTAGTTGGAGTTCCCACTCAGGACAGATATTTGTGTGCTTGAACATATCTGTTTCTTCTGTATCTGGGTATAATTATCTATATAAGTATGTATTTACAAAAGAAAATTAGTTTTTGTAGTTTATCAGTTACCTGATTTCTATAGTAATTGCTTCTTAATTTGGGATCAGATGACCATGTGGTAATAATGTCCCAGCATATTTATTACTTGACCCTAAATTACTGACCGATACTGCTAAGGTTTACTGACCTTTGCATCAAACATATGTTGATAATGTATCCGCTCGTACAGAAAGGTAAACTATACGCTCCCGGCCACTCCGCCGTAGCGGCTTCCTAAGCCAGGATTACCCTGGCTTTGTCGACATGTTTCCTGGCTTCTCTATGTCTTCTTTACACACAACAAAAGGTTATCTCAATGAAATCTCGCTTTGGTCGCGAGTAATATAATTGAGAAATTTAATAAAAGAGCGTGCCACAATGGGTATCTCTCTGATCTAGTTTCGTTATGGAAACAATCAACGTGTACTCAGCCACTTTGAAGCCATAAAAATTGGTTTTGAGTGTCGTTCGTTGTTCCGAGGACGCTCTTCATTCAAGTGCCACACAACAAGGTACAAAGAGCCTATTCATTAAATCATGCTTACAATGCTTGTCTGGGATCTGTTCTAGCTAGGGTCACGATGATAGCGTGTAACACTAAGTAATACTTTGGATCTTCACATGTTGCTACCATGGAACGTTGCAAATGTGAACAGTATTACATTATCCCATCCCATACCATTATTATTTGTTAACGAAAGCACGCACCTCTTCCATTTATCTTTTAACTACGTAATACCGGAATTTCGCAAGGCTTGGCGCATATTTTACCTCCTTATTAACACGAGATGTGTATATGCGAGAATTTTGGAAAAAGTTAAACGTTTACTGTCTAAGCCCCACAAATGATCTGTTTAGATGTGGGTTAGATAATTATAATTACCTAAAACCGAAAACATATAGATCCAGTTAAAAATAATAAATCTTCAAGTGTATGGAACGTAAACCAGCAACATCCTGGTATTTCAGAAAACTTTTTTATTTTAAAGTCATCAGCTATCAGTGGGCGTATATCAGCCGAAAGACGCCCACTGCTGGACAAAGGACTCTCCCAAAGATCGCCACAATTGCCAGTCTTGCGTTACCTGAATCCAACGACTTCCAGTGACAGCTATTTTGAAGAACATATTTTTAATGCCAAGAGTCCAATTCATCCCAACAAAACTAAAAAAGATTTTAATTCTCGTTTTGAATTATTTTCTTATTTCTTCATTTTAGGTTTGAGCTCTTTGTATTATTAATTGAAGCATAAAAATCGTGCCAAAACGTAAATATACAAACACCAATGAACCGGAAAAAGTTGTTTATTCGTGTTCCAATTAATGTCCAATCGCGGAAGTAATCGAAAAAAGCTTTGAAGTAAAAGGTATCAATTAAATAATATTTAAAAGGTATCAACGCTGTCTCACTTATGACACGTGTGCTGAGTACAGTACCGAAATTTTGTTTAGTCTTTAATGTTTATCAAATAACAATTATTTCATTATCTAATTTAATTTACATTTTTATATATTTTTCTAATACCGCGTACAATTTTTTTTTATGTTAAGTAAATTTTTTTCATTACGAATGTTATGAAAAAAAATTATTGAATTTCTTTCTGTGTATAACCTGTATCACATGGCAACTTTTTTGTGTGCTAGAGAAACAAAATAATATATTTTTGGATTATTAACCCACAAGGCGAAACCGTTTCCAATTGGTATCACACTAATCACATCACACTAATATTATAAAGGCGAAAGTTTGTGAGTGTGTGACTGTGTGAGTGTGTATGTTTGTTACTTCTTCACGTCGAAACGGCTGGAGCAATTTAAATAAAATGGTATGGAGTTAGCAGACACCCTGGATGAACACATAGGCTATAATTTATAAACTTTGATGCGGGTAAAACCGTATATCTCTGCTTATTTGCGTATCATCAATTGTCATCCGATGTTATTACTTTTCCTACGCGCGTGTTAACTTGTCGAAGTCAAGACGAACGAAAAATACAACCAAATCAGTCAATGTGTTTTCAATTAAGAAGCCATTCAACATGTTAGAGCAATCAATTAAGGTATAGTATATATTTTCCAAGGTTTTAGTAGATATTCTGCTTGTCTGTTGTGGGCGGAGACAGATTTTAAGTACTTTGATTTTTTGAGTTATAAATAATGTAACTATTCCGACTTTGTTTTATATAATAATATATATGTTACAAAAATGGTATATTTCTATATTAACTCTATTGTTATAATGTTTTACACTTATGTACCTTTTAGGAAAACTGAAACGACTCTGTTCTAATGGCAATTTAACTTTACCGTTAGGGCAGAAACTAGGAGTACTCTAAACTTCAATTCGCCGCAAAGCACCACTTGAAGCATTTTTCTAGCGAGTCGGAGAATATCTCGTTGACAAGCTTGACGATTTCTCATTACCATATGAGCCATTTCACAGACTGCCTCTCTTTCCTCTTGAGTTGTTTTGAGAATCACAAAGTAGAGCCCAAAAAACGCGGTGCTCCTCGCGTACTCTTTCTCGTTCTTCTTCAGTGGATTGATTCGCAAAGTTACGAAGCCTAAATGCATTACGGCTTCATTATAAAGAGTAGACCTTTTTGGTTTTTATAATAATTACAATAATTACTCGCGCAAGGTTTATTACAACAAATACACTCGCACAAAATAAACTTTTTAGGAAGCAACTCAAAAATATTATGCGGTTTACTAATTATCAGATAGTCAGCGAGTTTTAAAAAAATTTGTACATTCTGTGTTTCTATTTTGATGGCTGATTTATTTTTCATTTCGATGCAATTACTTTCTATGTAGTCGGCTGCTTTTTTTTAAATTAAAGTATGTAAGTTCTGATATTTTAATAGCTATTCTTGGAGGAGACTGAAACTGGGAGAATCCAAAAATTCTGATTTCTTGAGTTTGGATTGGTGTAAATAACCCGACTTTCTTCTATGTATAGAGATTGCATGGACGTGGCGCCCACTCTCAATAACAATTTAAGCCTATATCGTTTACGTATGAATATATTCCAGAAGGGTTGGCCCTTGACTCGTATTACATACTTTATTTTTTTCGTGCAAAGTTTCTGCAGTCAGTTTGGAGAACATTAGTCTGATATGCCCTTTCTCGAATATCGCTAATTGGCTTGTAGTACGTTCACACTGCTCTGGAAAGAAATATATTAATAGCGGCCGCTATCTCATTGCATGTACATATGCTTTAAAAGTTTTGATAAAATATTATTTATCAGAATCCTGATATTTTTTTGGGAGCAGATACAGTCACGGTCAATCATGAAGTGTGTGAATGTTCTTTAAAGCTCTGTCATAAACAAACATCTTAAACCATCGCAGAGTTCCGTTTTCTACTCTATTTATGCAATAGGAACAGCATTTTTATCGATACCCTAATCACTTTACAAAATTAAGGAAGTTCATTCGCATAGTATTACAAAAGGATTAACTGAGTACCTCAGTTACTTGAAGTGGTAGGCCAAGTAATTTCAACAAGAACAAGTGACCGACTCTATAGTACGTATACGGTAATGTGGTAAGTAGTTTATGTTTTTGAAGTACTACTCAACCAAAGTTAAACTTTTGTTTGTGATCCAACTAAGATGGAACTCAAATGGCTACTTGGCAATAAAAAGTCACTCATCCAATTGAGCTACGGGTCGCTCACATCTAATTTGTGTGACAAAAACAAGATATCTCTCAGGCTGAACACCGCCCCATTCTACAAGTAAGGATTCAATAGTTTTCTATTGTGTTCATATTCTCCTCTCTATCTAGTCGGCTTAGTCAATATAACCCCATAAGAGTGTCCTCAGGTGATTGTCACTTAATGTAAAAATCTATTAGAAAGCACTTATCACTTGTTCAGTAAATACAAATTTATAACGAACTTGTAAATTTAAAAAAATGGTATGTGCTATCAATCTACTTAGGAGCATTCTGCATCCGCGACTTTCGAACATTCAACATTTTAAATAAATTATTAAATGGAAAATTGTTACTACCAAATAAGTTGTGAGCATTTTACACCCGCCACTTGTTGGTGACTCGAAATTAATATAAAAGTATTTAAAAAGTATTAATTAATATAAATATTAAAATAAAATAAAAAATTGGTATATCATATATATATTAGGTAGCATGGGCTTAATTTTAGGTTCTTATCTTCTTATTTCTCTCTTTTTCTTATCGTATTGGCAGTGTTTACGATAGAGAAAGACTTGTTCAAACCGATCTGTAGGCCTCATACATGGCTTAACAACTATTGTCCAATGACTCCAAATGGTACTGAGTGCTTAACGTGACATATAAAAAAGAAGAAGATTCTCCGAAAAAATAACCACTGGGGAACAATGATCATCAATCTATAAGCTGATGGTGTGAAATGTGAGTTTAACCTTACGGACCGGTGACAGCAATTGACTATGAGCTTCTCATTCTTCTTTACATCATCATCATATCAGCTGAAAGACGCGCACTGCTGGACAAAGGCCTCCCCCAGAGATCTCCACAATCGCCGGTCTTGCGCTATCTGCATCCAGCAACTTCCAGCGACCCTCACAAGATCATCGGTCCATCTTGTAGGAGGCCTGCCCACGCTGCGTCTTCCGTCCGTTGTATTCGATTTTACTATTTAATTCTGCTCTTTAAAAGTACAATACCCAAGTGCTAAATACATTTCACTATTTCATATCTGTGGTTGTTAGTACCAAACTGTGACATTTAATACTAGAATAATGTTAGGTTGCCGGTTATATCACAATACTTCTGTAAAATATTAACGCAATGCACTAAATTATAACATAGCGCGCGATTTACATGCAGAAGCGTCTTACAATATATAAGGGCCTGCATTATTATATTATCGCTTGACATAGAGTAATGCCTACATGGGGAGTACATGGGTGTAACTTTGTTATAAATCCCTATATGAATTCTTAGGCTGTGAGCACAGTAAATTACTTATATTTAGGAGAAATAAAGCTCCTGGTATGCAATCTACGTAAAATTGGTATGCAATGACGCACAGCGTTTTAGGGAATTTGGAATTGCCAAAATTGTTATAAGGAATCGTTGTACAAAAGAGAAAAACAAAATTATAAAACCTTCTATTTTTTATTTGATAATAATAACAATAATTCTCAATAATAAAATTTATACCAGTTAGTAGGTACTATAGGTAGTAGTTACAAATAATTGCTGTATGGTGACGGCATAGACCCCATCTCATTCGTGGCGGGCGTACAAATCGACCGAGGGAATAGCTACCAGATAACGGGCAGCAGCGTTTTTCTGTTAACTATGACCAGAAAACCGTCTACAACACCTGTATACTTCCATGTCTCACCTACGGCCAGACTTGGCCACTAACACAGAAAATCAAACACAAACTAGGTGTATGCCAAAGAGGAATGGAAAAAAGTATGTTGGGACTAAGGTTGAAAGACAAATGGAAAACTACGACAATTAGGAACATCACCAAAGTAGCAGATGTTAAAGTCAAAACACGAACCTTGAAATGGAAATGGACTGGTCACATGATGAGATCAACAACAGGAAAGTGGAACAAAAAAGTTAAAGAATGGTATCCGCGGGAAGGAAAGAGACGTATAGGCAGACAGAAAAAAAGATGGGAATACGATCTGCCCAAAGGTTGGAGAATGACAGCAATGGACAGGCAAAGGTGGAGGGAACTTGAGGAGGCCTATGTCGCAAGACAGCCTGACCTGATAACTGATTAAAAGTTAAGTTATACATATAGGAAAATATAAATAAGTATTTTTTAGTTAAGTATAGTTTATATTCTATTTCATTATGTGAAAAGGTCAGAAGAAAATAAAGGCTATTTTTATTTTATATTTTATATTTTATTTTTATTTATTTATTTTTATATGACCATCAAACTGCGATCGACAACCTGTCTGCCAAGCGTGGCGATTATGACATATCCCCCCATTCTCTAGGGAGGCTTTTGTCCAGCAGTGGACGTACTTTGGCTGATATGATGAGTAGGTACAGGGTGGGCGGATATTGCAGGACTGACCGCTTCGATATAAAATATCCATAAAATCCAATTACTTAAGTATTGTGCGTCTATCTGAACATGTATTTAACTCGGAATAAATTCCGTAGTATGATGCCTCAATTTAGTTAGTAGTATGTTGACACCTTAAGAGATTGTCGCTTGGCGATGGCGATGGAACACCATGCAAGTTGACTGTTTATAGGTGGGTGGTAGATATCGACTGCGATATACGTCACTGCGAATCCCAGTGACGTGTTTCGTGATGGCCCACGGTCTACTGCTGTGAACAATGAAGACCTCGTTGATGTACACTGATGCTTATGCATAAGGATGACATATCGATTGTGTCTGACTCATGTCTATGAGTCAGATACAATTGATAGCACAAAAACATGTACATAGGTGTTAAAACTATTATGCCGATCCATCGGAATCCCAGTTTAATACACACGTAGCACCTTAGCTATACCTCAAAAAACTGAGCGTTTGAACCGGTGCAATGCCATGCTTACCAGATCGTCAAAGAGACGCCAAATTTGGTGTGTAATAAAGTGACAGTTGAAAACAATGCAGTTTTCTACTGTTTTTAACCAACCCAAGTGGCGAGCATGCCGTTCTCCACGAAGAGGATGGCTGTTAATTTTATTAATAAAACTGGACACGTAGCTACTGTTGCTTCGTTGTTCAGTAAATAGCAATTTATTATGGTTGCTTAATGGATAAAGGCCTCTCTAAAAGATGTCCACGATGGAGTTGTCTCCATCCCAGTATGATGATCATAATACTCAGAGACACTGCTGCCCCTTCTCAGGCAGATATACCCCCGAGGGCAAGGGGCAAGGGTCGTCTATGTCCCTATGGGATGAAATAGGGTGATGATCTATGCCGTCAGCTACACAGGCAAAATAGCAATTGGTACACAAGTATTTATTTCCCGAAAGTTTTTGAAGAACTACGTAAAGAATAACGCCGTATCATTTGCAACATGACAATGCCGTGTCTCACACGGCCAGATAAACAAAAGAACTTTTGAAAGGGAAATACGAAGATATTGTGGGTAATCCTGCATAAAGTTTGTTTAAGCATTATGCGACTTCATCCTGTTTTACAAACCAATAATAAATATTTCCGCGGTCAACGAATTATATCACCAGATAAGCTGTTGAAGAATATGAAACTCATGTTACCACGGGGAGGGGTAGCATTATGAAAGTACATTGGAGCTAATACAGATTTTTTTTAAATAAATGATTAATTTTAGACCCGGCGTATGTTGAGGTTTTTTAAGGGTTCCGTCGCTAAATGGCAAAAAACGGAACCCTTATAGATTCGTCATGTCTGTCTGTCTGTCTGTCCGTCCGTCCGTATGTCACAGCCACTTTTTTCCAAAACTATAAGAGCTGTAATGTTGAAACTTGGTAAGTAGATGTATTCGGTGAACTGCATTAAGATTTTTACACAAAAATAGAAAAATAACAATTATTTTAGGGGGTCCCGATACATAGAACTGAAACTCAAAATTTCTTTTTTCATCGTACACATACATGTGGGGTGTCTATGGATAGGTATTCAAAAATGATATTGAGGTTTCTAATATCATTTTTTTCTAAACTGAATAGTTTGTGCGAGAGACACTTCCAACTGTAACTTCTTAAATAAGAGAATGATAAAACTAAGAAAATTATATGATGTACATTACCATGCAAACTAACAGCGAAAATTGGTTTGAACGAGATCTAGTAAGTAGATTTTTTTTAATACGTCATTAATCGTAAACCGCAAGGTGCTTTCATTTAATCCGATTGAGTCCGACTCGCCGGCCGGTTTTTTATTATACATTCCAGAAAGCAAAATAATGCCTAATGCAGGCTTTAGTCACGGTTTTGCCTCCCTTTCTCGGTTTAGCGTTTATACAAGATATGGAGGATTATTTACATTAAAAGTTAAAATTAAATACACTCAATATAAGTATGTATTTACTAAAGAAAAGTAGTATATGTAGTATATCAGTTATCTGATTTCCATAGTAAAAGCTCTGCTTGGTTAGGGGTCAGATGGCCGAGTGTAAATAATGGTCCTGGATATTATTGTTATTATATTATTACTTTAAAAAATATAACATAAGAACGAGACGGATATCTTTGTCGCCTTTTCACCGATGCGACTGCCCCAGTAAGTAGCCATGCTTGCTAAGCCAGAGGTCGTGAGTTCGATCCCCACCCAGGACAAATCTTTGTTTGATAAGCACGATTATGTATTCTAAGTGTTATTAAATACCACCCAGACACGTAATAATTTTTATCAATAATGTGTATTTATTTAAAAATATATAAGTGTGTTATCAGTCATCGGGTTGTCGTTACCTGCCTAGTTTGTGATTAGATGGCAGTGTGAAATAGGCATATTTAAAAAAAAAACCTATTTTGTATATTTTAATGACAAATCAAAGTGGCAATTACGACTTCTCAAAAATAAACATATTACGCGGATTATAAAATTACCGACATAATATTTAAAACAACTTAAACTACCTACATACAAAATACGAAATACTTATTATAACCAATTACTAGTTAGTTTTTCCTAGTACAAATGTGTATATATATGTGTATATATAGGCTTTATCCAAATTGATTGATTGAAGCGATCAGTGACGAGCGACAATACACCTCACATATGACTTGACATATTGTAAAACATTATCGGAAAACGATTTAATTAATGTTGGAAACTAAAGCTTGTAATTAGACCTCTAATGAAAATGTTAGTGGAGTGTACTAGTTCTATTTTAAATGGTAACCATTTAACTTAATAGAAACGAATACAGGAAGGAATCTTGTTGAATTAACCGTAGTCTACTTTACAGTTTGTCTTTTCTCATCGTTTTTGTTTAAAATGATTAAGCATAAAATAGCAATTGTCTCCTTCATCCTTCACTTGCTGTCAGGGGCGTTTGTTTTAGAATCCGTCAATAGGTTCTAAGCCCTGGTCTAGCCCTAAGCCGCGTGTAAACTAGCGTATTTATATTTGGTATTCTAAATGATTTCAATTAATTATTTAAAAAAAAATTAATTCTAACATAAACCAAACAATTATAAATTAATAACGACTACAATAAGTAAACAAAGTCTTTGGCCTAGGAATATATATTCGAAACCTATTGACTACTTTGGTAATTTGAATCCGAGTGGTACAATTGACGCTCATTATTTCAATCCTGTGCAATGGTATCAATATTGAATACGCCCCTATAGTTCCACTAAGCTGAACTTGACAACAGAAAGTAAAACTTCAAAACTCGAGATACTGGATGATCCAAAATACGATAGATTAAACCGAGATGGGAATACATGTTGTATTTCTATTGAATTACAATAATTTATAATTGTAAACAAATTGTAATGGTAAATAACTTTAAATTGTGTGAGATACATCAAATAAAGTCCTCTAATTCTCGTAACTTATTTAGGTAATGCTGTGTAGGAAATACGAAGATCTTCCGTTCTAATAACGGAAAGTAGATATCGTACATCCATAGAATTACTATGGCTTCATCAGTACAGTATATCTATAAAGAAACTACTGGACCATAAACAAATATCAATAAATAAGAAATAAATGATAGAACGACAGCGCTACCACGAATCATAACCACAGTACAAATTTAGCTTAGCTAATTAGTTCTAAATACTACGACCGATACGAGAAAATAGACATCGGCCATCATTGATTTATTACAAATACTGTGGTCACACATTTAGGCTGCCTATTTAGATGTACAGATGCCAGCACATCCAGCTATCCCAATCTGTCAAATTTCTTTTATAAATTTTTATCTTTATCTCATAAGATTAAGGTTCACTTTCAATTGGGGAAATTTGACAGATTGGGGTAGCTTGAGGTGCTGGTGCCTGTACAAGGTCACTAAGCGGTGTGACTAGGCCGATATACGGAATTACATTAGGTACACCGCGGCAAAGTGGTGTAGCGGAACTTCAAAGACGTTCTGACAATAGGAGCTTTGCGCTAGGAAGATATGTGATGCGAGCTTAGCCAATAATTGGTCATCAAAGAATTAACTAAGCTATTAATACTTCTTTCTAGCATCCATAGTTTGTTATGTTAAACTTAACAAACAATGGATAACTTCAAATGCGAAGTGTCAATTATATATGTCCCAACTCCATTACCTGGTATATGTTAGTGGAATTGGTGTGTAAGGTAATACATTATTTATATGCTTTGATTCGCACTCTCGGTCGCTTCCCTCTTTTCGCAAATAAAAAATATACTTACAACATTGCCACACTTTTTACAATATACAGACAGAATGGAGCCCTTTAAAAAAGGAGTATTGAGGTTTCTAATGGGTCGCACAGGTGATTCACCCAGGGTTACCAGCGTCAATAGGCTTCTGATTTGCTAAAATAGTAGGTCAAAACATTGTCTTGGTCTTGGTAGGGGCGTACTTGCGTACGGCACTTCGACCATTCAGGATATTTTGTACTACCTACTGTAGATTTAAACATCTTATTTGAGTTGATTGCTTGTGGTTAATGTGTGGTAGTCAAAACCTATAATGTGCTGATAGTCTTACTATCAAAAAAAAAATATATCACTGTGTTTTATGGAGGTGAACTCAAAATTTAATTTTGAATAAGTATTCAAACTAAGTTTCATTAAAGTACTGGCTTCAAACTTTATTGTGGTGGTTTATTCTTATTACTGCTACATTGTACCATCATAAGTAGACAACGGCATTTGTTGGCTAGAATAGATAGAATAGAATAGACTTTATTACTTGTCTCAGTGGGGAGTCTTTTATCCTCATATATATATATATATATATATCTTAAGCTGATAGTACATCTTGAGATTTACTATCAAAACTTCAGGTATAACATTGGGAGAAAATATTTATCCTACTTTGTACGCCCGGCATTTGTCAATTGACATGAAAGAAATTCTTAAACATGCTTATATATCTATACCTCTATATTCATGCCGGATCATTTTAATATGGTTCAAGGTTTGACACGACTTGAAAAAGCGTCCCTATATTCTCTTTTGTGTTACCTAAAACTTGTCGGGGTTAAGAGTATCAGTGACACATTTCTTTTAGGCTAAAGGGCTCTTAACCCGTCTTCAACGGTCTTAAGAGCGAACTGATGGAAAGTAGGGATACATAGTCTCACGGCGCTATTCTTAAATAACAAGTGTTTACTTGATATGCACTTTATCTATTTATCTAAGTTCAAACCACCCGTTACGGTACTAAGATAGTTTCTTTTACAAGCGATTTAAGCCCGTATGTCGCTAAAAATGTAACGCTCATGCCATCCACAACCACCAAGCATACCTACTCAAATTAAGAAAAATTTTATGTGTGTCACACAAATAGTTGTCCTGTGTGGGAATCGAATATGGAATAAAAAGACAAGACACTGAAATAAGCGACTTAAGTCACTATCTAAAAGATTGGACTGACATTTAAAGTGTTCAACGTAGAACTTCGATGCTCAAAAATTAAACTACTTTGGCTGTCACAAATTCTTTAAATAACGTGTTGAGATGGTCAGCCTTGCCGCGGCAGTGAATCGATGAGAAGAATCTAACTGGTTCTGAAATCCGCTTAATCATTACTTGGAACCAATTCATGATCTCTGTTAGTTTAATTATAGTTTGTTTTTGTTAAAACAGACTACGCCTGCACATATAGAGTTATCACTGTGTTGCGGGGACATTATAAACATGCAATTTAAGGGCCCCAGGCACACCCAAACTCAAATTAACTATTATACTGGTAAAATAAGTAGCTTTCTCGTGCCCGGATCGAACTTGAAACACAAGAACCCCGAGCTAGTAGCGAGGCGGCAATCTTCCCTTAAGCAGGCGATGAAATATGCGAGAACACAATAATTTGAAATAAGGTTGAAAAACAATAATAAATAATATAGTAAAGCCCACTAAGGGTTAATTAGTACATAACAAATGCAGTCGACAGTTATATGCAAATTGTAAAAATAAGTAAATAATTTATTAATTTCATGGTTAGTTACACTAAAATCTCCGCGAACATAAAACTCGCCAATTCAATTACATTTCCAAGAGTTGAACTTCAGTTAGGTATCCACTGCCGGTCGAGGGTATTGGTAACTTCAATGTTTGTTAGCAAGTGTAAACTTCTGCAGTGTTAATTCAATTAACAATAATTAGTCCTTAATTACACGAACACACTTTGATACTTCCACAGTTCTAACTTTAGTTGCGTACGGAGGTATCTACTGACAGGCAAGGGATGTAGGCCACTTCAATGTTCGTAAGTGATAAGTTAACAAGCTGCTACAACATATCGACGGTTAAAAGGAAGTAGGGGATAAGCGACAAAAACCAAATTGTTCAGGGGAGCAGTTTAAAGTTTGAAATTATAGAAAAACGAACATAACTTTTTTATTTATTGTCGTATTGTGAAAATAGAAACAGTTCTAGAATCAAGATAAGAAAAAGCATTCATTGGCATTTTTAGTTTTTTGATTAGATGTTGTTTATGTGATTTTATGTCGCTTATACCAAATATTCTTCTGTTTCTTGTAAGGTAGTTCGGCATAAGATACCTCCACATAGAAAAAAACGAAAAGGTAATAGGGCATAAGCGACATGACTCTAGAATAACTTAAATGGGTAGAGAAGGATAACTGACATGACTCTAGAATAATATAAATGGGTAGAAAAGAATAAGTGGCGATTTACATGATTAAGCCAATAGGTAATAGAGCATAAGAAACAGTGCTTAGTAAGAAGATAGTGAGAATGTTAGACATTAGCGACAATGCAAGTGGGATGAAGTAATGGAAATGTGGTACTTCCACCCATCGAGTTTTGTACTCCAAGGGGCAAAAGAAAACATCCGACATGCGGCAATGTCTGTGAAAGTGGTAGTATGGGTTAAATGTCACAAGTAATCTACCAGAATGCCTCTTACGACTCGTAGTATTACCTATAGTTCTAAAACGACAATTCTAGGAACCAACCATAAATGAAAACAAAATAAATTTATTCACTATTTATAAAAAAAAACTGTTTTAAATGAAATAAAGTAGATTTAGAGTAAGTACACTTGTAGTTATCTACTACTACATAGTTACAAAAATAAAATAGTAATATTATGAAATAAAATATTAATCAAAATAACAAATTCTTCATTCACCAATATACTTTTTACCAAACTTACATAGTGGTTTACCGTTAGGGTAGCCCCTATGATGAGTTTTTGATAAGTAAGATACCTATTATATAATTTAAAAATACAATAATTAGTCACAAAGTTTAATCATCACCTATCACATCAAAAATAAAGGGTTGAAGACGACCTTGGCCTCACCCTTGATAGTCGATGGGGTTTCGACGAGCTCTTTGAGCGTCTGGCCCCCCGAGTGCGACGGGTAACCGGCGCGTTACAACAGCTTTTGCCGAATTTCGGGGGACCTCTAGAAGAAGTTCGCAGCCTCTACGGTGGTGTCGTGCGATCCGTCGCCCACTATGGGGCGCCCCTCCGGTCTGAACGACTGACGGGTGTCTCCCGCTTCAGAGCTATACTCAACAACCTGCAGTGTGTGTTGGCCATATGGATCTCGCGAGAATACCGTACGGTATCTTTTGAGGCGGTGACACTCCTGGCGCGCCTTCCGTCATTCGATCTACTGGTGGCAATCGACGCGGCGGTTTTTACCAAAATAGGCGTCCGCCAGCGAATAGGGTGGGGAGCCACACCAGACGCTCATTGAGTATAGACGGGAAACACAGTGGCGCGCGAGGTTTAAATTGCGCCTGATCGCACGCTAACGTGCCGTTGGTGCTATCCTATATGTCTAATTTATCCTGCTTTACAGAATGATGGTAAAACAAAACTAAAAAGCTGTAAAAAAAGTCCTAAACAAAATACAAAGCACTGCTTGCTTATCAATGACAGGGGCGTTTAGCACCACACAAACAGCGGCCTTGGAAGTAAGCCTAGACCTAGGACCTCTACACATTGAAGTACAATAAGAGGCAAGGAAAACACTCCAAAGACTTACTGCCCTGGGCACATCTTAGGAACGTATGCCCACTAGGTACACGCAGACAGAAAACTGGAAAGATCTTGACAATGGAATAGGGATGGGCAGTGATAACATGCTACCTACCTATACATTTGGCAAACAATATAACTTCCCTAGTAGAGAAGAATGGAAATTAAGATTTTTTAAACAAAACGAACTAAGTCAAATATGGTATGCAGACGGATCAGAAATCAAATCCGGCACAGGACCGGGTGTATATCATGAATTATTTTATAAATAGTATCAGCGGAAGCATGGGTAACTTCGCGACAGAGTTTACAGGCAGAAACATTTGCGGTAATAACATGCGCGTAAGTAATAATAGATAGGGAGACGAAAGGTCAGACCATCTACATACTCAGCGACAGCAAGGCTACATTAAAAGCCTTGATGTCACACAAAATCAATCAAAATTAATACAGAACTCTATCTACTAGGCTCTGAACAAACTTAGTACTAAAAACAACACAGGAATAGAAGGCAACGAAAAAGCAGATGCGCTGGCTAGGAAAGGATCTGAAGGTCAGTTCTGTGAAACTCATAAAAAGAGTAGACAAGAGCTGGTCCAAAAACCTTTGGAAATGCGTGTCCGGGAAGTACCTGAGTCAAACTGTAGGTGACGTGACCGTTTTTCTTCCCACACAGGCCTCGAGGTGAGGCAGGCTGTCCTTTTCTTGTCTGAAAGAGTAGACAAGAGCAGGTCCAAAAGCCTTTGGAAATACAGCATAAACCAGCTACGACTAATAGTAGCAGCACTTACGGGCTTACTACGGCACCAACTATCACCTACACAAACTGGGACTGTCGAATAGCCCGATCTGCAGGACTTGAAGGGAAGAAAATGAAACAATGCTGCATATAATATGTAAATGCGATGCGTTGTCAAGACACAGAATGGCCATGCTGGGGCTGGCATATCCAGAGCCAGGAGACTACAGGGATCTCCAAAACCAATGGGGGTAAGTACAAAAGATCCTGAAGGTCCTGAACCAAGACAGGTTGTGGTGTACTTGTGTACAGCACTTTCATCTTTCAGGATCTTTTGTACTTACCCCCATTGGTTTTTACTATATCCCTAGAGCCCTGAATAAAGTTTTCACGTAATTCAGAACGCTTGTTAGGGGTAGATCCCTGTAGTCTTTTGAGGCGCAATTTTTGGATTATGCTGTATTTCCAAAGTTTTTGGACCAGCTCTTGTCTACTCTTTCAGACAAGAAAAGGACAGCCTGCCACACCTCGAGGCCTGTGTGGGAAGAAAAACGGTCACATCACCTACAGTTTGACTTAGGTACTTACCGGACACGGGTGTTTCGATGAGTATCTGAACCGGATAGGCCGATAAGTGACAACACATTTTCACCATTGCGGGAGCAACCTGGACATTGGCCAGCATACGTTAGAGGAGGGCCCGGCTTGGGAGACCGAGACGCGAGTCCTGGTGGCTGAGATCGGACGGGATCTTTCGCCGCCAGTAGTCGTGTATGCGATGCTGGCAGGTTACTCCACCACATGGAACGCCGTGGTCTCCTTCTGTGAGGCAGACATACCCCAGAAGGTGGCCGCCGAGCGGGATTTTAAGAGTGTCTCTGAGCATGATCTTTTAATTACATCAAAAGCTACAGATATAACGCAATATATTGCGTGTAGATAGGTAAACAGACGAATACGGCATTTTTATTTATATATTAATAATATTGCATACGAATTGTAATTGTGCTTTTGGTATACTTAGATTGAAACAAAACTTACTTTAAATAAAATTATTATTATCTCATGATAGCCAAAGTACGTGCATACGTTATGCATTCGTTAATCAGTCAAAAGTATTGAATTAGATAATTACGTACCAAATAGGTTATAGAAGTAAATATCTTACCGTCAGAAACTTGCAATTTTTTATGCGCAAGCGCACACCTATCCCACCGCACCTACACGCGGCCGACTGATTTTGGAATAACCGACACGCGAATTAGCTAGTTGAGTACAACACGGTGATTCAAATTAGCATAAACGCCATTTAATAAATGATTATTGTGAAGTAATACGGCATAACATACAGATTTATATTAAAATATTAAATGTTAGTATGTTATATGCGACAGCTGTATTGTAAACTTGTAAAAGGTAGTAGGGTATAAGCGACAGCTGTGTTGAAAACTTGTAAAAGGTAGTAGGGTATAAGCGACAGCTGTATTGAAAACGTGTAAAAGGTAGTAGGGTATAAGCGACAGTTGTATTATAAAACTACATGTAGTAGAAAGACATAACCGACGCTTAATGTTTTTGACCGCATAGGTAGAAAGCCGTAAGCGCCCGCAATGTCTACGCTAGTAAGAAGTAAAAAGACATTACCGACTATAAACCAAAAGAGATGCCATTTTTACTGGGGTATAAACGCCTTCGGATTAAAAAGACATGAAAATCGGTCATTTATGCCCAAGTGTCACTTGTAAAATGCAGATTTTTGCTGGGCCATAAGCGACAAAAAAGTCGTCGTAGAGCCATGAGAGTAAGCCCATTCGAAAGAGCGGAAAATTTTAAGTAAGATGGCATTCAAAAGTCATTTTCCCAAAAAGTGTCGCTTATCCCCTACTTCCTTTTAACCGTCGATATACATTATTAAAAGTTATAGTACAACTTCGTGACTGCCATATGAGATGGTACTTGGTACTGCATTCCCCAGGTACATGAATACGATGTAAATAGATGGCACTTAATTACACAGTTAAGGAGGGTGTAGGGGAATATTGACACAATTTCAGCTGTGAAAATTAAGTCCCCAACTGAATATGAGCATCTCAGCTTAACGTTAATATACTTAGTTAGCTTTAAGGCAGTTATAATTTTCTTTCGTTCACTTTATCCTGTATATCTCTATCTGTTTATAAGCATGACTGCATCGTTGGTGCATTGATGGGTGTTTAATCGTAGATTTGACTCATTAACTTAGAGATTATTATTACTAGAGATTTTTGCCAGAAAAATACTACGAACACCTTGTGGCCTGATTCGGAATTAAAATACACAAATATCCTTTCTTTGGGCACATCTTAACTAACAAGGTTAGGCTATATCGGAGGATATCTTGGATGGAACAATGTGTCCTACTATTGTCAATCTTCGGTTATGACCAAAGCCAAAAGGTGATATATGATATACCGCAGATCGTTAGTTACGCCTTTTGATAGATAAAAAAATGTTTATTTTCACATAAAACAAATAATTTAAAAATATGTAGTGATTCCCAAACTAAGTAAACTTGTATCTTGGGAATCAGGGCACTCTCCTTAACGTACTAAATTAATTAAA
This sequence comes from Pseudoips prasinana, assembly GCA_951640165.1. Classification (NCBI taxonomy): domain Eukaryota; kingdom Metazoa; phylum Arthropoda; class Insecta; order Lepidoptera; family Nolidae; genus Pseudoips; species Pseudoips prasinana. The sequence goes on along the minus strand of OX621234.1, from coordinate 20,267,133 downwards.
ATAGGTAAAACTTAATACACACCAAATAAAAGAATTTACAAAAATATTACAAAAATTTACAATCATATGTAAAGATTAGCAACTATCATTTTCAATTAACAAATTATTATAATCAAGTACGACGGAAAATTTTATCTATGTCCAATATTTATCATCTGACCTCATTAAGGTTCCTGCCACGGTCATTCATAAGACTACAGGATCCCGTCTATGCATCATAGTGACTATTGACTATTGATGCATAATTATTAAGGTGTATATGCGCCGGCGTATACTGTGATATATTTGTATTACAAGGAATTTAGCAAATAAGCATGCGCCGAACTGAAGGAAAGCGATTACTTTCTAGCGTACGGATGGATAAGACACCCAGGCATATTAGTGATATTTATTTATACGGAATTTATAGGTTAGACAGATAGATTAACGAGAAATGGGGTGTCCAGCTCGGTTCCCTCGGTGGCCGGGTTCAAATATATAAAGGCTTGTTACGTTATCTCATCTTATTATCGTTAGGAACTCAAATGAATACCTATCTTTCTTGTTACATAATAATAGACAAGAAATTCATTTATACATTAGAGTTCTTCATGAAGTTCGGATGTATGAATGTGATTTCTTTTATTTCTCTCTTATATTTTATACTAGCTGTGCCCGCGACTTCGTCCGCGTGTTAATTAGTTTTTTTAGTTATTTTTTGTTTTATAGTAAAATAAAACACTTATTCTAAAATAAAAGTAGCCTATGTTACTCCTTATTACATCAGCTACCTGCCAATAAAAGTCCCGTCAAAATCGGTCCAGCCATTTCAGAGATTAGCCGGAACAAACAGACAGACAGACAAAAATTGTCAAAAATGTATTTTTGTGTATGTACCGTATATATATTCATATCTATGTAGTAAAAACCGGTTATTTCATTATTACAATCAGACACTCCAATTTTATTTATTTGTATAGATTTTGCTTTTGTATGGCTAGTTCTACAGAGAGGTTTTGACTCGGGATGTTTATGTGTCCATTAATTGAATGTTTGCACGTAATTATATTTTTCCACCAAGGGTTTTCTTGACGTAAGCGATGTTAAAATTATACGCCAACCCTAAACAATTCTTTGTAGTGAGATCACTTTCAAACTTTAAGTAACCTGTTTTTAGCACTTCCTAACATTTTAGAGTTAAGCAAGTAAAGTTTTTACTTCGTAAAACTTTACTTAGAACTCCTTTTGCTGTAGTTTTTTACTTATCCCGTGTCTTTCCAAACTTTCGTATTAGATGACCCGAAAAGTTCCTAAACCTTTATTGTTACCGCTACTCTTTCCTCATTCACTTTGATTACTGATATTCTCGAAAAATAACATCACTATTTTAGCTAATATATAATATAACTCAGATCTTTTTTCGTAGCCTAGTTGGTAGTACTCCTGCCTACGAAGCTGGTGGTCCTGGGTTCGAATCCCGGTAAGTGCAAATATTTGTGTGATGAGCACGAATATTTGTTTCTGAGTCAAGGATGTTTTCTATGTATTTAAGTATTTATCTATCTATATAAGTATGTATATCGTCGCCTGGTACCCATAGTACAAGCTTTGCTTAGTTTGGGGCTAGGATGATCTGTGCGACATTGTCCCGAGATATTATTATTGTTATATTATTATTATTTACAGAATTCCTGATAGCAAGAATACACCTTTAGGTTGTTTACTTAATTGTTTCACAGACCCTAAATGTGACCCCTTGTAATCGGCTAAGTACTGATACCTCTAGTTTCAAATAATAATTATTATTAGTGATAATATTGAAACGAATAGAAAAAATTCAATGCAAAGGTTCTCGAAGAAATTTCTTATAAGTATATATTTAAAAAGAATACATTTTATGTTCTATATAATTTTGTAACTCCCCGCGCTAGCCTACCTGTTACTTGGAACAGTTTTAGCCCCGTAAAAAGTTTGATGGAATTATTAATTTTGTTAAAGATGTACGGATTTAGGTAGGAGCAGAATCTGTTTGCGAACACAGTTTTGATTTGGATATTTGTAAGTCTAAATGTATACCTTTAATTACTATATTTTCTTAACTCTCGGCTTTAAGTAATATAATAATAATATGCAGGAGCATAATTTACACACGGCCATCTGATCCCAAACTAAGCAGAGCTTGTACTATGGAAACCAGATAACTGATATAGGTACTACATATACTACTTTTATTTTGTAAATACATACTTATATAGATAATTTCACCCAGACTCAGGACAAACAGACATGTTCATGCACACAAATATTTGTCCTGGGTGGGAATCGAACCCACGACCTCCGGCGTGAAAAGCAAGCATTTGCCAATAACGCCAACAGATCCGTCTTTATTACTCAAAAGAGTAATCTTACGTACAACCAGCCGTCTGACGTTAGCGACTCCCGTGTTCATGGGAGCCACGGAGTTTCCATACAATTTCATACCGAACGAGCTTCCTCAGTTCGTTGTTAATATACTCGTTTTTTTCTTATGTATAGTGTAGTAGTGGCGTAGTTGTTTAATAGTACAAAAATGTTTCATAAATCTTTCAGACGTGACCACAATATGACCATAATACCCTATAAAAAAGATTTTCATCGAAAATAAACCTCAAATACCTCATGTTTTGTTTACGTTTATTAAGAGTACAGTAAGTTATAGCCCGCAGACTGATCGCCGAATGAGCATTTGTGTACTATAAGTTTTAAAGTGGTGAAGCCAGCACTGCGGTTTGTGGAAAGCAAATTTAGGCAGTATTATTAAAAGAAGAATGCTTTCTTGCTATTTCCAGACTTGAGCTCAAGAGTTATAAGGTATGCCCACGTATCTCGATGAATTGAATCATAAACTCTCCGACATAAACTGTGTTATGTGCTCTTTGAAGATTGAGCTCGTGTAGTCCTTTTTGCAGTGTCCCACAGTTTAAGTGTTAGTTTACTACGCAATTTCCTCATCATCATGATGGCAGCGGAATGACGTCCACTGCTGGACAAAGGACTCGAGGATTTCCACAATGGCCCGGCCCGCATCCAGTGGCCTTCCACGACCAGTTAATGTTTTGCAGATCGGACGCTGTAACGCCATGTCAAGCCACACCTGTGGTTTTCTTTCACTCCGGTGTACGTTTTGGTATAACCAGATCATAATATTTTTATTCAATTAATAATACATTTAAGAGATATGTGATAACAAATTAGATATGCCTATTTTAATACATACTAAGTTTCACTCTTAAATAGAAATTTTCCATCAAAATATATTCCTTCGCCTATTAATCTTCATACCTAGATGCTCTCACCGGTCCGTAAGCTAGCGGCGAGGTTAAGTAAATAGGCTCGCGGTCAGTCCCTAAATGGGTGACCACCAAAGTGGTTTCTTTTCTGAGCGTCTCCGTGCTTCGGAAGGTACGTTAAGCTGTCGGTCCCGATTGTAGTCATTAGACAACAGTCGTTAAGCCATGTCAGAGGCCTACTGGGCGGCTTGAATTACTCTGACACTAGGGTAATCACTGCTACAGTAAGTAGTAAGTTCATTATCATTTCTGATAACAATTCTAGGAAAGGCCAATTTATGGATCTGTACACTCTGATATATAAATACCATACCCATATCAATGTCTGTACCTAATAATACTCAATCTACCAAACATAAGTCTCTAGTAGGTATATGCTTCCTATCGCCATCTGTAGAGATAATGTCGAAGCACAGGATGCTGTCGCGTCACACCAAGTGGACGGGTTGTCGATAGGCACTACACATCATCATTATATCATCAAAATCTATCTACCGAGGATGTTGTATTTTATCTCATTAAGAATGGTCAAATAATGCTTTCTTTTGGAACTTTAATGATAGTTTATTAATATCCACTTTGATAAAATATTTCCGAAAGCCAGTCATTATGAAGACAGGCACTTGGCTTCATAATGACTGTCTGAAAGGATAAAAAAAAACTAAACATTTTATTCTGCACATTTATTAGAAGCTATGTTGAATGGTTAAATGGATCTCAAATTTGGAATCTATACTACAATTAATATTTTGAAGGAATTGAAATATTTAATAAAAACCGGCCAAGTGCGAGTCAGACTCGCACATGAAGGGTTCCATAGCAGCAAGTATTTCAGTTGATTAAATGAATGCAAATTGCGGTTTATGACGTATTAAAAAAAACTACTAGGTAGATCTCGTTCAAACCAATTTTCGTAGTTAGTTTCTATGGTAATGTACATCATATATATTTTTTAGTTTTATCATTCTCTTATTGTAGAAGTTAGAGGGGGGGGGGGGCGGACCCCCATTTTACCACTTTGGAAGTGTCTCTCGCGCAAACTATTATGTTTAGAAAAACATGATATTAGGAACTTCAATATCATTTTTGAAGACCTATCCATAGATACCCCACATCTATGGGTACGGTGAAAGAAAAAATTTGAGTTTTAGTTCTGTCGTGGTCGTAGTCTAGTATGGCGAACCCCCAAAATAATTGTTCTTTTTCTATTTTAGTGTAAAAATCTTAGTGCGGTTTACAGAATACACCTACTTACCAAGTTTCAGTAGTACGGCTCTTATAGTTTCGGAAAAACGTGGCTGTGACATACGGACGGACAGACAGACAGACATGACGAATCTATAAGGGTTCCGTTTTTTGCCATTTGGCTACGGAACCCTAAAAAGTGCTTTATCACATTTCTTTGTTATCGATTACACATTCCATAACATTCTGAGAACTACGTTGATAGCTGTAAAAATTTAAACATTCCACTCGTGGATCATCGTCGAATAGCAGACTACCTTTTTTACTAGTTTCTAATGAAATTGACAGCCCCGATTTTTTACATAAACTACCGTTTAATATTGTACCCAGATCAATATGATCTAATACACGTTTATTAATATCCCTGTCATCTTCAAATTACAGGCAACATTCTTAATTCATGCGAGCTAGCCAAGACCTAAACAAATTATGCAAAGAGTTCTCACTCGACCCTTTCAGCACTAAAATAGGCCAGGAAAATGCTTAACTTAAGGTTTTTTCATCAATTAAGCAAAAATACAAATAGCTTATTTTTTTAAATGTTTAGTTCATGAGTCGTAGCTTCTTTTATTAACCTGCAATGAGTTTACTGATGTTTTCCTATGCGCTTATTATATATTTTTAGCTGTTGGTTTTCGTATGTTCATGAAAAAATAAATTTAATAGAACGTTTACAAGTATGGTTACATAAAGATGAATCATTGTTTGAATAAGTATGTTTGCTTCTGCTTAAGAAAGAATGTGCTGGCTAAGTTGTATAATTACAATGTTATTGCATACTGGTCCAGGTGTTTTCGTAATTGTTTTGTTTTTGTAATATCTTTATACCGAAACAAAATAAGTGGTTACTGTTTATAACTGCAAAATAAATCTTGCTGAATTTTCCCAATGTAAACATGTATAAACACTTCCACCGACAGTCTTTAAAAATCCAAAAAATGGGAATGCTTCACCGACAATAGTGTATCTAGCGCTCGGCGGTCACTGCCGCGGCACGCTCGATTCGCTCGCTCGCCTTCGCGCGCTAGATGGTCACAGTTCTAAGCTTACCTAACCCAAATTATTTCCTTTTTATTAAATTAGATGGCAATGTATAAAGAAAAGGGGCAAGTCAAGATAATCGTTCATCGTTATTTGACGCTTTCTATAGAATATTTAGTTAATGTTTGAAAAAAAGACGAATTACTACTTTATTAGAGGCTATCTAATTTTCTCGTTGCTTAATTACAAAATAAGCAGTTTGATGACGTGACCAATAACGAAATGGGTGGCTTAACTTATAATTTCTCATATATATATAATACGATTCAGTAGGAAATATCTAATAATTAAATTTTAATTTTTATAGCATTATTCGCAATGCAAAGCGTTTATCTAATCTCAAAAATGGGAAATCATAAATTTAATCGTCTGGCGGGTCTCGAACCTGCACCATCTACCATTCCGAGGAAGGCGCTCTGCGTTAAGCTACGAACGATACACGCTGGCAGATCAAATTTAGGATTCCCTTGCTAACACCCTTCCGGAGGATGTAGGTATTATCTATCGGATTTTTTTTCTAGAAATTTCCATTTTTGAGGAAATTATAAGAATTTAGCTCGGATGTTTAGTGAAACAACTAAGCTAAACTCCTTTTTTGAACATCTCTTTATATAAAAATTGCCTTTATCGTTTTATTTAGTGTTTGATGTCCAATGTCCATATATACATCAGAATGCTCGTATGATATCAAATATTTGTAAATAAAATTTGACGGTCACCGTAGCCTAGTTGGTAGTGCTCCTGCCTACGAAGCTGGCGGGTCTGGGATGGATGTTTTCTATGTATATAAGTATTTCTCTACCTATATAAGTATGTATATTGTCGCCTGGTACTCATAGTACAAGCTTTGCTTAGTTTGGGGCTAGGATGATCTATGTGACATTAAAAAAAAAAACCAACCAACGGGGCAAAATTCTAACATCACGATACGCCGTATTTGTTATTTTAGATTCGTAAAAATGAAAATAACAATACTATTAAACAATAATAACGTCTATCGTACAATCATCTCGCACAGAAATCTCTTTCTCTTGCTCAACGGTTTAGTTAGTGTGTGTGATAAGAGTGAGTATTCCATGTAAGCTCAGCTGCTATTCTGATTATATTTTAATTTGTGAGCCTACGCCGTACCGTACAAGTCGTTTATAACATAAACCAATTCAAGGACGCTATCTTTTCTGTTCTATCCAAAAAAGAAAACCAAGTAAAAGCAATAAATCCAACAAGTACCTGATAATAAAATTATATCCTTGCTACGAAAACTTATTTGCCTCAGTTTACTTCAATCCCAAGAATAGAAAAATAAGTGATTTTTGTATAGGCATTTTCCTCCCCCGCGGAAATAACAAATCTATATGACGTAAACCAGTTTCCCGTACCAATAATATTGATAATTCTGTTTTTATTCAAAAGCTTTGCCCACGTCCCACACTCTTATATTTTCTCCATTTTTGTACAAAAATAAGAAATACATGCGTTGGAATATTTTGTATCTTTCCTTTTTAAGATATCAAAGGAAATAATCACAATACGATGTTTCTTATTTTGTGTGCACATCCTGTGTCAACTAGCTCTATTTTTCGCCGGTACATTGTTAACTGCCATCTTTTCCCGAGGGTGGAAATTGAATAAACAGTTCAACATTCGTTAGAATCACAACACAGTTATGTCGCGTATACGTTCATATTTTATATAATTTTCACCATTACAGTTATTTGAATAACTATCTAGCAAAATAAAAATACTTATAAGTAATCCACGCTGGTTAACATTCACTTGGGCTCAAATCCCGAATGGGCAGCTACCGACAGGAAATGCTTAAGAGGGGTGATAGCTGCACGGATTTAGCACGCAACGTCCCAAGATCTGAAAACACTTTTTTTTTCCTGGCGGAAAGCGATGGTTATTGAACTTTAGACGACTAAAACCCAACCTTGGCGTTCTTCTACACATATGGGCTCCGGTAACACGTAAGAACTAGCACTTCGTGAAATAAAAACATTTAAAAACGCTGATACGGTTATTTAGCGCCTCCAAAAGAAAGAGGTTGAATAATCGCTACGCATACGAATTGTTGTATTTTGTGTGTATGTTACGCGATTTTGCCGTTCTTAGTGAACTGATTTTGATAATATTTTATTATCATGAAATTATTTGTAAAAATCGCTTCTCATAAACAAAAGTTGAAATTAGTTGTGTATTTTTAAGCAGTAATTTTTAAGGTTATGCAATGGTATCTAATAATAGTTTTATGTTAAGCTATTGCTTACACGCTATGTAATTAATTTGTAATTGACATCTGCTCGATTTCCGATGCATTCGAATTAGGACACAGACATTCATTAATCATTGGCATGAATTAAATTGGCAAATCGATAGCTTAATATCGCTACTACATATTACGATATATATATTATATGTTATAAATACTTCACATTTTCAATTTGAATTATATTTATTACTAAATTAATAATATTTAATTTTAACAAGAACAAGTGTTTGGGAAACTGCTTAATACATCTCATTTTATTATATTAGGTTCTATACAGATATACGAAGAACTACAACACCGATTTGTGTGCACCATTAATTCTGATGAGCTATGGCTTGGCCTAATTAACATGTATCTTTCTTTACACATATAAAATCCACTCTTTGACATGCCAAACTAAAATAATTTTATTAAGTGCATATTTAAGTAAATATGATACTTTTAATAAAACAAACCGGCTAATCTGGACCGAATTTAAGGGGACCTTTATTGGCGTATAGCTGATATTATAACGTTACAGTATTAAGACAGTTCTCTTGGGATAGATAGAATACTTACAGACGGGCGAATAATTTAGGTGGATGAAGCCGCGTGTAGAAACTAGTAATACTAAATTGCCCATGCACTATCCACATTCTCATTCTCCGAACCAGCTGTCATTCGCCATACAGAGTATTAGCTTTTCTCGTCTTTTATGAATTCCATATCCTTTGCGAATAAATATGTATATTTGTAATGCATTCCACTAATATTATAAATACGAAAGTTTGTGAGCATGGATATATGTTTGTTACTTTTTCATTTAATAACTACCACATTTTAGATGAAGCTTTGTAGTAATATAGCTTATAAATTCGAATAACAGCTAGTTCAAATATATTCATAATAATACATCCATTTTACACTCGTAGGTAAAAATTGTGTGGATAGGTATCCTACCGTTAATTTTCTCTCTTTTACAAAAGGAGAAAATAAGTCACGTAAGAATCAGTCAGTCCAAATGTCAGGAAATACAGCACACAGATAAGTACCCATATACACATTACTATTTTTACAAGTCCATTATCCCACTGACGGGGAAACATCTCACACTCCCTCAAAAATGTGAATATGTGAAAAAAATATATAGACTCACACCTGTTTCATACAGGGGTAGGCAAAGACAATAGTTTTCCATTTGTCACGAGCTATGCACATCTCTCTCCACTTCGATATGTGAAAAAGTATATAAATAATTGAATAATAATGACGCAAGCCGTAACCGGTAGCCTAGACCCTGTTCTAGAAGCCAATTGGAGATGTTTTTGTATTTTAATGTGTATTATTTTTCTTTTATACTGTTAAAAAAGCAAAGTAAGCCAAATATTGTATAACCTCAATACTTGAAAATACATAAGTCCAGCCACTAGTTATAAGTGCATTAGTTTAAATAAATATCGTAATAATGACTTGAACGGAATTGGGTGTTATTATTAGTTTCTACTCGTAGTAACTCAATCAATCGTTTTGTCTTAGAAAAGCACACGAACTAACGCATACACACATAGATAACTAGCGCAAGCTACGGCCATAAAAATAAATACTGCGGTAAATGTAAAAATATATGTACTTCGGCAGTAAAGTAATTAAACTTCCATTCTACAACTGCCAGACACAAATAAAACATACTACACACTTTGTTGGGGTTAATAGGCTGAGGACTACACTGTTTTACAGTTGAAGCTACGTCCGTAGATATATTATCACTACGAGATTCAACTTATTGCTTACGTAATAAAGACACAAAAAATTACAAAGTGTATCCATCTACGTGTTGTTGACTGTACATGGATGATTGAACCCAGCTTCTTCCTGAATACGTGTAAACCCCACTCCCCGTGCTATACTTAGAAGTTTCGTACTATATAAACCTACATATATCCGAGTCAGAAACTACATGCATTATATTATATAATAGTACTGTTGCATTATTTTAACCTTTGCAACCTCCTGGAATAAAATTTTTCGTATAGATTGCAAAATAATTCATATAACATCTTTATCACAAACATGATTTATACACAAATACTCTTTAAAATTAATCATAAAGTTGACAGACGCCAAATGGCTATTTAAAACTTGTTTTCAAGATACATGTGATATCTTTTTACTTAAAATAATTTTAGCTGGCTACTACATACCGCTCTACAGTGAAGCTACGTAACAAATTAATTAACAAAGTGATGACAAAGAAACAGTTACAGCCAGTGTTAAATTGTATGCTACAAAGTTTTCCTTATTGGCGGTGCTATAGCTGATAGGCACGATACTTACTCGTTCAGTTCCTTATTTATAAAGAAGTGTAGGGAATGGAACTTCAAAATATTTCATGTATTTCTTATGAATCTCCATTTTTATGAATAACAATTTCTGAAAAAATGAATGTTTATTCTTCTTGACGGTCTTCGTAGCCTAGTTGGTAGTGCTCCTGCCTACGAAGCTGGTGGTCCTCGGTTCGAATCCCGGTAAGTGCAAATATTTATGTGATGAGCACGAATGATGATCTGCGTGAAATTGTCCCCAGATATTATTATTCTTTAACCGTGGAGGTAAAAAATGTTATCTATATTTGATTTTATCAACTAACTTCTAGTGCCTCCATGATTGTTTTGAGAATTTAATATAGTTTGTAAGGATTAAGGATAGTTTAGGATACTTGCTACATTTAAAACTTTGGGAATGTATTGAAAATACTAGATAACTAAATAAAATGTTGATATTTAACGAACATAAGCATTATGCAATATAAAACATGACTGAATAGTGGTAATGGTGGCCTGAGTGTCATACTCTAACCGGCACTTTATATTTTATTTATTTAAACAAGAAATTGTAAATTCAGACGTAAATATCATCGTTCTAACGGTGCTGCAAATGATCACTGTAGGCAGTAGAGAACTAATTAGAAAAAAAAAATGTTTTTCATTCGTTCTACAATAGTATGCTAAAGATCAGTTCGAAGCCGGACTATTCGTTTTTGTGCCTCTTTTTATTCGGTTTTGTGTCTCCAATTCATTTGAATCGATATCGGATCACGGTTCACGTAGTCCTCATAAAAATGTTTTCACTCTACTATCGTGTCTGTTTTGTTTTATGAGAGACTTATTTTTTTGAGATAATCTAAATCTCTCTAAATCCAGGGTATTCGTCCTGGCTTCTTTGCTCTTCGAAAGGTATAGTTTGATATATACTTAACTTTAAACGTTTACGGAATTAAAGCTACTTAGTTTTCCTTTATTCATGTACTAGCTGTGCCCGCGACTTCGCTCGCGTCGTTTATGAAAGATAAACCTTTTCATTGAGATAAGAGTGAGAAAGCTAAAAGAAGGTAATTAAAGCCACGGACTAATAAAGGACTCCTAACTTTATTCAACGAGGCACTTATGTCAATGCTTCTCTAAATATTACGCTAACGGTGGAACCACCCAGAGCAAACCTTAAACTTATTCTCATCCCATTAGCATTTCGGCTACATAGCGAAAGGTTTTTTTCTAGAAGGCATTTTTAAGGAAAGTGGCAAACCAATAAATAAATGAAATTCAATCAAGTGTTAGGTAAACTTACAACAACTAAGAAATTACCGAAAACTATAAATTTGCAATTTTCAAACAACGATCAGTCAGTCGGACATGCTTGAATAAATACAAATCATGTGTACGTGTGGCGTTACAACCGTATCGACAGCCGAAACTTTCCAACGAATTACACTATATTAAAACCAACCCGTAGGTACTAACATTAATTTGCTCAAACAAAAACAAACCAATTTTGAATAACAACTAATTTCTAGATAACACAGACATATTTTGAAAAAAATCGGAGCAATATACAATTTTACGAAATCATTCTTCCGCGGAAAATCTTAACACCGTGATTCCAAAAATGACGTCCAACGACATCTATCGAATATGAACTTCAACTCTCAACTCTCAAAATTAGTTCCTCAAGTAACGCAATATGAGAAACAAAACACATTAAAATCTAATATCAATTGATAGAGGGAACCGATTGGGTTGAAACAAAAACTAAGTTATAATTCAAGTTGCGTACAATTTTTAGGCCTAAAAGTTATCCACATTGTTTCGTAGTTTTAACATGATGCGTGCACAGAGGAACATATAAACAGACAAAAAAATTAAAATTCCAAAAATGGTGGATAGGGATTATGTTGGCTATCGTTTCTCTTCTTTTTAAATTATTTTATTTAATACATAATCGGATTTTGTACAGATATATTTTATGCAAAAATACTTTATAATGAAACCCTATAAAAGAAAAACAAGCTTGCATGTCCTCTATTGAAAATCCAAAATAAATAATTGTATCATTTCAATCAATCAATCATTTATTTATTTGCTGAACACAGGTACAGATAAAATAATAATAATAATAATTTTATTTGCCAAAAAAGAAGTACAGTGAATCTCGAACAATATTTTTGTTAGAATTTGAATACGTAATTACATTTAATGTCCGATTTAATATCGAAACTCCCCGCAATAGGCTAGGCCTGTCCTCCAGGAAGTTTCTTTTCCCTGTTATTAATTTTAATAATTGTACGTACAAACTTAAAATAACAATAAATTAAAAAGAAAGTAATAGTACACAAAAGAAGTAAAATACAAATGGTTTGAACTTTGAATCAGTAACAGCAGTATAAGGATATTCGCTAAGTTATTATTTTCAGTAGGGCTACGGTATCTTCGTAGGTCCAAGTAATAAGTTCTTTATTTAAAATAATTCTAGCATCCCAGATTTTTTTGGATTTTATATTCAAATAATAGAACTCTGCATGTACATTTTTAACATAAATATTTATGTGAAAAAGTGGCATTACCCGGTCATTCCAAGAAAATATCTGAACGACCTATACCAAGATGTATTTTAAGCTAGTTGTACATACCTAGTTATACTTTGGATCAATAGTATGCCAGAGGTCGGTCTGTCAGCATCGCCACAGAATCGACTGCTGGAACCGCAACGCCCACTCACCTTGGCGTAGTTTGAGAGTACACCAAAGAGAACTTAGTTTCTATTCAAATTAATATTTGGACGACAATTTTCAGTTATTATGATGTTACGGGCTCAGAAAACGAGATTCAGTTTACGAACAAATAATAACTTCTCAATTACTACTACAATAGATTAATGTCTACCTAAAATGGCTATGTTTAGGACCATACAGAAAACACTTATCAATGTGTAAATTTGCCATAAGAAAGTAGAATTTAGTTATAGATAGTTAAAATAAATTAGAGAAAAGCAGAGCTTGTGACATTATGTTATTTGGATTAATTAGATAATAATGTGACTATATACTAACTACTATTAAAGCACTACTAGCAACATATATTGTATCCAAATTATGGACACAAATCCACTGACGAAAACTTTTAGGGAGGTCTTTGTCCAGCTGTGGACGTCATTCAGCGGATTTGTTATCAGTTTTATAACGTAGTGTTTGTGTCACGGAACTCATTAAAATTCTGATAACACAATCATGAATCCTGAGGGTTACCAAACTTAAGTCTAGGCAAGTAAATAGATTACCCATAGAGCAATTTTAAAGTGCGCAACAAGTTTTATAGAACTAAAACTGGTCATAAGTTGGTTCTTTAAAACCGTTCATATGAAATGGTTGTATCTTTTTCTAATGCGTGAGTTTCAATTATTGAAATATATGTCGCAGATTCTGACGGATTTAACTCCGAAACATTGTCGGTGTCCGCCATCATGCACGTGGTGAAAAGAATCAGTACGCACACCCGGCGCCGTCGAGCTCTGTATGCCAACTGTGTCGTGTCGCTAACACACTAATGTCACTTAGACAACTGACAGACGTCAAACGTCACATGCGACAGTTCATAGACAACCTCGACTCGAACTACTGACTCAGTGAGTAGTGTTTTCCAAACGCTAATAGATGGCGTTACTAGTACGTAAACAGTCCTTTAACTTAATTTCTCCGACATATATTTCTAAATACTTCATTATCATCATCATAACAGCCGAAAGACGTCCAGTGCTGGACAATGGCCTTCCCCAAGGATTTCCACAATGGTCAGTTTTGTGCTTATTACATACAAATTATCTAAAATCGTTCTTCTAAAGAACTGTCAAAGTATCCTCATAACCCTTGTACAGGATGGGAAAAAAATGTTAATAAATGTTAATGTTACCTTTGTGTTCCTTGTGTTGACTTTCTTGTATCAATTTGGCTTTCCACTCAAAAGCCACTATTTCCATGGTTTAGGATATCAATAGATTTTGCCGATATAGTTATTGAGTTGCTGGAAGGAGAAGGTAATGTACTAAACAACCCACTTTTTAACAAAATTATTTTGTTTACGGAATTTAAGTTTTGTATAATAACTCCGTAATTGCAGAAACATGGCGTCAATGCCCCTCATTTACTACAACACCAACCAAACTAATTTTGTAATTATTGCATTATTTCTAACCTAGTTCTAATGAAAAGGACGGAGCATCTTTACTTGTATCAACTTATTTTCGGCACAAAATCTGACGTAAAAGGCGCGCCACGTCGGAACCCGTCGACCATGTATGTTATTAGCAGTTATTATAAGCAGTTTTATTAGTTGGACAGTCCTATGTATGCCTGTTATTTTCTTACAAGCTTTTTTACCGAGAAATGTGTTTAATTTATATGGTGTTATAGACAGAATCTGCGAGTTAGACTTACGAATATAATCCAAGGCTTCACAACTTTTAATGACGTGCAAAAAGTTACAACGTCTTAGTCATACTTACCTATTCATTAACAATTTGAATATATTATAACCACTTTTTATATAATTTATTGTATTAACACTAATATAATTATGCACTTTTAAACTTATGTAACGCGACTAACCTTTAGGTATTGTTATATATCTGACGTTTCGACCAAGTTGTATTGATCGTGTTCACAGTCACTAATATATTTCTTATTTATCATATAGGCGGTGGTTGCCCTAGCCTTAGTTATTCAAGCCACCCAGTGATCTTCTGACATGGTTTAACAGCTGTTAGCTTAACGTACCCTCAGAAACGGTGAATCTATGAATTTAAATCCTAGGGGTACCGCGTCTCTAGACGGTTAACCTCGCCGATCACTTACAGGCCAGTGAGAGCAACGGTCTATGAGCGAATGAATATAATGATAATATCCTGGGACCTTATTCGCATACGGCCATCTGATCTGAAACTAAGCAGAATTTGTACCATGGAAACCAGTTAAACACGCTGGAAGATTTGGCTCCTTGCAGCGTGTTAATTGTCATACTTTATAATTCCATGAAGGACTGAGGCTCTTTTATATAAATATAAATAATGACAGAATTTTAACTACTAATTTGAAAAAGTACATTTTATTTCATTAATGACTTTCAAGTCGTTATCGGTGATCCTTTCAAGAAACGGTGTCAACGCTACAAATTTACCAAATATTCACACTGTTAATATCCACAAATCCAATGACATTTGCCTTCTAAGCAAAACCTGCCTATTTTATAAAATTGATGGATGATGCCATGTCCGTAAAAGGAATAAGGTTATTAATAATGTAACACAAAGTAAATAGGGTCATTGAGATATTTTTTTCTAAATTCCATTTATAACTTTTTTGCAAAGTACCCTTAAAAACTTAAGTAGCTGTTTGCTCCGTTCTGTCCGGCTTCTAAATCGCCATGGAGATGCTTCTAGAAGCCAAACGGAGATGAAACGAGGCAAACAGCTAATTAAGTTTCTAAATGTACTTTTTAGCGCTTAGTTTTAAGTTGAAAGAGGATAATGTCAACGAGTAAACCAGCATTCTACAATTTAGAATTATAATGAAAAGAAAACGTCACGGACATTTGTGTTTGAAATTATAAGCAAGAAACAAATAGGTGGACCATTTATTTTTAATACTTATACATTATCGAGAAAGTCAAATTAAATATTTTAAGTCAAAAAAGATTCATTAATTTCTTTTGACATTCAGTTTATTAACGACATCACTAATTAGTTTGTCAAAAACATTTTAGGTAGCTACATCAACTTACGTAAATCTAGGTAGGATAAATATTTATAAATACATTTTCGTCTTAGACTAAAAGACATTTTAATGTAAATAGAGTATCTATTTACATTAAAATGTCTTTTAGTCTAATTCTTTATGAGTTTATATATATGTTGGGGTTCTTTAGGACATTTAATTAATCCAAATAACACCACATTACCAATGTTTATTTATTTTTTGTTGTATTGTTGTATAACATTATTCTATTCAAAACTTCACATAACCGTAACTCATACGGTTGTGTGAAGGTTTAGAGCTTATGCCAAATTCGTCTACAGATAATATGCCGAAGATTAACAATGGATGAATGGAATTATTTTCTGTATTCATGTGTATACGAGTATAAGTATAATATATTTCCAAGTATTATGTATTTATATATCCATGGATCTATTGAGATATTTTTAAATTTTTGCTAACAACGACTGAACTGTTAAAATGTTGGGTCTTCATTATTAATCTTTCTATATATTTTAATACAATACACTATCTGTTTCTATCATAAAAATAATTTATTTATTTTATATGAATATAGTATTTTAATATAGAATTATATTTATAGTATAGTATAATATAGATTTTTATTTACGAATATGTATGTGTAATATTTATATGATCATTAGCATATTTTTAGTTTTTAGTATACCTTTTTAATTGTCTCTTTTCTTCTTTTTTACCTATGTACCTCACTGTTTTGCACCATCCCCGGCATTTTTACACATTTAAATCCTATCCATCCAAAGGTTGTCTGGAATAAATCGCTTTATGCGATAACACCGCCCATTGTACATTATAATTAATGTTTCATTGTTAAATGTTCTTTTATTTTTTGTGTACAATAAAGTGTATTTTATTTTATTTTATTACCATTTCTTTATAATGGTTGTAATTAATGACTACTACTTGTTTTGATGACGTATTATAGTATTCTTTTCATTTTACCAGCCATTTTCATAAATTTATCTCTGTTTATCCAAAATATCTGTAGTTTTAAGGATACGTGCACATGTCTTAGTTTTTAACTTACATGTACCTATCCCATTATTCCCTACATGGGAATAATGGGATAGGTATATGTTAGTTACGATCACGATTTTGATTAAATAATTAGCGTTTAAAGTTACGAGTAATATTATTCATTGCTGCTGGTGCATAAACGGAGCGGATAAATTATGAAGCGCGATAAAAGGGATTAAAATGTTGTAATATGCTATTTACCGTGCAGTAATCCAATTATGATTTGTTTCGTATATAAAGGATTAAACTTGCCTAAAATCTCAATAATTATAATCCGTTTTAATAAATAATAATTTGTATTGTCAGTTCTACTGCTAGTTTCCACCAACATTTCAAAATTGATATCTACTCAAATTACTTCAAAATTTCTTTAAAACTTCTTTTTACCCTTTGGAAAATTTAATGAAAGCATATGATTTTTTGTGGAAACAGCTCGTCCAAAATTGCCATATACATCACATATACAATCACATAACACATAATATATACTCTCTCCCTTAAGCACACATGCAAATATATTTTTATTAGTAATTAATTTGTCAATTTAATAATCCGGTTTTATGTCAAAACTACTCCATCATTCCCTCTGTAATAAATATATGATAAAGTTGAGATTTGATTCTAAGGACTTAATATGGTGATAACAAGACTCGAAAAAAAATCTCAATAGAAAAAAATCACAAAGGTACCTCCACCTCGAACAATAAACCTCTGAACAATTTTAAAAATATTTTAGATTTTACTTTTTTTTTTGACATTCAATTTTAATAATAACTATTATTTGCTCTGTGAAAAGGAAATACTTAAAATCACTGTGAATCATCATCACCTCGAATGAAAGCAGATATTTTCTGCATGCGGTACGGTGAACGGTGCGCGGGGAAGTGAGGGCAAACTTTTAATTAGCGTTGAGGTAGTATGGACTGTTAATATAAATTAACAAAAAGAAAATGAAGGAAAAAGAGAGGTACGGCACAGCGTTCATTCGCTCAAACAGCAGCCTGACTGGGGAAGTACCCCCGCCTTACATGCCTTTGCTTTGCCGCCTTTGTATCTGCGTGTGAGTAAGGTCGCCAGAGCTCATCGGGGTGGGGGTGAAAGGTCATCAACACTCTTTTGCTGACTTTTAAAGGCCGGCAAGGACCCCGTGTCGCCTCTGATGTTACGAGTGGTCCATGGGCGGCGGTGATCGTTTACCATCAGATGACCAACTGGTTCGATTGTCGCCCCTTTATATATATAAAAAAGTGATGAATGATTTTTATTTATTCATTATTTTTAGTAACTTAATTTTAACTTAATTTGATAATAATATGTATCTAATATAAAATACTGTAATGCTGTCGTCTTCCTCTTTGAGGTGGGGGTTAATAGCTACGAAACAGTTTCTATCTAATGTAGCTATTATCGAACACAACTAAATTGTATAATTATGTTTTTGTCCCAATAAAGATGTATTATTATTCTTACTTTTATTCATAATACACAATGAATTCTAATTAAATGAGGTGCTTAGAACGAAACATAATTTTGCTGCTTAGCATAAATAGGTAACTTCAGAATTAGTAATCTGAAATACTGTTCTGTAGCTGTATTTTAGTTGGGCCCAGTTGAAGAGGGTTATAGTTATGTTTCTCTGTGAAAGGATTTTGATGAGTACAGTACTGTATAATTCTATTACAAACTTTCGAGGCGCACTTTAAAATAACGTGAAATACAAACAAATATTTTTTTGTATTTGTTTATATTATTTTATATCCATTGTGGAGTAAGTATGTTTACATTTGGGACCCACCAGCAACAATAAAATTATATTTTATTAATATTCTAAGTAACATTAAGGATTTATTTCTTTATTTATCTGACTATTCATGTAGTGCAAGGAAAGGATATTTATGCACTAAATATATAAAATAGGCATATATATCACGTATCATAGACAACTATTCAGACGTTGACTAATATATTAAAGCTATTTTAGTTATAATTAAGATTAGATCATTTTGCTTGTATGTACATAGGTCAGAGTGACTATCTCAGAAAATATTTGCCAAGCTTGCGTCAGTCCAAATGCCTTCCCATGTTAGTCTTTGTAGGTATTAATCCCTTTGTAATTGACTCGTTTGCGAACACCTGCTTCCGTTCACCGTATTTGTAATTAAAGAAATAGCCTTATTAGCAACTTACTGATGTCAATTTTATACCCTTTTTCTTACAAATGTAATAATATATTAAGAGGAGGTATAGATAATGAGTACTGGTGCTTTATTATGTCTTCAGGAAATAAGAGAGACTTTGTATATTAATTTGTAATTATTTATATTAATTTTGCTCTCAATGTATTATATGTACAGACGCCAGCACATCCAGCTACCCCAATCTGTCAAATTTCTTTTATAGATTTTCAGCTTTATCACAAAAGCATAAGGTTCACTTTCAATGGAGGAAATTTTTTATTGGGGGAGTTTGATGTGCTGGCGTCACCTTGGGTTAGAAGGAAGCTACATTCGAAGAAAATCATACGGCAATCAAAACTTTTATCGTGATGTATCAAAAAACTATGATATAAAACAAAATCTTGACTTGTTTAGCGAGTGATATGTTTAATTAAGACGCTATCGGTTTACTTCTTCGATCAAATCGAAGGATTACTTAGAAACATTTTTCGATTATGTTCCATAGATGTCCAGGTAAACCCAACAATCGTCACCTCCGAAGAGGATCTTTTAAATTTATTTCGATTTAAATGGACTAGATTCAGGCAAGTTTAACTTAAACTAAAGCTTTGTTATAGTATTTGTAGTGTCATACGAGTTGAAAGTTTGACTAAGTAGTCTTTGGTACCGTAACGTTCAGGTTGGTTTAAGATATTATCTTTTGTTTAACCATTTACACTTAATTTACTCTTAGATAAACTGAACGTAGTCTTAGCCTTATTATTATTATTTGTACTATTTTCGTCGTAAATTTAGCATTGGTACAGTGGTTAAAACAGTCGCCTCGCCACTTCGTGTCCCGAGTTAATTTCCCGCGCAGAATCACTATTTGTGTTGTATAAAACAAATAATAAATAGTTGTTCTCGATATACTTTGTGTACGTCAATTATATGTTTGTAAAGTACCCCACGTCACATGGATTGATTTCCTTAGTGCGGATTTTGTTTGTTAAAAAAAAACAAACATAAAGAAATGTTTTCTTAAAAAGCATAAGTAATGTTTATGTTGGGTAACACAAATATAATAATAACACTTATGTAGACACAACTTATCTTTAGCCTTGTAATATTAGAAGTAGTGTCGTAGTAATCCTCTATTAAAGCAGGTAACAGTTAAGTTGGCTTAACAAAGGTACACTTAGTGCAATCTGAACTTAGGCTTGTCCTTCTAGTCATATTATTAATGTCATTTATTATACTGGGTTGTGTCATATATATTACTAAAATTATACGGCTTAAAGTAGATATCCCAGCAAATGACCCTATAAAACAAATAAATATTAGTTACTGGGGTATTGTAATCTAATGTTGCACGAGTATCTTGTTAATTTTAGCGGCGGCAATGCGAAACATCCTTTCGATACAAGATTACGTGTGGGCGAAACGCGCGCCGAATACTAAAAGCTTTGTTTCGCAGATAGTGAGCGTACAGGGTTCAGTAGGAAGGACATTGGAATGCCTTGCGATCCACGTATTTAAATGCCGAGCCACTTGTAGGAACGTGTCGTATTACAATTCGCCAAATACTCAATAGACTTCTATTTCCGTTTTGTAGGAGCGCTTTGTTGTCGTAGTTGATTTTACGTTGCAAATTCAATGACTCTGTGTTAAGTAAAATATTTGGGCACTTGTTTTTACCGCTTATATTGTTTTCATCTGTTTACCGGCTGCTGGGCTCTTTTTGTTGATTATCGGAAGGAACTTGGCTTATCAAATCTTGCCGGAGTTCCGCTTATAAAATAAATGAGATTATTACGAGAACATAATGCTTTATTTATATTTTACTTGCTTTGTATTTTGGTAGCAACCTGCTTGTGTTAGGTAGGCACTTTCGTTAATAGTAGGTATATTCTCTGGTAGATTATTGTTACTTTTGTAATGTAATAATAAGATTAAAAGACAATATTAATAGTTATGTATCCTTGTGGAGTCTAGTTTATCAAACTCAGCTCGCCCAAAATACCCAAAACTATGTTTTTATTCCTTTATACAGAGTGCGTGTGATTATTGTATGCAAATATAGGAAGTATTCTTTGTCCTTCTAACACAAATTAAAGTCTTACTAATAGTACAGTTCAGTTCCATGGGTGCCATACATGTTTTCGTCAAAAGCTGAGCGTAAGGTCTTCTTCTGAAACCATGGAAGCCAATGACGTCAAAGATTTTTTTCACTTTAACTCTTTGGCGGAGGGTAAGTTCTTCTTATGATGCCTTCGAGCATGAAGCTATTTATCGAACCATTCCAATTAACGTGAATCAATTACCAGATACCAGATATATATACCGATATAAGTAGGATTTAAGAATTAATCATGAAAATGGTACATATGTCATGATTTATTAACTTTGACTATAAAAAAAACAATCACAATAAACTACTATGATGATATTTCCGACATTTGTATGGATAGGTAATCTTTTACTTCTGTCACTATATTTATAGCCACACATTGTACCTCATACTCATAGGGAGGAGTATCCCTAAGTGCTTGGCCACAGTGCAGTGGTGCGTTCGTGGGCGGGCAAAAGGCACAATTTGTATGAAGCTCAAACCGTTATTCATCCACAATACAAATTTTGCGTTTAATCGCACAGTCGCCCCACTGTGGATGAGCACTTAGGGAACAAAGGGATCGTAATATTTTCGTTATAAATTTCAACCCCGTGATTTAGTTCGAACGAACCTACTCTCTGGTTAGGTCACAAATTTTACGGGGATTACCATAAATTAATTTATTACCTGCCTATCGTCAAGTCATAAACGTTAAGGCCGAGGTACTTAACTAACTTTTGGAATAGGTATAGCGTTTGATACAATAGGATTAATTACTTTATATAATAACTTTGTACTATAACTAATAGTATAAACTTATATATAAATAATGTATATATAAGTTTATACTATTATAATAGTACTAGTATAGGATTAGCCGTGACCTAAACTCACGCCAATGTAAAATGTAGTTGTATATATAGAATCTCAACAGCAGGTGTTTTATAAGATTTCCTTTATGTTGTCAGACTGGCAAATTGCAATGTATACGTTTTTAACTACATTCAATTAAAACCGTTAATGCAAAATTCTTGTCATCATCATCATCATCATTATGTTCTTGTATTTATAGTTAATTAATGTAAAAACAAAATTAAAACCTTCATTAATTTCCGGATACACTTAGTTCAGGTTAGTCTCTTATTTATGGATATAATATCTGTCGTTTGTTAGAAATGCAAGGAGTTTAGAATAACAGTACCTACATGCGAGAACTTCATAGTCGTACCTAAAATATGTACTATATAACAATATTTGGACTAAAAACCGTTCAACCAAGATCATGTAATTGTTATAATATAATATTTTCAACAGTTTATTCTACTTAAAAATGCAGGTGGCACAAAGGGAGGTTTTGTCCAGCTGTGGACCTTTTTTGGCTTATATGATGATGACGTTGATGATAAGAAGAAACCAAAACTGTGTATACAAGCTGTAATGTAGGTAGCGGATGAAATTGAAAGAGAACTTTATATTTTTTAATGACTTATATAGTTAGACTAGAAGGCTTTCACTGCAATACCGGACAATACAGGCTAACGGGCCGCAAGCCGGTTAGCAAATAAGACTACGAACTAAGCGACTTGTGTCATAGAGCAATCCCTCTGGGTTTTGCTGGCCGGCTTCGGGCGGTTACCGCCGTGAAGATTAGGGGTCGGTTTTTAAGGACGTTTTGTGTTACTGTTGTTCTACGTTAATACGTAAACATGGGGTCGATTATCACATTGAGGAGCGGAGAAGTCATTTTATCAGTCATCTTTGACTGTCGCGACTATTAAACGACTTAAATGGCGCCTAAAGGAGTTGAATAATTATTCAGATGTTTGATTTCGTTTACTTGACGGAAGGCAATGCTAAAATGACGTGAAGGTGTTTATTGTGAATGTACCACGAGGCAGCCACTGCACGTTGTATGAGCCGATTTTGAAGCATTTGTAGCGGATATAGAAACCTAGGCGCGACACGTGCAAATACCGGACTCGCGTAGGTCATAATAATCCGAAGGCACATCGTGTAAATTTTATTCTTGTTAGCAAGGGGCATTTTACTACGTCTACTAAAAACAAATGTGGCGTGATTACGTACGGTGGTACTTTTCGTCGGGTTCACCTCATTTGTATAGCCATTTCCTGGAACGTTTGTCTAAGATATTGTCGAACGTATAGAGATGTACATGAAGATTAAAGCAAACCGGGTACTAAGATTTTAAAAAATTGTTTTTAGATATACCCATACGATATAAGTTAAATTATCGATATTTTTTAATTTTATGTTAATTTTCACATTGTTCAGTTTCATAGGTAAATAAATCTCCTCAAGTTTCGTCCCCTACGTGTAAATTAAACTTAAAATTTTATATGTTTATTGCAGAAAATAAAGATCCATTCTGAACCTAAGCAGTGTCAACAGCATCCTAAAAACATTATTATTTAGGAAGCGTAAGGCATCTAGCGATATATTCGTAGCTGCCCCATAGACCCACATACGGACTTTGACCGTACGACTTGAATAGTTTGAATAGAATTTGACTCGGTCGGTACAAAGGGAGAATCTATGGGGCAACATGTTACCTCGGATCGCTAGTGCCCTGCATTTCCTCTCAATGTCTACATTATCCTTAAGGTCGTTGGTAAGTATGTCGGGACGTCTGCGTTGCCAATGTTGTTGATATTATCACCACTAACCCGGGAGCCAACTCACATACTACTCAGATGCTGCACTCCCCATCCCCCTCCGTCACACACCACAGTCCACACTCCAACCCAAATGAACGGACTAACGAATCTTAAGCATAATATTTTCATTGTTTGTTTTTCTGTTACTTTTCTGATACGATACTGATACGACAGATATTTTCAGAACTTCTTCTGGTACATTTCTATCCCTATTTTTCTCCAAAACACAACATATGACATAAGTTTGAAGGCTCTGTAGAGATCGATCGATTTATAAAATGCCAAGAAACACTTTCTCGACTTACTTTTAATATTGTTATAATAAGTACCTACCCCGTGGTTTAGTGTACGCAGGTTCAATGAACCGTAGCTAGTGAAATACTATTGGAATGTAATGATGATAAAGTATTTTTGTTAATATAAATATTACCGGAAGACGCAGCGTGGGCAGGCCCGATGATCGATGGACCGATGATCTTGTGCGGGTCGCTAGAAACTGCTGGATGCGAATAGCGCAAGACCGGCAATTGTGGAGATCTTTGGGGGAGGCCTTTGTCCAGCTGTGGACGTCTTTCAACTGATATGATGATGATAATGATGATGAAATATTATAAGAATTATGGTGCGTAAAACCGTACAAAATAATCGAGAATTTGTACACCAACGGCTTTCATTCTTGACGACACAATATTTTCGTCGCTGCATGCGAAGAGTATCATTGCCAGTACACAAGAATTCAAAGTTTACTACTATAAAATTGTATACTGCTGACATTCGTACTGTACATAGAGTATATGACTACTGTAGTCTGTGACGGGTGATTGTTCTGTGCACAAAAGCACTGGAAATGTATTCTAGCTTTGTCTTTATGGTCCAAATCCAAATGTTTAATAATTTCAGTTAATCTATTTATACAAGTCTCCAAATTTCACATTTTAGTACATTAAATTTAAAACCCCTTTGAGTGACCAAAATAATTTGAAATGGCATTCAAATTTGCCATTTAATTTGTAGTTTAAACGCCCGGGGAGGGGTTGGAACATGAGACTAAAAATGTCCGATCCAAGAGGGTCACGCTGTTGGCAACTAAAGGCCCTTTCCATAGCTTATACAGTTATACACTGGGAAGTTTATAACACTGCAAACAGTATTAGTTTTTGGACTTAGATCGATAAAATACTTCAGTTCAAAGAGTTTTTGAAAGTTACGTCCAACGTGAAAATAACATTAGATTTGGCACTCCAATAAACTATGCCAACGGGCATGTGTGGTAGATTTCGAGCCATCTTGGATTAAAAATTTATTAGATGGACTAGAAAAAGCAACACACCCGACGGTATGGCGTAATAAATAGTATATAGTGTTTATAGCGAACTTTAACTGCCGCGACGCTCCCGTGTAACTTTAAGCGCTTGTATGGATGTTACTATCTGTAATATCAGACTGCAATAAATACATTTATACGGGGTGCTTTCATATCTTCACAGCTATAACGTATACCAACATTTCATTTCCATTTTAACTTCACATGCCTTTCGCGCGCTTAGACAAAGAATCTGTAAAAGCATTGGTGTGCCCCAATTTCTAAAGCGCAGATGGTGACGGTGACTAAGGTTTTTCGTTCCAACCCCACCGGTTGTTGGAACGAAAAGCCTTAGTCAAGCTTTGATTTAAATCGGACAAAATTATTGTGTCACGGGTAACGGTGGTTAATATAATGTCCATCGCTGGTACTGGCACTAGATTTAAGCATCATAAAAAACGTTATTCATGTTCAGATACTTATGTAGTAGGTGCACTAACTGCCGAGGGTATATCAAAATCAAAGAAAATAAAATAATCCACATTTTTATTTTCAGAAAATTCAGAAATTTATTCAATTAATATGGGACATGAAAATCAAAAGAAAAAGTTATTTAAAATATACGCTAGTTAGTGCAACGATGCTAATCACGAGGAGCCGCATCATATCATTAAAAAAACTAGAAATCGGACTCTCGCTTAAGTGTCGTAAAACGAGGTGAAGAGAGACGGCATTACATTAATGTAACAAAATAGTCCCTATCTCTAGTCACCCTTGGACTTCATTTCACTACGTTTAAACGTTGTCATCTTTTGTAACATGAAAACATAATTATATACGTATATACTTACATATAATCTGTTTTTATAAGCTTACCTTTTTTCCACGTCTGGGGTACTCGCATCTACCCTAAATTTTCCCAATTCAAATTAAAAAGCTCTCAAGATGTTATCCTTTTGCCTGATACGGCACGACTGCCTTGAATTATCGAATACCTACTTACCTTTCGCTCTCTAAGCTCAAGAGTTTACCGCTTTATTTTTTACGCTTTCAATGTATTTGATACGGTTACATTGGAAAATACAATACCAAATGAAATTAAATATCCGATTCTAATTTAGGTATCTAAAAAGTATTATTAAAAATGTAAATAAATAAAAACTGTACCTGAAATATTTTCGACGTGGTACGTGCTCTAGAAGCAATACTGATAGCCAATAAAAAAATCTGATTGTGTGTTTTCTATGTGCATAAAATATTTTAATATCACGCTAATAATATAAAATATTGATTATATATCACGATTTTTTACTAGGGAATTACACATCTCTAGTAAAAAATCGTGATATGTCAATATGTCTTACATATAAATATGTATATCGTAAGACAACCTCGCGGCTACGATTTTTTACTGCATTCACATTATTTTTAGCGTTGAAGCAAATATTACCTAGTTAGAGTCACAAAACAGTACAGTAGTTTATACATTAGAATTTGTAAGCATTAGATTAATTTAAAATTGTTAGTTCAGTCGACGACAGTGGACACATTACTAAAATCACCCTTACTATTAATGTAGTAATGGCACACTCAGGCTAGAAGTGTTGTCCGAAGTGACGTCGACTGTACCTACTCGTTGTCGCTCTCACATTTACTCTCATGGCAAGATAACATTGAGTTCACATTATAACGTTACGCGTTTATTTGCGATCAATTACTTGGGATAATATTAGATGAAGAGAAGGTTTTGTTTTTCTTCCCTTAAGTTAGATGTTTCATTGGAGATGAGCGAGTTTCAACGAGTTCAATAAGTTATAATTAAATTACGAAAGCAAAACTTGTGGATTTACATTTCATTTATGTTATGAAATCTAAAAAGTTTGAAGGAACTATTGTTAGGTAAATATAATTATTTTATGTTTTATATTATTACACACAGAATTAAGTACCTATTTAATAAAAAGATCATTAACTAAGATAAAAATATTATTCAATAACCTCCTTCGTTTTGTGTTTAGTTATACAAATAAATTAAGATAAACGACGTAACATAAATATTATTCTCTAATTTGGGACCATATATAATTAGGATTTTATTATATAATGGGTGTTAATTAAGGCTGCTTTTTAATATGGCATCCTCGTCTTCAAATATATTTATTTGTCTAATGAATAAATACCAAACACACCAAAAGTTTGTGAAAGAGATAAACAAATACATTACTATTAAAAAAAAACGTATCGCATTTTCTTTATAGTTTTCAAGCTACTTTTAATATGACGCAGCATGGTGACAATTCTTTAGCAACTAAATTTCCAATACTTCTACGCATTGCCTTCTAATTATTGTTTCAACTGTATCTATAAAATCATTTTAACGTACTCTTATTTCAGATAGTCACGTATATTATCATATGTAATGGATGACTGAATTTACCGTAATTGACTATAAAATTACCTTATTATTACCATCAAATCATGGTCAATGAAAGCTCTAATATGTAGTCATCCTCTATTTATTATATTACTTGGCGCACTCAGAATATTTCAGAAACTAAAAAATATATTCTATTTTTTATGAAATCTTTTCTACCCGTACTGTTCTCCAGCGTTTCTCAAAGTTTCATGCGTCTGAACCAATTCTGTGAGTAATTTTTCTTCAGATAACTCTTCCACAGCTCGTTATCATCGGGCAATGAAAACTAACACAGTTTTTACCTTTCAATAGATTTTTTTTTGGGGAGCAAAAGGAAGCCACATGGCGCCAAGTCAGGATTGTAAGGCGGATGATGTTACAGTTTAACCGGTGTGCTATCCAGGAAGTCTCTAGTTTTGAGCGGCGGGTGCGCGAATGTGTTGTCATGATGAAGCAATAACCCCCGGAATCCCGTTCTCGGCCTATTTTTGCTCACTGTTTCGAACAGTTCTGACAAGCGTTTTGTGGAATACCATTCGACATTGATGCTACTTTGATTCCTTAAAGCCTAAACACCAGAAACACACTTACAGTGAAATAACTGGCAATCAAAATTGTAGTTTCATTTTGAAACAGCCCCACCGTCATTTGGCGCATTGGTTCTGGATCATATTGGTAAAGATTTGTCACCTGTGATTGTATTGTAAATACGCCGAGATGAGCTTGCATCATATTTCATCCAAAAATGATGGCACCATGCACACGGGTCTGATTCGGTGCTTCAGTGAGTTTGTGCGGTACCCAGCGCGAAAAAACTCACCTCACCAACCTCACGTTTTCCATGTTTAAGCATGGAAAATCTCGTGAACGGTGCCCGATCCGATCTGCAACATCTGCCCATCTGCCTGTGTTATACGCCTTTCTCTTGAATTAAATTTTTCATTGCCAAAACGTTTTCTTCTGTAACCGCCATCACAGGGCGGCCATAACTTTTTTCGTATGTCAATGATAACCGACCATGCTGAAATTCACTATACGAGTGGTGAACGGTTGGTTCTGAAGGACCATTTCAAATCTTTTGAAAAGTTACTCCAGTTTTAGGCAACATTTAAAATCGTAGAAAATCATGGCGTAAGATTTAAGGTGAGATTATATTTTTCATAGAGACACGATTTCACAAGAGCTCGTATAAAAATATGTAGCGACATTTTAAATTGGGACGTTCGTATTTTTACTTACAAAAATTTGTACATGATATATTTATTTATATATGGCCAGTTTTTCATACAAAAAAGATACGATTCTAAAAACACGCTTAGTGGCCTGGTACCTACCAGGCCACTCAGAGCGTTTCTAGAACGTACTATAACTACTACCTGTAAGTAATTTATGGTTGTACGTCGTTTTATAGACAATAGTATAATACCAATAATAACCAAATATTTAAAAAATATATATAATAGAATCCGTTGTCTCTGGCTGCCCCTCTGGAAAATGGGCATGACTCGATGTACATATGTGTGTATGTAATTGACATATTATGCTGAGTAGTTGTTAACTTCGAATATCACCATCCTATCTCATCGCGTGGGAGGTGTAGAAGTCTTCCCTAAGACGTCTGAAGGCGTCTGCTTGTGTATGAACACCATGCTACGATCCCGTATGCCAGGGGTGGCAATTATGGCATATGCCTACAAATTATGGATGCCATTACATTGTGGAAATCTTTAGAGAGTTCTATGCCCAAACGTGGACGTATTTCGGCTGATACAACGATATCTAAACGATAGCTTATCTCAGCTTAATCGATCAATAATTATTATTGAAATTGAGAGAGTAACAAAAATTCCTCTAGCGCTAGTGGTACATGTTTCCAGTACTGGAGGTACATTTCAATGCAGCGTAGCGAAAACGACCTCTGAATGCTACTGTGTAATGAGACAACTTCGATAGCTATTAACAACATTTCTGCTTCTACGTTCTGTTTCAATTGAATCCCAGACTAATTTATTTATTTTAAACTTAATGGCTAAAAGTAGCAAATGCAAATTTATGAATTTGTGGTTAACCACGATTGCATAAAAGAGAATAAACATTTTAGTAAGAAATGTTTTTTTTGTAAATCTTCTATAACTTCTATTGCATATAATGTGTCGTTCAAAATTATAAATGGTTCATTATTATTGTCTTCTTCTTTTTACCATGTCCATGGTAAGAATTAAATTGTATTGTGTTGAACGCACTAATTAATATGCGCCTTAATAAATATGTAAGATTTTGAAATAATATCAAAGTAAATATAGTATTCCAAAGAAAAATCAAGTACATATTACACATTACTATTGCCGGAATAAAGAGCACTTCTTCAGCTATTGCTATCGAAATAACTATATTACAATGTTCATCTGTTTAATTTAGGTTGTTGCCATAAATATGACACACCATCTTGACAGCCGAATGCCGTCCACTGCTGGGCAAGAGCTTCCCTCAATAATAGGGGCCATAATCGCGACGCTCGGCAGACGGGTTGGCGATCGCAGTATGATATTTACAGTACACAGAGATAAGCTGCTGCCTATTATCTGGTAGATACTCCCCCAGGCCAACTTCTATGCCCCCCACCGGTTGAGATGGGGTGACTATATTCTACGCCGTCAGCCACACAGCATATTATCATTATTTATTCAATATGACACATTATACAACTTCAATAGCTTTAGACACCATGTAATCCCTCCTTTCTCTATGTACTGTCTATTATCTAACTACCAAATTTTTGCTTCATAGGTCCACAGTTCATAGTTTCAAGATTTTGTGATTAGTCTGTAAGTCAGTGAGTAAAGATTGAACGTTCAAGAGTTTTAGTTGAACGATCTCGATTTTATGATTCTTTTTAAAGGTACATTTGATAAAATTAATCCGAATAAACGAGAAAACAGAAATTCGAACAAGAGGGTTTTAATTGTGATTATTCAAATAGGATGGAAATATTTGAAATATCGTCCCGAGATTTGGCCCCATTGTGGATCAAATTTAAATGTCATTAATACTTTTGTTTTTATTTAATTTAATTTGGGAACCTTGTTTTAGGGGTTTCTAAGACACGAAAACTGGACGTTTATTAAAACTCGTTTATGGATACTTCAAAAATTGTTTAACCTGGATTTAAATCCCGGATGAATCCATCAAATAAAGATATAATAAGGATACAGGGATATATAGGTGTTATAATCAGGCAGAAGTCAGAAACATTTATACTCGTATATATATATATATATATATATATATATATATATGGTATATCTAAATCTCTAAATTTACATAGGTTTATAAGTAAAATAGACAAGTGGACAAAAATAATTAATTGCCAACAAATATTTTTTGTTCATCTTAGCAAAGTTATACGATGATTAGGTACACTTATAATTGTTTAATATTTTTTACTTTAACTATGATCTTATTTAAGATAAGAGCCTTGTGAGCGGATAAACGAATTAAATTTGTGAGTGAAACATACGTAGATGGCACAGTTTGATTCGGCGTACGTTCAATAGAATAGAGCTAAACTATATTCTGTTTAAACTCATTAGCATTGTTAACGACTTAACTAATAATTTATTTTGAATTCGTGCAAATTTTAGTTCATTACTCAATTTCACCATATAAATCTGTAAATTGAGAACTGAATTTGTTTGAATTAGTTTTTTATTGGCGACCACGAACCGGAAGACGCGGCGTGGGCAAGCCCTTTACAAGATGGACCTATAATCTTGTGAGGGTCGCTTGAAGCTGCAGGATGCGGGTAGCGTAGGACGGGCAATTTTTGAGTTTTTTCCTTGGGGAGGCCTTTGTTGTTGTTGGAGTGTGCGTCTGTCGGCTGATATGATGATGATGATGAGTTTTTCCATATTATTGCTGTATAAAATATTATTCAGGAATATTATCCACCTACCACCCCACCACAGGCAGATTGGTTAAAGAGATGAGGCTTGCACACATAACAAAGTAATAAACAAGTACAGTTTCAGAATGATTACCTTACTCGTAATAAAAGTACATTTTACGAATACTTATAAATTATAACGATGTGAATTTCTTGTTTAATTTTAATAGAAAAAAATGTATAAATTTATAAAAAATATAAAAAAGTTATTTTATGGATTTCTTTTCCTAAAAGCTGCTCCATGGGCAGTCTGGTCGAGATCACAATCCAGTGAGATTGAGACTATAGTCAGAAAGTTTACGTCTGCAGTGTTACTGTAAATGTGCTACGTTTTAAGTATAAATATTCTAAATTGGTTAATTATGATATTGATATTGTTTCTAACCAAATACGATTCGTTTTAAATGTCAATAAAATAAATATTTTGAAGCATTCACGGATAGCAACTAGCACTATCTTTTCAGAGTTAGACTAGACTTTTCAGAGTAGCATATCTTTATATCATATGACTTTTATAGAAACTATGATACCCTTTAGAAATCCCTGATATAGCCTTCTAGCAAAATCAGATTCTCTAATTTTTCGCTGAATACTTTCCAAATTGCAGACAACGCCCACACTATGGTAATTAATCCGTGTCGCCAGCCCAGACTTAGTATAACTACATATGGGTCTCACAAAGTTTTCCTGTGTGGAAATCGAACCCGGACCACGATGTGCCGAGGTGATTACTTTAACCGCTGCACCACACAGTTATTTTCGACATTTCTTGTTTGAATAGAGTAAATGGGAAAATTTTCTCTTAAGCCAAAAGACATCCAGAGTTGGACAAAGGCGTCGTCCAATGATTAGTTATAATTTTGGGATATTAAGGCGTACCCCTTAATTGCCACGCTTGGTCGGTGATCGCAACATGGATGTCACAGTACTCACAGAGACGCTTCCGCCCGTTCTCTGGTAGATATTCCCTCGGGATAGCTTATACGCCGCTCACGGGTTCATCCCGGTTGTTTTCGTATTGGTGGTGATATTCGTGGCGTTCATATTTAAATTAAAAAAAAAAATAATAAATCTTTGGTTTTACGCTATACCTAATAGAGAGACAAAGAGAGGGCTGCACAAAGTAATAAATACAATGTTTGAATATTATCAATTTCAATATTATCAATTCGATATACGTAAGATTTGCAAATATATTTCATTTGATATTTTTCGTGTGGAATTTAGGCCAGTTGGTAAAATTATTAGTAACCCTGACTGCTAAGCCAGAGATCATGGGTTCAATCCCCGCCCAGGACAAATTCTTCTGAGTGGGTGTAATTTAGAAATATATAAGTATGTTTATCAGTTGACAATGGCCCTAGTAAGGCTCTGCCAAGTTTGGGATCAAATGACAGTGTATTAGTTATTCCAAGACATTTTTCCACTTGCATTCGTGTTGGCTCCCTTACCTTTTACGGTTAGCTAGGATATGAAACCTGAACTAACGCCTTAACTTGTTATTGAGACACAAAAACTCGTCCCGAAAGCAAACAGCTAGGTACCCAAATATTCTTCGGGTTTTTCAGGGTATTTCGGTGCGGGTATTAAACCGCAATATTCGGGCGCCAAGCCTGTGATTTCTGACTTGCTCAATATCTACTTCAATAGTTATATTTATAATTACTATTTTAGAAACTTACCACTACCTTCAACCATTCTTTATAACGACCGAAAAAAACATTACGATGCAATTCGTATTGAATTAAAAAATAACTATCTAATCAATTCTCAAACAATGGATAAATTGCATTACAAACATAAATAAACATGCCGTCATATTGACAAACTCCTCTTTGTTGAAGCCGGTTAGAAATTATACCAACATACATTTATAGTATAGTAATAATGTTAACATATATTATAATTAATTATTTAACCTCCCAAGGGCTCACCTTCTATTCATAGACTGCGGTAAATAATCGTAATATAGTGGTTCAATTATAATTACACAAACTGGGTAATAAGCGGTTACGTAGCTAGGAGATCAAAAACATATCCAGGCTTTTCTTGTAATATAACACAGACAATTTTAGACATGATATATCTTAAGTGAAAATGTAAACTTACTTTAGAATAGGTTTACTGACTATTTGTATTAAACAAGATTTTCTTGACTTAAATAATTATGTTAAGGTAAATAATATTAGAGAAATAAACATTTTCTCAATGTTATACTAAAGTACCGAGGATTTGTTTATTATATTACGTATGTTGTTTTAGGGTCTAGTACCAAAATGCTAGATAAAAAAGTAACCCTATGGTGCGGCACACACAATCTTTTCTATTCATTAGTGTTACATCAACAAACATCTAATAGATTTAAAAATAACCGGTGATTCTCTAATGGACAGACGTCGTGAGGAAACTTGAATGCCTAAGAGTTATCCAGAATGTTCTAGATGGCATGTGAAGTCTGCCAAGCCGCAAGCCGCCAGCGTGATGGACTATGGCTTATGCATTAGGCATAATCATGAAAGTAAAGATTTAAAAATATTCGAAAAAAGAAACAGGCAGAGGTTATATGAAGCTATTTCTTGATTTAAGCGCCATTATGTATGAAGCTAACTGCTTTGATGGAACACGAGTATAATCTATATATATAAAAATCAATGCCACTTTTCGTTGTAATGTTATAACTCAACAACGCCTTTACCGATTTGGCTAATTTTGGTCTTGAATTATTCGTTGAGGTCCAGGGAAGGTTTGTATGTTTGTATGTATAGTACATTTTAAAAAAGTCTTGAGAAAGTGTAAAATCAGCATCTTTCTATACTCCCATATACAAACAATTTGTACAAATACTTAAAAGCGTAGCGAAGCACGTACCGGGCCACTAGTAATATGTATTTTTTTTTGTAATTTTAATCCTGTTATTATGTGAGACAACATACTTAGTTCGATCTTAAACTTCATTAATTAATGATAATAAGCCTACAGTTCTAAATAATTTTGATACAGGGATTATCTAGCTGATATTGGACTAATACAATCAAACTGCCAGATAATAAGCCGAAAGTAATTAATTTCTAATTGTTTTAATAAGAAGAAGTTACTAATAATACGAAGTTACCTGGATTATTGTTTGACCCCAGTCTTGGCTGTTAGTAAATACATGGCTCATCTTTTCAAAGTTTGAAATAACATATTCTTTAGTTTTACAGTACTCTTACTTGTCCCAAAGAACCTTCTATTTAACTCAATGAAGTTAATGCAAGAAAGTCGCGATAGAAATTGAATTGCTGTCGGGTCATTTAACCTTTAAAAATGTTAAGTAAAATCTCATTCATATTCTTTCGAGTTCTCACAATATACACGATAATCAGATATAGTATTTTCTGCACGTATATAAATTACCTATATACGAGGGCGGGTCAATAAAAACGCGACTTTCTGAATTAAACACAAGTTGTTTAATAAAACATATTTTGTTTTACAGCGTTTTATTTATACGATAATTTGACTTGCCGTAGTTAACAAAATAGGCATTTGTTTGTTAAGATGAATGAACTTTGGAGTCAAATCTCTTTCTGCGTAACAATTTCTTCAGGTTTGGAAATAAGAAATAATCACTCGAGACTAAATCAGTAGAAGATGTCGGAAGAGAGAACAAGTCATTTTCCAATTTATGCATTATTTCCATGGAAACTACGCATGTTTGTTAGTACCCGTGCTTGTTTTAGTGAAAATGAACGTTTGTTTCTGCCAAATGCGGGCGTTTCTTTTTAAGTCTTTATTAAATCGACCCAGTAAGTTGACATAATATTCGCCATTGATTGTTTTACACTTTTCTAGGTATTAATGTAGATTACACCGCATGCATGCAAAGAAATGGTCGCCATGAATTTATTGGCTGACAAATCCACCTTGACCAAACCAACCGACTGTTTCGAATGCTGTTTTGGTGTCTGGTATGTTGTAGTGGATCTACGTTTCGTCTACAGTTTCAAAATGGCGTACCAACGACAAACATGCCGACAAAATTGTATCACGATTGCGTTTGTGGTGGATTGTGACCAAACGTGGTCCCCATCTTGAAATAGCTTTCCCATACCCAAGTGGTCATTTAAAAATAAAACCGCTGTACCATGTGAGATGCCTAAGGCTTCTACAATCTCTTGCATTTTCAATCTCCGATCGGCCAATACCATATCGTAAATTTTTCAATAATCTCAGGTGTAGAGACCTCAACTGGGCGTCTTGAACGTTAAGCATATTTCGTGCTTGTACGGCCACAACGAAATTCAGTAAACCACTTTTTACCATGAAATTGATAGTGCAGAGTCGTACGAGTAATAGTATTTATCAAGCGAAGCGTCGGTTTGAGTAATGGTCTTTTTCCGCTTGAAAATAATGCTTGATGAGCATACGAAATTCCCATTTTTCCATTTCCATTTTCTCTGGCTGATTAATTAACATGTCTCACTGACTTGTTCTAACTCTTGAAATATATTCTGTATTAGTAGATATTCGTCAGCAAACCTGCGAGCTCTTGAAATAAATACTTTAAAATAGCACTTACTTGTTTGAAGTTAGCATATGGCTAAGTTGGCAACTAATTAGCCAGAGGGCACCTATCTCCCTGACTACTTAGTTGCCAACTTCACCAGATGCTAACTTCAAACTATTAATTGGGTGGAATAGCATCGTTAGTTGCACTCAATGTGTATTAAACTCGATTAGTTTAAAGAGGAGCGTGTATGTGGACCATTTTGTTGAGCATAAAACTTAATTATAAGTGAGAAAATTATACTTCTTTCAAGAAACACAATTACGTGGACTTTATAATTTGGATAAAACCGGAATAACATATTAAAACTATACTATAATACCGCGTACATAAATATTTTGATCAATCCGTATCTATATACCGTCTCTCGAGTACTCGTGAATTAACTCTTCATCGACTATTGAATCCTCAAAATTTGGTGAAAGTCAATTGCATTTCAAACTAGACTAGATGAACGCGGTAATTATTACAAGAAGAATTAGTCCTTATAACTTAGAACTCCAGGAAAGGGGAAATAGTGTTCAACCTGTATAATATTAATAATTATACATCATTATTAAAGCCATAATTTTAGGGTAAATGTTAACCATGATGGTAGTGATAGTCTGCATTTTTATAATTGTTGCAATGATTATCATGATAACTTTACCTCGATAATATAGTACTTTACAGCGGGGTAAATAATAATGTTTATAATGCAGTACTAACACGGTCACGTTACACGGTCCTTCTATTTCAACTAAATTTATACCATATCAATAGCATATACAGTATCATAATTATAGCCAATTTAGTTTGTTACAGTGAAATGGCAACCCACACAACAGAATGAACATTACCCAATAAGTACAGACGCCGGCACATTCAGCTACCCCAGTCTGTCAAGTTTCTTTATAGATTTTCAACTTTATCACATAAGCATAAGGTTCACTTTCAATAATTGAAAGTAATAACTAATACCAATTAGGGAAATTTTACAGATGTGGGTAGCTTGATGTGCTGGCGTTTGTACATTTGAAATCCGGTTACTGTATTAATTTGATGACTTATATAGAAAAGTTACAGTGTTTTACTATTGAAGCTTCCAACGTGATGGCATCGATATATTTATGAATAAACCGTCTTTAAGTATGACGAAATAAAGACGAAAAATTATCGGACGACTAATGCCCGAATCTATTCAAAGCATTAAGCTGCAACTTGGCAGGTTGTAATTTTATGATTAAACGAAGAAATAACTTTGCAACGCCTGTATAAGTATATATGATTGTATTATGAAGTTGTACTGTGCTGTATTAAGTTATAATATTCTCAAGTATGCTTATTATTTTACCACCGCACAATTATATTTTACTCGATTTCGTACACACTATTCGTGTACAACAAGCCTTTTAAAAACGAATCCCGTAAGGTGCAACATGGCTTATATGCCTGTCACCGTGATTCTAATGAGAATGATTTGAATGTAGGAAAAATTTGAATATTGCATTTCCAACCTTATAATAAATGAAATATTTATATTTTCTTCACAAAGGAGGTCGGCGGTCGCGGCGTCAAAAATTTCAGATCAAAAGGGGTAATATTTTATGAAAGGGTATCAGTACATTCCAAAACATATTTCACATTTATTTTTGGGTAGTTTAATTTACCCTTTTTAATAGACTTGTTAGTAATAATTATAAAATTAAAGTAAATCAAATAATTTGGATCTATTCTGAGTAATTGTCTGTGTCCAATTATAGTATGTTTGTCCATCCCACCGAGACAATAGAATTTTACTGAAAAATAGGCAGGCATATTATTCATAATACATATTTATCTTTTATTTTATGAAATTCCTATCTGATCATATCGAATCCACGACCTATGGCTGTCACGGTCACTTATCTAAACTTATCTAAACGCCAACTAAGCAGGACGCGCGATAATACCAGGTGAGATCAAAGGCAGAAACAAAGCTTTACTTGGTATTTAAATCCCGGCTGGCATTGGGTATATTTTTTTTGGGTTGACCCGAGAATCGAACGCAGAACTTCATTAGCTTCGGCCGGTTGTGCGCTAGACATAAACATATAGTAAAAAGAAGGATCGCTTTCGTTAGTTTCGACACATTAAGACCTATCTTATACTTAAGTTTGTTCATATGAAGTCTTAAAGAAATAATCGACATTAAAGAAACATAAAGTGCATGATTGCGCGAATTTGCTAATAAAAATAATGTTCTACTTCGAGGTAGAATTCGATTTACACGAATTTGAATATGTACTTAGAACTGTAAATACTAAACATTTACTTATTTTAAATTATTTTATTAATATAAAATTGATAAACTATCCCATTAAATACCAATAATATATTAAATAATCATCTAAATCCGTTAAATCTACATATAATTAGAAAAATGTTTTCTATTTTTGTATTAACAAGTTTAAGGTAATGTTAGAAAGGTTTTAACCTTGTATTTTTTATTATTAAATCATGACACATTTTACTTCTATATACCAATACTATACTAAAAATTCATATAAATCCGTTAAATATATAGAGTTATAAAAAGTTTTTTTAGTTTTGTATAGACAAGTTTTAGGTATGGGTTGATGAAAAGGTTTAGCCCTGAATTTTTTATTATAAAATTATGACACATTTTTACTTATATATGGAAAACTATAAATGGCTCTTCTGCACAAAATCTACTATAGGATGCTCGTAAAAATAAAGGTACTTATATTTACGGTGCCTTTTTTCTAAGAAATTTGATAGTATAAAGTGGTCGTAATATCGGCAGCGGTTTAGGCGGTTCCCCGCTGATGGAGCTAAGCCGTACCCTTCCTTCATCATTCTGTCACTCCAATTCAAAATCCAATCCGCCGTCGGACTTATCTGTTGCCAAGGCTCATTTATTACCTTCAAATAACACGGTAGCAAACGTGGTCACTGGCATTTTTATCGTCTCGGTCAGGGTTGCCAATATACATTTTCAAATTCTCTGCTATTCAATATTGATTTTACCTATGTTAGCGCATGTCGTATATGAATGCCTCAGAAATTATTCTCCTAACCAGGTGGCTCTAACCAAAACATATCGCCTGTGTCATCTTAACAGCCAATATTTGTCGACTGTGTTGTGTAATTTATGTGACCATATCTATTCATTTTATGAATATATATTTTCCTGGCAACACTTTTTTAGCCATACATTTTTTATATACATACATTTAATTATTATGTTTTTGGTTACTTTTGTTTAATATTCAAAATGAATACGGATATTAATTAAACAAGTGTCATCAGTTTGGCGGCCTATGAACTTAACGTTCACTTGGTTATTATTGCACTATTTATGTTGATTACTAAATGCCACCATTGAGACAAGGATATAGTTGTACGTATGTCCGCTTAGTATTATGTAAATGAGATGACACTTTTCGGCGAACGATTTGTTCTCGCCGAGAGCCTTAATGCTGTTCTGTAGAATCGTACTAAACTCTCAAAATACTACAATTGCTCAAACTGCTACGTGACACATTAGACTACGACATGCTACGTCAGTGTAGGACTTGCTACATTGCACTACGTGTGATTGGTCATGCATTGCAAGTTGCGACTATGTACTATGATACATTTTAGTTCAGAAGACTCATAGAAACGTTTAAAAACCTGTCATTCGGAAACACTTTTAGGAACCTAGACTGAGTTACCACAATGAGTTGCCACAATACCACCAGGAACTCCAGCTATTCTGAAATAAATAAAAAAAGGTGTTGACAGTTCCGTTGCCCACTTCATTTGTTTATTTAAGGCTTCTGATTTTCCTGTAACGGGAAAGGTTGGTGGAAACATTCAAGCCATAGACTAAGTCGGGTGACTGAGCCGGCGATACAGCCCTTTATATTATTGTGATTTTTGGACATCTAATTACAATGACAGTAGGATTACCTACTGTCATTGTAATTACTTTTATTTTTATATTTGTTAACATATATATTTATTATCTTAATATTTGTAAACATAATTAACAGTCAATTGTAATTAAACAATTTAACTAACAGTAGCATAACAAAAATGTAACTACAGAAGGCATCCAAGTATTTCTCCTAATCCTGATAACTTAAGCTAAAAACATTGTGTAATAAAATTAAAGTGGTAATTAACTATATAAACAGAAATGTAACATATAGAAACTTATTAATTACTACTAGAAATTATCAAAAAATTATTAAACCAAATTATACTTAATTAAACTAATAAAATAAAAAAGCATCAATTAACATAAAAGTAGAATGTAGTACGAGTATATGAGATATACCTATGTACTAACATAATTATATTATATTATTCGGATGTGTGCGGGTCTACAAAATTTCGGTTTTTTAGATATTCATATGGGCATGATATATGTCAACTATTATCCAATTAAAATTCAAAAGAGGAATAAACACAATGCAATTGCTGATCTATTTTTAATAAATCTTGTGAAATAAGCTTTCATTTACATGAAAGTGATCAAACGTTTAATACGTACTCAAGTATGTCGTATATCTGACAAAGTTACTAACAGAGATAGTTGAACGTTAGTGAATTCAACCGTCGACTACAGTTACTCGTTTCTACATAAAAACATTCTATTGTTTATGTTTATATAGAACTTAAGAATGTGTAGAAAAGTGCTGAACTCATTAAATTATAATTATTAAAATGTAGCGAGGTCAACGTCTCCGTCTGCATTCGAAAAATAATGTTAAAGATGTAAATATATTACCAAAAGAAAACATTCACATGGAGGTATATTCGCTTAGAGTTATTAAAATATTTGAGCTGCTAACTTAAAAGTAAAAAGTTAGATCTTTTTTTTATTCATTCTTGTTTTGGTTGTGTTAAAATTATTATTAATATTTTTACTTAATCAAATTAAGATTTTGAGTCTGATATATAATTATATTGGTATGATACAAAACAAAATTCTTTATTGTACACCAGAATTAAAAATGAATTACAAAAACAGTTATTATAATGATGTACAAAAAGCGTCTTATCGCTAGTTGTAATTTTTTCCTGACAACCTTGGGATGGACAAAATTAGTGAAATAGATAATAGTAAAAGAAAACAACAATATGAATTTAAAAGTAATAATGAAGTGAAGATTAAAGTTAAGATTAAAGTGAGGAAACACCTACAATATGTAGGTACAGGTGATTTTCGTATTAATTATATTGCATTAATTATTGTAAAATATATTTGAATAATGAAAACAAAATAACGAAAAGTCAAGAAAACCCTTTATTACCGAATAACACAATAAAGGAACTGAAGAAATACGCTTCTCTATTTCTGTAGCAGGGCATATTTTCAAAATATCATGTTTAATGGTTGTTCGGAGGATACTCTTCTCCAAAAGCATTCGGTACGACTGAAATATAAATTTCTATATTACAGCGAATGATGAATTATGTTTGTATAATGGTGCAAATTATCCTAGTGAACGGGTTTTCACAATTATAGAGTTTTGATGTAAGCGCGAGGGTTCTGCTCTGACAGCCATTAGGTTCGTAGTCAACACTTTGATTTTAACAAAGGACTCGTGAACCCTTGTAATCCGTTTACGCGTCGCAAGAGGCCCTCGTGTCCCAAGTGCCAACATTTTGTCAAACGTCTTACCTACTTAGCTTTCAAGTTCCCTTAATAGGTATTTGTGTTCTAAATATTAACGAGCTCGTGCGACCGAGTCTCGCATTTCCAAAGTTAGGATAGCTTGATTGAATTTTTGTAACGATCGATGTTCGTAATGATTCACGAGAATTCCGCAAGCACTTTTCTTTTCTTTTTATTTATTCAACAAAGTGTATCCGGATACTTGGCTAGGTTTATTTTGCAATCGGGCAATCGGTGCAATCGGTACGGTCCAAGA
This sequence comes from Pseudoips prasinana, assembly GCA_951640165.1. Taxonomy (NCBI): domain Eukaryota; kingdom Metazoa; phylum Arthropoda; class Insecta; order Lepidoptera; family Nolidae; genus Pseudoips; species Pseudoips prasinana. The sequence continues at coordinate 20,225,088 of OX621234.1, read as the reverse complement.
GAGCCGCTCGGGCTCGAATAAATTCCAGGCTGGTGAGTCAGAGAGCGCTTTGAGAGCCCGCGGGCAAATGAGGCTACCTTGTGGAAGCTATCCCGGCTCGCACCGATTAGCCCCAGCTAGTTGAACTTACGTCAACCAACGGAATTCTATTAAAGCTACATTTAACGCCATAATTATAATGTTAGCGGATTCCTATCAATTTGTAGAAATAGGGCTTTGACTTGGCTCTGATATAGTGTGTCAAATTAATAGCGAATTATAGTTGAAATATAGTTATTGAACAAAGTTAGTTATCTACAACTAATTATAGAAAGTTTATTACGCTCCACTTGCATGTTATAATTAAGTTTGCCAAATATTTATTATAATGCCGTCGAGAATATTATTATTCTCACTTAACTTCAGCAAAATCATGTGTTACGTCACGTGGAATATTATTGTATTTAATGGTTATTAATGTAAATGTATCACAATTCATACTTTTTTTATATTTAAATCTTTTCTGTAACAGAGTAATTTATTGATTTTTAATACATTTTACATTACGAAGTTTTTTTTTTTGTTAAACTAAAACATTCATTTTTGTACCTAGAGGCTGAAATCCCTGTGTTAAATTCAAAACACGCAGCGATTTCGGCACTCACGGTAGCCTTCACTCGGCATATCTAAGCTCCAATCAAAGCCCTTTGGACAACTTAGCACAAATAAGTTCAGAGATTAAATTACCAAATATCTTATATATTTTAAGGATTTACAAGAAAAAGAGAACACTTTTGGGACCATTTAACCCCTAACTTATTGCACTACAGTTAAATGAGTATCACTAGAAAACATTATTCTAAACTGAAAAACAAAAGCAGGAATATTATTGACAATTTCAAATAATGCGTATGAAATCAATTACCTCAAGTAGGAATGCTACGCAATTTTTAACTCTGTTTCAATACGGTTATAATCCTAAAAAGAAGACTGTTTGTTCCAAGCACGTTGTTAGTTACGGTTTTAAAACTGCACGGTGGACGACACTGTTCACATAAAACCGAGTTTGCTACCCGTTATACCACTATTAATCTGGTAACTAGTATAACCTCTATAGAAACCCCTACTGTCAACTGTAATGTGAAGCTGTCGCTGTGCAGGAACCAAGCTACTGATTCTAGTCACTTGACTCACCATTATATTATCGTGCACGTTTACATATGTCGCTTAAACCTTTATACTACATAATTACAGCTGAATGAAGTCTACTGCTGGACAAGCCTCGCTCACCAATCATCTTAGAGGGATATGCCATAATTGCTACGCTTGCCAGACGGGTTGGCGATCGCAGTAAGGTGCTCATAGTACCTACTCAAAAGGAAGGTGCTGCACATTGCCCTCGGGCTGAATACTACGCCCCACGAGATGTGATGGGGTGATGATATTCTGATATTCGCCGCCGTTACTACACAGCACTTTTTTATACTACAACACCAAATAAATTATTTTACATTGTTTTTTCTTTTTGCAGGTAATGGATTTTAAAAGCGCTCTCAGGTATGCTCCAAACGAATTCCTACATAAGAATAGTTTAAAACGCTGCAATGCGAAATCCTGTTAATTAAATATCCATTCTTTTTTTGATACTGAGGCATACAGGACCTGTATTGCCTTCTGTCATATATGTTATTGTTTGTTTTCATATGTATTTAGTTAGATTTGTTTGTTTAAAATATGTCTTTTACATACAACTGTGAACATATCAGTCGGCCATGTTTCTAGAATACTAAGCCGATAGATAATACCTACATCCCCGGAAGGGTTTTAGCAAGGGAATCCTAAATTTGATCTGCCAGTGTGTATCGTTCGTAGTTTAACGCAGAGTGCCTACCCCGGTAGATGGTGCAGGTTCGAGACCCGCCGGACAAGTAATTTATGATTTCCCATTTTTGAGATTAGATTAACGCTTTGCATTGCGAATAATGCTATAAAAAACAAATTTAATATATGTCGATTGTCGAATAAACTTATTTTCTTCTTTTGTAGAGCTATCAGTGTTATAATTGAGTGTTATTCCACTGAAACTTCATAATTTGGTTAACGATGATCGTATCGTCGAAGTTGGATGTAGAAGGTGAATTAGTTTGTGCAATTAAAATGATTATTGATATTAATAAAAACGAGCTACAGAACATATAAAGTAAAGTCACTATAAATCACAAAAAAGTTTAAAATTTTTCTCACAGCTAATGCCTGCCGTTAGCTATGCCTTTGACATACTAAAAGAAAAGCTTCGATTTTATTGGATGTAGGCGGAACGTTACTTTTTTTACGACACAGATAGTTGAAACTTTATAAGTTTGAAGCTGTGAGAATCTGTAGCGTCGTAGAAATACGTAGATCCGTTGTCAAATCAGCTATGACCAAAATTTAAGCCATCTGTGTACGAATTCTATTCTTTTCTAACATCTAATGTGGTGTAGGTGCCGATAATAACATCAAATTTTAAACATGTGCCAAATGCAACATTTATTATGTGTACAATTCTTCACAGAATTGCACAATAATATCTATTTATTAATTATTTATTTACTACTGGCTAAGCCCCGCGGTTTCACCCGCGTTAAAATAGTTTTGGTGTAAAAGAGTAACAAACATACATCTATACTAACAAACTTTCGCATTTATAATTTAGTACGATGTGTACCTACCTCTAGCGATTTTGGCAGTACACGCCGGAATAGCTCGCAGATGGTAATTTTTTTTCCTACTTGCTTGACACTTATCGTCATATTTTGGACAATTCACACAATATCTTTATAAATTGTAGCCTATGTGTTATTCTGATGTATAAGCTATATTATTGTGAAGTTTCAGTAAAACGCATCAGTAGTTTTTACGTGAAAGAGTAACAAAACATCCACCCATCCATTCTTACAAACTTTCGCGTTTATAATATTAGTAGGATTGTAGTTTAATCACACAAAGCATATGATTCATGTACCTCGTAGATGAGCAAAGGAATAGGCTCATTTTGTATAGTTTTAAATGATATTAAACTTAGATCAGTTCAGTCTAATATTATTCTTATACCTCAGCTCATTTATGAGGTACATGTATCAAATGAAGCCAAGTGATATTTGGAACCTCAAAAGTAAAAAGTATATATTGTGGCATTTGTGGCTCGACAAGCCAAAATCATGTTTTAAGTTTGGGTTTACAGAAAATAATAATTCAGAAAAATACACAAAATCATTAAACATCAGTACATCTTAAAATATCCTGATTAATAGCAAATGCGAAAACCGCATTAAAATCGGTTTATCCGTTCAGAACCCACCCTTTCTGCATATAGGTGCAGTGGTTAAGGTAGTTGCGTCACTACTACGTCGGTGATTCAAGTGCGATCCCCGCAAAATTTGTGTAACTTATTTGTAGTTGATGTGACCCCGGATATGCTTGTCCGTGATTTGGATATTGTTAAGGTCTATTTGAATCCAGTATTTACTAAAGTATACTTATAAAGCATGTCCTTTATTTACGCCCTACAATATTGCGGATATTCTTGTTACTACCGCTGGGAACTAACCTATTATTTGATCTATAAAATACAAGAGGTAAATAAAAGCCGGCGGCATTTGAGTTCTCAAAACAAGAGCATTTGGACTAACTCAAATGAATATATAACTTGAGTTTTAAAATAAAAATAGATCAGAATATAACTTCACCTTACGTTATAGAGTTATGGCTAAAGTTGGTGAGTTGATCCACTTCCGTGGTAAGATGTAGTCATGGTATTTGTATTTCCTTTTAAGGATTTCGTATCAAATAATAAAACTCTGAATAAAATCTCTCTCTCACATTTTCAAAGAGGTTTTATTACAATAAATGTAAAGCTACTTTGCCATACTTACGTATCGTTACCCTAATGTCAGAGGTGTTCAAGCCGCTCAGTAGTAGTATTTCATGGCTTGACGACTGTTGTCTAATGACTACAACCGGGTCCAAAAGCTTAACATGCCTTCTGAAACTTTGAACTGTCATTCTCTACCATTCTGGGGTAGGCGCTCTGCGTTGACGTCTACGCACGATACACACTGGCAGATCAAATTTAGGATTGCCTTGCTAAATCCCTTTCGTAGGATGTAGGTGTTATCCATCGGCTTTTTTCTCTTTTTTCCTATTTTGGCCAGTTTTTATGGGTGCTAGATATTGACCAAAGGAATCGAAACAAACAACGCTTAAAACGTTAATCATATTTTCACATGTATGATAAGCTTTCAAATGTCTAATTACTCATTAATTCACAATAGATAGGTACCTGCGATTTCCTTACATTTTGCACAACATAGGTACGTCGCGTGAAACACGTATTGAATTAATATAAGTAGGTATTTAGTTTACATACCTAAATACGTTAAGGACACGATACAGCCTATGAAAACGTATGGGCGTAATTATGTGACGTAGCTCAACTGGAAAATTGACAAATTGACTTGGCTACGTAATAAGTCCTCAACAGTCACTATGTAGACATTGAGAGTAGAAAATTTGTACTTGGTCTCAAGTGCGTTAGTTTGCGTTAACAATAGAGAAAAACTGTTTGAGATATTTTATCACTACTTAAGAAGTACTTAAGAACTACTTAGGACTTAGGACACTACTTAAGAAATCAGGTTACAAAGGTAGAAGATTCTATTTGGAGAGGTAATCATCATGAATTAGCCAAGCAAGAAACTTGAGTATTTAGAAAAACGAAAGAAGTCAAGAAGCCAATGAAATATATTATATTTATATAATTGTTCTATTCAATCTCTTTAATGATCCGATGAGATGAGATAGTTAAGATATCATCTCATGGAATGGTGACTTAACTATTACTATTCTATGAGTCACCCAAATATGAATAACTCCTTGGATTTTATGACTGCAGGCTGCCAATGATAATTATTCTTAACTGAAAACTAACAGCATATTTTGGTCAGACCCGGAATTTATGTACATCTACGACCTGCTTTTAAGCAGACGGTCATGATAACATTTGTTGCTTTGATAACTTTAATTTAAATTACTTGTGTTTTAAATAAATATTGAATAAGTGGATATAAGTAAAAAACAAATGAGTAAAAACAAATTAGTGCAGGTACCTAAGTACTGTAGGTACTTAGGTACCTGCACTAATTTGATTTTACATGCCTATCATCTGTGATAATGCGGAGGAAATAAATCATTATTTTTAACTTCATTTTTCGTGCACTAATCTACATAGGTCTGTGCGATTATGTACGACTGCACGTGTGACGCAGCGGCTAAGACAGTCGCCTCGCCGCTTAGTGTCGCGGGTTCAAGTTCCGTGCCGGAGAACTATATATGTGGCCCATAAATAGTTGTTCTGAGTCTGAATGTTATTTGTGTCTGTCTATTATATATTTGTAAAGTACTCCGCGACACTTGGATAAGATTCTCGTAGTCTTTTTAAAATAAAAATATGTTCCGCTAAGTTTATCATAGTGGCGTGTAACCATGAATATATTACATCTAAACCAGCTAAGTGCAAAGGCTTGTGTGCCGCTAACTCCCACCAAAAATCGAATCGCATAACGAAGTTCGTCTGTGAACGATTTTTAATGATTTAAAAATGATTGGTTATATTTATACTGTAATACTTACGTAACAATTTATAATTAAAGAGTTGTATATATTTTTAAACTGTTACCAAAAACTTAAGAGGGTTAGTATTTAATTTAAATCAGAATTTTAAGCATAAGTCAATAATAATGTGACATAAATAAATTAGACAGTAAACGAGGCAAAAGAGGTGTGAAAAGATCGTGACGTGAACGTGACGTGTGACGTGGAAATCCGTTGTCTTTGCCTACCCCTTTGGGAAACAGGCATGAATCTATTTATGTATAAATCGATCAAAATACCTTTATGGAACGTATGTGGTTTTTCAATCGAAGCCCTTTTCTAAGATATTCTATAACATTCACAAGATATCACTTAATAAACTTTAAAATATTGCCACCCGGTTTCGGACCCTTCTGCTATATATATTAATTCCATCATAATATATCAATATTTTAAGTTATTTTACCATTAACAATAACATTATATAATAATACGTAAAATTAATACTTAAGAGTTTAAACTGCTATCATTAGTAGCTGAGACTTTGTGACAGATGGAAGGACCGAGACTGACCATAAGTTTTCATTTTAACATTTTAGTAAGAGAGCCTGAAATGGTACTGGCCTTTGATGGGGTAACTTTGTGCATATTCTACATTATCCAGGCCATAAACGGCACCTAAATGAGGTTGCTGTACTTACCTAACCGTAGCTTAGGCAATATAAAATAAAATAATAACGAATTTTATTCGCATAGACTTAAAAAGAACATGGATATAATGTATTACAAGTTAACTATATATATTTAATTCTAAGTCCAAATAGATTATAATAATATCCTGGGACATTATTCACACACGCTCATCTGATCCCAAAATACGCAGTTTGTACAATGGAACTCAGGTAACTGATATACTACTTTTCTTTTGTAAATACGTACTTATATACATAATTACACACATGCACAGGACAAACAGACATGTTCATGCCCACAAATATCTGTCCTGGAAGGGAATCGAACCCACGACTAGCAGCGCTACCAACGATACGCCAACTGGTCCCGCCAACTGGCCCGTCGATATAAGAACTGTTATATATATTTATTCGTTTAGAATTATAATTTAATTTATGATAGTTATTCTTCTTAAAATTAATGTTCAAATAGTGTAATAAATTCTTTATTACACTATTTGAACATTAAGACAAACATACACTAATACTAATTTAGAACATAATACTAATTGTCAATCCTATAGAATCGTAGTATGTAAATACATATTTCTTTTTCAGTATTGTACTTTTAAAATTCAGTCAGCGTTTTTGAGGTGTGCCTTAATAACATAAACTTGGGAATCGATCAGAGTACCTAATCTTATTGAATAATTCGAAGATTTGTTAAGCCATGGGCCCTTCTCGCTTCGATGTCAGTTTTGAGTTGACGTGTTGAATATAAATCAAGTCCTCACACAATAAGGACGCTTTAAAGTAGCTACGAAATCTTCTTGTCCTGCATAATAAACGGATAGATTTTAGTGTGTTACCTACCGATAACATTGTAAGTAGGATATGAGTCATTTCTTTAAAGACGTATGTCATAAACTTTTGCTTCGGAAATAATTCTTCTAATTCTTAATTATAATTATTTAAGTTATTGTTAGAGAGAGTGAAATTGTGGGTATGACTTCGGTCGTGTTTTAATTATACTACTGGAGCTATACATAATTGAAAAGATGTGGAAGTCAGTTCTCTCTTCACCGGTTTATGATCCAGTAAAAGATTTAGGAGAGGAACATATTATTATACGTGGATTTTTTGACTAGTTAGAGTATTTGTTTTGAAAGAAAATACAATATTTATCGATTGTCTTGATTTAATTTTATTTGTTTCATTTACCCATAAATATTAGCTGCATTTTTTTCATGTACAAATGTATTTATTATTTTCCTCTTTTCCTAGATTTAAAGACAGTCACATTATTTTTAACGCAATATAGATATCTATCACACTACGCCAGACCGTTTCGTTTTTGTGGATGAACTTATTTTTATTTACCAATTTCGAACTCCTGAAAATAAATGTCTGGTAAACAAAGCTGTCGACGAAAAAAAGCACGGCCAGACATAGCCCAGTTACTTGCAGTTTGATAATTTTATAAATATCGTTCCAATTCATGTGGATGAAATTGAAGACAAAATTTAAATTAATTAAATTTTAGTATTCTTGCCTCTTTCACATTATGTAGGAGTGAAGAGCGAGGCAATGTCGCTATTAGATAAACCTTTTAAAATTATTTCTCAAATATTACTTTTATTGTGCGACTTAACACATGGGCTGGCAGTGTATTTGTACTTTCTTAAAATTAAAAATAATTTTTGTATGCACTTAGGCCCGTTTATTTATCATCAACACTCAACATCACTGCTGTTTATCGTTAGTTTAACTAATAATATAATATACGTACGGGTAATAATTATACTATTTTTATGGAAGTATTTTTAAATTTAGTTTCGACACTTTAATTCTACTACTGGAGCCAATGTCACACAATTTGGAAGGTCCAGCGGCATAACTCGGTGAGTTCTCTACCACCGGTTTATAATCGGCCCAATCAATCCGATGCAGCCAAGCATCTAGTATGCTTGGCTGCATGGCTGCAGAGGGGTGAGTAGTTTTTGGTTGGTAGAGTTTGGTAGTATTTATTTTGAAGAAGATGAAAATACTATATTTATCGGTTGATTGAATTTAATTTGATTTACGTTGGTTGAAACGAAACTTAACTAATATTAGGTCTTTACCTATGAAATTGCCGTTCTGCAGTACTGGCCATTTCAAATCAAAATAATTTTTGTTTGGCTAAGAATTCTAATTTCAAATTAATTTTATTTTAAAAACATGGATTCTTTTTTCCAAAAGTAGTCATTTCTTTATTGATTAGTGTTACATTTTCATCGCATTTCAATCTTTTTCGTCATCATGGATACGTTAAAAATTCGAGTAATTATGGAATATGAGTACCGTCGTGGCAGCAACGCGGCACAAGCGGCACGCAACATCAACGACGTTTACGGAGCTAACACTACAAACCAACGCACCACCTGTTATTGGTTTGCTCGCTTCCGTTCTGGAAATTTCGACCTGAAAAATGAACCTCGCGGTCGTCCGAAGACTTTGGTCGACAATGACGAATTAAAGGCGGTTGTGGAAGCTGATGATACACAATCTACGGCTGAATTAGCAGCAGCTTTCGACGTTAGCGTCAAAACAATATTGGTCCATTTGCGTCAAATTGGCAAGGTAAAAAAGCTTGACAAATGGGTGCCCCACGAACTCAATGATCGCCAGCGCGAAGTACGCGTCGAGACGTGCCTTGCACTGCTCAACAGACACACAAATGAAGGAATTTTGAACCGCATTGTTACCTGCGATGAAAAATGGATTCTGTTTGATAACCGCAAGCGCTCAGCAAGTTGGTTGGATCCTGGTTCAGCACCTAAACAATGCCCTAAACGAAAACTTACCCCTAGAAAAGTGATGGTCACTGTTTGGTGGTCTAGCGCCGGTGTGATTCATCACAGCTTCTTACCAAACGGGGTGAGCATTACTGCAGATGTGTACTGTGAAGAACTGAGCACAATGATGGAGAAGCTGGCGCATCTCCAACCAGCATTGGTCAATCGCTCGTCTCCGCTGCTCCTGCACGACAACGCGCGACCTCATACTGCACAGCAGACGGTCTCCAAGTTGCAAGAACTGGGGTTGGAAGCTCTCCGTCATCCGCCCTACTCACCAGACCTTGCGCCTACAGACTACTACTTTTTCCAGAATTTGGATAACTTCTTGGCGGGAAAAAAATTCAATACCCGAGAGGCAGTACAAAATGCCTTTGAAGAATTTGTTGCCTCCCGTCCAGCTGATTTCTTTAAGAAGGGCATCAATAAACTGCCACTGCGATGGCAAAGATGCATTGATTGCATGGGTGATTACTTCGATTAATACAAATAAAAAAATTCATGAAAAAAATTCGTTTAAATTTTTTCATACAAAACGGCAATTTCATAGGTAAATACCTATTATATGCAATTGTGATGTTTTGCGTGCTTTACACAAGAAACGTTTTAAGGTCTTTCCGACTGGGTATGGCAAAATTCAAGAAGCGAGCCTATGCTTTTCTTAAAGGCTGTCAACACACTTGTATATAATAGCTCCCTAATTAAAACATCTTTTTAATGTGAGACAACACCTAGTTTCAAATTAAAAAATTATGAGAAAATTTATTGCCTAATAGTGCAAAAAATAATAATTAAAAATATATCCTAATGTCAACATACTTACTTACTTACGTATCGTATGGGCAGTGGTAACCCTGGTGTCAGAGTTGTTCAAGCCGTCCAGTAGGCCTCTAACATGGCTTAACGACTGTTCCCTAATGGCTACAACCGGGACTGACGGCTTAACGTGCCCTCCGAAGCACGGAGACGCTCATAAATTTAACCACTTTGGCGGTCACCCATCTATGGACTAACCGCCAGCCTAGTTGCTTAACCTCGCTAATCAATTGCGGACCGGTGAGAGCCTACTTGTTGTATGTTATTCTGGAGGCTGCTAATGCGTAAAGAAACTCTTTGATGGCTAACGCTAAACGTAATGAATTTGGGACTAGTAGATTTATCTCAACCGCCTTTCAATTTCACTAAATAACGAACAACTCTTCAGTGATTATGAATACGTCCATCCTTTTTACTTATTAGATAATAATATATTATTATATCGACGCATCATTTATTATACAAATTTAAAAAAACTTGGTACCAACGCAGTAGTAGTGGGTATTGTACATTTATTTCTGTTCAGTGACAAAAGACTCGTAGGTACGTGCCGGAATTAATTTAATTTTAACCGTAGAACCATGAATAAATTCGTTATACTTTACCGTTAACTATAAATAATTATGGTAATAATATTTAAAATGTTGACAAATGGAAATAACCTTTATAAAAAAATTATAATTGATTTATATTTTCTTTCTGTTATATATGCGATTTACGTGCTCGAACCATAAATGTTGTCGCGTCCATATATAGATAGAACTAGAATCAAGTTCAGAATCAGTTTAACACTTAACTACACTTCATACATTTACAATATTTTTTTTAACTCTTTGCACAATAACATCCACCACTTTTATTAGCCGCGACGCTTAGTTCACTACGCTTCAGATATTCGTATATTCTGATTTGGTAGGATTTAAAGAGTAGGTACCAAATTGCAACCATTTAACATTCCAACTTTAGAACCTTGTAACACCCCCAATAGGAATGTACAGACCACAGCACATCAAGCTACCCCAATCTGTCAAATTAACCCAATTGAAAGTGAACTTTATGCTTAGGTGATAAAAATGAAAATCTATAAATTGGGTAGCTCGATGTGCTGGCGTCTGTACAATACAGAAGCATTTATTTTATCTGTCTTAGTTATTGACAATGCCTTATCAAAATGTGTAAAAGGTTGAAATATGTTGTAAAGATTTTTTAAGCCGATTTTTATATGCTTGATGCAGCCCGTTACCGTCTAACTGCAGGGCAAAGGTCTCTTTCCACAATGAGAAGATATAGCCTATAGTCCACCACGCTGGCCTAGTGCGGGTTGGCAGATTACATATGCCATCAAAAACATTTTGAATAACTCGCAGGCATGCAGGTTTCCTCAACATGTTTTCCTTCACCGTTTCCAGTATGAGTACTAATACCCACAAGTAATACGCAGAGTAAGTGTTGCGCACCTTGGGCTTGATTTACTGACTCCACAGACCAACGGTCGAACCATGAGGCACATACATATGTTATTAGTTTCATTTTTATCATATGAACCCAATACATTATCTTCTGGGTATTTTTATTTATGCACACAAGTAAGCAAAAGATATTTTAATAAACCATAAAATGAAAAGGTCATGTTTGAGATATACCATCATTACAGTAGCTATACTACGAGTAAAATATATGTATAAAAAATGAACAGGATTTTTCTTTGAAAGCCAACGGTGAGATCAAGAGGGTTTTTATTTCAAACAGTTAACCTCTCAGAACAAGGAAATCCAGTAGAAAATAAAGAGATTAAAAAGCTTTAAAGAGATTCTAAGTAACGCCATGTAGAATAAGAAATATAATAGTTCCGCCGAGTAGGGGATGAAGCCACAAAAATGAAAAGAACAAGTCTCAGGGCGCATAAAAGGAATCCCACAAATATTTCATAATTTGATTGTGGAAGTTCTCGTTTTTGCCAGTGTTCAGACCACAGAATATGTATACCGCACGTATAAAATATTTAAATTGAATTAAAGCGAAAACGAAAACTTCCTCATGTGAAATATGTCCGTCTGATGCGTTTAAATATAACATTCCTGACATAATATGACGTGGGGAGTCGTCGCGTTAGTTTGCGAACAGGGAAAAGCCTCCCTAGAAGTGAATAATTATTATACCACCTAATCAAGTAATAAACAAAAAAAATACATTTTAAGGAAAAACGTGTGGTGCGTTAAACAACTTTGCTAAAATTATATTTGTCCATATTGTTTAGAAGAGTGCAGTGTTGGAAATAGCCTTCCATTGAATGAATAATGAAAGACAACCCACGCCGGCCAGGCAGCCTAATGAATTTTCAATTCGCCGTTGGTAAAGTTTCCACTTTGAGCATATAGTAACTTAAATACTTCACTTCATTTAAATAGTGGTTTAGTGTTCTCATTTGTCCTTTTACCGCAAACTTACCGATTATCTACCTGTATTTACTATACGAGAATACCTAGTTGGTTGTCCCCGTTAATAATATACCTAGCTACTTTTCTTCATACATATGAATAAAAGCGCAATCAAAGTGGCTTACTATTACGGCAATCTTATGATCATAGTACGAGTAGATAGGACTTATCTATTCGTACTATGATCATAAGATTGCAACAAGCAGCAAGTATCCAATGTGCCGTGTTGCGTTACAGCAAAAATGGTTGATCTAAATGCTGAAACGATCATTTGGTCACGTACAAGGGATGCCAAGATTAGCCATTATATTGAACTCTTGCTGCTTACTTGCTACCTTACCAGTAATTTTTGAAAGTTATTTTTATTAATTACTCATCATTTAAAATATTATGAAATAGTAGTCGAATTGTCATTTAAGTGTAAGAATTCTTACATGTCATGAAAATTATTATAAAATATATTAAATGTCAAAAACAATGTCAATAATTCAAAAACATACTAAAACGAGACTTAAGTCAAACATTAGTCACTACAAAACATTAGTCAGCAAGTCAAAATCATAAATTAAATATTATTGAAATGTATAAATTCATCAACGGGATAGAACGATTGCTCGATTAGCCACCGTTTTAACCAAGTTTTAATATTCGTTAAGGTCGGGGCACTTGATATGCAGTATTCGGTCTAATTGATATGTTTTAACCATCGTATATCCGTGGCATTAAGTCTATAATATCGATGGGAAAGACTAGACTGATAGTTAATATAGACTAGAATGAAAATGTTCAAATAAATTTACCATTCCCTTTGACAATGTTGATCAATGCTAATTGCTTACGGTTGTTTGATCTACAAATTCTATTCAATTAATGAAGTGAACAGTTTTGTTGGAATTGTGAATCATTTATAACTTACGTAGTTTACTCCAAAGTCTTAATAAACTATTTGGAGGTCTACTGCTGTAAAACCTAGACGGCATTGGGGAAGATATTGTCCAGCTCATAAGTTATTATTATACTACGAAATTGTAACGCCGCCACCGCGATGTGTCGTCGTAATTAATATAGACACACTAGGCATGGAACTTGGTCGGCACTCAAGATGATAGATTGTGAAATACATAGATTCATAAATGGGTTAAATCTGGCGTGATAAGAACACGTTTCGTTAATAAAAAAACATTTTGGACCCGAAGATTTAAAGATTTCTCTGTTTTTGGGAAATAATTTTTATAACTTATTAATTACTTACTTAGTTACGTTTTTACAAATTATATAACAAAATATTGCTGCTCAGTGCTCAGTCACTGACACGAGAAAACCGTGAGATCCACGTACGTCCTGCTTCACGATATCTTTTGATATTTTTAAATTAAAGTACCTACTTTCATAAATCACATAGTATTGCTTTAGACATCTTCTTTTATAAATAAATATATATGCAAATTACTTAAGACACAACTACAATTAAATAAAAATATTGATCAAAAAACTCCACTACGTTTTTATTTAAAATATGTTCCTGATACTGATTCCTAAGTCTGTGTTCGGGCACAACCTAGTTGCCGCATCATTTACCTATATGTATGAGGCCGATAAAATGAGCTGAGACAGCTCTAGCAAAATCCTTGTAATTAACGAGGTACGGAGCATTGCGGCTTACTTTAGACATGCCCTAATAATTGCGATGAGTGTGGTATATTTCTCTGGGAATTGCCGCAGCACTCGTATAAAGATAGAGTTAAATAGAAAACCTTAACCAAATTAGCTTGTATTGTGGTATGTTCGACATACACAAAGCCAAGCTTTGTTAATACAATTTTGACACCACTCAACAAAATAAATCAAAAATAATCAAATGGCGGGCTTGCGTTATCGGCATCCAGCGATCCTCACAAGATTATCGGTCTATCTTGTAGGGGGCCTGCCCACGCTGCGTCTTCCGGTTGGTGGTCACCACTCGAGAACCTTTCTGCCCCAGCGGCCGTCGGCTCTACGAGCTATGTGCCATGCCCGCTGCCAATTCAGCTTTCCAATTCTTTGAACTATATCAGTTACTTTGGATCGCCGCAAATATGTAATAATTAAAACATAACACAATAAATGAATATTTAATTTTAATATAATCTCTAAAAACACTGACATTTCAAAATAACAAATTTGGGGTAACATACATTTAAGATAAAATCGTTCGGTATATCACTGAAAATGATAAATCACTTATTTGGGACTAATCCCTTCCACACACCCGCCGCTGTAACTCCTGTGAGCCAAGAGCCAGCATGAAAATATTAAATAAATCAGTGATTCATTCGTACTACCTATGATATTTCAAATTCATAAAACTCAATTGACCTAATTTTACGCCGCCTATTTCATACCGATTTACTTCATAACATCGACCAAGCGTGGTAAGCCTACGGCTAGCTGCATTCTGTAAATCTAGGTAGGTACTATTTATTTAAATGTTATTTTAAATCTGAACTAATATTATAGAGACAAAACATTAGACGTTTTGTATGTTTGTTTGTTATTAGTGGTTAAATTCATAAACTACTTTTTACTCGATAGACAATATCAGTAAGTAACATGGGCTGATTTTTTTTATAAATAAGAGATCTCTTGGAAAATTAATCAACCAAAGTATCATGCGCACCGTATGGAGCTGGGCCCCCCAGCTCTTGCACAAATAAGTATACATTCTATTAGTGAATAGAATGTATACTTATTTGTGCAGATAACTGTACTCTGCCAGCCTGTACCGACCGCATCGCACTAACGTCTATTATAGTACTAGGAGCTACGAGTATATATACTAGATAGTATACATAGAGAACCTCTTAGATAGAATCTCATTCAGTCTCCTATGCAAAGTAATAATAATATTATGTTTGCTTTTAGAACTCAGTAATGTATCGGTGCAAAATGGGTGCTATCCAAGATGTCTCGTGCTTTCTCTACAAAAGAATCAGCTCTAGCAACACAAATGTCAATAACATTAAATAGGATTTCCTAATAACTTGAAGGAAAAATATCGGTTGGGCCGAATATATATGATCAATATTGCATAGCGTGTATCGTATTTGAACAGATATGGGCAGTTCTTTGATAAAATATACGAAGTGTAACTTTGAAAAACATTTGGATTGTAATACATACATTTCAATGAGTTGGTACTAAGAAGACTTGTATAATATCGGAACAGAGGTTTTATATCTAGGAATTCGATCACCGCCTCTTGAGGGAATGCGTTCCGTATTTTATATGATTATAGTGAAAAAAAAAACTTTCAACAAAGTCCCAATTCAATGAAATTTGAAAAGCCATCTTGTTCTGAAACAAACCTGTTGATTTTGTAAGGTTTGGTTTCTAGGACCTAAATATTACTTATTTGTTAATTAACTAAATTTTCGGCAGAAGACCCGTGTATAATATAATGTATTTCCGGGCATACTGATTAGTTTTCTTAATAATTTGTATGCGATTTTATGTTATTAAATATAATTTTCTTGGTAAAGCGTGACAATGTAATAAAAAACAATCAAGACTTTTTTGAAATTAAAGTAGTACGTCGACGTTCTTATGTTCTTTATTTTATTTATTTATTTAATAAAGGTTTACCAACAGTTGTTACAGGTTTACTAAAGATAAGAATTTACAAGTATTGCGTCTTAAATCTAATTACACAAGCAACTATAGGCATTTTTATAACATTACATGCATTTTTATAACATTACATGCAATTTTATAACATTACATGCACAGTGTTTTTTGTATCATCAATTGTGTAATTTTAAAAATTCGTATGACTATTCGTATTACTTAAATTAATTCTAAACAATATTCTAAATACATTTTATGCGCACACAATTTATGTGTTTGACTTCTTGGATAAATTTCAATATTGAGTCGGAGTGGACATCAACCAGATTGCTTATAAGCGCATACGGGGAATAGGCCAAATTAACACCAAACACTGTACTAGGAAGAGGTGGAACTAGGTGTTATAGGTTTTCGAGGTGGTCTACGGGGTACTCTTAATTTTTATTTTTAAATAATTGCTTGATAACTTAACAGTACCCCGTTGACCACCTCGAAAACCTATAACTACATACGGGACCCATAAATGGATGTGCTTTGTGGTCGTTAATTGCATGTTGGTAAAAGTCGCCCACGATACAGGCAATTATTTTTCTAGTGCGGGTATTGATTTTATACGTCATTGATGAAAAAGAAGTTGTGGGGCAAGGATTAACAATTATAGAATCTGAGAACAAAGGTCGATACTCCGGTAACCTCTTCGAATTTAAGGATCATAAAAAAATAATAAATAATAATATGTTCTCCTATATATATTTCGGCCACGGCGGCCAGTCTCAATAGAGATTAGCCATCTGCGTGGGACATATTATAGTGCACAAGTGTGTACGCAAACACAGGAGCACTTTCCATTCCATCACTCATGATCCGATGGGACGCCTAGCGACACGACCGGAAAGAGGTCAGGTGCAGGACCGACGGCTTTACGTGCTCTCCGAGGCACGGGGCTACAATACCGTCAATTCCCAGACTTCGGGCTGTTGCTGAGAATTTTTTCTTTTCACAGCAATGTCCCAAAATCACTTTTGGCCCGACCCAGGATTTTAACCCCTCGTTCTCTGCGGATGAACACGCTACCACTAGACCAATACTATGGTCGACTTTGGTTACTGAAATTTGTGGACTTATTCTTAAGCTACATCCGTAGTGGCACCACTCACAACAGGGTTCCAATAAAGTGTGGCTTAAGAATAGTAATAATCAACACAATACAGTTATTTATAGACACACTACACTTGACTATCTAATAGCAAATGCGGCGATATTAGCTACGTGCAAGTTTCCGGAATCGAGGATCAATCGAGGACTTGATTGTTTTGTGTCAAAGACGGTGACGCGACGTCGGATCACGTGCCATGAAATATAAGAATGATCCCGGAATAATTAAATAAAGCTTCCAACGTAGTCGGGAAGAGTTTACGTTAGATACTAAAAGAAAAGCGAAATATTTAAGTTTAGGCATGGGAAATTTATATATTTTTTTATTACTGGCAGTAGTCGGGTACCCAACGAGGGTTATGATTATTGCTGAGTATGTAATTATTTCATGTGGCTATATTATTTACACAGTGGCTCATTTGTATTCAAGCGTGTATGGTACAGCTAGAACCTTTTAGGAAAATTGTTATGTACACCCCAACTACCCCCATCTCTGTAACTCCTTTGTCCATTCACTACCTAGGTTGCCTAGAAGCGATCATACCTTGCGATAAGGCCGCCATTTGCACTGTATTAATTTGTATATGTTCTCAGTGTGTACACTAAAGACATTTATCTATATATCTATATCACGTCGCCGCAATGAAAATCGCACTAATATTATAAAGCTGAAAGTTTGTGAGTGTGTGACTGTGTGAGTGTGTATATTTGTTACTTCTTCACGTCTAAACGGCCGGAGCGATTTTAATAAAATTTGGTATGGACGTATCTCCATACCAAATTTTATTAAAATTGCTTTAACGAGGGTAAAACCGCGAGGCACAGCTAGTATCATATGAAAACTGAAACTGAGTAATACCTGTTGTTACAAATGCCGCCTATTCTCTGCGACAGCTGTGTTTATGATCAATTCCTATTACACTCCGGATTTGCTTTATAACGAGAAATTTCACGCGATCCCATCCGTAGGTACCTATGTTGTGTTTGAATACACACATATCACTTACCTAGCGATGGAAACACGAAAAGTTTTTAACTCGAGACATCGAAGCATATTTAGAGCTGGTCTCTAGCGGCTTCCAAATTGTTTAGATTTCAATTTCCGTTAGAAGTTTCGATAAGATGTAGTCTAATCGCGGACTAGTAGGTCGTATGTTTGCGAAAGCGAAATATATGTTAAACTAAGCAAAGTTTTTGTGTTTGTAAATACATGCGAAACGTTGGTTCTGAGATTTCTAGTACTACCTGCTTGTGCTTGATTTTTTTTTTCGTTCATGCATCCGAAGAAAAATCAAAAGTTTTACAGTAAATCTTGGGTGTTTCTTTGCCTGTCCTAGTATAATCGCTCCATATCTTCTTATTTTGTTATTTATTTAAATGCCTTATTCTTAACCCTCGACGCAAAAAGAGGGTTTTGTCATTTGTAAGCTAGTTTCCTTGTGGTGGTTATGTTTGGTTAATATCGGTCCAGCTGTATAAAAGTATTAGCTCTTTTCCAAAATGATGTAATTATAGTTGGAGTCGGGGGTTTTCTAACAGTTTGATTATAATAACACATATCTAAACACTAAAACGAACAAACATATTTTTCCTTCTCGGATTGTTAAGTGACTTATGTACGGAACCTTAAAAGAATGAGTTACTAGTCGTACTTGGCCAGTTTATAATTTAATTACGGGATGCTGTTAAAAATATTAATACCTATTAATTTTCATTCTATTATTTGCTGGATCTTCCGAACTTGTGTACTCTGCTCCCGTTATAATTAAATGTCTAATTAAAGCAAGAACTTGATACACGTCAAAATATAAATAACTTGGTAAACAATTTCAATAAATATTCAACTTCCATCATGAAGGGATGCCACACATAATGATCGGGAAGCTTGATGTCAAAAATTGTGTATTAAAAACCCTATGAAAAAAGCGTCTTAATGCGTTAAGAAATATCGAATGGATTGTATAAATTCGAAGTGTCAGTACCACGGTGCGGTAGCGGAGCGGTTACCGCACATGAGGCCGGATACTCCGTGGTCGTGGGCTCGATTCCCACCCGCACTTAAAATGTATACAATTTTAAAGATGTCTAAAAAATACTTATTAGTGTGCATTAGATACTGAACATTTCAGGAATTATATCCACAAGCTTAGAATGTCGTAAACTGAACAATTATGCCATGACAACCTTCAAAAAGCGAGCCTATTCACAACTCCTCTGGTTTTGCGAGTGTCCATGGGCGGCGGTGATCATATGACATCAGGTGACCCACATGCTCATTTGTCATACTATAATAAATTAAAAAAAAATATTGTCCGAGTAAAAAAAGTAATACGTAATTAAGTTTTAGATTGATCACGGAATTATTTATTCGGAATTAGCGGAATTGGGAACTACTAACCGAGGACAAGTTTAAAAAAATTATATCCTTGGAGGCGCACAATTAATGTGGTAGCAAGCCAGGCGGCGAGACGAAACAATAAAAATCAATGACGTATTTTTTCCTCAAAGTACCTTCGGAGTAGGAATCGTAGTATATAGCTACTTGGCAATCAGTTCTAGTATTTTTATTTTGTATCTGTTGTATACTTTTAACCTATAAGTTACTAGTTGAACACACTATTTAGTAACATATAGCTGGTGATTCTGTCTTCAGCACCTCTAAACTAACTAAATTGTCGTTACACCTAACTCTAATATATCTCGTAGGAAGGCAAACATGGAACTGCCAAACTACGTAAACTGCTGATAACACGCGCACCAATTATGCACACCGCGACAATTAGTGATTGACGACAGGTTATGCCGTATAGCTTTAAATACCATAATAAATTTTCACAAAAATCAATTGACGCAACTAAATATGTCTTGTTCTTCTTAATATTACTATGTAAGAAAGAAATGCAAAGATATTGAAAAGAGAATGGCAGAATTCGTATCGCACACTTCCGTTGTTGTTCAGCTATATAATTCATACCACTTGTTAAGACAACTAAGGTATTGATTTTAATGTAAGTATAATATTTTTAGAACTTGGGATTAATAAATAAAATCTAAAAGAATATTTCAATTATTTTCAATAAATAACCGTAATAAAATCGTAAACTAAACGCAGTTACGTTTACAGAAATTGCCATGTGTAAAATAATATAAATGTCGAAATTATAATTAATTATTTATAAATGGGAACAACATTACATATAAATCATATAATTATAGACTTATTTATTATACCTAAGAAAGCACAGTAGTTGCATTAAATCGTAAAAAATAATGATATAGAATAGGAACGATTTTTGTCGTCAATATTTAAAATATTATGAAATAGTAGTCGAATTGTCATTTAAGTGTAAGAATTCTTACATGTCATGAAAATTATTATAAAATATATTAAATGTCAAAAACAATGTCAATAATTCAAAAACATACTAAAACGAGACTTAAGTCAAACATTAGTCACTACAAAACATTAGTCATTACATTTAAAATATTATGAAATAGTAGTCGAATTGTCATTTAAGTGTAAGAATTCTTACATGTCATGAAAATTATTATAAAATATATTAAATGTCAAAAACAATGTCAATAATTCAAAAACATACTAAAACGAGACTTAAGTCAAACATTAGTCACTACAAAACATTAGTCAGCAAGTCAAAATCATAAATTAAATATTATTGAAATGTATAAATTCATCAACGGGATAGAACGATTGCTCGATTAGCCACCGTTTTAACCGAGTTTTAATATTCGTTAAGGTCGGGGCACTTGATATGCAGTATTCGGTCTAATTGATATGTTTTAACCATCGTATATCCGTGGCATTAAGTCTATAATATCGATGGGAAAGACTAGACTGATAGTTAATATAGACTAGAATGAAAATGTTCAAATAAATTTACCATTCCCTTTGACAATGTTGATCAATGCTAATTGCTTACGGTTGTTTGATCTACAAATTCTATTCAATTAATGAAGTGAACAGTTTTGTTGGAATTGTGAATCATTTATAACTTACGTAGTTTACTCCAAAGTCTTAATAAACTATTTGGAGGTCTACTGCTGTAAAACCTAGACGGCATTGGGGAAGATATTGTCCAGCTCATAAGTTATTATTATACTACGAAATTGTAACGCCGCCACCGCGATGTGTCGTCGTAATTAATATAGACACACTAGGCATGGAACTTGGTCGGCACTCAAGATGATAGATTGTGAAATACATAGATTCATAAATGGGTTAAATCTGGCGTGATAAGAACACGTTTCGTTAATAAAAAAACATTTTGGACCCGAAGATTTAAAGATTTCTCTGTTTTTGGGAAATAATTTTTATAACTTATTAATTACTTACTTAGTTACGTTTTTACAAATTATATAACAAAATATTGCTGCTCAGTGCTCAGTCACTGACACGAGAAAACCGTGAGATCCACGTACGTCCTGCTTCACGATATCTTTTGATATTTTTAAATTAAAGTACCTACTTTCATAAATCACATAGTATTGCTTTAGACATCTTCTTTTATAAATAAATATATATGCAAATTACTTAAGACACAACTACAATTAAATAAAAATATTGATCAAAAAACTCCACTACGTTTTTATTTAAAATATGTTCCTGATACTGATTCCTAAGTCTGTGTTCGGGCACAACCTAGTTGCCGCATCATTTACCTATATGTATGAGGCCGATAAAATGAGCTGAGACAGCTCTAGCAAAATCCTTGTAATTAACGAGGTACGGAGCATTGCGGCTTACTTTAGACATGCCCTAATAATTGCGATGAGTGTGGTATATTTCTCTGGGAATTGCCGCAGCACTCGTATAAAGATAGAGTTAAATAGAAAACCTTAACCAAATTAGCTTGTATTGTGGTATGTTCGACATACACAAAGCCAAGCTTTGTTAATACAATTTTGACACCACTCAACAAAATAAATCAAAAATAATCAAATGGCGGGCTTGCGTTATCGGCATCCAGCGATCCTCACAAGATTATCGGTCTATCTT
This sequence comes from Pseudoips prasinana, assembly GCA_951640165.1. Taxonomy (NCBI): domain Eukaryota; kingdom Metazoa; phylum Arthropoda; class Insecta; order Lepidoptera; family Nolidae; genus Pseudoips; species Pseudoips prasinana. The sequence goes on along the minus strand of OX621234.1, from coordinate 20,202,944 downwards.
GTAGGGGGCCTGCCCACGCTGCGTCTTCCGGTTGGTGGTCACCACTCGAGAACCTTTCTGCCCCAGCGGCCGTCGGCTCTACGAGCTATGTGCCATGCCCGCTGCCAATTCAGCTTTCCAATTCTTTGAACTATATCAGTTACTTTGGATCGCCGCAAATATGTAATAATTAAAACATAACACAATAAATGAATATTTAATTTTAATATAATCTCTAAAAACACTGACATTTCAAAATAACAAATTTGGGGTAACATACATTTAAGATAAAATCGTTCGGTATATCACTGAAAATGATAAATCACTTATTTGGGACTAATCCCTTCCACACACCCGCCGCTGTAACTCCTGTGAGCCAAGAGCCAGCATGAAAATATTAAATAAATCAGTGATTCATTCGTACTACCTATGATATTTCAAATTCATAAAACTCAATTGACCTAATTTTACGCCGCCTATTTCATACCGATTTACTTCATAACATCGACCAAGCGTGGTAAGCCTACGGCTAGCTGCATTCTGTAAATCTAGGTAGGTACTATTTATTTAAATGTTATTTTAAATCTGAACTAATATTATAGAGACAAAACATTAGACGTTTTGTATGTTTGTTTGTTATTAGTGGTTAAATTCATAAACTACTTTTTACTCGATAGACAATATCAGTAAGTAACATGGGCTGATTTTTTTTATAAATAAGAGATCTCTTGGAAAATTAATCAACCAAAGTATCATGCGCACCGTATGGAGCTGGGCCCCCCAGCTCTTGCACAAATAAGTATACATTCTATTAGTGAATAGAATGTATACTTATTTGTGCAGATAACTGTACTCTGCCAGCCTGTACCGACCGCATCGCACTAACGTCTATTATAGTACTAGGAGCTACGAGTATATATACTAGATAGTATACATAGAGAACCTCTTAGATAGAATCTCATTCAGTCTCCTATGCAAAGTAATAATAATATTATGTTTGCTTTTAGAACTCAGTAATGTATCGGTGCAAAATGGGTGCTATCCAAGATGTCTCGTGCTTTCTCTACAAAAGAATCAGCTCTAGCAACACAAATGTCAATAACATTAAATAGGATTTCCTAATAACTTGAAGGAAAAATATCGGTTGGGCCGAATATATATGATCAATATTGCATAGCGTGTATCGTATTTGAACAGATATGGGCAGTTCTTTGATAAAATATACGAAGTGTAACTTTGAAAAACATTTGGATTGTAATACATACATTTCAATGAGTTGGTACTAAGAAGACTTGTATAATATCGGAACAGAGGTTTTATATCTAGGAATTCGATCACCGCCTCTTGAGGGAATGCGTTCCGTATTTTATATGATTATAGTGAAAAAAAAAACTTTCAACAAAGTCCCAATTCAATGAAATTTGAAAAGCCATCTTGTTCTGAAACAAACCTGTTGATTTTGTAAGGTTTGGTTTCTAGGACCTAAATATTACTTATTTGTTAATTAACTAAATTTTCGGCAGAAGACCCGTGTATAATATAATGTATTTCCGGGCATACTGATTAGTTTTCTTAATAATTTGTATGCGATTTTATGTTATTAAATATAATTTTCTTGGTAAAGCGTGACAATGTAATAAAAAACAATCAAGACTTTTTTGAAATTAAAGTAGTACGTCGACGTTCTTATGTTCTTTATTTTATTTATTTATTTAATAAAGGTTTACCAACAGTTGTTACAGGTTTACTAAAGATAAGAATTTACAAGTATTGCGTCTTAAATCTAATTACACAAGCAACTATAGGCATTTTTATAACATTACATGCATTTTTATAACATTACATGCAATTTTATAACATTACATGCACAGTGTTTTTTGTATCATCAATTGTGTAATTTTAAAAATTCGTATGACTATTCGTATTACTTAAATTAATTCTAAACAATATTCTAAATACATTTTATGCGCACACAATTTATGTGTTTGACTTCTTGGATAAATTTCAATATTGAGTCGGAGTGGACATCAACCAGATTGCTTATAAGCGCATACGGGGAATAGGCCAAATTAACACCAAACACTGTACTAGGAAGAGGTGGAACTAGGTGTTATAGGTTTTCGAGGTGGTCTACGGGGTACTCTTAATTTTTATTTTTAAATAATTGCTTGATAACTTAACAGTACCCCGTTGACCACCTCGAAAACCTATAACTACATACGGGACCCATAAATGGATGTGCTTTGTGGTCGTTAATTGCATGTTGGTAAAAGTCGCCCACGATACAGGCAATTATTTTTCTAGTGCGGGTATTGATTTTATACGTCATTGATGAAAAAGAAGTTGTGGGGCAAGGATTAACAATTATAGAATCTGAGAACAAAGGTCGATACTCCGGTAACCTCTTCGAATTTAAGGATCATAAAAAAATAATAAATAATAATATGTTCTCCTATATATATTTCGGCCACGGCGGCCAGTCTCAATAGAGATTAGCCATCTGCGTGGGACATATTATAGTGCACAAGTGTGTACGCAAACACAGGAGCACTTTCCATTCCATCACTCATGATCCGATGGGACGCCTAGCGACACGACCGGAAAGAGGTCAGGTGCAGGACCGACGGCTTTACGTGCTCTCCGAGGCACGGGGCTACAATACCGTCAATTCCCAGACTTCGGGCTGTTGCTGAGAATTTTTTCTTTTCACAGCAATGTCCCAAAATCACTTTTGGCCCGACCCAGGATTTTAACCCCTCGTTCTCTGCGGATGAACACGCTACCACTAGACCAATACTATGGTCGACTTTGGTTACTGAAATTTGTGGACTTATTCTTAAGCTACATCCGTAGTGGCACCACTCACAACAGGGTTCCAATAAAGTGTGGCTTAAGAATAGTAATAATCAACACAATACAGTTATTTATAGACACACTACACTTGACTATCTAATAGCAAATGCGGCGATATTAGCTACGTGCAAGTTTCCGGAATCGAGGATCAATCGAGGACTTGATTGTTTTGTGTCAAAGAGGGTGACGCGACGTCGGATCACGTGCCATGAAATATAAGAATGATCCCGGAATAATTAAATAAAGCTTCCAACGTAGTCGGGAAGAGTTTACGTTAGATACTAAAAGAAAAGCGAAATATTTAAGTTTAGGCATGGGAAATTTATATATTTTTTTATTACTGGCAGTAGTCGGGTACCCAACGAGGGTTATGATTATTGCTGAGTATGTAATTATTTCATGTGGCTATATTATTTACACAGTGGCTCATTTGTATTCAAGCGTGTATGGTACAGCTAGAACCTTTTAGGAAAATTGTTATGTACACTCCAACTACCCCCATCTCTGTAACTCCTTTGTCCATTCACTACCTAGGTTGCCTAGAAGCGATCATACCTTGCGATAAGGCCGCCATTTGCACTGTATTAATTTGTATATGTTCTCAGTGTGTACACTAAAGACATTTATCTATATATCTATATCACGTCGCCGCAATGAAAATCGCACTAATATTATAAAGCTGAAAGTTTGTGAGTGTGTGACTGTGTGAGTGTGTATATTTGTTACTTCTTCACGTCTAAACGGCCGGAGCGATTTTAATAAAATTTGGTATGGACGTATCTCCATACCAAATTTTATTAAAATTGCTTTAACGAGGGTAAAACCGCGAGGCACAGCTAGTATCATATGAAAACTGAAACTGAGTAATACCTGTTGTTACAAATGCCGCCTATTCTCTGCGACAGCTGTGTTTATGATCAATTCCTATTACACTCCGGATTTGCTTTATAACGAGAAATTTCACGCGATCCCATCCGTAGGTACCTATGTTGTGTTTGAATACACACATATCACTTACCTAGCGATGGAAACACGAAAAGTTTTTAACTCGAGACATCGAAGCATATTTAGAGCTGGTCTCTAGCGGCTTCCAAATTGTTTAGATTTCAATTTCCGTTAGAAGTTTCGATAAGATGTAGTCTAATCGCGGACTAGTAGGTCGTATGTTTGCGAAAGCGAAATATATGTTAAACTAAGCAAAGTTTTTGTGTTTGTAAATACATGCGAAACGTTGGTTCTGAGATTTCTAGTACTACCTGCTTGTGCTTGATTTTTTTTTTCGTTCATGCATCCGAAGAAAAATCAAAAGTTTTACAGTAAATCTTGGGTGTTTCTTTGCCTGTCCTAGTATAATCGCTCCATATCTTCTTATTTTGTTATTTATTTAAATGCCTTATTCTTAACCCTCGACGCAAAAAGAGGGTTTTGTCATTTGTAAGCTAGTTTCCTTGTGGTGGTTATGTTTGGTTAATATCGGTCCAGCTGTATAAAAGTATTAGCTCTTTTCCAAAATGATGTAATTATAGTTGGAGTCGGGGGTTTTCTAACAGTTTGATTATAATAACACATATCTAAACACTAAAACGAACAAACATATTTTTCCTTCTCGGATTGTTAAGTGACTTATGTACGGAACCTTAAAAGAATGAGTTACTAGTCGTACTTGGCCAGTTTATAATTTAATTACGGGATGCTGTTAAAAATATTAATACCTATTAATTTTCATTCTATTATTTGCTGGATCTTCCGAACTTGTGTACTCTGCTCCCGTTATAATTAAATGTCTAATTAAAGCAAGAACTTGATACACGTCAAAATATAAATAACTTGGTAAACAATTTCAATAAATATTCAACTTCCATCATGAAGGGATGCCACACATAATGATCGGGAAGCTTGATGTCAAAAATTGTGTATTAAAAACCCTATGAAAAAAGCGTCTTAATGCGTTAAGAAATATCGAATGGATTGTATAAATTCGAAGTGTCAGTACCACGGTGCGGTAGCGGAGCGGTTACCGCACATGAGGCCGGATACTCCGTGGTCGTGGGCTCGATTCCCACCCGCACTTAAAATGTATACAATTTTAAAGATGTCTAAAAAATACTTATTAGTGTGCATTAGATACTGAACATTTCAGGAATTATATCCACAAGCTTAGAATGTCGTAAACTGAACAATTATGCCATGACAACCTTCAAAAAGCGAGCCTATTCACAACTCCTCTGGTTTTGCGAGTGTCCATGGGCGGCGGTGATCATATGACATCAGGTGACCCACATGCTCATTTGTCATACTATAATAAATTAAAAAAAAATATTGTCCGAGTAAAAAAAGTAATACGTAATTAAGTTTTAGATTGATCACGGAATTATTTATTCGGAATTAGCGGAATTGGGAACTACTAACCGAGGACAAGTTTAAAAAAATTATATCCTTGGAGGCGCACAATTAATGTGGTAGCAAGCCAGGCGGCGAGACGAAACAATAAAAATCAATGACGTATTTTTTCCTCAAAGTACCTTCGGAGTAGGAATCGTAGTATATAGCTACTTGGCAATCAGTTCTAGTATTTTTATTTTGTATCTGTTGTATACTTTTAACCTATAAGTTACTAGTTGAACACACTATTTAGTAACATATAGCTGGTGATTCTGTCTTCAGCACCTCTAAACTAACTAAATTGTCGTTACACCTAACTCTAATATATCTCGTAGGAAGGCAAACATGGAACTGCCAAACTACGTAAACTGCTGATAACACGCGCACCAATTATGCACACCGCGACAATTAGTGATTGACGACAGGTTATGCCGTATAGCTTTAAATACCATAATAAATTTTCACAAAAATCAATTGACGCAACTAAATATGTCTTGTTCTTCTTAATATTACTATGTAAGAAAGAAATGCAAAGATATTGAAAAGAGAATGGCAGAATTCGTATCGCACACTTCCGTTGTTGTTCAGCTATATAATTCATACCACTTGTTAAGACAACTAAGGTATTGATTTTAATGTAAGTATAATATTTTTAGAACTTGGGATTAATAAATAAAATCTAAAAGAATATTTCAATTATTTTCAATAAATAACCGTAATAAAATCGTAAACTAAACGCAGTTACGTTTACAGAAATTGCCATGTGTAAAATAATATAAATGTCGAAATTATAATTAATTATTTATAAATGGGAACAACATTACATATAAATCATATAATTATAGACTTATTTATTATACCTAAGAAAGCACAGTAGTTGCATTAAATCGTAAAAAATAATGATATAGAATAGGAACGATTTTTGTCGTCAATATTTATTTTTGTTCATGGCAATTATTTATTGACAGGCAAAGACAATCTGTCAGGTATTTATTGCTGTTGTTTTGATACATGTCATCAATTTAGCAAATAATCTTGCAGATATTACGTGAGTTCAGCATCAGTTCCTCCGTGCTATATTATATATCTGTTGACAGAGGATTCGCGAAAGGACGCTTTATCATTTAATTAAAATGACGAGTTTGCAATGTGTTAATTGCAACATTCGTTTGCCCCGACTAAGAAGACAAGCATTATCCGAAGAGAGTGAAGTTCTCAATAAACCCCATGTTGCTTTGTGCTATGTGATGATTATTGTTTGGTACTTATATGAAGATATTCTTAGATGAAGTAATACTAAGGGTAAATTAATAATAATATCGATAAAATTAATGTAGTTACAAAAAACAAAGAATCTATTGTTTTATTTACCTCCACTCAAAACCTCATATATAACCCCTCGCAACCTCACACAAATGTACACTGGGTTATGAACTATGTAGTTAATGGAAATAAAGAGCTTTTCATTATTACAACAAATAATAGCTTTTTGCATCTTCCTAACCTAACTCGCGACCCATTTAGGGTTTTCGGTGCAGGTTCGGAATAAATCCATGTAAAAAACTATAAAAAGAGCTACAACATTTACTTTATCACCATAACAATGTTTCTGTAATAATAATAATATCTAGGGACAATGTCACACATCATCCTAGCCCCAAACCAAGCAAAGCTTGTACTATGGGTACCAGGCGACGATATACATACTTATATAGATAGATAAATACTTAAATACATAGAAAACCATGACTCAGAAACAAATATTCGTGCTCATCACACAAATATTTGCACTTACCGGGATTCGAACTCAGGACCACCAGCTTCGTAGGCAGGAGCACTACCAACTAGGCTACGGTGGCTACGGTGTAAATATAATATGTAACAATCTTCATTGGTACACTAGATAACACAAGCATTTCATTGCCACATCAGTAGACACACTTTGATATTTACAATATCTTTATTACTTAGGCAGTAAGAGTGATTTTCGAACTGCAATGTTTCCACGGTCATGGGGTTGACCCACAGATTACCAAATGTAACCTTAAAATAAAACTGGCTATAACTTTTATATCCCAAGTTTTAAAAATCCAAGAAATTAAAAATGCCTTTTCTATCACATTAACCACCAATTAAAACATAAAATATCCCGTAACACGAAATTTTACTAGCGGTACAAAACTCTCATATATTTTTGCCGTTTACCTTTGTGTCGTTGAGATTGCATTGTCTAAACTTACTTAATAAAAAAAATATATACTGTCGAGCATATGCATCAAGGCATAACTTACAGATCAGAATGCAATGCAAGTTTAGGTTTTCTTTTGTCTAAATAGTGACACCGTAATGGCGAGAGTGGATAAATTACTCGAAAAAATGTTTAATCACGCAAGAGACCATCCACATAAATTAGAAAGATAAACGAAGTACGTAATTAGATTTCTGAAGCTTTCAACCTTATGAGAACATTATGCTGGAACGAAAAGATGTTACATTCCCCATTTTAAGGGCAAAACAAACATAGTTTCCCCTTTTGTGTGGTTTTGGCCAGTGCTATTGTGCCTTCGACATAAAGCCTACACTGATACCTATACAGGGTGGCCGAGGAGTTGACGTTGAAACGCAAAATTTTGATACTTTATCATGAGGAGTATCCGAATACCCCCCATGTATGTATGTTACACGATTTTGCGTTATTTTTTATACTTTGAAATTTGATTAGTCCTGAGCTCAAACCTCAATTTTGAACTTTCAAATAAATTCTAAGGGTGTTAGTTTAAACTATGCTAATAAGTTTTCACAAAAAAATTTAACCAAAATATGTTCAACAAAACGAGAAAAAATCGAAAACTAATTTTCGGTGAAATTTAAATTTTTCTGTCTCGATAACCACGCAAAATCGTAGATCATACATGGGGGTGATTCGGATACTCCCCATCATAAAGTATCTAAATTTTGCGTTTGAACGTCAACTCCTCAGCCAGCCTGTATAATATTTTAATGTTCGCATGTGTATTTAGACCAAAAACATAAGTAACAATACAAGGATGTAGGTATATTATTAACATCTCCCATTTGTATGGAGAATTAACTTTTTGGTATGTCATAGGAAAAATGGCGCAAGGGCAAGGACTAGGCCTGACTCCACGGATTAATAATATCTTCGCTTCGCAGATATTTCACGCTACAGACAGCCTACGAGCTCTCAAACTAAGCTAAAGAAACTAGACTAATTATGCAATGCTATACAGTCTCATTAAAAAGAAATACTTACACTAATTGGGCTGGAGTGCAATGTGCTTTTTTCGCGCTGCTTTTGTGAATTTATTTGTGTATCTTGTTAGTGATATTGGCGACAGTTCATTATTTTAATGGCATTGATCAGACTAATAATACGCATAAGAAATATTTATATTCATAAAAAATCGGCAAGATTGATTAACAATCTAAACAATAAAAAAGTTGTGTAATAGATTTGCAGAACTTTAGGCGATTTTTTAAGTAATATAAGTTTATAATTTGCTATCAAGTAGGTCTAGTTGTTAGTGACCCTGATTGCTAAGCGAGAGGTTGTGTGTTCGATTCCTGCGCAGCACAAATATATGTATATAATTTATCTATAATATGTATGATATATATATATATATGAGTTGGCTGGTTGCCATAGTACAGGCTCTGCCTAGTTTGGGATCGGATGACAGTGTGTGAGTAATCCCATTATATTTATTAATGACATTTATAAAAAAAACAGCCCTATCCTCCGTCCATATTGCTATCATATTGCGAATTGGCAATATTAATTTAATATAAAAGCAGTATAAAGATACTGCTTATATTTTCAATGAATATTTCCAATTTAGGTAAAAAAAAATTACATGTGTTTCGCACTCATTCATCCTAAGTCTTTACACAACTTTTCGCCACGAAATCCTCAAATAACAATTTAGATTCGATGGATAGGTCTATTACTAACTGTATACTCTATGTATTCACGTCGACCTGCTTATACATATAATAAGCTTTTTCTCGCGGGTATTCATTGCAATCTGAGTCATGAAACCTTAATGTACTCTGAATTATGCATGGGTCCTTTGAACATACTTGAAGACATTCCCGTATAAAAGGTAAAAATATTTACCATAGTGAAGAATATCGGTCGTCAAGGGTCGTCTGAATAGAATATATATACAGGATGGTCAGACATGTCATGTGCCGTTATGCTGTTTTGAATTGTATTTTCACATATCTTGAACAAGTAGAAACAATTGACCGACCCAAACTATCATAACACTCAACTCCAACAAGAACTTATTGTAATAAAATTAATAACCATGTTGATTTAACAAACTATGATATAAAATACCCTGCCTATTGAGAGTTGGACTCATGGGCCAAGTATTTCGAACTTGTGAGAATATAAATTATTCACTTAACCCACAAATAAGTATAATTGTGGAGGATTTTGTATGATATATTGATATCACATATTATGCTTTACAAAATTTTGGAGATAACGGGAAATGTCGCTTTTGAGGCATTCTGCAAAATAACGAGATTAAAATAAATAGTGCAACTCATAAACGCAGCATTTGACCGCAGAACAAATCTCTAATGTGGAACACACTACTGATATGATATGACAGATAAATCAACTAAATTATATCAGAAGGGTTTCTATTCGCAGTCCGTGCCACCACACCATCTTTTAGAATTCCGTCTTTTTGTTTCAGCGGCCCTCTGAGCCCCATAAGGGGTATCAGGTATTAGTCGCCTAATTTTAGCTACTGGTTGAGAGCCTTCTGCTCTAGCTAACTGTTCGGTATCTTCAATTTTCAAATAACAATATAACGGTTCGAAATTCTTTATTTCTCAAAGATTACAATTTTATAATCACTTCGAGGAGAAATAAACTAAGTATCGATATTTACGAGTAAATCACAATAAGGTAGCTTACAATGCGCAAAATGTAGTTAATTTAGATAAGCTAAACTATTGCCAAAATGTAACAATTTTAGTTGATTGATTGTGTGGGTAAAATAAGTATACAATCTATGACGCGACACTGAGACAGTGTGCGGACTGCATGTTTCTATATACTTATCTATACCTACGTTAACGGTGTAGTCGAGCAGATATTAGAGACCGTTTACACGTTGTTTAAAATTTTAGTTTACAGAAATTTGGTTTTTATATATTTATTTTATTATTCGTTGTTAGTAATACCTTTGAAGATGTATTGTTTTAACAATTTCTTGTAAAGTTGAATTGACTTAGCGTTTTTTATATTATTTGGTAGTGCATTATATATTTGTGCTCCCTGATATATTATAGTTTTCTTTCCGTAGTTAGTACGTGGCTTGTATAGTTGTAAGTTATGTGCCCTTCTAGAACTACGTGTTTGTAACTGCATATTTTTAATAAATTGGATTTGTGTATGTATGTCTTTGTTTAAAATTTTCCGAATTAAAATAGCTGTATTGTATTGATAAATTTGGGTGATATTTAGTAATTTTGTCTCTTTATATATTTTCTGTGTAGAAGTTAGGTAATTATAATGAAAAAGAACTAATAATAGTAGTAATTTCAAATTTGATACTAATAATAGTATCAAATATAGTATATAGTAGCTAAGTAATTTGTTATTTATTTATGAATTAAAAAATAATGTGATAAAACAGACAGCATGGACTAGTTAATCTTTTATTACTAAAAAACTACTTGACTATATTTATGTACTCCATGAGCTTGACAAGTACAAGTGTATGTTAATACCCAAATGCTGAATTAATTTCATTATCTCTTTGCTACGCAACCTTAAAACCGCATTGGCGTCAGTTTGTTAGATTGGTAGTGACAATGTTGCAGACAGCTAGACGCAGGCAAAAGTTTCTATCTTGAAAAACATATTTTTGTCTAAAATCATGCCTATATACTTAAACATAATAAATCAAAATAATAGTATTTACTTTTCCAGAATTTCTAGAATAGACCTTTGTGTAGAATTTGTGATGAAATTATGTTATTACATCGTGAAAACTTGACACAGAATTTTCCTCATGTATCTTATTTACGAAAAAAGTTGAACAAGTATATATATCATAATAAGCTTTTGTAACGGTGAGTTGGTACGAAGTTCTGTAATTAGATGTTAAGTTCAATCTCATGTTTGATCCAACCTTGTAAATGAAGGGCACGTAACCGCACCCAATCTAAGGGAATGAACTCGTGCTATAGCATTACGTTGCGCGGATGCGCAATTTCACGCAAAGCATATTTTTATTATTATTTGGATAACTCAACTTTTTACGCATACTAAATTATTATTTACAAGGAAAGAACGAAAAAGATGTTTTCCCAATCGAGGACATTGTAACCTATTTATTATGTTTTTCTTTGTGACTATTGTAGAGGAAATAACCATCTTATATATATACAATTACTTATATGTACCCTACTAACTATCTTTTAGGAATCTTAGGTTTTAATTCTTTGGAGGTGAGAAGAGGCTTTGATCAGCTTACGGTAGCCTGTAAAATCCTTCGTGGAGAAATCGTCTGTCCTGAGCTCCTTAATTTATTCTGTCGGTTATATGTGCCTGGTCGTAGGCATCATCAGTGCCGCCACCAGCGTGAATTATTTGCGCAGCCGCTGCATCATACTGTCGCTAGAGCCAAGTCTCCAGTATGTCGAGCCCTAGATATGCTAAACGCCCTCCTGATTGCCTAACCTGAATGCGGTGTGTTTGCCGGTAGATGGACAGACATTAGGCGAATATGTTTGGTTTTCTGCGTAAGAAAGAATGCAAGGATGTCCAGTATTTAGTATTGAATTTTGTATGTAACCTTAAAAATAAATTATGTAATAGTTTCTATATTAATTAATGTAATTGGTTACTAACCGTTTTATTTAACTATAAATAAATATATATGTACTCGCAAATTCAAATTCCTTATCTATAAATTAAATCAGATATTATTATGAAACTGTGGTAAAAGAAGGATTAACTTAATTTGAGCCCCGTAAAACTGGCTCCAAATTAAATTAACGATGGCACCACCCGTAAATAATCCACTCTGTATAACCATTATGGGTAGACGAATAATAACCAAGTGTTAGTTACCTATGTTATTTTCTAATGCTTTTAACACAACAACTCGTAAAAATTGTCACGATTTTCAAATCTCCTAAGTCATTTACACGATTTAACTTAGTGGAACTTTTCAGTTTGATTATATTCTGCAGACAATTACTCGGCTCACACTGTTAAACTTTCGTGAAATGAACATCGGCTTCGGCTCGGCTCTGGTTATAATTATTTTTGCGAACTCGAAACAAATGCTGTAAACGTATTAATGTGCGAAAAAATACTTTATATTTGTCTTATTTATGTCTGTTGTTTCTGTTTTTATCATGTAATGTGTGCATTATACTTACCTTAACAGGGTTCACGGTGGTACATTTACCTACATACATAGAACTTTGTGGGCACAATAACAATCGTCTCCTGGTTGAATCTCGGTCATGGCAGCCAGTCTCAATGGAGATTAGCTATCTTCGTCTGATTAATTATAGTACACAAGTGTGCGAACACAGGGGCACTTTTTATTCCGCCATTCTTAAGATCCGATAGGATGACTAGCGACACAAAAAGTAAGAAGTCAGGTAGAAGGCCCACAGCTTTACGTGTTCACTGAGGCATGGGCTTTATGTGCTCACTGGGAGTGAGTTGATACTAAAAATGTTTGCAACACAATAATCCCAATAACTGAATTTGAACCCAAGACCCCATTATTTGCGGTTTAACACACCATCGCTACGCCAACGAGGCGGTCACAAACACAATAAATATTTACTGTATACGTAAACATGAAATTTTGTCGTAAAATTATGTTTTACATAGCTAATTAATGATAAAAGATTTCTAAGTAAATGGATGCGTATTCCACGTGTATAATTATATATTTGTGAGATATACTCAAAAGCTACCCTAATTTTAATGCAAATGATATTATTCGTCCGCCACGCTTACACCACCAGAAACCGCCGCAGTAAAACATTTTCTATACGTCAGATCCGGTGTATAAAAATAAAAGTTTCGTGTTTGGCATCAAAGGAAAGGTCTTAGTGAACACATGTCAAGTGCATTTACCAACATGCAGCGATATTTAGAAGCCACTCAAATGAAATACAAAATGTTTTGAATAAGCAAAGACCCGGCGCTACAAATAGCATGTTCTAAGAAAATTTTATTTTTAAATAATTTTAGGAAATTGGTTACAAGAACATAGGAAATTGGTTACAAGAACGTTTAATGCTACGTATTTTTTGATACCTATATATTGTATACCTAATAATATATTCTTTTGTTAATTGTTACGCATCTTTTACCGCATAGGTTTGAAAAATTACTTGATATATTTACTGCAATATGGCGAATGGAAATGAACGAAAAGAAAGAAGATTACCCTAGTCTCAGAATTTTATTTATTTATGTAGGCCTCTGACTGAAACCCTCTAAAATTCCCTCCGAAGCACAGATATGCTTACAAAATAAGCCACCAATCCATAGACTTACCGTGCGCCTACGTGCTTAACCTAGGTTAACGTTTACGCATTGTTAAGAACAATAAGGACCTTATTGTGATACATAGGTGAGCAGTTTGGATATAATAAAAGCCATGTTTCAAAATAGTTACACGATATTGTAGTACGTAATAGTCCAAATAGGTACGTATAATACAATCAAAAGTTATGTTGCTACAGAGTTGTCTGTAATTTATCATGCCTTTCTTTGGAGATGAAGAGTAAAGTGTGCATTAATACATTCTACGAATACCGACTCTGCGGTGCGGACCTAACAGTCTGCAGAGATTATATATCATACGTGCCACGTACGTGATCAAATTATTCTATTTTAATTAAAAATTATTCACCTTATTATTATTATCAAATCGAATTGCCTTTTATATTCTAGCTGTGCCCTGCGGTTTTATTCGCAATAAACTTTATAAATGATAGCCTCAAGGATCAGTCAGCTAACTCCATAGCAAATTTTATTAAAATCGCTCCAGCTGTTTAGACGTGAAGAAGTAACAAACATACACACTCATACACTCACCAACTTTGGCCTTATAATGGCCGTGTGATCACGGTATCGAATCTAAAACGACACAGTTCAGACTATATCGATTTCAAAAGTAAGTCATTATTAATCTTTTAAAATTTTGGATTTAGCATTATACAGTAACTTTAAAGCGCATAAAGTATGACGAGACAGCTTAGACAAAAAGTGTCTGGGGCGATAAATAGTTTTGCAATACGCTACAGCAATGTTGGAGAAGTAATTGACAACCAAAGCGTTATATCCCTTGAGAGTTTTGGGACTGTGACCAGTACAATTTTACCGTCGATTGCTTTGACAAATGACATGTCATTAGTTCTATTGGATATCTAGCGGACCGTTTAAGGTCTAGTATATAGAAGCAGTATTACATATAACAATCTAGGTCTAGTTTCAGTTAAATTCCATTCAACGTATTTGCCAATTAACATGGTTACGTATTGGTATACGGCCTCACATTGACACACAAATCAAGTAAATATAAATTACAGATAATTATCAGATGACCATATTTACAATAACTTAGTCATTAGTCCTAACATAATAAATAATAATATCTTAATATAAGCCCAAACTAAGCAGATCTGATATACTACATATATTTATTTTGTAAATATCTATTTAAGATAATTACACCCAGACTCAGGACAAACAGACATGTTCATTCACACAAATATCTAGATGGCGTGGCCTTATTATTACTAGATACGAGTCTGTTAATATATAATCTTTATTTTTGTAGTTATTTTACGGGTTATAAGGTTTATACGATGTATTGTATTTAAGACTGTGTGTAGTAAAGTTTCTTAAATTAAATAAATAAATAAAAAAAAAAAAAAAAAAAAAAAACTGCGGCATCAAAAGGCAAGCACCTACCAACCACACCAACGGGCCCGTCTTGATAAGCTGACAATGAAACTTTCAATGGCGTCATGTCAGTGTTGACTCGTCTTAACTATAACATTTTTCTTCAATTTGTTCAGTTCCATCAAGATACATCGCAAAATGCGCGAGTCCAATTGAAGGGTTTCTTTTAGGCAGATAATTTATAAGCGCATTTATCGCAAATTTAGAAGTTAATCGGCTTAATATTTATATTCTTTGGGTGGCCAATTTTAATGGTGACTAGCCTCTCACAGAGCAGGGAGAGATCACACAGGATTGACACTTGCGTAGTCTCCGAGACACGGGTGGATAACACCGCCAACTTCCACATGTCAGTGCTCGTACTAAGTATTTTTCTTCCCACAAAAATCCAATCACACGTTTCGCCCTATCCGGGATTGAACCCAAGACTACATTTTCTGCTGTTGAACGGAAATATCATTATGTACATTTCTGTATAATGAGAAAAATACATAATTACAATCTGACGACCGACTTTGTTTTAACTAGAATCAGCATGCTGGCGAGGTGATCCTATATAAATTCTTCAATGTCTGCGAAAACCTTCAAATGTTCATATAAATTATTAAAAAAATTAATGTTCTAATGCCTATGCGAAAACGAATAATAATCTTGTGTATTCTAGCGCAGTAACTAAGCTGTGGCGCGCCTCGTGTCAATCCTTGTCCTTGAGTAGGACCGGTTCGTATCCTACGCCAGAAGAATACGACGTACTGACTATAAAATCTAGATACACAATAAACGAACTGTCTGTCCACTTCCCACACATTGATTCCGTATAAAATTGTATATCCAAATAATAATGTCTTCTTGTTTCCGATTCACATATACTGAATCCAAAATTTATCGGTAAGCCTGAAGTCGCACTAATTGAATGTTTCTGTGTACTATAATATGACTTCGGTACGTAATTTTATACCGCTAACCTGTACACCTGTAAGTCTCTATCTGAACTTATAATATAATATAACTATAGCTTCGAGTTCTATATGTGTAATTTTAGCTATGATGAATTTTCCCAACGATAGGATGTGTAATCCGGTCGCATGAGCACATCGATATGAAGAAAAGAAAGAGAGATCAGGCCCTGTACACAATATCGCCAACTGCAACTTTGGATTGATTTGACGACTTTTTTCTGGAAGCACATTTTGCCTAAATAAAATAAAAAAGGTTTTTATTCATGTAGACTTTAAAAAAGCGCTTGTAAATAGTCAGAACATGTTTGCAGCAATATAGTTATGTATACATTATTATTTCTAGTTACATCGATATTTAGGTACACGGATTGTATGAAAACATTTTAAAATTTATTTTATAATAGCAATGATATTTAGCTAGCTTGTATTAAGTTATTGTATTTAGCTATATTTTTACTACATATTGTCTGAGTCTAGTTATGCCTCGAACCCTGAATTGAATCTCAAGCGAAATACTACTCCACTACCATGTTTCAAATAGTGATATTATAAGACACAACCCTTTTACCTGAGTGGACAAATTACTAAATTTATTTTATTTTAATTTTCGATAAAATGACTTAGAAATAATATCTAGATTATGATTTCATAAAAATCATGGAGCCAGAACTAGTAAAGTAAGCCAGCCCCGTAGATATTACAACGAAATGATAAGTTGCTCGCGTACCTAATCGACAGTTGGTCGCTGGTTATAGTTCCACTCTGGTTTGAAGAGGTACTACTTTGCAATGCTTACCATCGTTTTGAATTTGTTATCAAAACATTTCAAGTAAATTTTTCACGGGTTATAGCGAAGTTGTGATCACGGTGAAACCTCAATGAGGGGCAGGTCCAATTTGCACTTATACGATTAATATTTTACAGCAATTTAACCTGTTGTTAGTTTGGAAAAAATGTCTTATCTACTTAATTTCGTTTTTGTAAATGAGAATTAGTTTGTTTGTTATGCTTTCACGTCGTAACTACTCGATTACTTCGATTTATCATACGATCGATTACATAAAATTTTGTACACACGTTGTACACCAAAAGACAAATGGTTTAATCATGTTATTAAATCATTTAATAACATTATACTTTGGATTCAATGTGGAATCTTCTCCAATATTTAATCAGTGTATGCCGGAGGACCACATACAATATGTGAAAGTCATTTTGTTTTTCCTTTCGGTTCCATTTCATTTATTATTTTGCGAACTTAATTAATTATTATAATTCTAATTGGATAATTGTACCAGTAAGTTCAATTAAGAATATTAAGATAATATCACAAATTCGTTTTTGGGTTCAGAAGTGGTTGTTAATTGGAAACGTAATTTCTTCTGACATTTATTTATTATATACCGCGATTACATTACAACTCTGAGCAATTATGTTCGAAGTTGAACAGCCAAGGAAGTTTTAGGTGATTAGCTTTTACCGTGCATATAGAGTATTCAGAATCCTAGTTAGATCATAAAATTCAAGAAAACCTATGAATTATCCACGCTTGCCACAACATTTTCAAGTTTCTTAAAGTTTTTTTATCAAATCGGAGGTTCGGTGATGTTCGTGGAAAATGTAAATGTAAACTACAGAGAGCCATTCCATCTCTAGAGCTATACATGGAGTAACATAAATAGAGAAGCGATTTGGAAGAACACAATCTATGAAACCAAACAACAAAGACATACAGCTAGTATCCCGCCCTCCGCCTACAAAAAGCTCTAGTGTTTTCAGTATGAAAATTTAATTTATATTTTCTTTAGGTTGTAAACGTTCTTCACTTATACGTTCCCGTTTAGGCAAATAAAGCTCTTTAAGGTTCGTCGACTATTTATTTTACACATTGTATATAGGTATCACACTATTGTACATCACAATATAGACTGCCAATACAATCAATTAACGAAATACCCAGAATGTCTTATGAGATACGTCGAAAGGTCAACATCACCTAATACTGTGTCAAATTTCAATCGTTCAATATTTTATGGGAAATAACTCTGTGACAAACGATTTTGACAAAGGTCCCCTAACGGTTATTTGTCTTTTAGTAATAGACTATAGAAATAAAATACTAATCTACCTTTATTCAAATGTCGGTCAACCGAATTATATACTCAACTTATCTACTAATCTTATAAACTAACGTTGAATTGATTACATTTCAACCTTAATACTTGGGTATATAATTCGATAAACTGTGTATTTATTTGTAAATTATTATAATTATATAATAATTTACAAATAATTACACTAACCTACTTAAAAGTAATTCAAAGCAATATTTTGATTCCGCGATAATAGATATTAAATAAAAGCTTATCCCAAAAGTTGAAGGTTATTCTTTGAAGTTTTAAACATAATTTGGGAAGTTGAACCAACAATCTCAATAACGTGGTTGGTTTTAATTATTTTCGGTGTCCCAATTCATTATTAATTTTAATTATTACAGTACATTTAAACATGTTGGTTAGATTAGTGAATAGAGCCTACTTTAAACAGGGTAACAAACAGAAAAAGGGTTTGCTTAGCCTTGTAGCTCGCGTTTTTTTTGTGTTAGTGACAAGGGATATTAATCCCTCTGTCGCGTACTTTATAAATGTACAATTGACGGACACAAAGTACATCCAGACTCAGAGCAACTATTTATGGATCGCATAAATAGTAGTCTTCCGCGGGAATCGAATCCGGGAAACGAAGTGGCGAGCTGACAGACATTTATAGCATTTTTTACAAAAAAAAAACACTTACGCCGGTAGAAACAATTCTGATTCGTTCTAGCGTGTATCGTGTATCGTGACATGTCAATTAATCTGTAGTACCGCTATGAAAGCTTGTTTGAAATTGATAGCTAACACAATAGGCAATTATTTATAGAGGAGCACTTTGAGGCTGTGTGGTGACGGTGGCGAATATCAGAATATCAACACCCTTTCTCGTCCCGCGGGGGGCGTAAAAATAGACCCGAGGGAATATCTACTAGAGGACGGGCTGCAGCTTCTTTCAGATCATACAGCGATGCCAACCTGTCTGCCAAGCATGGCGATTATAACATAACACCCCAAGATGATTTTTGGGGTGGTTTTGTTCAGGAGTTGGACTTCTTTCAGCTGTTGTTTAGCCAGTTACACTCACCGGTCCGTAACTTAAGGACCGGTGACTGATCACGAGCATTTAGGCGCGTGCTCTTAAGGTAACCGAAAATGAGGTTTAATTTCTAAGCTCTTTGCTTCGGCGGGCACGTAAGCTGTCGGTCCAGTTTAGATTGTAGGCATTAGACAACAGCCGTCAAACCACCAGGATAGCCACTGCATTTATAAAGTTAAAGAAAGAAGGCAAGTACATATATGCAAAACGGAGACTACAGAATTGTCTTAAAATTGTCACGTTCAAGCTTCGAACCACCGAAAATAGGCGAATTTTCTAGAAAGAATAATCTGCCTTACGAAATGTTTTAAATTTGGAACAATTTAGGGGTATATAAGCGGAATGTTAAAGCAGAACACTTTAGTTTGAATTCAAGTGAAATCGAAGTCGAATTAAGAGGAAGTAATCCAAGTGGAAAACTGAACAAGTGCAAGTGATCAGTGATGGTAAACAGTGCCAAGTGTGTAGGGATACACAGTGTGAAGTGTGCCGTGTACGTCAGGCCATTAACTTCGACAGTGCTCGTCTCGGGAACTGTACTGTACGTTCTGAAGTGCGCTACGTGTGGACACTAACCGAGAGCGTGTCCCCGGGACTCTGAGTACGCGTGTTCCGTTATCTTAGAGGTGAACCAACAGTCACTGTCGACGCCAATAAAAGTTCCTGTGCAAACACTAGTTTCTTTTCCAATCTCCTGACCCACCGCTCGCCACAATATATTAAGTCTTTTCCCAAAGCGACAAATGTGGCACACAGCTAATAGTATTACCTACTGACGTCCACACGTAATAGGTTGCGTTTGTGTTTTCATTACAACTTATTTGCTTACACAGTAAAGTAATTTGTTGTGACACAGTTAATCGTCTTGCGGGAATATGCGCTCACGTAATTAAGTTAGTAAGTAGCCAGTAGCAAATTACTCATCAATTTCATACGTTCGCACAAATTCCTTTGATGTTCAACACCCCTAAACGTATAGCATTACGTAGGTATATAATAGAATAACAAGTTTACATAAATTATTGATGATACAAAGTATTTTATAATAAAGAAAACCTAAGTGAAAGTCATGTTTTTATTCCAGTCTAATGTGCGCGCTACGGGTCGTGGTCCTCATTCTATAAGGGTGCCTTCAGGCGTGATTCGCCTATATTTATCTACCACTACGCTTTCTGTTGTTGCCACTTAGTCGGTATTTCAGTATATATAGTACGGGCCTGACGGCCGACATGTTTCTAAGATAAAACTTATATTTTAATTAAGCTACCTAAAACAAATTTATATGTATGTTTACGCAACATTAGCTAAGGAGAGCCTTACTTGGGCAGCCGTCTGGCCCAGGGCGGAGGTCCCATCCACCGAGCGGGATCGGTAAAGAGCCAGGAGCTACCATGCGCCAAGACAACGGCGGTCGACGGCAGGTTAGGTTGAGCCAGTTTGAGGTCCACTCACCTCTATTATCCAGTGAAGCATTGAAGGTTATATATTTGACGTGTATATCTTTAGAAGCTTCAAAATTTTAAATATATAAAATTCTTTACTCATTTTAATGAAGGCAGGTCTCTGAAGTGGAAACTATGAAGAGAGTTTCGTATTCAACGTTTTTCTTTACAAATATCCACACGGATTTGATAAAAATTCGCAAGTATTTCTCGCGCTTGTTGCTCAATACCGGTTTATACATTCCTTTAGAACGTGAAGCTACATACTGCTGAGTAGTCCCTGGAGTCTCTACAACTTCTCGCGAACAGAGTGCCTGCATTATCAGTTTGTAAAGCACTACGTAATTTTGCATAGTAGCAAATGTGGAAAACCTTCTACTTATTGGTGTAGGAATTTTCAATGCCTTTACCTACTCTGAAATAAATCATCTATATCGCTATAAGAGTGCCATAATTTTAAGGTCGTATGATAGTAACATTTATAGCGTTTATTATCGTTTAACTGTTTTTTTTTGTTCTAGTAGTAAACAACTAGTCAGTGCGTTAGAGTACAAACAGTGATTTACATTTATGACAACATGTTACTGTCGTTGCTACATACTTAGAATAGCGTTGTCCACAACACTTCCGTTTCTTAAAAATTGTGCTACTTACATGTCATCCTCTTTTATCAGATCGTTGCGTCATTCGATGCGCAGACGCCCCAAGCCGATAGGGATGGGAAAAGGTTATTAAATATGACAATGTTTAGAGCCCTATCTGTTTAAGGTTTTTCAACGCTTTTTTTACAATTTGTGCTATAAAAATACCCTATCATAAACACTTTGTTGGAATTTCCGCGATAAAACACAGATGAGATAACTAATCAATGATATAATAAAATAATAAAAAGATTTGATGATTGCCTAGAAGAAACTCAACTTTATGCTTAACGCTGGGCGAGTAGTTAGTATAACTATAAATTCAATTTTTAACTGAACGAACGAATGGTTATTTAACCCTCCGTTTAATCGTCTATAAACTGTAAACCAAATAAATATGAAAAGTATTAACGTTAAGAGTGATATGTTACTAGCAGTTGATGTTTTGATTACATTTATGCATAAACCCCTAGGTAACTTTATGGTTTAAGTTGAACTTATACGAAACATAATCAAGCAAAACAACCACGAGCGCCTTAGAATTATTTTAACATTAAGCACCACATTCATATTCTTGCTCTCACAAATTGTCCAGGCGCTATAAGCGTCTAACTGACTGCTATTCGCCAAAGTAATTAGGTTAGTATTGTTATCGTGTTTGCTTTTCTCTCCCAAAGGAAGTAAATCAACGGGCTCGTTGAAAAGACAAATTTTCACCTACAAAATTATGTAGATGAAAGTAAACGAGAAAAGTCCGGTGTATAAATGTATTATGCAGCTTTGACATTTAATTTAGACGAGGGAAAAATTGCGATGGATGGGTATCTTTTTATTGCGTTTGTAATATTTTTTTTGTTATTCTGTATTTCTTCTAAATTCTGCAATTGCTTTAAATTATAATAATTATGTCTATAACTAATTATATCATAATTAATGCGCCAAGATATGAGGTTCTAAGTAGAAATTTAAAGATTTCTCTTGTATAGATACTCTCATATAAAAGAGCTTTAGACAAACAGCATGTAAACAGGTCAAGCTTATTGACCTGGTAAGTGACACTGCGGCAAAGCGAGTGATCGGCTGATATTTTTAACATACTACAAGGTACGGAAACGTTGAATACTAATAAAGATAAAACAATTTTACAATAAAGCAGACATCAATGAAATGTTAACCAATTTTCCTTCGTAAGATAATATACTTACTTAGTGTACTTCGGATGAATTACTAATTTCAGAAATCTTGAATTTAGACCGCGTTCAACTTTATATAACATCTAGATACTTTTCTAATAACCCCAAAGTTCAGTTATGTAAGTCAGATCATTATAATCTTGCGTTGCGGGTAAATAGTTTTAGTTTAAGACGTTGTAACTGGAATAAAATTATTTGGTTAATGTAGTCATTGGTGGAGAAGGGTCTAAATAATAACACATTAGTTAGTAAGAATAGATTTGGGCTTCTTAAAAATTTTGCATTTTGCCTTAAAAGCCTTAAAAGCTAACTGTAATGTCAAAAAGACGCTTTGTAATCCACCCATGCAACACTATAGCCGAGCACTATCTTACAAAAGCTCTTTGAACAGCTTTCATAATTCGTAAAAACCTTTTAGCTAACTTATTTTTGTCGCAATATATCATTGATTTGTTTAAAAGTATTTGATATTCATTTACATCTAGGTTTCGTCACTTCCAATATGACAACAGCCTTAACGTTATGCTTTGAAGTCTTATGAACAGAAAATACAAATGCCCGGAATGAAACATGCGTTGTGTAGTTTTATGATACCACGAACACGACAAGTGAAACTTTGTCACTTTCGGCGTAAAATTGATTTACTGTCGGGAATTATTCTTGGGTTTTCTCTCGTTGACCGGTTTATTGACTGAAGTGGCAGTGGGCAGGGCACATAGCTCGTAGAACTGACGGCCGATGGGGCAGAAAGGTTCTCGAGCCACGAACCGGAAGACGCAGCGTGGGCAGGCCTCCTACACGGTGGACCGACGATCTTGTGCGGGTCGCGGGAAGCCGCTGGATGCGGGCAGCGCAGGACCGGCTATTGTGGAGATCCTTGGGGGAGGCCTTTGTCCAGCAGTGGACGTATTTCGGCTGATATGATGATGATGATGATGATGATGACCGGTTTATTTGAATAACTAGCGTTATATTTATCCATGGTGATCAAGCGAACAATAACATTTATATCAATACATTGTACAAAACACAAACACCATGGAGCACTTGCACAAATTAGTGAGAATATAAATGATACACGGCCAGCTGATGCGAGCGGCGAGCCCCGCAATATAATAATACTGCAACATGCGATAGATGGACGAAAATTTGTATATGGTATTTTCTATTGTGATTAACATTTTTGTCATATTATAAGTAAAAAAATATATAAAATATTATTTTACAACATGACATTATTAATGAAGAATACGTTAGAAACTCTATTTAGGAATAATATACCACGGTTTTCAAATAAGAATAAAAACATACGAACGGCACAATTCTTATACGCATTTTGTATCAAAAGCCTAATATTTGTTTTATAACTAGTTCAATTTCCTATGTAGGTCAAATCTTCTCATGGGTCACACATTGATTGACGGCGGTGGACGTTCAGGTCTAATTGTTTGCATCCTGTGTTTGCAGCGTCTGAGTATTAATTAAATATGCATTTTAGTAATATAAATAGTATGAATGAACGGTAATAACGAAATAACGGTAATTACGGTTATTCTTTATATTCTGTATGTAGTGTCGAACGGGAAGTACTTTTATTTTTTTAATTTCTTAAGCATATCCTGTGACATTATTTACACACGGCCATTTGATCCCAATCTAAGCAGAGCTTGTATTATGGAAACTAAATAACTGATATACTGCTTTATTCATATAAAGACTCTCTTAAATCAAAAGAAAGTCCTTTTGGTAGGATTGTTATTGTATTTAATTTTAATCTTATTATTACCTTATTATACTGAAACATATAAAGTAAACTAAAACCTTTGCTATATAGGTACTCCTTATAAGGCTTAAACGCTTCAAAAACCAAGAACGAACATTTTTTCTATCGGATTCCACTTTCACATCTTAACAATATGCTTGAATCATTTTCGAAATCATGTACCAAGTTAAGTATTCTGTTATAAAAACATAGTGACGAACTTTTTTCCCTGAAGTTATAAAATTTATTCTCCGACTTAAGATAATCCTATAATTATATTCATAACTTACAAAGAATAAAAAAGACATGTTCCTTTTTGTACATAATATAATTTGCTTAGGTACGTTATTCATTATTTATTTATATTCCATTAAATTTTTACATAAATAGACAATTATTTCATTAAGGGTTAAATACACATAGGTTTAATAAAGGCTTCGCGCTTAACACAAGGTCTTTGGACCTAAATGCTCGAAATAGTTTATAATTAAATTATAATAGGTATCGCGCCCCCAACAAAGGCATCTGAACCATTCGGGCTAAAATCTCTCAACGTAATTTTGTCCAGGTGTTTTGTTTCGTAAATTCATATTTATTTTCTTAATTAACAAAGCCTTTGTTAACGTAAGCTTAGAACCATACATATTTTTTACGATGCTAAGAATATGAAAGATTTATAGCAGAATCAGTTCATGTTTCATTTTTCATATTATAGAACTGTTTCAATGTTGATACCATATTGATAGAATAAAGATTTATGTGGCTGTTTAAAGTAGGACATATAGTGCACTTCCTACTTTCGGAAGATGAATTGAGTTTACAACACTTGGTACAGATATATATGGATTTAAGTAAAATATTAAGTAGCGTCCACTCTAACTCAGTGAAGGGCAATAGTAAGCCTGAGTAACGGGCAGTCTCTAAAACAAAACTCCAGATTAGTTTTTGAGATATAATTGGTTGGACAAGTGTGTCATCCAAATAGCAATGGAGAGGGCTATGCTCAGAGTATCCCTGCGTAATCGAATCAGAAACATCGAAATCAGTAGGCGAACCAAAGTATTACACTAATATTATAAAGAACAAAGTTGTTTGTTACTTCTTCACTTACGTCATTTCACGTCTAAACGGCTGGAGCGATTTTAATAAAATTTGGTATGAAGTTAGCTGACACCCTGGATTTACACATAGGCTATAATTTATAATATAGTAGTAGTAGCTAGTATATAATACATCTTTAACAACCTTTTTTTTAATTTAACTGTATTACCTACCTAATAACATTAGTAACGTATTATATTTATATATTGTTACAGTACATTGGGACGATGGATGTTCCACGCCCAACAAGCCGCGTCGAAATCGTTGCTGCCATGCGTCGAGTCCGTGTAAGTATACCTACCATTAGCGTCAGTTGCCACAGAAGGGGGGAAGATAGGAAGAGTGCGTCAAAGTGATATCAGAAGTAGGTGATACGTTAACGAAATGAACTCTTTTTCTCTCCACTCCGCTGCTGTGGAATGCGGATTCTATACTTCTTTTAATACGAGATGCGACAACACTACTTATATGGTTATATGCGCTCACTATGAGAATGAAATAACCGGATTTACCAGTTCCCTTTTCTTCCGCTTATAATATATATATATATATATATAAACAGCGCCTCACAAAGAGTGGTCATTTTTAATTGTTCATTGGAGGAATTCGTGAGAGTTACTCTGGATTTACTTAGTAATAATTAGTAATATTGTTCGCATTATCGCATTGGGTACAAAACCTGTCATGATAATGTTTAGTAGATTAAATAAATAAATATTTTTTATTTTAGTTACATATATTTTTTATATTAATTACCTGACATGGCAGCTAAACTTCAGTGGGAATTCTTTGTTAAAAAATAAACAAATACAATTAAATCTTTATGATGAAAAATCAATAAATTTTGTTTCATCTGATTACTATCAAACTTTACAGGTACTGTGAAGTTTGGTAGGAAATGGCCCTCCTGCCTGGAAGTACACTTTTACTGCTATAGCCTCACCTCCTAACAAGAGAATCAATCAACCTGTACCATTAGATATCGTTGAAATTGATTGCCGTAGTGTGGTGACCATAGATCTAATAGGTGTGACAATTTTTTCGCATATCTACAGCCATTATAATCTCTTTTGGTGTAATTAATCGGTCATACACGGCTCCATGAAAGAGGTCCTACTTTACGGGAAGCATGTACAACCTGATTATGGATATGAATATAAACCTTATCATTACGCACTGACTTGATTTGTTTGTGCGATATCTGTACAACTGTATATATGAAACCAATACTTATCTAAACTAAAGATAACTAAGTTAGCTTAATACCTTCTAATTACCCTCTCGGGCATACTTTGACGGAGCGAAACAGATTTATTGTACCCACTATTCGGTCATAAAATTGATTTAGCTAAGTTTGCAAAATAAACTAATAGTGTTTACTCTTTTTATGTTTCAGTTAATTATGGCAAAACTTATTTTCATCTTAGTATTCTTTTAATTGAATGGGAATTTCAGAGCACTTACGGAATTACCTTTTGAGTGTGTAGGTCTAGATTACATTATGTCAGGCCACACACAAAAATGTGAATTTCATTTTACAAGTATATAATGTAAATTTAGGATAGTTAATTATACCATGCACCGTACCGTATTACCAAAATAAAGAATTTTGTTACATGGTATTTAAAAAAATAGATGAGACCCAATTTCCCCGTTGTTTTGAGATCAGTAAATAAAAGATATGAGAAAAATACCGGCCCATTTAAACAAAATTTGATGTAGGATAGCATTTTCCATTGAATCAAAATAAGAATCAGTGGCCAGACTACGGAGAAATAAGGCGTAACAATAATTAAAAAAAAATTAAATACATTTAAGTATTAATTAGACTGATTTTTTAGTAGCATCGTTTGTAATAAATGAATGTTGTGGTCGGTGCTATGTTCCTTAAAACAGTAATTATGATACCTCAGATCGTGCTGAAGGTCCTCTCGGTTTTTAATAACACATGATTAGTATCAGATATCGACCTAATTAGATTTTTCTGGTATTAATACATTATTTTTAGTGGGCCGGCGGATTTTTGCCGGCGAATTAAAAGAGTATATTTGCACGGCTGTATTGAAGTTAGGTGGAGTGGGAATGTAGGAAAAAAAAAATATTTCTTTGTAGTAAGCGGGCTGTAATGGAAGCCTATGCTCAGAATTTATCTCCGAGATTAAATCAGGAATGTTTAAATCCGCACACCAAAGTAACCAACAAAAGCCGACGAGTAGCCAAGCTGTAGTGGCACATCACTCGCAAAACCAACGGCTGCTGGGGCACAAACCAAAAGACGCAGCGTGGGCAGGCCACCCTCAAGGGAGATCGGTAATCTTGCAAGGATCGCTGGAAGCCGCTGGATGCAAGTAGCGCAAGTTCCGCCGTTGTAGAGATCCTTGGCGGAGGCCATAGTCCTGTAGACGTCATTTGGCCGTCGTGATGCAGCGTGCAAATGTGACTAAAGTTAACAATACTTACCACCGTGCACGAGCGCGTATCATAAATATTGAACATACTTACGCATGACTTAATTAACCTCATTTACTCATGAAACTGAACAACATGTAGCACCTAACAAAATAAGATTAAACTTCCCATACAAAAATAATGATCAGCTTTTGGCTATAAATATTTTTCATATTTCTTAATACTTTCATATAGTTTTCTTTAATTTGTTAAGTTATTAACATTATCTGTATTTTCTTCACTAATATGTTACTTACAACTTGTACACGTATGTTATCCTAACGCATGCATACAGTTACGTTGACGAAGATAAAGGATAGATAACGTAAACCTAAACTAGTCTGAAACATAAGGTAAAAAGTTTTATCCTATTTAATTATCTGTTTCCAAACCAGTCAGTTTCAACTAAGTAAAAACTGGGTGTCTGTCAGACTGAGCAAAAAAGGGAATTTTGGAAACTCAGCTCTTTAGAGGGTAGAACAAGGGTTAGGGGATGAATGTTTGTGTTGCCTTGATTAGGGCGCGCTGTTCGCCATCTAAAGAACTATCCCGCATCTGTGGAGAGATACAGTGATACCAGCATCGGTTATTCTGCGCTCGCGGAATTTTGTTCATATTTCGGTAACTGTGAAACAAAATAGCATGCAAATAGGAATTTAAATATATGGTAATTGAAAAAAAAACTTGTGTGTACTTATGTACACGCGTTAGAAGTTATACTTCTTAATATACAACTTGAACATAGTTATCAATTTTCATACCACCTAGAACTAACGTCATGCTGTTATTTTTACGATGCGCGCGCTGATGCGCGGGCATCGTAAAAATTCACTTTCATACCACCTAGAACTAACTTCATGCTGTTAAATTTTTGGTGTCGGTGTGCGCGCGCATCGTAAAAATTCACTCTCATCATTTTTCTCCATCGCGCCAAAAGAAGTATAACTTCAAAAACACAGACATATCTACGACTTAAATCGTCTCGCGTTGCGAATGTCAACCTTTTAGTGTTCCAAAGTATTTTTGTTCTTTTTGTCGTAAAAATTTTTAAGCCTTACAGATGGTAGTTGACTTTGGTAACATATAAGGAGTGTTTATTTAGTTAGTTTTCTTATTATGTTTGTTCCAAAAACACACATCCAAAATCTAGGTATACATGTGTTATACTAGTATACCCTTTTAAAGATCGTAGATGGAATAAAATAAGCGTTTCAATTATAATTGTTAGAAGTAGTAAATATAATTAAGAATTGCCACAAAAAGAACTTGGTTTCATAAAAGCATGGAGAAAATAAAGTATTACTCAAACAAGGTCTAAAAATCACAGTCTATGGGGAGATCCCAAGAACACGCTCCAAAGACGTTTCGATAACTTTTTGCATCAGTTGATGGGAGAGGTTGTGAATTATAAAGTAAGATGTCTAAAAAAAAATTACTTGTCGCAAATGTATACTATGTTTTCTTTTACTGGGGCGGGAGGATAGAATTAAAGGTTATTCTTAAAATATTTAATTTTATATTTTGTTCTATATTTTGAACTTAGTAACTTTCAAATGACATTTGACAGCACAATCTTCTGAAAACTACCCCTTCTGTTTATTATCGGTTGTAAACTTTTTAGAAAGTTGTATATATATTATTCTTCTTTACTTTCATAATTATAGTTTTTATAAATTTCTTTACTCATTTGACGTGTGGTGCAGTTGTTCAGGTGATCCCATCTCTCGTGTCCTGGTCCGTGGACAACTATTAGTGTAACCCGTTTTAGCGTTTTATATCTAGTGCAGGCGTTGTATTAATTGAAAAATTAAAATAAAAAAATACAATAGAAACTTGGCAACGAGAATATTTACTTTAGTAATAAATGAAGTATTGTAAAAATATTAAATGAGATGAAATTAACGAATGAAAAGAGGTGTGTAAGGGCAATGTACATTTCAATCATAGCAGGTTAGCTAGGGTGACTCTCCTCTCCGCTGACGAACCTTCAGCGGAGAGGATCGCATTGGCCCTCAGCTATTAGTCGAATTAAGCTACAGGCTGAGACCCTTCTGCGCTAGCCAGATTGTTGCCTTCCATTCTTCAATTTTAATAAAATAATAGCTAAGTGACTTGTTATTTATTTAAGCATCTAAAAAAATATATGTGATAAGACAGACCACACGGATGGACAAATTTTGGTTGTTACTATTATATATATTCATATATTTTATACTCTACTATGTTGATGCTCTGCATTGTGAGTTTGGCAAGTACAAGTGTATGTTAATACCCAAGTGCTGAATTAATTTCATTATTTCATTTAAAAATGTATTATATTTTATTGATATTGTCTTTTGGTTAAAATATCAAAACATACGCTATTTCTTAGTAGTAGTCATGATAGTATACTAAACACCATTGTGCGGCCCTACATTGTAATTCCAATCAGAAGGTCGGTTCTTACTACCTAGCTTATTGGAATTCTGTTCGTGCAATTGAAGTGGTGAATGCGTGTGTTAGGGTTTTACAGGCTAAAGCACAAAAATAATATAAATAATACATATTTTTGCGTCGACTTTAAAATAGCGCTTGTCATCTTATCAGACGAAAGATCACTGCTGGACAAAGGCCTCCCCCAAAGATTTCCAAATTATTTTAATTATTTACTACGACGACAAGTTGAGACCTGACCGCGGTGACGTTGTCGGAAATACACCTTTAGTTTCCGTCCATTTACATGAAGTCAAATCTGTCATCATGCACAATGTTAAAAACCATTTAACCGGGCCCCTGAAGCCGACGTGTATCTCGCATTCCCACGTGCGTCGGCTTCAGGGTCGTCTTAGGGCCAGCGCAGACAGAGAGGAGCGCAGCGGAGAGGATTTTATTAAGGCACTAGAAAATCAAATTAAAATTATTTAAATAAAGTGCATATTGTATGCTTGAACATTATATGCGCGAGAGTGCGCGAGCATTTTATGTCAGGTTCAAGCATAATGCACTTTAATCGTATAGCTCTAAAGTTGATTTTCTAGTGCCTTAATAAAATCCTCTCCGCTGCGCTCCTCCCTGTCTGCGCTGACCCTTAGGCGATTGACACTGCACCGCATCATGCAACGTAGTGCGTGAGTACTGTACGTGTTCTTACGTTGCTTGTAAGGCGATTGGCACACTGCTGCAACGTCACCGCGCTCAGGTCTCAACTTGTTGCGAAAGGATGGTACTTAGCTAGCTTATTTAAGTAATTGTCAAAGCGATTATTTATAGGCTTAGCTAACGAAATTTATAGATTTAGATTATATTTTACTACATTTTGTCTGATAACGCGTGTCTATTTTATGGTAGTAATTACTGCATTACGTACGTAGACAGAGAAACCAATAGACAAAGGCACCGTGAAGCCGCGACTGAAACAAAGATAGTTTGTCAATGTGTGTGTGTAATGTTGCCAAAATAATAGCACTCCCTGTTTTTGGGGGGGAAATTCGGGAATCGATCAATCGCATTTTTTTGTCAGATTAATTGTACCGAAAACTATTGACCAATGTCTTTTTTGTTATTAGCATCATTTGAAGCAAATTTATAGGTCGTCGAAGTTATTTTCTAAATCTACAAAACATAGTTCAAAACTTATGCATTCGTTTTATATTTGGTCTCAAAAAATATAACCATGTCTCCAACTTTCGCAAGGATCTCAAGTGGCTCCCTATCCGTCTTCGTAGGAATGCTCGCGTATTGTATCTCTTATTCAATGTCCTTCACAATCCCTCATACCCCGCCTACCTACGGGAGCGTTTCTCCTTTATTCACTCATCTGATGCCTCCTGTAGGTCACACCTCAGATCCCTCCTTAAATTTCCTATCCACAAAACCGATTTTTACTCCTACTCCTTTACGGTGCAGGCCGTGAGGTTGTGGAATTCTCTTCCGCCTAACATCCGTAAAATAAACACTATCACTTTATTTAAAAAACGTGTGAAAGAACATTATCTCTTATCTTCATCCTAATATTTGTGTACATTGTATGTGTAGTATATTATATAGTCTTTATATATATATATATCCCCTCCTCTATTTATGTATTATTAGTATGTAGTGTATAAATACACTTAGTAGTGTATAGTTGATAATAGATGTCTACACACGGCATGCTCTTTTTCCAATTAGTTTCTCCTCTCGCGGGTCTGCTGGAAGATATTTCTATTGAAATAAGCAGTACCTTTGTGCTATTTTTTCCTATTTTTGTAATTTATTGTTATTTTTGTTTCTGTGTGTACATAAATTATTAAATAAAAAATAAATAAAAAAAAAAAGTTCAATTAAATAATACCTATAACGCATGATGTTATAGTTATTATTTAATTGAACTATGTTTCGTAGATTTAGAAAATAACTTTTTGCTATTGACATGCAAATATAATATAATAACTTTTTGCATCTTTTGAACTTTTTTCATTTGCCAAATGTTTTATTGCAATATTTTAACCACAATGAAACAACATTTTGTGCAAGACCGGCAATTGTGGATATCTTTGGGGGAGGCCTTTGTCCAGCTGTGAGTCTTTCGGCTGATAATATTATGATGATGAAGATGGTACTTGGTAAAGATTTTCATCCAAACCAAACATCGGAGTACCAAACGAAAACGATCGATTTGATTATAGGTCAACTGATACAGTGACAGACTTTAGTTCAATAAAGTAAAAAAAGGTAATACTTGAAAAGTTTCATGTCGAAATTCGGTCAAATATTTTTCGAACTTATGATAGGTAACCGGGAAATTCATTTTGGATCTTATAAAATGGAATAAAGTAACAATAAAACTATAGAAATTAAATTTTTTTTTTATTTTTAATATATAAAATAAAACAGAGGATACCAATGTATAAATACCACTTTATTGATGACTTGTAAAAATGTATCACGTAAACGTACTCCAGTTTCCCCAAGAAAATATAAGGGAAAAATGTATCCTTTACCTATTACAAAGCTCTTTATTGAAAAAAGGAGACAAAGAAATAGATGGCATAAAACAAGGTGCCCATAAGATAAGATTACTAAATAATATGACCAAAAAACTTAAAAGAGATACACAAACATGTTTTTTTCATGTTCTTTGTTTTCCCAACTACACCCAAAAAACGTTAAGGAAATCTTTGTTTCCGCTATCTATAGTGCTTAATATGTCAGCATCTTCAAATGATATTAAGGATTTGATTTTAAGTTCCGAAATAATATCTGATAAATGAGCATTTCGTTTCAACAAACGCCTATTTGTTTGACAGACAGCACGTATCTTTTTCTGAGATTAATAAGACCCTCAGTTTTTTTCTTTAAATTCACTTTAAGTTTTTTCTTTCTTGGTGTATCTTCATCTGCAGGCATTAGCAATTTTCTTCTCGAGATACTTTTTATGTTAACGTCGTCTTGCAAAACGGCACTTAATGATGTGGAAGGCAATGGCTCATCTACCTCTTGTGTCGCCACAATCTAAAACATTAAAGAAAAATAAATAAAAGCACACAGATTATGATGGCAATTAATGTTGTCATATTACTATGTAGAACTAGCAACTAAGGCCACCCTGTCTTGTTTACCTTTATGTATTTACTGTAGTATTTTCTTAACTATTGTAATTTTAATCTATATTAAATGATATCTGTATTTAACATACTTATTTGGATAAGGATTCAGTATTATGATGATGATGACGGAGAATATATACCTTGATAGTCTTTTTCTTGTTTTGTAATAATGATAATGCATCTGATACTGGCGATTCATCAGAACTTCCAAATTTAACAGCTCTTATCTGCAAGGTAAATATAAAATTATAAACTGTATTTTGCAATATACTTATAAATTAAATAAGAGTAATATAAATATAATATTTACTGTAGTTGGTACTGCATCAGGATACAAAACAGTTTTCTTCTTCTTTTTTATCAAAAAAGTTTCCGGAAAGTGATTACTACATATTTTAGAGTATTTTGTGGGGGTCCAGTCTTTTCTTCCAGTCGCTTCAATCCATTTTCTGCATAATCCTGAGTCACCTGGAAAAGTAAAGATAACTGACTTTTATAATCAATATTCATTCTATGAAAAATCTGATGTTTATCACAAATTAAAAGATGCTTTAAATAAATTTGTAAGCTAGCACATTTATACCCTTTATTATAGCTGAACTTCTACTACATTTAAAGCAAATGTGTCAGATAAGTTTGTATAAGATATGGGGCTACATGGAAAAACCTCTCAAAGATAGAAACTTTTTACTCAGTTGCGAAATGGAGGGGGTTAATTCCAAGTTACCTAAAGGAGTCTCCATTTAGGTAGATGTATAAATGAGCCTTAGAAATTAATTTGTTTAAAATTAAAATATTAAATTTCGATCACTTAAGGTTCAATTGCAATATTTATTTAAAACCATTATAGAAACAAATTAACAGCACATATAGTAAAAATCTTAAAGAATTTATCTCAGGCTGTCGAAAACTTTATTTGGAGTTGACTAATTTGGGAATTTTAAAATTGGGGAATTTTACATTTGAAGTTTGCAACAAATACCAGACAAAAATTAAAGGTTATAATAAGAAAACTTGATTAAATCCTTATATTTAACGAGTATTATCGTTACTAAATGCTATGTTTCAAGTAATTATCACTAAGAAACAATATTTAAGGACGACTAATAATAAAACACCGCCGTACTTACGAGTGAAAAGACACACCGGGAATTTTCTTCTCACTGTCCCTATTGCATGAAATAACACGACAACGCACCATTTTATTAGCCTAAATGTGGTTTAGGATCATTTACGAGTAATTTAACTGTAAACCAATCGTTTTATAATGTAAAATCAACAGAATAATATTACATAAACAAGATGCTACACGAACTGTCAAAGTTTGTTTCGCAATTAAAGTTGCTGACCTTGAAAAAACTGGTTACACGATACGGGACAGAAGATATCATAGTTGTGTCTCTGTCTATCACATTCGTATCGCGATTATAGCTCTCGTTCTTGAGTGAAAGAGAAAGGAATTGTCATTTGGTCTATTAGTTTCTCTGTCTACGATTACGTACTTATTCAGCGGCTGGTTTTTTATGGACCAAAAAGAATCAGAATTTCAATTCAGCCTTCTGGGCACTATCTTTCGACGACACAGGGATTATGCGACACCCTGTAGCTCTGCTCTGGTAGTTATAAATTGGTTGTATTTTCTCTCTTTTTTTTACTACTGGTCGTTTTTACAAATCTATACATATAATAAAATCGAAGGAAAGTCAAAACTGTACATTGAATATTTTTTTAAAGGATACTTGGGGCGTGATATACAATCGACATTGAAGCTAAAAATATAGTTTAGTCATAAGTCATAAGTAATTTTATTTGCAGAACACAGGTGATACAGGATGGTACAATAAATTCGTTACGGGATCCAAGACAGTTAAAGCGATTCCCCGGGACATGCCTGAGCTTCACCGCTCAGTGTCATTTCATTGTGTGCCACTGTTGATCCTGGCTTACAGGAGTTGCAGTGGTGGGTTAGAGGGAGGGACTAGCCCCGTTAAAAAAAAAAAGGATGGTACGGTATAAAATTTTAAAGTGCACTGTGTCTTACCCTCATGGGCATGCAAATATATATATATATATATATATTTTAATATTAAAGTTTGCAATTTTAAGTCACAGTCACCTTTTACAATATTCAATGCTTAGTAATAATATGATGAATATGATGACATGCGTGCTGAAATTATAACCCCAATGAGGTATATAATAAATAATAACATAATTTAAAAATAGTACATCTATTTAGCCTGATCAGTTGAAAAAATAATTAAGAAAATATTAAAATGTCAAAGAATTCGTAAAAATAAAATAATGTAAAAACAAATGTCAAATTAATAGTTATGTGCTACAAACTTATCTGGCCCGGTGGCCAAAAGTAGAACTAACGACGCCAGTTTGAAATGTCAATCGGCCTGTTATTCCATGACATTCCTGCCATTGATTGTTTGTTGCGCGTATTTATTTTCCTTTATGTGTATTTTAATTGTGAAAAATGCCGAAAGCTTTAAAAAGTGATGCGAGGAATGTTATATTACAAGTATTGAATTATATGAAGGAAGAAAAACGCCATCAGGCACCAATTATACCCTTCAATAAGGGTAGGTTCAGATGACAAGCGCTCAGCGCGCGTTGAATTTTTGTATAGTGTTCACATGGTGCGCGCTTGTCAGGCGTTAAACGCGCGTTGTTGCGGCCAGTTTGAGTTCTACATTTGTCGAAGATGGACGTAGAAACAGTTTTATCGGTGATTTTATACAGACGGCAGAAACGACACAACAGAAGACGGAGATATTGGGTTCACCCAATTTTGTCAACCAGGCTGACTGAAAGTCAGTACATTATTTTATATCCTAAGTTAAGGCAATTTGAGCCCAAATTCTTTAACTACTTCAGAATGTCCATCAAGTCATTTGATGACTTACTGACTCTCATAAACGACGAACTCGTAGCAGATAAAAACGCTGTGCGATATAGCATTTCACCGGAAGAAAAACTCATAATTACATTGAGGTAAGTTTTTTAATAATCAACATAATCTATAAATCAAATAAATCAAATCAACTTGTTTAGGAACAATTTTTTAAAGAAAAAATAACATTTTGTTACTCGCAGAATAACTCAAACTCTGATTCATTGCTGACATTAGTTGGTGCTGGCGATGGAGTAGGTGTTACTGGCGATGGAGACCCCATTGCTGTAGTATAACCATAATGTGCAAAATTATTTGACACACTAGACTGCTGTGATATATAATCATGATAACGAAAGCCTTCAACAGAAGCTGATGACTGATGACGCTGCTCTTGTGATAAATAATTTCTTCGTTGTGATACCGGGTAATTTTGATTTTCATATGTCTGTTGTTGTGGTCCTTGAAATTCATTTTGGTTTTGCAAAATTAAATTATAAATGGCAATTTTAGTTTGAAGTCGCCTATATTCCGGAATTTTTTTAATCTCTTTAACGAGTGACAAACAAAACAGCTTGTCTTCATCGTCATCTTCTTTTGGATGAGACACATTTTTCTGTGCTAAACTCTGCTCTAATATGTTTGCAAATCTTTCATCAGCAGGATTTAATTTTAGTTTTTTTCTTGAAGTAGATTTAGGACTCTTAAAGCCAGAACTTATTTCTACTTCAGCAACCTCTGACGAAGTTGATGCATTATCTGCATCGAAACTACTTTCTGTATCTTTGTTGGCAATTGATGCCTGTAGAAATCGTAGTCTATTATAATGAATATATGTCGAAGTTTTGGAAGCTCCTGATCCAGATTTGACAGTCTTTATTTTCTTCACCTCTCTCATATAATTATCCCGTAAACTCTTCCACTTTTTTTGCAGGGATGACGCTGAAAAAAAAACAGTATTTAGTAATAGTTTATGTTTGTTTCCAGATATTTGGCCATTGGATGTTCATTTGGGACATTAAGCTACGACTATAGAATTGGCAAATCTACTGTGGCTACTATAATACCACATGTATGTGAAACTATTTGGAAAAAATTAAGGCCCGTTGTTATGAGTGAACCAACGAAAGAAAAGTGGTGTGAAATATCCACGATATTTGAAAAGAACTCAAAGTTTCCCAATTGTTTGGGAGCCTTGGACGGGAAACATATACGGTTAATCCAGCCTGAACACACGGGTTCTATGTATTATAACTATAAAAATTATTTTTCGCTAGTTTTATTGGCGCTAGCGGATGCAAACTATTGTTTTGTGTGGGTTGACATAGGTGCCTACGGTAAAAACAGTGACTCAGGTATATTCAAGAATTCTTCATTGTACAAAAAGCTGACAGAAAGGTCATTAGATCTACCTGAGCCAAAGGCATTGTTAATACAAAATAGACCGACAACGTTGCCATATGTGATAGTGGCTGATGAAGCTTTTGGCATGATGGAGAATTTAATGCGTCCATATGGGGGAAGGTCACTAACTTATGCTAAAAAAATATTTAATTACCGTTTGACATTAGCACGCCGGTATGTTGAATGTACTTTTGGCATAATGTGCAATAAATGGCGCATTTTACACAGGCCGTTAGATGTTAACATCGATTTTGCAGAAAAGATCGTAAAAGCGATATGTACACTAAATAATTATGTCAGAATCAGGGATGGCTACAATTTTGAAGACACACTTTATACGCCACCCCTGGAAAATCTAGCCTCACATTATACCGGACGTGCTGTGCGACAGGCGGATAATGTTCGAGTACATTTAACAAACTATTTCATTAATGAAGGAAAAGTAGATTGGCAGGATCGTTATATTTAACTTGTAACACAAACCGATTGTAAATGTAAATAAATATATATACTCACATAATATTTTCTTCTTTTCTTCATTGTCATGTCCTTCACAAAATATAAGGACGAGTTCTTCCCAAGCCCGTCTTCTCAAATTCTTATCTGAATAATCGCTACTTGTCATGTCCCATATCGCAGGACGTTTCTCTATTTCATCAATTAATAATTCCGTATTAAAAGCTTCGGTTTCCATTTCGGACGATTTTCGGACGAACTTGACGAACCCTAAAATACGTCTATCCGCGTCGAAAGCGCGCGCTCAACTGAACGGAAACATAGAAAACCAATGATCTCAAAGCGCGCGTTAACGCGCGTTGACGCGCGCTGACAACAGTCGAGCGCTAGCGCAGCGTTGAACGCGCGCGTTACTAAAACGCGCGTTAGCATGTGTACGGCCTGAATAAAATGTATGTAGTTATAAACGCGCGTTATCAAAACGCGCGTTGAGCGCTTGTCATCTGAACCTACCCTAAGTTGTATGAACGCGTAGCTGCTGCTACAGGTTAGTGTTGTCAGCTTCTGAAAAAATACGAAACTCCCCCTCGCATTTTAAATTAAAATACATATTTTAAAATACTCATTATTTATTTAATTTTTGCTATTTCCTTTGTAGGTGTCCGGGAGCGATTTGTAAAAAAACTTGTGAAAGAAAAAGAGCAAGCAGATCAGAATATTGGTAGATCGAATTCTGAAATCCTATCATTGACTGCAGAAGCTTTTGATAAAATAACAGTCAATGAATGGCAAAAGCATTGCAATCATGTGAAAAAATATTGAAAATGTGTATCGAAAAAGGGATGGATACTTAGTTGAGCTTTTCATCATTCATTTAGGTAGTGATAGTGAAAGCGAAAGCAGTGTTTCCGATAATGATGATAATGAAATGACTTCTGAATTAAACCATTCCGGTGACATAATAATACCTAGAGTATCTCCATTAGAAAACACTCAGCATACATTTTATGTAAATGATCATAATTATTGTATAAAAGTATAAATATTTGTAATGACAGTATTTGTTTGCTTTTTAGTGAAGTAACATTTACGTTACAATGTTCATATTATTTTACCCAATTTATTGCAAAAAATAGTTACTAGCAACACTAAATGCGATAACAGCGACGCTGCCAGCGGGCCAGATAAGTTTGTGGAACTGTATGTAATACGTAATGTCAAATATAATTTATAATGTCAAATACTTATAAATTAAGATATCGAATATAATTGATTGATTGATGATGTCAAACTAATATATTCGTCCATCCTGTTGTTTTTAGAATTTTTGTCTGTTTGTCCGTATGTATGCCCGGGCTAAACTCAAAAAGAACTATACTGCATGGGTTTACTTCAAATTTTGTATGAATATTACTAAGAGGTGGGGTCAACATATAGGCTACATATTATCACGTAATCGCCTACAGGGGAGGAGCTGTAATAATTTATAAAATTTTACGCCGGTAAAACCGCGGGTCACAGCTAGTACTATTTATATTGTCAGTTTATCCTGCTAATATTATAAACGCGAAAGTTGTAAGTATGGATGGATGTTTGTTACTCTTTTACGTAAAAACTACTGATTGTATTTTAATGAAACTTTACAATAATATAGCTTATACATCAGAATAACACATAGACTACAATTTATAAAGATATTATGTGAATTGTCCAAAATATAACGATAAGTGTCAAGTAAGTAGGAAAAATCTACCATTTGCGAGGTATTCCAGCATCCACTGCCAAAGCCGCTAGAGGTACACATTCTTATAATATTATAAATGCGAAAGTTAAGTAAGTATAGATGTATGTTAGTCATTCTTTTACGCCAAAACTACTTTAACGCGGGTGGAAGCGCGGGGCGCAGCTTGCAAGTTAATACACTTCATTTGCATGTTATCAAGCAATGTCATCTGCACAACACCATGATATAATATAGCGTCTTAGCTTAATTTATCATTCGGTTTTATTAAAGAAAAAAATACAAAAGAACGGATAAAAATATATGACCGAAATACTGCTTTTAAAATATATTGAAGTATAGCCGCTTCCCTCTTGTAATTTGTCCACCTGAATTATCACAATTTATTTCCGCGTTGCGAGCGTTTTCTCCAGGTTCTTTATTCTTACAATTGCAATAAATAAACAACATTTTTTAATCCCATTGTTAACGTTTGTTGATTTTATATTTCCTTGTCAAAAAGGCAAAACGGAGTCTAGATGATGGTTGGAGTCGGTTATGATTGTCCACGGGTCTCTAGGCAGTTACAACTTATGATTTGGGTATTTTGTGTGGAATATAAAATCGAAACTGAAAATTGGACCTGAAATACTTTTTTTACCTGTATTATACTGATGAAAATATTTGAAATACACTCTGCATTTGTATTTCTAATATTTTAATGTAAAACTCAATAAATGGGAGTCCGTCAATGCTTTTAACAAGTTTTAGACTACAATTATTTTACCCGCAAGCTGTGCCTAAATCTTCCTAAGAATTTAGTATATTTTTTAATTTTATTAGAATTAGAAAAATTAGTATATCATATAGTAAAGCAGCATATATTAAATAAAATTACCACGGGGAGTATTTTGACGAACTTTTTTGCAATAATACGCCATCCTCCAAAACATATCGTATCGCTACAAATGGAAATTCAATCCATATCACCTAGATAAATGGTCGTCTGCCACCGTGAATTGCGCAAGTTTTTTTTTCTGCGGACTCTCTGTGGATTCAATTAAATGCGGATCCGGTATGTCAAAGCAACTTTCAAAAGCAAACTTATTCCTTTCTTAAAGGCTGAGAACGCACTTATGGCCTCTCTGGTATAGCGAGTGTCCACGGGCGGCGTTGATGCCCAACGACAATCGCAACCGGCCAGAGGGGCCATGACTTACCATCAGGCCGCTTCCTAGTTTGATTTGCTATTTTATATATCAACATTATATCTAATAAACAACATTTTATTTGGTTAGGCATGGACCAGATCAGCCAAAAACAAAAACAGAGTATGCATTCTAAACTTCTTGACTAGATACAATCATCGACATGTTTAACATAATTGCCAGTTCTTTTTACAAACTTGGGTATTCTATGAAAGGAATATGAGTAGCATGAAAATAATGCTATTGGGTTATAGATATGTGTCCCATTTCTACAACACTCTGAGGTCTAGTTCACCCTTGGCCTGAATTTCAGTTCATTCCCTCCAAATTAGCTAGTATGCATGACTCGAACCTCTCCGGTTGGGCTTTTAGTCGAAGAGTATCTTGATACAACTTAGATGTCGTGTATATTCATTTCATAGGGAGTCTAATATACTAATAAAACTACTACATGATGCACCGTGGCGGAACTGCAATTTGTCGAGTTTGTGCTGGTATTAACTTTCTGTTCAGAACTTATGACATGACACACTAGACCGAGCTAATGCTTCCGATTTATGACCCATTTAATGAACTGGCTTTTATATCTCGGCCGTTAAATCTCAAAATATTGAATTAAACCCGTAAAATATATCCATATATTTTTAAGAATGGATTGATGCATTTTATTGAATTATCTGAAAATTTTAATTTATTTTATTACGGTTCATTAAATAAGCCATAAATCGTAAACGGTAAGTTTTTCTATACATTTTACATGAAATAAAAGATTCAAAATTTTATTCTCTATCGTAATGATCTACATAACTTTTGTCCTCAAGTGCATATGTTACGAGATATCTGCCAAAAACTGTTTGAAGTGAAAACTTCTCCATACGCGTTGAGCACTTTTTGGGTGAACAAAAAGCATTTACCTAACTCACGTCATCGTTACCGCATACTTCCTATTAGCTATACATTTGCATA
This sequence comes from Pseudoips prasinana, assembly GCA_951640165.1. Classification (NCBI taxonomy): domain Eukaryota; kingdom Metazoa; phylum Arthropoda; class Insecta; order Lepidoptera; family Nolidae; genus Pseudoips; species Pseudoips prasinana. Next base: position 20,160,781 of record OX621234.1, on the reverse strand, counting down.
TTATTTATATATGTACATAGATATATCTACGTGCGAAGTGTTAACTTTACCATATCGTACTTTACTATATTGTAGATTATTTAGATTAGAAGTGTATAAAATAGTTTTCACTTCTATCGGCAGTCCCCAAAGACTGCCACGCATGTTTTTGTGTACTAATTTGGAAACGTGCCAGGCTGGGAACAAGCTCTGAATGTGACAGTGTATAGGTATAAATAAGAAAAAAGATAATTAAACGGATTTCATTTATCAAGTCATCAGCTCTCACTATAAGAATGAAATAAATACGGCCGGGTATTCACTCAGTCGTATTTCCTCCGTGACGGTAGCACATAATAAAAACGTAAGTATATCCATCGTAAAACTCTTGATTGGCCCCAATCACCGAATTTTTTAGCTTAATTCCATTTTGACAAACATTTTTATATTTTTTTTATTATATACATATATAAAATAAGACTAATAATAATGCTATAGAGAAAGCAACTTCTTGTTGAAATATTTTACTTAATATACATATAATTATCTTACATGTCTAGAGTCAAGTCTCTATTGCATAATACTGAACAAATTAAAGAAAACTATAATTGGTCAGCTAATCTGCACTTCATATGGGCAGTTAATCTTTTCTTTTATGTATTTTGCAAACTGATAACCTCGTTGAGATGAAATGTATAAACATTCTGCTTATGGCACAGTCACTTCTTCATAGCTAATACCCCACCAAACCATCACTGAAGTCGGATATTGCCAATTGCACTCTGTCGACTAATTGGGAAGCTTCCTTAAAGCTCTGAGCATACATACGGTTATTTTGTTTGTTAAAATGTTGCTCAATTGTAAAATGCTTCTCATCCGTAAATAAAAAAAATCTGTGACCATCCTTTGCGTACCGCTTCAGTAGTTGTTATTTTACCACCCTATTCATTTTTAAATTACCACTTAAGAAATTACCAGTACGTCTCTTAAAGGTTGCGAGTCCGAAGTCATCTTTTAAAATACGTGATATGGTTCTAGGTGCTATCTTCATCTCCCGAGATAAAATCTTTTGCTTTCGGACATTATTTCTTCGAATTCTTTCCCTTACTGCTTTGACCACTTTTTTCGTACGAACACTACTTGGACGGCCAGATGTTTTTCTGTCACAAACAGCGGAGGTCTCATTTTACCAATTAATAGCCCGGAACACAAACATTTTACTAATACCGAGCGTATGTAGAGTTTTTTTTCTGTCCACTGATGACGACTGATATCCAATCCAAAAGTCTTTGTGGAAATGAATGAACGTGAATGGTTAGTCTGGATACGAGCTATGGATTTTCGCGAGTGGTGTAGCTATGAGCAGAACAGAGTAACCATCGTAGGCGCTCCCAAAGGTGCCTCGCGGCGGCTCATCTTCTCAGAACATCTTATTCGCCCCGCTACACAGCTGAGAATCAGTGGAAACGGTCACATAATTTCGTAGCTTAGCTTTTTTATATCCTCGCATCATAGTATTGCACATCTCTTGAATTTGGTACAGGCGATTACAAATATCAATTTTCAGAAGCAGCGACCGAAATCGGTGGCTGCATTGTTATTATGTTCTACTCGGACAACTGTGCTGGTATATATGGCATACGCTGTAAAGACGATACTAAATATAAAACAGCAAAACAAAAATATTTAATTAAGTACCCCGCGACTCAGGGATTATTTCCCTAATGCGGTCGTAGTCTTAAAAAAATATTAAAAGATACACGCATATTGAAGGAGATTCCGCTCATTCTAAAATAGTGAGAAATCTCTTAAGTCAATTAATATCTAGCCATATACTAGATGCAACAGAAATAGTGGGCGTAACTTAAGGAGCTTATATACTTATAGGGTCTCCTTAAGCATATCTATACACAAAATTCCAAAACAGAACGTCTTCATTTTAATCTGAATCTTTAAATAACCACCATGTAATAAATCGACAAGCCTATTTAACGATATTTGGTTGGATTGGCGATTGGGAACAGATCCTTCACGGCACATATCTTAGACCTCATAATCGGAAGGACTCAATTTGAGTAACTTATAAAAAAAATCATCATTATAATCTCCGTGACGAATTTCCGTCAGCTGCACTATACATCATCTAAAATAAAATTTACGATCACTGGACGACGTATCAGGACTAGTCCCTCCCTCTTACCCACCACTGCAACTCCTGTAAGCCAGGATCAACAGTGGCACACAATGAAATGACACTGAGCGGTGAAGCTCAGGCATGTCCCGGGGAATCGCTTTAACTGTCTTGGATCCCGCAACGAATTTAATCAGAAACAGAAAAAAGGAGGAGTTAGAAAATGAATAGTTCCACTTCCCTCCAGAGCAAAGCGGGAGACAGAATGATGTAAAGAGATTATAGCCTCATAAAATGAGAGATTTGCAACTAGAGAAGCCAGCTGCAAAAGCACCGAGGATCAATTTAAGGGTCCTAAGTGAGCTGTTATATTTGATTCCAATAGTAGGTATGGCAAAAACGCTTAAACGCACGGAAGTTGTTCCTTGTTGCTACAAGATCCGTATAATAAACTACTCCAGATATTGGTTGCAAGCTGTTTAACATAATATCACGCTGATTTTGCCAGAGATCACACTCCCACAGGATGTGGTGAGCAGTTTGTTCATATTCGTTACTGGATGTTGAGCACAGACAGATTGGTGAAGATACTAATTTGAAACTATACAATTTACTTTTAAAATTGCCGTGTCCGGTAAGAAATTGTGCAACACAATGGTCTATGATTAGCCAAGTTTTATTTAACCGTTTGCGTACGTCCGGAAAGAACTGGTGCAGATGGCGACCCTTGGTTGACGTATTCCATCTACATTGCCATTCATTTAGTAGTTCGTTATTTAAGTCAGCTATTGGCATAAATAGCCTGGTTATTTTCGCACGGTCGCGTAATGATAAAAATCATTTTCTAAATTATCGCGCGTAGAATAATACATTGCTGCTCGTCTTTGTACTTCAAGATCAACCGGTAGTACACCCGCTAGGACAGGTAGGGCCTCTGTGCTCACTGTTCTATAGGCTTTACACAGAAATATCAACGCCAACCTCTGGCTTTGTAGTAATTTACGGCGAGCAGCTCCGATGGTAGCCCTATCAGCCCACACAGGCGAGCCGTAGCATATACACCCAAGATAGGTTGCCCCGTAAATGATTTTAAGAGTATTAAAAGAGAGGCCCCAGGTTGCCGTCGATATCCTTGTAAGTGCAAAAAAGTTTCGCTTAGCTTTTTCCCCAACTGATTTAATATGTTCTATAAACGAGAAATTCTTTTCTAAAACTAAACCCAAATAACAGGTTGATATTTTGCGTTTTACAGTAACATTATTAAGTTTTACGCCCGGGGGGGATTTTAGTTCACCTTTAAGAAGGAGTTGGTAGGTTTTATGAGGAGCAAATGTAAGGCGATTTCTTTTACCCCATTCACTTATCATACTTAAGCAAGTTTGAGCCAGATTTTCCAACTCTCTCCTGGAGTTACCCTGTATAAGTAAGAGGCCATCGTCAGCATATGCCGTTAGAGAGCAGCGTGATGGCAAGGGTAATGTCAAGAAGTCATCAAAACCCAAGTTCCAGAGATACGGCGCGAGTACTGAGCCCTGGGGGCAACCCATGGTTAACGATTGTTATAAGAAAGAAAGGTATTACCTATTATTTACCTACATCAATTTATCACATTTAGTAGATAAAACAGATACAATATTACATTGTACTTCTAAAAAGCATATTGATAACAATGGTTTCAGTGGATACAAAAGCTAAGTTTTGCATCTACTGGAACTCAAGGAGAGGTCATCTTGAACTTGGTGTCATCAGAAAGTAGCGAGTGTCGCTAAAGTCAAAAGACTGTAGAAATCAAATATATATAAATTTGAAATTCTTTGCGTTGCGCAAATTTGGCAATTTAGATTATGTGCGCAATATAGAAACGCAAAGCTAATTACGGAAAGGAAATTGTAGCTCTTGGAGTTGCTAACAAAAATGCATAAGGCACAATGCAATATGCAGTGCAAATATTTGGCGAAAATCTGATTGCTTTTAATTTATATAAGGCGCCTTGCAATAAATTCAATTGAGTTACTATAATAGTAGAACTCAAACTTTTATTCCTAAACAAATAGTTATTTGAAGTCTTATCGTAAACTTACCACCAATATTTGCCCATTATTATGTGCATATTATTTATGATAGCCGTGTGGTTTTCGGCGCAGAGAGAATAACAGAGTCATATCATCAGGTCCATATCATTCCGTGTCGTAAAAAGCGACTAAGGGATACATCATGCATGACAAGCGTGTTGCCTACGGAAAACCCCCCTTAATGGCGTTAAGGGAAGCCTATGTCCAGCAGTAAACAATATCAGGCTAATGATGATTATTTATGCACATAAATTTACGATTTAAAATGAAAGTGTGTAAATATAAGTAAAATATGTAAATAAATGGTAAATTTCAGTGATGGCCTGAATTATACAGTAACACTAGGTTAAAATGATTTCAATGTATAACAAATTAGTGTGGCTGATTGAAATGGATGGATGCAATGATTAATGCAATATGAGTGTAAAAATAGAATGATAATAAAAATATATTTGAAAATAACAATAACTGTGAGATCGTTCTTTATTTTATATAGTGAACGATCTGCCAGTTTCTGTTGCAATTAACTAATGCTATAAATACCATTTAGAACTGGGTATTTTAGGCTACGTTTATAGTATTATAATCCAAGTGTAGAATTGGTTCCTGTGCTGTTCTATGCACCTTGTTACCGTGACCGTTATTCAGCTGTCTTAAGTTTCTCGAGGAGCCCTTAGGAGGTGAAGTTAGCTTTAAGGGTGCAATGATGTCCGTGCTAACTTTTACGACATCCAGAAGCAGGATACAAAGCCAAAAGTGCCGCCAAGACTTAGGTGAAGATAACTTGAACCCGACGTGGAGGTAAAACAATATCAGAATTCCTCTGTTTGGTGTAGCTGCCGTTGGTCCAACGATGAGAAACTCAATAGTAGATTCGATAGCAGGTGTACAAAATGCATGGACTATATATACATAGATGTATATTATATGCTATATTACAAATTCTCGTTTTTATAACTGTACAGAAGTTATAAAAATTTAATGAAATAGATTATGTATGCGCGAGCGCAAAACGTGACTGACAGCTGACTGCCGAGCGTAGTCGAATCGACGCTGAAGCATCAGGCGACAGAAGAAGTCCACAGCAGGGTTAGGTTTAGTCGGTGCGATTCTGACATACCCACCCGCAGACACTTTTTGCGGGTGGGATGCGTAGGCATTCCTCTGCCTCACCAAAAAAGAAAGAGTCAGCTGAAATCGGTGACCCCGCCTCCTGGTGATTAAGTAGGTATTGTGCAGCTTTAATGTAATCAACACCTTTCGACACGAGAATACGAGTATATTGTCTTTTCGTCATTCATCTTTAATAAAATCTTTAAATACAAAATGTACTGAGAATGGGCGTTGAGATTCCTAGCTGTTTTAGATTTTGGCGTTAGAAAAGGCTCCGGGATGTTTGCAAGATAGCTGTTAAGTACTTAATGTTTCTGCCATTGTTAATGTTGTAAATATGGTGACTACAGGAGTGATTTCCGATTATTTTTTAAAATAACACTCCATTCTTGTGCTTGTAAAGTTATTTTCAAAAATAAATAAATTGAATATTGAAATTAGACAACTTTTAGGCTGTACCTAAAATGAATCAATTATTCCTTGAGGCGGTTTTAACAGTGTTTACGCTGATTTTAATGGATGAAGGTAGTAAATGTGTAGAAATAAATTAGAAATTGTATGCTAGCTGTTTATATTACTCTTTCACCTTTCGCGATTCCCAGCGGCAATATTTATGTTATGTTAGGTTAGAACGGACTACGCACCCGCATAACGTGTGAGCAAAACAAATATATTACGGAACCAACTGAAAGTCCATGAGGAGCGAATATCGTGTTATTATTGTAACGAAGAGCAATCGACCAATAATTATATCGCTGTATTTGTAACAAGGGAAATTATATTCAAAAGCAACCTATAAGAAACAAAACATCTTCCACGTCGGCTGGTCAACGAGGAAGATTAAGACCAAAACAATGAACAATGCATAAAAGAGAAGCTCTAGATTGACTTTATATTATTAAATTTATATTCAAAATATAGCTACTGAACCTACATACATCGACGGTCACCACAGCCTAGTTGGTAGTGCTCCTGCCTCCGAAGCTGGTGGTCCTGGGTTCGAATTCCGGTAAGTGCAAATATTTGTGTGATGAGCACGAATATTTGTTTCTGAGTCATGGATGTTTTCTATGTATTTAAGTATTTATCTATTTATAGAAGTATGTATATCGTCGCCTGGCACCCATAGTACAAGCTTTGCTTAGTTTGGGGCTAGGATGATCTGTGTGACATTGTCCCTATATATTATAATATATTATATATTATTACATGAGAAAATATCAGTACAACAATACATTTACCTTAGCCTTTACCTGTAGAGGGGTTCATGCAGAGGAGAAAAACCAAACTTTATCATAATATTAAAAACACTTCTAGATATCTAATTATCAAAAAATATCAAATCAACTTAGAAATTCTGTACTTCAACATACTGTTATATTCTGCTGAAATAAAAGGCTTTTTATTTTTTATTTATTATTTTTATCGAAAGCCTTGAATTTAATATTTTTTTTATTATGCTTCTGTTGCGGAACGACATATTATTTAATCCAACGACATTTTATTAATTAGGTATTTCAAACAAAACTTTGAATTAGTGCATGCAATTATTTAATGTGAGAGGTTTATGTAGATATTTCATATACTCATAGTATTTCATTTACAGATTCCATAATGTGTAAATGAATTACCATGAAGTTGTAAGAACCTTAAACTTAGTTTAAGAAATTTTGATAATAACTATTTTTTTAAATCTATCGTCTTCATTATATGGGCGGTTCTTAATATTTCTTATTTTTTTACACTTATGTGTTAGATACTCATTTTTTTATTTGATAATGTACACTTCCAAGGCGATCCCATTTAAGTTGTGTATTAGAAATTTTAAAGGTAGCTCAAAACCTCAATCTTTTACCCTGATGTGACGACTAGGAGGTAAGAACCAGGGCCGTCAACTTTACGTGCTCCTCTAGACACGGGCGTATTACACCGCCGACCTTCAAACTCAAGGCTGCTTCATTTTTCCTTCCTAGAAAAATTGTAAAAACCTATAACCTCGTTATCTTTGTTTTAAACTGCCAACAACAACGAGATAGTCAAGCACTAAGTAGACCACGAAGAAACCACATGAATTTTGCATTTTTTTTAACATAAGAAGATATCTGCAATAGGTACACCTACATAACGATTGGCCTGAATATACGCGCAAATTCTTGGAATCGAAATTCCTTTTACTAACAGCTAAGATTTATTAGTCGTATTTCGTAAAATGGGAGAACAAGTCTCAGAATTATGCATAAAGCTCAGTCTAACTTCATAGGTAGAATGAGTTCATTAAGGGTTCGGTGTTACACTGCATACAAATATGCGCGCAACTTTGCCTATGTCGAATGGTACCTACTTGTCCCGAAAAAAAGTTTGCTTTTATAAAGTCCTTAATAGCATTAAGCAAAGTTAAGAGCTGAGTGAGCATTTAGAGCTGTCATTTATTACATAAATGCGATTTTGGATATTGTTTTCTTTTTTTAAAGTTAACCTAATTCTAAACCTTCTGTCTTTGACAAAGTTTGTTGGTTATGGGTCTAAAATTATAACGAAAAAAGTATGTGAAAGTCCTGAAATATAAAATACATAATAAACGGTTCTGAACGGTGCTGAGAAATAAGCAACCGCTATTATCTGAAATTGACTTCTCAATGTTACCACCATTGTACATATTAAAATAATAATATGTAATAACGAAAGGTTACTCATTCACTTAATTACTACACACAAATTCTGAAAGTTTATTTGAACTGCTCGGCAGGTAGACAGTTCATAGGTTCGAGACGTTAGCTAGGAATGGTTTTCGCAACATAGAGCTGAATTTGGCGCCGATATCAAAAACCCGGTATTGCGGTTGGTAGCCATTTCCTTTTGCTACTACAGACATAAATAAATAAGACATTCTGGTAATGATATAAAACTATAGTAAGCATCTATACACATTGAATAATCCTGTGGATGTCGGTATTAGTTACATTGTAACCTCTTCAATTCTCATGTTTAAAACCGATCTGCCATGAGTGTGGTCTCAATGATACGGGAATATTATTTAGTCTCCTAGTAAGAATTACTAGGGAGACGCAAGTTATTGTATCCTTATATGAGGTAGACGTCTACCATTGAACATAACTCAGTTTTATTATCATCCTTCATAATTATTTGTCGATCATTTTTAAAAACGCACTTACTCAACTAAAATAATCATAAACTTAACGGCATTGAACTAAAGCTAAAAGTAATTTGCGAGAATATAGCCAGGTTCCGATATGATCTCAGAATCTTTATTTTTGTAATGGCAATACGACCTCCTTATACCCTCGTCACAAACTTATGACGTATCCACAAACACACTTGATAAACGTGAGATAAATATTTTAATCTAGCTGTGTTGATCCACTTTACTAACTTATGATAACTAGGTACATATGGCACAGGTGTTTGAACACGGTAGATGCATTAATCCATTTAGCGATAAGTTTTAGAAACTCACCTTCCATTGTATAGTTACTGTTTTAAAAAACCCACTTCAACTTTTATTTGTAATATCCGAATTTAAAAAATATATAATATTGATATTTATAATCAGAAAGTATTTTAAAAAGAAAAAAATATGGAGCAATAAAGCAATGGAGAGGACCGTGCTCGGAGTATCCCTGCGAGATCGAATTAGAAATGGCGAAATGCATAGGCGAACCAAAATAATCAACATAGTCCAAAGAATGGCCAAACAGAAGTGGCAGTGGGCGGGGCACTTACCTCGTACAACCTTCGGTCGCAGAAGCAGAAGGTTTCTCGAGTGGCGACCCGAAAGAGAGGGTGGGCCGACCCCCTACAAGGTGGAGCGACCATGGATTCTGAAAAAATTGGGTTAAGATTCCGTAAACTAATATTAGTAGCGGAGTCGTCTCTTTCCTCATATTTTTGATTCAATGATTCTAGTAAAGTCGGTCCGGCCGCTATTAAGGCTAGGTCGCAAATGGGACTAGCCTAGCCTATTTTACGTAAATGCTTTTGGGTATTTTCGATTAACTGACTACTATATGAGCGAATCGAAAATACCAATCGATAATACAAATGAAAATCTCTGTGTGACCACAAAGTACGTGTCGTCTGGGTAGAGGTCACAACCCTGTGGTCTTAAATATCGTACGACAGTATGTATTAGTTAAAAAATTAACTAGTATCTGACGCAAAAGAAGCGCCTGTTGCTTAACAAGGGAATAATGAGACATCGTGTTATAAAAGGATCTCGGGATACCGCCGGATCCTATTCTCCAACAGGACTGAGCAAATTATGAAGTTTTGAGCTATAAATGCTTCATACTAATTAGTAAAAATACCCGTATATTTAAAAATACTATCACCCGATGTCGAACATATTTTGCTTTCTAAATTATATGAATGTAATTTTTTATTATGTGTATTTTAAGATTAATATATCATCAGCAGTCCGATCCACTATGATGTCATTTGGCACCTACTTAAAATGAGCCTACAATAGTTCACGCAGCTTAATTATTCTTTCCAGGAAATGCTTACTTAAATATGATCCTTTTTTTCAGTATGAATTCAAGGCGAGGGGTGTTAAGAAACGCAAAGTGACTGTGGATGTGTCGACGGATGGCGTACGAATCACAACTCGGACGAATAACATCAAAACAAAGGTAAGCGTTAATATATAGCGTAGTGGTGGACAAAGGATAATTAATTGTACTAAATTAATTTAAACACGTTGTGAAATATTAACGAGACTATCTACAATACCACTTAAGTCTAGCGCCAAGCGGTTCTGCTCTGTTCCTTATGGAGGTTGTATGAGCCTGTGATAGTATCTTCTTTAATTCCAAATATGCTTTCTGAACTTCAGAACTTGTTTTGATTATGCCTACACCATTCATATCAACATCAAAAAATAAGTAGGTGTCCCAAAAAATATTATCGGCACAGCTATATGTATGTTTAGGATTTAAAATCCTTCGGACTTCAGAGCCGACAGACTTTACTTCTGAAGTAAAGTCTCTCGGCTTCTGAGAAAAAACATTTAAATTTATTATCTATAACAAAAACTTTTCTTTTCCATCCCTAAGGAAACATGAAACTCATAAGTTGACATAAGTTGAAACCATGTAATCTGTAATCACAATTTTTTTGTGAATCCATGAATCATAAAATATTCCAGTAATTTTGTGTAATGGCTCTGTTAAAATCATAAAAAAAGTTTCTGAAGAACATCGATCACGAAAAGATACGATAATAAAGGAGATATAGAGTTTTTTTATTTAAGTTGAACAGGTTTAACAGTTAGTACAGATACGAATATTTATTTTTGTCTTAAAAAACAATTAAAGGCAAACATTTTATGGAAAGTGCTTTTATATCATCATCTTTTAAAAAAATCGTATATATTTATCGTAAATACTAAAATTTATCACTACTGATCACGAACGTCGATATTGAGTCGGGGCGGACGTCAACCAGGTCGCTGTATTGGTTTACAAGTTTGCACATCCGAGGTATAGACGAATTATCACCGAACACTGTACGGCTTAAAGTTGTATGGAGACCTATAACACCCCTAGTGTTATAGGTCTCCATAATAATAACATATTTCATTCACCTATCTACAAACACGCTTAGGATAGTGTTGGTGCTGCCACGGATATATGCCATCAAGAAAGTGCACCTTTTTCGCGTGATAGCTGCGAACCCGTCAATATGCGTCTCGGAGAACATCCCTGACGCACTGCACCGCCACGGCAGCCCCTAAGCGCGTTGTTATAATGGACACGCAGGTCACTGTATGCCCTCTGACATAATACACTGCAGTGTTCCAGAATTCTTCTTACAGCTATTGTAAAAACTAATTTGCTATGTAAGTGTTGCAATGCCAATTTCCATTGCGCATGACAAATCCAAGCATACACTGGGATCGCTTGATTATATTTTCAATATGTGGTCTTAAAAATGATTTTAACGCCCAAGATAACTGCCATATCCTACTATAAATCTCTCTCACGTAAGGTCACTCTATTCATTTGGTACAATGCATTTACTGTATTGACTTAGCTGGTTAATTTGGTGGTTGTGGTTACATTTCGAATATTAAACGAGATATTACATAGTCACGATAAAACAGTAATTTAAATAATCGTTAGATACCTTCTTGCATTAGATTTACATCCTGTTGAGACCTAATGGCTTATGAATTTTTAATTAATCAGAAAAAAAATATGCTAGTATAATGAAAGCCTGGTGTAACGTCGTTTATATAAATGTTGAATAATGCTGGGCGCAGATGTAAATCTTGCGGGACGCATGAGGCAATTGCATATTTGTTTAACATGAACCCATTGAGAACCACATAAAACTCTCAGCCAGCTAGATAAGAAATAAATCATTTTAGAGCGTTTCCGGTGACGCTGTACTTCTACTAGGTTTTTTAAGCAAGCTGTTTGTGTAAAACCTTATCAAATGTCTTGCTAAACTCCATATATTAACGATATTTGGTTGCGCGGGATCTTATTTATTTATTTAGACTTATCCAAATAAATAAATAAGATTCCGCGCAACCAATATCGTGTTTTTTACACAAGTTTTCGTTCCATCTTTTATTTACACTGTTATATCGACTTAAAAATACTTATATACAAAATAACAACAAAGAATTATAGGCAAATACAACACGTATTTGCCTATAATTACAGGCAAATATATAACAGTGATATACATAACACTGCATCTTTGCTTAAAACTAAATTATACGTTGAAAACTAAGGAATTTGAACAGATAATTAAAAACAAAAATAAAATAAAACATTACTGATGTTTGGTTCTGTAATACTTTAAGAGGGTACATCGGAACTTGCTAAAAGAGTCAGCCATCTCATTTGCTAGTCTATAAAGCCTGGCAATCGTGGAGTTTGATCCAGAAACTGTTCTACGAAGATGTGGGTGAATGGGAATAATGCGGTTGCGAGGGTTACGGCTATAATATATATATATATATATAAAACACGGCTACACGTCTAGCTATACATTTACAGTATAAGCTGATCTCGCGTTGTATAGGATTTCCATACAATGGCAGGCCAGCTTATATTGGAAATGTATAGCTTGATATGTAGCCGTGTGTACCTGGCTGGAGCGCGGATTTTTTATTTTGTGTAGTAATTGTGGACAGCTAAACGTATTGTGTAATATTTCATTTAAGGCCCCTGCGTTCTGAAGGAGAGTACACTCTAAATGTTGTACTATAAATCCTAACATTTAGGTGCCCTTTTATTTATGAGGAAACAATGTCAACTTCCTATACATCGTTACAACCAGGACTACTATTTGATCTACCTCTTGGCTCTTCTCATTACCTATGTAGTAACTACTGTTGAGTGGATTAATAAATAAAGAATACCAAACGTATCTTAACCCTTCAGCTGCTTTCATGCCAGCCACGCGCTGACGACATTCTATTATTAATATGTACCATCTAATAGACAAAAATACTATCCATGGCAGCGATTAAAACAACCATTACTATTATAGTACCACGTTTTTTATAAACTCGAAAATTCACGTGTATAATATCATTCAGTTAGGTCAAAAATGAACCTATTAAATTGGAAAATAACACTAAGATCGGTTCAAGGATTATATAGGCAAAACGCAATGTACATACAAAAAACATATACTCAGAATCAAATAAACCGCCTCTTGACCTAAGCCTTTTGTAGAATCCATAAGTTATTTGACTATGTAAATTTAAAATCCCGTTCTTAGTAAGAGGTATTGATTCTATAGTCTGTCGAGCCCATAAGTCTAAAGCGTGCTGCTTAAGAAAAATTAAAATGATATGAAAATCTACGCCAATATTATTCTTTTTGGTCCCTTGTCTAATTAGCATATTTATTTATTTTCATAGATTTTTATAGAGTCTTTATTTGTGAGCCGCGATTATAGTTTCCAAAAAATACCTATAAACTGACGCTAGTCTCTACTAGTTGGTACAAAACTGTAATCTGATAAAAATGTGATATTCCCTTTTTTATCAGTAATTTTTATACACTTATTCCTTTTCATCCCGCTCCTCTTCTACCTGCCCAATATATTTGAGTCAAAATACTTAAGTCGGCGTAAAATTGAGAATTTTCCACGAAAATCGTTTTATTGTCAGTAAAAGCTGTTTCTTTTTTAATCTTGATTTTACCCTTGTTACAGCCGTCAGATTAAGCATGAAATATTTCTACAGTGGACAATATAAAGGCAATCATGTCCAAAATTCTTTTATTTGGTAGTCTTTTAAAGTTAAGTGAAAAAACATAAATAATAATTAGTTTTTGTGAATTTGCGGTACTTGACGGTTTTATAAACTTAGATGATTAAGACTTTTATTAAGAGTTCTATTAAAATTATAATTTAATAAATTTACGAGAGATATTTATAAGATATTTGACTAATTAATATTTGAAACTTAAGTGGATATTATTTTTAGGCTTATATGACGTTAGTAATGATCAGATATTAACTATAAATGATTTACTAAGACTATGGACATGGGACTTTCATGATATTTTTTATATTTAGTTTGTGGGGAAATTCTCATGTTTTATTCATGCCGGACTCATCGACAAAAAATCCACGTGGCTACCCCCGGCGCTCAGCACATAGTGGACTCCGAGATCTCCCTCAAGAACTTCCTTGCAAGAGATCATGAATTCATCACCTATATCAGCACTTGCGTCAATCAATGTTTTCATGTCACGATCTACAATAACAATTTCACTTGCAGGCAAAGAATCTTTACAGATGAACCAAAGTCTCGTCATTTTCTAAATACTGAATACAGCGCAAACAATCAAGCAGTCACATCAAATAAAGAACGGGTTCTTTTCAACTCAAATTCTCAGTCACTTAAAAGTCAAATTGAACGTATATGACACGCCCAATAATGTTCAGAGACAGTGCAGTCATACATATTATGGAGAATATAGCAGCTAACGTACTACAACAGCCAGCTAACTTTCGAATGACTTTTTCTCAGAAATAATAAATCTTAGAGAAAAGTATACGGACAATTATATTAGTACATAATTACCGGACCTACAATTTTAGTTCGACCTATTTTAATAAAATACCTTGAATAAAAATGTTGGCACACATGGGATCAATGGGGACTTTTCAGGATTTCATTAGAGCGGTAACTTTTACGAGTCTGTAAATTTTTAGCTTGTTATGGTTCAGCGTCTACTTTGACCGGGTCATTTGATATTATTACTACATTTTACATAAGTGCCACGGTTAAACCTTTGAAATGGTCGAGCAGACATTGCAGTCAAGTTCCTTCGTTGCCGGAGTGAAATCGTTATTAGATCACGACAAGCATGAAAAAAAAAGATAAAATTTTAATATTGTATAGGAACTATGACTTATACAATTAATCTCCAAAATATTTGTGTCATACCATTAACAACATGACAAAGGTTCCGTTTATTGTGAAAAATTGACAATCTCATCCGGCTAATATTCGCACTAAATCACACTGTACATTCCGACTCTATACATAGAAAAATGAAATGAATGGTTGCACCATTTTTTCGGGCTCATTTATCATCCCGAGATATAATAGAAACCTGTCAACTACAGTGTCATCGAGAGACGCTACGGTGCTCGGAACATCTATTGTTATCGATATTATTGTCCCGGGAATTCAGTCTTGATCAAGTTCATATAACCGCTAAAGAATTTTTGGGATACTTTACTAAAAAGATGAAAAGAAGGTGAATCCGTTCAAACGCTAGTTTTTCCATTTATGTAGTGCCAATATCATTAGTAGTTCCAGAAAAACTCCACTATATTTCTGTAACTTATAATTATATTGGCACTCAATGGTATATTAACCAATATTATGTTGTATTGAGATAAGGAGAACAAGTTTATCTAAATATGGTTTTATTATTTTACCCTGAATTTGGAATAGAATACTTAAGTAAAAAACGCTTTCTCTGTATTTCGGGTTTGAGTTTTGCACAGGAAATCTATTGCAGCACACGTGCAGTACTTACTTACTACTTACCGTATGGGCAGTGGTTACCCTGTTTTCAGAGTTGTTCAAGCCGCCCAGTAGGCATCTGACATGGCTTAACGACTGTTGTCTAATGGCTACAACCGGGACCGACAGCTTAACGTGCCCTCCGAAGCACGGAGACGCTCAGAAATCAAACCACTTTGGCGGTCACCCATCTACGGACTGACCGCGAGCCTAGTTGCTTAACCTCGTCAATAACTTAGCTCTCTAGATATTTTCCTTTAGTTGAATCAAATTCAATTACAGGTAAAAATAGAGTAAACAAATAACCCGATTGAAGTCAGGTGGGATAAACAACGTTTGCGAAGTAATTTTCTATTTATGAATAGCAGAACCTAAGCACACGGAAATACGTCCAACTCCCCCTGTGTTGTTATCGGTGCTCCCAAACGACAGCTTCTAATTACGTTCCTGTCGAATTCGAGGCTAATTGAGACCTGTTTCTTGCCGTCGATTTATACGACTTCAACTATAATATAGCGGGTTATAGTAGCCTTTTCGAAGGAAAATGAATCTTATTTCTATTGTGATAAATAAAAATACGGTTTGTCTATAGTATTAAACACGCTTCGTGTAATCTAGCCATTACACGAAGCGTGTTTTTGGTTAAAGTATAGTTAAAAACTTAAAATTATATAGTTTCTCTGAGAAATCTGATATTATGATTGTGACGTGTGGACCAGTTTATTTATTGTGTTTTATTTTTGTGTGAAATTTAAATTTTTAGACCAATATAGATGTTTAATTATTAGTATTATTTAAACCTAAGAGAAGTGCAATTTTATATTTGTTTAACAACATAAAGTTACACATAGGAAGAGAAGGCTTTTATTCAAACGATTTCCCTGAATAAATAATCACGCCACTCGGCCTAAAAATGAGGTCAAATCTTTTTAAATAAGCCAGGAACTAAGCGGCTTAAATTGCATGAAAGTTCAGAAATACATATTCACAACTGAATTGTAGTTTAAAATGTAAACGCATTTTCAAATTGTTACAGAAAAGTACGAGCTCCAAACTGTTTGGCCGCGGGAGCAAGTCCAGTGGAAGTAACGAGGGCACAGAGATAATGCACCACCCGATATATCGTATATTCTACGTGTCGCACGATAGCTCCGACTTGAAGATTTTCTCCTACATCGCACGAGATGGTGCCACTAATGTCTTTAAGTGCAACGTCTTCAAAAGTAATCGTAAAGTAAGTCTTTATATGTCATTAAACATCCACTTATACTTGCGATAGAGATATTTTGCTTGTAATGCACACTAAACACACCTTAATTTTATATACGTTCATTTGAACATAACTTCTATACAAATCTAAAGTTATTATGAATGTACAGAATTGAAGAATTGTAAACGAAATATCCATAAAATCACTCCCGAAGCTAGTTGCACATTTGCTACTTTAACTTAGCTCTTTATAACATTGACCACGAGAGTTAGAATTGGGGAATCAATGTCAGCATCTGTCAATGACTCCCCAATTCTGAAAAGGAAATTTCTTCCAAAATAATTACTTGATAAAATTAGATAGTGATAGATATAGGTGATATTGCACAGAATTCCATACTCAAGTAGCAAAGAAACTGAACAACTAGTAGAATATCAGTTTATAAGGCTAAGGAATTAACTTTCCATACAAATATTATCATAATCTGAAGCATTTTTATTAAAGACCATAAATCTTTATTGACGCATACAAACAGATCTTATTTTGCTGTATATTCCTACAGCCAAATAAGATAAGATCACTATTACTAACCTTAAATGTACCTTATCCATAAGTAAAGATAAAAATACTTCAGTATTGTTGGTACCTCGGTGTGGTCCGAGTGAGAGCTGTTTATTAAGATCGCAGCCATCGCAAAGATCGTAAATACGGGCCCAGCAATAAACCGCAGCTGCGTATCACTCGCCCGTAGAATGTGAAAATTACCACTCGAAGAAATAAACATAATTTTGCCGGCAGTACTGCATAACGCCGTATTAGCGTTTGTTTAATCAAATAATTCCGCGTAAATACAATAAAAGGTGGCTTGTGATAGTAATTGGCTACAACCCTTTCATTTTTATACAGTAGTAGGTACATAAGTAGATTAGCATGTATAATCAAATGTAATTTTTGTTGTAATTAAAAAAAAAAGTCTGCTTGTAGTTTTCAAGATTTAGTCAGTTTAATCAAGCAGGGGTGCAATTTGCACCTCCGCTCTACCCGCAAAAAAATAAGCACATGCTTGAAGATGACATTATGAATAAGAAAATTACATGCACCAGTAAACCCAACACGTGTTTCGGTCCAGCAAAAGGACTATCAAAGTGTGTTCACTCGTCGAGTACTCGGATGCAACGAGCAGCGCACTCAAAGGGAAGCTTAAAGGGAGGGTCCAAATTCATTAGACGGGAGGGCGGTGCAAATTGCATCACGGCATAATTAAACTGAGAATTAGTAAGAATTAACAAACTATATTAATTTCATATTTATACTTTCATATTAGTTAGTAAAGGCATGTAAAGTACCCTGCTCATACCCTATCAACCATCAAATTGGTATACGTGTTTAATGCTGATGATAAGACGTGTATATATAAAATTGACACCGACTGAATGGAAATCTTTAACGTTTATCATATATTTTACTATAAAATGTTAGTTTTATAGCATTACTATCAAAAATCATGAAATCAGGGATCGAACCATTACTAGTTTAGAAGGTATTATCAATGTAATAATATGATCTTTTACATGCAAATGTAAATGTATCAAGTATCCATGTTTTTAGGCCTAACTAAGCCGATGGCAAGTACATCTTCCGTGCGGGTGACAGCAAGGGAACTCCTAAATTGATCTGCAAATGTGTATCGTTCGTGATTTATCTGATTCATCTAGAGATTCAATATATTTATGATTTTTCAGTTATGAGTTAATTATATTACTAATTGCACATTGGAATAATGGCACTTTAAACAAAGATTAATTAATTAATAGAAAACAGGGACCGTCCGGATACTCGTTGAACGGGTTTTTGAACGGGTATTTTTAAGCGCTTAAAAAATAAACCCTATGATACGAGTTACACCTTCGAACGGGTGTAATGAACCACTTCCGAAAGGGTTACCCTTTCATACCCTGTAACACTGTAACAGGGTAAGCCATTCCAGCCAAGACATTGTAATATGCACTCTTTCGCATCGAAATTGGTTTGATAATTGCATAAACACCACCGCACGTGACATCTAGTCATAATAATTTGGAATTTATTATATCAAAGTTCAATTTTGCTTGTCGCTAAACACTGTAATATTATTTTTTCGTGTCTGTTCTTGTTTATTGTCATAATTTCTTTTAATTTGGAACTCGGTAGGTACTACAGAATTAAGTAAAAGCAATTGAGCAGTTCTTTTTTTAAAGAATGTGTTACGCTTCGTTGGTCTAGTGGTAGCGTCTTCATACGTAGATAACGAGGTCCTGGGTTCAAATCCCGGGTTGGGCCAAAAGTGTCTATGGGATTTTTGCGTAAAAAGAAAAATTTCTTAGTGTCAGCCCGAAGTCTGGGAGTTGGCGGTATTATAGCCTCATGCCTCGGAGAGCACGTAAAGCCGTTTATCCTGTACCTGACCTTCCGGTCGTTCCGCTAGTCGTCCCATCGGATAATGAGAGTGATGGAATAGATAGTGCCCCTGTGTTTGCACACACACTTGTGGTATGACCCGCTCACATGGCCAGTCTCCATTGAGACTGGCCGCTGGGGCCGAAATTCGGCTAGGAGGACATAATTATATTATAACAAAGAATTTGATTTTCATTCTGTTAAAGTTAAACCGCGGAGGCGTGGTGGCGTACACCGTTTTTGAGTAGATGCATCATCATCATAACCATCACCATTATCATTATATCAGCCGAAGGTACTGCTGGGCAAAGTCCATTGCTTCCCAAAGATACTCCACAACTGCAGATCCTGCCTTGCCCGCATCCAGCGGCTGTCATCAACCCTCGCAAGATCATCGGTCCATCTTGTTGGGGGCCCCACGCTGCGTTTTCCGGTTCCGGCCCCAGCGGCCGTAGATTCTGTAAGCTATGTACCCTGCCCACCGCCACTTTTGCTTGGTAATTATTCAAGCTATGTCGGTTTTTTTGATTTGCCTCTCTTGGTTGGATCTTGAGATTTGTGATTTGATCTCGGAGGGAAACTCCGAACATGGCGTACTCCATTGCTCTTTGGGTGACCATGACTCGTTTTATTAGCCCCTTAGTGAGCGGCTACGTCTTGGTTCCCTAATTAATCGGAGGCAACACATACTAATCGAAGAATTTTGATTGGTATTTGGGACCAGAAGCTTAGCTTTCCGGTAAAAACGTTCCGGCTCTTTTCCATCACAATGGAAAGACTCACAAATCACTTCGCTGCCAAAAAAATCCAATCCTCAATCCTTTTCTGAGTACCGTCCGATATCCATACTACCCTTCCTCTCAAAATCCCTTGAACGCCTTATCCATACCAACTCAATTCTTTCCTTTGTAATAATTCTCTCCTGAATCCTTTCCAATCCGGTTTCCGTCCGGGTCATAGTACGACTTCAGCGCTACTTCACATTACTGATGAAGTGAGATCTGGCATGGAAAATGGCAAACTCTCAGTCCTCTGTTTGTTAGATTTCAGTAATGCTTTTAACACCATCGACTATGATGTATTGCTAGCCATATTACGCTCTCTTAACATATCTCCAACGGTAACTGATTGGTTTCACAGTTACCTGTTTGGCCGACGTCAACGGATTCACATCGAAGACTCTTATTCTTCCTGGTGTAATACATCTGTAGGCGTGCCGCAGGGTGGCGTTTTATCTCCTCTTTTATTTGCAATATTTATTAATGCCATTTCCCAAAAATTAGTTTCATCCTACCACCTTTATGCTGATGATCTCCAGATCTACAGTCAAGCAACTCCCAATAACCTGCCTGAAGCTATTCGTCTCATAAACAGAGATCTTGTACATATTTCCTCCTGGGACTCTACCGGCTAAGTCGCCGAACATCGATTTCTTAAATGGCGTTCAAATAATTAAAGGTTAAAAAGACTTAATCAATTGTTAAATTGGCTTCAAAGTTGACAATCGATTCCGGACCATTTATGACGTCACATGTGCTCATGGAAGCCGATTTAACGATTGATTAAGTAATTTTTAACCTTTATTTATTTGAACGCCATTTAATAAATCGATGTTCGGCGACTTAACCGGTAGAGCCCCTGGAGTGATAGCTATGGGCTTACTGTGAACCCGGCCAAATCGCAAGCAATTGTTATCGGCAGTACTAGGATGCGAACTAAAGTAGATTGGTCACAAATTCCCGATATTACTTTGAATAACACTGTAATTCCATTGGCATATATATTATATTATTATTAGTATTCTATGTATTGTATGCAAATAAGTAGGTATAAGTAATATATTATGTAAATAATTAGTGGTAGTACTACAATTAAGTAGATACCACTATTAGTCTTAAGTAGATACTTAATCATATATTAGTTTTACACCATACACTGCCCCTACTCCTAATTCCATACAATATAGTCCAACTTAAGGTTGTCTGGAAGAGATCGCTTTAAGCGATAAGACCGCCCATTGTACCTTTTTTATAATTATTTGAGATCCTGTAACTTTTATGTATAATGGTGTACAATAAAGTGTATTTATCTTATCTTATCTTATCTTATCTTATCTAAAACCACCGCGTTGGACCGCCTCCCTAGTGGGGTGGTCTGTCCTAGTTATAGATATAGCTCTCCACAACCTCGAGTGCAGAGTCCCTTACCTTAACTGGAATGGGTGCAACCTGAATGTTCAACATGATATTCGTCTTATCCATGTTCATTTTGAGACCCACTAGTAGAGAGATCCTGCTGAAGTCTTCGAGCATTGTACCGAGATATTTCAATGTTTCAGCCATGATTACGAAGGTGAGGGATGTATTCGCCATTGAGATTGATGCCAAAGCCTTTCAGTCCAGGAGCTTAAAGACATCTTCCAATGCAGCGATGGTCCGGTAGTTAATTTGGAATTTTGGAAAGATCACAGTACATCCAGGTTTCGATTCAATCAAGCGCTAAGCATAATGGCTAGATATATCCTCGGTCTTCTGAATAACTTACCGCTGCGTATGTATGTGGTATATGGTACTAAAGCATTTTCGGCGACCGGCTTGTTCAGGAGGATGGTTGACGTCAAACCTGTGCGTGAGACGATTCGTAATGACTCTCGAAAACAACTTGTAAACATGGCTCAGTAACGTGATGGGTCTGTTATTTTTTCAAATGGTTTTTATCGCCCTTATTGAAGAAAGCACTACCACACCAATATGTGCCATCCTTGTGACGTTTGACCTTTTAGTATGGCGAAGTTAAATAGCTTTTGAAAAGCTCGTAGGATTGGTATACCATCCGCATTATAAAGCTCTATTGTAACTCTGTTATCACCAGGAGCCTTATTGTTCTTAAAATGTTTAAGAACCATGCTAATCTAATCTTAAAAGGTCTTTAGGCATTAAGTTACAATATTTCAGACAAGGCCAAGTTAGTCAGTTAGAAATTTAGCTGTTTGGAAAATTTTAAAACAACAAACAGGCGTTTTCCTAAAAGATTAAGTTTGAGAGGTGTTGAATTATTTTTCAGTCACTAGTGACAATGCCATTTATTATAAAAAAATGACAAGATTGTTGGCAGCTCATTGCTCTAGAATAATAGAAGATATTGATTGAATTGATATGATCGACGACTAAAATGTTGGTGACTCAGAGATATGTAAATACTATAACTATTAATACAAACGTCCATATCTTTATTAATGTAATCAGAAATGAACACGCTGTTAAAGCTAATAGCTTGCAATTTACTTGCAAGAGCGGCGGTAACCTTCTTTTTTTCGAAAATCGTTATAACACATCAATATTTAAAAAAACAGGCCAAGTGCGAGTTGGACTCGCCCATGAAGGGTTCCATAGCAGCAAGTATTTCAGTTGATTAAATGAAAGGTAAATTGCGGTTTACGATTTATGACGTATTAAAAAATCTACTAACTAGATTTCGATCAAACCAATTATCAGTGGTAGTTTGCATGGTAATCTACATCATATATTTTTTTCAGTTTTATCATTCTCCTATTTTAGAAGTTACAAGGGGGGGGGGGGGGGGGGCAAATTCTAAGGCCATTGGTTTCTGTAAAAGATATATGGGATAGCCAGTTTGTCATTTTTTCAGACGACATCATGGCACAAAAAAGCAGGCAGGAGCCTTAAACCAATTAATGAGGCCACAAAAGCCGTATTTTTATTTCAACTATATTTGCAAATAAATAAGTAACTAATATGAAATTACGGTAAAGAACTTTATTGAATACAGAATTAGTCTTGGAAAACTTGTACCTAGGTGGTTGCCTAAATTTTTTTTTATCAGACCAAGGTTGCTGTCTATATATGAAATATATAGACAATTACATAACCTAAGATTGCTTGACTCTGAAAATTCTTAAAGTGATAATATTCTTATGATAATGAACATTTAAGTCACGTCAATGATGTTTTAGAATACCCATAATATATCAACTCATTTTATACAATAATTTAAATAATAATAATATCCAGGGACATTATTTACACACGGCCATCTGATCCCAAACTAAGTAGAGCTTGTACTATGGAAACCAGATAACTGATATATTACATAATAATGTACTACTTTTCTTTTGTGAATACATACTAATATAGATAATTACACCCAGACTCAGGACAAACAGACATGTTCATGCACACCAATATCTGTCTTCTGAATGGAATCGAACCCACGAGCTCCGGCGTGAAAAGCAAGCATTTGCCAACAATGCCAACACGCCCGTCAATTATTTCATCGTCCTCATGTCAGCCAAAGTACGTCCACTGCTGTACAAAAGCCTCCCCAAAGAATAGGAGCTTGGCAGACCCCCAGAGCCCCATAGCTTGGCAGACGGGTTGGCGAAAGAAAGTTTGATGGTCATAGTTCATAGATAAACGCTGCTGCCGGTTCTCTGGTAGGTATGCCCTCGGTCGATTTCTGCGCCCCCTACGTGATAAAATGGTGTGATGATATCCTATGCCATCACCACACAGCAAAATATTATAATAATTATTTAACAAAATATAATCACATCATACAGATTGTCACAATATTAAGATTAAAGTAAGTCAGTTCTTTAAATAACACGTTAATTATTAGCTCGACTATTTTGCGTCACTAAACTTTCAAATTTAAAATATAAAAAGTCGTTCGTTCGTCAAATTTGTTGTACCTACCTAAAAGTAGTTAGGCAATGAGGCACCGCACGGGTGCGAGTATACCTACTCCCATCTTCACGCTGCTAAGTTGATTGGGTAATTCAAGTTAACACGAATAAAACCTTTTCAAGAGGGTAAGCTATTCAAGGGCTTAAGTCATTGAAGGGGTTAACCCCTTCCCGTGGTTACCATAAAAAACGTGTTAACCCTTTCACTGGGTTTCGAGGCTGTAAGTCAATCAAAGGGTAACACTGCGATACGAGTTACCCAATGAACGGGTTACCCTATCAAACGGCTTAACTCAGAAGCGGGGTTGTCCGGTCCCTGATAGAAAATAATCGAATAAGATACTTAATATAAAAGTTGCTTACGAAATACTAAAAGCCAAAGATGCCAAGATGAAAAAAAAGTTATAAAATCATTACATTTTTTTTTCTATTACTTTGTTATTAGTTGTAATCAGTTGGATTAGGCACGTGACATTGTAAAAGCTTTCCAACTAGCAAGTAAAGCTTTTTGTGTAAATGTTGCCGTAAAATACGACAGCTGAATGTCACGCAATGTTTTAATGTCCGACGACGGTTATGTCCCCAAAGCATTTTGATAAAAGGGTCTAAGCGAACAACCTTTGGGGGCACTGGTAGGTTGTGTTTGTGCCTAACGTTAATCAAATTTTATCCACATTGCTCTTAAATCTTTAAAATGCAATGAATCTGTAAAGTTAGGTATGGAAAATTGCAACAAATTATTTGACTGTTAATTTTTGTATAATTTAAAATGCGTGGAAGTAAGTGTAATAGTTAAGTAGGAAAATATAGGCATTCAATTTATATTTTTAGGTAACATTAGAAAACTTCAATATTTACTCTAGTAGTTGGTTTGATTTATGTTTAATATTAAGATTACTTCATCACTTTAATATTTAAAATTATTAATTACTACGTTTTATAAGAGGGATAGTTGTAAGAAAATGGTAGGATGTAACAATTTTCTCTTTTTCTTTTTTGCGATATCAAGAGTTCCTTTTAAAATTATACACATTTATTATTACTTTAACATTCAATTCACATTGAGCAATGAGAGATAGATACATTATATTGCACACGTATATAAAACAGCGAAAAAAGTATTGTATAGACGCCAGCACATCCAGCTACCCCAATCTGTCAAATGTCTTTTATAGATTTTCAACTTTATCACAAAAGCAAAAGGTTCACTATCAATTGTGAAAATTTTACAGATTAGGGTAGCTTGATGTGCTGGCGTCTGTACATTTAGTGGTTTTATCGAATGATAGCGATTTCTTCAAATTCTAAATATAAAATTAAAAATAAATGCCGAATACCCAGTACCTTTCTGTTATATAATTTTTCTACTTACACGTTGGAAGTGGCAGAGCATTCCACAGCCGATTTGCTTGGACCATTAAAGATTTACCGAAGAATTGTATATAGTACACCGGCATTGATTTGAGTTTTACAGCGGAGTATTACAGGTAGTTACTTGAGTTTTAAGCAAAATTCTTAATCTTATTTTAGAAGGCTACCATATTATGTACTTTTGAAGACGCTTTAGTTTGTTATCCGTGATATTGAGATAGCTGGTATCGGCATTTGGGATTGAACAATGTTTTATTTTGCCCCTGGAAGATTACATTACAAAATTATTATTTTAATATAATCTATCTATTTATATTATAATAATAATTTTGTAATAATTTACACACAAACTCATTTTATTTCAAAACATAGTCAGAGAAAATAAATATTGGTTTTACAAAGGGCAACTAAGCGGTCAACGGACACTTAGATAAATACAATTAATACGCTTGGCTTCTTTCAATCAATGCAATTAAGTAAACATTCGTTTAAATATTCAATGCTGTATATAAGTTTTAGTTATAGGAATAATAATATAAAATGCTGTATAAAATTCAATTAAAGTAGACTCTACACAGTACTTTATTTCACGAAATAATAAAAGTTGGAAAAATATATTATATCCCATAATTCTAACCGCGGCGGTGACGTTATCTTTGGCACATTTATTCTTTTTTGCCTTCCAATTGAAAACGTCAAGTAATACAATAATATCAAAGAATATTTTTATAGAATTCATTTGATCATCATAACTTTATTTCGTTTTATTTTACAATATTTTTTGTTTCTTGGGATTATATTACTTATCAATAATGAAACCTTGGATCATAGATCTTGGAAAAGTTACAAAAAACAATGTTTAACACAAGTTTGAATTTGGACATTGCGAAAATATTACCTACATTTCTTACAAAAATATCACCACTATGCAAATATTTTGGTCCGCAATATATTTGCATATTGGTGATATTTGTTAACAAAATATGCAATAC
This sequence comes from Pseudoips prasinana, assembly GCA_951640165.1. Classification (NCBI taxonomy): domain Eukaryota; kingdom Metazoa; phylum Arthropoda; class Insecta; order Lepidoptera; family Nolidae; genus Pseudoips; species Pseudoips prasinana. The sequence continues at coordinate 20,134,745 of OX621234.1, read as the reverse complement.
GTATAGGGGATATGGAAAATATATGGAATCTTCAAAAACTGCCAATTAAGTTATTTGATTACATTGGTAAGGAAACGATTCAATTATCCATAAATAAAGTCGACCTCGCTCTTTTGTCACTCAAATTGCAGTTAATTTTTAAAAGGCAGTTATGTTTCATTCCCTTTAATACTTTTCGAACAACTGTACTAAAAAATGATCGATTATTTTGACAGTAGTAACTAGAATGATTAGGCTGTACTATGACTAGACATTTCATGCCGTTGTGTATCACAAATAGCATTAGGTACTTATTGTTTATTGGCGTTGATCGTTTATCATCCTTCACGAGAGTAGCAAATAAAATAAATAGCAGTAAAATATAAACGATATATTCGCATCAGTGAAACGATGAGTTCTACTTTCAGTATAGAAGTTTTATTATAGTTAAGGTTTTTATTATCATAGTTACGTACTTTTAACAAAAATACTATAGAGAGTCTCGATGCTGATTTTGATAGAAATATTGAAACTTCTTAAAATACACGCACTTGAGCAACGTTATCTTATTCGGTATCGCTTTGTAACGTTGTGTATACATTGCTCTCTTTTGTTTCATTTTCAAGGTAGCTCTTTTTCTGTATCTCTCTACATTGTATACATATTATACTCTACTCGATATTATTATTATATAAAAATGAAACCTGTAAATTATCGTACGTCTGGGAAAAATGGGTTTGGTTTTTTTAGTTATTACTAGAATCTATTTAGGTAACTATATGTTATTATTAAAAATTGGCTACGTAGAGGAGAATCTGTTAATTGATTAATTTAAAGAAAGAAAATAAACCAAAGCCGAGATAACTCACTACCATGGCTATTGTTTGTTAGCAGTAGCACGTGAGAGCCAGACTTTTGGTAACGCTTTTACGTGGTATCTTATATTATATAATATTTAACGTAAGATCCACTGTGTAAACAATTCTTTTACTATTTTGCCATGCCTGTATTTTAGAGGGAAATAATTCTGTTTTACGCAAGATGTATATGTAGACGTTTTAGCGAGGTTAAGGCGCATTTAATAGTAAGTAATATAGTAAAGGTATAATTCATTACTTTCAAAATGTGGGATACGGGAATAAGTTTCCAGCAAATTTGGTTTAAGTACCTACTCTTAACAGGAACTATAAGTATTCGTCTAGCAAATAATAAATATAAATTAATTATAAATAAATTAGCAAATAATCGCCTTATCATTTTTGTTGAAATCAATAGATATAAAATCTGTAGAGTGGACATGATATAAGCTCTTATATTAATTTTATTGTAATGTATATTAATTTCCATAGGAGCATTACTAATGAAAAATGTATTTGATATCTATAGCTTTATAGAAATGTACTTAACTAAAATAAATATCTTGGGACAACTACCTTCTAATTTCAGACGTTGTACTACATTTATATGTGCAAACCTTCTTTTTATAGTCAGTATAAATCTTCCAGTCCACAAGCTACTCGACTTTTATAATCAATTACCGTCTCCGATCACTCGTTCCCAAAGGCCATAAATATTCAAGAAGTAACAGAGTTGTTTGCGTTGAATCGTTTGCGGACGCTTTTTAATTACACCAATTCATTAGAGAGGATTCTATTATAGCCCATATTACGATTACGGTTCAATTATACTAGCCGTAAGACACTCATAGGATGGCGCATATTTAGTCTTCAGTTTCAGCCTATCCTGGCATCTGATGGAAAAATTAAGGTGAACCCTATTTCGTAGTGTTAAAGTTTAATTTGCTATAAATTATTTCTAGATTTTCATTTGCGAGTTTAAAATGCTACAAAGCAAAATTAACTTTATTTCTTTGTAACAATACTGACAATCCACCTAACCACACAGTACGGCTAGTGGTATTTGCGTCCACTTTAACGTAGGTGGTAAACTTAGTCTTATATAAGCTTAAAACCTCAGTATTTTTTCTGCTTTTGAGACTTTTTAGGTATATATATTATTAGACATACAGTATATGGCAATTTTATTATTATTACTTTTAAATATTTTCCCTGCACGGCAACTCTATGTATGTAATTATTGTTCATCACGCAATTTTTTTGTTCCAAATAATTATTAGACCACCATAAACATTATACAGGGTACAAGTTTCAACTTGAGCTCCTTTTCCAATTGCGATGCAGTGGAATCCGGTTATTTAATAATAATAATAATCATTTATTTCAGAAAATTATTCCAGTCATTAACAACAAAGCTTATAAAATATTTAAATATTTGCCTAAAACAATTAATCCAGCAGTAAAAGTCACTAAAAGTTCATGTCTTAGCATATAATAGTAATATATATCCTTAGCGGCACTAGATCTGTTAGTCCAGCTCTAGAATAAGTTTGCGATTGTTTCGATATGTCAATAAGTTAGCAAAGACGGAAATTTTGCTGACTACAAAATTATAAGGAAACTTTACTCGCGTTGGTCTCAATTAGATTCCCACCAATGAAACTTTAACTTGTAATTCAAAGCGAATCGGCGTAACTCCTGAAAACTTTATGCAGTTCTGTTGCTCTACGTGCTTCATTTCGTAATCTTCGCTGAAGATCGTAATCGTACTTTAGATTTCAGAAATAAATAGGTTTATATTATGTATTTTTACTCTTTGTGATTAACCAGGCCTAATGGAAATGTTCAAAACCATATAAATTACGCGGTATCAGTGGTAAGTGTTAAATCGCGAAGACGCTGTATGTATATCTGGAAATGGAGTTATATACGTGAACATGCAAAATATTTGAAGCCTTAAAATCTATCTGAAATTATTTTAGGACATAATTGTCTAATACATATTCTTATTCTATTTCACCTAATATACGTTATACAAGTATTTGAATTAAGATTGGCAGTTTGTATTTTAGTTAAGTACTCAAACAGTTCAGTACAGTTAATTAAGCTTTAGTTTATTTTACTTGTAATTGTTATCGTAATTTAATACTAAATGTTTACTTAGAACGGTAAGATTTTTAGATGACGTTAATCAATAAGCTGATTACCCTCATATATAATGCCTTCAATTTTAATAATGACTTCAATGTTCCTCAGTTCTGATGAACTAACGGCCTGTTCCGTTTATTCATCTCAAAGAATTGTCTGCCGGTATCATACACTGCCTAGTCGATTCCAGACAGTCGGACAAAACACATTGCGAGTGACTAACGCGCAATGTATTTATAGATTATTTAATAATTAAAAAGAAAACCTGACTTTTATCTACTATATAAAAATAAGTCGGGTTTTTCTTCCTGACGCTATAACTCCAGAACGCACGAACCGATTTCCACGGTTTTGCATGCGGTTGGAAAGGTCTCGGGCTCCGTGAGGTTTATAGCAAAGAAAATTTATAAAATTTAACGCGGGTAACACCGCGGGGCACAGCTTGTAATATTTTTTTTTTTAAATGGAATTATTAAAAGCCGATCTCATCATTTCATCGGTGTTAAATATTTTAGCGCCGTAGTTTCGTCGCCTCATCATATATTACGAGTATACATATATCTGTATTGTAGACATTTAACGTATAATTTACTCAGTTACTGATTTATAATATTATATCATTTTATCGATATTTTATCATAGTAATTTGAGTAGCTATCTATTTTATTAACACTCAAATGAAACACATTTGTCAACTACATACAAAGTTATAGTTCTAAAGCAATAAAATAAGAGTGGGACTATAAATTAACTATACTGATTAAATATTGTAACAAGGTACATTAATAGTGCCTGTAATAGCACAGGTACTATTTATATACTCGATAAATACGCTCCTTTTATATACCTAGCCATATCTACATATTTAATGAATATAAAAATTTCCATTTTCAATTTATTAATCTATTGTGTAATATTTATTATAAGATGTTAAATTGTATAATAGGAGTTTGAATGAAAATTCGCGGCAGTAACTAGAAAAGTCGTAACGACGTTTTAAACGGAAACTTAAAATTGCCTATAGTTTAAATATTTATATTTAAAATAAGTTTCTTGTTTGTTTCCATAGAATAATAATCTTAATATTGAGTTTAAAAAGAATCTATGTAAATTACCATTTTCAGTGATGGCGTACAAAGAATTGTAGCGCTTAGAAACACGCGAATATGTTTATTTGTGGTACTTTGAGCGACGCGCGACGCACGCGCAGACCATGCCTTCGGCACTTCAGTTGTTTCGTACGAAGACGCACGGACGCGCGCACTATTATCAAAATGTGTGTAAATCGTAATTAAAAGATATTCATGTGATCGAAATAATTAGTGATTCCGTTAAAATGTCTAACCACAGGGACCAAAGTAAACGAAGAAACTTGCCCGCGAAAGTGTTAATGAAAGCGCAAAGTACCCTTGTTTCACTAAGTGGTGCGTTGAAACCCAAACATGAGCAGCAGCGTATAAAGTCCTCGAAACAAGAAACGAAAGACAAAAAGAACGAAAGGCAATTAAAAACCAGTAGATCGGAACCAGAGTTCAGTGAAGTTCGCAAAAAACAACACAAAAGCAGAGTTGATGATGGTCTTACTCGTGAATATAATATGAGTGGTGTAAGGCCCAGACCCTTGTCAATGGGAGCGACGAAGAGATATGACGATTTAGACTTTCACTGTAGTAGTTTTGCTAAGGAACCATCACCCTTGCACCGGCAGTTTGACTCTGCGGAAGAAATTTGTATTCAGTCGCGCTTAGTTATACCTGTGAGCGAAAGGCTTAATCATGATGTTCAAATGCAAGATGTTAGTGAAAGACCACGGAAAAAGCTTTCTTTTCGCGAACCGGAGATTGTCAACAGCGGCAGCGCAACTCTCGGCCGTTCTTATAAATTTATGGGTGTCAATAGCCTCACAAAAAGATCAAATAGGTTATCGTTACGAACTGAACCCCACAGTTTAAGTTTAGAAGGAACCGATTCTGATTTGGAGGTAGGTAATTCTTTACATTGTGATAAATTCAGGTTTGTACATAAGAATTTACAGCCGTAAGAATTATTAACCTGTCGCTCACCTGTTTGAAATATAACGCAGTTGTGATTATTATCCAGAATTTCGCTTCCAAGAATTAGCCCGCTGATATCATTTCTTTTCGCAAAAAGATAAAGAATCTAAACATTTCCAGACACTTGTTCGGTGGAAAATTAAACTACTTGGAAAATTGCATAGGCTGGTCAAAACAGTTTATATTAATTTCAAATTTAGAGACTGATGACTTCACGGCAGTATAATGTCCAAGTGTAGTTTTTACTGAAGAAATAAATAAAAGATTTATTGATCTAGTTTTGTCTGATAGTAAGCACATACACTGTTTAAGATGAGACACAGAAGTGTGCATAGTATATGTAGTTGCCTCTACCAACACGTGATATTTTTCTTGTGTTGATGAAGTGAACAGTAGTCTAGCCTCACACAAATGTCTACAAAACAGTAAAATTCAAACAGATCGTTAAACGAGAGTTATTAAAACTGTGCAGTTACGTCAACTTGGAGTAATAGACACACTAATTGTGCTGACGACCGCGGAAATAGACGCCGTCACCGGTGTAATAAGTAACACAGCATATAAAAATGTACAACAACAGTAACGTTAGAAGATACCTACTATGTAGTTTATAGTAGAACTGTTTTATGTTTATTTTGATTAGCCCTGGCCGTGTCGAAGGGCATTCACGGAAGCGGCGATCTTTTATAAATTGAAATCTCCAATGACATTTATCTGCGTATATTATTTTGCCAGCTCATGGACTTACGTCAAGGGCAATACTTCCGTCGTCAACTCCATTTATTATTTAGAAAACTTTAGTAAACTGATTATGTTTTCACGAGAGATATTTTGGAATTGCTGCCGCCAACGTGTGAATTACGCACTGGAATAGTTACTAAAACATAGTCTCGCTATCATTAATTCTCTTCGTGCGTTTAGTTTACGTTCTAAATCAACACACAATTGCTAATGGAGTGAAATGAAGCGTACAATATACCGGCATTTTCTGATTGTAATATAAATCCTATAGGTAGGTAGGTATGTTCATACATTACATTAGCGCGTTAAAACGGTGAATCAGCTGTATAGTTTTCTCTCAGAGTACGAATTGAAATATTTATACTTAAATTGTTTGCAGCTCTATTTTTTCCAGTTACGCCATGGTTTAGGTTGCCGATAAACTTCTGATCAAAGTGTTTCTAATGTATAGCTAAATACTTACTATAATTAAACCTCTAGATCGAGTGTCGTTTAGGTCTTAGGTAGCATCTACATATAATGAACCACTTGATGATCGGGAAAATAGCGTTATTAGATAAATCGTTTAATAGTTTTTCTATGAGAATATAATGGATCAGGGATTTTTGGGGACACAAAAATTACTCTGTCTAGTCTCGTCTCTACAACATAATTTTGCGAGTAACTGCAAATAAAGCAGATGGAGATCGGTCACCTAGGTTTGTCAAAGCCGTATGTGTGCAATATTCTATATTTAGAAAATAAGGTCGGATAAGTTATGCCATATATAACTCGAAACCGGATGGACCTATTTTTGTGAATTTTGATTAGTGCGCGAATGGCATAAATTTTAAAAAATCACGTATTACTTGTTGAAATAAAATATTTATTTTTGCTTTTCGCATACATTTCGTAAGCATCGGCTTGTTGATAATATCTTCATAACAGATTATTCTCAATAAAATCCGTATTCGACCCATTCATATTAAAATTAGTTATGATTGCATTCCTCCTAATCCGCTAGACCGATTTTGATGATATTTTTTGCATTGTATGATTCAGATTCCTGATTGGACACGGTAGGTAGCGTTACAATAGGATTTCGTTTTTCAGCCCTGTTTTGTGAGTTTGAGTGGATGCCTGGATAGTTTCGATGCCTGGATTTACAATTGGACATGACAAGTGGAACTGCGATCATATTCCAGGTTCTTTTTTTAGGGCAAGACCCTGTCTTCCGGTTTATCTAGTAAGATATAAAACATTATCATAACATCATCTATTTATTACTACGAACTAGTTGTCGTATAGTATTTTGGCGAACATTACAAGCAAAGCGAAACTATACAGCAGATTCTCGAAGAATATGATGTAATTTTAATTAATTTAATTGATAGGTTTTTTACTAGTGATTTACAACATTTAATTTCATCTTCTGAACTAGTTTTTCAATGTCACGTGATAGCTAAACCTCATCTTCCAAGAGGTGGTAATGTATTAAGAGGAGCATGCAGGGGCCGTAAACAGGACTGCGTTTTTATTGCGAGCGAGCGTTCGAGGCGGCACGTACAAAAGCTTTTATCCTAAGCCAACCGCTTTTCTTTGACCTCACTTCGGCTGGAGTGACGATGCCAGCAAAAATAGATGACTGACGTGTATAATGTGTTATAACACAGAAGTAGGCAAAATTATGATCGGTATAAAGGTCATTGTCTTGGCCCATCAATTTTTGTCCCATTTATCTAAAAATAACGTCACACGCCACATCTGTATGAACTGAAAAAACGAAGCTCGCTTAATTTAGTTATTTAAGTGTTTAGATATTATATCTTACAGTTTTGAAAGTCTGTAAAAGTAAAATTGTTTCGCTAAACCTACATAACCGCTGATACTATAGTATAGGCATCTATGATGTACTGCTTAGAAGATTATTTTTTATATACCAAGAAGTGATTTTGCTGTTTAAACTTCAGTTATGAAAATCTAAGGCAAAATTCGTTTCATCACCATAAAAGCTGTAAAAGGTCCACTTTTACCACTGATGGACAAAAGCCTCCCCTACGAACAATTTGGGGCGATTGGCAAACGGGTTGGCGATTGCAGTAAGATGGTCATAGTACTCAGAAAGAAGCTGCTGCCCGTCTTCTGGTAGATATTCCTTCCGGTCGAATTCTATGCCCCCCTAGGGAAGAGATGGGTCCATTGTCATTTAATTTTTTTTCCCAGTGATTCAGCTTGATTTGGTACAAGACGCAAGTCATGAGACATGTTCACAGCCAAGATTCATTCCGACCGAAGCTGAGTTAGAATTTAGTTATTAATTACGTTTCTGTTGAAAAAGTTGTGCTACCTTCTATACATATTGTCATATTAGTGTCAATTTATATAGAATCATGAGCCATGACAAATAGTTGTGTCGTTCACATCTTTTTCGTGAAATGCACGAGTAGCGTAATATCTTTGCGATATCTGGCCGTAGTCCAAGGACTTATGCTGAACTCTGTCTAGTGTCCACTCCATTACATTAATTATAAAGATTCTAGTTTATTAGAACATTCAGTTCAATTCCACTAACTGAGATGCGTGTCATTTAATGTATATTGGGCAGCACATTAGATTAATTTATACTTTCATTCAGTAGATTATTGTATCTGTGCCTAAAGTCATATCAAGTTTCTTACTCGAGTTTTATTTCCGTTCAAAAACAATACTTCAGATGACATATGTTGCCCGTAGTTTTGTGTCTGTGAAGTGGTGGGTGTTGATCACTGATCACGTTTAAGTTGAATGCTATAGATTAATCTAAGTACAGTTATAGTGTACGACTAAATTAAATTGCTTAAATTGCTGAATTTACTTTTCTATAGGATTTTATAAACAAACATTTCCTACATTTAATTTTTAGAAACTATAATAATTACCAATTTATATGAATTTGGAATTTTATTATACAATATAGTCAATAATTAAATTATAAAATAATAAGTCAGAATGCGCACGTTTTAGATTAACGAAACTGACATAAACTGCTTCAACTACATAGTAAGAAAGCTGTAAATTTTATAACACTCCTTTTTTGGCCGAGACTTAAAAGGCAGAATAGCGTTCAAGTCATGATGTCTTCGACATTTGGGGCTTCTCTTAAAGAGGGCCAGATATTATTCTCTTATTTTTGAAGTGAAAACTTCTTAAGCGGCGTTGTGCACTTTTTTCTTAATTATGTTAGATTTTTTAGCCTTACCAAACGCAGTTCTATTTCTATTTAAAATTTATTCCCACCGTAGGAAGGGTAACAATTACTAGGTCTTTACCGCGCAAAGGTGGGAAGTTGCATCTTCCACTAATAAACACTACTTGCCGAGTATGAGAAATGTAAAAATAGTTTTGTCTTCTATCGGCAGTCCCTAAAGGCTACCCCGCATAATTTATAATAATAATTGGCTCACTAAGAAACAGTGCCAATATAGGAAAGCAAGTTAAGCCCTTGGCCCCGTTGTTGATGGTTAAGAATTGTCAGGATGTAATAGAATCAGACGTCTGATCTAACGAACTTAAGTATCAAATATATATAATTTAAAGGATTCTCCCAATTCATATTTTTCGAAATCGAAGTTACCGTTCCATAAATTAGATGAGCCTGGATACGAGCAAGCTATTAATAGATTATTTTGATTTTTAATTCCTGTATTATTCATGTCAAGTCGAAGTCTGAACCCGGACTTATTGAATTAAAACTTTGAAGTGAATCTATCTGTGTAGACTGGAGGCCGAGAAACAATGGGATAGAGATGAGTCTATGCGAATCCATCAATCCGAGTTATTTGTAAGGTTCAATACTCTAATGGAATTGGATTTTCACTTAATACAATATAATAGTTGATAGTAGACTCTTTAGCGACCTGCTTATGAAAATATGGACAGTACATTTAAACTAAACAGGCATTAAACTAAGACTAACACTACAACTAATCTATTCTAAAATAATAATATTATAGAATACTTTAACATAACATTGTTGAATTTTTGATTCGTATATATTTTTATTTTTAAATAGATAAAAATAAATAACAAAATGTTTTAATTCACGTAGACTTTAAAAAAGCGCTTGTAAATAGTCAGAACATGTGTGTAGTAATATAATGAAGTATAGATAATTATTTCTGGTTACATAGAGTTCACGGATTGTATGAAAATAATAGTAATGATATTTAGCTAGCATAGCTAACGATAATTGACAAAATGTTTATTAAAAGTTAATACGTGATCGTATTTTACAATAAACTTTAATAATAAAATGTAAAATATAAAAATAGCAAATGACAATAATATAAATATATATAAGCGTCCAAATGCGATTCGGACGCGCCCATGAAGGGTTCCGTAGCAGCAAGTATTTGAGTTGATTGAATGAAAGGTAAATTGTGGTTTACGATTTATGACGTATTGAAAAAACTACTTATTACATCTCATTCAAACCAATTTACGATGGAAGTTTGAATGGTAATGTACATCATTTTTTTTATAGTTCTACCATTTTGTTATATTACAAGTTACCACTTGGGAAGCGTCTCTCGCGCAAACTATTCAGTATAGAATAAAATGATATTAGTAACCTTTTATATATCATTTTTGATGATCTATACATTTCTGAGTATTGAGAGCCCCCAAAATCTTAATGCGGTTCACAGAATACATCTACTGACCAAGTTTCAATGGTATAGTTTCGGAAAAAAGTGCTTATGACATACGGACGGACGGACAGACAGACATGATGAATCCATAAGGGTTCCGTTTTTTGGAATTTGGCTACGGAACCCTAAACACTGAGTTAGAAAAAATATATCCGTGTCACTTAGTCAAAATACGAAATATTATCAAAGTAGAAAATAAAAGTTACTAGTTAGCCAATATCCGGGAAGGGGACCGTAATATATCTTTGATTTAAGTTAGTACAGTCAAACAGTAAGGCTTTTATACTTGGGTCTTGTCAGATTTAAATGACGGTATTTCCAAGCAATACATAATATACAAAATAACCATAATATTCAAATAAGTACTTATAACCCACTAAATCACATAGCTGTTATATAAGTCACTGAATCCCTATAACTTCATGAAGAGCAGTCGAGGAAAATGTTTATTAATAAACAAGAAGGTAGCAGAAACATTTTTCCGTATATCTGAATTTTCATTTACCCCATATGATTGGGTTATGAATAATATCCCAAGACGAAACAGGCGATGGAACAATTTGATACATGGTCCCATATTGACTTTATATTTGGTTTGTTCCGTTACGATTTTATTTCAATTATTACAAGGGGTCTCTTTTGGTTTGAAATAAAAGCTTTCAACCTGAATAATCTCTTCCATCCGTTACGCGGGTTGAATGAGAGGAACGTTAATTAAACATATGTCATCTCCCACGCTTGCCTCTAGTCGGGCCTTTTATCTCCCTTTTGCAAAATATAAGTCGTCATTGTTTCCATTGTGTTCTGTTATTTGCAATGGTATAGGTTGTTAGGGTTCTGTTGTCCTACATAAAAACTATATTTATTTGGAGGTCTGTCCGACTTTCAGAGTCATTGTATTAAAAAAACATGAAGCGCTGTTGGCATTCAATTTGGTTTAGCCAATATTAGGCCAATGCTTTGGTTCAACTTGTTAAAAAATGCATGTCAGATTGGATTATTTTTTAAAGAACTTCATTGATCCCATAACACGATTGTCTTCAAAAGAAAAAAGATCTTTAAGATGGCTCTAAAGGTAGAACAAAAGCATCTTGAGAAATAATTCCTCAGTTTATGTTGTTATTTTATATGTAGTGCCTTTTATGATTAGAACAATCTTTGTTGTCTGAGATTTATAAAAGAGTTTATTTATTGACCGAAATTAATGCTTTGTTTGATTTTTTTGAACAAAACCATTTCTTTTTTACTATTTTTTGTTTGTTTTCTGCTCACGATAATGACACGATAACAATATCATGTTTACTATAAGAAATTATGGGTATTATTAGCCCAAAAAGAAAATTACGAAGATTTGTCTTATATTTTGTATGAAACGAATGGAGCCCACAATAATTATGGGCTCTATACATATAATTCGATTATTGAACCCGTAGGTAGGCGCTGTGATCACATTCCAAGTTTATTTTCCATTTTCACACAAAACATCGTAAGCCGGGACCGCTAGTTATACATGTATGAATGATTGGAAAATTTTACTTTTCGTGAGAATACCTTGTTTTCATTTTAACACAAGAAGGTCACCTCGCTTAGTATACTATGCACATATAGTGTTCACTCGCTCTATGAGTAGGTTTGGGAAAATCTTTCACCGCACGGTATGCGGTATTGACGTTATTACTGTAATTATTATTATTATTTATAACAATAAAAAGGGTGTTTAAAAATCGTATGGTGATCATAGTATTGTAGCATGGTCTAAAAATTCTAAAAAGCCTCGGCCGAAACGGTGTTCGTCCTTCGGAGGGTGTTGCGCCTGGGCAAGCCGAGGCTGCCGCGGTTTAGTTTCCCACAGTGAGCTAAATTTTATTTGCGGCTAACATTATATATTTAAAATCTATAACAAGTGCATAAACACGCTTCGTATGTTAATTCAGTGGTTTCTATAATGCTATCTGGACTTAATTTTAAGGACCATAAGCCGACAACAAAAAATAGGTTACCACTCTGCCTAATCTACAGCACAGAATGGGCATTCCAGTTTTATTCAATATTTTTTCTGACATAATGCCAAATGATCTTTGTAGTACATAACAAGATTGTTTCAAGTATTTCTTAGTACACATCGAATTCAGCGCTAGGAGAGTGGGAGATTATGGTTTTTAGAATGAGTATTGATATTATTGTAATAACCTCTCCTACAAAATAATGAGTGTAATTAAATGTAATGTTATTAAATGTAATAACGTCTATGAACTATTAGACCCGTTAAGGAACCCACATTATTAACGTTAAACTTTGTTTCATAATATAAGATATCACGAGTTTACCAGCTCGGGGCTTAAAAGAGGGGCAGCTTAAAAGATTAAAAAAAACAATTCAACAAAGAATCTCGAAAATCAAAGTTGGATTTAGGAAGGCCTGACCTCTATAGGTATTTGTTTCAATTCTATCAAAAACCTTATTATCTAGATATATGCCTAGGTTTTATGTCGGGAACACTCCAAAACCTTACTTTTTTGGCATAATAATATTTTATGGTCGAGTTAAAGTCATAGCGGTCAGTAGCATCGAAGACTTGTCATTAGCCCCATGATAGATCTTGGTGGGTTAATCAAAATTACCGGAAATAGATCAAGTACCAGACCGAAGGCTTCTCGTTTTGTTTAAGACCAGGGGGTATAACACAGCTAACTTTTTTACTCTAGTCTGGTACTGAGAATATTTTATTATGACAACACTTTTTGGACTGACTTTATTGGTTAAACACGCTCTTACACTAACGAACTAGTCCAGGCACACAGTGACTACACAAAGCTTTGACAGTCTGTGGACAAACTTGCAGAATACTCTAAATCGGTAGCAACAAGACCATAAAGTCATCTATGTTATATAGAACAAACGTTCTAAGAATATTTACATTGATTAAATTGTTTGTCGCTGGCTGCGGGTACGACCATTTGTAGGCAACTTACAACAATGTCTCATCGGTAGAAACAAAGACTAGAACACTTCGCTGGCCCTATATATTTAATAACTAATAACAAGTTTTAAACACCGGTACGAGTCAGATTCGCGCATCTATACTATGTACTTACATTATACACATATATCACAATTATAACATATTTTTATAAATCTCCCTTTCGGATGTACAGCAATTTAGTAGAGCTACGACTTGAGCGGCTTATTTTGAGATGGTACAATTTTTTCACGTTTATTTGGGGGTGGAGGTATCAGTATTGTGTGGAGTCACGTGCTGTACCCCTTAAACGTTGTGGATAGAAGTGTAATTGGCTAATAGCAATCCGGTTACATTGTGTTTTCCCTGCCTGGAGAGAAAAGAAAAGGAAATGGAGTCTCGAATCGGAAAGCTGTTTTTCATTGGTGGTGGGAATTGGCATTCTAAGTACTCAGCAAAAATCTCCCCGTGACTTAAGCGTATAAACCACAGCGGGTTTGATGCCACCTTTTGCGAAAGTCCCTTTTCTTCGCGCCAGAGCTACGATCGCGCATGGCATGGCGGCGCAGGGTCTATGTGGTATCGTGCCGTATACCCGTACTGGTTCAGCAGGGGTGGAGCGGATCATCCCGGCTCCGCGACCATCAATGAGAACTTTATCACAAGAGCCCAGAAAACGGCTCCTCATAATGATGCCGTGCTCCATCTCCATCCTGCATCTTCGCCACGAATTGGCAAATATTAGTTTGAAGCGGCGCCACGGCGCCCACTGGTGCATTCGTTCCTGCGGATGGTTCGGTGGATTCCTATGCTTTGGCTGGAGTATTCCTTTCTCGCTACGATCCTGGAGTGACTTTTGACCTGGATTGGCCGTTTTTCATCAACAATAGTGTACAATGGTGAACCATAGTATCAAATCCCATAAAAACTGAGAGATATTTTTAGAAAGAGATATTTCAAGTAAAAAATACATATAACCGGTTATCTTTTATATCACAAAACACGGACCTTTTAGTTCATATAGATTTGAACCAACAAAAAATTAAACTGTAATAGAATCTTACCAATAATACCTTATTTGTTATAAAGCAATATTGAATTCTTCAATTTTTCTTTTGTGCTAATAATTGCCTCTTGTTTTTATGATACTCAAAGAATTTCTTTTATCTTTTATTATTACCAACGACAGAATCTGTTTCCTTTGTTACGATCTAATTATGCGGTACGTACAATAAATACATAATACGTAAGTTTTTATTTCAATAAAGAAAAGCTTCTTAGTTGTTCAGTATACGAATATGGAGAGGCTACCAAGAATTTCCTTTTGAAACAAAAGAGGATCACGATGCGATAATTTTTTGAAATAATTTTCCTTTTGCATATCAACTAACAACTTTAAGATTCTCAGAATTCAATATTGTTATATAAGGACATAATTAATGATTTGACATTCTAATTTAGTGAACGACAAAAATTTATATTTTACACACATCACAGTACAATGTCATAGCAGGATGGGCTCCCTAACCTACCTTACATAATGATATAATAACTAGATGTTGCGTCTCTATGTGTGAATTATTATGCATCCTTGTCGTTGTTGTTAGAGTGGTGATATTCAGCTACGTATACAATCGAGGTTTACTTTGATATCGACATTTTATTACATTGG
Source organism: Pseudoips prasinana (assembly GCA_951640165.1). Classification (NCBI taxonomy): domain Eukaryota; kingdom Metazoa; phylum Arthropoda; class Insecta; order Lepidoptera; family Nolidae; genus Pseudoips; species Pseudoips prasinana. The sequence goes on along the minus strand of OX621234.1, from coordinate 20,119,668 downwards.
TAGAAAGGGTGGTTTCCCTAATGCAATATTATCGACTGACGGCGTGCGTATAGAACCCCATCCTTCAAGTTTATCGCCCAATAAAAACTCGATAAGGTTCAAATGAAACCCCAGCACACAATTTAAAAATACTTAACAGACCACGTTTCTCTTCCCCAGAGCCAAGCAATGCGGATCGTCCGTACCGTAGGTCAAGCGTTCGAGGTGTGTCACAAGATGCAGACCAACGCTCCAGAACAACCGGGAGCCTCGACTTCGTCAGCTCCCGATGAGCCGGTGCCAGCTACTAGCGATGCCGCCGCATCCAAAGGTTTGATATACCGGACACAACATAAAAGGTTCATCGATGTATACGCAACATACCGTATAGGTATTTGCCATCTTCATTATCTACGTTTATTAATTCGATGACCCCTTTACGCTGGATCACCACTCATTTCATTAAGCTTGACTTCGCTATTTCACAAATGAAACGAACAATTCAATTATACCTAGTCCTGACTAATGAAACTACCGTTCTTATGTCTCTTGATTACCTATTGATCTTCGGAAATATTTAAGTGCTAGCCAAATGTTTTCTTCGAGCTTTTTATTATAAATTTATCTGTCTTTGCACAGCGAATATCGTTCCTTGGCGAGTCTTTTTCTACTTATTTTATATCACCGATAGCGATTTCATCTATACATCACATATTTTTTGCAAAGCGAATAAAATATTATGTGACACTAAAATAAATAACACGTCATTTATTTTTCATGTGAATATCTTTTGCCAGAATACTATGAAGACGTCAGACGGAATATACATAAATTTTAAACATTTATAAATGGTTCCTAAATATTTGTAAGTATATTACTGATCGGTAAATGGAATATTTTCCTACAACTATAAGTCGATAAAATATTCAATTTTTTATTTATTTTTTCCGTAACGTTAACTCACATGATTTTTTGCTTAAAAGCTCGCAATCATTATTGGCATATGCTTTACCCGAATCTTAGCTCTGTGGTTACACGCAGGTGTAATAAACTTATACTGTTTTACTGTTTGGATCCGTTCTTACACACAAACATCGGTTATGGAACGGACACTCGTAAAGGCGAGTGCCTTGTGCCAACAAGCACCTCTTGTTGGATATTCAGACGTTGGATATTGTTATTTTATTTACCAAATCGTCGGCGAGTGTTTAAAATTATAATTTTGGATGCAAATTCTCGCGTCACAGTTTATTTATCCCGATTCTGTTCAATCGTAGACTGCCGAGATGTATTATTTCAAGATGATATAATTAGCCCTCTGAAATCATTTATCGTGGCTCTTATGCAACGGCAGTAAGACATATTACTTTTCTCCTTAATATCCCTATTAACTTCCATTAGATAATGGTAGTTTTTTTTTCTTTTGCTTGTTAATAACAGCCTAACCTACTCTTCTGATACTAGGGTTACCACTGTCCATACGTTACAGTAAATGAAATTTTAGCACGGATATTAATAGATTAATCAACAAAATTGAGTTAAATGTGGTTTGCAAATTGTTTAACTTTATTTATCTCTTCAAGAATCCTAGTTCGCAACAAGCAATAATTAAATCATTTCCGATACAAAATGCTATGCCACCATATTTATTTGCATATAATGTTAACTAAAGTTCTACAATTTATTCATTGCACGTCATTGTATGGCCAAAAATGACAGAGATCAAATACTTCAGAACGTGTTATGTTCAGTCACGAGCACAAGTTTTCGTAATATCATCGGTACCTCGTGTAAAGAACACATATTTGACAGGTCGATTCGATCTCATTGTATTACAGTGTGTTACATCATTTGTATTTTCTTTTTATACAGAGCTTCTGCGGGTATATTATAATTATAGCTTTTATGTATCATTTTATGACATCCGACGTAACGCGTAGGTAACGGCTGTTTTAACGAGCAACGTCATAATTTTATTGCCTTTACCTTTATCCACATAATTTCCTAGTTTGAAAGTGGTCAAAAGTTTCATTCATATGACAACGTTAAAGGATCCATTGCTCTCCGGTTATTGACCGAAACAAGAGAGGCATCTATATATAAACATGTAGCTAGAGATGAAATCACTTATATTTTTAAATGCCGTTGACAATTTGTTCAGTTCAAAGAAATCGGTAGTTAATAATCTTTTGTAAAACTACAAAAAAATATATATTATAACACATGCCGCTCCGGTGCGCGGTTTGTCGTTTTTACCTGCATTCGGCGCGGTCACGCGGGGCTTGCTTTGCATTCATAAAACCGCTGAACGTTGCAGCTAGTTCTCGCAAAATAATGCATCAATGTTGTATATGTAGATCCGCTGATTTACTGTATTTCTCCTGCATAGGCTCGCACACACGCACCGTTAATTCAGATGCTTAGAATTTATCATGATAGCTGTCGAGATGTGGCATTCGGTTCGAGCGGAACCACTAATCGCGCCTAGTTAATATTCTGAATGTTATGATTTAATTTACCTTCGCTTTATTTACAGCAATTATATTTAATATTTTATTGAAATAACCTAAATATATTATTACTAATTGCTGGGAATGAAACGTTCATCTAAATCTTTCTGAAAATTTCCCAGAAGACCGCTAGTCATGAATTTTGCCTAATTTATGCAAACAGGCGGCATTCTAACGTAACGTGTCGTAGCGTTGCCAAGAAAAGAATGTTGACTCAATATGATGTAGAGTATGTATTTATCTTTCAGTGAACATGCTGTTAAATAAATCATTTCTTATTGTCTAATATATTTTACTACTAACATATAATAATCCGTATAATCCGTCTGGCGTAGGCTAAAATATATTGAAATTCCTGGAACTGTAGAACTTCTTATGGAAGTTAACCTTTTGGAAAGCTACTCTAAGATAGGGAAGTTTGACGTTGTTAGAAATAAGTATTGAAATCTACAGAAGCTGCTTCAGAGTGCGGAGCTTCTGAGTGTGGAGCGTCCTTTACGACCAAAGTTCAGGTGGAAGACGTGCAGCCAAGTGTAGGAGCCCCAGAGCGACCGAAGCATTTGGAACTACTGCCTCCGCCGCCGAGAAAAGACGGCAAGAGATCGCCACAGGTACGGTACCTAATTTAAATAGGATTAATTATAATAATTAGCGTTTAGAATTATCCCTTAGAGAAACAGTTTTAAGCATTGCAGTTTTTTTATTATAAATACGCTATGTAACCTTCAGCGTAATGAATACTCTGGGAATAATAGCTTTCATCTTTGATACCATTTTAATTCCTGCTCGCCGGTTATATATGTATATGGCGGATTCCTAGAAATATTGCAAATATTTTTACCGTGAACCACTCACGATTTTTAAGTAACAATTTGTTATGTAAACCAGTAAAACCCTATTCACATGAAACACTATAAATACAACATTTTTTTATGCATTATCATATTATTAAGCGACGTCCGTCTTTATCGCGTGTAATTAAAAAATGACAGGTAATATGTGCAAGTAGCGGAAGATAGGAACCTTGGACTGCCATATCTTACCCTAAGTAACTCAAGTATGGTATCTATTTGAAAATAACCTCTATTGATTGCATGAATTGCATCTTAACAAAACCATACACTTTAACGTTAAACAAGCTATAGCAGTGCTTACTTTTCTTTATTTTTATTAATCTTCGTTAAATAATGTTGATTCTTGAAACTAAAGTGTCATTGGTATCTAGAGTTATCAAAACTAGTATAGTCTTTGCGTGTTTTGTTTAAATATTTTTTGCTATCTAAATTGTATTTGTGTCTATTTATTATTAAATTTCTATCCTCAAAAAAACCTTTTTCTTGCAACCTATTTCAACTTATGCATGGATCAATAAATAATAATATGTTGTTAGGAAAAGGTTTTCAATTTGTATTTTCTGATTGCAAAACGTGATCACAAAACAAAACAGGCCAGTCCAAGCTTTGTTTTAAAAAATATCACAAGATAAGCAGTAGTGGATCGCACTGGTATTAAATTATTTAAAAAAATCGATTAAGTTTTTACATTTACCGAAGTGTTTTAAGTTCTTGGCAAATATAAAGTCTTGTCCTTTCTACGCAAAATGACATCATATGTTTGTTTATCGCGTTCCTTATCTAACATGAGTTTTTAATATTGAAAATTATTTTTACTGTTATGGTCTATTTAGGGTTCTTCTTAATATTGACAAATATATTCTCCTATTGTTCTATTTTGAAGTGACCTTTGATAAATGTTATCTTATTTATGTTTTTATTTTCTCGTCAGTTCACAGCAGTTGTTTTTTTCCGGAGAATCGGAAAACATTCATTTCCCTGTTGTGATCAAATTGCTCCTTTAGACCGGTTCCCCTGTATGGCTGTAAAAAAACACTATTAAAGTTTGTCCATAAATTGGTGAAAAGCTGCCAATTTTAGTTTTGCACAACGGCACAAGTGTTTTAGTCCCGCTACGGGACTTCATGATATTACTACTGAAGTATCGTGGCAACGAGCCAATTTAACAAGTTACTTGTAAATAGCGCAACAGCAACTTGTTGAGTTTATTTAGTAAAGTGCTCCATTGCAATAAAATAATGGTTGTTCAGATTGCCTCAACGTAACAATAATAATCTAACCGTCGAACACTCCGGCCCGAGTAGTAAAAGAGCTGCAATTTGTGACTAGATTATTAGTTTTCTTAAACGATCTTTTATATTCACGTAACGGCATATCCGTTTGGCAGCTATTATTCTAACATAGACCGACAGACATACATTTAAGTCTTAAACTCTTATTTGGAATATGTTTCATATCTGTTAAGGATCGGAAATTAAATTTCGGCTACGGCAGCTTATCCCAACGACAACTAACCGAACACGCAGGCCATATTATTATGTTTACGCGTATGGGCAAACACAAGTTGATTCTTAATTGCCCCAAATAATCCGTAGTTATCATAACCGGGTATTATCAGTATTGATATAATATCCCATTTATATTTGCCGCCACGAATTTCACCTGGATGAATTGGTCGTTAAACACCGCATTTCACAAGAGACTTTATGCCGCGCACTCTGTGGAATCATGTAACTGTGTGTGTGTATATTTATAACTATATAGTATTTTCGATCCTGTATGACATGCAGAGAACCGATTCCTTTCTTAAAAAGGCTCCTTTGGTTTTGCGTGTTTCCATGGGCGGCGGTGATACACAACCGATTCTCAGACCTACCAAATATGCACAAGAATTTTCATTAGAATCGCTCAAGCCGTTTCGGAGAAGTTTGCAGAGAATACGAGAAATTTATAAGTTACATAGATATACCTCAACCTTTTTGTAGATATACGTTTCCAAAATACGTGAAAAATATATTAACATATTATGTTCAGATCATTCAAATGAAAGAACACTGATCAAACAAAGCGAAGTCCATAAATGTGGATTTTCAGAGTAGCCTAGTTAATGGGCTGTTTGGTCCGACATGAAAATAGGTTTATCTAACATGTTAATAATGCAATAATTGCTATAGAAAGGCAACCGATCGACTTCATTTATAATGTAATAAGACGGTCACCGTAGCCTAGTTGGTAGTGCTCCTGCCTACGAAGCTGGTGGTCCTGGGTTCGAATCCCGGTAAGTGCAAATATTTGTGTGATGAGCACGAATATTTATTTCTGAGTCATGGATGTTTTCTATGTAGGTATATAAGTATTTATCTATCTATATAAGTATGTATATCGTCGCCTGGTACCCATAGTACAAGCTTGGCTTAGTTTGGGCCTAGGATGATCTGTGTGACATTGTCCCCAGATATTAATATTTATTATTTAATTACCTGTCAAACCACATTTCCATATACTAACAACAATTGTACGCAATAAAGAAAAAGAAAAAAAAGCAACAAAGTTAACACTTACTTTCGTTTTAAGTTATGCCAAAATGCCTTTTTCAGATTTCTATAAAGATTTTCCAATTATTTTTCTTTATTCTGGTGAGGCTATAGGAGAATATTTTATATTTATTTATATATAATCAAACTCCGCTTATATTTCGTCGACGATGTGATATTTTGTGGTCGATAGTTTTTCTATCTTCTGTACACAAAAAAGGTTATAGACAGGGTCTATATCTGTAGAAGAGTGACGGTTTTAAATAAGTGTACTACACTCGAAGCCACGTCATTTCATACTCTTGTTGTACAAAAACTGCCCTTAATGCTAACATAATAAAGACGATGTCATGGTCATAGCGTATTACATGGTGTCAGCTGTAACTAACAAATTTGGCGACGTTTCAAAGTGAGACAGTCCAAAGAGTGAGCGATATTATAGGAGCGTAATCTACCAATAAACCTGACAAAAAACGGTATTTTCGTATTTCGGCTTGGTAATAGTAATTTATGTTAGATGTTGTAGAATGTCGTAGCCGTCTTGTATTATTTTCCAGGATTGGAAAGTTTACAGTAGGGTTCACGAGCTATCCCAAGAGATTTGCCACACATGCCATAGTAATGGTAACAAACCTCTTCTTACCAGGGCAAACTAATTCTACCATAGAGAACGTCAGGGATACTTCGAGCATTTAGCTGTCAATAAATGCTCGAAGCAGGGTTACTAACTTTTATGGAACTGTGTACTAGTTTAACTTAAATATATTTTTTCTCAGAACTCGTTGTAAAAGCTTGACGAACTTATGACTTGCCTATTGCTATAAACGATCCACTAAGTGTTAGGTTTCATTACGAACCCAAGACTGACGATTTGGTCATCTATTACTTTGAAATATTTTTATTTTTTTTGAGGATTTGTTAGTAAATTACTAGAAAGAAATATAAAGTTGTGGCAGTATAATAATGTAATACTTTTTTCAAGAATATAGTTTTTAATTTTTACATAATAATATCACCGAACAAAAATGATTCATCCTAAAAAGGCTTCTATAAACCTTACTGACGACTGAATTACTGAATGACTTAAAATATAATTGAACGCAGTGTTTCTTAAATCTCGCAATTTGCCTACGAGCAAAAACTACCAAAAGCTTTTTCGTATTACTGGGTAATTTGTGGGTAATATCTCCCTAAAAAGATAATGGTTCATAAGTAGTTGTTACATGTTTTTATAAGAAGATAATAAGAGTATTACTGATCTGAAACAACCTTTGAACTTTTTTGTATATACTTGCCTACTTTTTGTTGGGTACAGAAATACTTTCAGGGCTACTCCCGAGGGAAACATTTTCATCTCAAAATTGACTGTTTATCAGGATTAAAAATCTCTTTGTTTTACTTTTGGCTACATCGGTCGTTATGAGAAATGTATATTGGTATACATATATTTCGTCACATATAACTTAAGAAATGTAATATTTACCTACACTAGTTTTTGGATAAAAAGAATGTCAGATATACCCTTAAAAGTAAGGTGGGCTAGGGGACTAAGAAAGGATCGCAGGACCGTTGTTTGACCCTGAAAACAAGCGTGAGATTATTAAAATAATGAAATGTAGGTGACCTTTTGTAACCACTTTGTGCGGTTTGTGTGGCAACATATAAAGACATCATTTCTTGAAAGTGACACGACCGACGACGCTGCTAAAGAATTCCATTAAGAGAATACACGAGTAGACTGTATACCTTTGCTACATACCGCCTAGAGCCAGTTCATTTTAGAAAGAACGAGTAGGTTCCTTAAGTCGGTACATAAATGAAAGACACGTTGTTATACACATACATCGCACATTTCACTATATTTTTGGTAAATAACTTCTTGCAATCTTATGTTTCTAAGAAAATAATAAATGTACAGGAACAGTGTTTACCTCAGATTACAGCTGTTATGTAGTATTCTGAAAAAATAGTTTATAAATATATTATTATATGGGCCAAATTTTTACATGACGCGCCATGTTACACGACTATCTAAAAACTTAATTTAGTAGAGTACCAGAAAATTAAGTTTTAAGTTTAGATAGTAATTCGAAAATATGAATCAATTACTGCCACATTAAACTAGATAAAATGAACATTAAAACAGGAACTCTCACTCCAGTCTGCTGGCCCTTGCTAAGTTACGCTAAACATCTACTGCAAGCAATCACACATACACTCATATTGACCCAGCTCTATCGAACATAACCTAGTTATTACGAGCATTAGGACCCCACTTCTCACTGGTCTAATGCCGTTATAAATTCGTAATATCTATCGGATTAATTCCTCAGACTTTATCCAGTATGATAGACTTTTAAAACTTAGGTAAGGCAATTCAACTAAAACATATTCATTAAAAAATAAATAAAAATAAAAAAGGTTTTTATTCACGTAGACTTTAAAAAAGCGCTTGTAATTAGTCAGAACATGTTTGTAGTAATACAGTTATTAAATTTAATTGAAGTTTGAAGTTATTATAAACATTTGAAGTTATTAATTTTAATTTCAACTGTCTTTCGTTTCTAATGATACCGATATTTAGCACTTTAGTGCCAATTTAAAAGCAGGTCAATTTGTGCGTAATTTGTTTTTAAGTATACAATTTATTTTGGAGTATAAAATTACCAGTCTTATATATTAAGGTACTTTTTTCGTTTAAGATGTACAAGTATACATGGAATATTTTATTGTTTATAGTAGGTCTTAACTCGTGCTATTTAAGTACGTTATAAGCCAACAAAGGGTCGTTGAATGAGAAATTATTGCGGTTGAGATAAAACTGACCAATTACGGGCGAGACTCTCGAACTTCAATGTGTTTCTTAGACAAATAATAACTTAGTCATATGCTTCTAAAATTGAACCGCACCGTTTGTAATTTTGGCTGGTTGGGTGGCTGATAAATTAGATTAATCTATGAAGTATCTACTATAATCGACTATTGTCATCATTATTTCATTTTAAAAATGTCCACTGCTAGATAAGGGCTTCTCCCTAATATTCCCATTGGCCGGTCATCTACGTGGATCTAGCGGCTTCCAGTCACCCTCACAAGATTGTCAGTTGACTTTGTGACCCGCTACAAATTGCCCACGTTGCGGCTTCCAGCGTGTAGGCCCCGATTTGTTTCCAAAACTAGATGTTGTGATAGGTTTCATTGGCATCATAATAACAGTCGAACAAAGTTTAGGCTTCGAATTAAATTTAGTTGATGTTCCTAGCCATAATTTCTAATATAAAATATATTGTAATGAAAAACATATATATTTCCGCAAAGTTTAAAGAATTTTTGGCTCGGCTCGCTTAGATACTGATAATATTCATAGACATATTTACACAGGGTTTTAGGAAATAAGTGCTTACAGTCAATATTTGGTATTCTCAATTGTTGTTACAATATTTTCTTATTGTAACAACTAATCATAAACGGTTTATATAATACTAGCAGTGGCCCGCGGTTTCACCCGCGTTAAATTTTATGAACTATAACAGCTCCTTCCTAGTAGGTGATAGCGTGATGATATGTAGCTTATATGTTGACCCGATCTCTTAGTAATATTCATGCAAATTTGAAGTTAATCCATGCAGTACTTTTTGAGTTTAGCCCGGACATACAAATAGACAAAAATTCTAAAAACTATTGTTTTGGCTTCGATATCGATCGTAGATCACGCTCCAAGTATACTTTTTAAAAAACTTATTCAATATACAGTTTTGACTTTCCTACGATTTTATTATATGTATTAGATAGTGGTTGAAACCTTATTTTCGGTACAGCAGCCAGAATTATCAGAGAGTATCCTATACATGAAATATTTCCTGAATGTGGGAAAAATATGATTCTTTACGTGTTATTCGAGGCTTTTTTCAGAGTCTAGGGCGCGGCTTGTTGCTTATTTAGCCAGAATATTTTATTTTTTCTAAGAAGTCAAGTTAAAGTTAAGTTCAAGAATAAACTGAATCTCAGGTATCAGAAGCCTTATACTCTCCCATACACCTTGTATTCTTGTTATGAATTGTGATAAGATGATTATAATATCATACATGATACTTTATCGAAATAGTGCCATAACATATACTGAGACAATTATTGATCAACAATTAGATGATACTCGCCGCCTGGGTGAACTTCGAACCTTCATAGGCATTTTTTCCCGTCATTGCTATTTAAATTCTAATATTTAAATAATTATTTTAATGCATTGTAATGAACATTATTAACCCTCATCATCATCATCATCATATCAGCCGAAAGACGTCCACTGCTGGACGAAGGCCTCCCCCAAAGATCTCCACAATTGCCGGTCTTGCGCTATTCCCATCCAGCTGTTTCCAGCGACCCGCACAAGATCATCGGTCCATCTTGTAGGGGGCCTGCCCACGCTGCGTCTTCCGGTTCGTGGTCGCCACTCAAGAACCTTTCTGCCCCAACGGCCATCGGCTCTACGAGCTATCTGCCCCGCCCACGGCCACTTCAGTTTTGCAATTCCTACGTACTAACTACCGGAGAGAAAATAAATAATGCTGAAGAAACCACGACCAAAAAAAGAACATCGTCTCACAGCCTTCTGCCACATTGGCACTTTCACTTTTCTCATATTTTTAAATATACATTATGCAATTTTTTTTCGTACAACCTCCTGACAATAATGAACATATAAAAAATGATTTATCCAATTTATTGCAGCCGTTTGGAAGTTATGAGCATAGAAACATTTCGGTGATTCATTTGTATTTATATAGATTATATGTATTTATATAAATGTAAGTAGTGTGCGCCTAACATGATGGGCTATGCTGGCGTGGTTGTCAAATGCTTTCTTTTCACGCCGGAAGTTGAGGTTCGATTCCCACCCAGGACAGATATTTGTGTACACATGTCTGTTTGTGAGTCTGGGTCTGGGTGTAATTACCTATATAAGTATGTAATTACAAAGGAAAAGTAGTATATGTAGTATATCAGTTATCTGGTTTCCATAGTACTCGTACAAGCTCTGTTTATTTTGGAATTAGATGAGTGTGTGTAAATAATGTCTCAGGATATTATTATTTTTAATGTGCAAAAATTTCAACACTAATTCATTTAGTTTAGTTCTTTGTAATACATTGCACAAGGGTGTTTTTTATGACTTATTCTACGTAAGGCGATTAATTATTTTTTACGAAGAAACTACGTTTTATTAAAAAGCGTTTTGAGGGTTTACAAGCTTTCTCTTGCTTTCATAATATATAGTTTTCATGAAAATATTTGAAGGCAGTTTAGAAGTCTACTTGAGATCGTTGTTAGTCTGGTTTCGTTCGGTTAGCCTTAACCACTTAACCTAACCTACAATACCCACCCATTCCCTTACAACCGACGTCTGGTATTTATGTATATATTGGTAAATTTGATTTTTATATCGTTTTTCGATATGCAAGTTCCATGTAATCTTTAGGTGAAGTATTTTAAGAATGGGGAAATTGGATATTTGCCACTTATACCTATTAATTTTATTTACATTTAATTACAAATCTTTTTTCATTGAAACATTATTAGTCGTGGATTTAAAGTACAATATTGTTATTGAAATGTTACTAAAATTGAACATGACACATCCATAGTAGTCGGAATGTATAGGCTTTGTATTACATGTTTATTAATTATCATTTGACGTTAAGTAGTAGGTATCTTCACCGGTGATTAATCGAGCAGGCGTAACGTTTGGCTCTTACAATAATTTCGTATACAGGCTCATAACGTTCTACATATTTAGTATCGGTACTCGGAAAAGCATTTTCATGTTATTCGTATTAGTGCGCGCCTTAAATTCGGTTTTAAGAACAGATTTCTTTTTTCGTCTTATCCAATGTGTTCTATTATTAACAGGATACAAAGTGGATTTTGTTTTGGGCCTATATTCTATTATATTGGTCACAATAAGTCCTTCGAAGAAAAAATTGCACCTTTGTATTTTCTATATTTCATATTTTAGCAGCCTTCTGGGGTAATTTTAGTTTTCACTCCTTCACCGGGCGATAGAGGCGATCCTGCGGGCTCGAGCCATCTGGCAATATAAAACTCCACTTAATATAACAAAACTATATAATCATATACTCGTACTAATTTACGTAAATTCAATTAATAAAAAATAAAATAAATAAATAATTAAATTAATCAAAAATTCTACGGTACACCGATTACCTACTTTCTTACTTATCGGACGGGCAGTGCTTACCGAGTGTTAGAGTTGTTCAAGCCGCCCAGTAGGCATCTGACATAACGACTGTTTTCGAATGAGTACAACCGGGACCGACAGCTTAACATGCCCCACAAAGCAAGGAGATGCTCATAAATTAAACCAATTTGGCGGTCACCCATTTATAGAGTGACCGCGCGCCTAGTTGCTTAACTTCGCTGATTACTTACGGCCCGGTGAGAGCATCTAGCTATTATTTTTAATATAAAGGTAGATTCGTACACCGATTAAGTACTAATCAGCTAATATTTAGCACTTTCACGCATCCACAAGATGTAAACATTTACTTAAGATAATAACGTGTAACAATATTCGTGACGAATATTTTTAGTAATAGATTATTACAAAAAATATTCGTCATATACCACACGTCGTCTTTGCTACCTTATTGTTATCTACATATGCAGACGCCAGCACATACAACTACCCCAATCTGTCTAATTTATTTTATAGATTTTCAACTTTATCACAAAAGTATAAAGTTCACTTTCAATTGGGGAAATTTTGTCAGATTGGGGTAACTTGATGTGCTGGCCTTTGTAAATCAAAACAGATGATGTTCCACTCCTCTCCCCACCTGAAATATGATTATTTATTTATTATTGTGGGTCACAACATGAGATATATCCACTATCCAAGTAACCTAACGGCAGAAATATAAACAATACAGATGTAATAAATAGTTTTACGTTTTGGGTAATAACTACAAAATAATTATTAACATTTTTCTAGGTTTACGATACTTATTTATCTCGCTAAACCCCGCTGTTGACAAAGACACAGCAGTTCGCCTCTTTAGTTATGAATGAAATATTTGACCTTTATGTATATTGATCAGCATTATTCTAACAAACGTGTTAAAAATAGATACATTATTATCCGTACTGAAAATAGTAGCGAGTACTCCCGATAATCGCTCTCCCACGTTGAATCCATGAACAGTAACAATAAATCAAAACTATAATAATATCAACGGAACGCAAATGTCTTGGATTCGAATACACCATCAGAGCTTTCCGCTTACTTATCGCAAGTGACGTGAACTATTGCATACGAAATAAGTGTTTTCTAATGCAGTGACGCCTAAAACTGTCCTAGAATTATACAGTTTAGTTAATATTGACGTAAGATCTTATGTGTTGAAGTGGTAAAGTAAAATTTTGACGCAGCTGGTACATCTTTGATATTAATCTGAGAACTGTAATTGTTATTTACGCAACCGGCAATGTGCACCGCCTAGTGGAAATTAGAGGTGCCACATGGTATTGTTAAGGTGAAAATTACTAATTATAATGTTTATGTAAGCATTAATCCTAGTATAAATATAAATAGGGTGAGAGCTGAACGTGTATGCTACTTGTGGTGAACAAGTCCTAAACGACATACGACGTCCGACATACGTTCGGTACCTTTACCGTTCTGTACTGTCTTTGAACGGACAGCAAGTTATTTCGTTTTTAAAATAGCACTATTTATATAAATGTGCAATCTAAACAAAACAAACAAAAGTACTTAAGCTTTTGTGAGTTAGTATGTCTGACCGAGAAGCTATCATCCCTTTTAGTGGAGGCCAGTTATTGCGCGAAGTCCACCAACGCCTACGCCATCCATTCTCAGTGCATAATATCTATCTCAGGTGACTGAAAAATTACTGGCAGCCTAAGTGAAAGCAAAATCAGAAATGGATATCGGACATCGATTCCCTTCTCAATGAAGCGTGCTCTACAGCAGTTTCAGTATCCACCTCGTTAAAACCAGGTGAATTTCTTTCTTGATTTGTTTAGCACCAGCGCATTATACACAAAGGACAAGTCCAAAAATAGCGACGATACCAAGTCCCTAGTTCATCAAATAATATCATCTGGAGAGCTAAAACTTCACTTCGTGTGTGGCCTTAAGAATGTGTTATTATTAGCACTAATTCGAAAAACGATATCAACAATCTGATAAATTCAGAAACTCAGACTCTGGACTAATAATGGAAGAACCAATAAAGCGTGGACCCAGGATTGTGTTAATTGTAATTCCGACAGCCCCTAGTAACAAGGAGATTGTGAAGACCGTTTACCAACAAAATCTTACCGATACCGACTTTCCAATTCTTTTAGCAAGTCTCATTTTTTTGTGTCTGTAACTGCGATTTAGAAGAGTGTAAAAAATATTTTTCTAGCAACGTGGGCTCACGCGATCGTGCGGGATACCTCTACATTAGTACGGAGCTCAAAATACGTCGTCGTTCATACAAATTTGTGATGCGTGTGGCGTATAATTTATTTAGTTAAAAGATTACGAAGTAATTACATTACCTTTTAAATTTTTACTAAACACATTTAAATAAAATTTTATAAATTGATAAAATACCTAAATGCGAACATAATACTAACTTGACCCGGGAACTTAACGTGGTTACCGGACAACTAGCAGGATGGTTTCACTCCAATGGTTTAGCACTAAACGTGGAAAAGACGTGCTACATTCACTTCCACTTAGGAGGCCGAAAGCCGAGCCCGCTAATTGTTAAGATTGGACCTAACCAGGTAGAGCAGGTAAACGCCACTAAAGTTTTAGGCTTCACCATTGACAGTGCACTGATCTGGGAAGCACATATAGATGTGGTTTGTGGTAAGCTGAGTGGAGCGTGTTTCGCCCTGCGTCGTCTGGCTGCAACGGCATCCAGGCATGTAGTTAGGTCATGCTACTTCGCGACAGTCCATGCGACCTTCACCTACGGCGCGGAGCTGTGGCACGGGGTGCGGACGGAATACGAGCATTCCGTATGCAGAAGCGAGCCGTGCGAGCAATAGTGGGCATACCTGACGATACGTCCGCCAGAGGGCAGTTCATAAATCTCAAAATTATGACACTCTGCTCGATATTTATCTATCAAATCGCAATGAATGTGAGGCGAAACCAGGATTTGTTTGATATAATAGGGGACGCACATAATTATAACAGTTGACATAGGCACAGGCTACGTATAAATAAACATAAACTATGCAAGTCAGAGAAGACAGCCCAAGTAATTGCACCTGGCTAACAGGTGAGATCAAAGATGCAGTTTCCACCATGATATTCAAAAGCAGGCTCAAAATAATAATAATAATAATATCCTGGGACATTATTCACACACGGTCATCTGATCCCAAACTAAGCAGAGCTTGTACTATGGAAACCAGATAACTGATATACTAAAGAAGAACTAAAAAGAAAAATAGTATATGTAGATATACTATTTTTCTTTTGTAAATACATACTTATATAGATAATTTACACCCAGACTCAATCAACTCAACAAATTAAAAAATGTGGCTGGTACATAAAGAATTCTACGATTTTGACTCGGAGTTTATGAAACTACCGATGACTTAATTACTTACTATTAGGACTATTAGATATTATAATATTACAACATAAATTATTCGTTTGTAAATGTATTATTATTTATTTATAAAATTAATGAAATTATTAATTGTGATGTTATGACTTGTAACGATTGTTATCAATAAATAAATGAAATGAAATAATACACACAATAACTGATGCATTTTTATAAAATTACAATAAAATAGGAAATTTTGTTTTTAGTTATTATTTTATTATTTACATACATACATAGACTCACGCCTGTTTCCCCGAGGGGTAGGCAGAGACAACGGATTTCCATTTGTCACAATCCTTGCACACGTCTTTTGCCTCGATTACTGTCATTATATTCTTCATACATGCTCACCGGTTTAGGGTACTTCTGACCTGCCCTTTCTTGAGAACGTCTCCGATTTGGTCAGAGAATGTTCGACCAGGTTCCCCTTTCGGTTGTTCCATTTACACAGGCCAGGTATACTTCCTTGGTCAATCTTCTTTCATTCATCCTTTCTAAATGGCCACACCATCTCAGCATTCCTTTTTCAATCTTTGTGATTACATCCTCTTTCACACAACAACGCTCTCTTACATCAGTATTTCGAATTCTGTCTCTCAAAGTCACACCACATATACTTCTCAGAGCTCTCATTTCCGTTTATTGTTTATATAAATATAATATAATAGACAATCAACCTTATTGACTATCATGGTACGGAGGTGAACCCTAGCTTCTATAGAGGCTACTCGTTTTCGCATTATAGCACTAAATCCATCCACTCGTGCTGGTGCGAATATGCCAGATAAACGTATCATTATATAGAACTCGGAGGACTTCGCAGGACCTTTGAGTGTATGTTTCCCATAGGCAACACGTGTAGAAAGATGGACAGTATGATCATCATGCCTATCTTTCTACAGGTGCTAAATAGTGTCACTTTAGCTTCTACTGAACAACGAACAAACCTAGGGGAAGTCATATTTGCCCTCACTGACAAAGTCCTCCGTTCTCGTTCTATATCTAAGGTGTCATGCAGGTCACTAATGACTGAGATATTTAAATGTTTCAGTGTTGCTAAGGTGATTCCATTAATTTTAATTCGACGCACACTGGATGGACGTTTGAAACCCGCATTAATAACCATGTCACGGCTCTTTTTTGCGTTATTAATTAGCCCATGTGAGTGAGCATACCCTTCGCATACCTGATGGAGTTTCCTCAGAACACATTCAGATCCACTGAGTAAAGTACAGTCATCCGCGTACAAAATATTATTTACACATACATTATCTATGTAACATCCGAATCCGATAAATTAAAAAGTATCGGGAATGTGAGACCACCATGTCTAACTTCATATTCCATTATAGAGGAGTCAGATAGCCCCCCACCACTTTATATTATTGACCTGGTTACCGTACCAATGTTTAAAAATAAAAAACTTGAGAAGTGTCAAGGGACACCCGGATGGAACGAAGTTATTTCTTATTATTTATTATGTACAAAAAACCTGTATACACTCAACAAAAATAATCGTCGCGACACCACACTGTTCAATGTGAAATAGAAATGAAAATATCTGGCTTGCTTTCTATAAGAGAGAGAGAGAGAGAGAGAGAGAGACAGAGAAACATGCGCACGCCGCACAGCTGCAAAAAGTGCCGTGACAACTTTTCGTGAGAATTTTTTCCGTCTAGCCCCCTTTCACAACGCGCGATAAGGACATCTTGGGACAATTAACACACTGCCACCTGATCCCAAACTAGGCAAGGCCTGTACTATGGCAACCAGAGCACTGATAAACATACTTATAGGTATATTTATAAATACATACGTATTATAGAATATATTACTCACTCGTAGGTTCTGCACATTAAAACTCCGAGATGTTTCCCACACACAATATTTAATCGAACAGAGTAACGTTCTAATTGACCGTCGTACTAGTAATGCCTCTTTAATAATCTCCAACCTTATTTATATTTTTTTCAGTGCTAACCAATCTGAAAGTCTAATATCGATTAATAATAGTTTTAAGATGTAACATTATTATAGTAATTAATAAAATGATAATCACTTATTAAATAAATAATCACGATGTAAATATATAATTATAATATAGCAGCTACGTCATAACTGTTGCGTGGCTTTTGAGTACTTGATAACAAATTATAGATAAAATACACCGAGACACAAAACAAATAATCGTGTTCATCACACAAAGATTTAGTGTATGAATCGAACCCACGACCTCTGATTCATTAGTTAGGGTCACTAACCACTAGCCCAACTTCTTCTTATTCCAGAGTATATGTTAGGAAACCAGGTCAAAAGCCTTTGGCAGGTCGAGAAAAAATGCGTACACCGGTGTTTCACGATTTGTATATTACTTAACGGTTGCTTGGGGCTCAGAATTATACTTTCAGTCGAGAGTTTAGGTTTGAATCCATATTAATTAATGTGCAACTATATGCTGACTCAACTGAGTCTCAAACAATCTGCCATGCACCTTGGCTATGATGGTGGCCAGTATATAGGTCTTTAGTTATCCGACCTGTTTCCCGTAAATTATTAACAATGTCATGTTAAAAATGAAAACGACGCTCCACGGAGACTAAATACTTTAATACGGTTAATCAATCTTATGTAAACGTTAGGTATGTTTACGATATTGTCGTTTACATTTAATTAAAGTGGTAATTTACATAGAAATAACGTTCTCCGTTTCATGTTTACCTACAGTAGGTAACTGTAAGTAGTCTTGAAACGTTTCTTCGTTCCAGAAAGTTCTAAACTAACACAAACTTCGTGTCGCCTACTCTTTGACGTTTTCAAGTAGTCTTTATGAATAGGTCGCATGTAAAGCGTATATTTTCACTGAAGGTTATATAATATGTAAACTAACTCCTACACGACTTAAATAAATTAGTTGTCGGACACTATCCAAGCACCCAAATAACATACTCATACGTAATTGGCATCCGAAAACCGTAGTTTATGGTTTACTAGTGACCCGCCGTGGCTTCGCACTGGTAAATATGTATAAAGTGTATTAGTATTGTATGCGAAAAACTGGATGATACTTAGGGTTACATATATATATATATATATATATATATATATATATATATATATATATATATATATATATATATATATATATATATATAAATAATGTTCTAAAGGATAAAATTTAAAGAAAATAAAAACAGTACACGACATCATGACATCATCATCATCAGTGTGTTATCGTCACTGCTGAGCATAGGCCTCGCCCAAAGGTTTCTATAATGTTGCTATTGGGAGGGATTTACCTTAGTCACCGCGCTTGGCATCCGAATCGGTGACCGACTTTAAGTGGTAGCTAGTACACAGGTGACACTGCTGCCCAGTTACCTGGTGTATCCCTTAGTTGCCTTTTACGACACCCACGTGAAGGTATGGGTGGCCATGTTATTCTTCCTAGGCCACAAACCACATGTAGGTAACTCACTAGCCATTATAAGTAAACAAATAAATCAAATCTGTTTACGCGGAAGGCAAAACGGAGCCATGGAGCTATATGTATGTCTTTCCGTATAGCAAACCCTAGAAAAAAGATTGTACAACGTTAAATTTATCAGGTTCGGTGCGCGTTAGTACTGTCGGAGTCATTGAGGTTACCACAGTTGAGGTTGACGCGCGTTTGTAGCGATACACACGCGCGTTAGCATTGCGTTTGTATCGATACAAATAAAAACAAACTGCTCTGTAAGATAAAAGCACGCCGTCAGCGCGGATTTCTAAAACGCGCGTCGACGGTGCGTTTAAAGAACCTGGTGTCCATAGGCCCTTAGGTATGGCAAAAAGGTGTAAATCGTGGTGTCGACTGTAGCTTGTAACTTTCGGAATAAAGTAATACTTATATCTCATTAATATTTTTTGATACGGATGGTAAGATTTAAACAATTATAATAATAATTATAATAAAATAAAGAAATATTTTTAGATTTCATTTGCCACGTCACTTTGATTCACGTTTCATAACATTTAAGTAACTCTATAAACAAAAAATTGCTGTGTATAAGACTAATAGTTTAAAAATATATTTTTATAGAAACTACTTGACAATTTCACAGATTTTCTTCGTTTACTCCTAAGAAATTCTAACTATAACGTAAAATGTCAAAAATTTATAGAAAATTTCAAATACATTGGTAATTTGATCAAAATTAATGTCTGGCCGTCCATTTGTCCAAGCGGTATTTGAGTTTCTACTAATAAACACCTAGAATAAGTTTCAATATTACATTCCCGACGTGATAAAAAAGCGATATTTTTTAAGTGGAGCTTCTTAAGGGTTTTTGAGCACATTTTGGTTGAATAAACATCATGAAACTCGCGTCATCGTCACGTCACTCTTTCCATGAGCTATGTTTATACTGAGTATTTAGGTTTACTTTTTGGGTGCACAAAAAGGGAGATTCTCGCGTCATCGTCACGTCACGTTTCTCATGGGCTATATGTGTACTTTTAGGGTGAACAAAAAGCGTGAAACTCTAGTCATCGTCACTTCACATTTCCCATGATTATTACTATATAGCAGATTATTTACACTAGTAGTGTAATAAATAGTTTTCACATCTATCGACATTACCCAACGACTGCCCGCATGTTTTTTTCTATTTAACCAAAAGGTTAAGGAGTATATTTATCGTTCTAAAGATCAGGTTTTGGGTTGAGTGATTTTATCACATGGAAGAGTTTCGTTTGTTTAATTCACGGCATTTTTGTCTATTCCGTATTCTTTTCAACTTACTTTTTTAAATGAAAATACACATATCACAGGATGTTTCTAACTAGCATATCCTTTGTAAGCCATCACAAACTAAGTTATTATTGCAGTTAGCTTTTAATATAGTTTATTATTAACTCAGTAACTTTTTCAACTTCGGTGCAACCGACTTGTACTTTAGCCTTTAAATGGTCCTACATTAAAAGTTAGACTTGAGATACAACTTTGAAAATTCCCAACAATTTAATGGTTCAAAAGAGAATTACAAATGGGTACCGTAGTTTGCTAATCAACTAGGTGTTCCTGGTACAGCTATATTACACTTCCCAGTCACGCCTGTTCGCAACAGACATATACATTATACATACAAAACCGCAGCTCTGCATCGCTATTGACTTTCCGCTTGGCTAATGACTCCGGCTCTCGTCCAACCTTTAACCACATATTTACTATAGAAAAATGTTGGTCAAACTAATCACAGCGTAGGAATCAAATAAGGTGGTATTTATTTCGTATGTGGCCAAAATAGAGACTTAAAATAAATTAATCATCTTCATTATGGATCTCTAATTTGCATAACAATATTTATGGTTATATTTTATGGTTCTATTAGATTATTATTAGTCCACTCATAAAGTGAACCGATGATCTAGTGGTGGTCGCTGGAGCCGTTGGATGCGAGTAGCGCAAGACTAGTAAGATTCATAAGAAACTGTAACAAATTCTACAGGTGCGTAGATAAGGAAGCAATGAACCCTGAACACCTTGTTCTTTCTGGTAAGAATGGCAACCGCTCGAGCTTAGTCCATAGTGAGGAGACATTTGGTAAGGGCCAATATAAACTATATGCAAAAGTTTTGAAGGAGCTCAAGTCTATCAAATTGCTATCCTTCGACCGTTGAGGTCGAGGTTAAGATAGCTGTCATCGGCATAGTCGAGAAACGGTAGAAGTATTGAGTAAGCACAGATTAGTAGTAATAGGGAGAAAGTTTCGTAGATGCCTAAGTGAGCCTGCTAAAACAAATAATCTTCTGCTAGTCGCCTCAATTGAGGATCCCAGGATCCCAGGATATTCTCTTTATTCTGTATAGGTAGAATCTAAACGAAATATAACGACAGATATTATCAAAGTTTAAAAGTTCCAACATGTTCATTCATTTTTAGGTATAAACTAATCTACTATATAAAAATAAGTCGGGTTTTCCTTCCTGACGCTATAACTCCAGAACGCACGAACCGACTTCCACGGTTTTGCATTCGTTGGAAAGGTCTCGGGCTCCGTGAGGTTTATAGCAAAGAAAATTTATAAAATTTAACGCGGGTAACACCGCGGGGCACAGCTAGTCTACAATATAAAAATAAGTCGGGTTTTCCTTCCTGACGCTATAACTCCAGAACACACGAACCGATTTCCACGGTTTTGCATTCGTTGAAAAGGTCTCGGGCTCCGTGAGGTTTATAGCAAAGAAAATTTATAAAGTTTAACGCGGGTAACACCGCGGGGCACTGCTAGTCGTTCTATAGATATAATCGCCCGTGTGCCATCTATCTTAAAACCAAGATTTAACCTCGTCCTCTTTTTTGGGGTTCCGTAGCCAAATGGCAAAAAACGGAACCCTTATAGATTCGTCAAGGCTATCTGTCTGTCTGTCTGTCTGTCTGTCTGTCCGTCCGTATGTCACAGCCATTTTTTTCCGAAACTATAAGAGCTGTACTGTTGAAACTTGGTAAGTAGATGTATTCTGTAAACCGCATTAAGATTTTTACACAAAAATAGAAAAAATAATAATTTTGGGAGTTCCCTATACATAGAACTGAAACTCAATTTTTTTTTATGGTACCCATACATTGGGGTATCTATGGATAGGGCTTCAAAAATTATATTGAGATTACTAAAATCATTTTTTTCTAAACTGAATAGTTTGCGCGAGAGACATTTCCAAAGTGGAAAAATGAGTGTCCCCCTCCCCCCTGTAACTTCTTAAATAAGAGAATGATAAAACTAAAAAAAATATATGATGTACATTACCATGTAAACTAACAACGAAAATTGGTATGAACGAAATCTAGTAGTTAGTTTTTTTTTAATGCGTCATAAATCGTAAACCGCAATTTACCTTTCATTTAATCAACTAAAATACTTGCTGCTGCGGAACCCTTCATGGGCGAGCCTGACTCGCACTTGGCCGGTTTTTTTTACTCCTACCATTAACCGCAGTAAATTTTGCGATATGAACTCTATGTAAGAAAATTTTGCATTATAAACTTACAACAGAAAATTTATGGTGGTGTCAACAATACTCCATAGAACCAGGT
Source organism: Pseudoips prasinana (assembly GCA_951640165.1). Lineage (NCBI taxonomy): Eukaryota > Metazoa > Arthropoda > Insecta > Lepidoptera > Nolidae > Pseudoips > Pseudoips prasinana. The sequence goes on along the minus strand of OX621234.1, from coordinate 20,097,063 downwards.
TTCTTTACTGCGTTCGACAGTTAATTAACGGAATAATTATATCGCATGATTAAAAATACATTATAAATTTAAATTATATTAGTATAATAAGAGTTATATCAACACTACCTTGCTATCGGAGCATATAAGATTATATATAGTAGGTATATAAGCTAGTCTTAACCGCATCGACTTAAGGGGTGTTAACTTTGTATGCATTTTTGGCTCACTAGTAAGGCAGTTAGTGACTTGATTATGCTTAAAACTTCTTAGCTCTTATCGGATTAGACCGGTTTTCCTTTGTTTATCAGGTTTGGGTTCATTCTACAAATTTTGATTACGTCTAACCACATGCCTGCCGAGAATAATCAAAAGCTTTTCCTAGAATCCCGTGACGGGTTTCATACGTGTAATGAGTTTGGTCCATATTTAACGATATGTTATGTCAAGATAGCCTAGTAATTCGACCGTTGGACTCTGCTGTAAATGATCTCCAGTTCAAACCCAAGTACTTTGAACTTTTCAAATTTATGTATGTATTAGAATTTAGTTATCTCGTACTTGAAACGGTGTAGCAAAACATGGTGAAGAAATCTACATGCTTGAAAATTCTCCAAAAATGTAGGTACTTTATTGGATATGAAGTATGCCGATCCGTACTAGACCATCATGGTGCTTTCTTATTGTAGCATTTGCCCTGCAGCAGGACAGTAATTGAATGCATCAGCATGTAACTTAGTTTGCTTACAAAAATAATAATATACAGGGTGACCGAGGAGTTGACGTTCAATCGCAAACTTTTAGATATTTTTTTAGGAGGAGTATCCGAATCATAAACCATAATCTCCCCATTTTTTTATATTTCGATAACTCTAATTTTGAACTTTCGTATAAAATCTAAGTCAGTTTTGCAATGATTAGATAAACCACACTTTTTATAGTGTTTAAACTATGCTAAACAGTTATCACAAAAAGTCTGAACCTGAAATGTTCAACAGAACGAGAAAACTATCAAAAACTGATGTTAGGTGAATTTACGAAACCAATCATTAAAAAAATTCTATCTGGATTACTACGCAAAATCGTGGAACATATAGGGGGTTGATTTGGATACTCCTCAACTCCAACTTATTCACACACGACCTGATCCGTTCCCAAACTAAGCAGAGCTTGTATTATTGAAACCAGATAACTGAATTATGCCATGTATACTACTTTTCTTTTGTAAATACCTACATACTTATATAGATAATCATAAAAAACCTCCAAACTCTGGACAAACTGATATATCTGACACACACAAATATCTGTCCTGGGTGGTAATCGAACTGCTCGAAAATATAATTATCATTATTTATATCCCAATTTTGTATGGGATGTTAATATATTATTATGTAGTTTTTGTACATCCACCAGGTGACGCATTTGGAAAGAGAGAGTAAAACATTCTTTTTTCGTATCTCACTAACTGTTTTTTAATATATAAGAATATAGATGTAAGGATTGCACTCCTGAAATTTTCTCCACTCTTTATGTTACACCTTGTGTATAATGTCCTCCTAGCCGAATTTCGGCCACGACGGCCAGTCTCAACAGAGATCAGCCATCTGCGCTGGACATAATATTATAGTGCACATGTGTGCGCAAACGCAGGAGCACTTTCTACCCATCACTCTCATGTTCCGGGGGGGGGGGGGACGCCTAGCGACACGACCGGAAAGAGGTCAGGTACAGGACCGGCGGCTTTACGTGCTCTCCGAGGCAGGGGATACCGCCAATTCCCAGATTCGGGCTGATGTTGAAAAATTTTTCTTTTTACAGAAAAGTCCCAAAATCGCTTTTGGCCTGACCTAAAAATTGAACCCAGGACCTCGTTCTCTGCGGTTGAACACACTACCGCCAGACCAACGAGGCATTAGACGTACTTGTGGATTCCCATCCAATTTTTAGAATGCGTCGGGCCTAATCTATACTATAAAACTACATTGTTTATGGCATTATATTGTTTGATTACGTATTTTTTACCTGAGCTGTGAGGTATTTGTAGATTGGATATGTGCCAATTCCTCATCTAAAATACGCATTCATTCATTGAGTACGTATTAATTGGAGCAACATGGGGTATTTCATAATTAATATGTTTATTATAATTATTATAGAGTGCGTCGTTAAATGTATCGACATGACTTACCAATCTAGTAATTCAAATAAGTGGAAAATTACGATTGCCTCAAGAATAAAATTGAAATACTCTTTCGGCATGAAACTTTTAATTTGGGAAGTCTTTGTTTTCATTTCATTTTACCAGAGGTCAAGGATTCCAATATCTCGGCTTGATGAAGTAATTAAATGTCTAGAAAATGAAAATTTCTTTGTATTTGTCTTCTTTTTTGGGTCTTTTTAAAGTGCTTCTCAGCTTTTGTTGGGTACTTACTATACAAAGCAACTTTGGAAAATTGATAGAGAAGTACAGTCGACGGAATGCCAGTAGATACAATTACACTACGCAGCTTTTAATTAAGCGTATATAATTTTATTCTCAAGACCATTGTAATAAAGACTGTAAAGATCAATGAGTTTTAAGCGAGTGGGGTCGGTTTTACATTAAACTTAAAAATGGAGCAAAAGGCAGATGTTATTAATAAGCCCATAGCTAATCTTGGTGCGGCCTAGTAGCTATAAATATAAAGAAATCACTTAACTTTAATTTCATAACATAAATTATACGTGGACAAGTGAACAGCGTTACCGTCAATTAAATTTTATTAAAAACTAGCTGACCCGACAGACCTTGTCCTGTCTTAACGATGACTATTACGCACGCTATCTGTCAATACTATGTCAAATAAAAAAAAGTTACATTAAAAAAGGTTATATTGTCCAAAGCGCTAAGGTTAGATTAGAAATAATATTTGGTTGTGAAGTATTCTTAAATTTTCTTATTTTCCGCGCAATTTTAAATTCTTTTTTTTACATAAGAACCTTCTCCTGACAATAACAAACACAATAAAAAAAGAAATAGTGAAATCGGTCCAGCCGTTCACGCGTGATGTCGTGACAACGGAAAACGGGTTTCATTTTTATATATATAGATGATTGACTGCACGTGTGGCGCAGCGGGTAAAGTTGCCTCGCCGCTTTGTATCACGGGTTCGAGTCCCGCATCGGACAGCTATTTGTGTGATCTATTAATAGTTGTTCTGAGTTTGAATGTAATTTGTGTCCGTTGATTATATGTTTGCAAAGTACTCCGCGACACAGGGATTAGATTCCGTAATGCGGGCATTCATTTATATAAAAAAAAATTGAAGTACGTTCTATTTGAATTCTTTTTTTAATCGAGACTGTTTTAGCTATATTTTAGCACAATCCGATCAGCCATTGCAAACTGTTACTGCGATTGTTCTTATTGGAGTACAGTTCCATGAATTGTTACAATATTTCTATTAAACTTTGCTCGCTTACTTACAGCGACATCTCGACGTCCATCGAAATTCCATGAATGACTAAAATGGAAACATCTTCAAAGAGATATTTCGTTTGCTCTTTATAGCTGGCATTTTTCTATACAAGCGTATTCCCAATTTACCTCCCTGTATTTTATAATTAGACCAATATTACATTAACCTAATTTAGAATGGGTCGCTATGTGGTAACGGCGAAGAAAAATATCATCACCCCATATCATCCCGTGGGGAACGTAGGGAATACCTGCCGGAGAACGGGCAGCTGCGTTTTTTTGTCAGCTGTTACCACCAAACTGCGATCGTCAACTCGTCTGCCAAGCGTGACGATTATGGCATATCCATTGGCATTAATTTTATGGCATTGGCAACTATTTTCAGTATGTGCGTTAATTATTTTACATGCTGTATGTAAAATAATTAACGTACATACTGAAAATAGTTTGCTCAGAATCGTTTACTGAATTGATTTACACCATTTTTAATGTAGGTAATGTTTATTCCAAAAATAATTAAAACTACGGGAATTATTGTCATATTAACCCTGTACAGTCAAAACAAATTGAAATGGACCGTAAGTCAAAGTAATAAGACTTTTAAAATCGCAGTTTTATTTGAACTCATACAAATTCCATCATTCAATACAAAATAAAAAAAATACTTTATTCTAAGAAACTAATTTAGTAAATAACAATGAATGTTCAATAACAAATTCAGTGTATGTATTATGATTACAACATAATATTCTAATTGTGGTGTTTGAGGGTGTGCGTTAATTACGTTACATGTTGAATAGCATTCTTTGGGGAGGCTTTTATCCAGCAGTGGACGTTATTTGGCTGTCATTATGAGTATGATTTAGATTGACTTGATTATTGTGAAAATACCTATTTTTAGAAGTCTGAAGATGTGTTTTACAACGATTAAGTCTGGGTATAATAAAGTATGTATTTACAAAAGAAAAGTAGTATACGTAGTATATCCGTCATCTGGTTTCCATCCCATGTTATCCCATACTAAGCAGAGCTTGTAGCTCTGCTTAGTATGGGATCAGATGACCGTGTGTGAATAATGTCCCGGGATATTTTGATATGGTGGCGAGAGGTGGGTCAGGGGATTGGATTTTACCTAGATATGCAACCGTGTGAGTTAAATCAGATACAGGGTGTGTTGACAACAGAAACGTATTTATACAAAAAAATGAGCAATAAATAAAAAAAAAACAAATAGCGAAAGATTGCAATCTACCCGTGAAACTAAACAAATTTTAATGAAAGCAAACCAGTGAAATGCGAAAGTCTAATTGTTTTCTCTCCACACGGAAAGGTTCCGCTGATCTTTGAATGGGAAATGAATATTATTTTTTATTTTTGAAATTGATCTGATATTCGTTGTTCATTTTAATCTAAGAAAATAAAATTTCGACCAATATTAGTATTAAACTTTGCATACCTTGGGCCTCTGGAAAAGTAGTTCCACTTCCTTCCATAGCAAAGCGAGGGACTGAATGATATAACGAGGCTAGGGCCTCATAAAACGAGAGAATTACAAATAGAGAGCTGGTATAATAACAGTAACAGCCTTATTTAAAAACGCCACTTAAGCTTAAGCCGGCCGCTTAGCCATGGATTATCAAAATTTTCATTTAAAAACCCGGTTTAACTTTGACACTTGTTTAAGCGATGGTTAAGTAATGTGAAAATTTAAACCTCGTCGGCCTCTGATTTTATTTTTGACGGTCACCGTATCCTTGTTGGTAGTGCTCCTACCTACGAAGCTGGTGGTTCTGGGTTCGAATCCCGGTAAGTGCAAATATTTGTGTGATGAGCACGAATATTAATTGTTTCTGAGTCATGGATGTTTTCTATGTATCTAAGTATTTATCAATCTATATAAGTATGTATGTCGTCGCCTGGTACCCATAGTACAAGCTTTGCTTAGTTTGGGGCTAGGATGATCTGTTTGACATTGTCCTTAGATATTATTATTTAAACCTAGGTGGAAAAACATGGCGGATTTTTATGTGCATCGGTTGACGTTTGGTTTGACGTATGTGTATTAGAATTAAGGTGGTATTGCGGAAGATATTTGCTTTTAAATTTTAAAATGAATACTGAATTCCAGTTAGATTCATTTTCACAATCTTTGAAAAAAAAACAACTTAAGAAAACCAATCGTCGTTCTCATCATATAAAACTAGAAAATGATTGAAATGATTTGTAATTAATTTGTTTTAGCGTACAACTCCAGCGCCTACCATCAACCTACCGGACCTCCCAGAATGTGTGACGAAGATCGATCTGTCACTTGGAGCCGAGGGCGAAACGGCAACTCCACTCAGTTCGCAACACCAACTGCAGTTGTTACGCGAACGCCTCGAACAACAAGCACAACAGACTCGCGCAGCAGTAGCACAGTTGCTTCTACTTCGAGACCAGCTTGCAGCTGAACAATCCGCGCGCTGCGAAGCCCAGGTTTGTAGTTATGCTCATTTTGTGACCATGATTAATCGAAGTTATCACGTATTCGTTTGCTTATTATATTCGTTGTTATATTGGATAAAATTTTTGCAACCATGCAAAGTAACGACCAGATTTTAGATTACATACATACATAACCTCACGCCAGTTTCTCAGAGGGGAAGGCAGAGACAACGAATTTTAATTTGTCACGATCTTTGCACACCTCTTTTGCCTCGTTTACTGTCATTATATTCTTCATAAATGCTCGCCGGTAGGGTACGTGTGGTCTTTCTTGAGAACGTCTCCAATTTTAGATTACACTATATTATATATGATCTAGTATCGATAAAATAATAGGTCTTTACCTATGAAATTGCCGTTTTGTATGAAAAAATTTAAACGAATTTTTTTCATGAATTTTTTTATTTGTATTAATCGAAGTAATCACCCATGCAATCAATGCATCTTTGCCATCGCAGTGGCAGTTTATTGATGCCCTTCTTAAAGAAATCAGCTGGACGGGAGGCAACAAATTCTTCAAATGCATTTTGTACTGCCTCTCGGGTATTGAATTTTTTTCCCGCCAAGAAGTTATCCAAATTCTGGAAAAAGTAGTAGTCTGTAGGCGCAAGGTCTGGTGAGTAGGGCGGATGACGGAGAGCTTCCAACCCCAGTTCTTGCAATTTGGAGACCGTCTGCTGTGCAGTATGAGGTCGCGCGTTGTCGTGCAGGAGCAGCGGAGACGAGCGATTGACCAATGCTGGTTGGAGATGCGCCAGCTTCTCCATCATTGTGCTCAGTTCTTCACAGTACACATCTGCAGTAATGCTCACCCCGTTTGGTAAGAAGCTGTGATGAATCACACCGGCGCTAGACCACCAAACAGTGACCATCACTTTTCTAGGGGTAAGTTTTCGTTTAGGGCATTGTTTAGGTGCTGAACCAGGATCCAACCAACTTGCTGAACGCTTGCGGTTATCAAACAGAATCCATTTTTCATCGCAGGTAACAATGCGGTTCAAAATTCCTTCATTTGTGTGTCTGTTGAGCAGTGCAAGGCACGTCTCGACGCGTACTTCGCGCTGGCGATCATTGAGTTCGTGGGGCACCCATTTGTCAAGCTTTTTTACCTTGCCAATTTGACGCAAATGGACCAATATTGTTTTGACGCTAACGTCGAAAGCTGCTGCTAATTCAGCCGTAGATTGTGTATCATCAGCTTCCACAACCACCTTTAATTCGTCATTGTCGACCAAAGTCTTCGGACGACCGCGAGGTTCATTTTTCAGGTCGAAATTTCCAGAACGGAAGCGAGCAAACCAATAACAGGTGGTGCGTTGGTTTGTAGTGTTAGCTCCGTAAACGTCGTTGATGTTGCGTGCCGCTTGTGCCGCGTTGCTGCCACGACGGTACTCATATTCCATAATTACTCGAATTTTTAACGTATCCATGATGACGAAAAAGATTGAAATGCGATGAAAATGTAACACTAATCAATAAAGAAATGACTACTTTGGGAAAAAAGAATCCATGTTTTTAAAATAAAATTAATTTGAAATTAGAATTCTTAGCCAAACAAAAATTATTTTGATTTGAAATGGCCAGTACTGCAGAACGGCAATTTCATAGGTAAAGACCTAATATATAAAGTTAACCTAACTTTTTAGAAAATATTTAAACTGCTATATACGAATGGCACAGAAAGCTCCTATCCAATTCCGATATTAATAAATTACTTGAAGACATGGAATGGATTGCTTTGCATACTAGTTATTATGTCTATCATATCCGTAACAATAATCATTAGTATGTTGCTAACACAAGGTTTTCTCTCCTTAAAGATGAAATAGTCTGTTGACTTTGCCAAGTAGAGAAGTATCTATTAATTAATATTTCGAAATATAATCACACACTAATATTATAAAGGCGAAAGGTTATGAATGTGTGAGTGTGTATGTTTGTTACTTCTTCACGGCTAAACGGCAGGAGCGATTTCAATAAAATTTGGTATGGAGTTCGCTGACACCCTGGATTAACACATAGGCTATAATTTATAAAGTTTAACGCGGGTAAAACCCCGGGGCACAGTACTTAATATGCATCGTCTCAACAGAAAACGAGTACTTATAACAAAATCTTCCGGGAAAACTGACCTTTCACATTCTTAATATTAATAAAAACTATTAGGCATATTTAAATAAACCGAAAGAAAATTTATTTAAGAAAGAACAGTGCTACCTTAAATGAATACGTTGGCATATGTACTTCTTATTGGAAATATTTCATGTATACAAATTAGTTTTATTCGTTTGTTCTATACATTCATTTCAACACTTTGTTTAATGGAAAGAGATTATTATCCATTGGAATTTCAGTAACTAAGAAGTTAAAATTAGCGTTGTTGTTAGGTTCTCACTTCAGCTGCAATACATACAGACTCGGATCGATACGATCCCACATTAAGTAGTTTATTTATATAAACACGGCTCAACTATTAATTTTTGTTAGGTCTGTAATTAAATATTAATGAATTGTCAGCTTGAAAGGATCTAATGAATGACTAAATATATATGTACATAATAAAATATTTTTTAAATGACGAAGAGGCGGCAATGCAATGCTGATACGCTTAATGTTCCCATTACATTTACATTATTTATCGCTGGTTTCTTCCATCAATTGTCCGTAAAACTCGAAGATAGGTTTCACTCTCTTGATGGGGTTGACGGTTCGTGGGGACGGCAGACTGGATGTAGGTCCGGTTCCCGTCTCCCAGCGATGGCGTTCCCTGGCTTCATAATGGCCTGGATTATTTTTTGCCCAGTAGGGGTCCGGTGTGTAGTCTTGGCTCTTGGTGCCAAAAGTAGTACGATGGTGGTTGTAGTCCCCCGCGTTCTTCTAACCCGACCGGGTTGGAAGTCCAGTTCGAGCTGAGCTGTGAACGTGTAGGCCCTAGCGAAGCGCGGAGCGGCGGAGCACGGTGCCACAACTATGCTCCTAAATTTAATTCTCTACTGCCAGTATCATTAATGGCTCGTTATATTCTAGTATAGGTGGAGCGAAATAGTCTCAAGTCGAAAACACGCAAACATTCACGTTCCCAGAAAATTTCATTACTGATGTGTATGTTGCAGGCCCGCACTCACCAGCTGTTGGTTCACAACAAGGAGTTGCTTGAACACATAGCTGCTCTTGTAGCACACTTGCAAGAACGAGAACGAGGATCTACCCGGCCAATCAGCGCTCAGCAACTAACGCTCTTGCCTCAGGTATGTTACCCATTATACCCATACCCATTATATACGTGATGCTCAATTTGACGTACGTCAGAAGAGCAGTAATATTGATTATACTACATTAGATAAACGATTGTCACAAATGGCAATCCTTGTATTAGTAGGTAATTGATTACAGAATAACAGTTACTCAAACGAATTTCAAATCGAGCAGTCACTATATAACAAAATTGTAAGATATAAGATATATTTATGAAACTGTGTTGTTTTTTTTTTTTTTAATTTTGGCCGTTTGTTTAATTGTTTTATTTTTGGTTCGTGTGCACTCATCCCTAAAATATTATTACGCTTTGTTTTTATGTAACACTGTTGAAAGGCATGTCTTGAAGTATCAACATATAATTCTTCTAATTTAAACTGCCGGGCCTATCTACTGCATTAATAAAGAATGTTCCATGTGACCATTTATTGAGTAGGCGTGCAAGTTTAGACTAGAACCTCGAGTAGCCTGTTTGACAAACGAATGAGAAAAACTCAGTAAAAAGCATTTGTAACTCGTAACTTAGTGCCTGATAATTATTTATGTGATAATATAAATCTCGTATTGACTTATACTGGTACGAGATTTGATGACACTTTTTATAAGTTTTATGGTTAAAATTATTAGGTACTTTAGAAATGATCGTAAGTATATTTTATCTTAATTATTATTTTAGTCTGAGCTGCATTACAAGTAATGTATTAAGCATCACTTTCTGTAAATTTCTTCACTGTTGGAGGCAGAGAAGAAAAGTATCGTAGAAGCATACAGCCAATTCCTATAAGCTATCGGATATACATGACGATAACCATATAAATGACAATATCTGTCAATCATTTTAGTGATAAAAGCACATGATCACCATAATTGTGTCATCTTATGTCGTATAAGAATAATTTTTAGCCTAAAACTTTCTTTAGTCTGAAGTGAAAGCGAACGATAAATTTAAATTGAGTTTCTTTATCAGTGTATTTTGTTTGCTTCAGCTTTTGTGCCATTAGGCTTTTATAGCATCGTAGACACGATCACATTTTCATTATGTATCTACTTACGCTCATAATTATTTAAATAAGGACACAGCAGACTAACGACGATCCCAAGAGCAGATTATTTCTAAGCGCGCTATGGAAATTAACTTCGTTATTTTGTTTTGGTCGTGTCTGGATTATATTGTGTGAGTTTTCGTTCTATTTCAACATTATACTTTATTTATTATACAGATATATAGAAATGATACTTTTAAATTAACAATTTGTTTGTTTTTATTGATGCCTAAGCTTTTTGCCAAATAAAAAGTAATAATTTTATTATTTAAGTTAATGCATCAACATCCACTTGAATGATAAAATAAACTCCTTCAAATATTAACCCTCGGTAGTCAAATAAGAATAACGGATCCATATTGCTATCAATGTGATTCCTGTATGTCCGACGAGATGTTCAGAGACTCTACTGAGGCCATTGAGCATTGTACCGAGGTCTTCCAAGGTCTCAGCTATGACTACTATATGGGCAAAGCGAAGGTGGGTGATGTACTCGCCAATAACATAAATGCCAGAGTCTTTCCAGTTCAGAAGCTTGAAGACATCTCCAATTGCAGCGGTTAACAGTTTCGGAGATATAACATCTCCCTGTCTCACGCCTTTATTATTATTAATTGTTTGGGGCTTGATGCCTTGCTACCTCGACCATTACTGATCTATTGTAGCAGAGCTCCTTGACTTTGTCAAAGTTCACTGCTTAATCCTACAGCTTCCAAAAACTCCCAGATTGATTGTGCAGTGAGTGTTTGTATCTCTTCAGGTTGCATAATATGCTGTCCTAAGTGGATACTTCTACAACGCATTAGCGGCCCGCACGGGCACAGAATATGCAAAGGAGTTTCCTCTGATTCTTGGCATAATCTGCAATTGTCGGCCAACTTTAGGTTGAACATGTGCTTATTCAGCTTGCAGTGTCCGGTGAGAATTCGAGTTACCGCACATGTTTTGTAACGTTTGAATTCAAGTAATTCTTTCGACAATTTTTTGTTGTAGCCCCTGATAACAGCCTTTGAGTGTAGAGATCAAGCTGAGGATTTCCACAGTTCCATGGCATGTCTCACGCCTTGCTGCAAGTGGATAGGTTTCGAGTTCTGGTCGTCGTATGGTCATTTCATACAAAAACGTTAACACCTCGATTTACCGATGGTCAATTTGGTACCTTGGGAAAGAGCTCATTACGGCCCATGTTGATCGAATCAAAGGCTTTCTCATAGTCCACAAAAGCCAAGCATGATGGCTGATTTTACTCGTCGGTCTTCTGTAAAACTTGCCGCAGCATAATTATGTAAGTGGTCTATAGTACTAAAACCTTTTCGGAAACCTGCTTGTTCGGGAGGGTGGAAGTCATCAAACTGGGCCGTATGGCTGATGGCCACGAAGAATATCACCATCCCATCTATTCCCGTGAGGGCGTAGAAGTCGTACTTAGGGAATATATATACCAGAGAACGGGCAGCAGTGTTCTTCTGAATACTTCGACCGTCTTACTGAGATCGCCAACACGTCTGCCAAACGTGGCAATTATGACAGATTCCCTCAAATGATGGACACAAATGATATAAATTGGCGAAAAATCAAGATAACATTCTTCTCAATTCTCAATGATAAAACTACTTTTGACTTTAACTACTTTAACCCTTAGGGGTTAAAACTTACTTTCAGAGTATGTGACTTATTGTTTAGACAATAAGACACATACTCTGAAAGTAAGGATATAGAACGCTTCTTGCATTGCGTATACTCTCGTTGCTCTATGCCTACTTGGATAGTCCTTGTACCTCGCATGGACATTGGTTGTCGTAGCTGCGATACGGCATTATTACGCCTATTATGCAGATGTATCTATGTACAAAATTAAAAAAAAAAATCCATAATTATATAACTTATAACATAACTTACTTTATTTTTACAACAGAGATATAAAGAATATTATCGAAACATATTTATATTATTATTGAAAACGAATATTCGATTTGCCAAATAACATACATAGGCGAAAAAAAAATCCTTTCATATTTTGGCACGTTACCACCCGGCGCAATGAATTCCATTAACACATATATTATTTGAAGATATTATACCACAATATGAAATCCATATTTGTTTGAATTCCAAAACGGGTAAAACTATTTTAATCACATGTTTCACAATCTTCGTATAAGTGCACAGATTCACCCAGTAAAGTTTGATAACGATCGGTATTTTATGGTTTCTTGGTAATTTTGGAACCGTGGTACGTTCTCTACCAATTTTGATGTTTGATGATGATGAATTTGCAATGGAGATAGGTAATAGTCTTAATTAACACATAGACACATAATTAATTACAAAATCGATTATGATTAACAGTTCCTTTTACTAATTTTGCTATTCGTGGCACTGCAGCGCATGTCAGATACAGCTAGTTCGTAATAAAACATATTGACAATGCGTAGCAAAATATATTGGTTGCGAGGGATCCGTCATTTTCCTCTGTAATCCTCATAGATTGACACTTTATATGTCGGTGTTGCTACTCACCCCTGTCTGTCGACATTATATTCTGGTTTTATTGCAACTGATAGTAAGTTTTCGTTATTTTTGTATATAGAAAGTATTTAGAAGAAGAGTCTTGTTTTTTGCTTTGAGTATACAGTCCGCTTGACGCATGTTTTATTGGATTTTTGTTGCATTATATTTCTGTTGCATTGTTTGTGAAATGTGAATAAATCAAAGTTTGACATAAGAAACATTTACTACCTTCAGATATTCATAAAGTTCTTTCTTTTATGCTGCTGAATCCAGAATGTAGATGACAACGGAATCGCGCAGGATAACGGCGCAGTCTGCAACGGTATTCGCACCCCCACCAACACAGAAGATCTCATAGACTTGATATCCCAAAACAAAAAAATATCTCAAAATATGGAGAACAACAATTTGCGTTTCTCACCATTCTCTATGTCACCCGTGCTGGAGGGAAATGTCACAGCGAGCTCGGCACCATGCTTCGGCGGCATGACTAACGAACAGATACAGCACTATTTAATATCGAAGTTTGAAGACATGGGTGGCTTCCCGAATGGTAATGATTCGAAACCGAGCCCAACCGTAAACTACAATCAGCAGTTCTTTCAGAACAGCAATGCTTTCCCAAACATCCCACCATTAAGCAGCCATTACAGCAATTCTGATCTCGCTAGCTTGATGAACCACAAGGTGTACAAGGACATGTGCTGCTCGACCGATGAGTTTGGTTTAGCGCAAGCTATGAGCGTTGGCCATTCGGATAACTCTATTTTCAGTAACAGCCAACCAACTACATCGAAGGACTCCTCACCAGAAGGCTTCAGTTCCGATGAAGGAGCTCCTTTCATAATGCCATTATCTCATAACTGCACACTGACCGCTACCGGTGAAGACGGCCGCGTAAGGCTGATTGTGCCAGTAAGTCCATCCGAGAGCACATCGGATGTGGTAGATCTGCAGACTGAATCACAACCGTCGTCCGGACATACTCTGAAGGTACCTGGACAGGAGCGCCCTGGGGCGCTGCTGGCGCCGGCCGCGCCAATAACCCGCACCACAAGCGAGAAGGTGCCGAACCGTAGCGAGATGATGACAGCTCTGCGGTCACAGTGGACCAGACATACCACCAAGTAAACACGTCACTCGAGCCCTCCTTTATTTGAGTCAAGTTACCTAAAATAAGTTACACTTAAGCGTTATTTCTATAGGAATCAAATTTTCATGATGTTAAAAACAGAGTGTAGGCATAAGTATTTTAATATGTACATTATTGTTTTAGATATATTTGTTTTAAAGTAGACAATATCTGATTTGAAGTTTGAGACTAAATTATGGTGCCAAAATATTGTCACATCTAGGAGATCGGCGTTCAAGGAATGAGTCTCTTATAAAATATATTATGATCTTTATTTACATATCACGTTCACGTATCCTAGTCCAATGCTATAACTTTTATACTCTTATCGGTAGAATCCGGACATATCCTTTATCATATCGCCATTAAAATAGGTTTCAGGTTTATGAGCTATATTGTTACAGTATAATGTCTAAGCCACTGCGATATTTGCTTTTAGTGAACCTTAAAAATACCCATTATATAGCAAGTGTATGTTGTTGAGCGTTTTGAAAGAAGTACAGATTTTAGAAAGTTGTTCCTTCGATGAATAATTTCTATTATAAAATATTAACTAATATCGTAGTGGTTGTATCTAGATTATTCACACAATTTACAATTAATATCCATAGAATTCAAATATATTAAATACTTCTTAAAATTAATGTGTTTCAATATTCGATTGTATCGATCATTGTTTCGATTTACTGTATTAGTTATTGAGACATAATAATAACAGCCCATCTTAATTTTTTTTATGAATACTATGTCCCATCTGTATTCGGGACACCTGACATAATATTGCGGGTTTTTAGAAAAAGTGTTGCCACCGTTTAGACTATTTTAAATAGTGTAATAGTGTAGGCAATATTTTCTACCTTAAGGGCTGTTTAGCGATATGGAATTACGTATATGGTACGGCGCTTATAAAAATGTGAACCTATACAACAATTAATATCAATATCTAAGTGTATTCACATTTACCTAATGTTTATATATACAGAAATATATGCGCTTTACATTTTACATTTCTGAATTTTTTATAAAGGCTTGTAATAATCTAAATAACATTGATGTATCTACAGTAGAATTTCCAACTTCTATAATAAGTACACATGTTTACGTAACACGTAGCACATTGTAATTTGAATGTTATAGTTTATCCAAATAAGTACTATAAACTCAAATATGTAATCACTTCAAATGAATATGGTCGTTGTAGAATTTATTATAGATTTTATTACTATAAACCTATTACAGAAATGTGGCACCATATTATTATGCTTTTACTAAATTCTCGGCAGCCCTACGGCCTTTAAAGGTAGTGTACTTTTATTGTTTACTTTTATTATTTTATATGTACTCACCTATTATTGCTCATTAATTATTCAAAAACTCGGGCTTGTTAAGTTAGGTCGTTATAAACACTAAGATAATATTATGTAAACGTTCTCCTTATGTACTATTAAAACAAAGCCAAAGATAATTGCCAAATGATAGCATAGTTATGAATCCGGCAGTATTAACTGCATAGTTATTTTAAAATGTTTTATTTTTTATCTATTTTATGAAATGATGTTATTCGCTTACAGAACGAAAAGTGGCGATTCCAAAAAAACACAGTATAATTAGCTTTAAGTCGTATCATAATGCCAGTTTCTTCTATGTTTTTGATTAGCTTTATGGTAATCACTGAGTGCGAAATAAATATTGAAGTCATAGTCTTAAGCTATACTTCAACGATGCTTCTCAGAAGCGATATAATTGTTCACATCGGAGCAAACAAAAATGGGAAATCAATTGACAGGAATTTTCTAGTCACTAGTCATTTTATAATGTTATTATTTTTTTAAATTTACTATCCACTATTGTTTTTCTTATCAAAATATTAAACGTATAGCGTAGGTAGGTATTAATAATATATTAAGTATTTATCTACGGGATAAAGATCTTAAAACTAATGGCAGCTAAAATTAAATAGTATTTTATTATTTAACGTGACTGCTTAATTTATTTCCATTATCATTACCTCGTACAAGTTTTATGAATCAGTAAAATTACACTCTAAGTGCTTATCTTGAACCGACCAAAAATATTAAACCTAGTACTAATACACTGTATATAACATTTTTTTAATAATGGGATCAGTTTTGTACATTTTCACAATGAATAGTATTGCGAATCATAAAAACCATACTGAAATGACAGCAAAAGGTTCTAAAATGTATGCTACATTTCAAGTCAATTCATACATTTTGAGACGAATTCAGATCAACGCCAAAAGCAGCATATATAATAGAAGTAATAGTAAACTATTCGACGGAAAAATAGTACGAATGGATTTTTTAACATGTGTTATGTTATGTTTATGAATGAAAGGACGCTACTGTCAAGTGTAATCTCGGTAGATGAATTCTTGGGTAATCCGATAATCTACTTAGAAGGAAATTAATAGTGAGTTATCATTTAATTGGGACACGTTATTATGACTTGGGCTTAATACGTAGAGATACTAACGCCTCATTATATATATGGATGATTCAATCAATGGCGCTAATTATAAGCGCGTAAATAGTAAAATTTAATCCATATCGGTAAGGTCACAATAGACTTGTTCAATAGCAATATAGCCAATTACGATGGCTATGTTTCATATAACTATACTGTCTAATAGTTCGAACCTGGAGTTTAGAATATTAGCAGCTTAGTATGCACACGCTGTAAAATTATTCAAGAAACCCCACCCACTGGCGCTACCTATAAAGTTGTTAAAGCAATCTGCGTAATAAATTTGTTTAATGGACTTGATGGCTATTTTACTGGTATTCATCGTAGGACATATGAATAGCTTTCATTTTTTTAAGCATTTGAATTACCAAATATATTAGTGATCTCGATGTTCCAAGCAAAAATATATTCAAAATAAAAAGTAAAAAAAAAAATGTTTAGTTTTAAAATATATTAAGAGCTGGATACGTAGAATACAGTAGGAACTGTTTAAACTGTATACCGTAACTACATTCACACGTTGACCCACCAATGGTTAACTATTTCTTTATTTATTGCAAATATCCAACTAATTCATTATTTACTTAGGTTTCATACGCGCGAATTATGAAACGCATTCATATTTAATATTCGATGTCTAGGTAATGATATCGAAGATTAAATATGAATGCGTCACATGCGTGCCACTTTAAAACTGTTGCATTAGTTTCTGCCTGTGTAGAGGAAACCCGATATGAGAAGTTTGTGTACTCGCTTTAGGATTCTTGTTATATTTTCTGACATATTCATTGAATAACGGATATCACAATCATAGTAACGGTCGAATATTTTAAATTATAGATTTACGTTTATAATACGTGTAGATACAATAGTTGATAAGACGTTAATATATAAATTAGAATATCTAAAGAATAATCTGCGCGCTCAATTATAATTGGCAGTCTTTACGCTCATTGTGTATCGTACAAAAAAATTGTAATTCAATTGTAAGTGAGCGTGATGCATTATATTGTTATTCTTCTGGTAAGTATTCTAAGAAATAAATTGATGTTTTAAATATTTAAAGTTTAGTTTATTCATCGCAATGCAAAGCGTTAATCTAATAAATTGGGTACAAATATAATTATACGAAAAGGTTTCGTTTTAAAATATATTATGCACTGGATTCATAGATTGTAGTAGGAATGGTTTAGATGGCGTTTGGGTGATTCACTAACTTACCAAATGTTTATTATTAATTGCAAACTTCCAGGTAAATCATCATTGCTTCGAATTATAGGTACTTAGCTTTCATTCTAACCAATTATTAACACATATTTAAAGTAAAGCCTCGATGAGTGTTTACGTATTACGTTCGGTTTTGTCGTCGGTAAGTTAAACGCTTGTACGATATATTTGCTTCCTAAATGAAGACATTATAGATCATTTTGATTTATATTTTCTGATATGTTAGGCTATATTCATAGAATTACCTGGATGCCAGTCATAAATGTAAGCTGAATATTTTAAAGTATATATTCATGTTTATATTACGTGTATATTCATTAGTTGATAAGACGTAAATATATCGATTAGAATATACAACTGAATAAGAGCAATCCACTCGTTCAATCTCAAATAATAAATATGCAGCTACGCATAACTCTTAGCATTGAGGACCGGTCGTCTTCAAGGTAAATGCATTTTGAATGCGTATCGTACACAAACATAGTTTGTTTCAAAGAGCATAATGATAACGTGGTTACTATACTGATAAGTATTCTAAGATTTATATTTACGTTTCACTTTGTTTAAATGATTGTTATTAGATCGGCTTTGTAATCACAAATATTATTATTATAGATTTCAATGTTGCAAGCGAAAATATAAGCAAAAGTATTAAGTAGTATTAAAATGAATGTTTAGTACTAAAATATGTCAACTCCGCACACTGGCGCTACATTATTAATTGCTAATATCCGGCTATCTCATCATTGGCTCAAACCTAACTTAGCTTTCATTAATGTCAATGAAGAACACTTATTCAAATTCAATCCTGAGTGTCAACTGTATTTATATCTGTATTGATACAAACGTTCGTAAGTCATTTACTACTTTTAAATGGAAACACCAGTGTACATTTTTGCTTCATATATTAGCTTACATTCATAGAACTACCTGGATATCAAAATCATAAATATTAACTGAATATTTTAAAATATATAATAAGTGTTACACATGTTTATAATTCGTGTGTATTCAATAGTTGATAAGAATACTCGTACTTCGAGCATTTACAGCTAAATGATCAAAATAAGAATACAATATATAGACTAGAATAGATATCTGTAGAAAAGCAATATAGAGGTTTACATGACTTATAACAATGGGGCTATAATTAAATTTCGTCGTAATCTATGAATGCGTAACAGCCACTAACAGAGATTAAATTTTCTTAGCAAATACTAAATTGTTATTCTACTGATATCTGTTCTAAGATATATACTTACATTTGACTTTATTTAAATTGATGTTAATGGATCAGTTTCCTAGGTAGACTGTGTATTATGAAAGATTTCGATGCTATTTCTGTGCTTCAATGTATATGCAAAAATCTATGTTAGTTTAAGAATGCTCACACCAAAAAGTCTTTATGCTCCATTTCAAAAACTGCAAGGTTTATAAATAATATTTTTCCCTTACCAAAGCTACGTTTTAGGCCCTGAAATAAATTATTTATTTATATAATAATTGCATTATTAAAGCGAACATTTATTTTTTTATTTTTGTTCATTAGGTTAACCAACAATTGATTACACATTAAATTTGAGTTTGGTATATCTTAACTTACACAATACATTTTCTTGTGTAGCAACCTGTTACAGGTTAACACCACATGCGAAATTAAAGATTGGCGTGTATAAATTACATTAATTTAAAATAAAATTATAAATTATCTAAATTAAAAATAAAAGTGAAATTAAATATGTATAAGACATTATTTCATCATGCGATGTCAACATTTGACAGCTGATGATATACCAAGAGCTGTAAGGATGCACAAGCAAGATTCGATTTATGTTAAGCATCTTGTCCATAGCGGATAGAAGCGTAATCTGTAAGTCTTTGACAGCGTTACACTAACAGCGTTACAAAAACAAGGCTGGGAGAGGCGCGTAACCGCTTGGCAGGGCTGCTACATACTGACTGCTTCTTGCTGGGAAATAGTGCTACTGCTACAATTGGGTGAATTTCAACAAATGCCATTTTTTTTATCATATCGGTGAACATTTTCATTTATGTTATTTTTTTATATTTTTCAGGTTTTATGTAATCTTTAGGATATCAAACATCCCCAAATTTAATATCATCAACGTAACATTTAAGACTAAAGAGAAAAATCAGTTTGAATTCTGGTTTCCACCGATATGATAAACCGGCACCGATTATTTTTCTGTACACCGATATGATAAGTTTATCCACCGAAATGATATACATATCCAGCGATATGATAATCTATCCACCTTTGAACATCAAACAGGAAATAGTTAGTAGGTACCTATATACTTTTACTCGGGTGACTTAGAACTGAAGACCTGAACTGAGGGTTTTATGTGAGTAGATCACATCCAAAGAGAACTGAGTTCTTTGAAATCTATTTTATTATATTTACTATAGGTACTTAGAATTAAAAAAAGAGCTTTTATTTTTATTATCATTGTCTTTATTAAAATGAAGTATAAAAAAATCAAAAATCTCTTATAGGTTAAAATTGCACAATACACATTTATTACTGTGGACGATCCAAGCAATGGTTTTGCCATGTGTACACTTGAAACATTGAAACCTAGGTTTAACAATAATAAGAGTAGGAACTTTATATACCTAATTAATCAGCCTTTTAAGTTTAACATTAATCACAACCACACTACAATAATCACAGCTTTAATTAATTCTTACTTTAATACTTTTTAAATCTTTGTTCTCAGTACACATCACAGATTACAGATCGTTTATATCTTACATCTAGTAAAAATCTTTACGCTAATACTACTAAGCAAATACTCTTCACCTAGTCAAGTATTTAGTAAAATGAAACATAATTAAATCTGTCAGTATAATTATTTTGGTTTTTATGTTAATCAGCCTTTAAGTTAAACATTAATCACAACAGAACTTAATTGCCATCTTCGTACTCCGCATTTGTAAAATTGCACCATAATTAGAGTTTTAAGTCAAAAGAGACTATGTATACATAGTTAATCACAGCACTTTAATTATTATTATTAGTTACAACAATTAACAATATAAATTAATTAAAACAAATCAGACCAGATTAAAATAAGTCATCATCGGTGTCACTGCCACCAAATATATTATAATTAAATATCCGTTTGGTATTAGAAGTTTGCTCACGAGGCTCATTTTTAAACTTTATTTTAGATTTTATACTAAATATGTCTTCATCAGTATCACTGTCTTCCACGGTAGGATTTGAAACACTCTTAGATGCTTTTACGGTATCCTCTTTATTTACGAGTTGACTTGACTCCTCTAAATCAACTAAAATATTCGTATCAATTTTTTCTAGAAATGAACAGGAAGGAGTACTTTGATTAAGATCTACATAGTTCAATACCAAATTTTCAGATAATTTTGTCCAAGAGGATGATATGGGACCCGCATTTTCCGAGATTTTTAGTGTCTTTGATGGTGTAGAATACTTTAAATATGATGGCTGTGGGAACAAAATTAATTTATCAGTTAACTTTACTGGTCGCATTTTAATGATATCTATTTTTGATTTAGTGATGGATTTTTTATGACTTGGAGTAGCAAGCTGAGATTTAGACTTAATTTCGTAGTCAGTTGACAAATTGTGGAAGTCTAGATGTTTGCCATGTCGGCATTTAACAACATATTTTATACATTCATCTTCTATACAAGAAAGACGACGTAAAACTATACGATTTTTAGTTTCTTTAGTCCAAACTACTTGTTTGACTTGCAGTGTTCCACGAAATGTGTTCAAATTAGTAGGGAGAAGCCAGTCCTTTTCTTCCACTTCGTATTCTTCTACAGTACATATTTTCACGCCTTGGACAGAAGATTTTAAATAGTTTACAAAAGTATCTATATTATTCATATCACCATCGTGTGCAACAAATCGATCCGCCGTTCTCTTCAGTAGCCCACCTACTCCATCTGGCGCACCTTTTCCATGCCCACATTCACTATAGTTCTATATTATGTTAGTCAGAGAAGAGCAGTAAATATTTAGTTGGGACATAATATAAAAAAATTTCTTATTCCGATACTGGCCTGATGGAGAATCCGAAATAATAATAAGATTCTGAATAGTTGGAACTTCCTTTTTAATTTCTTCTAATATTGGGACAAGATGAGCCCAAACGGCGGCAGCATCATGTCGCAGTGAAGAACTAATAGTGCAGAAACATTGAGTTTTTATATTCTCTTCCTTAATTTTATAGTAAATTACAGCAGTGTGTAATGTAAATTGTTGACGACTGCCACCAAAGTGCACAGATTGTATTTCGGACCCGTACTTGGTGCTATAGTTCTCACTGAAGTCAATGTGAACAACACAATCCTTTTCAGACATGTTTTGTTTATAGTGCTTAAAAGCTTGACTTTGATTTCGTATATTACTGCAATGTACTAAGAACGGTTTCAGATTTTCTTCAAATATGTTGATCAGTTGCAGTGTTTTAACTGTTATTTTTACTTGTTCTACATTAATGGCTGTTTTATCGACTCCATTCTTTTTGTAATTTTTTTTTATCTTCTTCCAAGTCCAATAAACAACATCTTTGGAGTTATCAAATTCCTGATAATTTAAGTGACGGTTTCTACAAGTAGGACACGTTCTTTGCATGCATTCTAACTTAAAAATATCACAGTAAATACTACTAAGAACTTCAGTCGCGGTGTTTTCTTTTATGATCCGATTTCGTTTTAAGGATGTTATGAGAAAGTCCATGTTCTCATGTTTCTCACATAGACATGTATTTCTCATGTTTAATTTAGGCTGTGGGACCCAAAACGGCCTCATTCTTGTAAAATTTACATAACTGATTGGAGGATGGCCCGAAGTCATGTATTTTTTGTGTAAATTTTTAATTGTGTCTTTCATCAGTCTTTTCTGTTTTTTTACTCCATTTTGTGTAACAGTATACTTTTTACCTGGACAAAGATTTGAATTGTCATCATCCTCAAAAAACTGAACGACAATCTTACGGATACGTTTTTGCAGGTCTATATTATTTGGCTTCATCGGGATTTGTCTCACTTCTAAATTACTTTGTTTGAATTTCTTAAATTCTTGATGTAGCCTCATGTATCTCTTTTTGTACATCAGTTTCTCTTTATAAGCCTTTGCCAATTGTTTTTTTAAATCGCATATTTGCTGAGATTTAAATTTTTGATATTTACGAAACTTCATTTGAATGTCTTGATTCAATTTAATAGTTGCAAGAGATGACTCTAAGTTAGGACTGTTTGGGCGTAATGTTGATTCTTCTGAATTTATTGAACTAATACTTGGCGTTCGTAAAGGAGATGCTATTGACAAATCAAGAGGACTTGTACGTAAATAGTGAGAACTACTCGCTACTATGGCATCAATACGCAGATTAGGACTATTACATCGAACATTCTGTACTAATAGCCGTGGGCTATGAGGTCTTATTGGTTCTTGAGAAATACCAGGCTTATTATCTCGATTTTTTGGTAGCGATTCTGTTACATCATTAGTTACTGAAACACTTGTTTGGTTGTTTCGGGCCACATTTGCCTTAGCTTTTTTCCTCTGATAATATGCACGGGCACTGATTCGATTTTTTTTTTGTGCAATGCGACGTGCATGTGCAGTCATTTCGCTTCGGGTTGGGATAAGTCCGGCTGCCTTTCGTCTAGCTAAACGTTCTCTATCTTTTCTTAAATGCTCTTCTCTTAACACAGGATCGCTTTTTATTTTAGCTTTTCTTATTCTTTCCAGCAACTTCTTTCTCTCTTTTTTCTCCTCCTCTTTTAATTTTATCCTCGGCATTCTTAAACAAAATTAAGCTATTATTATGTTTTCTTTTTATCTATTTATTATTATGTACTTACTATTTTTTTAACTAGAAAATATTTTCTAGAAAAACCTTTAATGCGTTCAATTGCTCCACCTCACCATTATCATCTCAGCCTATAGATGTACATTACCGAATACAGACCTCCTCTAATGATACATTTATACATCTTCTACTACCCAGTGGTATCGTAGTAATGATATGTATGTATGAATGTTTGTACGTAGGAATACACCGTTAAATTTTTGTCGTTTTAACCCCGTGGAGGGTCTATCCGGTACATGGAACACTATCGATTTGTAGTTAGTACGCAACGACCGACTACTACCTACAGGTCATTGAACTTGCTCAGCTGATTTTTTCTTAAAGAAATTGATTTCGTACATGCAATTCGTACATGTAAATTAATACGAGTTTAAAAAAAAGGTACTTTATTTTTTGATTTTATCGCTACAAATCGATAGTGTTCCATGTACCAGATCGACCAGCCATGGGATTAAAACGACCGAAATTTAACGGTGTATATGTACGTATATAATGTATGTGTTTGGATGTATGTTTGTATGTTCCATCGTTTCTTTGTATACTTAACGAAATGACACGGGATCTACCGATATGATAAAACGACTCACCGAGATGATAAAAAATCTACCGATATGATAAAGCAATCCACCGATGTGACAAAACTGTGCGTTGATCATGAATCAAAACACCGATATTAGATATAAGACACCGATTGATTTTTTCTCATAATTTCGGTGTAAATTATCACATCGGTGGTAATAAAGACCACCGATTACA
Source organism: Pseudoips prasinana (assembly GCA_951640165.1). Lineage (NCBI taxonomy): Eukaryota > Metazoa > Arthropoda > Insecta > Lepidoptera > Nolidae > Pseudoips > Pseudoips prasinana. Next base: position 20,072,835 of record OX621234.1, on the reverse strand, counting down.
GCGATATGAGAACAGCGACGTGAGAAATAACACAATTTTTAGAAAATTAGAAAAAATGCATAATATATAGGATAAATTCAATAACAGTCAATGAAGCTAATTCACTTACTACCTCTGTTAGAACCAAACAACAATAATGAAACTACTCATTACACTAGAAAAATGCAACCACCGATAATATAAAATAATTGTCCGGGAGCAACTGAAATGGCGTACTTACGTTATTGGCGGGAATATGCAGCGATTTGACACACGTCCGTCTTGACTGCGCACTAGCACACACTAACGAGAGAAATAAAATTGGGGTGGAGACGCTGTCGGACTCGTCGATGTAAAGTTAGGTTTAAATTACTTTTGTCCAGCGATATGAGAACATTTCGCAGGACAAGTACGTTTGTGCCTCTCAGTAATAATAATCGTTAATTATGTAATAAAATATGTTATATATTAATAATATAACTAATATTCTATGAAATAGAATGAGTTATAGCCTTAACTTACTTATTTTTATTAGTGTATAAGCTTTTTGTTTGTAAAAAAAGTAGAGGGACAGCACCGATTTGAAAAAAATAGAGGTTTATGTATATATTTCTACCTTTGTAATAGGTCCTAGGTAAATTATATTTTTGCCACAACGCAATAACTATCTATTGAATACTAAAAAAAATAATTCAGAACAATATTCCTTTTTTCAAATACTAATTTCACCGAAGACAAAAAAATAAGTCATTTGGGAAATTCACCCAATTCTCAAACGATGTAGTCTATAGAACAGCAGTACTGACGAACTAATGAGTACTTGGCGATAGAAACCATCCGGATATGCGCCTGCGCCAGGCACGTGATAACGTGATACTAAATAACTTATTAAAATCCATTTGGAGGGATTGCCGCAAGATGACCTTAAGCTCTCACTCATCGATTATATGGAAACATAGGAGCGACCGCACCATTTATTATATATTCAACCATTTTAAAGAAATGAAATCAAATTTCGAAATCTAACAAAAAATGTTTTCTTATTTATTTCTTTAGTCTGTATACTACGTTTGACACGGTAAACATTATTCTGTTAAGTAACAATTTTTTTGTTATTTGTAGTTAAGTATAGCAAAGTAAAAATCTATTTATATCAGAATATGTTGTTTAGACATTTTTGGTGTGTGCATATTAGGAGCTGGATACATAGAATACAGTAGGAGCTATTTAAACCTGTTACTGTACGCACTACCACATAGTTCCGTTGGCACGTAATATGGATAGGAAACCAGCCGACCGGAGTAAACCATAGACAATTATGTGAACCGCAACGCAACATCGTATCATTCCATACCATTAAAGAACACCTGAATGTGAAATGTTGTTTTAATTCGTTAATTTAATTTTATACTTTAAAGCTTCACTCCACTTTGAAAACCTTTCAGCCATATTTAATGTTATTGGCGTGGGTCGTACTCTTGTTTATAATAATTCATATTTCATTATCTGAAAATATTTATGTTACATTTTGACTGCAAATAATTTTTCGTTAAGTTGGAATATTTTTTTAGTAACATGATAGACAGGAATTGCTTTAAATTCCACAAATTGATTCAAATTTGCCGTTTTAGTCAACATTTCGATCAGGTTTAATATATTAAAATAATTGCATTATTAAAACAGATATCTTGCTCTGTTACAAAACAAAATATTTACGTTGCAAAAAATATGACAGAGATAAGTAACCATACCAGCCAAATACCTGCAAGCAAGCAATAACTTATTCAGGTACAACAGCTGACGCAGACTTGGAATGACTAATTTTGAAGTAGCAGGTTAAGGTAAAGCTCGGAGAGGTGAATTGTCTTTGAATATCTGCATTTTGGTTATTTGTGCTACGCAAATATACGGCGTAAATTTTCCTAACTTATTATTTTTACCTAACTTATTATTAGATTCTGCTCACGTTATGCACAATGTTTGATTTTGCATTCGAAGACGGGACCGTTGGCGTGGTTGCTAGATACTTGCCTTTTACGCCGCAGGTTGTGGTTTGATTCCCAACCAGGATGGATATTTGTGTGCATTAACATGTCTGTTTGTCCAGATTCTGGGTCTAATTACATACTTATATAGAATAAGTATGTATTTAGAAAAGAAAAGTAGTATATGTAGTAAATCAGTTATTCGGTTTCCATAGTACAAGCTCTGCTTAGTTTGAAACCAGATGGCCGATGGCAGGATATTATTATTACTATAATGTATGGAGCCTTTAAATTCAGAATAAAATTGCCCGTATTATTCCAAATTATGTAAAAGTATGCTAATTTTAAAGCACATGCCAGTTAATCTTTCAATCGTTTTGAACTATGACGGGCTTGAGTAGTAAACATACAAGCTTTTGCTCTTATAACGTTAAAGCAATACATTAAATACATAATTATAGTAATATCTCGTAAGCCGTATGATTTCCGGCCTAGAAAGAATAACAGGACCACCCCATACCATCCCATGGGTAAAAGGCGACCCAGGTAGTCCGGCAGCAGCGCCACCTGGGTTCTATACCTACCACCTAACTGCGGTGACTACGGTACCCCTTTAAAAGGTAACGTTATTAAAAACCTTTGAAGGAGGCGTATGTCCAGCTGTGGTTGATATATAGATGATGATGTATAGTAATATCTGAAGCGGATCAAAAACTGCTCCGCATCCCCATCTGCAGAGGGCGTCCAGAAGGATGGCAGCATCGCCACGTTCTATGGCAACGCTGATTCGTTACGTTAAAAACAGACCAGCCTACTGACCACGGGAAGGGCCGTTTATCGACCGCGTGTGTTATGTGGATTAAAATAATTGCGTGTAGTTTCTAGAACAGGTGGTAAAAAATATCTGGATTTAATGATTATTGTATAGAGTCAACTGTCTGATAAAAGTATACGGTATAAGCTAATGACTAGCGTATGATTTCCTATAATAAACGTTGGTGTCATGGAGTATTCTAATACAACTGTTTTATTGTTTCTTTTATAGACCTGTAATCTAGAAATAGATCATTTTGACATAGGCCAGATGTCGTAAGAAGTGACTAAGGATATCAGGTGAACAAGTGGCCTATTTATTGAGAACATCGCGCTAAATATAGATTCGTTTGAATTGAATTGACTGTGAACGAATTTGGATCTGCTAGTTTCTCATAAAATCTTAATGATTTAAATACACTTACTTTAGATACGTTTCTAGAACAAAAATGTGGCAGCGAAATAACAATACGGATATAGTGAAATACATGGCTCGAAAATTACTAGCTAACCGTCGTCGTAAATGTCGTAAATGATGCCGTGAAGGCATCATTTCTCAGCGTATTGTCAGTAGCGAAAATTATTTGCTCTAGCCTCATACTGTTAATAATATGATACACGTTACAAAACATGTTAAATGAAACATGTTTTACATTTAAGGCTACAATATGTATTGTACCCTAATTGAATATGTTATGAGTATACATAGTTTCAGGTTATATTAGTGGTAGGACATTTGACTGAACTTACGACATAGGATAGAATAAAAATTTCACCCTTATTGACCCAATATAAATATGCAAGGTATTTCATTAATCAAAGATATTTATTTTATCCTATGTCGAAATCAGTCAAATGGTGGTGGTAGGTACCACTCATATCCGGGACATGGCGCAAAAGGGGGGTACCGGAGCAGCAAACCCGCGTTCCCGGGACTCCCCCATCAGGCGCCAAGAGAAGTCCACGGCAGGTAGGTTTAGTCGGTGCAAGTCCGATATACCCACCCGCAGACACTTTTTGCGGGTGGCATGCGAAGACAATCGCCCTGCCTTATCAAAAAAAAAAAAAAAAAAGGTAACACTCATATAACCTGAAACTATGTCATAAATGAACCTGAGTAGTTATACAAAGGTATTTCTAATTATTCCCCGTAAAGAACCGTAACTGTAAACCGGCAATAAACCAATAGTTGATAGCAAACAATGAGCGGTGATTGTCATTATGATCGTACTAGATTTTGTCCGCCCTTAAAACCCCGTTCGAAGAATTATAAAACACAATAAATTAAAAAGATAGCTAAAAGTATCTACTGTCCATCAGTTCAGTAGTTATATGGTAAGATCAGATCAATGCATAAATAATGACCCCAAACGCGATACACGTTGCAGAATATAAGCCATCAGAGGGGTCCTGGAATATTGATCACTTCCAGAAACAGACATGCCAATATTCACTAACCTTGTGCAGAGGATGCATTGAATATGAAGGGGCAAAGTTTCGAGCCAAAGACACTGCAGGAGGCACTCAAGCCAAGGTTTTGAAGCCTCTTGGACTTCTGGATGGAACTAAAATGGTTCCAGTAGTATATTCACTCCACACAGAATGCTAAGTACCGAAACCCATCGCCCGACTAAATAACATCTCAATATATACCCTGCCTACTGCCACTTAAATTCACTGGCAATTCTTTGGGCTATATCAGTTACTTCGGTTCGCCTGCGGATCTCAAAATTACGTAATTTTTTTTTTATATCAGAGGACGACAAACGAGCAAGTGGGTCACCTGATGGTAAGTGATCCCCGCCGGCCATGGACACTCGCAATACCAGAGAAGTCACAAGTGCGTTTTCGGCCTTTCAGAGTCAGCAAACAAGGGTTGCTGACCCTTCCCCCCACCCCGATGAGCTCTGGAGGCCTTACTCACACGTAGAAACACAACATTAAAATTATTAATGTTATTATTAAGGAATGTCTTCTGTAAGGTGGAGGTACTTCCCCAGTCGGGCTGCTCTTTGAACGAATGAACGCTGTGCCCTACCTCTCTTAATTTACAAATTTACCGAGAATCTCCAAGCATAGCCCTCTCCATTGCTCTTTGTGACATCCAGTGATATACATTCAGTAACTGTCAGCAAAGCCTATCATCAGGTTATTTCTGCTAGTACTGTAAGATTACGGTAAGATTTCGTCTAACTTTCATAATGAGTACAAATTCGATTCACTTACCATAACACGTCTACCTTCGAGTAACCTATCTTCGTTCTGCACACATCATAAAATATTCACTCATACCCCTGTTTCCAAATATTTACGAAGAATATATTACTAGTATTACAAACATCTTATGTGACTCACGAACCCTCATTTCTGGAGTTAAGTGTTACATGAAATTATAATAGAATTTCTAGGAAGATTAGCGAATTGATGACATCCTTACATTCATAACTTATACAGTGAATTTAAAATGACATAATAAGTTAAAAGTAAAAATTCAATTGCATTTCCGACGTAAGTATAAGTACCATGTACAGTCAACTGATATACTTATGAGATGGATTGATTACCCCAAAACTCCACTTGGTATATTACTAGTTCTAAGAGTATTAATTCACGGTCCCACCTTGTTCTTTTTTCTCAGATTAGAATGATTATATATGGCTCACAATAATAGTTTTCCGGCTCCGAATTAGTAGCGGGGCTATTTTAACCAATGCGCCACATGTGAAGTTAAATCCTCTTGAATCGTTTTTAAGTTATTGTAAACGTAACACACAATTGATTGCTTTTGGTTTCATCTATTAATTTGATACTAACAGTCAATGTGTTGCTGGCTTGCAATACATTTATATTAAGCAACATATGTAATATATATATATATATATATATATATATATATATATATATATATATATATATATATATATATAATCATTTTGTTAAACTACCATCGTATCGGCCCAAATCTTCTTGGGAGAGCCCTTTGTCTAGTAGTTGTGACGAACTACTAGACAAAGGGCTCTCCTAAGAAGATCCACAACTGCCGTTCTTGCGCTGTCCGCATGCAACGGCATTACGCATTGTTAAACTGCATGACTTATTAACAACCATAAGAAATCCGTTTTGCCATACGGACGTACGGAACCCTTAAAGACAGTCGAATAGTACCATTTTAAAATAATAATAAAAAACCCGGCCAAGTGCGAGTCGGACTCGCGCATGACATAGAAGTTTGATTTTGTTACAGCTTAAAGGTATTATCTACTATCTCTACGAGTACATGCGGTAAGAGGTAGTAAGTTTCAAATTATGAAAAATATTTTTCCTTTATCTGTTCTATAAGATGTTGCTTCGTACCAAATTTCATGATTCTGAGTTCACGGATATAACCCTGTATCTTTTGATTACGTTAGCTTAGAAGTTTATTTTTCACGGTTGCAAGGGACAGTAAACCAGTAGACCTATTTGATATAAATTCATACGACTGACGGACGAACAACAAAGTAATCCTATAAGCGGTCCGTTTTTCAAAAAATCGCGAATATCGGTCAGTAATTCCATCAATGAACATGACTGACGTGAGTCAAATATCATAGGAGTGTTATATTCTGAATGAAACCATAACTAGTATTTCAATCAATGAACGCCATCTTGTATGCGCTAAATGCATTAACACTGCTGAGCACATATAAACTTGAAATAAATTATTTATTTTGTGTGATTTATATATCATTGAATAAAGTTAAATCTTTAACATGGGCGCAACACCCTTGAGTTTTCGGATTAGTTAAATTCTAATCTAAAACGCAAAAGAAATCACATTCGTATTGTATGAATTATAAAAAAAAAATCTTTGTCAGTGTTTAAAACTGATATACCTACAGATAATATATACGCAAGACTTGCAGGTTTATATTTTGCAACTTATAATATTAAGAAAAATATAAAAAAAAATATGTTATACGATGCTATAAAATTGTAGTAAGAAAAAGTTAAAAATGTAAACTAATAAAAATGTAGTATAGGTGTGTGGTATAGGTATTTAATAATTAATCATCTTTACTAATCTATGCTACACTGAAATAATAGAATAAGACTTTTGGAAAACTACTCCTATATTGCTAAAATAAGTGTAAAATAATAATTTCCGATGCCATTAGTAATTGGTAAAATAATATTTTAACCACAGGAATGATTCCGGCCGTACTACACTTAATGGCATTACACTTAACCGAGAGTATAAAATAGGCATGAAAAGTGAAAGTTTATAATTAAGATCAATATTTAGACAAAGTCATACGACTTTTAGCGTTATTAAATAAAGGAGATATCAAGGATGAACGTTTTATTTAGATTGAAGAAATTCCATTATTATTTAAATATTGAAAACAAATTTTGTGAAATTGTACCTTCTCTTAGTAAAGTACTGGAGTGTGTAGAAACCAATTTTGAAAAACGATGCCGTAACTAAAATTGTACTACATGGTATGAAAAATTTTTCTTTCAATATTAAAGTAAAGATCCAAATCACGTCATAATTACTTCTCTACTTTTTTACTTATTTAGTAGTGTCAATAAAACTTCGAAATGCTCGAAGGTCAATATATATATAGCTATATATATATATAGCTTTGTCATGATTATTTCCACCTTTGTGTTTATGATAATCGCGGTACCTACGTATATAATATACATATCAATATAATCCCAACAGTTATAGTGCAAACACTAAACAGCACCAAATATACACGTTAAATATCTACTAATATTGCAATGGCAGTATATACCTAAGTAAAATCTTTAGATATTTAATGGTATTTAGAGTTTGACTAAAAAGAGGTATTTCACGAGTGATAATTTGTAACATCTCACAAGGAGGTGATTAAAAAAAATATTATCCTATCATAAGCATTTATCCCAATAGTCTGTTTATACGTTTAAAAGCTTTCAGGTCGTATTGGGTCAGGTAAGGTATTTCTTAACTGTAAAATTTAAAGTTTATGGATTTAGCTGGTATAAATGGATTTTAACGGTCTTTCATCACGTTCAGTCTCAGATCCTACTAGCTATCCCATTGGATTATATGTATATATTGTATTGTACATTCAACATACTCTTACCGCGTGCCCGACTTAGAGAGACGAGAGGCGAGACATGGTCACAGAGGTCGGCCACTGTGAGGGATCGGGAGAGAGCCGATCCCGCTCGAAGGCGGAGGAGGCGTCAAGGCTCCTCGGGGCTGCGGTTGCAGTACGAGAAGTATCCTCTACTGCGGCAAGAGATATAATTATGAACAATTGCTCATAATTATAACTTTTTACTATATTATAATATTTAACATTTTACTAAGATAAGTCCTGTTGCAGATATAGTTATGAGCAATTGTTCATAATTAGATATATCTGCAACAGGACTTATCTTAGTAAAATGTTAAATGGCTCAAGACCAGTGACATTTTTAACTTAATTCCAATGACATTCTATACCCAGGTCATTGACTGATTCCAATTTGTATGCTAATTTAATTTGTTTTAAACAGAGCTGTAATTGTCATTAGGCTTCTTAGAAATTATGTTGATCTGATTCTAATGTAATTTGTTTCTTACAACAGTTGTCTTCGAGTGCAAAGATAGACCGTTGGTTCTCGCTGCTGCCTGGCAACGCGCCTGCTCTATCACGCCCCGAAAGCGGATTCATATCTGGTGTTGAAGATGGCACCGATGGAGCCACCCTCGCTGAAGCAAAGCACCTGCTCATCCAATTAGGTGCTAAAAAAAAAAGAAGGCTGCTTCCTATACGCTTCACTAGAAGAAAAATCCTAGTTAATAAACATACTTTGCTATAATATTTATTTCGGTAATGTATACGCTGTTCAAAAAGCCTTAGTACGCTTAATAGGCCTTATTAATCTTATTAAATAATTAACTTAAGCGTTAAGTAACTATAAGCGTCTCATATTGGATATAATATACGAAACCGTGTATTTCCACCATGAAGCTCGCTGGGAAAAATCATTTAAATCCGACACGTTTGACATTATCGTGCACTAACGGGCTTAAATGTCAAATACGACGTGATGGTAATGTTTAGTCGTAACAGAAAATAAAATGTGTGCAAGTTTTATTTGGATTTGTTTATAGTTTTATTTATAAGTAATATTTATACTTTATTTGGTATACCTAAGAAAGTTGTCCAACAAATAGAGATATTAGATATGTTATAAGGAGGCCTCATCTTCCTTGCTTTTCTTCCTGTTGTATTGGGATCGACTCCGAATATAACCTGTATCCCCGACCCACAAATTTGGAATTTCATGCAGACTATTCATCATATTACGTCCAAACATGTTTTATCACTACGTTCATATTACTAAAAGACTGAATATGGCTGAAGCCTTAATCGAGCGATACAAATTTGGACTTTGAGAATCTTAAACATACAAATTATAAAACTGTTAGCTACCTAAATTACACATTGTTGGCTATATGACCTCGAAACTCATAGACATTTAATCAAGATGGTTAAGCCAAGTGTCAGATTTTCTTAGGCTTAAAATTTATTTCTAATCATATGGTTATCATAAGAATTCCTTCCTTCCTTCGTACTTCAGACGCTGGATTAAATGTGTACACTAGGTGCTGATGTAGAGATGATAAACGGTTTTTTTTTTGGGCCTAGGGGTCCAAGCTTGATAGACATGCAAGTTTAAATGAAAAATGGGCCTCCTGAGATACGGTCCAATCTTACACTGCTCGACCTTAGGTTGTATTTCGTAACCTTATCTAGTGACGATGAAATGGGAAAAACAAGGGATGACTCTGTTGATACCAGCATTTTAATATTGAGAATGATGTCTGAAAACAAATATGCCTTTTTGAACAGCGTAGACATTTGGGTCCTATATAGTGTAATTACATTAAATCGATATTAAAATGCGATGATGAAAGTATTACCTACACGTAAGTCTCATGTTCTGAAAGTAATGAAATAGAATTATGAAGCTGTTCTCATAGACGGTGCTTTCCAATGGATTAACTGCCAAGGTAAGTAGTTTTAGTTGTAATTTAGTTTCCGTGATCTCATATCGATGCTTCATGACGTCACCATTTGAGTAGCAAATTTTATTATACATACCTAATTGTTATAGCTTAAAATCTTGTTATGTATTTTCTTAGCTCTCATTAAATACACATCCTTATCTCATATTCAAATAATAATAATACTTTTCATATTTATACAGGACAGCTAAGAAAAAACGCAGAATATATTGCTAAAAACATTAATACGTACAATAGCGTTTATAAGTACAGTAGCAGTTTTACCAATTAATAAGGCTGTCTGGTTTCACTTTGCCCTTTATAAATACATTTCCATAAATAGACATGTATATTGATAAGCGTAAGCAACTTATCTATTTACCGGCTATCCGCTTTTTTGGTCAATCTTACTTTTTGTATGCGTTAAGCACACACAGAAAACAGATTCCGGTGCATGAGTTTGTAAGCAAGACAAAGTGTTTAACCTGTTAATGTACTTTTGAACCAATACTGTACTTAGATAAGTAATTATAATGCTTTTTATAGAGATTTTATTGTGATACATAACGATTTAGATGGGATAAAATAAAGCATAGTACATACTAGTAAGGATATTTCCTCCGCCTTCCGCTTGTAAATATGACACAAGTTTCTTTTATCAAATAACTAAGGTAACATAAAATACATCTAAGGCTTACATGAAAGAGGAGGTGCGCAAAATTATTGAACCCATGTTAGATGGGTCAGCAATAAAAGTGACTACGCCGAGTTACCTTCCACTAAAAATTATAACCACATTTCGCTGATGTATTTATTCAATCATGATTAAACCACAGAATGACCACAGAACAATTATACTGTTAGTTAAACTACAAATCAAAATGACAAAATTCAAATCGTTATAATAAATATCCTGGGACATTAGTGACATACGGCTGTCTGATCCTAAACTAAGCATTGTTTGTACTACGGAAACCAGATAACTGATTTACTACATATACTACTTTTATTTTGTAAACTTAACATACTTAACATACTTTTATAGTAATTTCATCCAGACTCAAGACAAACAGACATTTTCAATTTTCATACACACAAATATGTGTCCTGTCCTGGGTGGAAATCGAACCCACGACCTGCGCCATGAAAGGCAAGCATATAACAAACCACGCCAATCGACAATATTAGCACTCAGATTTCCTTCCATCCATCAACATCATTTATTTATTTATACCACATACACTACCATTACAGTTTACTCTGAATGTTAGCGTAAACATAAAATTTTCAATTTTTACTTATTTAAGTAATATTATCTTTTCTAGACAACAACAAACTTACAACCAATTTGAAGTCATTCAGTGAACATGAGAACAAATCGATACTTCTCACAATATTGATTTATTTCAAGCATTGATATGCCTGAAAACTCGAGGAAATGATGAAATTGCGCACGCCATAGTACACATTACAGTTGCTTTCCAGTTGGTTATCGTCGCGAAAGAACAGACGAAATAACTCTTCGAGAACACCCTTATTCTCGATTTAAACCCAGGAGTATTTTGTGCATTGTCCTTACTTATCTTTACAAGATATCGCTTTACCTCTAATGTTTGTACCTTAGGCTCGTTGGGTACATAAGAAGGTAGTGTCCATTACACACTTATAGAATACGTGCTTTTTGGACTATCTCCAACATGATCGTATATTGTAAGTCTTAAATTAACATTCTCTGACCAAATCGGAGATGATCTCAAGAAAGGTGAGATCAGAAGCACCCTAAACTGGCGTGATGAATGAAGAATATGACAGTAAACGAGACAAAAGAGGTGTGCAAAGTTCGTGACAAATGGACATCCGTTGTCTCTATCTACTCCTCTGGGAAACAGGCGTAAATCTATGTTAAAGTAATATACAGAGTTTAAAGTCCACGCCCGCATTGAGGAAAGGAATTCCTGTATCGCGGGGGACTTTACAACCATGCAATACCCGGGAATTTCGAGCTTGTCCTCCACACAAAGTACTCCCGGACTCAGAACAACTTTATATGGGTTACACAAATAGTTCTACTGAACAGAGATCGACCTAGGAGCAATGCGATTTTCTTAACAACGGCGCTGCAATAAATATAAAATTTAAGGAAGCTAGCTTAATGCCTGAAATATATTAGGATTGGCTTTTAATTCATTCTACCATTCATTAATTCTATCATTCTACTCTTTCACTGCAGGTTCAAATAAAATTAGTAGCGATCATTCTATAGCTATGTGGTCTCTATGCCGAATAGAGTACCTAACTGTGACCTAACTAATAGCCTACCTCAAAAATTAAGCGACCGCGGAATACCGGGCAACTCGCTTGATATAATTACTTACGGACAGCTTGTTGTGAGATGGCTACCGTATGCGGATAGACAAAACCTCGAAAAGCACATTTATTAAAAAATAAACTGTGTTGTCGAACGCAAATATTGCGTTTGGTTAAATTTTGTATGCTTGTTTAGTATACTTTAAACTCAATTATTTTAACTAATCCGTTACTGTGATGATAAAGAAAATGGGAACTAGTGTTTTTATCGAAATTTGTCAAAATGGAAAATATTTTATATTTTGTCTGGATGTAATTATCTATATAAGTATGTATTTACAAAAGAAAAGTAATATATGTAGTATATCAGTTTTTTGATTTCCAAAGTACAAGCTCCGCTTGATTTCGGATCAGAGGTGTGTATAATGCCCCTGGGGCGCTACCGGCTAAGTCGCCGAACATCGATTTCTTCAATTGCGTTCAAATAAATAAAGGTTTAAAATGACCTAATCAATCGTTAAAGCGGTTTCAACGTTGAAAATCGATTCCGGATCGTTTATGACGGCACATGTGCTCATCGAAGCCGATTTAACGATTGATTAAGTAATTTTTAACCTTGATTTATTTGAACGCCATTTCGATGTTCGGCGACTTAGGCGGTAAAGCCCCTGGAAATTTCTATATTAACAACAACATATTTGTATGAATGTATTTCTATCCGTTATCTAATATCCATATACTCCATCCATAGACATAGATAAACAAAGCTTGTAGCTTCGTTAAGCTTAGGCTAAATCGCGCTTTGTGATATGTCCCTCTTTACATATTTAGTATTTATCTATAAATAAAGCGGATTATATTTATTATCCAACACTGCACACAGATTCATTTACTAGACTAGTCTAGATAACAATGTCATCTAAAATACAGTAACTTAGTAATAATTACACGAGTATTGACATTTCTAAATTTGCCATATGGTAACTAGCTGTGCCCAGTGGTTTTACCCGCGTTAGGCTTTATAAATTATAGCCTATGTGTTATTCGGATATATCCGTCCGGTAGCTTTTGTGGGAAAGAGTAATAAACAGACACACTCACACACTTTCGCCTTTATAATATTAGTGTGATTGGCGACTCATTTGGCCTAATTTCCATTTATATGCAACATATATAGGTAACATATTGTGTATTCAGTACATAAAAATTTAAGAAACTGCTTTATCGTCCATTAGAATGTTGTGACCATACATTCATCAAATATTTTGTAAATTCTAATCCACAAGAAATCGCGAACTTCGAGTATTGTTGGAAAAGGTGGAATAATGAAAAGAGCAAGGAATTACCCATATACTTACTTGTATGTACGTATGTATGCATCAACTTACAGTCTGTTTACGTTTTGTTAAGCTTCTGTAACTGTGATGTGCGCTTTATAAGAAATAAATAAAAATATCGTGTTCATCTATCGTCATCATCTATATTATAATTGACGGTGCTTCGAATATCAGCTTTGCACCAGCAAGTTGCAAAGATGCTATGAGAAGCACCGTCTATTATATATATAAACCACGGGACAAAATGTGGGGTATTATTAGTCTGATGCCTGTCATTGTGCCGAGTGTGATATTGTCCTCCTGAACAGATGAACTGATTGAAAGTCAATATCATTGGCCTCCGCTATAAATCAAGAGAATCAGTTTAGCTGTTTAGGTCTTTATGTAATTACAGTCAGGTTTTTTTACGGATTATCAGTTTATCTCTCACAAGTAGCATGACCGGGCCCACTTTCTATAATTAAAGTCAGGCGGCCATCACATTTGCAAAAAGCACAAAACACCGTCTGATTGTTAATCTACACTTCGCAACATAAAAAGTGCAAACATATCATTTGGCACTTACACATGCTGTTTAAGGGTTAGCGTGCACTGCCGTGCTGTGTGTTATTCAACGAAACTGCGGCCTGCGGCGAAAAAGCAGACGTTTTGTCATTCGAGTAACAGCCACATATTATTATATTTTTTATACTGTGTTACAGCTGTGGGGAAAATTGGCAGTGATGTGTATACCCCATGCGTTTATTTCACCACAGTGCGCGCACTTCTATGACACTTCGTACTTCGCAAATGTTCCTTTTTTGTAAACGCAGGGCAGTGCGCGCTAGGCCTTACGAAATATAAACCAGTCAATGGAACACTGAACTGATTCGGATGAAACCTATCTACTTTAGATTATATAGATATAATCCGAATCACTTCATTAGTCCCATTGAATCTGTAAAGGATTTATTTATAGAGCCTTGATTAAATTATTGAGCGGAACATCGCAGTAATGCAAGAGGTCATAAATGCAATATATATATTAGTTCCGTCGTCTATTCTTGGACATAGGTATGCGCTCGTAGCCAGAGGTCGGGATCTGTCCGTAAACTATGTAGGTTAATCCCAGTCCGCCACAGTGATTTAATTATTGAGCGGCACCATGCTTTAAAGGTGCTTGTAAAGCTTTCGGTCCGTGTTGTAGTCATTAGTTAACAGTAAAGTCATGCCAAAGGCCTACTTTGTGGCTCAAATAACTCAGACATTACGGTAACAAGACCACATCAGAAAAAAATAGAATATGTGGCTTCAACAACGCTGTTCACATGGGAAAAAAGAAGAGTAGGCGGCTTAAACAACTCTGACACCAAAAGAATGAACATCAATCAAATATTTTTATTGGAGCTCAATAAAGAAATATCTTTATTGACAATAAAGTTTTTTTAGAACAAATCTTGCTTTAAATCTTTGTTGGAACCCATTTTTAGATTTAAAATACATATACAGTGTTTATGACAGTATTAATCGTACTTACATGACGTTGAGTTAAAAAACTAACAAAACACTACGGTGATTATTTTTATAACACTTGAAACGGCGATGTTTAAAAATTTGCATTTTCTAGTTTTATTTATATAATTATGTTAGAATAATTAATATCGATAAGTAAATGTATAGAATAAGCTGGGAATACATATTAAGAATTAGCTCTTACATAAACACGGTTCAACTTGAGAAACGTTTTGTCTATGCCATTCATCACCCATTTAACATCCCAGTGAATGAGACAAAACCTTTATCAAGCTCCGCGTTTATAAGAAAAGGAGTTAGTATCCACGCTACCAACTGGTTGTCCAGAATCGTAAATATATTATTATAAACATAAAAAGTGATCCCATACGGGTTACATATACAGTGTTTATGACAGTATTAATCGTACTTACATGACGTTGAGTTAAAAAACTAACAAAACACTACGGTGATTATTTTTATAACACTTGAAACGGCGATGTTTAAAAATTTGCATTTTCTAGTTTTATTTATATAATTATGTTAGAATAATTAATATCGATAAGTAAATGTATAGAATAAGCTGGGAATACATATTAAGAATTAGCTCTTACATAAACACGGTTCAACTTGAGAAACGTTTTGTCTATGCCATTCATCACCCATTTAACATCCCAGTGAATGAGACAAAACCTTTATCAAGCTCCGCGTTTATAAGAAAAGGAGTTAGTATCCACGCTACCAACTGGTTGTCCAGAATCGTAAATATATTATTATAAACATAAAAAGTGATCCCATACGGGTTACTTATTCTTTTGTGGTACAAAACTCTAAAAACAGAAACTTTGTGAAAATATGAATGGTTTCGTACACCTAGTAAAGTTTTAAGCAGTTTTTGCCGAAGACTCTTTTCTATTTTGTGCTTAGAGACTACGAACTAACTTAACTTGCTCACGCAATCAGAATTTATTAGATGAAACAAAAAGAGAGACAGATCTGGGGGTGGATACGGACTAACTAATGCCCTGCTATATACCTGTGGAATATAATGAAACTATACTATTTAAGTACTTAGTTTATTCTAATAATATAAGATAGTTTGTAGGGCATACAGCGACCAAATATTTTGTGTTACAAAGTATTAAACCCATGAGGAGCACAGTGCATAAAGCTAATTAATACACCTAATTTTCTAAGGCCGAGTGGCGTCCCATAAAATTTTAGGGTTCTGCGGGCTTTGAGTGAACTGCTAGGCTATAATTATTGAGGCTGGCTTTGCCGTCAACTGCTTATTTAAAGATATTCAGTGCCATAATAAATCAATTTCTTTTTCGCTTTCGATAACTACTAACCTTTCAATTTTATTTTTAATCATCAAAATTTTAGGTTTACTTAAGTACTTAATTATGAATAGTCATGGATGTATACTTAAACTTCACTTGCCCTTTGCCCTCGGACTGTAAAACACCGATCACCTTGGGAAATGCTTGCTCTCATTCACTCGAAAGAAGAATGGAATTTGAGACACAAAGATAAAAAGTAGTTGATATTGCAAGTAACAGTGTAATGATATTAATACTTGGATAACTGGTATCTCTGCTTCATGGTGTTTATTGCTCTATATGATTGTATTTTTAGTTGCTCCAGTAGCATCTTGTTAAATGCAAAAAGAAACTTCTGGGTCGATTTCCTTGTCGGGCTGCTGAAAGGCTTAATTATGTTATTAAAAGACATTATGACACTGACACCAATGCTGATACCATGATATATTCCATTTTAGGCCAAGTGTGTTTAAGAATACTACCGTTTATAGTGTGCCGTCCAAAACATATCTTCATACAAAGTCGAAACATGTCGACATTTGGTTTGTTGCCATAGGTATGAAATTGCGATTGATATAATTGAATTGATTCATTATTTTTTATGTACAATTAATAAAAATATAATGAAACTATTGCATTTCTAATCCTATAATGGTATATCAGAGTAATCAAAATTACTAAACTATAGTTTTAGTTTGATACAAAAAACAGATACATGATCATTCTCCGCTTTTTACGTAAGAACAAGCGGCAAGCGTGACCTGAATTTACTATTTAAGGCATTTTTTTATACTTAAGCTTACTTGTAACTATTTTTATTTTTGTCTTTAATGTAGGTACTGCTCTTTTAGGCTTTATATACATACTAATTAAAATGGATTTTGTTTGTTTTCGTTTTTTTTTGCACTCTTATGTTGTATTTTTATTATAATGTAATATTTAATATATAATTTACGCAAGATCAATATTGAGTGATTGAATGACTGATTTATTTGATAATGTGTTCTTTAAATAGGTGATTTTTTATATAATTAGAGAGTAAAACAATTTGTAAGAAGTGGTAAATAAGTTACATTGGAATATAATGTTTGTTCGAAGTGTATATTTTGTATTATTTTTATCCTGATAGGAGCTCGCTATAAGGTTGGTTTTTGGTCAGTCAGCATAAGTGGGTTCAACCTTAATTCTCAAAAATGTTGATCCCATACAATCAGTTCAATGAGCTGATGAAATTGTCATGAAAAAGTCATGAAGAATTTTGAAATTCGCGAAATATCTTTCTACAATTTATTACAGTTACGTATAACTTTTTAAGTAGGTAAGCTTTTCCAATTAACATAAACAGCCTAAAGACTTTGTCCACAAGTTGGCTCTAAATAAATTGTGGCCCTCGTGACAAAGACTTTAGCATGAAATTGCAAAAAACTAAAAATACGAATGGGTTTGAAATCATAACGGGCATAATTGGTTACTCTAATGATGAGCGATAAGTTTTGACCCAATTACAATGCTTCTTCGTTACCACCGAACACCAATAATCTTCATTCATACGTTTCGGTTTCAGTAATCTAATTCTATTTTTTCCTTGGTTCCTACGATGACAATTACACATACTTATCGGCAAATTGTCATCATAGGAACCAAGGAAGAAACTATTGGTGAAACAAAATGAGGCGCTGACAATCATGGTACACAGGAACAATTACAATACATGTACGTATTAATTATCTGCAACCTTTGTATATGACTTAACTCGTCGCTGGAAGTAGCTGGATGTAATGAGCGCAAGACCGGAAATTATAGACATCTTTGGGGAGGCCTTTCTCCAGCATTGGATGGTTTTCGGCTGATATGATGATTGCGAAAATACTTTATTTATAAAAAAAGTTTCATAAAAGGTACTTTTATTATGAATGGTTAATATGCTCGTTAACCACACTTACCATTCTGTTAATAATATAATCTTACAGCTTTGCCAACAAAAATCCCCTTTTATCGATAATATAATACCAATAAAAATCACACTTTATCGATAGTATAATACCGATATAACTCCAATTAGAATTTCATTTTATCCAGATGTTGCATAAGGTCTACCAATATATAAACGTAACGAGACTGGAGGCCGGATGGAAACATCCCGACAAGCTGCGCTTGGTTCGCAATGAAAAGTGATTTCCCGAACTAAGCAGTTTCCGCATGGGAATAAGATGGCGGAAATCAGGGGCGATGGAACATAAATATCTTTTTAGGATAATGGAGACTTGACTGTTGGAAAGGCTCTTATAACTACTAGTAACTCTTAATGTAAGCGGTTATGGATATATAATTCCATTATTGCATTGCGACGGGCCGGTTGGATTCCTAACGCAGGACATGGGTTTGATTTCTACCCAAGACAGATATTTATGTACATGAACATGTCTGGTTGTCCTGAGTCTGGGTGTAATTATCTATTGAAGTATGTATTAACAAAAGTCAAAATCAAAAAGTCATTTATTCCGTTAAAATATGACATTTGTGTGGAATCGTCAATTTTTTTTACCCTACCGTGCAGTGCATGACGTGGCAGCTCCTGAGAAACACAGCCAGAAAACTCAGTAGGAATCCTTTTTTAAAATATTTATTTCTTACATAAAGTAACACATTTAAATACATGTGTTACTTTAGAGCGCTTCAGTCCCAAGCTGTTTTGTTTTGTCACTTAAATAATCAGAAGTTTTGTAGTAAGCCCTGGTAAACAATTTGGCTTTTATAATTTTTTTAAACTTATTCATAGACATTTCTCTGATATCACTGGGAAGTTTGTTATAGAATCTTATACATTGCCCCATAAAAGAATTACTTACTTTGTGGAGACGGGTGGTATGTAACACAAAGTTATGCTTACATCTAGTGTTTATATTATGAGTATCACTCCTTTTACAGAAGGAGTCTTTATATTTATGCATATAAATTAGATTGTCATATATATACTGACATGCTACGGTCAGAATGTTAATCTCTTTAAACTTCTCTCTCAAAGATTCTCGCGGACCAAGTTTATATATGGCTCTTACAGATCTTTTTTGCAAAGAAAAGTAGTTTATGTAATATATCAGTTAAATGGTTTCCATAGTTCAAGGTCTGCTGAGTTTGGGATGGCCTGACCATAATGTCCCAGGATATAATTATTATCATTTTATTTTATCAAACCAAGGACGTAGATGAATTTGTGAAAATAAAACGATACTTCCGACTCTCAATCAGACGAGCAGCCCGCGTCTTCAGACAGTTGCAAAAATGTCTCTAAAAGCTGACCATCCCATACATCTCTATTTACCGCTGTGAGTAAAGATTTAAGTCCTAAAGACGCGGGTTACCTAGTTTGTAGTCTTGTTTGTCTTATTGAGCCCCAGCTCGCCTGATATATCCGGTAAGGCAGTAAAAGCGTCTTAGGCTTATTGTAAGCTCCATATAAAAAAAAATGACTCGGTAACGTGGTTCATCCATCACTATTCATGCTTTTGCATGAGTAAAATTATTCAATTAGTTGCTGTGAGATCGATAAAACTCCGTTCGGATTGTATGAAGACCCGCAACTCACATAGGATCTTTTTTTTTGTTACGCCAGGGGGATTGCAAACGCATGCCATCCGCAAAAAGTGTCTGCGGGTGGGTATATCGCCGTGAACTTCTGGCGCCTTATAAGTTTGGTGGTTTAAATTGGCTCTAGAACCCACCTAGATGCCCACCTGGGTTCTAGTACCGGGTAGGTCCTAGGCTATCTGTAAACATCTGATCATAAATATTTTTCCTACGTTTACGTACGAACACGTCACCTAGTCTTTTTAAGTCTAATTATGATAAGAGATATTATTCTCTAATATTTTTTTAAAATTTAGATTTTATTAGTTATTAGTTTTTGCACATATTATGATTTATTATTAATTGCAAAAATCTTTAATTATACTTTAGATGTTTTAAATCATATACAAAGGTTGCAGGTAATTAATACGTACATGTATTGTAATTGTTCCTGTGTACCATGATTGTCAGCGCCTCATTTACGCTTTCGACAGCGACAATTTGCCGATAAGTATGTGTAATTGTCACCATAGGAACCAAGGAAGAAACTATTGGTGAAACAAAATGAAGCATAACTTTGTGTTACATACCACCCGTCTCCACAAAGTAAGTAATTCTTTTATGGGGCAATGTATAAGATTCTATAACAAACTTCCCAGTGATATCCGAGAAATGTCTATGAATAAGTTTAAAAAAATTATAAAAGCCAAATTGTTTACCAGGGCTTACTACAAAACTTCTGATTATTTAAGTGACAAAACAGCTTGGGACTGAAGCGCTCTAAAGTAACACATTTAAATATAATGTAACTTTATGTAAGAAATAAATATTTAAAAAAAGGATTCCTACTGAGTTTTCTGGCTGTGTTTCTCATGAGCTGCCACGTCATGCACTGCACGGTAGGGTAAAAAAAAATTGACGATTCCACACAAATGTCATATTTTAACGGAATAAATGACTCTTTGATTTTGATTTTGACTTTTGTAAATACATACTTCAATAGATAATTACACCCAGACTCAGGACAACCAGACATGTTCATGTGCATAAATATCTGTCTTGGGTAGAAATCAAACCCATGACCTGCGGTAGGAATCCAACCGGCCCGTCGCAAGAGTTTCCAACAGTCAAGTCTCCATTATCCTAAAAAGATATTTATGTTCCATCGCTCCTGATTTCCGCCATCTTATTCCCATGCGGAAACTGCTTAGTTCGGGAAATCACTTTTCATTGCGAACCAAGAGCAGCTTGTCGGGATGTTTCCATCCGGCCTCCAGTCCCGTTACGGTTATATATTGGTAGACCTTATGCAACATCTGGATAAAATGAAATTCTAATTGGTTTTATATCGGTATTATACTATCGATAAAGTGTGATTTTTATTGGTATTATATTATCGATAAAATGGGATTCTTGTTGGCAAAGCTGTAAGATTATATTGTTAACAGGTTAAGATTCTCGTTGGTAAGTGTGGTAAACGAGCTTATTAATCATTCATAATAAAACTACTTTTATGTAACATTTTTTTAATAAAGTATAATAAATGAAAAGTATAATAAAAAGTATAAATTTAGATAACGTTTTCGCAATCATCATATCAGCCAAAAACCATCCAATGCGGGAGAAAGGCCTCCCCAAAGATGTCCATAATTTCCGGTCTTGCGCTCATCACATCCAGCTACTTGCAGCGACCCTCACACGATGATCGGTCCGTCTTGTACGGGGCCTGCCCACGCTGGGTCTTCCAGTTCGTAGTCGCCACTTGAGAACATTCCGCAATATATTTTACAGCGTTATACTTACAGAATTCATTACCATGTGCTTTCAACGTTGAAGCCCAGATGTTATGGAATATATCTATCTAAGGTTTTCTTCGTAAACTTTACCAATGAAAGTAAGGCTGAATATATTAGAAATAAATTGTCTGATTAATTTACTAAACTAATAATTACTATCAGTCGGATTGAATTTTCTAAGTCTGAAAGATTTTTGTTTGTATTTCTTAAGATTTTCATTAAGACAGTCATAGCCGTTCACCGTTATGGTAAGAGGTCGGTGAGGTATTTTACCTCACCAAGGCACGCGGTCAGTCTATAGATGGGTGCCCGCCAACGTGGTTTAATTTCTGTCAGGGGGCCCATGACAGCCTGGGTGGCTTGAACAACTCTACGGTAACCACCGCCCATACGATAAAGTAAGTGAGAGATCTTTAAGGCAGTATCAGATACACGTATCTTACCTCTTACCCATGTCGAAATAGAATTTTAGGGGCTAAAATGAAGACGAAGAGTTGTAACGACACTTTTTGCTATTTTTATTACTAAAATTGAGCCTAATGTTTAAGCTTATATTACATTATATTTGTTAATAATAAAAAAATATTAATATAACTTAAAAAACATAAAATTTTATTAGAATTCCTTCACTAATTAATTGAGAGGAACTTCGTTCCATCCGGGTGTCCCTTGACACCCCTCAAGTTTTAATCTTTTTCTTACGGTGTACGTACGTAAAGCAAGCAGTAGCAATGTAACATAAGTCCGTACATGCGCTCTGATTACACACCTCTATAAATGAATCCTATCGTCACGGCTGCAAGCTAACGCAACTTCACACAGACTTGCTGTAATTAGTTTCCTCTAAGCGTTTACGGTATCAGTACGAAGTCATGCTTCTTCGCAACATAATACAATTGAATTGGAATCAAAACCAAGACCTCTGGCTTCGCAATCAGAGTCGTTAACCACTAGACCAAAAGGCCAGTCTAGTACCTTATTTTATCGAACAGTTGAGAATTTAAGGCTAGCTATTAATACAGCTATTAATCGCAACGATTAATCTTCTTATGGATAAGGGAGCAGATATAATTGTACAACTAGATTAGGTTGTCTTGTTTTGTCTTGGTTGGCGCATACTAGCGTACAGCACTTCGACCCTTCAGGATCTTTTGTACTAGCCCCCACTGGTTTTTACTCTATCCCTAGGGCCCTGAATGAAGTTTGCACATAATTCAGTACGCTTGACAGGGGTAGATTTTGGTAGTCTCCTGGTTCTGGATATGCCAGCCCCAGGATGGCCATTCTGTGTCTTGCCAACGCATCGCATTTACATATTATATGCAGCATTGTTTCATTTTCTTTCCCATATGTCCTGCAGATTGGGCTATTCGACAGTCCCAATTTGTGAAGGTGATAGTTGGTGCCGTAGTGGCTCGTAAATACTGCTACTATTAGTCGTAGCTGGTTTCTGCTGTAATTCCAAAAGTTTCTGGACCAGATCTTGTCTACTCTTTTTATGAGTTGTTTGGAGTGTGGACTAGATTAGCTAAAACAATGACTTCTGAGAAGATTATTTATTTATTTGTATAATAGTGGTTACTTTGTCTTGTTGTTGCTCAATAGACTTTTGACACGCCGGTTAGCGTGGTTAGTAATGGCTTGCTTTTCATGCTGCAGGTCGTGGGTTCGATTCCCATCCGGGACAGGTATTCATGTGCATGAACATGTTTGTTAGACCTCTGGGTGTAATTATCTATATATGTATGTATGTACAAAAGAAAATTTGGAAGTGTATGTAATATATCAGTTATCTGGTTTCCATCGTACAAGCTCTGCTTAGTTTGAGATCAGATGAACGTGTGTGAATAATGTCACAGTATATTATTATTATATGGATAAGTCTACAACCCAGACCTCAGTCAGTCTACAACCCAGACCCAACATCTTTTTGATAGTCTTAAATGATTTGTTAGATAAAGGAGTCGCCGATCGTTAAGGAATCGGTGAGGACATTTTGTTATGAGCACCGTGGTTCTATTAGGTACATATGCTCAAAATAAAAATAATTGTGTTTCTATGTAGTAAGTCAATAATTTGTATAATTTTTAAAACAATCCAGATTTTAATTACAAACATGTATTTCCGACTTCACATACATAGGTATTACCGGAAAGCATTATTAACGGTTTACTTTTAAAGCTTGTTATTTCCAAAACTGATTTAATTATTTTCGAATGTAAAGGTATTGGAAAATAATACAAAAATAAACGTGAACATATGGCTAGCGATACTGTCTTTTACACCACTTAACAATTTTAGATGTCATTACATCTGTTTCTAGTCGATCTCGTATTCAGGGCATATAGTATAGAAATTGCACAACTGCGCACTAATACGCGCACCGGGCGCATAATTATTAATCTAACATGTCGCCTATTTTACACAGTATTTCGCGCCATCCGCCTTTTCATAAGAACTGTGTTAGAAATAAATGGAAAGATATATAAATCAGTTTAGTTGGTATTACGTAGAATCTGGGACATTTATGTGTGATTAACGATATGCCATGGATATTCCATTTGAGAAGTGCCTACATTCAAAGGGAAATTTTACATGCGTGATTAATCCTATCGGCAGTACGTTGAATGCTGTAGCCGTTGAAATGCTGAAAAAGTTAAATAGGTACGTTCAGTTTACACCTATGCGTTTTAATTAGGTACAAAATTTAAATCACAATGGAATAAAGTCAGAATTTTATAAAAATAAAGGTATTCATGATTTTCATGAAACTTGACTTAGGACTGGAATGCATTTTCAAATCCAGTTGTTCTTTTGTCTTATTTTATTGGCAACAATCACTTGAGTTATTACTATCCCGGGAGTGTTACGTACAAACCAGAAAAAAAACAACTTAGTGTGGTATCAAGATTATGTATAAAAATAATCAAAAGTACAGCGGTAGCGTGTTTAAACGTAGATAATGAGGACTGAGTTCAAACCGAAAATTGGTTATTTTTCAGCTTGAAGTCTGAGAGTTGATATTACACCCCTTGGCTCGGTGAGTACCTACGTAAAGCCGTTAGTCCAATATCTGACTTCTTTCCGGTAGTGTCGCTTATCGCCCCATAGGATCATGTAAATGATGGAATAGAAAGTGCCTCTGTGTTGGCGCACTAGAATGTGTCCCGTGCAGCTGACTAGTCTCCATTGGTACTAGCCGCTTTGGCTGAAAATCGACCAGGAGGATACTATTATTCTCATAAGGTACATAACACGCTAATATCTCTCCACTACTTAGGATTATGTCTCAATTGGGTACCTAAAGACTATTCACAGTCTTAGCTAGTTGATTTGATGATTACAACAAGTGTTTGTCATAATTCAAGCTGCAGACATCATATTGTTACCAATTTACACTTGATTGAGAAATTGTTGTGATATGACAGCACCGTGCTTGTGGCTGCGAATACCTGAACCAGTGTTCCACACGTATAGTCTTCTTATTTCTTCGTATTAAAAAAGAATCACGCTGTTTTATCATCGTAATACATAACCTTTATAAAACAGTAAAGAGCTGTAGAAATATGTTACTTTTCTTCAAATTATCAACCAAAATAGGTAAGTAATAAAATAGGCAATGTGAGTCACAAAAAGAATAACACAGAAATTGTAATTTGATGGGCTGCAATAGCAGATTAACAGTCTTCCAAAAGATGCAAATTGCCAGGAGATATGAGGTCGCCGGAAGATGTTGATGTTTCTTGGTCTTAAAGATGAGAAGGATCATGATATGAAGTGATAGTACTTACTAAAAATCATCGATTTCTCGACAAGCGCTCGTTAAACGCTTTCCTAAATGGGATAAACTACAACCACTAAGAAATCCCGACCTATTCTTGAAACTCCATGATACAGCGCTGCGTGACCAAATTTAGTTTGATAAAAACAAGCTCAAGAGGCCAGGCATAACTCTGTCTGAATTCCTTAAATAGGTACGACACAAAATCTTTATACAGGCGCGACAGATACATTATGGTTTACCACAGACGTGGTCCAGTTTCGGAGAAATATTGGGTTTAATCCGTGTCAGACTTCGAAAACATCGCGGCTCAGCTTCCGTTGCATCATCAATGCAACCAGTGACATCGACCTCTGTGAAGATACCGGCCAGAAAGGAGATCAGGAGAAAACAAAAGTAATATATATTTTCCATAATCCCGCATAGGCCAGACGCAGTCAGTTTATGCTTGTTATTATGTATCCTATTATAACTTTACTTATAAAACTTTTACTTCATGTTTATTTATTTGTTCATCGAGGGTTGACAATATATTATTATAAATTATTGCAAATCTGTTGATATTTCTGCCAGTGTCAAGTGTTTGTTGACTGCTCATAGGTAACTACAAAGACCAATTCATAATCTACTTTATCTATGTGGCACTAGTTTAGAGCCTGAAACAATAAACAAACATAAATATCTATGAGTTAGTGAATAGAAATACTTAAATTATGTACTATGTACAAAGACTATAATCATGAATACATAATTTTATCATGCTAGTCGATATAAATTTAATTCCATAAAAAACATAAATTAAAATAAGAGCCAATTTCAATATTATTATATACATATGCCTTGATTGTTTAACTTTAACGTTAAAAGAAGATCTAAATGACATTTAAGAAATATAGGTCTAATATAGCCCACCTATCATCTAAACCACATTCACACAAGGAACAGTCAGGAATCCTAATTTTATGAAGGAAGACAGGGGTGCAAGTAATATTTTTATTGGATTTGTAGAACCATGGCTTAGAAGGTATTTTTGGTTGAACAGAGGCATACATACGGCCCTTCGTCTTATTTGATTCAGTCCAAGAGCATAGCCAGGATTTATGCAAGTCAATTTTGGGAAGGTGAAGTAGATCAGTGAAGTTAATCCTACGAAGTCACATGCAATAATTATTGGCTGCTCTTGATTTTTTTTAATACTTAGTGTTATACAGTAAATAAAACGCCTAAAAACACCTGCCTACAATTATTACATGTACTTTACAGGTACAATTATTTCACGAATAGAGTCCAGAACTGAGGTATTTTTATTGACTACAAGCTGTGCCCCGCGGGTTTACCCGCGTTATATGTTATAAATTATCACAGCTCCTCCTCCGAAGGTGATAGCGTGATAATATGTAGCCTATATATTGACCCACGTCTTAGTAACATTCATGCAAAATTTGAAGAAAATCCATGCAGTACTTTTTGAATTTAGCCCGGACTAACATACAGACAAACAGACACAGACAAATATTCTAAAAACTATAGTTTTGGCTTCGATATCGATTGTAGATCACGCCCCAAGTATCCTTTCAAAATATATTCAATGTACAGTTTTGACTTTCCTACGATTTTATTATATGTATAGATTCCTTATAGCGGGGCTTTCAAATGCATGAAGTAAGCAAAAAGATGTTTTCTTCAGTAATTTCCTTGTGATGCCTGCGAAACTTTCTGCCCACTGCTACTAAAATTGCATTTGCTCAGTATACACGTAATCATTACTTTTTTAAGGTAAAACAGTCTAATGTATAAGGAATATGCCAAAAAAAATTGAACTTAATATGGAAAAGAAATATATGGAAAAGACCAATAAAAATGTTGTATCATAGCTGATATATTAAGTTTGATGCACATGGACTCTGACTTTGTTCATTAATCCTAAGATTTATACGGGGGCACCCGAGAAGCATATCACTGAAAAAGAAAGTAGTTTTAATTATTAATAGTTTGGAGATATCGCGTAACATTCAACCTTCCTATAAAAAAAACATATATAACAGATTGAGAATGTCCTCTATTTTTTTTTTTGAGTATGCTTAGGTTCTTTTCTGAATTAAATGAATTGAAATATACTATTTGACACCGAAAATCCCTAGAGCAACATGTCCTATAGGCATAAACGGCAAGGAATCCAAAAGTTGAAAAATAATGAAAGGCCCTTTTTGACTAATTGGCTGATCTGAGAAAAGCTGAGGGTAGAGTAAATTCGCTTGGTAGAGGACCGGGGAAATTCCAGATGAGTTTTGCTTTTTACTTTAACCCAGTTTGGGTACTTTTGTCAATTGTTAGACGAAACACAATATAACTAAACAACCGCAGGCAGTGGAATCAAAAGGGAATGTGTGAACTTTGTTCTGTGTTGTGGTTTTAAAGGCCTAACAGCTATATTAGTATTTTTCGCATGTGTTTAGACCATACTCTTCAGTAGGTATAATAATAAACTGTAAAATTATAGTTTATTTACAAACTAATAACTAATCTGACATTGAAACATTTACTTAATTAATTGATAGGAAAACTAAATCTACGAAAAAGTATATAACTACATAAATAAATTAAAACTAACTACAGATGGCGTCGTAGCATTCCTCCGAATCGAGGGCAAGAGAAAACGTGCCCAGAAGACTGGCTACATTACCACGTTGTATAGCTAAACTAATTCTTTGGCCAAAGAAAAAGCCAGCCCTCTGGTCACGGGAAGCGTCAACTAAACGCTTCGAAATCTGGCGATAGAGACCACGGGCACTCATAAAAAACTTAATCATAATAATAAACTTTATTTCTTAGAATAGTTGCTGTAGTACAATACAAATAGCATATTAAGGTAACAAACACATAAAAATGCTACACATTTCAGTAGGTATATCCTGCTTGAAATGAGAAATGCCAAATTTGACTACATTAAATTTATAAATTAAGTAATTCGGGTTTACAAGGGGCCGCTCTACTCAGGATGCAGGTTGCACATTAATTAGGTCAATATTGGAGGCTTGGGAGGGATCACAGGATGCGCTGGGAGTTTTCTGTGATCTCTCTAAGGCTTTCGATTGCGTTGATAATCGTACGCTCGTTGTTAAACTGAAGTATATGGAATATCTGGCACATCTCTTGATCTTGTGATGTCCTATTTATCGGGGCGACAACAGATGGTTTCGATAGGCGGTGTCACTTCGGCACGTCATCCTGTGAAAATGGGGGTGCCCCAGGGATCTATATTGGGCCCATTTTTATTTCTAGTTTACATAAATGATCTCCCTTATCTGGTAGAGAAAGTATCAGACATAGTTTTGTTCGCTGATGATACGTCGCTCATATTTACAGTAAATAGAAAGGATAAAGATCTTATTGAGCATAATAAAACACTCAGCTTTATATCAGAATGGTTTTCGGTAAATAATCTCTTCTTAAATGCAGGGAAAACTAAATGCATCAGGTTCTCATTGCCGAATGTGACTCAAATTGTACCAACAGTTGCACTTAATGTGAAAATATTAGATTTAGTCCCATCGACCGTATTTTTAGGATTGACACTTGATTCAAAATTGCAATGGGGTCCTCAGATTGAAAAGTTAGCAGGTAAATTAAGTTCGGCTTCCTATGCTGTCTGGAAAATAAGGCAATTGTCAGATGAACAAACTGCTAGATTAGTGTATTTCGCGTACTTTCATAGCATTATGTCGTATGGCATTCTGCTGTGGGGTTCGGCGGCTGACATAGGTACTATTTTTGTATTGCGAAAAGAGCAGTCAGAGCCATTTATGGTTTAGGCAGTCGCGATTCTTTGCGAAATTTGTTTAAAGAAATAAATATACTTACTGTGCCATCGGAATATATATATCAGAATATAATGTTTGTTAGAAAAAATATTCATAATTATAAAAAGAAAAGTGAACTGCATAATATAAATACTAGGAATAAAAATAAACTAGCCATGCCAGGCTTTAGAGTAAGCAAAACTAATAAATCATTTTTAGGAAATTGTATTAGGTTTTATAACAAGCTTCCTACTCAAATTACTGATCTGCCTGACACAGGTTTTAAAACACATATTAAACGTATACTTATGGCTAGGGGTTATTACACCACTAAAGAGTACATCGATGACAAGGACGTCTGGCTCTCACTTCCTAGCTGCACATTGCTCGCTGGAGATCTTGTAGCCATATAGACATGACTGATCTGCTGTGTTACGTGAACTATCTGTAAATGATTGCTATCATATACTTAATTTAAAATTATTGACTCTGTCTCAAAATGAATAATGTTATTGTTTCGAAGTTTTTCTTTTGTATACCTAAATATAATCTAAAATAATAAGCATTCAGACAACCGATCGAGCATATATTGTGTTTGCCTACTAAATAATTACTCTAATTGGACCAAATCCCGTGTTCATGCCCGCTTGAGTATGTTTCGCCGGACCGTCTCAACTGGGTCGTGTTGAAACCGGTAGTAGATGAACCCACTGAGTTTATTTCGCTGGGTCTTCTCAGTTGGGGCGCATTGGATCCGGTGGTAGCATTGAAGCGCGACCGTCGTTATTAACACAAGGTCCGTCATAATAATAATACCTTTAATATAGACAGAACCATTGACAATATGTAGTAAAAATATTAGACTTAAACTAGATAATTAAACATAATCTCTTGACAATAACTTGATACGAGCTAGCTAAATATCATTTCTGTAATAAAATAAATTTTATAAATGTTTTCATACAACATGTACCTAAATATCTATGTTACTAGAAATAATATCTAATGTATACAACTATATTACTACAAACATGTTCTGACTATTTACAAGCGCTTTTTTAAAGTCTACGTGAATAAAAACCTTTTTTATTTATTTATTTTATTTATATAGTTTATTCTATGTCTGCGGGATTGACGTCTATTTAATGAGGCGGCAGCAGTGGTGGTGTGAACATCCCTCAAGAATGTCTGAAGAGAGAATCGCTAAGAGCATCTTTTTTTCAGAGTAACAGGCAGGCAAGCGAAACCATGGCGGCCAGTTTCTCCGTTTTAAGGATGTGCAAAAGCGTCACATGAAGAGGTGTGGCATAGATCCAGCTAGATGGGAAACCCAGGCACAAAAACGGCTTGAATGGAGACGCCTTGTAC
Source organism: Pseudoips prasinana (assembly GCA_951640165.1). Taxonomy (NCBI): domain Eukaryota; kingdom Metazoa; phylum Arthropoda; class Insecta; order Lepidoptera; family Nolidae; genus Pseudoips; species Pseudoips prasinana. Next base: position 20,042,256 of record OX621234.1, on the reverse strand, counting down.
ATCAGAAGGTTTTTGACTTTGAGGATGGGAGACAGGCTGAGTTAGACGCTAGGCGTGACGCTCTAAAATCTCAAACATCTTCAGCGAAACAGTACAATTGCGTAAACGGTGTCCTGGTGTTCGCCGCCGTGCTCGCATTCTTAAAACGAATATTGGGTATTGTAGTCATATGAGGGCCCATGAGAGAGCTGACCAACTACGCTCCTGATGCCTTCTTAAAAATAATTAAAATTAAAATCTATGCAGTCGCTGTGGTCGAAAACAGCCAGGAAAGACATCATCATCATCATTATTATGTTTACTTATATAGGCGGTAAGATTAAGAAATAAAAATGTTACACTAGCATCCATTGTTAAATCCCCCAGTGATTGAAGAATAATGTGTTCAAAATACACATTCAAAAAGTATTATAATTTTATATGTGAAAAGGTTAAAGTGTGCTGACCTTAACGTATATAAAATGATAATAATTTCGTATATATCATACATACTACCAATTTAACCATACATTTTAGTGCTTAGTATTATTTATAAACAAAAAGCATACCATACCATGCCACACCATAACTCCAAAACTAACCTTAACATGTCAACAGAATGACGTCTTCAGCTGGACAAAGACCTCCCCAAAAGCTTTCCGCAACGGAGCTGTGTCATCATTTGAAGGGATATGCCATAATCGCCACAATGACAACTGCAGAATGATGATCATTGTAAGTACACAGAGAGACGCTGCCGCCCGTTCACTGGGAGGTATTCGGGACGACTGACTTTTGCTTCCCCCATGAGATGGGATGGGATGGAGATATTCTGTGCCGTCAACATATATTTTACATATATTGTTGACGTCTTCCAGAATAGTATATACAATCCAACCGGTGCGGTGATTTAGTACATCGCTATTTTAATAGGTTATATTCAAAGTATTGTAACTGTCAATTATTACGTCATGACTTAAGTATTTCCACGACACAAGTCATGAAGTAATAATTGTTGTTAGTTGGTACTTGATACAAATGTACATAATCTTACAATGTATTTAATGTAATAAAAGTACCTTGGTTATGAAATTAGATGCATATCAATGAATAATTTAAAACATTACCCCTTTATACTTGTATGAATTAATATTATGAATCAGTCGACGAATGAGGCAATCAAGAGAATGCCTATAAGATTGTTTAGTCAGGGCACTAAAGGTCAATTGACTGGTTCTGATCCTTACGTCATGAACGCAATATGCACTGTTATCAAGTTACAAACAAAGTATAGATTCATTCTGTTCCTACCCGATCAACAAATCAGGGTAATGAATTTGACCGTCTTTATTAGAGTATGTTCTTGTTTCCTCCTAGTGCCTAAACTATTTGTAGTCCTTTGGCTTAAAGGTTAACATGTTTTATAGAACACTGTGTCCGTGGCTCTGTGTGCACAGAATTCGGTAAATAGTTTATTTTAAGGATATATTTTAAGGAAACATGTTTTCAACAAATTATAAGACTTCAACTCGCAAGTTTGTGTTCTTAGGAAGGGCAATGTAAGGATCATTACACTTCCAAAGAATAATAATGAAAAGGACGGCGAGTCTCTGTTCTGGGAATTGAGTTGAGTTGGTTTAAAGGGGTTAAAGTGTGGGTTGAACGGTATGACTTTAAGCATTATTTAGGTAGCGCCTCTCTACTTGTTCGTGAGCAGCTCCAATGCTTGTGTGTAGTGTTAGATCGCCTGCTATAATGACAAAGCTTTCTATGTATTTGGATGTCGCTCAGTAGCCTTAGGATATGTGATTAACTTCTCGATGATGATGGTGTATGATCGCTTTTGTGGGGCAAGGCGCCGAAGCTGTTCCATTAATTGTCACTGACTCGAATTGAATCAGAAATGCTGCGATCCACAGGCGAGCCAAAGTAACCGACAAAGCCCGAAGAATTAGCAAACTGAATGGCAGTGGGTGGGGCACATAGCTCGTAGAGTCGACGGTCGCTGGGGTAGAAAGGTTAGAGTGGCGACCACGAACCGGAAGACGCAGCGTGGGCAGGCTCCTTACAAATTGGTCCGATGATCAAGTGAGGGTCGCAGGAAGTCACTGGATGTGGATAGCGCAAGACCGGCAATTGTCGAAAATTCTCAAAATAATTGGAAAGTTACATAATTATGCACATCGCCCATAATAGGGTTACTTATTTGGTGATGACGGGTAGTATGTAGCTTAAGGTTATTCTTATATATGTTATGTGTGTTATGTTATGTTATGTTCGTTCTCCTTTTACAGAACGAATCGATATTTTTATGAACATCATCATCATATCAGCCGAAAGAGGTCCACTGCTGGACAAAGGCCTCCCCCAAGGATCTCTGTTTATGAACATATTTTCATATAGAGGTATATAAGTACTGAGATCCTACAGTTAGAATGATAACCTCTATGAACTTTTCTCTTAGAGACTCTCTCGGATCAAGTTTACAGATAGCTAATAATAATGAAAAGATAATAAAACCAATAAGTATTTACTACTAAGTAAATAATTTTGAATAAAGACTCGACTGTACTAAAAAAGAACAGATTGTTTTTGAAAAATCATCAAAAAGCGTAGATCTGTGAGCATGAATTTCATTACAATTACTGCAGAAATAAAAATAGACTTTAGATTTTTTGTCTAATTACTAATCAAAATGGTGACTATAATTTATTTCACAGCAGTATAAATGTCATCTCCTAGTGAGAATGGAAACCTTACATAACAGAATGTCAGATGACAGAGAAAGGATATAAAATAATAGTCAAATAGTTACGAAAAGTTCATGAAGTCGATGATGAAGGAGATTTTCATACGTATTTAGATCTTTCTAAAAAAGATCAACGTTTAAACCTTGGGGCACGTACTAAATGTCAATATAAGGAAATATGTTAATTTGGCGACTTATCTCAAGAAATTACCCACTGGCTACAGGGCTAGAAAATCTAAAGTATTCACAAGGAATCAAAGTTTTATCACTAAGGCACCATATGAAAAATTGGCAACAAAGGATACCAACTTACATTTATAAACTTTTCCTTATACTTTCATTAAACTAAATTGGCACGTACCAATAAAAATGCAGTTTTAATACAGTATTTTTTGCTTACAGTCTGTTTTAATTTTTAGATCAAGGGTATAGCGGATAGAACTGGCTAACATAACAGCGGAAGATTCCGACACCCATCTTCAAGGCATAAATCTACCCAATACAAAGACAAATAAGGACAGGAAATTCGGTATAAGTGGAGAATTTCCGAAAATTGTCAAAGCCTACCAAGATTTACTGCGGAGTTGCGTGTGCAGGCCGAAGGTTTTACACTAAAAACACATTATAACGATATCTATTTACTCCTCCGCTAAAGCTTGGGAGTAAAACTACCTTATATACAATTGGAGATTTTAGTCCCATGTAAACATAATTAATTATCATGAATACCTTCGTGGTTATTTGATTCCACAGAGGGTTCGTGCTGACACTTGTGCACTATATAATTATAATGTGTCCAACCCAGAACTGTCATCGCTGTCAAAACTAGACGCCAGGGCCTCAAGAAATTAAACCTTGGATAACAAGATTTATATTTAAACAGTGTTAAACAGTATAAATTATAGCCTATGGGTTATGCGGTTATATAAGCGATATTACTACAAAGTTTCATCAAAATCCGTGCGATAGTTTTTGCATGAAAGAGTAACAAACATATCCTACATATACATACATCTATACTCACAAACTTTCGAATTTATAATATAAGAAGCATATCAAAATACTTATATGTACTGAGTTAACTGTGCGTATGCGATTCTGTCAATAAAAACGATGGCATGCTATTAATATTGCATTTTGATATTAATTCGGCTCTCCTACTATTTATCACATCAACAGTCAGCGGACGTGTACGGAGCATAGTTCTCCTAAACCAACATAGTACGTGTTCTGGAAAGATAATGTCATAATCACTGCGCTCTGCAGAGAATTGGTCATAATCCGAATATAATACTGAAGAGCGAACATTGTGCTACTAATTCCTTTTTGCAGTTACCGCTACCTTTTGTGTAGAATAAGCGTAGGTAGTTACGTACCTATTTTGCGGGCATCTACGTTTCTAAAGAAAACCTTTTTCTTGAAAAGAAACTAAACATGTTATTTATAGAAGCAACAGCAAACTTATTTAGAAACAAGCCTGAAAGACACCTGTTTGAGGTAGATTTTCATGAACCTAAAGAACGAGTGTCAAAATGCATCTAATTTATATTATTTTGCTGTGCCTTATATAATCCTGTAGTAGCAAGCAAGTTACCCTAGGTGTCTATGATGAGCGAAGATCATATTGATCTTGTACTACCCCACGTAACGTAGTATCTCGATACTACGAGTATCAGGATAAAACCGCTTACTGCTATGACGGTCCTTATAAAGTCCTGTGGTAACAGGTAGGTTAACCAGCTTGGTACTCCAAATACTGAACTTTATAAGGTTATAATCTGCTACTCGTCGTATCTGGGTTATGTAGGATACAACGAGGTCAATACGAGGATGAAGCATCGCTCATCATAGCCACTTCGTTTAACCTGCTTGGTGTATCAGGGCTATGTAGGATACACCAAGGTCAGAATAAGTATGGACCGTCGCTCACCATAGACACTTAGGTTAAACTGCTTGTTATTCTATAGTAACAAGTAGGTTATCCTAAGTGGATATGATGAACGACCTCGTGTGACTTTATAAGGACTATTATACTAGTGAGAGGTTCTTGTAAGTCGTAGTATATGGATTAAACGAAATGTCTATGATACAATACAATACAAATACTCTTTATTGTACACCAAGATTTATATATAAAGTATACAGTTGTAATAAATCTAGTACAATGGGCGGTCTTATCGCTAACTGCGATCTCTTCCAGACATCCTTAGGATGGACAAAATCAGCAAGAAGAATAATTAAATGAGTGATAGGGTGTAGCAACTAAAGAAAGAGATAGTAAATATAAATAGACTAGTCTAGTCAATTTAGAGTGTAAAGTGTGAAACATTATCTTGAAGTAATGCCTACAGCTCGTAGGTATTACACATATTTAAATAATAATATACATATTAATATGTAATTGAAATTTGTTGATATATATATATATATATATATATATATATATATATATATATATATTACATATAACATACATATAACAAATAAATCATCATCTAAATAATCATAATCAATCATCCCATTAGTGAAAGTAGATGACAGTAACACTGTTATTATGTAACAGTATCTATTTATCGTGACTCCTTCACTAGTTTTTAAAAGTGTGAAGGGATTGTGCTCGCCTTATCGTTACAGGCAAATCATTTCAAAGGCGCACAGCTTCTACTGTAAATGATTCTCCATAGAAGTTTGAGGAATGCTTAGGTATTTTGAGTCGCAAATTTTCAGATGACCTCAGGGATCTTAAATGTGTGTCATTTAGGAACTCGATCCGTTCTTTGAGATAAAGTGGGGATTTAGGATTAAACAATATACTGTATAGAACAATTAAAATATGAGTATCTCGGCGGAGGCGAATGGGAAGCCACTTGAGCTTGGTGCGAAATTCTGAAACATGGTCATATTTGCGCAGACCAAATATAAACCTTATGCAAAAATTTTGAAGGCGCTCATGTTTGTCAAGTTGGGCTTCGGTGAGATCAGGATAGCGGGTATCTGCATAGTCAAGGATGGGTAAAAGAAGAGATTGTGCTAGTGCAATTTTAGTGGCAGTAGGAAGGAAGTTCCGGATTCGTCGCAAAAACCCTGCTGATGCAAATAACTTACGACTGACTTCCTGTAGCTGAGGATCCCATGATAAGGTCTTGTCAATGTATATACCTAGGTTTTTACTTTGTCGCTGTATGGAATGATTTTTTTATTAAATTTAACCTGAGGTAGCACAGACCAATCTATTTTAGCTAGCATTCTGGAGCTGCCAATTTCAACAACTTGCGTCTTTGCCGGGTTGACCACTAGTGCATAAGACGTACTCCATTCGCAAATCTTATCAAGATCATCCTGTATGACATTGATAGCAGACGATATCATTTCCAAAGATGCTTGTGTATAAAGATACTTCATCCTGATATTGACCTCGTTCTATCCTACATAACTCAAAAACTACTAGCATCAGGATGTAACCACTCTCTAGTACGCTGTCTCCTATAAAGTGTTGTAGACGTAAGCGGGTTACGTGCAACAACAACTGATCAATCATTGCAATTTATTCATTATATTTTATGCAAATACTGTTAATATTATAATATCAAAAGGTCACCCAAAGGTATAACCATAATTTGTTCGCTTTGTTATTAATTTCCTATTTTCGTGTACCTACCTGCAATATAGAGTAAAACGTACTAGCCATTGTGCACAATGAATACTTCCTAATTATCAGTTAGAATACACTATCGTACGGTGATATTCCACTTATACTAACGGTAGGTTACGAGCCTCTACTCGTGACCGTTTAATAAACGACAATTGCCACTTGATAATACATTTGAGCAGATGTTAAATGGTGTACATGACTTCCACTAACTAATTTATAAATATGCAAGGTTATTTTTCTGTTGATTTTGAAACCTGTGCGATAGATGAATTAATTTTTTGGTAGAAATAACTCGACAAATGTTTATTATAACTATTATTTATACACTCATTTACTACTTACCTACACTTATTTTCTTGAAGGTAATATATTTCAGACGTTGGGCGCCGAGACGCTAGCGTCATGAGACACAACCAACGAGTCATATGCCTTAACAGTCAAGCCTGGCTTTTATTTCGGTGTGGAAATTCATATTGATGTAGTATTTAATGTCAAGCAATTGTTTGACTCTTCGCCGTACTCCTTATTCCATAAAGCAAGGTAAAATACAATTTTCAATTACCAAGTTGCTATTCAAACATATAACGACCATTATCACTTCAAATCATCGCATTGGATCCGGTGGTAGCATTAAAGCGCGACCGTCGTTTTAAACACAAGGTCCATTATAATAATAATACAGAATTCATACCTTAATATAGACAGAACCATTCAGATAATATGTAGTAAAATATAAAATTCAATAAATAAACCTAAACAATAACAATATATCTATAATATCCTATCTCCTTGACAATAACTTAATACAAGCTAGCTAAATATCGCTACTATTAGGTATAAAATAAACTGTATAAATGTTTTAACATTCCGTGTACCTAAATATCTATCATAAGGAACTAGAAATAATAACTGTATTACTACAAACATGTTCTGACTATTTACAAGCGCTTTTTTAAAGTCTACGTGAATAAAAACTTTTTCATTAAAAAAAATTTATAAATATACTCTTCACTACAAAACTAAATCATATCTTCATTAAAATACGGGCCATATTTTGACTGATAGAAGTAGAATCCAGCAAAAACAAAGATATTATTCATAAATACCATAAAGTTAGTATACCTAGGTATACTAACTTTATGATAAATACAACCCATTTTCTAAATAGTTTCTTTTGCGTTAATACCGCGCAATTCCATACTCAGAATCAGTACTTCATCTGATTAATAGCCGGTTGGTAAAATAATTTATGTCAGTCATCAATTCTTAGTCCATAATAATAGTGAAATGAGGCAGCTGCTAGGAATGAGCCGTAGAATGGACGGATGCTCAATTAACTGGTCATTAGGCAAAGGGAAAGATTAACCCTTAATTGTAATAGGATTAGCCTTTAAGGTTGAACCCGGATTGAAATGTCCCAATTACCTTAGCCTACTTACTAGTTAAACAGGCTTAATAAATAAAGAAACATGGGGTCGACATCCATTCAAGAACTTTCCACTTATTTTGACTCGTCAAACGTATCAGTCAGTGAATCATATAATCAGGCGTTTTACAAATACGGTGGAATGTTTGGTGGCACACTCACAGAAAAGTCAGCAAACACGCACAGTCCAACACACAGAACATGCATCTGCATAAACGCGCGTGGTTGCATTTTCAGTCTGTTGGACTGTGCGTGTTTTCTATACAAACGAAAATACTTACAAGCAACGTTAGAACACGCACTCACGCACTACGCTGCATCCTGCGGGGCAGAGTGTGCCGATCGCCTAAGACCATGGGGCCCAGGAGTTCGTTTACTCTTAAAAAGAGTCGCAAATAATTGATCGACGCTCCCGTGACCAGATAGTGTTTTGTGTGTTCTATTTTTAGTACAAACAATAAGCATTGCCATGCTACGTGGCAAAGCTTTAATGCTGATGCTGAGCGTCTATTGAATTGCCTGTAGTTTATTTTAGTTTCTATTAGCATTTTAATCATAATTAGTCCAGTCATTATAGGAAGTTCACCTCGGAATTCGGGATACCCAGCTGTAAGTCTGTAAATACTTGTATATTGACACCCTAAAAGTTGTCTCAAAACCTATTTATGGTAGGGTGTACGTAACTATTAAATTTCAAGGTAGGAAATTTTGTATTCTACAATATTGTTATTAGTATATATAGATTTTGAGACAACTTTTGGGGTGTCAATATACAAGTTTTTAAAGATTTACAGCTGGATATCTCAAATTCCGAGATTCTTACCTAATTTAAGCTTAAATGACTGGGATAAGTTTTACATTTAGTTTTCTTACTTACGGGCCTGTTCGCGCGGTTGGCAAATGCTTGCTTTTCACGCCGCGCGCTTCGTGGAGGTCTCGGGTTCGATTCCCACCCAGGACACATATTTGTGTGAACATGTCTGTTTGTCCTAGAGTCTGGGTTAGATTTATCTATATAAGAATAATAAGAATTTACGAAAGAAAAGTAGTATATCAGTTATCTGGTTTCCACAGTACAAGCTCTGCTTAGTTTGGGCCTGTTATATCCTGCGACATTATTTACATGAGCTGCTTGTAAATACCTACTTATGCAGATAAATCACACCCAGAGTCAGGATAAACAGTCAAATATCTGTCCAGGGCGGGAATCGAACACGACCTCCGGCGTCAAAAGCAAGCATTTGCCAACCACGCCAACAGGCCCGTCATATTCTTTGTTTATGTATATATATTGCAGTAATACCTATACTGCACTTTACTTCAAATATAGTCAAGATCGCAATATATTGTTTTCTGTAATCGGGCATTTGACCATAAAGTGAGTAAGTATACGCGTCTAAATACCTACCTACCTGTTATATCGTGCATACATTGTGCAATGTGCATGTCCTACTTCCACGACGATAACAAGTAGTCGATGCAAAACAGTGGCTTAGGGTATAGGTACCAATATACATTTCACCGTTAGGTTAATAATCAGTGGTGTAGGGGTATAACAATATACCTTTGAGCATTCGTTTTATAAGCATATCTTATACTTTCTCAATAATTTGATTGTAATTGGTGCGGAATGTGGATGCGGGTTCGAGTCCCGCGCCGGACAACTATTTGTGTGACCCATAAATAGATGTTCTGAGTGTGGAAGTAATTTATGTTCGTCTATTATATGTTTGTAACACGGATTAAATTACATAGTGCGGGGGTTGTCTTTTAAAAAAAGAAAAAGAAAGAAAGAATTGGTATTTATATTATTATATATTCGGTTGAAAAATTTTACTGCAACTGTGACGCAGTGGTTTAGGTAGTCACTTGGCTACTACCACGGCGCCCTCTTTTTTCGGGTTCGATTACAGCACATGACAACTATTTGAGACACCCACATATAATTGTATTGTCACGCGTTGCTTTACTAAGAATGAGACGCAGGTTAATAAAAAAAAAATATATAGTTACTCGTATTAGTTTTACAAAAATAACTGTCGTCACTAATCTAAAGTAATATTATGAATGGAAAAGATTAGATTTTTGTATGTTTGTTTATATAAACTCAAAAAATATAACTGATCTTATAAATTCGGACACTTATTAAGCTACATTTCTTTCAATTCCATTGAAAATTACAATTATGTAAGTAATGGTATCAAAAATTTGCCTATACCTAAATGTAATTACTTCACGTACTAGTAGTTATTTTTTTCTTCTTCTCTGCCATCGCTGGTCTTCGTTATCCAAGGCAAGCTTTTGCATGTCCTTTCGGATATTTGTCAGTCATGTAGTTTGCGGTCAACACCTCCATCTCCTTTTCGTAGCTATGAAAATGACAGTCCCAGGTGTGTTCTTTAACTAGCTTTTTGAAATTAAGAAATGTTTGGGTATATTTATTTGTTATAGGCAAGGCATTGTAGAGATGTGTTGCGTTTACACCACTATGACGTGGACACATAAATACCGAAATAGACTTACCCCCCTTTTTAACCCCCCTATGTAATCTTCATTTCGGTCTGTAGTTTTTATCTGAAACCTGATTGAAGAGGCATGAATTTTAGCTATACTTTATTAAAACCCGTTGATCCATTCAAAAGTTACCTCTCTTTTTCTCTTTAAAGTCGGGGTTTATTAACCGTAAGGTTATTGTCAGCGACTAAAAAGGAAGCATGAATCAAAACTGAATGCTGTCCGGACCACGTCATCAAAACGCGGCCGTAACGACTGCATGATAGTATGTAGGTACATTATTTATTATTGCGAGTGTTTATAATTGCTTGATATGAGTAAATGAATGATCATATATGGCAATAGATTATGCACTTATGAAAGCGTCTTAATGATACCAGAGCATAAAATATTCAATAGATGTATCATAATGTACACTTTAGATTCTCAATATAAAAAAATATTCGGTACAGAGAATTCCATGCAAAATGAAGTTGTGAAGAATTATTAAAAAATTGATTCAACTTAAGTAAAAAACATTTTATTTAATTATTTCTGATAATCACATTTCCAGACCAGTTCTTTGAAATTCTTACCCCAACCCTTTTTTTCAAAAATGTTATATATATATATATACATATATATATATATATATAACATTGTATTAGTAGTTGCCAGGATGTACCGCCGCGCCGTAACAGACGGCTGGAAGTCTAAAAGAACCAGGCTACATACATTTACAATCTCTCGATAATTCTTATCTTGTTCATTCCATAATTCGTTTCAATATAATGACCTCTCCGTTCCTCAACCGGTCGGACGGCCCACGACTTTGCATATTAACATGACACTAATGCATTTCGGACCTGCCCGAATTTCAAACTATAAATGTAGGGCCCCCTGGAGCGGGTTACTTGGGGCGGACTCTAACTGTCTAGCAAATAAACTTGCTAGATGACTTGAGCCCCCACTCGCCTAACCGTACATACGTACATGTTATAAAATTTGAATTGTAGTCAATTCTAATTAGACGTAGGATTAACTGTTATTATAATTATATAAATTGAGTTTAGGCGGTATCTTTAAAATATAGAGAGAAAACATACAAGATATTCATATCGCAATGATATATTAAGAATATAATTGTGTTGAATTAATTTTATATTAATTCATAATTATAAGTACATGCGTTTCTTTTAGTTTAGACGGGGTCCACCTCATGGTAACTATTTATATTTATTTATAACTACAATTATTTGTGATAGATTTTCTTTTTTTGTCATACTAACTCAGAAGCTGTTGATAGCTAAGAGCTAAATTCGTGATCCTTAATATGCCAAAATGATGTATAACTCATAAGTATTAAATATAGTTAAGGAAACGAAACGTACTCCAATCTCTTTTATAGATTTTCAACTTTATCACTTAAGCATAAGGTTCACTTTTAATTGGAGAAATTGGACAGATTGGAGTAGCTTGATGTGCTGGCGTCTGTACCTACCCGTGTCCACGTAATAAAATAACGCTCCTGAACGAACTTCGGCAAAGACGGTCAATGTTAACGCATTAAAGCCACTTACGAGTACGTACGACATTGACTGTCCAAGATTGGTTACGCAAGCGCAGTTGTACGTACTCTTAACTTCCAGACTGTGTTTTTATAGCCAAAAGATTTAAAACCACTTTTTGAATAGACTCCAAAATACTAAATTTTTTCTAAAAGATTTATACATCAGATTATGTCCCTAAGGTGTTTACAAGGTTGGGTACTGAAACCGCATACCCTCGTGCCTGGGCCTCCTCCCATCAGGCGCCAAGAGAAGTCCATGGCAGGTTAGGTCCAGTCGGTGCCAGTGCGACATATCTAACCGAAGTAACTTTTTGCGAGTAGCATGAGTTGGGTATCCTCCTTTTTTGTACGTTTAAGTACAAAGTTTACGTCACAGGGTAAGTAATAACAGGGAGTGGTGGTTCACTGATCTCTCTGTAAGTAGGTACAATTTAACGTCTCATTATTAGAATCTACATTGAAAGTCGAAACACATTTTCCGTGGCTTGATAGCACTCGTATCACAATAAACAAAATTGTTTCAAGGTTTAGCAAGGTTGAGCTAGATAAGTGTATCGAGCAATCGTATTTATCTTTATTAACCTAGCAAAGAAATAAAAAATATTTCTTTTTCACGTAAACCTATCAATATTTAACAATTTCAAGAAGCTAAAAAATGGATTTTCCGTATTATAATTCGTGTAAAACCAAAAAAGGGGATTAATTTACTGACATCGTTCGTTAAGCTTAGGTTTAGACTAAGTACCTAAGTAATATCAAAGAAGTTACAAAAATATATTTATTTATAGTATGTACCCAAGCTTCTGGATGGTTTCCGTACGGATTACAAATTTGTGAATCAGGGCATAAGAACAGTCCATTAGTGAGCATATACGTGAGTACAATTTTAATACGATCAAAAGAAAATCCCTTAAAATCCCTGCAGAATGTTAAGTAATATAAACTTAATTAATGTTGTAAAGCTTCTTAATTAGGAGGCATTACGCGTGGAGGATAATAATATGTTTCTAACCGTGCTTATAATCCTTTTATGACGCAAATTTTGTTCTAACATAATTTAAGCAGTTACAAAGGTACACACCAAAGTTGGAAGAACATTGTTTAATCGGCCGAAATATAAGTCCCATTATGTAGGTTATGTTGAAACAGAACTGGGCTTGACATATTTCCGTACGTACGTGCAAATACAAAGTATCTATCTACGTACAAACCGGCAATGTTGGGTTTTATACGAGTAATACTTCCAACAAAGTGTCATGGGCATACAAATGAAAACATCACGATTCATAAACATAATAACAGTATTTTCATCCTCTTAAGTTATGATAACGTTTTTTATAAATGTTCTAAGTTATAACTGTCAGTCATAAAGATGATGTAATCTTAGTAAAATAAGCCTCGCTCCAATGTCCGATTCAGCGTTTTTATATGTATGTTCCTAATAGTATACTATATTATTTCATATAGTGGTAAAAACAAGTAGAAATACGTAAAAAATTGACATAAACTCCTAAAAATATGAGCAATAGGTCATTGGATTCGGAATTTCCTAGAGGTGAATTTCCAATTTTTACGTGCTGTTAAATCTAGAGATTTAACAGCACGTAAAAATTGCGATTGTTATTAACAAAATAAGATGCAAAAGTTAGGTATTTAGTTTTTTGTTAATAACTATTCATATTTAAGACATTTGAACAAAGATCCTTAAGGAGGAGGAATTCCAAAAAAACTTGCTCCTGGAAATCTATCTCCGTTATTTATAACTTTAATTGAACTGACAACAAAATGTAACATATTTTTTATCACCAAATGTTAATTAAAAAATCTAAGCATGTTTATGCTTTCATTTGGACACTTGATTAGTGAAGTCAACTTTTCAAAAGTTAGACCTACCTTTAATGTATTTAAATTTCACGATTTTTACACTTATACCTACATGTTACATTGTATTTCCTGTCAACCATTTTCTAAATACCTTTTTCTTACTCATTCTATGGATTTAACAATAAAGTAATAATAAATCGGTGTCTACATAACGAACCTATCCAAAGTTTGACAACCGAAAGCCCCACTTACTAGGCAATGAAGCCATCGTATTAAACAAAATTCTCAATCGGTAGGGCTTCAACTTATATAATGTTCAATGGTTTCTATTCATATAAAGTGGTTCAAACTTTTGAAATGTTTGATCAGAATGTTAGGACTCCGTATAAATATCAAACCAGAGTCCTCTTGCAGTCACTTTTTGTCTACCTTTCCAAATATCTCAAGCTTGTAAATTGAATGAGTAATAGTACCTTACTTATAAAAACATTAGGCGACTAATTAACTTCATATTCTCATCTTTACGGTTGAGTAATTGACTTGAAACACTTCACAGGCTGATCTGGACACTCTCATCTGGTCTGTCTGTTTTGTCCTAAATAACCATGTCATGGTACAAATCTAGGTATCTTAACTAAATTAAATATCCCAATATGTATAAATGACATCCAAAAGTTCAATTCTCACTTGATCTTGGCAAAATCAAGTAAGGATAATGTACATTATAATTTGATCGTTCATTTCATATTAGGCATTGAAGCATTTAACAGTACGTAAAATATTAACAAAATAAGAAAGGTAGGTAGATATTTAGTTTTTTGTAATTAACTTAAAAAACTATTCATATTTTAGACATTTAAAACAAAGATCCTTAAGGAGGTCGAAATCCAAAAAAACTAACGTACTCCCGGAAATCAATCTCTAGCCACTATGCAGGTCCTTCATGCTCGTAATCCTATGGTACAGATATCCGCCACGATCGGCGAGAGATCCGGCGCAGGACCGACAGCTTAACGTGTTTTCCTAGATCCGGGCGTGTAACCCGCCAACTTCTTGACTCCGGGCTGCTAACCAATATTTTACATGCCAGTAAAATTATGGTATTACTTATTAGTCCCAACCTTATTAACCCAAAATCTTATTATGTGCAGTTAAATACGCTCCCGCTATAGTAAAGAAGTATTAAAATAAGGCTTAAGATATTTCTCGTTTCCAAAAATAATACGTACAGATCTGTCACTACCATACTCTATTTAAATAACAACTACTCTAACTAATACATTATATAATATATAAGATGTAAGCAAATCAAGACATATCTTAATTTGTATGAGTCGCACTGTTAAAACCAGACATGCACCTAACCTGTATTTATAATTAAATAGCTAATTCATCTAAAATTCAATCAATAAAATAGTTATGACGTTAATTTCACAGAAGTCCATTAAATACGTCGCTGAAATCTAAGTCGTGTTCGGCAATAAAAAAAACATGTGATGCATAAAATGTCGTAGTTTTTGTACCTATATGTAGTACACAACGTCAGTATTGCGTAATAATTACTAGTAACATAGTAAACCCAGAAACAAGGTTCTACATGCACACAAGGCTTACCACAGAACCCAATATCATATCTTCTTAACAGAAGAGTTCCTAATCGATGTTATTACATTTCACAGCCTTGGCAACACCAACCAGTCTCGGATCGACCCAACGTATGCGCGGACGCAGTATATAGTTACGTGCCACCGGTGCTACATATGACCAGAGATACAAGTTTTTACCGTTAACTATGTGTATGTGATCTTAATACATGTGATGTTGGATTTGTAATACGATTATACAGTGAGTATTATGTGTCAATATTTAGAAATATTTATTATATGGCTGTGCGATATATGGAATTTGAGCGCGTCCGATTAGTTGCGGCGAATTTTAAAACCCATTAGTAAAACATCTTAGAAAGTGTTTGTTATAGTCAAGCTCTTTAACTTTTGTGCAATTGTATATGGATTGGTTCGGTAATGTGCTCATTAATACATTTATATATTATATTTGCATTCCATTATTTACAAATTAAGTAGATATACAAGTTATAACATAAATAGCGGCCTTAAGAAACTTTATTTGCACATTATAACTGAAGCACATTAATACAAAAAATCATATTATTACTTTCTATACAAGTTAACCACCAGATGAGGCAATCAAATTTTTTTGGGATTATATTTACGCTCCGCATTGCAAAATATGCTATAAAACTAGAATTAAATAAATGTTAACACGGGAATCCTAAATTTGATCTGCTAGTGCGTATCGTTCATAGCTTAACGGCAGAACGCCTGCCCTATAAGTAGAGGGTGCTTAAAGAAATGCTTTAAGAAATGAAGACAGTGCTCTTTAAGTCTCCTCCACTATCTTTGTTATACTTTGTATATGTTAAAGTAACTATTGTCTCTACATGTAAGTTCTGATGGCGATACATTTTGGTTTGTATGTAGCTTGTAATTTATGTAAAGACTAGCTGTGCCCAGCGGTTATACCCGCGTTAAACTTTATAAATTATAGTCTATGTGTTAATCCAGGGTGACTCCTACAAACAGCTACTCTATACCAAATTTGATTAAAGTCGCTTCAGCCGTTTAGATGTTAAGAAGTAACAAACATACACACTCACACAGTCACACACTCACAAACTTTCGCCTTTATAATATTAGTGTGATTTACGGTACATTTAAGCGACCTAAACAGTTTTAACGTTCTGTGACCACAGGCACTCAATGGTCTCAATGATTTCTACCCAAACATGTTATAAACTTATAATACCGAACTGTGCGCTTTTTTATTCCGTCAATATTTTAGTCACATACTAGCAGGCATGGAATCGACGGTTATACATGCTTTCCAAGTCACGACGCCGAAACACTTTCAACTGCCTACTTTAGATAGCTAAAAACCTCATGGTAGGTTTGATTTTATGCCGTTGAATGAGTTATCACTAGATTATCGGGAGATTTGCGCCACAATATATAAAGTAGAGAAAGCTAGTCATTTACGGTTTAACAATCGAAATCTATAGTAAGAAAAATCTTTATTATAATAATAATATCCTGGGACATTATTCACACACGACCATCTTATCCCAAACTAAGCAGAGCTTGCACTATAGTAACCAGATAACTGATATATTGCATATAGGTACTACTTTTCTTTTGTAAAACATACCTTTATACCTTCATACCTTTACACCCAGACTCAGGACAAACAGAGATGTTCAAGCACCCAAATAACTGTCCTGGGTGGGAATCGAACCCACGATCTGCGGCGTGAAGGGCTAGCATTTACCAACCACGCCAACCGGCCCGTTATATACATATATACAATTGATATGTAAAGGCACTTCGATGAATGCTTATTCAGGGATATGGATAATTAGCTAATCCCCATCCCTATTCTACCTGAGCAATTTGTTTGAATAACTGGCAGGTAATCAATCAATCATAAAGGATACATTTTAAGTCCCGCGTAGGTACATCACCTTCAATTTTAAACAGACCTCTCTGCTGGACAGCTCTGGATTACTTATTATACACATTGTAGACAATTAAAAACTGTGAATAACTATGAATTTTATATTTAAAAAGCAGCTAAGTTCGAGTGGGATTTACTAGAATGAAGGGTTCCATACCATCGCATAAGGTGATTTGCGGTTGTGAGGTTGAGTAAATTTCATAATCTTTTTATATTTTTTGTTTTATTGTTAATTCTTATGGTCTTTGAGATACCCACCGATATATAAATGGGCAGATGGGCCACAGCGCAGCGACGGGTTCTGTTAGCAGTATTTGGATACGAAAACCTCAAAAGTAATTATTACGCGTTCTAGGAATATGACTGATGCCCTATAGAGATTAATTGTTCGTTTGTACGTTTGAATTGCTTCACTCTGGTATGGTAATGGTAGTATACAATATGTACATTCAGCCTGCCGCCTATACATGGTTGTATAGGCGCTGACCCTGTCTTAGTACCTAATATCATTTATAGTAGAGATAATTTTCATACGTTTAAAAACTTACCTTAAATCAACAATGCGAAGGATGACTTTAGGTTGTTTCAAAAGTAAAAGAGAGCTTTAATCAACATCCTTATGAGCAATGAGAGGAAGACTGACAAGTTGCAATTATTTATTAACCCAATAGTTATGGGGACTATTAGAATTATTGTACATATGATGATTTGAACATAGGTATACTTACGTATATAATTGGTTTCGACGGAGATTGCGGTTCATAAATTGTGTCATATTATATACTAAATCATATATACCAAAAAAAAAAACAACAATTAATTATCTCTTAATTTGGCGTTTTGTTGGCGTGATTGGTAATTACTTTCACGCTGCAGGTCGTAGATTCGATTCCACCCAGGACAGATTTTTGTGTGCATGGGCACGTCTGTTTGTGTGTGTTTGTGTTTGTCCTGAGTCTGGGTGTAATTATCTATATACGTATTTAAAAAATAAAATTAATTTTGATTCCTTAACTGAAGATTAAAATAGCAATTATATTATCAAAAAGCAATTAAGCAATAGAGATATTTGAATATTTTAACAAGTCCTACATAAAATTATAGGTATTGTACAGGGTTTCCTTTTATTATGTAGATAACTAGATAGATCAATTAAGAACTAACGTTTCAAAACTAAAGTCTATGCGGATGGACTCGCGGAAAGGGAGATCTCATTTCGGATGCTATATGCATCAAATAAGTACATACCTACCTAATAAGAAAATTACCAACTTGAAACATAAACTCAAAATACTTTGTTTGATTTGTGCTACACTGCAGCATTATTTAGACTTTGCAGTGACACGTCAAGTATATCGAATGGCAGTCTCAAACATTGCTCTATCGATAACGTAAACCACAATTTGCGCTAGATAACAACATAGGGATTTTTCTATAAAGAACAATTATCAATATCAGCCTGGAGACTGCAATTTGGTGGTTCTACACTCGTTCCTCCCTTCTCCAAGCACGTAGAGTCGTTATTATTTATTTATTTATTTTATTTATTCTTGCAACAAGCTAACGCCTTAAACCCCATAGGATTATGAGAGTGATAGTATTGAGAATGCACTAGGGTCTGCGCACACGCACATTGATGGCTCAATAATGTCTCGTGAAGATGCCCTGTGTCTGTTGACCAAGCCATGACCGAAATTAGACGAGAAAGACATTATGAAAACAGAAGCAAAGCCGGTTTTGAGGTACTTGCACCGAATGTTAATTCTATTACCATATATAATAGTATCTACCGACACCGAATGTTAATTCTATTACCATATATAATAATAATACCGCGTTATTCTATTATCTACGGTTTCTCTAATAGTGCGACGGTAGTATATAAGCATTTTTGTAAGCGGAGTGGACAACTGTTCAGCATAACTATAGAAAATATTGTTCATTTCTTTGGCTGAATTAACATTTTTTGTTGTACGTTATGCTTAAACGTTAGTGTTAACATTTTTAAAGGTTTGTCGTCGTTGAAAAAACAAGTTGCTTTAATTCATTAATAATATTTTTATAGAATACTTAAATAACTTTGTGCTCGATTCATAATTCTACTCAGTATTTTGTTTGATTAACTACATATCAACAGAGGAAAAATCCTGTAAGGAGCCTCGGGTACATTATGCCACAAAAAAACGACATTATAGATGCCAATATAGCTCAGCAATTTTGACGGGCCTGTTGGCGTAGTTGGCAAATGCTTGCTTTTGACGCCGGAGGTCGTGGGTTCGATTCCTACCCAGGAGAGATATTTTGCATGAACATGTCTGTTTGTACTGAGTCTGAGTGTAATTATCTATATAAGTATGTTTACAAAAGAAAAGTATTATATGTAGTATATCAGTTACCTGGTTTCCATAATACAAGCTCTGCCGAGTTTGGGATCAGATGGCCGTGTGTAAATAATGTCCCATAATATTATTTGTTAATTATTTATTTATGTCTCTAATAGTATCGGATTTGTACATGCACGCACCTTTAAAAATTTCACCAGTACATACAGAACAGTTTTATTTTTCGAAATAATTGATGCAAGGTGTACAAATTCCATTGCTGGCGTCATTATGGTACTAAATCTGGACTTGTGTTTTAAATGTTTGTGCTATTTGTTTTACAAATTTATTCATATTAACCGGTAACGTACCAGAAGCATGTAACACAACTAGTATTGCAAACATCATACATCAACATAATTGTGTACTTCGTTCGAGGCACAAATCTTTTTAATTGGAACTAAAAGTACATTTAAATGTACAGAAATAGGCCAAACTTAACTTACTAAAAGGAAAATAAAAAAATTATATAGATCGTGTATCTATATAATTTTTTCCACGCAGCACTGAGTTCCATAAAAAAAAAATTGTCTTTGTTTTTTGTAGTTTATATACATTCTACATTAAACAAACAACTTTATAACCAGACTTCATATTGTCAATTTAAGTTTATGTACTTTTTTATGTACTTTTTTAAATTTGCTTCACGGACACAGCAGTAGGTACCTACAATATTTACAAACAAAACCGAAAATACAACGTGTTAATAAAGCTCCTATACTTCAACGTTAAAATCACACTAATATTATAAAGGGGGAAGTTTGTGAGTGTGTATGTTTATTACTCCTTCATGTCTAAACGGCTGGAGCGATTTTAATAAAATTTGGTTTGGCGCTAGCTTGTATTAACACATAATTTATAAAGTTGAATGTGGGTAAAACCGCGGGGCACTGCTAGTAACTCTATATTATAAATATATTTGAATCCAATAGTTCTATATGTTTATCCTGAAGAAGCATGATTCTGTATAACTAATATTAATGTGTGATAATTAGTTTATTAAGAGCATAATATTCCAAATAGTCTTCTACTTTTTATAATTTCTTGATAATGTGCAATTATCTAGTGGTGGTCACGGAGTTCTCAAAGATCGTACTTGGTGTTTTTATACGCACTTTATAATTATTAAATTATTCAAGCCTATCGATATATGAATCACGTCGCCTGACTAATCTAATCTAACATTTACAATCGCATTTTAAATCGGCGATTCACGTTGTAACAGATTACTCAGAAACCCATATAATAATCATGATCAATAGATTAAATATCAATCAAATGTGTAATTGGCTTAGTGATCACTGATGATTATATTTATATTTCATCAGAGAACTCTATAAATACCGAATTTCTTCTAATGACTGACTGATAAATCAATGCAAAGCCTAAAATTAAAAAAAAAATTAAAGCATTTTGCTGTCGACGCCTTTTATGATGTAAGGAAAGAATCAAAAGAGTCTGTATATTTAAAATCAATACCCTAAATGGTCAATTGATAAATATCTTAAATAAACTCGGTTACGTATTTGAATCGTTTATTTAGGATGTCAAAGACCTTAAAATAATTGTAGTTTAGTACTAACTCCTAAAGTTAGTACTAAACTACATCTAATAATTAGTTCGCGTGGGCTAGTTTTTGCGCAGTAATCTAGTTTTGTGTAATTATAATAATTAGACCCAAAACTCAAAACTTTGAATCCCTATTGGGATCGAAAATGTACACTAATGTAGCTTAGGGATGTCTCACAAGAGAAACAAGTAGTAGATCTACTAGTTTCTCTACCTCACGCAGATATCCTTTTTTTAAGACTCGCTCTATCCTCTTACTCACCAAGGCAGCTACTGTAACAATAGCTAGTCAACCTGCAGTAAGCCATCGGTATGTCTGCGCGTCTCGGGTTTTTGCAACTATTGTATGTACTGTATTGAGATACGAACCGAGTTCATTAACAGAGGGAAACAAGATTAATTTAATTGATTAATATAAATATTTATTCGCCAATTCGATTATAGATCTCATAAGGCAAATATTTTTATACTTACGACTTTCTAATAGACCGGCTCGGTTCAGAGGTTATTGATAATCGTATCATCTCCTTGAATCGAATAATGTTGTGTTTGTTATCATCTACTTTTTCCGTTGACTGTACCATCATCCAACGCAATTTAAACACAATCCTGGACAACATCTATATGCTATGAAGTTTCCTTTAAATTCTTGATCGATTAAAGATTTCTTTAAATCCTAAATCCGGCATATGCCCTATCTACATTCTTGCCGGCCTGCCTAGAAGATAAAAACAAAGTCTATTTAAAACTTGCTTTGTATTGTACCATCCAAGAGAAATGATAGAGCTAGACGATACTTTACATGGGCTCATTGCCTCTTATTATATGAGACTCAAATACGGCCGCATATAGAATACTGCTGCTACCCCTGGGCCCGGGCTCTACAGTATCAACTTATTCTTTTTGATCGTATTGAACACCGTGTAGCTCGAATCGTCGTTGACGACAGGGGTCCCACTGTTCGGCTTGATCCTTTTGCCCTGCGGAGAGACGTAGGGTCTCTACGTGTAATTTGAAGCATTTATCACGGGGAGTGTTCTGAAAACTGGTTCTAACCTATACCCACCGCCACGTTCCGCACAGACCCACTCACCAGAAGTGGAAATTTCATTCTAATCACATGGATGAATGGTTGTCCACTGCGGAGTTCCGTGAGAGTTTCGTGTGAAATTGTTATTATTATTACTTAATTAAATGTGGAGGTATTTCCGGCAATAGGCCGGCAACGTACTTGGGGCTCCTCTGGTGTTGCCGTCGTATTGTGCCGTACTGTACCGTCCATGGATGGCAGTGATCATAGCTCTCACGCATATTTGAGCAAGTTATGATGTACGGCGGCATAAGTTAGGCTGACATGAAGGAATCATTGCGGGAGCATTTCTAGGGCCGCCTAACAAAAGAACTGAGAACCTTTCTTTGGGAGGTAACAAGGTGCGTGCTTACAATACCAAGGTCACGCCACTCTTTATGTACTCCTGTGGAAAACTCGAGTGAACTCAAACTTAATAAGATGCCCTAGACAATGACGGCGGATGCGCGAACAGACCGAGAGCGGTTGACCATCCCCGCTCTTGCGCGATGAGGTCTAGGCTTCTTAAATGCTAAAAGCTCTGCTGCATAACCTAGACGTATACAATTCTGGAGATTATTACCTCCATCTCCACAGCCACGCGGGTATGCATGCGGATGTGACCTCCGTGGATAAGGGACTCACCACTCGATTATTAATCTGGATTCTTATGTCCGGGTGTAATTAAATTATCTAAATATGTATGTAATTAGCAATATATTATTATGTATATTATTCAGTTGTATGGTTGCCATCATACAGGATCTACCTAATTTGGGATCAGATGGTAGTGTGTTAGTTGACCCAGGATATTTATTTATATCTTCGACATAATGTAACCGTCGATGCAATCCAGCTACTACATATTACAGAGACTAGACTAGTGAGACGATTAAAGAGAACAAAGCCATATGAAGTAGTGTCGTGATTAGTGAATTTAGTTATTAGTGGAAAAAATAATCTCATTATAAAGAACACATGAACAAAGTGTATTCCCCTTAACAAATATGAATAAGGAAAGTCGGTGGACTGATTCATAGAATTACTTATGTTTATGTAGAAGTTTACGTTAATATAAAATTACTTATTAGTTTATAGACTAGATTGTAATACATATAAAATACTATACTTACTATACTTGGTAGGTTGGCTTTATTATATAAAAACAATACCTTAGTAAAAACTAAATAGTTCACCGAGTTAATCATCAAATAATGTCACCACTTTACTGGATAAGAAAATCTATTTGCTCGATTGTAAATGCGATTACATTCATGGTCCACACCGAGCACTTTTATCATTGTATGTAGAAGAATCAACCAATTGAACATAGTTATGAGAATTATTACCTATAGGTATTTACCTACCTATGTAAGTCGGTACTGTTAGCTACAACAACATGTCAAGAGTACAGTCCATATACTAAAGATATATATAATACATAAATATATAGTCCATATATAAAAGATATTTATGTATCGTCGGATCTAAACTATTGCATCAGTCAATAAAAGTACATATTAACCAACTTTCCTAAAATGTAAATTACCGACGACTTACGATGCGATTACATTTTCGCAATTACCTATACATTAATGCAGCGTATGTAAGTAAAGTATTGCACATATGATATACACTGTCAGGTATTTTATGACTTCGCTTGTCCTTGTTCGACTATATCGTTTGTATAGGGGTAGCAGGGTGAACTAATGATGATAACGTCTCTACTTCGTTCTTATGATAGTACAGGGATATCCTATTATATTCCTTATTCCTAAATTAAAATTAGACTTTTCGAAAAGGGTCATAATTTGACTAACAAATCGAAGACTTTAAAGAGGTAGGGCATAGCGTTTATTCGCTCAAAGAGCAGCCCGACTGGGGAAGTATGTACCTCCACCATACAGAAGACATTCCTTAATAATAACATTAATAATTTTAATGTTGTGTTGCCATGTGTGAGTAAAGTCGCCCCCCCCCCCCCCACCGGAGGGGGGACGGGTCAGCAACACTTGTTTGCTGACTCTTAAAGGCCGGCAACGCACCCGCGCCGTGACTCCTCTGGTGTCGCGAGTGTCCATGAGCGGATGTGATCACTTACCATCAGGTGACCCACTTGCTCGTTAGTCGCCCGCTGATATAAAAAAAAACAATAACTTATTATTTAAATTACGACTATTAACTAATTCTCACATAATATAATGTGACCGTACACATTTAAACTACACTAGCGTTAGATGTTAGGCCAAAAGCTTTCTAGGCTACAACAAGTTTGAGTGCCGGACTTTTCAAGAGTTACGATTAAATCAAGCTTATTGTGAACACCCTAAATTCATTTTCTTTAAATTGTATACAGCTTAATTTTTTTATTAGGTAATTTAGTCCGTGTATGTCCTACTTGGCATTCTCCTGCTTTTTCATACAAGTATTTGATAGAGAATAAGAAAGTTGTTAGGGCACTAAGTGCCTTTCCTATTCTCTATATAATAATATATAACTTACGTTGTTTGACTGCACATGTGGCGCAGCGGCTAAGATAGTCGCCTCGCCGCTCCGTGTCGCGGGTTCGAGTCCCGCGCCGGACAAATATTTGTGTGACCCATAAATAGTTGTTCAGAGTCTGGATGTAATTTGTGTCCGTCTATTATACCTATGTTTGTAAAGTACC
Source organism: Pseudoips prasinana (assembly GCA_951640165.1). Classification (NCBI taxonomy): domain Eukaryota; kingdom Metazoa; phylum Arthropoda; class Insecta; order Lepidoptera; family Nolidae; genus Pseudoips; species Pseudoips prasinana. The sequence goes on along the minus strand of OX621234.1, from coordinate 20,017,345 downwards.
TCGCGACACAGGGATTATATCCCTAATGCGGGCGGTGTCTTTGAACCAAAAAAATATATAAGTAGATCTTTTTGATCAATAATTTTAAATACTTCATTTGTTTCTCTCTCTACAATTTTAAACGCTGCGATCGCGAAAATTGGATACGTTACCTGGGTATTTGTTTGTACGAGCTCATTATTCACTTCGGACATTGACACCATAATATTACCCCATATTTGTTGGACAGTTGCATCAAATATATTGTTTTCAAAAACAAAACTCCAACTTTGAAACCAGCTATAAATAATAATTTAAGTCAGCTATACCTAAAATTATACTATTTGAAGTAGATGCCAAGATATACTTCTTTTAGGCACTTACTTCAAAGCGTGTTGAAATTATTTTATACTTTTAAATTAGTTATGAAATCGGGTAATGTTTTATTAACAGTTTTAAGTTTACTTTTTTTCATATATAATGAGTCTATTAAAATTTTTAAGAAAATAATGTACAATGGACGATCGTAGCGTATAAAGTGATTTGATCCAGACAGCCTATAGATGAATAAGAATTGAATTTAACTAACGTCCATAGGTTCTACAGTGTGGTATATCAACTAAGTTACAATAAAAACTAAAAATATGTTAACAAACATAATATTGCAGACACTTATTTGTAACGCGTGATGTACTACGCAATATAATACTATATTAAAATACTCTTCATATAAAGTACATATTAATAATTAGTATGTAAGATGCAGATAGTACTATTTAAAAAGTTCTTAAAAATAAATATGCTCACAGGCCATTTCATTGAAATTAGTTACTCATACCACAACCGAGCTGCTTGGACTGCAAATGATTTTTCCCTAAAGATGGAAGAGAGTGCTGGAATGTACAACTCACGCAAGATGACCTTAATTTCAGATGACCTTCACAGTTTCGAATGTGTGTCACAAAGTCAAGTAGTCTTGAATAATAATAAAGTGAAGCTATGGGCATTCCGACGAAATCGTGTTTGGTTTGGTGGTGTTTGCCTGCTAAATAATTTCAGTAAGTGGACCAAATCTCGTGTATATGCCCCATTGAGTATGTTTCGCCGGAGCGTCTCAACTGGGCCGTGTTGAAACCGGTAGTAGAGACACCCGCTGAGTTTGTTTCGCTGGGTCTTCTCAGTTGGGGTGCATTGGATCCGGTGGTAGCATTAAAGACCGTCGTTATTAACACAAGGTCCGCCATAATAATAACATTTAATTCGTACCTTAATATAGACAGAACCATTCGACAATATGTAGTAAAAATATAGGTAAAATTTAAAATTTTGATTATTAAACCTACGCATGTTCCTTGACAATAACTTAATTTAAGTTAGTTAAATATCGTTACTGTTATAAAATAAATCTTATTGTAAATTATTTCCTACAATCCGTGTACCTAAATATCTATATGTACCTAGAAATAATTATAAATTAATTATATATTACTACGAATATGTTCTGACTATTTACAAGCGCTTTTTTAAAGTCTACGTGAATAAAAGCCTTTTTTATTTATTTATATAGCGTATAGGCAACCACTTGAGCTCAATATGAAATCTGGGAAAATGACCAAAATTGCCGAGACCGAGTATTAAATTGATATAAAAAATTTGGAGTAATTCAAGTTTATCTAGTTGCTCTTGAGTAAGATCAAGATAGCTGATGTTATTTGAATCGAAAACGAAAGTGATTGTGAAAGGACAGTTTAATTACATTTGAGTAAGAAGTTACTAAGAGGTTTTAGGGCCCAGCTGATTTCGAATCTGCTTATTGCATTCCAATTCGAATAAAATGTTATTATCAAAACCAATTCACAATCACCGGAGTAATCGATGTTAGTACAAACATGAAAATCGGGCTGCCAACTGAAAACTGCTAGGTGCACTCTACGTAGTTTCTGCTAAGATAGTGACTTTTTGACGGGGTAAACTACTGAGGAGCTACTGTACTTTCTTTCCTTTGTTTTTTTATTATCTTATTATGCTTATTCCGAGTACCTACTAATTTCTAGTGTGTTCGTAAAATAAGCCTATTTTTATTCTATTCACGAGCTAAATATGCATCTACAGTTTTTAGTTGTCATTATAGTGATGAATTTATATTCTTGGTCACGAATAGTTTTATACATACTTGTACGGCGAGAGCGAGCACGCTTACTGTATCAAAAAAAAAATTAACATACTTGCCACTTTAGTATCTTCACATAATAGTATTAACCCAGCCATAAGTAGTATGACGGACTCATTTCATATACCATCATCTGGTAATGTTACTAAAATTAATTTAACAAGTAAGTGACAATAGGGTAGTGTGATAAGTTGTTAATTCTATCTCACACCAAAATATTAACCTAATTAAAAATTAAAATTCTCTGGACATAGAACTTATTAGTGAAAAGTGTAAACTAGATATCCTGTATTTTACAGTAATGGTTGAATGCACATAAGATGCCTTTTAATATATTTATGTGGCAAAGGGTCTTATTTATTTTTATTCTAAAACTATGATATTGGCTCCGAATTGAGAACATTCCCTCCTTTTGAAGTTTAGTTAAAAAAAATTAAATACATCGTAATAAACTTAATTCTATAACGAGTTTAAGACAACTTACCTTTAATTAATACTTCCTATACATATCTCTTCCAATATAAATTTTACATAACAAGCCTTGCGTGGTCAATTGTTGTGTAGTTTTGGCACATTTGTTTACTTAAAACCTAAACCAACGTACGCGTTAAGATTAAAGGATAACCGTCCGTCGTATTTTCTGTTTCTTACTATGCAAATGCGAAAATAATTAGAATATATCACTGCCAAGTAGTCAGCATAACAATCTTGGTTACTGGAGGTCTATGGGTTAGGTGTCGGGGTCAGATAGAAGTCCTCCGTTCATTCTGGTAGCTATCCAAGAGTTAGACGGAGAGCTGATCCCCATTGTAGTGGCAAAAAGGTAAGACAGAAAATATTTGTTTTATAACTAGATCTGCAGATTTCCAGCTGGGCTCATTTAAAGTTTAAAACCCAGTGAAAAGTAAAATGTGTTTCTAAACTAGTTCCGATGTTCGCATTCTCCGCCTAGAAACTTAAATGAAGATTTATGTGCAGGATGCGATTTTGCGTTTACAGCGTTAGGTAGGAAGATACGTAGCTTTATTGCCAACTCAGTGCATACTTTCATTTTTCATAGCTTGTCAAGCTTACCGTCGAGGCATGACAATGTAATAATCGGAACCTATTCAAAGAATACAATACCTACATACTCGTAGCAACTTAGTATCAACTTTACAACCAACTTCAAAAGCTGGAAGTTATCAACTATACTTACTGTAGATATCTATTTTTTATTTTGTAGATATGTCGCAAGATTCCTCCGTTGGTTGTGATATTTTATTTTATTTGATGCGGAATGTTTTTCGGTTTGTTCTCATATAGTCTGAGAAATTAAGAAAGTAAAGAGGCGTTGTTATTTCTTTTTAAACCAGTTATGATATCATACTAGGTGACCCGGCGAACTTCGTACAAACTCAGCAATGGGCACCAAATGGGCGAGGAAAGTAGGTACTCGTGGCCAAGACGAACAAAACCATCTAAATCAGTCGATCCGTTCTCGAGATATCATAAAAAACGAGGCTCATAAAACATATGGTAATTGATTTTTTTTTTATATTTATGTGATTTTATCTATATTTTGGACGATATTCTCTTATTCGAAGTGGAGATAAATCCATCGATTCTTCGATCACACAAGTGTAACTAAACTTCCTTTCTATTATCTATTTAATATAAATTTATTTGATGAAATTAAATATGATTGTACTTTAGAAACTTTTGTTATTAAGGCATTCCGTTTGATGAATATGTGTGTCGTTTGATATTTATTTCAATGTGTCAAGGTTTTATTTATCGTGACACAACTTTGTGACGAAATATTATTTTATAGTTAATATGTATGTATATTAAAACGTAAGCCTAATAGTAGGGGCATCAAAGAGGCTAATTGACTCGAGTGTCATGGGGGTATTTATAACCATTTCAACGGTGGGAGAAGCGTCTACAGGTTTTTAAAATGGTATAGAAATATTTGAGCACGTATACCTACACATAACATAGATCAAGTGATAGTTTGATTTTTTATTAGATGAACTATGCTCAAAGCTGACATTAAATAATAAAGTCAATAAAGTTTTTATTTAAATGTAGCAAGCGTTCAATTCTAGTATTGTAATATGATCAACTTAGTCGATTTTATGTATTTATCGATTTGCACTTCAAATAAGTCATGCAGGAGTGTCTATTGTGTAATTAGAATCATTTATAAAATCTTCCTAAAAATATCGGAAACCTCTTAATATGTTGTTGTTATCTATTAATATCATAATTACTTTTTAATTAGGCAAAAAAAAAACATTAAATTTTTCACGCCATTGTATGGCAAGCATGTCTGATCAACATAAGTACTATGTAACATCTTGCATTCAATTGACTTTTTTGTATGTATACACATGTTTATGCAAATAATTTACTTACTTGGTATGTACATACAATATATTTTTTGTTTCTAAAAGGTTAACCTTAATGGTTTTGGGCTACCTATTTTCAGGCTCTACGCTAGATATTCTAATTATGTACAGTTATTAGTTTGGTTTCGATGATTTGGTATTGATGAGTTGCTACGGCTACATATATTTTGATGTTTGACTAGGCTAAACGATTGTTGTCAAATGGCTCGAGTTGAGTTCAGGTGCTTTTGGAGGAACTCTCTAAAATTGAAGTAATAATCGGTCCTCACGCGCCTACCCTCATTGTGCTATAAAATAATTTTAACCAACTAACCCTACATTACTCTAAAGTATAAACTTTTAATTCCAGGTCATCAATCTGGCACCTATAAGCAAGAAACTTGGAACCGGTCCTGCAGCCAAAAGTGGGACCGGTGCCTTCGGAAAGGCCACCGGCGCAAAGCAGCCCTTAGGCGGAAAGCTTTCAAAGGATTCATCTAGCAAGACCTCTTCCAGTCCTAAGCTTCCAAGAGGTTTAAATTCCACATCAAGTAAATCATCAGCATTTGGAGCAAGTTCATCCAAAAGTTACTTAACACCGTATACGACTCCTACCAGCAATAAATCTTCTGCGAGTGTTGGAATCATTTGGATACCTATTAAAAAACGTAACAAACACCAAAAAGATGTTATTTACGCTGGTCACAAGGAATCGTACCCAAGAGGAGAAAGGACGCCGACAATGTACGGTAGCTAGTGAGTATCCAATAAATTGAATTGGCCATCAATCATTGACCAAAAAGGTTATATCAAATACCAATACATATAGGAAAGTATCTAAATATGCAAAGATAGGTCGGCTCTTATAGAGCCATCAGGGTAACATTTGTTTGTGGCCGGATAATACCGGATCGAAAGTTGTTGTCCCTGGCTTATAAGCTTTGTTGGTTGATGTAATGTTCAATGTCGTCGTACAGAGTCACATTATATTATTGATAATTATTTTCTTTATTTTAATTGCGATCTAATAAGTACTAATAACGAATTGTAAACTTGTTTACGAAGTATTCGTTTTATATTCCTTGTAAAAGACTCCATAGATGTAATCCGCGACACAAGACTTTGTGTAACTACAGCTAAAATAGATTTTGTGAAGTGGAAACTTCTTTCGGGACGTTGTGTGAAGTTTTTGGAAGGGGGAAAAAATGTGAAAGTGAAAACATTCATAAGACGAAAGGAGTTTTTTTTTATTCACTCTGGCCCTATACTTACATACACTCACATGACCGCAGCATTTTTAGCGGCGGCGCTGTCAACCGTTTTTTCTTAATTATGTAAGATTTTTACAGCCACCTGCCTAACCAAAATTAGATCTACTTTTTTGTATTGGAACAAATACAAAAAAGTAGATCTAATTTATACCATACGGTAGAAACAATTATTATGAGTATTTACGGCCCAAAGGTGGGAAGAAGCATCTTCCACTAGCTACTCGGATCAAATAAGCACTACTTTCCCATTATGAGAAATGAAAAAATAGTTTTCACTTCGATCGGCAGTCCCGGAAGACTGCCCCAAATGTTTTATTAAATTGGCTGTTGGTATATAATTTTTAGTAATATAAGTATATCTCATTAATATACATAGATTTCTCGGAACAACTATCACACTGCCATCTAATCCTTAGCTAGGCAGAACCTATACTGTGGCAACCAGACCAATATAATAATATCCTGCAACATTATTTACACACGGCCACAGTGACACGAGTGCCAGAAAACACGATTACAGTGGGACAAGGATCTATATGAACGTGACTGACATTTGTGGGAGGGCGACACTATGACTACATGGGTTGTTTTTAAGAAAATTTCCCTAATATTATGGGAAAATTTAAGAATGGCAATATACTGTATCCATTGTATTTTGTATCAATTGTATTATATAACTGTGACGGGCTAGTTGGCTTAGTAGTTATTTTTTTATTCCCACTCAGGACAGATATTTGTGTGCATTAACATGTCTGTTTGTCCCTTGTCTAGGTGTTTAGGTATGTATTTACAAAAGTAGTTTATGTAGTATATCAGCTATTCGATTTCCTTAGAGCAAGCTTTTCTTAGTTTGGGATCAGATCAGATGGCCGTGTGTGAATAATTTCCCAGGAATATCTAACTCTAAAAGTTTATAAGGTACCCCATATATCGATTAATTATTATAAATAATTTAATAGCACAAGGGAATAAAACAGTCATTTTTATCTTTATGAATAAATTTATTTATAAAGATAAAATTGAAATTGAGAATAAATTAATATTTCATTCACATTACTTAATAATAATAATAAGACTTTATTTTCAGGCCAAATTAGTGTCCAATTAGTTAGTAACAATTAATACTACATTAATGAAAAACTTCAAACGAAAAACTAAAACACGGGTGCGACTTAAAAATCAAGCATGGTAACATTTTCCTATTGGGGCGGCAACTCGCTCGTTAACTTTTTCAAATGGAATTATCGAGCCTTCACTGTGTTTTTCTTTCATGAAAATCTCCTTAACCTTTAGGACTATTTCCCTGACACCACTTTTTATCACTTTTGGCATATTTTTAGTGCTTTAAACCAAATAATACAATAATAAACGTAGGAACAGCAATCAGCAAAGCAAGCTGTGGCAGAATTGTCAAAGAGACACTTTACAAATGGCGGTGTTAGTTCTACTTTCAGCCACGTTCATAAAGATCCTTGTCGCACTATATTTGTGTCTAGGTGTGATTTGTCTATAATATTTATATATTTAGACATATGTATCAATAAGTATTTACCACGCCGGAAGTCTTAGGTTGGGTTCCCACCCAGGATCGATATTTGTGTGCATGAACATGTCTGTTTGTCCTGGGTTTGGGTGTAAAAAGAAAAGTAGTATATGTAGTAGGTATACCAGTTATATGGTTTCCATAAGCTCTGCTTAGTTTGGGATCAGTATTCCAAACTAAGCAGCACACAAGTATCGGTCGTGGGTGGGAACCGAACTTACGACTTCCGGCGTGAATAGCAAGCATTAGCCAACCACGCCAACAGGCCCGTCTGATGAATACTTATTGATACATATTTCTAAATTCATCAATTTTATAGACAAATCACACCCAGACACAAATACCTAATCGTGTTCATCACACAAAGATTTGTGCTGGGTGTAGGTTTGCCAGGTGTCCGACTTTAGCCGGACATGTTTGGCTTTTTGCGGTCGCGTCCGGCCAAATATGTACGTGTTAGGCCTGTCCGGCTTTTGTCAGGCTTTTTGTCAGAGTGGTGATTCGTACGACGATGGGCGGACGAGCTTCCGAGCGGACAAGAGAGCAAACACTCCATCTTAGATCTCATTCTCACTTTACATCACGTATAAATACTTTTTTCAACGGCCCTGGTGTAAATGATGTTTGATGTTTGCTGGCTTCTCTAGTTGCAATTCTCTCGTTTAATGAGACTATAGCCTCTTTATATCATTCTGTCTCCCGCTTTGCTCTGGAGGGAAGTGGAACTATTCATTTCTAACTCCTCATTTTTTTTCTTTCTGATTAAATTCGTTGCGGGATCCAAGACAGTTAAAGCCATTCCCCGGGACATGCCTGAGCCTCACCGCTCAGTGTCATTTCATTGTGTGCCACTGTTGATCCTGGCTTACAGGAGTTGCAGTGGTGGGTAAGAGGGAGGGACTAGTCCCTATTAAAAAAAAAAGCCTAGATGTAAAATCATTATGTTTGGCAATAAAAAAAAATGTCCTGCTTTTAGGGCAAAATGTAAGGCCTTATATAGTACGCAGTCCGGCCTTTGCATTTTATGGCCTGGCAACCCTAGCTGGGTGAGGATCGAACTCACGGCCTCTGACTTAGCACAAACCACTAGACCTACATTCTGTCTAAATACTTTATTACTATAAGTCTGGTTTTTTACCAGTGTACACACAATGTAATATTAACCTGTTGATTTATGACAGTCACGACTTGCAAGTTTGCCAGGCCAATGTATAATAATATGCTATCTATATTATATCTCATATGAGGGAGAGCCCTCACATGATAGATAATAGTAGGTATATAGTGTGGTGATATAGTAGAAGTCAGCCTAACGGAATAATACCCGAGAATGGGCAGTACCGTCTCTCTGGGTGAAATGACTATTACACTGAGATAGCCAACACGTCTGCCAAGCGTAGCGATTATGGTATAAAAATAATAAATATTAAGAAACTGTTGTTCCCATTCCCCGTCAGCCGTGCTATTCTCAGCCTTGATATTAGCTGTGATAACGGCAAGGCAGGGGATGCTAATAATCCCCAGCAAATGTTGTGTGACAAAAACCGTGGAGCTCCAACTTTCGTAATCTGCGGACCAAGAAAATTATCGAACTAGAGGAAGAACTGAGCAAGAACTGAGAGGGGAAAGACACGGTAATTCTAAAATTAGGGAACCTAGTCAAAATCGCGAGTGTGGCGTACTACAGACTAAAGTGGCGTAATGCCGACTTACGACTGGATTTCTCCCGGACTGCAAGCGTATCCCGTACCCGACGCGATCTAACGATGAAGTTGAGATTACGTTTTGCGATATACTTATCTACAGCCTATTTCACTGGGCTCATGGGGGACTTTAACGAAGGTAGGCAAATGATTCGGTAATGATCTGAGAGCGGGGTAATACCAAACTGTGGACCGGAACCCCTGGCGCCAAACTTTGGCGGACTCCATGGAGAGGGAAGGACTTTTTATGATGAATTCCTTCTACAAAAACCGGATCAGCGTAAATGGAGCTAGCTGAGCCCCGGTAGTAGGTAAACCAAAAAACGAAGTACACCTCATCTTGTCGACGAGAAGACAGACGTTCAAAACTCGGTTTTAATCACAGACTGGTGAGATACTCATTGAAGCTTCTAGAGATCACTATGGATGTACCTACTTGGTCTACTATTAAAATATAGTATACATACCTTGCTTTCTTGGCAACCATAGCGCTTAAGACAATATCAATTGCACATGTGGTTAATGTAGCCGCTTCGCTACTAACCCGGCACCTATGTAGTCCGAATTCGATTCTTGCGCAAGACAAAATTGTGCGACCCATTCCTATAATATTGTTATGAGTCTGGGTGTTTTCATGTCTTTAATTGTCTTTTTTTCATTGTCTAATAAGGACGTTGTCTTTTTATGTTTTTTGATTTATTAATTCCGTTGTCTGGAAGATATCGCTTTTAGCGGAAAGACGCCAATTCCATTAAAATTAGTTAATTTCCTTGTTTCTATCCATTTTTTTTTTACTTTTTTGCTATAAAGTGTACTTCTTCTTATTTAATAGCAACGGATTAAATTGTTGTATATAGGTAGGCTAAATTCCTAAAGCATTTCTAAATATCTTTAATAAAATTGTGACACGTTTTTATTCATTTATTTAAAGGTGAACCAACCGCTTCTGTACATAACACATCAAATAACGATTGGTACCAAGTTGTCTTATACAGTTGCCAATAAAGAGGTGAACTGACACTCACAAATATAACAAAAACGAACTGAAAACTGTTGAAAATTTTGGAATTAATATAAGACCAATGATGGAAATGGGTATATAGCATTATGTAAAGACTATGATTTAAATGGTCAGCGAAATATTGATATTCGGGTCACCTCCAAAATAATTTTTCTCCACAAATTTAGTAGATTCCTCTATTTGTGGTCAGCAAGAAATAACAAAGCTTATGACATTTGGGGTAACTATAAAATCTCTAGCGAGGGTCAGAAACACTGGTTTGCTGACTCTTATAAAGGACGGCTACGCACCCGCGACCCCTCTGGTGGCGAGTGTACATGGGCGGGGTAACGCTGCGATGATCGCTTACCACCAGGTACGTTTGGGCGACAAACAACCAAGTGGGTCTTATATAAAAAGGTGTTACACATAATATGTGACTTACTTAAATACTTGGCAGCCATAGATACGCCACCACGCGCCCTCGGTTTCTGTAACACCTTTCCGTCCCTAGTCCAAAATCGCTCCCATAAAACATATCCAGTAAAGGAGAGGAGAGATGTTACACATCAAAAATGCGTCACGATTCCGTGACAAATTGCCGCAGCGAGGAAAACTTGCAAAGACTGTTACATCAGGATAACGCTCCGGCTCACATTTGCCGTTGCATTTTTTGCAATACCGAATAATGGCATTGAAACAATAATTGAGCGGGAAATACTCCATTAACAACTTTTTCATTAGTAAAAGAGCTTAACTAAACGCATTACATGTGGAAATTACCTACTTACAAACAAAAAAAAATGATACCTAATCCGCTCATTCTCGCGTCTTGTTATAGACGAACTCTACCTATACGAAAAGTATTGTAGGTAATGTAACGAAGATGCCAAATACACAATGATATTTATATGCAACATTTTAACTTCTTATTCGTATTTCGTATATAGGATGCAAATAAAAATGTTTAATACCGACTTTGAAGGGGCTGGAATTCAGCATAAAAACACGGAATGAAAAGCGTTTATTCAACACACACAAGTCCCTGTCATACAAAATAATACTTAGTACTGCCAAACCAGCCAAACTGTATAACAGTTGGCAGATGTACCTACCTAGGGAATTTTATTAAATAATAAAACTTCTTTTGTTCACCCATCCAAATACTGACAATACTTTCTACCAGACTATAAGATAAAAAATAAACTTTAAACTTATATTGAAACACCTTAAATACATTATAATTATATTACCTATTGTTGACAATCTCCATCAATCAGGATGATTCTAAACTCTTTTAAATACATTTTTGGTTAGGAATTCCACATGTGCGTAATATTGGAACTCATACTGAGATTCAAATAAGTATTCAGGTAGGTATAACAATAACATTCATATCTCGACCCTTTCAGACATTATATTTTGTTCAATTCTATCACCCCAATTTATTTGAGGACTCATAAACTCAAGACTTAAGATGAGGATATTCATTCTTAAGTGCTGACATTCAAAAGTTGAGCTTTAGTAGAATATAATTAATCTGAACATGACATTCATCTTCAAAATGCAAGTGAAAGAGAACTACAACCCGTAACGTTGATTACAAGTGTCATAATTATTACTAAATGTATCCTCATCATACAGTAGGTAGAATAATCTAATCTAAAATAAAACGTCATAATCTTTATTACGTCCTCACACACAGAAATAATAAAATGCAGTCTTACCGACAATATCGTATCTTACCCTCGAAATCGTACATATTCTGAAAGCGGACCGTCTAAAATTTACCATCAGAAGGGGCAACACTCAACATGACATCATAAATAAAGGTCAAGGCTTGTTTGGTACAATAACTTCTTTTTTAAAACTTTCAAATGATTACAGAAATCATCTAAGAAATTCCATAATTTTAAGCATTTAGTATCAAGTGAAAATCATTCCGCCTTATTGTAACGCGAACAATGATCGCGCTCGTATATTATTTGTGCAAATAGTGGTTGTTTGTGATCAAAAGTCGAAACTTTTTTGTTAGTTTATGATTTATTTTATGACACGCTGAAATGCAAGAAAATAATAATTTTGAAACTATCATCAGCACATGGCGTCGTTTGTCAGGGGAACAGGTTGAAACTGCTACTGTAAGGTAAATTTAGTAATTGGATCGCAATTACTTTTAGCTGTGGCCACCATTTATCGAGTATTGTTTACGTTAGTAATGACGTACCTGTAGGTGCACAATTGTGTGACTATGTGTGTGGTCTGTCAGGAAATGGGTTATTGTAATTGAATCCTCTAGCTCTTATACAGTTTGTCCAAATACTTAGAATTCACATCAATTGTTTGTTCCATAACTTGTTTATAATAACCACATTTATTCGATTTTTAAGCATGTCCGGAGACTCACCTGACTATCAAGTACACAAGAAGAAGGAGGAGGAGGCGGGTCTGTTGGTTGGTGAGAAAGTAAAGTATCCAGCTATAATAGCTACGTCTGGCACAGCAATTGTTACTGCAGAGGAGCCTGGAGACACCATTGGCAATGCAAACCCTGATGAGAAGCAGGAATTCATAAAACGAGACAGGGATGAAACTAAAGTGAGTTACTAAGTAAATGGTTTTTCCCAAATATACAGTGCTTTATGGTTGAAACTGTTAACTTGTATTTATTAATCATTTTAATTTGGGATATCTAATCTAGTCTTTGAATTAATAATGGTACATAGAGCTTACATTTTTCCAAGTATTGGCTTACAATTACTTATATGAAATACAATATTATTAATAGCTATGCCCTGCTGTTTTAACCATGTCAAACCTTATAAAGTATAGTAATATATATATGTATGTTTATAAGGTAACTAACTTTGTAATAATATAGCTATATTATTACAAAGTATCAACATAAAAAGCAGTTTTTTCTGAGAAAGAGTAACAAACAGACAGACTCACAAACTTTTGCATTTATAATAATAGCAGGATGCAAACTTTAATAGTACTGTTTTGCTTTAAATTGTACTAACTGTTAGGATATTTTGTTGTACTAGTACTTTAGTTTTAATATAAGTATTGGGTCACAACATGAGTATTTTATATTAACTCAAATAGTTGCAAATTTGTTTTATTGTTACTGTCTTACAGGTATCTAATCAATAGTACTCAGCTATAGTGTTACAACACTGCCAATATACTTAACATAAGCCCTATTAAAGTATTTTAAGTTTCTTAAAATTAGGTAGTTTTATATTTATTAATATTTCCTTTATGCCTCTCATTTCTTAACTTCGTTCTTTTTAATAAATAATGGTCACTGGTTATCCTTTTTATATAACTATGCAAATATAAGTCAAACATGGGTTATTATAATTAACTAATAAAAAAACTAACATTAGAAGATTACCTATAAATAAGGGCTCTTAATTATAGGACCACCACAATATGTGTTACAACAGTGGCCATATAATTATAAACCATTTTTGCGAGGGATGAGTTTTTCGAACTAGCAAGTGTAACTAATTGCATGATTTTTTTTTGTATTTATCCCATCATTACAAAACTATATTAATGGTACATTCATTGATACACATAATTGGTTTAAAAATTAATAGGTTAACATTATACATTAGAACTGAATCTAGTATTACTACTTGGTGGCTGAACCCAACTAAGAATGTTCATATATTCGGTTTTACCCATGTTAAACTTTATAAATTATAACCTAGTCCAGGGTGTCAGCTAAATCCATACCACATTGTATTAAAATTGCTCCAGCTGTTTCGGTGTGAATAAGTAACAAACATACACACTCACAAACTCACAAAGTTTCATTTAAGTTTAAAATGTAATGAATTACTTTATCTTTATGAATTTCATATGGTTTATTTAACCAAATTTCCATATATAAAATAGCTAATGAGCAGTACTAATAAATTATTCTTATTATTTTTCACTAATATTTTTGAATTCATACTATAGAGAAAGCTTAAAATATTTATAAAAAAAATTATTTGATTCTAAATTACAAAATCCTCTATTTATGTGACTATCTCATAATACAACTAAGAAGAAACACAACTATCTATGACATGATTTAGTTAAATAAATACAAATCATTCTTAATTTATATGACCACGAATGTTTAGTGCCAAGCAGCTATATTATTATCTTTTACTAGCTGACCCGGCAGACTACGTACTGCCTCAATTGATAAATAAAAGGCCTAAAATTGTTTAAGAAAATGTTCATATGGGAAAAAGAAAAGGGCTGTTTTTAGGGATTTTCCGGCAATTATATGCATTTTTCTCACCTATTAAACCTTCCCTAGACCTCTACGAACATTTCAAGACTATAAGATAGATCCGTTCAGCCGTTCTCGAGTTTTAGCGGGACTGACGAACAGCAATTGATTTTTATATATATACGTAGATGAAAAATGGAAATAGAGATATTTATTATTAATTCAGTCATAAAATGTTTGAAGTTTAATAGTGAACTAGTAAGGAAAATAGGTAACTAGTTAGAAAACAATTATTGACTAAGTAGTTAATTAAGTGCTACCAACCTAAAATAAATACCTTTTTACCATAGGTTTAGTTGCAGGACATAAATAGATTACTTTTCTCACTTAAAGTGGTCATCTATAATTCCAGGAAGCAGCTGGTGACACAAATAACGAGTCAAGAAATGACAAGAAAGATGACTACCTTGAAAATGATAAAGTTACAGATAAGTCTGAGAAACATGATCTAGATAAAAGTGAAAAATATGGAGATCGGGTTGATAGTGTGTATCTCAGGCCTCCTCCACCACACAAGACCCGATCTACTGCATCAACGGCAGAAGATGAAGAAGACTGTGGCATTAAGTGCCTTTATTACACTCTACAATGTTGTGACTGTGTTCTTCAGTAAGTTAAGTTCCCACTAGATAAGCTAGTTTATTAATATGCTCATTTAGTTACTATACAAACATTTTTTAAAATACATTTTAAATAATGATGTTTACTTTACCCTTTTATTTATATTTAGTATTTTTTAAATATGTTCTGGAGATGTTAATCATTAAAGTAAAATTTTGGTCCAGATATTATTCATGTAAGTACTCTGAAATTAATTCTTGTCAAAAATACTAATAGTATTAAAGTATTATAACATTTTACAGTTTACTTAAATCTTAACTATACGAAATCTTTAAACAATGAAGACATAAAAAAGAGATGCTGTGGATAAAATTACAAGTTTTGATTTTGATGTGGTAAGGAAAGAAAATAGAAATATGTTTAGTTTTTTAATAATATTTATATACAAATACTATTGTGATAGTTTTAACTGGTTATATATAGAGATAATTTAGTGGTATGCATACGAATTTTGGCTATGGCGGCAAATCTTTGCCATGGCTAGCCATCTGTGCTAACTTACGTAGAGTTAGGTATAAAAAAACAGATATTTCTTCTCATCCACCCTCATGCATGATTTATAGGACTTGCAATCTGACATGCAAACCAACAACTTCATATGCCCCTTGGGCACAGGTGTGTGACTTTCTAAGCTTGAGCTGCTGACTATATTGTTGAAACAACCTGGGGCTCTACCGGCTAAGTCGCCGAACATCGAATTTTTCAATGGCGTTCAAATAAATAAAGGTTATAAATAACTTAATCAATCGTTAAATCGGATTCAACGTTGTCAATCGTTTCCAGACCATTTATGACGTCACATGTGCTCATGGACGCCGATTTAACGATTGATTAAGTAATTTTTTACCTTTATTTATTTGATCGCCATTTAAGAAATCGATGTACGGCGACTTAGCCCGTAGAGCCCCTGGGGTGTTTAAAATACTGATGTTTGTTTAACTTTAATTGTGTGTATCATTTTGCTAAATATTCCAGTTAGTTACTAATAATACTGAAACTACGATTCTATATGTCTTTGCTGTTTATCTCCCTCTTTGCACGCAGTTCGCAGGATTATTTGTCTTTAGTGGCGGTAGGAAGCGCTCTGACATAAAAATTTAAAGAATAGCGCCAATAACCGTGGACAATGCCGTGCGGGATCTACAAAATATTATTAACAAAATGGAATTAATCACCATCAAATTGTAATTATAAAAATCCTTAGCCATAACAGGGTATATTATCAAACGCCAACCAGATAAGTAAGACTCCAACTTTAGCTCTGGCAGCGCTGCAGCGACCAGTCCGTCAGATGCGTCTAAACGCTCCAAAAAAATCAAACTCAGCTAAGTTAGCTAACAAGACGCAAGCAGTTCGTATTACCCCGGAACCCCCAAATCCCCAAGTTAATCCTGCGAATATGCAACACATGGCCACAAAGGGGGTCGCGGAAGAGGACGACTGGCTTTTTAAAGAAAACTTTCTAAAGCTTTGACAAATTTTTGGAATGATAATAAATCAAACTTACTTTTTTTCGCAACACGACACGGTGCGCGCACACTGGAATGAAACACTGGATCAAAATACTGGAAAATTATTATCGGACTGCACACCTTGTGTGTGTGTGTGAGTGTGTGTGATTGTCGTTTTGTATGATTCCTCAATGTTGGCAACTAGTGTAGTATTTTGTGCTTTAGTATTATTGTAATAAGTTCACAGTCACAAAATAATACGTATTGAACATTATTTATATTTTTGTTGATATAAAACCGAGAGTTGCTTGATTTCAAAAGTTTATACATGATTTAGATGAATATAAAATGTTTTATTCTTTACAGTAAGGCATAGGCAATTAGTGAGTTTGCTCGCAGCTATTGAGATGCAGTGTGATGTCACTTTAGATGTTTTTTAGTTTTGTAAGAATTGAAAATGTTTGAATTCATAATTTGCAGTACTCACTTGTCCATAGGGACTGCAGTTCATTCTAGAATCTATAATTTTGATATTAGTTTGAGATGTGACACGTGACTATTGCACCAAAGAATTAAAGGTATTGATAGTCCACGGCCGAACATGTTACAATAGTGATGTAGTAGAAAAATAAATAGTAGGCGTAATTTAAGAAGCTAAGTCTGCTTAGGAAACTAAACAATGTGTATTTTATCAACATGCCAATTACAATAAAATAAGATTGACTTCTCATACAAGAATAATGACCAGCTGTTACTTTTTGTATGGCGCGAAAAATAAAATGTATGCCACAATCCAGTGTGTTCAGTTTCATTGGCAGATCACTCCTTAAGTTATTCACTTCTGTTATTTATTTAAATACATACTTTTTATTAATTTTACTCAAATGTTGACGTCGTGAACTACAATGTTTTTCAAACCAGTTTTGCGAAACTTCCCGAACTTGTTTATGGACGACAGTTTTGTTTGATAACTAACTAAATTATATACACGCACGTGGCGAGTTACGGTGTACACTCCGTACACCTTAACTCGTGCGTGTGCAAAGCTGATTTGCACTTGTTCACAGCCTTCGCCTGTACTTCTAAATTACAGAGGAAAGATATATAATATATATATATATATATATATATCGATAGTGTAAAGTGGAATGAATTGGATTTACTTTAGATGTTTGTTAAAATTGAGATTGCTCGGCGTTGAGTACGCCACATATAGTGTTAATCGCGATTAACCAATACTCAATAGTTTATTACATTCCATAATTAATTTACCTGGTTAAATAATACTGGATGATTCAGTTTGGAAAGAGATTCTAAAACGCTTATAGATATGCAACAAAATAGCCATAATTAACCCTTATACTGTGATCTTGTTAATGAAAGGCGGACTGTATTGTGTAACTATTGTGCCTATTATGTGTGCCGCTTAATAAATTACTCAGTATGAACTATGTCATACTTACTACTATGTTCCGATTTCATTAGTAATAGGAACCACAATGCCTATCTAAATGTAAATTACCAAGTGTAGTAAATTTAATACTTTAACTTTTTACATCATATATTTTACTAAGTATCCAATGTCCGTCCAGAATTGGACTTTGTGGGGAACATATACTAGACTGTAGTAGTTTTATACTTTATTTATAAAAAGGTGTTTATAATACGCTATGTACGCACGTACTGCCAATAAAATATATTTGAATTTGTGTGTTTCATTACTTATTCTAAGAACCTGCTGAGCTGATTGCAAGTTATCCAACTGAAAGCAGCACAACTACTCAGAATGCAAAATCTTTGTTATCACAGGATTACAAAGTATTTATTTTTTGATAAGGCATGGCTAATGCCACCCGCAACGTCTGCGGGAAGTACAGTGCAAGTTACCAAATACCCAGACTATGACAAATAGACATGTTTATGAGAACAAATATTTTGTGCAGCGTTGGAACCCGCTGCCTTTGGATTAAAAAGCAGGTTCACAACGGAGTCTAGACAATAGTCACCAGTAAACCTATCATAAACACTGTTCGCTGTTGACAAAGCCGGGACCGTCAGCTTAATATGCAGTCAGGAGCATGGAGACGCTCAGAAAATAGTCCATAAAATACCTCGGCTACCTATAGATGGGTGACTGCTCACAGACCGATTAGGGATACGTTAGACCAACCGGCTATGACCGTCTCAATTTTCGGTGATGAGTTACCCTGAAGCAACTTTAATTGAATACCTGTCGACGTAAAATTCATTAACACAAATATCTGTCCGGGGGGGGGGGGGGGGGGGGGTAATCGAACACCATAGATACATACACATAATACCCGACTGTTATTGTGGCTTTTTTCTTAGCCTGTCCGCTTCGGAGTACACGTCCCGGCTTTCAACAGGAAAAAAGCCTTTTTCACGGTTGTACGTGTGTTCCTAATAAAAAAAAATTCGTTCGTAAATGGATCCGGAAAATTAAAATAATGCGACATTTTATTTCAGTTATCAGATTTTTATTCAAATTAATTCACCTAATTGTTAAGCAATATTTTTGTCCGGACCTAAGGAGCCTGGCTAAAGTTTAAAGGTATATAGTAAGTATTAAATTGTATAAAAAAAATGAACTTTCTATTTTTGGGGTTTGAGGAGTAGTAATATAATCTTCTTCTATAAATATAAAAATGAGTGTTTGTCTGTACGTCCTTTATAGAATCGTAACTATGCATTTGACCATGTTGTGCATGAGCCCATGAAGGTTTATGACTTGGTACGACCAATCTTCGGCAGATGGCGCTGCTATAATTTCATGTCTTTTTTCTTATTTTAGTTAGAGGCGTAGCAACGCGCTCAGGGTACAGTAAGGGTCTGATAAACAGTTTCTAAAATAAAAACACAACTAAAAATTGTACATTTATTACAACCAATGTGCAGAGAAGCACGACATTAAAAAAATCCAGTACAATTACATTGATAATAGTATAAATGCATCATTATTAGTAAACTCAGCCTCATGTAAACCATATACTATATATTTTGAATAAACAATTACTGGCTGATCTATCACACTATCAATATAATTAATAATCAAATACATAAATTCGCTAAGAAATTGATTTATGAGACTTACTGTAAATTATTTAACGCGACTATATTGCATGTGTAACTAAATTAAAGTTTTCGCAATCTACCTACTATTTATTTATATATATATATATATATATATATATATATACAACGTGTAACAGAAAGAGTGAACGTAACTTAAGGGGCATATACGGTCTCCTTAAGCCTACCTATACACAAAATCTCATACCGAAATACCATCATTTTAATCTTGATCGTAAAATAATATACCGTTCAATATATCGACAAGTATTTTTATCGATATAACGAACATCCGTACTAACACAGCACAGCTGATTCTGATTTACGCTAGAAATTGTTTGACATACCTCTGTGTTTCTATGCACGCCTGGTAGTTTGATTCCGATTGCACTCACTACACATATTTTGTTTTATTTTAGAGTTATGTTTTTATTTATAGCACTGCTGAATAGCTATTGGATACTTTACATCGTATAAGTACGTGATACACAAACACATTACGAGATCCTTTTTATAGTTTAACTTCTAGTTGAAGTTGTTTTCAGTACTGATGGAAGAATTTCATTATTTCACGTTCACTAAAATCTGCACCGACACCGAAAGCTTAACTCTAAGACTTGCCAACTAACACGAGTCTCTCTCATGTACAACATATTCATAGAATCGTAAAGCTTTCATGTTTCTTAGTTATAAAGAGGCGTGGCCTCCATCGCGACACTGTACCCTTCACGAAATAGGTTCCTCGTAATTAAACAGCCTTAAATTCTGTGACCTATGAATCCTCATCATCACAAAGTGCACGTCTGAGGCTATTATTACGATCACTAAACGACATAGTTAAGGATTTCGCGGAACACTTTACTCATTACTAAACGACATTTTAGACGATTTAGTAACTAAACACGACCTAAATAGACCGCAGTTTACGAACAACTGATGATTTTAATATTTTTATTAAATAAATGAAATTGCACAATATTTGATGAATTTGGCGGCTTTCTTCGAACGCGGCCCCTTTGGCGGCGTCTTTGAGTCTACTCAAAAGAGCCGCCTAGATATCGACGACGCGCGCGGCTCGCTTACATGAATATTAAAAGATATTTAACCGTTTATTATTTACCTACATCAACTCTTTGATTTTGCCGCCATATTAGTGTAACTTTGGATATAATCAGGACGGAATTTGAAATATCCCCTACTGTTCATATGGCCTAGTACATTATTCATATTTTTTTATTTGTATGTATGCACTTTCTATTCCATCACTCTCATGATCCGATGGGACGACTAGAGATACGACCGGAAAGAGGTCAGGCACAGGAACGACGGCTTTACGTGCTCTCCGAGGCATGGGGGTGTAATATCGTCAACTCCCAGACTTCGGGCTGATACTGAGAAATTTCTTTTTACGGAAATATCCCATAATCACTTTTTGGCCCGGCCCGGAAATTGAACCCAGGACTTCATTATTCCCATAATCACTTTTTGGCCCGACCCGGGATTTGATCCCAGGACTTTATTATCTGCAGTTGAACACGCTACCGCTAGACCGATGAGTTATACACGATCACATTCAAATGGCGCGGCGCGCGGGGCCCGAATATTAAAAAATATTTAACCATTTATTATTTACCTACATCAATCCTTTGTATTCGCCGCCGTATTAGAGTTCCTTGCGACAAAATCAGGACGGAATTCGAAATGTCCCCTAATATTCATATGAGCCTAGTACATTATTCATATTTTTTCGTAATTTGTCAGTAGTCGTACCGCGTGGGTTTATCTGGTTAGTTTGTATAGTTTGTATTAAAAATTAAGTACCTATTCGTTTCCGGCCAGATTAAATTCACATACTGAAAGAAAAATTTAATATTCTTACTATTTAACACACAAAAAAATATCTGCAGTAACATAAGTCAATTAAATTATTTATTTCTCCTAGATCCAACATCTTGCGGAATATCAATTTAAATTAAATTAAGTGATTTTTCCTAGTTATCAAAGTATGAATGATTAAAATGTCGTTAAAAATTAGAGCAAAAATTCAGTTAAACATTTGATTGAATCTTAAAATAAACACGTGTAATAAATTATGTGACTGTACAGAACCACACTTTATTTACAGTCTAAGTAGTAGGTACCCAAAGAGTTCGCGGTAAGGTTCATTCATTACCCTTGCGGCTGAGTTTTTAGTGTTGTTCATAATGTCGGTAATCTTTGTTGTTGATTTAGGTGGTCGATAGAAAAATAAATTACTAGTTGAATAAAAAATGATTATTTCTGTTTGAAGTTTCGTCCATAGGTAGCCGTCCTGATACCCTATAACCCCCTTAAGTTACGTTCACACTTTCTGTTACACGTTGTATATATATACATATATATATATATATATATATATATATATATATATATATATATATATATATATATATATATATTATAATCTATTCTACTTCTAGATACGTATATCTCGATCTTTCTTATCTCAATGTCGTTTATGAAACAGGCATGTCATTATTATACATTTGACAAGGAGGTTGCAAAAAAATACGGGACGTTTTGGTTTAATTATTATTATACGATTAATAATTAAACCAAAAAAGTCGCGTATATTTTTATTATTCATATATTTAACTACAATCAGTCGTTCAATATACGAGCAATAATTAAAATTAAACCAAAAATGTCGCTAATTTCTTTATTTTTCGTATATTAACTACAATCCGTAATTTAATATATGAATAAAAAATGAAACAAAAACGTCGTCATTTTTTTGCGTTAAATATATGATAATAAAATGCCTGTGTTCATGAACGACATATAGATAAGAAAGGTGGAGTTACATGTATAACTAGAAGGAAAATAATCACTGAAAGAGATGAAATGAAATGAGACTACACCAGCGACAAGAGCAGAGCTCCTATGTATGTATGATACAATTATGACAGTCATACAAACATTCGGGAATTTTAACGCAGTTCTTTAGCAAACTGGTATTTCTTTAATTTAGTTACACATTATGTACAGGATATTATTCTAAATCAATGATTTATACTAATTGAATATTAAATGAATCGTGTTAAAATAAGTTTGTACATATAAATAACAGTGTCAAGATACCGAATTATTTGGTAACTAAACGCTAATTTTATTGGTAACTAAATTTAAATGGTATAGTACCTATATTGGCTAATAATGAAGATTTACTAATAAATTAATATCAGTGGAATTCATTTGTGAGATTATAATAATATATATTTTTATTTTTGGTATAACACATTTTCAATTGAAAAGACATTATTTAAGACTATCTATATATAACATGTAGTCAGATTTTCCTAACGACTTCAAATTAAATTATGTATCTTAAGTATAAACACATTTTTTATTGTTACAAGAAATCATTCACTGAGCTACTAACCTATTTTATATTATTACATACAATGAAACACGTTTTAATAACATACAATGTGAACAAATTACATTTATGAAGAGAAATAAATCTCCATGAACTTACTAATATAAATGTAATAACATTTTTGACATATACGGAACCATCATAACATACACCAACATAGCTGACAGTAATTGGCGATTGTTATCCAAACACAATAGTTACCACCGTAACTGTAATAACATCCTAACTCACCTGCAAGTTCCAGACAAGCGCTATAGTTACGTACCTATGTATAAGTACGTACACGTGTCTTCAAATTGCTATGACAAACGGCGAGTGGAGTTCATAACATGTATATATACACCCCCCTCCCTGTGACCCCAACCCCTTCTCTTTCTAAGACAATAGGGGAAGATCTAACGTAGAAGTATGTTCATATTTACGATAAAATTTATGGATAAAACTTAAAAAAAACAGAAAACACGATATGGACGTACAATTATAACTTTAAAGTACATTCCACACTGAAAGTCCTATCTATCGACACTACGAGTCGAATCAGCCACAGATTTGCCCGCATAAGAATGCTATCTTTCAGACATGACGTGTGTACCGAGCTTGCATCTGTACCCTAAGGCTTTTCTTATAACAGAAAACACAGAAATTACATTTTTTTAAACCTATAATATGTTTGGGACCCCAGATAGGCAAATGTGGTCTTCATTACCCATTAATATTTCAGTGTAGATGGAACCTTATACGAGAATTAGTACCTAAACCTATCCCCCATTAAAGATTATGCTATTAAGTTATTGCTTGAAAGTACAGTTGCTGCTTTGTAAGTATATTGTGCGTTCTTGCATACAATACTATCAATATAATAAATAGTACTTTGCCATAATTATTCTCTTACAATATAAATCTATATATTTAAAAAAGCAGGTAGTGACTGCCGACTGGACTGTTGCCAAGAATCAAAATCTACGTAGATTGAGCTTTCCAAAAGTGTTACAGGAATGCCTTGAATGACTAACAAAATCTCCCGCGAATTGTTTTACAGCCTTTCGATACGCTGAATGCGAGAGGAGACATTTCCAAACCACACGTTTCTCTTGTATTAATAACATTTATATTGGAAATTAGTCGTCTTTTTTGATCAGTTATTCGTTCGCTATTGTTATTACATGTGACAGTGTTTATACTTAGGTCTCAGCCGATTTAATAATTAAACTGTTTACACATAGAATTGAACTATTACTACCCCTCATTCGATATCCTCAGTTGTTTACGAATCACATAATTGACATTAATAAAATACATCAAATAAAAAAAACAACGAACAAGATAAACAAATGACTGCAGTTAAGGGAGTTTAAGGTGTGCAATATGTCGTTATTATTAGTTTAAAAAATTCCTCACTTGGTTATAAATATATCTGTATTCAAAAGCAAGCCAAAGCGGCATTTCGTCATGTGCACAAACCACGTAATTATATGACACTTAGCCTTGCCTCATTATTACATACAGTTACAAGAAATTTGCGTAGTATATAAACTAATTTCCAATTCATATTAATTGGAATATGAGGCAAACATCTTAACTAGAAACAAAGACAAACATATGTTTACAAATTAAAACTCTTTTTAATGCACAGCCTAAACTAGTGGGTGTAAGCATGTTTATGACGATTCTGAGCAAATATTGTGGACGGTGAACACTAATTACCTACAACAGAAACATAAGCGACCTCAATGAAAGTATGACAATTCTACCCCTAAATGATAGGAGATGAAATAATAGTCGCAGTAAACGAAACTCGCAAGTCGCACCTTCCTTTCCCTTAAGAAAAAATGCTTTTGAAAATACAAGGCCCTGAAAGTAATTACCATGCTCCACTAGTCTGCACATAACATTCCGTCTGCCCAAAATGATGACGATATTTTAATTATACTAAAATATTTACATAAAACCTCCATGGTAATGGGTGGTACGAGTACAATAAACACGTGTAAAACAAACAGTTAAGCACTAATCCATTCCAATATTTCCAACGTCACTATGGCCCAATACTTCCAAACTTCGTTAGACCTTAGATATAGACCTACAACCTAGACCTAGAATATAAACCTATCTTGGTTATTGCTTATGTTAAGAAGGACTGAACTGAATGAAAGTAGTCCTAGATGTGTCCAGCAAGGTGGCAGTGTGTACGAGCATAAAAGCGAATATGTCAGATTTCCCAAATTCAATCAGGGAATAGACACGGAAGATCGCATCACATTAACGGTTAAGTTCCTAAGACACTAAAGTAATATTGGCGCGATGATTTGAAAATGTAAAAATGTATTGGCATTTGGCAGTAACAGTCATGTCATATATATATAAAAAATATAAAAAGTGTCATCATACTACTATTTTATGAGACTTATCTCATTCGTTAAAAATATTATCAAGATCTTAAATTATTGCACATACGGTATCCTTTCTTAGTAAAAGGGTTAAGTATACAAGAAGCACCTAACAACATTAAAAATCTAATATTTAATAATAATAAATGATGTTTATTCTCTAATTAAAAATAAGGTGACTATAATTCCTTCCCCAAAATATCAGACGACACCGAAGTTGTTAGGACCAGCAGGGTTCTGAGAAGAACAGACAAATCAAATATAATCAGCTACCGCTATACAATTGGGCCGAGGACTGACTACTTAATAAAAAGACGGTCACCCTAGGACTGACCTCTTGAGTGTAAAGTCTTATCTCTGGGAATGCGAAGGCGCAAGACTAATCTGGACTGATTTCTAAAAGCTGTTGTCATAAATTAATATATACCTTCTCTATTATAAAAGTATAACAGTACTGTTGTTTGTACAGACGCCAGCACATCCAGCTACCCCAATCTGTCAAATGACTTTTATAGATTTTCAACTTTATCACCTAAGCATAAGGATCACTTTCAATAAGGTAATTTGACAGATTTGGACTGTTGATGTGTTGGAGTCTGTACATTAAAAATATTTATAAGTTTAATAGATTTTTCTGGGTTCAAGCATAACGCTAAATAAACTAGGGTATATTATTTAGTTAGTTTATGTAGTTAGTTCTATGATAGTATAACACGCCAGATTACACCCACGCAATGAAAGAGCTTCTGAATGAAAATAGCGAAAGTATATAATTGGCCATTCGAGGCAAATTTTACACTTGCATTTTGTATTTTCATTCTGAAGGACTTGATAATCTTAATGTCAAATTGTCACTTTGTAAAGGGATCGTACGGTAACCAGGTAACCTGGTACCTCCAGATATTTGAAACAATATATTCCCAACATATAGGCTGAGAGATCTAGTGGTTGTGCTTACATTTTAGTTCCGTTGTAACTATACATAAAATTAGCCGTTAATACAATTTTCATTCAACCTTAAAAAATATGTAGCTGACTTTCTGCCACTGCTGTCAAGTAAGCATGACACAAAATATCATCATGAAATCGCGGCGCTTCGCCTTATTATTAGATATAAACTATTCTAATTGCCAATTGTTTTGAGTTTTACCTAAATCCCTAAAATGCAAACAATTGAAAATGTATCTATAATGTGTAATGACATTACAAATAACTTTAGACTGCCCTATAAAGGATGATACCTAGAATTGATATGCCATAACGAACGAACAGCGGTAAAATCCAAAACTGGCGAAGACACACGGATTATTAGATTGAGATAGGACTTATGAGGTCAATTAGTAAGGTCCGTCAAAAGGCTCAGATGCCTCCCATTCTGCATTTTCTATGCAACACTACGACGGGAAAGCGGTGTATATAATAGCATGATCGCGCAATTTTTTGATCCTGCTCATTTTACTCTGAGCTCTAACTCTCACTACTACTACTACTACTTGTTATATGAATCCTGCCTGCCTTCCAAAGAGTCCACCTTTTTAAAGGCGAAAATGTTGCGACAAACCCCTTTTTGCCGACTATCTTCAAACAATTCGGTTTTCAGTGATAATAATTTATCTGATGCAATATGGGCTTTCCTACGATTTATCGTATATCAATTATGATATATTTATTATAAACGCTCAGAACGAGATTCGCATTTTACTGTTCTTAATCACTATATTAGTAGGTGTGTCACAGCCTTAGTCTGATCATCATTTAGAACGACTATCGAATGGAAACGTCATCATATAGTTAAGATAATCATATTCACAAGCTTAACGACACCATACCTAGATCTGGAGAGTCATTCAATGCCTTTAATTGGCATTAATCACCTAGCATGTACTGAATATACACCGGTTTTGAGTTCAGAATTAAACCTTATATTGCAAAAAAATCAAATATAATGTAAGTTTTGAAGGTGCTATCAATATTGTCAGTTTACACTCACAATTGAACAAGTCAGTCGGTTAGTTTTTAAAGACTAGTTCAATATATGGCAGCTAAATAGCCCCCCCCCCCCGTCATGATATTACACAAGGAGTTCGTAAATTTGATTTACTGATGTGGAATGGTCGTAGCTTAACGGCTAGAGCATATGCAAATAGGCAAAACTCACCAGTTCGATCTTCACCACATGATTAAATTTATACTATTCCAGTTTTGAGTTTTGGTTGACATTTCTAAAAATGCTAAACATATCAAAATTCATATTCTTATTAAATTTTATTCTCAAATCAATCAATATTCTAAATCATATTCAAAATAAATATTATTTATCACTTAAAACATTCACAGAGTTATTAACCAACTACCCGGTTTCTAGAACGGGTTCAATCCATATGTTTATCAGGTTGAAAGTCATGTTTTTACTCATTTCTTTATATATTCATTTAAAACAACCTTAGATTCTTTAGAGATATCTTTTGTCAATAATAATCGCTCTTACAGTTCTGAGCTCAGTATCTGAGCTTCAGTATCTGAGCTGTCATTATAAGACAATAGCACTTAGTATAATATCATACAAAAATCACCGAGTTAGGAAATTTGAAACTGATTAAGATTTCTTGTTTTATAAATAAATATACGCGGAATTATGTCCTCAATAGTTTTCTTTGCCCTGAATTGACCACTAAACAAAAGTGTATGTGTGTAAAAACCATAGACTATCCACATAACACATCATTGACTAAAATAATTTAAGGTAAATTTTATTATTTACTCATAGTAAAGAGCGAATGCGACAGCATTCGATCACGTACATCTGGCAATTATATTAATAAATTATATAATAAATAATAATATAACAATTGCTAAAAATAATAGATAACTAATTAGTAAAAATATAACAACCTTAATTATTAAAAATAAAATTCTACAATCTCTTTTTGCATTGCAGTATAATTATAATTAGTAAGCAGTATTTACGCAATGTTTTGTATGTAATGTAAATATAAGCATGTATTTAAATAATTGCAAAAATCTATTGATTTAAACACGACATTATTATTTTTCTTTTAATTGGATGATTGTCTTGGATTGGATTGATAATTGTCTAGCTAAATAATAGACTACAGAACATGCCATTGTGCAAATTCCACCTGACATCATCCACTTGGTCAATTCATATACCACACATTGAATTATGGTAAATCGAGATATACATTAATATAGCACCTGAAGTTTCAGTAAACTGTAAATAAAAATTTTGTAATGACATATTACTTAACTAATCCTCACGAAATGAGTAACCTCACTTCCGTGGCAGGAAGT
This sequence comes from Pseudoips prasinana, assembly GCA_951640165.1. Lineage (NCBI taxonomy): Eukaryota > Metazoa > Arthropoda > Insecta > Lepidoptera > Nolidae > Pseudoips > Pseudoips prasinana. The sequence goes on along the minus strand of OX621234.1, from coordinate 19,988,731 downwards.
CAATCATATTACGTCACAATTTAAAAAACAGAACCTACAAGTTTTTAGCATGGACATTGTAAGAAGGACAACAGCACATATAGCCACAGCACAAAAACAAGTACAAAACCGCACAAAACTGCAGTATTTCGTTAATTTTTCTATCACTAGATTCATTTGGTAGAATGTTCCTAATTGAGTGGCATAATATATGAGTTTGGCTTAAACCAATACTTTTCCGCCGGGATTTCCCGATGAACAAAGAAAGTATTTCCCATTGGCTGGATAGCCAACGTAGGTATACACAAAAACAAAATATCGACAATTTAGAAATTCCATATGGTGCACATTTTTAAAGAAACCTCTATATAATTATAGTTCATTAAAAATAATACATATATAGATAAATGTAATTTTTAAATATATGCATATTACTTATAAACGTTGTGTTAATAAAATGTAAATATAAATTATAACATAAGTCATCAATTCTATACAGTGTAAGTACAGTGCAAGAAAAATTACAGATTATTAATTAGTAATAACTAATTAATGGTAATGTCAAACTAGAGTATATTCGTGAAATATAGTAAATATAGTCGTTATTACAAATGACAAACGGTCCGATTAGCAGAGTATCGAACAAACAACAAATTAAGTAACACTCGCATAGCGCGGCGATGTTGATGACCAACAGATGCTCAACAAGTACAAACACTCAGTGTACTGAGCCATTTTGGTCACTGAACAGCTTTCACTCTTTCATACCATCACTTCCTAGCCTTATTTAACACGTTGTAGTCTCATGCGTTATTCTGTGAATTAGTGTATGAAAGGCCTTTTTAATTATTTATTTTTAACAGGTGCTGGGTGGAGGTGTTTCGACCTACTAGTCGGGTTCTGGGCACCGAAGGTGTTAAACAAGAATATGTATGTATAGTAATCGGTGTTCGCTGACGCTAATGGATCGTCTGCCACTTTTAGTCAGAATAAATAAAATAGAGCGATAATTCAAATCAGCAGTTACTGAATTAGTATGGCGTTCAAGAACAAGATGACACAATTTTGTGAGAACCATAGATGCATTTGCCGTCGCACATAAATGCATCTCCGGTGGCATCGCACTTAAAGGCATGCCTGCTGCTCTATATAACGCCATAATGAGTAAATATTTGATATTATTATATCTATGGCGTATTTGATAACAATACTATTACGTACCAATTTATGATATCATAAAAATGTAATATAGTATTCCCATGTTGGGGCTGCCTTGTAACTACATAACGGCTCGCCACTGAGGGATAACAACTTTGAGCAGTCCTTAATACACAAACAAGATGAAGGCATCCGTTTATGTGCGATGCCACCATAGATGCATTTGCCATCGCACATAAATACATCTATGGTGGCATCGCACATAAAGGCATCCCTGCTGCTCTATAAAACGCCCTAGTTGCTTAAGAACTTAACTCAATAAATTCAGCCATATTATGAGGTTGTCTCAAAACACAACCTCAAAATATGGCTGAATTTACACATTTATTCATTTACTTGGTAAATTAAATTCAATGGCTATTCTTTGAACTTATATCAGGAATGTTTTAAGGACTGCTTAATTTTGTTATCCCGCAGTGGCGAGCCATTATGTAGTTACAAGGCAGCCCCGACATGGGAATACGATGTTATTTTTTTTATGATTTCACCAATTGGTACGTAATAGTCTTGTTATCAAATACGCCATGGCTATTATACCAAATATTTACGGATCGAAATATTCAGTCATATTCCAATATTGGTGTTAAGTTTTTCTGAAGTACATCTGCAATTGTTAATGATATTGTGGGAAAAATTTAAGATGTAATTGACCTAAAGCCGGGTCTTTTCGGCAATACCGCCGGCGTAGTGTTGATGATTCTACGATTCCGAGTCACGAGAAAGAGTAGAAAGAGATACACCATATCTTGGCAACACATAATATGTAATTAATAACACACTTAATAAATAGGTGCGAGTCAAGGTTATTTTTAAAGAACTAATTTGTTGTCTCTGCCTTCACAGATCCGTCAGTGTCAGTATATAAATCAATTTACATTAATTTCGTTTTACAGAAGCTACTGAAACCCCGCATGTAAGACTACAACGCACTATTTAACATCACTCTTTTAAAATGTAGTATATAACATTAATTTATAGCATGAATACCTATGGCATACTATAATTCTAAGAATTGATAGATGAGCCTTCCTTTGCTGTAATAGTAATTATTTAACGCGAAGAAATATATCGCTTCGTTACAAAAGTTATGTGAAGAGACACAGGGTTGTTAATGAATATTTTTCATTGTCGTTTTCTCTATGTTAAATACCCTGGTTTTATCTACAAATCTTTTGTAACACAATCCAGTGAACGGACTTGTTAGGTACTTCAGTTTAATAAAACATAGCCTTCCTTAAGAAAAACAACTTCCTAAAGTTAAATGTCGCTCACGGCAAAGAACTTCTAAATGATCCAAGCAATGTCTACTTATGGAGTCGCTCATAAGGTTCAATTTAGATTGCTATTAATCTACAGCATGCAGTTCATACATTTATGAGTGTGGACGGCGAAATTCAAAATTCCACTTTTTATAGTAAACCACATTTACACATTACTTTGGGTATTATGCTTCTGGCATTATAATAGCGACCGTGAAGAACACCTTAGCTTATTTGGTATAATATACTTACTCGGTTATAAAGCTAGTTCTTATGTATAGGTAATGGATGAGCTTCAGAGTTAATGACGTATTTGTTTAAGTCTATAACGAATCTATCGTCACTGAACAGTAAGTACAAATACTTGAGGGTCTCGGAGAGGAAGAAGGATTCCATCATATCACGTTGTACCGGCTTCTCGACTTTCACGTTCGCTAGCGAAGTGTAACCGTTTGGAACTTTTGCGTACTTTTCAAAACCCTGCAAGTAAAATGAAGACAGTTATTAATTTGCCACGATAAGAAAAGTCTTCCAATCGTTATCATGATCATATAGAAATGAAATTTGTATTAAAATCGTTACCTGGTATATTTGCCAGCCCCAGTCTTGATAAGTAGTGTTGCCAGTAATCTGGTACATGTACCAGAGACTCTCCACAAATTCTGGCCGCAGAAGTGTGTGAGCGTCCGCTGTCTTTGTGTACATGTCGTCAGAAGGATTCGCCTGGAAATAATAATGATAAAATAATAATATCCTGGGACATTATTCACACTCGGCCATCCGATCCCAAACTAAGCAGAGCTTGTACTATGGAAACCAGATAACTGATATACTGTATATACTACAACAAACATGTTCATGCACGCAAATATCTGTCCTGGGTGGGAATCGAACCCACGACCTGCGGCGTGAAAGGCAAGCATTTACCAACCAATCCAACCAGCCCGTACTGTGTTGTAGAGGATTCAATCAAAATAAGATACGAGACAAACTAAATGGCTCCAAATAATACCAACCATATTGAAATGTGTAATCTCAGGCGCCAAAAACGTCGGATGCGCCGCGTATGTTAAGTAACATGTGTACAGAAGTTCTTCTGCCATCGTCATGTGCCAGTCGGGCAAGCCGTTGGAGTGCCCCAGAGCAAGCGTGCCCGGCAGGAAACAGGTCAAGTGATCCATCTTAGGATTAAATGACTGAAAAGAAAACACACATAACAATTACCCTAATTAATACTTGCACTTGCTCGATTACCGGTTCAGATGCGCCAATTACAATTTACATATATAAACTAACGCCTGTTTACCAGAGGGGTAGGCAGAGACAACGGATTTCCATTTGTCACGATCTTTGCACACCTCTTTGCCTCGTTTATGCATGCTCGCCGGTTTAGTGTACTCTGACCTGCCCTTTCTTGAGAACGTCTCCGAATTGTTAGAGAATGTTCCACGAGGTCTTCCCCTTCCGGTTGTCCCATTAACACAATAAAAATTTATTTCATCATATTTTAAAACCAGGTTTGTTAATAGACTGCACTAACAGGACTGTAAGTGAGCGGAAAGGGTAAACATTTACAGCCGTATTTTAAAAAAGCTACTTAAATTCAAGCCGGCCGCTTAACCGTGGTTTATAAAAATTTTCATTTGGAAACACGATTTAACTTTGACCCGCGGTTAAGCCATGTCAAAATTTAAACCACGTCAGCCCCTGGTTTAAACCTTGCTTAAATATGGCGGATTTTATTAGCATCAGCTGACGTTTTGTTTGACGTTTTTTTGTGAATGGAGGTTTTATGGAAGTTATTTGCCGTTTTAATTTTTAAATAAATACTGAACTCCAGATGGATTCTTATCACAAACTTCAAAATCCACCGAAGAAAATTAATAGTCCTTGAAAATGCGCTGCTACGCTCATAAATCTATAATTCAATGTCTACCATAGAGGAAAAATCATAAAGTTTTGATACAGTTACAGTTAAGTTCAAGGAGATTAAGACTCCTTGGACATTAGATTAGATAGGCTATACCGTGTATTTAACCACTGTAGTCTCACATTTTTCTTAATATACAAGGGTCGGTAACTTCAATTAAATATTTTAACAATTGAAAAGTTGTGCAATAGATTTGCACGACTTATTACATATTATTATTCTAAATTCTAATGATATTTACCTCTGATCCAGCAGCCAATTCTCCGATGAACAAATGCTTGTTGGGTGACGACCTCTTCGCGAGATATGTCCGAACACCTTCCATAGCTGATAGGTAGTCGTCTAACAAACTGAAAAGATAAAAATTACATCTAAAATAACACACAAATCATATAATAGACAGAAGAACAATGACATACATTCCAGGGCCATATATTATTGGGTTATTATTGGCATATTAACCAAAAGAATCCCACTGCTGGACAAAAGTCTCTCCACCACCACCCCTTACCAAAAGGGGTTAACGTTCGTAGTATGATGGTCATAGTACTCTTAAAAAAGAACGCTGCTGCCTGTTCTCTGGTATATATTCACTCGGGATTTGAGATTGGTGGAATTTAGTATTGGATATATAAAGATATTAGATTATTAAGAAATGTGACAATATGCGACACATTCAACCCTAGTAAAAATATCTTTACAATATATCTGTATATGTATGTAGTATATATATCAAGTTAAGGTGGCAATGGTAGCACTCGTAGAGCGAAGCTAGTAATTACAGGTCATAATTATTCATATCATCATAATTATTGCTTTAGCAAACACAACATAAAACTTATATACAAACATTCCAAAAGTATGTTTATAGGCAGTAGGAAATCGCGCAGCATTAAATAAAATGGATCTTTATAATAGTTAGCAGTAATAAACAAGTTTCTATTTCGAATGCAAACATTCTCTTTCACCGGGATGCAAACTTTTAATCGGATTTTATTTTTGACCTTTGTGATTTTATTTTGATACCTAATTCTGAAACCGGCTTTATCGAGTATTTAATTCGAATAACGAAATTGTTTAAACTATTTCTGGTTCTCTTATCTATGTCGGTGGAACAATTTGACCACGACAGGCCGATAGGGATATTAAATATTCTGTATAGCCAATGAATCTATACTTCATTGGCAAACAATAACATTCATACAATTTCGTACGTGATTTAATAACGGAGTTATGAAAAATTATAAACGTAATTTGAAAAGAAATATCAAAAACATTACATTTTGCCACGAACAATCTTGATAAAAATTAAGTTTTGATATTGGAGAAGGATGGATGTAAATCCACTAAGGTGTAAAAGTGTGACAGCGCTCTTTTATTGGAGTTAGAAGTTATAAATGCACTAAGGTGTTGTTACACCTTAGTGCATTTATCCTCCTGTCCTCGTCCTGTTGGACGACAGCGCTCTTTTATTGGATTTAGAAGATATAAATGCACTAAGGTGTAAAAGTGTAACAGCGCTCTTTTATTGGAGTTAGAAGTTATAAATGCAATAATGTGTAAAAGTATGACAGCGCGCTTTAATTGTAGTCAGAAGTAGTAGAACATTCGCAGCCTTATCTAAATGAATCGTTAGGCAATAAGATAATATACAATTATAATATATCTGAATCATTCGCAGATTAAGGCAAATAAGATATTACTATCATAAATAGTGGACGTAATTTAAGGAACTTAATTTGACAATGAAATGTGTAGAAGTAAAATTTCATAATACACATTTTAATAGGAAAGCATTTTTTTGCATCACAAACAATTTATTTAAGCTGATCGGTATGTTTGTATTAAAACGTGTTTTGCGTATTTTTGTATTTTGTCCTACAAGTTGAGCCATTTAAATATTATAAAAATATGATATTTATGTTACAGGGCGTATTAGTACAATAATTTTTCAAGAAAAGTTTAAGAGTACAGTGGGGCCACATACAGTGCACCTCTGCTGGATCTTAAGGACGCTGTCGCCGAAACGGCTTTAAATAAACAAGATTTCATTTGATTTGCGCTTACAAACGCTGTTAATTAAAATCCATTTCAGTTAGAGAGCGTCTCACATATCTTAGGGGTGTCCAATTGTATATGTCCCGATGTATGTACCACACGTAGTTCACCATTTAACTAAATATAACATTGTAATAGTTTTAACTTTTCTAGAATCGATTCGCAAAGCAGTAAATAAAAGCACAGCATTCAAATTGTTCTCAATTTTGTGCAACTTAATATTGTCTCTGTTCATATGAAAATAAGGGATATTATGATAAAATATATTAATAACGTACTTCTTTATTATCGCCACCGTTATCATTATGTTACATATTATTACTTACTAGTTTATCGTTTTTCCAGTTTGTAGCCACTGTTTTAATAAATATTCGTAGTAACTATCGCCTCGAGCGCCGAGTGTTATCGTGGCATGGGGCAGGAAGTGCCCCGTGTTTGGGTTGATGAAAATGGGCACTAAGCCGTGCTTCTTTGGCAAATGATGTATCTTTTCAGAAACCGCTGCAGCTGCGTCCTGGAATTTTTATGATAAAATTAGTATTAAATATGTAATTATATCTAAATGAGTATGAGATCCGATAACAATACAAGAAACGACGGCAGTACGAGACCGGACTACAGAACGAGTTCCGGCGACAATACAATATCCGACAACAGTCTAATATCCGACGACAGTATAAGATCGGACTACGGAACAAGTTACGACGACAGTACAATATACGATGGTACAACGAGGTTCGACAACACTTTACAATTGGAATACATAATGAGTACCGTCGATAGTACGAGATCCAACAACAATACAATATCCGACGACGGTATGCGATCAGACTGCAGTAAGAGTCCGACAACATTACAAGATGAGATCCGACTTAACTTTTTATAAAAGAGTTAATTATGAGTCTACTCCGCGCTCGATTGGAACAGGAGTTCCTCACGGCTCAGTCCTTTCTTAGTTCCGGTTTTCGCTATACACTTACCGACATCCCCATTCTATCCAAGCGTATCTGGGACGGTGATTATCGAGAAACGTACGCTTTGAAATAAAATAAATTATCAATAACCGCCGAATAAATATACAGTGGAATTGAGAACTTCCGCCTTTTTGAAGTTATGTAAAAAGCGGGAATAATACATAAGATATTTCATGCGGATAAAACCCAGTCAACAGATCAGTAATAACAAGATTATAATAAATCTGAAGGTTGACCTTCAGATTAATTAAATGGCTTTAAACCGTTAATTGCTAACTGCCTTCATAGTACAGTCACACACAAATCAAACTGTACGATTGTACAATTGAATGACGGAGTTTTCAGATAATCTTGTAATAATAAGTAATTTATGAAACTATGTCATCAAATCAAGTGTGACTAAGTAGTCGTTAACTCGACGATAAACATGCAACAACAGTAGTTATATAATGATTCCCATGTCTTCACGCACTGATATTTGCTATATTTTTAGGGTACCGTAGTCAGAAGGCCAAATGGGAGCGCTGTTATAGGCACTATGCATTTGCTAGGTTCAACCGTTTGGGTCATTACGTGAGATCTAATCTGAGATTTTGAAACTTTGAGTCCAATTAGTATATGTTAAACCCCCCAAAAAATCAAGAATACGCCTATTTCAAACTGCCAAAAATGTAAGTGTATTTTTGATCGTGTGTTTTCTTCTTTCTCTGCCTGCTAACATGTTACCCAAAAAATAGTACGGTAAGGCGTAGATAATTTCCGTGTAGTTTAATTACAGTAAAAATAAAATATGTTAAATGGAAATAGCGAAATGGAATAGAGAGCACGGCGCTTGAATTTTAGGAATAAGTATTAAATATAAAATTAAATAGAGTCCGGAAAATTTTACAGCTTAAACTGTATTTATTTTTATATAACTGAACTAATCAGGAGTGTCCTTATATGTTCCATATACTATTTGATACACACTACAAACGTTGATTAATTTGGTATGAACAAACCAACAAATATATTATCTCGCGTATCACGTGTGGATTTTTTTACATCTTGATATTCTTTATTTACTCATAATTGCCTGTCGAAATAAATTAATATAGTTAGGCTTACTTCAAAAGTAGGATTCTCGCTGGCTCTTGATAGCTCCCTAAACTCGAGTTGTACGGTTGTAACTTCAGCGGTAGTGCTGTAGTGTGACCACTCCGGCGCATGGGCCGTCCTCGCGCCAAGGTTCACGTCCGAGTAGGGAATACCAGATGGTGACGAAAACGCAGCCATCAAACGATCACCCAAGTCCGTCTGAAAATAAATATCTCTTAACAGCACTACTCTTTATTCTATATATAGACAGAATCATTCAGACAATATGCAGTAAAATATAAATTTCAATAATTAAACCTAAACATAATCTCCTTGACAATAACTTAATACAAGCTAGCTGAATATCACTACCATTATAAAATAAATTGTATAAATGTTTTAACATTCCGTGTACCTCTATAATATAATATCTGTATTATGTAACTAGAAATAAAAACTGTGTTACTACAAACATGTTCTGACTATTTACAAGCGCTTTTTTAAAGTCTATGTGATTAAAATCCTTTTTTATTTTATTCAACACCTACATAATATATCAAATATTATTATGTACTACTAGCTATTTACCCTTTATTCTACTACTCGTCATTTGCCAGGGCACAATCTCTTTCTATGCCAAATTTCATCACGGTTGGTTAGGCGGTTTAGCCGTGAAAAAGTAAAAGAGTTTAGAAAAGAAAGGTCGAGATTTACTTATGTATGTTACATAGACTTTACATTCATTTATATCTCTGCAGAATTTAGCTCACCGTATGCCTAAATATTCATTTCATATACATAAAAATGTGACAAAAGGTATATAGCTTAGTTAGGAATAATAATACTTAAAATTATTGCATCTTATCTATTATTGATACTTATCAATCCTGCACTTTCACCGATTTGTTAGTTTTATCTTAAAATAAGTTGTAGATAAACAAGGCTACTTACAGCTTTATCAAGAAAAATAGTATCTTGTGTGAAATGAAAACAGCTCAGTAAAGCACCCAGCACTCTTATAGTGACTTCAAAGAAATTAACATCCTTATTCTTCGTGAAAACTAGTTCAGTGCTTATCCATTTCTTGCCTTCTTCGAACTCTGAAGAAAATAAATACTCACTATAAGTTAGGTTAGTGGTAGTGGTAGTGGTCTAGAGTTGTTCAAGCCACCAAATAGGCCTATCATATGGGTGTTATAGGAGGCCTTAACAACAGTTGTTTGATTATTACACCTGGCATTAGTGACTTAAGGTACACCACCGAGCAGCGCCACTCAAACATTTAACCCATTTAACGGTGACCCATCTATAACTTAAACGCACAAGCATCTATTATCCGATCGTATCCGAACCAGTTTGAGTTTCTGCCTACAGGGAGCCTACAAGGCTGAAATAATTTATTAACAGTCCAAATGTCAATTGGCTTTGGCAAATAATATATTTTTTCTTAAAATGATGTAAACGACGTATAACTACCAGTATAGTAGTATCACTTTATTGTCCTAGTCTAGCTCATTCCAGCTCTAAAACAAAAAGGCTAGCATGGCGTATTATTATTACATATTTACATATGTGTGTGAAGCGGTGTGACGCGCTACAGCAGGACTACCTTTCAACAAAGCAGTCCACTTCGCATCCACGCACCGCTCAGCGGACTCACACATATGATCACGGGATATGATGGGGTCGAAATATAACTTATCAACCCCATTCCACGCAGAAGATCGGACAAAAACATTTCTTATTATATATCTGCCTCTAAATGATAGATAAGCACCACGTACCTTCCGTCAATCCCATAATATACGCTGTATCCAACGAGTCAACAATAGTGAGACCGAGTGAGAACCAGTCAAAGGCCATGCCAGAGACTGGCTTCAAATTATCATGTCCCCACGCATGGTCCTTATAACCCCGCCATGCGTGTCTGAAACTCTCTACTACGGCGTACTGCCGAGCATTTTTTGGTCCTGGAATTGAAGAATTAATTAGTTTGGAGAAACTATTAAAGGGAATATTGATGTCAATTACGTTCAGATATACTAAATTAAACTTAAAGATACTTGTAAAACATCACTAACATAAAATATTCAAAAGTAAAAATCGGTTAGCAAAATTTACAATACGGGCCTGTTGGCTGGAGGAAGCTAGTTGGTATTAAAATATACAGGATTTTAATTACTTAGTATTCTCATTACAAATTGTGTGTTCAGTATTGTTAGAAGAATAATAGTAGTTTTGCACCATTCGGAAAGAGACGGCGAGCGAATAACATAACCTCAATAAGAAGTGACCAGAACGAGGTTCATACATAGTCTAGGTTTCTGCCTTCCACTACAGATTAATCAAAACAAAAACTAAAGCTCTCTTACATTGAAAAAGTCGTGTGAAAAATTATCCACAAGGTTGACTTAGTACTATAATCGACTATTCAAATCTAATAAGTCTGTTTGTTACACGTTTTTGCCGACCGGCCAAATAAACAATATCTAGAAGGGAAGAATAGGCGATACAGCGAGAATATGGAGGACGCAACAAAATATGGTCAACGAAAATTCGTATATCTTTTCATATTCATACTACCTTAACGTGACCTAGTGTTTATTCGTTCGAATCGTTTGCTTTGAAAAAGACGTGTGAAAAATTATCCACAAGGTTGACTTGGTACTATAATCCACAATACAAATCTGATAAGTCTGTTTAATACACGTTATATCCCGCCTAATCGTCATTCGTCAATATCTAGAAGGGAAGAAAACGCAATATAACGAGAATATGGAGGATGCAAAGAAATATAATCAATGAAAAATGTCATCGAGATTCCATTTCTTATTTAAATATTGATACTACCTTAACGTCTCCGACTCCATAAAGGAAGGTTCTCAATGCGATATTATTTTTTCATTCAAGCACAGTAATTTCTGCACTAATTTGCTTGTGTTGTTTGCTCCGTAAGTTCGTAAGATATAAATTTTGTTTCGTTCGCTTAATATACTAATACCTACGATATAACATGCTAATATTCTATGTTAATATTCTTATCAATTCATCATCATATCAAAAATTGATTGATAAGAAAGTTAAGAATTTTAGAAATCGAGCTTCGTTGAAATGAGGCATTTCGATCGAAACCGAAAAAAAATATACACGTTATACTAAAAATAAAAATTGTTAAAAACACAAATCAGTTTATTTTTAAATTACTTAATATTTTACCAATTCACTCATTTGTTTCTGTATATTTTACACGTGTAGGTAATATTTTGATTACGGTTAAAATCGTAATGACCGACAGGGACATGCAACGTCGCTACTGAGAGTGTACATTTTGAATACAATATGTTTCATTGGTCAAAACCATAAAACAATGCTCATAATAACTATGACACACAAACGCCTAAAATATTATTAATTTATATTTTTAACAAGTAGTATATAAATGTTACCTGTAAAAATAGGCCGTTCATTCTCTTCTATATCACCTACAGTCTTTTTTGGAATAGCAGCTTCTGCTACTGGCTCATTGACTAGAGACACATTCTTCAGAGGCTCCTAAAATATATAAATTACCAATAATATAATAGTTATTGTAATACAGGGGCCAAAAAGAGCACAAAATAAATATAAACCCGAGATGAAGGCAAGGAGTCGCTAGAAGTTCATATCAGAAGTTCATATCAGGAGAAATAAGATCATGATATGAAACGCGTAACATTTTGCGATTTTCGGTGACGTTAAACTCGTTAGCTGACTTGTCAGCTAACAGATTTAGTTTCATAGAAACATAACTAAACTATCAATGCCTATAAAGCCTTAGCCAGGCCTACGCCAGTTTTTGGACTGGATACTAAACCGTACTTCACGTGTTGCGCTGCCTTTAAGACAGTGGCCTCGCCACTTCGTGTTCCGGGTTGGATCCCCGCACAGGACAATTATTTCAGTGACCTACAAGCAGTTGTTCTGAGTCTGGGTGTACTGTGTCCATGAATTAAATGTTAGTAAAGTACCCCGCGATGCAGGGATTATTTTCCTAGACCGGTCGGTGTATTGTAAAAAAAATGACCGTAATTTATTTACCTAGTCCCTCCAAAATCAAGCTAATAACAGTAAAGTAAATAGAGCATTCGGGACTCAAACTAGAGCATCGGCAATTATTGCGATGCGGTAATGAAAGAATAAATGCCATAATTAACTCTTGTGCTGAAAGTAAAGCCAACGCCATACGGAACGTCGCGTCGGTAAACATACTTGTAGTTTTAAGGAGTCTATATTACATATACAGCAAGGGCGAATTTTATAGAACATGTATATGACGTGGCGTGTATTGTACAAACAGTTACACAATGAATTTAGTTCCACAATATTTATCTCCTTTTCAAATTCCAACTGTGGTCATTACTGTACATATTCACATTCAGATAAGCTTTATCTGGTAACAATATAGCTAAATACTACTGTTATGCTTCCCATTCAAATGGTCTATGTTATCATAATGGAAAACGGATAAGTTTACAGAAATGATTAAATTTGAATGTTTCGTTAAACTTGTTTGTATGATTGTTACTGTTGAAAACCGGTAAACTGCTTGCTTTAATGATTCTCAGAACTTAAACATTAGGTAATTAAATATACATTGGCGAATTGACAAAATGTTACTAGAAGCAGTAGGTTAAATAACATGAATTTTGTTGATGAATGCATTTTTATTATAGCTATTTTTGCACTATACCTATAGTTATTATGGACTCAGTAGTTCAATATGTGTAGATACTTCCCGAGTCACCTACTTTTTAATGGAAAAGAGGCTTATGATAACTTCTGCTTTTTCAGGTAGATATATCCTAAACTCGCAGGTAGGGTCTTGTTAAAAAAAGATAATTACTCACCTGAATTTTATCACTATCCTTATTCTTAATTACATTAGTTTCATCATGTCTTGGAAAATAAAACAATGCTAATACTGTTACAGCTATTATTAGTAATGCATATACTAGGGATCTTTGTAGTCGCGATAATTGATTCCATCTCTGCAAAAAGAAAAGAGAGGTGATTTATAATTTTCATAATATTAAGAGTCTAGTAGTTTATAAAAACAAGCTTCTGTCTCATTGCCTACTAATACCTACATTCTATTTTTCAATTCAAGTAAATCTATGTAGGTCATACCCAGAAACGCCTAGCTAGCTCATTACAGAAACAAAGGACAATGACCTTCCAAATTGTGACAAAGCAATATGATTTTGATGTCATTAAAGACGAAATGCTGATGTCACAAAAAACTATTTTGTTAGCTTGTTTAGTATGAAAATGTGTGTGAAATAACTATGTACTTTTAAAATATTTCATTTATTAATGTGTTCAAGAAGGAGGTATGCATCTCACATGCTAACTGGTCACTCCTATAACAAAAACAACCTGGCCAGAGTAGGCATTATTAACTAGCCTGTAGTTTCTGCAATAACGCAAATAAAACATCAATACACTGTCTGCTAATGTGGACCATTGCTGCTTAATCAAAATAGCATCTTGGGACAACACCTACTGCCCAAGGATGATGTGTTATTGTCACTCCTGTCAAAAAAATTCTGCAATTTATCTATGTTAGACAGTAAAATTCAGTTGAGTGGCAAGCACAATTAATCAATGTTAGATAGATCACTGTCTCTGGGTTTTCTGAGGTCTGGAAATGGGGTCTATTTCTATAATATGTAAGAATATGTAGCCAATTACATCAACGAAGTAATCTATTTCAATTAGCATATCTTTTAGGAATGAATTACAAACAAAAAGGCAGTTAATGTATAGTACATATAAAAATTTGCATAACATAATAATTTATAATTGCATTAAAAAGGGAAATATGTACAATTATTTTTCAAAGTATTCACATAAATTTCCTATTCATCTAAATTACTTGCTAATAACTGATGACCTTTCTTATATAGAAATTGCATGCTAATAGTTGCAACTTTGCTTTCAAAACGCTTACTTTTTAATTGCATGAAAGAGGTCAAAAACACAATACAACCTTTCTTTTTAGAAATTCTTAGAATTCAATTTGCTTTTATGAAGGAGTATATCCATGTAAAATCAAACGAATCAACAAGAAATTAGCAAAAAGTGTCTAGTTTCTGTTGGCACAGCTCTTATAATAATAGAAGGCATAAAATATTGATTCCATCACCAAAAGTCTTTATTTAAGTAAGATATTTTATAAACTAGAATGCACTAAATGAGACTTAAGAAAAATCACAGGATGTACAATTGAAATTAACAAGTTCTGTTCAAGACTTAGACTATTAGGGATTTTATACCGACTAGACTATAAATATGATCTGATCACCTCCCACGAAACAATAGGATATTGCTTCTCACATTATTACTCATCAAATCCTATAGAAAAGATTTGGGGTGAAACAAATTGTATATTGCATCTAATTTGAAGTGAGTTCCAGTACAGTACCAGATAGAAATGTACTGGAATTGCCTTCAAACTATCTATATATCTGCCTTCTATCTAGATGTAAAACAGATTGGTTTCTAAAAGTATCTCTGTAGTCATATTTTAAAAAGTCACTGCTTATTTAACTTTTAAGATAATTGGACTGTTACCTGCAAAATAAAAATAGTTTATCTATATTCAACATGTGTCTGTTTGTAGTCAGAATCTAAACAATTAATATTATAATTATTTAACTTATATAATTAATTACTTATCTGCACATGTGGTGCAGCGGCTATGACAGTCGCCTCGCCGCTTTGTGTCGCGGGTTCAAGTCCCGCACCAGACAACTATTTGTGAGACCCATAAATAGGTGTTCTGAGTCTGGATGTAATTTGTGTCCGTCTATTATATGTTTGTAAAGTACCCCGGGACACAGGGATTAAATTCCCTAATGCAGAGGTTGTCTTTTTAAAATATATATTAAAATGGAAATCCATTGTGTCTGCCTACCCCTCTAGGAAACAGGCGTAAGTTTTTGTATGTATGTACATATGTAGTATGAATAGACTTGCATTATTTTAAGAAAAGTTTTCCTATGAATTAGCACTGTGGCACAAACTTCATAAATACATGCCTATAACAAATTATCATTTGTAATTTTAAACAATGTAATCCTAATATTTTATTAATTATATTATAGAATAAGATAGATTCACCTCGCACATGTTAAGAAATCAACCAGCTAATGACAATGACATGCACAGATCAATTACTTTTTTGCAGTTATTACACTTGCCACTCTGGCAATTTTATAACAAAACAACTTAAGTTTCTACATAATATGACCCTGATTTATCATGATAACCTTTTGACATGTTATTCTGTGACAGGAACCTAATCCGTACAAAAGCAAATATGTTTATATTACACTGCATGTTGCATGTTCATGCTAATGTATGTTTACATTAAAATACTTTTATCATAATATACATACTTCACTATACAGATTTAGTACTATTTTGGTCAATTTCCCCAGTATAATGATTGAGTGTAAGACTTTGCCATCAGATAAATGTAGAACTAAATATAAAATCAAAAGTTCTGATTTCGTCCATAAGACCCATTCAAGTAACCATAAATTAAATTGTACCATAGAAGCAACCATTTAAGCATAATAATATGGCAGACACCACTGTTAACAATTGTTTCTAGAATCTGTGCCACTTCACATGATATTATTACAAGAGGATGAAAAATCCATAGCTGTACAATTGCTGTAGCACTTCTGTTAGATATTTCAATAATTTTCAGACATCTATAATGACAAAACTTACCCTAATAATTTTCCTGTGAGATACACTTTGTTGGTCTGATATCAGCACTGAAGTATCTTTCTTAAGACTCCATTGGCTGGCTTCAGCAACCATTGGCAGTGGACCAGCATTATTAAACTCTATTTTCATATCCATTTTGGATATTATGTAGTCTTATTGTGGTCTGCAGTTGGGGCATTATATTGAACCAAAATCGTTTTGCAATAATTTCTGTAAAATAGTTAATAATACTAACCACAAGGCACAAAATAATTTGATATTGAATGACAAAATTAAAATAATTTAAGCAAATTTATGTCCATAAATTAACTGAATTACATCACGTAAATGGTACTCATTAATTACTAAGATTATTTATTATGCCAGTCCTTGCTATAGTTATTAGACCCCAGTAACAAGGTGGGTCATAGGCCAACTTGTATGATTATTTAATTGTTTTCATAAGGGTAACAACATTGCGATAAAAAATAGATGTTCGATGAACTATTATGTTAACAGTAGCGAAACAACTGATAATCAATTATTCGCAAAAAGTAGCAGTTCATTTCAATGTTTGCACAAGAACATACCTGGCAAAACTATTTATGAATTAATGTT
The DNA here is from genome assembly GCA_951640165.1 of Pseudoips prasinana. Classification (NCBI taxonomy): domain Eukaryota; kingdom Metazoa; phylum Arthropoda; class Insecta; order Lepidoptera; family Nolidae; genus Pseudoips; species Pseudoips prasinana. The sequence goes on along the minus strand of OX621234.1, from coordinate 19,971,860 downwards.
TGGTGGTAAGGAAGTAGATTGTATTGATAAAATAAAGATAGGTAATATAGTTAGTTAAAATAAGCACTGTTCCACGTCCGCAAATTAAAAGGTGCAGTGACATTTTCCTAGTGTTCAAATGATTAAATATTTTATTTTTTTCACTTAAATGTTCATCGAGTTGTATTAAAAGCTTAATAACTGTTCAGTAAGAATTAACAAGATCATACCTCCATAAAATTTACAGGAAATTATTTATATTCTGTGACAAAACACATAAAAAGCCTAGCCTAAACCAGTGACTAACATTAGCAAGTAGCAAGTGCTGATATATTACGGTCTATTTTTTCTTACTTGTCTTATTTAGTACACAAATATGGCGTACTGGTAACCAAAGACAATTGATAGAGTTGGGAAATTATCGAATGAAGGACTGAACGAATTCATACAGCTGTAACCGAATGATATTAGTAATGTAGGATTTCCTGACAAATAAAATTTTAGTTATGGCCCTGGGAATAAATTAGCGTTGATAATTTTGTAGTAAGCTGCCAGAATATCACACATTATCTTAATCACAGAAATAATTCCTGAAATATATCGTTGGCCTATATAAAAAATAAAACAAAACTATTTTTAATTTATTTATTCATTTGATTCACTACGTGTATCTTCACTTCTGGAGTCTTCCGATTCTGACAGGTGTATAATGAAACCCTGGGTAGGTGCATCTGTTGCAGCATCTAAAAGTCCGTCAAGCTGCATCATTTTATCCTCTTCTTTTTTTATATGGTTTATACAATTATTCCAAGACATCGTACCAATTTGGCTTAAGCCTTCTTTTAGTAACTCATTGACTTCAGCCATTTTAAAAGTTTTATTATTTTTGCCAACATAAGATTTTAACTGCGCCCATATCAGTTCAATTGGGTTTAATTCGCAATGATAGGGCGGAAGGCGTAAAACGATAACATTTTTGCGGGCCGCCATTTGATCCACAACTTTTGTATTAAATAGATTTCTGTTAAATTTAGATAAAAGTTGCGCTTTTATCTCATTCTCTTCAAAATTGATATGTTCCTCCTGTAGCCACGCTTGTATATCTGCCTTCCGCCAACTCATGTTTGGCACTCGTTCTGCTAGTCTGGAGTGGTACGGTGCATTGTCTAGTACTATAACCGAGCCAGGTACCACTTTACTCAAAATTTTTTCAAACCTGTAATGCAGATAATTCCATTATTTTATTTTCATCTTGAGCTAATAAATGTTCGATAACACGATTTTCTTTAATTATTTATCCACAAACCATAATGCTTGCATAGCTTAAGTAGCATAAGTATGTTTTTTTATTTATGGTTTATGTTGGATTACGGTGAGAAATAATTAAATAAATTCCAATTATTATTGTTATTCAGGATTGTTTATAGAATTCCCAATATGAATAAATAACATTAAAAAAGATTAATTTACTTACCTTGTTTAAACAAAACAATTGCACTAAAATAACAGTCGTATGCAATATCGATGTCCTTGAAGAATAGCCAAAGGTCGTCAGTCTAAAGAATAAAACCGTCCAAATCACAGAAAGAATCAACAGAGTCCAGTAGAAAGCCAAATCGTTACACTTCAAACACACACAGAGAGCACCCGTAAAGTACAACATAAAGCGAGGCGACGAGACTAATGACAGGACGTATCCCGTCAAGTCAAAAAAAATCACTTGTCAAATAATACTTTTAGTCTACGACCAGTTACAACAAAAACTTTAGTTTTTAAAAATAATGCCTTACATTACCATACACACATATAATTTGAGATATATATATAAACATTCTGCTTTATTATTCAGTTTTTTACATTAAAATTATACAGTTCACACTGGTCAGAATCATTCATTCGCTTTTCCCTTCTCTAAGTTCCGAAGACAAACTAGCATTTTGAAATGTCAAATTGCCAATATAATTATTAATCTGTGAAAATGGATCCTGATATTATTTTGATTTTAAGAGAATTAATGTGTTTGGATGGTTAATTTGAAGCAGTTTTTGGTGTTATTTATATAGTATGTGTTTCTTCCAACAATCAAGATGTTCATACCTAACTAAAAGTGCGTGATTGATGACGAAACTAGTGATTTTCGTGCCGAGTAGTGTTTGTGTACCAAATAAGACAAGTAAGAAAAAATGGACCGTACATACTTATGTACCAAAGAGTACATAGGATTTTAATCTTAAATAGGCACTAGGCATCCAGTGCTACCATGACAATTTTGTTGACAGCTGCAAAGAGTATGTAAAGTCAAGTTCAGACTGCCCCACAGTTTAGGATTTATGTTTCTTGAGGATTGGACATTGTAGGGTTTGAACAATATTAATCTAGACTATATTAGGAGAGATAGTGGCATATTTTTACATTATCTAATGAGCAATATGTACTCAAAATTCTTAAAATCGAGCGTGTATGATCTCATGGCAAATTAGGAAATAAAAATTTGTAATTTAGAACGCCACAGAAATTAGCACAGAAATTAGATTACACGATTTTATGCTCTAAAATTATCTGTGTTAATGAATAATGAGGAATGTCATTAAAATATATATTTTTAAAGGTAACATTCGGACTATAGAACTGATCGCTATGTCGTGGACCCACGATATACCAAAGCCAAATTACAGCAATGGTTAATCTTATCGGCCTCCCCTAAAGGTAATGTTGGAGGACATGGAGGGGTTCAGTAGTCACCTCGCTTGGTATGCAAGTTGGCAGGTAGGTAGTAGTTAGTACTTCCTGGTCCTTTATATGCCTTTTATGACCTCCATAGGATGGTATGGAGCGTTGCTGTTATTCTGTCTGGGCCGGAAACTATACGGCAAACTAGAAGGTGGAACTAGAGAGAGAGGAAAGTCCCATTAAATAAATAAGAAAATGTCATATACATCAATTACGTTATTGATTGACAGCAATGAAAGTTAACGGGCTGACTGGCCGTGGCGATGGGACTAGGATTCGACTGCGCTTCAACGGGAGAAATTATCAGAATAATAAACTACCATATTCTATACTATATATATAGAAACAATTAACGCCCAACACTAGAAATCAAGTCTATTTCTCCTGAGTCTGGGTGTAATTATGTATTTAAGTATGTATTTACAACTATTTAGTATATGTAGTACATCAATTATTTGGTTTCCGTTATACAAGCTCTGTTCAATTTGTGATCAGACAGCCGTGTGTGAATAATGTCCCAGGATACAGCAAAATACTCTTCATTGTACACCAAATTAAATAAATAATTATATAAGTGGGAAATTAATAATAGCATAATAATCTCCAAATTGCTGTGTGGTGACGGCATAGAATATCATCACCCCATCTCATCCAGTGGGGGGCGTTAAAATCAACCAAGGTATTCCCTTGGTTGATTTTAACGCCCCCCTACCAGAAAACGGGCAGCAGCGTTTCTTTGTGAACTATGACCATCTAACTGCGATCCAACCCGCCTGTCAAGTGTTGCGATTATGGCATATCCCCCCATTCTTTGGGGAAGCTTTTGTCCACCAGTGGGCGTAATTTGGCTGACATGACGAATCTCCAAAGGGCGGTCTTATAGCTAGCTGCGATTCCTTAAAGACAACCTTTGGATGGACAGTTGTTTGAAAGAGAACTGTTAAACGGTGTAACAATTAGTAAAAAGAGAAACGTAAAGGAAACAGAATGTAATTAGTAAATAGTGTTATATTAAATAGGAGTACCTACACTATGTAGATGAATATAATATATAATTTTCCTACAATTACATAATAATATTCCCCATTCTTTCACAGGCACTTAAAAGGTTAATTCGACCTCGTTACTAAAATATGTGGATAATACACATACAGGGATTAATTTCCCTAATGCGGGCGTTGTCTATTCAATAATAAAAATACAAATGTGGTCCTGTGATTCAAGGAATTTTTCAATGTTCTTTTCCTCGGACATCCACACTGATAGCGATCTCTTATATAGGGCTTTTCAATAGGGACGCGCGGGTATTGACTCCGCAGAACAGCCATCTTGGTAGGGTGGTAGGTAGCTGCAAAATTTCTGCCTGAATATATACTTATATATTTAGTTGCGAAATTTTACTAAGGCAAACACATGCAAATAACGAATAGAAATCCAAACTAATATTATAAATGCGAAAGTAACTCTGTCTGTCTGTCAGTCTTTGCTTCACGCCTAAACTACTGAACCGATTTGTGTGAAATTTGGTACAGACATAGTTTGGAACTTGAGAAAGGACATAGGATAGTTTTTATTACAAAAAATAAAATAAAAAATAAAATAGCGCCATCTATTGGTCAAGAGTCGGCATCAATTCAGTACTGAAAATTCATCGGAAAAATGTAAATAAATAGTAAAAAGGTATGAAGGTAAGTACAAAGAAAATGCTCTAACGGAGTATAGATAAACTAGCTTATGCCCGCGACTTCGTTCGCATGGAATAGTGACTTCCGGCAGATTTTTGGTTTTACCCACATAGTTCCCGATCTCGCGGGCTCTCTTCAAAAATGAAATGTGGAAGATATTCTAGGGAACTCTTCAAAAATCAACATAATGAGCTCTGCGTTTGAATTGAAGATATGTATATCTACTCACTTAGGGCATTAAAGCCGTTATTGCCGGAAGTCACTATTCCACGCGAACGAAGTCGCGGGCAAAAGCTAGTAGTTATATAATACATCAGGTTGGTATATGCTGTTGTTCTCTTGGAATTAAATCATTTATCTGAAAAGCTAAAATAATCGGCTGTCGTTGTCTGGCTCTCCTTTTCTGATCAACAAAGGTCATTGGGCGAAATCTGACCCAGTTAACGATAGTTTTCCTACAAAAACCAAATTAGTTTTAAATTGTTAAGTATTAACCTACATTAAAATTTTGATAGTTATTTTTTTTAAACCATGGGAATAAAATGTTAAAGATAAATAAAAAATAGGTAATAAATGTAGTGATAAAACAATTCCAGTGAAGCATGGTCTGTAAATGGTCTGTATATTGTTGAACTATACCGGCACTACGAATCGGTTAACCACAAAATATTAATACGGGGAAAAATACAGTCGCGACATGTCAGGAGCAAAACATACTATACTTACATATTGGTGAACCCAACAAGACAGGGCAGAGATAGTATCGAAGATTACTACTGCTCTTGTATCCACAGTTGCCGCACTATTGGATGCTTCGCGCATATAGCCAGCATATTATATTTTTTGTCTTGGGCCCGACATCAAAATCAAATTGATGCGCCTGCGGCGTTTTTAGACGATACAATTATTCCTGTAGACATTGATCATGTCAAATAAAATTTAAAAACTCTTCTATACTTGTTTTATTTTACTTATTTTATTTTTAAAATCATGTTTACTATCAAAAAACCAATAAAAATGTACTAAGCCTTGTTATAATAAACCTTATTGTTGTATTTTTATTTTTTAGATTTATGTTTTTTTCCCGTTGTCTGCGTTAATGCGACATATATATTCGTAAACTAGAGACGTTTATCTAAACATACTACCAATTTATTTTTGTAGGCCGTGGGTATAGGTTCCATACTTAGTTGCCCAATGACCTTTACAAAGAAGATAATTACCACTTAAATAAAAGATAAATAAAAAGTAATATCGCTTTGACATTCCTCAGTAGTTATAAACAAGATTCATATGTAGTCCCGAGATTCACATGCACGCATGAAGTGAAGTGTTAGCCTTACAAATGAAATAAATTAGACTCTTCACAAAGCCAATTGATATAATAATATCTTTTAATGAACATGAAATGTATGAAATCTATCTGTAAAACTAGACTATTCTAATTTAAATAGATCCTTTTAGTTCGTCCTCTTGTATTGCTATATGTACAGACGCCAGCACATCAAGCTAGGTACCTCAATCTATTAAAATACCCCAATTGAAAGTGAGCCTTATGCTTATGTCATAAAGTTGAAATACTTTAAAATAAATTTGACAGATTGGGGTAGCTGGATGTGCTGGCATCTATACCTATACTGAAACAAAATATTTCTTTTTGTTTAACATAAAAGACTCAAAATCCTTGATATATCAGAAAACTTTAGATGGACACCATATTTAATTATCAAATAAGCTAAATCGACGTCGGCATGCTGAGTCGTTTAAAAGGAATATACGTAATGTACCTAAGTAATAACAAACAAATAATTTAATTGAAACGGAACAACTTAAAATATTGGTACCTACCTAAACTACCTATGTATCTACTTACTTCTGGGATTCAGGTCAGTTATTGTAAGAAGTTTGAAAATAATTTACCTATGTGAAATTACATTAATACTTATTTTTGTTATAGTTTTGTTTTTGTTGTTATTTTTTATGTTACCTAGTTATGATCTCGCTGAAACCCTAACTTCTGTTGTACTACCTGTATAACCTCCAACGAATATTGCTTGGCGATTCTAAAGTTTAAGCTTGGTGACCCGTGAAGCACATAGGTATACTCTTGATTTTCACTAAGTTGTTCACCAGGTATTTGAAGATTATGAACTCGACAATACATTGGGCCAGTTGTGTTTCCCGGAAATAAAGCAGGTTACCTACCGGATTTCAGCAGGTTGGCTGTGAGCTTGGATATCGTCAACGCCTTCAACTCTGTCCCCTGGCGGGCGATACGGGAGGCACTGGTCTGTCATAACGTGCCTTCCTGTCTGCGTGACATAGTCGGGACTTATTTGCGCGACAGGACGATTACCTAAGTTCGTTGGTCGGAACGTGATTGGGATTCTGAGGGAGCTCTCCTGCGGGGTCCGAGGTTCGTGTTGAGACCTTTGCTATGGAGCCTCGCCTATGATTCCATCCTGCGGATTGGCCTCCCTCTCGGAGTGAGCGTCGTCTGCTATTGGTTACTATGGGTCTCATAAGATGGCTCATGGCCACCCAAAAAGCAATGGAAACAGCTATGCTTGGAGTGACCCTGCGAGATCGACTTAGAAATTACGAAACCAAAGATTTGCCAAACTGTAGTGGCAGTGGGCGGGGCACATAGCTCGTTAGCTCGTAGAACTGTCCGACGATGAGGCACGAACCGAACGAAGCAGGGTGGGCAGACCCCCTACTAGGTGGAACGGCAATTTTACAAGGTTCGTGAGAAGCAGCTAGAGGCGATAGTGCTAGACCGACCAAGGTGGAGATCTTTCGAAGAGGACTTTATCCAGCTGTGTATGTCTTTCGGCTGATTTGACCATCATCAGAAAAGGAGATATTTCAAAGCTGGAATTTTCGCGCTCAACTTTCATTGTAAGAACTCAACCCACATGTCACTCAATATTTAAAAAATCTATTACAAATTAATACTATATTAACACTATATTTGATGAACAATTAAAATATAAACTGGTATTTTTTTTAATTTAAGCGCAAACATTTACAAGTAATAATATAATATTATGTTAGAGAAATTACGGCGGATACTTTCAAAAGCCCACATGCCTACTCGGTTAACTACTTCCAAACGTACCTAGTTTGTTATATATATTCTCTTTGGTTAATACCTATGCACGTCTATGGTAGGTATGTGTAGGTACCTCAGAAAAATTATTATGAGTACCTACTTGCCTGGTTTTTTTTTAATAAAATATTTTTAATCAATGTCATTTTTTATATTTTACAAACGCTCTTGTCTTGGCAGTTGTGATTAGATAATTATAATATTGTTCTCAATTTATTATATTTATTTTAATTTCTAAAGGTTATTTTAGTTTATGCTGATCACATCCTAAAAAGAATCATTCAAGTTGAGTACTTACCTAATATAAATGCCTCAATCAAACTTTTGGCCGTTTACCAAGGGGAAATTTGTGGAAAATGTTGAATGCAATGATGAAGCGTCCGTTTTAGTATGTACATATTTATATTTAAACCTTGAAATGCTTATATTATAGTTTTATTTAAAAAGGTATCCAGACAGGTTAATATGTCATTTATTTACAAGATCGAGACATCGGTCAGCTTGACAAATATTATTTTTCCCGATTCACCTGAAAGTAAAGTTGTGTAAAAATGCAATAATAAAAATATTACGTCACATTAAACCTTTTAAATGCTACGGTCTTCTATATAAGATATTAATACAGATACCTCTGATTGTATACATGATTGTTATATAATTGTTGTATCACGATTGTATAGTAGACAATAATTTCTCGTATTGAACAGCGCGCTCAATGGTTAATGTGACAATCGGTTTTTTTCCCACTGGGTCCATTCAGCGTTCCGGAACTTACAGAATAGGTATAGGTAGCATAAAGCAGTAGGCAATAATAGTGACTCACTCCGAAACCTAGGTGACATAAAAGAACGTGCAAATTTGTAGGTAGACTTTAGGTATACTATCCTAAGTCCATTTTTAGGGTTCCGCCAAATGCCAAAAAACGGAACCTTTATAGATACGTCATATCTGTCTGTCTGTCCGTCGGTATGTCACAGCCACTTTTTTCCGAAACTATAAGAGCTGTACTGTTGAAACTTGGTAAGTAGATACCTATAATATGTGAACCGCATTGATTTTCACAAAAAAGGATTCCCCATACATAGAACTGAATCTCAATTTTTTTTGCGTACCCTTACATGTATCTATGGATGGGGTATCTAAAAACATTTTTTTTTCTAAACTGAATAGTTATCGCGACATTTCCCTGTAATTTATAAAATAAGGGAATAAAAAACATATATGATGAACATTATCATGTAAACTTCCACCGAAAATTGGTTTGAACGAGTAGATCTCGTAGGTAGGTAAGTAGTTCTTTTTATACGTAATAAATCGAAAACCGCAGTTTACCTACCTTTCATTCAATCAACTCAAATACTTGCTGCTACGGAACCCTTTATGGGCGAGTCCGACTCGCACTTGGCCGTTTTATTTAAAACTAGGCGGTGTCATTGAATATACCCATTTTGAAAAATAATAAATATATATATTAAAAGGACATACATATGTTATTATAATTATAATATCACACTGACATCTTCAAACTGAGTCTAATCAATCATGTTTAGGTACTGAATAATTTACTTAGTTTGACTTAGACTTAGTATACTTACTCGATATTCCGTTGTACAGAAATATTTACTTATTATATTTACACTCTAATTTATAGTTAAGTTAAATAAAACCAAGCAATTTGTTCTTGAAGCAAAAACAACTCGGAGATATGGAGGGAGAAGTCAAGGAACTTAAAATGGAGTTGGCAGCCATCCGACGGGATCCAGTAGATTTTCTTCCACGTACGCAACTGTCAGGATACTTCTCGGTAAGTGCGGTTTTACAAATATTGTAATCGTCTTTATTAAAAGATATTAGAGAAATTCCAGAATATTTATTGGGATAGTAGATTTCAAAGTGCAATTGTATCTAGCGATATCGCGTGGTCTGTCTAAATAAGTAAGTATACCAAAATCATGAAGGTAATTCTCATGTCTAATTTAGGTGTGAGGGGACGCAAGAGCTTCTTTTTTAACTAGTTTGAACCTGCCCCTGTCTCTTGTTCTTATTTCTTCACGTCTCAACGACTGGAGCAATTTCAATAAAATTTGGTATGGAGTTAGCTGACACCATGGATTAACACATAGGCTATAATTTATAAAGTTTAACGTGGGTAAAACCGCGGGGCACGGCTAGTCTATATATATAAAAATCAATGCCACTTTTCGTTGTAATGTTATAACTCAACAACGCCTTTACCGATTTGGCTAATTTTGGTCTTGAATTATTCGTGGAAGTCCAGAGAAGGTTTGTACGTAGAGAAAATTTAAAAAAAGTCTTGAAAAATTCAACATCTTTTAGCAATTTAAAATATATTTTTGTTTGAATAAATGAACTTAATAATCATTTTTTTTATTACTATGCCTTATACGTAGCGAAGCACGTACCGGGCCGCTAGTTGACAATAATTCTCGATGTCAGTCGATGTCATTTGCTAGTTTTACTAATATTATAAATGCGAAAGTTTGTAAGTATGGATGGATGTTTGTTACTCTTTCACGTAAAAGCTACCGAATGGATTTTTAATGAAACTTTACATCAGAATGACACATAGGCTATAATTTATAAAATTTAACGAGGGTGAAACCGCGGGGCACACCTAGTAATTGATAAAATTGTATTTGACTTAAATGGTAGGTACGCTTAAAAGGATAAATATGATCTTTCTCCTGCTGTTAGCACTGAGTTTTTCACCTTGCATCTAACCACCGCCCATCGAGATTACCATAGGTGTTTATATATTATTATTATATTTTGATACATTTAAGTAAGATGCGCTTTAGAGAACTCAATATATAGTGTATGAAATTGAAAGCCCTCGATAGGATCAGCCTTAATGAGCCCTTTGTATTGCCAACGCGTATCTTAAAATGATTTGGCTTTTCTTTAATAATATTGCGTTCGGTTATGCGAAAATATTTTATTACCTAAACTACTGGTTACTAACTAAACTGAGTCGATACTAACTATAAAAAAAACCGTCAAGTGCGAGTCGGACACGCCCATGAAGGGTTCCGTAACAGCAAGTTGATTAAATGAAAGGTAAATTGCGGTTTAAGATTTATGACGTATTAAATAAAACTACCTACTAACTAGATCTCGTTCCTACCAATTTTCGTTGTTAGTTTGCATAGTAACTCGTACTCACTCATTTTACCACTTTGGAAGTGTCTCTCGCAAAAACTATTCAGTTTATAAAAAAATGATATTAGAAACCTCAATATGGCTGTGATATTGGCTGTGATATACGAACGGACAGACAGACAGACAGATATGACGAATCTATAAGGGTTCCGTTTTTTGCCATTTGGCTACGGAACCCTAAAAAGGCCGAACTTGCACAGACGCCAGCAAATCAAGCTACCCCACTCTGTCAAATGTCCCGAATTGAAAGTGAACTGTATGTGATAAAGTTGAAAATCTATAAAAGTAATTTGACAGATTGTGGTAGCTGGATGTGCTGACGTCTGTACCATCTGGTACAAAATCTTCTTGAGTAATCAATCGTAGTAGCGGGATCCACAAATCCTTATTGGCTTGCCTGGGACGTCTATTTATTTATTTATTTTAATTTATTCATCAACAATTTGCATTGTGTTTGAATCCATATAGAATACATATTAAATAAATTATACAATGTAAAAACAATAAATTGAAATAATAACAAACAACAAAATAAAATAATACAATATAATAATCCTCACATTAAATTTAAATAAAATAAAAACAACTACAAAACCGTAATTTATCACGTCATTACAAATAAAATTCAGATTATAATTGGATTTTACAATTCAGTCAAAGCATAACAACACGTCTCCAATAGGAAGGCCTTCAACCTTGTTTTAAATATGTTCGTATTGAAAACTGTTTCCTTCAAAGATGCTGGTAACTTATTAAATAATTCCACTCCTTGGTAGGTACCTACTGAGGGCAATGTTTAACGATATTTAATTTAGGAACCATTTTATTTTTAATAGTTTTCCTTCGCGTATTCTCTCTATGATCTCTTTCTTCTTTTGTTTCATACCTGTGTATGTATTTTGCAAAATTACTAAGAATTAGGAAAATATATAGACTTGGACCTACTGTTAGTATTTTTAATTTAACAAAATATTCTCGACATGATTCCCATTGTGGTATTTCGACATTGGTTCTTATAGCGCGTTTTTGAAGAACGAAAGCTTTGTGACAATTATAATTGTAACTGTTTCCCCAGCACATGATACTATACTTCAACCTTGATTCCACAAGACCATGATATACAGCTAATAGGTGTTTGATGTCAATTTGATCCCTTAAGCTTCTTAATGCATAACAAGCTGATGATAGATTCGAGTCAATAGTCGCCAGTTCTTGTTTCCAATTTCAGCTTGAGTCCATTCACAAAGACGTTCTTGGGTTTTGTTCACTTTAGCAGTCAAAGTTTCTATATCACATGCACTTATTACTACATTTGTGTCGTCTGCAAAAATAACTAATTTAACGTCCGGCTGTCTATTATTCATGTAATTGAGCAGGTCATTTGTGAAAATTATGTATAATACGGGACCCAGGACGGAACTTGAAGTACTCCGCGTTGAGCGCGTTGAGTACCTCTAAAAAGTGTGTTGAAATTTAATTTAGCTAGAAGCTCTGAACAGTCAAATGTGTTGTTCAGAATGGGATATAGAAATAAAATGTCCGTAAAATCGCATCGTCCATCCAAGGTAGGTATTTATATCTTGATATTGGCAAGAATTTTTAATCGATTAGTGCACACATGCTCCCATTTTGTTAAGGCTTGCGATGGCGATGTGGGTCGGGTCAATTCCTTCTTTCTAATATGGCGAGGGAGGCAATGGCTGGCCCACACGTCATACTCGTGAAAGAATGATGCATGCGGAACTGGTGGACTTGCTGTTGGGGTACCTACTCGCTTAAATATTTTTCATACAGTTGTCGGTTCTGGTAGACTTCGTGTCAGTTGTTAAAAATGTGAATGTGCGCAGATGTACCCACCGTTTGTACGTTTTGCAAGAGGATATTCTAATTACTTGAGTGAAATTGAATGTTATTGTTTATTACCTAACAATTATTTTGATGAATAAGATGGTAACTCTTCCGTACGTGCATTAGCCCACAAACCAGCAAATCACAATGTAAAATACAAGAAAAAAATCGGAAGCAAAAGGCAAATGAAGACAAAAAAGCAGGCTCTGAGTGTCCTTCTGGATTTCTTCGCCGGGTCGTCCACCTGGGTAGCTAGAGAGAGCCGTACCTACGCGTAGGTTAGCTAGGGTAGGGACATGGCCGGCGAAGATCGCGTAGGCGCTCTAACCCCTCATGGAAAGCGTGACGTGACGATGACGCGAGTTTCACGCTTTTTGACCACCCAAAAAGTACCTACACATATATACACAGTTTATGTATAGCTCATGGAAAGCGAGACGTGACAATGGCGTAAGTTCCATGATTATGTTTCAATAGAAACTGCTCTAGTTGCCTAAACAAGTTTTCACTTCAAAAGTTCAATAATATGAACTAAATATTATTGACTTTTCTTCTATTACGCCCTAATAACTGAATTAAAATATATATGTTGTTCTGTTTGGGAGGTTCTCTCAGCATACAACTACCTTCCACTTGGATATGATTGTTATTTTTCGAAATCCATACTTATCTATCTACATTTCAGGACGCTGGACATCTAATAAATGAAGGTGGGGACGAAATTATCCAACCGGCAAAAAATTTATATGAAGACCTTTATGATAAATTTCCAGAGGTAAGTTGGTTCTGTTGATACGTCTTAACTTTAGCTAAATATTACTTGCTGTTATAGATAACGCCAAAGAAATAAATCTAATCTTGTTAAAATCACGTAGGTGGCAACAATTCGGGAAGAATTAATCAGAGCTAAAAATGCCGCTGAGCTAGAGAGATTAGAAAAACAGAAATACGAATCGAAGTTCAAAGATTTGGAATTTAAGTTAAATAAAATCTGCTGTAGCGAGAGGATAAGCGAAATAAACGTAAGTCGTTTTGTTCGAATAGACATTGTATTTAAACATAAACTGAAGTGTCAAAATGGAAACTCTTGTATATTGTGATGTTAACAGGATGAACCACGAAAATATGCGGATGAAGAAGTGGCATCTTTAAAAATGCAAATAAGAGATATAAAGGAAGACACTGAAGAGCTTAAAATTACTTTAAATGAGAAAGAAGAACAATTGCAAGAGTACAGGGCAAAGGTACCGCAATAAATTTTAAGACAAATATATTTTTTTACATGGTTTTACATTACACAGGCTCTTATGATCTTATTACCTCTTATAGATACTTAATCTCATTCGCACACGTACTTTTTCTGATATATTTTAATATTTCCTTTTTTTTCACCTTCTCCTGACAATACCGAACACATACCTAAAAGAAACATTTATCCAATTTGTTGCAGACGTTTGGAAGTTCTAAGCACAAAAAGTTCGGTGTAAATTTTTATTTACTATATAGATTAATAATAACCAGGGTGCATGGAACTTATTAGCAAGTAATGTTGTACCTACCTCATTGGTAGAAAGAAACACACAATTTAGGATTTTTATGCTAATCCATCTGATATACTTACCATTTAATTATTGGAACAGTCATAAATTATGAGGTTCCAAAATGCATTAGTAAATGCCTATACCATCAATACAATACCCTAGTAAAATACATCCATGGTCATCGTTTACAATTGTTAACAGTTGAAATGGTAAAATTGTGTCTATTTTTAGTATCTACAATCTCAACAGCTAGTTGAAGAATTGAAGCGTCAATTAGATGTCATTGAGTTTGATAACAAACAAGTCTCTGACCAAATACAAATAGAAATACAAAAAATGAAGGTATATACTTTACTATATTATGTATGATTATTTATACTAATCTAGTACCTATGTTAGTCCATAATGATTTGCTTCGTCAAGCTCTAAACCTATAAGATATATAAGAATAATGTGCATATTCATCTTTACTTCTAATGGTATAACTGTCTACAACAGTTTTATGAATGATTCAAATTCTCTTGAAATAGAAGAGAGAGCCACGACAAGTCATCGGGCACCAATGTCTTGTAGTTTTCTTCCATCTGGCGGAATATTTTGATACTTTTGTATCAACCATTCCTCTATTCTGCGTGTCTTTGTTAGACTGTATTTAGTTATAGCGATACGCAGCAGATGGCGTAAACATAACAACAATAACATTGACCTTGATCTCTTTACAATAATTGTAGATAACAACGATACAAGATTCTGATTTGCATTAGAATACGTTAGATTTTTTTTACGATAGTTATAAAAGATATTATCTAAACTTGTTAAAATTCAGTTTGTGAGATCAATTATAGACACGCGTCTCTAAAATTTCCATCTATGGTTTATAATTGAACGCGGAAAATCCTAACGGGTTTTATTTATCGTCACCGTCAAATAATGATTGACTGACCGATCGTACTTTTCCACTGAACATTCCCGGTTCATTTGTTTATTTGATTCCAAGCCAAAGGATAAAGATAATAATATCAATTTAAATTTATAAACTAAATGAGTTCATGGCTACCGCGCGTTTGTTTGATTGTTTATAGATGCAATTTCAAGAGAAACTTCAAGAATTGGCACCTTTGCCTGATTTATTAAAAGGAGCCCAAATACAATTGCAAGAAGCTAAGCAACTGCAAAAAGTAGCCGAAGATAGTTCACTTCAACTCTCGAATGAATTACATCGAGTTAAAGAAAAGGTTTTTATATATATTCATATTTATAAATATACTATAATTTACGACTATAGGTACCTCATATACCATGATCGTTAAAAAAACCCAAAACTCTTATTGATAGGATCTAATCCGCTTTATCAGCTACCGCAACGGAGTATGGCGTAGTTTTGGCTGTGTTCCGTCTTGTGTTACATTACCTACGTTACCTAGGGCCTAGAATTTTATCGATTAAACACCCCCTGCAGGAATACCTCCATGTTGCATATTACGTGCAGTCTACTGCTGTATGATAGCACTTTACTTGTTTAGAAGAAGGTTTTGTTTACTTTAGTTTGTCTCTTCTCACCATTAAAGTACGAGGAACTACAATACAACTAAAGTGAATGCTGTCACGAAATTGATAAGGACAGGTCTTAAGTATTTTTGATAAGAAAAACATAACTACTAATCTATAATTATTCCTGATCTACAAAATGTTTATTTATAGTAAACATTGTCTGGTGATCTCGTAGATACAATAACATTATACTAATATTGGAAATTTGGACGTGAAACTGATTTGACTATGCCACTTCAAGAAATATGTCTATACAAGTTACAAAATGAAATGTATTAATTATATTAGAAAATATATTGCGCCTGAACATATTTGCCAACACCATATTGTTTGCAGCTAGTGGTTGCCGTAAACACAGCAAATCAAGAGAAAAGCGAACGAAATCGTGTTTTGGAAGAATGGAAACAATTGAAAGTAGCGTCAGAAGAAAAAACTATGGAAGTTGGAAACCTTATCAAGATTGTAGAGGAGTACAAGTTAATATTCTTTCAAATTTATAGTTTTTTGGTATTCTATGAATTTAATTTATATTTGGGATCATTTTGAAACTGAAAGGTAATGACCTAAAGTTTTCCATTTCAAATATATATTCGAACTACATTTAAGTAGATATCTTACGGTCATAAGAATACTCCTTTCTTGCCAGGGGACTAATTTTTATTTTTTAATGGTATATATACACATTTTTATGTGTCTGTACACCAATAAATCCAAATTTAAAAATCGGTTTTATGCTTATTAGCTGTAAATATAAACATTTATTGCATTTATTAATGGGAACAAATAGTTGTTAAATGCGCGTGCATGTTTATTAGCTATATAAGATGTTTATGATAAGTTCGCTTGAAATTTGTGTTCCTTAAAGAGGGGTTCTACGGCTATTGAAGAAATGTTCTGAAATCCGTTGTCTCTGCTAGCGGTTTTTAAAATATGCGTAAAACTTACCATAGGGGTCTGTACTTTATTCTTATTTAATAACGTACGTAAGTATAGCTCTATTTCATTTATAAAACTTTGGCTATTTTACGGAGAATCCTCTCAATAATATCAAAAATGGGGTAGGTATATGTATATGAAGAATTCTCCAAAGTTAAAGAATTTTCATCATTGTAGATAATACAAAATACCTAAAAGCTGATATTATCACCTCGTTCAAAGAGAATCCAATATTATACTTTAATTAACAAAATATATGTAATCAAGTTTCTTTATAGTTATCTAGCTCTGTGTCAAGGGACGTTTGCGTATTCCAATTTTTATACCTTAATAATACCAAATACTTTTCAATATATGGGGCTGAAATTCCATAAGAAACATAACGGCTGTAACCTAAACTCAGCTTGAGTTTAGGTTAGGTACTTATCGGAGTTCAGTATCATCGGTGAAAAGTGTAATAGTGAGTGCCAAACACAAGTAGGTAGGCTATGTATTCTCTTGCTCTTGTAACCTGATGAATATCACGCTGACTCTATTGGAGAGGACTCAGGTGTATGACGTTGATGGCTCTGCGTGCTCCCAGCGGAACCAAGTTCAAAAAAACCAAATTGCTAGTGATCTTGGAAGTTAAAATAGGTACATTGCTCATAATATACCGTGCACTCTCATTTGGTGTAGTACATTTTAGTTTACCAAATGAGAGTATCAAACTAATAAATCTAACATTGCCTGTCATGGCCACTGAAAGAGTAATGTGGCAAAATCTCGAATATATTGTCCAAACACGATGTACTTAATATTACTCATGACGGACTCCAAGTAGCTACACTCACACTTACACAAAAAAATTAATAAATTAAAACAAGTATTTTTTAGGCTATTTCGCCCAGATGTCCTTACTCACAACTCAAAGCGAGAACCTAAACTCGGTAAGTTCACCAAATGCATCACGGGGTTCCAAGTACACTCTTCGAAATGCATCATTAGTTTAGTTCAGTCTAACATCCAACCTATTTAACAGGGAAACAAAGGTCCAAATTCGATTCGGGCGTCAGTGGGCTTCAGCAGATCCTAGATAGATTGTAATCATCACCATAAAAAGTAACATAAATTCAATCTCGTAATTGTACCTATATGATTTTAAATACAAGGCAAAAGAAAAGCAAATTAACAGTAAAAATGAAGAAAATTCACTTTATTAAACGAATCAATAATTGAGCACCTAGTTTTGACCTTTATTGTAAATATTTTATGACGTAGCATAGTTATTTCTAAATACAAGTTTTGAAAAGTATTTTTAGTCTACAAATCGTTCCTATCACAATGACATGCCAATGTCACTGTTATGCCAAATCCAGCGAATACAAAAGAAAAAAAATGCTCAACATGAAAAACGATATTTGCTGGTTTGTTTATCTCTTCTTCATCTTAAATGTTTATCTATATTTATTGACAGCTGTATATAGAATCCTATTTCTTTAATATTATCATTATAAGATTTTTTGTGAACTTCTATTTTAACATTATTCTTTTTCTACAATGGTTCCTTATTCCTAAAATAAATGGATTTGTTATTATTATTACTAATCAAATAAATCTAAGATTATTTAATCACGAAAAATTACAACGAAAAATGCAAACTTGCCGCTCAAACGCCATTGGTGGGAAGTCAAACGCTTACATAATTTGTTTTGGCTTAGTAGCGGTTTCGCCCTAATGTTACTCGCCCGAATCGGGCGACTGTACTACTTTCGATTATGAATATTTTTTAGGGCCGGTTTCGCCCGAAACTAATTTAATAGCGGGCGAATCAGCTCAATTAAAATTTAGTAATGGACTATTCGCCCAAACACTATTATACCGCAGAAAAAATAAGAAGTACAGTCGAGCGCACTAGATTACTAATAGATTTACTTAGGCACATGTGTTACTCGAAAATAGTAAATAATCGACTAGATAATATGCACAATGACTTTTGTTCCTCAGCGATAGAAGTAAAGACACAGCAAATAAACGCACCCATAGGAACACAAAAGATAGTAAGAAATATTATTAATAGTTTTTATTTCAAATTGTTTTGTGTAAATTAAAACATATCTGATTATTATGTATGATTATTATTTAATATTATATACTCAACAAACGAGCTATTGATAAAAAGATAATGTATATAACTATTATGTCAGTCAATTGGTTTAAATGGGATCCAGAACGTATGTTTCCCAGAGGGGTAGTCAAAGACAACGGATTCCCATTTGTCACGATCTTTGCACACCTTTTATTCACGTATCTATATCGTATTTATGACCTGACTTCTTGAGAACGTCTTCGATTTGGGCGTAACATTTTTATAACCATTTATTAGTGAAATATTATTGATTACCACCATGAGAACGCTGTATACTACTCTTAGTATCAGTAGTACCAAATAAGTAAATGTGATTTGTATCCATATAAGTTTACCAAAAACAAACAAAATATAAAAATACAAAATTAGAATACATAAAAAAATACATAATCGCGAGTCATTGCTTGACAGCTATTGGACGCAAGGGCCAAAAGAGTACAGTCAAAATTCTGAATACAAAATTGATAAATAAATAAAATGTCTCACTACAATGCATAACTCAATGTCAGAAATAATTATTATAATTCATTAAATGTCACTAAAACTACCACACACATTACAATTTCTCATTTAAGAATTCTTCTGGATATGCATTCTCAATCAGAAACAGTTAATTTTTTTTTACATTTTCGGCAGTAAACAAACACGTCAGTAATTTATTGATTTTAGGTCCCATTACAAAAATAATATTATGATATTATAACGTTGTTTTACAAAAGTGTAATATATCAGACCAGCGAACACTGATGGCCAGAATGTGGACCAGTTATGCTTTACCGACATAGGAACTTCGTGTATGTACAATGAGGGCAAAGTTAACAGTTCTAGTTTCAACAAATGTGGTTAACGTATGTCAGTAATACTTAATATTTCTTTAAAATTTTCTCGGCCTTAAATACCCGTTGCGTTACCCGAAGTAAATACCAAATGTTAGAGGAGACGCAACAAGCCCTCGATATGCCGTAATAACAGTGGCTTCGTTAACATTTTTGCTTAGCATATACAATTGATAAGCATACTGATTTAGCAAACTTTTAAATTACTTGCTATGTCCATTCTAAGAAATTGTGACACCTCTCAAGATTTTTTTATTATTATATACTATAACTAAAAGAATTGTTGTGTGTATATACTTAACTAGAATTGTTATTTCTCATTTCAATTGTAAAAAAGAATAATAAATTATAGAAAGTGTCACCTGTTCAAATGACGAATAAGTATATAGTACACGAAGACTTCATTGAGTCCACACAAATCTGTGGAAAACAGACATTTTATATATATAACAAATGTAGCAGCTGCACCTAATTATATATTTATAAATATATGGTTCACTAATGAGGTGAGTCTGGCTAAAGCAGATTTACTACATGTTGTATTATTCGACGCCACTCAAAAGAGTATGTAATTTAGAAAGATCAGCTTTAGTGCTCCGTAATAGGTCATAAACTTGAACATTGAAATGTTTCATCGAGGCTTTACCCAATACTGGAAATAGCTACTTTAGCAGGTTCATCTGCATACTTGTTTCTGCTGGTACCCGCAATCCATATAACCTCGGTCCCCATATTAGAGCAAGATAATTTGTACATAAGGATATTTGACAATTAGTTCTTAGAGCTCTGGAGTCAGAGAAAATTATCAGTATTAAAATTGTGTTTTGAGAAAATGACATAACCAAATACCCTCAAAAATACCAGCCTGCTTGCCAGTAAACTGAGTTTTTGAAGTGGTCAGTGGAATTATAGAGTGATGCGGCATTTTTAACAGTTGAACGAAATAATACTTCTACTGATTAAAATTGTTTAGACGTACCAGTTACCAACTTGTGGTTTATAATTAACAAAAGAAAATAAACAAAACATGTAAATTATGCATAAAAATTAAGTATTCATATTGTGTATCATAATGGACATTTAAAACATTAATAAACTTATACATTTTCCTTAACCGCAGGGGATCCTCGTGTTTTCAAGAATTGACAAGTAGCATCGGCATGATTTGTCTATGACAGGAATTTTAAACAAATTCAGGGGATCACATTTTTCCACGTGTTAAGCACTAGTGTGTGAGAGTACTTTGATTTATTCTAGTATTGACAAGCTGACTTGGCATGATTCAGAAGAAAAGAGCCACAATGATGTCACTATGTGTCCTGATCATGGATTTCCGAAAAGACCCTATTTAAGTTTGAGTGAACTACCATACTCTTACAAAGTTTAATCAGATCAAATTAAAACTGAAAGTTCTGAATGGCCTCTACCACCACTAATATTCGACTGCATGTGTGGCGCAGCGGCTAAGACAGTCGCCTCGTCGCTTCGTGTCGCGGGTTCGAGTCCCGCGCTGTACCACTATTTATGTGACCCATAAATAGTTGTTCAGAGTCTGGATCTTGTGTCCGTCTATTATATGTTTGTAAAGTACCCCGCGACACAGGGATTAAGTTGCATAGTGTAGGCGTTGTCTTAAAAAGAAAAGAAAGAAAGAAAAAGAAGCTTGTTGTGAATCGAATCGAATCGAAAAACTATTTCCAATAAAATTACTTTTTGCCTTTGTTAACGCCACAAGCTGGTATAGCTAGTTTTGTTTATTTCTAGTATTTTTATTGTAAAGGAACATATCTTTGCGAATGAATCTATATTTTTAACGGACTTCCAGACAAGGTGGTTTTCATAAGCATTCAGTTTCTTTTTCGTATATACTTTGATGTGTTTGTTACGCGATTTTTCCACAAATATCTTTACATGCTAATCTGCCATGCAGTTTGTACACGGTATACTTATAATTCTAACCCTCGTTGGTCTAGCAAGGTAGTAGTAGTAGAGTTCAAATCCTGGGTCGGGCTAAAAGTGATTTTGGGACTAGTCAGTTAAAAGAAAATAATCTCAGTATCAGCTCGAAGTCTGGGAGTGCCTCGGAGAGGACGTAAAGCCGTCGGTCTTGTCAGGTACAAGACGAACGGCTTTATGTGCTCTCTTCACTTCTCTTTTATGCCTTTCCAGTCGTGTCGCTAGTTGTCCCATCGGATCCATGACAAAGATGGAAACAAAGGTGCCCCTGTGTTTGCGCACACTTGTGCACTATAATATTATTATTTCCCGCGCAGATGGTTAGTCTCCATTGAGACTGGCCGCCGGGGATGATATTGGGCTAGGAGGACATTATTTATATATGTTACCTATATTCTGGCATATGTATTGAGTGTCAAATTTAACTTTTTAAACAAGGCCATTGTAGAGTATCTCGCTACCTAGATTATAAATAAATCTGCCTGCTCCTTGTGTAATATGAATATAGACTCTATATCAGCAGCCGAAACCCATAGTAAGATGCCATAGGCCATAATGCCGCGGAACCTTTCGAAATAAAAGGTACACAATTACCATAATTTCCATAGATATTGGCGGATATCTTTTCAATATGATGACTATAGTACAAAAATACTGTTGAAGGAACTAACTCTAATATTTTTTTATTCAGAGTGAATTAGTTTACTGCACGTGTGGCGCAGCGGCTAAGACAGTCAGCCGGTACAACTTTTTGTGTGACCCATAAATAGTTGTTCTGAGTCTGGATCTAGTTTGTGTCAGTCTATAATAAGTTTGTAAAGTATCCCGCGACACGGATTAGATTGCATAGTGCTGGCTTTGTCCTAAAAAATAACAATTATATTAGTTTTCCCGGAATCAGGAAAAAGTTATCTGTGTAGACATATTAGATGTTAAGCTGAGTATGCCGTTGTGTAGGAACAGAACTTTATCTTTTATACTTATTTTTAACAACAAAGGAGTATGATCTACCTACTAACTATTACAAACTTACTAGGTACTAGAACTAAAAACGGACCCAAATAGAAACTAGCGGCACCCCATTTTGACGTAAAACTGTTGAATTAATACCGTCTATAGAAACCATTTTTCCCCAACTTTAGAAATAGGTCAAAAGGATATTATTATCTTTCAAGTTTTATTCTTGTTTGTTAATTTTTGATTCTTGTCCATATTTAATCGCGTTTGACGTACCAGTCAAATCTTTAGCGGCTAACTACAACAATTACTCGACGAACTGTAACCGTATTTATCCATTCTTTTTTTATATTACTAAGTCAGCAACAAAACATACAGCGGGCCTGATAGTAAGTGATTAACGTAGCTATGAAAGCTTGCAATACATCAGTCGCGCGTCGCTGACCCATATTAATCTTTCCTGTTACATACAGTAAAAATCTATGTTAGGTTTCTGTAATCCGGAGACACTTCTCCAGAAGAGTTCTCTTTTTGGTGAAAATACTGCAATGTAACAATTATATCTCTCGCTAAGACACTGACGTCACATACTCATGACGCGACGTGCTATTTATCGGCGCCCTGAAACATCGTACTGGATTTTATCGTTTTTAAAACATAAGGTTTTTCTCAGTTTGCGTTGAGGAAGTATTTTATCCATATGATGTAAAATACAGTACGCTATCCATCTCAATACTTAATGGCAGATAAATGGCATAAATAATTAAATCAGTTACCAACGATGGCTTAACGTAATCGCCGAAGCAGGGAGGGAAGCCCCTCGAACGATCGCATCTTCCAATGAATCATAGCTTTCACATAAAGATGAGGAGATTACCTTGACTGGACGTACACTGTTCTCGGCCAATTTCAATTATTCTTTGCTTGCTTGTGAGCTACATAATATAATTGATTTAGGCTATCGCAAAATTATAAAAAAACAAGAGGCATGGTTCAGTAAGTAATAATTTTAACTCGCGTAAGTAAATCGTTTAATAGTGTAGTGTAACAAAAAAAAAAGTACACCCAAACTCTCAACTATTATGACAATGAAAAATTCTGTAGGCGCGTTGAGCACTTTTTGGGCGAACAAAAATCATGGAACTCACGTCATCGTCACCGAACGCTTATCGCCCTATAAAAATAGCCGTTTTTTTGGTCAACGTACGCACTATTTTCCGACTATTTTTTTTTATTATTTTCCCTTTCTTAGCATCAAATCATAAAATGCTGACAGATCCTGGAAGAGCTTCAAGCGCCATCTTGATAATACGTTTACAGCCAAAATCTTGGTTCGGAAAGTTATTGAGATTATTGTAGAGAATAAAAATACGATTCAATCATTTCCTATAAACTTTTTGTAAAACTTACCGTTTACGGTTTATGGCCTATTTATTGAACCGTGATAAAATTAATTTAAAATATTGGGTAAATCAATAAAATGTATCATGCATTTGGCGATAGACCGCAAACCCAGTTGCATAACCTCGCCGATGTTTAACGGGCCGGTAAGACAATCTTACTACGAGCGTCTCAAAATTTATTAGGAACTAATAAAAAAATATTAGTAATTCTCAAACACCTAACAAATCTTAATAAAGACCAATATTTGTCCGCAAGTTTATAGCCATGTTACGAAAAAATGTTGACCAAATATTTTATTTATATTTTTTTTATATATTTTAATTCCCACACACGTTGAGTGAAAATGGCAGTCAACTGTAAATAATGTTTAAAAACAAAGAACCTCAAAAATGTCCACTCGGTATAAACTGTTAACTTATGCATATGCTGTATTTTATGACTAGAAAAACCATTGTTGTCATAGATTGGTCATAAATATATAATATATTATTAAATATTATTTTATAATGTGCTTAAACAACATATAACTTAATTAACGCACATCCTGAAAATAGTTTGTTCCGAATCGTTTACTGAATCGATTTATATCAGTATAATATAGGTATTTTTTTATTACAAAATAATTAAAACTATGGAAATTACAGTCATATTAACCCTGTACAGTCAAAACAAATTGAAATGTGAAAAGTCAAAGTAATAAGACTTTTAAAATCGCAGTTTTATTTGTATTCATACAAATTCCATCATTCAATACAAAATAAAGAATATTAAATTTTATTCCAAGAAGCTAAATTAGTAAATAACAATGCATATACATGTTAAATTAAACATTCAGTGTATGTGTTATTGATTACAACATAATATTATAATTGGGGTGTTTGAGGGTGTGCGTTAATTACATTGCATGTTGTATAATCTTTTACGGGTGAGTTTGACGTGAAACGGTAAAATGTTGTGTAGTCAGTTTACCTTAAGGTGCTCGGACATTGATTGTAAAGTATACGGAGTGGTAAAGACCCTTACACCGCAGCCGTTTCTACCTGAATATGATCACAACAATGATTAATAACACTGCACATCATAACTGGTTTGAAACCCGTTAAAAGTACCGACGGTAAACTCTGGGTATTCATTCTATAAGGAAAACTTTTAATAGCGATTTACCGCTAAGTCTTCTTATAATAAATAAACACTCATTTATTTCATTGAGGAAATAACCTAAGTGTCAAAAATCCCCGAAAGCAGTTCAAAATTTTTGGAAGGCTAAAGGAAACGTTTTAGAATATGTTGAGTTTATAAACTTCATTGAGTAGAACATCTCTTTCAGCCTTTGTCTATCTGAAAGACAAACATAGACTTCAAACTTAACTTTACAATATTTATACATGCCGGTTATAAAGTGTCTTATCAATAAGACAAGGCCTGTGACACTTTTAATATGACTGTACATATGTAGATTAAAGTGATGGGATTACTATGGTGACTTAGACTTTAAAAAAGAGAATGATTTATAAAAAATTAATCATAACGGTTTTCGTGTGAATTATGACCCTCAAACTGCGATCGCTAACCCTTCTGCCAAGCGTGGCGATTATGGCATATCCCCGATTCTTTGGGGAGGCTTTTGTCCATCAGTGGACGTACTTTGACTGACATGATGAAATAAAATATGCTGCGGGTAAATAGTATTATTATTTCAATGATGTGATGAACCCCACCAAAATGATGAAGGTGATATGAATCGTTAACATATTATTATGAGCTCTTCATTCGCTAAAGATGGTACGAAAGTTACCAACAGTGGGTTTGCGAATATTAAAATAATAAATATAATAATCTTAAGTTATTCTTTTGAAGTATTCCTTAAACACAATGAACTACTCGTATACAAAAAAAAAACTAAACAAATCAGATACAAGTAACATTGATAATTTATACAGTAGAAACAATTTATTAGTTCTTGGTTAACCAATAAATTAGTTAATTTAACGAAGTAGTAATTGCGCCTAAATAATTGTGAGCATTACTTTTGAAATTGATCGTAAGACAGTTTTTGTGTAATAGTTATGAGGTCGTCCATACCGCTAACTCGTTGACACTTATAGTAGTCGGGATACCGGTTCGGACCCCATGATCAGATACAGGTTATTTATAAAAACATATTTTATTTTATAAACGTCTGTACTAGCTTGATCTTACTATCTTGATATAATAATAATTTTCTTAGATGTAAAGTAATGCGTATGGAAGAAAAGTTGAAACACCAAGAATGCCGCTTGGAAGAGAAGACTAAAGAGTGCTCTCAGTTGGCCAAGGATCTGGAAGAGATGAAAGAAGAAAATAACAGATCACTTACCAGACACAAAGAAAGAGCGGACTCTACGCGGAGATACATGCAAACTCAAATTTCTGAATTGGAAAGACAATTAATACAAAGTCGTGCACATTGTAGAGCTTCTCAAAAGGATAGAGATGAGGTACCTATTTTCTATACAAATCTCTTTTACATATTATAATAAAATTGTTAGGAATTGTCATGTCTAACGGTCCTATGTTCCCACAACAGAAGTCACATAAGTGGATATCATTGCACTACGTCAAACACCTTTATTATATACGTAGTAAGAACCCTGTCCAGTTCAATCATTATGAATAGGTTGAATGAATGCAGATCACGTTTTTCTATTTGTACTATAATTGGCATTAATAATGAAAACTCTAGAATGATTGTGCATAAAATTTGCTTATTTGGGCTATAATTTGCTATAAAATAATAATAAATTAGTATCCGGGATATGACACACCGCGCTATATAGTCCAAACTAAAACATTCAACTTGTTACCAATTACAGTACCCGGCGATAAATATTGCACATCGACATTTGGAAAGAGACAATCGGCCAATCTCGGCCCCGTAGAGCGTTACTTCTGTCGCACGAAATACAAACAGTCCGGTAACTATTAGGAGCTGTAAAAACAATTTTAATTTGCTTCTTTTAATAATTGTTTTTATTCTTTGTATAAAATACACCGTTTTTTCTATAAGTGATGGCTTTAGGTTCGGGAAAAATTAAATAAAAAAATATGTTCACATTATGTTTACGTATTTAATTACTTTGGAAAATTACAGCTGTGGTGTACATAATAAGCACCATTGTACCTATTGTTAAAGTGAGACATTGTAATAAAAATAATAATAATTCTAGTTCTCAATTACTTCCATTTATCTATATGTGCTCTCAAAGAGGTAAATTTATCTATAAGTGATGGCTTTAGGTTCGGGTAAAATAAAATAAAAAAAAAAATGTTCACATTATGCGGGCAATCTATGGTTCAACTACAACAAGGGAACGCTAGATGTCCTCCGCGTCCAGTATAATAATGCTTTCAGAATGTTATTGAGACTGCCTCGTTACTG
Organism: Pseudoips prasinana; assembly: GCA_951640165.1. NCBI lineage: Eukaryota > Metazoa > Arthropoda > Insecta > Lepidoptera > Nolidae > Pseudoips > Pseudoips prasinana. The sequence continues at coordinate 19,944,599 of OX621234.1, read as the reverse complement.
TAGTGCGTCGGAAATGTTTGCGCAAGCTCGTGCCGACGATTTTTATGCGATTATACGCAAAAAAACAGCATCCCTTGTGCGAAGAGTGAGAGACAGTCAGAATAGCATTCTGAAAATAATAGCCGAGAACCTCAAGTCACCAATTATTTGCCGTTTTGTACGCTTAATTGTAAATACTAACACTAGAAAATAAGTTATTTTTATGTTACTAACACTCTATGGATTTATTCGTCCGCAATAAAAGTTATACAATACAATACAATTATGTTTACGTATTTAATTACTTTGGAAAATTACAGCTGTAGTGTACATAATAAACACCATTGTACCTATCGTTAAAGTAAGACATTGTAAAAATAATTCTAATTCTCAATTACTTCCATTTCACTATCTGTGCTCTCAAAGAGGTCAATATCACTGTCACTATCAGCGGTATTTATCACTAGTCTATCAGTGTAATTGTCAAAACCGTGTTGAATGCTTCTATATTCATTCTCACATTTGATTGTGTGATCGCAAACCTTTTTCCACTCTTCAGCCCCGACCATGTTTACTTTTTCAGTCAATAACGTTTTTACTGTAGTTAAATTCATACCCACATTTCTAGAGGCTACATAGCCTTTTAGTCGAGACCATATATTTTCAATTGGATTAAAATCCGGATGATACGGTGGCAATCGCAACACAGTGTGCCCATATATGTACACATATATATACTTTGTCCACGGAAAACTCTGTATACCTCTCCTTGTGCCGACATATAATAGCGTAAATCTGGGTTTTTGTTAATTTTGGATCAACTGGAATTTCGTGTCTGTTTAACCAGTTGATAATTTCCTGTTTAATGGTGTTTGAGTTGGGGGGTCTTTCAATGCATTTATTGTGATAGGGTGCGTTGTCGATAACTAGAAAGGAATCACTGGGTATATTTGGAATTAATTGATTAACCAGCCATTTCTCGTAGCTATCGTTATTCATTTCATTGTGATTGTCACCTGTAGTATCCGTGGATACTACAGGTTTCACTCCAAGATTTCCCTTTAGTGTGGGATGTAAGACTCATCCATGTAGACGATATTTTTTCCTGTTTCGCGAAATTTGCGTATTTTATAGAGGTATTCCATTCGTTTGAGACTTACTTTGTGCTTTTCCATTAAAACTTTTCGATTATTTCTTCCATTTTAGTGAACCGAAATCCCATCTCGTGAAGTATTTTTCTCAACGTCTTTACAGACCCATTGTAATTATTAGCTTCAAATAATTTAGCTTTTAATGATTTTAATGTTGGCAGTTCATTAAATCGTAAGTCAAAATCATACACCATTCTTCGAACAACATCATTATCAAAATCGTCCATATCCAAACGAAATTGCTTTTTTGGTCTCCCTTTTTTTGGAGTGCTCAACTTAATTTCAGTAGAATGTGTTTCAGTACTGACTTCGTTTAATATATTGTTCAATGTTCTTCTTGAAATTCCAGTGGAATTTGCAACTCGCGCTTGAACCTTCTTAAAATAACAAACTTCATTTTTTTTTATCTGTCAGCTTCGTTTACAAAATATTTATAGACATTGTAGATAATTTGGCGTGATTGACCTCGTAAAGGTTTCCCTATTTTTCCTAAAGATGCCATAGTACAACTTTAAATTATTTAAATTTGGGGGTGTTAACATTTCTATATATATATTTTGAACTGGACGCGACCGCACTCTATCGCACTTGAACAACGACTGACAAAACGTCACATAGGTAGTGCGCGACAGAGATAACGCTCTACGAAGCCGAAATCAGCCGACCGTCTCCCTCCAAAGGCCGATGTGCAATATTTATCGCCGGGTACTGTAAAGCCGTAGTTCGTCGTAATTCTTCAGTTAAAAATAATCATCAAGGTTGAGCAATTTGATTGCACAAGTTTTCAATTGTTTTAAAATTTTATTTACGATTTTGATCGATAAAATATAAATGTACTGGCCTGTTAGTCTAGGGGTTAGTGAGTCCCGATGTAAAGCGGGTGCCTTGTGGCATGGTTTCTTTGTTTTAGTTTTATTTGCTAGCACCATTGTATAGTGAAGCATTGAAAACGTTCTAGGCGAACTGTAAACATCATCATGGTAATAAAATATATTAATGCCAAATGAAAAATGGGTAGGTATATTTATGTCTCGTCTATTGCTTTGTATGTGTGGTCAAACAAATTCTCGTAATCCTACTAATATTATAAACGCGAAAGTATTGATGGATAGATGTTTGTTACTCTATCACGTAAAATCTACTGAAAGGATGTCAATGAAACTTTATAATAATATAGCTTATCAGTATAACACATAGGCTATTAGGCAATTTATTAAAATAGTGTGTGAATTGTCCAAAATATTGCGATAAGTGTCAAGTAAGAGGACAAAAAAACTACCAGGTACACATCCTACTAATATTATAAGCTAGCTGTGCCCCGCGGTTTTACCCGCGTTAAATTTTCATATCATTGCTCCTCCCCCGTGTGTGATAGCGTGATAATGTAGCCTATATGTTGACACGACCTCTTAGTAATATTCATGCAAAAATTTGAAGTAAATCCATGCGGTACTTTTTGAGTTTAGCCCGGACATACATACAGACAAACAGACAAAAATTCTAAAAACTATATTTGTGTCTTCAATATCGATTGTAGGTCACGCCTCAAGTATCCTTTAAAAAACATATTCAATGTACAGTTTAGTCTTTCCTATGATTTTATTATATGTATAGATTGCGAAAGTTTGTGAGTAATAGAGGCATGGATGTATGTTTTTTACTCTTTTACGTATAAACTACTTTAACGCGGGTGAAACCGCAGGGCACAGCTAGTTTAATAATATATTATTCATAGGAATTAAAATAATTTAAAAGGTGGTAATTACTCTATTCATTGTTATAGTGACGAAAAAGATTTCAATGGGTGGGTACTTGTTCTTCTCACATATAAAATACTAGCGGCCCGGTACGTGCTTCGCTACGTATAAGGCATAGTAATAAAAAAAATTATTAGGTATTAAGTTCATTTATTCAAACAAAAAAATATGTTAAATTGCTAGCTAGTAAAAACTACGATTTTACACTTTTTCAAGACTTTTTTTTAATTTACTCTACGTACAAACCTTCCCTGGACTTCCACGAATAATTCAAGACCAAAATTAACCAAATCGGTAAAAGCGTTGTTGAGTAATAACATTACAACGAAAAGTGGCATTGATTTTTATATATATATATATAGATATAGATAGATTAGGTGCGCAATGTGCCGGCATAGCCATATACGTACTTATTAAGTTTGATGAGGAGAATCGCAATCTTAAAACATACATAAGTGTCTGTTGATTATGAGTTAGTGGTCCTGACTACAAAGCAAGAGGTCGTGGTTTCGATCCCCACCGAAGACAAATATTTGTGTAATCAGCAATAATTTGTTCTGTGTCTGGGTGTAATTTATTTATAACATGTATGTATTTAGAAATACATAAGTATATGTTTATCAGGTGTCTGGTAGTCATAGTTCAGGCTGTGCCTAATTTGGGATCGAATGGCAGTATGTTAGTTGTCCTAAGATAGAATATTTTATGTTAAGATTTATTCGTTCAATATTTAATAAAACATAATTAGCTAATATTTAATAACAATGTCGTTTTTAGATTCGCCAACGTATGCAACTGCAAATAAACAACCTGCAAGAAAACTTTGAACTGGTGGAGATAAGACTACGAGCTCTTCAGAATCAGGTTACAGAATACTAACTATTTAGTCGTGTCATTTAATAAGGTGCCGTTCCAACAACGCATGTTGCGTGAGCGCACCAGTATAATAAATTGAACGGAGAAGGAAATACCGATAACTGTTTACGAGGTGTACCTCATAAACAGTTATTGGTCGGGCTGTACCCGCTGACAGACCGTTGCGTTGGCGCCCTTTGAGTACGGAACCCTATTTACAATACGATATTTAGTTCATCACTATTATTTATTCATTTAATATTCTACACATGTCATGAATTTAATTATTTTTTATATTTTTAAGTCATAACTGTATTCATCATCTTAGATATTAGTCCGGTCGATTTGGACATCCAAGGTTACAAAATTCCCATTAGACTGAATATTGGTAGGATCGTCGAAGAAAAAAAAGTGTTGTGTCTAAGCTAATTTTGTGACATAACTTACCGTTTTGCTGAAAATCGCGAAAAACTCGTTTGGTGACCTTTGACCCCGAGAAAATTTATGTGCACGTGCCGGATCGATGAGGAATTTTCACATTTCCTTTATAATATTGTATTTCAATTTCAATTTATTTATTGCATTCATGGGTTTACATAGGTCTTAACAATAGAGTAGGTACAGTACCAAACATGAACCCTGCTAGGGCACAGCAATATTTTTACATTGTAATTTGGGAGGTAGTATAGTAGGTACAGGTATAAATAATTGTCATGATGTGTGATGTCAGGTCATGAGTTAATGTTATGTAAGTCACGTATAATTATAAGAAAAGAGAAAAAAGAAATTGTGTTATTCATATTATTTACTAACTGCATTTGCGCGTATTATTATTTATTATATAGTAACGATTTAAAGATGTCAAAAGTATTTTTATTTTTTATAATGATTTATCATTCAAATACTCATTTATTGAATAGTAGCTTTTTTGTAATGAACGATCCTACCAATTTTGAGCCTAATGGGAATTATTGTAACCTCACCCCTATTTTTTTAGACCAATTTGACCGGATATTATACATATTTTACTATAAAAGGAGTCATCTTAAACGTGTGATATAATTCATTTATGAGGAAATCGTCTAATACATCGTATCGTATCGTCTAATATGTTTATACATACGTTCTTTTTATAATATCCGCTATCTGAAATGCACCTAATTAAAAGTGGGACGTTGTTGTATACGCGTAAGGCGGGCAAAACACTTTTATAAGTAAGCTAGCCCTACTGGACACAACGTGTAGTTTGTCTTTTTAAAGTACCTACAGGAGTAGGTACTTTAAAAAGACAAACTACACGTTTGAAATATTTTATATTGAAATATTTGACCATCGTGAAGGATCACGATGGTCAAATATTTCAATATTTGATTTAACAAATACTTCACATTCGTAAATATACAGCGTTATTTGTTTTATTAGATTTTATTTTCGTACACAAATAAGTATTAATCTTATTTCCCTATTGAATATTTATAACTACGCCCATCGCAAAGATTACTCTAACATCGCCCTGCGAGCATCGTCCTTTCTTGAACAAAATTTTTTGTCTGCAAGTGTAGCGCAGCGGCTAAGACGGTCGCTTCGTCGCTTCGTGACCCGGGTTCGATTCTCGCGCAGGGCAACTATTTGTATGACCCATATACAGTTGTTCTGAGTCTGGATGTAATTTGTGTCCGTCTATTATATGTCTGTAAAGTACCCCGCGAACAGGGATTAAATTCCTTAGTGCGGGCTTGTCTTAACAAAAAATCAAATATCAATTTCCCTGTGTGATGTAATAAACGAGAAAGGGTACTTATTATTAATATTTTGACATGTTTAATGATACCTATGTAAGTCAACGTCAAAGCAAAGCACGTCAAAGAAAGTTTTTTGACAAAACCGATAGCACAGTTCTTCTAGTCTTTTTAAAAACTAAATATTTTCTGGAATAATCAGTAAAATGTAATACGTAGTTCTTATAACTATTCTATATTTAAAATCGCTGTCACGAGAAGATACATACATTTATGTATGTACAAAACGGATCGCGTCTTGGTTTTTATTTCTCATTTTTGTACAGAAATCTAAATACGTTATGAATTTTAAGTGCTGGTCTACTTAAAAACATGAATTGAACCAGAGTATAAATTTGAGTTATTTGGTCCCTTCCATGTTGTATTGGTATATTTTATAATATTTTCTCTACCTCCAGGTTATGGCGCTGAAAAGTAGTTATAGTATGGTCTTGGGTGATGAGGATGATGATATCTCCGAGAAGAACAAAATTGTTTCTGATCAAATATTTTAAAGCCCCTCTTGATTTATAGAAATATATATTTTTCTATAAATAAAATCTGTTATTTGTTATTGAAGTCGGGGTTGTTTTATTGTTATATAGAAAAATACCTAGTGGAACACCTCTCCATAATTCATAAATATAGAGTAAGAGTGAGTATTGTCAACCCTTACGATTCTGTTTTATTAGCTGCATTACAGTAACTTCTAAGAACAGCTGTTTACCGTAACAGTAACAGGCGTAACAGGTATACGATTTTCCCTGTTACAACCTGTCAGGTGTGCCTGATACAAATTATTATTACAAAATTGTTATTAGAAAAATAAGTAGAGCTTATAAGTACTATGACTATCATACTGCGATTGTCAACCCGTTTGCCAATGCCCAATGATAATCCTAGATCATATATCCTAATTCTTAGATCTTAAATTACCTAACGATTTTTGGTCGACCTTTCTATTTTCATGTTTACCATGGTCACAAATGTAGAGACTATTTTAAATACTATTTACCCGAAACCCTGTAAACAAAGTGTAAGATGTCGATGAAATAGTGGACGGAAGTTAAGGAACTCAATTCAAATAAATCTATGAAACTGAACAAAATGAAGGACATGTACCTACTGTAAAAATACATGGAAAATAATATAATTCGCACCAACAAAAATGTAGATCTGCTGACTAGTTTTAAAAGGATACTTTAAAACCCTTATATTTTGTATTTTGCTCAATATCACGGCAATCCGTAAATTACATCAACTATTTATGTTATAAAGTAACTAGGTGCGTTCTACTTAAGCACAACACAGTTCTATTACTGAGTATTTCCATTCAACAATTCTCTTATAAATCTGAAGATAATAGCAGTTGGAACCCCTTAGATTCAACTCCCTAAAATTACGGTGGCACCGTAACTTGGACAGGGGACGGAGAAACTTAGTGAAAATGTCAAACGACTCATACTTTGAAGTGACTCCTTGGGTGGCCAGAGCAGTGCATGAAATTAACTTTTATGCTTAAGGCTTTACTTAATGATGAACTCTTTCTACTCGAGATCAGAATTGTTATTTTGGAGTCTCGACATAGCTTTGTTAGCCGTGCTTCGAAGAGCAACATAACCTGCCAGTTTAGGTGGTTGTCGTTAAAGACTAGGACTATGAAGATAAAGAAAGAAAGATCGGACGAATGGTCATTTTTACTTGATGATTACAGTTTGTCTTTGAGGCTTTCACTACTTCACCGGTGAATAGATGATTGGTACAGTAAAGCATGGTCGATGTACTCGCAAAACATACATTCGAATATATTCATACAATAAGGTTACCTATGCATACGTCTGTTAGCTTAATTATTGGCCTGTTCTTATGCATTTAAGAAGTGCGCAAATAATATTACGTGCATATTGCGTACGTAAGCAACGAACGGGCGGCGTTGTTCGAGATAGTGTGCGCCCTTGCACGACTTGAGGCCGTGCCTCTCCACTGCCTCGGTTAATGTCAACGCACGGATAACTACTATAAAGGCTTAATTTTTATAAAGCCGTTTTTCACTTGTTTTCCTTAATTAACTATGAACAATCTTATAACCAGTTTCTAGTAAATATCTGGTTCAAGTACGCGATTGCAACAGGTCTGTTTTTAGATATTATAGATTCATTGTAATAATTTTCAGTGGGTAACAGTTTTCAATAATTTTTTACCTCCAATATTGTGTTAATTAAAATAATTTTAATCGGCATATGGTGCTCTTAAATTCTTATCAGAGGGGCCATTGGTTGCCCCGGGTTTTTTCTATAATAAAACAGGACCCCTGAAATAGATGAACGACTTTTTTCTATTTACTAACAATATTAGTTTAAAAATGAACTTAGTTCGCCCATCTTAAATATACCCTCGTCAAGTTGGTTCGTGAGAACCACGGGTTATAAGCGCTTCTATTGTTAAAGAGGTCCCTAGTTTAAGAGGTAGAGTATTATTATTGTACAGATTTTGCAACATAAAATATAATGTATTTCCAAACCAAATATTAAGTTAAGTTATTTCAAACTCTGTATGCTTTTTGGATAAATAAAGATTATTATTATTATTATTGTACACACGCCAGCACATCCAGCTACACCAATCTTTTAAATTTCTTTTATAGATTTTCAACTTTATCACAAAAGCCTAAGCTTCACTTTCAATCGAAGAAATTTGCCAGATTGGGGTAGCTGGGTGTGCTGGCGTCTGTACTACATAACAAAATAGGTGTTGTAGCATAGAACGCTTATCTGATTAAAATAAACAAGAAATACTATTTATTAAGAGTTGGAAGTACCTACGTCAGATGTATTATATACGCGACTATAATTTTATTCACTGACTGGATATCGATTTCTATTCATAGCAACAAAGCAATGTTGGCAATTCTGTATTTTACACCACTTAACTAATTTAAACGTCTTTACATGTCTCTCTAACAAAGCTCGTATGAAAGGGACAGGGAATATCACTTATGTCCACACTACGCACATAGCCACATAGTTATCAGACCCAACATATCGCTTACTTATTATTTTGAGCCAGAACTAATAAGTCACAACACAAGATACCCTCTCCTTTTCATAAGAACTAGGTTAGAAGGAAATGCAATGATATTCCAATCGGGGGCATTATTACACTTACCGAAGCCTATTTAGTGTTATATGTACATGTCACCATTTTTTATTTTATCCAAAATGTTAGCATATCGAGGCGTTTTAATTACGTCCAAAATTATATGTTAATGTGTAGAAGGAAGTTTAAATATGAAAATTAAATTACCGCGCGAAATTATTAAAATATATACAATTGTTAAAATTTTGCGTCGAGAACACTAAATAGGATTGCAACATTTCTTAAAAGTCAATTAAATAAGAAATATTCTTCTCGTAGCAATCCGATTAGGTTTGAAGTACTTTGAAGACTCGACAGCGATAGAACTCCTCAGAGGCCCGTGCAAATCTTATTAAATTCCCTACAGGTGAGCTCGAACCTTGCCTCTGTTCAGAGATTGCTACATTCCTTAACATTTTATTTCGTTTAAACTAATCAACTGCGGTTCGAACAATATTAATTGAGGATCTTCCTTGAAAAATAACTAATACATATTGATTCGATAATTTAGATAACAGAGAGTAGATAATAAATAATTCTTTTAAGATTTCCATAATATCCAATATTATGTCTTCCTTGAATTAGAGATGCTTCGCTATCATTATCATATTAGTACCATAACACTGTCATCCAAAACTGCCGTTTATTTTATTATTTTAGTTTTCGATACCTTGCTATCATATAGATAAAATATTTTAATCTAGGGGTAGCGTAAGATTATATTATTTTATTCAAATTTAGGCATTTGTTTATGTAGTTTGGATATAAAACAAGTAGGTGGTAAATAAAACATATTAATCCACGCAAACGCATATATTTATGATAATTTTCATATCTTTTTTGGTGCTCCATTTTTGTTTGTGTATTTCATTAAATTATAAATTAATACTAATAATAGTAAAGGACTTGCGAAACCCGCACAGGCTCCGTAAATGGGCAATCGGGAGTTCCGTGCAGCTTCCAGGCAATGGGCTGGCATAATAAATAATACAATAAGGTACAAAAGGAATTCAACATAGTACCATCGGATGGTTTTCGCAATCACTCACACACACGCTCCACACACGCCAACAACAGTCTTACATCTATTATATCACTAGCTATACAGAATGCGGCGAGGCCGCGTGCATTGAACCATTGAGCTGTACTACGGGCAGGGTGATTACTCGAAGTGCGAGCCCTTGAGCTTCTTGACGGCGTTAGTGAGGTGCAGCATCTCAGTGTTTAGTTGCCAGATAAGGGTCTCTAGTTTGTCCACAGAGTCAAGCACTTCCACACGTTCTGTGTGAGGGTTGAAACGAACTTCGAAGGGTCGGGACATGGTCGACACCCAGCGTCTGCATCGATACAAAAACATGAATTAGAACATATCCATAAATTTATGGTACACAGTTTGGGCAAATACAGTTTTATTATATTTACCTGAATTTTTCTTTGGCATCTTCAAAGCTCTCCGCTACGTAATAAATAGGCTGGTATTCTTGGTCTTGGTAGGGCTGCACGGAAGTAGAAGCGGGTTCGAACGGCCTCAACTCAGGTTTGTCACTGAGGGCGTGGAGTAACTCTCCAATCGAAGACAAGAGAGCGGCACCATACGCTTTCAACTGTTGATTCTCCTTGCAGAGTCCAAATTCAACGGTGAACCAGTATACCTGAGCAAAGAGAAGATTGTTTGTAATGCACCGCCATCAGGCTGGTACTATTTCGTACTGGCGTATTAAATCGTCAACATAGGTAAATACATTTCGCAATTGCTGGGCCCGTTTACAAAATTAAGATATCGCATTGGCTATAGTTGAAATCAATAGAGTAGACTAATCCGTTTTCTTTGAATAAAAAGAAACTTACAGTGGAGAGCTTTTCAATTTCCGGGTCTGAGGCGCCAAGCGATGCAAGTCCGATTTCTTGAGAGAACTGAGCGAAGCTGGGATCGGCCAATAGAGGAATATGTCCAAGAAGTTCATGGATACAGTCACTGTAAATACGACAAATTTTAAAACATTAATTAGTGTTCACTACATTCATATTTGTAGCAAGAAGATCGGTTTATAGTCATTATGCTTTAACTAAACGTCTAATCATCATAAAGAATATGGTACTAGGGCTCAGTTTATTAGAACTATGGATTTTACTATTAGGACTGAGATACATTTTATTACGTTTTCTATAAGATAAGGCTTTAATTAGTCTCACTTGTTTAATTTTATTAACTCTCCCATGTGTATCTAACGATACACCTTATATTTGGAACTCGCCTGCTGGCTCTCTATGCCTGTGTCAGTTTTAATATAAAAAGAACTAGCGGCGAATGGATATAAATCGTGTTATCACCAGTAGCTCGATTCTCGAAGAAAGTTTTATTGTATTAGTTACACCCTACGTAGGCAATAATGCCACTGGCAGCATTATATATAAAATAAAGCTTCCGACTAGGCACAAAGGTGCTAGTACCCATTAGGTCGACAGGCGATCGAACGTGGCAAGTCTGTAATTTAATAACTACTACGCTGAAAACTTTGCTGGAATCATACTGGAATATAACTAAATTTAAAGCGAGCCATTTAACAAAGTTACAGTTCCATCACAGTACGCCCTCTTTGTCTCCGACTGGCAAATTGACTTTCAAGGATACTGAATAGGCACACACTTAGTTAAACTAAATTACTTGTAGCTAAAAAAATGACATTGAAATTTAAAACTTAAAAAAAATACTTGTAGTTAATTAAGTAGTTTAGTCTACATTAGATTATGATTTGGTTAAATTAACATAACATCAACAACATGTTGCGTAATATTTCCGTACAGACCCGTCAAGGCAACAATTGTAAACCTAATTAAATGATCGGTAATTAATATTTCGGACTTATAATCCAGCGTAGTTCTTTCCGCGTTAGTGCTAAGTTAAAAGATAAATCTGAGATTAATGAAATACTACTTACGGCTCAGGTGTGTGGAATGGTGAGTTGGCGTGGCGAACGTATTGAGTAGATTGGAACACACGGAAGGCGAGGGAAGCAAGGAAATCGCGGGCAGTGAGGAGACCAGCAGCGGGGCGTAGGGTAAATCCGGTGTGCTTGCGTAGGAAGTTGCTCACATCCTCCAGTTGGGGAATGCGGTGAGGTACAAAGATATCCGCAGCCTGGAGCTTGCCGAAAGCAATCTTGTACTCAGTACAGGCATGTTTCGGCATCAAGTCCAGTACGGTGTTGAAAACTCGCATCCATGTAGCGTTTTCAGTTTCCTTGTAAGAGATGAAAGGGATAGCGTCTCCGTACTTGTAAGCGAATGCGATCTCTGCGATTTGCTTCCTACGCTCCCTGTAGTCTTTGTCGGCAAAACCAGGATGGTTCATATCCAATTCCGGCTCATATTTGGTCATGAGATGGTTGCAGTTGTCGAGGTCTGACGCGTGACGGGGGAACCACGGCGTTTTGGTGGAAATGTTATTTTCCGATACAAGGTCAACTCCAGCAAAGGAGGTCGACTGACGAAGAGATCTTATAAGTTGCAGTAAGTTGATGCGAGACATGCTGACTTTTACAAGAGCATCGAATTGGACTCCGGTGACTTGAGATGGACGTGTTTCTAGATGTAGGACACAACCCTTGTAGTTGTCGATGGTCTTGAGGATGCGTGCGAGGGAGCCCATCCCATCGCGCATACGCAACAAAAGGGCGGCCTGTTGGATAACTTGTTCTGCCTCGGGGGATTCACTTGCTGCATTTTGCAGGATCACTTCCTCCTCAGTCAGGGTATAATCTGTTAAAAATTATATATGAAATGAATGGAGTTCTATTTATTGTGAAAATTAAGTTACTACTTCTAACGACTCTGACTCATACTAACCATCGTCTGCTTTCTTATCGTTATCACCGATATCCGCATCAGCTAAAATAAATAAAAATAAAATAATAAAATAAAGATTAAATAGAAAATAAATAAGAATCAATACAAAAATTCAAATAAAAAAATTTAAGTTACCTAGGTGACCATTTTTAGTTTCATCTTGTTGGGTACCATCTTCGACTGTCGGGGAGTTATCACCATTGCCAATATGAATCCCGTCTTGGAGATATTCAGAGTCCAAGCCAGAGTCTAAATTAAAGAAATAAATAAAATAAAATAAACGAAAAATAAATAATAAAAAATTAAAGAAACCTCTGGTTATACCTCGCTGTTCCGATCTTTAATTGTCTAACGTTCGGCACGTTATTCACCTTAAGTCGACATTGTTTTGGTTTTTGTTTTGATAAATAAATAAAAAATGATACAATTGCTAAACGAGCCATTGTATCATTTATATTTATATCATCGCGTATATAACCTATACCTAATGTTTAACACTTTTATACAAAATACCTCGCTCAATTAAGCTTCAAGTCGAACGAGATGTTTATATTAGAAGAGAAATTATATTTTTCAAAATCATAGTCATAGGAATGCTGCATTATTTTTTTACATTCTGTGTAATGGAAATACGGTGATGATTATACTTATATCTTACGAATAATACCACAATTTATCAGATTTTAATATAGTGCATTACAGTACATTACTGCCGGTGATTTTGTCTATGGTGGAAATGCAAAAGATCTAAATGATAGACTTACCATTGGCGCGGGCGCGAGCCTCTTCCAGCACGCTTTGTTTGGTCTGTTTGACAACCAGTGTCTCGAACCGGGCATCGTCAACGAGAGAGCGGCGGCGAGACGGATAGCCGTTCTGTAACAATATAAGATATATGTATAAAAATTGTCACGTGCAAAGTATTTTTTATTCTGAGGCCATTCTTAAAAAAATCATACGTGTTACCGAGCATGTGAACTTTTTTTTATTATATTATGTGGACCGGTTGAAGTAGCACCTAGTACTTCAATATTAAGTGTCCAGTTTTAAAGCAATTTATAAAATAATGTTGTACCGTGGATGTGAAATAGCTTCACTTCCGCACTCAAACACAAAGGAGCCGTCTTTAAAACAGTTTGATCTTCTAAATCCTTATAAATATAAAGCGGTCACATCGCATTATATTTCATGTGCGAGTAGGAATTGCTTTTACGAAGTTCCTAAGCTTATTTCCTGAGTGTGGCCGGGCGTAAAGTGCTCCCATTATTCCCTCCCCGCGACCCGCGTAAAATGCGACTTCGTACGATTGAGATCTTTCAAAGGAACTCAAGTTTCTGAACCGCTGCGCTCGAATGGAGCCAATTATTCGAGAGTTGTTCTTACGACTTCATTTTACCTAGTAATGAGCCTTTGTGGCATTCTGAAGTTTAGATAAGTCTTTAAAAAGTGACTTAGAGTTTGTCTAGACCAAAACAGATTTTCAAAATAAAATCGATACAAGTTCAATTACGACTCCCTGTTATTCGCGCGATATAACTGTCCTAAGTTGTATCTTAAGACAGTACATACGGTACATTTGAAACATCTAAGAATGTAGACTTATAATTGTGCCTTACGTGTGTGTTCAAAGATTTAGTTTTCCTTATTTAGAGTGGATTGCGCCTTTAAGTGTGATACGAATGTGGGTGACAGGGTAATTTCCGCGGCGTGTTGTGTTAAGGAGCGGCGTTGACGCGAGTTGACCAAGCGCGCGGGCGGCGCGAGACCTAGCATTTTCCACTAGAGTGGCCGTGCGGGCCTAACTATGTATGTCAAGGGTTGCGCTAATCACACGCTTTTGTTACCTAGCCCCTGAAATGCAACCGACTTAGTCATTACCGAGACCTAAGCCTTTTAGCTCAAGATTATTTTACGCTATAGTAAGAACCTTTGTATTCAAATGGTACTTAATAAATGTATAACCGTTTAATCGCGTATCTGTTGCTCGCACATCTATGAAATTTAAACGTGTATAAACGTAAAAATAAAACATAAACATAAAAGTTACGTATTCAAAATATAATGCTTTCAAATTTAATGTTTAGAAAAAGCTCATAAATATTTATTTTAATTAATACAGTGTACATTTTTAGATAAGCATTATGCGGAAACAGTGTGGTGTGCGCGGTATTGTAAAGTTAAAGGTCCCTCTAACTGGAGCGGACAGGACTCGGAATCCGGTTGATTTAGCCTTGGTATGCCCGAGTGGCTACTTCACCATTCCAATCGTTCGGCCGGTAATTAAACCAAGCCAGAGAGTGCCGACCGTCGACCTGTACCTATCCACCCTCCAATATAATCCACCTATATCTACCTATACATAATGCTCCATCAATTAGGTTTTGCAGAATTGACGCTATTGGATTTGTAGCACCATGTCAATAAAGTAACTTTACTATACGAAATGGGTAAACAAAAAACTACCTATTAGCAGATTAATTCAAAGGAAGCTTGTTTCATCTACAATTACGACAAATGTATTTATTATTTAGTTTCCTAGATGATGCACCTGACTCACTACATCAAAGAACTTCTGTTGGTCAAGGGTATATACTTAAGGAGGTGGCCTCGATATTGTTTTAGTAAGACATCTTAGATATTGTGTTTGCGTGATGCTGTTCAATTAAGATAGAAACAAGTGCTGATCCAATTCAGTAAAAACTGGCCAGTGATGATTTAATATAGATGGTTTTTGGTAAGTAGTTTTTCCCTTGAAGTTTAAATCATTATGTACAATCAGTTAAAAATGGTTATTAGATCATGGCCATCATAAAATAAAATGATTCGTCAAATCGTTGATCGTTAACTATAACAAACCAGTTTTTTTTGTCCTTCAGTTTTTTTGTGTTTTATCTTGAACTATTCTGAACAACGAATTTAAAGCGTAAACTTTAATTACCTAAAACAATGCATAGCCAGGCTTTTTATTAAAGGAAACCTTGTTGCGTCCAGACTAATGTCAAGTCATAAGATTTAAGATTTTAACGATGTTGGCGAAGTGCAGTGTCTCGGTGAGCGTCGCACTGCCTTGCATTCCGACCTTCAACGGCCATGGAAATACAATCTGCCACCAATTTTAATGAACACATGACCATTATAATATGTAGGCCTAGTTATCGCACAGCGTTTAGTTATAACTAATTTTGAAAGACAACAAAAATTAAGAACAGTTAAGAAAAATGGTCGCAATGCACTTCAAAGTTTATTTGCACTTCAATTAAATAGATTTTAATTTATTGTTACTCGTAAATGGTTTTATTACAATGTGCAATTAAACTTGGATACAATTCGCAATTAGAGTTCGCTGGAGCTCAATGTCATTTATTTAAAGTAAAAACACCGTGGAAAAAAATATTACCATTATATTATGGTATATCCACTATATTATATACCCAACAATCAACAGGTGAATATAACAAAGATACCTACGTGAGGTGCTACTCAACCTATTGAATATTCACAATGGTAATTAATCTGCTAATAAACAATGAAGAGATTCTTTAGAGGTTCTGTTTTGCCGTAATACGTGGTAAATAGTACTGAGCTAAATAACTGGTGCGCGTTCATGAACCTGTCGCACACTTGTTTAAGTAAGTACTCGTGGTTTGTGGAACAATGACATAATATTTGTAATATTTATATTGTTTGGAATATTACATAATTTGTCACACGTTCATTTCCCAGTGAAAGTGTCTCTGGCATTAAATTAATTACTCGCGGCAATAATAACGTTGCGCAGGCCCTGTCTGCCGGCTTCTTTAATGAGGTCCGTTTAACTCCCAAGCTTTTGGACTATTACTTAACCTATAATTTTATAAGAGAAAATACGCGAATAATAACTTACTATAAATATTAATCTCCCTACGGGTCAGAATTTCGCACGATTTCTCGATTCTCCCTAAATAAGTGTTAGTCGAACAACAGACATAATACCACGATGATATAAAAGTTTATACGATATGTTAGCGAACTTGAGTGCGTTTTAATGACGTGAATAAAGGTTTATCTCTAGTAGATTCTTGAAGAATCCCTTATTAAATTATTATGATGGCCATTGTTAAACAGTAGCACAAGGGCGAATTGGACGTGTAATAACTAGGCGATTGTTATTAACTGTGATGATGGGATGATTAGCAATTATCGTTAATGATATTATGATCAAAGCTATTGTTTTATGGACTTTATTATATTTGTTTTTATGCATCTTATTGTGATAACTATGGGTTTATAGTACAATGTACAGATGCTGGTAATTTACATATCAATACCGCAATCACTGGCAGATTTTAACAGATTTTACTTTGATTAATGTTCTATGACTTATTGATTTAATCACAACCTACGTTAAATGATATGATGCGACCTTCGCTTAATATATCTTCACGGCTGTAAGTTAGTGAATAATGTTAATTGTTAGTTTACCGGACTACTTAATTATTCCAAATTACGATGAATGCTTGTTAAATTAATTAAGTTAACAAAGATGTTTAATTTACGATATATGAGTATTAATTTTTTAAACAATAAATTGAATAAAATCCTTGTATTACTTTGCGGCCACTGATGAAAATTATCACTTGTGGTGCTTTATCACTTGATTATAAACAATGATCCATTCGTGCCATTTGGATGAGCGTCGGTAATATGGTGAATGAGTTGTGATGGTGTGGGAATGGAACAAGCAAGGTGTCGCAGGCGGGGGCCTGCAGCAGGCGAGCTCCTCACCTCGATGCTGTAGGACTTCTTGATGGCGAACATTTCGCGGTTCTTCTGAGCTGCTGCGACGGCCATGGCTTCTAATGACACACCACTGGGAACGATAGGGCCTGAACGTGAATTCACTGCGCGGTTAGCTAGCGTATTGTCTGCGAGAGCTTTCTGTCACGACCACTGGCTTCTTGCCTGTCTGTCTGCGACTCGAGCTGTCGGATTACTATAGCTAACTAAACTTTGGGTTGCAAACAGACCAATGCATGATGACCGTTCGTAAGAACAGTTTAAATAGTGTTAGGCGCGCGCCTCCCACCCCGCAGCGCCTTTCGTCGCGCATGCGTCACGATCCGCGCCTCGCGCACCGCGCGCGCCCCGGCGCCCCCAGCATCCCCCGGCGCTGCATCATCAGCTGACTGGCTACACCATCAACAACAACCGCCAGATGCCATAGTTGAAACAATATTCATACTGGGGAAATTCCTGTACGTTACGCCACTGAAAATTACAAATAGGTCCTCTTTGTTTTATAATTATTAGAAAATAACTGTATAACAAAGCTATAGTGTAAGAGTAAAATACTTAAATAATTAATAATATCATAATTATATTGGTACAGAATAATAAATAATATCAAATACGATGAACTCTGCCTAATTTGACAAAAAATTTGGAGTTAAGTAAAAAATGTTAAGAATAAAATACAGTAGTGTTACAATTTTGTGTCTGTATAACTTAAAGGTTCATAACACTTTTGTCTAAATTATATGTCTTTTAGTGCACAATCATATGCTGAAAAACCTTGTAATAGTAAAAATACTATCATAATATTTTATAATGAAGGATCTAGGTAAATGTTAAGTTAGAACCGTTATACAAAGGACACTGTTGTTTCATAATAATTTTAGTACCGTCTTTTTTAATATTGTTTTATTAATTATAGTAATTATAATTGGGATTATAAATATCGTTTTACAAAACTATGCACTTCTGTTATATTGCATTGGAAGTTGCGCTCATACTGTAGGTTGAAAATGATAGTAAGTGAATAAAGAAAAAAGAGTGAACGAATATTTTAATAAATACTAACGAACTTTACTAAAATAGCTATTTACCACAATCGTTGTCAATGTTTTTGTTGCAACAAAGTAAATCTTAGCAGAAGGACAACGAACTTTACTACAATAACTACTTACCACATAAGTTGTCGATATCGATTTTTTTGTAGTGCAATTTGGGTCATATTATAGTATTACATTGTACTTATTTATTCATCACAAACACGTTTAACAATTACAAAACAATATTCTATAATTGTAGACTAGCTCTGCAAACCTAATTTAAAAAGAGTTTATAGTATTAAACATTGTATGTACTCTGGATGATAAGGTCCACCTTGGGTCTCAGTCTAATATTCAAAATTGATAATTCATATTAAGATCTACTAAGATTGCTATTACCCGAGATGGACATAATAATTGACATTACCGAGCTTACCTTCGACGAAACTCAATTTCCTTTCTCCGGGAAGCGACATTACTTAGAATTTTTTGCGACATAAAAATCGCAATATATACATGTTATGGCTTCATTCAGCATCTGATCGGGATATTTATCATGTATAAGGGATGAATAATGCCTGGTACCGCTAGATTATGAAACATGAATTTAGAACAATAAAAAATATTGAATAAATAATGCAATGTTCTCTCAATTCTAAACAACTAATTTGAAGGAATTACCTAATTACTATATCATAATTAATAGTATGACTTAAACACTGTGAATAGACGTTCTCGTGATAACAAGGACCGATGATTTTCTAATATAAGTATATTGATTTGGGTAAGTACAGACTACCTTAGTCTGTACTTACCCAAATCAATATTTTCGTAGGAGTATTAAAACATTTACTTTAGAATAGTCTTTAATGTAAGGCTACATTGAATAGACATCCAAAAAAATCTATTATAGTTTGTCATATTACTTGTATTCCTATTTCTAGTTATAAGGGCTTTGGTCCCAACTAACTAGACCGTTTTAGTAACATAAGTAAGTCCCTCACCCTAAAACTCACAAGGAATCACTAACTGAGATGGTTGGAGTGTATCAAATCTAAGTACTTTTCATATTAGTTGTAGCGATTTCATATTTATTCTCATTTTGAGTAACCCATCAACTGGTACATTTGTCCAGCAATCAAACATTTAATGAAATTATGATAATCAGGTATTTCGCGAGAAAGTCGTATTCAATATCATCCTATCATAATTGTTTTTTAAAGGGATCGTAATTTTATTTTAATATGAACAGTATACTATTTGTATTGATAACATTCTTATTTTAACGTATTGATAAACATTTTCAAACCCTAAATTAGTATTTTTCATGCCATAAAATTGTTATTATTACTAAAGGTACAAATTTCATTATGTGGAATAATATATGGTGATTCCCTTATCCTGTAAAAGCATTAAACCATTAGATATTTATTACATCAACTAATATTAAAGAGTACAGATGCTGGGCGTATTTCCAATTTCATAAACTAAATATTTTACCATTAAATTAGAAGCCCAGCTCTATTAGGACTTGGCCAATAATCTAGCATGGGTCTAGATTATTAACTAACTACCAGTTACATTTCACTACGGCAATTTAAAATACTACGAGAATATTAAAAATATATCACATAAGTGTTTCAAGCGTAGAATTATATAACT
This sequence comes from Pseudoips prasinana, assembly GCA_951640165.1. Classification (NCBI taxonomy): domain Eukaryota; kingdom Metazoa; phylum Arthropoda; class Insecta; order Lepidoptera; family Nolidae; genus Pseudoips; species Pseudoips prasinana. Next base: position 19,924,626 of record OX621234.1, on the reverse strand, counting down.
TATAGATTAAATTAACTCTCAACTGAAACGCCGCGATTTTCCCTATTAAATGTTGGCTATTATTGGTAACTTTGACGATCGAAGCAACGCGCTATAGGTACCAGACTTAAGATATTGCTTTGCTTTTAAAAGAATGGCACCGGAATATTTTGACTTTCGAATTCGCATAGGATAATTATTTGTATAACACATATTTCGATTTCTTTTGTGTCCTTGTATATCATGTTCGTAAGTCTTCCGCGGCACCGTCATTTCCATAGCCCGCACTATGCCGAGTTTATTAAACAACAATAACATTAGCAAGATGTTCTTCATAGCGGACTGTGCCCGTCGACCGTAACGATTTCCACGACGGCTTCAGCACTTCCCGGTTTTTTGGTTGTCTGCTATAACGTTGTCGCTACGTTAATCTCTTTACCCCAATAATTTGTTTTCCTTAATATTATCGTTGATACCAAAAGCCCGTAATTGGGAATTTCCAGCGAGCAATGTTTAGTTGCAAAAATGAAAAAATCCGGTACGGCAGCAGCAGGATCTATTTATCCGCTAAACCAGTATTTCTATGGCCTGCCTCGTTGGTCTAGCGGTAGCGTGTTTAACCGCAGATAATGAGGTCTTGGGTTCAAATCCCGGGTCGGGCCAAAAAGTGATTTTGGGATTTTTCCGTAAAAAGAAATTTCTCAGTATCAGCCCGAAGTCTGGAAGTTGGCGGTATTACACCCCCGTGCCTCGCAGAGCACGTAAAGCCGTCGGTCCTGTACCTGAACTCTTTCCGGTCGAGTCGCTAGGCGTCCCGTCGGATCATGAGAGTGATGAAATAGAAAGTGCCCCTGTGTTTGCGCACACACTTGTGCACTATAATATCAAGAGTCGCCGCCGTGGCCGAAATTCGGTCGGGAGGACATCAACATCATCATCACTTCTATGGCGTGGCTCTACTATTCTTAAGTGGGAGATTCATGACATAGGGGATTAGTATTCAATATTCATTTAGTGAGAATATTAGTTATTGCTTGCTTATCGTATGGGTAGTGGGAACCCTATTAATTATTGTCTAAATAGTAGTATTATTTAAAGTGGGTGCTTTTTTCTAATGCGCACCAACGTTCTAAAGTCAAGAGCGGCCATTTTAGAAGGTATTCAGTTTCAGTATTATGATTAGGAGCTAATACAGTGAAAATCTGGAACGGGTTACTCATGCAATTAATTTTATTTTGGATTCGGCTAACAATTTCATTAGGTACGTTACAGTTCACTATGTCCGTTTTAGTCGTTGTTTATCAGATATTACCAGACTAGTCTGGGAATTTTGTAATGTAACTAACGTTAGCATCTATATCTATATTAACCTTTGATGTTTTTATTCTAGTTACCCCAATAATTAATCAAGTTAATTAATCTTGATTTTTTTGTGGTGTTACCCCCTACTGCTTTAAGGATCATGTATAAGTAATATAAAGTTTTCAATACTGCGCCTAAATTATCGCTGTTCGTGTTGGATTCGAGTCTCATCCAATTAAGGGACTCAGGTAATAGAATGTATAGGACCTCAACCTACTGATATTGGCTTTATCAGCAAATTAACACTATAGTTTCGAGAATTTTTGATGGGTTTGACTCCTACCCAGAACATATATTTGTGTGCATGGACATTTCTGTTTGTCCTGAGTCTAGGTGTAATTATCTAATATATAATAAAAGTATGTATACAAAAGAAAAGTAGTTTATTTAATATATATATAAGTTATCTGATTTCCATTGTACAAGTTCTGCTTAGTTTGGGAGCAAATGGCCGTGTGTGAATAATGTCCCAGGATATTATTGTTATAATTATTCTTTAGGAAACTAATCACATGTTTAATAAAGTCGAGTTAACGTTACTATAGTTTATAAGGATTGTTAAATTAAGATAATTACTGTTTTAGCTGTAAATCTATAGAAATAACTTTTCTGACAAGTATTTCATTATGAGTATCTTAATTTGTGATTTTGGTTACCTATACAGTACCTCCAATATACCCTGTGCCGTAGATTAGACATCCGAAATTGGGTATAAGGTAAATTATTCATTATGTATTTTATTACATATTTTCTGATTGAAGACCATGAACTTCAAAACTTAGATTGACCCAAAAATCACTACGTATAATTGTGTTTTTTTCACAAAATTATTAAAACGATTAACATTGAAAAAACCTAATGATCGTAGGGAAAATCGTTTAAAATAAACACTATATGAATGACTCATTATGTTTGGTACGAGTATATTTTATATATGCATAATGCATGTAGAATAAATCTTGTTATTAGAACCTGAAATTAAAGTTGACAATGGAATAATCATCTTGTATAACCGCAATACGAGTAAGCTGTTTTAATGACTAATAAGGTAATTTCCAAGACCAGCTTCATTAATCCCGTGCTCATGAATGGCCAAACCACAATTCCAATTTGAGTATGCAATTGATTGCTGGTTTTATATCAATAGTTCTCATTTTTTACGCTAAGCTCGATTTTAATAACTAGACCGATGTTAAGGAACAGTCACACAGGGGCTCTACCGGCTAAGTCGCTGAACATCGTTTTCATAAATGGCGTTCAAATAAATAAAGGTTAGAAATGACTTAATAAATCGCCAAATCGGCTTCCATGAGCACATGTGACGTCATAAATGGTCCGGAATCGATTGTCAACGTTGAATCCGATTTAACGTTTGATTAAGTAATTTTTAACCTGTATTTATTTGAACGCTATTTAAGAAATCGATGTTTGGTAACTTAGCCGGTAGAGCCCCAGGTATATTCAACATGGCATCACTTTGAATATGGCTGGCTTGGTTATGGTCTATCAAGAATCATAATGGTTGTAATATCGATGAATTTACCAGTGGCGAAGGGTGCAAAATTTTATTTGAGTGGCTGGTGCATACCGATTGAATTACACTGAAGGAGGATCACTCAAGGATAATGTTTTAAGTAGTGAGCAAAGCTAAAAATTCTAAGCGTCGCGCGTCGCTAAAATTTTGCATGAAGATATAGAAAATACATAGTTATCATTTTCATATGTGTTCACCTAAGGTTAACGACAAACTTAAAAACATTTCATTTTATACATAACAATAATAACAAACTTTATTAGCTGAGCCCTAATTTTATTTCTTCTAATTTATGCACGCAAATAGCTTGTTTTTACATTATGTAATTTGAATGAAAATAGTGTTGTAGTTTATGTTTATATCCGAAGTAGTAATATCATTACAATCTATGGTAACCGTAGTGTCAACTAGTAAGGCGATTGGCACACTGCCCCGCATGATGCAGCGTAGTGCACGAGTGCGTGTTCTAACGTTCCTTGTAAGTATCTCTGTTTGTATAGAAAACACGCACAGTCCAACACACTGAAAGTGCATCTACGCGCGTTAATGCAGACGCCTTCTGTACTTTTGCCTATTGCCTATGCCTATTGTACTTGTCCTCTTACTGTTTCAAAGGCTAGCGGGATGTTTGGTGGATCACTTATACAAATTATAATCTTAATGGTACACCAACCAATACCATCATTCACATTTTATATATTTTCAGTTTTCGTTTTAATGTCAACCAACCAAGTAAGTTGATTTCCATCTAATTTTGGTATCCCTATGTTTGCCGTATTATTAATAATATAATATCCGGGTGGGAATCGAACCCACGGCCTGAAAGGCAAGCATTTACCATCATGCCAACTGGCCCGTCAATTGTTTTTAACATTTACTACTACGATACTACTCAGGGACTCTTTATGATATCGATAACTCATTATTTGGATATAACCCAGTATACTGAATTTATGAGTCTAAAGTTGAGGGTCATCTAAAATTCTGCCTTTTGTGGGTGTACTGCAATCGCTAGAAACAACGAGAGACTAGTTTTATAAAATAAAAACCGGAAGGAATTGTATTTTTGGCCCTACGCCACTGGAAGCTACCTTATCTGTTGCTGACCGTATCCGTGACGGTGGAGGTATATGTACGTAAAGCAACAAACCAATGCCAAAACACATGTCTTTACGTCACATCAGTTCCATTTTATTATAATGAGAAGGTCGTACCGGATACCGGTAATTCTAATCAAGCGTAACAAGAGAATTGATTTTTTGGAATTTTGGGCACTCGGGGTTTTTGTGCCAGTCAAAACCTATGACGAAACATAGTGGTTTTGATTATACATTTATTCATAATCATTTGCATAATAGCCATTCAACACTTCTATGTTGTCTACACAAATATGATAGCCAATCATTTGTAATAATTTAATCTATTTGCCTATCGTGATTATGTACTATAACTTTACCGTTAACACTTTTACTTGTTTTATTAAAGACATGTCTTATTAAAGAATTAAACTGGGTGTTTTCTATGTACCATATCTACATATTAAAAAAATAACTAAGACAGTAAAAAGTATATAAGAATTTCTACCCGTTCAAACTAAGCAAAGCTGTACTATGGATACTAGATCCCTGGTACAAGGTTTGCTTAGTTTGGTATAGATAGCGCTGTGTGATTTATGTTTCGAATATCTAGTAAAAACCGGCCAAGTGCGAGTCAGGGTCCCGCACAAAGGGTTCCGTACCATTGTCTATAAAAACAAGCAAAAAATTCACTCAAGCTTGCTGGGAATTTTTGACAATAGCCGATTATTTGAGTGTAATTTGGAAGTATTGTATTGCATCCTGGCGTTAGTGGTAAGGATGATGCAGTTCATAAATGAAAAACTGATAAGCAGATATACTTGTAAAACAACTGGTTACTTGAATGAAATCCTGTTTATTTGTGATCGCCAAAGGCTGTAAGTGAGTACATACATACGTGAAAGTACGAATGCTTGACCTATATCGCATACATCATTGTTGTGACGTAGGTATTATCGTGTTATTGTGTATAATATGTTGAAGGGAGTTGGAGTAATTGTGTTCGTTGGATCTTTAAGATTTATTTTATAGTATTTATTTACAGTTCTTTATTTTATTTGCTCCTCTGCATCTTAGCCGCATTCTCGGGGTTCTCCCCAGCAGGCGCTAAGAAAATAATCAATTCTGCCGTGATGATATGAACTTCTTAGGTTAGGTTAGGTGCGAGACCACAGACCCACCCAGGTGGCAGTAGGTATGAGAAGTGTCCTCTATTGCCGCCACCTGAAGGCAACTCCGGGAAGACAGTGATTTGTTTGTGGCGCAGCCGCTGTGCCAGACTGGCAGGGGTCGGTAATAGGGGAGGACAGTCAAGACCCCTCCCAGGGTACGTGTCGCAAAGGGGGCATGGTACAAAAGGAGGGCACTGGAGTAGGATACTCACGTTCTCGGGGCTCCACCCATCAGGCGCCAAGAAAGGTCCACGGCAGGTTAGGTTTAATGGGTGCGAGTCCGACATACCAACCCGCAGACATTTTTGTGGGTGGCACGCAAGGGCATTCCCCTTCCCTTAACAAAAAAGGGCATTCACCCCGCCTTAACAAAAATGGTGTTCTGGATTAACTAGCCTGTCAGCTGGATTGCTCTTTTATTTCTTATTTTATTCCTTTAGGTTAACAAACAATTGCGTAATAAGGCTTAATACTAATAAATTATGTGATATAAATAATCATCATCACGCAACCAGCACCGTTAAGCACAAGGTAACTAATAACTAATATATTTATGTAAGGCATAGGTAAACTTAAGGAAACACTGTTAATAAATTAACACTTTAAAATATTAAACCAAAGAACTTATTTAAATTAATATTAGGAACATAATCATCATATAAGCCGAAGGACGTCCACTGCTGAACAAAGGCCTCCTCCAAAGATCGACACACTTGCCGGTCTTGGGCTATTCGCATCCAGCAGTTTCCAGCGACCCGCACAAGATCATCGGTCCATCTTGTAGGGGGCCTGCCCACGCTGCGTCTTCCGGTTCATGGTTGCCACTCGAGATCCTTTCAACCAACATAATATGTTTAGAAAAATTGCGAGGTTAGGAAGAGAATTAAATATGCGATCCATTTTTTAAAATGCCCTGGGGCCCGGGCAAAATATTTATTTAGGAATTTAAATGTTTACGCTGTATAGATTCCAATTGGTAATTTTATTTCTTGTTAAATAGATTTCAGAAACTCATGAGTAGTAAAAATGTCGAAGGTTTTTTTAAAGGGTTTCAGCTACGCCTGAAGAAGTCATAAGCTACCTTTGGCTTAGTATGATCAACATGTGCATCACAATGTAACGTGGAATAAAACAGTTTGAGTAAGGGAAGCTTGCAATAAGGGAATCAATAAATTAACATTTATTTCGTAACTTTTTGCCATCATTATGTCCATTTTTACCGAGTAAGTAGTCAGAGGAATAATAAAGCAAACCGTTTTGAAACCAGTTCAGATTTTTCGGAGTAAATTAGATTATGATTAATCGAAATTGACTACGAAACGAGAATACTGAGTTTTAGGCAATTAGTATTCACTGCTCCAAACTAACTTACTTACATAAAAACACCCCACTTTATTTACACTATTTATAACTATCGCATCGAATTTGATAGGCCCAATTTTTTTTTATTCTTTCCTTCAAGAACAGCAGAATAACTGTTAAAATATAGGAAAATAAATAAATTAAAAATTAAAAAATATCAATGACATAGAAAATAGTTGTATCGAAATGAAAAATAAATCAACTGTCAGCACAGAACGTACGAGAACTTTCTAGATAGCTACCTATCAGTATATAAGTGATGAATCGCAAAATATTGTCTTTGATTTGTTTTGAATAAACATATCGAGGTTAACGATTTGTTTGGTTGTTTAGTCCGACTGTTGTTAATAAATCTTATTGCGCGAGAATTATTATTAAAAATACTGTGACCAAGAAGATCTAAACTTTCCCATCGAAGTCGTAATGCCATTAGGCTTCGTAACATTGCCAATCAATTCACTGAAGAAGAACGAGAAGAGCGCCGCGTTAGTATGTAGTAGAAGTTGTGATTCTCAAGAGGAAAGAGAGCTGCCCGTGAAACGGCTCCGTTGGTAATGAGAAATAGTCAAGTTTATTACACGATCAACCACGACATAATCTACGACGCGCAAGAAGAAATGCTTCAAGTGGTGAATTGTGAGGCATTGAAGCTTACTAGGGAAACTTGGATTCTGTTGCCTTAATGGTAAAGTGATATTGCAATTTGTAGAGTCCTTTAAATTTTCATTGATATAATAACATATAAAACAGAGTCGGGATAGTTACATAATTTATAACTTTATAAATCAAAGGAGGTACATAAAAATCAACTAATCCGGGTGGATGTTTAAAAGACTGTTGAATCTGTCTTCGACCGCAGCCGGCTGTCAAAATATCTACTAAAACATATTATAATATTTTAAGAAGTTAATTAATTACTCAACCATATTGCATGGATTTTGAATAATATTGCGAAAACGTAATGACTGATTTAGATATATTTTGTTCCTCTCGGCCTCGAATAAGTTTCCACGCCATTGGGAAAGTAATAACAACGCTATTTCTGATACAGGACAGTCAACTAAACAACCGGACTAACATTAATGTTTTTTTTTTTGTAATTGTGTGGAGTGGAAATTGTTATTTATTAATACCTACCAACCTTCGAGAAACCGTATAATAATCATCGAACGATCAATCAAATTAATTTTTCAGCTTCCAAGCAAATAATATAACGTACTTGGGACCCGTAATTTCAAAATTCAATATTTGTATTACTCAAAAGTTCCTTACAGCTATGTTTATTTTAAGATTTATCATCTAACTTACTCTCCTTCATATATAACTATCTTATCATTAACTATACCGCATTATTAGGCACATAATTGAATTCGTAAGTGGGTCGTTACTAAAATAAGAAATCAACATTGTTTAATTTCCATGACAACTTCGGTTTTCCCACGCTGCATTTGACATCTGATCTACAGGAACTAACTGATATTATAAAGTGTCTAACATACAAACTAAACATGGTATTGGTTTAGAGATGATGTGGGGATTTCCTATGTACATTGGAGATCGTTGCGAAATGTTGTTAAGGTGAGAGCTCAAATTGTCTGTGAACGCGCCAATGTGAGGTAAACCCACGTGAGTGACGTCAAGAATGTGTCATCGTGCGTCTATATTCCACTCGAGTCTGGAAAGTACGATAATATGCTTCAGATGTTCTATCTGGTGCGATGTGCACCTTAGCAAAGTAATATAGACCATTTATAAAAATAACTCGTATTTATTTAATAACGTGGTCATTTAACTGGACAATAAATAACTCGTATTTTTTTATTGTGACGTGTAGTACCGTCGCGTTGGTAAAACCAGTATTGCGTTTAAGTGTAAGATGTTACTTTCCTTAGCTCTAAACGGGTTTCGACCTTCATTTTTTATATGCACAAATTTAAGTACCACAATATATTTGACAAATTAATTTGTAATCCAAGTGTTATATTCTTAATGTGTCCTAGTAAAAACTATAATAATAAATGTGCAATTTAAAAAATAAAGTAATTATGCCAAGACCAATGAACTGGTATCTTTAATTTAAAGGACAACTTGTACGTACAATTTTGTGCCTTTGTATTATAGTTTGCTAATTTATAAAATCTGATTCACGAGTTTGATGATGATTCGCTTTTAGGATGATGACCCCTTTTTTGCAAAACTGACATTAGTGAATTTAACATTATGCCAAATTTATTACAGTTGTATGTCATTTGATGCTAAATTAGGCGCGTACTTGATATATTCATGATAATTTTATAAATATTTGGAAAAAAAATCTTAACTATTCACTTATATAAAGTACCTACTAGTAGTAGTATTAAGTGGGGGTTGTAAGTGATGTTCAAACTATTTTGTTGTTAGAAATCATTCTTCTCTGTTAAGTTATAAATCTGATGAGTTCAACGGCTTTTCTTAAGGGTCACAGTACATACACTTTTGTTCATGTTTTATGCAGCACTGGATACGTTGATTGTAAGTGTATAATATCACCTGTATTAATTACACATACACCTGTATTAATTATACATTTTTCCGGTAAAAATATACGAACTTATAGTAATTAAAGTAACGCGTTTAAAAACTTGTTTTAGATACACGTTTTGACACGTTTTAAAATTCAAAATAAATTTATTCCATTAAAAAGTTACATTTATGTGGAATCGACATTTTTTTTACACTACCGACTATTACCGAGAAACACTGCCAGAAAATTCAGTAGAAATGTTTATTTTTAATATTTTTATTTTAATATAAAATCACATGGTCTTAAAATGTGTTAATTTAGAGAAAGTCGATCCCAAGCCCTTTTAATAATAAATAATAATAATAAATATCCTGGGACATTATTCACACACGGTCATCTGATCCCAAACTAAGCAGAGCTTGTACTATGGAACTCAGATAACTGATAAACTACATATACTATTTTTCTTTTGCAAATACATACTTATATAAATAATTTACACCCAGACTCAGGAAAAACAGACATGTTCATGCACACAAATATTTGTCCCGGGTGGGAATCGAACCCACGACCTCCGGCGTGAAAGGCAGCGTATCTACCAACCACGTCAACAGGCCCGTCAACGTCCCTTTTGTCACTTAAATAATCAGAAGTTTAGGGCGAAACAGTATTTCACTCCGAGGCAAAGACTATTGCTGTACCTATACATGATTCTAAGCTATATAGACATATTGAACCCTTAAGTCTGAGGAGAGACTTTTGCTTCTCTGTGTGCGTTATACCGTCTTTACAATGGGATATGTACAGAGGAATTATTTGATTTGATACCTACGGCCAGCTTCTACCATCGCACCTCTCGCCACAGACAGGGAGTTCATCCTAAGTTCCTCGAAACTTTTCGATGACGTACGGTTCGCTTTCAGCGAAACTTCCTTTCAAGTACGTTGAACTCCCTGTTACGGTTTTCCCAAGAGACTACAGGATGGGGCCATTCAAAAAAAGAGTTGTAAGGTTTCTAAAGGGTCGGCAACGCGCCAATGATGCCCCTGGTGTTCCAAGCGTTTATAGGATACGGTGACCACATACCATCAGGTGGGCCGTATGCTTGTTTGTCACCTAAGTTGTATAAAAAAAAGTTAAGTAGTAAGCCCTGCTAGACAATTAATTTGGCTTTTATATTCCTTTTAAATTTATTTGTAGATAATTCTCTGATACCATTAGCTTTTTATAGAATCTTATACATAACATGACATACATACAAATACTGTCCCACAAAAGAGTTACTTATTTTATGGAGACGGATAGTATGTGACACAAGGTTATGGTTATATCAAGTATTTATATTATGAGTACCGCTCCTTTTACAAAAGTAATCTTTATTTCTATGTACATAAAGTAGATTTTCATATAATTTACTGATGTGCTACAGTCATAATGTTAACCTCTTTTAACTTTTTCTTAAATACCCTCACGGACCAAGTTTATATATAGCTCTAACAGATCTTGTCTGCAATATAAATATGGTGATAATGTCCGCAGATCACCCCGGAGAAGAATTCCATAGACCAATTATTTTCATTGTACAATTTGTACTATGAAAATAATTGAGTTAAACCATTCTTCATGTGTTCACATCAGTGAGCAAACTAATACATTCCACTGCGTATGCTGCAGAATTCAATTTGCCAGATATATTTGTGAACCCATTGTACTTTTGAGTCAATTGTGATACCCAAGAATACAGTAGTCTCAACAGGTGGCCACCTTTTTACATTAGGTGTAGAGATTTTATGGCTTTGGTTTTCTTGTCATTTAGCAAAAGATGATTGGCATTAACCTAATGAACAACTTCAGAAATTGCGTCGTTTACTATCCATCTTTATTTCTATTATATTATAGTAAATTTATCTTTATTATCCGATTATTTTAAACATCAATAAAGTATCATCCGCAAGCAAACCAATTTCATGCTTATCCCTTATCCTTATATAAAAATAAAAAACCGGCCAAGTGCGAGTCGGACTCGCCCATGAAGGGTTCCTTGGCAGCAAGTATTTCAGTTGATTAAATGAAAGGTAAATTGCGGTTTACGATTTATGACGTATTAAAAAAAAACTACTTACTAGATCTCGTTCAAACTAATTTTCGTTGTGAGTTTGCATACGGACACGAAAATGTTCAGTTTCAGTTCTATGTATAGGGAATCCCCGAAATTATTTTTCTTTTTCTATTTTTGTGTGAAAAACTTAATGCGGTTCACAGAATACATCTACTTACTAAGTTTCAACAGTACAGCTCTTATAGTTTCGGAAAAAAGTGGCTGTGAAATGTGGCTTACGGACGGACAGACAGACAGACATGACGAATCTATAAGGGTTCCGTTTTTTGCCATTTGGCTACGGAACCCTAAAAATAGGTCAAGTAAACTATTGGAACACTCATTATAACTGGAGATCCCGCAGACATTTTATAGTTTATATCGCCCTTTTGACTTCTATTACTGCCCATGAAAGAGGTCAGAAGTTTGCGAGCCTTATTCCTTGGCCCGTAGTGGGGTAGTTTTGTGACAAGAGTATAATGATATTCACAATCAAATGTTTTGGAAAAATCGCAAAAATGACACCAAATGTAACTTGCGAGTACCCCCAAGCTGCGAATAGACTTTTTAACACATTAACCCCTGCATCTGTGGTTGAAAAACCCTAGGTGAACCCAAGCTGTTTCTGGTGAATAAAATTATGTATATTCAAGTATCTGGGCAACTCACTAAGAATACGTTTTTCGAATATTTTACTGAGATTGGACAATACTTAGACCACTGGCATAAATTTAACACCTCTTCGTTACGTATTTTCCATACAGATGGATCTATCTTCGGCTAAACGGTAACGGACAGCCGACTACAGGTGTGAGATCAATTTTCTTTTAGTTATAATGTGTTATAACGATTTTATAAACTTTTTCCTTAAATGTATAAATTTGCATACTGTTCGAGTCAACTATTGCCATTGAAGAAACCTTGTTATCGTTTGGCTTCTGCATATGTAATAATGGCGTAACGGTTGAAAAGCACAAACAATCAGATTCTAAACAAGTTGATCTGGTTCACACGCATTTTACCTCGCTGACTCATATGACCGGTTCAGTCCATTTAAGTCTGAACTTTTGTAGATTAAATTGTAAAATAGGCCAATCTGCTACACAAGTCCTGAAATTCGCCCTTTATCTAAAAGCCTTGAGATCTTTTATTTCACTGACTTATATTACCTGTGCAGCCCATTTCAGACTGAAGTTTGTACACTTAATTGAAAGCAATGCCAATCTGCACCACAACTCCAGAAACTTTCCTCTTTTCTAAAAGCCTTGAGATCTTTGGTGGCTGTACCTATGTCAGAACGTTGAGTTCCGTCGATTTCGTTTAGAACAAGAAGCTTAGCAGCGGCTTCATATCTACTCCATTTATCACCGTTCATCGGGTTTGCTTGCTTACCATCTGCCATCATATATCCATCATATCGGGGTCTGAGGAGTTTATCTACAACGCGCGCATGTACGACACAATGTTATTTTATTGCTGTATCTACATCATCGTATCACTCTCTCTTCTCTTCCTTTTTAGTCGAAACTCTTTTTGGTCTGTTCTCTTCTTGTCTAGCAACAAAATGTGCCTTTACTTGAATACTTACTTACTTTAAAATTTTATCTACTGTTAGTTCACATCCAATTCCGAGTAACAAATCCCCCTGAAATAAGAAATATTACTTAAAAAATACAACTTTCTATATCTTATTTTCCGTGTCAGTATTATTTTATATATTAGGTCTTTACCTATGAAATTGCCGTTCTGCAGTACTGGCCATTTCAAATCAAAATAATTTTTGTTTGGCTAAGAATTCTAATTTCAAATTAATTTTATTTTAAAAACATGGATTCTTTTTTCCAAAAGTAGTCATTTCTTTATTGATTAGTGTTACATTTTCATCGCATTTCAATCTTTTTCGTCATCATGGATACGTTAAAAATTCGAGTAATTATGGAATATGAGTACCGTCGTGGCAGCAACGCGGCACAAGCGGCACGCAACATCAACGACGTTTACGGAGCTAACACTACAAACCAACGCACCACCTGTTATTGGTTTGCTCGCTTCCGTTCTGGAAATTTCGACCTGAAAAATGAACCTCGCGGTCGTCCGAAGACTTTGGTCGACAATGACGAATTAAAGGCGGTTGTGGAAGCTGATGATACACAATCTACGGCTGAATTAGCAGCAGCTTTCGACGTTAGCGTCAAAACAATATTGGTCCATTTGCGTCAAATTGGCAAGGTAAAAAAGCTTGACAAATGGGTGCCCCACGAACTCAATGATCGCCAGCGCGAAGTACGCGTCGAGACGTGCCTTGCACTGCTCAACAGACACACAAATGAAGGAATTTTGAACCGCATTGTTACCTGCGATGAAAAATGGATTCTATTTGATAACCGCAAGCGCTCAGCAAGTTGGTTGGATCCTGGTTCAGCACCTAAACAATGCCCTAAACGAAAACTTACCCCTAGAAAAGTGATGGTCACTGTTTGGTGGTCTAGCGCCGGTGTGATTCATCACAGCTTCTTACCAAACGGGGTGAGCATTACTGCAGATGTGTACTGTGAAGAACTGAGCACAATGATGGAGAAGCTGGCGCATCTCCAACCAGCATTGGTCAATCGCTCGTCTCCGCTGCTCCTGCACGACAACGCGCGACCTCATACTGCACAGCAGACGGTCTCCAAGTTGCAAGAACTGGGGTTGGAAGCTCTCCGTCATCCGCCCTACTCACCAGACCTTGCGCCTACAGACTACTACTTTTTCCAGAATTTGGATAACTTCTTGGCGGGAAAAAAATTCAATACCCGAGAGGCAGTACAAAATGCCTTTGAAGAATTTGTTGCCTCCCGTCCAGCTGATTTCTTTAAGAAGGGCATCAATAAACTGCCACTGCGATGGCAAAGATGCATTGATTGCATGGGTGATTACTTCGATTAATACAAATAAAAAAATTCATGAAAAAAATTCGTTTAAATTTTTTCATACAAAACGGCAATTTCATAGGTAAAGACCTATTATCAGCATTATCATGTGCATAACCGAAATATGTTCATGGCTAGACAAAGGCCTATGACTATGTTAAATAATTAATATAAATAAATTAAATAAATAAGGCCTCCATCAAAGCCTTCCGGAAAATTGCCGAGCCTGCGCTGCCCGCATCCAGTTCTTTATATATAATTGGTTTGTATTACTTTTCCTCTTACGCATACAATAGCTATACTTTTGAAATCACCTCATCAAGGCCTTGCCTATTAAATCAAAGATTTATCCTATGTTATTTATTTCCTTGTGAAATGTTATCATAAAATCTGTCAGCTTGGACTTTTTACTACGTAATGAATATATGAATAATATAATAATAATAATATCTTTATTCAGTAAGTACTTAGGTCTAATTAACAATTTCCATCTGTACCTGAACTAGGCTTGACGCCTGTATCTCAGGCAACAGTGCTCATTCTCCAATTCATGCAGTTATACTGAATTACTACTAACAAAAAGAAACTTTTAAAAAAAATAATAAATACATATCTTGAGTAAACTAACGCACTGGCATCTGATAGAAACTAGACAGAGCCTGTACTATGGCATCCAGACAACTGATAAACATACTTATATATTTCTAAACGCATACATACATTTTATGAATAAATTAAACCCAGACACAGAACAAATATTTGTGCTCATCAGGCAAAGATTTGTGGGGATCGAACCCCCGATAGTCAGCAGTCACGGTCACTAATCACAAGGCCAACAGACCAGTCACTCTCAGAATAGATGAGTAGTTTAGGCGTACGGACCCTCCTTATGCTTCAGTGCTTACTATGAAATTGGATAAATAACTGCTGAGAAGAGAGAAAGACCTATATTTTAAAATAGAATGTTAGCAATTTTTTTTTGTGGAAACAGTTGTAAAATATAGACGAGTTTATAGTATGTATAATTTATATTGTACAAGTAAATGCTATTGATGATTCTGATAAGTTATAATCAATCAAATCATATTATTTTACAATGACTGCAAAAACGAACTTAAAGACTTATTCTCTATAGAGGAAAAATATTTCGCTCAGGTTTCGTGTCTAAGTAGAACGAAGTAATCTTTATAATGAAAATTTTAATTAACAGACAGGTATTTATGTCATTAACCTTGAATCATTATTTCTTTTCCCTCTTTCTATCTTCATTGTTTATAGGAATTATCATTTGTGTTCCCCGGAAGAAGCAGTTACTTATTAACTCATAGCCGTACCTATTTCCGCTAAGTTATTTTTATTAATGTTATTATATTATTCATACCAGAGTACATACGTACAGTACGTTCGTAAAGGAACAAAATATATATTTAAAGATAAATATTTATACCCGTTCTTCTGAAAACAAACCTCTAACTTTTGACATATTATTGAAAATTGAATTTTAATTACAAGTATGTGAGATCCATTTTTTTGCAAAACTTTATATCAAACTTTTGGTTAATATAATTTAAGTCATTAATATTAAAATCAATTAGACGTAGTTACAGATCGACTTTGAGTCCAAGTTGCACGTTATCAGTGATCCCTGTTCGGTAAGATAACTACTAATAAAATCGTTACTATTTTCGTCTAGCCGTGTGGTTTTCGGCCTTGAAAGAATAACAGGGCAACCCAAAATATCCACTGGATGTCGTAAAAGGCAACTAAGGGATACTCCAGGTAGTCGGGCAGCAGCGTCACCTGTGTACTAGCTACCACCTAACTGCGGTCGCCAACTCACATGCCAAGCGTGACCACGGCAAACTCCTTCAAATGGTAAAGTTATAGCAACCTTTTGAGGAGGCCAGAGTATGTCCAGCCGTGGACGATATCAGGCCGATGACGATATATGACGTTACGTCTAATACAATCCAGTGGCAATATTTCTGATGGTAGCCGCATGTGTAAACTTCTTTCTATTATTTTCGTATCCTTTCGGAATCAGAACTTTACTCTCCATCTAAACTGTATTCTCCATCTCAAGGAAACCCTATTTGAAGTTGTCACTTTGTAAAAATGGAAATTAATATAAGTAGTCATGGAAGTCGCGACACATAGTCCTGCTTCCGGATGTAAGTGGCCCATTGATACAATCAGCTAGATCACTAGAGGTAGTATTACATTACAAGGTCAGAACACAGATTCATCAATAATTCATATTAGTAGGTATAACTATGCAGTACCTACAAATGTTATAATAGTACTTGGTGATTGCAATTATATTTTATTTATGAACAACGTTTAATGCAAGTAACTACAGGCGAACCACCATGTTATTTATGTCTAGATCTCTCAGCTAAAAGTTATTGTTGGGTACAGTCGTGAACAAACGCATCACATGAAGACAATCAATATTGGCAAATTCGTTGGTCGTTCTGGTAAATATATTAAACTAACTACATCCGCGTTAAATAAAAAAAAAATAGGATTTCCGTAAAGTAAATTACTTTACTTTGCGGAAATCAATCAAAATACAAACATGTAGAGTGAATCCCGCTAATGATCGGTTTCATCAAGCTGGTATGCAAATCGCACCGCCAATAAGCAAAATGTAATATCTGTAAATTCGTTGAGAATTGTGACGTACCTAACAGCAGAAGGTTTCATTATAACACTCCCCCAGCAAGGATGGATAACCAGACGGAAAGCTCAAAATTTTAAATATCATCATTTGTTTAAGAGATATTTTTTTTTAATTAAAGTTTTGATTTATAAACCCACCAAACTGCGTTACATTTTGTCGGCGGGATTAGCTTCTTTAGTCTTTCTAACTCTCTAGTCTGACTATTTCTTTTATATAAGAGTGTTTGTGTGCTTGTGAGCATTGAGATTCGAGCAGACGAGCAAAGTGCGCCTGCTGTATAACCTTACTGAACGCATAAAATTTACTTAAATTTAATTTGTTATTTGATTGTTTTTTTTTAAATCAAATACTCCGTCTCTGTCAGAGGACTACCGACCGCATACGTTTTGAACGTTGAAAAGTTTTACAATCCGCATATAAACGTCAGCTTCGCGCATAAGGTAACCTTTATGCGCGAAGCTAACGTTTATATGCGGATTGCAAAACTTTATAATAATAATGCTCTTGAGCCAGTAAATATTTTTCCCCAAGTTACCTTCAATTTAATATTCCTACTATACTAAACAAATTATGCTAAAGGTATAGTTATATGTCAGGAAAATATCAGGACTATAATTAAATATAGGTTTGGACAGTTCCTTATCCCGGGGCTCCGTTAAACTGGGCAGTCAGTTGTCAACTAAGCAGTCAAGCCTTGCACGATGTTCTACTTTACACCTTACGTAAAGTATTTGAGAGTTAATAACGTATATTTTTGTAATTTTACTTGGTATAAAGTCAGCTTACAGACTTAAAGTAATGAGAAAAATATGTTACGGGGATTCAAGTTTTTAAAAAAATGTGAATTCTACTACCAATATTTACATTAAGTATATATAGACATATTTTATACATAAAAGTATTAAAATAATCACACTAATATTATAAAGGCCAAAGTTTGTAAGTGTGTATGTTTGTTACTTCTTCACGTCTAAACGGTTGGAGCAATTTTAATAATGTTTGCTGACACCCTGGATTAACACATACGCTATAATTTATAAAGTTTGACGCAGGATACCGCGGGGCACAGGATGTTTTTTATAATAATAATAATATTAATAACACATTATTCACACACCTTCATCTGGTCCCAAACTAAGCAGAGCTTGTACTATGAACACCAGATAAGATAACTGATATATTACATATACTACTTTTCTTTTGTAAATAAATACTTATTTAGATAATCACCCCCAGACTCAGGACAACGGACATTATAAAAGAACAATATTGTAGCGAAGTGATTGTCCTAAAAATACACATCGTCAAAAGTGTGTAGTTACATATTTAAATAAATAGTGGACTTTAATTTTGGATTAAGGAGATAATGTGGATTAAGGAGCTTAATTTACGTATAAAACTTGATAAAGTATAGAGAATGAACATTGCAAAATACACAAAAAGTAGATTGACTTGGAATACAAGAATAACGATCAACCGACGCGGCGACGCATTCTGTATGAGGAGCAAATAAAATACTTTTCGTATTTCCCAAACAATTCTTATTTATTTTGTTCAATTTGATGGCTCACCTTTAGTTTTATCCACTATTTATATTACAGCTTGTATACAAACTGTTCATTAGTGTGCCTTACCGACCATACAGGCTCAACGTATGACGTCCAACTTTCTATTCTAATACATCAATGAAAACCCCCAGCGTCTGAATGTGGAAATTCCAAAATTCGCAAGTGGCGCATACTATACACACTACATATATGAATGATGTAGGTCGATGACCTAGTGATGAGATCTTGCGTTCGTCTGCGCGAGCAGGAAGTGCATTTAATAGCCGAAAGCGTGAGTAACTTCGAAATAACAGACAATTTGCACGTTTACTTTCAAACAATACACGACCCGACCTATTTTGGATTACAAGTCAAAGCGATTGTTTACAAGATTTTTAGGCAACTTCAAAGACAAAAGACGACAACGTCTGCGGCTCTAGGTGAGAGTAATTTAACTTGTGGCGACCCAAAGCGATATTTAGTAAGTATTAAGTTCTTTTCTTTAAGTCGCTGGAAACTGCTGGATGCGAATAGCACAAGACCGGCAATTGTGGAGATCTTTGGGGGAGGCCTTTGTCCAGCAGTGGACGTCTTTCGGCTGATATGATGATGATGATCATGAAGTTCTTTATTGTTGCATGTATGGTTTAACATCTTTGACATATGTATGTATTTCCGATTTAACTCTAACAAGAAAGCTCTAAACGTACGCGGGTTAATAAATTTCTCACAATTATTTTGAATGTAATGGCCATCATGGTTTTCTTTTTTATTTTCTACCGTATATATTTGCCATGGTTGCGTGAAATCTGAAATAAATTTACCTAATGAGGACACCAGTAGGCAAATATATTTCCGCTAGACAATCCCACGTATAAATAAGTTGGGAAAATTATCCAAATATAATTTAGTCTATGGTCTAAGCAGTCAAGAACACAAACTCCCAGTTATCGGCCACAATGACGCACGCGCAGGTTAGCGTTTGTGTGACCGCGTGTTAAAGCACTAAATTTATGCGTAGAACAAATGAGGAACGATCTGTGCTTCAAGCAACTTTTGCGACTTACCCGCGCGTACGCCCGCGCTGTCTGTGGTCGTGAACTCAAACTTGTTTCGCCCCTATAAAAATGCAGTACTCACATATTTTTTTTACTTTGTTTGCGTATCTTAAAACTCGTTATTACAAACATATTTATACGATTCATATCAAATACTAGTGAACCGCCCCTGCTTCGCATATATAATAAAATAGTAGTAGAAAAGTTAACAGAGAACAAAGAATAATCAAAAAAAAGAAAGGTATTGTGACTTAATTATAATAATTATTTTTCAAGGTAATGTTGAGTTCTACATGTACATTATTTTATGTATCTTCGAAAGCTTTCTCAGCGCACACCAAATAATGCTTTTGTAAGTCTATTTTAGGTACCTTGGGATCAATTATAATTATTTTTGTACGGATATCGTTTTTTTTAAGTAAATATCGCCCAGTTTCTGGCTGATAATGTAACATTCTTTAGGTGAAATAATTTTTAAAATCAGTTGAGTACCTGGTTTTTGAGATTATCCATTACAAACAAACATACAACAAATTCTTTTCTCTTCATAATATTAGTTTAAATTAATCCACCTATTACATATTTTATAACGAACACCAGAGTAGCGAAAGCAAAATTATCCGCTAGCATCCGCAGTATGTGCGTTATATAACAGTGCGGATCAGGATAGATACTCAGCACAACCCACTTGATTCTAGAGTTTTTAAAATGGCCTGGTATAAAGAATAGTACTGTCCGTAATAACTAAGTTATTATTAAACATGCATTCATATATTACTTCAATCAAATTAAGCATGCGTATACAGGACTCACACTCAATCTGTTGTTAGAATTGATACCTAATATTAATTAAATAAAAGCTACTAAAGAATAATATCGATTATTCATGTGGCAACACCAAGAGGTTACGTTTGACAGGGGAGTTTTGGCGCCAACGCGGAAAAAGACGCATCAGGGCATTGTTTCATTTTCAAAAACTGGTGTAAATTCAAGTTTTTATGTGTAAATATGGTGGATTTTTAGACATAACATCATAGACAACGTACACAAGTGGAGGAAAGTGCCATATTGCCGTGAATTGCGATTTTCTGTGTTAAATTTAAAACTCCATAAAAGCCTCTAGTAAAGTCTCCACTGCTTTACTGGGGAACGACAAAGACTACGTATGACTTGACTGTGACGGACTTTACTTGACATAATGAAAATAAATGTAATAAAAATATATTTTACGGAAGGCTCATGAGGCCGAAGAAACCAGAGCCGTAAAACTGAATAAAAAAAAAACTTTTGACAGGCAGATGAACTAAATGGATCGAGGTTTTGGCGCCAACGCGGAAAAGGACGCATCGAGGCTATGTTTTATTTTCAAAAACTGGTGTAAATTCGAGTTTTTATGTGTAAATATGGTGGATTTTTAGACATAACATCTTCGACAACGTACACAAGTGGAGGAAAGTGCGATATTGCCGTGAATTGTGATTTTCCGTGTTGAAACCAAAACTCCATAGAAACCTCTAGTAAAGTCTCCACTGCTTTACTGGGGTAGGACTATGACTTGACTGTGACGGACGTGATGGACATGATTGTGACGGACGTGACGGACATGACTGACTGACTTTGAAACAGAAATATTATAACTGAAGACGAGGCGGTATGGTCACAGACCTTAGCCTGCCCAAAGAGGGCAAAAATTATAAAAAAAAAAAAAAACTAAATGGATCGTCACTTTGTCCCGCAGCCCCTGACGAGTTCGTTATGTCGACATAAGAGGATGATAGGCTATACATATTTGTTGTACTCGAGATAACTATTATAGTTTCGTCGTAAAAAATGTTTAGCTATTGCCTGCATATGGATTTTTGTTAGGAACATGAGCCTTTAATAGAGATTTTCTGCTGTCGTTGTGATGTATGTGTGATGTGATGTATTTAGAAAATTTGCTTCGGCAATTATTATCTATAATAGTGCATAATAAAAAAAAATGCGTGAAAAATATCCATGGTACGTTGCTACTGTTTTTTTATTTAACTTTTTTACTCAAGTTTTATTTCCACTTACCTCTACTATGTGGTTACTTTTCTATTTATAAATAGAAAAGTAACCACGATTATTTTACGTATAAATACGTAAAATAATCGTCGCGGGTACTTACAAATTATACTATAAACTACGCATTAGTACGCATTAGGTGCCATTGTTACCCCGTTGTCTATGAAATTAAAAACAACTAACTACCCGTCGTTAGGATGGATCGATGGATGTTTTTTACTCATTCACGCAATAACTACGGAATGAATTTTCATGAAACTTTTAGTTAAATTAGTTTATAGAACCTAATCAAACATAGGCGATATATAATGTATAAAATTATATGCAAGTGAAACCGCGCGGCACAGCTAGTAAACTAGGAAAGATTTACTTCTAAAGGATACGAGGGCTTCGTATCCTTTTTCCTAACTAATGAATCACCCAGCTCCTGGCATATCAATTAATTATCCAAACAACAATATGTCACCGGCTAATTCGACTTATGTGTTTATTATTATCCGTCATAAGGACAAGATAATCTCTAATAAGATCTTTGTTCGCTTAAGATAAGGTTACATACGATTTCCACACATCTAACGTTAGACACCATACGAATACTGAATATTTGAGAGGGCGCTAGTGCCACGTAAAACATCGGCTCCGTGTGAAAAAAAAAGAACTTTTTCCAACGGTAAATAATAACGATACAAATCGTGGTAAACAAAACGGCGAACAAAACTTTTTACTGGCGAGCTATACGCTCGCCAGTAAAAAGTTCCATACAAAACAATTTTCAGTGTAGTGATAACCACAACCACTATAATTTCCAACAAGTGAATAATACAAAACGTATATCGACAAACAATAACGAATACATACCTACAGTGCTAAGTGCAATAAAATAACTCATCATCGTCATATCAGCCGAAAGACGGTCACTGCTGGACAAAGGCTTCCCCCAACGATATCCACAATTGCCAAATATAAATAAGTGGATAATAATATTTCACTTTGCAATTGGACGATGATTTAGTCAGCCTATTTGGAATAATAATTAGAACCATACATCTTCTTTCACTTAGAATCACTCACGTCACGGCTTACAGAGGAAGTCCGAGCTTAGGTCTAAGTCTAGATGTATATTTGTAAATAAATGTGTAATTTTACAATAATATACATTCGCTCAAAAAGGCACAAAGACAATTGAAGTTATCAGAGACATTAAATGATAGTAAAATGGACACCGACTGTGTGATGTATATATTACGCTAGATGGCAGCATGATAAGCTTGCAGTACTTTGCCGATAACGAGAATGATATACAAATGCGTATGTACAAAATCGCGATCGAGATGATTAAGCAAGAACGCCTAATAGCGTGCATGAAAAAAGTACCAATCAATAGAAAATACACAAACCAAAAATACTATTCAAAAACCATAAAGTGGTAAATCATTGGCAGTTGTTTTAACAAAAATATTCAATATTTTAAACAATCCACATGGCATTCTCGTGGCTTGATAGCGATATTAAAATAACACGTCACTGAATAAAACAAACTCCACGAGCTACGATGACTTAAACAGATATACTAAATAAAAAATGTATATTTATCATTCATCTATAAGCCATTTAATAAATCTATCATTCTTCCATGGTAGTTCTCTAATACGTTTAAAATATTTCATTGTTTAACCACTTTATAAAAAAGGCGATAAAACCGATATGATTAATTACCGACCAATTACACTCATTTCTTAATAGGAATGAATATAAGCATTTTATTGTGTATGTGCTCAAAAATATCGTTTTCAAATGTGTTTGATATAGTTGTCAAAGATATTTAAAAAACATTTCATTGTGCAATTAGGGCCACAGCCACTTTTTTCCGAAACTATAAAATAAAATAAAATAAAAAAGGTTTTTATTCACGTAGACTTCAAAAAAGCGCTTGTAAATAGTCAGAACATGTTTGTAGTATTATAGTTGTATACATTATTATTTCTAGTAACATAGATATTTAGGTACACATGTATTGATAGTATTAAAACATTAATAAAATTTATTTTATAACAGCAATGATATTTAGCTAGCTCGTATCAAGTTATTGTCAAGAGATTATGTTTAAGTTTAATTATCTAGTTTAAGTCTAATTATCTAGTTTAAGTCTAATATTTGTAATACATATTGGCAATGGTTCTGTCTATATTAGGGTGATATTATTATGACGGACCTTGTGTTAATAACGACGGTCGCGCTTTAATGCTACCACCGGATCCAATGCGCCCCAACTGAGAAGACCCAGCGAAACAAACTCAGCGGGTGTCTCTACTACCGGTTTCAACACGGCCCAGTTGAGACGCTCCGGCGAAACATACTCAATGGGGCATATACACGAGATTTGGTCCATTTACTGTAATTATTTAGCAGGCAAACACAATGTATGCTCGATCGGTTGTCTGATTATTTATTTATTTTAGGTTTAATATATTAGAAAGAGAAAATAAAAACGTCAAAATAAAAGTAACATTAATCATTTTGAGACACAACCAACAGTTCTGAAATTCGTAGAATATTTAAATAATAGATAGTTTTATTACAGATAGTTCATGTAACATAAAAGATTACTCATGTCTATATGGCTATAAGATCTCCAGCGCACTATGTGCAGGTAGATGCCGACCGCCAAATGTCTTTATCGTCAATGTAATCCTTAGTAGTGTAGTAACCCTTAGCCATAAGTTCACGTTTAATGTGTGACTTAAACTTATTATCAGGTAGTTTAGTTATATGAATAGGGAGCTTGTTATAAAACCTAGTACAATTTCCCATGAATAACTTTTTTGTTTTGCTAACTCTAAAGGCTGGTATAGCTAGTTTGTCCTTATTTCTTGTATTGACATTGTGCAAGTCACTCCGTTTTTTATATTTATATAATTTTTTCCGCACAAACATTATATTCTGATATATGTATTCAGATGGAACAGTAAGTATATTTACCTCTTTAAAAACGCTTCGTAGAGACTCGCGACTGCCTAGATTATAAATAGCTATAAGAGCTGTACTGTTGAAACTTGGTAAGTAGATGTATTCTGTGAACCGCATTAAGATTTTCACACAAAAATAGAAAAAGAATAATAATTTTGGGGGTTCGCCATACATAGAATTGAAACACAAAAAAAATTATTCATAGTACCCATACATGAGGGGTATCTATAATGGGTCTTCAAAAATGATATTGAGGTTTCTAACATCATTTTTTTCTAAACTGAATAGTTTGCGCGAGAGACACTTCCAAAGTGGAAAAATTAGTGTCCCCCCCCCCCTGTAACTTCTAAAATAAAAGAATAATAAAACTAAAAAAATATATGATGTACATTACCATGTAAACTAAAATTAGTTTGAACGAGATCTAGTAAGTAGTATTTTTAATGTCATAAATCGTAAACCGCAATTTACTTTTCATTTAATCAACTGCAATACTTACTGCTGCGGAACCCTTCATGGGCGAGTCCGACCCGCACTTGGCCGGTTTTTGCAATACCAAATACTATATGTGAGTTTATAAATAAAAAAATATCCATTACGGCAATTTTTCTAGATATGTCAAAAGCATTTGACTAGGTGTTATAGAGCTTGCTTCTTCAAAAACAAGAATAAATTATATTAGAGGAAATGTGCTAAATTGTGTAAGATGTTATTTAATCTCATGATAAGGACGACATAGCGCATATATATTTATAGGTATTTATCAATAAATGTAAAACTTATAAAATAATTTATAAATGATTATAACTGCAATCACTAACTGTACAGATATTAATAATTTATTTTCACATAGATTATTTGTAAATTGATTATCTATCCACTCTATATTACACAACTCATAAACTAGTTCAAACTACAGAAACATTGATCAAACAGCCATGCTGTTACTATGGCTTAAAGAGCTGTAGGGTGCTTAATTATACAGCTTATATTTCATCGATGACGGTGAAAGGATGTGCCAAAACCGTAGGAGAATTGTCTTATGGTTTTGACATATGCCACTAGGTTTTAGGTATGGTTAGAAGAATTTTCATCGCGAACGGTAAAAGGATATTCCTTTCATTACAAGACCAGTTCGTAGTTTGTCTGTAAAGAACCCTTTTCTCACAATCTTTCAAGACAATGCAAAATATAACAATACAAAATAATATAAATAGGTACAGCATATTTGACAGTATCGGTGTCTATAGCTCTTTTTTCGGTGCTTAATTAGGAAATATAATATAGAACGAAACAACGCTACTAATTTCGAAATTATATATTCTCTATATTTTTGCATTACAGTCTGTTAAGATGCCTCGGATTACATAATTATATTATAACCCTCAATGTCTGGATGAAGAACCAATTTTCGCGCGACATCCTGTATAGAACAGTTCTCGGTCACGCAGATATTTTAAATTAAAGCTTGTAAAAATATTGCGACTTAAGAACCAGGCCATCTGCCAAAATTAACATTTGATTATGTAAGCAATTGTTTAATCTTTTCCTTTAATTTTAACCACAGAATATAGATAAGCGTTAACTGCGTTAATATGACTTTGACAAGCACAAAATAATAATAATATATGTTAATGACAAAGTTTTTAATTAACTTAACTGCTTATTTATTTACAATTTCTCACGTGATACATCCTCTCGACACTTTTTCGAGTTAATCTTATAAAACTAATGTCACTCATTATGAACAGCCGTGAAGTGGGCAGATTAAGTCACTTCATACGGCTTTACCAAAAAAAAGAAAATAAAAGATATTACATACAAGAAAATAAGAGTCAAATTATTATTAAACATCTTGGTTTTGCATATTAATTTGCTTTTAAAGCTGAAAGCTGTATAGTTTGAGACCATAAACACGGGAAGAGACCTATTAGTGCTCCTACGGTAAAATACCTGAGGGCTAATAGTATATATAGCTGGTCTTGCTACGTGGGAAATACCCTATGTCGAGGACGGTAAGCTAATTATGTGTCAATGTACAGTCTCAAGCAATCACATATGTCGTATAAATGCTTACTAATATTCCAAATTTTCGAAGATTTTCACAAGTAATCAGACTCATTTTTTTAAACTAGCCCCACACTCTTACCCGCAATTCATGTAAGCCACGACAAAAATTGGCACACAATGAAATGACACTGAGCGGTAACGCCAAAGCATACACCGGGGTTTCGCTTTCTGATAAAGGACAGTTTAAGCTAATAATAAGTTATGTACTTTTCGATTCTTGTGATTGTACATGTCTTGTTGATACGCCATTTCTGCGGGACTGGAGGCATTATAACTATATTATCAACTAAGGGCAAGTTCAAGAGCAAGGCCATGTAGTATTAAGTGGGTGCTAAGAACAAAGTGGATCAGTGAAAGTACGCGAAAGATAATAAATAATATTTCGCCTAATATTTCTATTAGGCTTATTAATTACTGGAACATAGGTATCTACTCAGTCGGTAAAATTAGCCATATATACCATACATAATGTACAATTTGAATAATTTACTTTATCATGTTTTTCAACATTAAATTCCATTTGATATAGTGATCACCGAACAAAATAAAATAAATAAAAATTCCGTGAAGTACTAGCTATAATTGTGCACCGAAGATCTCTTGACTTTCTATTATAATGTATATATCTTATCTTTAATATATATATATATATATATATATATATTTAATCGTTCTATTATTCAAAAAGTTATTAAGTGAGGTTTTTTGAACACACTCAATCCTTAATAACCAAATTTAGTTGTAGGTAGTAATTGTAGGTACTCACTATTACTAATACCTAATTTTGTCTGTTAATGATTCTAGATGACTTGAAAAATCTGTGTAATTACAAACATCTATTTCTGTATTAGTCACGTAAATATCCTATATATAGCAATAGTAACTCATTCGTTACTTCGGAGACGAGGGGTCGGCGAGGTAGATTTTATGGAGTTTATGCGGCACAAAAAATTGAGAAAATGTAAACGTTAAATATGACCTTCGATGACTTGTCATATGACTCTATCAGAATTTGAGGTTTCAGTACTCAAACCTGAACCCTGACTTGGTTGCTAGGTCTTCTCAGTTTGGCTGATTTAGACCTGTAGATATTCTTAAAGCGCGATCAGTTTTGAACACACGAGGGCCGCCTATATAATAATAATATAATTCTTACTTCAATATAGACAGATCGATTAAATACTCGTTTAGTACCATAAATATTAATAATAATAATATCCTGGGACATTATTCACAAACGGCCATCTGATCCCAAACTAAGCAGAGCATGTACTATGGAAACCAGCTTACTGATATACTACTTTTCTTTTGCAAATACATACTTATATAGATAAATACACCCAAACTCAGGACAAACAGACATGTTCATGCACACAAATATCTGTCCATGGGTGGGAATCGAACCCGTGAAAGGGAAAAGCAAGCACCCTAACAGGCCCGTCATATTGTGTTGTACCACGAAAAATATAAAATGTCTTTCTGTCTTTAGCTGTTGTTGTGTTATAAACATTACGTCCATGTAAAATATCTGAACACTAATATAGATCACTGCGCAAACGATACGTGAGTACGTATTATTTAAAATAATGCTCCACTGTTGGCTACTTGACCCTAGGAAAATTAATTTAGTGCGTATTTCCGCTCAGTTTATTGAGTTTACTAGACTTTAGACAGTGTATTAAGAGAACATATTTTTGAATTTTCTCATAAAGGTGTCTGGTTAACATTGCTTAACAATTGTTTTACCGTTCATCTGTAGTTAATGGGTTGGGTCTACAGAGAGACTTGCTCAGCGTACCGACGAGATCGAACCTGTTCAAACTTTCCCCTGTGTCTGACACATTAATTTAATTGCTACAGAAGTTGTTATATTTTATCACCGTAGCCTGGCCATATTCTCATAGGTTGTGTAAAGATATTTGTGTAAACACACGTATGTACCAAACGTGTGTCTATTAATCCAATAATAGATCAGTCAATCAATCAAAGATCAGATCCATAATGGACCATGTCCGAAATAACACAATTTTAATTTAATTAAAATTGGCTTTATTCATTCACTTAAATAAATAAAATTATGTACTCTGTTTAATTCACTAACCTATTATTGGATACCATTGTTGTGAGTGGATACCATTAGAGTGGAGAGTAATCTGTATAATGGAACTTTAGAACCAACATCTGATACAATTTTCAAATTTACTATTGGTTACGCATTTAAGGACTTGGAGGTTCAGTGAGTATATTTTCACTTTTCACGCGAAACAAGGACATCTTCTGGTATCCACCATTAGAGTGGAGAGTAATCTGTATAATGGAACTTTAGAACCAACATCTGATACAATTTTCAAATTTACTATTGGTTACGCATTTAAGGACTTGGAGGTTCAGTGAGTATATTTTCACTTTTCACGCGAAACAAGGACATCTTAGTCGAATTTGGGACTTCTTAATAGTTCCAATGCCATACTTGCAAACAAAGTAAATGAAAAAAACATAGTTCCAATTTCCACATTTTCACTTCAATCTGTGTAAAATTGAGCTTCCCAATTTGCGTTGATTGTGGTTTGTTTGGAGGATTGCATTCGAGGTGAATTGGTTTGGAAATCTGTGATTGACATGTTTAATTTAAATAGAGGTGATATTGGCGGTTTAAAGATTGCTTGAAATTACAATTTCAGAAGCTATAAAAGCTTTATATTTAATTTACAAAGCATGCTTTCAAATGACTTCATATTTGATTTAGGAATTGTTAACGGTCTGTCTATCTGGTGCTGTGTGGTGACGGCATAGAATATCTTCATCCCATCTCATCCCGTAGGGGCGTAGAAATCGTCCGAGGAAATACCTACCAGATAACGGGCAGCAACGTTTTTTTTTGTGAACTATGACCATCAAAGTGCGATCGCCAACCCGTCAGCCAAGCGTGGCGATTATGGCATATCCTCTCAATGATGAATCTTTAGAGAAGTCCTTTGTTCAACCGTGGTTGTCCTTTGGCTGATTTGATGATGATGAAAAATATGCCATAATCACCACACTAAGAAGACGGGTTGCCGATTGCAGTATGAGAGATACTGCATACAGAGAAACTGCTGCACGTACTCTGATAGGTATTCCCTCGGGTCCATTTCTTTGCCCTCCACGGGATGAGATGACAGGGTCTTTTGCCGTCAGCTACACAGCAATATATACATATATATTGCTGTATGGCAATATATGTAATAAATTAGCTAATAAAAAACATCAATACAATTATTTTGGTGTTGGTGCATTGACCTAATGTAGCTAGAAAATAAAAGTCAATGAGTAAATGTGACGTAATGGTGATTATATTCTACAACTGTACAGAGAACTAACATATTTGACAAGATTATTTATTTTAGACCACTTCCTCTAGCCTAACGAATCTGCATCATCAGTATTATCACAATGACAGCCGAATCAGCAGCTTCGCAGACGGGTTGGCGATCGCATCATAGCATTCATAGAAACGCTACTGCCCATTCTCTGGCATATAGTCTACGTAGATACGAGCAGACTATATACTAGAGAATTAGAACTAGAGAACTAGAAGAACTATATACATTCATATGAATATAAAACAAAAAAGTAATATCAATTTGCCCGAGAAACGTAAACTTGCTCTTATTTCCCTCTGAACATTATTTAATAAAAATATACCAGCGTGTATATACTGTCTCAATGAGGGTATCTATAAATAACATGTACTAGTTCAATCTGTAACAGGTCCGACCGGGTCTCCTTGACAGTCTGAACTTATTCTGTTGTACGGTGACCACGTGCAGTGGCACGAATATGCTATAACAATATTGTATACAAGTATATTGACTTATTAGAAAGGGGATTTAGGTGCTTGCTGTTTTATTGTTCACTTTTAGTAATAATAATACCGAGCATTGTAATAAATTTAGTTAGATACTAACTAATAATATAGAATCGTACTTCAAATACACGTGTGCCTATACTTCCGGGTTCGATCCCCGCTCAGAAAAACTAATAGTACCTAATTATTTCATCAGGACCTCTTTCCGGTCCTGTCGCTAGTCGACCCTTCGGAACATGTGACCTCAAAATATGACCCACGTAGATGGCTAGTGTCTATTGAGATTGGCCGCTATGGCCGAAAATGAACGAAGAGGATATTATTAATTTTTCATTAATTGCATGTATGTAAAGTCCCCGCTATATAGGGATTTATTCCCCTAATGACGGCACGATCTTAAAACAATAAAGCAAAGATACGATAACAAATTGACATATTTTCCGATATAGTTTGCCCAATAAATGCTGCCCGAAAACATTATAATGATTTCTTACTTATAATTTCAAGGTTTAAAGTCAAAGTCAGTTCATCTATCATGATGACGTCATTTTTAAGTAATTATGTCCTAATTATCGTTTAACTATTAATAGAAACTTTAAAACGTCGAAACAATAAAAGTGTTATAAATGAACTATCAATCAGTGACCACTTATGTTATTAGGATATTTGTTATTTGGGTATATACAGGGTGTAACAGAATTAAGGAGCTAAATTTGCCTATGAAACTGAACACCATGTAGCACATCAACATT
The DNA here is from genome assembly GCA_951640165.1 of Pseudoips prasinana. NCBI lineage: Eukaryota > Metazoa > Arthropoda > Insecta > Lepidoptera > Nolidae > Pseudoips > Pseudoips prasinana. The sequence goes on along the minus strand of OX621234.1, from coordinate 19,893,655 downwards.
GAAAATGCAAAAAATACCTAATATTTATTGTATGGGTGAGAATTATTTCATATTACACAAACTGGTCGAGTGGCTGTTGGCGTGATTGGCAAATGTTTGCTTTTCACGCTGGAGGTCGTGGGTTCGATTCCCACCGAGGACAGATATTTGTGTGCATGAACATGTCTATTTGTCATAATTATCTATATAAGTAGGTATTTACAAAAGAAAACTAGTACCTATATGTAGTATATCAGTTATCTGGTTTCCATAGTACAAGCTCTGCTTAGTTTGGGATCAGATAGCCGTGTGTAAATAATGTTCTAGGATATTATTATTATATGTATGTTTATGTCATATTTCACGAACTGGTTTTATTTCATTTGTTCAGTTTCATTTTGACATAGCCTTAAGTTACGTACACACGGCTACACATCAAGCTATACATTTCCAGTATAAGCTGATCTCGTATTGTATAGGATTTCCATACAATGACAGATCAGCTTATATTGAAAATGTATAGCTTGATGTGTTGCCGTGTGTACTAATGTACGTCCTCTATTTATATTATTATTAAAAGCGTAAGTAATTATATAGGCGTAAAAACCCTGTTTTTAGTCATTTGTTCTTTTACTTGTGGTCACAGTATAATAGAACAAGTTCAGACTGTCAAGGGCACGCGATGCTACAGGTTTAATCTATAGATTATTAGGGTAACAGCTATGCACTGGTTGATATAAAGTCACAATCGGCTCATGCACATTCAATAAAATATATATATGGTATTTGCGTCTGTTACAGACGATTTACGGCGCATTGTCTGAGAGACATTTCTTTTAGTGGCTAAACAAACCGATGCGAGAGCGACATAGCCTGCCGCAGACCTGACAAGAGAAGTTTGCGGTGGTTGGTGGCGAGCCGCTTTCATGTCGGTTCTGTCTCTTATCAGCTAGTACTCCGAACCAGGCTTCATCACAGATCTTACGACCCTCCACTACACGCTTGCGCCATTCAACTCTATTTTCAGCGAGCTTTTCCCAGCTACAGTGGTCAATTTTAAAAGTGGCCATATACCGCTTAGTGCAGTCTTTAAAGCGAAGCAGAGGTCTACCGAGATCGCGCTCCGCATTAGCTACCGCACCCAACAGAACACATCGTGGTATTCGTGGCTTCCATTCTGTGCACATGCCCCAACCAACGTAAGCGCTTCTGTTTAAGAAACGCTGTCAGGCTAGGTAGCTGTGCTATTTCTAGAACTCTTTCGTTAGTGACCCTATCTTGCCATGTAATGCTCAAGATCTTACGGAGACAACGCATGTAAAAGGCACCTATTCGGCGCTCCTGTTTCGCATACGACGTCCACGTCTCTGCTCCGCACAAGAGTATGTTTAAGATGGAGGCTTGGAAGACTATCATCTTGGTCTTCCTTGTTAGCAGTTTATTGTGCCATACTCTCGTGCCAAGCTTCCCAAAAAAGGTCGCCACTTTCCCGATGCGAGCATCTATCTCAATAAAATATAAACCACGTATAAAGCGGTTATTTATACATGTCTGGTTTTATTGCACTGCCAATCCTTGACAAGATCTATAGTTAGTGGTCTGTCCGGTTCCTTAAACCCGAAAATTAAATAGAGGGGCAGTTAAATTAATTTACGAAAGCTGGTTGGCATGATTGGTAAATACTTGCCTTTAAAGTCGCAGGTCGTAGGTTCGATTCCTGCCTAGAACAGATATTTGTGTGCATGAACAAGTCTGTTTGTCCTGAGTCTAGATGTTAATCACACTAATATTATAAAGGCGAAAGTTTGTGAGTGTATACGTCTGTTACTTCTTCACGCCTAAACATATATATATATATTTATTATTTTACTAGCGGCCCGGTACGTGCTTCGCTACGTATAAAAAAAAATTTAAGTTCATTTATTCAAACATAAAAATATTTTAAATTGCTAGCTAGTAAAAACTACGATTTTACACTTTTTCAAGACTTTTTTAAAATTTTCTCTACTTACAAACCTTTCCTGAACTTCCACGAATAATTCACGACCAACATTAGCCAAATCGGTAAAGGCGTTGTTGAGTTATAACATTACAACGAAAAGTTGCATTGATTTTTATATATATAGATATAGATAGAAGAAGAAAATGTAAGTTAGCTAGAGGCCTTGTGTGCAAGTGTGGCTCTATGTTAATATGCGAAGTCCTGGGATGCTAACCTGATTGAGGATTTTATGATATTATATCCCGTCATAGTTATATATAGTATTGGAAAATTCTAATCAGATCTGATCTGCCAACCACAGAAGTAAAAAGGGCACTACCTAGCGCTATCTGGCTTTCGTTCAAGGCCTCAGAACTGTACCATAATATTAGTTCGTGTTTTGAATTAAAATGAACAGAATCAATATAATTAAATATTTATAAAACGTTAGTGTTCAATAATTACAAATCGTATAATAAAATTGAATGAAATGTATCATAATAATAATTAAAGGTATTATTACACTGAATTAGGTAGGCACTTAAAAAACGAATTTAAATTAATTGCAGCTTTATTACTTAACTATAATACTGACTATAAATTAGATTGTTTAACGGACTTCAAAATCAGGAGACTTAGTTCTGATGTATCTATTTTACGCAATTTATTCATTGTTTATGCATGGAATTTGAATTCCATCAATTCGATAGGAAGACCTTCGGAATTATCCCTTTACAAATTTTGTTCAAATCGGATGTCACGATGAAGAGTTGAAGTCTGCCATATGTTTTTCAGAACAATAATTATATGTTTTACGAATCTTATCTGAATTATAAAATAAGTTAATGATTCATAGTCATTCACGTTCTGATTATCTGCAAATAATTTCTGATCGTGTGCAAAATAACTTATATGACGCTAAATATCTCAAGGCATGTTTCATGTAGAGCAAAATATAATCTTAGAGTATTTTACTGTTTCAGCCGGTATTACTTTCATCTTATAAACTCCAATAAAAGCGAGAAAACTCATTGATATAAAATATATCTTCTTCAGGCTCTTTAGGCGATCGACTTATAATATAAGTCGATCGCCTAAAGATCCAATAGTACTTAGCGTACAGACTTCGTCCTCTAAAACTAAACATTACAGTAAGGTTACGGCCTATCAGCACAACCTACCCGAACTTATCAAATAGCCCAGTGTTACCAGCTTTTGTCGCTTTTGTCACTTTTATAGCTTATTGTGATTATATTCTTATTATTTCTTCTTTCGTTCTTCTTCAACAATCGCGAACAGCAGTTCAACTGCGGAACCCACTAACTCCAAAAACTAAGGTAAGAGCATTATGATGTACAGTTACTCCGGGTAAATAAATCTGCTGTACCAGCAAAGATGTGAGAGCTTCCCGGTGCGTGGAAAAACATTCAAGAGTGTAAGGAATGAATGTCGGGAATTTGTGAGAGGGATGCGAGCGAGGAATCAATACGAGGAATGCAGAAAAAACATGTGAAAGTAGAACTTAACAACAATGTGTGCGAGGGATGCGAGCGAAGAATCAGGGCGTCGACTGTAGCTGAACGAAGCAGGCGAGGAATGTACGGGGGATGTGTGTGAGACATATGAGCAAGAAATATTACGCGTAATAGGGTGCAAACACTACATTGCAAAAAATAATAGAATCATATCAATAAAATCATAGTCTAAGATCTAGGATTTAGGAAGATTCAGTAACGTAAATCAGCGTCAAACCTACGGTAATTGCTTAACTTCAGGTGGAATGTATGTTTCTTTTGCCATCATCATCATCATATCAGCCGAAAGACGCCCACTGCTGAACAAAGGCGTCCCACAAGGATTTCTACAATAGCCGGTTCTGCGCTGCCCGCATCCAGCGGCTTCCCGCGACCCTTGCAAGATCGTCACGGTCGATACATCAGGCCTGAATACGCTGCGTCTTCTAGATCGTGGTTGCCACCCTAGAACCTTTCTGCCCCATCGGCCGTCGTTTCTACGAGCTATGTTCCCCGCCCACTGCCACTTCAGTTTGGCTATTCTTTGGCCTATGTCGACTACTTTAGTTCACCTGCGGATTTCGACGTTTTGATGCGATCGCGCAGGGATACTCCGAACATAGCCCTCTCCAATCTCCATTGCTGTGGACAAAATTATACCGAAGATAACCATCAAGAGATTATAAAGTACCTACCATAGATTAAAGTCCGAGGAATAAGTAGCAATTGAAAATTGAAATTGTATATAAAAATGGGCAAGTATCAAGAAATCTCTATAGGGTCACATATAACAGTTTTACTGCGTGGTATCTGACCCGAAACTCGTGCCAAGTAGTGCCCAGGCAGAAATATATTATAACCACTTCTTTACATGTACAGTTTAAATATACTCTAAGTAATTCGTTATCCAAACGGAGCGATACGGGCATATATTTTATATGCCCGTATCGCTCCTATGATTTATCCCAGGAAACCTGTGTATGTAACGCATCAAGTGTCTACAGTTTCACTTCTTGTGGCTGCAATCTTTAGTTCATAGTCCGCGTAAAGTTGTTAATTTTATCCTGTACGAATGTGCCTTAATAGTTGCTAGGCCAGACAGACGTGTCAAAAATGATGTAGATAAGTTTCTAATGTAGGACATTTTTTATCAAACAATATTTGTTTTTGTAATAGAAATGATTACGTTATTAGTGTTATTACCGATGAAAAAACTACATCTGCTACGTACCATTCAAAAATAGAACCATTATCTTTTTGTTACCAATGAGTCTGTCAAGACTCGGGCGGTGTAGGTATCAAGTTGAAATTGTTTATGGTTTTTCTAAGCATTAAGCTTCCAAGTTGTAGCGGAAAAAAATAATATAACAAAAAATCTATATAGGGTACCTGTTGTTTGGGCTGTCATCGTGAAACCCTCTGGTGTCCATGTGTTGCGGTGATCACTAACCACCGGGTTAGTAAGGTAACCACCGCTTTCTTTTATAAATATTAACAAACTCGGGAAATAAACAATGTCGCACAGACTTATCGATTTATTTGAAGTCAAATCTGGTAAAAATACATCACCAGCATCTAATGTGATCTAGGTGCATTTTTTCCACTGTTATGTTACATTTGACGGGCCGGTAGGGATGGTTGGTAAATGCTTGCCTTTCACGCCGCAAGTCGTGGGTTCGTTTCCCACCTGGGACAGATATATGTGTGAATGAACATGTTGTTTGTCCTGTGTCTAGGTGTAATTATGTATATATTTACAAAAGCAAATATAGTTACATCCGTTATCTGGTTTCCATAGTACAAGCTCTGCTTAGTTTGGGATCAGTTGGCCTTGTGTGAATAATGTCCCAAGATAATATTATTATCTATTCGATCGGGAGAAAATGTACGCTTGCTTTACCTAGTAATAATTTCAGCGGTATTAGTGACAATGTTGTACTTAGATAATTATGGAATAGAACTGAAGTGGCAGTGAGCGGAGCATATAGCTCGTAGATCCGACGGCTGCTTGGGCTAAAAGGTGCTCGAGTGGCGAACAGGAACCGGGAAGACGAAGTGTGGCCAGACCCCCTACAAGATAGACCGATGATCTTGCATGGGTTGCGGGAAGCGGCTGTATGCGGGAAGCTCAAGACCGGCCATTGTGGAGAACCGTGTGGAGGCCTTTGTCCAGCACTAGACGTCTTTCGGCTGATATGATGACTATAATATTTCAGTACGGAACCCTAATTATCCGACTTGCCTTTGCATGGATTTTAGTTATGACATCATATTGTTTTAAAATAATATATCAGATTGCGATGTACTTTTATATATGTACCTACATATGTATATCCGGTTAACTCATGCTAGACCGTGGTTAATAAAGGTAAATAAATTATACTTTATTGTATACTAGCTGTACCCCGCGGTTTTACCCGCGTTATACTTTATAGTCTATGTATTATTCAGATATATAACCTATATTATTACAAATTTTCATCAAAATCCGTTCGGTAGTAACAAAAATTCATTAATCCATAGTCACAAACTTTCGCATTTATAATATTAGTAGGATTAAAAGTAATAAGTGTGTATGTGTAGTATTATGTTCATAAAAAGTTTACTTTTATGTCCATTTTAATTATGGTGATACTTAATAGATGCTTTTAATGTCGTATAAACATCTAATAACAATAGTAATATATACAATGTATTCTGTAGTATTGTGGCAAGAGAATAAATCATTATTATTATAAGATAGAGATACTGAAAGCAATAGTAGTAATAATTTTGGACAAATGGAAAATATTAAATATTTACATATTTTCATTGTTAAAAGAATATAATTATGATTTCGATGTTAAGTATATCTAGTTTTATTAAAACTTGTTTTTATTTTCGTTGCTTTTAAGTTAAACTAATATATAAATACATATTATAACCATCCGCGTTAGATTTGACAGCATCGCATCGTCACGACTTCCATGACGGTCACAATTGTGGAAGAGTCTGTATACATTTATTATATAGCCTTATTACACCATAGGTCATCTTGCTATCAAATTGAATTTCTATGCTTTTGTCGGTTATTCCTACTTTCCTCCTTATCTTTAGCAAGCTATATGACTTCTTGATACGACTTCCGGCTCTTAAATTATTTTGCGGTGTTTATGACGATATCGAAGATCCCCACGCCCTTCGCCCTATAGGGCCGTAGAAGTCATCTCGAGGGAATATCTACCAGAGAAGGGGCAGCCGTGTCTCCCTGTGTACTTTTAGCACCGTACTGTGATTGTCAATCCGTCTTCTTTCGCCCGTCAATCGTTAGAAATATGGCAAGTCCCTCACTAATTATAGACATAACTCCGTTGTGGGAATCTTTGGGGACACTTTTGTCATGACATACTAGGGAAGTCAAATGATGTCTTAAGCAGCATATATTAAATAATAAATGTAAGGCAGTAATATAACCTCTTTAAGAAGAAGAAGTAGTACACTTATTTCCAATATATAAAGAGTAGATACAAAATGCATATAGCAATATTAAGCAACTGGCGGCCTTATCGCTAAGGGACTATGCACACCACTTTTATTAAGCGCGCCGTTGACGCGCGTTTGTATCGATACACACGCGCGTTAGCATCGCGTTTGTATCGATACAAACAAAAACAAACTGCTCCGTAGGATAAAACGCGACGGTGAAAAGTGCCAATACAGTTTTTATCATATAAAGGGTTATTACGAATTTAACAAAACTCTACAATCATATATTTAGAATGTCCTAAGTAAGTAAGCATTTATTTGTATCAGATATTATAAAAAAAGATATTATAAACGCTTACGATACAGTATTTATCTATCGAGGGAAATTTAAAGATATAATAATAATAATATCCTGGAACATTATTTACACACGGCCATCTGATTCCAAACTAAGCAGAACTTGTACTACCCCGCGTTGCACTTTCTAAATTATAACCTATGTGTTATTCGGATAGCTAAATTACTACAAAGTTCCATCAAAGTCCGCTCAGTAGTTTTTGCGTGAAAGAGTGACAAACATCCATACAACTATGCATACAAACATTAAAATTAATAATACTAGATTCTTCGCGAAACTTCTGCTCCTTTTTTCATTCATCACAATAGTCAAATGTTACACTGTAGTTGGTAACAGTTACACTATTTAAATCAGACAGGAAATATGAACAAGACTATAAAATATGATGTATACGAATTAATATAAAATGGCTAATATGCGTATCGAATATCCATCACGACTTTACAAAAGTGTGTAATTATAAAGTTTGTTTAATGGAGTGATAGATAAATGTTATCAAAGTAATTATTTTGCTTAACAAAGTGTGTACGAATTGATTTTTGGTATCTGTACCTAAACACTAACCGATTTAGGTACATATATGAATTCCATGCATGGCTGAACACATAGTATTTAACATAATTTCACTTATTCTTCGTATACGCTTCGTGTTGGTTTTAAGTAAATAGTGATCACCGCCAAAATTGGTAAATATAACATAGAAAATTGGTCCAAAAAGCTAGTAAGCGGTAATAGAGATGCAACAATTTTAGTAATAAACATGATCATTTTTAGCCACTTTAGTTAAGATAATTTACGCGTAAACGCGATAATTTATGCGTAAACTTTCTGCCTATTACAAAGATCTGCAGCGACGACGTAGTCGCCGTAATCACCAACCTCAAAGGGCCAGGAATGGCGAAAGCACTTATATGCTCGGCCTATCTACCCGGTGAGAAACTTGATCCCACAGAAGAACTATCAAATGTCGTGGAGTACGCTCGAAGACAAAAGATAGAGCTCATAGTTGAATGCGACGCCAATGCACATCATACCGTTTGGGGAAGCACTGGAGTCAACAAAAGGGGTGAGGTACTTTTTGATTTCCTATTAGCAAACGGTCTACACATCATTAACAAAGGCTGCACCCCGACCTTCGTGACAAAGACCAGACAGGAAGTATTAGATATCACCTTCGCAACGGAAAAAATTGCCCGCTATATAACAGATTGGCAGGAAAGTAGCGAAAACTCTATGTCCGACCACAAGCATATCAGGTTCGGAATACAAGGCTCCATCATCATGGAACCGGTTAGAATTACAAACCCAAAAATGACTTCATGGGAAACCTATAGAGGTCACCTAGAAGAGCAATTAAAGGGCTTTCCTAAATCTATCAAGACACCAGACTCTCTCAATGCGTCAACTCAGATTTTGACCAACATCATTAAGGAAGCCTATGAACTAAGCTGTCCAATAAAAGAGTCTATCGGTAAGTATAAAACCACGTGGTGGAACAAAAGACTTGAAATACTAAGGGTATCTACACGACGAATATTCAATAAGGCTACCAAACCTAGCGAGTGGGAACGGTTTAAAAAGGCACTTACTGAATACAATAAACAAATCAGAAAGGCTAAAAGAGCGTCTTGGCGACGGTTCTGCGATGGCATCGCTCAAACACACAAAGGAGCAAGGATCCAGAAAGTACTCGCCAAGACACCAAATGTTTATCTGGGACTACTTAAAAAACCAGATAACTCCTTTACGACCACAGAGAGGGAGACTATGGAGCTTTTAAGAGTCACCCATTTCCCAGGTTCGTATCAAACTAATAATATCTTCATAAACCCAAAGGTTAGCACAAACCACAGGGTTCGCAAAACCGACTGGAACATGGCCAATGCAGTGTTCAGGCCGAACCAAGTCAAATGGGCTGTTAACAAATTCAAGCCATATAAATCGGCGGGCGATGATGGCATATTCCCAGCACTGCTACAACAGGGAATCAACCTTCTCCTCCCGCATCTGGTGAAGCTCTTCAGAGCAAGCTACTCATGGGGAATTATACCAGAACAATGGTCTAGGGTCACGGTACGCTTCATACCAAAAGTAGGGAAAAAGGATTATTCTCAGCCTAAATCTTTCAGACCCATCAGTCTAACTTCTTTCCTGTTAAAAACCATGGAGAGAATAATAGACCAGCACATTAGAGCACATTATCTAGTGGATAGACCACTTAGCTCCAAACAACATGCTTACCAAAAGGGAAAATCAACTGAAACAGCACTACTCGATCTGATCGATAAAGTGCAAAAATCCCTAGAGGACAAGCAAACTGCTCTGTGTGCTTTCCTAGACATCGAGGGTGCTTTTGACAACACCCCCACAGAAACCATCCTTCGAGGCATGGGAGCAAAGGGAATTGATGTCACCACTATTAGATGGGTGGAAAACATGCTCTCTAATAGAACTGCAACAATTTCATTAAATGAAACATTGCACGAATTTCAGACCACGAGAGGATGTCCACAAGGAGGCGTACTGTCACCACTACTGTGGACCCTCGCCGTGGACCAACTCCTTGCAGTGATGGCAGACCTAAACCATGACACTCAAGGTTATGCAGACGACCTGGTAGTCATAGTCAGAGGACACTGTCTCCACACCATCTCCACACTACTGCAAGGAGCTCTTAACACCATTAACAAATGGTGCAGAGACAACGAACTATCCATCAACGCACAAAAAACGGTGATAGTACCTTTCACAAGGAAAAGGAAGCTGGAAAGACTGGTAAATCCAAAGCTAAACGGCGAAATTCTGTCTTTTTCAAGTGAAGTTAAGTACCTAGCGGTCACTATTGACCAAAAGTTGACTTGGAATACACATCTAAAGAATATAATCCAAAAAGCCAAAATGGCTATATGGATTTGTTGTCGAATGGCTGGAGCAAGATGGGGCCTAAAACCCAAGATTGCACTTTGGCTATATACCGCTGTGGTGAGGCCAATCATAACATATGCCTCCGCAGTATGGTACAATAAAACAGCACAAAAGACAACACAAACTAAATTAAACAGCCTACAACGAATGGCTTGCTTGTTAGCAACCGGCGCTCTCTCCACAACGCCGGGTGAAGCCCTAAATGCATTACTAAGTCTAACTACACTCGACTTGTTTTTGCAAAAAGAGGCACAATCATGCATATATAGATTATGCACACAATCGAACCCAAAGTGGCAATCTAGAGCCCTAAACTCATTTAAAGAGTCAGTCTTCGAAACTAAATCTCTGAAAATGCCCTCAGATAACATGCAAACAGAGATAAACTTTACAAAATTGTATACCGTGGACATACCAGACAGGGACGAATGGCTAAGCGGTCAAATGTCCCACAAAACTGGCAGTCACATTTGGTTTACAAATGGCTCAAAGAAAGGCCATAATGTAGGATGTGGCATTTACGGACAACTGCCCAAACACAGGAGTAGCGTCAACCTGGGTAAAGAGGCCACCATATTCCAGGCTGAACTTTTCGCCATTAACAGATGTGTGGAAATTAACCTGGACAGAAAACTAAAACAACAAAACATCTACATTAACTCAGACAGTCAAGCGACGCTGCTAGCGCTGGACTCTTTTGAATCCAACTCAAAACAAGTACAGTGCTGCAAAGAAAATCTGAACTCCCTGGGTCAATCCAACAGAGTCACACTCAGATGGGTACTGGGGCACTCAGGAATAGAAGGGAATGAGAAGGCAGATGAACTTGCGAGACTCGGAGCCGCTAACCCTCAAAACGGACCCGAACCATTTTGTGGTATTACCAAGCAAAGGGCCTACTCTTTCCTAAACGATCAATGTAATCCTCAGCTGGATCTCTACACTCAAAGGCTGTTATCAAGGGCTACAACAAAAAATTGTCGAAAGAATTACTTGAATTCAAACGTTACAAAACATGTGCGGTAACTAGAATTCTTACCGGACACTGCAAGCTGAATAAGCACATGTTCAACCTAAAGTTGGCCGACAGCACAACTTGCAGATTCTGCCAGGAATCAGAGGAAACTCCTTTGCATATTCTGTGCTCGTGCGGGCCACTAATGCGTTGTAGAAGTATCCACTTAGGACAGCATATTATGCAATCTGAAGAGATACAAACACTCACTGCACAATCAATCTGGGAGTTTTTGTAGGCTGTAGGATTGAGCAGTGAACTTTGACAAAAGTCAAAGGAGCTCTGCTACAATAGACCCCAAACAAACAATAAAAAAAAAATAATTTACACCTATAGTTATAATATTAATAATAATATCCTGGGAAATTATTCACACACGGCCACCTGATACTAAACTATGCTTAGTTTAGTATCAAGCTTCCACAGTACAGCTATGCTTAGCTGTACTGTGGAAGCTAGGCCAGAAAGAAAATATGCAATATATCAGTTGATATATTGCATATTTTATTTTGTAAATACATACTTACCTTACTCAGGACAAATATACATATTCATGTACACAAATATCTATCCTTGGGGTTCGAATCCACGACCTGCAGCGTGAAAGGCAAGCATTTACCAACCAGCCCATCCTCTGCGAACTCTACTCTGGCTCTTCCTGGGAAGGAGGAAGGACCCAGTGTATCAACACAGAATAAGATTCAAAAAGTGCCCCAACGATATACACAACACCTGCGACTTTGTCTGCATAAATGCGAGTGTGAGTTTGTTTGTTTTACCCCATCAACCGTCATGGTATTTTCACGGTTACAGAAAAGGTCATTGGATACTTTTATCCAGAAACAAAGTTATTTTCTTACGAGATAGCATCAGCTAGCTGCAAGTCAAAGTCCCGTCCAAATCAATCCATCCGTTTTGGAGGTTAACCGGATCCAACAAACATACAAACAAAGCCTGGTTTTATGATTTATGTTTATTATTCTTTCGTATGCATTGAATAAAACGCTGTTATTTTGGTATTACGAACATATGCCTCAATTGTTTTTTTTATGTAATAGAAGATTTATGTAACATCCGGTTCCTTATTATCTGGTAATTAATATCGTTACTTAAGTAAATAAAAATGATGGAAGTTTCATAGTTACACTATAATCATAAGGCTTTTGATTAATTACCTATATTGAATATAATCTGTTTTTATTTTTGTACTACCAGTTTGACAACAAGCATATGGCAAATCCAACTTGATGGTAAGCTGTTCCCGATATCTAGGACTACACCGAACAATACACGCTAAGACTCACGAGTCCCTTCTCTTATGAACTCTGGCGACCTTACAAAGAGGACCCAGTATAATTATTTGATAGCTTTAGAATATTAGTATAGCGAGACTTATAAAATTCCAGTTCAAAATAAATATAACACAAGGAGAGTTATAAGAAAAAATCTCGTTCAACCAAAGGTGGCCAATTATTATGGAAAAAGAACTTCAAAATTTTTAATACCACATATTTTCAATAAGTTACCGATATTGAAACAAACACCTAAAATAAGTATAAGTAGTTTAATATTAAAGTTGAGGGATTTACTTCTCGATGGTGGAGAGGGGTCATCTGAGACCTGAGGCGTTGATCATGGCTACAGACGATGGGTCTGTCAAATGTATCTAGCCTTAAGTATGTCTCAAATATGTAAAATTAAATGTATGTAGGTTAAGATTGTATGTACTAAAAGAGCGCGTTACTCGCCATTAAACGTAACAGTTTGGCGAGATTACTTATATGTTATACAATTGTAACAAATAAGTAATAAATTATATATATATATATATATATATATATATATATATATATATATATATATAATAAAAAATAATAATATCACTATGCCAAGATTCTGGCTGACCTGGCCTCCGTACTCAGGATCTTACTCTCCGATTATGCTTCCAAATTTAACGATCATACCTGACTGTATTCCATTAATACATGTATATTCGTTTTTTATGCTTATGATGTATATTCGTTTTATACTCGGCTTGAAATCCATCGAATATGCATCCTGAAATATTAATAAGTAGCGCTCCTGCCCTGAACAAAGAAAACTAATCTAGAATCTGATTGCTACGTACCGGTCCAATTGTCAATTTAAACTATCGAGGGACCCCGTCAAATAAACACGACACTTTTCATTAAAATCAGTACCGTCGGTGTATATGGCATTATACTTATAAGAATTAAATTGTTTTCTGATTTTCTTACTTCTCTATCGCGTAATGAGACTTCTTGAGACCGAGACAAACAACAAATAACCATTTAGATCAGTCAATCCATTCTTAAAATAAGCCATTCCAAACAAAATTAATTTACGACATTTTTTATTGATAATGTATATTTTTCTATGTTTAATATGTATTAATCTGATGTTGGAAGCGGATACAGAGCGCTGCTCTGTATCCGCTTCCGTCCTAAACAGTTGGTTGACCGTTCTAGAGTTATAAATAATAGTAGGCATAGCAAAAGCGCTTTAACGCACGGAAGTTGTTCCTTGTTGCTGGCTCTTTTTCTACTTGTTCTCTATAATAAACATGACATAAGGATCAAGACTTTTCTATATTTTTTATTTGTTTCGCACATAAAAATGTGCACGACAATGTCGAAAGCTACTGAACAGATCTGAATCATATGATCTAATAAAGTTAGATATAAATTCAGATTATTGAATCTATACGATATATAAAATACTAGCTGTGGTTTTATCCGCGATAAAGTTTATAAATTATAGCCTATGTTTTAATACGGGGTATCAGCTAACTCCATACCAAATTTTATTAAAATCGCTCCAGTCGTTTAGGCGTGAAGAAGTAACAAACATACCCACTCACACACTCACAAATTTTCGCCTAAATAAAACGATGATGATGATGAACAAAGAGTTGTGTGCATTATATAGGTATGTAGGTATAGTATTTTTGTTTGTAACGAGTTAACTCAAAAAGTTCTGTAACGATTTGATATATTCTTTTACTACTAGAATACTCCATTAGCACTGCGTAACATAAATTGTTAATCTAATTAAATTAGAGATCCCTACGAAAAGTACAGTAATAAAACCCAAGGTGCAAACATTTAAACACAAAACGTACACACACACCGCATACCTAGGCTGCGAAAACTATTGACGAATAATAACGTTTCCGGCCGAAATAGGATCGCGTTAATCATATCTTAGTATTATCCAAATAAATGTATACGTAGTAAAGGCTGTTTCAGCACTTGTGGATCACTTTTTGAATTATTGAAATCTCAAATTACATTTAAAAGATATTTTATTTTACGATTTTTTTAAAATCTACCTAAGTATATAGATTTAAAAAATTAAGTAAAATAAAATTACTAAGAACAATGTCATTATATTAATGTCATTGTTCTTAGTAATTTTATTCTAAAAACATATTCTATGAATGTCAATAACTACGCGGAGAGGAAAGTGATAAGTAGAGAGCCGCGCGGCTCGATCGCGCGGTCGGCTTCCCAAGCAGCGGAAATGACCATAATTAAGTATTTTCAATTATACCGGGTGGCCGAGGAGTTGATGTTCAAACGCAAAATTTAGATACTTTATGATGAGGAGTATCCGAATCACCCCCATGTATGTTCTTCGATTTTGCGTTTTTTTGATACTTTGAAAATCTATGAGTCCTGAGCACAAATTTTGAACTTTCGAATAAATTCTAAGGCAGTTCTGCAATGATTAGATGAACCATCGTTTTTAGGGTATTAGGTTAAACTATGCTAATTAGCTAAGCTGTGTGGTGACGGCGACATATATCAGAATCAGAATATCATCACCCCATCTCATCCCGTGGGGGGCGTAGAAGTCGACCCGAGGTAATATCTACCAGAGGATGGGCAGCAGCTTCCTTCTGATGACTATGACCATCTTACTGCGATCGCCAACCCGCCTGCCAAGCGTGGCGATTATGGCATATCCCCCCAAGACGATTCTTGAGGGAGGCTTGTCCAGCAGTGGACTTATTTGGCTGTAATGATGATGATGATGATGATGCTAATTAGTTATCACAAAAAACTGAACAGAAATGTTCAACAGAACAAGAAAAAAATCGAAAACTGATGATAGGTGAAATTTAGGAAAAAAATCATAATAAATTCTATCTCGTAAACTACGTAAAATCGTAGAATATACATGGGGGTGATTCGGATACTCCTCATCATAAAGTATCAAAATTTTGCGTTTGAACGTCAACTCCTCGGCCAGCCTGTATACTTTTCGTGTAATATGCAAGGGTAGAAATGGAACGTGAGCATCAAATCGAACAATTCATCTGAAAACAGCCGATTGCGCAGCTGTTAGTTTTATTGATTGATTATAAACATATAACAGTTAAAATTGTAACATACTAGCAGTGCCCGCGGACTTCATTCCGCGTTATATATATTTTTGTTCATGCCCGTTTGCCCCGCGTAATACTTCGGGTTGAATGTTCGCGATAAATAAAAATTATGATGATGAATCATAGCCTATGACACTCCACAATAACATAGCTTGATATTGGTGAAATAATTTTGGAATTCGGTTCAGTAGATCCAAAGATCTTACATGCACAATATAAAATGAATATTACTGTTACTATACCACGAAGCTATAGAATACATAAAATTTTAATCTGCACTTATCTTTGTAACCTTAATCAACTTCTGCCTCTAAATTCGATCACCTAAACCATATACATACAGACCTAGACCATGTGTCGGTGGCTGAATCTGCGTCCTGTCTGATTGATGACTGTCACCGAATTGCTGGAACACAACATAACTCTCTGAAGCTACTATGCCAAAATATAAGAAGCATAAACAAGAACTTTGATGGCTTATCTACTCTTCTTGAGAGGAGCGGAGTGGTATGGGACTTCATTATACTCACAGAATGTTGGCTATTAAGCTCTCCACTCCTACCGCAAATGCAAGGCTATACCTCAGTTGCTACCACCCAACATAGCACTACGAAGGAGTAGTAGTATATATCCGCGCCCAACATCAAATTTCGTTTAAAGAACCTGTAGTCCTTGATGCAAATTGTCTTACGCTAACCTTAAATAACGATACCGTAGTTATCGTTATATACCGCTCACCAGCCAAACACAATATAACACCCTTCCTAGAATCGTTAAATCTGATCCTTCAATCTTTTTCCTCTTTTAAGAATATTATCCTGACAGGTGATATCAATATTGATATCTCTTCTAATAGTGATGATTCTCGTTCAAGTGAATATCTTACTATGCTGGCATATCATGGTATGCTACCGGCACATGTACTTCCGACAAGATTTAATCACTCCTGCCTTGACCATCTTATTTTAAAAACGAAAAGTAAGGCTTCTTGTTTCGTCGCTGATACTTCGCTAACTGACCATGACACAGTGCTACTATTTCTCCATACCTCGACACAGCCTAATAAAACCATGCTAAGGAATAGAACAACTAAATTTATTGACTACGAAAAAATAAAAGAAAATCTACTCCAGGCTGACTTTAATTCTATGTACACAACCAATGACATTAATGAAGCTACAAACTATTTCATTAATACACTCAACACAATAATAATGGCAAATACAACCCTGAGAGTTGTACCCTACCGCAAAAGACTTAGAAAATTATGGATGACGCCAGGCCTTTTAAGGTGTCTACGTAATCGAGATAATTTACACTTAAAGCTCAAAAATTCACCAAATAATGAAGTACTGCAAAAAACTTACAAAAGATACAGAAACTTTTGTACATCCTTGCTTAAATCCGCTAAACGTAACTTTGATAAAGCCCAAATAAAAAGTACTCAAAACAACAACAAGAAGCTATGGGAAGCTATAAAAACAATAACTTACACAAAAAAACAAAAAACACACGCGAGCAATTTACTTTCACATCCAGAAACTAAACATTCTATTAATAAGGTTAACCATTATTTCGTCAATGTCGGTCATGCTTTAGCTGAAAATATTACGCGCACACAAATATACCAAGCACCTCTTCTTCCCTTATTTCCACATACCCTCGTCATATTAGGAACTGACGAATCTGAGGTAGACGGCTTAATAAACAACCTCAGAAGCGATAGTACTGTAGGTACTGCCATGATTTCCGGCACGTTTATTAAAACATTTAAACACATCCTTATTACACCGATAACATACATTTGTAATCTGGCAATAACCACAGGGGATTTCCAGAGGCTTTCAAGATAGCTGCAGTTCATCCGGTATATAAGGGCTTAGGGGACAGAGAACTATCGAGCAATTACAGGCCTATTTCAATTTTGCCAACCCTTTCCAAACTTTTAGAGAGACTTATGAACAACAGGCTTATTAAATATCTGGAAAAATATAATCTCTTATCCCCTTCACAGTATGGTTTTCGTCGCGGTATTTCCACCAGTAACGCAGTATTGGACTTAACAAATGAAGTGGTTACAGCACTAGATAAAAAGGCAAAAGTACTGGGTGTCTTCTTAGATCTTGCAAAGGCGTTCGACACAATCTCTGTCTCCACCCTTTTATATAAACTTGAACGCATCGGTATTAGAGGTTCCCAACTTTCGCTATTTCAAAGTTATCTGGAAAATAGACGTCAATGTGTCAGAATCGGTGAATGGATCAGCGATGAACTTACTATAACACATGGTGTCCCTCAGGGCAGTATTATCGGCCCTACATTATTCCTTATATATATAAATGACCTATGTCAGCTAAATCTTGAAAATGGTTCCATTTATACCTATGCCGATGATACTGCCTTGATATTTCAAGGTGAATCCTGGGAGACAGCATTCGAACATGCTCAACGTGGTCTCGACACTGTCACCGACTGGCTAGCACAAAACTTACTGACGTTGAATGTCGAGAAAACTATGTTCATTCCCTTCTCCCTATCCGCCAAGGGCACTCAAGTCTCCACCCAATACCATTTGGTAGCTCACTCCTGCACTACCGACCAACTGTGTCAGGTACCTTGGTATAAAAATAGATGACCGACTCTTCTTTCATCCTCATATTGATATGCTGACCTCCAGGTTGCGAAAACTAATTTATATTTTCAAAAATCTTCGCCATGTAGCAGACGCAAAAGTACTCCGAACCGTATACCTGGCTCTTGGGCAATCAGTAATTAATTATTGTATTGTGGTTTGGGGTGGGTCTTCCAAAACACACTTTCTGCAGCTCGAGCGGGCACAAAGAGCTCTTCTAAAAGTGGGATGGCGCCTCCCCTACAGGTTCCCCACCAGCGAACTCTATCTTAAATGTAACGTCCTCTCCGTTCGAAAATTATTTATTCAAAACATTATTTTGAGCACTCACTCCCAAACTTATTACGATCCCTCAAAATTTTTAAATCAACGACGGAAGTACACTGTTTGCCCTCCAGTACTAGTAACTACAACTACGGCACAACGTTTCTATTGCTTTCTGAGTAGCTTCGTGTACAATATGGCCAATAAAACGCTGGGTATATACCCTATGCGTAGGACCAAATGTAAATACACAGTTACAAAGTGGTTAAGTAACTTAAACTACGATGAAACAGAAAAATTGATTCAAACTCAAAAATAAAAATTATTAGAACACAAATACACACATTCACACACTCAACTCTCACACAATTTAAATTTTTTGTTTATTTCCTATTTTGCCTTGCATGTGTAAGTAACATTGCCAAATCATTACAAATTTTAGTAATGTTTGTTTTCTCTCATAACTTTAGCTTATAACTTTGTTTAATTTAGAATATGTAAATAAGCCTCTAAACTTTATGTCCAAGACGGGGGGAGCCTGAAGATCTGTTATACAGGTTTCGAGCCTAGTACAGACTCCAGCTCTCTCAAAGGCTTTTTAAATAAGTGCTTAAACAATGTTTTTAACATAACAACACGATGTATGCGCCTTAAGAGAGAAATAAATCATTATTTTTTATTATTATTATTTAAAGATTACCCCTTACAACGTCACAAACTCACAACCTCACAAACTCACAAACGTTGCCTCTTTATAATATTAGTATTGATAACAGTTAAAATGACGGTGGTATCTTATTGCACAATATTTACAATAACTACGTAAATAAAATGTGTCACTTCTTGTTACATTGACCTAGAGATAAACATGGTTTCTAAATCTGAGGTCACACATCTGTATTTACACTGCGTGCTTAATTACACGTTTTAAAGTTTAAGTGGTGTACCATTCATAGACTGCCGTGCACAACTTTTTAAGTAAGGAGCAAGTAGATAATGTTTTGGCCGTAGGTGCGTCCTCCATCATAATAAGTATTTGACACAAGGAGTTCAAAATCAACATAGTTATACAGGGTTGCGTTAATAATGAAATTTTATATGTAAAGGGTGATTATGAACCAACAGCAAAGAAATTAAACAATTCTTGAAGATACCATATTGTGCGCCACATACGAACAATGGCATTGCTAGCTCACAAGATAATAATTGTTAAAAATAATCCTGCTGACTTATTGTAGCTAAAAGGTTAATAATGTTTGTTTCAATTAGTAAGGTCAAGGTTATCAACTATACTCTTTAATAAACAAGAAAAAAACTTAAAAATTACTTAACGAGATAACACAGGTGTCACAGAAACAGCAACGGTATCTAGTTTCAACGAACATAAATGTCCACCAATTTCAATTTGTTTGACAATTGATATTCTTAAAGTTTACATCAGTGAGACTTAGAGGTATCTAAAAGTACTTCAATAGACATTGTACAATACGTAAATTTATGTAAGATACACCGAATATTTTGAATTTTGAACACCGAATCCAGTTTAGAGACTACTCGGTCGGACTAATCGGTACTATTTCGATATTGAAATTAATTTATCTACTTTTCTAACTCGAAATCAATTAGACCTATTGTATTTGATATTTACAGTAAAATATACATTTATATATCATTTACAAAAATATTTCTGTAACTGTAACAATTCAACATGTTTCAATGAAAAAGGAAATAATAATATAGTTATAGTTTAAATACAATAAAAAAATTTAAAGTGGCATTGTTTCATGGCGTTTATAAAAATATTTAAGAGCGGCCCTTGATTAAAGCTAATGATATTAACTGTAAAACCTGACTGCGGTGTCCATTTATTTGATCTTATGTATAGCAATTACTAATTATAGTTGATAGGCCTTTCTATACATTTAGGCGAAATACTGATGAATACTGTATAAAAAACTAGAATCGATCATAAATCATCGAACAAATTAGTTCTCTTTGCATTTTTTTTAGTTTGGGTGTAAGGTTTTTGTTTTAAGTTCTTATCAGTTACTTAGTTAATATGATAATTTTAAATAAAATTCACATTGAATTTTATTTAACATTATCATATTAACTAGGTAGGTAACTGATAAGAAAAGTTATCCCTTCAACTGGCGAAGTGCAGTCGCCAATATATTCATTTTACCGTTGTGCCTTGAATGTCTACCATACGTTACGTATTATGCAAATTGTACCAGTTTCATTTTGTGTTATGTGCTTAGCATAAATATATCCACCATAAAGTGTTCTAATTTAGGCGTGGTATAAATGAAAAACTATATTGGTATTTGTTACCTTTACAACAACAACCGTTATTCGTGTTACGAATAACTTAAAGTATTCATGTAATTTTTCATACGTTACGATTTATTTGTCACTTAATGTAGGTAACACTTAAATAAATTTATTTATTTTCTCATCTTAAAAACAGCGAGCGATTGTCTTGCCTCCTAACCATCAACTGTAAAGCGATAGAATGTACGCTCAACTTTGCGTTGGTGAGAAATCCAAATTTCAAATCTAAACTGTTGCGTGCTTTAAACTACATCGTTTATGAATTGTTAATCAGATAAATAATATAATAATATCCTGGGACATTATTCACACAGGCTACAGCCACTTGCTAGAATTTCATTTGCCATAATTTCATCTGCTATACTGATCAACAGACAAAATATTGTATTCTTATAATTTCATATGTACACAATAATACAAGACAAGAGTAGGTATGGCAATCTCAATAATATCATTTGTTATCATCATTGATAATTACGGCTTACCGTAATTATCATATGCCATAACATCGTCTGCCATCGAAATTGCTTCTAGTATAAAAACATAAAATCGGTTAAACCTAATTTAATAGGTTCAGGTTTGGTAGGTATTATTCGCGAGTAATAATACGTATGCCACTCGTGCCATATGGAATCTAATGTATGGGCAAACGAGAGTATGTCACATAACTTTTATGGTAAACAAACAGTTCGGGCAATTAAATTTCGGGCATATGAGTATTATTACTTATATTTTGCAGGGAAATAATAGACAACCTATTCATACACGGCCATCTGATCCCCAAATAAGCTGAGCTTGTACTATGGAAACCAGATAAATTATATATTACATGCACTAGTTTTCTTTTGTAAAGTACATACTTATATACCCAGACTCAGGACAAACTATAGACATCATCATGCACACAAATATTTAACCTGCATGGGACTCGAACCCACGACCTGCGGCGTGAAACACAAGCATTTACCAACCACGCCAACCGGCCCGTCAAATAATTTAATAAGCCCGCGGATACTAAATATGAAACGTGATTTAATTAACTGGAAACTAAGTTATGAGCTTGCCAGTGCAGCAATGTTCTCACAAAACTAATAGACCGTATGTCTGGCAGCTGCATAGATTAAAAAACCGGCCAAGTGCGAGTCGGACTCGCCCATGAAGGGTTCCGTAATATTTCATTTGATTAAATGTAAGCAAATTGCGGTTTACGATTTAAGACGTATTAAAAAAACTACTTGCTAGATCTCGTTCAAACCAATTTTGGTTGTTAGTTTTCATGTTAATGTACCTACATCATATATTTTTTTTTTAGTTTTATCATTCTCTTATTTTAGATAGTTACAGGGGTGGGGGGGGGGGGGGGGACACTCATTTTACAACTTTGGAAGTGTCTCTCGATGAATGATAAAAATAAATAAAAATATAATAAATGGAAATGATATTAGAAACCTCAATATTATTTTTGAAGACCTATCCATAGATACCCCACATATGTATGGGTACGATGAAAAAAATAATTTTTTGTTTCAGTTCTATGTATGGGGACCCCCAAAATGATTGTACTTTTTCTATATTTGTGTAAAAATCTTAATGCGGTTCATCGAATACATCTTCTTACCAAGTTTCAACAGTACAGCTCTTATAGTTTCGGAAAAAAAGTGGCTGTGACATACGGATGGACAGACAGACAGACATAACGAATCTATAAGGGTTCCTTTTTTTGCCATTTGGCTACGGAACCCTAAAAAGATGCATGAATCAAATCTAGAGTCTGATTAGATTTAGTATTGTGATTTTACAATTACAATACTAGTACGTACAATTGAAATGGATCTATGTTATTGTTTTGTATAAAAATGACATACCTAATATCAGCGGTATTGCACAATGACATTTAATTAAATACTGTAAGATATATCGATGGTTTCAATATTATTGATTTTATAGGATTTGTTTCATTAAAGGCGTGAAACTAATTAGAATATGTAATGTAATGACTACATAATGCAAGTACTGCAAATTTTTGCACGATATCTATACATGTTAATGTTCTCAATAAGCCCAAATGGGGTCGGACCTGTCTCTCAATGCCGAACAATAAAGATCATTTTTATTATGAGACCTAGTTGCTAATATTATAGATACGGAATTATGTTTTACTAGCTGTGCCTCGCGGTTTTACCCGCGTTAAACTTTATTAATAGCCTATGTGCTATTCGGGTACAGCTATATTACTACAAAGTTTCATCAAAATCCGTTCATTAGATTTGTGTGGAAGAGTAACAAGTATCCATACATCTATACTCACAAAATTTTACATTCATTATAATAGTAGGACTGGCGCAAATGTGTAAAATTAAATTAATGAAATATTATTAGCATAAATATGGTAGGTTGAAAAGAAAATGTTACAACCGCCGCTTTAAATCAGTGCCATTTATAGAGAGAAATATGTAAGTACGTTTATCAGTAGCTTGGTTGCCATAGTATAGTCTCTGCCTAGTTTGGGGTCAGATGGCAGAATGTTAGTTGTTCCAAGATATTTATTATTATTATTTTATTTCCTTTGTAAAACTTAGTCGAGTTAATTCGGCAGAGGGGGTAGATTTCAGCTTACAAGCTGATTCCTTCCGACTACTTTACGGAAACTGCGCTCAGGAACCCTATGGTCCGGTCACTTCTATTCCGGGACGCGTCGGGAGCGTCTCCACCGCTCTTTTGTTGACATTCCAACTTGCCGCACAAAATACTTTGCTTCTTCGTTTATAATATGGATATCATTCCGAATAACGTTTCAGATAACTGATATACTACTTTTCTTTCGTAAATACTTACTTATATAGATAATTAGGCCTGTTACATACCTACATACCTCCATGGTATTTAATACCTCTCTGGTGCGAGTAAAAGGTTTTCAATTGACACGTGTGTCATTCATTAATTGTTTTTCGCATTATAATAAAATGTTTACATAATGAACAGTCTTTTTATAAAGATATAACAAATTACACCCCGACTCATGACAAATAGACATGTTGATGGACACAAATATCTGCCATGGATGGGAATTGAACCCACAACCTGCGGCCTGAAAGGCAAGTATCTGCCAACCAAAGAGTAACTACTCTCACAGCTCCATACGTCATAGATGAGTTTAAATATCTATACATGCGGTTAGTCTATGTATAGATAGGGCACCGCTAAAGCGGTGTATTTTAGGTTTTGGAACGAAGTTCCTTATCGCGCGTTGTGAAAGGGGGCTAGACGGAAAAAAATCTTACGAAAAGTTGTCACGACACTTTTTGCAGCTGTGCGGCGTGCGCATGTTTCTCAGTCTGTCTCTCTCTCTCTCTTATAGAAAGCAAGCCAGATATTTTCAATTCTACTGTTCAATGGAACAGTGTGGTGTCGCGACGATTATTTTTGTTGAGTGTATACAGGTTTTTTGTACATAATAAATAATAAGAAATAACTTCGTTCCATCCGGGTGTCCCTTGACACCTCTCAAGATTTTTTTTAATATCTCTGCATCCGCTTAAGCAGTTGGACCCTTTTTGTTCGATCCCTGTCGTTAGACATCGAGCCGTGCCAGAGGCCTGCGGAGCGGCTTGACCAACTCTGACGCTAGGTAACCACTGCCTGTATCATAAATTAAGTAAAAATATAACAGTATACGCTTTATGACGTATGTGTCGTTGTGTACATTGATTGAAAAGTAGGTATTAAACCGTATTCTTATTTATACCAGATGAAATCACACTAATTCTACAAAGGCGAAAGTTTGTGATTTTGGTGAAAGATTAACAAACTTCCATACACCTATACATCCATTCAAAATTCGCTTTCTTCTTTCTTTTCGAAATTTGAAAGGATATGGCTGTATGAAAGTTTGTTAAAAAGTAAAAATAAATTTAGCATTAAAAACATAAGTAAGATAGTAGGATTGTCTATTTTAGTCGTGATTTCTGCATCCACAGAGAAAACTAATTTGTGAAATAATCTTGACTTAGACGGACATATAAAACTAGAAGGTTCCGTTTTATAATTTTATTGGTGTTGTTATAAAGGCTTAATAAGCTATAATATTGCATGGAGACATTTCAACATAAAAAATTGACTCTAAGGGCTTTTATTTTAGAAATAGTAATTGATAAAAATTGAAGACAAGTTTTTTACATCGTAGTGTCGATCGTGCGGAGATAAAACATGTTATAATTACGTAGTCCTAGTCTGACTGTGATAGTCCCCTAGGCGACGTAGATTTTGGACCTTGATACTCTATGATAATGTCCTGAAGAACTTTTACTATGTTCTCACTATAACTCACTATAGGCGAAAGACCAGTTAGGTTAAGCACGGGTACCTTTTCGTAACCTTGTGGCTCATTGTGTTATGTGACAGCATGTTTTGAAGTTATCTCTTGTATAATCTAAAACCTTGCATTGGACAGTGCGGTGCAAATTTACGCTGTCGATAAATTTTGCATGTTCGTTTATTCATAATATTTGTTGCGACGCATGTCCGGATGTCGACCAAGTGAGTTTAATATTATGTCCATGAAATAAAACTGTCCAAACACAAAATTTAGGCTAATTTTTTCGGTAGTTTGATTTTTTCTTATTTTAGATTTATCGGGCATCCCCTGATTCAACCATATTTATGAATTCCATAGATTTAGTATTCGGTGCTACTACCACTAAGATGGGCAATGCTTTTGTTTTTCTTATAGGTAGACTCATTTTGACAAGACGATTTTTGAAACAAACTAGCCGTTTAACAAGACCTTAAATATTAACTTAAATAATATTAAAAACCTATTTTAGATGTAAATTTGAAATAGATTATTTGTTTAGATTATTAACATATTTGGGTTTCGGCGATTCTTCGTTAAATCCTAATTAAAGAATAATGCTCAATTAATATCTCTCTAAAACTATAATCATCAGCCTGATATCGTCCACTGCTGGACATAGGCCTGAATTTATGATTTTATCTATTTTAGTCACTGTCTACTGTTACTAATTCTAATTTAAGTGCAAATTTGTTCCTTTCGAAAGGATTAATTGAAACTATTTAACAAATCTAAAACATTATAAAGAAGCGACCCCGGATTCGCACGGGTAGACATTTTATTTATACAAACCTTGTTCTGATTATCACGTACCTACATAACAAAAAGAAACATCTAAATCAATTGATCGTAGATTAAGTAACGATTCGATCCCAAAGTCAGGCCAAACGTTTTATTGGGTTTTCTCTTGCCAGAAACATGCTAGATCCATACCGGAGTAAGGAAGTTTACGTAGTTATAAGTTAACTCCCTCCTGCTCATAATTTTTATTCGTACAAAACCCACGCACAGAAAAAGTGAATCTAGTTATATTTTGATTCATCCTATACTATGGCCCACATGGACGGCTTTCCCACGTTAGAATAAAGCACCGAAATGCACAAAACTGACAATTTACGTTTTTAGATATATTAGTTTTTAAATCTACATACTTCACTTCTAAGTAATTAGAATAAAAATACAATAAATCTATATGCATTTTTAAATACATTCAAATATGCCTAATAAAGAATATGTTGATACGGGCTCGTAGGGCTGCCAAATTTTCTTAGTAATCGACATATTAAATAACTAAATATCAGTTTATTCAATAAAATTAGATTTTTTTATTTAACCCCGGCGAAGCACTTGCCTCTCACCTGGTTTTTGGTGACCATGAGCGGTGGTAATCTTTACCATCAGATGATCCGTTTGCTCGTTTGCTTGATATTATATTCAAACATATATTTGAAAAGTGGCATTTATAAACATGCTACTACTAAGTTATACAAACAAAATAGGCTTATAATTTATCATCATCATATCAGCCGAAAGACTGCTGGACAAAAGCCTCCCCCAAAGATCGCCACAAGTGCCGGTCTTGTAGTCTCCGCATCCAGCGACTTCCAGCGACTCCACAAGATCAACGGTCCATCTTGTAGGGGGCCTGCCCACGCTGCATCTTCCGGTTCATGGTCGCCACTTAGAACCTCTGTGTGTATAATTCCAAAGTTGTCCAGAGATTTAAATTATGACGTCGTTTAAAATACATCCAGTAGTAGTTGACGGGTTTGTTGGCGTGGTTGGCAAATGCTTGCTTTTCACGCCGGCGGTCGTGGGTTCGAGTCCCACCTAGGACAGTTAATTGTATGCATGAACATGTCTGATTGTCTAGAGTCTGTGTGTTATTTATTTATATATTTATGTATTAACAAAACAAGTAGTAAATGTAGTATATCAGTTTGTTGTACAACGTGTTCATTTGTGGAATGCGCTGCCATTGTCTATTAGGCGTGCACAAACACTTAGTAGATTCCAACAACTTGTCAAGGATCACTACTTAAAGCTTAGCCTTGAAAATACTCCGAGCTAAGGGTTTGGTTATTTTTCAACGATGCCGATCGTTTATTTTCATAGGTACCTACATAATATGAACAGACATGATAAATTAGTTAATATGTATAATTAAAAGTATGGTACACTAGTACCTTTTAGGAAATTTGTTGTGTACACCCGCAACTACCCATTTCCGTAACTCCTCTATTCTTTCACTACCTAGGTTGCCTGGAAGAGATCATACCTTGTGATAAGGCCGCCATTTGTACTGTATTAATTTGTATATGTTGTCAGTTTGTATTGTTTCTTGAGGTGTACAATAAAGAGTTTTATCTATCTATCTATATCAGCTATCTGCTTTCCATAGTACAAGCTCTGCTTAGTTTGGGATAAGTTGGCCGTGTATAAATAATGTCCCAGGATATTAATTAATTATTCATAATTAATTAATTTAAAAGTATTATCTATACACTGTAACTATAAAATTAGAGATTTGACGGTAGATTTTCAATTTAACTGACAACCCTGCCTCCTAAGGCAAACTACACACTAGCAAAGCATATCATGCACCCGCATAAAATTAAATAATGATATATTATTACAATGACCATATCTTGACCATGTGTGGTTAACTAGCATAAGGTGGACAAGTAATCGTTACGTAATTGAACAAAAGGGGACATGAAATCCAAATTGCAACTCAGAACAAGGTCTTACAAAGTTGACCTCCGTTCATGCTAAAAGTGGGCTAATATAATGTACTTATTTCGATTTATTTATCGTTTTAAAAGCTCATAGGTGTATAATATAAAGCCAATCTTCATAACTTAGCATACCTGTGGTAATATTTGGGTAATTGTACAGTCACCGCCACGTCAAACTGCAATAATCGCTTAACTTAAAACATGCTGGTCAGCTAAGGTGGCGTCTACTGTACCTTCTACTCTATGGAGTTCCATATATTCCTACAACCTACACCGGTAGGCTTTTGATATTAAACGAAATCAACCTGATGGATTTATAACTACGAAGAAATCTTGGAGCGACGCAAAAATATGGGCCGTATAAGTTTGACGTCGATGTGAGCCTATCTGCCTGTGTGTGTGTCTGTCTGTGGCATCGTAGCTCTCAAACGGATGAACCGATTTTGATTTTGTTTTTTGTTTACAAGGTGAATTAGTCGGGAGTGTTCTTAACTATTTTTAACTATGTTTGATAAAAATTAGTCCAAGATGGCTGCCGCGAAAAAAAAATACACAACTCCCTCAATATGGGTATCAAATGAAAGGGATAGGTGATTAGAATGATATACATTTTAATAAATTTCAAATCCAAGATGACGAATTACATAATTTTACCATAACTCTCTCAGTATGAATATCAAATGAACCGCTTGACTAGTATACACTATGACAAATATCGGGAACATTTAAAATTTATATGTTATTAACTAATCGTTTAATATCAAACGGCCATAAAGTTAACAAGTTCTTTATTGCTTTCATGTGTAAAATAGGTGTTTAAATATAAAAGTAAGTAACAAACATGAACCCTGTCAGGGTGTTACAAATACATAAAAAAATTTAATGCCTTTATGAAAAGATTCACTAATATATTTACATATAAATGTGTGTATGTATAATAATATGATAGTTTAGTATGTCATAATAATATATAATGTTTTTTGATCAAACTATTTAACATTAAAGCTTTTTATATATACGACCCCCTGTGATCTTCACAGGGGTTTTTATTCGAGCTGGAGTTCGCTTATATCCATAGATAGTGGATGAAGGCTAAGTAATGTATTTGTTAAACTGAACATCACTTTGCACGTGATAGAAAATTAACTCTTTGTCGTATTTCGTGCCGATTTTATTTAATTAGTTAGTGTATATAGTATTTTATACATTTATTTTGGATTAATTGATGTATTCGTGTAAAATAAAACAATTCTAATTATTAACTTTGTCTACTATCCACGTTATCTAATAAAGATTCTGTACCCAGATCGGGATACAGAACAAACTAATTTTGTCCGCATTCAAAAAACCCAATAGGATGTTGCGTACTGACAGGTCATGCGCTATTATAGCCTGCGAAATAATTAAGGCACAAACGACATGTGATTGATACACATTCCTAGAACACTTAACGGATAATTTATTTGAGTTATAATAGATTACTAACTACCAACCAACCTACTGGAAAGGTATTACATTTTTTGTTGGCTTTTTTCCATTGCCCAAAATGTATAAGCAATGAGCCGTTGTAAATCACAGAACTAAACCCGGATTACCGTAAAATAGAAAACCCGTTGTTACATATAATGTCACAATATACATTCAGTCAAAAAAGTATCGGGAATAGATGATTTTTTTTTTAATTTTTTTACATTGCACCCATACTTGTGGGGTATTTTTTTTTATGTGATTTCCCCGGTAGGCCTATTCTACTGATCTGTTGTGATTCTGTTTAATTTGGAGCTACTGAATGACTATAGATATTGGCAAGGGTTGAAAACGATAAAAGGGGTATCAATTAAAAAAAAATGAAAATTTACTCATCAGAAAATGTTTGAAAACCAAGATTTAGTTGCATGTGCTGAAGTTTTTAGAAAGAGTAATTCAACTCCATAAGAAATTATCACCAACGAAATTCGCTTTCTTATCTCAATGTATGGAGCTCCTAAAAAATTACGTGCTTAGATCAGTGGTTTCGTTAAAAATACTCGACATAAAAAACAAGTGCAGTTAGCATCTTCCTCCAACCACAGCGGCTGCCCATCAACATCTTTTTCGAGTATATTACCAAGTTCAAGTGTGGCTTGGTTATCATCAGTTAGACCCAAAAGACTGGGGTTGGAAGTTGGTCGATAATTCATTAGAGCCATTTCAAACTTTACAATTTACACCCCTTTTATCATTAAAATAAAAAATAAAAATAAAATAAAAAAGGTTTTTAATCACGTAGACTTTAAAAAAGCGCTTGTAAATAGTCAGAACATGTTTGTAGTAATATAGTTGTATACATTAGATATTATTTCTAGTAACATAGATATTTAGGTACATCTTATATGAAAACATTTATAAAATTTATTTTATTACAGAAATGATATTTAGCTAGCTCGTATCAAGTTATTGTCAAGAGATTATGTTTAATTATCTAGTTTAAGTCTAATATTTTTACTACATATTGTCAATGGTTGTGTCTATATTAAAGGTATTATTATTATGACGGACCTTGTGTTAATAACGACGGTCGCGCTTTAATGCTGCCACCGCCGGATCGACGACGACTGACGACGAAGATTATATAAAAAAAACGAGGTTGGTATCAAATTCAATATGAACTCTCAATATATGGCAATGAGATTCTAATCTTGTAGTATTGTTTAGTTTGCAATACTTTTTTATAAGAGAACATCATCAGCTCAGTTCTCCTGGCCACATCTAAAAGCCTATACAACTACAGACAGGTACGAGACAGGAAGATATATCTCCCACTTTTAAGGTACCTTCACGCTTCTGGACTGGAAAGTATTCGGTATCAATGTCAATGACGAGTAAGTCATAAAATTTGCCACCGCAAAAGAATCATATTTAAAGGTTCTTTTGAAAAATTATAAATATTATTAGTATTGTATTAAATCGAAAAATAAAACCGAAAACCATTGAATGAAAACAACGCTGTTCTCTAGAATTCATGAGCCGCTGTCGTCTTTTGATTTATCGTAATACTACTACGTAGAGTTAATGATTTAATGTACACACGCCAGCACATGAAACTACCCCAATCGGTCAAATTTCTCCAACAGAAAGTGAACCTTATGCTTATTATGTCGTATGGCATTCTGCTGTGGGGTTCGGCGGCTGACATAGGTGCTATTTTTGTATTGCAGAAAAGAGCAGTCAGAGCCATTTATGGTTTAGGCAGTCGCGATTCTTTGCGAAATTTGTTTAAAGAAATAAATATACTTACTGTGCCATCGGAATATATATATCAGAATATAATGTTTGTTAGAAAAAATATTCATAATTATAAAAAGAAAAGTGAACTGCATAATATAAATACTAGGAATAAAAACAAACTAGCCATGCCAGGCTTTAGAGTAAGCAAAACTAATAAATCATTTTTAGGAAATTGTATTAGGTTTTATAACAAGCTTCCTACTCAAATTACTGATCAGCCTGACACAAGTTTTAAAACACATATTAAACGTATACTTATGGCTAGGGGTTATTACACCACTAAAGAGTACATCGATGACAAAGACGTCTGGCTCTCACTTCCTACCTGCACATTGCTCGCTGGAGATCTTGTAGCCATATAGACATGACTGATCTGCTGTGTTACGTGAACTATCTGTAAATGATTGCTATCATATACTTAATTTAAAATTATTGACTCTGTCTCAAAATGAATAATGTTATTGTTTCGAAGTTTTTCTTTTGTATACCTAAATATAATCTAAAATAATAAGCATTCAGACAACCGATCGAGCATATATTGTGTTTGCCTACTAAATAATTACTCTAATTGGACCAAA
Organism: Pseudoips prasinana; assembly: GCA_951640165.1. Taxonomy (NCBI): domain Eukaryota; kingdom Metazoa; phylum Arthropoda; class Insecta; order Lepidoptera; family Nolidae; genus Pseudoips; species Pseudoips prasinana. The sequence continues at coordinate 19,861,843 of OX621234.1, read as the reverse complement.
TCCCGTGTTCATGCCCGCTTGAGTATGTTTCGCCGGACCGTCTCAACTGGGTCGTGTTGAAACCGGTAGTAGATGAACCCACTGAGTTTGTTTCGCTGGGTCTTCTCAGTTGGGGCGCATTGGATCCGGTAGTAGCATTAAAGCGCGACCGTCGTTATTAACACAAGGTCCGTCATAATAATAATACCTTTAATATAGACACAACCATTGACAATATGTAGTAAAAATATTAGACTTAAACTAGATAATTAAACATAATCTCTTGACAATAACTTGATACGAGCTAGCTAAATATCATTTCTGTAATAAAATAAATTTTATAAATGTTTTCATAAAAGATGTACCTAAATATCTATGTTACTAGAAATAATATCTAATGTATACAACTATATTACTACAAACATGTTCTGACTATTTACAAGCGCTTTTTTAAAGTCTACGTGAATAAAAACCTTTTTTATTTTTATTTATTTTATGTGATAAAGTTGAAAATCTATAAAAAAATTAATAGATTGGGGTAGCTGGATGTGCTGGCGTCTGTACATTGTTTAACAAGAAGGATCTTGCCAACTTGCTCAAACTACTTGTGATATAATTTATTCAAACATTATAGTAATTAATAAAACCCAGTCTTCGTTTGGTATTCCCTCAGAATTTCAAAAGATACTTATGTTATACCACGTGTTTTATCCGGTGTTTTTCAATTAAGGATCTGTTTTTTTAACGAACTACAACAACTTTCTACATCGTCTTAATCTTTAAGTACAACAATTTTCATAGGCAAATAATATTGCAATGAGATAAAAAAAAAAACAATTTAATCCCAAGGGTCTGCGAGAGAGGAGATAAAGGAGTTCTAACATCACTGAAAACTGCGATCCAATTTCCCTTGCGAAATTCTATCAATCCGATTTAAGCAGTATGAAATTGAGTTGAAGTAGAGGCAGCTTTAACTTTAGCTAAGCCGTATTGTATTATTAAGCAATACCTGGTACTAAAGCTGTAAATAGTTTTGCGGATTCTATTAATTTGTGGTATTCTATTGTATGATAACATAATAGGTAAATTACAAGACGAGGTAATAATTTTTGTTAGGTTAAGTTCGGCACTAAGTTACAAATCAAATAGCATTTTATGATCTTTTGATTTAGAACGGATATTGTAATAAATTATAATACAGTAAGGTAACATGGAACTTCTCTTATCTTTTAGATCCTAAGCTAGGCAGTACGTGTACTGTGGAAACCAGACAACTGATAAACATACTTATATATTTCTAACAAAAGACACAAATGTTATTAAAGATAAATAATACACAAACAGAGAACAAATAATCATGTTACTGAAACAAAGATTTAACCTGGGTGGGATCGTACCCACTGCTTCTGGCTTAGCAGTCAGGGTCACTAACTTACACCAATAGGCTGTTGTTGTTCCAAGATATATATATCTTGGGGCATAGTTATCACACACTGCCATCTGATCGCAATTCCAAAAAAAAAAAAAAAATATTATTAGTCCCGGGCGGGTATCAAAACCACGGCCTTTGGCAACACTAAGAGTCACTAATCACTATACCAACAGGCCAGCCAAATATATATATATTTTAAATTAGGTCTTTTTACATGATTATGACAATTAATTTTGTATGACTAATCCTCACGCCTGCTCCATCTGTTCAACTGTTTCTGCAATAGATTTTTCACATTTATGATTCATTCATTCAATGTCACAACGCGTTCGTCAAAATGAGACGAGCTAACTAGAGACTAGAGTGTCCAGTTTCTGACTAGCTATAGGAACAACAACTATGAGGTAACTTGTGGACCCAATCACCGGTGAAAGACTCAAGGGAAACCGTAGATTATGAATAACCTATTTTGAGAATAGAAAGAATGTTAAATAATGTAGAGCCAAATCCAAAGGAAGAGCTACCATACAAGTAAAACATCATTCAAGTGACTTGACATGTATAAATCTTTTAAAGAAAACTAGATACAGTCTATAAGATTTGGAGCGTGTTTTCAGTCTATTAAAGAACTCTTGAAGTAAAGTAATAATAATGATTCTATTAATAACATTATGTACAATTTTCGGCACCATTATATCAGTCGAAAAACGCCCACTGCTGAACAAAGGCCTTCCTCAAAGATTTCCTCAACTGCCGGTCTTGCGCTTTCCGTATCCAGCGACGAGCATTTTTTAAATGCTCGTCGCTGGATACGGAAACTAAACACTGCAGCAAATATGTACATATAATTTATAAATGTTACGATAACTCCGCCACTTGCTTTGTAGCTTATATTGCTAGACGGTTCCAGCCCACGCACGCTTCTATTGTCTGGTGAAGTATTGAAGCCTCCTAGTGTAGCTATAAATGTCATGAAAACTAAAGTAAATTCATAGAAATAGCCCTTCGCATACAATATAATAATGCCTTCAGGATATTGATGGGGTTGCCCCGCTTTTGTAGTGCATCAGGAACGTTTGCGGAAGCTCGAGTTGACTTTTTTTATACAACTATGAGAAAACGATGCGCTTCCCTGGTGCGCCGTGTACGGGTCAGCCCCAACATTATCATGAGCTGTGTGGCTAACAGTCTCGATTGCCTGTAAGTAAGTCGCTGCTGCAAGCTGTCCACCTCAGTGTTAAAAGAGTGGCATCGTGTGTGTGAGTGTTGTTATAGGAATAGGAATACTAACATAGGTGTAAGAATTATTGTAATAAACAAATCAGTCATGATACTTTAATTAAATAAATTATTATTATTGGCGTACCTGAAATTTTGGCTTAGAACACTATTAATATTATACTCTTGCGGCTCCCGAGTGAATTTCAACATTACGTCAACTATTAATTGAGTGATCAACCCCTATACTTTTGCCAGCAGCGATTGATAACAGAATTTTGTGTGTCCTAAGTTATGTGGGTATTGATATGGGAAGCCCCGAAGTTCATTAAAACATTATTCGCGGAAGTGTTGACATTGCCGATCCAAATAAAATATCGTGCAAATCGGTTCCTAGTAGTAAAACCCACGTCACAGACTAATTCATTATCTACACGTCATTATTATAAGAACTGTGTAATATACATCACTTGTATGTATTTATTTGTTAAAATTTTATATTATTTCCCAAATTCGTAACATAGTATATTTAATTACAGAAAAGTAACACATAATAATTTGTAAAATTTGACGGTCACCGTAGCCTAGTTGGTAGTGCTCCTGCCTACGAAGCTGGTGGTCCTGGGTTCGAATCCCGGTAAGTGCAAATATTTGTGTTATGAGCACGAATATTTGTTTCTGAGTCCTGGATGTTTTCTATGTATTTAAGTATGTATCTATCTATATAAGTATGTATATCGTCGCCTGGTACCCATAGTACAAGCTTTGCTTAGTTTGGGGCTAGGAAGATCTGTGTGACACTGTACCTAATATAAAAAATAAAAATATAATATATAAAAAAAAAATAATAATAATGTTTTATTTCTCACCACAATATAAGGTACATTTTACATGGCATCATAAATAATAAATATACCTATTACAATATTAGTCATATTGTTAAAGGAACCGGAACTTAATCGGGTTTTTATTTTTATTATTTAGGTATTTTTTATGTATATTTATAAATAGGTATATTTATTATTTATGATGCCATGTAAAATGTACCTTATATTGTGGTGAGAAATAAAACATTATTATTATTTTTTTTTACGACCACTAATATTGTTAAGTAGTGCATAAGATTTAGTTTAAATGTCTCTCATAGTTAAGTGCACTACTGTAATATTCTTTCTGTGTGGTTGGAGGAAGGTGATTTGGAGTTATGTTGAATTTATTATCAAAATTATATGTATCATTTCATTGACTAAAATAGAATCAACTATGACGACACCATTATTAAATATTTATTGCATACTGAAAAACACCATTGAGATGTTTTTCATTATCATTTTGATCTTCTCTGTTTTCAAAACTCTTTTAGTAAATTTATAATTATGTTGAATAAAATAAAATAAAAAAGGTTTTTATTCACGTAGACTTTAAAAAGCGCTTGTAAATAGTCAGAACATGTTCGTAGTAATATGTAATTAATTTATAATTATATCTAGGTACATATAGATATTTAGGTACACGGATTGTAGGAAATAATTTACAATAAGATTTATTATATACTAGCAACGATATTAAGCTGACTTAAATTAAGTTATTGTCGAGGATGATGTGTAGGTTTAATTATCTAAATTTTAAATTTTAGCTATATTTTTACTATATTTTGTGAGATGGCGACCCCCCCGAAAGTTTATTTTTGGGTTTCCATTTGGAGGTGTTTCACGTAGACACCGCGCTTAGCTTTCGAGTTGGCTACCGCAGTTAGACGTGCTAGTTAAAACACAGGTGATGCTCCGGCCTTACTACCTGGTGTATCTCTTAATCGCCTTTTACGACACCCACGGGCTGGTATAGAGGTCACCCTGCAATTCTATCTGGGCCGGAAAACATACAGCTAAACTGAGTCACTCTATCAATAATATCTTATAGCGAACAAAACGAAAATACGTTATAGGATAACGCCTTTGTCTCCTAGTCTACAGTGGTTATACTTGAACGTAACAGAGAAGTGTTGAGAAGTAATTATAAGGCATTTAGTATCATTATTATTCTCATTTACATTCCTACCTTCAAGGAAAACATACTAACCGACAGATTCTAAGTGGCTTTTGTTAAGAATTGATCCTTAACCAAAATGGGACAACAACGTAGTATTAACCATCTCCCATGGGAAAAGTTTCAAAAATACCTAGCAGCATTTTTCTACTAGCAATCTAGAAAAATGCTGCTAGGTATTTCAGTGCAATTCAGTGACCATTCAGCGCAGTCTTAGCTGATAAGCGAATTTAGATAAATGAATTAATATCTGTTACCTACTATAATTAATTTGCGGCGGAATGTAGGAAGAGTCTTCGCAATATGCAATGAGTAAAAACCAATATTTGTTCCTAAATTCAAAGCATTTCTATGCTCTTGTATTATAATAGTCTATCGTGTCTGTTGTGTCCAACAGGCAAAAAGTTATTATTAACAGCCCTTGTGTGTATGACGACGGTCGCGAATTGATTCTAACAACAGAGTATGGGATTTATTTAAAAAGCATACATAGTATTTATATAATAATAATATCCTGGGACATTATACACACACGGCCATCTGATTCCAAACTAAGCATAGCTTGTACTATGGAAACCAGATAACTGATATACTACATAATAATATACTAATTTTCTTTTGTAAATACATACTTATATAGATAATTACACCCAGACTCAGGACAAACAAACATTTTCATGCACACAAATATCTATCCTGGCTGGGAATCGAACCTACGACCTCTGGCGTGAAAAGCAAGCATTTGCCAACCACGCCAACAGGCGCAACATTGCGCAATATTTTGCATACATCATGGTTGTTTAAATTGAATATATTTTATTATTAAATATATCTGTTGCGTAAGTCATATAACTTTGTTTACGAGTACCGCTAAATAAACTGGCGACTAAATGTTTATGAGGTATTTAGGGCTCTGTGAGAGTTATTTACAGAATGCACCGAGCGCAATAAATATGTCATGGTCTTCAGTATACCAGCTTAGTAATTTGGATCAAATAGGTCGATAATATTAGTTGAGAATTTAATGAATTGCTTGCTTGCTTATCGTATGGGTAGTGGTAACCTTCGTGTCAGAGTTGATCCAGCCCCCCACTAGGCCTCTGACATGGTTTAACGACTGTTGTCTAATGACTACTACCGGGACCGACAGCTTAACTTGCAATCCGCAGCACGCTCAGAAATTAAACCACTTTGGCGGTCACCTATCTATGGATTGACCGCGAGCCTAGTTGCTTAACCTCGCCGATCACCCCGCCTACCTAATAAATAATCTAAGTACTAAGTTTTATCCATTCATGATATTTGGATATTGCTTACTCTAAAAGCTGGTAAAGCCAGTTTGTGTTATTCTTAGAATGTTTTAATGTGAATGCCTCGTAGGTCTAGCGGTAGCATGTTCAACCACAGATAACGAAGTCCTGGGTTCATATCCCGGATCGGGTCAAAAGTCATTTTGGAGGTTTTTTCTAAAATGATAATTGCTCGGTATCAGCTCGAAGTCTGGGAGTTGGCGGTATTATACCCCTCTTCGGAGAGCACGTAAAGCTATCGGTCCTCTCCCTGACCTCTTTCCGGTCGCCCATCAGATCACGAGAGTGATGGAATAGAAAGTGCCCATGTGTTTGCGTACACATTTGTGCACTATAATATATCACACGTAGTTGGCTATTTTCCATTGAGAGTGGCCGCCGTGTCCGAAATTCGGCTAGGAGGACATTTAATATGATTTGATGTAATTAAAATCACTTTTCTTACTGAATTTATCTGAGATTTCTTTTGAAAGATGCACTGTTAGTACCTATCACAATTTATTTAATCGCTACTAAATAATATAAAAAGCCTTGTCTTAAACAGGATATTTTTAACATGAATAATATAACATCTAAATCTGTCGTGATTGAAAGTGTCAGAATACGGATCACAGTATACACACCACAGTAGTCTTCATTTGTAACTGTTTATCTTACCCATGTTTATGAGAATTTATCGAATTATTAATAAAATACTACAAATACATAGTACCACATAATGGCTGATTTCCGATTGTAGGTACAGCAAAAGTTGAATGGCGAAGGTCACATGACAGTATTTTGTTCAAGCTATATATCTTTAACCGACTTTTAAAAAAAAGTAATCAATATGACTATATGTATGTTATTCTGTATGGACTTTAGGCGATTTCTCCGATTTCCATGAACCGATTTAGATAATTCAAATGAATGCTCTCGAGATGGTCCCCCATAAACTGTATTTAAATCGGATATCCTTACTAATAAATGCAAAAGTAACCTGGTCTGTGTGTCTGTCGCGCTTTCACGGTAAAACTACTGAACCGATTTAAATACAATTTTGTACACAGATAATCTAGAGCCTGTGAAAGGATAACTTTATAATCCGAAAAAGGGTTGTAAGCGGTTAAAAAGGGTATGAAAAGTACTATGGAACTAGAGTCATTTAATATCTAGAAGCTTTGAACTGTTTTTTAAGGCTATTTATTAGACATAAATAAATATGATATTTAAATTTTGTAAAAGTTTTAGCCTCAAGGGTTTGAAATAATAATATGGAATAGGTATACATTCATATTTCCGTACAAGGAAATAAATAAGGTTTATGCGAATGTTTACGGACATTTTAACGTTTACGGGGTCAATACAAAATGTGTGGACGAAGTCGCGAGCACAGCTAGTTTATCGTAAATAATAGTTGAAGTCGATTGAGAAGTCGGTTGTACGTTTTTTTTAACGGTTATGATTCTTCTTGGAGGAGGAATCGCTCACTCACACTTGACTGAATGTGTAGATAATAAAATAAATAAAGCCTAACAGTAAAAACTAAATCAAACTACTTTAAAAACAACGTAGAAATTGTAAGCATTACAAAAAAATAATATTAGATAAAGAACGGGGTATAACAAATTACGTCACTTGTAGGTATTGGAGCCACAAAGACTCAACGGAACAGTCGTTTCGCGTGAAAGGGAGAACATACCCATGTTATACCCGCCAAGAAATTAAAACGCTTATATCAGAATCTATAAATTGTATCAGCCCATTTTAAATATAGTTTTGCTCTCAGTATTTGTGTTTGTACAAATTACTTATTAATTTAGCTATATTCGTGGAGTAAGACCGTCATCATACACATAAGTTCAAGGTCTACGGATAATTTGTATTTTCCACGTTGTCAATACAATTAAATCTCTGCCAAAAATAATATTAATATAATTAACATAGTATAAAATAGTAACGGGCAAATCTCCTAAACTAATCACCGCAAGAGGCCGAAAATGTTGGCAGAATCCAACATAAAATTAATTACGTGTTCGTTACTATTTTTCACTATAAAATAATATTAGTAATACACCAATTAAGTTACACTAACGATGAACTAAAACGTGGGTTTATTCCCAAAATTTAATATACGCAATTTTTGTTTAAATAACTTTAATAGTACACATTATGTTTTGGGTATTTACAAGCGATCTTAATGATGAGAATATTTCCACTATATCACTAACTAAATAATATTAAATAGGAATTAGATAGCCGCAGAACACTCGGTGAGCGAGTTTAACTCGCTGATCGTATTTTATTTTTATTTTTAGTATCTAACTTCACTCTTCGTGTACGTTATGGCAAATGTATGTAACGAATACCTACATAAAATGTTTGCTCTTAATTAAACCGCTGGCTTAACCTTTAAAAGAATTATAAGTATATTTGAAAATCGAAGAGAGAAATTTGACACTATTAAATATTGGATTCTCCCCTACACACGTGTTTTCTTCTATATCTGGCTTAGGTTTCTTAAAACGAGGCGCGAAGAGGCATCTTGCATATCGGCAGAGGGATACCGGCTAGTGCTGTACATCTTTTCCGCACTACATGGATGACATGAAGTATAAGCGGAAAAGATGTCCAGCACTAGCCGGTATCCCTCTGCCGATATGCAAGATGCCTCTTCGCGCCTCGTTTTAAGAAACCCACCGATTAGAGTAATTTTCCAGGTCAATTATAAAAGCGGTAAAAGTGAAAAGCGATAGTTACTTGACAAGTAACATTACTAACAAGCACAGACGTTTATGTTCAAAAATTCCCGCAGCGGTTAAATCCCGGTATAGCTACCTACTTTACTTAGAATCTGACGCACTGGCTACAGGCCTGTTAATTAATTTACCTTTTTGCATTTCGCAGAAGTGAGGTAGGCGCCGGGTGGGAAGACCTGACAAAGAGCTACTTGAATATTTTATGGAAAATAAATGATCATTAGGAATATTTATATAATCAACAGCAATATAATTGAGACATAAACTTAGAAATACCCGTGATCAATAAAGTAATTGGTGATTGGATATCCCCGATAATAATGTCCGCGAGATTTTTTTGACACGACTACTTACTCAATAACCTAGACATAACTTTATTTAAGGAAAAGTTTTAACATCTTGTGTATCAAAAGTACTCAATGGCTTGCGGTTATTTTTAGTATTCGAGGAATAAACATGTTTTCTTTTATTTACTCAATTGCGATTTTCAATTAATGTCTGATAGACATAAATTTTGTTTGCCGAATTGTAAGGCTGACTGAATAGCGACTGCAAAGATTATGAATTATCAACGCATCACACCCCGACGGGGACGCAGAAGTCGTCTCAGAGGAATAATACCTTCTAGATAACGAGAAACAGCCATAATTGGTCAATCGCGATCCCTCCATTTTTGGGGAGGATTGTCAAGCAGTGGACGATGATAAAAAAATGTGTTGCTATATTAGATTCTATTAATTGATTTTTACGAGATGTATTTTATAATTAAGGCCCATAAGACATTTAAGTAAACATTTGCTAATACTATTCAAGTATAATTTCAGTATCTTATAATGAAAGATGGTGGGTTATGTGTATGAAAGACATTTTACTAAACCAATGCTTAAAGTATTAAAGTTAAGACCTTTTAAATTGAAGTTCTGCATTGTGCTATGCACCTGGAATTACCATAAAACTTGTATTTTGTGTTTATTATCTAAACGTTGTTGCAGTATATTGTAGCTACTTACCTAAAACATCACAAGGTAACATATAAGTAGGTTAAAGAAGGAAGTAAACTTATATAACACCGCCTTATAGCGGCACCGAATATTATGGAGATCCGACTACGTGAGGAATATAAAATATTAAAAGTATTACTATTAAATTAAAATCATCATTAAGTCCTTGACTCATTCTGAAGACAATCAAATACAAATTAAGGAAATCAAGTCACTTAATTACACTACACGCGCCCTTTAACGATGTTAGCAACTATATCAAATTAATTAATAATAATTAAGTTGTTATTATAATATGCCCATTTATAATTGAGTGCGGTCAATTATGATATGTACGTGGTTATAACATAGTAACATACAGTCCTAATTTTTTTATGAACGAGAAGCAAACCTACTAATATTAAAAAAGCGAAAGTTTGTGTCTATGTTTGTATAGATGTATGGATGCATGGATGTTTGCTACTCTTTCAAGCAAAAGCTACCTAACGGATCTAGATTTCCTTGGGTCAACTTCTACCCCCCCCCCCCCCCCTACCCTATGGGATGAGATGGGGTGATTATATTGTCATATTTGCTGCTGTTACCGCACGGTAACTACATGAAACCATTCATTGAAAAATATTTAAACCTAAACCTTTTTTAAATATATTAAATTTTTATTATTTATATACATATCCTATATAAATTTAAATCTATGAATATTATTTTTTTATAAGTGATTTCCGAGTCTTGACTTAAAGGGAAGATCCAAAAGATAAAATCAGCTCTTAGGTAGCAAAAATGGGCCATTGATTGAGTGGTCTCAGAAAAAAAAATTAAAATATAGATTGCTTCATACGCACATACAAACTAGGAGTGGTTTGTAACAGGTAAAGTCACATAATTCTCATACTTAAAAAAATCTGTTATTTTATATAGTCCGAGCTGTTCTTAGAAGTTATTCTAACATAGTAATAAAATTATTTCGTGTGGGTTGAGAACGGGCAGCATAGTAATCGTCCTTTGTTTTATTATATAGAGAATAAGTTTACTTTATTGCACCAAAAGATAATACAAGATGCTGCACATGCTTATGTGCCTTTTCCTAATATCCAAATACAGATCATGACTATCAGTCAGGTCTTATAAACAAAACTAAGTAAAGGTTACATTTTCCTGACAATAACTTAATACAAGCAAGCTTAATATTATTACTATTATAAAATAAATTTAATAAATGTTTTAACAATCCATGTCCCTAAATATCTATATGTAACTTGAAAGAATTATGTATACCTACTTAACTCTATTACTACAAACATGTTCTATTTTCATGCACTTTTGTAAAGTCTACGTGAATAAAAACCTTTTATATTTTATTTATTTATTTTATTTTTGTATGTTTAGGATTGCATCAACTCAAAATCGGCAAGTAAATAGGCTGTACATAATTTTTAAATTAATTAGAGGTCCCTATGGAAACAACTGCAATAATTTAACTCATGATATCAAAATATTGCCTATAGTAGTCATTATTTGGCGTTCGCTAGGAGAATTATGAATGATCCATAAGATAATCCTATACAATTTTTTTTAAAGACAACGACCTCATTATGTAATATATTCCCTGTGTCGCGGGTTACTTTACAAACATATAATAGACGGACACAAATTACATCCAGACTCAGAACAATTATTTATGGTTCCCACAAATAGTTGTCCGGCGCGGGACTCGAACCCGCGACACGAAGGGGCGAAGCGACTGTCTTAGCTGCTGCGCCACACGTGCAGTCAAAACTTTGATGTCGGGTGGTTTCTCCGAGACACTTTAAGTGGGCGGTAGGCTGCAATGCCAAGCCAAGCCAATGGTCTTCGATACCGTGACATGTTACTACATTTATGATCTGCCTTCGAAGACTTTAATGTTGATGATATTTGGAATCAAAAAGACGGTACTATTAGTGCGGCGTGTTACTCTGCGGCGGAAACAATGCAGTTATTCAAAGCAAGTTTGTAGGTAGAAGGGACGAAGTTTCCAACATGGCAGCGAGAAGTTGACTGGCCACCAAGATAGTGTGATCTGCCAGCTATTCTTTGGGAAGTAATCCCAAACCCCAAAATGGAAATTTACTGAGTTATTTAGTAAAGCCAACCTTACGCACTACATGCGACAAAATTGTTTGTGTCCTCTGTGTTTTATCCCATTTCATTAATAAATTCATCCATATTTCTGTATTACATCAAACTCTGTGTAAACGTTTGCCAACAAAGCCAAAGCGGGGTGAGTAATCTGCAGCAAGTAGTGTTTTACACCTAACCTCTGTGTTTATATTTAAGATTGAAGAGAAAACACTCACGCTAAATTTCAACTACATGGGTTTTATCAAGATAATATCGTCCTTAAAAAACAATCTCAACTTCAACATTTCGTTACTTTACCCGAATCTAAAAAGAAATTATATAGTTCGTATGGACTAGTGGCCACTTCATTTATCGAATTAAAGAAAAGAATTATTCAAAGCGGTTCACACAACGGAATTATCGCGTAACACGAACGTAACAAAAAATACTCATGAAATTGAACTGAGCCTCGGCGAGTACTAAAATTCATGTGAGTTCAGAGATTTTTTCTGTATGTATATCAATTAAAAAGTATTGCTAAGCGATGAATGAACTTAAAACGGTAGATTATTACATAATAATATAACTATCGACATTAGCAGACACAACGACGAGTTAGATCGTGTTCTGATATAATATGCGCCAAGCAACAGCGTTACCTATTAAATAATAATATAGGTAGGTAATAACAACGGGCTTCGTAACAACCTGGCTGTTTATTATGGTAATCGATGGCTAAAGCCTAGTCTACAATATAAGTGGATATATATTTTTTTCTTACTGGAGAGTTATGTTATAACGCAGGTTTTTACGTCCTTTGTACAGCTCCTCGAACCTCCATCTTACGCAATGATAAAGCATTTTCTGCGGAAGCTCTCAAGAACAGCTGCAATTTCGAGGACTTTTTAGTTTTTTGATATTATTTAAATCAGAAACCTTTTGAAGCGGAGACGGAATTAATATTATAGTTTAAACAAAATCAATAACTGCTAATAGTCGCTGGAAACTGCTGGATGCGAATAGCGCAAGACCGGCAATTGTAGAGATTTTTGGGGGAGGCCTGTGTCCAGCAGTGTGATGGTGATGATATCTATAACAATAAGTGCCAGCGATCATACTTATTGTTATATCCACAAATTAAGCTATTCCTAAATCCCTGAAGATCAAACTTGATAGTTTAGGACTTCATATGTAGCTGGAGAGTTACATGCATTTTTCTGGCAAATGTCGGGATGGTTCAGAAATTTCTCTACATTTAGCCCACATACAGTATAAGTTGTAGTTGTGTTAAAATAACCTTGTTTTATATATAACTTAATATTAGTAATAAACATCATTATCATCATTATCATATGAGCCGAAAGACGACTGTTGGACAAATACCTCCCCCAAAGATCTCCACAATTGCCGATCTTGCTTGACTTCCAGCGGCCCTCATAAGTTCATCGGTCCATCTTGTAGGGTCTGCTCACGCTAATAAACATGTGATATAATAGATCATTATAAAATATTTGGATGATATATTATAGTTTGACATCCCGGAGGTTGTCAAACCATATATCATTCCAATATTTTACTTTACTTAGTTGGTAGAGAACCAGCCTTCTGATCCAAAGGTTAAAGATTCGATCCTCGCATAATACAAATAATTGTGTCCATTAACATGTCTATTGGTCTTAGTCTGAACGACGCTCACCACGATCATATTGATTTAAAATACCTATACAACGGTACAATTATAATTAATTACCGTTTAAAAAAATGTATGACTGATTTCAACAACCAATTTTAGCAAATATTATAATTTTAAAACAATTATAAGAATAATATATAAGGTGTGACATAAATAAAAATAAACTTAAGGAGCTCTATCTACCCTCAAAATAAACAAAACATATGTTTTTACTTCTCCATACAAAACTCATCAGTTTTTGTATGTGTGTGAAGTTTATAAACTTACTAGCTATGCCTCGAGGTTTGATTTTAATCTTTAAAATTATAATCTTTACGGATATTCGGATATATAAACTATATTACTACAAAGTTTCATCACAATCCGTTCGGTGTTTATGCGTGAAAGAGTAACAAACATCTATATATTCAAACTCACAAACTTTCACATATATAATATTAGTAGGATTGATTTTATTTTTACACATCATCGTTTAGTATCATAATCACATTAAGCTCCTTAAGTTAAGTCCACTATTTATGTTATTAATATATACAGACGCCAGTACATGAACCTACCCCAATCTGTCAAATTTCCCCAATTGAAGGTGAACCTTATGCTTGTGTGATAAAGTTGAAAATTTATAAAAGAAATTTGATAGATTGGGGTAGCTTCATGTGCTGGCGTCTGTACTGTTGTAATATTCGGTATTCGATGATAGTAGAAATTAAATTAGTATCCCAGGAATATTATGAATGAGAAAGTTTGTGTAAACGGATGTCTAGATGTTTAGTATTCTTTCGCGCAAATTTTGTTTTGCGAGTGTCCATGGGCGGCGGTGGTCACTTACTATCAGGTGAAGCACTTGCTTTGCCATCAAATTATATAAAATAAACTTACGGACCTGATTTTTTGATATATAATCATACTAATATTATAAAGGCGAAAGTTTGTGAGAAAAGTGTGAGTGTGTAACTGTGTGAGTGTGTATGGTTGTTACTTCTCCACATCTAAACTGCTGGAGATTTTAATAAAATTTGGTATGGAGTTAGCTGTCACCTATATTTACCTGGCTATAATTTATAAAGTTTAACGCGGGTACACAATAATACTGCGGTGTACAGCTAGTTATATAATATTTAAAATGTTATATTTCGAATTTTCGTACACTCATTACAATAAATAATGAAATATAATAATATTCAGTAGTGACCCATAACATGTGATGTAAATAAAAACATTAATTTATTATTTGTCAGATATTGCAAAATAGAATAACCGTCATCATCATCGTCGACATATCAGCCGGAAGACGTCCACTAGTGGACTAAGGCCTTCCCCGAGGATCTCCACTGTGGCCGGTCTTGCGCTGCCCGCATCCAGCTACTGTACCATAATCATTAAGACCTAAGTAGCTATAAGTTGAAAATAAATAATCAATTTTAAATTGGATATTTGCCACCGAAAGAAAAAGCCATCATTATTTTGTATAAATTATTAATTCATAAATTACATTCAAACCGTAAGAACTTTATTTCTCTCAAGTTCCCACAACATCTCACGATATTTTCTTTTATAGTTTCCAGTAATTTGGATAGTAACGTAAAAGCTACCTCCACAAATCAATAACTAACTAGACAAGTACAGACGCCAGCACATCCAGCTACCTCGATCTGGCAAATATCTTTTATAGATTTTCAACTTTATCACAAAAGCATAAGGTTCACTTTCAATTGGAGAAATTTGACAGATTGGGGTAGCTTGATGTGCTGGCGTCTGTACCTAATAATTGTATTTCCTATGCCAATTAGGGGCTTTAGAATGTTGAATCATTTAATGTTGTTTAATGCTGTATGGTGACGGCGGCGAATATCAGAATATCATCCCCCCATCTCATCCCGTGAGGAAGGAGGAAGGAGAAGTCGACCCGAGGGAGCAGCGTTAGCTATGATAATCATACTGCGTCTGCCAAGCGTGGTAATTAAGGCATGTCCCCAAGATGAGGGATGGGGGAGGCTTTTGTACAGCAGTGACTTTTTACAGCTGTTATGATAAAGTGTCAGCCACACTAATATATTAGTGTTTATATGTGTCTGACACTTAGATTCAGACACACATTATTAGGTTTCAAAATTCTAACGCGCCTTATTGTCGCAGTAAATAAAATGAAAGTTCATTTAATTGACTAGCTTCTTACTTAAGTTTACGTTTTATATAAATCTCCATAAAATTTACAGCTCTGTTCCTAGTTCGTGTCGGGGTATGACGAGGACTGACTCAGAATTAAATTATGGTATAACCTGAAGCATTGTTTAATTTTACATTAATAGGTAATATTTGTTTTTGTCTAATAGTATACCTATACTAACAGACAACAACGATTATGTTCGTGAATTATTTCGGCCAAAATTCTGAATAAAAACATTTGCTTATAATATATCCATATCTAAATTTATATAAATAATATTAAATCGAATAAAACTGTAGGTACATGCAGGAATGTTACATAACGATATAAAAATACTAATACGATCTAAATGTTTTGTTACGTTGGTAGTACTCAAGTGTGGGTACTCCTTCAAAGCGGTGTTTACTTATTTACTTTTTAAATTGTGCGTTTTTCCCTTTGACAAGTAATTTAATATATGGCAGTTATGTATGTGTATTAATGAAAGTTAACAATTTAAAGTTTTAAGCTTCCGAGATTAAACAAATTATTAATATTTTTTAGAACTTTAGTAAACTAAATTAATAAAATAAACAGCTTCATTAATACAGTCATAAATTAATACCCCTAATGTATGTAACTTTACTTAAGTACCTATATATTCATTTATTTCATTGTTTCAATGAAATAACTATTATAGACGTAATTTTAATACTTAATTGGTTTTAATATGATAAACTCATTGTCAAATGCTAATTTAATAGAAATATTATTTTCGCATTGGAATTGAAGGTTGATTTCAGTGTTCTAATTTAGTGTTTTGTTCTAAAATACCTATTAAATGAAGTTGTTTTTAGAATAATACTTTCCTTTACTTAGATTTTTCTAAAACATTAATAATAGCAACATTAAGCAAAATTTCACTGATTGAATCAAAGGCGAATTATATCAAAGTGTGGAAATTTGTAAACGTACGTACTATCTGTACGTACGTTTGTTGTTTTGTATCTTTAACATTATTATGAATACATTAATAAAAATTAAAAGGTCATTATACTTCTTTGATATATAAAAATAAGCGTCATACAATACTTTAATCATTATAAAATAATGATATTTAATTATCTATACATATAATAAATCTGTAGAAAAATCATTTTTGTACATGAAAAGAAAATCCAAAAAAAATAGCCAGGGTATTAAAGGACAACCAATAGAACCCATTTCCAGCATTTTTAGAATTTTTGTCTGTTTGTCTGTTTGTCTGTTTGTCTGTTTATATGTTCGGGTATCACGTAAAATATACGAAAGCAATGTAGATAACTTTTATACACAACGATTGAGCGTAACCTGAGGTAACATTTTGTTTTTGTTTTATTGCAATCGGTTCATTCTATCAAAAGATATTAGATTTTAAAGTAATCATGGAGAAAAATAACACACATTTCGGTACTTCAAGATGAACTAATGTTTATAGTTGAACTAAACTGTCCGATAGATGTCATTGTGCATATTATGACATGTCTTTTCTGAATGAACTAGGTTGATAGTTGATTTATGTTTCGATAGATGTCGTTGTGCATTTCTTTTGACTCGCGGTGTTAAGATTTGCCCGTGTTTGCTGATTGCATGAGTTACGTAGGGTTTTGAATGTTCTGAATTGTTTCGAAATAAGGTCTTGGTTGCCTAGAAGTATGTCGTTGTCCAAAATTGGTTATTAAAAAAAGCTGTTTTCTTTGGGCAAATTAAATTATGTAGAAGGTGGGATTTGTTATAATTTCATTTTAAATTATTGATAGTTGATTTTTATTTCGATACATGTCGTTGTGCTTGATAGTTGATTTTTATTTCGATAGATGTCGTTGTGCATTGCTTTTGACCCGCGGTGTTAAGATTTTCCCGTGTTTGCTAATTGCATGAGTTACGTAGGGCTTAGAATGTTCCGAATTGTTTCGAAATAAGGTCTTGCTTGGCTAGAAGTATGTCGTTGTCCAAAATTGGTTATTAAAATATTCTGTTTTCTTTGGGCAAATTGAATTATGTACATGGTTGGATTTGTTATAATTTAATTTTAAATTATAATGTCAATCGATCGAAAGTTTGTGCTGTCGATTCGTTTGTAACGCGAATGTACAGACGATTTGAATTTTATTGAGCCTGTCCGATTGAATGTAGTAAATTAACCAGGTCTCTCATAATTTTCTCAGCACAAATCTATATACCTACCTATGTAAAAGAGGAAACTGACTGACTGACATATCAATGAACAGACTGAACGGCTGGGGTTAGAGACTTGAAATTTTCCCGGTAGGTACTTTTTATGACGTATGCATTCACTAAGGAAGGGGTTTTTGGATATACTAACCCTAAGGGGGTAAAACAGAGAATGAAAGATTATATGAAAATCCGTAATTTTTTGAAGTTAAAGGCATTGAAACTAATATTTAGTAGTTCAGCCAAAAATTAAAATAAATAATTTAGAATTTTTGGAAATTCCTCCCCAAGGGTGTAAAATAGGGGATATAAGTTTGTATGAAAAGTGTTTTTTATGTGAAAAGCATGAAAATTGGTATTTGGCCTTTCCGTTAAAAATAAAAAATATGTATTTCAGGATTTTAGGAATTTCCACTCCTAAGGGCGCATAATAGGGGATGTATGTTGCGTGTGGGTATACCTATAATGGTTGTGAGGCTTCAAGTCAAAACTTTGCATCGTGTTATAGAGTCTACTATTATGCCTGGATCCGCCCAGGGAGAAACAGTGTTCGTGTCACGTATTCCGTTAGTGCCAAATGATCTCCCTTTTCAGTTTAAAATACTGTAGTTCCCTATAAAAGTGTGTGTCGCGATAACCATCAACAAATCGCAAAGTCAAACTCTCAAGTTAGCTGGAATTGACTTGAGGAAGGCGGGCAGGTTCACGTGGCGAGCTCACGTGTGAGTTCATCCCACAGTCTGATCCATGTAGAGCGAGGACCTACGTCTTTTGCTGAGCGCCGTAAAGTGGATGATATTGAACATCCCACATACCAGGCCGCTTGCCGAGCACGCCATTTATTAGTTGGAGGTCAGCATTGGGATGACGCTCTAGCGGAAGCATGCGTGAGCGATAGTCCACATCGCTTGCGACATTTGTTTGCCATCTTATTGACCTTTTGTGCGTTATCGGACGCTAAATAGTTATGGCAAAAGTACCATGACAAGTTTGCTGAAGATTTTATGAGACATGTACAACTAAATACTGATGGACAAATTACTGACAGGGTACGTGAAAATTGTCACAACAGGTCCTTATTGGCTATTCAAATGATAGTTATAAGTATAGGAGGGAACCCGATCAGTCAGAGGCTGCGAAAAGGCACAGGAGTTTATTATTGTTAAAAATAGGCGATGGCACATACCCCGTACAAGAAGATGGAAAAGTTATTTTGATTGGTAATCTCTGTTCTTACGTTACACCACAGCAAGAGCTAATTTCTTCTGTGTACGGAGATGGGTGCGCCAAAGCTCACCTAAAATTTCAACTCCGATAATTGGAAATCCGAAAATGTTCTTCCTAACATTTTTCATCATAACATCAAAACTCCTAATTACTTTGTCTCTAATGTTAATAATTCCGAAGCATTCAACTTCATAATGTCAGTAGCAATAAACATCTATTATACTTTTATTTGTTTTCCTATATTTTCTCAACATAACCATCGTTTATACTATTATTCAAAGTCATATCTTTTTTGTTTAGCCACGGTACTATTTATAGTCATTAGTTTAAGTTTAGTTGGAACTGCGACTATAACGCAAGAGCCGAGCGAGCAAAACCAGAGTCCCGCTCCAATCATTGAGCAAGTTCCAGAAACGAATCGGTCCTATTCATAATTATTGGGTTAGGTTAGGTTAGAACGGTGACCCCTCAACGCACGAGCCGAGCGAGCGAAGCGAGCGTGCCGCGGTAGCGGCCGGCGAAGTGCCAGAACCGAATTGGTCCTATAGTTATTGCATGTACGTTTAATTTTAATCCTCCGCGGTGTAATTATTATGGTGAGTATGTTTAGGGATTAAATCGTTATGATAAAAAACAGTAGGAGTTTAAATATATTTACATTAATGATATTATTGATTACAATTTTCGAAAACATGAGTGTTATGAACATCGCCGGTAGCACTACAAATAGTATGAATGAAAACTTTAGGATGAAAAATTTTAACAAGAGTGATAATTCGGATTACAAATCGTTAGGAAGAACAATTTCGGGTAAAGAACTTTAGGTGAGCCAATATGGACCCTACGGAGATACCACAAACATGGGAAATCAAGCCGGTTCTTGGCTATGTCAGCGAGCTATTTTGACTCCCCACAATGACCAAGCTGCGGCTATTAATTTCAAAATATTGAGTCATGCGTCCGGTAATAGTAGAGAATATAGCTCAATAAATACATTTATGGAAGAAGATAACGCAGTGCGTGGCGTTATCTTCTAGAATTTTTGGTACCCGGTAGAATTTTTGGATTCCCTCAGCACACCCGGACTTTCAGCCCACAAAATAGTTTTAAAAATTGGTGTACCAATAATTCTCCTCAGAAATTTATGTCCTCGCAAACTTTGTAATGGCACTCGGCTCAAAGTCACAAATCTGCAACATTATCGAAGCTGAAATATTAACAGGTTGCGGCGCCGGTGATATTATTTTTATTCCAAGGATACCTATAATTCCTAAAAACTTTCCTTTCTCTTTCAAACGAGTGCAATTCCCAGTCAGTCTCTGTTATGCCATGACGATTAGTAAAGCTCAGGTCCAGACATTATCCGTTGCGGGGGTGGACCTAAGTATTGGATGCTTTTCCCATGGTCAACTATACGTAGCTCTTTCACGCGTAAACAACCCCAATAACGTTTTTGTGTACGCTCCAGATGGTTTCACAGGTAAAATAAAGAAGCACTAAATTAAATTAAAAAAATGTTTTCGGTATCCTCCCACAGCGCTTTACACAAAAAAAATACATTTTTAAGTTCCGACATCCACGCGAACGAAGTCGCGGGCACAGCTAGTTTGTAATAAATCTGTAATATGCTTAAACGACAAGCTGTCAAAAATAATAAATTACTTGTTACCATATTACAGCAAATTAATTGAATAAGCGTGTATTAAATTAATTATGTAATAAATATTGATATAAGTAAAATTCAGACCAACCTCCAGCATAAACAAATCGCAACGGCTACCCTACGCAGACTGCTGGAGGTTAATAACAAGACCATCGCCTTAATCCAGGAGCCGTGGATTAGGCATAGCAGGATATGTGGACTTGGCAACATCGGAGGTAAGTTAATGCTTGAAACTTCGGTACAGCAACCGAGGACATGCATTTACATACCGAAAACTATACCAGCCGTGCTACTAACACAATTCTGTTCTAGAGACCTGACCGCCATAAAACTTTCACATAACCTTGACACCAAACGACCACCACTCGTACTTGCATCAGTCTACATGCCAGGTGACGAGGAAGTTCCACCAAGAGAACTGTGTGATCTAGTACAATACTGCGAGGATCACAGTTGGGACATCATAATCTCGGCGGATGCAAACGCGCACCACCCGCTATGGGGCAGCAAGGTGCCAAATAAGAGAGGTGAGCAACTAACCGATTACATCTTTTCGACTAACCTATCCATAATCAACAGGGGCTCCGAACCCACTTTCGTAAGCTCCAGATATCAAACCATAGTGGACATTACCCTGGCGTCAGATGGTGCGAAGGAAATCATGTCCGACTGGCACGTCTCCTCCGAGCCATCATTCGCAGACCACAGGAGAATCTGCTATGCCATCAAAGTGTGCGAGATGGGACTACAACCAAGACGCAACCCCCGTAAGACTGACGTCATAAGGTACCAGACCCTACTCGAACATGAGGTAAGCAAACTTAGTTTTCAAAACATGTCAACCAACACTACAGAAATCGTAAACAACATAAACACACTAACCAAATGTATACTACACAGTTACCAGCAGACTTGCCCACTCACAACACCAAAACCAGGGGGTAAAAATCACTGGTGGGGGCCAGAACTGGAAAAACTCAAACGGAACTTAAGAAAACTCTTCAATCGTGCAAAAAACACGAGAAGTGAAGAAGATTGGGACAGATACAAAAGCGCCCAATACCACTACAAAAAACGCATAAGGTACCGCAAAGGACAATCTTGGCGACGCTTCTGCGAAAACATAAAAAGCACCAACGAAGCTTCAAGAGTGAAAAAACTACTATCCCAGGATGATCAACGCACTCTGGGCTCACTCAAGATGCAAGATGGTACATATGCCACCTCTGACGAAGAAATAAGCAAAATACTTATTGAAACACACTTCCCAGGCTGTCATATAACTGATAACATCGACTGGGAAACATCTGTGGAAAACAAACCGAACCCAGTAGACTGGAAAACTGCTGAAGAAATAGTAACAGCAGACAGAATTACATGGGCAATAAAAAGTTTCCTCCCATTTAAGTCAGGAGGCTTGGATGAAATATTCCCAGCACTACTTCAATGGGGATATAAAACCTTAACGCCCCACCTACTAACAATATACAAAGCCTGTATTGCACATCATTACATTCCTCGTCAGTGGAGGGAAGTGAAGGTCATCTTCCTTCCCAAACCGGGAAAAACCGACTACACCCTGGCGAAATCATACAGACCAATCAGTCTAACATCGTTCCTGCTAAAGTCTCTAGAAAGACTGGTAGACAGATACCTCAGAGACGGAGCACTACAACGCACGCCACTACACCGACAACAACATGCCTATAGAACAGGAAAATCAACAGATTCGGCCCTGCACTCAGTAGTAGGAACTATAGAGACAGCCCTAACTGACAAATTGATGACACTAGGAGCTTTCATTGACATTGAAGGAGCTTTTGACAAAACAAAATTCTGTAGCATAAAGCACTCGCTTGCCAAATTCGGAGTGGATCAAACCACCAGTGGCTGGATTGACAACCTCCTAAGGCTGAGAGCTATAAGGTTTACGGTAAACTCCACCACAAGAGGCATCGTAGCAAAAGGGTGTCCCCAAGGTGGGGTGCTCTCCCCCCTACTATGGAATATAGTGGTGGATGACCTAATACGATGCCTAGACCAAAGATGCTACTACACTGTTGGCTATGCCGACGACATCACGATTCTGATAAAAGGCAACTCGGAAAACATAGTATGTAACCGTATGCAGTCCGCCTTCAACATCGTGCAAAAATGGTGCGACCAACACGAACTAACGGTTAACCCAAAGAAAACAGAATTGGTCCTATTCACAAACAAGAGACAACCAAACATCTCGGACCTACCCAAACTGTTTGGCACCGAACTGACTCTCTCCACTGAGGTTAAATACCTAGGGATAACGCTTGATAGCAAGCTTAACTGGAACAAACACATGGAAGTGAAAATTGACAAGGCCCGAACGACCTTCTGGCAATGTAGAAGACTTATAGGGAAAAAGTGGGGCCTAAGACCATCCATGACCCTATGGCTCTACAAAATGTTAATACTCCCCATGATAACGTATGGTGCCGTTGTGTGGTGGCCAGAACACAGCTAAACACGGCAAAAACAAAACTCCAGAGCTTCCAAAGACTAGCATGCCTAGCAACTACCGGCAGCATGAGAACGACTTCCACAGCTGCACTAGAGGCCCTCCTAAATCTCAGACCATTGCACCTAGTTGGTACTACAAAATGTTAATACTCCCCATGATAACGTATGGTGCCGTTGTGTGGTGGCCCAGAACACAGTTAAGCACGGCAAAAACAAAACACCAAAGTTTCCAAAGACTCCAAAGACTAGCATGCTTAGCAACTACTGGCAGCATAAGAACGACTTCCACAGCTGCACTAGAGGCTCTACTAAATCTCAGACCATTGCACCTAGTTGGTACTACAAAATGTTAATACTCCCCATGATAACGTATGGTGCCGTTGTGTGGTGGCCCAGAACACAGTTAAGCACGGCAAAAACAAAACACCAAAGTTTCCAAAGACTCCAAAGACTAGCATGCTTAGCAACTACTGGCAGCATAAGAACGACTTCCACAGCTGCACTAGAGGCTCTACTAAATCTCAGACCATTGCACCTAGTTATCCAACAAGAGGCCGCAGCTACAGCCATAAGGCTCAGCAAAACTGGCCTGTGGAAGCAAAACTATAGGGAAAATCACACGCGCATCATGGATGAAATTAAGAAGACGCTCCCAATGATGGACGCTATATGTGACATAATCCCTAAAAACTTCATATTTGATAAAAACTACGACATCCAACTTCAAGAGGAAGCCAAGGACAGCTCTGGCACAAATGAAGTTCGGATATATACTGATGGTTCGAAAACAAACAGAGGCACAGGAGCCGGCGTCTTCTCCAACGACCTCAACATCAACATATCAACAACACTTAGCAGTCTAAATTCTATTTTCCAAGCGGAATGCGTAGGAATAACACTAGCAGCAACAGCAGTCAAGTCTCGAGATGTACATGGTAAATCCATACGCATAATCTCAGACAGTGCCTCTGTGCTTCAAGCCTTAAAGAGCAACCAATTCAACAGCGGACTCATTCTGGAGTGCCACGGTGCGCTTGAAAAGATCGCAACAACCAACAAGGTCACAATACAGTGGATAAGAGGGCACAGTGGATCTCTAGGAAATGACACTGCGGACCAGCTGGCAAGAAAGGGATCGGAAACGACAACACTGGGACCTGAACCCATTGTACCCATACCCTTTAACCAACTGAAAACATGGCTGTGTGAGAAAACCACACAAGAACATGAAAAAGAGTGGATAGATCTGGAATCATGCAGACAGACAAAAGAATTTCTACCATCTCTGAACAAACGCCTGTCGCGTAATCTATTACACCTGAACAGGAAGGATCTACGCATGGTGATAGGCACAATTACCGGACACTGCACGCTAAACAAACACCTCTTCAAGATTGGCGTCACGGACAGCCCCCTGTGCAGAGGGTGCATTGAAAATGAAGAAACACCAACACACGTACTGCTACACTGCAAGAGCGTCGCTTACCAACGGGCAAAGTTCCTGAATGATCCGAAGACACTGCAGGAGGCCCTCAAGCCAGGCTTTCGTGGTCTCCTGGACTTCTGGATGGAACTGAAATGGTTCGAGTAGCCAAACAAGTATCACGCACAATGGCCCAATTGGGAGGCTAAGTGCGGAAACCTATCGCCCAACTAACTAACTATAAGTAAAATTATGGCTATAAGAAACTATACGTAAATAATAATATTCAAGTCACCATTTGCTATTGGTGGTAGGCTATTGTGCCCAAAATGCTGGCGACGTTATCTCGTTGTATCTTGATACGCTGTCCAAGGTTAACGCTAGCCTTTGGGTCACACAAAGTTTAAACAAGGCACGGTTCTAGACTAGTCTTTTAGAATATAGCTAGAACTCCAAAAGGAAGAAACATGTACCCATTCTGCATACTTTCGCCGCTTGAGACACTCTGCTAGATCCGACGCGGCACCCAACGGCATTTTTGAAGTACCAATGTATCTTCAGCTCTTAGATATTCATATTCACTAGTTACTGTGAAAATAATTAACTAGGATATGAATATAATAAAAAAGTAGTTTGTCGTCTGTCTGCTTGCTATCGTACGGACTGTACTTTAGAAGAATCACATGGACCCGCTGGGAAATCATATAATAAAAAGTAGTACTTCTGCTTAATATCTAATTAAGCAGAAGTACTACTTTTTATGATATCTCTGATATCACTTTATCACTACATGTAAGATAGGCTTGTTGCTAGAGTCGTTAGTGACCTTGACCGCTAAGCCAGAAGTCGTAGGTTGGTCTTTTCCCATTGGGTAGATGACACGTTTTATGTCCTAATATGAATTCACAGCGGGTCCATGAGATTCTTCTAAAGAACAGTCCGTACGTTTGACAGACTTCGGTAAAGGCTTTCGGTGGCTGTTGTAACATTTCAAGAATGTTCTAGTTAATACTAGAACAAAAGTAAAAGGATAGCTGATAAATAATTCTTAATGCAAAATTATATGGTTCTAGAATGAAAAGAAAGAGATAGGTGATGACAAGAACAGAAGTATTTCAATTAATCGGAATATAGATGAAGTTATTAGAAAGAAAAGAACGACTTTTGGAATGTTACGCCTAAATAGATCCAAATTTTAATTTGGAACAATTTAGACGTAACCTTATCAGTATATCGAAACAGGACGGTGAGCTAAAATGATCATTGAAAGTAAACAGTGTCAAGTGTTCTGTATACAGTGATTAGTTTACCTTGTACGTTGGGACTCTCACACAGTACAGTCATGTAGTGCTTGTGTCATCAGTAGTGCTTGTCTCAGAGACTCTAAGATTTTAAATGTGCTCCGAGATCTTAGTGTTGTACGAACTTTCACTGTCGACAGCAATAAAGGCTCCGTTCGACAACACTAGTTTTTCCAACCACTTAACCCTCCTCTCGCCACATGATTGATTGGTTTCGTTATCGACGTTTGAAGTCAGGTCACTTTAAAGGAAGTTTAGTGCAACTGTCTCTCTACGTTAATACTTGAAGAAGGGGGCCGTTCGTGCCATTGACGATCTGAGTGTACATTTCATCGATACGAATTAGACCACTAACCACCACCAAACATGATATAATACAGTTAAATATGTAGACTGTATCATACTTCAAACTTCGTTGTACCGCAATATACAATATGGGTAGCCATACATTATGAGATTAAACGCCTAGTAGCCAAGATTGGATCTACATGGACACCTGGACAAGGGAAATATAACGTACATTCTTTCGTTAAATAAATGCAAGCCATTAAAGGCAAATTGCAAAATAAATACAGCAGCCGGTCTGTCTCGCGCCTTTGTCACTCAACTAACAGTAAGTACTCGTATAATTACGATTGAAAAACCGCGGAAGTTTATGTTTATAACAGCTTCTAAGCCGTTGCTAATATAAAGTTTATATTATTTTATTTTCATATGTTAATATAACAATTGTTAATGTAAATATGTTAATATAATTATTGTCTGTCTAACTAAAATTAATTATATACCCTGAATGTTACGTTTTTTATGCTAACGGAATTAAACAATTCAAATAAGTTTATAAAAAACGTCGAACTAATTATTTGATGACTTGGTTACTAAGTCGTATGTCTTTGTATTGTTGTATTTACAAAGAATAAACATTATAATTTAATTCATAATAATTATAACCTTGCAAGAATCTCTGCTCCAAATTACTCGGTGGTCGCGGCATTCGAGTACACTGTGATCGTTCTCTTCCGCAAGCACCGTCATCCCAGGGACGTCTTAGAAGATTCAGAAATTACGACTTACCTAAAACAAGTCTAGGTCATAAGAATCTCATGCGACACAATCCGATATGGCGCGTCCACATCCGCGCTCTATGACCCTTAGTTTCGAAGCACATTTATCGATGTAATGCTGTTCCGATATTCCATCAGTTTATTCATCCACGTCTTTTATTATTAACGTGGTCTATCAGTTGCACAATTCGACCTTAGAAATCGACCCTCTCAAACATCCACGTCAGTAACCGCCTTGCGTCCAAGTGTCAACCCCAAAGAGGTACCTTTTAGTGCGAAGTACAAGTTGATAGTCTTATTTTGTAGACGGCTTGAGGCCTCGCTCGTATCAATTGCCCGGTCAAACAATGTACCTAAATCTTATGGACTAACTCTAAACGTTATATAGAATAAATAAGAATATAAGAATCTCTTTAAGAGTGGACAGGCCACGCACAAGTTCTTTCCTACTTTACAACGTCTAACAATGACATATCGATTTAGCGTAAAGGTTAGCTAGGTATCGTGTCCGATGGAAAGCTTATAGAGTTGCTAGCCATTCGTGGTCACAGCAAGGACTTCTGCACCTTCCGGTCACGAAGTTATATTGCGAATTTATTTCCGACGTGGACCACAGACGATTTATTACGAATCACTTGACAATTTATAGAGCTATTACAGTCGCCGCTTAATTCAATAATAGTTACGGTTCAAGTACGTTTATTTCGTTTCGTAATATCTATAACTAGTTATTATATAGTTATAGATAAACTAATTCTTATTTGGCTTGGTTTTGGCTTTTCTTAGAGCGTTGGTCCTTGTACTGTTATCTCTTAAGGAGAACCACGAAATAGCTTTGACATCTCTTGAGGTTTTAATAACAATAACAGTTTAGAAAGAAAGAAAGAAAGAAAGAAAGAAAATCCATTTATTCAGTAAACTGACACAGATAATAATAACAATGTATATAAATGTACACAAACAGAAGTCCTTAATTCTTATCTGTGTGAGTCCGAATTGGTCCCATCTCAGCACTAGCTGCAACATTAACAGTTGCAGCGCTGGTTTTATGATGGAACCACGTAAAATAACTCACGAACAATTAGTGTACAGCTCGCAGTTAGAATTTTTACAGTACCTGGACACCAAAATATAACTTATAGCTAATTTAAACAATAAATGTATGGAAAAACGAACTTAAAAAATAAATATTAATAAATTAACACCAATTTGGAGATGCATAACACAGACAGTATATAAAATAATTGTTATAATGTCGACATTCTTGTCATAACTTGTCCATAACAATACATAAGTGCACCAAGAAAAATGACTGTTTACGTAAAATCTTCAATATTCATTTTATACCGTTCAGCAGACACGAGCCTTAAGATCGTTTGCAAACGTAATTGGATAATTTCTGTTCATAACATTGTCAGTTCCGGTAATATTAGTAGGTTTTCAACGGTGCTCTTGAGAGACTAGCCAAATTCGCAGGAAAAGTGTGACAGAATGAGATCGCGAATACGTCATCGAGTTAAAAGAGTGAGAGATTCGATAGTGAAAATGCTTCACTCTTAACCCGATGTAATGGTTAGCTGAGACAACAGGGAAGCGATCAAGTCTACATCTGATCTCTTCCCGGTTGTCGCTTTGCAGTTTTAACTGTTGGTCCTAGGTGCTCTGCCATCTGATCCAAAACCAGTCGACTAAAAACTCATAAACTTACTTATATATTTCTAAATAAATACACGTAATTGATAAATTACACGCAGAACCAACAATCGTGCTCATCAAAAGCCAAAGGTCGTGGGGTTCGCTCCACACACAGGACAAATCTTTGTGTGTATTGCGCGATTTTTTGTTCGGTGCCTGGGTGTAATTTATCTATAATATTTATATATTTAGAAAGATATAGGTATGTTTATCAGTTGTCTGTTTGCCATGCGTTACACCTCTGCCTAGTTTGGGTTCAGATGGCAGTAATTTAGGTAGTTGTGAATGTGGCGCCCATTGGCATCTTTACACGTACGACTGCAGCGTTTCCAAAGTCTTAGCCTGGGTACAACAGTTCTCTTCAGATGCGATTTTCTGTATTTCTTTCTGGCGTTATCTTGCTTAGACATAACTTTTCTAATATTATTCAGGTGGATGTTTTATCCTCACTTTTTTGTTGGGAGCATGAGTGTTGTATAAATTACTAAAGTTTGTGTGAAAGTTTGTGTGATTACACCAAAGTTATGAAAACTTTGGTGTAATCGATATCATAGTCAGTTTTACCGAGAGCAGTATTAATCTGTCCATTTACGTGTATCCCCTATTCCTTATTACCTTTTTCTACTCATCGTATCGGTTTATTTAAGCACTCATTTAATAAACTCCGGTTATTTTAAATCATAGTCAATTAAAAACCAGAACTAGGTCAGGTGAGGTTTAAACTCGATTGGAACTGCATAATGGTTATTCTGCGGCTAAATCTATCGTACTAATTGTGAGTTAAATTACATCAGTTATTCATAATTTAACCATAGTTACGATGGCAGTAACATATAAATTATTTTTAATATGTCGTTTCATTTCCTGGCGGCAGTTTACGCGACAGTTTATACCGAAATTCGCGCCAGCCGCGGAGCGGAGAGACTCTCATTGCGTACAGGCACCGGCAAGTTCTAATACATAGAACGTGCGGCTTGACTTTTCGCTGAACGCATGCCAGAGTACTGTTGTGCATCACCTCGAGGCCACGATAGGGAAGAAGGGTGCTACGTCACCTACAGACTGACTCATATACACAGTGGACATGGGTGTTTCGATGAGTATCAGAACCTAATTGGCCGAGAATCGACGACAAAGTGTCAACACTGCGGAAGCGACCTGGACTCTGCCCAGAATAGAGACGGTGAGATTTGCATTCTTGTCACTGAGATCGGACGGGATCTTTCACCGCCGGCAATCGTTTATATGATGCTGGCAGGTAACTTCACCAAATGGGATGCCATGGTCTCCTCCTGTGAGGCAATCATAAGGCTGCTGAGGGGATCGGGAGATGGCGGATCCCACTTGAAGGTGATTGATGCGCCCCAATGAGGTTTAATTAGTCATTATTTGGCGAGAGAGATCGGCACCGAAGGAAAGTTGGGCGCGAGTATAGAGGGTAGCTCTGAAATGACCAAATCACCTGTCAGTTCAGTGCCACCCAGGGGTTTACAGGTGGTTGGTGTGGGGATTCAGGCTATCTCAGTCCTTAAGCTCTCAATAATGGGTAATTGCGACATATGAGAATAATCTTATATTGCATACAACCTGTCTTCACAAAATAAGTAACTACTTTATGGGACAATGTATAAGATTCTATAACAAACTTCTTAATGATACTAGAGAATTGTCTACGAATAAGTTTAAAAGAATTTATTAAAGCCAAATTGTGAAGTAGGGCAAATTACAAAAGTGCTTGGGATTGAGTTGATCTGAGTCAACACACATATTATACTTGTAATTAACCTTAAGTATATTCTATTTTATAAAACGATTCCTTCTGAGTTTTCAGGCAGTGTTTCTCAGTAGCTGCCACGTCATGCACTAGCTAGTTAGGTGTATTATCTATGTCATGCACTGCATGGTATGGTAAAAAAAATGACGACTCCACATGAACGCAATTTCTTTGCGGAAATAATGAATTTTGAATTTGTACTTGTAGCAGCTGCATGCCGCCTACGCATCTAATATGCATTATGCTTCATAGAACCATTCGTGCAATGGTGGTGATCCCGGATAAAAATAATTTTAAGGACCTGTTAAAGCAGGTATATAGGTAGAGAATAGGCTGCCATGGTGGTTTTAGTGGGTAACATTGAGGACTTTCAAAAACCCGTTGTTTCCCCAAAACTGCAGATATCTATAAGGGCTTCCACAACTACAAGCAAAGTTGCACGTGGCATAGTCCACCCACTTTAGAATTCGAATTACGGAGAGACTAAAACTCAGGGTCATGGCCCGTGATGATAGCCCCAGCGCCTTCGCGCTCGGCCTGTCGAAAAGCTAATACGACGTCTAGTCCACTAGTCCACATTTTTGCATAATCTTAATACCTTATTTACAAAAATAGTTATACTATTTTTAGATCACGGAATCCAAATATGTACTTATAATACCTAAGATACCACTACTTAAGGTACTTATTTACTTATCGTATGGCCAGTGGTTACTCTAGTACCAAAGTTGTTCCAGCCGCCTATTGGGCCTTTGATATGGTTTAAGGACTGTTGCCTAATGGCTACAACCGGGACCGACAGCTTAACGTGCCCTCGGAAGCACGGAGACGCTCAGAAATGAAACAACTTTAGCGGTCACCCATCTATGGACTGACCGTGAGCCTAGTTGCTTAACCTCGCCAATGACTTATAATATATAAATATATTAAGGTAAAAAATATTTTATTTTGGAGTGAAGATTGGATTATTTCGATGTAGTATACGACCAATGCCTTGGACGTAGGTATTTTGAGTAATTTCGAACATTTAATCAATCTATATTATAGTGTCAGTTAAATTTAGTACGATATTATAGTTTGATCTCATGACATTTGGCACTAGTACAGAAATGTAATTGGCATTAGTGTTAGGCTACAGAAGGATAGTCATTGTTAAATACCATGTTATGTAGTACCGAATCAGCTCAACCGCGCCTGCGTGGCTTGTTTAAAAAAACGGGCCAAGTGCGAGTCGGACTCTAGCACGAAGGGTTCCGTACCATTATCTATAAAAACGAGCAAAAAATTCACGTTTTTTTGTATGGGAACCCCCTTAAATATTTATTTTATATTGTTTTTTATGTTGTTATAGCGGCAACAGAAATACATTATCTGTGAAAATTTCAACTGTCCAACTATCACGGTTCATGAGATACAGCCTGGTGACAGACGGATAGACAGCGAAGTCTTAGCAATAGGGTCCCGTTTTATTCTTTGGGAATGGAACCCTAAACATGGTACTATGCGTGGTAACTCGCCATAATGGTAGTCATCATAATCATTTTTAACTTGATCAATCCCTTTATACTTTATGTTGCCCATCAATTACGTAACATAGCATGTTTAGAGCCTAGATCTAATATATTATATACCTATTTTTTGCTTATTTTTTGTTTGTATGATGACGTTTATATATAGCATACGACCCTTTCACTGCTTCACCGGAAAATAGTGTACATTTTCTCATCATTGGCATTATTGTTAAGGCCAGCTGCTTATTCCTATCCGTAAGCAATGCGCAAGGTTAGGCACCTAGGCGTGTGGGTAGTCTATTTAATCAGTTAAGTGACCACCGCATATCTGGTTTAATTATTAAATGCGTACGTGCTTCCATGGACACTTAACGCTGTCGGTCCCGGTTATATTCATGAATGAATAGGCGTTACGCGAAGTCAGATATTACTGGTTGGCGTTAGCAACTCTGACACTAGCATAATCACTACATAGGGGGGCTTTTGTCCAGAAGTGAACATCTTCCAGCTGTTCTGGTTTATACGCGTAAATCATAACAGCTGTAAGACTTCGCGGGGGGGGGGGGGGCGCACGAATCACCTTGGAGGGATATGTCATAATGACCGCGCTTGGCAGACGGGTTGAAGATCGCAGTAAAATGGTCATAGTAATCAGAAAGAAGTTGCTGCCCGTCTCACGGGATGAGATGGGACAGGGTACAGTCGTAAATTATATTCAGCAAAATAGTATTAGATAACTTAAGTAGAACTAAGGGAAGAAATTGTGTGTAAGTCAGGCCAAAGTGGAAGAATATAGTTTTTTAAGGAATCTGTTATCGATACCGTAAATAACTCCGAAGATTCTCTCAATAATTTGATTGAACCCAATATACAAAGAAACCCGTTCGGACGCTCCAATGTCTATGCCAGAACAATTACGTTTAACCTTATCTATCGTAATAGCGATCCTAAAAAAGCAAATAATATAAATTGCTGCAATTTAAACAATAAAATTGAACGTGGCACTCGCCTTGACCCAAGCAATGAGCTGGCAACAGGCGTGAGCGGCTGCCCAGGAAACATACTATGCTTTGCTGTACCGGTTTGTTGCTTTCATAACCAAAGCAGGACTATACGTTTAGGCACCAACTGTATTATGTATTAAATACTAGTTTGTATTTAACACTAAGCATCGAGTTTAAGATTCCCTTTACTACTAAAGGTCGCATTCTGAATCAGTACTTGCAAATACTATGTATGCTAGGTACATACTTACCATAGATTTGCAAGTACCGTTCCAGAATGCGAATATGTAATGTAATGACATCATTACAAACATATGTAGACTCACGCCTGTTTCCCAGAGGGGCAGGCAGAGACAACGGACTTCGATTTGTCACGATCCTTGCACACCTCTTACTGAAATTATATTCTTCATTATATATTATATATATTACATTATTTAGATTAAATATTATGTTAATCTATATATATAAAAATCAATGCCACTTTTCGTTGTAATGTTATAACTCAACAACGTCTTTACCGTTTTGGATAATTTTGGTCTTGAATTATTCGTGGAAGTCCAGGGAAGGTTTGTACGTAGAGAAAATGCCTTGAAAATGTGTAAAATCAACATGTTTTAGCAATTTAAAATATTTATTTGTTGGAATAAATGAACTTAATAATCATTTTTTTAATTACTATATGACTAGCGGTCCGGTACGTGCTACGCTACGTATCGAAGCACGTACCGGGCCGCTAGTTACATTATATAAATACATGACATATTTTCCCTCCTCGACCACAGTAAAGTACGAGGGGAAGCGTTTAGGGCATTGGATAGCCTGAATGTGTGCAAAACATATTTTCCTTTATTGTATCAAAATCGGCAACATTGTTTAAAAATGTAAATAATAGAAAACTTTTTCAATAGATTTAAACAACGTCGTGACTTTTTTTAAACGAATGAGAGTATAAGTGGATAATAGGGTCTATACCCTATTACCTAAATCATATTATTATAACCTATCCTCTATATACCTATGTATGCCAAGATTTCTGGGACGGCAGTGCTTTCATTATAGATAGGTAGGGAAGTATGTCATATATGGACCGATTTTAAAGCGTTTGGACTAGGTTTAGGAGCCCTGAAACCGAGTTCGAACACCAGCCACGCGTAAGGCGTAATTGTTTGAATGCATGTCGCCTAAATTGTTGGCAAAGGATATTTAACTGCGTGGATACATGTTGACTAGAAGTACAAAGAGGCTTTGAGGTCGACTAATATCTTACTGGAGTTTGGACTTCGGCCAAGGATCACACCTAAAACTGACCTCGATTTTCTACTTCCGCTTACAGCTGGGGCGAACATCTGGAGTCTAGTGTCCGAGTAGAATAATCCTAAAGGTAAATGTGACGATTTCCACTTTGTTTAAGACACGTTTCTGTCTCCTTTTCTCGCTATACACTTGCGACGTCTGCATCCGTAAGAAAGCTTATCTAGATATTTCATCCACGTTGCGCGATCACTGTTTTAACTGAGCATTAACGTTATGACAGCCAAAGTACAGGGCTACCCGATTATAAAACTCTTCATGAAGACGTCAGAAGACTCTGGTAACCAAAAAACGCTGTACACGTAGGTACACACGCTATATTATGGTACAATAAAAGATCACTGAAAACCCTACTGGTTCTGATGGAACGGACTGGCCGTGATTGAAGATCGGAGAGCGGATATAATCCTTTCGAATTCATACATAATTTCTCTCAATTTTTTTTAAAGAAATCGCCCGCTTTGTGGCATCTAATCCACGTGTCGCGGGGTACTTTACAAACATATAATAGACGGACACAAATTACATCCAGACTCAGAACAACTATTGATGGGTCACACAAATAGTTGTCCAGCGCGGGACTCGAACCCGCGACACGAAGCGGCGAGGCGACTGTCTTAGCCGCTGCCCCACACGTATCAGGTGAGTCACTACCTCGTCTGCTTCATCATATCAGCCGAAAGAGGCCCACTGCTGGACAAAGGCCTCCCAAAGGAGCTCCACATTTGCTGGTCTTGCGCTACCCGCATCCAGCGGCTTCCAGTGACCTTCACAAGATCAAAGTCAAAAATAATTTATTCCGTAAAAATTTTACATTTATGTGGAATCGCCATTTTATTTTCATCATCAGTCATCTTATAGAGGGCTTGCCCACGCTGCGTCTTTCGGTTTGTGGTCGCTACTCGAGAACCTATCTATCCTAGCGGCTGTCGATTCTATGAAATATATGCCCTGCCAATTCCAATTTAGCTTGGCAATTCTTCGAGCTATGAAGGTTACATTGGTTCGCTTGCGGATCTCAACATTTCTCGCAGGGAAACTCTAAGCATTGCCCTCTGCATTGCTCTTTGGGTGACTCTGAGCCACCTGATAAGGCTCATAGTGAAAGTCTTCTGTTCAGTGATGACTTACGAGATATAGACGTGGGTCTTTATTCCGTAAGTCATCACTGGCAACACAAACTGGTTGAAGACTTTCTAATAAGTAAGGCATGATATCGTCAGCCTGATCCTCTAAAAGGTTCCTAGGATGACAGTGCATAATGGAGAGAAGGGTTTATTTGACATCAGGTACTTATGAAGTAGCACTGAGGAATAAAAAATAATTGGGGTTGTTTATTCCTACTACTCCCTCTTATCTTTGAGAACGTTTTTCTTTCCTTCGTGAATGATTTCCTTCGTTTCTTGAGGTGCACAATAAAGAGTTTTATCCATCTTATCTATCATGGCTGCTTTGAACTCGCTACACCACTTCGAGTTATTTCTCCTTTTATATCCGGCACAAAATCTTACTTGATTAGTTTGTATAATTACCTCATTCGGGTAGCCCTTGCTAGAACTGTTGACTTTTTAAATTTAATTACTTAGTTTAATGTTGTGATAAGGCATTTAATTTAGTTCATATGGCCATTTCATCAATAATAACACTTTTTTACATATCACTATCAAGGAGTTGTATATACCTATGTTAAATATTGCTAATTGGTAAATACTTTTAATACGGTTTACATACGGCCTTAGACAATTTGAGTTTGGATGTTTTATTACAGTCTCAATATTGCATTAATTTGATGTAGTAGACTATATTGCACTTCCGAATCATTGACAAAGAAACCAGTTTCTAATCAGGAAACTGATATACTCGTATACTCTGTCCATACGTTTATAGTTTTTTTGACAGCTCCAGACAGTTCGAATTTAGTGACACTCTCAAACTTAACCGGTTCGATTTGAAATAATAATAAATTTAGAAGAACTTTAAATCCGTTTATCCGTTCATTGAAATGTTTATAAAGGGGCAAGCATATATTTTTGTTCATGCATAACATATGTATGACTTTACGATTAACTATTTGCAAATATATAATCATGCAGTGACATATATAGTATATATGACTCCATGATTAAATATTTGCAAGGAATTAAATAGAAATCTTTAAATTTAAGCTCAAAACCAACAATAACTTGGTGCATTCATGTATTTTCTTTTTTATTAGGTATGTTTACAGAAACAATACTTACATAAAGTTAAATGAATTTTATCAGATGATCGATATTTTAGTTCAAGACCTGTTATATTATTCTTGGTTGTTTGTTTTTATTCAGAGAAAACTAAACTAATTGGTCGTTACCCATCAATAAAATATGACATTACACTAGTCGGTACATATATTCCAAAAAAGGGGTAATCTATAGGTGTGAACGAAAAGATAAAAAACAAATTGACAATGCTGAATTAATTACCCGTACGAAACAAAGATAAGTTAAAATATTCAAATTGGTTTATATTTACATAGTTTTATTAATTATTTCAAATTATAACTCGTCAATGATGCTGTTTAAATTGTAGCCTTGATGAGTTTATTGCTATTTTTTATAATCATGATCCTGTTAATTTGGGTGCTGTTATTATAACGCATAAAATGTTTGAGCAACTGTTTGGGCGCTTTTACTTATTCCGCTATTACTTCCTTTGGCTCGACCTTCTTTAATGCGGCTTACACGTGGAGGTGATTGGTAGTAATCGTAAAATCCGACGTTTTTCTTAGTACATGTATTAAATATAATGTTTATGAGAAATAGTTTTCGAGTTATGAGGGGTCAAAAGTGGCTGAAAATAGTACGTGGCTGCAAATATTTAACACGGTACTGCTTGCCTGTTCTGTTACCTTGAACCTGTCACTTTCACATGCTGCCGCGTGTCTAGATCGTCATTATATGAATATTAACTAAGCTGTTGAAAGCTACAGCACTTATTTAGTTGAAGTTGGAGACTTTTAACCATTGGGTTAAATTATTTCGTGTAACAGTGCTTAACATACGATTAAGCATAACATTTATTGTATCTTAAATGTCGAATATTTCATAAATAAGCCACACAAATCATAACAAGTTACATATTAAATGTGTTAAAGTTCGCATGAGTTTCGGAATGACCCTTCGTTGTACCAGTGTAACGAATTTGAAACTTTTGATTAAAAAATAAGATGATAGATATTCAATTATCTACCACAAATGGTGATAAACTAGAGATTTGAGATACTACTTTTCTTTTGTTAATACATACTTACATAGATAATTACACCCAGACAGACTAGGACAAACAGACATGTTCATGCACATAAAATATCTGTCCTGGGCGGGAATCGAACCCACGACCTGCGCCGTGGAAAGCACGTATCTACCCACCACGCCACCCGGCCCGTCATAACATGACATGCATATCATAATAATATCTAGGGACAATGTCACACAGATCATCCTAGCCCCAAACTAAGCAAAGCTTGTACTATGGGTACCAGCCGACGATATACATACTTATATAGATAGATAAATACTTATATACTTAGAAAACATCCATGACTCAGAAACAAATATTCGTGCTCATCACACAAATATTTGCACTTACCGGGATTCGAACCCAGGACCACCAGCTTCGAAGGCAGGAGCACTACCGACTCGGCTACGGTGATTATTACGGTTAT
Organism: Pseudoips prasinana; assembly: GCA_951640165.1. Classification (NCBI taxonomy): domain Eukaryota; kingdom Metazoa; phylum Arthropoda; class Insecta; order Lepidoptera; family Nolidae; genus Pseudoips; species Pseudoips prasinana. The sequence goes on along the minus strand of OX621234.1, from coordinate 19,823,791 downwards.
TTATTTAATTCCTGGTCGACTTAAAAACCTCTGCTACTGTGTAAAATGTTCTTACTAAGAACCATGTTTTGAGTTATTTTTTATTTCAGATGTGGTAGTTCCTTAATATATTCAGGCAACTCATTACATATACGTCCACACATCACGTATCTAAAATTAAACATAGTACCAATGGATTTGGTATTGGATTGATTGGCAATTAAACGTCTTAATTCCTCAGCAGTACCACTAAGTCGAGCAAGCACGGCCGTACTGCATTAGTTTTACATTGAGGATATTATAAATATGCCTACAAATAACTAAAATCCTTTTCAGATAATCTTATCTTGGTGGATACTTGCGTACGACACTTCGACCTTCAGGATCTTTTGTACTACCCCCCATTTGTTTTTACTCTTTAAGAGAATACTTTCACACTAAAGTTTAGACAAATGAAGTTAAACCAGTGGACCTATACAGTTCTAATTGTAAAAAGGCAGATGCAACTTCTTTTTAACAATATATCCGCGTGTTACAACAAACGCGTTGGAATAAAGAATTTATTTACAAATTATAAATTTGACGTTATCTTTCGATACACCTGGGTTAGTAATCTACTAATATTAAAATTTATTTATATAGCATTATTTGCAATGCAGAGCGCATACCCGCCGAAAGATTAAGGTTACGATTTTCCAGTTTTGAGAATCTACTAATAATTTGAAAACAGGATTTTGACGTGCATTTTATACATCTATATCACCAAATTACAGATGACCCACCTGATATGAAGCGGTCACCGTACCACTTGGACGCTTACAAAACCCGGAGGATTACACGAGCGTTTCAAATCTTATCACTTTTTCGAAGAGCCCCATGTTGTATTATTTGGGTATATATTAATAACTAGCTGTGCCCGCGACTTCGTTCGCGTGGATGTCGGAACTTAAAAATGTATTTTTTTTGTGTAAAGCGCTGTGGGAGGATACCGAAAACATTTTTTTAATTTAATTTAGTGCTTCTTTATTTTACCTGTGAAACCATCTGGAGCGTACACAAAAACGTTATTGGGGTTGTTTACGCGTGAAAGAGCTACGTATAGTTGACCATGGGAAAAGCATCCAATACTTAGGTCCACCCCCGCAACGGATAATGTCTGGACCTGAGCTTTACTAATCGTCATGGCATAACAGAGACTGACTGGGAATTGCACTCGTTTGAAAGAGAAAGGAAAGTTTTTAGGAATTATAGGTATCCTTGGAATAAAAATAATATCACCGGCGCCGCAACCTGTTAATATTTCAGCTTCGATAATGTTGCAGATTTGTGACTTTGAGCCGAGTGCCATTACAAAGTTTGCGAGGACATAAATTTCTGAGGAGAATTATTGGTACACCAATTTTTAAAACTATTTTGTGGGCTGAAAGTCCGGGTGTGCTGAGGGAATCCAAAAATTCTACCGGGTACCAAAAATTCTAGAAGATAACGCCACGCACTGCGTTATCTTCTTCCATAAATGTATTTATTGAGCTATATTCTCTACTATTACCGGACGCATGACTCAATATTTTGAAATTAATAGCCGCAGCTTGGTCATTGTGGGGAGTCAAAATAGCTCGCTGACATAGCCAAGAACCGGCTTGATTTCCCATGTTTGTGGTATCTCCGTAGGGTCCATATTGGCTCACCTAAAGTTCTTTACCCGAAATTGTTCTTCCTAACGATTTGTAATCCGAATTATCACTCTTGTTAAAATTTTTCATCCTAAAGTTTTCATTCATACTATTTGTAGTGCTACCGGCGATGTTCATAACACTCATGTTTTCGAAAATTGTAATCAATAATATCATTAATGTAAATATATTTAAACTCCTACTGTTTTTTATCATAACGATTTAATCCCTAAACATACTCACCATAATAATTACACCGCGGAGGATTAAAATTAAACGTACATGCAATAACTATAGGACCAATTCGGTTCTGGCACTTCGCCGGCCGCTACCGCGGCACGCTCGCTTCGCTCGCTCGGCTCGTGCGTTGAGGGGTCACCGTTCTAACCTAACCTAACCCAATAATTATGAATAGGACCGATTCGTTTCTGGAACTTGCTCAATGATTGGAGCGGGACTCTGGTTTTGCTCGCTCGGCTCTTGCGTTATAGTCGCAGTTCCAACTAAACTTAAACTAATGACTATAAATAGTACCGTGGCTAAACAAAAAAGATATGACTTTGAATAATAGTATAAACGATGGTTATGTTGAGAAAATATAGGAAAACAAATAAAAGTATAATAGATGTTTATTGCTACTGACATTATGAAGTTGAATGCTTCGGAATTATTAACATTAGAGACAAAGTAATTAGGAGTTTTGATGTTATGATGAAAAATGTTAGGAAGAACATTTTCGGATTTCCAATTATCGGAGTTGAAATTTTAGGTGAGCTTTGGCGCACCCATCTCCGTACACAGAAGAAATTAGCTCTTGCTGTGGTGTAACGTAAGAACAGAGATTACCAATCAAAATAACTTTTCCATCTTCTTGTACGGGGTATGTGCCATCGCCTATTTTTAACAATAATAAACTCCTGTGCCTTTTCGCAGCCTCTGACTGATCGGGTTCCCTCCTATACTTATAACTATCATTTGAATAGCCAATAAGGACCTGTTGTGACAATTTTCACGTACCCTGTCAGTAATTTGTCCATCAGTATTTAGTTGTACATGTCTCATAAAATCTTCAGCAAACTTGTCATGGTACTTTTGCCATAACTATTTAGCGTCCGATAACGCACAAAAGGTCAATAAGATGGCAAACAAATGTCGCAAGCGATGTGGACTATCGCTCACGCATGCTTCCGCTAGAGCGTCATCCCAATGCTGACCTCCAACTAATAAATGGCGTGCTCGGCAAGCGGCCTGGTATGTGGGATGTTCAATATCATCCACTTTACGGCGCTCAGCAAAAGACGTAGGTCCTCGCTCTACATGGATCAGACTGTGGGATGAACTCACACGTGAGCTCGCCACGTGAACCTGCCCGCCTTCCTCAAGTCAATTCCAGCTAACTTGAGAGTTTGACTTTGCGATTTGTTGATGGTTATCGCGACACACACTTTTATAGGGAACTACAGTATTTTAAACTGAAAAGGGAGATCATTTGGCACTAACGGAATACGTGACACGAACACTGTTTCTCCCTGGGCGGATCCAGGCATAATAGTAGACTCTATAACACGATGCAAAGTTTTGACTTGAAGCCTCACAACCATTATAGGTATACCCACACGCAACATACATCCCCTATTATGCGCCCTTAGGAGTGGAAATTCCTAAAATCCTGAAATACATATTTTTTATTTTTAACGGAAAGGCCAAATACCAATTTTCATGCTTTTCACATAAAAAACACTTTTCATACAAACTTATATCCCCTATTTTACGCCCTTGGGGAGGAATTTCCAAAAATTCTAAATTATTTATTTTAATTTTTGGCTGAACTACTAAATATTAGTTTCAATGCCTTTAACTTCAAAAAATTACGGATTTTCATATAATCTTTCATTCTCTGTTTTACCCCCTTAGGGTTAGTATATCCAAAAACCCCTTCCTTAGTGAATGCATACGTCATAAAAAGTACCTACCGGGAAAATTTCAAGTCTCTAACCCCAGCCGTTCAGTCTGTTCATTGATATGTCAGTCAGTCAGTTTCCTCTTTTACATAGGTAGGTATATAGATTTGTGCTGAGAAAATTATGAGAGACCTGGTTAATTTACTACATTCAATCGGACAGGCTCAATAAAATTCAAATCGTCTGTACATTCGCGTTACAAACGAATCGACAGCACAAACTTTCGATCGATTGACATTATAATTTAAAATTAAATTATAACAAATCCAACCATGTACATAATTCAATTTGCCCAAAGAAAACAGAATATTTTAATAACCAATTTTGGACAACGACATACTTCTAGCCAAGCAAGACCTTATTTCGAAACAATTCGGAACATTCTAAGCCCTACGTAACTCATGCAATTAGCAAACACGGGCAAATCTTAACACCGCGGGTCAAAAGCAATGCACAACGACATCTATCGAAATAAAAATCAACTATCAAGCACAACGACATGTATCGAAATAAAAATCAACTATCAATAATTTAAAATGAAATTATAACAAATCCCACCTTCTACATAATTTAATTTGCCCAAAGAAAACAGCTTTTTTTAATAACCAATTTTGGACAACGACATACTTCTAGGCAACCAAGACCTTATTTCGAAACAATTCAGAACATTCAAAACCCTACGTAACTCATGCAATCAGCAAACACGGGCAAATCTTAACACCGCGAGTCAAAAGAAATGCACAACGACATCTATCGAAACATAAATCAACTATCAACCTAGTTCATTCAGAAAAGACATGTCATAATATGCACAATGACATCTATCGGACAGTTTAGTTCAACTATAAACATTAGTTCATCTTGAAGTACCGAAATGTGTGTTATTTTTCTCCATGATTACTTTAAAATCTAATATCTTTTGATAGACTGAACCGATTGCAATAAAACAAAAACAAAATGTTACCTCAGGTTACGCTCAATCGTTGTGTATAAAAGTTATCTACATTGCTTTCGTATATTTTACGTGATACCCGAACATATAAACAGACAAACAGACAAACAGACAAACAGACAAACAGACAAAAATTCTAAAAATGCTGGAAATGGGTTCTATTGGTTGTCCTTTAATACCCTGGCTATTTTTTTTGGATTTTCTTTTCATGTACAAAAATGATTTTTCTACAGATTTATTATATGTATAGATATCCTGAGACATTATTCACACACGGCCATCCATCTATAGCTGTTAAGCAAGCTTGTACTTTGGAAACCAGATAACTGATAGGTATACTACATATATTACTTTTTTTCGTAAATACAAACTTATATAGATAATATAATATAATACTTGTGTACACGCATGTATTCGGAATTTGTGAAGATATTTAATCCAAAACAGACAATTATCACTCGCAATGTTTCATTAAGAGTTAAAAAATAGCACTGACACTAATTACACAAGTATACGGCAAGTACTTAATATGAACCTTCATCATATAATTACATATCCTACCTGCATGACTCAATATTGTGTATCATAATTAGTTAATTCAAATGTCTTATAAGACAGCCATGCGTATTCTGTTCCTAAGTTAAATTGCCACAGAGTCATTATAACGCATCAAAGGAGACAAGAAAATTAAATTAACAAAAAGTACCCGTAATCTTTGCATGCCTCACGGTGAGCATAAGTCCGCGACGCGACGGCATCTCGTTAAAGAGGCGAAGTAATGTCATTAAATGAACATTTGTATACCAATAAGACCTGATAGGTGTCGGTTACGCGTAGGACAGTGTTCTGTACTTGTCCCGCAAGACATGCGTACGAGAGGAAGGAATGCCACGTTCATTAGTAGTTCGCAAAAAATTGGGTCTTGAGCTCAAATCCCGAGCCGTGCCACAAAGTAGCAAGAACATTTTTCTGGCAAAACACTCACAGTACCAACCCGGGGACTAGAGGAACATCTAAAGACGCCGATCTCCCGCCTGATTTCTCCAAGGCCGTGTCGGAAAGCCCGCCAATGTTTTCAAGATCTAATTACACAATTATTCAGCCGTGATTAATATTATGTACAATCATGTTAAATTGTAGCTTTTTTGTATCAAGATTTTCTATGGACCGATTCACAGACGAACTTGAGATTTGATTTTATTAGCTTTCTTTGTTTTTCTACGGAACCATAAAAAATGGGAAACCAGGAAGCCTTATAACTACCCCAAGTCCATCTGTTTTCCCGTGGCTAAACTCTGTTCCACGGGAAACCTAGATATCAAAAAGGTATAATTTGGTATGGTCGAACATGGGTGCGCTTTTTAGGGTTCCGTAGCCAAATGGCAAAAAACTGAACCCTTATAGATTCGCCATGTCTGTCTGTCTGTCTGTCCGTATGTTACAGCCACTTTTTTTCGAAACTATAAGAGCTGTTCTGTTGAAACTTAGTACGTAGATGTATTCTGTGAACCGCATTAATATTTACACACAAAAATAGGAAAAGGACAAGAATATTGGGGGTTCCCCATACAGAGAACCGAAATTAAAAAATGGGGTATCTATGGATAGGTCTCTAAAAATGATATTGAGGTTTCTAATATCATTTTTTTCTAAACTGAATAGTTTGCGCGAGAGACGCTTCCAAAGTGGTAAAATTAGTGTCCCCACCCCCCTGTAACTTCTAAAATAAGAGAATGATAAAACTAAAAAAAATATATGATGTACATTACCATGTAAACTAACAACGAAAATTGGTTTGAACGGGATCTAGCAAGTAGTTTTTTTTGTATACGCCATAAATCGTAAATCGCAATCTACGGAACCCTTCATGGGCGAGTCCGATTCGCAGTTGGCCGGTTTTTTTACATAAATTTTTAACATCGGAAGTCCGAAAATTTTTCTCATACCATTTCAAGCTATAATGATCGTTATTCTTAAAAAAATATTACAACAAACATAATCATTTAAATTCATAATCTTTGTTTTTACTTCTATTCGTATTCATATTTTTGTTTATACTAATAATCGAAATTCATAATCATTCGAATACATAGGTAACAGTGATTATCGTAAACGTGTTTTATCCTAATATTTGTTTTCAAAAATTCCTTAACCATTAGAGTTTTCATTATATTCATACATTTGTTTTATACTTAATAAAAGGTACAATAAAAGTAGCATAAATAAAATAGAAGGTGAATTTAAAAATGCGACTCTAGTGAAAATCTAATTGGTACCGGAAACGAGATGCTACCAGACAAGTAGGTTAGGTTAGGTTAGAACGGTGACCACAACATCACGCGAGCCCAGCGAGCGAAGCGAGTGTGCCGCGGTAGCGGCCTGCGAAGCGCCAGAAACTATTCTATGTTAGAAAATAGACAGTATTATATATATATTTATTAATTAAAGCATTATGATAATAGAATGTTATGAAGAAAAAAGTTCTGAATAAAAAATATATGATTTCACACTTTTCTTGGTAGTAACGGTTATGAGTTCCGATGATATTCATAAAATGTATGAATAAAAAAAAAAAAAATTATGAAGTGAGATGATTATAAACACGAAACTGTAGTAAGAAAAAAATTATGATTAAAAATTTTATGTGAGCCTAAATGGACCCGTCGAACATACTAGTCACTCCTGAAAAATTGTGCAATAAGATCTCGAAAACATCGGCGGGCTTACCAAAACCTCCTGGGACAAATCTGGCGCAAAACCAAAAGCTCTACGTGCTCTCCTAGCCCTAAGGATGTAACAGCACCATCTTCTAAGCCCCTGGCTGTTACTGTAAGTATTTCATGCCAGAAAAATCCCAGTGCTACTTTCTGGCCCGATTCGCGATTTCATCTTTAGATCTGTTTGCGGTTACTTCCACTAATTCAATAAGTATGTCAAACCTATCGCAGACGTGAAGATACGCAAGTAGTAGAAGGCTTAGTTTGAGTTGATATAATTAACCTAAGTCACCATTGAAACCCCCAAACCTATCTGTCACACACATCTATACATATAATAAATCTGTAGAAAAATCATTTTTGTACATGAAAAGAAAATCCAAAAAAAATAGCCAGGGTATTAAAGGACAACCAATAGAACCCATTTCCAGCATTTTTAGAATTTTTGTCTGTTTGTCTGTTTGTCTGTTTGTCTGTTTATATGTTCGGGTATCACGTAAAATATACGAAAGCAATGTAGATAACTTTTATACACAACGATTGAGCGTAACCTGAGGTAACATTTTGTTTTTGTTTTATTGCAATCGGTTCAGTCTATCAAAAGATATTAGATTTTAAAGTAATCATGGAGAAAAATAACACACATTTCGGTACTTCAAGATGAACTAATGTTTATAGTTGAACTAAACTGTCCGATAGATGTCATTGTGCATATTATGACATGTCTTTTCTGAATGAACTAGGTTGATAGTTGATTTATGTTTCGATAGATGTCGTTGTGCATTTCTTTTGACTCGCGGTGTTAAGATTTGCCCGTGTTTGCTGATTGCATGAGTTACGTAGGGTTTTGAATGTTCTGAATTGTTTCGAAATAAGGTCTTGGTTGCCTAGAAGTATGTCGTTGTCCAAAATTGGTTATTAAAAAAAGCTGTTTTCTTTGGGCAAATTAAATTATGTAGAAGGTGGGATTTGTTATAATTTCATTTTAAATTATTGATAGTTGATTTTTATTTCGATACATGTCGTTGTGCTTGATAGTTGATTTTTATTTCGATAGATGTCGTTGTGCATTGCTTTTGACCCGCGGTGTTAAGATTTGCCCGTGTTTGCTAATTGCATGAGTTACGTAGGGCTTAGAATGTTCCGAATTGTTTCGAAATAAGGTCTTGCTTGGCTAGAAGTATGTCGTTGTCCAAAATTGGTTATTAAAATATTCTGTTTTCTTTGGGCAAATTGAATTATGTACATGGTTGGATTTGTTATAATTTAATTTTAAATTATAATGTCAATCGATCGAAAGTTTGTGCTGTCGATTCGTTTGTAACGCGAATGTACAGACGATTTGAATTTTATTGAGCCTGTCCGATTGAATGTAGTAAATTAACCAGGTCTCTCATAATTTTCTCAGCACAAATCTATATACCTACCTATGTAAAAGAGGAAACTGACTGACTGACATATCAATGAACAGACTGAACGGCTGGGGTTAGAGACTTGAAATTTTCCCGGTAGGTACTTTTTATGACGTATGCATTCACTAAGGAAGGGGTTTTTGGATATACTAACCCTAAAGGGGTAAAACAGAGAATGAAAGATTATATGAAAATCCGTAATTTTTTGAAGTTAAAGGCATTGAAACTAATATTTAGTAGTTCAGCCAAAAATTAAAATAAATAATTTAGAATTTTTGGAAATTCCTCCCCAAGGGCGTAAAATAGGGGATATAAGTTTGTATGAAAAGTGTTTTTTATGTGAAAAGCATGAAAATTGGTATTTGGCCTTTCCGTTAAAAATAAAAAATATGTATTTCAGGATTTTAGGAATTTCCACTCCTAAGGGCGCATAATAGGGGATGTATGTTGCGTGTGGGTATACCTATAATGGTTGTGAGGCTTCAAGTCAAAACTTTGCATCGTGTTATAGAGTCTACTATTATGCCTGGATCCGCCCAGGGAGAAACAGTGTTCGTGTCACGTATTCCGTTAGTGCCAAATGATCTCCCTTTTCAGTTTAAAATACTGTAGTTCCCTATAAAAGTGTGTGTCGCGATAACCATCAACAAATCGCAAAGTCAAACTCTCAAGTTAGCTGGAATTGACTTGAGGAAGGCGGGCAGGTTCACGTGGCGAGCTCACGTGTGAGTTCATCCCACAGTCTGATCCATGTAGAGCGAGGACCTACGTCTTTTGCTGAGCGCCGTAAAGTGGATGATATTGAACATCCCACATACCAGGCCGCTTGCCGAGCACGCCATTTATTAGTTGGAGGTCAGCATTGGGATGACGCTCTAGCGGAAGCATGCGTGAGCGATAGTCCACATCGCTTGCGACATTTGTTTGCCATCTTATTGACCTTTTGTGCGTTATCGGACGCTAAATAGTTATGGCAAAAGTACCATGACAAGTTTGCTGAAGATTTTATGAGACATGTACAACTAAATACTGATGGACAAATTACTGACAGGGTACGTGAAAATTGTCACAACAGGTCCTTATTGGCTATTCAAATGATAGTTATAAGTATAGGAGGGAACCCGATCAGTCAGAGGCTGCGAAAAGGCACAGGAGTTTATTATTGTTAAAAATAGGCGATGGCACATACCCCGTACAAGAAGATGGAAAAGTTATTTTGATTGGTAATCTCTGTTCTTACGTTACACCACAGCAAGAGCTAATTTCTTCTGTGTACGGAGATGGGTGCGCCAAAGCTCACCTAAAATTTCAACTCCGATAATTGGAAATCCGAAAATGTTCTTCCTAACATTTTTCATCATAACATCAAAACTCCTAATTACTTTGTCTCTAATGTTAATAATTCCGAAGCATTCAACTTCATAATGTCAGTAGCAATAAACATCTATTATACTTTTATTTGTTTTCCTATATTTTCTCAACATAACCATCGTTTATACTATTATTCAAAGTCATATCTTTTTTGTTTAGCCACGGTACTATTTATAGTCATTAGTTTAAGTTTAGTTGGAACTGCGACTATAACGCAAGAGCCGAGCGAGCAAAACCAGAGTCCCGCTCCAATCATTGAGCAAGTTCCAGAAACGAATCGGTCCTATTCATAATTATTGGGTTAGGTTAGGTTAGAACGGTGACCCCTCAACGCACGAGCCGAGCGAGCGAAGCGAGCGTGCCGCGGTAGCGGCCGGCGAAGTGCCAGAACCGAATTGGTCCTATAGTTATTGCATGTACGTTTAATTTTAATCCTCCGCGGTGTAATTATTATGGTGAGTATGTTTAGGGATTAAATCGTTATGATAAAAAACAGTAGGAGTTTAAATATATTTACATTAATGATATTATTGATTACAATTTTCGAAAACATGAGTGTTATGAACATCGCCGGTAGCACTACAAATAGTATGAATGAAAACTTTAGGATGAAAAATTTTAACAAGAGTGATAATTCGGATTACAAATCGTTAGGAAGAACAATTTCGGGTAAAGAACTTTAGGTGAGCCAATATGGACCCTACGGAGATACCACAAACATGGGAAATCAAGCCGGTTCTTGGCTATGTCAGCGAGCTATTTTGACTCCCCACAATGACCAAGCTGCGGCTATTAATTTCAAAATATTGAGTCATGCGTCCGGTAATAGTAGAGAATATAGCTCAATAAATACATTTATGGAAGAAGATAACGCAGTGCGTGGCGTTATCTTCTAGAATTTTTGGTACCCGGTAGAATTTTTGGATTCCCTCAGCACACCCGGACTTTCAGCCCACAAAATAGTTTTAAAAATTGGTGTACCAATAATTCTCCTCAGAAATTTATGTCCTCGCAAACTTTGTAATGGCACTCGGCTCAAAGTCACAAATCTGCAACATTATCGAAGCTGAAATATTAACAGGTTGCGGCGCCGGTGATATTATTTTTATTCCAAGGATACCTATAATTCCTAAAAACTTTCCTTTCTCTTTCAAACGAGTGCAATTCCCAGTCAGTCTCTGTTATGCCATGACGATTAGTAAAGCTCAGGTCCAGACATTATCCGTTGCGGGGGTGGACCTAAGTATTGGATGCTTTTCCCATGGTCAACTATACGTAGCTCTTTCACGCGTAAACAACCCCAATAACGTTTTTGTGTACGCTCCAGATGGTTTCACAGGTAAAATAAAGAAGCACTAAATTAAATTAAAAAAATGTTTTCGGTATCCTCCCACAGCGCTTTACACAAAAAAAATACATTTTTAAGTTCCGACATCCACGCGAACGAAGTCGCGGGCACAGCTAGTATCTAATATGACACAATCTATTCTATGTAGGCAAAAGATACATGTGTAAGTAGAATGCATTCGTTTTCATTTAGTTATGCTATAAAATATACTGAGCGCTAAAATAGGTTATATTATCATTGAAAAGATATTCTCGGGTGGGTACAGGTGGGTCATAAAATTACATGCTCGCTTAACTTTTAAAATTAACCGACAATAATATAATTTTGACAACTGTGAAATTTAAACTGCCGCAGCAACTAAGGTTAAAATTTGTGAACAAAACTTTGCAGGAATGGCAAATATTGCTGAAGATTACATTCAATACCCAAAATTTTAAATAAAATACTATTTTGGTTAGGTGGCCTCAATTTAAAATCAAAATATTATTTTTAATTTGCTACTACCTACTAATTGTGACTATTACACAATAGAACTAGCAATATTGCGAAGTTTCGCTATTTAATTATGGACCTTCTGTATCGGGGTTATAAAACCAGCCGGTCAGCGACGGTTAGTCACGCTTCAAAACCATACTTGAGGCACAGGATCTGACTGCCGTACACGTAGTGATTTATAAAAGCTGCAATTAAGTCATACGCGAAAGAGAAGTGGAACTAAATTTTTCTTTGTTCTACATATTACTATAGGTATATAACGTTCCCATTTGGAGGGCTTTGTCTTATAGTCACCGCAGTTAGGTGGTAGCTAGTAGGTACACAGATGGTACTGCTGCCAGACTACCTGTTGTATCCATTAGTCGCCTTTTACAACACCCACATGATGCAGCATACCCACGTTCCCGGAGCTCCCTCATCAGGCGCCATAAGAAGTCTATGGCAGGTTAGGTTTAGTCAGTTTGAGTACGACATACCCACCCGTAGACACTTTTTGCGGGTGGCATGCGTAGGCATTCCTCCTGCCTTATCAAAAACACGATGAAGATAATTATATTTTTAAGTTCTGTAGTCCGAACTATATAAAGGTAAAAAAAATGCAAACTAATAATCTAAATAGATTTTTTTCCGTATATTATTTGAGGTCAGAAACCACACGGTTTACTTACTCACTTTATAAAATACTAGCTGGTGCCCGCGACTTCGTTCGCGACAATTTTGAATGGTGACCAATGTAACTACTTACTTCTAGCTTAATCTAAAAAATATAACGTTTAAAACAAATAAGCAATATAAATTTAACAAAACCTTACATATAAATAACCTAACTAAGAAATAAATAAACTAAAGACTACTTTGCTACTGTTATTTAAAAAGAAGGACCCGATATCATCAACCAAAAAAATCAAAGAATACAAATAAATTGTCCTTAAGTATAGTCAGTAAGTCAAATTAAGTAAAATAGTAATCAACGATGCAATAATCACAAAGGTAACTATTAGATTATAAGGCCATTAGATTAGATTGCGACCATGGCATTGGTAGGTCTAATATCACATTTTGTGAACGAAACCACAGCGCGATCTAAAACGATGAATACGCCATCTACTAACAAAAATATAAACTTGTAAAGCGGTAAAATTAAGATGTGTGCTTAGTTTTTGGGTGAGATTTAGGCGATCATCTATTGATTCAGTTTTGGACTACCTTTTATTTCAAGCATTTATTCAAGATTAAGATGATATTTTTTGGGTGAGATCATCTCGACACGAACAATTTATACAAGGCTAACTCGAATTTTAGGTAAATTTGATTTTTATTGCAATTTGATAAAAATTACCCAATAAAAGAATAAGTTACAAATCCTATAAAACCCTAAATCTTTACTAAGACGACAACGACCATGACATTTTAAACAACTTGGGAAAGAAACGAAATTCTGTAAAATTTGAGTTGGCGTAAATTGTTGGTGTCGATCTATTGAATCAGTTTTGGACTACCTTTTTTAACAACAAATTATTCCCTGTATTTTTAACCGAAATGCCAAATACCAACTTTCATGCGTTTAACTTAAAACTTGTTGTCACATTTTTCATAGAAACTTACATCCCCAATTTTACGACCTTGGGGGTGGAATTTTCAAAAATCCTGAAATTAATATTTTAATTTTTAACTGCATGGCTATATACCATCAAAATGACGGATTTTCATAAAATATGTCATCCCTTATTTTACTCGTTTAGGGGTGGAATTTTCAAAAACCCTTCTTCAGTGGATGCCTACGTCATAAAAGGTACCCACTGTCAAAATGTCAAGTCTCTAACTCCAGCCGTTTAAGCTGTGCGTTGTTATGTCAGTCAGTCAATATAAACTTACATCCCCTATTTTACGTTATTGGGAGTGGTGTTTCTTTTTATTTTCATTTTTAATTACCATTTTCATGCGTTTAACTTCAAAAACATTGCATTTTTCATACAAACTTATATCCCCTATTTTACCTTCGGGGTGGAATTTTCAAAAATTCTGACATAGGTATATAATTTTTATTTTTAACTGAAAGGCCAAATACTAATTTTCATGGGTTTTACTTCAAAAATGTCGTATTTTGCAAACAAACTTACATCCCCTATTTTATTCCCTAAAGGGCTAGAATTCCCAAAATTCCTGAAATACATATTTTTAATTTTTAACCGTAATGCCAACCAATACCAATTTTCATACGTTTCACTTAAAATTGTCACATTTTTCATTCAAACTTACACCCCCTATTTTACGTTCTTGGGGTAGGAATTTCCAAAAATCCTGAAATACATATTTTTTATTTTTAACTAAAAGGTAAAATACTAATTTTCGTTTAACTTAAAAATTGTCACATTTTCATACAAACTTACATCCCCTATTTTTCGCCCTTGGGGGTAGAATTTCCAAAAATCCTGAAATACGCAATTTTTTATTTTTAACTGGAAGGTCAAATACCAATTTTCATGCCTTTATCTTCAAAAACGGCAAAGTTTCATACTAACTTTGCACCCTCATTTTACCCCTTTAGGGGTTGAATTTCGAAAAATCATTCCTTATTTGTCTACAGTATAACGAAAACATTTGTGCAAAATTTTAGCTTTCTAGGTCCAAGGGTTTGGGCTGGGCGTTGATGAGTCATTAGTCAGTCAGGACTTCTCTTTTTATTTATGTAGATAAAATTTACCCACGTTATTCTTTATAAATTATATATCCTATGTGTTATTCAGATATATAACCTACTAGCTGTGCCCCGCGGTTTTACCCGCATTAAAGTTTAAATTATAGCCTATGTGTTAATCCAAGGGTGTCAGCTAACTCCATACCAAATTTTATTAAAATCGCTTCAGCCGTTTGGACGTGAAGAAGTAACAAACATACACACTCATACAGTCACACGCTCACAAATTTTCGCATTAAAATATTAGTAGGATACTACAACAAAGTTTCATCAAAATCCGTTTGGTAGTTTATCGTGAAAGAGTCACAAACATCCATACATCAATATTGTCCATACATACAAACTTTCACATTAATAATATTAGAACGTTATTACTATGCAGTTTCATTACAATCCATACCATAGATTTTGCGTGAAAGAGTAACAATCATCCATACATACATTCCCACAATCTTTCGCATTTAAAATATTAGTAGAATTATAGTGTCAAATAAAAGGTCTGATGAACAGTCCATAGAAATAAAGAATATATTATATAAATAATGATCGTTAACTCCTACTATGTAACTCTTAATCAGTACATCCTCATGGTATGCATTGCAAAAAAGTAGGAACAAAACGAAGTTGGAACTTAATGTATGACTTATTAAATACTTATAAATGAGATTGTTCATGTGATTCAGGGCACCCCCTTTGGGATTCATCCTCGCCTCAGTGCGGTTATTCTCGGGTAAGTGCATCGTCACATGCACTGGGTTTTTATGTGGGTATGATGTTTTTTGCAAATGACGCTCTACGTCAATATGCGAAGCCGCAACTTATCGGTTAAAAACATATAACCAACTGTAACTTTCCGTTAAAACAAACAATTTGAATAAAATTGTGTTAGGCCGTCAAGACGGCATTCTATGAGTTAGTGATACGATTTCCACATAGTTAATAAATGACGAATAATGACGATGTTGTGTAGAACATAATAAAATTAGAATCTGTTATAGATTTGCCTTTTCGTTATTGTTTCCATATTATAATGTGGGCTTACACGCTGAATTTGACTCTCCAGTTGCTCTTGCTGCAGTTCCCCATATCCCCACACTATATTATATCACTCCGCTCCGGCACCAGTCCAAGTATCATCCATTAGTTCAAGCTTCCGACACTGCTTTAGGCGTTGGGTAAGTAAGTGAAGCATAAAAGGAAATAGAACTGGCCTTAGAAAATGAACAGAAAAACTTCATCTACCTGATATGCTATGCAGAGTAAATTTACTCTTTAATATTATTTTTTATTCACCTAAATTAATGAGTAAATCTGATTTTTCCACATTTTGTGGTATTTTTAAATGAAAACGAAAAATTGTACCTATCTGGTTCTGAGTAGTTCCGAATATTAATTTCACGAAATGACCGAAATAGTTTTTCTTGTTTTAAACTGAATACAAAAATTTTCTAGCGCGCTGACTCCTGGTACTAAAATTCGTTCATTTTCATTTTATTGGCTGAGTGGTTCAAAACATATTTTTATGTTTATACCTAACGTGATAACATTAATTAAAAATGTAAACAAATGGAAAATTGCACAATAGATTTGCATTTCAGATTTATACTAATGAATTATGCTACAATTACTAGACAGCAATTATAAAAACTAGTTTGTATAGACGCCAGCATATCAAGCTACCCCAAGCTGTCAAACTTCCCCAATTGAAAGTGAACTTTATGCCGTTGTGATAAAGTTGAAAATCTATAAAAGAAATTTGACAGATTGGGGTAGCAGGATGTGCTGGCGTCTGTACGACAGCTTACAATAAACAAATGCAAAAGGCTACAATTTGCTATAAAACACATAGTTTAGCCGATTTTGGTACAAAAAGAAATAATAATATGTGTTTCGCACACTTTAACCCCATAAAATGCCCGGAATAAATGTATACAAATCTGAAATAGTTTATATATATATTTAACTATTGGCATTTTATATTAGTGTAATGTTAACTGATAGTCTTATTATTATAAACATGTAACATGATACTTAAGTAAACGAATCTAATTATATATAAACGACTCAACCCAAAAAACACATTTTATACGTATTGGTGTATGATTGATTACTTGAGAATAAAAAGGTATAAGGCCGAAGAAGGCTGGAAAGCGTTATTTTTATGACGGGTTCGGTTAGGCAAGGAGGCTTTCACTGCTTCACCGAACAATAGAAGCAAACGGAGTCTCCGTTTGCTCAAGTTTAGAAGATTAATGCAAAAAGTAACAACGTAAGAATTAGAAAATGAAGATTTTTTAACGGTTTAACAAGTTTGACGATCATGGATTGGTGAGTATAATAACTACATCTCAACATTTAAGTATAAGATCCTTGTATTGTTTCAATGGGCTATAGTGGATTGTGACCGTATCCGAAAAATTAGGCGGTACATTTGGCGCAATGGTAAAGATGGTCGCCTCGTTGGGTCTCGGTTTTAAATCTGGATGTTCCTTGTGTCCACTACCTAATGTTTTGTAACGTTCCCTGCAAATGCCTGCAATATAGACATTTATTTCCCTAATGCGGGCGTAGACTTCATAGAGACTAATAAAATATATAAAATAGTGTTTTGTTAAAATAATGATTAAGCTGTAACATATTCTATGTGATAAAAAAGAAAGCCTAATAACAGAGTGGCCATTACTAATAGTGTTAAATAGAAAGAGATAGCGATACCTAGCAGTCGCAGATCGGAGCTAAACAAATATATATATATATATATATATATATATATATATAGATTGGGACAAGCCAATTGGGAGCGAGCATTCCGGGTGCAGAAGCGTGCTGTTCGAGCAATGGTCCATGTACCGCAAGATATAGCCGCTAGACCTTATTTTAAAGAACTGGGTATTTCGACTGTGCCGACCATACTCATATACCAAGTTGCCATATAAAGCGAATATAGAACTATATACCAAACGGAGCGCTTTCCATTCGTACAACACACGGCATAACCACAAATTGGCAGCTGTTCCGAGGACTCTTACAAAGACGTGAAAGACAAATCATGTTATGGGTTACACATCTATATATATAAAAATCAATGCCACTTTTCATTGTAATGTTATAATTCATCAACGCCTTTACCGATTTGGCTAATTTTGGTCTTGAATTATTTGTGGAAGTCCAGGGAAGGTTAGTACGTAGAGAAAATAAAAAAAAAGTATTGATAAAGTGTAAAATCAACATCTTTTAGCAAATTAAAAAAATTTTTTGTTTAAATTTATGAACTTAATAATCATTTTTTTATTACTATGCCTTATACGTAGCGAAGCACGTACCGGGCCTGCTAGTATATTTATATAACAAACTTCCTGTGAGCATATCCAGTACCCCTTCATTAGTAGTAGTAGTAGTATATCAGTTATCTGGTTACCATAGTACAAGCTCTGCTTAGTTCGGGATTAGATGGCCGTATGTATAATGTCCCAGGATATTATTTATATTGGAACGAAGTTCTTAATCGCGCGTTGCGAAAGGGGGCTAGACGGAAAAAATTAAGACGAAAAGTTGTAACGACACTTTTTGATATAGTAAGATATTGTAAGCCGTGCGGCGTGCGCATGTTTCTCTGTCTGTCTCTCTCTCTTATAGAAAGCAAGCCAGATATATTCGTTTCGTCTTTCTATTTCGCTTTGAACAGTGTCGTGTCCCGGCGATTATTTTTATTGAGTGTATACAGGTTTTTTGTACAAAATAAATAATAAAAAATAACTTCGTTCCATCCGGGTGTCCCTTGACACCTCTCAGGTTTTTTATTGTTAAATGTGTTATGAAATACAGCCAAAAATCCTTAATTTCATTAAATGTACTGATTCCCAATCAATTGTGTTATTAACATAATCTGCAACTTCCATGTAAAATGCATTGAATAAATTTGTTATAGATCCACTGACCCATAAAAGTTCCTAATTTTAATAGATGCAAGATTATGCTCATTTCGAGTATTTATGTTATAGAGTTCCACGTTTATTTGTAAATTGATCATTATTTTTAGGTATATACGGTATATTCTCGAGTATATATTATAAAGCAAAGATTACATTTTGAAGAAGGATCTCTATATGAATAGAATGTCCCCAAAAAAAAATCTAGTAGGAAATAATGCTATGAAAATAACCAAATTGATTCCAGCCGTTTCCACAGAGCCTTTTGGTGTAGACTGCATTGAACTATAAATAGTGGCAATTAGTACTTCAACTTTAAAAGAACCATTTTGAAAAGTATAAGCTATATTGGCTATTTAACTAAAGTTAATTCACACACCTATCTGTACCTAGAATTAATCGTGTTTGGTCAACTTGTAATACTACCTACTATGTTCTGGCTCTTAACAAGTGAATAATAATCGTTTAAGCTTTTATTTTATTTTCTAGTCCTCACTCCTTTTGACTGGCTTTTTGGTAGTCCAAAAACAACTAGTGTTGTTAGTGGTCCAGATAGAAGCGAGAGAGCAGTCAGGGTCACTAACAAACAACTAGACAAATTATTCACATCATGTGTTCACGTCTTGGATTCGATCCCCACCAGGACTAATAGTTGTGTGATGAGCACGATTATTTGTTCTGTGTCTGGGTTTGTTTATCTATAGTATGCATTTAGAAATATCACGTTTATCAATTGTTTGCTCGCCATAGTACAGGCTCTGCCTACTTTGGGATTAGATGTCAGTGTGTTAGTTGTCAAATTATAATAGTAAGCAATGTCAAAAAAAAATTTCTAATACTAACTACTTAAAGGTGAATGGCAGATTTCGTACCGCATACTTCATTTGTTGTTCACCTATATATTTCGTACCACTTATTAAGGCAACGAAGGCATTGATCATGTACATATGTATAATATTTTTAGAACTCTGGAGTAAGTAAGAAAATCAAAAGAATAATTCAATTATTTTCAATAAATAAAACGTAAACTAAACGTAGTTACGTTTTCAGAAATTGCCATATTTAAAATAATACAAATGTTGAAATTATAATTGATTATTTATAAATGGAAACAACATTATATATAAATCATATAATTATAGAAAAAAATAGTATACTTATGAAAGCACAGTAGTTGCATTAAATCGTAGTATTTTTTTTTTAGAATAGGAATGATTTTCGTCATCCATATTTTTTTTGTTCATGGCAAGTATTTATTGACAATTGAAGACAATCTGTCAGTTATTTATTGCTGTTGTTTTGATACATCTGAATTTAGCAAATTATCTTGCAGTTTTTACGTCGAGTCAAGCATTAGTTCCTCCATACTATATGTGTTGATAGTGAATTAAGAAAGAAAGAAAATACATTTATTCAGTAAACTGACACAGATAATAATAGGTATATATTTTATATATATATATATATATTATATATATATATATTTATTATTTATATATATATTATAGATATTATATAGATAAAAATATATATAAAGGTCCACAAACAGAAGTCCGTAATTGGTATCTGTGCGAGTCCGAATTGGTCCCAACGATTAACGAAAACACGCTTCGTTGACAGTGCTGTATGTACGTGATTTAATTAAAATGAAGTGTTTGCGAGGTGTTAACTGTAATATTCGCTTGTCCCAACAAAGAAGACATGCTTTATCCGATGAGAGATAAGTTCTCAATAAACCCAATTTTGCTTCGTGCTAAAATAAAGTCCCACCATTTTCCTGTTAAAACTTATTTTGTTATAGTTGTAGAAACAAACATGAATGGGTCGGGATGCAATTTTGAAATTTTAATAACGGTACAGAAGTAACTAAAAATCTGACGGTCCCTTTTATAAATTCGTCATGCGGCTAAAACAATTGCTCGATAAGCCAACTCTTCAATCGAACTTTAAAACTCGGTAATGAAGGGGTACTGGATATGTTCACAGGAAGTTTGTTATATAAATATACTAGCAGGCCCGGTACGTGCTTCGCTACGTATAAGGCATAGTAATAAAAAAATGATTATTAAGTTCATTAATTTAAACAAAAAAATATTTTAATTTGCTAAAAGATGTTGATTTTACACTTTATCAATACTTTTTTTTTATTTTCTCTACGTACTAACCTTCCCTGGACTTCCACGAATAATTCAAGACCAAAATTAGCCAAATCGGTAAAGGCGTTGTTGAGTTATAACATTACAACGAAAAGTGGCATTGATTTTTATATATATAGATTACACCCAGACAGTCCCGGGTGGGAATCGAACCAATCCCCCATCATACAATTTTGGCTTCTTTTTAAAAAAGACAACGCCTGCACTAGGAAATCTAATACCTGTGTCGCGGGGTACTTTACAAACTGATAACTGATGTCTTCCCGGCCGAAATTCGGCCACGGCCGCCACTCTCAATGGAGATTAGCCAATTGCGCGGGATATTTTATAGTGCACAAGTGTGTGCGCAAACACAGGGGCACTTTCTATTGCATCACTCTCATGATCCGATGGGAGAGGTCAGGTACAGGACCGACGGCTTTACGTGCTCTACGAGGCACGGGGGTGTAATACCGCCAATTTCCAGACTCCGGGCTGATACTGAGAATTTTCTTTTTACGAAAATATCCCAAAATCACTTGTTTGGCCCGACACGGGATTTGAACCCAGGACCTCATTTTCTGCGGTTGAACACGCTACCGCCAGACCAACGAAGCAGTCAACTTTACAAACTAAATAGACGGACACAAATTACATCCAGACTATTTATAGGTCAGAAAAATAGTTGTCCGGCGCGGGAATCAAACCCGGGACACGAAGTGGCGAGGCGATTGTTTTAGCCGCTGCTCCACACGTGCAGTCGAATCAAAAGGCTTTTGTTGTATTTATTTATACAGTCGAGAAACGTAACAAAGTAAGTCACCATGGACGAGGTAGGTACCTATATCTTTAAGTTCTGTAGTTCAAATTACATAAAGGTAAAAAAACACGTGCCAAGTAATAAACTAAATTAATTTTTTTTCAATAGAAATTCACATTTAGTAGGTACACGGTGAACGAAACGTCGTGTGTCAGTGTATACACTGAATCTACGAAAACCGCCCTTGTTGGCTACGTAATAAAGTGGCTGTGAAGGACAAGGTGTATACACTGTCCTGGCGTAAGCTTTACGTACCGAAATGAATTTCAATAAAGCGTAATCTTAACCATCGGCAACAGCGCGAACCGGAGACAAGAGAATTTACAATAGGGCCCGCAAAAACTCCACGGCGTAATCCAATTAAAGTTTTTCATTATAATTGCCTCTGTTGGGCTTCTAGAAAGATCCATTTCATTATAACTACGCTTCGCGGCTATTTAAATATTTATACTTATGTACTACCGGGTATGTACTTACATTATTAACTTTGATTATATTCGGGACTATCCATGTGGTAAGATTCTACTTAATGTAAGTATAATATATATATATATATATATATATATATATCCAAAAGGGTGTTAGACAGGGATGTGTAGCGTCACCGTGGTTGTTTAACCTATTCATGGATAGCTGTTTAAAAGATTTGAAAGAAAGTGAATGCGGTGTAAGGATGAATGAGTTACTCATCAAATGTCTGCTTTACGCTGATGATCAAGTTTTACTTGCATCATCGGCGGACGAGTTGCAGGTGATGGTAACAAATATGTATGAATCTTTTGAAAGGAAAGGGATGAAAATGAATGTAGGTAAGACGAAAGTAATGGTATTTGAGAGGGATGAATACACGACAGCGTGTGATATTGTGATTGGAGGAGAGAAAGTCGAACAGGTGAATGAGTTTGTATATTTGGGAACTTTGTTTACAAGAGATGGGAAATATGAAAAAGATATTGTTAGAAGAGTAAATGCGGGGAACAGAGTGAATGGGGCACTACACGCCTTTATGAGTAGCCGGCAAGTATCAAAGAAGGCCCGACTAGCCGTGCACGATGGAGTGTTAGTGCCAACTTTAATGTATGGAAGTGAAAGTTGGGTATGGCAGAAAAAGAATGAAAGTAAAATAAATGCAGTGGAAATGAGAGCTCTGAGAAGTATGTGTGGTGTGACTTTGAGAGACAGAATTCGAAATACTGATGTAAGAGAGCGTTGTGGTGTGAAAGAGGATGTAGTCACAAAGATTGAAAAAGGCATGCTGAGATGGTTTGGCCATTTAG
This sequence comes from Pseudoips prasinana, assembly GCA_951640165.1. Classification (NCBI taxonomy): domain Eukaryota; kingdom Metazoa; phylum Arthropoda; class Insecta; order Lepidoptera; family Nolidae; genus Pseudoips; species Pseudoips prasinana. Next base: position 19,801,024 of record OX621234.1, on the reverse strand, counting down.
AAAGGATGAATGAAAGAAGATTGACAAAAGAAGTATACCTGGCCTGTGTGAATGGGACAACCGGAAGAGGAAGACCACGTCGAACATTCTCTGACCAAATTGGAGATGTTCTCAAGAAAGGGCAGGTCAGAAGTACCCTAAACCGGCGAGCATGTATGAAGAATATAATGACAGTAATCGAGGCAAAAGAAGTATGCAAAGATCGTGACAAATGGAAATCCGTTGTCTCTGCCTACCCCTCTGGGAAACAGGCGTGAGTCTATGTATGTATGTATATATACGTATCCCTGGCGCCTGATAACATAAATATTGAATTAAACCGCCTATGAAACTGAACTACTGACAACTGACTGCGTGTATAATATTCACTTGAATTCTTCAAGTGAATATTATACACGCAGTCAAGCACAATGGATCTTTCCATACAAAAATATCGATGAGCGGACAGTTTTTATGCAAGAAACCATGTTTTTTCCAATTCACGAATTCGGTTTCCTCAAATAGTTCAGTCCAAGAATAAATTGCGTTCCTTGAATGCCTCCACTATTTATGTAACACGGCAAGTGTGGCGCAGTGGTTAGGACAGTCACCTCGCTACTTCGTGCCGGGTTTGAATCCCAAACAGGACAATTATTTGTATAACCCATAATAAACCTATCTGTAAAGAACCCCGCATCAGAAGAATTTATTTCACTGAAGCGGACGTTGTAGGTATTCAAAATAAATATTACTTTGTATATCTGTAGTAGAAGCTTCACCTGTGTGGTTGCAGTGGCGAATATAAGAAAATCATCATCCGACCCTGTCGACCTGAGGCAACACGGGCAGCAGCTTCTTTTGTGTACTATCTTACTACGATTGCCAACCCGTCTCTACCAATGGTGACGATTATGTCATATCCTCAAGATGATTCTTGGGGCAAGCTTTTGTCCAGCAGTGGATATTTTACAGCTGTTTAAGATGACTAGTAGCTGTAATAAATTGCTGTGATGGATGATTGCTTGGCCAGCGAAAAAAGGAAAATTACGCAATAATTGTTCATCGAAGGCAAATTTGTATATCGCAGTCTGACGAATATTATTTAAAGCGCAATTAGTAATATTACTTGACTTCTGCAAGATAGGTACGTAATATGCTGTTGCTACTAGAGTACAGAAGGTTATGTATGGTCATTACTCAGACACGTAACGATTCGAGCATATGGGTTTGAATTGAGAGTAGACTTTTGTTTGTAACAGTAAACTGTGCCACCTTATAGCTACTGATATACAATTACACACCATATACACACGTATATGGTGGGCGGTTTGATCATATTCGAAATAGGAAGTTGAGCAAAGACCGATCGGTGAAGGTACTAATTAGAAACTAAACAATGTACCTTTATAAATTACATGTCCGGTAAGAAATTGTGGCACACAATGGTTATTAAGAACGACCGAAACGAATTGATGCAAATGGCGACCCTTGGTTGAGATATTCCATCCACATTACCATATGCCTAATAATTTTAGCACGGCGCGTAATGATAAGAAATCATATTGAAAATTTTCTCGTGTGTAATAATACATCGCTGCACGTCTTTCATCTTCAAGATCAACCGGAAGTACATCCGCTAGTTTAGGTAGGGCCTCTGTAATCACTGTTCTATAGGCTTTTTACAAGAATATTCACGCCAACCTTGGCTTTGTAGCAATTTACGTAGTAGCCCACACAGGCGAGCCGTAGCATATGCATACATCCAAGATAGGTAGCCTCGTAAATCATTCTAACAGTATTAAAAGAGAGTTCCTACGTTGGCGTTGATATCCTTGTGAGTGAAAAAAAGTTCACTTAGCTTTTTCACCAACTGATTTGATGTATTATATAAACGAGACGTTTTGTCTAAAGGCAGACCCAAATAGCGCGTTTAACAGTAACATAATTAAATTTTACACTCGGGGGAGTGTCCACCATGAGTTTAAAGCAAATAGGTATATAGATACAGCGTATGTACAGACGCCAGCACATCAAGCTATCCCTATCTGTCAAATTTCCCCAATTGAAAGTGAACCTTATGCTCATATGATAAAGTTGCAAATCTATAAAAGAAATTTGGCAGATGGGGGTAGCTGGATGTGCTGGCTTCTGTACACAACATAAAAATGAACAATAATCGCACCAGTGTTATCATAACACTGGTGCGATTGGAGGAGACAACGGATACCCTACTTAACTCACTCATACATGATAATAGTTTGTTGAAAGATAACTACCAGAAGCAGATAAGGCAGTGGGCAAATAAATCACGCGCTATGTAAATGTCGAGCCTTCCTATTATTAATAAGTTTATAAATACTGTGAATTCACTACCTGTGACCACAAGCCTTCTTTGTCTAATTTATCGACTATTTCTCTTATAAGATTGCCTTTCGATATTTTTATTGACTGTAATAATATGCAATGTAAACAAGCTATTTTAAAATTAATATATGTATTATTGAATGTGCGATCCACTAATAGCATATCCAAATATTAGTAATAAAAACATACACACACTGTAGGTAAAAGTGTCCACCATTTACAACACATTCTTCTATTGATTGTTCATCACGGGTGAAAATTCTGGCATGGGCGGCAGAGCTCTGAAAAATTAGTAAAGTCAACATCATCATTTCACCCGAAAGACACCCCCAACGGTCTACACAATTGCCGGTCCTACGCTACCAGCATCCAGCGGCTTCCAGGAACCCTCACAAGATCATCGGTCAGTCTAGTAGGGGGCCTGCCCACGCAGCGTCTTCCAGTTCGTGGTCGCCACTCGAGAACCCGTTGTCCCAGCAACCGTCGGTTCTACAAGCTATGAGCCCTGTCCACTGCCATTTTAACTTGGCACTTCTTCGCACTATGACAGTTACTTAGGGGGCCTGCCCACGCAGCGTCTTCCAGTGTGTGGTCGCCACTCGAGAACCCGTTGTCCCAGCAACCGTCGGTTCTACAAGCTATGAGCCCTGTCCACTGCCATTTTAACTTAGCACTTCTTCGCACTATTACAGTTACTTTGGTTTCATTAAAGAATAAATTGCTAAAATCAGTTGTTATATAGAAAATTTGAAGTCGGTTGCATGTTTGACACACAATATAAAATTTAATGGCTCGACATATTGAATCTGTTAATTTCATTATAAATCCTAAGATTAGTATCTGATTTCAACAAAATTTATAAAAAGAACCGCCTTGCAAAATGCCTATTTGAATAAAATAGTAATTATCAAAATAAGTTCAGAAACACCAGAGTAACAGGTGTATTGATTGAGAACATCCTTCTTTTGCTAAGTCTGTTAAAAACATAGGGGGATCCCACGGCATCATAAGCTATTTCTCTTTACCGTGGTATATGTTTCTAAAATATTTAAATGAATGAATTTTTTAAAATATTCACATTCACACAAGAGTCAGTCATGCATGCAACTGATCTGCGCCCTTCAGCTTTTGTTTTGTTCTGACGTCGTCACTATCAGTGACCTGGCTTCGTATAAGTACGCTGCACAACAAACTCTAAATATAAATTTAGTACAGTGTTGAAATTGTTGACATGCCAATTCCCGACATTACCAAAATATGAGGGACCTCCGTTCCCTTTATTTCTTACTAGCTGTGCCCCGCAGTTTTACCCGCGTTAAACTTAATAAATTATAATGCCCATGTGTTTATCCAGGGTGTCGGCTAACTCCATACCAAATTTTATTGAAATCGCTCCAGCCATTTAGACGTGAAGAAGTAACAAACATACACACTCACATAGTCACACACTCACAACTTTTGCCTTTATAATATTAGTGTGACTAGCTTCTGCCCGCGACTTCAACCGCATGGAATAGTTACTTTGTGCTAACGCTAACTTTAGTCAGCGACTTTATTCACGAGGAAGGTGACAATATTTTTAATAACTGGGCTCTTAGCGTGATGATATATAGCCTATACCTCTCCTAGATAAATGAGCTATCTAATACTGAAAGAATTTTTCAAATCTGACCAGTAGTTCCTGAGATTAGCGCGTTCATGCAAACAAACAAACTCTTCAGTTTTATATACGAGTATGGATATAGTTTTATCTTTTGATCAAGTATTTATTACCTAAAAGGAAAACACTAATAGCTTGTAATTCTCTTATTCCACATCACCACAATGTTCCTAGAAGTACTACTATAATTAAGTTTAAGTAAATGGTCAGTGTGACTGACAACAACGAATATCACCACTTAATCGCATCCCGTGGGGGGCGTAGAACTCGTCCCGAGGGAATATCTATCAAAGAACGGGCAGTTGCGTCTTTCATCGTACACACGGCTACACATTAAGCTATACATTCCAGTATAAGCTGATCTCGCCTTGTATAGGATTTCCATACAATGACAGGTCAGCGTATATTGGAAACATATAGCTTGATAGGTAGCCGTGTGTACTATGATCATTGGCATTGATATATAATAACAATTGATATATTAATATAATAATACAACGATCGCCAACTAGTCTGCCAAGCGGAACGATTATGATATCCACAAAAGATGGACATAGTTTGCTGTTTGGGAAGGCCTTTGCTTTTGAGCTGCTGGCGTCATTGGCTGACATGATGATAGAATGATCATATCTAAATGACCTGAAAGCATTTTATGAATTCATATCATAGGTTTTTTTTAATTTATGAAGCAATATGTTTTTTTTTAATAACCATTACACGATCAGATTGGCTGTATGGCAATTGGACCCTTAATTGGTTAGTTGTACTGCCTAGTAAAAAGTGGTTCTACACGTAAGACCCCCCGTAAATGCATATGCGTATAAGCTGTGCTGTCAACTTTAGTTGTTCTCTCTGTAACGGGTGGTAATATTTATCTCGCTGGTGTACGAAGTAAATCCCTATAATGCCTTCCACTCAGTGTTTTTATTTAATTTTAGTAACTTGTTTGGACAATAACCTAACAAAGGTCCATTCTTCTAGAATTTTCAATCTTTGGTGCTAGAAATTGATTGTTGCAGCGGTTACCCTGATATTAAAATGAAATAATCCACTCATTGGGTCTCTGATATGGCCAATATGTATGGGATATGGCCAATAATAATCGGACCGACACTTTAGCGTGCCTTTTGAAGTACGGAGACGCTTAGAAATTGCACTTTGACGTATTAAATACCGATTTAACGGTCACCCATCGATAAAATAACCGCGTGCCTAAAGACCTTTACCGATTACTTACGGACCGCTAAATGCATCTGGGTATAAACATGTCTTAATTCATTTATAACTATAACTTTTTAGGTACAATATGTATCATAATATCGAGCTACTATAGAATAGTTTAACAATGATCTACTTAAAAGAGAACGTCGTGTTGCCGTAGAGCCAAAACCGCGTACAGAAAGCGTTATTCACCAAACCAGTACAACAGGATCTATTGAGAGTTCATGGCCTCTTACCCTTCCGGTTCCGTACCAACGTGGTGGAAAGGAACCCTTAAGTGCAACTTAATCCGTATAACACAGCTGTATATCTCAGCTTTTACTAATGCTAAGGATTCTATTTAAAATATATATGTATGTAATAACCCATTATAAACTTGCCCTGGGGGCTTAAAGTTAGTTATTACAATTTAAAATCCCTTTTAAACTTTCAGTTCTGTACAAACTCGGCAACATAGCAAAAAGAAACCCTTAGGGTGCAACTTAGGTCTCGGACACGAAGACAGCGGGTGTGGGGTGGCGGTGGCGGCGGCAAGGGAGCAGCGCATTACAACGCAGACATTTAAATGGAACTGGCTCCGAAGGTAGCGGCGCAGGGAGCGGGCGGCGAGTGGTGCCTGCGCGTCTGAATTGACGTTGCTCTGACGTCTGAGTTTTGTGTTGTAGTATTCTTATTTTGGTCTTTAACGGCTGAAGTTTCAAAATGCCCGCCGACGTGTTGGAGCAAATTATTACAATGCTTTTTGATATGACACCGATATGGAACAGCAAAGACGGAAACCATAACAATTGGTAATTAGTCGGTTATAAAAGAAATAAAAATAAACTGAATACAGGAGGTAAGAAACTATAAAAAGTTTCTTCATTATTATAGATTAAAGGGGTAAGGGTAGACGAAGAGGCGTAAGTACGTGGACAACCGCGGCGAGCGACGTGCCGTAAACGGGAAGACCGCAGCACATCGGTTCGTGACCTTGTCCCGAGGCGAGTCGTTTACGCTTCGGTTTCGATTAGTGTGCTTTGAAGTAGGGAATTTCATACAAAGAATACTGAACGGCTCGAGTTGATAAGTCGAGCCGTTCAGTACCTTAAGAGGGTCGGTTTTATGAAAGTTTTGTGTAATGCTCTCCGTTAAGACGCGGGGCGTTCATCTTATCGAGGATCAAAGGGAGCATTTCGCCGATACGGATGCAAACTAACGGTCGCGTCACATTCTTGGTCTACGGCGATTACGATGTATCAAATTGTGTACAGTGTCACAAAATTTTCTAATAACCTTGACTTGTTTTAGGTAATCGGTATCGTCTTCCAGATCGTCTAAGACTTTCTTTGGACGACGGTGCACACAGGAGAAAACGGTGATGGGGTGTTAATTGCCGCACTCAGCTATCACCAAGGGACCTAGATTAGTATGGTTTTGTCAGAAAACCATAATCTTTGCGATCCCGTTATTTTATGCATCCATATTATATATTACGTACCTATACCTACAATTTTTTATGTTATTTTAGTTTTCAATCTATATAAATAAAAAGACAAGTCCTGACTGACTGACTGACTCATCAACGCCCAGCCCAAACCCTTAGACCTAGAAAGCTGAAATTTTGCACAAATGTTTGCTTTATAATGTAGACAAGGAATAAGGAAGGATTTTTCGAAATTCAACCCCTAAGGGGGTAAAAGAGGGGCGCTAAATTAGTATGAAACTTTGCCGTTTTTGAAGTTTACGGCATAAAAATTGGTATTTGGCATTCCAAGTAAAAATAAAAAATCACGTCTTTCAGGGTTTTTGGAAATTCCACCCCCAAGGGCGAAAAATAGGGGATGTAAGTTTGTATGGAAAATGTGACAATTTTTAAGTTAAACGCATGAAAATTGGTATTTTGCCTTTTAGTTAGAAATAAAAAATATATATTTCAGCATTTTTGGAAATTCCAGCCCCAAGAGCGTAAAAAAGGGGGTGTAAGTTTGTATGAAAAATGTGACAATTTTTAAGTTAAACGCATGAAAATTGGTATTAGGCATTTCAGTTAAAAATTATAATATATATTTCAGGATTTTTGGGAATTCCACCCCTTAGGGCGTAAAATAGGGCATGTAAGTTTGTATGAAAAATGCGACATTTTTGAAGTTAAACCCATGAAAATTGGTATTTGGCCTTTCAGTTAAAAATAAACAATATTTATTTCAGGATTTCCGAGAATTCCACCCCTAAGGGTGACAAATAGGGGATGTAAGTTTGTATGAAAAATGTGACAATTTTGAGGTAAACGCGTGAAAATTGGTATATGGCCTTTCATTTAAAAATTATAAATATATATTTCAGGATTTTTGGAAATTCCACCCCTAAGGACGACTAGAATAGGCGATGTAAGTTTGTATGAAAGTTTGTATTTTTTTTAGTTAAATGCATGTAAATTGGTATTTGGTCTTTCAGTTAAAAATAAAGCAATCCAGGGAATAATTTGTTGTTAAAAAAAGGTAATCCAAAACTGATTCAATAGAACCAACAATTTAAGCAAACTCAAACCTTAAAAAATTAGTTTCTTATGCCAAGTAGATTAAAATGTCGTGGTCGTTGTCGTCTAAGTAAAGATTTAGCGTTTTATAAGATTTGTAACTTCTTTTTTTTGGTAAATTTTATAACTAATTAAAGTAACGACATTTTAATCAAATTGGGATAAAAAACGAATTTATCTAAAATTTTAGTATATTTAATTGTAGTATACATTTTTGGTGTCGAGATGATCGCACCCATACCGCATATCGGTTAAAATAAATAAATGCTTGAAATAAAAGGTACTTAGTCCAAAACTGAATCAATAGATGATCGCCTAAATCTCACCAAAATATATGCACACATCTTAATTTTACCGCTTTACAAGTTTATATTTTTGTTAGTAGATGGCGTAATCATCGTTTTAGATCGCGCTATGGTTTCGTTCACAAAATGTCGCAACCTAATGTAATGGGAGTTAGGTACCTTTGTGATTAATTCATCGTTGATTATTATTTAACTTTATTTAACTTACTGACTATACTTAAGGACAATTGATATGTATTCTTTGATTTTTGGTTGATGATATCGGGTCCTTTTTGTAAATAACAGTAGCAAAGTAGTCTTTCATTTATTTCGTAGTAAGGTTATTTATAGGTTAGGTTTTATTCATCATTCAAAATTGTCGCGGACGAAGTCACGGGCACAAGCTAGTTTTAAATAAATATGTTATCTTTAATTTTGTTCCGTTCTGTACGAGTAATCCCTTAGTGAGGCAGTTCAATGGCAAATTACTGCAATCTGTACAAATTTATTGACAATAGCTAGTAGGTGCAAAAGTGCCTTTTCCTTTTTTTTAAACAAAGGTTAACATTGATCGGTTCATACGGCTGTTAACTTTGCTTTGGTAATTGCTTGTTCCGGGTAGCTACAGTCATGCACGCTGTAACACATTCTGTGTAGATATGTACTACCGAGTAAGTGTACTATATACCTACTAGGTACTCTTGTAAGTACCAACCCACAGTATTCGTAATGTGATTACAATTCGCCACTTGGAGGTACAGATTTTTTATTTCAATTTGAATTTGAAGGACGCTAGAAACGAAAGATTGGCTGCGTTTTATTTTATCGTCTTACCAAGAGCCGCTTATAAAAATGCTTTTAAAGAAACACAAAAACACAGGAAGGAATTCTAGTATAATTCTCTTAAAAGCAATCAGATTACAATGAGTAGGTATACAATATAAAATTTAAGAAATACACGCTGTATAGGATGAAAATATTTTATGAGTTCGTAGTTTACGAAATAACGAAAAGCTTTTACATTAGTACGTAATATAATTTAGAAATAATATTTCCGGTATATAATAGTAAATAATATATTATATAGATATCTTATTTATATGTCTCCCTTACTCTAATAAGAATAAATATGTGACCGTAAAGTACAATGTGGCCGCCTATTATTCTGCGTTCCTGTAATATCTTTATAATAATCCCAATCTCAAAATAAGCTGGTATTTGCAAACATGTTCATAGAAATTTTTCATCCGCTTTTTAGCCCCTGCAGCTCGGATTTGGCTCCAAGGGGGGATTTGTAGGTACCAGACACGCACTTTCTACGTATTTATGCAGTGTTAAAGGTGAGGTCATCCTAAAAGTAGACCTGAAGAACGCCTTTAATTCTGCGCACAGGGACACTTCGTTAGCCGAGGTGCAAAAAAAAATTGGAAATGCTGCCGTTATCCCACAAAATTATTATACAAAGGTCTCTTTAGAATCAGCCGTCGGATGCCAACAAGGTAACCTTCTCGGACCGGTCATAATCCCAATAATTTGACAGCCCAATTCGAAATTTAATGCATGTTAATTAGAAGACAGGACTTTAGGAGATGATGCTGAAACTGTCCTAAGTATCTACTTGCTTCACCTAAAATAACTATTGAATATAATATAACAAAAATATCAATTGGCCTCGAACCTAACCCATCCAAATGTGATTTTTTTATTACAGACGAAGCCAATAAAAATACTACTACCCATACTCATAAATTTAATGCTATAGCCCCAGATATTAAAATCCTAGATAAAACACGCTACGTCTTACTTTTCATAGGACCTTTCTTACCTTTTAGGGGTCATCGTCGTTATGGACGTAATCGTTCTTCCAGGAGGACTTAGCCCTAGGTGTTATCGAGGTCAGGGGAGTGGGTAGCGAATCTACGTTCTACCTTAATTTCGGCTTCAGCGAGGTGATCCGGGTTTACTGGTTGAGGTGCAGAATTACCTTGCAATAGATTTATGAGGGAGTTGGAACCTTCTTCATGGTGGACAAATAGTTATGTGTGTCAAGGATAGTGGCGGCATTTGGTGTTAAAGCCACATTACCCTGGATATAATAAAATACGTTATACTGAAATCTTTAAACTTTTTACTTTTAAAACCAAGATTGGAACTGAACTCGAGTTCTGGATCGAATTACATGCAATGGTGTTGATCCAATGTTGTTTCAGCATTATTGGGTTGTAATGAACTTTTTACTTTTTAAAACCAAGACTGGAACTGAAATCGAGTTCTGGATCGAATCACAAGCATTGGTGTTGATCCAGTGCTGTTTCAGCATTATTGGGTTGTAATTAATCGATTAAAATGTACTAAAAGCGACGCATTGCTTAGCAAGCGCTCAACCACCACATAAGCCTGCTGAGGGTCAGTGAGTGGTGGTAGACTGCAATTTTACTAATCCGTGCGTAATCTACTTTGTGTCAATGAATCGGCCCCGCTAAAACAGTTTGACACTTATAAAGTTTAGCTACTTTAGAAATAAGTATGACTTAGAATTATCTATTCCGAAAACATAGTTCATAACTTAATTCGTTCTGGTTAGCTTGTAAAAAAAATATATTTTCAAAGTGCAATTTTTGATTTATTCTTCTTTTTTATAAAATGTACCCAATCATCGAAAGCTGTAGTCAAAAATATAACATAATTATCACATATTTCGTTCTTTAAAAAGACAACGCCCGCAATAGGGAATCGACACTACACTACACTAGCGACCTTGCTGACATAGGGAACTATAGGCCTATTTCACTAGCTACCATGATTTCAAAGGTATTTGACAGCTTGCTTAATACACAATTAACTAGTTGTACCACTATTCATGATAACCAGTTCGGATTTAGAGCTGGGTTATCAACAGAGAGTGCGAAATTGTGTCTTAAGCATGCTGTGACGTACTTTGCGAGACGAGGGACGCCTATTTATGCTTGCTTCCTCGACTTATCAAAAGCATTTGATCCGGTTTCCTACGATGTGTTGTGGAGTAAATTAGAACGGTTAAATCTACCCACAGAACTTATTAATATTTTGGTATGGAAACCAGATCAACACTGTACGGTGGGCTGTGGCGTTCTCAAGTCTTTATGGGTTGGAGTGTGGGGTGAGGCAGGGAGTATTGTGTTTACCAACGCTTTTCAACCTGTATATAAACGAATTGATTGTCGAGCTCAGCAGTACCAGGCTCGGATGTTATAAAGACGGTACCTGCGTCAATAATATCAGTTTCACAGAGGACCAGGACCGTGTTCCGTGCTTTTGATTAATGTCAGTGACAAGTTTGTTAGTATAAACTTACGACTATGTTAGTAACATAGTCGTAAGTTTTTACTAACAATCTTGTTGAGTCTTAGTTATTCTAATAAAGAAAGTTCTATTCTATTCTAATCCTTGTGTCGCGGGGTACTTTACAAACATATAACAGACGGACACAAATTACATCCTGACTCAGAACAACTATTTATTTCCACAAATAGTTGTCCAGCGTGGGACTTGAACCCGCGACACGAAGAGGCGAGGCGCCTGTCTTAGCCGCTGCGCCACACGTGCAGTCGAATCAAAGTAGCTTCTGTTGTATTTATTTATACAGTCGAGAATTTTTTATAATGGCTGAGATTAATTAAGTACCACCAAACCATAGGCCTAGAGCATTGGAAAGTAGCAAGCGAATATGTTCGAACAGTAATAAAACACTTATATTAAGATTTTTATGTGCGAATAAGTTTCTCATGAGGCGACCACGAATCGGATATGCAGGGTGGGCAGATCCCTAGAACATGGACCGATGATCTTTTAACGCTCGCTGGAAGCCGTTGTATACGTGTAGCGTTATACCGGAAATTGCGAAAATTTTTGGGGGAGGTCTTTGTCTAGCAGTGGTCGACTTTTGGCTGATGTAGTGATGATAGGGGCCCCTACTATTTATATTTCATATGTGCAATAGAGCTAACAACCTGAAATATAAATAAGATCAATTGATAACTATAAGGTATTATGGTATTTAAAAAATAAACAGATTGATTTCGAGCTATTTCAAAACACGAAATATTAGTATTTAAGTGAGTATTATGTATACATATGTGTGTGTAGTGTGTGTGTGCGTGTGTGTAGGCAAGTTTGTGTTTTTAAGTGAACAAAAAACACAAACTTGCCTACACACACGCAGACACACACTACACACACATATGTATACATAATACTCACTGTATTATGTATACATATGTGTGTGTAGTGTGTGTGTGCGTGTGTGTAGGCAAGTTTGTGTTTTTAAGTGATTTAATATTAGGAACGTAAGTTATAATTTTTAAACTAAGTTGGAAATCCTATACTCGGTCTTAGTTTAGTGTAGCCAATCAGTCCACTTTTTTTAACATTAATCATTTGTGAGGTTGAATATATGTAGACGCCATTAATTCTGATGTATAGAAAACCGCCCATATGACAGAAAAAACGCTTCAAATAAGAGGGTTTTTTTAATTCTGATATCTTTCTACAGGATTATAACTTCTTTTGCCAATTGACAGGGACGAGTAATGCGTTAAGAGAGTCAAAATTGAATCTTTAAATTTTTTCATGATCATAAAACAGTAGGTAAGATTACTTTTAGTTAAAAATAATTTAAAAGCAACGTGGTAGCTTCTGAAAGATAATTGGATGCAATAAAAACTGCCCACTAATAAGTAGATAGATTAGACTTTAATGATTATGTACTTTAACTACTGCACTAATAAGATTTCAATCTTAATTAAAATAGAGTAGTCGATATTGTTTACAATGTTTAGTAATGAGCATCGGTATAGGTATTATTATTACTAGTTATCTAAATTCGTCAGCTTTTGGGTTAATTTGTAAAACACAAATAACAGCCTCTGTTACTCGCTGACAATGAAGCTTCCCATAGTAATGTTTTTTTATCAGTTATGGGGTTTGTGAGCTCTTGTATCACAAATATACAAACATAAAAGAACTAGGTTTTATAATTGCAATTTTTGTTTAGATGACTAAGGATTTATATAGGATATCCTATCATTTGGCGATTGCCGTCGCATTGCAATATAGACATACAAGTCCAATGCTAAATAGAAACAGTCTAATTACCTACATTCATAGACATTCGATTCGGTTCCTACACTGGACAACTATTTGTGTGACCCATAAAATAAGTAGTTGTTATGAGTCTGGGTGTACTTTGTGTCCGTCTTTATTATGTTTGAATAATCCGCGACACAGATTCGTTTCCCCAGTGCGGGCGTTGTTTTATAAAAAAAACTTGTGTGTACTTATGTACACGCGTTAGAAGTTATACTTCTTAATATACAACTTGAACATAGTTATCAATTTTCATACCACATAGAACTAACTTCATGCTGTTAAATTTTTTGGTGTCGGTGTGCGCGCGCATCGTAAAAATTCACTCTCATCATTTTTCTCCATCGCGCCAAAAGAAGTATAACTTCAATAAAAAAGAAGATTTGAGCTAACTGTCGAAAGGTACATTATACTGAAAGATTTTTAAATAACGTGTATGGATGCGCTAAACTTATTATAGGACTGGTGTCAATTGTCAAAAGATAGCGATAAGGATTATTTTAGTTTCGTTTTGCCACTGCCACGAGGTTCGTGATTTAGATATATTAATATCGATATCATGACATGTTTACGAAATACGTTTCCTTGTCATAATTTTGATGGTACCAATAATGTAGCTCGGGTAAATACTTTCCCGTGTCTTGGGATGTTAACGTTAACATCCATATAGCTGGTAACACTTGCATAAAGTGCCTTGTTATATATTTATTAGTTATTACATTTTGATAATGCTGACCTGCTGCTTGGACTAAAATCAACTAGAATTTACGCATAAATAAATACATTAGGAACATAAGTAATACCTAAATTATTTAAGATCCAGATATAGGCACACAGCATATTGCTCGCACATTTCAACGTTTTATGTGCAATTATATAATTGAATAAACTTTTTTAAATGTACTTAGGTCGACGAGTTAATTTATTGCACTAGTTGGAGTTCACGAAAGGAGCCTCCTCGGGTGACATATCTGAGTAATTTGTTCGTCTGGCGTACCCTGGCCAGTAAAAACCCACTCTGACTAACAAATCCTTTCACCACGACGGCCATTTCAGGTTCATGTGCAAAAATGAGTGGTGTTTCAATTAACAACGATTCGTTCTAATATAAATCGAATAAATTTTCTAATTTCTGTCACTAAACGTGTTGTGGCATCCTTTGCAGCCATGAGATGAAAACCAAAGACTGACTCATATTTCTTGACTTACGCTTTTAGCCAAATGACGAATGACTTGATCTTGTTTAATAACCGGCTTCCTTTATTAGTAATCGATGAAAGCAGTATAAGTATACGAGTTGTATAATAATAGTAGTAATAAAAATAAATAATAAGTATAGTAGCAGTAGACAGATAGTCTACATCAGTTCCTAGTGTATAAATGTGTACCTATCTATACCTCGCAGTCGACGCAGACTTCTTATGTGTAGCATTGAACCTATAATTTAAACAAGAACGGTTCCCTTTAAACACTGACTTAACTACTGTAAAGCCAACTGTGAGTTACAAGCAGTTGGTTGATAACGCTTTAACATCTTGCCAACACCGCACAACTACAATTAGGTATGTTGAGAGTTTAACCACTACATCTCGATGGCATACCTCAAGGGGATTCTGGACGTCTTATATACCGCGATTAGTGGCTGATTTAGCTAAGCTGCTGATATCAATCAACTTTTCATACCGACTCATTCTCAATAAAGACTGTATACGAGCTAGAGAAATACTTTAATCGAAAGTAAGTGAAAATCGACGGCTGGGGTGGATCACCACAGTTTGCATACATTACAGTATAAAAGCATGGAGCAACTCCAGCAACCAGCGGATTCCCCGAGATCCAAGATGATTCAAAATTCAAAAACATGTATTCAATAATAATATTACATTTGTTACAATCGTCAATATTTTTTCACCCTACCGCAAGCCCTTATATCTCCTAGATGATTCACAACGAACATAATAGCTCACTAGCTCAATGAAAAAATTAAAAGATCTGATTGTAGCTGTGACGATATTAGTAAACCATTTGAGCTTGCAGATATTATTACAGTTATTAACAGTCTAAAGTGTTGCAAGGCCGTTATTGACAATATCTCATTCTAACAAATAAAACATATTGGTGCAACCGGTGTTTCTTGGCTGCTCAAACTTTATAATTACTGCATAAAATGGGCATCAGGTCCACGCCTATGGAGAAAATCAAAAGAAATTAGGACGTTATCTCTACTATATTATACTCATAAGATGATCCGGTGAACTTCGCACCGCCTTTTATTTTGCCACATTTTAATAAGTATTTTAATGCATTGTTAAATAATAATCAAAAATAGTTCTAAAGATACAATGACGAAAAATTATATAAATATTTCCTAATACCTATCTTTTTCCACACAAATCATCTGTCAATAAAGAACAAATAAAATAAATATTTATCAAATTATGTCCAGTTGTTTGAGTTAAAGTTATAAGCGTACAAACATTTCCGTGACCATTTTTATTTGAAGAAAAGTTGTTGCTTCAATGTCTTTCGATCGGCATAGCAACCAAATTGCTCTGCCCTGCGGCAAACAGACTTTAAAACTTGTGCAATATATTGAAGATGGTTTCGACGATAGAAAGATTACGGTTAAGGTTAGGTGCTGTAGTTTTTGATTTATAAGCAGCCTAGGACACAGTAAACCTAAAATGACTGAAGTGGAAAGTGTAGGCTATAATTCAGGACCCAACTTTATGAACTCCTACACAACCGCCGTTTCTAAAATACATATCCGGGCGGAGATCCACCTGCACAAAAGTCGTTGGAGATCACACAAAAACTGCCTCCGTCAAGGTTGAGTACTGGATACAGGCCTCGATTAAGTACACTGTTTGTGTGCAAAACCCAAAAAAGACCAACGTGACGACTGACACGTTGGCATATTATACTAAGTAAACTAAATATGTATGACACATATCAACAAGTAGTTAAGGGAACACGTAATAACATCCGGATTTTTTGTCAAAGGATATTTAGTTGCGGAATGTGCACTGGTTGGTTTCTTTTAATTATATCTAAGTACTATGAGCTGTATCGATTATAGTACCTGCTTACTGTAGTAACAAGTGTAACATAATTAGTGGATGAAATTTAAGGAGGGCAATCTATCCATAACACTGAGCAAATTAAGGGTGACCAATTTGTGAAATATGGAAAGAATATTTCGTGGTTTTATGGAAAAATTATCTTTTTCTTGACAGTCTTGATAGTTTATGTTCTATCATAATATGTAGTCTCATTTAATAGGCGAAGCAAACTCCTTAAATTTTGTCCACGTATCGATAGTTTAAATTACTATAGATATAGTTGTTTTGGCCGAATATGCCGATGTTACAGCGGCTAATGTCAACGAATACTAGTCATCTACGCCGGACATATTGTAGTGCAGCTGTGTGTATTTGCATAAACAAGTTGCACTCTCTATTCCTGCACGTCATGGCTATCCGACATGAGCTTTACGTGTTCTCCAAGTGCTCTCCCAGTCGTAAATACCTCCAACTTTCAGACTCTGGAGTAGTTCTCAGTATTTCTATCCAAGAAATTTTGGAATGAAGTTCCATATCGCGCGTTGCGAAAGAGTGCTATACGGAAAAATTAAGACGAAAAGTTGTAACGACTCATTTTACTTTTTTGTTAGTACTAAAATTGAGCCTACTGATTAAGTTTATATTACATTATATTTGTAAATAATAAAAAACAATTCCTTCACTAATTAATCGAAATCCGGATGTCCCTTGACACCTCTCAAGTTTTTTTCTTTTAATTCTTTTCAATTTGTTGGTTGATTACGCTACTAGCTGATCAAGAAGAGAGTCAAGAGTTACAATAAAGGTACCTTTGACATTGTACTTTTATAGTGGCTCTTGACAACAATGTTTCAATATTATGATTAGTTTATGAGCGACAGAATAGTATAATATAACTAAATCAGAGCTCGACAATCCGAAACCTGTGGGTGTGCAAGCTTTTGTATTCTGAGTGTTTATGGCTCACATTAGCGGTACATTAACATTCCAAAGGTCTCGACTTAATTTTAAATATTAATGATTAAATCAGCATATTGTCAATTGTATTTAAGTTGGAATAAGGTTAGGTAGCCTAAAAAAAGCCAATTTAAACTATTCCAGTTCCATATTCATCCCAATAGCAAGGCAGTAGTATCACGTCTCGCTACATTTTCCAATCGCGGCATGTAAAGCGATATGCTGCCAGAAGAACAGAATCGCGAGGATTACCTTACGAAGGAGGCCCGATTTCATGCAAACATGTTTGATGGTTACACGGTTTGATTGTAGTATTTATAAAACCGCGTGATGAGTTGCAAGAACCGGATAGACCGGCCGGGCGATGATGATGATTAATAAATAAATAAATATCTTGGGAAATGTAACATACTGCCATCTAATAAGAAAATACAATCTCGAGCATATTTTTCATTCCCGGGATTAAGGAATTTTAGGGATTTTGGAAGCGTAATCCCGGGGCTATCGCAATATTGCAAACTTGTTAAGGTGTACATTTCACAACAATTCTGGTTTCCGCTTTATTGCGTAATCTGTATGAAAATATTCTTCTCTACCTAATAATTAGTACCCATTGTTCATCATACTTTAAGTAGAACATCGTTTAGACGTGCGTTTTAAAATTGATAGTCGATATAGCGTAATAACCATATTGTTGTATCTAATTGGGCACAAAAGAAAAAAATATTTTACTAAATTCTTAAAAATGTTTTAAATATCGTTGCACTACAGGAACCACAATTTAGTAAGAAAAGAAAATAGACACTGCAAAAAATCTATTCTTTTGCTAAAAATCGAAAAGACGACATAAAAATCCTATTTAACATTTCGGAAATACAATCGCAGAAATATCAAAGCATCCAATGTTTGAATTCCAAATCTGCTTTGTAGTTTATTTATTGCTAGCATAAGTAGCAGCTGAAACGCACGGTCAGGTTCTACGCTTCTTGGAGGAATAGACAATAGATACTTATATTATAATTCTAAGTGATATCCACTAACTCCTCCATTTTTGAACAGGCTCATTTCACGTCCAAATGTCTAATAATATTTGCCAACCCCGATTCATATGTACTTCAGGATTTATAAGTTTTTTTAAATCTGAAAATGCACTACTTACATATAAGATTTTCATTGAATTTTTTCGATATTCTATTGTTTTAAGACTTTTAGAGCTTACTGCGATTTTTGAAATAATCTTCGTTAGGTTTACTTGAGAAGTATGAGCGACGAGAGCAGTTGAGAGGGAAATATAAGTTAGTGAAGATAGAAAGAGAGAGATTTACGTTTCGTATATTACTGAAGAGAGGGAAGTGCGAGCATACATTTTCTTTCTCTCATAGCATATTAAAATATAGTTCAAACGTTTGAAGCACAACTTCTAATGTTTGAAGTTGTGTTTCAGTCACGTGATCTAACGCACACTCATTTTTTTTTGTCGAGGCAACGAGTAGTAACTTTTTTGGCATCAATGTCGTTCTGTAAAATATAATTAGGTAACCTACCCAGTCTTTTCGGTAAACACACGGAGAATATCCAATTTAGCTTTTAGCCCCTTAATAGTGAGACACACAACTATATTTTAATATCCAAGTGCTGAATTAGATATATTATTTCGTTCTGCAGTCGAGTGGCATATATAAAACCTGTCTCTAGCTAATCTGTGTCTTAATGTTTGATAAATAATGGAGCAGGTAGTTGACACTACTTATCACGCTCGTAAGCTTTGTGAAAATAGAGTAAACTGTCTGCTAATCCCATTCCTAAATATTAAGGGACTAGAGAGCAACACGGGATGATAGGTCATGTTGTGTTGCTCTTCTATTATGAACTGTTAAGATAAACATATACCTAAGTATATATACTTTTGAAACAAAACGTTGCGTTTATCGTTGTATTTACAATGCACGGAACTGTTTAGTAATATATCGTGACCAATTAAACCTACCTCTATATTTTATAGTTAACAATATACCTACTGCACACAGTGCAACAATTCAAATACGTTCCGTCTTAGTTTCCTCATTCTTTTTTTTTATGCATTAAGGTACTAAAAGTACTTGAAGTTGCCGTATTTAAGTTTCCACATTGCTAGAAGTTAATTTTTTTCACGACGTTTTATCTAACCTACGAGGTTTTCAATGATTCATCGGATAATATAAGCGAGCGGAGACCCAAGCCTTCTAGCAAATAAGACTACTAACTAAAGGAACCAGAAATATTTACAAGTAGAAGTGTCTATTTACGGCACCAATAAATTAAATACAAATACTACTACGTTGAAATATATCAAAGCTAAGAAGCAATTTTGTTACAAAATATAATATAGTCATAATATAATATCCTGGGCCATTATTCACACATGACTTGCTGATCCCAAACTAAGCAGAGCTTATACTATGGAAACCAGTTGATACAAGTAGAAGGCGAATCAACAAATAGAAGTAGAAGTGGAAAAGAGCAACAAAACAGTGCCAAGTAATCAGTGCAAGTGGAAGTGTACAGTAAACTTATGTCGGGACCCTCGACAGTTCTAGTCGCAGGAACTCTGTTAGTGAGTAGCGTGTGAACTCTCACGCGCTGCTGATTTGGTCGAACTAAGAGACATTTCTGACATCAAATTCAACATAATCGATAAGAGGGTGGAAAATTTGGAAAAGGAATAAATAAAGGTCTCCTCGTTGTGCCAACAAAAGGCTTTTTTAACGGTCTGTAATTGAAGTTTGTAAACTGTCCAAGATGATTCACCATCGAAGGAAGTTACCTTCCTGTTCTTAGAATGGGATTGTTGACCAACAGGCACCTGCAAGAGCCAACCATCCCATTCTAAGAACTGGAAGGTACCTTCCTTCGATGGTGAATCATGCTTTAACGCTGGTCGTGCGTGACCACGCGCTCTTTGTGTTATAATCATTAGTAGTTGAAGAAGTCAGTTATGAAGAGCTGTTTACAGCCTTGGAAGCCCGATATTGAGATAGTCACCTGGGCATCCAGAGATCAACTGACTGTTATAGCCGTCGTCCATTAGAACGGAGAAGTAAGTAAAGAAGGCATATCATACATCGCCTTCTACCGTCATTTGTTGTATGCTTCCACAGTCATTTGTAGATGGTATATGGGAACCAGACGTTCGAGCAGCTATACGACTGTAACACCATACTGAATTCAAGAAAGCAGTAGCTTACGCACTTGATACTGAAGCCGTTCGTCATGTTTAGCGAAGACTGTCACTGAAAGAAGCCATTGGCTCACGATGACGGATTTTCTACCCCTCTTTCAATAAGTTTGTTAAGGATCACAATACTTACCTACGTTCGTAATTTCTTACACATTTCTTATTCATATATTTATATCAGTAGTAATATATTATTATTTAGTGTATGATATGTTAATTATATTATTTGTGATGGCATACTAAGTATTTGGTATGCAATATATTTATGACACATTTCCTTAACTGTACGACGTTGACGAGGCAAAAGAGGTGTGTAAAGATCGTAACAAATGGAAATCCGTTGTTTCTGCCTGCCCCTCTGGGAAACAAGCGTGTGTATGAACAGATATATTTCCTTAGTATAATTTATTTTTCGCACTGCTTACAGTTCCTATACATCCAAAGGTTGGCTAGAAAAGATAGTTTAAGGCGATAAGACCGTCCATTATTTTTGTACTTATTTTTCGTTTGAGTGTGCGCTTTCTATAAGCCATGCATTTATAAGTTTGGAACATTTGTGAGAGCCAGGTCCTATTCTGTTTCTTTTCATATTAAAGAAACCAACCGTAAACTGAATAAATCATAATTCTTAGCTCATGATTTCCCAAATTTCCTCCTATTTTATACGTTACCATTATTAAAGTCTGGCTTTAACTTAATAGTATATTTAATAGGTTAAATCGGAATCATTAATATATAACGCTTTTGATGTTAATTTGTCTATGTTCTAAAACGATATAGTCACGGATAATAACGCCAGAAATTTGAATTATTAGGTAGTTGCGAGGCGACCGCACGTACAAGTACATCAAAGTGCCCGGCAGTATCGGCCTGATCCGTATTATCACCGAGCGAATGAAAGACCAAAGAATCTTTATATGGCCGAAGCAAAGACAGCTCTAGTGTGTAAAGATTAGTCCGCACGCGTTCTGTAAATACAACCGAAGGAACAGCATATTCTTATATACAGCAATATCATATAGCGCCCGCTGGCTGGGTCCATAGTTAGAGCGTAGTCACTAGAGTAGCAACGTATATACATAAGTAGGTAGTTTCTAAAGAAAGGGTAATTCTCCGTTCAAAGTACTTACTAATCTTTATTCTGTGGTTCAACCAGTATCAGTGGCAATCAAAGCTACACAACCATATGTACTTGTTGAACACTACAACCTTCGGTAGAGTCAAGGTTGCTACGTAACGTCCCGAATCACGTCGTTGCAACGCGCGCGCCGCCCTCACAATGTCGGAAGGTGAAAGTCAAGGTCACACGTAACACTGATCTAATCGACCCCATACATAACATTATGTCACCAATCTACAAATGTTGGATAAAAGCTACAGCTGTTATAGCAATTTCATTAAGCCGGACGTTAATTCTTAATGTTTGATGATTTTGTATGTTTAACAAGTCAGTTTTTTTTAAATATCGTGGTATTGAAATCGTAGTATGTTTCTGTCTATTATTGCAAATGCTCAACGCACCGCGTTTTGTCTATAATTGCCACGATTGTGACAAGATTTATGTTTTGTGTCGAGGTAAACTTCGTTTTTGTAAACGCGATCAATATATAGGTATCGGCGTGACGTAAACTGAGCTCAAAACCATCACAGAAAATCGATCAAGAGGAACTTAGTTTTATGAACTCAGTTTGAAATGCAACCTAGGAAACGGGCTCTTGTATATTGGTTGATTTATTATTAACATTTCATGTAGGTACTTTTGTAAATTATTTAACGGTTATACATATCTTAACTTACTCCGTTATAAAAACTGTTTAACTTTTCACTAAAGAAAAAAAGACCTTCCTTTTTTTAATAATTCGTTTCAGTGAGACATTACTCCATAAATAATATTAGTTTTTAAGTCCGGAAGAAACAAAAGTATTGCTTTTAAGAAAAACAAAGTAGTTTCTTCCCCCATGACACTTGCGTTTTTTTAATGATCCCCCAAAAAACCCCGCCACTTGACCATAGTTAAATTATTCAGTTTCTTATTTATCTATATTATTCTCTTTGTCTAATTTAGTAACTTCTTATATTAAAGTATAAAATAATTTATGGTTAATACTGAAAACTCTGGAGTATTTTACGCGTTATACAATATATATACTGTAGTTACTAAAATTACAGCTATACTTAACTATTTCCTAAAATACTTTATAATCGCGTCTAAGGACAATGGATGCAAATAATACGTATAATAATACTTTTATTAGTATAATAATACTTATATTTTGTGCATTCGATAGTCCTTAAATATTTATTGCGAAGTTAGAAGTTTGCTGACATAAATAATCCCCTAATCAAACGTACATATTTAGCAAGGCCAAGTGGTGTGTTGTAGCAAGAACTAATGCGTTGCCTCTGCCAAAGCCTCGAGGAAACCTGTGTGCCAGTAAAGGAGGCAGAAGTACCGTGCCCTTATAGTAATTACAAATCGCTCCCATTTATCTATCTCTCTGCGAAACCGGTGTCATTCTACGAAAATTGTGTAGTAATAGTCCCTTATAAAACTTGATGAGTGGATAGAATTAAATAGAACCACATCATTGATTGCCGCACCAAACAAAAGTCTCTCGATTTTACTCAATTTATGTGCTTGTGCTTTAAGTAGGTCTATATTATTGATCTCTGACTCAATGTCGGTACCAAATTGTAAACGTAAATATAGTTTCGAGCGATTTGACTAGCAAGTAGACCTTTTATCTCAGTTTGGCCCAGTTATTGAATATTTAACGAATATTGAACGAAATGACGAAATCCGGTTAGTTTGGTAATCAGTATAGTTAGTTGTACCCACCTGCATTCAGTATAGGTGGTATACTTATTCAAAATTGATTATTATTATTATTGATTGATCATAAAGCTTAAAATATTACCTATAAACAAAAACCTGCCTTCAAGTCGCGGTCTTCGACGCCCAAAAAAGCGTTACCTACCTATTTCTTTACTTTCTATGCACCACGGAGAGAACACTTAAACCAACTAAATCCCGTATCAAATCTTTGATTTTACCCAAAAATTTGCTGCGGGAATTGAAACTAAAACTCCAATATTAATAAAATTAATTCGTCGTTCCTTTGCGCCCCCGATCTATTTCCGCACCGAACAATCATTGTGAAAGCCATTTAGGTGTACATATGGCGGTGTGTGCGCTGAATCGGCGTTTCTTTGCCATATGTAGGCAAAGAAACACCGATTCAGCGTCTAAGGTATAAAAGTATTTCAAAAACTGAATCGTCTGTGTGTTAATATTACATTACAGATATTTACAAAATAAATATCGTATTTCATGGGTGTCCATGACGTCGTATTGGTAATTTTTTGTCAGTTCATATGTTTGTTTATTGGAGCATCAACAAAAACTGCAAAACGGATTTTAAGTTGTGCATGCGATAAAAGCGTTCATGAGATAAGTGGTGCCGATATATATTAACAATGACTACAAAAATACACTACCTACAGCCCCATGACATGCTATGAGTAATATATGTATAGATAGATGATGGACGGACTAGGCTGGCCTTTTGGAAGCTGTTTCTAGATGTAATTAATGTTGGTAGGTACCCATGACGCATTGTGATCAGAATATAAAGATTGGGCTTATGATGTTATTTTTGATGAGATCTTAACAAAATATTGGGCCTGCCTAATGATAGACTTTGGTAACTGTTCTTAGATATAATAAGTGTTAATAGATACCCATGACCACTTATGATGAGTGTATAGAGATGGGGCTCATTATGATAGTTTCGATGAGAACCTAACACTGCAGTGACTGGGCAGGCCTGATGGATAGACTTTGTAATCTGTTCCTACAGGAAATATTACTGTTCCATGACGGGTTAGGATCAGAGTTCAGTTTTGAGTAGTAAACAAGATAATACAAAATGTAAATTTTCTGGTTTTGTGTATTGTTCTCTTTTCCACTTATTCGTTGGGAGCGTGACAATGACAACGGTAGCAAATGCTTCAATGAAAATTAATAAACAAACAACAAATTTATTTAGTGCGGAAATTATAATCAGGCTGCAATTTATCACAGTTCTGTATAATATGCTTTGTGTGCTCGAGGTAAAGACTTGATGTGTTTACATAACGTGTGTTTTACGTCCAATTAACGCGTCCACAGTCTCGGTGACCTTTTCAAGAGCAAGTGTTGCCATGTTCCGGCACCTCACCTTCGACTCTTATCCGGGGCAATGTCGAGGTCGCTATCATACTACCCACTTACTAAAATACGTTATGGTAACCAATCATATTTTCTCTTGTTAATTGTTCCATAAAATATAATAACTATTATCTACAACAAAGAACCAATCTAGTAGAATCGGTATTGCCATCTTATCGATTAATCACAATAGTCTGACTAGCGATAGCGTGTTCTTTGACTGCTCTCATAAGCAGAACAGACTTCGGTAGGTAGGTACCCGCAATTCCTACTACTACCTCTTTTACTAAAGGTTTGTTTCATTGCCATCTCATAAAAATTATAATTGTAAAAATATACGGCAGCTATAATACAAATGATTCAGATCGCGATCGTGTCATGAACTGAAAAGTATAGCCTTGTCCTCTTTTGTCTCCAGTCAGGGCAAACGGATCAAGGCGAATATGTGCAGTTTGCAATTGATACGAACCCTCTATCACGCAGAGCGTTTGTGTTTTGTTTTATCTATACTTACAAAGTACAAATACGGCAAACAATAAAATGTGAGCCTAACTACGTAATCGCTTTAGTTACCTCCAACATCAATGCTACTTCAGTCATGCAGCGTAGCACTAATGAACGAATAATTTGTACCTATTTACGTGTCGGAACTGAGCGGCGGCGGCGTTGTTGTCTCGGTAAATTATAATCTTTGTCACCGAGGGCGAACACAAATCCGTCAGCGAACAGTATCTGGTCGAGTGTGAGGTCGATACGTATTGCACCAACGACTTAATCTTCTGAATAATCCCAATGTCAAGTGCGTGGCATTCGCGTTGTGCAGAGCATGGCGTTTGGTCGGAGGACGAGTCGTGTCCGATATTTACTGGGGCGAGGTTTCTTCACATAAAAAATCGAGTCATGCACATTCAGGCTAAGGTCTCGAGTGTCCGGTCATGTCTCCTCGGTGGTCAAGTACCTACGCGCTATCTCTATGCAGTCGCGGTTAAAGGAGATCTATATTCTGCATCTTGTTATGTATGTGCGACGTGAAGCCCGATCACGTACACGTCCTTACAGATTTATAGATAAAGATAAATAAATTCCACGTAACCAATTACTACTAACCTTCCAATTACCTAAACTAATATCCAAGTTCTTAACTAGTTACTTTTTATTGAGGAGGTTACAACGCACATTATATTCTACATTTAATAATGTAAAATCATTCAGCGTAATAATTGCACATCATGATAACATTCGTAATCTAGGTACTGAACGGAACCTACGTTTTATTATATTTTTAATTAGTCCCCTTTCCTTTCTTAGCCTCCTCGGTCCATGTTACGAAACTAAGAAGGGTAATTTGTTCTTGGTACCTAGACAAATCATGGACGGTAAGATGGACCATTATTGCAATTATCTCGGTGTTGAGTTTCTGTGCCACGCTATCCTTGCTGATAGCTAATGAATATGATTATCCCATTAGTATTGTTACTACGAATAATGTGCATTATTGGTACTGCCCATTGTAATCCAAAGGAGGGTGAAACTTTGTTAACCTAGAATGTAATACCGGAATACAACCGTGTCTTCATTGAAGATATTAACGATAAATAATCTTCCAGATAACATTCAACCAACTTAAAGTTTATAACAATTCTGACGATATCAAATCACTTATATTTCGCTCCTACTGGGGGGCTACCGGCTAAGTCACCAAACATCGTGATAGTGATCGAGATATGAATAACTAAAGGTTAAAATTACTTAATCGTTAAATCGATTTACAACGTCGAGAAATTCGATTCCGGACCATTTATGACGTCACATGTGCTCATGGAAGCCGATTTTACGATTGATTAAGTCGTTTTTAACCTTTATTTATTTGAACGCCGATCACTATCACGATTGTCGGCGACTTAGTCGGTAGCCCCGCAGGTCGATGAGATATAAGTTGTTATCTATCACCATCATATCACGATAACTAGGACAATTACCTAAACTAATAAAAGGAAGAATTGGTGGCGTGGCTACGTAAGTACTTTTTATTCTGTGGCGTGGCTACATTGACGATACGGCATTGACGCAAATATGCGTCAGGTAAACTAAAAACTTATCAAATAATTAAAGAAAATTGCAAATTTACAATATGAAATACATGAACTGGCTTTGAAATACGATCATCGAGTTTTAAGATTTTTTCTTATTTTGGATATTAGAATAGGTATTTATTATCATTATTAGTCCGTAAGTAATTATAGATAGATAGATACAAATATAAATATTTATTGGAACCAAAAACAGATAATATACAATATTGTGTGTACGTTAGCAGCTACATTAGTTAGGAAAGCTGTTAGCGCCCACCTCCGAGGTAGACAACAATGTTCCATAGTTAGGGTAATAATTAAACATTTAAAAGATAATAAATATCTATTATAAATGTAGGCACAAATAAAGATGATTTTTATATAGGTGTATAATAGTATGGCAAATGAGCAAGTAGGTCACCTGATATTAAATTATCACTGCCGCCCATGGTCACTCAATCCACCAGAAGGGCCAGAGCAAATGCGTTGCCGGACTTTAAGAAAGGAATAGGCTCGCTTCTTGACGGTTGCCATGTCATACCGGATCGGAAATATCTCCGTAGTTAATTGATTCCCAGAATGGTAGTTCGCGGTAAAATAATAATATCCTGGCACATGATTTAGACACGGCCATCTGATCCCAAACTAAGAAGAGCTTGTACTATGGAAACCAGATAACTGATAAACTACTTTTTTGTAAATAGATACTTATATAGATAATTGACACCCAGACTCAGAACAAACAGACATGTTCATGACACAAATATCGGTGCTGACGACCTCACGATCTCTCGAATTCCATATAGCCTGGTAATCTCACCAAACCAACGATTAGTAAGTTAATGGTTAGGAATCACTGTCAAGAAGTCGTAACCTTTTAGGTACTAATCAAATATGTAGGAGTGGACAACATCCGTTAAGACGCCAATATATAGGCTGAACGATTATACAAAATTGATTTTCACAGGTTATGCTTTGATGGCGATGTCTAAACAAGTTTAAATGTCATCATTACATATGAGCTACGTGATGTGTGGACGTATATTTAATAAGTTGCCTGTTGATATTAAGGAATCGGAAATTTAAAAATAAACTCAAAATATGGTTGTTGGAAAGAACATTTTACACGGTAGCAGCCTCCTTAAATAGTACTTAACATAGAAATTAATTTAAGTATTTGCATGTCACTATGTATATGACTAAGTGTTGTGGATCTGTTTTTATATCTAAGACCTCAATTGTTTGTACCAACATGTATGGCAAATAAATAAATATCTATCTATCTCTATAATATAGCTCTTATGAAACGAACAGGAGATGTTGAAATTACCGAAACTGCTTATATATAACAGGCTCTAACGTGTTGCTTATTTTCTTTCAATATTCACAATTTGAATTGCCCCGAATCTATGATTACCTAGTTGAGTTGAGATAATTAGAGACTGTAGACCAGGGGGGCTACCGGCTAAGTCGCCGAATATCGGGGTAGAGATCGACGTTCAAATAAATAAAGGTTAAAAATGACTTAATCAATCGTTAAATCGGCTACGACGTTAAAAAACGATTCCGGACCGTTTAGGACGTCACATGTGCTCATGGAAGCCGATTTACGATTTTTAACCTTTATTTATTTTAACGCCGATCACTATCCCGATATTCGGCGACTTAGCCAGCTTTATTCATAGGAACTATGTTGGAAGGATGTTAATGTTATTAAAATTCGTCGAGTAGGTATTTCATAGATTTGGGGCAATTCATACTGTTAACTTTGGTTGAAAAGTAATTAAGTAGGTGAAGATAGGAAAAATATCAAATCTGCGTAGGTTTTGTTTAATCAATCTATGTGTAAATATTAACTTTGACAGCAATAGAGACGAGGTATTATATATGTGTACATCAAACAAATTAGAGCAATTGATTAAATTCGTCACCGCCATTTTGCAAGATACTATTGTCGGCGCTGACATTCTTGAACTCACATGAAATAATAACTTTAATATTCGTACTATTAAGTTTAAGTATTAATTGATATTTTTTTATTCCATGTCCTTGAAATCATTAAGTCTCACAGAATTTGAAGGAATGCTGCTTCCTCAAAATCTGTTATTTTATTACGAAGGTCACAAAACAATTATTTTTATAAACATAACAATGTAAGAATATTTTATATAATTACAATGGTTGTTATATACCTAATAATGTGGGATGCACTGGACCGTTGCAATATGCCCTAATTTTGGTTTTGCCTTTATTTCGCGAGGATATCCGTTCATTTTAATTCTATAGTACAATATTCTATATGATGCGATGTTTCTTTTTAGCAAATAATTACAATTATACAATGATTTCAGAAGCTAACAAAGTCCTGGAGTACGGTGATCTTCTTCACACACGCAACGCAGAGAAATCTTCAGGTATCGGAAGAATCCCCTGTGGAATAAATTGTATTATATAGTATAATTATTGAATGAGCCCTGTAATAAAGTTTTGAACTGCATATTATGTCCTGCTGCATGTGGTTCTGATAAATAAAACATTTATAAAATCAGGGATGTCTAATTTGCACGATTACTTTTTATCATTAACAAACGCTTCCACTGCATTATAACGTAAAAGTGATATTAAATATACATAGTAAAAGTGGAAATAAATAATGATAAAATGGCGGAAAGTGAACTATGGCCAAAATTAAATCTGGATAGCAACTTCAGCAATTGGAAATTCAGGTTGCGTCTACTACTTGCAGAAAAGAGGCATCACTCTATAGATTAAAAAAAAACAGAAGAATCTCGATACTCTATACACCAACGTATACTTCGTACTCGCCGGTCAAGAGTACGAATGCGAACACGTCGTGACCACCAACGCCCTCCATGACCCTTAGTTTGTATATCGAATCGATAAAATGCCCCTTCTGAACCTAAATCTGAAGGGCAGCCCGCAGCGCGTATTAACGTAGAGCGAAAGTTGCACAAAACACGGACCCCACAGTGGGGGTGCCCTCTGGCGCGGGTACTTAGTTTTTAGTTTTAGCTAGACGGCTGGAGCTCTCGCTCGCCTCTATAGTCCTAAGCTAACTGTATTCATCATGTTGAAAAAATTAAAAAGAAGAAAGTAAATACATATTTACTTTCTGGTATGTGGTGGCCCTGATATTCTTTTTAGGTCCTAAACCACACAGTTTTATATTTTAGTATGTAGTTATGTAAGTATAGTAATTACACGATGGTTTTTTATACCATGTATCCTATTTTAGTATTATTTTTGAGAAGTACAGCAAAAGATGCGAAGGTAAGACAATTATAGAAAAAGTTTATACGTGAATTACTTGGAAAAATATATAGTAGCGCGAAAAAAATAAGGTAAAATTGGAAGACATATCTGGAAGGTAATCTTTATACAACAGACTCCATTTGAAGAAAACGTTGGTCACTTTTAGATTCGGAGAAACAATGCCACCGACATATGACAACGTACTGACTACTGTAAAAAACCATATCAATTGAAGGGTGTCTTTTCAATTGATATGGTATTTTATGTTAGTCAGCACATTGTCATATGCCGGTGGCATTGTTTGTGACACAGGAATTTGTTGAAGTTTCATTGCTTGATGAAAGAATCACAACCCGAAGTACAACAACAAAACATTGCATTTATAGTATGTTCATCATCATTATATCATCCGAAACACGTCCACTGGACAAAGCCCTCCCCCAAGGATCTCCACAATAGCCGGTCCTGCGCTGCCCGCATCCAGCGGCTTCCCGCGACCCGCACAAGAACGTCGGTCCACCTTGTAGGAGGCCTGCCCACGGTGCGTCTTCCGGTTCGTGGTCGCCACTCGAGAACCTTTATGCACCATCGGCCGTCGGTTCTACGTGCTATATGCCCTGCCTACTGCCACTTCAGTTTGGCAATTCTTACATGATAGTAAAATAAATTCTTATTAGTATGCCACTGTAGGAATAGTAGACACAAAACTAATCAATGTAGATT
The DNA here is from genome assembly GCA_951640165.1 of Pseudoips prasinana. Taxonomy (NCBI): domain Eukaryota; kingdom Metazoa; phylum Arthropoda; class Insecta; order Lepidoptera; family Nolidae; genus Pseudoips; species Pseudoips prasinana. The sequence goes on along the minus strand of OX621234.1, from coordinate 19,770,363 downwards.
TGAACAAGGAGTGGAGGGAGATATATGCACAACAGAGGAAGAGGATGTCCCCATCTCGTTGCAAATGATGAACAGTTAATATCAAAATGCAAGCTAAATGTACATCATAAAAATATTTCAATAATAGTAGATGCATTAAAAATTCATTCTTTTATAATTAAAAGAATGTACCTAACGGCAGAAAATACTGTCGGTAGGTACAGAAAAAAATGCAGTCATAATTTTAATTTCAACGGAAACTACGTGGTTATAATAATCAAAATCAACGAACATACGGTGTATTACATGGACTTATTGATGAAATATAATTTAAATTAAATAATAATCGTTTTTAAGACAAATAGTGAAAGTAGTGATATCTGGCACAGAAAATTAGGAGATGTGAACAGAACAGGCTCATATTGTGTGTGGCCCATGTGGAGAAGTTAAGAGCACTCGTTTACAATTTAGGTCAGGTTCCTAAGCCGAGATCAAAATACATAGGTGTATTACTATAAAGTGACATATCAGGACCTATGTGAAAACCAATGTTTCAAGGTGAGTTACATTTTGATTCTATTGTTAATGATTGTAGTCATTTTAATATTTAATTTTTAATAAATAGGAAAAATGAAGCTATCTACATGCTAGCTATCTACAAAACTTTATAAATTTATTGGAATGGGATACAGGAAACAAAGTAAAAAAGGTTAAATGTGATGATGGACAGTTAACAAAAATTTTTTACGAGAATATTATAAATTGTAAAAACAACAAACCAAAAATTTAAGAAACTTGGTACTTAATTACAATAAACTTAACCATATTCCCCTCAGTCAAACGGAGTTGTTGAGATTAACTCGAACTATAAATGATTACATACATTATTATATATGTCGCAATCGAATCATCCTTGGACTAGCGCCATCTGTTAGCGCTCTACGAGTCATGCTCGGAACGCCAGATAGATTTAATTTAATTCATCTAAGACTTTCATTTTATTCGTACAAAGTAAACACGCAAACTACACTTATCGATGGTGAAGATCCGAGCGACAATCGACAACTCTACGATGACATCAGAATATCGGATTAAGAACCAAAGATAAGCCACGCAGTGAAGATTTTTTCGAAAAATCAGAGTACCGTACCGTACAGAGTGTAGTAGTCTGATTGAAACAATTATAAATCCACTAGCTATGCGCCGCGGTTTCACCCGCGGTAAAGTTTTGGCGTAAAAGAGTAACAAGCATACGTCAATACATCTATACTCACAAACTTGGCAGTGCACGCCGGAATAGCTCGTAGATGGAAGATTTTTTCCTACCTACTTGACATTTATCATCTTATTTTGGACAATTCACACAATGCCTTTATAAATTGTAGCCTATGTGTTATGCTGATGTATATCACCTATGCACACCACGTTTTTTAAGCGCGCCGTTGACGCGCGTTTGTAGCGATACACACGCGCGTATGTATCAATACAAACAAAAAGAAACTGCTCTGTAGGATAAAAGCGCGCCGTCCGCGTCGACGCGCGTTTAAAAAACGTGGTGTGCATAGGCCCTAAGCTATATTATTATAAAGTTTCATTAAAATTCATTCAGTAGTTTTTTCGTGAAAGAATAACAAACATCCATCCATCCATGCTTACAAACTTTCGCGTTCATAATATTATAATAGTACGATTGAGTACCCACATATAAAGCTACCCCAAATCCGACACCCCGAAAAGCCTGACACACGTTCTTGGTACAATACTGTTGACCTTTGTTTCGGTAAAAAATCATTAGATGGAAGACAGTTATAATAGCTATCAGTGGTTGAAAAACATGGCGTCGCAATGGCTGTCACAAATATCCCCTGAGATGCGGTGGTTGCAGTTTCGAGAGTTATTTACTCCATGATAGTGTTGAAACATCCGCGGCTACTCACATTACAGATCACGAAGATGGATTAATTCAACTTACCGATATTTATAACTGGATTGTAAAACGGGGGTTCTGAGCCTTATCAGGGGTCTCAAGGTCACCCAAAGAGCAATGGAAAGGGCTATGCTTGGAGTTTCCCTGCGAGATCGAATCAGAAATGTTGAGATCCGCAGGCGAACCAAAGTAACCGACATAGCCGTAAGAATTGCCAAGCTAAAGTGGCAGTGGGCAGGGCACATAGCTCGTAGAGCCGACGGCCGCTGGGGCAGAAAGGTTCTTTAGTGGCGACCAGGAACCGGAAGACGCAGCGTGGGCAGGCCTCCTACAAGATGGACCGATAATCTTGTGCGGGTCGCTGGAAATCGCTGGATGCGGATAGCGCAAGACCGGCAATTGTGGAGATCTTTGGGGGAGGCCTTTGTCCAGCAGTGGACGTCTTTCGGCTGATATGATGAAGTATTAAAGTTAGATCAAGAACGAGCTGTACTAACATTTAAGTTTACTTGTAGTTGATTCACAAATACTTCTACTAACAGACGATGTACGGAAAAGGGATAAAGGGTTCCCATATTATCCTCGCTTAGAGCATGTAAGGCTTATAATATAATAATAATATAACATAATATCTTGGAACATTGTTCACACACGCGACCATTCATAGCTTAGTTTGGGGCCATATGATCCCAAACCAAGCTGAGCTTGTACTATGGAAACCAGATAACATGTAGACTACATATACTGCTTTTGTAAATACATAATTATGTAGATAAACACACCCACACTCAGGACAAAAACTCATGTTCTTGCACACAAATATCCTATAGTACTAGGTGGGGATCGAAACCACGACCTACGGCTTGAAAGGCAAGTATCTATCAACTACGCCAACAGGTCCGTCTATATTTGCAAAGTTTATCAGCCGACTTGTAATATTTATTGCTTTGTATTTGTCTATTTTTTTATTAAGGCTGCGATCCTTTATAAATTGAAAATCAGTTCCATCGCCTTTTATGCGAACTCGACGCATAATTAGTCAACAGCGCGACGTGTCGCTAATCATCCCTTGATAATAATAATAATATCTTTATTCGCTTCATATATGGTCACAAAGATAGTAAGTACATTGTATTGTAGGTTCCGACATCTACCCTCAGTGGGCATGCGAATATTAAGGGACTAAGGTACTATTACATGTTATAGTATTAAAGTAAATTAAAAAGTAAAATCATCACACAATTAAATAAATGACACAATACGATAATAATAAGTTAATTTTAGTACAACTTCTTAAAAACCTAATAATAAAATTTCTTAATGATAAAAGTTCTTAATAACAAAAGTAAAAATAAATTTAGTTTGTCTTGCGACTTAGGAACTCATTTAGTGTATAGAAACATTCATGAATCAACCAGAATGGTTGATTCATGAATGTTTAATTTAATCTTAAATAGCCGTAAAGGTAATTCTCTAAAAGTTTTGGGAATGTGGTTGTAAACCTTTATTGCGATACTGTGGCTGTTTTATAATGTAAAGTAGTTCTGCACCACTCTACTCTTAATTTTGTTGGATCTCTTTTAAGAAATCTGCTATCGTCGCTTGCCTTGGAAAATAAGTACGAGTGGTTTCTGACAAACATAGAAACTTCAAGTATATACATAGATACCAAAGTCAAAATATGCAATTTCTTAAAAAGAGGCCGGCAGTTGTCAAACGGACTAGCACCACATATCGCCCTTAAACATTTTTTTTGTACAATGAAAATTTGATATATATCGCTGGCATTTCCCCATAGAAGTAAGCCGTACCTAAGAACAGAGCTAACATAACCATAGTAAGCACTCAGCGTTGCATTCTCGTTCGCTTTTTCGCGTAATTGTTTTAAGGCGTATACGAACCTATTTGATTTTTCTGATAATTTATTTATATGACTTCGCCAGGTGCAATTTTCATCTACAGTTATACCTAGAAATCGTATTTTATTGTCTTTTTCAATTGTTTCCCCGTTTAAAGATAGATGTATCTGTTTTGGTTTTAATTTATAATTACTGAACTGCACAAATTTAGTTTTCGATACATTTACGCTAAGTTTATTTTCTGTGAGCCATTGAAAAATATTATCTAGTGCTACTGTAACTGTAGCTTTGTGATTCGAGGTATTATCCGGAATTATTACTGAGATATCGTCCGCAAATAGTACGCATTTCTGAGTTGTTACTGTAGACAAGTCATTTATGTACAAAAGAAATAGGAGAGGACCGAGGATACTGCCCTATGGTACTCCAGATCTGTTGAAATCATAAGGACATCTATAACAAGTTGATACAAGTTCTTCATTTATACGAGATATTTCTACGCATTGCCTTCTGTCATATAAATAACTTTTTAACCAGCTATGGGCAGGCCCTCTTATACCGTAACGCTCACACTTATTTAGCAAGATTTTATGGTCTACTAGGTCAAAAGCCTTACTCATATCAAGAAAGACAACCGTAACTGATTTCTTTTTGTCTATGTTTTCTGTGATTGTTCGAATAAGAGAGTAAGCGGCTAATGTTGTTGATTTGCCCTTTTGAAAACCATTTTGTTCATTGTTAATAATATTGTATTTATTTAGAAATTGAATGAGTCTACTGTGCATAATTTTTTCGTATATCTTGGAAAATATGGGGATGAGAGTGATTGGCCTGTAATTATTTAGATCTGATTTGCTACCTTTTTTGTGTTTGATGATACTAAATTTAAGCTTATCTGGAAACATTCCTTCACTTAGGGACATGTTGATTAGATGACACAGTATTAATGATATTGTTGAAGCACATGCTTTCAGTATATAGGTGGATATCTCGTCATACCCAACAGACCTCTTATTATTTAAGCTTTGAATTACCCGATGAATTTCAGATTCGGTGAATGGACGTAAGAACAAGCTAAAAATGTTTGCATCTGGAGGTAAATGACTATTGCCTACAAAATTAATCGCATTTGGCTTATTTGAAACTGAAATAAAAAAAATCATTAAACGTTTTGGCAATCTCATAAGGTTCATTTATGGTTAAGTTATTATGGTTGACAATAGAGTTGATTTGTTCATACGTTCTAATAGAATCTGATTTATTTTTAATTATTTCCCATGTTGCCTTGTTTTTATTTTTTGAGTTCGCTACATACAAATAGTTAGTGATTCCTTTTGAGATTAAAATGCACTTTTAAAATTTTTATTATAATATCTGGGGACAATGTCACACAGATCATCCTAGCCCCAAACTAAGCAAAGCTTGTACTATGGGTGCCAGGCAACGATATACATACTTATATAGATAGATAAATACTTATATACATAGAAACATCCATGACTCAGAAACAAATATTCGTGCTCATCACACAAATATTTGCACTTACCGGGATTCGAACCCAGGACCATCAGCTTCGTAGGCAGGAGCACTACCAACTAGGCTACGGTGACCGTCTATTATATTTATTATATTTACATTTCAACTCAGCATTATTTTTTTGATAGCATATTAATTTAATCTTACGTTTGTTGACACAAGACGTTTTAAGACCCCTAGTGATCCATTTTGCTGTGACATTATTAGTGTATTTTTTTATACGTCGGAGAGGGAAACAGAGTTTATAAAAGAGTAGGAATATATCATGAAATTCATTGAAACTCCTATTAACGTCAGTATACCTAATAATGTTGGTCCATGATAAACTGGCTAAAGCCTCGAATTTTCTAATATTATCTTTACTGTAATCCCTTGTAAACGTATACCAATACTTAAGTCTCGGTTTTTTTTATTTAATCGGAAAAGTTATAGTCTGACAAGTATTATGATCAGAGAGCTGCAATTCATAAACATTACCAGTTGAAATTTCAATATTGCTAAATATGTGATCCAAGCAAGCTTTCAGGCGCGTAGGTTTGTCTACGTGGAGAAAGAAACCGTAATTGGACGTTAAAGCTTTAAGTTTAGCTGCATTGCTTGTATCTTTTAATAAATCTATGTTAAGGTCTCCAGTAATAATAAATCGTTTTTTGGGTTTTAATCTTAGTTTGTATAATAATGATTCTAGCTTGTCAAAAAATAATAATAAATTTGAAATTGGTATCCGGTATATACATATAACTGTACATTTATTTCTAACTAGCTGACCCGACAGACCTTGTCCTGTCTTAACGATGACTATTAACGCACGCTATCTGTCAATACTATGTCAAATAAAAAAAAGTTACATTAAAAAAGGTTCTATTGTCCAAAGCGCTAAGGTTAGATTAGAAATAATATTTGGTTGTGAAGTATTCTTAAATTTTCTTATTTTCCGCGCAATTTTAAATTCTTTTTTTACAGAACCTTCTCCTGACAATAACAAACACAATAAAAAAAGAAATAGTGAAATCGGTCCAGCCGTTCACGCGTGATGTCGTGACAACGGAAAACGGGTCTCATTTTTATATATATAGATAAATTGACACAAATAAAGATGACCTTTTTATAGTTACTATGTTTCAATTAAACCTAAGGGCATTTTCATTAGCTTACTTAGTGTTGCAAGAAATCGGGAGCATTTTAAAATAACAAATTAAGTAGTAAAAAATTTGTTTCAAATAACAAATTACCTAATCGAGCGCAATTCTGTATAAACAAAGGCAATGATCTAATGCATCATATGCTCGAGTTAGACTTTAATTGCATAAGTATTGGCTTATTTCAGATTATTGATGCAAAATTGGCTTTAATTTAGGAAACATCCTCTTCAGATACACTACGCTAAGTGCACTAGGTATGGACGTGTCTGAGTGGGATGTGGTCACTACCACCCACGTCACATGTTAACGGGTTGATTAATTGCCATTCGATCGGCAGCAATAGCATAAAATAACAGCCCGATAGATTCAATCTAATCTTATAGCCATGGGAAAGTTTATTAAGTAATGAAGAAAGGCCAAGAGTATGTTCAACTGTAGGAAAGAAGAATAAATAAAATATAGTTGTACTCGTAGTAGCACTGTGTATGTGACGGACGGCAATAACAAGAAGGCTGCAATGTCATTCAATATAAAAATGTTTACTACCGAATACAGAGGGAATAGTAGCATATACCATACCTGCTAGGGTTTTGATTAATTATTAATGTCGAAGCTCCGAATTATTTACGATCAAAAGGAAAAAATCTAGTAAAATACAAAGCGTTTTTAGCTTTTATGGTATTAGCAACGCCGCGGTCTACGAATTTCCCAGAAAATACTTATATATTTTTTTTCATGTTTAGCGTGATTCTGAAGAACCAATTTAGACTTCGTTGGACAGAGTTGCTAGTAATTAATCACAAGCACATTCTGAGTAACGCTGATGATGATTTATTGATCGAAATCACAGGAGCTATAATTAAGAATATAAGTTAAAAAAACCGGCCAAGTGCGAGTCGGACCAGCCCATGAAGGGTTCCGTAGCAGCAAGTATTTCAGTTGATTAAATGAAAGATAATTGACGGTTTACAATTTCTGACGTATTAAAAAAAAACTACTTACTAGATCTCGTTGAAACCAATTTTCGTTGTTAGTTTGCATGGTAATGTACATCATATATATTTTTTAGTTTTATCATTCTCTTATTTTAGAAGTTACAGGGGGGGGACACTCATTTTACCACTTTGGAAGTGTTTCTCGCGCAAACCATTCAGTTTAGAAAAAATTATATTAGATACTTCAATATCATTTTTATAAGTACCTGTTTCATATACATGTATATGAAACAGGTACGATGAAAAAAAAATATTGACATTATTTTTCTATTTTTGTATGAAAATCTTAATGCGGTTCACAGAATATATCTACTTACCAAGTTTCAACAGTACAGCTCTTATAATTTCGGTAAAAAGTGGCTGTGACAGACGGTCGGACTGACAGACAGACAGACATGACGAATCTATAAGGGTTCCGTTTTTTGCCATTTGGCTACGGAACCCTAAAAACATTTCATATGTAAAGCTAATCAAATCTTGGAAAATACCAAACAGTGCATTTTATGAACAATAATTATATGACGGGCCGGTTGTTGTGGTTGGTAGATACTTGCCTTTCACACCGCAGGTCGTGGGTTCGATTGCCACCCAGGACAGGTATTTATTTGTGTGCATCAACATGTCTGTTTGTCCTGAGACTGTCTGTATAATTATCTAGGTATATAAGAATGAATTCACAAAAGAAAAATAGTAATATTTTATATTTTATTGTAATATAGTGAACGCTTAACATTCCCTGATGTTACAACTAGGGTTACACTGACCATGCCTAAATACACCAATACAGATTTTATTGTACAGATCAAGATTAAAAACTTACATCAAAGTAAATTATATCTTAGGTATAAAAACATTGATATTTCTTTTCATCATTACTCATTAATATTGTCTTGACAAAATCAGAAAAAATGCTTCAACCAAGAAGGAATTTTCCGATGTTCCTTCCTTGTAACATAACAAATGATTGAGCAAAAAACAGATAGATAAAGCAAAACTCGGTTTCGCTAAATGCAGTGTGAGAAATCAATTACTTGTGGTAGATACTTACTGTATGGTACCTTCAATAGGAAACGGCATGATCAATACTCTAAATATACAATTTCATTGTTTATTGCAAATTAATGGTCTGCAAAAGCTATCCACTTTGTTTAGATAGATATTGAAAAATACCAGCCAAGTGCGAGTCGGACTCGCACATGAAGGGTTCCGTAGCAGCAAGTATTTCAGTTGATTAAATGAAAGCAAATTGCGGTTTATAACGTATTAAAAAAAACTAGATCTCGTTCAAAACAATTTTCGTTGTTAGTTTCTATGGTAATTTACATCATATATTTTTTTTAGTTTCATCAATCTCTTATTTTAGAAGTTACAGAGGGGGGACACTCATTTTACCACTTTGGAAGTGTCTCTCGATCAAACTATTCAGTTAAGACAAAATGGTATAAGGAACCTCAATATGATTTTTGAAGACCTATCCATAGATATCCTACATGTATGGGTACGAAATTTTGAGTTTCAGTTCTATGTATGGCGACCTCCCAAAATTATTGTTCTTTTTCTATTTTTGTGATCTAAAATCTTTATGCGGTTCACAGAATACACCTACTTACCAAGTTTCAGCAGCACAGCTCTTATAGTTTCGGAAAAAAGTGGCTGTACAATCGAACGGACAGACAGACAGATAGACAGACATGACGAATCTATAAGGGTTCCGTTTTTTGCCATTTGGCTACGGAACCCTAAAAATAATACCTGATCTTGCTTAGAGCCATAGTACTATTATTTCAAAATTTATATAAATAAAATAGTTTAAACAACTAAAAAACACGCTTTATATAGAAATGTAAACAAAAAATATTTTTTTTTATACAGAATAGGGTAATATTTTTAATGAATATAAATTAATAATAGTGTAAATAAATGATTTATTTAAAAAAAAGCGTGGGGTGCTTTTTAAGATTTTATCGAAATGGTAATCCTTCTTCTCATGTCTGTCAATGAAATGTTTTATAACTATTGACACCATTCACCCCACGCTTTATTACAATAAAACATTTTTTTATTTAGACTATTAATTTATATTGTAAAAATGCCTTTTTTAAAGAACCGAAAATAATTGTCAGGTAATTTAATCCAACGACTTGAAAGAATTAAAGCAGTCAGGCATAGCATATTTCCTTGTCGTTCCAATACTGAGAATCCAATAAAGAGAAAAAGAGAAAAGTATTAAAAACGGTTCAGCTTTTGAATCTGGTTTTATTTCACACGTATGCACGCTGACCTAGGGCTAGCAGCAGGGATTAAATCTAATAGCGTAACCTAAAATGCCCATTTTATTCTATTACTTACTATGGTATAGAATTAGTTAAATTGCCTAAAATAACTACATTTATTTTAGTATAAACGTAATTAGAACACCGTAAAGCGTAACGAGGTAAAGATTTTCTAATTTAAACTGGCATGCCTCTGCATCGCCAATACGGCGTAGAATGGCTTCCTAATGCGGTAGAGGGTCGTGACAGTAAAGAGTGGAAGATCTCTACGGAACTACCCGTTTAGTGTCAATGTCATTTGTGGGTTCCACTTCACGCCCGATTGAAACGTTGCTGAGAATTAAAAATAAATTTAGCGATAAAATAATGGAGTCATAATTAGTATTTGCGCAGAATAATCACGCTACCGAATTTGTGGTTGAGTGGTGTAGCCTTCCGATTAAGCTGATGTGACCAGGAGATCGTGAGTTCAATATCCGCACCGGCTGCCTGTAAAATCGAATGAACGAATTTGCATGTCGTACGAAGTACTGAGTTTTTAAATCCATTTCCATATTATTAGGCATTCATAACACGACCAGCTAATATTGCAATTTTACATTTTTATGTAGTATTTTGTTTTGAAAATAAGTATTCAACTTTTTCTGTTAAGTTTTCTATCAATCAAGTTTTGATATACATTTTAAGAATACTAAAAACATAGGTAGCAGTAAAAAGTAGGAAATCATTATATAAAAGCTTCTGACATCCGTTTAAATAAATTGCAGCATATGACCGGCTTGGCGCAGTTAGTAGTGAACCTGCCTAGGAGGCAGGTAACAAAAGGTGCCGGGTTCTTTTAAGTAGGTCCCCAGTAGGTTTTCACTGCTCCACCAGACAATGGTGCTGGGTTCGATCCTCGTACAAGACTAATATTTATATTCCTGAACATATACGGTACAAAAAGTAAATAAGTGTCCGTTGTTTTAACCATGGTGGAAGCTTTGATGAAATAGGCTAAATGGCGCTAGGTGAGCTTTGCTACTATATTGATTAGATGTACAGACATTAGCACATCCAAATCAGTCAAATTTCTTATATAGATTTTCAACTCATATAAGTATAAGGTTCACTTTCAATTGGGGAAATTTGAGAGATTGGGGTAGTTTGATGTGCTGGCGTTTGTACAATTTCAGTCAAACAATATCTCGCACTTGCGCATATAATGTTACTGTATTTTATTAGTTAGTATTAAAGTCCCTGCTCTAGACGCATTGAACAGCTCTAATCCGGTAATCACTGCCCTTCCAAATTAATAAATTGTTTACCTAAGTTTCAATATTTCCAGATTCATCATCGTGTGAATGGTATTCGTAGTTTAACTGACAAATCGATTGTAGGTATCTCTTTCTCTCGAGCGTATATAGGCTGCAATATTGTTTTTTCGATCTGTTTGGGCAGGCTACGGTCATAAACTATACCGCGTCGTCTTCATTTATAATATTTTATGTCTTCCGTTTCATTTAGTCAAAGTCCAGTCAAGCCATAGTCCTACTCCAGTAAAGCAGTGGAGACTTTACTAGAGGCTTCTATAGAGTTTTCGTTTTATCGCGGAAAATCACAATTCACGGAATAACACACTTTTCTTCACTTATGTATGTTGTCGAAGATGTTATGTCAAAAAATCCACCATATTTATACATAAAAACGCGAATTTACACCAGTTTTTTGAAATGAAACAGAGCCTCGATGCGACTTTTTCCGCGTTGGCGCTTAACTCCTAAAGGTGGCATAAGTATTATCTTAGTGTCTGTCTATTAAGCATCCAAACATTTTTTTCTCTTCGCCCTCTTTGGGCTGGCTAGGATCAGAGACCATACCGCCTCGTCTAAGGTTTTACCTTACTAATACTTTGATCTAATACAAATTAGAAATTTGACAGATTGGGGTAGCTAGATGTGCTGGCGTTTGTACATCTCCCAATTTTACGCTACGTTTAATACGTCATAATTTAAGATTTTGTCGTATACATAGTTTTGGCGCCATCTATTGATATTACCTTGCAAGTAGGTACATGACTGAACCAAAATGTTAAACGAGCCTGACATTGCATAGGTACCTGTTAAAATTAAAAGATTGTTTCTATGATTTTTTTCTTTAACCAGCTCTTGCCCGTGCCTTCAACACAGTTTTTAAAAAGTACAACGAACCATTACAACAACATACTTGTGCAGCACCTTACACGTCGTACAAGTGAATCTTTGTCAGATGTTTTATGAATAGTAAACAAGCAGTGCCGTCGCGTCGCGGCCAAATCACGGCGCGTGGCCGCGGTTTTGTGGCGGGGAAAACAGCAGCACATAGAGAAATATTTATAGAGGAGTACGGCAGCCATTTCAAACGAACTAGTCTCGCCGGCCACCGCCGCAGTCCAGCGCAAACTAAAAAGACGTAAAGTGCAGGTCACCTTCAAACAAAACTCCTGATTTTGCGTTTTATGTAGTTTTCAAAACTTTCTTGTTTTTATTCGGTGCCTATCTATCTAGCTTGTGCTATTAATATACCCACTACATTGTGGATAAAGATTAAACGATTTATTGACTGCTAAACCAGTCTGGTTTATATATAAAGCAAGATATAATATATATACATAATACATGATATAAATACATAAAAAGCAAGCTCGTGAGTTTAATTCCCAGCCAGGAAAAATCTTTGTGTAATGAGCACGATAATTTGTCCCGTGTCGGGGTGTTATTTATCAGTAATATATACATATGTTTAGAAATATACATCAGTTGCTTGTCACCATTTTATATCTTTGCTTCAAGTCGACCATTTGGAGTAAATCGTAGATGTTATCAAGAACGGCCAGGTCAGATATACCTACCCAAAATTGGCCAGCATGTTTAAAGAATATAATGACAGTAATCGAGGCCAAAGATGTGTGCAAAGATCTGGACAAGTAACAATCCGTTATCTCTGCCTACCTCACTGGGAAACAGTTGTAAGTCTATGGCGTATGTTATGTATATGTAATTGTTACTAAAAATCATAAAAGATGAGATGAGAAGAACATAAATATTGGAGGAAACTTAAAAAGCTTTTAAGAATCAACCCATGAACTGGAACAAATGCAAATAATCCAGTGACTGAAATATGAACTACATTTTTCAGTATACTTTTAAAAATGCATCTGCTGATCGTTATTCTTGTATGGGATTATATTCTTGTTTCTATGTCTTGCAAGTCCTCGTGCAGCATAATGTTCAGATTCATTGCAAAATTAAGGTCCTGAGACACGTTCATTATTTATGTGACATTGTGTACTTACCTACATATAAAATGGTTAGTAGGTACAGACGCCAGCACATCCAGCTACTCCAATCTGTCAAATTTCCTTTAAAGATTTTCAACTTTATTATATAAGCATAAGGTTCACAGAAGAGAAATTAGACAGATTGGGGTAGCTTCATGTGCTTGCATCTGTACCTTCATAAGTATGGCTCAACCATAAATATAAAAACTGGGGAATCATACATTTAACGGTATTGTATAGGCTGAATGTGTGCAAAACACATTTTTTATTTTTGTACCTATTTTGGCAATATTAATAGAAAATGTAAACAATATCAAAGTTAGTCAATAGATTTGAACGACTTTTGATGATATTAATTTTATTTTTAAACTACAATTTGCTTTGAATTAGGCTACAATTAACTTACAAGTTGATTGTTTTATAGCAAATTATAGCTTAATACTTAAGTTTTTCTGAATATAAGTTTATCAAAAGCTGTGCAAACCTATTGAACAACTTCCTGTTGTTTACATTTCGGATTAATGTTGCCTTTTGGTTCAAAAAGGAAAGTGTGAGTGTGTGTGTGTGTACATCCTGCCAATCCAATGACCTTAATCGTCTGCCGCAATAGGACTAGCACCCGGGGTAGGTACCCTGGGTGCTACCAATGCAAGCATTTAAGCTACAAACGTATAATATTTTGACGGATCTTTTGGCGTGGTTGGCAAATGCTTGCTTTTCACTCCGGAGGTCGTGGGTTCGATTCCCACCCAGAACATATATTTGTGTTCCTGAACATGTCTGTTTGTCCTGAGTCTGGGTGTAATTATCTATATAAGTATGTATTTACAAAGAAAAGTAGTATAAGTAGTATATCAACGTCAAAGTCAACAATCATAATTCCGTAAAAAATTTACATTTATGATGAATCGTCATTTTTTTTTACCTACCGTGCTGTGCATGATGTGGCAGCTACTGAGAAACACTGTCAGAAAACTCCGTAGGAATCCTTTTCTAAAATAAAATACACTTATGTAAGATTAATTACAATCATGTGTGTTGACTCAGAACATCTCAATCCCAAGCACTTTTGTCACTTAAATAATCAGAAATTTTGTAATATGCCCTGCTACATAATTTGGCTTTAATAATTCTTTTAAACTTATTCGTAGACAATTCTCTAATATCATTGCGAAGTTTGTTATAGAATATTATACATTGCTCCATAAAAAAGTTACTTATTTTGTACAGTTATTTAGTGTATCAGTTATCTGGTTTCCATAGTACATACAGGCTCTGCTTAGTTTGGGATCAGATGGCCGTGGGTAAATAATGACCCAGGATATTATAATAATTATAATATAGTAGGTATATTATATTAATTATAATATCCTGGGACATCACATCATCGTGGTGACCTCGAGTAAAATACTATATTTCAGCCTTTCCAAAGAGGTTTCAAATATTTTATTTTTACAGTGATACACATTATGCATATTTGTAGATGAAGACCTAATTTCGGCTATCACTTGTTAAAGTCGTAAATGATAATTCGTCATGTGATTACGAGTAGATTTAGAATATATAGACTTTAGAATAGTATTATTAATACTAATAGTTTTCCTACTAACACTTTAAAGAAATATACATACTTACTTATTCTTTGGTTGTCAATGGCATCTATAAATGAATAAAATTTAAATGGTTTCAATAAATTAATGACATGAATAAAACCAAACGTTGGTCACCCAGCTCAACCACTGTTGATCCAATGGTTAGTCACCCTAACTGGTAAGCCAGAGGTCGTGTGTACGATACCCACCCAAGACAAATCTTTGTAAGATTAGCACGATTACTTGTTCTGTGTCTGGGTATTTAGATATATAAATAATGTTATCAGTTGTTTGGCATACACGCACCCCTAGGGTACACAGCCTTCGATACAGGGATTTATTTTCCTAATAAGGGCGTTATCTTTTTTAAAGACAAAGGATGTCGAATGCGAGTTTATGCGTTTGTTACGCTTTCAGCGTTACTTTTATGCGCTGTTACCTGGCCCGTAGCGGTGGTCTACAATTAATACGCCTAATTACACCCGTGTATGGCATTCATACATCAGGTTTATGTCATCTACTTCCGCCGCGTGCAAGCATCTCCGGGAAGACAACAATCTTTCAGATAAGCCGGGAGGACGAACTAGCGCCATCACAGAGTACGGGTCCCAACCACCTGAAGCTTGACACAAAAGGAGGACACCTGAGCAAAATACCCGCATTCCCGGGCTTCCCCACCAGTTGCTAGGTTAGGTTTAGTCGGTGCATATCCGAAACAGACACCCGCAGACGTTATTTCCGGTTGCTATGTGTTCTTGCTTCTTTTTGTTAAAGTAGGGGGAAATAAAAAGAAAGGTTTAAATATGTATGCATAAATTGTAACTAATTTTAATTTCGCCATGAAATAATACATACAATAATCTGATGTATGAACGATAGATGGGTATAATTTGGGACATGAACAGTACACAGTTATAGGCCTGGTTACAAGTCCGATTAAAGTTGTTTAGTTTTCACAGTATAAAAGTTACATGTTATATTTATATTAAAATCTCTAGTGACTAAAATTAAACACGTACCAGTAGCCACCATCTCTTTCTATTTCCGTCAACTCGAAGTGGCCTCATTACATGCCATTGGAAGTCAAAGCCACAATAATCAAGCAATGAACTAATAATTCGCTTTGCTAACTTTTTTCATTTTGAAGGTTATAATTAAATATTTCCTGGTGTGTCGACACCAATGCCGAGTATTGCGCCAGAAAGCATGATCTGGAACCGCTGCGCGATCTTCGTGTGCAAGGTCAACCGTCGCACAGGTTCCTGGAAACCTTTGTTTGGTCACGTAAGCATACTATCGGAACAACTGCCTATAGTAAATACTACTGACAGAAAACAGGGAAGTATTACACTCGTGATTTCCTTAGATCTAAGATAATTTTTGAAGTTATCGTAATAATGTTAATTCCCTTCAACAAGCCACGCTGTGATGGCCTACATGAGTAGGTATTGTAGCAGCCTTGACATTAACTCCAATCAGTAGGCAATAATGAGTTCAATTTACAATTCTACATGTTGCATAAATAGTTTTGCTTACTTACGGAGCACAAGTTACCCAACAAACTGAACATACTAAAATAAATATAACAATATCAAGACCACTACCTAAGATTAAGCACTTTCCATACCATTGTCATTTGGCACTTAAATGGAAAAAGGTATAAATGGAGTGATATTGTTTATACCGATCATCATAAACATGAAAATAAACAAAATTAAAAAACATATGGTTATGAACAAATGTATTTTTAATAGATGTAAAGGGAGACAGAGTGTTTATGGTAATCATTACCTACCATATATGATTGCTAAATCTTTAAACTTTTAAATATTGATTCAACTCTTAAGTTATTAGGTACTTAATTTTGCATTAACAAAGACTCTGTTATTATATTCGAGTACTGATAAACGTCAATATAGCGGGATTTTGACACAATTTAGCATCGCCGTTTAATGTTTAAGTTCATTATATTTCAAACTAGCTGTGCCCCGCGGTTTTACCCGCGTTAAACGTTATTAATTATCATAGTTCCTCCCCCGTAAGTGATAGCGTGATAATTTGTAGCCTATATGTGGACCCGACCTCTTAGTAATATTCATGCAAAATTCCATGCAGTACTTTTTGAGTTTAGCCCGGACATACATACAGACAAACAGAGAAAAATTCTAAATACTATATTTTTGGCTTCGATATCGATTGTAGATCACACCCCAAGTATCCTTTAAAAAAAATATTCAATGTACAGTTTTGACTTTCCTACGATTTTATTATATGTATATGATAATGGTACTATTATTATCTTCATTTGGTACTATTTGATACCTTAGCATTATAATTTAGATACCTGCATAATATAGACATGCATCATCATATCAGCCGAAAGGGCTAAGGATGGAATAAAGTACTGATTGGCAGAAAAGAGGGACTATTAATAAAATAAGGAGGTATTTTTTATGTAAAGCGAACCGGAAGGTGGACCTACTTCATTCCATGGTAAGGAGTAGCTAGATGCTTCGTTAGTGCAGATGGTCATCTCCGTGAAAGTCGATCGAATACGGATGGGATTTTATGCGCTCTTTTAAGTGGTCACCGTGTGCTTATTTTTATTGTGTTCAACTACATTTTGCTAAGCGAGTCCTTTCTTAATTCACTGTTTTTATCGAAACAATAATCATTAACCGAGAGTGAGTCAGACGGCTACAGTAGTTCCTATTATTATTACTACGTTATCGATTAGTTCCGCATCCATATCCTTTACGACACACTTTATTAACAGATATTGTTTATTCGAGATCTGGTATTTTCCTTAATAAGACTTATAAGTAGTTCAAATGTAATTGATTTCATTAATTGCTTTAGTTTGAAATTTTCTTGAAGTTTATTTTAAGGTATTGAGTAGCTTAATTTAAAAAAAATGTATATTTGACTCTCAACTGTGGCTTATAATAGGTCCTTGTAAATCAGATGCAAAACAACATATGAAATGAAATTTATTTAGCACTTGGGTATTAGCATACACTTGTACTTGTCAAGGTCACAATGCAGTACATAAACATAGTGGATAGTATAAAATTTACAAAAAAAATAATTAATTAGTCCGTCCGTGCAGTTTGTTTAATCGCATATATTTTCTGAAATCCTTAAATAAATAACAAGTTACTAATCTATACATAATCGAAAAATTAGAAATACTCCGTATTTTTATGCAGACTTGATAATTTCACAGACAGAATTTAGAATTTTATTTATAGACTTCTCTAGCTTCAACCCGTGGGATCAACTGCTTCAGCTTCAAAATTTGGTCCAGAGAGAAATGAAAAATTATGTGATTATCAACAAAAGCAATCTACTGGCTCACAAACGGACACGACTATTATACTCTTATTATAAGCCGTCGTCACAGGAGTATATATTAGTTTCACATTCACCGGAGCACCATACGTTCCCGGGGCTCCTCCCATCAGGCGCCAAGAGAAGCTCATGCCAGGCTACTCGTAGACTCTTTGCGGATAGCATGCGTAGGAGCTTCACATTGATTCATCTGAGTCCATAGCCCACAGTCACTCTTTATAGTGGATCCCACCCTACAACATGGGCATAGAAATATTTATACATCTTAATAATAACATCAACATCAATAGGGGTGCGCTGGCATTCTATGGGTACGGAACGCTAAAAACCAAAACGGTCTGACAAGTCGTGCATAATGCAGAAAAGTATTTTTACAGTCTTAGGACTGTAAAAATACTTTCCTCTGGGGGAAATGAACAATACGTTTATGTTATGTTGTAAAATTAGATAATGTAGCCTAACATTACAATTTCTATCTTGAGTTAGTCCCTAGGGTGCGACGAGCGTAGCCAGTATTAATCTGGTTTCAGTGTTGTATTAGTTTCTTAACAACGTTATTATTTAACGGAACCATAATTAATTGCGTAAAGTAGATTTATCTATTTATTAAAAAACTTTTCTTTCCTGTTTTTGTACACGGACTATAAAAATGTGGCTAAGTGTGAGTCAAAAATGTCCGTGCTTTCTTTCCTTAGGCGTGTCCAAAGTAATGTAGTTAGTCAGTCACATACCGCTACAAATAACATAACAAAATTTGTTTATGCAGGTATTTTAATGATGCTGAAGGGTGTTTTACAGACTGTATCTACAGACGCCAGCACATCCAGCTACCCCAATCTGTCAAATTTCTTTTATAGATTTTCAACTTTATCATTTAAGTATAAGATTCACTTTCAATTCGAGAAATTTGATAGATTGAGGTAGCTTGATGTGCTGGCGTCTGTAGGTACACTGATTACTTCGGTATTTGAGAACAGATTTAGGTGTTTATCTTTTAATTGTGTAGAAGAAGGTATCTAATTGGTCCCTTACTATAGTCATGGACTTAGACGGAGTAGTTTTTAAACAAGCTACAATAATATGAATATTTTTTTTCCAAAGCGCCTGCTATTTTGTTTGCTTTTCTTATTAAATGGCAAATAAATTATCAGGCGCTTCTCCGTGCTGGTTATTTTTTGTTTGTAACGATTAAATTCGAACTTTTTGTCAAATTTATACTTAGTTATTGCTGTTATTAAATAAAACATGAGTATTCGTTTGAGGTATTGACTGAAGGTTGCTGTAGTGACAACTCCCGTAAGTTACATCCACTTAACGTAAACCTGCCGGTTAGCGTTAGTTGCATGGACCGTAGTCTGAGGGAATAGGTATTAAAACACATAAAGCTTTTGGAAGTGACAACTTATTTAGGTGTGGTGTTGCAGATGAGTGAACGTTAGTAAACTGTCACGTTCGGATCGGTGACGCTGAATCAGGTTTATTCGGTTATATTAGACATCGAGCGAGCTCGGGTTGGTGATGCACCTGATTATTCAACGAGTCAGGTGGCTTGTAATGAGTTTGCTATGAAAGCAAAGTAGGAATATCCGTTCATACGTTGCTTCCAATGCACACTCATCGCGTCACCAACTATTAGAATGCAGCGCCGCACAGTGGTTCGTGTAGAACAAGCTAGCTGGACAATATTATTTGTTTCGATTTTTATTTATAAATGAGGTTATTAAGCAAAGATATAAGGGTCATAATACTATTTGAGGTCCATTGGTCGTTTGAGCAGGTATAGTGAAATAAAAACACAATATTTTTTTAAACAATTTTATAAATAAATTTAACTATAAATGTAACTATAAAATCTAATATCAGATACATAAAATACCTACTTAAAAACTAAATCGATCACTCATCATCACTATCATCAGATGAATCATCCATTGAATAGTCATGATCATGAGTGGCAGAACTATGAAAACTAGAAACTATATTAACATTTTGTTTCTTAAAGCTAGGTTGAACTAATAAATCTAGGACTTCGATAGGGAATGAACCTATTTTCTTCCGGGGAATTTCTCTTAAACCATTTATTACAGGGTCAGATGTTATCAATAACATATTAAGTAAATCTCTATTCGTAGCTATTCTTTGCACAGCTGCTATTTCTTGCACAGCTGCTCCACTTTTCAGCCAATTTTGAAGAATATTTTGAGATGATGACCTTGACGTCTCTCAGGGACTGCTCCGTAACACCATCAAAGTCATGTCTCAAAGATATAAACCGAAAGGGCTCCACGTTTCGCGTTTCCTTCGGGTGTTTTAGCCATTCTTCAAAAAAGTCAATTTTTGAGACGGTGAAAACTGTTTAAAGAAAAAAAAAGAAAAAAATTAGTTGTGCAAATAATTCGCAATATTTTTTTCTACTAATTACTACTAGATACTTGTGAGAATCATATAAAATAGATTTTACAGAGTGGACATGAGTGGACATGTAATATTTTGACTATTGAATTCAAAAATATGGGTGAAAAAGTCCACTTTTATCGAAACATTTAATTTAATAAAATTAAATAATGAAGATCCTGTGATAAAAATTAACTAAAACAAAACTACTTACCCTTATGTACACAATCCATCACAAAAACACTATCACAAATTTCTTTTAGTGACTTAAAATAATGTTAACAATATGGTGTAAAAATGCAAATGAATGCACTTTGAATTATCAACACTTTATATACTTACCTTAATGACGGGCCTAATGAGGGTAATTACGAAAATTAATAGATGTATTCCTTAATGTATAGGGCTAATGAGTTCATCTTAATAATTAACTATTAGGAATTGAAGAGTTGTTTTTGTCCAGCTAGTTTGTTCTACGCGAATCACAGTGCGCCGTACCTAATTGGTAGTTGTATTAACGTTGACTACGTTAATACAACTACCAATTAGGTACGGTATTTAATATCGCATAGAAAGCCGTCAGTCAATAATATAAAAAAAAAACTTGTGTGTACTTATGTACACGCGTTAGAAGTTATACTTCTTAATATACAACTTGAACATAGTTATCAATTTTCATACCACCTAGAACTAACGTCATGCCGTTATTTTTACGATAAAAATTCACTCTCATCATTTTTCTCCATCGCGCCAAAAGAAGTATAACTTCAAAAAAATTCGTCGTGTGGTTTCCGGCCTAGACTGAATGACAGGGCCATCCCATACCATCCCGTGGGTGTCGTAAAAGGCGACTAAGGGATACACCAGGGGATCAGGCAACATTGCCTCCTGTGATACCACCAAATTGCAGTCGCCAACTCGCATGCCAAGCATGTTGTCAAAGTCAATCCCCTCCAAATGGTCTAAAGTACGTTTAGCAATATAATTCTATAAAAGCCTCATCCACTGAGTTAGTCATTAACATATCCTTGTTCCAAATTGTTCTAAATATGTTGTTTGGGTTTAGGTAAAATGTGTATTTCTCAGAAGAATTCTACATTAACTTACATGAGGTTGTATAAAATACATCAACTTGCGTTATTAACAATTTGTCAGGCGTTATGCATAAGGCGTTATACATAAGGTTGTGAATAAAAACTATCTTGGGACAACTAGCTTATTACTAACTCCTCCCAAACTGTGCATAGCCTACTATGGCAACCTGTCAACTAGTAAACATTATAAGTACTTATAATAAATATCTGGCAACAACTAACTTATCTACTACTATATGATCCCAAACTTTGCATAGCCTATACTTTTTTATTTTATGTGGCACGTGGTGTGGGGCTCGACCCACTAAAACTACCACGGTAGCCAGCCTCATAGTGCATGTAGCACTATGAGGCTGGCTACCGTGGGCTCTGGGTACCCGTGAACGATCTTGCCAGTACCTCCGCTGTACACTGAGCGTCCGCGAGACACTAACCCGGGGAGGGGAGGGGCCTGAATGCCTCCCCCCCCCCCTCCCCAGCACGCACAAGCGCGTTACCTGAGCTACAGCAGGTTACCTCTTTCCGGGACCGCTTATTCTCTCGCGCTGAGATTAGCTCCCAGTGCCGGTTGCATAGCCTCTACTACGGCAACCTGTCAACTAGTAAACATTATACTTATAACTCACGAACTCTGGCTTAGCAGTCAATAGACCTACAGGCCAGTCCTGTTTATCAATTTTACAAAACAGTAGGTACCCTAAAATTGCCAAAGAAACAACTATATTATTTACCCAAAGTTAAATTAGTAGTTCGTCTAAATTTGTACCTAAAAACTTTTTGACTTTCAGAATGAAATAAGAGGTTTGGATATGCTTAGAAACTGACAAATCATTTTGAAAATAGCAAATTTAAAATAATAATAATATCTAGGGACAATGTCACACAGATCATCCTAGTCCCAAACTAAGCAAAGCTTGTACAATTGGTACCAGGCGACGATATACATACTTATATAGATAGATAAATACTTATATACATAGAAAACATCCATGACGCAGAAACAAATATTCGTGCTCATCACATAAATATTTGCACTTACCGGAATTCGAACCCAGGACCACCAGCTTCGTAGGCAGGAGCACTACCAACTAGGCTACAGTGACGGTTCAAATGTGCGCTACATTTTAGTATATCTATTCCGTATTTTATCACAGACGAGGGAACGGAAGTGAAACAATTTCCTCCGTAAATTCAATTTGCGGCCACTCTGCTATATAATTACTCTCTGCATCTAGGGAGTGCAGACATTAAATTGGAGCAGTCTTAACTCTGTAGGTAGGTACCAAGATATTGTTTCTAGATGATTGTGTGAGGACGGTTATAAGAGACGGTTGAGGGAGATTATACCCAGTCACTACCAGGCCCTCCTTGGGCGTGTTACTACACGGTCTGTGGGTGGGTATGTCGGAGTTGCATCGACTAAAGCGATGGGCACACTATATATATTAAATACTATACAAACGGAGACACTTACGCACGCACTATGCTGCATCATGAGCATACCTAAACCTAATGGGCTGTGGACTTGGATTGGCGCCTGTTGGGGGTAGCCCCGTGAACGCACTCGCGTTCACGGGGCTACCCCTAACAGGCGCCAATACAAGTCCACAGCTATGCTGCTCCGGTGCCCACCCTTTTGCAGGACTACAACATTTAAATAACTATTTATTTGTATATAATTTGTTGTACGGGATTTATTTAATGTCTTAATTCTAAAGCTTAGAAAATGATTTTATACTTAGATTGTACAGACGCCAGCCCGTCAAGCTATCTCAATCTGTCAAATTTCCTCAATTGAAAGCGAACCTTATGCTTACGTGATAAAGTTGAAAACCTATAAAAGAAATATGACAGATTGGGGTAGCTGGATGTGCTGGCGTCTGCACAATCGAGAATCATTAAAACTTTATAAATTATCTTAGTCATCAATACTCTAGCTAGGTCTAAGAAAATTCATTGATGACGCATTCGTATGACCTCATAGTTTAAGCAAAGAATATATTCTATTACATACTTCATGTATTAATTATCAGATTAAGTAATGTTATCGTAAATATGCTATTATGCAGCATTATGTTTGTATTATATTATATTAAAAGAATCAGAACTCAATTAACGTGAGTGAATTAATTAAATGTAAGATAATAATCTTAAACCTTCAGTAGAAAGGAAGTGAGATAGCGTTTTACAGAATTACATACTTATATTGTACTTAAATATAACATTTTTTACAGTGATGTTCGGGAAAAATACCTCGGATAAACATGTCCCATTACAGGTTTAAAAAATATTTTAACAAGGGAATCAAGCAAGCGGGTCTTCAGATGGCAAGTGGATCGACGGGCGTGCTCTGGACTACTCGCAACACCGCCGGCGCCTTCAAGAAAGGAATTCGTTTCCATAATGATCGTTGCCATGCAATTATAAAGTGATCTTAGAAGAAATACATACTGCTACTAAAAGCCATATAATCATCACTGGCAAAGATAGTCGCCGTGGGTAATGCCACTTAGCATTTAATTTTCTCATCATAAATCTGCTCATCTATAGACGGGTAGGTATCTAGAGAATATGCACGCAGTTCTTCCAGTTGATAATTAGTGCAGGGTGTACATTATATTGCAGTAAAATATCCGTATTTAGTTTCAATTCATACCTTTTAGTACATTTTTCTTTTTCTTTAAGCCAAAAACTGATGATAAGCGCCAACAAAGAGACTAACCAATTCCGAACAAACAGATATGCAGAATACAAGAAACGTAAATAAAATTTAAAAGCATACGATCACTTATATACCTAGTGATATGAAACTCATTAACTAAATATTTTGATAATCCTCCTTTTATAATCTTCTCTATGATGATGTTCGATAGATAATTATCATGTTACAGTTGTCAACAATTTTAGTCAATTAAAGCCTATAATAATGACCAGAACTCGAAACCTATCCACTTGCAGCGAGGTGTCAGACAGGGAGGTGTTATATCTCCGAAACTGTTCACCGCTGCATTGGAAGATGTCTTCAAGCTTCTGGACTGGAAAGGCTTTGGCTTCAATGTCAATGGCGAGTAGTACATCACCCACCTTCGATTTGCCGACGATATAGTAGTCATGGCTTGACGACCTCGGTACAATGCTCGATGGCCTCAGCAGAGTCTCTTAACAAGTGGGTCTTAAAAATGAACATGGATAAGACGAAAATCATGTCGAACATCCATGTTGCACCCACTCTAGTTAAGGTTGGAGACTCTACACTCGAAGTTGTAGAGAACTATATTTACCTAGGACAGACCATCCAACTAGGTAGGTCCAACTTCGAGAAGGAGGTCAATCGTAGAATCCAACTCGGCTGGGCAGCATTCGGGAAGCTACGTAATATCTTCTCGTCCCAAATACCGCAGTGTCTCAAGTCGAAAGTCTTCGACCAGTGTGTGTTGCCAGTGATGACTTACGGAATAGAGACGTGGTCGCTCACTATGGGCCTTATCAGGCGGCTCAAGGTCACCCAAAGATGGAAAGGGCTATGCTTGGAGTTTCCCTGTGAGATCGAATCAGAAATGTTGAGATCCGCAGGCGAACCAAAGTAACCGACATAGCCGTAAGAATTGCCAAGCTGAAGTGGCAGTGGGCAGGGCACATAGCTCGTAGAGCCCACGGCCGCTGGGGCAGAAAGGTTGTCGAGTGGCGACCACGAACCGGAAGACGCAGCGTGGGCAGGCCCACTACAAGATGGACCGATGATCTTGTGCGGTTCGCTGGAAATCGCTGGATGCGGATAGCGCAAGACCGGCCATTGTGGAGATCTTTGGGGAGGCCTTAGTCCAGCTGTGGACGTCTTTCGGCTGATATGATGATGAAAATGGAAAAGTTTCTGAGACCGGATCTTTTTGATGGTGATTATTCATTAAGTTCCACGGGTCCCGAATGGGAACACTGGATAAGAACCTTCAACAATTTCCTGTGCGGCACAAGCCACATCTGGGTCTCATGGAGATGGTGCCGCTGCCTATACTTCGGCGCTCTCAGACGACCTAAAACTCCAGTTAATGATAAACTATGTATCGCCCCGCGTATACCAAACAATCAGTGACTGTACCACATACAACGTGGCATTGGCTACGCTAGATGCTCTATTCATCAAGCCCAAAAACATTATTACTGTTCGGCATCTTCTCGCTACTAGGCGCCAACATCCCGGTGAATCTATTGATTTGTATCTACAAGCCCTCAAACTGTTAGCAAAAGAATGTGCATTTGCCGCAGTAGACGCCGAAACAAATAAAAGCGAGAATATAAGAGGAGCTTTCATCGTTGGTCTAACATCACCTAAAATACGAGAACGCCTTCTTGCAAACCTTACACTTACGCTAGATGACACCTATAGTAAGGCAATATCGATGGAAATGGCGGAGAACAACTCGCAAAATTTTAACCTACCAGCCGTCAATGCAATATCTGAAGGGCGGAGCATCGTTCAAGTCAACAATGAGCAGTCTGCTGAGACAGATCATTCAACTCAAGCGGCTGCTATTACCGCGACGAAGCGCAACATAAAATCCTGTTGGAAATGTTTATTTTGTGGAGGCGACCGCTTACACAGGCGTAAAAACTACCATGCCTCAGGTGTCACCTGTCGAATCTGTAGCAAGAAAGGTCATTACGCGTCTGTCTGCTGTAGCAAACCCCATGTTGGGTCCAGTAGTCCTCCGGAGAATTGCGCACACTGCGCCACATGTATCACGGCCGCAGCGCCAGTATCACTAAGAAAAGCTGTGATCCCTGCTTTCATTAAAGGTATCAGAGCGGAGGCGATAATAGACACAGGCAGTAGTATTATTTTCATTAATGAAAATTTTGCTAACCTGGCACATTTGAAGAAAACTCCCTGTCGTCAGATGATCTCCATGGCCTCCCTTACTCTAACGTCGCAAGTCACCACACGGTCCAAAATATCAAATTAGGAGAAAACACATACGACAACGTTCAATTACTTATAGTCAAAGATTTGTGCGCTGATGTCATTATAGGTCACAATCTTAGCTAGAAATATATTGCAGAGATCGAGAAAGTTCAGCGCAAGTTTCTTCGTACAATGTTAGTACATTGTACGAAGAAACTTGCGCTGAACTTTCTCGATCTCTGCAATATATTGATGAAATCTGTCAAGAAAGTACCGGAAAGTTAAGATCAATAATATACAAAATGTTTGTTATTCATCCAAATTTATTTTATCACCTTCAAAGTATGCTATAAGAAAGGATAAACTTACGCCAACGAATAATCCATTCATCAAAACATTTTTTAAACGCTGCTTTCGGAATTGAGTTCAGTTCTCGCCGCGAATTCTCCTTTATGTCTTCTACCGATTGAAAACGGGTACCACGAAGTGGTAATTTTAGTTTAGGAAAAAGAAAGAAGTCAGCTGGAGCCATATCTGGTGAATATGGTGGTTGCTGGATGGTATTTGTTGAGTGTTTGGTCAAAAATTCGTTCACAATGATGGCCTTGTGCGAAGGCGCATTATCGTGGTGCAAAATCCAAGAATTTTCTTTCCACAAATCTGGCCTTTTTTCTTGGCCTTTCGAATTTGCTCTCCTGAACGCCGCATAACGCTCAAATAATATTCTTTATTTACCGTTCGACCTTCCGGTAGGGGTCAGAGTGCACAACACCGCGATAGTCAAAGAAAACAGTCAACATGACTTTGACTTTTGATCTACTTTGGCGTGGTTTTTTCGGTTTCGGTTCAGTTGGAAGGCGCCACTCCAAAGCTTGTTGACTAGTTTGCATGTCAAACTCGTAAACCCACGACTCGTCACCAGTAACAATGCGATTCATGAATGTTGGGTCGGAATTGACTCGTTCTACCATATCCTCAGCGACTTTCATACGATTGAGTTTTTGGAGAAAATTTAGATCTTTTGGGACTAGCCGAGCGGCAACATGTTTCATACCCAAATGGTTAGTTAAAATGGTACGAATCGACTCGTGAGACACAGAAAGTTCGGCGGCTATCTCTCTCAGAGTTGAATGAGGATTTTCAGTCACTATTTCCTTCACTTTTGCGATATTAACTTCAGTTGCAGACGTTGATGGCCTACCAGAGCGAGGCAAATCTTTCATCACATCTCGACCGCTTTTGAACTCTTTGAACCACTCATAAGCACGAGTTTTTGATAAAGTCGATTCACCGTAAGCCTTCTGTAACATTTTCAGTGACTCCGAACACGAAATTCCATTAGCGATGCAAAATTTAAGACAAACTCTTTGTTCGATATTTGTCCATCATGAAATTCGCAATACACACTATATATGATATTATTGAAACCAGCACTGTATTTAATATAAATAACAAATGCAACTCAAACTCCGCGCCAAAATGGAAAACAGTTGTGCCAATCTAACAACAACAAAAAAAACAAAAGTTTGAATTTACCATAAACCATAAACAAATCATCCATTCCCGATATTTTTTTGACTGAATGTATAGCAGGTGTCAAAAATCTAGGTGTTATTCTAAGTAGGTACCAAACTTTTCAAAAAGAATACACTCCATTGCACGTAAAGTTTCTTTTCCATTAGGTATGAAATCTTTTGAAGACTTGAAAGACTTGCAGCCATGAAATCTTTTGAAGACTTGAAATCGATGATCGCAAAATCTATACACGCAATCCACGATAAAATGCCATTCACAGTAGAAACTGACCCATCCGAACATACAATTGCTGCATCACTCTCACAGGATTCCAGGCCAGTAGCATTTTATTCCAGAACGCTAAATAAAACCGATCAAAATCATTCCGCCCGCGCCGTCGAAAAGGAAGCCTATGTCATCGTTGAAGCCCAAAAAACGTGGCGACATTTCTTGATAGGTAGACCATTCAAGTTGATCACTGACCAGAGATCGGTAGCATTAATGTTTAACGCAAAACACTCTAGTAAAATTGAAAACGAGAAAATACAGCGTTGGCGTCTAGAGCTGGCACCCTATAATTATGATATTATTTATAGACTGGGACGAGAAAACCACGTTGCTGACACGTTATCCAGAGTGTGCGCCTGCATGGACAACTCATCACGACTTACGCGACTATATAAATTACATGAAAACTTATGCCACCATGAGTCACAAGAATGCATCAGTGTCTAAAAACAAAGAACTTTTCCTACTCTATTGAAGACATTAGAACGATGACAAACAACTGTCGCATATGTGGAGAAATAAAACCAAGATTTTTCAAAAATGCCGACCCACTTCCAAAGCTTGTTAAAGCAACCGCGCCCTTCGAGCGTTTAAGCATTGAGTTTAAAGGTCCTGTCCCAAGCAAAACTATGAATCGGTATATACTCACCATTATAGACGAATATTCCAGATTCCCCTTTGCTTTTCCATGTTCAGATATGGGTGCAAAGACGGTTATAAAACATTTAAATAATCTGTTTATGATGTTTGGTATGCCTAGCTACATACATTCAGATCGAGGGGCTGTATTTTTATCTGCTGAAGTGAAAGAATATCTGCGCTCTCGTGGTATCGCCACGAGCAACACAATAGTTTACAACCCGCAAGGAAACAGACAAGTTGAAAAACTTAACTCAACGCTGTGGGAAGCCATACAGTTAGCTTTACGTTCCCACAATTTACCCATAGAGAGTTGGGAGAAAGTTCTTGATTCTATACGATCACTGCTTTGTACTACCATAAACTGTTCACCGCATGAGAGGGTGTTTAAACACTCCCGGATATCGCCAAACGGCACCTTCATTCTAACATAACTTACAAGTGCCGGACGGATCCTTGTCCAACGCTGTGTTCGACCCAACAAGGACATGCCCTTGGTGGAAGAGGCTGATCTAATTGAAGTTACCACTGATTATTCAATTACCAGACTGAGGGACGGCCGAGTGACGGCGGTGTCAAATCGTCACCTAGCTCCAATTGGAGACGAAGGAGAGAGAATTCGAGAGCTTGAAACTGACGAGAGTTCACGTGGCTCTGATCAGGAGATTTTAATACCGCAAGAAGAGTCACCCGCAACAACCAATACTGCGCCTGTTGCTGACCTCACTGTTTCATCTGGGCTTATAAAAATACCACCTGCTCATTTACAAGACTACAGTCTCTAAGCGAAGCGATGGAAAATGATATGAAACTCATTACCTAAATATTTTGATAATCCTCCTTTTATAAACTTCTCTATGATGATGTTTGATAGCTAATTATCAAGTCACAGTTGTCAACAATTTCTAAAAAAGCTTATAATAATGTTTTAGGCAATTCATAGTATTATTTTACCTAGCTTAATATACGATAGCGCTTACAGCTCTTATAGTTTCGAAAAAAAGTGGCTGTGACATACGGACGGACAGACAGACAGACAGACATGACGAATCTATAAGGGTTCCGTTTTTTGTCATTTGGCTACGGAACCCTAAAAACGTAAGTTTCATTTTAAACTATATATACCATTATACCAATAAATATAAACACGGACCTTTATCCTTTCGTCTATGCATGTATAGACTTCAAGATATAGTTGTAAAAACTACCTTATACCAATAATACAACGACTGCATTTTCGTTACTTCATCTCTTAAAACGTTGGTTTGACCAAAGGGATGGCTATTTGAGTGTGATTTTATATGTATAGAACGGGTTGAAGTAAGTGCGTTCCTAGATATGCTGACACATTCATCATTCTGAGCTGGGGACCGGCGGAGTTGGCCTCAATTTTATTTCACTCTCGTTTCTTTATCCCATAAATCTGCTATGATAAGAATAAAGACTACGCAATCTTTGTCAATTTTCAACAATCTTTAAATGTCATATTTATTTATATCAGATCGACAGCCTAAAAAATTACAATTACGATACTTCCATACAATTTTACATCCCCTCCTTTCAACCCTTACAACCCTTTAAATAGTAGCCTATGTCCTTTCTCAGGGTCTAGACTAACTGTGTACCAAATTTCATTTAAATTGGTTCAGTAGCTTGGGCGTGAAAGCGCAACAGACAGACAGACACAGTTACTTTCGCATTTATAATATTAGTAAGGCTCCGCGTAAACGGGCCACCGACCACAGCCACGAGTGGCTGCCGCGTGCTACGTCTTTTGGTACCGCGCAAACGAAGGTGTTCGGTGGTTGCTTCAATTTCTAACTCTCCTGCTGTAGTTTCACGAAGGATTAAGCAATAAGTTGCCACTGGTGGCGTGTCGCAGCCACTCAGCCGCGAGTGGTCGCCACTCGCTACGCGTGTGCGGCGTGTCCATACTAATTGTATGAAATATCTCGTGAACTCTTTGTCGCTAGCCACCAGTGGCTGCCGGTGGTGGCTATCTTATCTAGTTTCCATAGTACAAGTCCTGCTAAGTTTGGGATCAGATGGCCATGTGTGAATAATGTCCCAGGATATTATTATTATAAATGTATACATTCGGGCACTTGTTATGTACTTACTTACTACTAAAAAAAGACGATTAACTGCGACTCGTATTGTTGAAGAGCCGCGACCCATTTTACATATTGATCTCGTTCTCTCTTATTCTATTTCTCCTTTCCCGGGCAGTTAAAATATGTTGGGAATTATCCCACCGTATTTTGAACACAATTAGTTTGTAATAAAGTTCAAAAAAATAAATTACACATAAACTACTACGATTGTCACCATGTAACGTCTCACTGGTGTCCTGTCCTTCATAACCTGCAGTAATAGGAAGCGAGTAAAGAGGATACATCGACAAATGTGTCTTATATATTCACGATCAAATAAACATAAAATACCGCTTCAAGATTACCGAACATATCTGACACGCAACTAAGTCGTAAGGTTATCTAATAACATAATTGTATAACACAACCATAATGACCAAGGAAGGTCTGTAGGTTGGTGCCACGGCCGTCTTAGAGTAAGCCTTAATATACAATTAAATCCTAATACGATAGTTTAGTACTGAACAACTATCATTATGGCAATCGAGGAGGGAGGACAAATGTGTTAACAATGTAAGCATATCTTGCTGTTATACATAATTATTTGTATTTTGCATCGAACTTGGCACTCATTCATTAAGATCTCCATGGGTGGGTGCAATAGAGTTGTGTAATGGCAGTCCGCACCGTCCGGCGTACTGGGAGCGACAGCGCATGCGCTCTGCGATTACCATGGCAACCGTTTTTGTTATCTTTTTATTAATTTTTATGATACATACGTCTTAACTCTTACCAGTGTTTGATATTGCTCGATTGTCGCTTAGTATGTATAGTGCAGTCATTGAAGCGAAAAATACGGTCTTACCTCCGATTTTTTTTTACTGTGAACCCATTTGCATGAAATTTTGGAATTAGGCTCATCTTACCCTTAACTTCAAAAGTGAAAATGATCTGAACTCCGCCTATTATTTTTAAGGGGTGTAAACAACCTCTTAATGGAAAAATTGTCATCGAGCCATTTTATCGCTATAAAACATGTCTAATAGTAAGGGGTGACATTGTAAAGTATTTTCTTAGATAATTACCTCATATTAAAATCATTTTCAACATCTTGAAAATCTTAAAACCCTTGCAAACAACCCCTAAATTGAAAAAATCACAAAAAAATACTTTGGTATGACATAAAAAGATGTAAGTATAGAGTAAGTAATATTTTATATTCTCTTTAATAATTATCAAATTTTTAACCCCCTTTCAACCCTTGAAAACTACCCCTTGATAAAAAATTTATATATTTTTTTTTGATAAAATGAAAAGTATTTAAATATTATGCCACACTCTCGAAAATGATTATCATATTCTTAAGCTTTTCTACCCTTAAAACTACCCCTAAATTAAAACAGTAAATATATATGATTAAATATTTAAAAATAATACTTTAGAGTAAAAACTTGCCCTTTATTGAATAAAATATTTACAAATTATATAAAATTGTACTATTATTATTAAAATATAATATTATTATTCATGACTCAATGTCGGAGTCGCTGTCACATTGAACATCTTCTGGCTGAATTGGAGGGCTATTTTGGCAGTTATCTCCACTGCACCTGCCACAGGTACTATTACAAAACAGACCAACTTTTCTGCATCCGCAAGACGCTCCACATCCTTTTTTGCAGTTTAGTAATATATATTTATGTATCCAATAGCTCTAAAAAATTTGTTCAATTAAAAATTCCACTATACATAATCTATCAGTTAATTTTATTATCGATGGCTTTTTCGTTGGCCCCTTCACTCAAATGTGTTATATATACATATAAGAACGTTGGTATGTATTCATGCCTACGTTTCCAAAATATATGAGCCATATTATGTATATATATACACATAACAATAGTTGAGGGTCTCTATTATAGTGCGTACTTTCACATTGCTCCAAAAGAAAATTTCAGTTACTAAGTAGAAAAAAATCTGATAAGTTAAAAAATCTAAATCTGACCATAACTCCTTCAATTTTCAAGCTATCACAATTTATAAAAAAACATTGTAAAGGCAATTAAGAGAGCTACAACATCCTGCATTGCAATATATATTAAAAAACCTTTTTCTAAAACGGTGAAGGGTTAAAGGGTTTAAGAGAGGCGGTGATTGCGCTGCCACGCGCTCTTTAAACAATCATCAATCAATCTCCGTCAATTTTTGTTTGACAGAAAAAACAAATTGTTTGTCAGAAAAATACCAAAAATTTTTATCCGTACACTTTTATACCTATCTGTCGTCATTTTTGAGATATTATGAAAAAAAGTGGGTTTTTAAAAAAATTGAAATTTAGTTTTTTTTTTAACGTGGCTTTTTTGAAAATTGTGTGTCCTGAAGCAGCCAAACTGATACTATCTTTCAAACTCTTCATAATAAAGTTAATTCTAGGCGGAATACGATTAATTTTAATTTTGGTGGAAATGGCACTTATGAATCCCATTGATTTAAAAGAAAAACATTAGATGCTCCCCTTATTTGCAATACAGCTCACTTATTTTACGTGCAAAAGACTTTTAATAGTGCTCATTTCAAAGCTTATTTCAAGCACTACAAAACCCTATTGTATTAGAATGCATAA
Source organism: Pseudoips prasinana (assembly GCA_951640165.1). Taxonomy (NCBI): domain Eukaryota; kingdom Metazoa; phylum Arthropoda; class Insecta; order Lepidoptera; family Nolidae; genus Pseudoips; species Pseudoips prasinana. Next base: position 19,736,865 of record OX621234.1, on the reverse strand, counting down.
AATGCATCCGCTTGATTAAATTTCAGACAAAATAAAAACGGCTTTGATCTTTAATATCTAGCTTAATATTGCACTTAGAATGCTTTATAAAAAACAAAATTGTTCATTGTATTACCTTCAAAAATTTTGTTCGCTATAAAATTTTCGATAAAACGTATATTTTTGGAGATATTTGCAAAAAACCGATGAAAACCGTGAAAAAATTGCGAATTTTCAATTGCCAATAACTTGAAAAGTATTGGATTTATTGAAAAACTTTATTGATGATTTTTTGCTTAAAATTAGACCTTCTATCGATATCTGAGGTTATTTTGAAAAAAAATTCACCTTCGAGAAAGAGTGGCATCCACCCCCAGGGTGGTTGCAGAGTTCAAATCATTTTCACTTTTGAAGTTAAGGGTAATGAACCTAATTCCAAAATTGTATGCAATTCGGTTCACAGTAAAAAAAATCGGAGCAATAATGCTTCAATAACTGCACTAGTATGTTAAATCTCAATAAAGTTAGTATACCTAGCGATGCTCGAAGCTAGCGGAATAGAGCAACAAAGAAGAGCTGTTACACGAAACCGAAATAGGATTACATTTGTGTGTAAAAATGTTTATGAGTGCGTCTCAATAATACGTCATGTCGATTTTCACATTAATACCGATGTCGATATTATTAATGGTACTAAAATAGGATGGGCATGGGATTTTGCATGGCTGAAACTACGATTCTGTAATTTTTAATCACAAGATAGGTAAGTACAGATATACACGGATATAGCTAGAAACGCGCGTCGGTTTTAATAAATTCAAATTCAAAATTTATTTATTCTGTAACAAAACGATACATAGAACAGAAAATTTTCATTTGTTATTTTTTAACTTTTTAAATCGTTTATTCATAAAAGAAAATTACATTTGACAATTAATTTGTTCCTCGCCAAGCGACAAAGCTTGGTGGCGAGACGCACTCGTTTATATAATATTAAAGGTATATATCACAATTTTTATTACACTATATACTTAAATATCTTAAAATCTTTAACAATGTTAAAACTAAAACACAACAAAGAGAAAACTTATTTAGAACAAAACAGCTAATCTAGACACGCGACAGCGTGTCTATCCAAATTCAAGCATATTAAACTAGACAATCCACAGCATCGCGCGAATGTAACTCACTGATAACAGTGTCACATTCGCCAAGAAGTATGTCCTTAAGTTTACGTTTTATTAAATATCTACTTATTTTAGGTTCTAATCTTAGTAAGTTTGTTTAAGCTAATATCTAAAAAGGTCTAACCGGTTTTGGAGAAACTTTCACTGGCTGATGGCTTATAGCTGATGTTATAAGGAGTAATATAACATGCCACCTCAGACCGCGATTACTATGATGGATTTCCCCATGCTAAAGAAAAAGGTAAATTGGTTGGATTGGACCATGGAGAGCCATGTTTTTTTACGAGGCTATTATTAATAAATTGAAGGGAAAAAGATAAAAAAAAAAACATCTTTTATTTATATTACCAATAAAACTCTTTTCCTTTAAAACTTTTACTATCAACTCATAACGTCATTACTAAATTTATATGATATAACAGCTGGTCGCGAGATGTACAGACACCAGCACATCCAGCTACCCCAATCTGTCAAATTTCTTTTATAGATTTTCAACTTTATAACTTAAGCATAAGGTTCACTTTCAATTGGGGAAATTTGACAGATTGGGGTAGCTTGATGTCCTGATGTCTGTACCTTCTAGATCATCATAACGGCCGCAAGAAGTTTACTGCTAGACAAAAGCCTTCCCCAAGAACCATCTTGAAGGATATAGCCACGCGGTTTGTTCGTCCGCCCCGTCGCAGACGATTTGGCGATCGCAGTATGATGGCCATAGTATTCAGAAAGAAGCTGCTGTCCGTCCTCTGGTATATAGATATTCCCTCGAGGCGACTTCTACGCCCCCAACGAGATGAGACGGGGTGATGGTAGTCTGATTTTCGCAGCCGTCACCACACAGCACACAAAACTCTTTAAAAAAAAACTAAGTAAGTAATACGCTTTCATAATCTCGCGACAACCTTTTATATTACCAGCTGTGCCCCGCGGTTTTACCCGCGTTAAACTTGATAGATTATACCTATGTGTTATTCGGATATATAAGCTATCTTACTACAAAGTTTCATTAATATCCCTCCGGTCGTTTTTTGCGTGAAAGAGTAACAAACATACACACTCACGAACTCTTGCCTTTGAAATATTAGTGTGAGGTATGATTAATTGTGTAATCATGCTAATGGCTTTCTTACGCCTAAGAGTAGTAAGAATGCCAATGGTTCCTTTCCTTGTAACGCAATCTATCCGACCAGATAAAGCGCAGCAATAATATTGAATTTAAGTCCAATCTTCATAAAGTATTAGTTGCCAAGGCGTATTACTCCGTTAGGGAATACCTTTGGCAAACTAATTAAGTATTAATGTGATATGATACATTTTACTGACATAATTAAAATTACATTATTATATTTTGATAATTTATCAATATATGAAATTTACTTCATCTTTTTATAATATTTTATTTTGTTGACATTTTTGTTTTTTATTATTATTTGTTTTAAATGATACATTTTGTGACATATAATATAGGTATCTACAATTATTTTTCAATTGATAGTGTACCTACTCTGCATGATATTTGGAAAATGTTGTATGCCTACTGGTGGAACATGGTATGAACTATTGCTTTGTATGTAACGACCTGTAATACCTAAGAAAGTTCAATCCTCGCAAAAGACAAATATTTGTGTTCGTGAACATGTCCATTTGTCTTGTTCTGAGTGTTTTATGTGTATTGTATATCCGTTATCTAGTATTTATAGGAAAAGTTTTGCTCAGTAAGGTTAGATTACTACGCGGTGTGAATGTAGGATATTTATTATTTTTGAATACTAGTAAATAATAATAATAACTTTATATCGAAATGTAAGATTTTTTAAGTTAAATTGCCTATATTATTGCTGTACTGGGTTAGAATTGCTAACTCCACAAGTTCATTTAAAGGTTGCCTGGAAGTTTTCTCGCCTAGTGATAAGGACATCAATTATATTATGTTAATACTTATTATATTTTTAATATAGCCTATGTGGTATTCGGATATATAAGCTATATTACTACAAACATACATCCATACTTACAAAATTTCGGTTTATAATATTAGAACGATCTTATATCTTGGAACAACCAACAAACAACCATCTGAAATTATACTAGATAGAGCCTGTACCATGGCAACCAGAAAACTGATATAAACGTATTAATATATTTCTAGATAAATTACACACATATAGGTAGGTCTTGGTTGAATTGAACCCACGACATCTGGTTTTCCAGTTTGGGTCACTAACCAATAGACAAACATGCCATTACACGGTAAGTTGTTTATAATTGACTGGGGAGCTAACGCGCAATTATACCTTTCGTGTCTCTTACTGCCGTACACAAATGTCGATGTGCACGGTCCTATTAAAATGATGTTCAATAAACACGATCTTAACATCAGCATCCAACTAGATAGGTCCAACTTCGAGAAGGATGTCAATCGTAGAATCCAACTCGGTTGGGCAGCTACGTAATATCTTCTCGTCCCAATTGCCGCAATGTCTCAAGTCGAAAGTTTTGGGCCAGCTGCTGTTGCCAGTGATGATTTACGGAACAGAGACGTGGTCGCTCACTATGGGCCTTACCAGACGGTTCAGGATCACCCACAGAGCAATGGAGAGGATTATACTACGAGTTTCTCTGCCGGATCGAATCAGAAATCTTTAGATCTACAGGCGAACCAAAATCACCGATAAAGCCAGAAGAATTGCCAAGTTGAAGTGGCATTGGGCAGGGCAAATCGCTTGTAGAACCGACGACTGTTGGGGCAAAACGGGTCTCGAGTGGCGACCACGAACTGGAAGACGGAGCGTGAGCAGGCCCCCTAGAAGATGCACTGGAGCAGCTACACCCTTTCCCGGAGCTCCCCCCATCAAGCGCCTAAAGAAGTCCATAGCAGGTAGGTTTAGTCGGTGCGAGTCCGACATACCTACCCGCAGACACATCTTCCGCTTGCCTTACCAAAAAAAAGTCATGCGGGCAGCGCAAGACCGGCAATTGTGGAGGATGAGATCTTTGGGGAGGCCCTTGTACAGCGGCTTATAGCGACCCTTACAGGTTTATCGGTCCTTCTTCTAGGAGGCCCTTGTACAGCGGTGTGAGTCTTTCAGCTGATATGATGATGATGAAGCACAATCTTTGTCATAGATCCCAAGTTTAAACTAACTGTTTTTTATCGATAGTCATATTAGGATGATCTTTAACTCAAAGTACCTACCTAATTATTTAATACATTTTGAACAATGCTAATGTGACTTTTTTACGACAACGCCCGAACTAAATTAATCTGTCCCTGTGTCGCGGACACACAGTATACCTACATCCTCCGACTTCGAACAACTATTTAAGGGTGACACAAATAGCTATCCTGCGCGGGAGTCAAACCCGAGACACTAAGGCTGAGATCTATAGAGCGTACTTAGACTTTGCTCAAACTTTACTTACGTAAAACTTTGCTAATTGTATGCTAAGTTTATACTTTGATTTGGTATTTATAGACTTTTTGAAGTTAAGATTATGCTTAGCATAAGCTAAGACAGACAAAGTCAAAACACCAATTGTAATTTCGTTACATGCATTAACTTCTGTCTAAGTAAAGTCTGAGCAAAGTCTAAGTACGCTCTATAGATCTCAGCCTAAGTGGCGAGACGACTGTCTTAACCACTGCTCTGCGCTGCTGTCTGTTCAAGCTGTGCATGTTCTATTATATTAAAATACCTTAGATAATAAATAATATTAATTAGGTCAGCCTAGTCTGTCGTATCAAACTCGTTGCACTTTTTATTATTAGCCGATATGAAATTCAAAATGATGGATACATTATTTTTCATCAGTACTTATAACTCAAATTCATTTAATACTATTTGCAACTTGAACAAAACAAACAAGTAAAGTGTTTGTTTACGAGGCTGCGAGAGAGTTCAATTTTAATACGTAAAACTTTCCTTCCATTGCAATGGAAGGAAAGTTTTACAATGCATTGTAGATAACAGCGCCATCTGTTTAAATTCCTATGAACTGTTACGAGAAGTAGTAGCTAGACGCTTCACAATCTACTTTTTCATACATACCGATTCGGACAATGGTCTAGCACGTGTAGCTAGATTCAAAACGCGGTACAAAATGTACCTAAATGTCTTATCTGACATGAACTATTAGATTTGTCCAAACTCCTTGAATTTACCGTACAACCGTGCGTTGTCAAGAAATGTCTAACATTGAGACCTTGTCGTGCCTTTACGCTAGACACGGCTGATACCGCGATACCGACCCGATTCCGTCTACTACGATTTCGGTTTTTGGGACAATCGGTATTAGCTTCGAGTCGTGTCTGTAAAGTTGACCAGGGCTGCTTACTATGCATCGAGACAAAATAATAAAGGAGTCCCAAAAGTTCTACTTATCGAAATTTTACTGTTAAGGAATATGTAGGCATTTATGATAATTATGTTATGGAAAATATTTGGAAAAAGAAAAGAAATATTTTCAACTAGCTACTATTTCGATTACAAAATCGGGATCGTATCGTCGATTAGATGTCGGGATGTGTGACCAAGATCAATGCGGGATCTAATCTTAATCTTTAGACCACTAGGTATTACACTCGTTCCCATAACTTCTACTAGATGGCGCACACATAATGTTTATATAGTTAGCTATATATTTACACATTGCCCTAAACATTCGGAAAAGTAAAGGGAATTTAACATGAAACAACAGTTTAAATTTCTTAAACGACTAACAGAAAATATTTGCCAAAATGAGTTTTGAATTAGTAACTTAGTGCTCGTAAACTATATTAATGTGTGGTTTTAGTTTTGAGTAAATTGATAGGTATGTCCAAATTCTTCAGCCGCTATAAGGTATGTGCACCTATTCCGATATAAACAAAATAAAAAATGCTAATGTAAACTTATTTATTAAATAGAATAATCTACTCCATATAACAAGAAATATTATTATTCATCAATAATAGAGAAATAGATAATTGGAAGAATGTAAGAGTAGAAACAACAACGATCTAATGTTTATTTGGGTGCAGTGCGGGGTGAACGAACTTTGCACTATATCTGTGTAGGTCGGTGCATCGTCGCCATGGTTACGTACCCCGCCAGCGGTGCCACGCGGCTCACGTTGTTGATTGTTATATAATTTTTAGGGGTCCGTAAATACATTTAAAAGGACACTTCATTTTAATATATTAATTTTGGTAACCAGCAATTGTTTAGGTACTTACACCAATATTGTTATTAGCCTTTTAGAGTTGCTGGATTTTTCAGAACTTAGTTATACCTATTTTAGTAGAATTAGTTAAGATACATTTGAATAATAATTAAGTAGTTTACATCGTCAGCCTGATATCGTCAACTGCTGGGCATAGGCCTCCCCCGAAGTCAACTATAAATAAATGCCATTTGGAGGAGATTTGCCGTAGTCACCACGCTTGGCATGCGATTTGGCGACCGCTAAGTGGTAGCTACCCAAACAGCAAAATTCTCCTATAACTATTGCCTTATAAGAAAAACGTCTTATAGGAATCCAGTAAACGCATTGACAATATCACTGATCTTAAAACAATTGAGGCGATTTGTACCTACTACAAGCACTTTGTGTTCTATTAGGTAGGTTTATAAATGTTTATTGGATCAATTTTTATACGATTTTGTCTCCAACTTGCATACGTTTATGATATATTTAATCATATATCATAGACGTTCACAGACTTATTTTATAAGATTATTACTAGACTAGTAATCTTAAAAGAGCACTTTATAAAACGTAATTACAAAATGCATATTTTAATCCTATAAACACATTAAATAAGATAATTGATTCTTGTTAACATCTTATTTATAAGACATGAGTACTCCTATGAACGCCTTAGGTAAAGCTGCTATAGGTAGTAAATTTGAGGATTGATTTGTTTTAGTCATGCCTTCTAAGGGATTGCTAGCACAGAACTAGCACGCCCACAATATTTATGAGTAAAATTGTACTAATATGCGTCCTTACTATGTTATTACCAGAGTGATTGGCCGGCCATGGTTATTTTATTTTGTTAATTGGTTTAGAAAGCTAGTAAAAATAAAAATGGATTTACACAAGTGGAAATGGTTTAAGTGCAGTACGAGTTATAGAAGAGGAGTTGAAAAAAGTACTTTGAGATCATATTAGGAACGGAGTCGGAAACAATGCCTTGCTTGAATAAAAAGAGTCCGAGAAAGTTTGTAATGGTTCCGTACACCAAGAATATGAAAATTGCAAAGGCTTATGCGAAAATAATGATCATAAAGAAAATATTTAATATAGTACCGAAAGCGGTTTTAATGATTTTAATTTGACCGGCCTGTTGGCGTGGTTAGCAAATGCTTGCTTTTCACGTTGGAGGTCGTGGGTTCGATTCCCACCCAGGACAAATATTTGTGTGCATGTCCAGGCAGTCTGTTTGTCCTAAGTCTGGTTGTAATTATCTATTAAGTCTGCATTTACAAAAGAAAAGTACTATATATATCTGTTATCTGGTTTCCATAGTTCCAGCTCTGCGTAGTTTGGGATCAGGTGGCGATGTGTCAATAATGTCCAAGGATATTATTATAATATTATATTTTTTTTACATGGACAAACATGTCCGTTTGTCCTGAGTCTGGGTGTAACTATCTATATAAGTATGTATTTACAAAAGAATAGTATTATATGTAGTATATCAGTTATCTGGTTTCCATAGTACAAGCGCTGCTTAGTTTGGGATCAGATGGCCGTGTGTAAATAATGTCAAAAAGAATGACGACGGTACTTTAGAGTTACAAAAGAAATATAAACTGCAGAAGGATGTACAACAGTGGGCTATTAAAAATAATATTACACATCAGACTTAACGTTTCGTTCATTATAGAACAGTGCCTCTACCACGAGTTCCTGCAGTTTACTTACTCGATCACACGTACAGTTTCGTCCCATACATTGAGCACCAGAGTTTTAGTTCTTAATAGTTTCCGCGAGAGGCGCTGGTGCTCAATGTATGGGAGAAACTGTACGTGTGATCGAGTAAGTAAACTGCAGGAACTCGTGCTAGAGGCACAGGAGGCTTCAAAGGGACGGAAGCTAGTTGGCGCTGGCATCGTCCTCCCGCGTTATTCAGTATGACAAGTATAAACGAACCAATGCTCATTCCAAAATCATTCAATATCGAGATTTTATATAAATATATCATATTTTGTTACGTTCAGTTACTTAGATGGTAAGATAGCGTTTATTTTAACAATAACGTAAAACACCGACTGACATTATTGTCTAGGTTAGCCGAGGCGCCAAAATCTGTATAACACTGTTATGGCACGTAAAATAAGTAAACTTACAATGATTGTAAGCCATGTAAATTAGACTAACAAGAAAATAAAAACAAACCTAAAATCTTATTAAATTTGAATTTTATAGCATTATTCGCATTGCTATAAAATTGCAAGCGTTAATATAATCTTAAAAATGGGAAATCATAAATTTGATCGTCCGGCGGGTCTCGAACCTGCACCATCTATTGGTAGATGGTGCAGGTTCGAGACCCGCCGGACGATCAAATTTTACAATGCCGATTACAAAGCCGATAGATAATACCTACATCCTCCGGAAGGGTGTTAGCAAGGGAAGCCTAAATTTGATCTGCCGGCGTGTATCGTTCGTAGCTTAACGCAGAGCGCCTACCCCGGATTGGTAAATGGTGCAGGTTCGAGACCCGCCGGACGCTCAAATTTATGATTTCCCATTTTTTTTATCTAAAATCTGGCTATATGCACTTTAAAAATACAACATACATAATACAACAATATTTTGGTCAAAATATATTAACCTACAATAAAAAATAAAAAAAATTTGCTTGTCACTGGATACGTTATCAGTGACCTTGGTGTTGTTTATTTGTTAGCTTTTGCCTATAACAGAATACATGTAGCAAAAAATATTTAATAAATGCAAATTTCTAAAGCGCATTAAAAATTTTATATTTTTATACAACACTTTATCAATATAATTATTTTCGCAAGTTGTTTAGGTATTCTTTTACACAATAGTCAATAAACTGCCTTTGTATTTACATTTTTTTATATGAAATAGTTATTTGAATGAGAAAAGATACTCTTGTTCACTCATCACGCTGTTGTGCAAAAGTGATCACGCTGATCACTTTTGCATCAATTAGACCAGTAGCAGCAAGATCCAGATTATTAGAAGGCTAATTACACCTGTAATGGCAAGCGCCAGATCTTGTCAGGATTTATCAAGCTTATCCAGAGCATTTACCGGATCTTTATAAAATCGAATTGCACTTTACCGGATAGTAACAAAAATACTATAGGGCGTATAGTCCTGTAATCTGCGCCCAAATGCGGCACTATTAACGTTTATAAGATTTCTATAGGACAAAAAAGACATGCTCCTAGGATAGCAACAGGATTAAATTTTGCTGCTTGGGTAGTACCTACAAAGGTGACGCTGCTGCACGATAACATAGTGTACCCTTTCGTCGCCTTTACGACATCCACGGGATGGTATGGGGCGGCTTGTAAATAAGTAGTTAGTAATAGTAAAAATTGTATAAGTTGTATTGATGCACTTTTATCTTACTACCTAAAAATTCCCAAGTATGTTTTTACACAAGAGAATAAAAACATACTTGGGAATTTTTAGGTCATATATTATTAGTATTTTATAATAAATGTTTCAACAATCCGTGTACCTAAATATCTATATGTAACTCGTTGATATACATTTGTATATCAATGATGTAACTAGAAATAATTATGTATACCTACTTAACTAATATTACTACAAACATGTTCTGACTATTTACTAGCGCTTTTATAAAGTCTACGTGAATAAAAACCATTTTTATTTTATTTGATTTAAATTACGTCTGAATTAATTGTAACACCATGTAAAAGTATAACTACATATTACGAAAATATATGCATAGAATTGCAAAACAACTAAAACTTGTTTTGCCTTCCATGTACATATTTTCATTCTATGTAAATAAGTATACATAGTATGAAAATGTATACAGAGAGGTGCAATCACTTTTAAATTAGTTCAGTGGTTTAAAGGACAGTATTCTAATAGTAATTTCATATGTAGGTATCACATCAGCGATATAGGTAATAGTAATCTTCCGAGTGCCACCGGTCACTCGGAAGATTACCATTACCTATATCGCTACGCTTACGCTATACGCCTATCTCACCAGCTTTTGCCGATTCTTGGGGGTCCTCGGGAAGTTTGCCGTCTCTACGGGGGGGTCGAGTGATCCAATGCCCTTTATGAGGCGCCCGTCTGGTCTGGATTTACGGGTGCCTCCTGCTGCAGAGCTGTGTTCAACCTGCAGCGTGGGGCCATACGGATCGCGCGAGAATACCGTACGGTTTCTTTTGAGGCGGCGACGCTCCTGGCGCGCTTCTTGCTATTTCATTTCCTGGTAGCTGCCGATGCAAGGGTTTTAAACTAAATCCGCGTTCGCCGGGAGAGCGGCGACGCTCATTAAGTACAGACGGTATGCCCATCGGCGCGTACTAACCAATTGACGCGCGTGGCTAGGATGCGCCTGAACGCGCGCCAGCGTGCATTCTGCCTAACTTCATGTCCTGGAAGTGAATGAGGTATCAATAGATACCAAGAGAATCATCATCAGGTACCAAGAGAAGTACAAGGCATGCATATAATCTTTGCGGATGGCATGCGAAGGTATTTCCCCTACCATAACAAAAAAGCTTCTTCAAAATACGTTATAGTAACGCTAGTTTTCAAAGGTACGAGAGTCAAGTCATTATATTTACGAAAAATATGTCCTAATATAATATCCTTTATAGAATCCTAAACTAAGCATTTGATCATCGGATGATCTTCAGCAAAGTGTTGTGTATGAGTATGAGCCCACGAAGGTTTCTGAGATGATACGACCAATCTTCGACAGATGGCGCCACTATCATTCCAATGAATTTCATATGTTGCAGCGCGCTTAGTAGAGCTATACTAAACCCAAAGACTCGTGGCAGGCATGCAGAGGATCATTTTCTCTCTCGTACTTGCACTGTTTATGAATGACGTCACACAGACGCAGAGATGCGCGTTGTTTGTGTATGTGCGTTTGTCGATAACAACAGGTTTGAAATGGGTTATTTGAAATGTGATAAATAAAACTGTTTACAGACTTGTTGACAAACTCGTCCCGGGGAGAATTTATTTCACCATAAGCACTATCTTTTTTTATTTCATCGACAGTTCTTAAACTAATACCACAAATCATTGCAGTTAGTTCGCGAGGCTTGTCAAAGTTGAGGTCCTTTAACGTGGCAGGATCTTTTTTTATCTCCGTTAGGAAACTTAAAACCTTTTTAATTACAAAAATGTTTTGTTGTTAAATATTGCCCTGAACACTGGTAATATTACTTTTAACAAACGACTCCATCTCGAAAGAAACTATCAATTGAAACGATTATGACTTGGTGTTTTATACAAAACAATAACTTAACTCGAGGGTTACCTATTATCTAATTTCTTCTAATTACCCTCATTACATGATGTGTAATTAAGTTAATATAAGTATAGCAATTCTCAGTAACGATCCACACTTTAACGAACTCATGTTGGTGCATCGATCAAGCACCTTCATTCCGTATTATCGATAGTTCCGTAATTTGCGCATGTACATCCCTGTTACAAAAGTGATTTAGTGCACCGACTGCGACGAGTCCTTGATTTTAGTATAGTTATATTATATATTTAAAGAATTCAAATTTATTTAAAAGAATTCACCATGGAAACCGTATACACTTTTCCACGTCCACGTCAGCTAGGGTAGGAAAAAAGGGTTCCATATGGTTTGTGTTACTTAGCTATCTTGAGCCCCCAACGAATTCCAAAAATCCATTCATATTTTTTTACGTGATGTTTCAAGTTCAAGAGCCTAGTAGGATTTTACTCGCGTAATATCTTACATTTTAGAAGGCGAGGGCCACTCGGCCTGTCGACCCGGCTATTTCATCGCTACGAATGCAAGCTGCAACTACTAATGTTGACAAGTCAATCATAAACCGATGTCCGGATCGTCAAAGACTTCCTAGGACGATGGTACCTTGATTGGTCTCTCTCTCAATCTGTACGTGTGTAATTGGTTGGTATACATGCTATGTAGAGAGCTTAATTTAAACAAGGATGTGAAGCTATCTTCAAATCTTCTTTTAATTAAGTAATCATGTATCCCAATCGAATATTAATAATAATATCCTGGGACATTAATTTAGACTAATTAAGACTTCGTCGGAATACTCACATTGTCACGCTTCTATACAGTATTCTGTTCAATCCCGCTACTCCTCTCTATCTCAAGGAACGCTTCAAGTTTCTTCACTCAACTGATTCGCGACTCTTGCGGTCTTCAGAAAACTTACGACTCAAAATGCCAGCGCATTCCACTAATTTCACCGACAAATTCTTCAGTGTACAAGCTGTGCGCTTATGGAATGCGCTGCCAATACAGATCAGGTGCGCTCAATCACAGCATGTATTTAAAATATGGTGGAACAGCGCTATTTGACGATATCTACTAGGCAATAAATCTACTGCTTTCCTTTTGTGAAATATATATTTATACATATGTATATATGTATGTATCTATTTATGTATATTATGTATAGTCGTATGACTCTCCTTACGTATTCGTACGTAATATTAGATTAATTTAGATTTATAACTTCTAATTGCAATTAGTACATCTTCTGCTACCTTCATCAGGTTATTTTCAATTCTGGTCCATTCAACGCTAAATGGTTGCCTGGGAGAGATCGCTTTTAGCGATAAGGCCGCCAATTGCATAATAAGTTTATTTCCTTGTTTGTAACCATTGTTTTGTTTTACTTATTTTTGCAATAAAGTGTACTTCTTCTTCTTCTTCATTATTCACACACGGCCTTCGGATCCCAAACTCAGCATAGCTTGTATTATGGAAACCAGATAACTATACCTACTTATTTCGATAATTACACCCAGACTCATTACACACAGACATGTTCATGCACACAAATATCTGTCCTGGGTGAGCATCAAACCCATGAACTGTGGCGTGAAAGGCAAGTATTTACCAACCAACAGGCCCATCATCAATTTAAAACTTAAAGGCTTTTGAAAGAAAGGTAAGGTGAGGTTAAGAATAAATTATAAAAATGTTCCAAACTATTATTGCATTTGAACAAGTAAAAACACTAAAAAGTTAAAACTAAAGGTTAGTAAAATTCCGGCGCCTTAAATCATTTTTTGTAATTATAATATTCCTATATATAAATAAGTTTAAAGAATTATCGTGTTAAGAGTTGCTAAAATGTAATAATCAAAATACGTTCAATTAGATTAGACGAATAAAATAGCTAGCATTAAATAATAAAAAAAAATAATGTCCATTCTATAGATAGGTATAGATTCTGTATAGATAGGTACTAACCATAATATTAATTATTAAACTATACCTATGTATACATATAATAAATCTGTAGAAAATTCGTTATAGTACATCGAAAATAATTTAAAAAAAATAGCCATGGTGTTGAATGATAACCAATAGAACCCATTCCAGCATTTTTGGATTTAATGTCTGGGTGTCTGTTTATCTGTATGTCTGTGCACACATCACGTAAAAAGTACGAAAAAAACGTAGATAACTTTTATATGTTAAAATTTTACGCAACTTGAAGTATAACTTGGCATGGTTGGTTGGTAGATTGGCTTTCACGCCGCAAGTTGGGGTTTCGATTCCCACCCATGACAGATATTTGAGGCGTGTACAAGTCTGTTGGTCCTTAGTCTGGGCGTAAGAGGACGTGTAGAGGTATAAGTATGTATTTACAAATCAAAAATAGTATAGTTTTATATATGGTATAGTTTCACGAAATAGCGATCTACTTCAGACGCAAAGGTTGCATTGAAACGTAACATGTATTTGATGCATGGGAGGTGTTTCTGAATGGTAACAGGGAATTAGGTGACCTTTCAAATCCATTGTTTTGCGTTCACCGCGACATGTTTTCACTAAACTTACGATAACACTGTGACTGCCATGCTGCCATGCTGGTGTGCTATTCCTTTCATCAAAGAGCTCAGTTCAGTGAGTTGTCGTAGGTGGAGTATATATATATATATATATATATATATATTGTAATATATGTATTGTAAGATATATATTGTATGCCTGTTTGTCTATATAGAACAAAAAAACTACAGTTATAAAAATATGCAACTGATTTAAAATAATAATGAATAATTTATTTGGTAAAGTAACAGGACTTATTTGTTAGGAATCCTATATACGTATGTTAGTAATTCTAAGCAAATATGGAGTACACAGACTAATATATATATTTGCACTTAATATGTGACCGTGCTGAAAGAAGATAATGCGGCACGGGTTAAATCAGTTGCATATTATAAAAAAGTATTGTATATAGAATCAATTACTACTATCATATTATATATCATCACTACTTTTATTCATAATACTGTTAAAAGCCATTATTACATTTTGACCGCGATTTTTGCGATAAATGACCACTTTGCCTTATTGAGTAGTGGAGAATATTTTTAGAGTTTATAGCAATGTTGAATTTCGAGAAAGCCAAAATTCCAAAACACGCTTTATACAATTGACAACGGTATTTTGCGAGCTTGTGCGTTAACTACTGTGTTGTCTAAGTAAATGGAGCAGTGGTTCATCATAGAGGCCTCAGAATCCTGAAATATACGAAATTAAATCGTGTTTAAAACCACTTTATAACTAATTTATATGATAGCAACACATAGGAGCAAGTGGGTCACCTGATGGTAGATGATCAGCGGCACCCATGGAAACTCGCAACACCAGAAAATTCATTGACAATTTCTCGTAGTTGCTCTCTTAATCCATTAAAATTATTCAGTAAAATTTATACTAATACGTACTAACTTCAACTTAAGTTCATAATAAATTAAATTAGTAATAATTTAAAATTATTCTCAAAATATTAAAATTATTCTCAAAATATTAAAATTATACAGGTAAGTTTCTAAGAAACTACATAATGCGACACAGAACAACAGTAAATACAACTTTGTTTATGTAATTTACATGAGATTATGAGCTGATGTTGATTTTTCGTAGTAACCTCGAGTAACCTCGCTTGTTGAGGTAGTCCTACATACATTTTGTTCAGATTGGATATTAATATTAGGATTTCTAAGGGAATTGTGTTGAAACCGGTAGTAAATGAACCCACTGAGTTTGTTACGCTGGGTCTTCTCAGTTGGGGCGGATTGGATCCGGTGGTAGCTTTAAAGCGCGACCGTCGTTATTAACACAAGGTCCGTCATAATTATAATACCTTAATATAGACAGAACCATTGACAATATGTAGTAAAAATATTAGACTTATAATAGATAATTAAACATAATCTCTTGACTATAACTTGATACGAGCTAGCTAAATATCATTGCTATAATAAAATAAATTTAATAAATATTTTCATACAATATGAACCTAAATATCTATGTTACTAGAAATAATAATGTATACAACTATATTACTACAAACATGTTCTGACTATTTACAAGCGCTTTTTTAAAGTCTACGTGACTAAAAACCTTTTTTATTTTATTTTAATTATTATTTTAAAAAAATTAACAGCTTCAGGAGTTTGAGGGTTGTTGAAATCTTATTCATTTTCCCTCTTCTTGAAATATAAAACAATTGACGAAAGACCTAATATATGGTTACTAAAAATGCTTCCTCTTACGGACAACTTTTTAAAAAACAAGACATTAAATTCTCTTTTTATGCTTATTGGCACCCACTTCGAATAATATTCTTTACTTGGATCCCTGAAATTTTATAATTTTTGATTTGTTTTGAAGTCCGCGTTTGGTTTTACGCCAGTTTTTATTTATTTTTATAATTATCCCAATTGTGAATATATTGTAATATTAATAATAGAATATGATAAGCTCAATTTACAAAATTGCTTATAAGTATTTTTTATACCTACCTAAATGTGGGAGTGATATATAAAATCATGTTCAATTCTGGGCCTTAATTTATCATGATAAACAATTGAAAATTTAAAAAATAGTCGACATTTGTTCTTAAAATCGAGGTTGGCTACTTATCCAAGGCAATAATTAAATGCATGTGCACTTGAGTATAAACCGATAGTATATGAACCCGCTGAGTTTTTTTCACTGGGTCTTCTCAGTTGAGGCGCATTGGATTCGGTGATAGTATTAAAGCGCGGCCGTCGCTATTCACACAAGGTCCGTCATAATAATAATATTCAATGCTTTCCTCAATATAGACAGTACCATTTAGACAAGATATAGGTAGTTAAATATATCTAAAACTATAAGTATTAACAATTTAAACACCTTAAATAAGCAATTTGACAATAACTTCAAATGCGGTATTATTTAACTACAGCAGTATTAACTTAAATAATAATAATATCCTGGGACATTAATTACACACGGCCTCTGCTCTGAACTAAGCAGACCTTGTACTATAACTATGGAAACCAGATAACTGATATACTACATACACTACTTTTCTTTTGTAAATACATACTTATAAAGGTAATTACACCCAGACTCAGGACAAACAGACATGTTCATGCACACAAATATCTGACCTGGGTGGGAATCGAACCCACGACCTCCGGCGTGAAATGCAAGCATTTGCCAACCACGCCAGCAGGCCCGTCGCCTTATAATATTATACTTATAATATTATTTATTTATTTATTTATACCACATACACTACCATTACAGTTTACCCATTGCGATAGCGTAGACATACATTTTAACTTAGGAATAACTAATACATATTATCTTGTCTAGACAACAATAAACTTATGGCCAAAGTGAACTCATTCAGTGAACAAGAGAACAAATTAATACTATCAGTGACCGCATTGAGCGCGCGCAGCGCTCGCGTCAGAGGCGCGCGCTGCAAGAAGTTGGTCCGCGCGCGGGGCACCACCAGCAGTGGCGGCCGCCGCCTCCGCCCCACGTACTCATCCGGGACGCATAGTCGTAGCTCGTGCAAGACGCAAGCGTTATTACTTACTCCACGCATTACTTTAAATAAGTAGATGGCTAAAGCTACCTCCCTACGTATTTCCAATTTACAATACCCTACCATACCTAGCACAAATAAAGTAGGATACAATAGTGGAAAGCCTGGGTACACTCCATATAATATAAAAATCTGATGAACCTATTTTGTATCTTTTCAAACATTGTTATATATTTAGTCTCATATGGTGACCAAATTATAGAATTACATTCTAAGTGTGATCCTACAAGAGCTTCATATAAAGCTTTCAATGCTAATATGTTGGTGAACCGACCAGCCTCTCGTAAAACCAAACCCAGGCCCCGAAACGCTTTTTTACAAACGCTGATGATGTGGGTCCTAAAATTAACATCAGCGGTGAAGCGTATTCCTAGGTCCTTGACTTCAGCGACTCGCTGTAAGGGCTGTCCATCCATGTGGTACTGGTAGTGAAGCTGGGTATGCGCGCGACTAAAGGATAACACTGAACACTTTGCTACGTTAAAGAATAATTTATTCTTTAAACTCCATTCAGCCACCCTTTGAATGTCTTGTTGTAGTAACTTACAATCAGTGTTATCCGATATTTTCTGTACCAATTTCAGGTCATCAGCAAACAGCAAGCATGTGGAGCTATTAACCACCTCAGGAAGATCGTTTATCGCTAAAATAAATAAAAAAGGACCCAGGTTACTTCCTTGGCTGACACCGGATCTCGTAAAATAAACCTCAGAAAGGTATCCACTACAGTCCACATATTGACACCTATCCCTTAGGTAGTTCGAGGAAAACGTAAGCGTATGTGGCGTGCATCCTACATTAGCCAATTTCGATAAAAGGACGTCATTGTCGACCGTATCGAACGCCTTTCTGAAGTCGAAATACGCCACGTCTACCTGGCGACCAGCATCCACCGATGGTACTAAATTTGTCATTAAATGCAGCAAGTTCCCAGCTGTCCCACGCCCAGGTCGGAACCCATGCATGCAACCCATGGGCACTTACCTGTGCATAAAGGCAACTATGGATAGTCATTTCAAATACCTTGGCCGGCGTACATAGAACTGCTACAGGGCGATAATCACCAGGATCAGGACCTTCCTTGCCTTTTTTTTTTTTTTTTTTTTTTTTTTATTAATTGTTACAATAGGCTCCCCCGAATGTATCGGAGTCTTTTTACATAATTTGGTGATTTTGTTTACATAGCTATAAGTGGATAATTCTTATTTTACATATACTTACATAACTATTTCTTCTTAATGCTATTTTCTTTATTACTTATAACACACACTCATAACTAATATATATATATATATTAGTTATATATTTGGCTATACAATATCTTATAAATAAATACTAATATAAATAAACCCAAAGGTCATACATTTATTTATTTTTCTTTTTATTACTTTTTTAATGACATTGAGACCGTATTTAATAAAAATGCTTCTTTTTTCACTATTCATCATTATTTCGTTTACATTTTCCTCGCTAACTGGGCCACCCAACAACTGTTCCATTTCATATCTATTTAGACCAAAGACTGGGCACTCAAAAAGTAGGTGTTGAACTGATTCTTCCACCCCTGGGTCACAAATGCACGATGGGTCGTCTTTACGCTTAAATTTATATAAATATTGGGAAAATCCACCGTGCTCCATATTTTTTATGATACTGTAAGCGTCGACGGCATCCGGGAAGAAGATCTTTGTTGTTGCAGCGGTTTCCCCTGATCTGTACCGCCAGTTCCATTCTCCAAGAGACTCCTTACGGATTTGTCTCTTGAAGTATGAAACCGGACACATATCATAATCCGGGGCCTTTTTAAGGGTCATTGCGGCATTTTTGGCCAGTTCATCGACGCGTTCGTTGCCCGCGAATCCTGCATGAGCCTTTATCCAGAGCAAGGATATATCTTTCCTCTGGGTAAGGGCCGCCCTCAGATTTCTCCGAGCCTCGAATGCCAAATTATGGTGACTGCCAGGGTTTACAACTGTCTCCAATGCCGATTTTTAGTCGCTGTAGATACCTATACTCCACTTCGTGCTTTTTAGGGCTTCCCTAGTGGCCCTGCATACGGCCAAGAGTTCGGCCTGGTAAACTGTGCTGTATGATGGTAGCTTGAGTTTAATGACTTTGGTCTCAATCTCTCCTTCCCAACACGATAGTGTGGCACCAACCTTGTCGTCTAATTTGACGAACAACGTGACGTGAAGATACGTACAGCTTGTGTGTTATTTTCTCTAAATGATCTTTCATCTACCAGGCTCATGAACTTGAGGCTCGTATGCATAGCTGGATGGTCATGATAAACAAAGTTAGCTCTCTGTTCAACCTTCCTACCCGCTAATTTTGGCTGGGGTACTCCCTTTTTTGCCTCATATAATGCCGCTGCCTCTTGTATTCGGAGATCGAGTGGTAAGATACCAGCAAGAAGTAAAGCTGCGTTTAAGGAGACCGTTCGGTACGCTCTGCTGAGTTTCTGTGCGAAACCTCGTTGCAAAGAGTTCATTTTTTTTCTCATTCCCATCTTACGAGCCGCCGGGGCCCATGCGCTTGCCGCGTACATGATTACGGGTTCCACTACGGCGTTATAAATAACCCGAATAACTTCCGGGTGGAGGCCCCAACTGACCCTAGCCGCTCTCGACAGCTGCTTATATATATTAATTACTTTTTTACATATATCCAATATATGTTGATTAAATGTTAAGCAGCTGTCGATAGTTAGGCCTAAGATCTTAATATATTTAGACATTTCAATGCTGACCCCTCCCATGTTAAGAAGTGGTGGATCAAACTTAAGTTTTCGTGTAATTATCATCGCTTTTGTTTTATGCGGCGCAAAACTTAGTTTATTTCTGATACCCCACTCCCAAACATAGGAGAGGGCATCATTGGCTTGTCTTTGCACCTCTTGTCCAGTATCACCATCAAAAATCAGAACCACATCGTCAGCAAACGCCTGGCAGTAGTCACCCCTGCTTTCTAAACCCTTTAAAAGTGGATCAAGAAGCAGATTCCAAAGGATTGGACCTCCAATGGAACCTTGGACGCACCCCTTATTTGTGCTTACGGAGTGTGCTTCCCCACCGTATCTCACTTCCACACTCCTATTTCGTAGGTAACTAGCCATTACGCCTCTAATGTTACCTGGGCATTTCTCCTCCATCAATCGGACGTTAATAGCTGGCCACCAAGCGCTATCGAAAGCTCCCTCTATGTCGAGCGATATCATAGTTATAAGCTTCTTTTCTCCTAGCTTTCTATTTATATGTTTCATAAGGTCATAGAGGGAGTCTTCGGTGCCCTTCTGGGGCATGAATCCGTTTTGACGAGGATTCATTTTGGGAAGGAGATGCCATTTGAGCCTCCCTATGACCATCTTTTCTGAATCTTTCCTAGAACCGGTAATAAACCAATTGGCCTATAAGACTTTGGGTCCTGATAATTGTCCTTAGCGGGCTTTCTGAGTACTACAACTGTAGCTTTCTTCCATATATTTGGGAAATACCTTAGTTCCAGACACTTATTAGCCAGGGCCAGGAATGTATCTGGGTCCCCCAGGATTACTTGTCTGCAAATATCAGCAGTAAAGCCGTCCGCTCCAGGAGACTTTTTTGGATTAAAGCTTTCCACAGAGATCCTTAACTCTTCTGCGGTAAAGGGAGGGTCATGTTGATCATCATGACAACTCTCAACTTTCTTTGCAGTTTTTCTAGTTTCCCTGTGGTCAGCGTTATCCTGGCTTTCGAGATCTGTGGGGTAAAAGACTTGGGCTAAGAGTTTCACCGACTCACTGTAGTCTAATACCTTTCCATCCTTAACTAGTGGCAAGTCTTCTTTCCGTGTTTTTGTTTTCCCAATGACCCTATATATCCCCTGCCACACTCCTTCTTTATCTTGTTTTTCGCAAAATATTTTCCAACTTTTAATTTGAGCGGCTTTGGCTTTCTTTTCGTATTCATCTTTTTTCTCTAAATAATCTTTAACAACACCATCCCTTCGCGTCGGTGCTACGCAGCGGATTCTTCTCTTTTTGGTGGTCACCACTTTTTTCAAATTTGTTAGTTCATCAGACCACCATGGCAATATTAATTTTTCGTTTTGTACTTTCTTTGGTATGTGTTCTGTACATGTTGTATTTATATTTTCTGTATATTTATGAATAATGTTTTCTAATTGGTCACAATTTGTAATATTATCAATATCTTTTTTATTAATTTCATTGTCTATTTGTAATTGGATAGTTTCTCATGAAACTGTTTCCAATTAGCTTTTCTTGTATTAAATATCCTAGTCGTCCTATTTATAAGAATTCCTTTTGACCGCTGTATCCTAATTTTAAAACATATGCCATTATGGTCTGAGCTTGTCATACCAATATCCACTCGCCAGCCCTCCACCAGGTCAAGAAGATCCGAAGTGCACGCGGTCACATCAACATTGCTGGTATATGTTTTACCGCCTCGTATTGTGTCAAATGTTGGGATATCTCCTTCATTTAATATCTCCATTCCCATGTTGTTCAAAGTACCAATAAATTCTTCTCCCCTTCCATCAGTCTTTTTACTCCCCCACCAAACACTTTTTGCATTGGAATCTCCTCCAATGACAATTTTCACAGGCCCTAATTTGGTTTCAATTTTTTTAAGTTGTTGAAGGTATGGTCCGATGCGTTGGTCAGGCTCAAAGTAAAACGATGCTAGTGAGATCTCCCAAGTACGGGCTCGGATTTTTACGACCACAATATTGTTCGTGGTAATATTGCAGGACGTCTAAGTTGTGATCAAAAACTGCGTTTGCAACCTTTACCGTGCCTTCCCCGTGTTTGATATTTTGGAAGATCCTCACACCTGTATAAGATTTCATATTTCTTACCCTTCCCACATAGGGTTCCTGGAGCAACGCTAGAGCAGCCTTTCTTTTAGTCGCTTCTAACATTAACTCATTGGTAGCTAACTGCTTTCTTTGTAGGTTTGCCTGCAATATTAAGTATGGCCGTTCGTTACTTTTGGGAAATGTGGGGGTTATATTGTGATTTTGTCGGAGTGCTGCGTTATACTGATGATTTCTGTTTATAGTTAGGGTGCCCTTAACAATACGCAACGCTTGATCGCGCTATTTGATCCCATTTTTTACGAATTGGACAGTCCATACTAAATGCATTATGCTCTGTTTCGTAATTTCTTGCCAGGTGACAATTTCGACATTTGGGAGGATCTCCCGAAAGGCGGACTGGGCAATCGCCTTGCAAGTGGGGGCCACCACAGTGCGAGCACAAATCTACCGTCTCTGTGCACAGCTTTTTGCCATGTCCGTAGCCCAGGCATTTTGCACATTGCACCAATGGAGTTTGGTCAAAAACCCTAACTCTCTGTAGATCTATATGTATGCGCCCTGCTTCGGTCAACCGCTGCCACATCAGAGGAGACACCTGAACTACTACGTGACTTTCTAACGAATTTCTGGCTCGCTTTCTGTAGCGTACCACTATTCTAATATCTTCTTCCTTAAGGTTTCCCAAGAGATGTTCATTTTGACATTTTACTGCCCTGATGATATCCTCATCCGTGTTGTAATTTAACACGTCTTTGAGTACTAACAGGGGATCTTTGTTGACAGCCTGTTCTACTTTGCTAGCTTTGCGTTAGATTTTTTGAGTTTTTCTGAGTACTTGTACTTTTTTGAGTACTTTTTTGAGTACTTGTGCTAAGTCTTTTTTGTTACAGCAACCTATAACAACTTTTTGTAATCTTGCTTTCCGCAATCTATCAACCCTGATACCGGTCGTTTTAGCGTCTATCGCCAACCTTATTTTTTTTATAACATCTGTACTGGTGTCCTGGTCATTCTCTGATGTGACTATTAGCGAATGAATTTGTTTCGCGTCTGCTCCATGAGTAGCTGCGACGCTAGCATATGTTGCCGTATTTTTGGGTATAAAGGGAACGCTATTGAGTTCTTTGGTGAGTGCGCGTGTATAGAGCGCGCAATTAGCCATGTCTTTAGAATGCTGCTCCAAAACACCCAAAAGTCGCTTTGTCAGAGTAATAGATTCTCCTTCGTTCTTAGATATCTCTAATACTATGCCTGAGGTCTCCACCTTGCTTGCCGGATCTTTTACTGTGGAATCCTTTTCGACTATATTTTTCTGTAACAGATTTTTCTCTGCCAGTGCCCTTAGTTTTTGGGTGGTTTGAAAGAGACCCGCCATATTTCCCAGTACGCGTTCTTTTGTTTCCTTTTTTAACTTCTTTAATTCCTCCATGGCCTCTCTTGCGCTATTATAATGTTGAATTCCTATTTCCATTAGAGTGTCTGGTGTGTCTGGAGGCACCGGCACTACTCGAGTAAGTTTCCATCGATCCGGGTACTTTGCGGTCGTAATGCAAGCGTTGAACAAATTAAGTAATGGCACTACCAATACCATACGACAATCCTTAAAAATAAACGGCGGTATACCATCGGGCCCCACTGAGCGCTAATAATCTACTTGTACCTAGTTAAATTGTAATACGAGTACTATTCATGTTCCGACTATTTACAAGCGCTTGTTAAAGTCTATGTGAAGGAAGACCGTTCTTATTTAATTTATTTATTTAATTAATTTTATTTATTGTTGACTTATTTTTTCTTTTAATAATGAAAGTGTCCTACCTAAAGAGTAACTAATTTGAATTTCTTAATTATGAAATATACAGGGTGTCAACCCTGTATATAATGATAGCATTATAATTGGCATCAAGGTGTTTTATACCAATCTGTAGGCTAACATTGGTCAAAGCTCGGTACCTAGGAACCTTCTGATATCACTCCTTTGATCTAGCTTACGCATGAAAGCTTTCCCAGATGGCATTGGAGCCACTTTGCTGTATGACCAATTACTAAAACGAAATCCTTACATTAGTTATTGAGTTCACATGCTGGTGACCTAATTGATCTAAGTATATGTGATGTATTTTATTTAACCTAGCATTTACAAGGTTTTCCCTTGCGGGATAGATATATCAACGAGCGCAACTTATTGCACCGATCGAACTATTAAGGGCATCGGATAAATAACTAGCTGTGCTCCGCGGATCTACCCGCGTTAAACTTTATACAATACTAGCGGCCCGGTACGTGCTTCGCTGCGTATAAGGCATAGTAAAAAAAATGATTATTAAGTTCATTTGTTCAAACAAACAAAAAATATTTTAAATTGCTAAAAGATGTTGATTTTACACAATTCAAGACTTTTTAAAAATTTTCTCTACGTACAAACCTTCCCTAGGCTTCTACGAATAATTCAAGACCAAAATTAGCCAAATCGGTATAGGCGTTGTTGAGTTATAACATTACAACGAAAAGTGGCATTGATTTTTATATATAATAATATATAGATTGTTATTCGACTATCAATTTTCATCGAAATCCGTTCGGTAGTTTTTGCATGAAAGAGTAACAAACATCCATACATGCCTATACACAACTTTCGCATTTATAATAGTAGTAGGATAAGCCACTTGTGTACTAGTTATTGCGGTCGGTATGGCAAACCCGTCTAATTTGCGACGTTGTGGCAACCTTTCGAGGAGGCCTATGTCTAGCAGTCCACTGGCCACCACTATAACAAAAGGCCGTACAACATATTAGATTTGAATGTTTAACAATTGCTGAAAATACTTGAATTAAGTAATCAACTAGAAGATATTTCTCCGCTACCTGCACCAAAATCGGTCACATTCATTAAAAATGTACCTAAACAATAGAAAACTTGTTCATGACTTTCGATCTACAATTTGCTAACGAGCAAAAATGAGCAAAGCAAAAAAGGGGTGAATAGAAATTCTGGGGTGAAGAGACATAAATAAAATGTTTTAATTTTAATTAATATTTATTATTCATACATACCGCCGTGACTCAATTGGTAGTGAACTGCCTTCAGATCCAAAGGATGCGCGTTTGACCTCGGACAACAAAATATCTGTTTTCATGAAAATGTCTAACTGTCTTAGTCTGGGTGTTTTCTGTCTATTGTACTTATGTATGAATTTACAAAAAAAAAGTATTTCTATCCATCGTCTAGTATTCATAGAGCAAGCTTTACTTAGTTTGTTTTCATTTTTATTCACAACTGGATTTCTATTTCATTTTACAGCAACGAAAGCACGCTATGCTCTACATCATTTAAATAAAGAATAAAGAAATAAGAATAAATTTAAATAAAAAAGAATCCTGTGATAAACTGGTAAAGGAGGAGCCCCTATGGTGCAAAAGTTCATATGTGGGTACCTTTTCGATAATCTTTAGAGGTTTAAGATATGAATTGAAAAACCAAACTTCTCATGATATATCGATTTTACCATGCTGACTTCCTATTTGACTCTAAGGGTTTTATTTAGATCGCTCGCACTTTGAAATTGTACAATACAAAATGTTTCTGTAATATTTTATAATTTCGAGGAAATGACCGCTACGGTTCTGCTGTACTTAAGTGGCGTATCCAAGTAAATTATGGATCACACATTGATCAGAGCAACTTCACACTAGGTACTCTATATTTTTAAGTGAATTTGAAACAGCGGTTGTTTTGGAGTGTAGATGCATCTGATATATATTGCCTCAAATTTCGTCGCTTCAAATCTGAAAATTTGCTTTATTTATCTATAAAAATATAGCAAATTTCCAGAATTTGCTATATTCGCTATCAAAGTTCTAGCGCACCTATTTTTAACCCTGTATAACGGTTGTTTTCATACTTGTTGAATTCGTCCTAAAAACCCTAACATTTCTCCAGATATCAACTTGTTATTTGTCAGGTAAAACCTCGGTAATTGAAGATAACGTGAGTGATATGTTATGTTAGCTGTTCTTGTCTTAAATAAACAACGAGAGTAGAAAGACATATTTTATAGACTTCAACAATGAAATGTTCTTAATGCGTTGTTTTTTTTTTCATATATGTGTAATGATATACATTTGTCAACCGTGTGGGGCCCTGGTGACCTGTAATTCAGGTTTGTTCCAAACACACATAAGACTCCACTCTCTGAAATAAATAATTAAAATATAAATTCTTTTACGCTTGTATAAACTCAGAACATGTTTATTGTAATATAGTTCAATTATTACAGCTGACAACAACAACAACAATAATCATCGTGGGGGGATATGCCACGCTTGGCAGACGGGTTGGCGATCGCAGAATGATGGTCATAGTACACATATATATATAGCTCAGCTCCACTTCTACGCCCCCCACGTGATGAGATGGGATATTTTGATATTTACCGCCGTCACCGCACAGAAGTGTAGTTAGCTATACATAGTTATTTACTGATAAAAGTAGTTAGTCGTGTGGTTTCCGGCCTAGAAACAATAATAGGCCTCCGCATACCATCCCGTAGGGGTCTTAAAAGTCGAGTAAGGGATAGACCAGCTACTCCGGCAACAGCGCAGCGTCACCTACTAGGCACCACCTAACTGTGGCCGCCAACTCGCATACCAAACGCAGTGACTAAGGCAAACCCCTCCTAATGGCAAAATTATAGAATCCTTTTGGGGAGGCCTATGTCCAGTAGTGGCCGATATCAGGTTGATGATGATGACATGTAGTTGCTTAAGATATGCGGTTTGTTTCAAGTCATTTATAAATAACATTCAATTTGTCAAAGTAGTCTTCCAATCTTAGTTACTGGCTGGACGCCTTTGTAGACTAACAATTGTACATTTTTATAATCTAACTAGCATCTATATTGCATTTTGGCGATAAAAAAAGTATTATGAATTATTATTTTATAGCGAATTGGCTAACTCATCAGGAGGTTATTGTAATTATAAACAATAATTAACGAATATCTACACCGTAGCCTAGTTGGTAGTGCTCCTGCCTACGAATCTGGTGGTCCTGGGTTTGATTCCCGGTAAGTGCAAATATTTGTGTGATGAGCACGAATATTTGTTTCTGAGTCATGGATGTTTTCTATGTATTTAAGTATTTATGTATCTATATAAGTATGTATATCGTCGCCTGGTACCCATAGTACAAGCTTTGCTTAGTTTGGGGCTAAGATGATCTGTGTGACATTGTCCCTAGATATTATTATTATGTATTATTATGATCTTGGGACAACTAACACACTGCCATCTGATCCCTAATGGCAACCAGACAACTGATAAACATACTTATAGATAAATTACACCCAGACATAAAACAAATAATCGTATTCATCACTAGCAGTGCCCGCGGGCTGTGTTCCGCGTTATAAATATTTTTGTCCCTGCCCGTTTGTACCGCGTAATACTTCGGGTTAAAAGTTCGAGAAAAATAACAATTATGATGATGAATCATCATAATTTTTTAATAGCCATCAATATTTTTTAAATTTAATAGCTTATGACACTCCACAATAACGTAGCTTTCTATTGGTGAAATAAATTAGAAAATCAGTTCAGTAGATCCCGAGATTACTCCTTACAACGTCACAAACTCACAAACGTTACCACATTATAATATTAGTATAGATTATGGGTGTTTTGTTAAGATCAGATAATAATCGTAGTATTTTAAGAGGTTTGGTGCCTTTAATCATTTTTCTTAAACTGGTTTAAATACAAAACACCTACATCAAATCCATATAAAGTATATATTGTATTGATTGAATAATAACAGCGGTACACAAAATAAGAAAACTCGAAGTGGGTGCCAATATTCGTATCCCACTCTTGATGGGTCTGACTTTAGCATAACAGAATAGCGGTCGTTTTAATACCTACCTACACGATAGGTAGGTGCCAATAATGACGTATACATATTATACCTCATTATTGTTTCCAGACTCATATAACGTGGGCTTATTCAAGGCTAGAGTGAACAAGCATCTTATGGGTTCGCGCGGTACACCTTATACCACATCTTCACATACCATCATGTGAGATCGTGGTCAAGCGCAACCCATCCAGTATTAAAAAAATGGTTGTTTGTTTTTTGAATAGATATTCATTTATTTTTGTGCCACTACATTGGTCTAAAGATCTTAAGGTTTAAAGATTCTTTATTCTCAATAAAAACAAATAAGTCACTTACTTGAGAACAATAAATAATAACTTATAATAAATTACATAAGGTCGAGTTCGTAGTTTGGTACTCATCTAATGTACCCTTTACTTTCCCGAGGTTAAGATATTGAGTAAGATTCTTGTACATATTGAAATAATCGGGTTTTGAATACATTAGATGAGTTTACATGTTTAATGTCTGGTGGTAGTTTGTTGAACATCTGTGCCCCTTGATAAGTCAGCATCTTCTTGCCATAATTTGTCCTAATCTTAGGTAAGACCAAAAAATTCTTTTCTTGTGTTAAAAAACTATACATGAAAGGGATTAGAGGAAACTACACGGCATTTCGTCTCCGATAAATAAATATATATCGTAGTGGATATAAATTATTAAATTAGATGTATGTGCCGTGAGGCGTCCGGCCGAGAAAGAATATTATGGCTACCCCATATCATCCAGAGGGTTTCGTAACAGGTAGAGGGGCAGCAGCGCCTCCTGTGTACGCCAACTGTGGTCGCCAATTCGCATGCCAAGCGCGGTGACTACGGCAAATGCCTCAAAATGGCAATGTTATAGAAACCTTTGGTAGAGGCTTATGGTCGATATTAGGCTGATGATGATGTAGTTTCTGCTGGGTGTTCCCATCGGTCGATAACGCTCTGTAAGGTTAACCACACAAGCGCGCGATCAGTACCTATAGAGTAAAATCTATATGGAAGATAGTCTAAGTATCTTTATTTTTTGCAAGAGTTAGCTTAAGAAAATTGAAGAACTGTAGTTTAGGAGGAGTTAGCGGATATACAGGCAAATGCGGAAAGTGTTCTTGTTCTTTACTCTGTAAAGATTCAGAAGATAACGAGACTAGCCTAGCTGACTGATATCAGCGCACAGTCTAAACTCTAATATCTATACCTGAATCACAATATCATGTATAGATATTATTGATTACAATTAAATATCTTTAGCATGGGTTTACGGTGTTGTTAGCTTCACTAAGTGTATTTCTGGAACGTATTTGTATTTTTTAAATGAAGAGTAGTGTTGTTTATTTTAGTATCAAAATACTCTCTATAATTATCTCTCTTTTGTCCTACAAAATTATAATGACCAGAAATGTTTTTAAATGGGAAGTTTGATTCCATGTGTTTATTCGTTATGGCTTTATCTTGCCTTAAAGGTGCTCCCAGCCAGTTGCTCTCACTAGTCCAGTTGATCGGTGTGGTTAGGTCTAGGTGCGCACGGTCAGTCACCACTTTGTCGGTAACCTTCTGGGTTACCACCAAAGAGGGTTACTGTCTGTGATTCTCAGGGCTTTGGAGGGCACATTAAGCTGATGACTGATGGTACCTGTTGTAGCAATTAAGCCATGTGCCTTATGCCAGAGGCCTTCTGGGGGTAACCATGGTCACTACGATAAAGAAGATCGTGTTTACTGAAACTATTTCAAATGAACTAGTAGTTCAGTCGCGGAAACACTGGTGTATACATACTTGTTTATTGAATCACAATACAAAAGCCATGGTTGAAACTGCGTGACTTCTAAATAGTATTTTATCTGAATCTTAATAACATTAGGTTTATACATCAACTCTATTACAGGATTGCAAAATATAATCTGAATAAAATAAATCTCTTAGGACAATATTGTAGAACAATAAAACATCATTAGCAATGGCATCTTTAATGACCAATCAACCTTTATAATTTAGTTCGAAATTGTGTCCTATTGACATTAAGAAAAGGAATGAATTTTAAATGTGTTCGAACGTTTCATTAGACCATTTAAAAAATAGAGTAACAGCAAAGTTGCGATTGCACTGAGCCAATCAAACTTGGACAAGTTATGCGCATATGTACTTATTGCGGGAATAGTAATGATTTTTATTACCATAGCTGTTATAAATCACGCGATCAGAATCCAAATATGTCCTACGTTTTAAACGAACTTCACATGTAATGAATACAATGTCTAAATTCAATAATTACTACTGTTATTTTGGAATACCTGCATTGCCTTGTTTTTTTCGTTTAAGTTGCTCATAGCTAGTTTCTTTGACCGATCGATGTGGTTAATAAACTAGGGACGCTGCTAGTCTTTAAATGGGTCACTGGAAATGATGGGTACATGGTTTCATTTTTGATCGCGTCTCGATGCTTCGGCTGTAGGTAGTTATTTGACAATCGTCGGTGACCTTGACAGAGGCTCAGCGCCTGAACAACGCTGCTTATATGAATAATTGAATGAATTATTAGTTAATCTAGTACTGGTGTTAGGAAATTTTGTATAGGATTTTAGATTTAAGTGCTGACAAAGTACAGGCGTTTGTACAGCCGTCGCTTGTTGAACACATTTTGGCCTTGACACCGTCTTTATTTCGTAGACAGTAAGATCAGTTACCGATAATCAAGCTCACAATGCAATAAATAAACATAGTCGAATACAGTATAAAAGTAACAAAAAAAGTATATTTTAAATCCCTACATAAATAATAACTACTACAGTAGAACCTAATTTAAAAATAATAGCCTATTGTTTGAAATTGACTTCTTTTATATTAAAATTAAAGAATTCAATTCTTTAATTTTAATACAATAGGCTAGCACTTAATTTAATGGACTAATACCTGAGGGTACCCTTATGGTGTTCGGGGCCGCTGATGCAAAAAGACGGAATTGGGTGTGATCACTTGCACGGGATCACCGATCACGTGTTTAAAGGCCAAAGAGATCCTCACCACTGAGTAACCTTCCCATTGCTAACCTGCGGCTTTCTTTAGCTACCTATGTCGACAGCTCCGAAAAGAAAGCCACAAAAAAATTCCGGGCTTGATTTTTCCGTCTTCTTTTGCTTTTTGTTTTAGATTTCTTTTCAATATCTTGTATTTTAGGTACATTGTTACTGGCTGGTATGTAGGCTAATGCACGCACAGAACCATTGTTATCTAGTTAATCAAAATAATTGTGAGGTAATGATTCATAATGAATTCATTATGAATCGTCAATTTATCTAAGAACTTATAGAAAAAATAAAGGAATATAAAAGAAAAGAAAACAAATCAATAAAAGAAGTAATCGATAAGTTTATATCAATGGCTGCATGAAAAAAAAGGCTGCCCTTAAAACTATTAAATACCTTATAACTCATTAACTTAACTAGTTTTAGTATGTGACAATTTCAGAAGTGATTTAGAATAATAAAAATATATCTTACAAACAACGATTCATAATGTATCTCTTTATGAATCGTCAACTTGTCTAAGAACTTAAAGAAAAAATTAAATAATCAAAGAAATCAATACAAATCAATACAAGAAGTATTAAGAACTAGCTGTGCCACGCGGTTTAACCTGCGTTAAAATTTATAAATTATCACAGCTCACACAGCACAGCAGCAGGTGATAGCGTGATAATATGTAGCCTATATATATGGTGACCCGACCTCTTGGTAATATTCATGCAAAATTTGAAGTAAATCCATACCGTACTTTTTGAGTTTAACCCGGACATACATACAGACAAACAGACACACAGACAAAATTTCTAAAATCTATATTTTTGGCTTCGATATCGACTGTAGATCACGCCCCAAGTATCCTTTTAAAAAAATATTCAATGTACAGTTTTGACTTTTCTACGATTTTATTATATGTGTAGATAACGTTTGATTTTGTACGCAGATATAGTGGTTATGGCGGACACACAGAGTCACACGCCAGGCGTGATTCGCAGTACTCGCGACTACATGCAGGTACCAGAGTCACCAACACCCGATTCGCCGGCTGACTCGGAAGATGCCCGAGTCCCTTCGCCCGTCTCCACTATCTCAGGCGATGACGATTCTTCAACCGTGACCACATCAAGGTAAGATAGTTAATATAATAATAAGACTTCCTAGGGCATTATTCATACATGGTCATTTGATTCCAAACTAAGCAGAGCTTGTGCTACGGAACCAGGTAACTGATATACTACTTTTGACTGCACGTGTGGCGTAGCGGCTCAGACAGCCGTCTGGCCGCTCCATGTCGCAATTCGTTCAGTAGATCCCTGATCTATGTCCCTGACATGGCCTAACGACTGTTGTCTGATGACTGCAACGGGGACCTACAGCTTAAGGTGCCATCCAAAGCACGTAGACGCTCAGAAATTAATTCCTTTGTTTGGTCACCGACCTATGGACTGACCGCGAGCTAGTTGCTAATGAAAACAACCAAAGTTGTTATCCAAATTTCACATTATCTGCGGGAAGCCATTGTTTAATATAATACAATTGATTAAAAGCACATCCTCTGTGTGCAACAATGCTACCAAAAACTAAATATACATTTATTAATATTTGTATTATATTTAGCGAGTCATGTTAATAAGTAGGCATAGCCATATATTTATATATAATCAAAACATTGTTTGTAGTGCACTATGCACTAGTCTTCAGAGTGAGACTTATGTGAAAGGAGTATTTCACATAAGTCTCACTCTGAAGGTTTGCTGGAAGGAAACTCATGCTGAGTAGTCTCTCAACCATGATTTTAATTGATTTAATTTATAATTGTAATTTCTGTGTACAATTAAGAATAAGAATGGAATATATGTACATATGTTTATTGTTCAGCTACCTTAAGGAGAATGCTGTGTTCACAAACATGCTCCTTTACCACGAGTTTAACAGCTCCTTTGATAAACCATTGACATTGGAAGTAAGATTTAAATGAAAATTTGGGCGTAGACCGATTTCAACTTGTCTGGTCTATTTATTTTTACAATTCTGTTGGAAAATATTGAAAATATAATAGTAACCTTAAGATTTACCCTGTCTGTCACAACGGTATATCGTGGCGCGTACCTACTCTTGGTAGAGATTAGAATTAATATATAAAATATAATTTAAAATTCATACATTCCGTTAAAATATTACATTTGTGAGGAATCGAATATAAACAAATCGAATATATATATATATATATATATATATAATATTCGTCCTATCTCAGAAGTTTGTGGTGCAGAATTCAGAAAAATATCAGGTGATAGCTGTTTACGTGAATAATGCATAAAAAGTGGAAAGATCTGAAAAAATGCATTGAAATACGAAATTAAGTTTATGCTACGTGTAACGCGGGACGTAGAACCCTACGCACGATTTCCACGGCGCCTTTACGTAGCCTACGCAACTTGTTGGCGTAGCACGCAGAGAGCTACAATCAAATTCTGGAACGCGCCTCATATTTGGGATAGAGTATATATTGAGCACAAGACTATAAAATGTACTTAACCGAATGAAAAAATGAGTTATAGTTTGCAAGGATTAACCTAGAATTTCATTACTATTCAGATAAGATATTTATAAGCTGTGAAGTATTATAATTCTTCACGGCTTTTAAATATCTACTGTTATATTTTGTGACCCTATTAATAATTATTAATAAGGTCACAAAATATAACAGCAATAAATACGTAATAAAAAAAATATAATCAGGAATTGTGAAACATTACTTGGTTTAACCACTTAAAAAGTCTGTCGTCTTCGACTGATTTCAAAGGAAACTAACATTACACGTTTACAGACATATTTCAATATTTTTGAAGGTTCTAGAACAAAAAGAATGAAAATGCGGAATGTTTAAGATTTGTAACTATTAGAGAACGGTGAGTTTTAATTTAAGTGAAATCGAAAGAGAATCAAGATGAAGATGGAAAAGTGAAAAGTATTTGATTTCCGATAGCTCTGATGATAAAATTACATAAATTTAATGTTAGATGTAGCTTAAAACAAACTAAATCATTTTACTTCATTTAAATACACAAATTTAAGTTTTACCAGCAGTGTATTCAAGTGCAGATAATGAGTTAATGGATACAATATCCGGGTTTAGGCCTAAAAATGCCAAACAATGATTTGTTCAGAGAACACGCTAAGTTGTACAGACTCTGACTTGATATCTAATATCTAGCATGACTTATTGAACAGAGACGTGGTTGCTTACTATGGGCCTCATCAGAAGGCTCAAGGTCACCTAAAGAGCAATGGAGAGGGCTATGCTCGGAGTATCCCTGCGCGATCGCATCAAAAACATCTAAATCCGAAGGCGAACCAAAGTAGCCGACATAGCCCAAAGAATTGCCTAACTGAAGTGGCAGTGAGCAGGGCACATAGCTCGTAAACCGACGGCCGATGGGGCAGAAAGATTCTCGCGTGGCGACCACGAACCGGAAGACGCAGCGTGGGCAGGCCCCCACAAGGAGGACCGACAATCTTGCAAGGATGGCGGGAAGCCGCTGGACTGGCTATTGTGGAAATCCTTGAGGGAGGCTTTTGTTCAGCAGTGGACGTCGTTCGGCTGATAGGATGCTGATGATGATGATCTAGCATTATTTAATATTTACCATTGCAATATGAAGGTCATCGAATAGAGCGTGCGTCTTTGCACAAACACTCTAACGCAGGAGACACTGTTATCAAACTAACAGTTACTCTTATGATGATGATATTAATGATTTTTTTAAACACAAGCTTAACATATTTTATTACTACAAATCATGGGTTTCATATATAAAGTTACATTTGGAAATAATAATAATATCCTGGGAAATTATTTACACACGGCCATCTGATCCCAAACTAAGCAGTGCTTGTACTATGGAAATCAGGTAACTGATATACTACATATAATACTTTTCTTTTGTAATACATACTAATATAGATAATTATCACTAATGATAATTAAATATCAAATATCTATCCTGGGTGGGAATCGAACCCACGACTTCCGGCGTGAAAACCAAGCATTTGCCAACCAAAGTAGTTGTTACATTATCTGTTCACTAAATTGAAAATTGCTGCCAATTATATTAATATTGATGTTATGACTACTGCAATTATAATCAAAACTAAAACAATCTACCCTGACATATTTCGTCTGCCCACGGTTAACTAGTGAACGGGTAAAACTCGATAAGAAATATCGATATTGGTAGAGAGATGTGAATCACATGCATTTATAAATCAAAGCTGTGCATTAATAAGCAAACTTGATCAGCTTGATAAGTAGCCAAATTTCAAAATGAACTCCTCAAATTTGAACTCCCAGGTGGGTTTCTATCAATTATTTATGTATTACATTCCTATTATATTATATACATCCAGATTTGTGACAACTAACACACTGCAATGTGATCGCCAAGAAGGCAGCGACTGTACCATAGCTACCAGGCAACTGGTACTTCATCAATAAATAATAAAGTATAGTACTGGGGAAATAACAAAGTTATCCCAAGAACATCCTTTGTTATTGTTATGTTATTGTGTTATACTGCTCCTCTATTACAATTCGGCTATACATACACATAACGTGTAACAATTATGGACATCACAAATGCATGTTGGATGCCATATTGATGACATATGTGTCAATAATCTGAGTTATGCAGATGATATGGTGCTGCTGAGCCCTTCAATTGGGGGTCTTAGACAGCTGATAAAGGTGTGTGAGGTTTATGCTGTGGAGCATGGCCTGAGGTATAACGAAAGTAAAAGTGAGTTTATGTTTTTCAAGTGTAAAAATAAAAACCATATACCTATATTTATACCACCTATACTACTTAATGGTGTACCTCTAACTCGTGTTCCACAGTTTAAATATCTGGGACATATTGTCAATGAAAATTTGAGTGACGAATTAGACATTGACAGGGAGCGCAGGGCATTGTCGGTTCGCGGTAACATGTTGGCACACAGGTTCGCTCGATGTACGGCTCCTGTTAAAATAACAATGTTCAAGGCATTCTGCCAGACGTTTTACACGAGCGGCCTGTGGGCTAACTTTACTCAAAAAGCCTACAATGCCTTGCGCGTCCAGTATAACAATGTGTTTAGGGCACTGTTTCGGCTCCCTCGATATTGCAGTGCATCCGGCATGTTTACTGATGCCAGCGTAGATGACTTCTACGCAATTATGCGTAAGAAAGTAGCGTCGGTGGTGCGACGAGTACGGGGGAGCCCTAATAGCGTCCTGAAGATGATTGGCGAGAGAACCGATACTGTTCTGCTCAGTAGGTTCACTGCACTCCATGTGTTGCGAGACCAGTGAGCCTGCTGTTTCAGAGTAGACGGTGACACTTTGTATTTTAATTACTAACATTAGTTTACTTTTAATACTAACAACCCTGTCGTGCTTATGGACTCTTTTGTCTGAAATAAATGATTTTTATTTTATTATATTTTATAACATGTAGATCATGAAAGGAGTTTGCGTCCGTACGTTCAAAGCTAAAAATTATACCCTTTTAGGATTACCTCGTTGTCTGTCTATGTGTCAAGACACTTATTCTCAGTAACGAATGCGTCGAAAATCCCATTGATCTGGGAATAAAAATATAACTTTTAGTCAACTGTTAATGTCGAAATATAGGGTAGAAATGTTTTTATATTAAAAACATTTCTACACACTTTTTTCTACAAACTTTCTTTATATTAAAAACATAATTAATATTATGTTAAATAAAATATGGCATATGACGTTGTTTTAATTTTTTGTCTGGAATTAGTTTTGAAAGTAGAAAAGTTCTACTCGCATAAACATACATAACAAAAGATATATGTTTTTTTTTTTTTTTATGGCAGCGGTCGATAAACGAGCAAGTGGGTCACCTGATGGTAAGTGATCACCGCTGCCCATGGACACTCGCAACACCAGAGGAGTCGCGGGTGCGCAGCCGGCCTTTAAGAATCAGCAAACAAATGTTGCTGACCCTTCCCCCCACCCCGATGAGCTCTGGCGACCTTAAAATATATGAAATAAATAAAATATATGAATGAAGAAAAGAAAAAATATATAACGGGATAGTTATCCTAAAGTAAAATGAATTATATCCAATTATTATCGGGGATTTCGTCTAATAGTTATTCTTTTTGTCAATAAGATGACAACAGTTTCTTTTTTATATTGGCACAGAGTTTGAGCACCATCTATCACTTAGTTTGATTACAGTGCTCGATTTTAGTTCATCTCAAGTGCTTTTTGCGGATTTTAAAATAGATAAAATAATCAAATAAAGAGTTTGTCCTCAATTTTGTATCGGAGATAGAATTTCATGTTTGATTCACTGGAAATGTTACAGACAAACTTACAGTGACTTGATTTAATATTTAATAAAAAACACTCGCAAATTGGTGGTATAGTGCATTGAAAAGCGGTCGAGAATGGATGGAAGATCGCCTCACTGAGGTCAACCATCAATACCTTTATCTGAAGTTAACATCGCTAAAGTGAAGGAAATTGTAACAGAAAATCATCATTCAAGATTTATTCCATTTTAAACAGTCGCTTGGGCTAGAAAAGCTTTGCCGCTTGACTAGTCCCATACGATTCTTCCAAAATACAATTCCAATCCTACATTCGAAAAACGTAGCTGTAATGGTGATGAGACATAGGTTTTTTTTTATTGTTGGGTTAATTAGCATCCGACGACTCACTGCTGCTATTTTATTGCAGCAACATTGTTTCTAGGGGTTAGGATTCTAGGTTTAGTTTTTATTCTTTTTCATATCTTTTTATTTTATTTGAAACCTTCCTTTTCTATTACTTTATTATTGTTTTCTTTTATTATTATTCTTAATTTTTTAATAACATATTTTTTTCCCCATGAGTCGCGATTCTATTACATTGCATACAATTAATACATAATTCCAAACTTATAATGAAATTAAAACATTCATATCGCACAAGTTATAATATACAATTTTCATAAATTAATTTAATACCTTAATATAATTCTATTTCTTTACATCAAAATTCCATAACATTTAATAGACTTATAATTCCATATCACCATAGTGTCCCTTTATTAAACCTTTTTATTTACTTATTAAGTATTCTTCTATAATTACAATTCCATACTAGTATCTCAGTATGTTTAATTCTAATTTGCTTTTCATTCTTATATAAATAAAGTTAATTAAAATTATTACCCACACTATATTTGAACTTTAAAGTAGAATATTTTTATTATTTTTTTATAATTGGTGTTGCAACCCTAGACTTGACTACCGTTTGCCCTAGCCGCAGATCTCACAACTCTTCGCGCAAATTTTAAGAACGGGGAGCTTTGCTCGTTATTACGCATTAGATCAGCATAATTCATTTTAGAAATTATATACGACAGGTTCTGGGTCGCGTCTAGTCTCCATCTACCGAACCTGGGACAGTCATCCAGCGAGTGGGGTACCATCTCTGGTATATTCGGGTCACAGGCGCATCCAGAGTCCGGTCTCAGGTGAAAACGAAACAGGTATTCCTTGTGTCCTCCCCTCAGTGACCAGTAAACAGTTGGGTGGTAACGTTGTCGATCCTTATAGCGCTCGTTATTTTGTAGGACTCCTTGACTTCCGGGAGAAAGCAGCGTGTCAATGCTCCTGTTTCCATTGAGGTGTATTTGTTTTGCCTCTCAGTTATGGTGTTCTGGCGAATGAGGCGTTTCAGGTATGAAACGGGGACCGCATCATAAGGGGGTGCTCGACAATACCCACATGAGCCTTCACCCAGAGCAGAGACACATTTATATTTCTGGTTTCTAGCCCTCGAAGCAGCTCCTGTATCTCCACTACGATAGGGTGGGTATTGTCGGGTCTCGCGATCGCTTTTAAGGATGAACGTGAGTCGTTTAGAATGTTTGCGTTTGCTAAGCCATATCTCCGTATCATATCTAAAGCTTTGGCGATAGCTACCAGCTCGGCCTGGAAAACGGTGCAGTATGGAGCCAGAATAAAGCCCACAGACTTCGTTTTGGTTCCATCTCCAGCTTGCTGCCATCCGTATAAATTGAGTTGCCCAGCAACCTATCCGCTTCCTCTTGAGTGCGAACGAGGCCGTCAACCGTACGCCTTCTGGCCACTAGATGTGGTAATTCGGTAATGCTTACCCTGCTCTCTATACTCCTGCCAGGCAAAAAGTCAATTGATTTTCCCCGTTTGTACTCGTACAGCTCGGTGGCCTCCCTCATGTCTAACGGCAGTAAGCCTGATATACAAAGAGCAGAGGCAAGTGAAGTAGTACGGTGAGCGCGTGGCATGAGGATGCCAAATTTCCTGCTAATGTGATGAAGTCTTTTGCTGACGTTAGATTTATGTGTGTTATTTGCCCACACACTGGCAGCATACAAGATTGTTGGCTCAGCCACAGTTTTGTACAGGTTTCTGTTGATGGCATCGCTCATGACCCACGTTGTGCGTGTAGCTCTAGCTACGTTCTGGTATAACTTTGTCGCTGTAACACACAGCTTCAATGTGCGTTTTTAAAGTCAGGTTTTTGTCTATAGTCACCCCCAACTCCTCCACTTCCTGTGCCAGAGTTAGTGTTGATCCGGCTAGTTGTAGATGGAGGGTGTCGTATTTCAACCATCTTGTGACGATAGCTTGAGTCTTGTGTGCCGCAAAGCACATTTTACTTCGCCTGCCCCAGAACACAATCCTTTCGAGGGCGTGGTTGGTAATTCTGACCAGCTCCGCTGATGTTGATGCGGACGCGATAACAAGGATGTCATCCGCAAAGGCTTGTATATGTGCCTCGAGTTGGCCAGCCACTTGAAGAAGTGAGTCCAGCTGGACGTTCCACATCAGACGGCCGCATGTGGATCCCTGTATTCACCCCCGTTGGGTTTCCCTGTGGACGTGGCATTCCTGGGATGCTATTTTTCCCCTACCCAGATTGAGTTGCAGAAACTTTATCCCTGGTTCTGGTTCCTGACTGGTCAGCGGGGTGCTCTCAGCAGTACGATACTGTGGCCCTCGCCATTCTGCCCCATCTACACTTGATCGGGCAGTCCAGACTGTATGCGGTATGAGTGGTAAGCCTAAGTATATAGTATAAGTAAGTTTTATGCATTTTGGTTCACCACTACG
The DNA here is from genome assembly GCA_951640165.1 of Pseudoips prasinana. Lineage (NCBI taxonomy): Eukaryota > Metazoa > Arthropoda > Insecta > Lepidoptera > Nolidae > Pseudoips > Pseudoips prasinana. The sequence continues at coordinate 19,696,668 of OX621234.1, read as the reverse complement.
GCGGGGGCAATCCCGTGTATCGTGATCCTCTGCACAGAACCCACAGCTGGACTTTTCCTCTGTGCAATTACGGGCTATGTGGCCGAAGCCCAGGCATTTGGAGCACTGGATGGCCGGCGTTTGGTCTATGGCCTAAACAGTTGATAGCCCATTTTCAGCTTGGTGCCCTTTAGCCTTTGATAAATTTTGGGATCTATCTCAACTATTATGTTGGACAGTGCGGCCGTCCTGGATTTAGTTCTTCGGACAACCTTTATGACCAGGTCACCCTTAGGAATTCCAACCAGCGCTACTTTGTTCTGTTTAAGTAGAGCCTGCACCACCATGGCATCCGATAGGTCGTTGGCTACCTCTTTTAGTTCAAAAGTGGGAATCGGCTGGACACCTTGGAAGTTGAGAGCGTTTTACTCTCCTGGAGAGCAGCTTTGAGGCGGTCCCTGCTTTCCGAAGTGACACAGCCGATAACCGCCGTGTGATGAGACATAGGTTTATGAGTTCACGTGCAAACCAGTCAACACTGGACCCTGTTGATACCGGTATAAGGTGAACCCACTGTGTTTGTTTCGCTGGGTCTTTTCAGTTGGGGCGTATTGGATCAGATGGTAGCATTAAAGCCCGACTGTCGTTATAAACGTAAAGTCCGCCATAAAAATAATATGGAATTCTTATCTTAATATAGACAGAATCTTGAGACAAAATGACTTCAGACTTTAATTTCGATAATTAAACCAATATATCAGCTTGGCAATAACTTAATATAAGCTAGCTTAATAAATAAATCATAATAATGTTAAACTCATAAAGTTATATCTAAATGTTTTCATACAATCTGCGCACCTAAATATCTATATATACTTAACTAAATTACTAAAAACGTGTTCTGACTATTTGCAAGCGCTTTTTTAAACTCTACATGAAAAAAAGCCTTTTCTATTTTGTTTATTATTTTTAAAAAACAAGCTTTGGAGCGTGGCTTTTTCAGTTTCAGTTTAGTTGAAAGGCGTCACTTTGAACTAAGCTGAAACTGAAAAAGCCTAGCGTGGCTTTTTCAGTTGTGTGTGTCGATCAAAAGTTAAGGTTGTGCTGAATAATATTTTTACTAACGATATGTTATGCACTCGGAATTATACAAAGCAAATCATTTATTTCGACAACATAAGTACAATACCGGTGCCATAAAATTATTGCTAGAAGATCAGACGTAAATAAAATATATTATTAGAGAGGTATACAGTGTATAAGAGAGAAAATTTCTCCGTAAAAGGCCAGATTTATGGCAAACAATAGCACTTTTTTGGAAAAATTCCTTGAGGTTGATGGCCTTATGCCCTTGTGAAGGAAATTTTCCAAAATCGCTGACAAACAACCATCGTGAATACGCCGTTCCACCGGCTGAGCTTTTTCTATGTCTGAACCGTTACCACTTCGAGGCACCTGAGAATAGGCGATAGAAGACATAAAAGAGAATTCGGGGTAAGAACTGCAGTTGATCCCGGAAAATTTGTTATAATAATGTTTTTTTTTTCGGATTGTTTGTTATCGTAAGTGTATCACGTACAATCGTCCACATCGGGACTAAGTGCGGAAACCATACCCACTAGCATATTGGTGGGTGAAGATGATGATGATGATCGTAAGTGTATTAATTTGGTAGAGGCCAACATTTAAGTAAATAAAATAAATTTGAAAGAATAATTAACATCTTCCTATAGGTTAACCTAAATTAAAATATAGATCTACTTCGGATACCATATTCTCGAATAACATGTTTTACTGAATACCATGTTATGTAGCAAACAAAGCTTTTATATTAATTTGTTACATAAGCCTACATTATGTCTTCTCAGATAGAACCTTCTACAATTCAGATCATATCGGAATGTTTATACAACATGTAACTTAATTAACGCACATCCTGAAAATAGTTTGTTCAGAATCGTTTACTGAATCGATTTATATCATTTTTAATATAGGTAATTTTTTCTTCCAAAAATAATTAAAACTACGGAAATTATTGTCATATTAATCCTGTGCAGTCAAAACAAATTGAAATGGACCGTAAGTCAAAGTAATAAGACTTTAAAAATCGCAGTTTTATTTGTATTCATACAAATTCCATCATTCATACAAAATAAAGGAAAATAAACTTTATTCTAAGAAACTAATTTAGTAAATAAGAATGCATATACATGTTAAATTAAAAATTCAGTGCATGTATTATGATTACAACATAATATTCTAATTGCGGTGTTTGAAGGTGTGCGTTAATTACGTTACATGTTGTATACAGAGTTGTAACTGTCACTGTTGATAGTGAAACTGCCTTCTGATCCAAATGTTCCTAGTTCGAACCTCAAAACAAGACAAACGCAACTAAGAGTCACATGGGGATGTTACAACGCCTACTTTCAAACTGCGGGCTGGTCTATGACATTCTATGTGTTAAGACTAAATGTTTGGTTAACTTTTATAAAGGAGAAAAAATGGCATAAAGCTAAAAAATCTCTTTTAAGCATTGCAATGAATTGTTCAAATAAACCTCTTAAAACACATATTTTCATTTTACAAGATAAGGACTACTTACATAATTCTCATTGCTCACAATGGTACACGGACTACCATCACGAAATTCGTCACTGAGATTGATATTTTTAGAGAGGTAGGGCACAGCGTTCATTCGCTCGAAGAGCAGCCCGACTGGGAAGTACCTACACCTTACATTTTTTTTTTTATCGGGACTAGTCCCTCCCTCTTACCCACCACTGCAACTCCTGTAAACCAGGATCAACAGTGGCACACAATGAAATGACACTGAGCGGTGAAGCTCAGGCATGTCCCGGGGAATCGCTTTAACTGTCTTGGATCCCGCAACGAATATAATCAGAAACAGAAAAAAGGAGGAGTTAGAAAATGAATAGTTCCACTTCCCTCCAGAGCAAAGCGGGAGACAGAATGATGTAAAGAGGCTATAGCCTCATAAAATGAGAGATTTGCAACTAGAGAAGCCAGCTGCAAAAGCACCGAGGATCAATTTAAGGGTCCTAAGTGAGCTGTTATATTTGATTCCAATAGTAGGTATGGCAAAAACGCTTAAACGCACGGAAGTTGTTCCTTGTTGCTACAAGATTCGTATAATAAACTACTCCAGATATTGGTTGCAAGCTGTTTAACATAATATCACGCTGATTTTGCCAGAGATCACACTCCCACAGGATGTGGTGAGCAGTTTGTTCATATTCGTTACTGGAAGTTGAGCACAGACAGATTGGTGAAGATACTAATTTGAAACTATACAATTTACTTTTAAAATTGCCGTGTCCGGTAAGAAATTGTGCAACACAATGGTCTATGATTAGCCAAGTTTTATTTAACCGTTCGCGTACGTCCGGAAAGAACTGGTGCAGATGGCGACCCTTGGTTGACGTATTCCATCTACATTGCCATTCATTTAGTAGTTCGTTATTTAAGTCAGCTATTGGCATAAATAGCCTGGTTATTTTCGTACGGTCGCGTAATGATAAGAAATCATTTTCTAAATTATCGCGCGTAGAATAATACATTGCTGCTCGTCTTTGAACTTCAAGATCAACCGGAAGTACACCCGCTAGGACAGGTAGGGCCTCTGTGCTCACTGTTCTATAGGCTTTACACAGAAATATCAACGCCAACCTCTGGCTTTGTAGTAATTTACGGCGAGCAGCTCCGATGGTAGCCCTATCAGCCCACAAAGGCGAGCCGTAGCATATACACCCGAGATAGGTTTCCCCGTAAATGATTTTAAGAGTATTAAAAGAGAGGCCCCATGTTGCCGTCGATATCCTTGTAAGTACAAAAAAGTTTCGCTTAGCTTTTTCCCCAACTGATTTAATATGTTCTATAAACGAGAAATTCTTTTCTAAAACTAAACCCAAATAACACGTTGATATCTTGCGTTTTACAGTAACATTATTAAGTTTTACGCCCGGGGGGGATTTTAGTTCACCTTTAAGAAGGAGTTGGTAGGTTTTATGAGGAGCAAATGTAAGGCGATTTCTTTTACCCCATTCACTTATCATACTTAAGCAAGTGTGAGCCAGATTTTCCAACTCTCTCCTGGAGTTACCCTGTATAAGTAAGAGGCCATCGTCGGCATACGCCGTTAGAGAGCAGTGTGATGGCAAGGGTAATGTCAAGAAGTCATCAAAACCCAAGTTCCAGAGATACGGCGCGAGCACTGAGCCCTGGGGGCAACCCATGGTTAACGATTTAGTGACTCTGAAGTGACCAAGCTTAAGAGTTGCAGAGCCATGAACAAAATAAGATGTGATTATCGAATATATATTACTGTAACAACCGCGTAACTTAAGTTTTTGTAACAAAATTGGCCACCAAGTATTATCAAACGCCCCTGAAATATCTAGGAATATGGCCAAAACGTATTTACATTCGGACGAGTTTACAGCTTTCCTCACTGAGATAGCTGCGTCCACTGTCGATTTACCCGCAGTAAAACCAAATTGATATCCGTGAAATTTTGGTCCTCCAGGCAGCAATCGCGGTACGATAAGTCGTTCTAGAAGCTTGCCTAAGGAAGGCAGCAACGTTATTGGTCGGTATGACTTAGGGTCTTCAGGCAGTTTATCGCCATTTTTTGGTATAATACGAATAAAACCGCTGCGCCAAGTAGATACGCGGAAAAGTCCCTTCAGATATGCAACGATTAAAAACTTTTAGTATTGAATCACCGGATTGTTTTGTGGCTTCTATTATCATTTTGTTGGATATTTCTGAAGGGGGCGTTCTGGGCGTCAGTTTACTTCTCCCAAATACGTTTCGCCCTCTATCGGGGGGGACATCATTTATTTTTGACATGTTATTCACAAGAAATAAGCAAGCGCTTTAATGTAAACAGCACGATAACTAATTTAGCACGATAACAAGTAACTGTGACTATGACACGGTACCCTCACAAGAAAAAAAGTTAAACTTACTCACCGAACGATAATTTGAACAAAAATCCAGATATTACTTATTAAAACACTTAAAAAACTTACAGATTGTTGTATTTAGCACTAACACTAAAGCTAGAAACAAAACACAGGTCACAAAACAATCACGAAATAGCAGAAAAATAATATTATTTCACAGCGAACCTCCGACGCACTGAGCCGTAGCGTAGCGGGAAGGGAAGACCTCCACCTTACAGAAGAAATTCCTTAATAATAACATTAATTTAATTAAATAATAATTTTAATCTTGTGTTTCTGCGTGTGAGTTAGGTCGCCAGAGCCCATCGAGGTTTAGGGAAGGGTCAGCAACACTTGCTTGCTGTCTCTTAAAGGCCGACAACGCACCCGTGACTCCTCTGATGTTGCGAGTGTACATGGGCGGCGGTGATCACTTACCATCAGGTGACCCCCTTGCTCGTATGTCCTCGTCTCATATAAAAAATAAATTTGAATTCTCCTATACAGATATAAACAGTCGACTTCCATGGTGCTCAATCGCCAAAAGCAGTTTGAACGCGAAATTTCCTTATAATCGTAGAAAATACGGAAATTTTCTCGAGTTAGATTCATGGTAAAGTAAACAAAATATTTAAAATGGCATCAAATTTTGAAAACAAGTGACTGATAAATTCAACAAACTGCGATTAAAAGACAAACAGTTCCATTTCTGTTTAAATATTGTTTATGGAAAAGACCCGATTAGTGTGAACTATATACAAAATTATCGATGGTGCCTAAGTTAGGTATAAAAAGTCAAAATAACTAGTTTTCTGACAGTGATGAGTAACTTACTCATTCTTAGGCTTAGCTTTCTTTCAAATCTTTTAAACAGCTATCTATGGATAGTTTAAACAACAACGGTGACGCTACACATCCCTGTCTAACACCCTTTTGGATACTAAGCCACTAAGTGTATGACCCGTTAATCCTCACGCAAGCTCTGGAATCGCTATAAAGAGATTTCAGTGCCTGAACAAGGTTGTCTTCCAAGCCATACATGGACAGTACCGACCAAAGATCATTCCTTAACACTCTATCGTTGGCCTTTTCTAAGTCTACGAAAGCACAGTAGACCTTTTGGCTTTTGGATAAAAACTCCTCTATTACGCTTCGTAGAGAAAATAATGATTTGTTTGTAACGGAATAAATAGGATATATAACTATATAAATACAGTATAATATAATAATATCCTGGGACATTATTCACACACTGCCATCTGATCCCAAACTAAGCAGATATATTTGTGATATGGAAACCAGGTAACTGATATATTATAATACCATTGTTTGATTTTTTTTTGTAAATACATACTTATATAGATAATTACACCCAGACTCAAGACAAACAGACACTTCCAAGCGCACTAATAACTGTCCTGGATAGGAATCGGACCCACGACCTGCGGCTCGAAAGGCAGGCATTTACCAACCACGCTAACGGGCCCGCCAAATACTACTGACGTAAATGTACATCTATATTATATGCGAAATACTAAAATAACAATAATGCAACCCAAAGTATCAAAAGATTTGCCAATAAAACTCATTGTTTGGCATGCTCTGCGGAAAGAATTGATGATACACAAAATAATGAACTAAATGTCTGAATACCTACCCAACATTAGCCACAGGTTATATGTGCAACTATTGTAGTTAAGTCACTATAACTAATCTATCCTTCTATCTATCTACTCGTGCAAAGTGGGTACCCATAGCGGGTAGCTAGTTTCATGTATGATTACATGATTAGGGTAATCTTGGTGGTGTCTGTGGTTGTCATTTGTTTTAACAATATATTTAACCGACTGTTTTTGACTTCGATTAAATTAATAATAAAAATATCCCAAAATAAGCAGAGCTTATAACCAGATAACTGATAGGTATATTACATATTATAATACCCCATTAGGATTTTTTTTTTGTAAATACACCTACTATATAAAAATAAGTCGGGTTTTCCTTCCTGACGCTATAACTCCAGAACGCACGAACCGATTTCCACGGTTTTGCATTCGTTGGAAAGGTCTCGGGCTCCGTGAGGTTTATAGCAAAGAAAATTTATAAAATTTAACGCGGGTAACACCGCGGGGCACAGCTAGTAAGTATATAGATAATTACAACCAGACTCTGGATAAAGAGACATGTTTATGCACACAAATATCTGTCCGGAATCGAACCCACGTCTAAATCACTTATGTTTCAATCAATTCACTTTTGTTAACTCCTTTTATAGTCTGTAATTCTCTATATGTTTAGCCTTATATATTGTCTGATATAGAGGAGTTGGACCTTGGAGTGCAATCAGCCTCTTAAAACTATTTCAAAATAACAACAAAACCTGCAGTTATTCATATATAAAGTCAAATTGTAATTTGACTTTATATATGAATAACGATTATTGAGTTATGCTACGTTTGGTAAAATTCAAATGTAAATTCATAAACTACGTAACAATAATAAGTATATACTTGACTTTTGATATCTTACCTAGATGTAAACTCAATATGTATATAAAGAATTCAATCGAAAACTAAAACTATATACCTATTAATATACATACCCATCGGTTAAGTAACTGAGTAACATCGACTCTATCAATTAAATACAGCTGCAATAATAATTTATCATAATTCTCATCATTACGTACATATCCAACTAATTTACACTAACAGCAGATTTATGGGTAAACAAGGCGTGTTTTCATTTTGCAACTTTGTTATTATCTAGGTCTTGTCACCTTTACTATATTATTTAGGTAGGTACATACCTATTTAATTAAAAGTATGCATGAATCAGAAAGTCTATTCCACAAACTTAAATAGCAATGTTCTAGTTATTCTCGTTTACTATTATTGGAAGGAATAATCTTGGTGCAAGTCATGAGATTACTTCACTAAAGACTGCGTCAGGCTATAAAAGTAGCCATGTAAACATTGTATAACGCCTTCATTTAATTGCATATACATGCACAAACTTATTTTTTATATTATTCTTCAACCATGTATGGCCATGACGAAGATTGATTGGAGTCACTAAACTGCGTCATAGACAAAATGGCACATTAAATAATTGACTGAAAACAAATGCGGCTGGCAGAATATAAACGTGATCGGTTTATCGAACATCGAGTCCTCATCTGAAATCGCATCGTCGCGTCGCGCCAGTATCGCGAGTCACTTAGTTATTAAGTAGTTAAGTGTGAACGCCGCTCAAGATCGCCCTTTATCAGTAGACGGGTAACGACGTACATTGGCGAGTACCGTGCAGCGGCCAGATAAAGGATTTGCAGTTTGTTTATGCGTTGCATCGGCGGCGTGAGAAGCAAGCGGGGCGCGGCAGTGCGATCGCGTTGCCTCCGTCGATGCACGTGTGTCTCGCCGGTGCGCAGTACTCGCTCGACTACGACTGAGAACAGACCATGGCTGAATGGTCTATCCGGGATCTCGATGATCCTAAAAATCAACGTTTGCAATATACACCCAAAAATATAAAGAAGCCGGAGCAGAAAGTGCCCCAATGTATTCCGCCGCCGCAAGCGCAACCCTGCATGACCCTACCTGCCAACATGGCCCTGCATTTAGCGCCACAGCATCAGTACCCAAAGGGGTAAGTAAACCGGGAATTCGATGGATTTATATTTAGTATGGAAGATTTTCTTATATTTTTTTAAACGTTTAGCTACAATTTTCACCGTGTAAATTTAGTTAAGAATCTACAATGCATTGCAATGTGACTTATGATTAACTTTTAGTTTAGAATCTATTTATGTAATGTATGCTAAATGGATACTTATTTATGTTCTGCCATACTCTAATAATAATAGACTCTGCACTTCCTAATTTATTGATATGATAAAAGCGAAACATTGTAAGCTCTATTTATAATTCAATTTCACGTTTAGAATATGGAACAATATCGGAACATAAATACATTTTACTGTTAAATATACTGAATTTATTTAAATTAGTGAGAATGTGCGCAGGGATGCTATATATATATAGAAATTAGTCTAATATTAAATTAAATTAAATATGTTTTAATTATTTTGATAAATACTGAGCGAACCGAATTGAACAATATTTTTTATTTTTATGTAAACTATATCGGTAACTTTACTGCGAAAAATCTACTACAAATATATTTATCGCGTGTGTGTATGCGTGTATGTATGTAATAAAATACGCGTGTGTGTATGCGTGTATGGATGTGATAAAATATTGCAAAAATCAACATTACCTAGCTTAATTTAATAAGTCCACATGGCAGTGGCGAACGTTCTTATTGTATGATTCCTCTCCCCTTTTCATACTTTACATACTTTTCATACTTGTTATGTTAATATATCAGTTTCCTGTTTTTTCCCACTCAATGGTTATCACATTAATATGTAACTAGGATGTATTAAAAAACGCGTTACGTTTTCTATAGGTCTGTCATTACTTCTGAATCTCGCAGGACTAAACATTACAGATAACCTTAATTACCTAGGCGTATGGTCAGTCTATCGATGGGTGGCCCCTAAAATAATAATATAATAATAACCTGGGACATTATTGACACACCGCCACCTGATCCCAAACTAAGCAGAGCTTGAACTATGGAAACCACTTAACAGATATATATAGTACTTTTCTTTTGTAAATGCAGACTTATATAGATAATTACACCCAGACTTAGGACCAACAGACATGTTCAGGCACACAAATATCTGTCCTGGGAGGGAATCGAACTCACGACCTGCCGCGTGAAAGGCAAGTTTTTAGCAACCACGCCAAGGGGACCGTCGATGATTATACTATGAGAGTCTTCACCCTTTGGAGGCCACATTAAGCTGCTCTACCGGGCTAAAGGCAGTAGAGCACACTCACGGAATATTTTTTTAAATATGTTATCCTATCATGGTCTGATAAAACTATTAGGTTTAAATAGTATATATTTAATATCAAATATGTTTTTAGAGTTCCGTACCCAAAGGGTAAAATTGGGCTAAGGCTCTCTCATCTTCTCATGAACCGTGATAGTTAGACGGTTGAAATTTTTAAACATGATGTATTTCTGTTGCCGCCTTAACAACAAATACTAAAAAACAAAATAAAATAAATATTTAAAGGGGGTTCCAACCTTACAGACGTGAATTTTTTGCTCGTTTTTATAGATATTTGCACGTGCGCGGAGAGTGTTCACCCTTTGGAGGCCACATTAAGCTGCTCTTCCGGGCTAAAGGCAGTAGAGCACACTCACGGAATATTTTTTTAAATAAGTTATCCTGTCATGGTCTGATAAAACTATTAAGTTTAAAAGCTTCCACATATATTTAATATCAAATATGTTTTTAGAGTTCCGTACCCAAAGGGTAAAATTGAGCTAAGGCTGTATCTCATGAACCGTGATAGTTAGACGGTTGAAATTTTCACACATGATGTATGCCGCTATAACAACAAATACTAAATAACAAAACAAAATAAATATTTAAGGGCCCATACAACAAACGTGAATTTTTTTGCTCGTTTTTATAGATATGCGTACGTGCGCGAGTCCGACTCGCACTTGGCCGGTTATTTAACCAAGGCGGCATGGACCAGTAAGGCCAACCTGGCGATTTGGTCCCTACCGTATCGCGGGTTGCGTGACCGATAGATTACTAAAGTCTTAAGTTTGAACATACTACTCTGTAAAGAAAGTACCGGGAAAAGATCAATAATATACTAAATGTTTGTTATTAATCCAAATTTATTTTATCACCTTCAAAGTATGCTCCTTCAGAAACGATACACTTAAGCCAACGAATAATGCATTCATCAAAACATTATTTAAACGCTGCTTTCGGAATTGAGTTCAGTTCTCGCCGCGAATTCTCCTTTATGTCTTCTACCGATTGAAAACGGGTACCACGAAGTGGTAATTTGAGTTTAGAAAAAAGAAAGAAGTCAGCTGGAGCCATATCTGGTGAATATGGTGGTAGGTGGTAGTTGGCTGGATGGTATTTGTTGAGTGTTTGGTCAAAAATTCGTTCACAATGATGGCCTTGTGCGAAGGCGCATTATCGTGGTGCAAAATCCAAGAATTTTCTTTCCACAAATCTGGCCGTTTTCGTCGAATTAGCTCTCTTAAACGCCGCATAACACTCAAATAATATTCTTTATTTACCGTTCGACCTCCCGGTAAGAATTCAGAGTGCACAACACCGCGATAGTCAAAGAAAACAGTCAACATGACTTTGACTTTTGATCGACTTTCGCGTGGTTTTTTCGGTTTCGGTTCAGTTGGAAGGCGCCACTCCGAAGCTTGTTGACTATTTTGCATGTCAAACTCGTAAACCCATGTCTCGTCACCAGTAACAATGCGTTTCATGAATGTTGGGTCGGAATTGACTCGTTCTACCATGTCCTCAGCGACTTTCATGCGATTGAGTTTTTGGAGAAAATTCAGATCTTTTGGGACTAGCCGAGCGGCAACATGTTTCATACCCAAATGGTTAGCTAAAATGGTACGAATCTACTCGTGAGATACAGAAAGTTCGGCGGCTATCTCTCTCAGAGTTGAATGAGGATTTTCAGTCACTATTTCCTTCACTTTTGCGATGTTAACTTCAGTTGCAGACGTTGATGGCCTACCAGAGCGAGGCAAATCTTTCATCACACATCTCGACCGCTTTTGAACGCTTTGAACCACTCATAAGCACGAGTTTTTGATAAAGTCGATTCACCGTAAGCCTTCTGTAACATTTTCAGTGACTCCGAACACGTAATTCCATTAGCGATGCAAAATTTAAGACAAACTCTTTGTTCGATATTTTTGTCCATTATGAAATTCGCAATGCACACTATATATGATATTACTAAAACCAGCACTGTATTTAATATAAATAACAGATACACTCAAACTCCGCGCCAAAATGGAAAACAGTTGTGCCAATCTAACAACAACAAAAAAAACAAAAATTTGAATTTGGAACCATAAACAAATCATCCATTCCCGATACTTTTTGACTGAATGTATAATAGAATTAAACCAGGCACGTTTGTTTTGGTTTAAAAGGAAAAGGATCACGAAAAAAATTCGAATTTCAAAAAAATTCAACACAAATTAACGTAGGTTAATAAATATATAGCAAAGGCAATGGTATGGAAAATGATAATTATGTATTAAATACTGATGTCCAAATTGTTAATGACCCCGAAAAAAGACTTAGACATTATTGTGAACCAATTTCACTAAAGTCTTTATGACAATTATTTTCGTAAAAGCTTCCTCGTCTATCGTTATCAAAGATTTTATAAAACTTGTCCTTTCAGACCAATTAAAAATATCTACTATTATTTCTATATATAAAAAGGCTAACAATAATAATAATATCCTGGTACATTATTCACTCACGGCCATCTGATCCCAAACTAAGCGGAGCTTGTACTATGGTAACCAGATAACCGATATACTACTTTTCTTATGTAAATACATACTTATATAGATAACTACAGGGACAAAGAGACATGTTCATGCACAAAAATATCTGTTCTGGGAATGAGAATCGAACCCACGACCAGCGTGAAAAGCAAATATTAGCCAACCAGCCTTAACCCGAATTTAAGAATTAAAGTCTATGCACGTTATTTGGTGTAAAGTTATGAAACTAAATAAATACTGGCCAGTTTTAAATTATTTTGAAGAAAACTTATTTCGTTAACCTTTTTGAACGATTCTAAATTTTAAATTGAAAAAATAAATTAAAAACAAAAGATTAACGCGGCATAATGGTAGCGGCAGTAGATTTTGGCTATTTTTTCGTGCTAAATTTAAGTTTTAGAACAAGTTATCGCAGCGGCGCCATTTAATGAGAGAGGAAATGTTACGGGCAGTAGGCATGCTCCAAGCTGGGGCTACTCAACGGAGATTGGAACAAGACCAAGTAACAAAGAGTGCTCGTGTGGCGCAGCGGCTAAGACAGTCGCCTCCCTCCTTCCTGTCGCGGGTTCGAGTCCCGCGCCGGACAACTATTTGTGTATCCCATAAATAATTGTTCTTAGTCTGAATTTAATTTGTGTCCGTTTATTATTATTATATGATTGCGCGACACAGGGCGTTGTCTTAAAAAAAACAAAGTACTTCATATCTAGGGTCAATTTATCGTGCTTCTGGTGAATTAGCTGAAAGACACCCAGGCGGGAAACGCATAACCACTCAACCAAAAGGCCGATATTTGCAAGTTAGCACGAGAAGGAAACCAAATGTTACCGCCATGCAGTTGGTTCAGAGGCTCCAGTCAGAGCACCGGTTGCGTGTGGGTGATCAAACTGTGAGTCTGCACGAAGCTAACTTTTATGCTCGCAGACCGCTTCATACTCCAGCCCTACGCCAAGGAAAACGTGGTCGATGACTAGAGTGGGCTCGTGAACATTTCAACTCTGGGAAGATAAACAGTGGTCTGTAGTGGTGTTTACCGCTGAGTCCCAGTTCGGTTTCCATTCCGATACACGTAGAGTACGTGTTTGGCGAGTTCCGGGTCGCGAGAGCCGTCTGCAGCATCCTCAGGAAGTCCATTAATACCACGGCGGGGCAGTTATGGTTTTTACACCACAGCAAGACTTGTATAACTTAATCCAAAGCATGAAAAACCGTTGCAGCATCGTGATTAACGTCATGGGTGGTTTTATTGACTACCAATTTTTCACATGACTGTAAAAAACAGAATAATTTTTCCTTATTTCACACTTTTTCTTGAGAAACACATTCATTGTTAGTTTTATCATTATTTTATGTTTTTTCTTTATATGAATAAAAAATTGTTTACTCAAAAAATATTGTTTTCTTTAATTCTGGAGTGTAGTCTGATAAATGAGCTTTATAAAAATACTGGCTAGTATACGCGACTTCTTTCGCGACAAATTTGAATGATGGCCAATGTAGCTGCTTACTTCTAGATTAATCTGAAAAATATAACTTTAAAAACAAATTAGCAATGCAATATAAATTTAAGAAATCTTTAAAATAACCTACGTAAAAAAAAAAGGAAAGACTACTTTGCTACTGTTATTAAAAAAAACCCGTTATCATTAACCAAAAAAATAAAAAATACGTATCAATTGTCCTTAAGGATAGCCATTAAGTCAAATAAAGTAAAATAAAAATCAACGATGCATTAATCACAAAGGTAACTCCCATTAGATTAGGTTGCGACAACGGCATTGATAGGTCTAATACCACATTTTCTGAACGAAACCATAGCGCGATCTAAAACGATGAGCCATCTACTAACAAAAATATAAACTTGCAAAGCGGTAGAATTTAAGATGTGTACATATTTTTTGGGTGAGATTTAGGCGATCACCTGTTGATTCAGTTTTGGAATACCTTTTATTTCAAGCATTTATTTATTTTTACCGATATGCCAAATAAGTTCCGCGATCTGAAACGATATTAACGCCATCAAGTTACAAAATTGAACGTACATCGTTGAACTTGTAGAGCAGCAAAATTAAGATGATTTTTTGGGTGCGATCATCTCGACACCAACAACGGCATCTCGAATTTTAGGTTAATTTGTTTATTATCCCAATTAGATTAAAAAGTCATTTTTTAAGTTGTTATAAAAATTATACAATAGTTACAAATCTTATAAAACGCTAAGTCTTTACTTAGACAACGACGACTACGACATTTTAAGCAACTTGGCATAAAAAAACGAATTTATCTAAAATTCGAGTTATTCATGCGTTTAACTTCAAGTCGCATTTTGTTATAGAAACTTTCATCCCCTATCTTACGTGTTTAGGGGTGGAATTCTCAAAAATTCTGAAATATATATTTAATTTTTTAACTGAAAGGCCATATAAGAATTTCCATGAATTCACCTTAAAAAACGTCACACGTTTTTTATTTTCCTAAAACCTGATACACATTTTTATTATATTGTTACTGAAAGGCTTGAAGTTACAATGCATGAAAGTTGAAGTCAAACCCATAAAAATTGGTATTTGCAGTTTTTATGGGTTTAACTTCAAATATCTCGCATTTTTCATACAAACCCTATTTTACGCCCTAAGGGGTGGAATTCCCAAAAATCAAAAAAAAAATATTATTAATTCTTAACTAAAATGCCAAATACCAATTGTCATGTGTTGTAACTTCAAGTCGCATTTACATAGTTATTTACATCCCCTATTTTACGCCGTTAGAGGTGGTATACTCAAAAATTCTGAAATATAGATTTTTAATTTTTAACTGAAATGCTAAATACCAACTTTCATGCGTTTAACTTAAAAATTGGTACATTTTTCATACAAACTTACTTCCCTTATTTTTCGCCCTTGGGAGTGGAATTTCCAAAAATCCTGAAACACATATTCTATATCTTTAACTGGAAGTCCAAATACCAATTTTCATGCCTTTATCTTCAAAAACGGCAAAGTTTCATACTAATTTTGCACCCCCGTTTTACCCCCTTAGGGATTGAATTTCAAAAAGTCCTTCCTTATTCCTTGTCTACATTATAAAGAAAACATCTGTGCAAAATTTCAGCTTTCTAGGTTCAAGGGTTTGGGCTGGGCGTTGATGAGTCAGTCAGTCAGGACTTTTCTTTTTATTTATTTACTAGCTGGTGCCCGCGACTTCGTTCGCGACAATTTTGGTGATGATCAATGTAACTACTTACTTCTAGCTTAATCAAAAAATTATAACTTTTAAAAGAAATAAGCAATATAAATTTAAGAAATCTTAACCTATAAATACCTAACCTAGCTAAGAAATAATCTAAAGACAACTTTACTACTGTTATTTAAAAAAAGGACCCGATATCAAAACAAATCAAAGAATGCATATTAATTGTCCTTAAGTAAAGTCAGTAAGTCAAATAAAGTGAAATAATAATCAACGATGCATTAATCACAAAGGTAACTCCCATTAGATTGGGTTGCGACCACGGCATTGATAGGTTTAATATCACATTTTGTGAACGAAACCATAGCGCGAGCTAAAACGATGGTTACACCATCTACTAAAGAAATATAAACTTGTAAAGCGGTAAAATTAAGATGTGTGCATATTTTTTGGGTGAGATTTAGGCGATCATCTATTGATTCAGTTTTGCACTACCTTTTATTTCAAGCATTTATTTATTTTAACAGATATGCCAAATAAGTTCTGCGATCTGAAACGATATAAACGCCATCAAGTTACAAAATGTTGAACTTGTAGATCAGTAAAATTAAGATAATATTTTTGGATGCGAATTTATACTACGCTAACTCGAATTTTAGGTAAATGCTTTTTTTATCCCAATTTGATTAAAATGTAGTTTATTTTAATTTGTTACAAATATTACCAAAAAAAGAATTTACAAATCTTATAAAATCTCTACTTAGACAACAACGATAAAATGTAGTTTATTTTAATTTGTTACAAATATTACCAAAAAAAAGAATTTACAAATCTTATAAAATCTCTACTTAGACAACAACGACCACGACATTTTAAGCAAATTGGCATAAGAAACGAGTTTCTCTAAATTTGAGTTGGCGTAAATTGTTGGTCGGTTTCGATTCAGTATTCAGTATTCTCTATTTCGTAAACATAGGTACATATTACATGAGTGTTATACAGGTATAAAGGTAACCCGATATGTTTTGCCAACTTAATGACGTACAAAATTTAAATGTAAGAAGTATCTTAACCTAGATTAAATTTAATAACAGTCATGAAATTCATTAAACTATGTCAGCGTTTTGTTAACAATTAAAAGTCTTAAATTAATAGATCGGACCCTCGTATCGCTCTTTGTCATTCATGAAATCTGTGATGGAGTAATAACACTTATTCACTAGATATTCATTCAAATATTTTTTAAATGACTCTGGACATTCTTTGCGCCTAATAGCCAGAGGTATGTTATTATATACTTTAGATGCCATACCAAGTACGCTTTTTGCAATTAAGGCTGTGGTGTGTGGGGCCCCGCGTATGGTATTTACATGACGTCTAGAATTGAGAGATTCAAATAAATGCATATTACCTTTTACAAATACTTCCATTTCGAATATATACATCGAAGGTGGAGTAATATTTTTAATTCTTGAAAGAACGGTGCACGAACTTGAAAGAACGATCAGTTTGCAGATTGTAGTTTGCAGAAAGAGCGTATACATTTCTTCTGTGCTTTAAAAACCACTTCTCTATCAGTTGAGTTACCCCAATAAATTATGCCGTATCTTATGTTAGAAGCGACATATGCATTGTATGCAACCAATACAGTGCTGCAATTTACGGTTTTCGATAATTTGTATAGAGCGTACGCAAATTGATTAAGTTTTTTTCATAAATAATCTATGTGATCCTTCCAAGTTAAGTGACAGTCTACTATAAGTCCTAGAAATTTAGCAGTATCTGTTTCAGAAATTGATTTAGTGTCATATTTAATTGTCAAGTTAGGTTTGTTAGTTTTTTGGTTAAAAGTCATTATTTTAGTTTTGTCGAGATTTATTTTTACATTGTTATTTAATAGCCATTCAATCACGTTCTTGAGATCATTGTTCTAATAAGTTAAGATTATTACCCGAAAATAGGATCGTGCTGTCATCAGCAAAAAGGATCATTTTATTATTGCAAACGGTGGGCATATCATTTATGTACATGTTGAATAATAGCGGCCCAAGTATGCTACCTTGGGGAATACCGTATATAATCGTTCTGGGACTAGATTCATATAGGGTATCAGTTTTTGTTAGTAAGCTGACTCTATTGACAGATGTAACTTGGATTCGGTTTGTCAAGTAAGATTTTATGAGTTGTTTATCGATCAATTGAATCAGTTATGGATTACCTTTTTTAACAACAAATTATTCCCTGGATTGCTTTATTTTTAACTGAAATACCAATTTACATGCGTTTAACTCAAAAAAAAAACAGAAAAAACAGAAAAAACAAAGAAACATACAAACTTACATCCCCTATTTGAGTCGACCTTAGGGGTGGAATTTCCAAAAATCCTGAAATGTATAATTATAACATTTAAATGAAAGGGCTAATACCAATTTTCATACGCTTACCTAAAAAAATGTCACATTTTTCATACAAACTTCCATCCCCTATTTTTCACCCTTAGGGGAGGAATTCTGGAATATCCTGAAATATATATTTTTAATTTTTAACTGAAATGCCAAATACCAATTTTCATGCGTTTACCTTAAAAAATGACACATTTTTCATACCAACTTACATCCCCTATTTGTCATCCTTAGGGGTGGGTATTTTTATTTATGACTGAAAGGCCAAATACCAATTTTCATGGGCTTAACTTCAAAAATGTGGCATTGTTCAAACAAACTTACCACCCCCTATTTTACGCCCTAAAGGGCTGGAATTCCCAAAAATCCTGCATTACATATTTTTAATTGAAATACCAATTTTCATGCGTTTAACTCAAGTCCCAGTTTACATAGAAACTAACACCTCCTATTTTACGCCCTTAGGGGTGGAATTCTCAAAAAAATCTGAAATGTTTATTTTTCATTTTAACTGAAATGCCAAATACCAATTTTTATGCGTTTCACTTAAAAATTGTCACATTTATCATACAAACTTACCCCCTAATTTACGTTCTTGGGGCTGGAACTTCCAAAACTTCAGAAATACTTTTTTTTAATTTTTAACCAAAAGGCCAAATACTAATTTTCATGCGTTTAACTTAAAAATTGACAAATTTTCATAAAAACTTACATCCCCTATTTTTCGCCCTTGGGGGTAGAATTTCCAAAAATCCTGAAAGACGTAATTTTTTATTTTTAACTGGAAGGCCAAATACCTACCAATTTTCATGCCTTTAACTTCAAAAACGGCAAAGTTTCATACTAACTTTGCACTGTATGAAACTTTGCACCGCCGTTTTACCCCTTTAAGGGTTGAATTTCGAATAATCCTTCCTTATTCTTTGTCACAGTATAAAGAAAACATTTGCACAAAATTTCAGCTTTCTAGGTCCAAGGGTTTGGGCTGGGCGTTGATGAGTCAGTCAATCAGTCAGGACTTCTCTTTTTATTTATATAGATATAGACATATACATTTTGTATGTTATTTTAATGCATTTTGAGTAAATTGAGCAAATCCAAAATAAACCCCATACAGTGTTGATGTGTGTATTATATCATCGGTGGTAGTTGGACGGATGTACAATGTGCACGGGAGGGATTGCACTCTTGGCTGGCTTGGAGATTGTGGCGTTCACGATTGTCGCAAGTCAGCTATTGACATTTAAGCCTGATTCTCGGTCTTCGTGGAACACTGCCTGGTTCTTGGGTCCTGGGTTCCACTCCCACCCGTACTGAAATCAATATTATTATTTTTAAAGATGTCTGAAACGTAATAAAGACTAAACGAAATCCCTTGAAATAAAACATAGATTGAAAATTGATTTGACAACAATTATTTGCAACGATGCATTAATCACAAAGGTAACTCCCATTAGATTAGGTTGCGACAACGGCATTGATAGGTCTAATACCACATTTTCTGAACGAAACCATAGCGCGATCTAAAACGATGAGCCATCTACTAACAAAAATATAAACTTGCAAAGCGGTAGAATTTAAGATGTGTACATATTTTTTGGGTGAGATTTAGGCGATCACCTGTTGATTCAGTTTTGGAATACCTTTTATTTCAAGCATTTATTTATTTTTACCGATATGCCAAATAAGTTCCGCGATCTGAAACGATATTAACGCCATCAAGTTACAAAATTGAACGTACATCGTTGAACTTGTAGAGCAGCAAAATTAAGATGATTTTTTGGGTGCGATCATCTCGACACCAACAACGGCATCTCGAATTTTAGGTTAATTTGTTTATTATCCCAATTAGATTAAAAAGTCATTTTTTAAGTTGTTATAAAAATTATACAATAGTTACAAATCTTATAAAACGCTAAGTCTTTACTTAGACAACGACGACTACGACATTTTAAGCAACTTGGCATAAAAAAACGAATTTATCTAAAATTCGAGTTATTCATGCGTTTAACTTCAAGTCGCATTTTGTTATAGAAACTTTCATCCCCTATCTTACGTGTTTAGGGGTGGAATTCTCAAAAATTCTGAAATATATATTTAATTTTTTAACTGAAAGGCCATATAAGAATTTCCATGAATTCACCTTAAAAAACGTCACACGTTTTTTATTTTCCTAAAACCTGATACACATTTTTATTATATTGTTACTGAAAGGCTTGAAGTTACAATGCATGAAAGTTGAAGTCAAACCCATAAAAATTGGTATTTGCAGTTTTTATGGGTTTAACTTCAAATATCTCGCATTTTTCATACAAACCCTATTTTACGCCCTAAGGGGTGGAATTCCCAAAAATCAAAAAAAAAATATTATTAATTCTTAACTAAAATGCCAAATACCAATTGTCATGTGTTGTAACTTCAAGTCGCATTTACATAGTTATTTACATCCCCTATTTTACGCCGTTAGAGGTGGTATACTCAAAAATTCTGAAATATAGATTTTTAATTTTTAACTGAAATGCTAAATACCAACTTTCATGCGTTTAACTTAAAAATTGGTACATTTTTCATACAAACTTACTTCCCTTATTTTTCGCCCTTGGGAGTGGAATTTCCAAAAATCCTGAAACACATATTCTATATCTTTAACTGGAAGTCCAAATACCAATTTTCATGCCTTTATCTTCAAAAACGGCAAAGTTTCATACTAATTTTGCACCCCCGTTTTACCCCCTTAGGGATTGAATTTCAAAAAGTCCTTCCTTATTCCTTGTCTACATTATAAAGAAAACATCTGTGCAAAATTTCAGCTTTCTAGGTTCAAGGGTTTGGGCTGGGCGTTGATGAGTCAGTCAGTCAGGACTTTTCTTTTTATTTATTTACTAGCTGGTGCCCGCGACTTCGTTCGCGACAATTTTGGTGATGATCAATGTAACTACTTACTTCTAGCTTAATCAAAAAATTATAACTTTTAAAAGAAATAAGCAATATAAATTTAAGAAATCTTAACCTATAAATACCTAACCTAGCTAAGAAATAATCTAAAGACAACTTTACTACTGTTATTTAAAAAAAGGACCCGATATCAAAACAAATCAAAGAATGCATATTAATTGTCCTTAAGTAAAGTCAGTAAGTCAAATAAAGTGAAATAATAATCAACGATGCATTAATCACAAAGGTAACTCCCATTAGATTGGGTTGCGACCACGGCATTGATAGGTTTAATATCACATTTTGTGAACGAAACCATAGCGCGAGCTAAAACGATGGTTACACCATCTACTAAAGAAATATAAACTTGTAAAGCGGTAAAATTAAGATGTGTGCATATTTTTTGGGTGAGATTTAGGCGATCATCTATTGATTCAGTTTTGCACTACCTTTTATTTCAAGCATTTATTTATTTTAACAGATATGCCAAATAAGTTCTGCGATCTGAAACGATATAAACGCCATCAAGTTACAAAATGTTGAACTTGTAGATCAGTAAAATTAAGATAATATTTTTGGATGCGAATTTATACTACGCTAACTCGAATTTTAGGTAAATGCTTTTTTTATCCCAATTTGATTAAAATGTAGTTTATTTTAATTTGTTACAAATATTACCAAAAAAAGAATTTACAAATCTTATAAAATCTCTACTTAGACAACAACGATAAAATGTAGTTTATTTTAATTTGTTACAAATATTACCAAAAAAAAGAATTTACAAATCTTATAAAATCTCTACTTAGACAACAACGACCACGACATTTTAAGCAA
This sequence comes from Pseudoips prasinana, assembly GCA_951640165.1. NCBI lineage: Eukaryota > Metazoa > Arthropoda > Insecta > Lepidoptera > Nolidae > Pseudoips > Pseudoips prasinana. The sequence continues at coordinate 19,674,917 of OX621234.1, read as the reverse complement.
ATTGGCATAAGAAACGAGTTTCTCTAAATTTGAGTTGGCGTAAATTGTTGGTCGGTTTCGATTCAGTATTCAGTATTCTCTATTTCGTAAACATAGGTACATATTACATGAGTGTTATACAGGTATAAAGGTAACCCGATATGTTTTGCCAACTTAATGACGTACAAAATTTAAATGTAAGAAGTATCTTAACCTAGATTAAATTTAATAACAGTCATGAAATTCATTAAACTATGTCAGCGTTTTGTTAACAATTAAAAGTCTTAAATTAATAGATCGGACCCTCGTATCGCTCTTTGTCATTCATGAAATCTGTGATGGAGTAATAACACTTATTCACTAGATATTCATTCAAATATTTTTTAAATGACTCTGGACATTCTTTGCGCCTAATAGCCAGAGGTATGTTATTATATACTTTAGATGCCATACCAAGTACGCTTTTTGCAATTAAGGCTGTGGTGTGTGGGGCCCCGCGTATGGTATTTACATGACGTCTAGAATTGAGAGATTCAAATAAATGCATATTACCTTTTACAAATACTTCCATTTCGAATATATACATCGAAGGTGGAGTAATATTTTTAATTCTTGAAAGAACGGTGCACGAACTTGAAAGAACGATCAGTTTGCAGATTGTAGTTTGCAGAAAGAGCGTATACATTTCTTCTGTGCTTTAAAAACCACTTCTCTATCAGTTGAGTTACCCCAATAAATTATGCCGTATCTTATGTTAGAAGCGACATATGCATTGTATGCAACCAATACAGTGCTGCAATTTACGGTTTTCGATAATTTGTATAGAGCGTACGCAAATTGATTAAGTTTTTTTCATAAATAATCTATGTGATCCTTCCAAGTTAAGTGACAGTCTACTATAAGTCCTAGAAATTTAGCAGTATCTGTTTCAGAAATTGATTTAGTGTCATATTTAATTGTCAAGTTAGGTTTGTTAGTTTTTTGGTTAAAAGTCATTATTTTAGTTTTGTCGAGATTTATTTTTACATTGTTATTTAATAGCCATTCAATCACGTTCTTGAGATCATTGTTCTAATAAGTTAAGATTATTACCCGAAAATAGGATCGTGCTGTCATCAGCAAAAAGGATCATTTTATTATTGCAAACGGTGGGCATATCATTTATGTACATGTTGAATAATAGCGGCCCAAGTATGCTACCTTGGGGAATACCGTATATAATCGTTCTGGGACTAGATTCATATAGGGTATCAGTTTTTGTTAGTAAGCTGACTCTATTGACAGATGTAACTTGGATTCGGTTTGTCAAGTAAGATTTTATGAGTTGTTTATCGATCAATTGAATCAGTTATGGATTACCTTTTTTAACAACAAATTATTCCCTGGATTGCTTTATTTTTAACTGAAATACCAATTTACATGCGTTTAACTCAAAAAAAAAACAGAAAAAACAGAAAAAACAAAGAAACATACAAACTTACATCCCCTATTTGAGTCGACCTTAGGGGTGGAATTTCCAAAAATCCTGAAATGTATAATAATAACATTTAAATGAAAGGGCTAATACCAATTTTCATACGCTTACCTAAAAAAATGTCACATTTTTCATACAAACTTCCATCCCCTATTTTTCACCCTTAGGGGAGGAATTCTGGAATATCCTGAAATATATATTTTTAATTTTTAACTGAAATGCCAAATACCAATTTTCATGCGTTTACCTTAAAAAATGACACATTTTTCATACCAACTTACATCCCCTATTTGTCATCCTTAGGGGTGGGTATTTTTATTTATGACTGAAAGGCCAAATACCAATTTTCATGGGCTTAACTTCAAAAATGTGGCATTGTTCAAACAAACTTACCACCCCCTATTTTACGCCCTAAAGGGCTGGAATTCCCAAAAATCCTGCATTACATATTTTTAATTGAAATACCAATTTTCATGCGTTTAACTCAAGTCCCAGTTTACATAGAAACTAACACCTCCTATTTTACGCCCTTAGGGGTGGAATTCTCAAAAAAATCTGAAATGTTTATTTTTCATTTTAACTGAAATGCCAAATACCAATTTTTATGCGTTTCACTTAAAAATTGTCACATTTATCATACAAACTTACCCCCTAATTTACGTTCTTGGGGCTGGAACTTCCAAAACTTCAGAAATACTTTTTTTTAATTTTTAACCAAAAGGCCAAATACTAATTTTCATGCGTTTAACTTAAAAATTGACAAATTTTCATAAAAACTTACATCCCCTATTTTTCGCCCTTGGGGGTAGAATTTCCAAAAATCCTGAAAGACGTAATTTTTTATTTTTAACTGGAAGGCCAAATACCTACCAATTTTCATGCCTTTAACTTCAAAAACGGCAAAGTTTCATACTAACTTTGCACTGTATGAAACTTTGCACCGCCGTTTTACCCCTTTAAGGGTTGAATTTCGAATAATCCTTCCTTATTCTTTGTCACAGTATAAAGAAAACATTTGCACAAAATTTCAGCTTTCTAGGTCCAAGGGTTTGGGCTGGGCGTTGATGAGTCAGTCAATCAGTCAGGACTTCTCTTTTTATTTATATAGATATAGACATATACATTTTGTATGTTATTTTAATGCATTTTGAGTAAATTGAGCAAATCCAAAATAAACCCCATACAGTGTTGATGTGTGTATTATATCATCGGTGGTAGTTGGACGGATGTACAATGTGCACGGGAGGGATTGCACTCTTGGCTGGCTTGGAGATTGTGGCGTTCACGATTGTCGCAAGTCAGCTATTGACATTTAAGCCTGATTCTCGGTCTTCGTGGAACACTGCCTGGTTCTTGGGTCCTGGGTTCCACTCCCACCCGTACTGAAATCAATATTATTATTTTTAAAGATGTCTGAAACGTAATAAAGACTAAACGAAATCCCTTGAAATAAAACATAGATTGAAAATTGATTTGACAACAATTATTTGCAACGATGCATTAATCACAAAGGTAACTCCCATTAGATTAGGTTGCGACAACGGCATTGATAGGTCTAATACCACATTTTCTGAACGAAACCATAGCGCGATCTAAAACGATGAGCCATCTACTAACAAAAATATAAACTTGCAAAGCGGTAGAATTTAAGATGTGTACATATTTTTTGGGTGAGATTTAGGCGATCACCTGTTGATTCAGTTTTGGAATACCTTTTATTTCAAGCATTTATTTATTTTTACCGATATGCCAAATAAGTTCCGCGATCTGAAACGATATTAACGCCATCAAGTTACAAAATTGAACGTACATCGTTGAACTTGTAGAGCAGCAAAATTAAGATGATTTTTTGGGTGCGATCATCTCGACACCAACAACGGCATCTCGAATTTTAGGTTAATTTGTTTATTATCCCAATTAGATTAAAAAGTCATTTTTTAAGTTGTTATAAAAATTATACAATAGTTACAAATCTTATAAAACGCTAAGTCTTTACTTAGACAACGACGACTACGACATTTTAAGCAACTTGGCATAAAAAAACGAATTTATCTAAAATTCGAGTTATTCATGCGTTTAACTTCAAGTCGCATTTTGTTATAGAAACTTTCATCCCCTATCTTACGTGTTTAGGGGTGGAATTCTCAAAAATTCTGAAATATATATTTAATTTTTTAACTGAAAGGCCATATAAGAATTTCCATGAATTCACCTTAAAAAACGTCACACGTTTTTTATTTTCCTAAAACCTGATACACATTTTTATTATATTGTTACTGAAAGGCTTGAAGTTACAATGCATGAAAGTTGAAGTCAAACCCATAAAAATTGGTATTTGCAGTTTTTATGGGTTTAACTTCAAATATCTCGCATTTTTCATACAAACCCTATTTTACGCCCTAAGGGGTGGAATTCCCAAAAATCAAAAAAAAAATATTATTAATTCTTAACTAAAATGCCAAATACCAATTGTCATGTGTTGTAACTTCAAGTCGCATTTACATAGTTATTTACATCCCCTATTTTACGCCGTTAGAGGTGGTATACTCAAAAATTCTGAAATATAGATTTTTAATTTTTAACTGAAATGCTAAATACCAACTTTCATGCGTTTAACTTAAAAATTGGTACATTTTTCATACAAACTTACTTCCCTTATTTTTCGCCCTTGGGAGTGGAATTTCCAAAAATCCTGAAACACATATTCTATATCTTTAACTGGAAGTCCAAATACCAATTTTCATGCCTTTATCTTCAAAAACGGCAAAGTTTCATACTAATTTTGCACCCCCGTTTTACCCCCTTAGGGATTGAATTTCAAAAAGTCCTTCCTTATTCCTTGTCTACATTATAAAGAAAACATCTGTGCAAAATTTCAGCTTTCTAGGTTCAAGGGTTTGGGCTGGGCGTTGATGAGTCAGTCAGTCAGGACTTTTCTTTTTATTTATTTACTAGCTGGTGCCCGCGACTTCGTTCGCGACAATTTTGGTGATGATCAATGTAACTACTTACTTCTAGCTTAATCAAAAAATTATAACTTTTAAAAGAAATAAGCAATATAAATTTAAGAAATCTTAACCTATAAATACCTAACCTAGCTAAGAAATAATCTAAAGACAACTTTACTACTGTTATTTAAAAAAAGGACCCGATATCAAAACAAATCAAAGAATGCATATTAATTGTCCTTAAGTAAAGTCAGTAAGTCAAATAAAGTGAAATAATAATCAACGATGCATTAATCACAAAGGTAACTCCCATTAGATTGGGTTGCGACCACGGCATTGATAGGTTTAATATCACATTTTGTGAACGAAACCATAGCGCGAGCTAAAACGATGGTTACACCATCTACTAAAGAAATATAAACTTGTAAAGCGGTAAAATTAAGATGTGTGCATATGTTTTGGGTGAGATTTAGGCGATCATCTATTGATTCAGTTTTGCACTACCTTTTATTTCAAGCATTTATTTATTTTAACAGATATGCCAAATAAGTTCTGCGATCTGAAACGATATAAACGCCATCAAGTTACAAAATGTTGAACTTGTAGATCAGTAAAATTAAGATAATATTTTTGGATGCGAATTTATACTACGCTAACTCGAATTTTAGGTAAATGCTTTTTTTATCCCAATTTGATTAAAATGTAGTTTATTTTAATTTGTTACAAATATTACCAAAAAAAGAATTTACAAATCTTATAAAATCTCTACTTAGACAACAACGATAAAATGTAGTTTATTTTAATTTGTTACAAATATTACCAAAAAAAAGAATTTACAAATCTTATAAAATCTCTACTTAGACAACAACGACCACGACATTTTAAGCAAATTGGCATAAGAAACGAGTTTCTCTAAATTTGAGTTGGCGTAAATTGTTGGTCGGTTTCGATTCAGTATTCAGTATTCTCTATTTCGTAAACATAGGTACATATTACATGAGTGTTATACAGGTATAAAGGTAACCCGATATGTTTTGCCAACTTAATGACGTACAAAATTTAAATGTAAGAAGTATCTTAACCTAGATTAAATTTAATAACAGTCATGAAATTCATTAAACTATGTCAGCGTTTTGTTAACAATTAAAAGTCTTAAATTAATAGATCGGACCCTCGTATCGCTCTTTGTCATTCATGAAATCTGTGATGGAGTAATAACACTTATTCACTAGATATTCATTCAAATATTTTTTAAATGACTCTGGACATTCTTTGCAGGTATGTTATTATATACTTTAGATGCCATACCAAGTACGCTTTTTGCAATTAAGGCTGTGGTGTGTGGGGCCCCGCGTATGGTATTTACATGACGTCTAGAATTGAGAGATTCAAATAAATGCATATTACCTTTTACAAATACTTCCATTTCGAATATATACATCGAAGGTGGAGTAATATTTTTAATTCTTGAAAGAACGGTGCACGAACTTGAAAGAACGATCAGTTTGCAGATTGTAGTTTGCAGAAAGAGCGTATACATTTCTTCTGTGCTTTAAAAACCACTTCTCTATCAGTTGAGTTACCCCAATAAATTATGCCGTATCTTATGTTAGAAGCGACATATGCATTGTATGCAACCAATACAGTGCTGCAATTTACGGTTTTCGATAATTTGTATAGAGCGTACGCAAATTGATTAAGTTTTTTTCATAAATAATCTATGTGATCCTTCCAAGTTAAGTGACAGTCTACTATAAGTCCTAGAAATTTAGCAGTATCTGTTTCAGAAATTGATTTAGTGTCATATTTAATTGTCAAGTTAGGTTTGTTAGTTTTTTGGTTAAAAGTCATTATTTTAGTTTTGTCGAGATTTATTTTTACATTGTTATTTAATAGCCATTCAATCACGTTCTTGAGATCATTGTTCTAATAAGTTAAGATTATTACCCGAAAATAGGATCGTGCTGTCATCAGCAAAAAGGATCATTTTATTATTGCAAACGGTGGGCATATCATTTATGTACATGTTGAATAATAGCGGCCCAAGTATGCTACCTTGGGGAATACCGTATATAATCGTTCTGGGACTAGATTCATATAGGGTATCAGTTTTTGTTAGTAAGCTGACTCTATTGACAGATGTAACTTGGATTCGGTTTGTCAAGTAAGATTTTATGAGTTGTTTATCGATCAATTGAATCAGTTATGGATTACCTTTTTTAACAACAAATTATTCCCTGGATTGCTTTATTTTTAACTGAAATACCAATTTACATGCGTTTAACTCAAAAAAAAAACAGAAAAAACAGAAAAAACAAAGAAACATACAAACTTACATCCCCTATTTGAGTCGACCTTAGGGGTGGAATTTCCAAAAATCCTGAAATGTATAATTATAACATTTAAATGAAAGGGCTAATACCAATTTTCATACGCTTACCTAAAAAAATGTCACATTTTTCATACAAACTTCCATCCCCTATTTTTCACCCTTAGGGGAGGAATTCTGGAATATCCTGAAATATATATTTTTAATTTTTAACTGAAATGCCAAATACCAATTTTCATGCGTTTACCTTAAAAAATGACACATTTTTCATACCAACTTACATCCCCTATTTGTCATCCTTAGGGGTGGGTATTTTTATTTATGACTGAAAGGCCAAATACCAATTTTCATGGGCTTAACTTCAAAAATGTGGCATTGTTCAAACAAACTTACCACCCCCTATTTTACGCCCTAAAGGGCTGGAATTCCCAAAAATCCTGCATTACATATTTTTAATTGAAATACCAATTTTCATGCGTTTAACTCAAGTCCCAGTTTACATAGAAACTAACACCTCCTATTTTACGCCCTTAGGGGTGGAATTCTCAAAAAAATCTGAAATGTTTATTTTTCATTTTAACTGAAATGCCAAATACCAATTTTTATGCGTTTCACTTAAAAATTGTCACATTTATCATACAAACTTACCCCCTAATTTACGTTCTTGGGGCTGGAACTTCCAAAACTTCAGAAATACTTTTTTTTAATTTTTAACCAAAAGGCCAAATACTAATTTTCATGCGTTTAACTTAAAAATTGACAAATTTTCATAAAAACTTACATCCCCTATTTTTCGCCCTTGGGGGTAGAATTTCCAAAAATCCTGAAAGACGTAATTTTTTATTTTTAACTGGAAGGCCAAATACCTACCAATTTTCATGCCTTTAACTTCAAAAACGGCAAAGTTTCATACTAACTTTGCACTGTATGAAACTTTGCACCGCCGTTTTACCCCTTTAAGGGTTGAATTTCGAATAATCCTTCCTTATTCTTTGTCACAGTATAAAGAAAACATTTGCACAAAATTTCAGCTTTCTAGGTCCAAGGGTTTGGGCTGGGCGTTGATGAGTCAGTCAATCAGTCAGGACTTCTCTTTTTATTTATATAGATATAGACATATACATTTTGTATGTTATTTTAATGCATTTTGAGTAAATTGAGCAAATCCAAAATAAACCCTATACAGTGTTGATGTGTGTATTATATCATCGGTGGTAGTTGGACGGATGTACAATGTGCACGGGAGGGATTGCACTCTTGGCTGGCTTGGAGATTGTGGCGTTCACGATTGTCGCAAGTCAGCTATTGACATTTAAGCCTGATTCTCGGTCTTCGTGGAACACTGCCTGGTTCTTGGGTCCTGGGTTCCACTCCCACCCGTACTGAAATCAATATTATTATTTTTAAAGATGTCTGAAACGTAATAAAGACTAAACGAAATCCCTTGAAATAAAACATAGATTGAAAATTGATTTGACAACAATTATTTGTCAATATTAACGGTCACAGTAGCCTAGTTGGTAGTGCTCCTGCCTACGAAGCTGGTGGTCCTGGGTTCGAATCCCGGTAAGTGCAAATATTTGTGTGATGAGCACGAATATTTGTTTCTGGGTCATGGATGTTTTCTATGTATTTAAGTATTTATCTGTATATATAAGTATGTATATCGTCGCCTGGTACCCATAGTACAAGCTTTGCTTAGTTTGAGGCTAGGAAGATCTGTGTGACATTGTCCCTAGATATTATTATTACTATTATTATTATCAGTTCACAGTTTTATCCATTAATAAACCATAGTTTCTGCCTTTACCAGCGTAATATTGGTATATGTTTAATTTCCTTCCGATATTTAACAAACACCTATTTGATTTAATGAATTTTATTGCATATACTATTCCCGATAGTGAAGTATTAGTTTATGCAGACGATACAAATGCATTACTGTCAACGTTCAAGTATAACGCTATACATAGTAAAGACGCCAGCACTTCAAGCTACTACCTTACTGCTACTACCCTAATCTATCAAATTTCCCAAATTGAAAGTGAACCTTATACTTTTGTGATAAATTTGAAAATCTATAAAAGAAATTTGACAAATTGAGGTAGCTGGAAGTGCTGGCGTCTAGTCTGTACAAAGAGCTAGGCAGTAAAAACCATGTTTCGACTACCTCATTGATCTAGCGGTAACGTATTCATCTACAAATAATGAGATCCTGGGTTTAATCCAAAGTGAGTGAGATTCAAAGGGTCGGGCCAAAGAGTATTAAGGGGAATTTTCGTTCAAGAATATTTCTTAGTAACCACCTCGAGGCTGGAAGTGGGTGGTGATACATCTGTTTAACTCGGAAAGCATGTAAAGTTACGTGTCATGCACATAACCTCTCTCCAGGCGTGTTGACTTGCCTATCCATTGAATTGTGAGAGTGATGAAATAGAGGGTCTATTGCGCTCACATATGTGCGCTGTAATAGACTGCAGTACTGACTGCATGAATGCACGTGCGGCGTCGCCACTTTGTGTGCCAGATTCAAATTCCTTACAGGTCAACTATTTATGTGACCCATAAGTTGCTGTTCTGAGTGTGGGTGGTCCCCGCGACAGAGGGTTTAACAAACCCCGTATAGACCTTGTCTTTAAAAAAAATGTACCACGCAGATAGAAGAAGACGAAATGTTTTTATTGAACACATTGAAATAAAAATTGTACAAACCTTATACTTAATTAAAATACTATATACTACTATATACTATTGGGGGAGGCCTTTGTCCAGCAGTGGACGTCTTTCGGCTGACATGATGATGATGATGATCTATATACTACTATAACAAAATGAAATATGGTTAACACATTTCAAAGAAACAAATAACAAAGATACCTAATATTATATATGTTCAATAATATATAAATAATATAATATTTAATACAATTGATAGCTAGTCTCCATGCAAAATAATAATAGGGGCACTGTCAGTAATTTTTACTTGTTGTACGAGTTGGCATAATAACGTAGGTACCTGTTACATTTCTATAGAGAGAAAATTATCTCTCAATTTGGGTATATTTTTATGATCGGATCATCAGAATACAATAGACATATTTAACCGTTAATTAACATCTGCTGGTTGCTATAGCCTTCTAACTAGATAATATACCAAATAAGATATCCGCTATCCCCGGAAATTAGCTAAATATAAGTAATTATTTTGGTACAACAAACACCAACCACCCTCTGATTCCAAATTAGGCAGAGCCTGTACTATGGCAACCGGACAACATACACGGACATACCTATCCTACTAATATTATGAAAGAAAGTTTGTGGAATGGAATATTGAAATTTATTCAGCACTTGGGTATTACACACACAGTTACACAGTTATAATATAAGGATATTAAAAATATATGTGACGAAACAGACCGCACGGACGGACTAATTAAAAAATTTGTTGCTTTAATTACTGATTTTAAACTGTGTTTATGTAATACATTGTGAGCTTGACAAGTTCAAGTGTATGTAAATACCCAAGTGCTGAATAAATTTCATTATTTCAGTTGTACTTGTCAAGCTCACAATGCAGTACATAAACATAGTCAAATACAGTATAAAAATATAAAAAAAAATATTTTCTCCGCCGGTCTTCGTTATCACATATGTATATTTTTAGGGTTCCGTACCCAGAGGGTAAAACGGGATCCCATTACTAAGACTTCGCTGTCTGTCTCTCCGTCTGTCACCAGGCTGTATCTCATGAACCGTGATAGTGAATTTCAAATGTCTAACTAAGACATTTTCACAGATGATGTATTTTTGTTGCGGCTATAAAAACAAATACTAAAAACCAAAATAAAAATTAATATTTAAGGGGGCTCCCACACAACAAACGTAAACTATTTGCGTTTTTATAGATAATGGTACGAAACCCTTCGTGCGCGAGTCTGACTCGCACTTGGCCGATATTCTATTTATTTTTTAAAATACTTAACAAACTAACAACTAAGCTACTCTTTTTAAATTTAGAACGATTAAATTAAAATTAAATAAATGAAGACAGCAAGCAGTCGGCTAGTGCAGAAGGCGCCCAACCAGTAGCTTACTTTAAGCGACTGTAAATGTTTGTTAAAAAAATATGTTTGTTACTCTTTCACACAAAAACTATCGAATGGATTTTTATGAAACTTTGTAGCTTATATATCCGAATAACACATAGGCAATAGTTTAAAAAATCGTGTCGTGGGACACCAGATAGGAACGAAGTTCCTATATAAAAAAAAAAATTGAAGTTTTATTCCAAGTATATAGGTTAGGTTACGGTCGTTTTTTACCCGCTACTCCCCGCAACGCCCCTTAAGGAACTTCGTTCCAAAAGGTAAAAGCGGGTCAAACCGTGGGGCACAACTAGCTTTAAATAAAAATACACCCAGCCACAGAATTCATAATTGTGATTATCAAACAAAGATTTGACCTGGGTTTTTGTCTTCACTAAACCTATAGGCCTGACAAAGTCACAATTTTTAATAAAACAAAATATATCCCAGTGCATAGGTAAATTTGCTGCTAATTAAAGTAAATGTTACTTTGTAATGGGTACACAGTAAATCTATTTCATAAATACATACATTTCTGCACGGTGCCACATGTCGCATTGTTGAATTTATTTTAATATTATTTATGAAGTTGTTAGTTCATACTACAGGCTTACGAAGTTGTCGGGATAGCCAGTATATGACTTCTATCACAATTATTTAGAGTAGGTACAGTGGATGCTGTAGGGCTGTCGATAAATATTTTAATCATCATATCAGCCGAAAGACGTCCACTGCTGGACAAAGGCCTCCCCCAAAGATCTCCACAATTGCCGGTCTTGCGCTATTGGCATCCAGCAGTTTCCAGCGACCCGCACAAAATGATCGGTCCATCTTCCGGTTCGTGGTCGCCACTCGAGAGCCTTTCTGCCCCAACGGCCGTCGGTACAATCGGTCGGTATTATTTTAAACTATATTTATTTTTAATAAAGTTTACAAACAATCGATTTGAATCGTAACTGCTACCTTTCAACGGGGTTCAAAAGGATTGACCCCAACAGTATTTTTACTAAATTTATATCCTAGATCGGATCAAACTTTTACAGAACTAGCTCAGTCGACTAGTGTTGATGTCAATTTATCAGCCAATCTAGTTCAGTATACAACTTCGTTCAGCCAAGTTATGTCGAACGAATAAACTTTACCACAATAGATTCTCGTATTCCGCCAGTGCAAAGGTAACCACATGCTTCTTTTACAAGCTACAAATATTATATATAAAATGACCTGAAAAAGAGTAATGCGAATATGTAACTTCATTTGAATTGGCATTTCTTTTGTACTACAAATAAAATAGCAATTAAAATGAAATATAAATAAATATTTTAAGTTTAGGAAAATCTTCGTAGGAAAAGATCTGTTTAAATAATTTTATCTTGCTACCAACTAAAGTTTTTGTTATATTTAAAAGTTATTTAAATAGTATATACAGTTTTATATTCACTCTAGTTTCTTTCCATCCAAGCATTTGGTGATACAGGCGGTCAATTCCACCCCTCTCTGACTCTCACGTAAGCAACGTCGTCCTAGGAACGCCCTGGACGATCGTATTTATAATCAAATACGGGCGGATTCGACTTGGAATGATAAAATTAGGTCTTATCAGCCTGATGATAACATTGACATATTTAGCTAGAACTAGACTGTTTAATCGCATCCAAATACAAATATCATCTTATAGACCAGGTCTTGCACTTTGAGACGCAAATTTACATAATAAGTATTTAAGAGTTGGGAAAGGAGTAATCTTAAGGATGGGAAATGAAATTGATTATTGGTTTTATGACTATATCTGGAACAGCCCACTGTACGTCCCACGCTACCAAACATTGGCCTTCAACAGGAAAATTTGCATTTACTAATTTTATCCTTTTCACATAGCAGTGGCCAAGGCTTTATATAAGACGATACCCATTGGCATCTTTATCATTAAACAATTTTAATGAAATATTGTTTATTTACATATAGTTGTTATGGTAAATATTTGGGATGTCTTCACAAACAGTAGTATAAATCCATTTACAACACAGTTTTATTTTTGCAATGGTTTTCATACACGGTGTTCATTCAACAGCTTGTACAATCAACTAAATGTATGAATTTTCACTGCCAAATCATAGAAGACCGACACGTATTTTAAAGGGAAAATTTTTAAATTTAATACGTTCCACAGTATTTTTAGGATTAAAGTTAGACTTAAATGGCAACTGGGTTCTCATATTGAAAAGCTTCCTATGCTGTATGGATAATAAGGCTATTGTCTAATTTGGCAACAGTAAGGTTGGCATACTTTGCACACTTTCACAGGATTATCGTTTATGACAGGGTTATCCTTCTATGGGGCTCGGCTGCTGTTATAATATTTTCATATTACAAAAAATAATAGTTAAAGCTTTTACTAATCCATGATCCATGATGTCTTGTTTAAAGAGATTAATAGACTAATTGTGCCATCTGACACAATTATCAGAATATTATGTTTGTTAGGAAACATAAATAATTTCGGTAAGAAAAGTGATTACCATAACGTAAATACTAAAAGTAAACAGAAACTGCATATCAGCCTTTTGAGTTACTAAGGCCCGAAACTTCATGAAATATAGAATTAGATTTTACAAAAAGATTCCATTTTCCATTGGTGCTTAGTGTAAACCATATTAAAAATTAATCAGCCAGCACATCCAGCTACCCCAATCTGTCAAATTTATTTTATACATTTTCAACTTTATCACAAAAGCATATAGTTCACTTTTGACAGATTGGGGTAGCTAAATGTGCTGGCGTCTGTACGTCGAACGTTACTATAGCCTTAAATGTATTTTTAAGATAAAGATGTAAGGTCCTCGGTGTCTTCTGTAAACAATTCTGTGGGGGCCCTAGTTAGAGTCATATTTACTCGCTACTCTATTTATGTGTAGTAATTCATATTATTGTACATGTGTAATGCCGAAGCATTGCCATCTATATATATAAAAGGCAAACCTGACTCACTGACTTATATATCATCACAAGGCCTAAACTATAAGGGTTAGAAACTTGAAACTTTGCACAGGAGTTTCTTTTATAACGTAGAGGATTAGTCAGAAAGGATTTTTGGAAATTAATCCCTTAAGGGAGCATAATAGGGTATAAAAGTTTGTATGAAAATCCGTAATTTTTTTAGTATTTGGCCTTTCAGTTAAAAATAATAAATATACGTTTCAGGTTTTTTTGAAATTCCTCCCCTAAGGGCGTAAAATAGGGGATGTAAGTTTGTACGAAAAATGCGACATTTTTGAACTTAAATGCATGAAACTTGGTATTTGGTATTTAAGTTAAAAATTTAAAATATAATGATTCCAGGATTTTGGGAATTCCACCCTTAAGGGCTTAAAATAGGGGATGTGAGTTTATATGAAAAATGCTTCATTTTTTAAGTTAAACGCATGAAAATTGGTATTTGGCCTTGAAGTTAAAAACTTAATATATAATGATTCCAGGATTTTCAGAATTCCACCCTTAAGGGCGTAAAATAGGGCATGTAAGTTTGTATGAGAAATGGGACATTTTTAAAGTTTGTAAATTGACACATGATTTTGTAAAATCAATTAGTGTTTCCTTGCTCTTATAATGTGGGGTAGATTAGAAATGAATTAGTATATATAATGCTTATTTATACTATCATGTCTATTTCGACCTTGCTTACGTGTGTATGCTTTTGGTCTTACAGAGTCAATTTTACGTTGACACTGCTTGACAGCGAATGATGTGTATCAAAAATCAATAATTTTCTCCTTTTTTCCTCTATCTCTTGGTGCCAAATTTCAAAATTGTAGGCCAATGAAAAATCGTCTAACAAACTATACTTAAGTATGTGTTAATTAGTGAGTCAGTGAAACCTTTATTATGAAAATATGCTTTAATAGGCCGTGTTTTTTTCTGTAGCGTTATTTTTTTCTGAGTGTTGAACTTAAAACATAACTTGAGACTATGAGCCTGTAGACTTTAGTCTCACTATAAATTTTAATAAGATCATTTCTCAAACCCTTTCTGACAGAAACGGCATACAGACTTTTAAGGCCTTTCTTTATTTGTTCACATTCATTTTACAGTTTCTAAAAGTGACTCTTTGAAGTATGTTAGACTTTTTGTTGTAGATTACATTGGTAATCATTCAAATGGTCGCGGACGAAGTCGCAGGTAACAGCTACTGCAACATATAACTGGTACTCCTAATTATCTAAAATAACGATTAATTTCTTCTTTTTTAAATTACTTTTTTATCTACTTCAAAAAAGGAATGAGGTTCTTAGTTTGACTTATTTTTTGTCTGGTAGTAATCATAACACATAACGATGTGTTCTTTATGTCCAATGTATTTGTTCTGTTCAAGGTGTACAATGAACAATGTCTAACTTTCTATCAATATTAAATAAATACAATCTAAGTTTTCTGGGCGAATATCGCTTTTTTGGGTATACCTAAATAGGAATATCTAAAAAAACGATACGTAAGTAAGTAGGTATTAACTTAACTACGAGAAGCCGCCATTTGCTATCAAGTCAGAATCATCAAAGGTGTGTTTTATAAAGGATATTTCATCAATAGGCTTCCAAGCTGATCGGCTTCATTTTTAAAATAAATCATTCTTCGCCACTGTTATGTAGATTATAATAAACGTACTCGTGTCTATATAACCCAATGCCAAATCAATGGTCTAGACAAGTCCAATTTTTATCTAAGTGGTCCTCGAAATTATTGTTACGTTTATTTTTGGCTGTTTTTACAGTATTTTTGCCGGGACCGACTTACACTTAACGAGCTCATTCAATTCGTTTGTATGTAAGACGGTAGCTATGACTTAATTATTATATAAAGGCCCTGATGTAAGATTAGATAAATAAATAAAAATCTCCACACACATGGAGAAACCAACGTCGATTTAAATTTTTAACTTCTTTTTAGAACTAGTTGTTTTATTTATTATTTGTAAAATCACAATTTTGCATAGCAGTCATTAGATAATTTCTTTGATAATATTTAATCTATTTAGCAATACACCCTAAAAACCAACTATAGATGGTAATGACTGCTATGCACAAATGGGGTTTTACACATCACACTAATAGATATTATAAAGGCGAAAGTTTGTGAGTGTGTATGTTTGTTACTTCTTTACGGCTGGAGCGATAGTAATAAAATTTTGTATGGAGTTAGCTGACATCCTAGATGAACACATAGGCTATAGAATAGAATAGAAAGGCTAAAATTTATAAAGTTTAACGTGGGTAAAAACGCGGGGTACAGCTAGTAATAAATAAAACAAATAGTTCTTCACCATCATCATATTAGCCGAAAGACGATCACAGCTGGACAAAAGCCCTAGATTTCCCTAACTATTCATGTATCGAAGCTTAGTATTATTTTAATACCACAATAAGCTGTTCTCAAGAAACAGAAACCCAATGCGGCGTGGTTAGCATCAAATTTGTGTTGGCAACACTGCTTACATATGTAATAGGGATTCTAAATATAATTTTAATAATAGTAAAATACAACCATTCGATGAATCGGTCTTCATTTGTTCTCCGTAGACTTTTTGATCTATTCCGCGCGATCATCCACCAGCTCGCTCGCCCGCGCTTAGCACTGTGTTAATTTTACGCCATAAGCTTTGTTAGACTCATTTTCTGTAACACCAACAATAGCGTTTAGCTGCTAGGATATAAACACTTGTGATCTTAGGAATTCAAACCTTATAGAGATTTTCTTAAGTTGTCAGCAGATCTTACAGCTGTGAATGTGTGTTATGGCGGTGTGAAAGCTGACTAAACCACTAATTGTAAGCGCTTTTTAGCGTGTTCACCCGCAGAGAACGAGGTCCTGGGTTCCAATTCCGGGTCGGGCCAAAAGTGATTTTGGGACTTTTCTGTAAAAAGAAAAATTTCTCAGCATCAGCTCGAAGTCTGGGAGTTGGCGGTATTATACCCCCGTGCCTCGGAGAGCACGTAAAGCCGTCGCGTCGGTCCTGTACCTGACCTCTTTCCGGTCGTGTCGCTAGGCGTCCCATCGGATCATGAGAGTGATGGAATAGAAAGTGCTCCTGTGTTTGCGCACACGCTTGAGCTCCATAATATGTCCCGCGCAGATGGCTAATCTCTATTATATTATATACATATATATATGCATGTACAGTTGACGCCACAGATACAGTATACAGGTATTACATTCGCTTTAAAATATAATATTGTACAACAAATGAATTTGCACAAGAATGTATAATAGGATGTAATATGATCCTTAGCCATAACAATAAAACTGTACACTTTGCACCTCTTAGACTGACCTGGCCACACCGACTATGGTAGGTAAAGTGCATAAGTGCATAAGTAGATATTATATGCACAGTTTAAGAAGAATAGCCTGTCCTGACACGACTTCGCCCCCTTATCTTGTAATACCAGCCTCAATGACAACTGATTTAGTTCTATTTGAATAAAACAAGTCAAGTGAAGTACATTAATTGTGAAGGAAATTTATTTTTATTCTAGCTACCCCAATCTGTCAAATTTATTTTATAGATTTTGAACTTTATCACAAAAGCATAAGGTTCACTTTCAATTGGGGGAATTTGACAGCTTGGGGTAGCTTGATGTGCTGGCGTCTGTACTTACTACTAATGAAAAAGGAAAAAACCACTTCGCAGATTACATAACAGCTGTTTATTGACTAAAGTCTAATAATAATTCACGTCGGTTTAGACTCGGTAGTTAATAATTCGGTTTTGCGCATATTTATTAATTTATTGTTTAATAATAAAAAAATGTATGTACTTGATTGACGAATTTTTTACTTACGTTCCTTGTTAATAATTTCACGTCAGTCAAAGTAGATAAGCAAGTGCATTGTATTTAAAGACCATTGTTACCATTGAACCATTGTATATAAAATTATGACCCGTCAAATTATTTTAATTTGTTAAACCCTAGCGCGGGATTGATTAGACTACAACATAGTTCAGATATAAAAATCGATTAGTTGCTTACAATATAGTTGAATGTTCTAGAAACTTTTACAATTCATTATCGCTGTCTATCAGTATATAAGCTATAAATCGCGAAACATTGTCGTTGGTATGATTTTTAAAAGAGGTTACTGGTTGATTTGTTTGTTAAGTGCGAGTTTTTAAAAATCTAATAATTTGAAAAAACAATTAGTTCATTAATAAATTTTATATAGCAATTGTATATACAAATAAGATAATGTAATATCGAATCATATTACATTATCTTATCTGTATATAAAATTGCCTTGTTATTTTAGTATATTAGTTTTACAAAAACTCTGGTTATCTCAAAAGGAAGTTTCTGTGGTTGGATCCGTTTTGCATAACTACATCCACATACAACCATAAAGTTTAAACAAAAAGTTTGTATACTTCAGTTTTGCTAAGAAGTAGGTAATTATATCTTATCAGTTGCTTCAATAATAAATAGTTGCAATTTGATTGAGAGATGTGTTAACTACTTTCTTATCACGAGTTGTAATTAATTCTGAAGTAGCTAGTCTATAATGGCTTAAGTATAAGTAAACAAGGCGCTCTTCAATACGGCCTCCGTGCTTTGGAGGGCACGGCTGTAGTCATCAGCCAACCGTCGTTAAGGCAAGTCAAAGGGCAATAGGGGAAGGGTAACCACCACCTATACGAGTAAACAAAACATGTGGCTAGTACTTGTAGGTCTTGGATGGGTCACCAAAATTCCAATTCAGTTGGAATTTGAGACCTATTTCAACAAAATATGATCTAGTTGCGTTAACATGATAAAAATCAAAATACGCCCAAATAACTCTAATCAATCTTGTCAATAATATAATTTGAATTCCTAGAAAGCCATTAAATAAGGTCTTAAAGCGTAAAATAAGCTCCTAAAATTGCCGTCCCATAAACTGATTTCTACACACTATACTTTGCAGTCCGCGTGGTCAGGTTATGGAACTCACTTCCGCCTGGCATAAGAAACTGTGACACTATCCTTATTTAAAAATCGAGTGAAATTACATTTCCCCTATATATTTTAATACATATATGTATATTTATGATAGGTATTGGTTGAATGTTTAGGACTTTTTGTGTATTTATATATGTATCTATTTAAGTTTATTAATATTCTTCTGACTATTAAATTTTTATTTAGAATAACCTGCACACAATTTCTCTTTCACACTATTTCACCCCTTGCGGGCCTGTTGGAAGAGATTTCATTACAAATAAGCAGTGGCTTTGTACTACTATCTCATTTTGTATCCTTACTTTATTCTTATTTTTATGTGTACACACGGCTACGTATCAAGCAATACATTTCCAATATAAACTGACCTGTCATTTTATGGAAATCCTATACAACGCGAGATCAGTTTATACTGGATTTGTATAACTTGATGTGTTGCCGTGTGTACATAAAATAAAAAAAAGTAATTTGTTTATATAGTACAGGGCCCCAAACCAACATTAAAATTCCATTGAAATGAAGAAGATCAGGAATAAATATTTACAAGTTACAGCTGACAATTTTCCAAAATGATGTTGTTGAATGCCATTAGTCAGGAAAAACTAAAATTTACGTGGAATATGATTGTGATTGTGTTTTATTACGCTACTAGCTGTGTCCCGCGGTTTTACCCGCGTTAAATTTTATAAATTATCATAGCTCCTCCCCCGTAGGTGATAGCGTGGTAATATGTAGCCTATATGTTGACCCGACCTCTTATTCATGCAAAATTTTAAGTAAATCCATGCAGTACTTTTTGAGTTAAGCCCGGACATACATACAGACAAACAGACACACAGACAAAATTCTAAAAATTATATTTTCAGCTTCGATATCGATTGTAGATCACGCCTCAAGTATCCTTTTTAATAAATATTCAATGTACAGTTTTGACTTTCGTACGATTTTATTATATGTATAGATAAGAACGTTTATATACTTAAGTTACTTAGTGAAAATATGTTCATGATTTTGTTGATATAATATAATAATAATAATGTCCTCCTAGCCGAATTTCGGCCACGGCGGCCAGTCTCAATGTATACTAGCCATCTGCGCGGTACATATTATAGTGTGTGCGCAAGCATAAGGGCACTTTCGATTCGATGGGATGACTAGCGACATGGAAAGAGGTTAGGTAAGTACAGGACCGACCGCTTGACGTGCTCTTCGAGGCGCGGGTGTATAATACCGCCAATCCCAGACTTCGGGCTGATCGAGATATAAAAATAAACAATATAAGATCCCTCGTTCTCTAGGGGTGAACACGCTACCGCTTGACCAACGATATAATATTGCCACTTAAAAAAAATAGTTATTATATATAAAAACATATTATGACCTGATCGTTTCAAACTTTACAGAAGGCTAAAGGGCTAGTATGAAAATTGTTGGAAATTTCCTGAAAATCTGTCTATCCATTTTGAAGTCTATAGGCAACGTGATTTCTTGCCAATGTGTTGATTTATCAGTCAACCGTTTCTTCACAATTAACAGTAACAAACATCTCAATTTGTATGGAAAATATTATACAACTCACCAACTTTCAAAAAAGTTGTTGTGTCCATCCGATCGTTTCCAATCTTTACACGATTACCCTTTGACATCATAATGTTAAGATTGGCGATATTGTCAATGATCCATAGTCGATATAAACAACGATTTATATATACAAAGTGTAATATAAATAGTGGACATAACTTTAGGATCTATCCATGGAACAGAACCAATTAATTTAACTGCACGTGTGGTGCAGCGGCTAAAACAGTCGCCTCGCCGCTTCGTGCCGCGGGTTTGAGTCCCACCCCGGATAACTATTTGTGTGATCCATAAATAGTTGTCCTGAGTCTGGATGTAAATTGTATCCATCTATTACATGTTTGTAAAGTATCTACCCCGCGACTCAGGGTGAAGATTCCCTATTGTGGGCGTTGTCTTTTCGTATATAAAAAAAAACAAATGAGTATATTAAATAAATTTCATGTCCCGTACCTGACCAAAATCCATATCACATTCTAAAATTTTTGCATTCCAACATAACTCAGCTAATAAAAACGGGTTATTTTTTGTATATTGTCAATATAGTCGCTTTAAGCTAGTTTTAGACCAGAGGTCCTCCTCTCTTGCATTCTTCTTTGTATGCATATATGCTATATATACATTTCAAAAATAAGCTGATCTGGCGTATAGGATTACCATTCAATAACAGGTCAACTTATATTGGGAATGTAACGCCTGATATGTAGCCGTGTGTACGATACGCTGACTCCATTAGCGCATGCACAAATTTGGTAGAAACGACACCCAATTACAAAATAAACACCATTGTAAACCTTTGCTACGAATTATGTAAGCTGGACTAACGAAATAACTAGTTTACTGTACTAAAATCAGATCTAGAAATATCATCAAGCAGGTAGAACAGAAACCCCCTATCGTTAAAATAGGAGACTGTTTGATAGAGCGGGTAATGGAGGCACGAAACCTTGGGGTTGTTTTGATGGTCAGTTAAAATTTGAAACACATGTTGTACAAGCTGTACAAAACTGTTTCTATCGTCTCAAGCTACTCTACCGGGTTCGCCCATACATTAGTGTTGATGTGCGGATTATGCTCTGTGAGTCTCTCATCCTCTCAAAACTAAACTATGCCGACACAATGTATGGGACATGTCTGCTTGCTCGAACTGAGAGGCTAATACAAAGAGTTCAGAACGCATGTGCTAGATTCTGCTACAATGTGCCTCCTAGATCACACATAACCCCTTATCTGAATAGTGGTAATATGCTAAAAATGATGGCTCGCAGAAAACTACATCTTGCTACTCTGCTATTTGGTGTGGTGGCAACAGGTAAACCAGGTTATCTATATAATAAATTGACTTGGTCGCATGATCAGAACTCACATAAAACTAGAGCCTCTTCGTACCTATTGATAACTCCTAAACATAGGACTAATGCGTTCCGCTTTCCGATTCGCCGCTAGTCATATCTGGAACGTTTTATTGCCGCCTCTTCGTGCGCTGCGAACAAAACATTGCTTTAAAGAACATTTCAGGACGCATTTACTCGAAAAACAAAAAACTGATCAATTGTAATTGTAACTTACTTAGGTTATGCACGTCGCTAGCCAAGGCCATAGCAAGTATTTCCGGTCTTTTTCTTATTTTATTATTAAACTGCCCGGATCATGTAAATATCACAAAACACGTGGCAAGGATCTTTCTCTTATTAAACTGCCCACATTCACATTCATATTTATCGTAATATTTTATACTTTGACAGTTTTTGATAGGTAAACACAGCAATGACGCAATACTAGTTGTTTATATTCTCTTTGATGACATTTAAAGTGGTTGGAGTCGCAACCAAACGCTACTACAGGTCGATACGCATGATAATTTTGTAATTTAATTAGTAGTTTTTTTTAAGCGCTATCGGAAGATCAGCGTTGCAGTAATTATTATTATTTACTGTAACATTTGCTGAGGTAGACGCCTTTCCTAGCTAGTACTAATAATGTTGCATGCTTCATTAGTATTATATAAACTAAACGTAATTAGTTATATTGTCTTAGATTTAAACTAAGTTAAGGATTATCTGTGCTTGTTGGGAATAAACCTTTTTTATTTATTTATTTATTTATAAAAGGTATTCGTATTTCTGGCGAAATTTTCGTCCAACGAGATGTAAGGACATTTCAATGACTAAACTAATTAGTTTAGTCTCATAAAGTAGGCGCTCATAGCTAGATGCTCTCATCGGTCCAAGATCAGCGAGGTTGAGCAACTAAGCTCGCGGTTAGTAGATGGGTGACCGCCAAAGAGGTTTCATTTCTGTCAGTCCCGGTTGTAGTCATTAGACAACAGTTGTTAAACCATGTCAGAGGCCTATTGGGGTGATTGAACAACCCTCACACTAGGATAACCAAGCCCATGCGTTAAGAAAGTAAGCAGGCAACAGATAAAGTTTCTAGAAAACATATAAGGGGTCTAATTTCCTCTTTAATACCACTTAATCACTTTTACGAATTCGTTTCTCTTGCTTAGTACGCCACAGTTACTCAAGCCACGAGTTTCTCTTAGCAGCCCAGCGTGGTGTAAACATTCTAAAAAGTTGCATACGACGTCTCCCTAGTGCAGTAAAGTGTAACATTTCTAGTTACATGTTCTACAAGTTTGTAAACTTGCATCTTGTATCTTAGTAAACATACTTGCACTCTAATGGAACATTTCGCAAAGGTATCTTTCAATGATATAAGAGTAATTATCTCTTAGAACTTATTACTTCCGCTACTGGTACATGTAATTTATCAGTTTAGAAGACGGGGTAGACTAAATGCATACATAGAAGGCAATTATATGCTCAGTTGGGCCGCATTGGATCCGGTGGTACTGTTAAAGGGCTACGGTGGGTACGCACACGAGCGCCAGTCTAATAATTCTCCCTGAATGTCCACCTCAATATCGATAGAACAAAACAGGGGCTCTACCGGATAAGTCGCCGAACATCGTTTTCGTGAATGGCGTTCAAATAATTAAAGGTTAAAAATGACTTAATCCCTCGTTAAATCGGCTCAACGTTGACAATGGATTCCGGACCATTTATGACGTGACATGTGGTGACGGAAGCCGATTTAACGATTGATTAAGTCATTTTTAAACTTTATTTATTTGAGGCGTTCAAATAAATAAAGGTTAAAAATGACTTCACGAAAACGATGTTCGGCGACTTAGCCGGTAGAGTCCCAGACTTTTAATAAATATAGATATCCATTCACACACAGCCAACTGATCCCAAACTAAGCAGAGCTTGAACTATGGAAATCACATAACGTAACTACTTCTCTTTTGGAAATACACACTTATATAGATAATTACACCTAGACACAGGACAAACAGACATGTTCATGTACACAAATATATTTCCTGGGTGGAATCGAACTCGCGGCCTAAGAGGTAAGCATTTACCAACCGCGCCAACCGGTCCGTCTATTTTATGTAATCATTATATCAGCCGAACGATGTCCACTGCTGGACAAAGGCCTTTACAATTGTGTGTAATAGTATTAATTTGAAAAAATATATTTAAAATCAATTATGCGAATTGTATGATGAACTAATACTCGTAATTCTACCAATAAGAAATCAACAGACTGTTTAGAGTGCATGTAACACAGTAATACAGAATCGTCGAGTCAATGACACTGATAAAAAGTAGATATATATGATAGGTATTACGTGATCAACAATGTGATGATTAAATATTTTTGGATAGTTTGTATTTACAATTCGACCCCATAGGTGGGTCTGAAATTGGATTTCGGCATTATTTTCCACTAGCCGTGCCTGGCGGTTTTACCCGCGTTAAAATTTATAAATTATAGCCTATGTGTTATTCGGATGTATAAGCTATATTACTACAAAGTTTCATTAAAATCCGTTGGGTAGTTTTTGCGTGAAAGAGTAACAAACATCCATCCATACTTACAATTTTTGCATTTATAATATTAGTAGGATTTTCAGAGCTACCACTTCAGAGGTGTCAGACCGCTAGTGGAATCTAAATTTCGGGTTTCATTCAGCTAAACTTATTTGAACAACGCGTAGGCCGAGTTTTCGTCTCTGATAACGGCCATTATGCCAAAAAAAAAACTATATGAAAAAGTTTAATTTCAGCGCACGCACTACGGCCTTTTTATTCTGAAATATTGTATATATTTCAGAATAAAAAGGCCGTAGTGATTGCGCTGAAATTAAACTTTTTCTATAGTGTTTAAAAATAAATAATTTACTTAATCACTTACCATCAGGTGACACATAAGTCAGAGGTCGTCTGTTCTATTCCCACCCCGGACAAAAATTTATGATGGACACGATTATTTGTTCTGTATCTGGGTGTAATTTATCTATAGTATGTTTTTATTTGGAAATAAATAAGTATGTTTATCAGTTGTCTGATCACCATAGCATACATAGGCTCTGTCTAGTTTCGGAGCATGTCAGTATGGCTTATATTACTTGGCCCAAGTTAGATATACATACAAATATGCTAATTTAATAGTAGGTTTATATTTAGATGTCTGTAATATTTACGGGTGGCATTGAATTTGCATGCCAATGCAGACGAGACACGATGTCATACTTTTCATGAAATTCAATGTGTATAGTTCAAAAATATCATATCATCAAAGACTGCTGGACAACATGTACATGTAAAGTTAACTTGGCGGTATTGTACACACCGCCAAGTTAACTTTTTTATAATATGGTATTTTATACATATGTACTGTTAAGAAATTCGACTTCAATATTATCGTTTAAATTTAAACCAAAACATAAATGTTGTCTATTATTTATCTGTGGTTTACATAGAGATTCAGGTGCTTTTGGCGTTCAATTACATGCTTGCCGTGTAGGTACATGGCGCATCCCTATTGAGTGCGTCATGTATAAACAATG
The DNA here is from genome assembly GCA_951640165.1 of Pseudoips prasinana. Lineage (NCBI taxonomy): Eukaryota > Metazoa > Arthropoda > Insecta > Lepidoptera > Nolidae > Pseudoips > Pseudoips prasinana. The sequence continues at coordinate 19,649,615 of OX621234.1, read as the reverse complement.
ACACGGGGAGTCAGTGGATATGATTTGATTTTTTATAACTTAAGCAGTAAGAACGGTATTTGTAGTACAAGTGTATGCAGTACCGTGGCGTCGACTGTACGCATTCCAAGTCAGCAAACTCTTTTTCTGCACAAAAAACAGCTTGCGCGTGTTATGCTTTTATTCCACGTGTTTTTTATGTTCAAACAAAAGTTAACTTTAATTAAGCTATGAAATAAAATGAAAGTGATAAATTAGAGAAGCAATCTAATTCTGATTTGTAGTGATATTGCATAATTTGATCTAAGTATGGAGTTTAATTATGCGATTAGTATTATTATTAAAATTAACATAGTTCATGACCCAGAATTAATGGCTTGCTTGATACATAGATTTTAGCGAACTTGATGCGTTCTTTAGGATAAGTAGGAGGAACTGGGTATAATATAATCTTGTAAAACCAAGAAAGAACACGAGCTTTACCGCAAACTAATTGGCAACCACTGGAACTTAGTGCGAAATAAGAAAGCACGGCGTAGCGTGAGCAGTTATGCTCGACATCTCGAAGGCTTCTGCCTTGATAATTTCTTTACCAAGCTTGGGACTGTCTAGGGGTTTGTGTTTATGTATCGTGTGAGGGCAGTCTATTGGAGTAGTTATCGATGGCTACTCATCAGAACTGAATACTGGGAATGCCGGTGTTTCTCAGGGATCGGTTATGTGTCTGCTAACCTGTTCTTACTGCACATTAACGACTCGTTGACACTTATCAGTACCCAGAGAGATACGTATACAATTAGCGGGCTTATGTTTTTTTTTAGTACGAACGTACGTACGTAGTACGAACCGAATGCGATCGGTACCCCATCATGGTCGACTTAAATGTCCCAAACAAACAGGCTAGTTCATATCCTGCAATTTTTTTTTTTCATCTAACTCACGCATTTCGTGATGTATCAGTACCGATATCAAACCACCATGAATCTGTCGTCTGACCTTAACTTCGGACGACCCATCAAAGCAAAGGTCCGGTTGTAAAATAAAAATTGGTGTCCTGATTAAGGATTCAGGGCACCAATTTATTTTACAAATGTGGCCTTTGCTTCTTTTATGAAATACAATCACTCCTTGAAATTGTATTTCATAAAGTTTATACAAAGCTCAACTTCGACCCTGTATGAAATAGCTACTGTTCTCAACTGTAGAACGGCTCAGCCAAAAATGAACTTGGCACTTTCGACTCGTTAGACAGACGCGCTCAAAAGATACCTAATGAAGAAGAGATTGAAAACCTGAATAATTTGTGTCAGGTTACTAGTCTTCTATAGATAATGGGGAATGTCGTCAAGAACTCCATAATCTCACCCCACCATCCCTTTTGCTTTACTTTATGGGACAACTAGGCTACGAGGGAGTCTTCACCGCGCATCTACATTGCAAATGGTACTGCTGACATGTCGGCCCAGTTTTGTTGCCACAACTAAATGGTAAATTGCGACCCGAGAGGATCATATACCAACGGTTTCGACGAAGGTTACAAGACACGACGCCGACTCTTCTTACAATAACACTTAACTAGTATAATGCAAGCGCTTACTATTGTTAGATATCCGATATCAAAAGTTTCACTCAAATCGAATTTGATATCTACCTTTGGGAAATAATAATAACAAAGATCTGCAGTAATCAAAAATTTTAAAAGTAATTAAAAGAACTAAATAATTACGTGCAACTCATCTTTTGTTGAGATGGAATCCGCTGCCATTTCCTATTTATTATTAGCATTACTCCTTAATAAAAATAATTCTGATCCGCATTTAAACTGAATAACTAATTGAACTGAATAAATAATTAGAACATTTTTGTCGTACTTATTAGATATTATTACGATCTTGTAATTTTGCTATTTAATTTCCCTTCATAGTCTAGAAAATCTACTCGGTATTTTAGAGACCCGCAGACCGATACTACCCAAATTTTTACTTATGCCTTCTGTTCTATAAGCTATTCCGCGACTGACTCAACATTGACACAACGATGCAGCCGCGATTTAATAAAATCTATCTAAATCTATAAATATTCATAACTTTAAATAATCAATCTGATAAGAACTTAAATCAGTCATATATTTAACTAAACTATTACTAGAAGAATGATATTTCTACAAGATTAAATACAAATCACAAATCTAAATACCTAGACACTCTTAATAATGCAGTTATGTTTTTATTTTACTGGCAACTGAATAGCTGTTCATTTTGCGACGCGACAGTAAAGAGATTGTGAACTGTAACAATATCAAAACAAAATTTAATGCCAATGTTAAGTGAAATTTATTGACGGTTTACTGCATAATTAAAAAATATTCGGATATATAAGTAGATGAAGTATATATTACTAAGTATTTAAGTTGTGTAGTTATATTTACGTGACACGTTCTATAGTTCTATTTAACACAAGTGGAAAGTGGAAAATGTTAAATAGTCCTAAGTTATCCTTATTTTATACTACTTAGATAATTGTCACTGTAATTTTCCCGAATAAAATAAATAAACTACCAAGGTGTTATATTAGTGACAAGTAAGTATACTTCTTATTCGATCCAAACTCCAAGCATAACCCTTTCTATTGCTCTTTGGGTGAACTTGAGCCGCCTGATAAGGCCCGTAGTAAGCGACCACGTCTCTGTTCATTAAGTCATCACTGACAACACACACTGGTCGAAGACTTTCGACTTGAGACACTGCGGTATTAGGGACGAGAAGATATTACGTAGTTTCCCGAACGCTGCCCAGCTGAGTTGGATTCTATGATTGACCTCCTTTTCGAAGTTGGACTTACCTAGTTGGGTGGTCTGTCCTAGGTAAATATAGTTCTCTACGACTTCGAGTGCAGAGTCTCCTTAACAAGAACTCTCTCTAGTCTCCAGAACCTTAACTAGAGTGGGTGAAACATGGATGCTGAGATCCGCTGGTGATGATGATGAACTATACTTAGATGAACTTTTCCCAATTAAAATATAATTCTAATCATTTTGCCATTTTTAATGTTGATCAATATAATAGTAATACCTACATTTTACTCCCACCATTAATATATACAACATAGTATCTAATAAACTAACATAATTATCTACTAAAGCGAAGTTACGAACTTCAGCGAATGATGGATGATCATTTAAGCCATTTGTTGTTATGATGCACGTTCTATTCATACAAATACCGAATCATGCAATTGCAGTGATCGTACACAACGATTATTGCCATTGCATGATTTCGTATTTGTATAAAGGGACCACTCCAATATGTATGTGAAGTAGAACTTGTAACAAACTTGTAAAAACGTCCCTAACTGTCTAAAATATTGATTGAAATTATATAATTAGCAACATTCCGGTGGGGCAGTTTTATATCCAGTTTGATAGTTATTTTCATGAAATATATATTGAGATACACAGATATATATCACACATATGTGTGTGTATGATAAATTGATAATATCCGTCTTTAAATTAACGGTAAAATATGCGCCATTATTAGGGATATAAAAAACAATCATATTTTTATACGCATGAAGAACTGTGTCTGCTGTACACAACACAGGTGCGATCTGCCGTGAATACAGAGATATACATATGCGTGTGTGTCTCACAACTAGGGGTGGTTATGCAAAATACTAATTCGATGCACAGATTGCAGCGTAGTGAAACACGCATATTGATATCGAGAAAGTAGTTAACAACTTCAAACTTCTACAACTGCGTCGCCACTGTGCCGCGCTTCGTGCATTCCTTTGAATCTACCACAGCGAGTGTTCCGATGTATTTTATCTGTGTACCCCTCCGCCATTCCTTCATTGGAACTCAGGTTGGACTTCGATGTCATCGAAAACTATATCAATGAGGAGTGAGGGAGAAACGTATTCAATATTAATTCGCTAGTAATGATTCGAATTCTTTTCCCGTACACGTGTATCCTTCTATTAGTTTTCCTTTAAACGAGGAGTAAAGACGCGATATTACAAAGTTCTAATATCTTCTGATTTAGTTCCAGCTCTCCTCGCTGTACTTGGACTCCTTGAAGTCATTGCCTGTGCAAACATTTATGAAAGTGCATAATTTTCTAGTTAAATTACCACTTTATAATAGATATAAATAAATATTATATAGTGGCGCGGATTCATCTGCAGGAATTACAGTTGAAGGATGTGCGAAGTGCGCTTGAACAAATTAAGCCGCAGAGATCCGCAGGATCAGACAACATTCCGCCTTACATATTCAGAGACTGTAGATCTGTCCTGGCTGAAACATTGCTACATATATTTAATAAGTATTTGAAGACAGCAGTGTTTCCAGATAAACGGAAAACCACTCGTGTCGTGCCGGTATTGACAGGAGGTATCAACAACGACAATGTCAGCGGGTACAGACCTATTGCAGTACTGTCATCACCGACTAAAGTATTGGAGTGCGCTATTCATAATAGCATTTTTATTCAAGTGAAAGCGCAACTTTCAGATGCACAGCATGGTTTTCAACCAATGAGGAGGACCACCAGTAACGTGCTGAGTTACATGGTCCATTTGCAGCCGATCGTTGACAGTGGGGGGCAAGTTGACGCTGCTTACTTCGACTTCAAAAAAGCATTCGACCTAGTGGGTAATGACGTGTTGCTAATTTTCATCACCAGTGACATGACAGATAGGCAGCAGTACCTAGTGTACGAAGGACACAAGTCAGAGGCGTACTTTACGTGGTCTAGTGTAAGCCAAAGGAGTAGCCTGGAACATCTGCAATTTATAATCATGATAAACGACTTGCCCAAAGTCGTTAAGGATGCAAATTGTTTATTATTTGCAGACGATCTTAAGTTGTCCCTGGAAGTGAGGAGTGATGGTGACTGTGAACGCTTGCAGTTGGCCAAAGATAGTTACTTGAAGTAAAGACAACATTCTATAATTCAATGCCCAAAAATGTGTCATCATAGCCCTTTTGTCCATGATAACAATATTGATGGTATGCCGATTAGCAGGGTCGAAGAGGTCAGGGACTTAGGAGTTATTCTTAACACAGGGCTAGCGTTTCGTAGCCATATAGTCAATAGCTGTAAAAAATGCCTACAGAAATTTTACGTACTGTTCGCGATTTTACGAATATGAAGGTGATTATCTCACTATACAATACTTTGGTAAGAAGCCAATTAGAAAGTAATGCAGTCATCTGTCAATCAAATCATTTTTTTCAAAAATCAAGTCAATTTTTACCCGCTTATGAATTCAACCTTGTTCATATTAGGCATGGTTGGATACAACGAGCTGAGAGTAAGACGTGAGTTTTCACTTGTCTCATATTTATTTCAACTAATTAGAGGCAAGATACATAACGCCGACGTATTAGAGTTAGTGTGTTTGGGTGTGCCAGATAGATATGTATGGCGGAGACGTCGGCCTCAGCTACTGGCTGTACCTCGTGATGAATGAAGCGCCCCTGATACGGAACCTTAACCTTGTAGCAGAGGAGATAGACATTTTTTATTATACACTGAGTGAATTCACAAATATAACATTGTACGAAATAATATTTAGATAATAAGTAGTTTTTACTAGATTTACTACACTATTGCATTGGGTTCTACCACTGATAATAGTTGTTAGTGATGGAAAAATAAATAAATAAAATCTCGGAACAACTAACACACTGACATCTGATCTCAAACTAGGCAGAACCAGTAATATGTCAACCAAAATATTGATAAACATACGTATATATTTCTAAAAACATACATATTATAGATAAATTACACCCAGACACAGAACAAAATATAATCGTGCTCATCACAAAAAGATTAAAAGAAAGAACTCACGATCTATGGCTTAGCAGTCAGGGTCACTAACCACTAGATCAGCAGGCCAGTCAAATATGAATACTTACCGGCCATATATCCAGTTATTTCTATTAAAGTGGCTGCAAAATTCGCATTCATATTGGCGATTCGAATAACGTAAAAGTGTTATTCGAATCACCAATACAAATTGCCCACCACAAATAAACAATATAATAAAATATCAACAAGCTGTTAATTCATTGTTTTTCGCGATCCGATAGCGCATAATTATGTCTTCGTAGATACGACAACTATTGTTATGTTACAACTATTTTGTTTTCAGTCATTTACGAAGAGCATTTCGATGGAATTTTACACGGGGACTGCCTCGCTACTCTAGCGGTAGCGTGTTTTACCGCGGATAATGATGCCCCATAAATGAGCAGAATGATTTTATTGGAGGTTTTTTCTGACTAGTAAGGTACCCAGAACCCCATAGGTCTTGGGCGGAGATCACGAAAAGCCGTCCTGTGATTGATCTCTTTTCCGTCGGGTTGAATTACAGAGAGTGCAACTGCTTGTGTTTGTCTTGCTCTTTAAGATAAACGTTTGCGTTTTTAGATAAACAACCAATCATACCTATTTTTATTATTATTAATTTTTAATTTGGCCCCGTGACGCCTTAAATCGTGAATTAAACAAGGTAATGTTTTCTAACAATATTCTATCTTTATACAAACGATTGAAAAGTCCCAGTTACATTACAAGAGTCGTAGTAAAAGACTGAATAATGCAATTAATGATTATAAACTATATTGTGCTATTTTCGTTTGGTTGAATTCGTCAATAACTCAACTCACTCACTCAGATAACATTTTTTAAATTACCTGGAAAGCCCGAAAGGTAGGACTATGTTTTATTATATACCTTCTAGTATAAGTAACATTTTTTATAGGTAGTTATTTTGCTTCTTATAGAGTAATACCTAGATTAATAATAGGTGGATAGGGGGGAAATTGAGCACAAGTGACCAACATGCGCTCGCGTTAAAAAGAAATAGTAAGTAAGATCAATTTATGGGGTTTTTATTTTTAATTAATCTTCTAATCCAAAAAAAAATGTATTTTATTGAACTATTCCAATTTTTGTTTAAATTCAACGTATTACAGTTCGAAAAAAAAAATGATATTCACATCACAAAACTAGAAAGAAACTCAAATAGATTGATATCATTAAATGGTAGAGGCGGTCAGCCCTGTTGTATGTTTACGTACCGCGTGGTTGTAGGTAGGTAATTATTTCAAAAAGCAGGGCCAAGTTACAATACTATTAGATAACATTACCGTGCTGTAGAAATCTATTAGTGATAGTGCCATTTATATACGAGAGACCAAAGGAAGGAGAACTTACTGGAAGTCATTGGTTTGTTCATACAAGTTGAATAATAGTAGCTGAATACAGGTAATCATGAAATAATGTTTACGTGATAATTGTTCACCATACTTATTCGTGTATATTATAACATACAGTAACAAATTTTTAACTCAGTAAACAAAACAAAATAATATCTGTGAGAATTAGTATGCGTGTAATATTTAGAAATTTATAGTTTCATACACAAGAAAAAGGAAAGAATTTCTCCCCTAAGCTGGAAAGGTAAAATAACTATTTCTTTGTACAGATAAATGCAAGAATAGAATAATTGGAAGATAGACACGATGTATAACCTTTTTCAGACTTTAAATTTGACAACTATCGCAGTGCAAATTGTTACGCATTCATGCGTAAATTTGAACTGTTTCCATTAATTTCAAAATAACAATATACCTCTAAATAACTTACAATTTCCACGATACAGTTGCTTTATGAGATTAAAGTGCGTCAACTTCAAACTGTCAAAATACATTGTTTGAAACCAATGTGGTAAATTCTTCCAGCAAATGTACAGACGCCAGCACATCCAGCTACCCCAAGCTGTCAAATTTGTTTTATAGATTTTCAACTTTATCACGTAAGGTTCACTTTAAATTGGGGAAATTTGACAGATTTGGGTAGCTTGATGTGCTGGTGTCTGTACATCCAAAATCAAACCTAGATATCGGTGCCAGTTGCCTTACATTTTATAATGGGCTTAACCTCCATAAGAACTATTAGACCTTATTCCATCCATTTAATGATGTCGCTAAATTAAAGAGCTGCTTCATTTTATATGATCATTTACAAACAATGCAGGTGTGATTAAACCTGATTTGTAATAGAAAAAACATAATAATAACAACATCCAAGTACTGTATTGAATACAATTAAAACAATTAGAAGCAAACTGAATCATTATATAATTATACTATGCAAAAAGTTTTATTCTATGTAAATGGAGCAGTCAGGAATATAAAAATTATGCGACTATTTATTGAAGCTGACTGAAATGCGAAGCAGATCGCGTTCTTCTACAACTTCTTTTTAACTATACCGATGTCTGTTTCCTAGATGCAAAAAAAAACTGATGAATTTGTGTATGTAATTTATTAATCCCAATTTTATTTTTTATTACGTTGAATATAATATAATATCTTAGGACCTTTATTCACACACGGTCACCTGATCCGAAACTAAGCACAGATTGTACTATGGAAAGCAGATAACTGATAAACTACGTATACTACTTTTATTTTGTAAATAGATATTTATATAGATAATTACACCCGGACTCAGGAAAAACAAACATGTTCATGCACACAAATATCTGCCTGGGTGGAGATCGAACCCACGACCTGTGGCGTGCAAAGCAAGTATTTACAAACCACGCCACAGGCATTGCATGATTTGACCGCTGGTAGACGCGGTTCGCGGGAGGCCCACGCGGTCCCCGATAAGGGGCCTACTCTAGCTAACTTGCGGCTTAAGAAAGTCAGAAAGGGGTTCGAGCTTGCTTTTTCAGTATTGAAATTGTGCACTAATTGCCCTTGAATTACATGTATTGCTTATATGTAACTCAAATTGGCGGTTAAGAAACAATTATAGTGCAAACTTCAAAAGGAGGTGTCGCCGTCCAGACGGCTTACACTATCCAGACTCTGTGGTTGTTGCTTTCTTGACTTTATTTCCAATAACTACAAGCAAATATAAACATTCTACTAAAATAATCTTATATTATACATTAATAATATGTACATTTAAGTAACTAGCTGTGCCCCCCGGTCACCCGCGTTAAATTTAGTAAATTATAGCCTATTTGTTATTCGGATATATGTTTCATTCAAATCCATACTCACCAACTTTCGCATTTATAATATTGGTATGATAAATTCCGCTGGCGAACCAAAGTAACCGACATAGCCCGAAGAATTGCTAAGCTGAAGTGGCATTGGGCAGGGCACATACCTCGTAGAGCCGACGGCCGCTGGGGCAGAATAGTTCACGAGTGGCGACCACGAACCGAAGGACGCAGCGTGGGCAGGCTCCCTACAAGATGGACCGATGATCTTGTGAGGGTTCCTGGAAGTTGCTGGATACGGATAGCGCAAGACCGGCAATTGTAGAGATCCTTGGGGAGGCCTTTGTCCAGCAGTGGGCGTCTTTCGGATGATATGATGATGATGATGGTGAGGATAAATTACACAAACAATAAAAACGATATCTATATCGTTTTTATATAGGCTCTAGCCTATTAATGGTGCTGCCTAGTAGGGTTCATCCGAAACAAGTGTATCGAATTACCCAAATAATTACCTGATTTATTGTTATCGACTGTGAAATCTACAACACAACTTTAATTGAAAATTGTGTAACCATAAAATTTTAGAGAGTTTATGTTTTTATTATTCATTTTACCCTTCAAATGAAACTAATAGATTGATAAATTTTGAATGTTCATTTCATTGCCCGCACTAGGGAATCTAATCCTTGTGTTGCGGGGTAGTTTACAAACATAATAGGTCTTTACCTATGAAATTGCCGTTTTGTATGAAAAAATTTAAACGAATTTTTTTCATGAATTTTTTTATTTGTATTAATCGAAGTAATCACCCATGCAATCAATGCATCTTTGCCATCGCAGTGGCAGTTTATTGATGCCCTTCTTAAAGAAATCAGCTGGACGGGAGGCAACAAATTCTTCAAAGGCATTTTGTACTGCCTCTCGGGTATTGAATTTTTTTCCCGCCAAGAAGTTATCCAAATTCTGGAAAAAGTAGTAGTCTGTAGGCGCAAGGTCTGGTGAGTAGGGCGGATGACGGAGAGCTTCCAACCCCAGTTCTTGCAACTTGGAGACCGTCTGCTGTGCAGTATGAGGTCGCGCGTTGTCGTGCAGGAGCAGCGGAGACGAGCGATTGACCAATGCTGGTTGGAGATGCGCCAGCTTCTCCATCATTGTGCTCAGTTCTTCACAGTACACATCTGCAGTAATGCTCACCCCGTTTGGTAAGAAGCTGTGATGAATCACACCGGCGCTAGACCACCAAACAGTGACCATCACTTTTCTAGGGGTAAGTTTTCGTTTAGGGCATTGTTTAGGTGCTGAACCAGGATCCAACCAACTTGCTGAGCGCTTGCGGTTATCAAACAGAATCCATTTTTCATCGCAGGTAACAATGCGGTTCAAAATTCCTTCATTTGTGTGTCTGTTGAGCAGTGCAAGGCACGTCTCGACGCGTACTTCGCGCTGGCGATCATTGAGTTCGTGGGGCACCCATTTGTCAAGCTTTTTTACCTTGCCAATTTGACGCAAATGGACCAATATTGTTTTGACGCTAACGTCGAAAGCTGCTGCTAATTCAGCCGTAGATTGTGTATCATCAGCTTCCACAACCGCCTTTAATTCGTCATTGTCGACCAAAGTCTTCGGACGACCGCGAGGTACATTTTTCAGGTCGAAATTTCCAGAACGGAAGCGAGCAAACCAATAACAGGTGGTGCGTTGGTTTGTAGTGTTAGCTCCGTAAACGTCGTTGATGTTGCGTGCCGCTTGTGCCGCGTTGCTGCCACGACGGTACTCATATTCCATAATTACTCGAATTTTTAACGTATCCATGATGACGAAAAAGATTGAAATGCGATGAAAATGTAACACTAATCAATAAAGAAATGACTACTTTTGGAAAAAAGAATCCATGTTTTTAAAATAAAATTAATTTGAAATTAGAATTCTTAGCCAAACAAAAATTATTTTGATTTGAAATGGCCAGTACTGCAGAACGGCAATTTCATAGGTAAAGACCTAATATAATACACGGACACTAATTACATCCTCTGAACAACTATTTATGGGTCACACAAATAGTTTCGGATTCGGATGAATAAACTCAATAACCCTGCTGGTATTGAGTTGTGAATACTTTTTCAATCATGGTCCCTCAAAACCGATTTCATCTTTTCTTTATAATTACCGACTTGAAAAAGTTTATATGCGAACGTACTGAAAGCATTTCTCACTGAATAATAACTCGGACAAATCTAGTATCATACCGACATACATTAAAACATACAATTACTTCTTTTGTAGTCGTTTAAGAATTCAGAAATATGAACATATTTATTGATGTATATGTATTGTGCTGTTCCTGAGAGCGACGTTAAGCAGGAGGCTCCTTAATGTTTTCATACAATATGTACCTAAATATCTATGTTACTAGAAATAATAATGTATACAACTATATTACTACAAACATGTTCTGACTATTTACAAGCGCTTTTTAAAGTCTACGTGAATAAAAACGTAAAAAAATTGAAAACAAAAAGAAATGTCGCTCTTAGAAAATTATCTAAAACTCACTGAAAAAGACTCAGTTAAAGAGGTAAGAGAAGCATGTTGCCAACATATTAATATATATGTAATTATAGTCTATATTTACGTGTGGAATTATTACACTTTATATTCATCCTCTTATACCGATTGCAAGGTAGTTCGGCAGGACCGGAGACATGCGTCTATACGACGGCACACCTGCCTTCTGGTATCCAAGGCGTGGGCAGAAAATCCAACTAGGGCCCTAGTTATAACTAGTTAAACGGGCAACCGTAAGAAAAACGAGGTAGTCGACGGTATAATGTGATTAACGTTTCATAGTAAAGATCTAATGAACTATTGTGTAGGTACAATATTTTTTTCCATGTGACTTGGCTGTCGACAATAATACAGTGTACTGGCTAACGAAGTAAGCTAAATTTAAATCTTGGCATCTCCTGCATACGCGCTGCACCCCACCAACTTTGCGTACTAGATTTAGGTACCTCTTTTACTATTAAATTGTTGCTCTTGACATTATGTTTATGACTGACCTACGTGGAGTTCCAGTGACGTTATTAATATATTCGTTTTAAATCAAAAGATTAATGGGTTAGCTAGTGGCAGTGTGTATCTATGCATAATTTTCGTTATTAGAAAAGTCTTTGCTTCTCGACAAAGATTTACTCTTTTTACTAGTATCATTTATGCCAATCGTCTTTGTCGTGGATATTTTACTCTTAACAACAACTACATGTCTATTAAAAATTTAACATCAAGGTTGAAGGGAACCGTACGTAAGTATAAGAGCATTGTTATTATCGACCCGAAAACATGAATAATGTTAATTTTAAACATATAATTATCGTATAAAATTAGACAAGAGACTAGTATGTTTTATTTTACGTACATATTTATATTTTATTAGTAACTATACTATCTAATATTCAGTTCAATAGGAAATTATACAATTTATTAAAAATAAATCATTTATATTACTGATTATTAATTGCGAAGTGTTTATTGCTCATTAATTTAATATAAAATTTATAGTATACAATTCTGATACTGTTGTAAATAAATCGATATAATTTACTGTATTCAGGTTGTTCAGTCTGAATTTAGTTCTGGCTAGGTCTCATTTTAAAAGCGAACTTTCATAAAGTGAGTAAAACACACACATATGTACATAATCATTTGTACCCAGCGGCTTGATTATGTAGTAAATTTTAGCAATTGACCGTTTAAGCCCTAGGTAGGTGTTTTAAAGAGATTGTTTTAAATTTAATTGCAACTTATTAGAAGGAGAAATGTATGCTCATATATTAATCAACTGACAATGGAGTTGTTGCCAATAACGTTATTAAGTCGATTAAAAGCTATTTATGTCTTATAATTCAATGTAGATTGATACTAGTCTAGGTACGTGTTATAAAGAACTAACAGTATTTTATTGAGTTTAGGTACTAGTAATGAAACATTAAATTAATAATATTACGACTTCAGGATAACTGTTCGGTGGTTATTTACGTAAAAGTGATTTAGCTAGCAGTACGTAAAGTTTGGGCACATAAAAGACACTAGGTTTGGTATTCTTTATTACCTTTTATTTCAAATGGGTGAATAAGTGGTACTGATTCGCGAACATTATTATGTACAAAAATGTATTATATTCCCAATTTCAATAACGTTGAATACTTTAATAAATATGGAATTCATTTCCATATCTGCCTTTCATAATTTTAACACATTCTTTGAAACATAATTAAATAATTATATCATGTTTTTTTTAATACAAATAAAATTGTTAAGTGAAAAAATTAAAGTAAAACAAATTATTATTAAGAAAACCATTGCAGCTTATTAAATTTGGTTATTAAATGACAACGACATTAGTATTATTAAATGACTCCTCACGTGTGTAATGGGCTTTTCGAAATGCTTTAAATATTTCTTAGATATATTGGTATATTTATTTATTTATTAAGAAAACCAACAGCGATACAGATAATAACACAATTTCCAGGATACAATATAAAGGGAAGGCCAACGACAGGTTTTCCTTAGTTATAACATCAAAAGTGTAGTTGGCTAAAAAACGGACATAAATATAATGCTGACACCAATCATTTATCACACATTGATGTGGTGAGATCTACCTACATCAAGACTACTGCACACTAATGTATGCAGTAGGTAGTATCGATTAAGTAGGTATTAATTGCGAGAAATGAAGTGATATACATCGATGTCCCAATGATTTTATAGCTAAATATAATGTTGTAAGTATACATAGTTAATTTTAATTTAATAATATACATTCTAAAGTAAGACTGAATATATAAAAATTCAAATAGGATTATTAGATCTTAGTAGTTTGTTTTTTATAGTGCTTATAATTTGGAATTTATAAGATTTATCAATTTCTTTGAAGGTTGTATTATGTGTTCGAGCAATTCGTGTAAGCACACTATTTTGGACATATTTCGTAGTTCCTTTTATTGTTTAAATTCTTTTTCCTGCAGATTTTAGTTCTTAAGGGGTCGGACTGATTTTTATTAAATCTGACAAATATACCTAATCGTTTCATACTATATAACGTGTAACATAATTAGTGGACATCGCTATCCGTGAACCTGAACACATAAAACAAAACAGTTTGTGAAGAAAGAAATTTTTTTTTGGCTTCCTGTACAAAACGAATCAGCTATTTTGTATGGAAAGCTAATGTATTGTTTTGTGTATTAGCCATGTAGATGTGATACACGTCGTTCATTTTCATAGGAAAATTAAACTCCTTAACCAACGTCCACTGTTTCACCTTGCATGAACAAAGAAACGTTAAGATATCGTAGTATTGCATGAAAACCGCTTATTCATGTCGCTTTTTTTGGAAGTGAATCACTGCCATTAAACATTTCTCATGTGCTTTAAATTATCTTTCTCTGTCTGTTGAGATTTTCAATAGTATTATTACATCCCTGTCTGTTGTCACTTCTTTAAATAAAAATATATAAACAAATACGTAAGAAAAAAGCAAACGAAAATGGACGTACGTTTCATCCCGCCCCCTAACCTCTGATCTGTGAATGCCTGTAGTTCCATGTCTGTTGGGCTTACATATTTCTTCTCGGTGGTCACACACTCTTTGTAGATTTCCGTCTTTTATTACAGTGGCCTGAGCTATAGCCGAAACTATTAATGTGCCAGGTATTTATCACTGGTTGAGAGCGTTCTGCGTTCTCCAGTCGCTTGGTATTTTCAACATAATAATATCTGATATAGGCATAAATAATATAAAAAAAACCAGTGCCACTAGCACGAGTTCCTGCAGTTTACTTACTCGATCACACGTACAGTTTCTCCCATACATTGAGCACCAGCGCCTCTCGCGGAAACTATTAAGAACTAAAACTCTGGTGCTCAATGTATGGGACGAAACTGTACGTGTGATCGAGTAAGTAAACTGCAGGAAGTCGTGCTACAGGCACAGAAGACGCAATGTGACCAAACTACAAAGTTAACCACTGTGAAAATCCTTGGGTAGTATCGCTCCAGCCAGTCCAGATCCTATGAAATAAATTTTTCTTGTTTATTTAGGATTATTCAACATTTTAATGCGATAATGCTGCATGGATAGACCAGGCTTTTGATCTAGTTTCTGTAATATTGTATTAGACTTTACTGCTGCATTGTGAGCTGGAATCAATTTAATTATTTAATTTTTCCATCAATACAGAACCGGCTCTGAAGCTTTTTTTGTTCATTTTTCATGACTGTAGCAGGGGTTAAATAAAAAGAATGACGTTCGCCTTTGGGGAACACCGTAGAATATTTTAGTGAATCCAATCTCCTATCTTGAGAGCTGGCACAACAATTACTGCAGAAATGTTGCGTTGCTAATGATGACGGATAGTTTCGATCTATCTTACAGAACTTAGGCAACATTGTCGTGCCTTAAGACGATCAGTATTTCTACTATGTTATTTTAGTATTGGTTTATCCTGGAAATGTTATAATCATTACTGAGCATATCTATCACTGCCTCGGTTACTGGACCTCATGTAGAAAAAGCAAAAAGATCATAAAGCTTAAATCTTTGAATGTTTTGTTAAATCTTCATCATGTCAGCCAAACGACGTCCACTGCTGGCCAAAGTCGAACAGCTACCCAATGGAGCTGTCTATCGTTTGGGGGTATATGCCACGCAAGACGGGCGGGTTGACCATCGCAGTTGTCACTCCTTCTCTGGTAGGTATTCCTTCGCGATGACTGCTACGACGTCAAACAAATAGAACACGACATTGGAATGTAATAAAAATAAAGAATTGATGAATTATGAATACGTTGTCCCTGCGTACCCTTCTGGGAAACAGATTGTGAACATAAATGGAAGAGAAGAAAATTCCTACTAATATCTTTTATATATATAAAAGAAGAAGTTGACTGACTGACTGACATATCAACGCAGGGCCTAAACTATAAGGGATAGAATCTTGAAATTTTGCACAGGGGTTCCTTTTATAACGTAGGGGAGCGCTAAGAAAGGATTTTTGGAAATTCATCCCCTAAGGGGGTAAAATAGGCGATAAAATGTTGTATGAAAATCCGTCATTTTTGAAGTTAAAGGTATGAACATTGGTGTTTAGCTTTTAAGTAAAAGATAAAAATTACATATTTTAGGATTTTTGGTAATTCCACCCCCAAGGTCGTAAATTAGGGGATGTAAATTTGTATGAATATTGCGACATTTTTGAAGGTAAACGCATGAATATTGGTATTTGGCCTTTGATTTAAAAACAAAAAAATATGTAATTCAGCATTTTTGGGAATTCTACCCTTAAGGGCGTTAAATAGGGGATGTAAGTTTGTATGATAAAATGCGGCATTTTTGAAGTCAAACGCATGAAAATTGGTATTTGACCTTCCAGTTAAAAATAAAAACTATGAATTTATTGGAAATTCCACCCTTAAGGGTGTAAAATAGGGGATGTAATTTTTTATGAAAATATTTCAGTTTAGAAAATTTTGTAAAATCAATTATTGTTTCGTTGCTCCTATCATGAGGAGAAAATTAGAAGGGAATTAATAAAATAATGCTTATTTATACTAACATACCTCTCTTGCGTGTGTATGCTTTTGGTTTTACAGAGTAAGAAACTCAATTTTACGTTGACACTGCTTGACAGCTAATGCATGTTCAACAAGGTCTGACTATTTACAAGCGCTTTGTTAAAGTCTACGTGAATAAAGTCCTTTTTTATTTTATTTGATTTTATTTATTTTATTTGTTCACATTTATTTTACAGTTTCGAAAAGTGACTCTTTCACGTATGTTAGGATTTTTCGTTGTAAACCTACAATTTACATTGGTAGTGATATAACCTACATTGTTCATCATTCAAAATTGTCGCGGACAAAGTCGCGGGTAACAGCTAGTTTATTATAAATGTAAAAGTTTGTGAGTATGGCTGTATAAGTGTGTGGAGGTTTGTTACTGTTTCAAACAAAAAGGTGCCAGTGGATTTTGATGAAACTTTATAGTTATGTAGCTTATATATCCGAATAACACATAGGCTATCATTTATTAAGTTTCACGCGAGTGAACCACAGCGCACATGTATATAGCATATAAAGGCTTTTTTATAATCGGGACTAGTCCCTCCCTCTTACCCACCACTGCAACTCCTGTAAGCCAGGATCAACAGTGGCACACAATGAAATGACACTGAGTGGTGAGGCTCAGGCATGCCCCAAGGAATCGCATTAACTGTCTTGGGATCCGCAACGAATTTAATCAGAAAGAAATAAAAGGAGGAGTTAGAAAATGAATTGCATATAAAGGCTATTCCGTGTCCGTTGGTAGTCACTTATTCTTTATCTTCTTAAACGTTCTGCATAGGGCTCACTCACAAATTTAAATTAACCCAGTCCCAATTAATAATCCGCACGTGTCTGCTGCGTTAGATAGCAATCGCATGGTATCAAGATACACAATACGGTATGTAAACAACAGGTTCGATAACGCTGCAAATAGGGTCGGGAATGCGATCAAATTTATCCGGGGCGAAGTTCAACACTATCATAGTATAGGCAAACTATTAGATAACAATAGTCGGTTAACCTAGGGCCTAGAGTATGGTGAGGTAAGATTCGTAATAGCATTTATGTTGCGCTAACATCCTTTAAATACAGTTATAGACTGTAGCCTAATAAAAGTGTGGGAACATGTTAATTAAAACATATTCTGTCTGTTGTATGGGATGTTTGTTATTTGTTTATACCAATCATAGGTCATTTGTCACCAAAACACCAGTGGTTTTATTTGCCGATGATGTATCACTTATTTTAGCAAACCGCACAAAAAACTGGCATGAGCAATTTGGATACTCAAAAAATATATTTTCAAAATTAGTAGTGACTAATGATAACTTTGCTTGTGGGCATATAACGGTTTAGAATTATTATTAGATGAATATCAATATAAAAATATAAAATAAATCTCAAATTGACAGCATTTTCCTTAAAGTATTTGCTACCGTCAACTGCTTAAACAGCATATGTTGGTTATTCTGTTACAGTGGTACGTTATGGAATTATGTTATGGGAAGTGGTACGATATGGAAATTCTAGACATTTTAATAAAGCTTTCAACGTTCAGAAAACGTATTGTGCTTAGAGCTTATGAGGAGTTGGACCGCTCACTTCTTGCAAATCATTATTAAGAAAGAAATATTCTGTTTTTTACTTTATCGAGAACTTTAGCTTATAATATAAATAATTAAATATCTTAGAAGAACTAACACACAGCAATCTGATCCCAAACTAGGCGGAGCCTGTACTATGGGAACTAGACATCTGTTAAACATCCTACTAATATTATAAATACGAAAGTTTATGAATATGAATGTGTGGATGTTTGTTACTTATAATATAAGATGTTAATTTTTATTTTTTGTTATTTTATCGTAAGTTTTGCTTTGGTGATTTTTGTCATTATCAATCTGGCATACTTATCTTTTCTTATGTAAATTATTAAAAATTGAAGTCTGATAATATTAAGATTTTAATTAAATTATTATTATCTAATAATATATAATATATAGGGACAATGTCACACAGATCATCCTAACCCCAAACTAAGCAAAGCTTGTACTATGGGTACCAGGCGATGATATACATACTTATATAGATTAGTATGAGTAGGTTCATAGCGTAATTTTATGTTTTGGAAGAGCGAAGTGCCCTAACACAGGCAATTTTTGCCTAAAAAGTCACTTCAAACACTACTTGTAATACTAATTTTGAGAATGAAAAATAAATTATTTGAAATTTACTCTTTCACGCAAAAACTAGGTAACGGAGTTTGGTGAAACATTATAGTAATATTGCTTATATAACCGAATAACACATAGGCTATAATTTAACAAGTCTAATGCAGGGCACAGCTAGTACTTATATACATATATATCTAAGTATACCTTGATATGTAGCTATTTGTACCCGCACAGGGTTACTATTCGACTAACCCTTAATAGTTGTTCTAGGTGAGTCTAGGTGTGGTTTGTGTTAAATCCCCGCGATATAAGGAGCCACACGATTTTTATAAAGCGGGCGATTTATTCAAATGAAAAATAAAAACATATCATTATGAAAAAGAGTGCACAATATTCAGATACCAGGCTGTTCTATAAAGTATTGTTATAATTCCCTGAATCCTCGGTGAGACATTAAATTCCTTTTGTCGAATGTTCATGTGCTCGTATTATAGATAAACATCGTACATTATTGTTTTAAGGTTGTATGAGTTAGTGTGAAGTGAGTGCAATCACCTGAGTGAAATACGACGCTGGAGTTGGACGCTACGTATTATATAGTTACTTAAAACTATACTCCACCTCTAGTTTGTAGGACCTTGTCATGTCTCGTAAAAATGACACCTCTCATATAAATTGTATGCACGTGGCGCAGTAGTCGCCTCACTCCTACCTCAGCGGACTCCTGTTTCGTATAATATACCGCACATTACAAATGTTTTGTATTTAACATATGTAAAGACTTTACATCTTAAAAAATTCTTATTTGTATTAAATTTCATTATTTTACAAGCGTGCTAAGTTGTCTTAAGACACAAGAATATGGTTACAGATTAACATTTCAATTTACATTATTAAATTTATACATTACTAGCAGTGCCCACAAACTTTGTTCCGCGTGATAAATATTTTTCATAGCTTATGACACTCCACAATAACGTAGCTTTCTATTGGTGAAATAATTTTGAAAAACGGATCAGTAGATCCAGAGATTACCCCTTACAACGTCACAAACTCACAACCTCACAAACGTTACCTCTTTATAATATTATATATATATATATAGTATAGAAAATATTCATAGAACATTAAAAATACAAATGTCAAAAATTACAAGCAAAACTCCAATAACTATAATTCTGTATCGTTTATTAACTCGTCTATTGTATAGTAGCATTTGTCAATAAGGAGTTTCTATATTGCTATTATAAATTTAAATTGTGTTCTGCCGCACCAATAGAAAAATAACTGGGAATCGGATTGCGATCGCTAACCCGTCTGCCAAGCGTGGTGGTTATGGCATATCCCCCCATTCTTTGGGGAGGCTTTTGTCCAGCCGTACTTTGGCTGTCATGATGATGATGATAAATTTATTCAGGGTTCCGCTCAAAAAATAACCAAAACCGGTCCGGTTGATTAGAAGGAGTGCAGTGAAGAGAGTCCTGTATCAGAGATGGTGTTGTATATAGATTTATATATTTTGTAATTTTCTTATTTTACCAATACTTTAACGATCTTCTTCAGTGGATTGATTCATAATGTTACTTTTATATAAAAATAAGATAATGTAATATCAAATTATTTTTTATGAATTAATTGTGTTACATATTCTTTTTCAATGACATTTACATTTTTTGGAAAAGATTAGGTCACGAAATTTTTAACAATAATAGTCGGACATTTTCAACAACTTTGACCTTATTTAAAAACACACAATATTTACACATACAATATTTTGCAATTTATAGCTTATATACTACGATAATACATAAAAAATCGTAATAATAACAACATCCTGGAACATTATTTACACACGGCCTAAACTTAGCAGAGCTTGTACTATGGCAACCAGAAAAAGAAGGAGTGAAATGGCGCCACTTGTAGTATGAAATTAAAAATTATTTGAATATGGATCTGATTCTGCGATAGCAAACGGTACACTCTTTTATTATTGAGATTCCTATATTATATTGGCAGACAATATAAATATCAATTCATTATTTAAAAACAAATACAAAAGTTGGTTTTAATATTAGCTATTGTTAAAAAAAGCAAGCAAATAGAGCAAACATAAAAGCTTTTTAAATTTAATTTAGAACTTCTAGGGATACATAAGTGGTTTGTGCTAGCGGATACTAGGGTTTAATTTCTTTTATATACTATTTATAGTGAATAGTATAATTTCAATACTTATTATTCTCTCGCTAAAACTTGTTAAAAGTGAAGAAGGAAATATAGAAAAAATACAACAAGGGTTATTTATTAATCGATTATTTTGTCATACAATCCGTGTACCTAAATATCTATAACTTAGATAAAATATGTACCTAGAAATAATTATGTATACTTAACTATTTCAGTAAAAACATGTTCTGACTATTTACAAACGCTTTTTTATAATTAGTTAAGTTTCTATGGCAAATTTAGTTCGCCGTTATATTAACTGCTCACTGTGTCTGTAAATTGAGTCATGTTTAATTTTAGTAACAAATCTATAAAGTGGTTACTTACTACAAATTAAATTACACATTTAAAATGTTTCGTATAATATTATATACCTACTTTGAAACTAGGTTCATGACCTAATTATCGCGGTAAACGGTCAGGTATCCTGAAATACAAAAAAAAATTAGAATTGATCTTTTAATGAAGCCATATTTCACTGTGGCACAATAACTTTAATGCCGGTACAAACTCTTATAGACACTTGGGCATTCTCCTTTATATGTGATAACCTCTTGCGCAGAAGTATGCGTAAACATAAGTCTACTTTCAAGCACCCCCATCCCTACACTCTAGTGATACAATGCAACAGAATAAATACAGCACATTATTATATTAATAAATTCATAGCTCTCAATATTATATAGTTCTAACTTAATTACAGCCTGGGGAACTAAGTGCCTATAGTTTTGCGAATTGTGCCCACTAGAAACCCAATCCGTATTTCAGAATACAGTGCCTACATAGAGCGCAGCGTGGGGCGGGGCGAAAAAATAACAAATTCGGAAACAATATCCAGCGAATATTTTTTTTGTATAGCGATTTTTGAGATCAAAGTACGCACGAATTTACGCAGAGATTATATATTTCATTTTTCAGAAAGTTCTCAGATAATGCGAATTACAATATGCCTACGTATAATAAATATTATTGTTTAATTGTCACTATGCAGTGTGCAGGTGTATCCAGTGTCGAAGTAGTGGAGAGTCCCACTTATCGGCGAAAAGGCTTAGCAAGCTGTTAGGCTGAACCTGTATTGCACATTACTTCCTAATAAGAGCATGAAAGCCGCGTTCCTGTAAACATATTTGAGGGACTGAAAAATTGTGGCAGCCGCAGCAGAGGCCCAAACACGTATTATAAAGATAGAAAAATGTTTTGCCAGCAATTGGCTAACATATGTTAGGCATTATCAGCTACAATTTTATTATTTGTACAGAAAAATTAATAAATATTGCGTAGGTAATCCAAATAATGCGATCTAGAGACAACATCGTGTCAGCCGAATTACTGGACAATTTTCTGCAAGAACTTCCCCCAAGAATTTCTATAAGTATAGGTACTAGATAAGATCCTTAGTGTCCAACTCAAGAAACAATACAAAGTGAGAAATACTTACTAAGTAATTATAAATACAATAATATAAATAGTAAAATCTAAAACTTAAATGAAGTTGCTTGCTCAGGCATACAAAGAGCGTATAATAATGAGGGTCAGTAAAGTAATTAATGAGGTAATTCAAATAAATTTAACATGCTTATTTTTTCTATTGAATTATATCAAAAGTTTTGATTCATAAATTCGGGGTGAAATCTTTGAGGGAGGCCTTTGTCCAGCAGTGTATTCCGCTGATATAACGATGACGATATAAACTCGTTTACAAAATAAAACTTCATCGAACCCACGAACAACGGTATATTCGGTTTCATGTACACACGGCTACATATCAAGCTATACATTTCCAATATAAGGTGACCTCTCATTGTATGGAAATCCTATACAACGCGCGATCAACTTACACTGGAAATATATAGCTTGATATGTAGCCGTGTGTACATTAACACCTGCGCCACTGTAACGTGGTGTTCGTCCTCCGATTTATACAATCCATGCGATGTTGCATTATGACATATTAGCGGTGTGTGTTCATTTGTACAACAGTGAGGGCTATGATCACTTCAAATTTAGTTGCACAGTATATGCAAGGTTATTCCGCAAGCTTTGGAGAACGAAACTTCACTCCAGCGTAGCAGGAGTTTAAGTTGATTTAGTTCACAAGCATTTATTCAAAGGCTAGCTTAGCAAATAAATATGGGATAGGATAATTTATCTGGAAATTTAATCTGGAAGTTAAACTCTTGAGTTGAAAGTCGATTACAGACTTCTAAAGACCTTCTTTTAAATAGAGCGAAATTAAATTCGAATACAATACTAGTCTAGTTATTCTTGTTATTTAATTTTCACTTTATTTCGCTTTTTTCATCTTATGGGTTAATTTAATCCTATAATTATTTGTGCATAATATTGACAAATCATTATGTAAATAATATCTACACCACACACTATAATATTATGTGCAATACTAGTACAACTATTTTTACATATAAACATCTATACATATAATAAAAACCTGGGAAAGTCAAAACTGTACATCGATTTTTTTTAAAAGGATACATGGGTTGTGGTCTTCAATCGAAATCAGAGCCAAAAATATAGTTTTATGATTTTTTGTCGGTTTGTCTGTGTGTCTGTATGTATGTCCGGGCTATACTCAAAAAGTACTGCATGGATTTACATAAAATTTTGCATGAATATTACTAAGAGGTCGGGTCAACATATACGCTACATATTATCACGGTATTACCTACGGGAGAGGAGCTGTGATAATTTATAAAATTTAACGCGGGTAAACCGCGGGGCACAGCTAGTAAATATATAAATCTTAGCTAAGTTATGTTTAAGCTTAGTATACTTATCTAGTTCAATCACCCCGAACTCATCGTGGAATTAAAAATCTGTGTGTCAAAGACTCAAGATGATTTTTATTCTCCTTCGGAGACACAGTTACATATTTGGTCGGGACTCATCGGCAATGACCGGGAATTTAAGGTTCATGTTGGTCAAGCCAAAATAGATTTCACTTTATTGTGCAACATAAGAATAAATATTGTTTCATTGCAAATACAAGTTTGTGCGATAAGGGTACAATGGTCTGCCTTATCGCATAAAAGGGTTACGTATATATTGATCACTTGAAGATTTCCAACTGATATTATAAGGTTATTAGAAGTCAAACAATTGAGTGAAAATGTTAACTGTGAGACACAGTAATAGTAATTAAATAATTCAACCATCGCAACTGTTTGGAAAACTAAATCATACCAAATATAATTAAATTGCAGTAGTAATGCAACCTTAAATTAATTATACAATAAAGCAGCTTTTTATGTGACTGGGTAACTTATTGCATAATCTAATAGCGGTATTGGGAGAGGTGCACTCAGTTAAACTCGTCACAGGAGTAACGTTGGAGCCCAAATTTGTCGCCTTTACTTTTTCCCGCACTTGCATTTTATCGTCTGATTTGAGGGTGTAAATGGCTTTAGCCGGTTATTCCTACTTAATATTATAAAGGCGAAAGTTTGTAAGTATGGATGGATATTTGTTACTCTTTCACTTAAAAACTACAGAATGGATTTAAATAAAACCTTATAATAATGTAGCTTATACATCAGAATAACACATAGGCTACAATTTATAAGTAGCAAAAAATCTACCATCTGCGAGCTATTTCGACGTGCACTACCAAAATCGCTAGAGGTACACATCCTACCAATATTATAAATGCGAAAGTTTGTGAGTATAGATATATGGATGTATGTTTGTTATATTTTTACGCCAAAACAACTTTAACGCGCGTGAAACCGCGGGGCATAGCATAGCAACACCAGGAAGTGGAAATCTTTGGGGAGGCTTTTCTCCAGCAGTGGACATCTCTCGACTGACATGATCATGATGATAATGATGATATAGACTGGGCAACGTCAATACTCCAAGTAATTTAAAGTAGTGTTCATATGCTACTTGTTGTTCTATTTTCATTATGGAACTAATGGCTATTTTTATGCCACAAATGTCTTTTTAATATTATGTCCATAAAAGTATAGTAACAATAATTTTAAATACTATCTAAAATAAATAAACAGACTTCGTAATCTCGAAGACTTTTGAGAACATACCACGGCGAACCAAATCCTTCCTATGATTAGCTACAATGCATTTTGCTAAATGTGTAAGTAAAAGAAGGAGACACCCAAAAATTTAACACTCGTGTTTGAATGATAAGGGGGCAAGGCAGGTCTGTAAAGGTCATCTAACTTTTACAAAATATCAAACGGAAGCTTTTTTTTTTTGTTTATTTTATATTTTGGACAATGTCACACAGATCATCCTAGCCCCAAACTAAGCAAAGCTTGTACTATGGGTATGATGGCGACGATATACATACTTATATAGATAGATAAATACTTATATACATAGAAAACATCCATGACTCAGAAACGTTATTTTTACCAAAATAAATTTCACGTTCTTTTTTCGCTAGATGCAGTGGGTTTAAACTAGATTATATTAGCATGAAATAATAGAAACAGAATAGTATTTAGATACTGTGCACACCACAGAAAGCAATATCCCGGGTTAGTTATAATCCTCTGGGGTTCTTAACAGTGTTTAATTACTTCAACTATCTTTGTCGGCATCAAAGTACCACTCGGTGCGTGCATACAAAAATAGTACAAAAGTATTTTAAATATAAATCTTATCTTTTCCACTACCGAACTTAATGCATAGGATAACAATTTTATTAATAATATAATTGAACTAGTGGTGTTTGCCCTCGACTCCGTTCAAATAGTTATAGGTAGGAACATCGGCTCTCAGAATTGTAGTGTGAAAGTGTTAGGGATTCAGTATCCATTTTCAAAACCTTATAAAGTACCTATATACAACATATAAATTCAGTTTTCCCGATATCACTATTTGTTTATATCCCGGATTTAATAAGTGATATTGGAGATTATCAATCATAAAGCCGCTAGTGTGTAGTGGTGCTACCGCCCCCCTTCCTCCCTTTAACGGCTAGTAGTAAAGCTAACTATCTTGCTCCTGATCTATCTCCAGTCGTGTCGATTCGCCCTCTAATCATATTGAAGGTAAGGGAACAAGAAGTGAAACTGGGTTTGCGTACATCATAGTCCACTATACAACATGTAACGTAATTAACGCACACCCTCAAACACCCCAATTAAAATATTATGTTGTAATCATAATACATACACTGAATTTTTGATTTTAAAATGTATATGCATTGTTATTTACTTAATTAGTTTCTTGAAATAAAGTTTGTATTTCTTTATTATGTACTGAATGATGGGATTTGTATGACAACAAATAAAACTGCGATTTTAAAAGACTTATTACTTTGACTTACGGTCCATTTTAATTTGTCTTGACTGTACATGGTTAATATAACAATAACTTCCGTAGTTTTAATATTTTTGGAATAAAAAATTACCTATATTAAAAATGATATAAATCCATTCAGTAAACGATTCTGAACAAACTATTTTCATGATGTGCGTTAATTAAGTTACATGTTGTATAATATATCCTGCCGCGTTGGCTTGCGTTGGTGAGTTTGGCGACCGTCGCGGAAAATCAACCATGTTTATTATATATTACTATAATCATAATCAAGTTACAAACAGCAAAAGCTTGCCAATGATCGTACGTTAATAGTTGGAAAAACGATGCCATAATATTTACATACCAATACGAATAGTTGAGAGCGGTAGCCACAAAATCTACTTCGATAGAGCTATTCTAGTCTTACAGATCTGTTTGCCCCAATAGAACTGATATCGCATATAGAGATAAGCAGAATAAGGTTAAATGTGTATCTTGTTAATATTGCCGTTCCAAACCGCCATAACATGCAGAAACTATTACAGAATAATTCACAAATATACAGAGTTGGCACTTCTCCCGCGACTATTGCGTCCGCCTGGATTTCGGTTTCAAATAATTTCTCCAAAATTCTAACTTAAAAAAGCGGATCAAAATTTGGATAGAAAGCTTGCCATTTTCAAAGTTAAAGTCATGAAATTATATGTTTTAAAATACAAATATATACATTTATAACCCGAATTCTTAGTTATTCCTTTCACTCTACCAACTAATTAAATACATATAATTAATATAAATTATTCATCCAAATAATTCAATCTTCATATTATTGAAAAAGTAACATGTTGCTTTGAAATTCTGATGTATTGACTGCTATTAAAGATAAGTAAAGCAAAGAGTATTTCACAATGAACCTACATGTTTATATAGTAGGATCATACCGGTTTTCGTACACTAATCAAGAGTAAAATGACACTTAAAGATTGACATGTTCGGGTTTCGACTCTCCCTCCTTTCGAATGTGACGGCACTGTATTGAAATGTGTTTCAAGTAAATGAATAGATTTCTATTCCACTAAAAAGGGGCCAAAATATGGGGTTTCGTTTTGTTCGACATTTGATAAAAATTAAAGAAATATATAATAGCGAAGTATCACGTTAAACGTAATTGTAATTATAAAAGAGAAAAAAAAAGTTCTATCAAGACCAGAATTCACCAATGCATGATGCGTTCCATCATAAAGTTCAGCGGCCCTTTGAATCACTAAATAGCTTTTTATACGTCTATAGAAGGCACGGAACCTATCCGCGGCTTCAATCTGTACTTGGCATTTTTGCTACCTTGGTCAACTTAAATAAAACCAGGTGTTTCTTTCAAATTACATTGATATATTAATAAAGGACTCGGTGGAACTATTCACTTCGACCCGTCGAGGTAAATAGATCAGTAGGTCCGGATAGACAAGGGGGACTTTGAAGGGACTATGTTGTTAAATGCTTCGTTTTAAAAATGTTCAAATATCATTTAATTGTTCAGTGTAAACCCAGCGTTTCCCACAACTCCATAGTCGTTGATTTTGATTGGGAGTACATTTTTGAGATATGGTGTTCTATATTTCTGACCGTGTGGTTTCCGATCTAGAACGAATAACAGGACTATCCCATACCATCACATGAGTGTCGTAAAAGGTGACTAAAGGATACACCAGGTCGAGCAGCATTGCCACCAGTGTACTAGTTACCACTTAACTGCAGGCACTAACTCGCATGCCAAGCGCGATGACTAAGGCAAACTCCTCCAAATGGCAATATTATAGAAAGAAACCTTTGGGCGAGACCCATCTCCGGCAGTTGACGTTATCAGTCTGATCATGGTGATGATATTTCTGACTTCATATCACAAGTTTTCAACTGTTGTTTAATAGTCAAAACACACATAAAAAGTAGGGGATGGTCAGGCAAAAGATGACGATATATATCATGAAACACTTGTTTCATTGTTATCATGAACCCTTCGCAAGCAAATAAATACACTATTACGAGCACCTGTACCTGTTTTTGTTAGCTTAAAAGCTTTGGGAGCTTAAAAGCTTACTCACCAAAAATGTATAAATCTATGTATAATACATATGCAAAGAAACTGTATATCAATACCTCCCACTATAGCTTACTTAAAATTTGCCCTCTTTGTCGCAGACAATAGAGACGAACGTGGGCTCAAGCCATCATACAATAACGACTTACAAACTCGGAACCCGGAGGGCACTTCGATTCAGATTCCAACACCGAGTCTGGTTTATTGACGTGGGGATGCTTGACAGGGTCGGTGGTTTTATAAACGTTTTGTCCAACTGTCGCCTTATGTTAGTAGTCTGTGCGGACCTCTCGTCTGCATGAGGATCAAAGGGAGTTTTTTTCCAATAGGAATGCAAACAAAGTGACATGGTGCACGCTAATGGTTTAGATACGTTTGTGGTCGTATTATTTTTATTAATGATATATAGGCTTGTGTGTAGTGTCTCGTGAATTTCTTGACTTGCTCTATATATGTAAGTAGTGATCTCACCGACCGGATGGTTCAACTTTCCTGGAACGAAGCCTACGAGAGAATACGATTGGTATTTGACTGCCGTGGCCACCAAGGCAGTTGGTAACTTGAAGGTTACGCACCAGAGGTTACGCACCAGATATTGTTGGTTGCTGCAGGTTAACGTTTAATCAAAGGCCACACTCAAGTATTTGGCCTACTTCCCCTTCTCATTTGGACTGGTTTGTATGAAGATCGCGATTAGACCACGGCGGAACTTATTGTGGGGTTCACCTGGACTCTACACTTCTTGAACACCGCCTCCGACGTATGGGGAACTCTGGAGATGATCGTGGACGGTAATCAAAGAACGCAAATTTTTATTAACATTTAACAGTAATTGGGCTAGGATTTTTTGGCTTTTGAAGATCCGTTTCTACTAACCATGCGGTGAGGCAGTATTGAATTAAATCCCGTTTTCACACGAGGTTACCTTCCGAATAGAGTTTTCAGTTGGTAGCTGAGCTATGGCAAAATAAATGGGAACAGAACATTGTTGTTTGAGAGAACTCCACTGAATTCACTATACAATGTGTAGCGTTCGACGAATAGGATGTTTGATTATTACAAAATGCATTGATTGTAAACTTTCAAATAGGCTATTCTTAAATGCACTACTACACCGTATCAAACTTAACTGCTTTTTGTGAATGACTAGCACAGCTGTATTTATGATCGCTCTTTCGGAAACTTTTCAACGACTATAAAAAAGAAATTCTTTGTAATTTCTTTTTGATTTATGTACACATATTAAATGAAACATAAAAAGTAGAAAATTAATCCTGCTAATATTATAAATGCGAAAGTTTATGAGTCTGGATGGATGAGAGTTACAAACACACCTATAATAGTTTACTATATATATATATATATATATATATATATATATATATATATATATATATATATATATATATATATATATATATATAGTAATACATCTATACACTATATATATATTTCTATAGTGTATAGATGTATGGATGTTTGTTACCCTTTTATGCAAAAACTACGGAACGAATTTTGATGAATCTTTATAATCTTTTTTACTTTCTACTAGTTGTGCCCCACGGTTTCACCCCCTTCAAACTGTGTAAATTGTAGCTATAGCTATAATTTTATTATAAATTTCATTTAATATAATAAATTAATAACCATATCTCTCCTCTCGCAAGCTTGCTGGATGAGACTACATTAGAAATAATCTGAGCCGTTGTGCATGTAGCATATCAGTTATCTGGTTTCCATAGTACAAGCTCTGCTTAGTTTGGGATCAGATGGCCGTGTGTAAATAATGTCCCATATTATTATTACTTTTTTTACTTTATACTAGTTGTGCCCCACTGTTTCACCCCCTTCAAACTGTGTAAATTGTAGATATGCATGCTAGCTATAGCTATAGCTTATATAGAAATTCCTCAATAAATATGTAAGAAATCCTAACCATATAAATAAATATATTTTCGCAAATAGAGAAATTATTGTTCGAAATGTCTTAGGATTTTTATGAAAAGTAGTAAATTTGTGGACATGGATCTGTCGTAATAGAAAACCTACTTAAAAAACCTACAATCAAGTTTTTTGCTCTTTATTTATTTATTTATTTAGGACAACCAGTAACTGTTACATTATTGCTAGTCTAAATACAACACTTAAAAATTAAAATCAAATGCACAGTTTATTAAGGTGTCACAACATGCACAGATTCATGACACTCGTGATATCAGTAAAAAACAAACAATATATAACAACTAAATATAAAATGAAAAATACTAAAGCTAAAATAAAATTTAGGAAACAAAATTAACATAAAAAAACGAAACATAAAATATAAAACAAAGATAAAGTGAATATTAATGATAAAACAATTAAAATTACTTAATAATATCAAAACATATTTTTTTATAGGTGGACAATCTGTTATTGAAAATGTCGACTTCTCCGCAGATATCGTTATATAATTTGGGTAGTCGACATATGGCAGAGAACTGCTTCAGATTCGTTATGGCAAGTGGCTGGTGCAACAGTCCAGCAGCTACCTACGAGGGCACGTCTAGGTACACGGCGTGGGACACGAACACTAATCGATTGTAGTATAGGTGGACAGTCGAAATGGTTTCTCAATATTTTGTAGAGGAATATCATGTCCTGTACCTGTCTACGAATCGTCAGTTTATGCATACCAAAGTGCTTTAATTGATCGTTGTATGAGGACAACTGTCTATGTTGTCCACAAGAAAACACAAGATGTTTTAAAAAGCGTTTCTGAATACGTTCTATTCTAAGCTTATGAACGTTCTATTGTGGGGACCAGACAACGCAGCAATACTCTAAGTTACTCCTAACATACGCATTATAAATAGCTTTCTTTGTAGCTGGGTTACGGAATTTTTTGCCATTTCTCATAATAAAGCCTAACATTTTAGATGATTTTGTGACTATATGATCTATGTGGGGCGAACATGTTAATTTGTTATTAATTCTGTTTTTTTCTTGTAGAACTACCCCATTGATGAGATATTGACCCTTGATAAGCCTTTTGATTACTCTTTATTGTAACCTCTCAGATTTCTTAACATAGCAGATGCTTCTAGTAAGGTTTTAATACATTTATATTAAAAGAATAAATTCGTTTAAAATAGATTGTGTTGGACAGCAGGTGTAAGAACTACATTTACGGGCCATAATTAAGTTGTTAAATTAGACTGTGACGGAATTGGCGATTGAATTTAAAATAATAAAAAAGCGACTGAAAATTCTGTCCTATATTATTATGCTCTGTAGTTTATGGACTTCACTCTAAGTGACTTCTTGCCACACTCAAACACTTGGTTAGTAGATCTTAAGAATGCACACTTTTACTGTAGCCTTTAAAAACGAATAAATGACAACAGTACTAAGTTTCGTACGTATGTAGTGCTAAATAATCATCATCATCATATCAGCCGTTAGACGCCAACTCCTGGACAAAGGCCTGCCCCAAAGATCTCCACAATTGCCGGTTTTGCGCATCCGCATCCGTCACATGATCATCGGTTTATCTTATAGGGGGCCTGCCCTCGCTTCGTCTTCCAGTTCGCGGTAGCCATTCGAGAACCTTTCTGCGCCAGTGGCCGTCGGCTCTACTAGCTATGTGCCCTGCCCAGTGCCACTTTAGCTTGGTAATTGTTTGGGATGTCGCTTGATAACTGTAGTTCGACCTTTATATTACGTCCCTATATTATCTTCATAGATTGATACACTGCTATAGATTGATATTTCCCATTTTGATCACAGGGAATCACCACGTGAGCTCCGCAACAGATTTGAGAAGATGAGGCGTGATAGGTTGAACCAGTCAGTCGCACAACTAGCTGCCATGGTACCTCCTGTGTTGGCTGCTCGACGCAAGGTTGACAAAACCACAGTCCTTCGGCTCACAGCTCATTACCTACGAGCACATCAGTACGGTAAGTTAATTCAATTAACTCACAAATAACTTCATAGTAAGTACGTGGTAAGATCGTCAAA
This sequence comes from Pseudoips prasinana, assembly GCA_951640165.1. Lineage (NCBI taxonomy): Eukaryota > Metazoa > Arthropoda > Insecta > Lepidoptera > Nolidae > Pseudoips > Pseudoips prasinana. Next base: position 19,617,209 of record OX621234.1, on the reverse strand, counting down.
GTTAAGAGGTAGGGGGAACGATGTGGCTAATGTGGCTACTATTGACGTAGTATGAGTATATAGAACACAAAATGTTGGAACGAAGCATTAGGTTTGCCAAAATTCATCTCGTTATCATGTCAGGTACCCATCAGTCAACAAGTCAAGTTTATCAGAAACTCTCGTAACACTGTACACAATCCTATATATCGAATTAAATGAAATACAGGGTATTTCAACGTTACTTCTTCTTCTTAGCGAGTCGATGGCAAACTATATTGTGTCCGCCCAGAACTTAGCCACGAGAATCGCATTATGAGTAGCCTCCATCAGTTCTTTAAGCGTGCAGTTTTAAGGGCACGCGCTACATGATAACAGATGTTCCATTGTCTGTGGAGACCACATTTGCATTGAAGGCTGCGATCATTGATGTAACCCCACCTGAACAAGTTGTCCCTGCTACGACCAACCTGAGTTCGAAGCCTATTTAATGACTTCCAGGCTAGCCAAGGCAGTTTCCATCCAGGGGCGAGACTTTCAGATGGTGGAACTAAATGGTGTAGGCAGTTTGGTTCACTCTCGCCATAGCTGGCATCTAGCCTGTGAGAGTTCTCCACTCAGCGGAAGGACGCACTTCACAAAGCTGTGTCGACGTTACTGATCCTCGATTAGAACAAACTGCATCTTCGTGTATTAACGTAGAGCAACAGTTGCACAAAGCGTCCCAAAAATGTCCATGTCAGTGATGGCTCAATGTAACGTATGAACCTAAAACCTTTAGGCAAGGGTTATTTATTTTGTTGTTTTCTTGCCACCCTAGCTTACGTCTATTGACCAGTGAAGCATTAGAAGCATCTTAGGCAACTGTCAGTCATTAAAAAAAACACTTTTTAAGGTTTTGTCGCGGAAGGAAGAGAATAAAAGAGATTTTATTCCATCTCCTCCTAAATTCCCTTTTTTATTTTTCGTTACCTGAGCATCAATGTTTGGAGTGTTTTCATTGCATATCATTGTTGATCGTGATATAATGGAGTTTCAGTGGCAGTAAAGTGTGTAGGCTTACTCTCACTTGTTAGTGTCTCAATGGAGAATAACCTTCAGCACAGGACGTATTTTAGAGCTAATGTGAGTGCAGAAACAGGTGCACCATCTATTTTCTTCCTCACTGTTGTGATCGGATGATATCGGATCGGATCGGACGTGTAGTTCCTAGTCCAGAAAGAATAACAGGGCTACCTCATTACATCCCGTACTAGCTACCACCTAAATGCGGCCACCAATTCGCATGCCAAGCGCAGTGACTACGGCAAACCCTCCCAAACACCAAGGTTGTGGAAAACTTTGGAGAGGCCAGAACCAGCCGTGGACGATATCAGGCTGATGATGATGAACCGACGATATGCTAAATTAAGGGCAATGCCAATAGAAAAATTCAACAAAGGATCTCCACTTGCATTAATCCTTTTAAGATGGTTTCAACCACTTCTTTGGGTTCTAATGCTTTGCTCTAAAGGAGGAGGGGGGGGGGGGGGTAACTACCCGGCGTGCGCTAGCCTCTCTGCTCACTGTTGAAGCTAGCTAGCTTTTAATTTTATGCTACTAGAGTCGCAGTGGTGGGGCAGAGGATGTGGCTAGTCCCATCTATTATTTTGAAAGCACCCTTACGCCGTATGAACACCGAACGACGAAACATAATAACTATTGGATGAATCAGTGTAGGTTTTGTGCACTGGCGACGATATTCTTATAGTTCAAAGATTGACCATGCTTAGCCACGTGCTTATAGGAAAAATTAGGTCAAGTAGGGGACGAGTAAAGTTGAATAAATTATGGGAAGCATTGATAAGCAAAAAATAAATAGAAAGGTTATTATTGGGTACGATAGTTGACAGATTAAAACGAAATAGTTGATTCTTTGAAGAAGGCAAATATTTATATATATGACATTTCTCTTGTACATCTCTCGATTCTGGATGCCCTTTAAGAAAATTTTGTCACCTAGTTTTCTAAAAGGATAACCTGCCCATCACCACACCTTTCGCTTGTACATATTAGTCGATTATGTGGTCAACTCAAACCGATTGGATGGATATCCACTAGAAGAATGCCGAACAGTTGTACCTGTCCACGTTCACCTCTGAGGCATATGTGAAAGCACACCGCACCGGTACCTCTAGTGGAATAACCAAAATATACTATCGTCCTCCTCGAGGTAGTTAGATGAATGTGCCAAATCCCTTTTCACTACATCCACGACTTTAGTTACCCCTTTGGTGAACGAGACAGCCGATTCCCCCTTTGATCGTTTTAAGCTTACAACAATTAGAGACGTACGTAGCCAAATACTCACAATTATTAACACTTGCACTACGAAGCAGACCTTATATTGAAACTTGAACAGTATATTTTTATAACATGTTGCTGATGAAATAATCTTCTATCTTACGCACCTTAGATGACGCAGTTGGACTGGTGATCTAGTTCTGCGCTTTAATTTGCAAATATTTTCTAGTTTCACCACATTCCATATAGTAATTGTTATGTGTTGGAATGTAAGCTCCACCCATACCAATTACGCTGGGCATACACGGCAAAGTACAAAAGTGCAAGTGTGAACTATGAATGTCTCACAACAGCGATGATTCACAATTTAGTAGTGTTTTCCACCGACGCTGCAGGTGCGCACATTTTGTATCATGTTATTAATGGTATGTCATTTTTCACATACAAGCGTATTACTTCGATAAAATAACGATGTAAGGGTTGATAAAAATTCTAAAGGTGTCGTTGATTAAACACTCGAGTTGTTGTTCAATTTAAACAGTCTTTGAAACATTTAGGTCTCTAAAATAGTATTAGTTCACCACCCTATTACGTCAAATGAAAATAGGTAAATAGTGGTACTTATATCTCCACTTCAGTACCCCAATGTCATCATCACCCTCCTCCTCTTTTGTGCTGCGTACGTCTGTGTGATAGATATAGTCAATCTAATCTTAAAATGAATAAACCATTAATTTTAATATTGTTATATTGATAAATTAATTTGTCACTGTTGTCATAACAATATCATCTAAAAATTTTGAATAATGCCAAACTAAAATTTTAAACCTAAAATTAACTTTTAAATGTTGTCTCTAACTCTATTCTTTATAAGATTGTCAAAAATATATTTCAAGCGAAAGCAAAGAGAAATTGGAAAGGCTGTGCTCGGAGTTTCCCTACGATGTCGAATCAGAAATGTCGAAATCTGCGGGCACACCAAAGTCAAAATAAAATAGTTATAAGAATTGTCAAGCTGTAGTTGCAGTGGACAGGATACATATGTATTTTGTAGAACGGGCGGCCGCTGGGACAGATAGTTTCTCGAGTGGCGACCACGAACCGGAAGGCGCAACGTGGGCAGGCCTTCTTACAAGATGGATCGATGATATTACGAGGGTCGCTGGAAGCACCTGGTTTATGATTTCCTGCATTTTCCAGCAACTTTTTTGACCAGCCGTGGACATGTTTTGGCTTATATAATGATGATATTCCAAGCGTGAAATAGCAAGGCGTACAATTATAACTTATGACAAACTTTTTAATGGTAAATGGCAAATATCTATTTTTATAGTACTATTTATATAAATATGTCGCAAGATGTCAAATAATCCTAAACTGATATTCAAGTAAAAATTTATATGTTTAAAGTATTAAAGTAATAAATCTGCCGTCATTTGTAGACTAGATGGAGTAGAATGTCAATTGATTCAAAACCAAAATAGCAAATGAACTTTTGTTAGTTTGTGTGAGTGAGTTGCGTGCAGGTTGCAACTACTAAAGTCTGTATTGTTCGCGGCTATTTATGAACACCTTTTTCATTTATCTTTTGAATGTTATATGTGTTTAAATTGCGACGTCGTGTAGAAATTTTGTCACGTAAATACTTCCAAACTATTTACTGTATATAGAATTCTCATTTAGTGAAATTTGGTTTATTGATTCCTATATTTTGATGCGCTTTTCATTGATTCTCTTTAAACTAATTAAGTAAACAGATTTTGAAAGGTCCATTGTTGACAAATCATCACATACTCTAATAAGGGAGGGACTAGTCCCGACAAAAAAATAGGAAAAAAACGATAAGTAAGTAATCGATGTCGAATAACAAAATTACAAGGCTAGTTTATTTATTTTTTATGACAATTCAATTATGCGATACCTCAAACTTATCTGAAAATGAAAACAGGTTTGGGTTAGGTTAGGTTAGTAATAATTTTGATTGTGTACCGACTTTAATATTCATTGTTTAATTATATTAGGAATGCTTCCGGCATGGTTCCAATTTGAACAGAATACATATTTTGTTTAAATTATTTGGTTGTTGAAAAAAGGACAAGTCGGTTCTTTATTATTAAAACAGTTGTTATTAAAAATAAGTGATGTATTTTAGTTATATTGTAACTGAGCAGGTAATTTTTTAAGGTATTTGGTAAGAATATATAAAATGACTAGCTGTGCCCGCCACGTGGAATAACGTCTTTGGGTAGCATTCAAAAATCAGTATTCGCATGCGTGTGACATAGACATCAATATAGCTTCAATATTTTGTCGCTTAAAATATTCACACAAACCTTACATATTTTCATACAAATTTTCATACCCATTTCCTTATTGCTATTTTACACCCTTGAGGGTAAAACTTTTACAAACTTTGAATGTCATATTTAGTTACATTGAATCAACAGTCTAAAAATAAGTTTCCGTTCCCCCTTTCAACCCCTTACAAGCCTTTTTTCGCATTAGAAAGTGGCCTTTGTCCTTATAGACAGACTGACAGAGATACTTTCTCATTCATAATATAAGCAAGGATAAAAAAGAATACATTTTTTATATTATATTATCGTCGTAACAGTATAAGACGTATAACGAGTCTTAAAAATAGTACTACTGACTCGTCGTGTCGTATGTCGTTCGGTACACAAACACCCTTATATGCATACAAAAAAATAAAATTTAATGGCCCTGAATTGAAACCTATCATAGGACATAATCAACAAATGAACCCGGTATCGCTAGTCCAACGTAGCTGTCAAAACATAGGTATATATTATGACATTAGCTTAATTATCCAACACATTTTTTATTTCATATTTATTTTATTTGTTGAAATGAGAATGTTTACAAGCGTATTTACCGCAGACTTTACTTGCGCATGGCGCCAGCGTCAATACAATGAGAACGTATATGTCTAACAGCATAGTATAATGCGCAGAACAGGTAGGTGCACATAATTAGTTAGGTATTGGCAGTGGCAGTGAGTCAACGAATTAGAATATTAATTTCATAAAGAGTTGAGTAGGCCAACCTTATGTTTATTGACAATTAATTGTATTAACAAACCTTATTCAATTAAAATAACTTATTGCTGTGTCAGCTGGGGAAGGGTCAGCTACCTGTGTGTTATTCCTATATATATTCCTGGTATTAGATTTGGCCATAGATAAAGGTCCCATTTTTTTATGGCAAGCGATAAAAAAATAAAAAAAAATATATATCTTTATTTACGAAATCAGAAATGGCTAAGATTGATCGAAGTCTCTTTTTAAGCGTTTAATAGCATGTGCCAGCTGACTTAGGTTTTTCATATTAATAAAAGAATATACATTTTTTTTTCTTCGGTTCACCACGTATTAAAATATGGTAAAATATATTTACCAAATATATGTACCAAAGTCCCGAGTCCCTCGTTGTAGAACCAACCTTGGTCAACACTCTCCGATTGTGAGGCTGTCAGTCGAATACAATCAAGTGTCAACATCAGTGGAAGGCATAGATATATTTATTAACTCGCTTAGTCGATTTAAAAGCTTTTTGGAAACTCACTTGATCACGTAATATCTCAATCAGTTTTATATATATTTGTAATTTTATTAAATATTTTATTTTATTCCTTTTCCTTATTTTTTAGTTTCTTAGTTTTTCATTGTGTGCATGCTTTAGATTAATATTTAGGTTATTTTTTTTGTATTCATTTAATTTAAGTACCTTAATTTATTGCGTTTTAGAAATGTATTTTACAACACTTAAATTATGTCTGTTCAAAACAATTTGCATGCTGTGATCTCCTATAATTAAAGATGCATAGGAACTGAGTACCTATAGTTATAAGCTAAGCTAAGCCTTTTGTAATCTTTGATGGTTGATCCTAATAAATAAATACATAAATATTGTTTCTTGTTGTTGTTATAATACAACAACGCTATGAGTAAGTAAGTAACAACTATCACTGCCAACTGATCCCAAACTAGGCAGCGCCTGTACTATGGCAAACAGACAACTGATAATCATATATTTCTAAATGCTTACAAATTATTATAAATAAATCACACCCCGATACATCACATATAGATTTGCCCTGGTAGAGAATGGAACCCACGACCCCTGGCTTAGCAGTCAGGGTGCTAACCACCAAACATATTTTTCCAGCGTTATGTCAGAACTCTGTTAGAATATGGTTGCTACGAATAGAACAAATTACTACTATTACTTTATATGCATATATAGTTATGGTACTTTATTTGTATTATAATCAAGTCTACAGTAATTTTAGTACACTTATTTGTAAATCTCTACTACGAAAGGATCCAGGTACATACTCTAGTTGTACAAATAAACCACATCATTAACATAACCTAAATAAAATTTTCGGCACCTATTTCTTTATTTATTTTTTGCGGTGGTTTTGGGTGTGGTATCGTCATGGAAATCCTCCGCCATGGGATAGGGGAAGGTGTATCCTGGACTCTTACCGATTAAAACCCTAAGGTGGCCAATCTCAGCACATATTGGCGGGTTTCCAGTATCTAAAGCACCAGGACCTCTCCCATGCTATGTTGAAGCTAGCCCCGGGAGGAAACTACGTTGTTTCACAAAACCCTCGCTGTGAACTACAGCGGATCACCATGCACACTGGCACCTTCCCGGGGATTGCAAGATTGATTAGAAGACAGTCGCCTCGCCGAACAACTATTTGTATGACCCATAAATAGTGTTTCTGAGTCTGGATGTAATTTGTGTCCGTCTATTTTATGTTTGTTAAGTACCCCGTGACACAAGGATTAATTTACCTAATGCGGGCGTTGTCTTTTAAAACAAAAACAAACAAACAAAACTACATACACTCAAGACCCCTAGGGGCCTCCTGTTTGTCTGTAGAATTACAGACAGGGGTGCAAGACGTGTAACCCAGGCTATGCTCTAGGCTGTGGACCTCCATTAGTTTTGTTTTAGCTAGTCTTCTGTCCGTTACAAAGTACCCTAGTAAACAACAGGTTAAGTTAGTGTCTTTAATGGGGACAACCTATCCTCATATTAAACTCATTCTACGTAATATAACCCAGATATTACGGACAGCATGAGCTCTGTTTTAGCTAATCTTCTGTCCGTCACTAGTTACTCTGGTCACAAACGGGTAAGTTAGGTGACTTTAATAGAGATAACCTATCCTCACATTATACTCACTGCTTTAGCTAATCGTCTGCCCCTTACAAGGAAATCTAGTAACAAGTGGGTCGTGGCAAGTGTCTTTATGAAGACAACCTATTCTCATACACAACTCACTCTATGTAATATAACTCATAGAAAACGGTCAGTATGAACTCTTCTTTAGGTAGTCTTTTGTCCGTATTATTCTAGTAACAAGCGGGTTAAATTGCAGAAAATAGTTCATTTGATCGCGAGAAACGGTGATATTATATAAGAGCATTTGTCCAATGCAGACGGAGACACTTCTAAAGACTTGATTCAGTATCACCATGCTAAGGGACAGAGATGAGAAACAACCATTTTCATTTCCATTTATGATCGTCACCTATCAATGTCGCAAATTATAGATCTGCAGGCAACCAAAATATCAAAACCCTTTAAGATTTTGTCAAGTACTCTATAATAGTTGACATTTGAGAATTATATGTATAATAACTATGTTTTGTGATTTTCCTAATGCTCTATATTCCTGTTGTCGAAACGATCTGTTGATTTCTACAATTGACATTATACATATACATACAATTGACATTTCTACAATTGACATTATTACGGTTACAAATATTTCGAGATGCACTTGAAATTTTCGCCTTGAACATTTATTCGTAAATATTGAAAATAGTATACGTACTTACATTCATATGTACATATGTATGTATGGTGAATATGTTTTACTCAAATTGAAATAAACTAGCGTTACAATGTGTGCCTAATGTGATGAAGATCCGGAATCCGGACGGTAACTGGACAAGTCAATAAACTGGTGCAAAGTGCAAATCTATTCATAGTAGTGTTGCGCCCAGCGCTTTACGGACGTGTCGCTTGTACTCAAAATGGCGGCGGAAAATACAATTTCACGTGCAATACTGTACGACCTAATGCAAATAAATTGACCTCATGTCAATAATTATTGTTCATAATTATTCATGACATAAATCTTAAAGAGTTTGGGGTTGATGTAAAAAACATTTTATTTGAAAAATACTTCTTTTTTAAATAGGTATATCAATTGGATTTAACTTATTGCCATAGCTTTTCAATGACAGATACTGTTTCACAGATATTATTTACATGTAGGTAGAAATTTACACTATATTTATATATTTGACTTGGATAGGTAAGTATAGTCTACCATACTTGCATTAAACTGTAAATGATATTAATTTAAACATCATTAAAAAAAAATATTTCTTATAAATAGTGGAATAGAATAAAATGTTGGAATAATACGTTAGCCATTAGAAACCCTTCTGATTTAGAATGGCACGTCACACATTCCAACGTAAATAAGCTATTATAATTAAATAATCAATATGTAGGTATACATGGTCATAAACTCACATTTTAGGAACATTATATACTTCATATCAGTGCAGGTGACAGTACATAAGTTTTCCATTCGCATAATAAACACGATTTAGTGCAATTAGTTATTGCAATGTAAAGTATATTTGTCTATTAGTATAAACCGTGTGTATTAACGTGAGTGCGCAGACGCACGTGTTCTGTCATGCTTCAACGTTAAGGGCGTCAACACACTGCATTGCGAATACAGTTATTTTTGTTTCAATGTCACGTTAATAAGACAGCGTGAATTTGTCATTAAATATGGCGTAACTTAACCATAACCTTATCCAACATGAATAAATTGTTATTTGAAATTCCCGTTTACAATTTGTTAGTAGGTAAACAGCAATGCCAAGTAAAAACTTGAATGTGATAATAGTGACTTACGGATACTCGCATCTATTATTACTCGACTTTATTATTATTTGATATAATATTATTTCCCAAATGTGTATGTTAGTATCATATTATAATAAATGAAATAAAATAAAAAAGGTTTTTATTCGCGTATACTTTAAAAAAGCGCTTGTAAATAGTCAGAACATGTTTGTAGTAAAATATAATTATATTATAATTATTTCTAGGTACATATAGATATTTAGGTACACGGATTGTAGGAAAAAAAAATTAGATTAATTTTATAATAAGAACAATATTTAGCTAGCTTAAATTAAATTATTGTCAAGGATCATGTATAGGTTTACTTATCAAAATTTTAAATTTTTGCTATATTTTTACTACATATTGTCTGAATGGTTCTGTCTATATTAAGGTACGGTAATTATATATTATTATTATGGCGGACCTTGTGTTTATAACGACGGTCGCGCTTTAATGCCACCACCGGCACAGAATAAAGAGTACTTACGTACAGAACCGGCTCTTCGCGCAACAATTTATAGAAATAGCGACTCTTGCTACTAAGCAACTAAGTGCAATTCAGCTTACATTCGCGCTCAGTGCCTACCGCGATATTCACCTAAACGCTGCCGCTCTCTTCTAACGCATTACACTGTCTCTGTATGACTCGGAGTGTACTGCGTAGGGTTACCGGCTTGCCGCTGTTACTATATACCTATTAATCGTCTATATAATCCCAAAATCACTTTTTGGCCCGACCCGGGTTTGAACCCAAGATTTCATTTTCTGCGGTTGAACACGCTACCGCCAGACCAACAAAGAGTGAGTTCGTATAAAAATATGAACTCAGGTTAGAAAAAGTGCATCTAATTTTTGGATATTTTTTGCAGTCTGTACCATTTTGTAACGAACTTTTGTATGAAGTGAACCCAACTAAATTCTATTTATTATCTACACCTTACAAATTTTGGCTTTTATAATGGGGTAAACATCATAAAATATTCACATTTTGCAGTACTTAAAAGTTCGTAGACGAGAAAAAGTAAAAATTCTGGTTGTTTACATTTTCACTATGCTAATTTATAAATATCTCCTAAACGCGTGGACCGATTGACATGACTCAAATGGATAAAATGGTTTTAGGCCTAGATCTTTTATTTGACACCAAAATAGTTAAGATATTTCGACAAACAAAAAAACACATTTTCAAGTTGCTCTCGTAATTATTTTTCCCGTACTAATTCTTTTAAAAACTATCTTGGTCAACAAAAATGTTAAAACTAGAGTATATACGACTAAAAACACTTTATTTGTATTCTAATTAGAAATAATCAACACCTACAAAGCTACTTTGGTAGGTATTTAAAAGAATAATTTGAACTAACCTTTCTACATCTTTAGGTAATGTAAAAAATGATAAACCCTTGTCTCCTTTTTTCGACAGACATCCGTCAAATGAACAATATCTAGCACCAGATTTGTGATGAGACATTTTTTCTGTTAAATATTTATAGTATTAAGTAGTCTTTTAATCCGTGGCTGTGCGCGCGAGCGGTGACAACCGACTGGCGCACGCCACTTCAGAGGCGCGTGAAAGTGTAGGTACTTATCACCGTAGGTACGGCCGAGTGAAGGGGCCCTGCCACCGGATCCAATGTGCCCCAAACTGAGAAGACCCTGCGAAACAAACTCAGCGGGTGTCTCTAGTACCGGTTTCAACACGACCCATATATGTATATATCATGTGTCATGTTATTACTAACTTTAGTTACTACTAGTATTACTGACAAATAATATGGGCTCTGCCTGAAATAAATTATTTATTATTATTATTATAGTCAATTAGTTATATATAAATAATTGGATTTTTTTTATTCGACTGCCCTGCTGGTCTAGTTATTAGTCATATAGGTCGTGGGTTCCAGCCCCACCCAGGACAAATATTTTTTGTTCTGTGTCTGAGTGTAAGTTAGTTTGATATTTAGAAATATATAAGTATGTTTATTAGTTCTCTGGTTGACAAGTTTGGATTCAGACGGCAGTATGTTAGTTAACCTAAACCTAAATATCTTCTTTATTTTTATTTGACTGCCTTGCCGGTTTAGTTGTTAGTCACATAGGTCGTGGGTTCCAGCCCCACCCAGGACAAATATTTGCGTGATGAGTACGATTATTTGTTCTGTGTCTGAGTGTCAGTTAGTTTATATTTAGAAATATACAAGTATGTTTATTAGTTCTCTGATTAACAAGTTTGGATTCACACGGCAGTGTGTTAGTTAACCCAAACCTAAATATCTTCTTTAATTAGGTATTTATTATTAAAATGATGAATTTTGTTTTAATATTTAATTACAATAATTGTTAAGTACTGGTAATTATAAAAAGAGCTGGTTCAGATATAATATGATATAATATTTTCTCTTCACATAGCCAACTGACATTACAAAACACGACTGTTACAAAACGTCAAAATTAGAAAAAATATAAAAAGTATATATATATACAAGGAGGTGCGTTGCGCACAATAATAATAAAATTATTTAATTTTGACTGCAAGACCATGGATGTCAGAGAATCGCTCGCTTTATTCATAACAATCCCAGAGATTACCCAGTTCGATCAGTGATTATTATTTTAAATTCTATTCGTATAAATACCTCTAATTTGTCGATACGAATCCGAACCACCGATTACTTAGGTATTAATATAACTTATTTTACTAAATGTGAGAGCGGCCAATCTCAATGGTAACTAGTCAACTCCGCAGGACATTCAATAGTAACGCCAGCACATCAAGCTACCCCAATCTGTCAAATTTCCCCAATGGAAAGTGAACCTTATGCTGACCATATGTGATAAAGTTGTAAATCTATAAAAGAAATTTGACAGATTAGGGTAGCTGGATGTGCTGGCGTCTGTACAAGAATATATGTGCAAACATTTAAGAGTGCGCCTGGTACCCTTTATTACCTCACTCTTATAATCCGATGGAACGGCTATCCAGGAAGAGACTTATCCTTTGGTGAGTATGTAAGGATGCCGAAGTAAAGAGCCCGTTCCATTGTTTTGGCTAGTAAAATGAGATTTCACATAAATCTGATTATTGTGAACTTTATCAAAATTAATGTTCTGCGTCTGCCTTGCCTTTTTACATTGCATTTGAATTTGCGGCCAGATACCGGAATTAAATTAGCAACTGCCGTCTGAACTGGTTACCATGTGGTATCTAGTTAATAATGAAATTTATTCAACACTTGGGTATTAACATACACTTCTACTTGTCAAGCTCACAATACAGTACATAAACATAGTCGAATACAGTATAAAAGATGCAATAAATTAATAAGTCCGTCCATGCGGTCTGTTTTATTACAAATATTTTCTTAAATCCTAAAATAAATAACAAGTTACTAATCCATTAGTTTGAAGTTTAGTTCTACTATATTAAAATTCACAAACTGAAGGCAACAAGCAGTTTGCCAGCGCAGATGTAACTTAATTTAAGCGACTAATACGTGAGGACAGCCTTTTGGGGTTCGGGCCACAACTACGTAAGTACTTTTTATTCTGTGCCACAACTCAGCTCCCTGAGTAGAGTGAGCTGTAGCAAAAAGACGGAATTCTAAGTGAGGGTGTGATCACTTGCACGGTATCACCGATCACGCGTTAAGAGGCCAAAGCGATCCTCGCCGCTGAGGAATCTACCCTAGCTAACCTGCGGCTTTCTCTAGCTACCTAGGTGGACGACCCGGAGAAGAAAGCCACAAAGAAACTCCGGGCTTGCTTTTTTCGTCTTCTTTTGCTTTTTGTTTTCGTATTTTTTATTAGTCTTCTGACTACAGGTAATCATTTTCATATTTAATCTTATGACAAAGTGGCTATGGATACTCATCACTAAAGAGTACATGATGATAAAGACGGATTTGGCGGTCGGCATCAACCTGCAAATAGCCCGCTGAGGAACTTATAGGCATATAGACATGACTATATTATGTTACAAGCGCTTTATTAAGGTCTACGTGAATATTTTTTTAAGCCGGTGCCGCGGTGATACAATCATTACAGCGTCTGGTGGGTCGGGGACGTTGGAGTATTTCACTCTTCCGTGCCTCAGAAGAGGGGTGAAGCCTAAATTATACTTTTAGCGGAAATCAAAATTTTTAATTTTTATATTTTCGAAAATGTATGGTTAAATTTAATTTAGAAATTTTAGGAATATATAGGACAACTTAGAATAGATCTATCCTATGATGATCTGACCTATGATCGCTCATTTAACGCAGTTCCTAGTAGCCAATAGCCATACACGGGTTGTTATGTTTATCACTAAAATCGTTCATGACATGTTTGTTATTAGATAAAATTAAACGGGCTTGTTAAGGAAGGGACTTGACTATCTCAAAAATTAAGTGGTTTGTCCCCGTGTGTGATCTGAACGGGATGAAATATCATTGCATTGTAAACGCGGCCGGCAAAATCATGATTAGAGGCACTATACATATTATTAAAGATTAGTATCAACCGGTGTCTGTACTCACATTTGTTTACTATACTCTGTCCTTCTAAGGCTAAAGTGTTGGCTTAAGATTTTTCATGTGACGTTTACCGTGATCCTAGAGGGCATTCACTGCTTCACTGGACTACAGAAGTCAACGATGGCCTCATCAAAGGAGTCATCTATCAAAATAAAATTAAAACTAAGTTACTCGATTTAGGCAGGTTTGTGATGCAACTCTCACTCTAAGTTAATATGCGAAGACGTGAAGCTGCTCATCCGGTTGCAGATCGTGGAGGGCATTTTATAAATACGATGACACGAATAAGGGCCGTGGAAGGTTAAAGAAATTGCGGCGCGTTATTTGTCAAGTGTCGGCCGGATACGATAATGACGGATGGTGGAACGCTAAAGTTCGTTAAGACTTAGCACAAAGGCTGAATAATGCCCATGGCAGCATGGCGACGAAGAATTTACATCCCTCAACCAATCGGACGGTCTGGTTGGCGTGGTTGGTAGATATTTGCCTTTCACATCGCAGGTCGTGGGTTCAGAAGCTGTCCTGGGTCAGGGTGTAATTATCGATATACGTATATATTTGCAAAAGAAAACTAGTATATGTATGCAAAATTAATCATTGACACTTCACGTGACCAGAAGGCTGGCCTTTATTTTGGTCAAAGAATCAGTATTGCCATACAACGTGGCACTGCTGCCAGTCTTCTGGGTACGTTCCCCGACAACGATGAGGATTTTTATTGACGCTGTTTAGATTTAGTTAATTTTATATCTATGTAGGTTTAATGTAGTTTTTAATTTTTATGTATATATCTTTAGAACTATTAATTATTATAATGTTATTTATAAATGAATGTAAATGATTTACTTTGTGAAATAAATTTAGTATATGTAGTAAATCAGTTATCTGGTTTCCATAGTACAAGTTCTGGTTAGCTTTGGATCAGATGGCCTAATTTGAATAAAGCCCCAAGATATTAATCCCCATGCTCGTAGTCATATGCTTATGTAGTTTTCTGTGATTTCATTGGTCGAACCCTGTAGCGAGATATGAACCTTCGTCGCCGTGGTTACACCGTAGGCGGAAATTATTAATCGAATTACAAAATAATTGAATTAGAATTTTGAATTGATTAACAGCATACAACTTTTAATTTAATAGTACCTGGACAAATGCGAGTTGGATTTACACAATTTCATGCCTTGCACGTATTTAAAGCAATTTTGTCAGTCCTGTACACTAAAAACGACGTTTTGAGTGTATAGAACTGACAAAATTGCTTTTATACAAACAATATTATAATTTATACAAACAAATTATGACAAAAAGCAATTTTGTCAGTCCTATACACTAAACACAATATTATAATTATAATTAAAATATTATAATTATAAATACAATATTTTAATTTATACAAACAAATTATGACCAAATTTCTTTAAATACGTCTTAGGAGGGATGGAATTGTGTAAATCGAACTCGCACTTATCTAGGCTAGGATATATAGTAGCTACCTAGAGCCTGGATAAGCGCTAGTTAAATAAAAAGTTGTATGCTGTTAATAATCAATTCAACATTCAAATTCATTTATTTTGTAATTAAATGAATCCTTCCGCATAAAATTAGAAAATTACAGTAAACCATATTTATATGTTACTTGTTAGTTGATAAATATTTGCGTGAATATTCACGCAAATATTTATCAACTTTAGCTATTTCTGATATTTTGCACCAAGAACTTGATATACGTTTTTATGGAAATTTTCAATCATAATTAAAAGAAGTTAGTAGCGCCTTCGATAAGGTAAATCACTTATTATTACTAAGAAAACTAAACGCTTACGGCATCAAAAATCCACTCTGGTTTCAATCTTATCTACAGAGAAGACCCCAGGAAGTAGTTATTAATGGCTATAAATCTGCATGCTTTTATGCCACCTCCGGAGTTCCACAAGGTTCCCACTTGGGACCGATACTTTTTTTGGCTTTCATCAATGATATATCCTCTCATATAAATAACTGCAAGTTTTCAATGTTTGCAGACGATTTAAAGATATATAGGTCTGTCAAATCAGGCAATGACAGCAAGTTGCTTCAAAATGATCTGGATAACATATATAAATGGTGTCAGTCAAATTTCATGACTCTCAATATTAATAAGTGCTACCATATTAAATATAGTAGATTAAAAAAACCACTTGTTACTAAGTACGAGATTGGCGGCGCGGCCCTAGTTGAGGTAGATGAAATACGCGATCTAGGAGTTATTATTGACAAGGCTCTTTCATTCAAGTCACATATCAATACAATAGTATCCAAAGCTGCAAAAATGTTAGGTTTTTTAAAACGAACAACTAAAGGCTTCCATATTACAACAAAAATTTTATTGTATAACACGTTGGTACGCAGCCATCTCGAGTTTGCCTCTAGTGCCTGGAACCCGTATTATTCGGTACATTCGCAGAGGGTGGAGGGTATCCAACGATCATTTACAAGGCATCTTGCTTTCAACACCCACGGGTTCTCACATAGACAACCATACAACGAAAGACTATCATATTTTAAAATGATAAGTCTTCATAATAGAAGAGTGATGTTGAGCATGGTTTTCTTGCATAAATTAATTAATGGGAGTTTGAATTGTAGTGACTTAATATCAAGCTTGTCGTTGTCAGTGCCTTATAAATACCCTAGAAATCGCATACAGAGACTATTCTTCGTTCCGACGGCCAAGACTAATCTCGGCTCACAATCTCCTTTGGCACGAATTTATTCCGACTATAACTTTTTGTCTCAAAGAATTCCTGATCTCGATATCTTCGATGATGGCATATCAGAGTTCATTAATAGAATAACTGATTACTTTAATAATAATATTATGTAATATATATACCGTTCACGGTACTATTGATTTATATTTGTTTGTTTGGCTCCTAATTCATTTAGTTTAATTTAGATTTACGTATAAATTGTCGTTACTTACAAAATTAGTGCAAATGCTATGTACGCCGTTATTGTGATGCATATCAGACAATGTATTATAGATGTTATTTAACTGTGTACTTATAATATGTGTCATGTAAAGTACTGCCACTTTAATAAATAAATAAAAAAATAAATAAAAAAGACGGGTGAAACCCGGCATGCAAATATACAGTTTTAAATGTGGAAATTTAGCCGTTTTGTACAATATACTCGTACTACGCTTCTACATACAATACACATACGCTTCTATAATAATACCCATTCCTGATAAAAAAAATTGATATACCATTTCAGAAATTTATGAAAAAAAAAATATAAATTATTTGTATTTGGAAAAAAAGCCTCATTTAAATTCTAAATTTCAGCATGCTGGCATTATTCGATGCTGAGGTATACTACTGTGTGTGACAGATTTACAGACAGACGGAGAGATTGGGTCGCACCATAAGGGTTCCTTTTTACCGTTTTGGTAAGGATAATATACACTTTTTGCTTATTTAAAGCATCGTAACTAACCATTTATGTAAGTAAGAGTTGTACATAATTTATTTCTTTCAGTATTTTTAGTAATGTAGTTGTGGTATTTCTAAGATAACTGTATTACTCATTTGAAATTTATCTTATCAGTGTTTGGAGACTCCATCGGCAAATCGGCGAAAGAGTTCACACCTGCCTCCACTATGAAAGTTCTGAGCCTGTTCAACGGGTTCCTTATCACCACCACGTATCGAGGCCTCATAGTAGTTGTCTCACAGAATGTGCACGAATACTTGGGATACACAGAGGTAAGCACAGTGTTGACCAAAATGACCACAACACCTCAGTCAGTGGTCATGAAGGTTCAATTTCTTTTTAGTGCGTGTTCCGTTTGTGTCTGTCTGTTTGTGCCCACGTAGCTGCCACAAGATTTTTAGTTAGCCTATGAGGTTATCACTGCTTCCCCAGACGATACAGGCAATTGTGGGCTCAAGCCGTCGCTGCCAAACTTGTGCAATATTTAGCTGTTATAGTTGTTATCATAGTTTATTTGCCTTTTATGTAATTGATTAAATTAAAAATTAATTAAATTATTAAATATTCGATATAAAATCTTATTCTTAGAATGAGTCAATTGAAATATACAACTCCTTTAATTTAGCTAAAATGGTTACTCGTAGCGTTCATTAGTTTCTCAAGGCATGGTGTCAAGTATTCCATAGTTTTCTGAATAACGCGCCACATGGAAACCCAAACTGGAACCGTCTATAAAATTTCTACTGAGCAGGTTTGATTACTGCGATCGAACATCACAGATTGCTTTCTCAACTCTTGCCAGAAAGGTGATTCAACTGGGGTGTCGAGTAGAAGGGAACATTATACCTCCATATGGTCTTTGGTTACTGGTAAAACGTTTAATCAGTGATAATTAACTAACTACCTGGAACATAGTAGTTTGATACTTAAGTATAATGTCGTATAGGCATTAAGTACGTTAATCCTAATTTGAGCTTATCAGACTTGGCACTTTATTGAATGTCATCCATTGCATTATTGTTATTAACTATATTATTATTTGAATAATTATCGACAAAAGCATAATTATTTAACGTGTTATGTGTATACCACGCTACTGCTATTTACCTAAGACTATACAATGTTGCTAAAACAATAGTAAGTAGTTGCTAAAAAGTTATAGTTGTATGTAGTCAATAAATAATAAACCTAATATTTGTTCTCATGAAAAGTTGTTATGCTTGTATATGTATTCCTTTTTAAATTTGTCATAATTAAAGAAATTAAATTAAAGTTATAATAATAATGTCCTTCAGGCGAAATTTCGACTACGGCGGCCAGTCTCAATGGAAACTAGCCAACTGCGCAGGACATATTATAGTGCACAAGTGTGTGCGCAAACACAGGGGCACTTTCTATTCCATCACTCTCATGATCCGATACCGTACAGGACCGACGGCTTTACGTGCTCTCCCAGGCACAGGGGTGTAATACCGGCAACTCCCAGACTTCGGGCTGATACTGAAAAATTTATTTTTACGGAAAAATCATAATATCCTTTTTTGTCCTGGACCGGGATTTGAACCCAGGACTTCATTATCTACGGTTGAACACGCTACCGCTAGACTAACGAGGCAGTTAAACTATGATGAATACATAAAAAATAACATAAAAAATATATATGTATGTGTGGCGGCATGATCATTAGAAGGGAATGGTCATTAGTACGAAATAACAGCTGACTACGAAACGCAAGTGTGAAGTTGGCGCGCTTCGACAGAGTCTGGCATGACGTTCGTACGACCCAAGCGGATAACTTATGTATTAAATTGAATTCAATCTATGTTTTTTTATCCACAGCTCGAACTTCTGGGTATAAACCTCATGAATATAACACATGAAGATGATCGTGCTATTCTGAGGGAACAACTGATGCCTAGAACTCAGATTCTGGGTCCCAATGGGGAACTAATTCTACCTACTGATCCTGAGGCCGCTCGCCGAGCAGAACAAGCACTGGCTCAAGAGAAACGGCAGTTTGTCATTAGGTTGGTATCAAATAAAATGAATCGATTTACGGGTACTTTACACCGTGATTGATTCAATAATATGGTCTTGAAGTCTACGTGAATAAAAACCTTTTTTATTTTTTATTTTATTTTATTTTTATGGTGAAATTGAGACAACATATTTCAATTCTTATTTTTTATTATATAAGCAAACAATTATGACGAAACAATACCAAGGCCACTGACACAGGCTGACCCTTTAGATACATTTTTACTTCTTTGAAGAGCCCGTTGCTGTAGTCTTTTCGGAAAACCACCACATGAAGCTCATTCCAGTCTGAGCCATTTTTCAGACAAACCATTTACTACCTACTAAAGTACTAAAGTGACATCAAACTCATGAGAGCTGTCTTCCTGGTGGACGTAGTATCTAGGTTATACAGGAAAAACCAGTTGTTCCTCATTTAGATGAATCCGTTTATTATTACAGTACTTTAATAGGTCAGCCAAGCAGTGTGCGTTAACATCCAGGTGATCTTAGCTTGATGCTTAATCCAAACAGGATTAAACATCCAATCAATAAATCTCCATATAATCAATTAAAATATATCTCCATATAAAAAAAAAAAAAAAAAATAATAATAATAATAATAATAATAATAAAAAAAAAAAAAAATAATAATAATAATAATAAAAAAAAAAAAAAAAAAATTGAATGTCATATATATCAATATCAACAAACGCGATAAAAACAGAGACGAAATATAGAAAATGTTTAAATACTTACATGCCATATGAACTACTGAACCTACATGAGAAAATATCAGTACAACAATACTTAAATATTCTAATTGAAATAATTAATAGAGACTACTGGACATCCTTGGAGGAGGCCTTTACCTGTCGAGGGGTTCATGCAGAGGAGAAAAACAAAACTTTATCATAATATTTAAAAAACACTTCTACATACCTAATTATCAAAAATATCTAACCAACTTAGAAATTCTGTAATTCAACATACTGTTCTGTTCTGCTGAAATAAAAGGCTTTTTATTTATTTTATATAATCAATTAACTAATTTTACTAAATTAGTTACTGAATTGATACGTGTCATATTCGATTAATTTAAATTAAATAAGAAACTCAGCCTTAGTAGCAATTTTATCATTATTTATCATTTTCGTAGAAATAAGATTAAAAATTTGGAATGTGAGTTTGTTTAAAGAAAGCTTTTTTAAAATCTGACATAGATAAGTTTTAATCGGTTTAACACATAAATTAAAGTAGAGTAAACTTAAGTAGGTTTAGCACATGAATCGAATTTAAAAAAATTACGTAGAAAAATTAAAGCTCCTTCAATTGTAAAGTATCCTAGGGTAGAGTGTTTACCTTAAACATATGTAGGTCTGTACCTCTTTCGGCAACCCTCCAACTTAAAAGATTGTTATAACCAAAATTCATTGCACAAAGAATTGTGTTACATTAGTTTGAAACTCCAACAATTTATTTCAAGTTTTTATTTCCAATTATGTACGGTAATTCATTCGTATAATATGCGAATGTCTAAAATTATTATTACAAACAATAACCTATAGCACAATCAGCGAGGTGAACCCAAACGATGGCCCCATAAAATGTATTACAAATTTTTGGAATCGCGATGATTAACGAGAAAAAATTACGGGGAAAGTGTAAAATTTTGTAGATAGAAACTGTATGTATATTAGCTTCTTTGTATTACGAGGACAAACAAAACAACATTAATAAATTATATTTTAACAGTCTACTTGACTCCAATGGAGGGAGTCAATACAGTCCGTCTATTTCGTAAAAAAGTGGACACCAAGCGAGTGTAACTTCGAAATAGTTTCTCTTTATAAAAGCTTAAAATTATTCAAAATGTGTTATCGGCAATAAGACACTGCCCATGCTACCTAACATATAAAGGCCCGAAAAAAAAACGAGAAAACTGTGAATAACTTTTTAGTTTCTTCACTGAAGTACCCTAAATTTAGGGCTCAAATTTCCAGAGTAGGTACTTAAGTTGGAAACCAAGTAATTCCTAGAATACGTACTTATTGTTGCGATTTTCTTACCAGATTTCGACCCCTTTTGCATAGAAGCATAATCTCTAAAACTAATTTATTTGAGAGAATTAATGAAAATGGTTACAAGAAAAACAAAGTTCGTTAGTTCATAAATAATCGGATGGCGATAGTTATTGTTTACTTTCACATACTATGCTTTTTGTTTAGAATCTAAGTAGATAGCTATTTGGAAAACAAAGTCCGATTATTATGCAATCGCTATCAAATCAACTAAACCTACATATTTTAATATCTGTTGTGATTAATTATACAGGAGCACAGCCTACTGTTATTTTACAGAGTTAAAAACTACTAATATTTCATTAGTTATTTTTTACATTCTCCGATTTTAGCCATGCATTATAAATTTATATACTGGAGTAAATTTCAGTTCTTAATTTGTATATTCATTTCATTGAAATTATTTTTTTATCAAAAATTAACTACGTTGTTACTTGAAGTAGATTTACTTATTAAATCATCGTAATAGTTGCTTTCTTCCTCAAGCGCAATGTTAACTCTAGTCATAGTTGTGAGCCTTATTAAGAGCATCTGTAATTCAATGACAATAAGAGCATAGTACCGTAAACAATTTGCACTGCTTAAACATTAGGTTCGAGTGACAACTTCTCCAGTTTGATACACAATCCGTGCTCACGAAGTATGGTATTTTTACAATGTATTTATCTAAAAATAAATCATCAGACTAAAGAAGCTTGGGCAGCGCTCGGAGCCGAACCAGTACGTGTGGTGCCATTTCCAAGGATCGCTGAGGAAGTCAGACCGCGCTTGCCCCACGACACATCGTCCTTACCCCATCGTGAGACGCGCTCGCGCCCGGTCCTTGAATCCTTGCTCAAGTGGAAATGATGTCGTAAGTCACCTTGTTATTTGTTGCTCTTTGAACTCTCTTAGAGAGACTATTGTATAATTCGATTGACGCGTTATCGGGTGGTGAGTATAGACAAATTAGATGGTTTTAAGCCTTAAATTTTTTCGGTTGTCAATCTAAACTAAAATTGGTGAAATTTTAGTTCAACTTCTGAAGATTATGTGTACTCGTTTCTATGTAAGGTTGTTTGTTTTAATTAATATCTAAAAGTGCAAATGCGAATAGCTATGCGAATGTACTCAATATCTTATATCTTAATTTCTCGTGTATTATAGAGATAAGAGAAGGTATAGCTATAGGTTTTTTCATCTTTATACATAATTATCTTTACTTAATGTCCTCTTCCCAATCTATATAACTTGTAACAATATTAGTGTCAACTATTTTAAGGGACAGTTAATTACGTTATAAAGTGACTTCTTCAACAGTACACCGCATACAATTTAAATCACCATACCGCGTAATTGTGCTTTCAAATTGTGCTGCTTTCCTATTTTAATCAAAATTCAAATTACTTAGCTACTTATTGGCATTAAAAGACGGATTATCATACAAAAAAATTAAAACTTGTTAACTGTGAAATGGGTTTGTAACAGTTAGCCATGAAATACAAAATAAATCACTAATTATTTATTTTGAAATAATAACAGCATCAAACGTAACATTCTGTTTAACGCGTCCATTTTTCAGTCATAAAATTTACAAATAGAAACCGTATCGTCCTTGTTACCATAGCTGACAAATGTTTTCTTCAATGGAAATGGCACGATAAGCGAATTTATTCTCGGTCTCGGGTATTGGCAAAACTATCATCGTGTACTATTTTACCATCCTCATCTCCATTTCCACAAATAAACTGTTTTCCACTATATGATGATCCTCTTCAGCTGATGTATACCTTGTAACGTCTAACATTTCATCTTCTATAATGTGTGTTATTTTGTTATTTTCGTTTGAACCCTTTTAAAGTATGCCTTTAATGACATCGTGTTTTACACTATCAATTTGATATTTCTCTTGCTTTTCAGCATTAACAACTTTTTCAAGGATTTCTGTCGCAATTAGCTCTTCTCTGGAAATCTGCAAATTTTCATACGACAGGTTTCGCTTTTATGCGTGGTAAGAAATCCATTAGTGAAATAAACTTTTTGTTCGTGGAAGGAGTAAGTCACCGGCGTGCGCGTGTCCTAAAGATGAAATGGGAAGGTTAGAAGTCTCTATAATTTGTGAAGTCTGTTTTATGGAGTCAAGATAAGTATTATCTTGGAATTAGACAACAGATCATCACCATGGAAGAGGGTGGCGTGCGAAGATTAATTTGGCTGGTATAAATTGCAAATCAACATTTAGACGATCATTTTCTTGAAGATGAGAACTTAGTGATGCCATGTTTGTCAGATCTGAAACCTCTTATGCTTGATTTAAACGTCTCATAAGTGGGCTATCAGTGACTGTGATAGTCAACAAATCAACATCGGTTAAAATACAATCGATGAATGGAATTATTTAAAAAATTTTAATGCGTTTACTATGTTTACAGAAAGTACGGCTTTATTCTACTCACTAAGCAATTTAATAATTGGTTAAAATTAGCCTGGATTTCTAAACGGCCATGTATACCGCTGCGTTGTCTTAAATGAACCATTTAGTCTTGGTTGCAATTTGGTCGTCGTATGTGGATGAAAAGGCGAAATACTCTGAACTAACTACTGACTCTTGAAGATTTCGCAAGATCAAGAGCTTCAATTTAAAGGTGGCTTATGGATAGCCTACAACTAAAAGTGCTAGATTATCTTTAGTAACTGAAACATGCTTAAAAGTGCCTCATTACTTTCACGAAAATATTAGCATTCATCCACCCTGTAGCTTTAGCGAAACCCAACGTACCTGGTGGTGCCTTATGAAGCGTTTGCGGTTAATTTTTTTGGAAATACCATTACCGTCGGTTTGGCTTGTCTAGTCATGACAATACAGCATGTTGTAACTAAAGTACCCCTTTCGATGCTTTTATTACGTTTATGCCTTTTTGTGCTAATACTTTTCCTGGTCACTGAACAGTAGTTGTAAGTCATATCTGCCATATCTGCAGAGTATCTTTCTGGAATTGCTGTTAAAGGGTTTAGTATTGTTATTTTAAAGGTAATCGCCCTTTCTAAGCTATAGATTTTAGATAATTTTTGTGTAATTTCAGGAAGTCTTTTTCTAAATACATAAATCAATTCATATCCAGCTACGACTGTATCTATTGAAGACAGCGGTATATTTGTGTTGTTTACTTTAGCCATGTTTAGTCAACAATCTTTAACATTGCGGCCGTAAATTTTTTCATCAAAATGTCCAACATATTTTACTGAGTCATTAACTTCTGATGTTAAAATTTGTGGTGTGTAGTGTTAAACGTATTAGCTGACCAACATTTTCGTCGGATCTTTTCACACAAATCGCATTGTTGATATACTTTTTTAGTTTTCTTTACAAGCCTACCTTATGCTCATTCCACATTAGACTCATCGATAGCCTTCTTCATTCCCTCCTTTTTACTTTCTTGTTGTTTAGTAAGCCCTATTTAAAATCATTAAATTCCACAACAAAAGTAGACTAAAATGAAAACTAATTATAAATTCCACAAGTTGCTTCTTTAGTATATATATATATCTATAATATTTGGTTCATTATAGACGACCCTGCTCCCAAAGTATTTATGCTAACCTCACTTTTAAATAAGCATCCCTAGCCACTCAATACCTTTACCAAATAAAGCATGTTTCGCCAATCTAGTCTGCCACCCATAATTATTATTATAAAAGTAAACTGCATGAGGTTTAGAGAAAAAGTATTTACATTTTTATTGTTTACTTATAAAATACACAAAATTTCATAGAGCATAAACTGGAGAGAGGGGAGCGGGGCCGTATTGCATCTAATTTTATAAGTAGTTGCCGAAAGGGTGATGTCACGTTTGACAAGTATGGGCATGGTTGATTGGGTGACGGGAGTCTTTAACTGTTGAACAGGTCACCCTACTGATCACAAGAAAGACATTATGGAATCGGGTGTTGCAAACAACAACATTAAAGGAACTATTAGGTAGATATTGCAAAAGAAACTAAAAATGTAGTATAAAGCCTTATGATTTTTAAATATGTTTCTCATGATCGTATAGCGTAATGAACTAGCCTTGAAATTATCTCACACTAATATTATTACACTATATGTATCATCCCATCATATAGTAGTACCACAAGTAATCAATGTGTTAAAAGGTGTTGTTGTTAACTTCATAATATATCGACATTTGTACCCACAGAAAAACTGTAACACTCACAATAAACTTTCCTTCATCTATTGTTAAAAACCTTTACGAATGCACGTCAAATAGTTTCCTATTAATCAACAATTAGTATAATAGATGTCATTTTCTAGGTATTTATAGGTGTTGTGCGGCCCACGAGTGAGACGTTCATCAACGAGAGTGCTCTGGAATCGTATTGCATGGAGTATCGGACAAGACATTCGATTGACGGAGAAATCATACAGTGCGAGTCTCGTATAGCAATGGTGACAGGCTACATGATGCACGAAGTAAGCGGCGTCAACGCTATGAACTTCATGCACCGGGACGATGTGCGCTGGGTCATCATCGCACTGCGAGAGAGTAAGTGCCGACGGACAATTAATTCTATCCTAAATCCAAAGTTTGGAGCAAGGCAAGCATACGTCCGGTGCCATGTATAACGTATAAATTATTTGGTATAACTAGTTGTCACCAACTACGTCAATTCTTCAAAAATTCATGGTGTGAAAAAGGTTTTATTCTTATTCACCATTTTTTGTCAAGTCCTTTTTCTACATACTTTTCATGGTCACAATAACGATTCCGAACAAGCAATTTGGACAATCAACAACATTATAATGGCTCCTAAAGACTCTACTTACTGGATACGTACAAAAAATACCATATTATAAACGCGAAAGTTTGCAACTATTGATGATGTTTGTTACTCTTTCATGTAAAAACTATTGAATGGATTTTAATGAAACTTTTCAATAATATAGCTTATACCTTATTATAATATATATAAAATATAAAGATAAGTGTCAAGTAAGTAGGAAAAATCTACCATCTGCGAGCTATTCCGGCGTGGACTGCCAAAACCACCAGAGTTGCTACTAATATTATGAATGCGAAAATTAATAATTATAGATGTATATTTGCTACTCTTTTACGGCAACTACTGAACGAATATTTATTATTAAACTTTGTAGTAATATAGCTTATATATCCGAATAACATAGACTATAATTTATAAAGTATAACGGGGGTGAAACCGCGGGGCGTAGCTAGTATATATATATATATAAATGTGGGTATTCACTAATAATTCCTGTTATAGAAAAATAAAAATTCCCTTTAGTGCGGTATATAAATATTTTCATATCGTGACTTTTTAAACTTTTTAAAGTTATGTCCATCTTTGGAATCTCTTAATTAGGAATAAAATCTGATCATCGGGAATACCTTCCAACAAAGAAACATAACCCGTAGAACAGTATAAAAATGCATTTCACAGTATTTACAACGCAACCCTATTAATAAGCCTCTGCTTTCTGACTGTCGGTCCGTATTTATGTATTCTCTTAAACCGTAAAAGGGGATGAGAAATTAATGTAACGCAATACGTGGGAAAGACGAACACAATAAACTTATTCGATGCTTGTGGCTCAACGACCAACTCTTCGTGTGCGGGTCCGACTTGCACTTAGCCGATTGTTTCATTTATGGCAAGTGAAAACTTTGTTACTATATCTAAAATTGACCTGCAACTGAAAAAAAAGAATCATTAATTTATCAAATTAGGAAATACTTGTTATAGACATTGTCGTCTTTTCTCAAAAATGGGAAATCATAAATTTGATCGTCCGGCGGATCTCGTACCTGCACCATCTTTGTCGTCTTTGTTTGTTATATTAACTCACGCAGCACGAATTATTATAGACGCGAAAGTTTCTATGTTCATTATGCAAACACGCCCAGAACGCAATATTGTAGGGGCAAATTTTCTGTTTTTTTACGCAAATATCCCCAAAACGAAATATTATGGAGGCGAAAGTTTCTGTGTGTTATGCAATTACTCTCAGAACAGAATTTAATTAAACTTTGCAAACATCAGTGTATCAGGATAACACAATACTTTTCAATGGTTACCTATCGTAAGTACTAAATATTTAACCGAATTTAATGTCACCTAAAACATTTCAACTATTATCGTTTCATTTTCTTAATTCATCGAAGTCAAGCCTAAGAATATATCAGTAGATTTATTATTTTAACACTCACCACTTCGGCTTGCTGGCACCAACGTCAGCCACGGCAGCAGGTCTTCAACTACCCGTTCATCACCTCGCGGGCCGCCTCGACCACTTTACTGATAGGGCAGCTAAGTGAAGTCGGTTTTGCACTCGCGTAGGTTACATTGTGCTTGTCATAATTCGTTCTAGAAGGAGTTAATATAAAACCATTAGCACGCCGTATTCGCATTAATTGATGATGCTCAATTCTTAAATGCAATACGATATTAGAGTGTATGTCAGTTCAGTCAGTATCAAAGGGTTTTTATATTGATGAAAACGCCCAATGCCCAATCTCATTTCTGCAAATTAAATGATTTTAAGAAAATTTTATGGTAATATTCGCCTTTCGTTTCCTGTATTTCTATTAGATTAAAATTAATTCTTCATATTTTCATTAAGTTTCTGATTTATTTTGTGTTCAGAGTATAAAATATTCCTATTGTTTATTTTATCTAAAATATTCAACTGACTGCGTGCGACATAGACATTCAACATGATGTTCGTTTTATCTATGTTAATTTACCGTCCCAATTGTTGAGGAACTCTGCTGAGGTCGTCGAGCATTGTACCAAAGTCGTCCAAAATCTCAGGCAACACAATTTTTTCATTGGTAATTCTAAGGTGAGTGATATACTCGCCATTAACATCGATACCCCAGCCTCATCATTCCGAAGCTTCAAGATATCTTCCTATACAGCCGAGAACAGTTTCAAAGATATTACATTTCCCAATTACATGTCTCAGGTAGGTTACAAGTTCTGGTCCTGGAATCGCACTGACATAGTGCTGTCTTCGTACAAACAAACAACTTCGTTTGTTTAAGGTCCCTAATGCAAAAGCCTTTTCGGAGACTGGCTTGTTCGGGAGGCTGGAAGTCGCTAAGCTGCGCGCGCGACCATTTGTAATGACCCTAGAAAACAACTTTTAAACATGGTTCAGCAGTGGGATGGGCCTATAATTCTTCAACAGGGTCTTGTCGCCCTTTTTAAATTAAACACCACTACACCTCTATGCCATGCTTGTGGCGTTTGGCCATTTAGTATGACAGAGTGAAATAACTTCTGAAAGGTCCGTAAGATTGGTGTCTTTAAAAACTCTGCTAGGACTCCATCATCACCAGGGGTCTCGTTATTCTTTAGATGTTTGAGAGTCATTCTAATCTCGTACAGGCTGACGTCCGGGACGTACGTGGGTGTTATATCGGGTAAGTCGACGTTATGAAGTTTTTGACGTGACGATTCCACCATTCTCAGTCTTCAGCTTCGTCAGTTAATTCTGTCCAACAAACAGATCTCTTGCGAAGACTTCTAAAGTTAAGGCCTAAGCATTATTTCGATGACAAAATTTTATATACTTATTGCATTAAAGTGGCGCGTTAATTACTATGCAACAAAATTTAAACGCCCGTTCAGCACGCTTGTTTTACAATGTTTTTATATTCATATTCCATAAAAATTATATCTATGTAATGCATTGAAGTACTGGCATCATAGCTTATTAAATTGTAATTGACATACCTACACATAAAATACAAAATACTAACGTCTAAACAAAATAAAAAATATAATATAATTACGAGCCACACACTAAATCATAAAATTAGATCAAATACACGTACTTTTGTCAATTGTACTTTAGACTTTCTAGTTAATATCTCATAATAAGGACTCGATTGACCATTTTAAGACTATCGTATCTTATCAACGGCGCGGCGGTGTCCGAACCGTTACAGTTCAAAGTTCAAGTTTCAAAGTTTATTTGCAACTAAGATTTGCACAGATAGTAATTAGGTACAATATTTGTGTACATAGTAGCCTTTTACAGAAGATGCATCTTTATTATAATGCAGGTATTATTTTAAATTATATATTTGTAGAATACTTGTATAAAACGATGGGAATATAATTACCTACACTATTTTTATCAAAATAAAGTAAATCTAAACATAACGATCTTAAAAATATGTGTTTATAAAGCATTGATCTACTTAATAATTGATATACATTATTAGTATTTATAATAACTGGTATATATTGTAAGCATAACCTATACTATAGGGTCAGTTTTATGTTTAGATTGTAATAAGTTGCATTAAATTAGAAGATAAATAAACAAATATCTTGGGACAACTAACACACTGCCATCAGCTGATCCCACAATAGACAGAGCCTGTAATATGGCAACCAGACATCTGATAAACATACCGATATATTTCTAAGTGAAATAATGATCTTTTTTCAGTACTTGAGTATTACCATACACTTGTACTTGTCAAGCTGACAATGCAGTAAATAAAAATAATAATAATAATAATGTCCTCCTAGCCGAATTCGGCCACGGCGGCCAGTCTCAACAGAGATTAGCCATCTGCGCGGGACATATTATAGTGCTCAAGTGTGTGCGCAAACACAGGAGCACTTTCTATTCCATCACTCTCATGATCCGATGGGACGCCTTAGCGACACGACCGGAAAGAGGTCAGGCACAGGACCGACGGCTTTACGTGCTCTCCGAGGCACGGGGGTATAATACCGCCAACTCCAAGACTTCGGGCTGATGCTGAGAAATTTTTCTTTTTACAGAAAAGTCCCAAAATCACTTATGGCCCGACCCAGGATTTGAACCCAGGACCTCATTAACTGCGGGTGAACACGCTACCGCTAGACCAACGAGGCAGTCAAATAAAAAATTGTCAAATACAGTAACAAAAACAAATAATTTGTCCGTCCGTCGTTAATACTATTAAAAATATATACATAAAATTCAAAAAAGAAGACTATGAGCAGATGGTAAGCGTAGAAGGTTGTCTAAGAGCTAAGCTGAATTTGTTCTGCTCTATTTCCCGACAGCAAAATGTATGCAGATAGCTTGTTTTAGTAATTTGAAATTTAATTTAGAAGAGACCGTAGGTAGGCAAGATAGTTTAGATTGTGTTTGTTCTATTCGTGATTACCAATTTAAATGTATGTCTAAATAATTTCCAAGTACATTAAATGTTTGCACCGGTTTACGAATGTGTGTTGTATATAACAATAATTGATAATGTGGTTACTTGTAGCATCAGAATTAAATAATTTTTGTTTTACAGTAATTAATTTCTAAGTTATAGTAACTTATAACCAGACAGAATGAATATTATTCTCACATGTTGTAAGGATTGAATACACATCGACGAAGAGAACCGGAACAGTATTTTCTCTATTTAGCAATTTCGTAAGGTCGTTTGTGTACGTTGGAAACAGTATACGACGTAGGTAATATAACGCTTCCTTGAGGAATCGAACTTGTTAATTGACTTATTTCAGATCGTATAGCCGTAGACTGTATTATTGTGATAACTGTTAAAAATTCTAAAAATGCTAACATGGATATGTGAACTTATGACTTTATGACAACTGTTGCAAGCCGAGCCACATTAATAAAAACTATAAACAAAACCGGTGTAATCGATGTACATATACGAAAACAAAATACGCTTAGAATAGAGATCCTTTCTCCTTTTTGTACTCAGTTTAAAATAAAGCTAGTCAATTTATCTGATAGTCGGAAATTTTCAACAGAAAAATTCCGGCATTCAAATATAAGACGTGCGCTTATATGATTCCCAGTCTTAGACGCATAACAAGTAACTTAGTTAGTCATACACTACTATAAAATAAACCATTCCGATTTATTTCCATCATCAACCTCGGGGCTATTTTTATTCTTAACACAAAAATAAAGCGGCGTCCCTTTGATAACGCTAGAAAAACATTAGTCGATAGTAATACGTATCGCTTTGATAGACTGATTTTTTAACATGTTGCTACGGACCCTATCAATATTATAAATAAATTTTATTGATGTTTAGAATAGACCTTATACATAAATCTACATGGTTATCGTATTTGATATATATTTTAATTTCGGTCATGGCAGCTGAATTCATGTCCGATATATCCACAGAGACTCTCCAACTGCATGGATCGTATCACGGGGTAGATGAATGTACTTACTAATAAATGTACACTCTCTCGTAATGTGCACATCGTCATACCATTAAAGAAAATTACCGTTGATACCATTTCACCCCAGTAAGAAACAGAACCCGGGCCTCAATATTCAACGACTAAAATATAATATATTATTATACCGAGCAAAAATTATTCGTTAAATTGCATCGCGAAAATGTCATATCAATAAATTGAAATATGTTATAGTCTGGTATCGTGACCTGAAGGTGGTCACGGATAATAAATAATGTGATGTATCTAACGACGGGTGACTAGAACGACTTGACTCATACGAAATCATAAACAGATTAATGTACATTACTATGTAGCTTGTGTTTCATCAATAACTCATCAATATGGAAAATTACCTATATTTTGTGGCACTCCCCGCAAGCGCAAATCATTCGTTTCTGTGAGATAGGTCAAGGTTACTCCTCGATCGTTATTTATTTTGGAATTAATATTCAAGACCTGAAATAAAATCCATAATAGATACTTTTAACAATTCGATATAAGAGGGAGGGGGGAGGTTAAAGTTCAAGCTTATTACCAACTCGTATGTGAAATAATTGACGCGGTGATTATAGCTTTCATAAAAATACTAACTGTCAAAAATGTAACTAATCTTCATATTAAATGTCAGCTTGTTGGATTAGCGGCCATAGAGAGTACTTCTACATATGACTCTTTATGACCAGTAAACCAAATAATTAAAAACTCCCAAATCCAACTAGAACAATACATAACGGTCTGAGCCAATATGAGTAGAACGGTCTGAGCTAACTGTTACGCTAATATAAAGTCCTGACGGATCCTTTACAATAAAAAAATACTACTTTAACCTAGCTACCTCAGAAGCGTTCCAACTTTCATCCACGGCTACTAATTTCTAATTTTACTGTAGCCGGAACCCATGCAATGGTACCTGCATTAAAATTATATCGGTGTATTACGACCCGCTTTAAATATCAGATCAACGACACATATAATACTATTTCGATATCTTGTACATAATATTTGGAAATTTCCCGAATCGTCTTGAATATTTCAAGTAAATAACTAGTATTTTATCAGACGTCTTCTAATCTGATGCACTTGTTTACCGCCTGTACATCTGCCATTTATATCGTTATTTTATAATTGCTACTACTTTAGATACCCACTTTCAATTTTTCCATTGCACCGCATAACAACAATATCATTATACCAACTTATCATTAAACTGATACATTTATCAGTTGACATACAGTAACTATATATACACATAATACTTTGACTCTATTAGAATATACATAGATGTTTCTTATTAGTTGCTTATTATAATTTGCATGTTATATTACGTAAGTCCTTAAGTACTTATATACTTAATGCGTGTCATGAGATCACATTTATGTGAGAAGTACATAGTTGCATTAATATTTTTTACTTGCCTTGCTGACTATTTGTAATGCGAATATGGCGAAGGAATTTTAAGTCGTGACAATGTAGTATTCAATATTTCCAATGCGAAAGAGTTTTATGCGAATGTGAAGCGTTTTTAATTGGGTTTCATTAGAAAACAAATATTTTCTTTTATTTATATTCAGTTATAAATTTTCAGTGTATGATCATCATCGACTGTTTGGCGAGTCATGTTACCGGTTGATGACAAAGAATGGACAGTTCATATATATGAGGACCCGCGGTAAACTGGATGTAGACCAAGAGTCTCGGGCTGTGACTAGCTTTTTGTGTACCAACACTGTGGTTGACGAAGAAGAGGGCAAACATTTGATCAGACTCATGAGAAACAAATTCCATATGTTGGTCAGTAACAATGATAACCTTCCAATCGAAGAGGAAATCAAAGATGTAATTATAAATTATTTCATAAACTCAACTAAATTTGTATATGTATTCTATATTTATTGCTTTTACATAGTTTCCAATTAATTTAAATTCAATATTGTTTTTAAGTTACATATATTATATAAAATTACTAAATAGCTAATATTGTGCTTTCCTAAAATGATTCAATTATATATTTTTTTAAGAATTACAAATTTATGTATTGTTTTTTATTGTAGAATGACCAGTCCAGTGCTGTTGAACACCCTAAACGTTTAGAGGAAGTCATCATGCATTTGGTGACCAACTTGCCATCTCCAGCACCACCGGATACCGAAGACATAATGGAAATCCAAACACCTGAAAAAAGTGTGTCACCAGCAATTCGACTCACTATCATTCCTCCAAACAAAGAGAGAATTGTCAGTGCTATTGAAAAGATTTACAGCGTATTTAAGTCATTACCGCACGATTATGATGAAGAAGAAAACCAACTGTCAGATATCAGTTTTAATGGCGAAAACAATAATCAAGCACAATGCACTTCTATTCGCGACACAAAAAGCTTCAAATTAACTTCAAATGAACAACAGATCGGAACTTTAAACAATTTAAATCAGATGAACATTAATTGTAACCATACTTACGTCCCTAATACTGAGAGTAACATGTCACTGGCAGCAACTAACTTTGGGTTACATGATGCTTTTAAACCAGAATCAATTTTTGAAACTCGACCAAATCCTGATATAAAAGATTTTGATGCCATCCCAAACTTCTCCATCCTTAGCAATATTAAGTCAGACTCCAATATGCTAGGTAATATTACTGGGGATATTCAGGAGACTAAATATCAGATAGCTGAATCAGAAATGGAGTTCCCTCAAACGCATTACAATGTCGATTTTGACGTGATTGATAAACTACTGGAACCTAGCACAAGCGGAATCAAACGTCCAAATGAATTTGAGAACCAAGACATCATGTGTAAAAAGAAAGTCGTTGATGTTGACCTACCAGAGGAACCAATTAGCTGCGTCTCGCCGACTCTTGAGAGCCTTTTTGATGAAACACGTAAGTATATGTATATATAATTTCAATAATTACATAACACATATATATATATATAAATTTCAATAGGGTGGTGACTGGTGAGATCAGGTTTACAAAATCTCATAATGTTGCCTTGACATTTGATTTAACCCTGTTAATATTCTAGGCATTCATACCCTGTTGCCATGTTGTTAGTAGACAACAGGCGAGTTGACGATGTTCATTAATTCTGTGGCTTGCTTTAATAAACAAAAATTAGGCGGTCTGAGGGACTATGAGAGGCACTTAACTGCATCCAATTCCTCCATCCGCTAACAAATTTAGCTAGTGGGTCGTAAGGTTGTTTTCGCCAAACAGTTTAAGCCCTATAAAGTAAAGAATTTTACAAAGTTTTAAACAGAGTTAAGTATGCATCTGCATAATTCTCATTAGTTTGTACAATTAAAATGTTTGTTTCTGCTTTAAAAGTTAACTAACCATGTAAAACTATAACCAAAAGTAAAAAATCTTGAAATAAAAGAAATAAATATATGTTCCGAAAGTATAATAAATAAATGAATCCTGAAATTTATAATGTAGTTAAAATATCAAATATTATATTATAACTTCTGTCATTCTTAGGATACTTCTTTTTTTTTACGTGGTGGAAATGCTCAAGTCGCACGTTGTGTGGGGCTCGACCCACTAAAACCACCACAGTAACCAGCCTAACAGTGCTTGTAGCGGGGGCTCTGGGTACTCGTGAACGATTTCGCTAGTACCTCCGCTGTACACTGAGTGTCCGTGAGACTCACACCCGGGGAGGGGAGGGGCCCGAATGCTTCCCCCCCCCCTCCCTCACCAGCACAAGTGCGTTTAGGCAACCTGAGCTACAGCAGGTTACCTCTTCCCGGGACCGCTTATACAAGACGAGTGGAGTCCTTTTCCTCCAAACGGCAGCTGTACCAGGGAGGATACTACTTGACATTTCAATTACATTTTATGCACATGGGCAAATCATGCTGTACAAAAACGAAACTGAGAAATGGCAAATGTTTCCAATTTCATCATATGAAGCTACTACTGCTTTATACATACATTACTGCATGCACCTCAGTAATTTAAAACGTTCTCGGTACAGTATTGTAAAACAATTATACAGTCGAAGCTGCATGTATTGATTTAAGAACTAACTTGAACACAGGCAACTGCGTAGCACCACGACTAGTAATTTCATTTTGAGAGTAAATTCAAATTTTGCTAAATATGTATAAATGTCATACGATTTCTAGTATTATTAACGGACTTAAAAAAATTGGTTCCTAATTCGATATACATAATGCATTAGTAACCAAATTAAGTACGTGATATTGTGACAATCGAGTGGTATTTATATAATATTATATTGGTCTATTTATGACCGATAAAACATACTTACCTTACGTAAGTGTAAGTATGTTGTTTCGTATTATATTATATTAGCCAGTATCGAGGTTCATAGGCCTCATCCCATAGTGACTATATGTCAAACTACTTTAATTTATCTTCAATATATTGTAAGTTTAAAATTTATTTTTCAGTTTTGAACACTCAAATTGATTCAGCGATAGATTCTCTTGAATCTTTTGATCCAGCATTCCCGGATTTACTGGTGAGTTCTATTTAACCATATCACACGGGTATTCTTTTTGCCTCCTTCCAAATTTTAATTTTCCATCAAGGAGGAAAATAATAAAAATGTATTTTTTCTTTAAGTAATCACTCAGGGCTAAAATATTGAAATATGACATCTCAAAGTAAATTTGTGACCATGATATGATAAGCTCGTTTTTGTAAGCGCATGTAGGCGCGATTACGCTGACATTTATGAACCCGCTAGCTGTGCCCCGTGGTTTTATCCGCGTTAAACTTTATAAATTATAGCCTATGTGTTAATCTAGGATATCAGCTAACTCCATACCAAATTTTATTGAATTGCTCCAACTGTTTAAACGTGATGATGTAACAAACATACACACTCACACAGTCACACATTCCCAAACTTTCACCTTTATACTATTGGTGTGATTTACGTGATTCTTCTTTAGTTTGATGCGGAATAGCTGCCATTTTTATTTATATAGGTTTAGCTGACTCGTTGGCTACTTGATCATCAATAAGACCTAGTGCTCAGTTCACTCGATGGTTAATCGACCATGAATAAGACCTTGTCTAATAGCCCTTTGCTCAGCAGACTCGTTGGCTAATCAATCTATACATATAAAAAAAAATAGCCTGGGTGTTAAAGAACAACCAATAGAACCCATTTCAAGCATTTTTTGAATTTTTCTATTTATCTGTTTGTCTGTTTATATGTTCGGGTATCACGTAAAATATACGAAAGCAATTTCGATAACTTTTATACAGAACGATTGAGCGTAACTTGAAATAACATTTAGTTTTTGTTTCATTACAATCGGTTCAGTCTATCAAAAGATATTAGATTTTAAAGTATTCAAGAAGAAAAATAACACACATTTCGTTACATCAAGATGAACTAATGTTTATAGTTATACGTAAATGTTCGTTATATGTCATTGTGCATAATGTGACGTCTCTTTTCTGAATGAACTAGGTTGATAGATGATTTTATTTCGATAGATGTCGTTGTGCATGTGACATCATTTCTTCTTACTCGCGGTGTTAAGATTTGACCGTGTTGGCTGATTGCATGAGTTACGTAGGGTTTTGAATGTTCTGAATTGTTTCGAAATAAGGGCTTGGTTGCCTAGAAGTTTGTCGTTCTCCAAAATTGGTTATTAAAAAAATCTGTTTTCTTTGGGAAAATTTAATTATGTACAAGGTTGGGTCAGTTATAATTTAATTTTAAATTATAATGTCAGTCGATCGAAAGTTTGTGCTGTCGATTCGTTTGTAACGCGAACGTACTGATCGTTCGAATTTTACCGAGCCTGTCCGATTGTATTTGAAAGTTAGTAAATTAACCCTGTCACTCATTTTTCTCAGCACAAATCTATACACCTATATAAAAGAGGAAACTGACTGACTGACATATCAACGCACAGCCTAAATCGCTGGGGTTAGAGACTTGAAATTTTGACAGTAGGTACTTTTTATGACATAGGCATTCACTAAGGAAGGGTTTGTGGAAATACCAACCCTAAGGGGGTAAAATAGAGGATGCCATCACGTTTGAAGTTAAAGGCATGGAAATAAGTATTGGGCCTTTCAACTAAAAATAAAAAAAATAGATATTTTGGAACTTTCACACCCAGGGAAAAAAATTGGGGATGTAAGTTTGTATGAAAAGTGTGTCATTTTTTAAGTGAAACGCATAAAAATTGGTATTTGGCGTGCTCACGTGTGAGTTCACCCCACAGTCTGGTAGTTCTGGTACGACACCTGCTAAAACTGTAAGGATCATCTTGTGCAAAGTTTTGTAAAAAGAATTACTGTTTCCTTACTCTTATCATGTAGGATTGATTAGAAATGTATTAATATAAATAATGCTTATTTATACTCTTTGATATATCTCTCTGATAGGTACAGTCTTTACATGCCTATTTTGACCTCTATTGGGTGTGTATGATTTTGGTCTTACAGAGTGAAAAGCTCAATTTTACGTTGACATTGATTGGCACCTAATAACTCTAATAAAACATCGATAATGTTCTCTTTTTTTCCTTTATCTCTCGGTGCCAAATTTCAAAAAAGGGCTATGGAAAATTGTCTTGGTATCTGTTAAATAGTGAAAGTTTTATAGTAAAAATATGCTTTAAAAAACCGTGTTTTTTCGTTAATTTGAATAATATATCTTTCATTTATCTTTTTATATATTCTTATAATAAAACAGTAAACAAACTGTGTTTGTACATTGAATATATTAAAAAAATGATAATTGTGGGGGTTTAGAGACAGTAATAGAGCACAAAACATGCACTTAATGCCTCTACAACAACAAAAAAAATCTGTCTGTTTGTTTGTACACGCTAATCTATGGAACTACTGGACGGACTTCAATTTTTTTTTTGATGTAGTGTCATTAAGTCTGGGCAATATATAGGCTCTAATTTATCTTAGAAACTTGAACATCTGATGCAGAACCGCAACAGACCAGCTAAACTATAAGAGCCCAGCGATACTATAACACATATAGGCATGACGTCTTAGCAAGAGTAGTTCAGCCTGATGAGCGCTCTCTGTTGACTATAAAAATTGAAGACCTGGAATACCTGTTAAGGAACTCCAACAGCCCAGCTACACCATAACACATGTAGGAATGAGTTCTTAGCAAAAGTTGTCCGGGCATTTCGTGTTGACTTATAAAAATCGAAGAAACATCTGATGTGGAAATCAAAGCTAATTTAATTTTTAATAAATCATTAATTTCACTGTATCATTCAATTGAAGGCAAGTTCAATAGCACTTACGGCCTACCAGTTCCCCAAGCAAAACCCAATCAGCCACGCACTAATCGGCTGTATGTCGCTGAAACAAGCTACCGTTCTACAGATTTAGCCGTCGTAGTTAATGACAGCAGGTCAAATTTCACAACAGAACAGAGGAAAGTATTTAATACAGTGGTCCAAAGTGTCTTAATTTTTAGATGCTACAGGTGGCACTGGAAAAAATTACCCGACGAAAGCAACCCTTGCTTTGTTCCCGGAGTATTATTGGAAGTCCCCAACTTCCAATTATACTGTCTAAGGTACTAGGTCTTTTTACTGAAGAGAATGATCTGGTGAATATTTCTGAAATACTTGGAAAAATTGTTGCCTCTGAAGAGGAACTGATACGATCAGTATTTGGGAACATTATACCAAACCAAGAAAAGTCATGAATATGCGAACGCGCCCTATTGACATCAAAAAAAGCTGCAAAAACGAATCAAAAAAATTTGGCGGATGTTGTAGGGGTAAAGTGGTTTATACTTCTTTCGACAGTATTGTCGATCAGGACGACGTCACTTATTACCCAGTTGAGTTTCTCAATTCACTTACAGCAGTGGTCTGCCTGCTCATAAAATAAGAGTTGAAGTCAATAATGAATTTACCTCCGCTATACTGTGCAACGGAACACGTCTTATTGTCAACGCTTTACTATGTACTGTAATATCATTGTTGCTACAATCCTCACTGGGTGTGGTGCCGGTGAGACGGTATTCATACCGCGCAGACCACTCATCTCCAACAATTTCCCCTTTTATTAAAGCGCACCTAGTACCCTGAGACTACATGCTTTGCCATTACAATAAACAAGTCACAAGGGTCATAGCCGCTGGTGTTGACCTGACAACCGGCTGTTTTTCTCAAGGCCAACTTTATGTTGCTTTTTCAAGGATATGCAACGTTTGCGGTCTTTACATATTAGCTCATGAAGGAAAAAATTATTCCACGTGAAGAGCATTTACTGTTATGAGAAATCTGAAGATGATTTGAAGATCTAGAACACCTGTTGTGGAAGGCCAAAGCCTGGCGTACTTCACATACTACTCTGTCAAGAAAGTACCGGGAAAAGATCAATAATATACAAAATGTTTGTTATTCATCCAAATTTATTTTATCACCTTCCAAGTATGCTCCTTCAGAAACG
This sequence comes from Pseudoips prasinana, assembly GCA_951640165.1. Classification (NCBI taxonomy): domain Eukaryota; kingdom Metazoa; phylum Arthropoda; class Insecta; order Lepidoptera; family Nolidae; genus Pseudoips; species Pseudoips prasinana. The sequence goes on along the minus strand of OX621234.1, from coordinate 19,577,218 downwards.
ATACACTTACGCCAACGAATAATCCATTCATCAAAACATTATTTAAACGCTGCTTTCGGAATTGAGTTCAGTTCTCGCCGCGAATTCTCCTTTATGTCTTCTACCGATTGAAAACGGGTACCACGAAGTGGTAATTTGAGTTTATGAAAAATAAAGAAGTCCACTGGAGCCATATCTGGTGAATATGGTGGTTGCTGGATGGTATTTGTTGAGTGTTTGGTCAAAAATTCGTTCACAGTGATGGCCTTGTGCGAAGGCGCATTATCGTGGTGCAAAATCCAAGAATTTTCTTTCCATAAATCTGGCCTTATTCGTCGAATTTGCTGTCTTAAACGCCGCATAATGCTCAAATAATATTCTTTATTTACCGTTCGAGCTTCCGGTAAGCATTCAGAGTGCACAACACCGCGATAGTCAAAGAAAACAGTCAACATGACTTTGACTTTTGATCGACTTTGGCGTGGTTTTTACGGTTTCGGTTCAGTTGGAAGGCGCCACTCCGAAGCTTGTTGACTACTTTGCATGTCAAACTCGTAAACCCACGTCTCGTCACCAGTAACAATGCGTTTCATGAATATTGGGTCGGAATTGACTCGTTCTACCATGTCCTCAGCGACTTTCATGCGATTGAGTTCTTGGAGAAAATTCAGATCTTTTGGGACTAGCCGAGCGGCAACATGTTTCATACCCAAATGATTAGTTAAAATGGTACGAATCAACTCGTGAGATACAGAAAGTTCGGCGGCTATCTCTCTCAGAGTTGAATGAGGATTTTCAGTCACTATTTCCTTTACTTTTGCGATGTTAACTTCAGTTGCAGACGTTGATGGCCTACCAGAGCAAGGCGAATCTTTCATCACATCTCGACCGTTTTTGAACGCTTTGAACCACTCATAAGCACGTGTTTTATAGTCGAGAGTTTTATAGTATATATAAAGTCGATTCACCGTAAGCCTTCTGTAACATTTTCAGTGACTCCGAACACGAAATTCCATTAGCGATGCAAAATTTAAGACAAACTCTTTGTACGATATTTTTGTCCATTATGAAATTCGCAATTCACACTATATATGATATTACTAAAACCAGCACTGTATTTAATATAAATATCAGATGCAACTCAAACTCCGCGCCAAAATGGAAAACAGTTGTGCCAATCTAACAACAACAAAACAATCAAAAATTTGAATTTGTTAACCATAAACAAATCATCCATTGCCGATACTTTTTTGACTGAATGTATATAGGAATGACGTGTTAGCAAAAGTGGTTTATTCTGATGGGCATTTCCTGTTGACGTACAAAAATGAAAGATCGAACGTCTCGAATCGTATCGGACATTCAATTGTTTTCCCGTCCCGGACTCTTAGAATACGACATCAGACGTAACAGATCTTCGATTTAGACGACCCCGTTGTCACTGGCATAAGCAACGGGATCCGCGTACGAAGTCGCGGGCAGCTAGCTGCTGCTTGTCATTAATAAGACCTTGTCTATGAGCCCTGTGCTCAGCAGACTCGTTTGCTAATCGATCTTTAATAAGACCTAGTCTATGAGTCCTCCACTCAGTCGACTCTTTGGCTAATCGATCATTAATAAGACCTAGTCTATGAACCCTCCACTCAGCAGACTTGTTGGCTAATCGATCATTAATAAGACCTAGTCTATGAGCCCTCTGCTCAGCAGACTCTTTGGCAATTTGTTCATTAATAAGACTTAGTCTATGAGCCCTCCGCGTACAGACTCGTTAGCTATAAATAAGGCCTAACCTATGCGCTTGCTGTTCAGTCGTTCATGAATCTTAGCGAGTCTAACCTCATACTGTGTAAGTATACTTAGAGTGAACGTAATTTTATGCAATTTTTCTTAGTTTACAAACGTTCTTCTCGATCATTCACTGTCCCACAAGAACGTGAAATAGAGTTCCGAACGACATTTTTCGGAGTCGTTTTTCCGTTCCCGTTTGTTAGGTGAGACCTATATTTTTGAAGCGCACGGCCCCTTTCGTACGTTTTGCCTACCCATAACTAGACACTGAAAAGTAAGAAATAACTTTATATAGACTTAATTTAATACATCTCTTATGCAAACCTAAATAATACCTTAAATAAAAACGAAATACTATAATTTGTATGTGCTACCTATTTATAGGTTTGAAGTCTCCTCGAGCTAGCTCTACCGAGTAGATTCCCATCGCATTCCGCATCAAACTAAAGAAGAATCACGTAAATCACACTAATATTATAAAGGTGAAAGTTTGTGAGTGTGAGACTGTGTGAGTGTGTATGTTTGAAATAAAAATAAAATAAATAAATAAAAAAGGTTTTTATTCACGTAGACTTTAAAAAAGCGCTTGTAAATAGTCAGAACATGTTTGTAGTAATATAGTTGTATACATTAGATATTATTTCTAGTAACATAGATATTTAGGTACATCTTGTATGAAAACATTTATAAAATTTATTTTATTACAGAAATGATATTTAGCTAGCTCGTATCAAGTTATTCTCAAGAGATTATGTTTAATTATCTAGTTTAAGTCTAATATTTTTACTACATATTGTCAATGGTTCTGTCTATATTAAAGGTATTATTATTATGACGGACCTTGTGTTAATAACGACGGTCGCGCTTTAATGCTACCACCGGATCCAATGCGCCCCAACTGAGAAGACCCAGCGAAACAAACTCAGTGGGTTCATCTACTACCGGTTTCAACACGACCCAGTTGAGACGGTCCGGCGAAACATACTCAAGCGGGCATGAACATCATCACATCTAAACAGCTGAAGCAATTTATTAAAATTTGGTATGGAGTTAGCTGATATCCTAGATTAACACATAGGCTATAATTTATAAAGTTTAATGCGGGTAAAACCGCGGGGCACAACTAGTCGGTTCATAAATCTCAGCGTAATCGGTGTACGCACTTAAAAAATTCGCGTTTGCTAAATGGTGCACCTACAGGTGTTTCCAAAAACGAGCTTATACGCACGTAATAAACGCTAGTCTGAAACTGTCCTTTATACTTGTATTCACGGCAAGAAACACTTGAACAGTATGAGTCTAGGCTAGACTGGCTAAGATCCGGCGGGGGGCGGAGCGGCGTAGTACGACGCGATCTAGGTGGGGAAATACGCCTAAGTGAGCTTACCCGAATGGGCAGACCAGCGAAGGCATACAACTGTGCCACATGCATGCGAATATTGATTTTCGAACGCTACCCAAAGACACTATTACAAGTGGACAAAGTCACGGGCACAACTAGTTTATTATATCTCAAACACCATATCGGTTACAAAATTATTAAAATGACTTCTGAATATAATACAATATACATTATAAGAGCCACACATTTTTGGTTTCCACTTATGTTAACTGTCTTCAGTAATCGCTCTCTTTATCATGGGCATCGTAAGTACTATTGTATACCTTTTTATGTGATGCATAACAATGCATCAGCTGGAAATGTACAAGATTGCACATTGCACGTCACCGAGCAATGAGGCAACAGACTACTATTACGTCTCGATTTTTTCAGACTATTTATATATCATATTTAGTCCTCTTAGAAGCAAAATTAAAAGAATGAAATATTAGGTACAGTGCTTAGGGCCACTTTATTCAACCTTTGTAATTGGCCAATCAGAAGCTATAATTTATATCATTAACTTAAGTTACGTTAATTTAGACCTAAATAATATTAGGTTGCGGCCCGCGACAACACGACTGTAGCGTGTTTTTGGCTCCTATAAAAAGGTTGAACATGGCTGGCTTAGGCTAAAATAATGTATATGCTTTATTACTTAATTATTGTTCATAATTTTCAGGACTCAAACAACATTCAAAATATTTTGGGAGAGATCGAAAATGAGGTGGTATTGGATTCGAACCTGCATCTTGAAGATTCACCTGAATATGAGTAAATTAACGACGGTTCCAGTCATGAATGTCAGAAATATATTTTACCTGCAATTCATTGGCATTAAAGGTCACTATGATTGACCTGTTTCATTCGGTGAAATGAGTATGTCATTCACCAAAGTAAGCACGTCAATGCATTAAGTACCTTTAGTACATTGTGGCGATCTATTTTTAAAGAAATTTTAAAACATCAAATTATGCTTAAATTCTTGACTATGTTTGACTTAAATCGATGAACCATGGTCTTGTTTTGATAAGTTTGACGATAACTATTATGTACTGTATATACCTATAAAAATATATGTAACATATTAAGTTGAGTAGAAACGGAGACGCAACAGCTCTGCATTATATTTTTCTCAAATAAAATTGTACTGAGAATGTATATTTCAAATCTGCTAAATTGTAAATCGGCACTAATTATTAAACTAAACATTTATTGTACACATATTTTAGCAAAGCTCATATGAAAACGACAGAATATGTTTTGTAACAACATAATTCGTTCTGTCAAGTTTTTGAAATAAATTACTTTTTTGAAAGTCATGTTTGAAGATCTCTGAATATTTTATTCTATTAGTCTATGTATATTATATAAATAACTTAGTTTTTTAAGGTTTAATATAAGTGCGTTTACCAATTCTTGAATAGTAAATGTTAGTGTCATTCACCCATAATATAAAAGATTTCATAATTACGGGTTCTGCATAGTTACTACCAAGATATATGTATGTTGTTGTTAATTGATTAACGAAAATAATTGGCATATATTTATTACATTTAGGCGTATTTAAACTAAATCATTGACTGTTTGAAAAAAAAACTCATTTATTTAGTCTTACTCTAAACAATGTTTTATACGTTTACATATATTATTATGTTATTTATCTTTAACTTGAGAAATGCCCAATTATTAGAAAAGCGGAACTCTTATGTATGCATAATAATAGTAGCTATAACTAATGAACCCAGCTTGTAGGGAAAAATACATTTGAAAAAGATTTAAGTTCATTCAAATTATAGATAATTGTACTACTTGGGGGACCAATCCTGCATCGGTCTTGTTCGTAAATAACCAATAGCGTATGAGAACATCATTATTTACTATTTATTAAATCTGTCACTCAGAAATTATTCTCTTCATTTTAACCGACACACTAACCTAAACGTGACATCATCAATACCGGTACCTGAAAATTTTCTAATAAACTAATGATACAAATGAGTACCTACGTATAGACGTATTGGGATGGGAGTTCTTCTCAAACAAAAAACAAATTCATAATATTGTGGATGTAATTTGTGTCCGTCTATTATATGTTTGTAAAGTATCCCGCGACACAGGGATTAGATTCCCTAGAGCGGGCAATGTCCTTGAAAACAAAAATAAAACAAAAAAAGTGGTAGGTTTAAATCTACGAGATACTTAAATTAAGTAAATGTTATGATTACTACTCGTATATATATCGTATCTACAGGTCTTTAAATAATATAATAAATTTTTGTTATACAAGTAACCAAGCACCCAACATGGCTTCTGAACTGATTGAGGCACATGTGAAGCAGTTTTCCCCATTCGTCTATCTCTTAACTCTTTGCTTATTTACTAACTAGAAAAACTAATAATAATTGAGTGGAATTAAGAATAATTTATATTTTAAACGTGTAAATTGACTTCTTGTGGTGATAGTAATTTTCCCTTTTAAGTGACTATATTAATACTATTACTTTGGAGCTTTTATGGGGAGGATTTTGTCCAGTAGTGGACGTCTTTTAACTGTTATGATGATGATTTTGATTACCTTACTTGGGTTAGTGGGGGGAAATATTTTAAATTGATTTAAATCTGTAAACAGTGCAGTTAGTTACACAGCTGTAAGTAACTCGGTCAAATTAAAGAGAAGGGTTAATATAATATATCCTGGACTAGTACATAGTGAATAGTGCAGCTAATAAGAGTGATACATGAAGAAATAAAGTTAAATACTGTTGCAGATGACAGTAGTATTTTTTTTTAAACCCTGTTAATTAAATTGATTGTCAGTATATTTGCATTATTATATACTATACTTAACTACACGTTAAACTGCGCTGCACTATTATGTAAAATGTTATCTTTTAATGTGTAAATAAATAATAAAGGATTTACGCATTGTCACTGTTTGGTCGAGTGGTTAGAGACTCTGTCTGACTGGTAAGCCAGAGGCCGTGGGTCCGATCCCCACGTAGGACAAATCTTTGTGTGATGGGCGCGATTATTTGTTCTATATCTGTGTAGTGTAATCTATCTATAATATGTTAGTATTTAGATATAAATATATATATATATATAAGTATGTTTATCAGTTGTCTGGTTGCCATAGTACACGCTCTGCCTAATTTGGGATCAGATGGCAGTGTGTTTTCCCAAGATATATTTTTATTTATAATTTCTTCTTGCATCACCAAGGAGTCTATTTTGTTTAAATTTATAAAAAAAGAAATTGCCAAAGTGGAACAAATAAGAACTTAATAAACTAGTCACAATCAACGCGTAACATGATAAGTAACAAATGGTTCAAAAATATCTTATACCAAACAAAATCATAGTCTGTTATATAAAGCAAAATGTCTTATTAATTTTCACGTAATTATCGTAAGACTGATATTTTAAGTTGGATTCATATTTTAAACTGTATTTAAGTGTTTATATAGACTTGTAAATTTCAGCATTTTTGTAGGAGTTTTATAAAAGAATTTTGTAACCAATTAGTTGTATCCTGAGAGTTTGCTGACGTTGCTGTACAATGTTCTGTATTTTTTTAATGAGTAGGTATATTTTATGTAGTTATGTTCTATAAAGGCCAATATACTAGGTAAAATCAAATACAATACTGACACGTTGCCATAAATAAATAAACAGATGAATATTCGTTTTTTACAATTACTTTCATCGTGCGGTGACATTGCTTAGTTCGACCTTACGATCCTAAGCTATTTTGGTAAGAGTGGAAAATAGAGTCCAAAAAGTGAACGTTATCGGACTCTAGGCTCACGGGTAGGTCAAGATTTGATTTAACCTAGAATTTTGTAAAATTACTGAAAACTAATTTGTAAAGTAATGCCTACGAGGCGCAAATAAAGGTTAATATAAGAACTTTTAATTAATTTGTATAATGTAACTTTCGTTTGGGAGTCACCAAGATTAAAGTGATACTAAAACGACTTGTCCAATTCATCTTCAAATATTAATGAACTTGTTGATATAATTGTATTTGTATGTACAAACTCATAACTCCACTGTTCACTATATTCAGTGTTTAGGTTGTTAGGGTCGTTTTTCCAATAACTTATTCATGGTTTACATCGCAATAATCATAAAGAGATAGAAAAGACGATAAAGTGTTACCAGCTTCGTTAGCGAGTGGCGTTATCGATCTTCCGTCTATCTATTCTGTACAATAAATTTGGAGGAAGGACACTAAAGACCTAAACCGAATTCAAATAAATGATTAATAAGTGTTAAAACTTCGTATTCATTGTTTTCACATAAATAGATCTCATAACAATATTCAGGTTCATATTGTACTTTATCGGATTTGTTTTTATTTATAAGGTTATAGGTTATAAACCTTAAAATGTAGTTAAGTTTTATTGAGGATTTATGTGACCATGCCATTTTGTTTTATATCGATTCAATATACAACCGATACTTATAATAATATGATATTGTAATCTTAGATCCATGTTTCTACCAGGTACGGTAGAACTCGTTGTTTCGATGTGTATAGTGCCAATTATAATGCACGTTTTAAGTATACGGCCATATTCTTACATGTACTTCGGCCAAATAATATATATTATAAGGCTTTAGATTGTATTGGGTGTCATTCAATTATTCCAAGAGACCTGAAAATGTTACGTAATGTCCTCCTGGTCGAATTTTGGCCATGGTTTCAACGGAGACTAGCCCTATAAGCTTTGTCTGTCATCTTTGACGGCGTTTTAGAAACCGATTTGTAATTGGGTATATAATGCTAAAGAGAAATCTGATCACCTGTGTACTCTCTTTGCTTCTAAGTCGACTTGTATCGTCTCCGTAATGCTTCACTGTGCTGTAGTGTGATATCGCTATGCCAGACATCTTCATCGTTCAAAGGTATGGCGGGAGATGCGGTCTCTAGTTATTTATACCGGATCAGGCGGTTTATCGACAGAGGTGTTACTTTTAACATTACTCCAAAAAGGAAGTAAGTACTTACTATCTTTAAAAAATATTGCATATGGTAATCGATCGCCCAAAAATGATGATAAATCAGACTCATCAAATTCTCTACTAAGTTTATCAAAACATATTCTCACACTATGTCGTTTTGCGTGGTTGGTAAATGCTTGCCATTCACGCCACAAGTCGTGGATTCAATTCTCACCCGAGACAGATGAACATATGTTTGTTGTTGACAACGTTTGTCCTGACTCTGGGTGTAATTATCTACGTAAGAATCTATTTACTTAAGAAAAGTAGTAGGTATATCAGTTATATGGTTTCCATAGTACAAGGTCAAGTTTGGTATCAATGGGCCGTGAGTGAATAATGACCCAGAATTATTTAAGAAAGGTCAGGTCAGAAGTACCCTAAACCAGCGAGCATGTATGAAGAATATAATGTCAGTAAACGAAGCGAAAGAGGTATGCAAGGATCGTGACAAATGGAAGTCCGTTGTCTCTGCCTACCTCTCTGGGAAACAGGCATGAGTCTATGTATGTAATTATTATTTATTGTGAGAATATGTTTTAATACTTTGACCTAAAATGTCATGAACTAGCAACTTCTACCATTTTGGGGTAGGCACCTTGCCGGTAAGGTACTAGCGATACACACTACGCTTACGCTTTACATTGCAAATTATGTTGCAAAATGAAATTTGAAACAAAAAATATTGGTAATTTTATGAGATAAACATTGCTAAACTGTTGCTAAGGATGTTTATAATATGCAGTTGGGTGTATTAAAATATGACGTCTATAACAATTTATCTAACTGTAGACACTCGAGAGGTCGGATGTGGTCAAACTTAATTAATATGAATGTCGTTTAGTAAACACTACAATTTTGTTGTGTATTTATAAACAGATATGACGTCTAGATCAACATATAAATTAACTAGAGTTGTTGCTCACATACTTATGTATCTAGTACCTAACGTCTTAAAGTAAATAAAGTATGGCCATTCTACGACGTCTCTTTCAAAAATCCCTCTATATTGTCAGAAAATTAATGGTAGATATAATACAATTATTAACTATATTTAATTGATTATACACTTGAAAATTATAAATAGAAATGGTAAATGATAATTTTTTAAGAAAGTTTTATCAAAAAATTTACCTAGAATATTTCGGAACAGAGTCGAATTTACGTAGTAAGAGCGTCCATAGTTGAATTTCCCTATTTTTGAGAATTTCTATCATATTTAGGAAACATTGTCGAATATCTATTGAAGTTAATTCTGTGGCTGCAATTCTTCTCTGCGGCTGCAATGATATGACGAAAACTTTTATGAATATTAGCGAATTTCGAAAAATTTACACTGCAAATCTACTGCAAGTATAGAAGAAATGGTCTTGCAGTTAGCATATTTACAAATATAACATGTAACGTTGGTAAGGTTTTACTACAAATGTATGTAGAATGAAACAGAAGATGGACTATTTTGGTATGAATATCTTGAAATTTTATTAAAACGTTTACTATTTTGCTCAATTTATTGATTTGCTAGAACGAATTTTCCATTAATATTTTCTATCAGTAGTTGATTGCTAGAAATGTATAACTATCCTCTTACAGTTGAAACCTGATTAAAAACATAAACATATTTGTTCACTAAAAAGAAAAACCAACTCTTTTCATAACTAAAATTCACAATACTAAGACCGCATTTAGTTTACGACATTATTATGCAGCTGGTGGGATGATTTAAATGCGCACGCAATAACTTTTTTCTCCTACCAGTCGCGTTCTAAGTGTTAAATCTGAAATACTATTAATTTGATTTCAGACCTTGTAACTAGATGCGCAGATATTTACTAATTCGCATCCAGTGGGTAAGCTTTCACAGTACCTGAAGAATCGGGCTCATGTACCTACACACATCAACAGAATATAGCGATGTTTTATACCCCATCAAATATCTAAAATCTATGAAGAATTTTCTGATATAATATCTGACACGTCCGCTAGGTGTCAGCACTGCGACCTCGCTCGCGACTCTTTCAGTATGAATATCAACTTCATCCAACCTCCATCCCACGGTTTGATCGCTTACCGGCAGTTGGTGGACCTCCTGGATTTTTTCTATAAGTTACATCGCTGTAATACTGGGTTGTCTTCTCGCGGTCCTTTCGAGAAATCGATCCTGTCTCCGTGTAATAACTAGATATCTACCCGTGTACCGTTCAGCAACTTCCCCAGTAGGTACTGTGATATTGGGCAACAACGACGTGTTGAATAGCACTATTCTTTATTATGCCCATGGCTCATAACATTTCATCTCAACTCAATTGACGTGAAATGACACTTTAAGCTCACACGGCATGTTAATTAAAAAAGAAAAACCATCTTAATTATTATTATTACTTAATACACTTTAAAAACGTAACGAATTACGAAGAATTATGCAGCCGTATTTGACTTATTATTTACATTTTAAAATTTTGAAAATTGCATTACTAAGGTTTCACACTGTGTGTAAACTTTTTATGGAAACTAAAAAGATTTTAATCGATAAAGTCGTAAATAAGGTATCCTTGAATTCTGTTGATGTGAGTATCGCTTGACTAATTCTTGTACGAAGAGGCATGCAGAGTTAACGGGGTTAATGTTAAATAGATGTTGTCAGTATAATATATGTAGCACCCTCGTGAGTTAATCTCACCTTTGTGGTTATTGTATAAATGTTATATTATAAACTTCGGTTTAGATTTGTGATTATTTGTAAGTATATGTATTCCCAAAATGCAGATATTTGTACACAAGAAACTGTTCTACCAGCACACTCGTATCGATATTCTAGAATTACAAAATCTCTTTGTCACATTCTTGTCGATATTAGTTATATCTTTTGTAGATTTGCGAAAGCTTATGCTAAAACATAGGTACAACCGTAAATTTGCTTTTAGAGTTTTGTATTTAAAACGGTATATATTATTAATGCTGCCCGAAGTATATAATATAATAGTGCCAGTTATGTAAGAACAAAGCTCAGTAACTAACTAGTTGTAGTAGGATTCCCGATTTGGAGAGGTTCATCATGAAATATTAACATACTATCATAGGATCATGAAATATTAATCGGCTCTACCAATGTAAATGTTCTAGAATACCGATACAGTAAAGTTGTATCGACTTTAAATGCATTACTGAATAGATTTATGCGCGTACCGCAATTCATATAGAAAATTAACCCGTCTTAAATATATCGCTAAGGTATTTAAGACGCTATTTATAAGGTTTAACCTGAAAAATATACCACAAGCAAAATAATTGTTCTATTTTACCCAACTACTTCAACAGAATAATCTTCAACAATGCATTTAAAATTGATAGCAACATTTAATGGTTTTCAAATCTATAAATGTCGTGATGTAGTAGCAGTTGTAATGAATACATGACAATTAACCCTTAATCGTTCATAGTCAATTCGTTTAGCTCTCATACTACCACAATAGAGTCTAAAATATGGTGGCCATTATGATACCATTATGTCGATTAAGGGCTAAACTTCAAAGGATTATTTATCACAAAAACTGTAAGCAAATTCAAGGTCGAATCTATAGTTAGTCTTTGTGGGTAGAAAATAAAAAGTAGGTATCAAGAATCAGTGTTTTATTTCGTATGTTAAACAAGTATTTTACGAATGTTATGCATAACAAAATCAACGTATCACTATGTGAATATTATGAATAAGCTAATAATTATTAAATATCAGTAGATAAAGGTCATAATATGTTACATAGTTTCATGGTAATAAGGTTCGTATAACATACATTTTGACAGAGTAAAATAAGTCACCTTCATCCACTGATATGTTTAATTAGATTAGATATCCTATTATAACTATAGTAAGTAATAACGCATCTTTGTTAGATTAGAACAGTCCGGAGGACAAAAGTCATGTGCTAAAGTGTTAAATTCAGCATTCAATTCTTAATACAATGTTAAATAATGTTATCCAAATTAGATGAATTCTAGTAAGCTATAGAGCTTACTAAAATTCATCTAATTTTAATAATATTTAGGTTGTGCAATCTTTTCACCTCCTATGTATTCTATATCCAATTGCTTACACTCTTGTGCCGATAACATGAATGGGCTTCGCTTTTTGTTATAGACTCGCTCTTGACTAGTAATTGCAGATCATTTGGTGCCATTCTACCACATAAGCGACACTCAATCAGTTGGTACTATATACAGAACAAGCATAGCAGTTTAGGAAGCACAATAAACGTAATCTAAGATGTGTTTTTGTTTACAAGTTTATAATAGATATCTAATTATAATTATTTAAGCTACATGTTCCCAAACTACTCATACACAACCACAGACTGAAAATATGGATGCTCATAGAAAAGTTTTACATACTAATTAATACATAATCAAATTCTGTACGACATGTGACAGTATTTTTGACAACACTCTAGTAACGGGCACTTTTTTTAAGTCACATCTAGTATAAGCTATGTAGTGTTTACTACATCAACAACTCAAGATATTTACCTGGTCGGCTACCGCCCATAGCCGGCGAGGGACACTGTCTATCCGAGTCATTGGTGGGCTATATATATGATAGCCGACCAGGTACACGATTAAATCTGCATACCATGTGTGCTGGTTCTGGGTATCGTGCGGCCAGGGAGGTATTATTATAATACCATACTGTCAAACGGCGTAACTAACAGAATTTTAATTCAGGTTGACATAGTGTATGTTATTAACAATATTTTACGTATACCTATTCAAGTACTTGTAGTATAATATTCTTAAAAATATTCTTTTTGGTATTATATATTTTTACACATTTTATTTTACTTTTAAGAACCTAAAAAAATGTGACTATTTTGGCATTTTCCGTGCTGACTTTCAGTATTAGGTTCGTTATAAATGCCCACATCATTCTATATATTTTAGACCGACAATAGTAACGATGTTTTCAGTGACCAAAGCCTATGAAAAAAATCTGAACTAAAGTACAAAATATTCTTTTAATACACACCCATTGCGAAATAGATGTAAACAACTGACTAATTACAACTCATGTGAAAAGTAAATTTTACAACAGGCGGTCTTATATATAAAGTCAACAGGAGTGAAGATGGTGCAAGGTGTAAAATATAAGCAGGAATTTAAATACTTATCAACTAATAGTGACATTTCCTTAATAATACTACCATATAACGTGTAAACTACAACTAATAAATACTACGCTAGAATTATATAATATACCTGCATAGCTTCATATATGATAAACTTTGAAATGAAATGCTTACCTGAGAGATGTTTAGGTAAAAAGCTCTTACGATACAATTTTCTGTTTTTATAGGTACATTTAAATATACAGGCAGTCTATTTTGAAGTGTATTTAAGACATAACTTAGCTTTACCAAGCATATATGGGTTTTGACTAAGAACAACTTCAAATAGAGACCATCACACATCTTGCCTTATATAACATCGCCGGTTGGAAAGTAACTCATGTGTAACTTAAATATAACAATGTATGCTTTTAAATTCTGTGAATTGTTCCATGCCTGCTACGCATTCAAGGTGCGTACATAAGTTCAAACACCATAAAATGCTATGAAATATATGTGTTCCTATCTAGCGGGGCCCCCTTAGCTAGAGCGATGAAAGTGATGAGAGCGGTTAGCTTGTTCAATGTACCTACCAAATATAATGAAGTGGTCCAATGTACCTCCGTTGTATCCACAGAAATGACCTCTGAACTCGATTTCCATCCAGCGGGGCCCTCCGTCGATATCACGCCGAGATACTTAAAAATGGTGTCAGACGAAACTTGGCCCAATGTACCTACCTATTCATGTATTTGTTCTTAAAAATGTTTTAATGGTATACCAGAAATTAAGTATCAAAGTTTTGTCTAGCCAGCGGGGCCCTTTGTTATTTGAATTTACACGTGCGGAAAATGCAGACCATTCTTATGTTTTACTAATGTACCTCACAGTTATTCACTATTTATCAATTTCTTCGCGGATTTACAAATTTTATTTTTTTAGTACGGATTTCGAAGTTGGACTAATAGTAAATGTTGTGCACATTTATGAATAGAACATTATTAAGAGGGAAATGGCGAGCTAAAAATAACCTGGTAAGTATATAGAAAGTAAGTAGGTAAAGTAAGTAGTAGTAGTAGGTAGTACACGATTGGTATTGGATTGGGATTTGTATGAAAAGATTTTTTTTGTTTCGGTACAAAAACCGCGAAAAATTTGGTAGATAGCGAATAACTGTGAGGTACATTGGGAAAACATAAGAATGGTCTGCATTTTTCGCACGTGTAAATTCAAATAACAAAGGGCCCCGCTGGCTAAACAAAACTTTGATACTTAATTTCTGGTATACCATCAAACATTTTTAAGAACAAATACATGAATAGGAAGGTACATTGGGCCAAGTTTCGTCTGACACCATTTTTAGGTATCTCGGCGTGATATCGACGGAGGACCCCGCTGGATGGAAATCGAGTTCAGAGGTCATTTCTGTGGATACAACGGAGGTACATTAGACCACTTCATTATATTTGGTAGGTACATTGAACAAGCTAACCGCTCTCATCACTTTCATCGCTCTAGCTAAGGGGGCCCCGCTAGATAGAAACACATATAAAATATACATTCTAACTAAGAATATTCTTAAATCACTAAAACTAACAATAACGAAATACTAATCAACATCAAAGAAAAATAATAACAAAACTTAAAAAAAACTTATAAATACCATCCTGTATTTTTTTCAACACTTGTATGGATGGTCATGTGTTTCATCTAATTTACTAAACTAAAATTAACATACTTTGGAATGAAAACAAATTAACCAGTAAAAGGGCATTACACTCGACGAAAAAGCTCTGGGTTGCCTAGAGTTTTGTACTTAATTGCCAACAAAAAAACATAAACATTTAAATTTACATAGCGGAGGCAGATTTTATTCATGTCAAACAATATGGAAGAACCGCAGGGGTAGAAAGATTCTTGAGGGGTGACCACGCACCGGAAGACGCAGTGTGGGCAGGCCTCTTGCAAGTCTTTCGGCTAATATGACGATAATGATGAATATGGAATATCAGATAGAATTAAAGTTGGAGTTTGGAAGCACTTAGAGTGGGTGTTGAGAACTTAAGACGTTGGGCAACTACAACATATGGAGATAAAAAAATGTAAATAACATAATGAAAGGAAATAAATAGACAAAAGAAAACATTCTAAAAAACAGAGCAATGGGCGACGTTTCACGGGCACCACACCTGAAAACTAAAATACCAGCACCTATCCATGACCAGTCGGAAGGCTAAACATTTTAATTTACTTGGAGTACATATCATGTAAGACTATTAATTGTGACCTGTCGCGTAACATGCATCTATGGTACAAATAAAATATACAACGTACATATAACATAAATAGTTTATGCCTTAGAAGTTCTCTTAGAATATTAATAAATAAAACTAATACGTAAAATTTATTGCGAAATTGCATTACATTGCATTATTGCAATGTAATGCAAATAAATGAAATAAATAAATGCTATAAAATTTAAATTTAAAAACTAAAACGTATATAACGTGTCACAACTATATAGAAGAGTATTGTATTATTATTAGTAGTATTTCGCATACTGATGTAAAATTGCCATTTAAATCGTTCTATCGACAGCTTTAGCTTATAGTCTCCCAGATTATTTAACATAAATAATGTTGTATATTTAAATTTTTTCCGATTATATAGGTTAACTATTTCATTCACGTGTAATGTTCTCTTATGGGCTTAATTTAATAATAATAACGACGTCGCCTGTCCTCTCTTATTCGTAGAACTTCCAAAAGGAGAGCCTGTAACAAATAGTTAATTAAGAATCAGCTATCTATTCTAAAGTGAGTACGACGATAAATATGCAAATTCTACATAAATATTGAGTATAAAACAATGCTGTCAGCAGGGCAGCTCATAAATATATACACAATTAAAATTTTCTGCATACTGGTAGGGATAATATTTACTACAACTAAACTGTATTTCGTGGTAGATATATGAGTCCTTAAGATCGAACTCTTTAAATATCTCGTAACACTGTACAGTTTAAATTTTTTTTTTATATATTCTGGTAATTATTATCATATAATAATTATGAAAATCTTTGAATGAGAATTTCATTAGACATCAAATATTGAAATAAGCTATTGATAAAGGTAATGTCAAAAAGTTTTCTATAGGAAAACCATCTAAAGTCTACACTGTAACAAAAAAGTACCCTGTTTTTCTACATTCATAATTTTAACAACACCTGTCAAGCACTCGCCCACTACCTGCAGCCCTTAGAAAGTTTTTTTAATTAAACTATTCAAGGATATTTAGAGGCCTGTGGTTTATGGATAATAACCAACTCTAGTGTGAGAATAACAGAATACAAAATTGCTGCAATGGTGACTCAAGGTGGTTTCAGTGCATTGGAATTCAACCTTTGAATCCAATTTAGTTCATTTGTTGTAACCGCCATTTCTATTAAGTCTGATTATGAAGAAAATGTCAGTAATGACGTGAAACTCTTGAGGCAGATCCTGGGGTATTTCCCTAGGATCTCCCTCAAGAGGCAAGAGCAGAGAAGACGAGAGCTTTCGTGTCAATGAAAAGGACAATGTTGAGAGACAATGGTCAACAATTAAAGTGATTAGCACTTTAAAGCATCAGCTATCACCACTCCTAAATGGTGCAGCAAAGCGAGTCATATGTCGACCAAGAAATGCTTAGAAGAGGGATTTTAAAATCCTCTCCCAACAAAAATGGTGGGCTCATGAAGGGTAACCTGGCGTGAAGGAATGCTCAGTCAGTTTAAACTTACATTTTGCAGAAATCACAGTCCATTTGAAGCCCACTGTTGGTGTAGTCGATCCCTTTCCTGCAGGAGTAGATCGGTCTCTTGTTGCAGCCGCTCAGCAGCATGGTTCAGCCATGCACTGCCAGACAGAAACTCCCGCTCTGACTTAAACTGGGTCAAGGCGTACACCATTTCTGTAATGTTACCAGATTAACGATTTTAATTCGGCGTAATAATATGATTTTGGATTCGTGTAGTGATTTTTTTCATGATGCAATACTTAACAAAAAAATGCAAATCGAAATCTCTCACTAATAGCCGCCAACGTATCTATAGTTTATATCTAAGGCCGTAATCGATTCAATGTTTATTGCATCAGAGAATGAGCATAATTAAAAATCGGCCAAGAGCCAGTCTGACTCGCACACTTAGAGTTCCTTACTACCGGGAGACTAATTAATACTTACTCTGTGAAATTTTATTTCGTTAAATCTATTAAGATTTTTAACATACAGTCATATTGAGCAGAAGTGGAGTTGTGACGGCGGCGAATATCAAGAATATCATCTCATCCCGTGGGGGGCGTAGAAGTCGACCTGAAGGATATTTACCAGGGGACGGGCAGCAGCTTCCTTCTGAATACCAAGCGTGGCGATAATAGCATTTCCCCCTAAGATGATTCTTGTGGGAGGCTAGCCCAGTAGTGGACTTCTTTCAGCTGTAATGATGATGATGATGTTCAGTTAACTCCTGATGCTTCTGCTTACTTGGCACCTTATTTACCTACTCGAAATGGAAATGCATAAATTTGGACAAGTGTTCTGTTTTAGTGTTCCGTACCAAAGAGTCAAATCGGAACTCTATAATTAAACCTCTACAGTCCTTTGTTTTCATCGACTTTCTATTACCGCTATGACAACAAATAATAATAAAATAAAGTGGTTCCCCATACAATAACTGGTGCTTCTGCTCAATGTCTGATGGCTAATGATGATCAATAATGGCAGACTCTTTTGAATTTTTGAACTGTTGGATCCTTGAAAAATCCTTTGTAATCCTTATAGTTCGATCCTGAAAATTGTCTGGCTACAAAATTCTCCGGTCCCTGTCCCAGACAGATTTCAGAACTACAAAAATCTACAACTGATATCAATATCTATTATGTAAATTGTAGCACACATATTGTTATATTCTATTATTATATTATTGACAGGCCGGTTGGCGTGGTAGGTAGATGCTTGCCTTTCACGCCGCAAGTCGTGGGTTCGATTCCCAACCAGGACAGATATTTGTGTGCATGAACATGTTTGTCCCAAGACTGGGACTAATTATCTATATAAATATGTATTAACAAAAGAAAAGTAGTATATGTAGTATATCAGTTATCTGGTTTCCATAGTACTAGCTCTGCTTAGTTTGGGATCAGATGATCGTGTGCTATTAATGGCCCGGGGTATTATTATTATCATACAGATTTCAAGCTGCTATATTAGACAAGTTTACATTTAAGGAGTCAGATACGGGCGCAGTCCGCTATCTAGTTACTAAAGAAAAGATATGTAAATCTACTTTAGATTTTAAATATCTACCTACCACCTGTGTAGTATAGTTTTTAAGAAACTATTCTGTTCTAGAGCGCGCAAAAGTTATTTTAGAAAGGATAGTTAAAAACTAATTTCACATAAAAAAGCATTTAAAAAGTAAGTGATTGTTGTTTATTTTTTAATATTTTTACTTGCTACTTACCGTCCAGATCGAAATATTGAGCTTCGTGTATCAGCAGATCCAAGTAGCGGAAATCATTCGGTAGCAGCAACGTCTTATTGCGGAGGAAGTTAAGGATGTGACGGAACATTTTTCCGTCGCGGTCTATGAAGTAATGTTGTTTCAGCGTGTCCAGCACAATCGGTATAGTGCCATTAAACATCTTGCATAGCCGCGACTCCGGGAATCTGCAAAAGAACAATATACACCGTGTGAAAAATTCATTATTAAGGTCCAGCTTTAACATCTATTGTAGATTGCAATACAATATCAATTATTATATTATTATTAATAAATAAATAAATAAATAAATAAATATATATATATATATATATTTTTTTTTGGAATAGAAAGTGAACGTGTGTTTTTTGCGCACATCCTTGTGCCTTATACTATGTGCATCGCACTTTAAAGCATCAGCTATCACCACTCCTAAATGGTGCAGCAAAGCGAGTCATATGTCGACCAAGAAATGCTTAGAAGAGGGATTTTAAAATCCTCTCCCAACAAAAATGGTGGGCTCATGAAGGGTAACCTGGCGTGAAGGAATGCTCAGTCAGTTTAAACTTACATTTTGCAGAAATCACAGTCCATTTGAAGCCCACTGTTGGTGTAGTCGATCCCTTTCCTGCAGGAGTAGATCGAGAGTAGCTCTCTGGACACAGATATACTAACCTATGTTTACTGTTAGAAAACCCTCGACTCAAACTATACTTGTAATGACATCATTTTGGAAAACTAAGCTGACACTTTTATACTGCTGCATCGATATTAACCGATTAGCTTAAATCACCGCAACTGTGTTTCAAATTAAATTATAATTAACCGCATCGAAATCGGTCGACGTCAAACTTGTAATACCTTTCTTTTTCGTTGGAGGTTAAAAACTGGCCGCCATAGCCGAAATCGTGAGAATTTAAGTTTAGCAGACGGTTCCATGCTGCTTGATGACTATCCAGCAGGATAAAATTTAACTCCTTATCTGGTCACCATAGGCGGGTTGAGGACAACACTATCTAAGCAGTAATAGTGTCAAGAGATGAGTTGGTGCAATAAATTTTAATGTATAGTACTGAATCCTCTTTTGTCAGTCCACTCTGGCCTCTTTGTTGAGTGGCTGACTAATCTATACTCAGTTTTTGGCTTTTAATGAAAAGCTGTGCAGTTTTAAATTCCTCTTAAATATATAATATATTAGTTTATATATTTAGGATGATTTATGGCCTTCGGATCCAAAGGTTCCATGTTGGATCCTCGCACAAGAAAAATATTTTATTGTTTTAGTCTGGATGTTTTGTGTTTTGTAGGTAGGTATTTATATTTACAAAAAAGTAAATAAGTATTTCTATCCGTTTTTTACTATATATAGTACAAGATTTGCTTAGTTTATCTAGATGGCGCTGTCTGATATATTCCACATATTAAATATTAATAACGATATCACCATTAGTTATATTTTATTTAAACAAAACACTGCTTCAGTCGAATGTGTTCAGAAAAAAAAGTAGCCATGATCTTTAATTTCAAGTCAATTAACCGCCGAGTGCCTTTTTAGGGTTCCGTAGCCAAATGGCAAAAAACGGAACCCTTATAGATTCGTCATGTCATGGTAAGTAGATGTATTCGGTGAACCGCATTAGGATATTTACACAAAAATAGAAAAAGATATTTTTTTTTCATCGTACCTATACATGTGGTTTGTCTATGGATAATATATATATTTTTCTAAACTGAATAGTTTGCGCGAGAAACATTTCCAAAGTGGTAAAACAAGTGACCCCCCCCCCCCTGTAACTTCTAAAATAAGAGAATGATACAATTAAAAAAATATATACCATGCAAACTAACAACGACAATTGGTTTGAACAAGATCAAGCAAGTGGTTTTTTTTAATACGTCATAAATCGTTAACCGCAATTTGCTTGCATTTAATCAACTGAAACACTTGCTGCTACGGAACCCTTCATGGGCGAGTCCAACTCGCACTTGGCCGGCCTTTTTTACTTTTAAATATGTCTACCCAATCTTGTTGCAGGTTCGTGATGTGTATTTTGTTTTGTGCCCTGAAGTGAGTATGATGAAAAAGAATTGTGAGGTGCTGTGGAGCTACAGCGGGTTGAGTTGTATCGCGGCATAGCCGGAGGGTAAGCGGAGCCGGCGGCGCTCCGCCGCACTCCAACGGTACGAGAAACAACACTGAACAAGCCCAGCACAGATAAAACAGGCTTACATACTAATCGACTAACTGTGAACGAACTATGTACTACACTACCCAACGCCTAGCGATAATTATTGTCAATAGTATCAGGTAACTAAACAGTCAAACAATAAAAGTGAAAACATGGACATTTTTTAAATTAGACAATATGAATTATAATTAGCATTTAGTGTACTTATAATAATTAGGTATTAGGATGAATACTTTATTTGTAACCTAAATGTTATTAATTAATTTATCCAATAAAACATTAAGTGCCAATAAAAATTATAATAACAGAATACGGGGAAACTAATCGCTTTTGGTTATCAAAGCATGATGGGAATCCCCGAACTACTAAATTATGACTAATTTATCTCATGATGTTAAATTAATTTAACTTTAATTAGGAATATAAGTACATACGTGGTTAAAGTTTCCAAAGAAGAAGTGTAGATGGTACCGCCCACATCGATATGAACAGGAGCGTTAAACTTCGTGGTAGGTGCGACTCGAGGTATTCCAACTGTCACCCCCGAGGGACCATCTTCCGACTTCGGGCTCTCAACCGTCACAGCTTGCATTTTACCGAAAATCTGTAAGGTCGAAGGTTCTAATTAATTCAATGTTTCTATGTGGCACTGCACTCAATTTCGCAATGTTTTATAATATTCTGTGTATGAAACATTAATAAACTAACGGGATTACGCGGGACTGGGTGTAGCAACACCGTGTATAATTTGTTATAAAACTGTACAGACGCCAGCACATCCAGCTGCCCCAATCTGTCAAATTTCCCCAATTTAATCAAATAAAAGTTGAAAATATATAAAAGAAATTTGACAGAACGGTGTTGCTACACTCAGTCCCGCGGAACGCTTTTTTACTGACTATCCATTAGGTTTCATGTAGGAGCAAGTAATGTGATCGACCAGCAAATGCTAATTTAGTAGATTCGATCTGACTACGGTAGATGTCGTATCAACACAACAAGAACATTACGTGAGGCGTATTTTATATGTGAGGGAGGGAGGACAGAGTGGTTATTTAAAGGTTCCTTGACAAACTTGAGACTCTAAAAGCGTTTGTCTGTGAAAAGCCATATTTATTTGGATTACCAACGGCAACTTATACTAATACAATCACAGAGATATCAAAATATACATTAAATAAACCAAGTATAGCGACCACTTATAGGTAAGCACCACATCTACAGGAACATTGTCTAAAATTTCTAGCCTAAAATTTTGAAGTATAATAATTAATAATCACAGAATTAAAATCTAAATTTAAATTTCCGAATTTGAATATAAATAAAATATAACATGTAAATATTGTATTCATTATTAGCCTAAGGATACATTAAAATAAAACATTTAAAAAAATATTTCAACATTAACAAATTAATCAATAGAATTGTACAATTTTTTTTAGAACGACGTGGAGCATAAAAAAAATCTTTGCAAGAATTACCAACTCGCAATTAGTGAACTGGGCGGAGTAAAGAATTCTAAAAGAATTCATATCCCTCTCGTTAGTATAATATTAAAAAAGGGAACATTCTGAAAAACGTAAAAATCAATATGCTAACCACAGCAGTTCTCGCAACTTTTACATTAAAGCCTTTATTCAACTACGGATATTTTTATATCTGAAATATAACATATTCCGTAGAATTGTTATTAAGTAATTATTTGGTTATTAAGTGATATATTATTATATAAGTTAAGCGATCCCAAATTTCAGTTGCAATCACCTAGTATTACTTATCGGCCACAGGGCTGCGCGGGTGAGCGTGCGAGTGGGTAGCTTTTTAGCTTATTTGTATTTAGCTTATTTCGTTTGCAATTGCAATGATGCATTAATCACTTAACCAAGTTTGAATTTTACCGCGTTGTAGCCTGCCAACTCTATCGCACGTGCACCCCCGCACGCCTGTTTTAGTGATCATTTAGCGTACAACATACCTAACAAAACAGTTTTAATGAATCACAGAAAGATCCGAGTTATTTGCAAAGAACATTAGTCAGGAGATGTCACCTATGAAAATGAAGGTATCTATTAGGTATAGCGAGTGTGGTAATCATTTAACTAATCAAGTAAGCTACTGTTATAATAAAAAGATCTTTATATTATCGCGTATCTTGGCCTGGACTCACTAACTATTACACTGTGTATACTTAATATATTATATGTAAAGCTTTAATTTGGTATCGCCGAGGGGCAAGCCCGGGGTGATTTTAAGACGTGGTGGTGCCACATAACGGTTCCACGAATGGCCGTTGGCATCCTCTCTCGATTACCCTCCGGCGACACCAGCATGCGATGAATTAAAATTATATTTACGTACATATCTGTTCAAATATTGAAGTTATTGTGAAATATAATGGCGTTGAGAAATATTTTCTACCCGTTAATGAATATTTTTTGCAATTTATTTCGTTCTTTAAATTAATTGCAGTATGTAAACCAGTTAAGTGAGAGTTGGTCTCTTCTGTCTTAAGCAGCAAGACACGGATCATTGTGAAGTTTCCAGAAGTGTTTAAATAGTTTCAATCCTACTAATATTATAAATAAATTAAGTATTAATTATAAAAAGAGAAAGTTTGTGAGTATGGATGTATAACTATTTCACGCAATAACTATCGAACGTTTTTTGATGAAACTTTGTAGTATTATACCTTATATGTATATGCGAATGACGCATAGGCTATAATGTTTAACTCGGGTAAAACCGCGGGGCACAGCTAGTTTAGTTATATGTCCAATAATTAAAACGAAGACACTGTGCAGTAATATTCCCTGATAAACACAAGTTATAAGTAGGTATGTCTTGTTTCATTGTAAATGTAATAAAATGATAATGTCGATGAATATTATTTGACTCGTGGGGACTGTTAGGACATGGTATCCTAAAATTTACTACCAATTAAAATTAGCATTGAAATAATTTGCAAGAATTTATATTAACATCACGAGTAGGTAGTTATAATAAATAATATTCGAGCATATTTCGGAGTTACATTGCCCCCACCCCACTATCCACCCAAATAACTGCACTGCACTTTTCCAGGTATTTAAAACACCTACTTTTGCAAGTACTTAAAGCGCCTGTCGTACATAGGCACAGTGACTGTCGGAACTGGTATGGGTTATTGAACGTCAACGTTAAGTCAATTCTTGAACAAAACCGAGCTTACGCCTAATTCCAAATCATTCCCGTCGAATACTTCGGAATTATTCCGAAACTTTGGGAATATTTCAACCGTCAAAAATAACGCAAGAAAAATCGTAGGTATATTAAGTTTATGGTAGTGAGTACTTGTGAGTGCGCGTCGCATCAAGTACACACGTCGAGTCATAGGCAGCGCGAGCGCTACGAGCCTGCCGCCCTAACTGACAAAAAACATTTTTCTTTTAGTTTTCGCCGCCTTGGTAACGCTAACATCATAGCCCATACCGCGTCGTCTTCAGTTGAAATATTTTATGTTTTTCGTCATTTAGTCAAAGTCCAGTCAAGTCCGTCACAGTCAAGTCATAGTCCTACCCCAGTAAAGCAGTGGAGACTTTACTAGGGGCGTCTATGGAGATTTGGTTTCAACACGGAAAATCACAATTCACGGCAATATCGCACTTTCCTCTACTTGTATACGTTGTTATGTCTAAAAATCCACCATATATACACATAAAAACTTGAATTTACACCAGTTTTTCAAAATGAAACAAACCCTTGATGCGTCTTTTTCCGCGTTGGCGCCAAAATCCCTTATTATTATGTAACCAAAATCATAGGTAACCCTTTTTAAGAAAACAAATCAAATATGCTAGGCCTGGTTTTTATTCCACAACTGATATTTATAAAAATAGCATTCGATTTCGAAATAAGTAGGTACCTACCTAAAAACAAAAGAATAAAAATCCTGTTAATCGCGGGCCAACATATAAAACCCCCAAACCTATACAACCTGTAAAAATCTCAACATATAGGAACTTAATCAATACCATTTATAATAAAATATACACTTATATTTTACTTAGGTATGTGCCACTGAACAATAATTAACTCACCTCCACTCACCACACCACAAACAAACAAACAAACAAACACGTCTATTCCGATTGAATAATTTGGGCGAAATGTTCGGCGAAACGGTTGCGGGCGGGGTACGAATCTTTCCCGCGGGGGGGAAAACTTCTCCCCTCTTACCGACCCCGCACCGCAATGGCCTGCACGCACGACTCGTGGCAGGCGGGCGCGCGCGCCGCGGCGCCAGCGTGGCGCCATCAAGGCGGCAGCGGCCGGCGCACACAGGGGTGCAAAATACGATTTTTCAGCAAACAAAATTCAAATCTTAATTCAATTCATTTTGAATAATTCTGATTTAAAGAAACTTTAGAATAGAATAATGTTCATTTGACAACAAACACAGGTACATTAAAGGTGTTATAAATTAAACATGGCCCACTATGTGTTGCTCTTACGAGCGTACAAATATTTTTATGAAGCTAAATACATTACTGTTTTTCGAAAGCACAATCTAACAATATAATGTCAATTTATAATTTAAATTCAAAGAAATCATGATAGCTATAAAAACAATTTTTCAACATTTCCCAGAAGTATTCCGTTTTATCCAGAAGTTTTGCAACTATAGTACGTATGTGTGTGTCTGCCTGTCTGTGTCTATCTATAGCATCGTAGCTCCCATACGGATGAACCGATTTCGATGTGGACTTTTTCAATCGAAAGCCAGTTTTGTTGCGGTGATTCTTAGATATTTTTGATAAAAATCGGTACATCAGTCTAAGAGTATCAGCTCTTTTCCAAAATGATGAAATTATTGTTGGAGTCGGGGGTTATCTAACGGTTAGGTTATTATTTTAATATCACTTAACTTGTGTGTTTATCAATAAGTATTTTAAAAAAAATATATTCTGCTGGTATTTGCATACTATACGCAATAAAGTTTCCTATAAAACAATTTGCAAACTTGCAAATTTTGGGACTAATACATTTCATGTATTGACAAATCCAGATAAACTTTTATTCAGACCCGGTTGGCTTATAAAATAAAATAAAAAGGTTGTTTTATATTCATGTCGACTTTAAAAAAGCGTTTGTAAATAGAACATGTTTCTAGTAATATATTAAATTAAACATAATTATTTCTAGGTAGGTACAGACGCCTTCATCCTAGCCCCAAACTAAGCAAAGCTTGTACTTTGGGTACCAGGTGATGATATACATACTTATATAGATAAATAAAAAATTAAATACATAGAAAACATCCATGACTCAGAAACAAATATTCGTGCTCATCACACAAATATTTGCACGTACCGGGATTCGAACCCAGGACCACCAGCTTCGTAGGCAGGAGCACTACCAACTAGGCTACGGTGACCGTAAATTGATTAGAGTAGCTTGATGTGCTGGCGTCTGTACACGGTTTGTATGAAAACATTTAATTTATTTTTTTTGGTTTTATGATTTATTTAGTTAGCTAGCTAAGTTAGGTTTAATTATCGACGTTTTTAGTTTTAGATATATTTTACTACATTTTGGCTTAATGGTTCTGTCTATATTAAAGTAAGAGTTCAATATTATTATTTTGGCGGCTCTTGTGATTATAACGACGCGGCGCGGCGATCGCGGTTTAATCCGATCGCGGATCCAATGCGCCCCAACTGAGAACTTACTTCGACAATATATATATATAAGAAAAGCAAAATAAGATTTCATTATGCAAAATATTCGTCACATATTCAGTAAGTAACAAATTGCTATGAAAATTGACAATTGTTGTGTCCTGTCGCGTACGAAGCGCTGTGGGCAATGCACCGGACTGAGTCCAACTTCAATTATTTTTATCTCCTGAATGCATCTTCAACGCACTCGTCTGGCGGCCTATCTCACTAGTTTCACACTTGACGTTCTTTTCATGTGGCTGACTTATGTTTTTGTAAGGTAATGTGCTCTTTATTCATTTCACTGTCTCACAAAACTCGAATCTTACACTACTACTGTTAGTTTGCAGCTAGTAATTATACGACAGGCTTTCAATAAAAGGTAAGAACAGTTAACCAACCCTGTGAAAGTAATTAAAGTACCTGGCAATATTGGATTATTAATACAATACTGCAAAAGATTGTGTACATACATAATATTGTGTCAAATAGCATATTAGTAAAACTGCAATGATAGAGGTTCGGATTGGACATTAGAATTACAACTGGCCTGTAAGTCTAGTAGATAGTCACTCAGACTGCTAAGTCAGAGCAGAGGTCGGGTTCAATCCCCAACCAGGACAAATCTTTGTGCGATGGCCGCAATTATTTGTGTGACTCCGCTTGATTTGTGATCAGATAGCAGTTAATTAGTTGTCCTATTTCATTTATTTTATATCTCATTGATATCATCATCGTCATCATATCAGCCGGAAGATGTCCACTGCTGGACAAAGGCCTGCCCAAGAATCTCCACAATACCCGGTCCTGCGCTGCCTGCATCATGCGGCTTCAGGCAAACAATTGCCAAACTGAAGTTTCTTTGGTTCGCCTGCGGATCTCAGCATTTCTGATTCGATCTCGCAGGGAAAAAAAGATATAGAAAATATACCTATATTGATTTTTAATCGTTACACGCGACACATTTTTTTTTGCATAGAGAATGACACTTTTTCAATAAAAACCGTGATTTCATCAAATTAGGTAATTATTATCTCTAAAATAAGTTTCATATATAAAGTATATCACATTACGATTAATGTATTACTTAAGGGAAATATTTTTTTGGCGTTGTCACTCGTTCTTCGAGATCTTTATACATGGTCGCTAGTATACGACCATGTATAAAGAGCTCGAGGAACAAGTTGGAATAAAGTTTGCCTCTGTATGCCGGTAGTTACGGTAGCCCGCCGCTAGGGGGCGTAACGTCGCGAAGCCACCACTCTTACCTGTCTGGTTCCATTATAAATATGCCGCGGGCTATTTGCCAGCTCCGCGAGAGCCCAAATACCTAATCATGGAATACCTGCCAACGCAATAAATATAGCCAATCATAGATTTTCAAGTATACCAGCGAAACAGTCGGATTAAAAGCGTATTGCAAATTTTGACTGATGAATATGGATGAATTACGAAAATTGACGGCACCAAAATAATTAGTGAGAAACATAATATCATTTTATTAGGAGGATTCGTGTATTCAGTGTCTTAGGGCCTGTTTCACAATGTCCAGGTAAAGTCCCGAATAAGCTACTTGCAACTTATCTATCGAATAAAGACATCGTTTGCGTTTCACAATCCATGAATAGTGCTAACTGGCAAATAAACTGCCAAGTAAACTATTGGCCAGATCAAGCTTCAGATAGCAAAGTTAACTGATGGATAAGATATCTGACAGATGTCATTCGATGCTTATTTCGGTGGTGTTTATTGTTACAATAAAATGGTAAAATTTGATACTATTGAAGACGAAATTGACGAATTATTTGATCGTGAACCGCGCATAAATCCGACACCGCTAAGAAAAATACCACCGAAACACCGCAACAAACATTTGTTGACATTAACATTTGACGTCGATTTAATTGACTTTCGTACGTAATTTCACGCAAAAAAAATCAATTTATGTATGTATTTTTATTTGATAAAATAATAGTTAGAAGATAAATTTGAAAATATTTATGCAAACCTGAAAATGCTAACCATAAAAAATTAGTAAAAAGATATTTTTAGGTGTGTCTGTCATAAGAAATGTATTTATAGGTTGTCTGTTTCGTAAGACGGAACGACAAAATGCGACGTTGCCAAACCTACCTATTAGTAACTGCCGTATCTGGCAAATAAATTTATCGGGAAGGTGGCGGTGAAACGCAATGTGTTTTATCCAGAACTTATACCTGTCAGTTTATTTATTTGGTAGTTAGCTATCCGACACTTCATCTGGACATTGTGAAACAGACCCTTAATGATTTTAATCTGGGATCAAATAAGTGTCATGTAATTCATAATTCATTTATTGTTCACGAACAAAGGTAGGTACCCTAGTACTCATTGCAGTGGATGTTGAACAGACGCAGCACATCCAGCTACCCCAATCTGTCATTTTTATAGATTTTCAACTTTATCGCATAAGCATAAGGTTCACTTACAATTAGAGTCATTTGACTGATTGGGGTAGCTTGATGTGCTGGTGTCCGTACATTAGTATTGATGGGCGCCGTGTTTTACATATTGGCGTATGAACATTTGACAACATTGTTTAAATTCGAATAAAGAAAATATAAAAAACTAAACTTAAAAAAATCGCAGATTGTAATTTAAATCATTAGTATACACATAATTTTCAAATTACATATTAATATTAAGGACAATAATTGAAAACTAGGTACTAACATATAAATCTTTGAAGACTATTGAGTGTGTCTTTAAACTGTTTCTTATTATTTATGGCTTCTATGTAATGTCGTTTGATTTTTGATACCGAAAGATACAGTATTCAAAAAGGCCATCCGGTCAAAACTATTACTATTACAGCTTACTATTACTAATTTTATTACTATAAAATTATAACAGAAGCATATACGTAAAAGTACACGTGTACGTATAGGTACAAAAGAAAAGCAGCTAAAAGTAAAGACTAGGGTAGGTAACCGCGTGCCATCACGTGGGCTATATAAAGAGTGATAGTGTCCGACATGCGACATTGAAACAAAAAAACAAATGACAGTGAAACCATACTGTTCACTCGTTACTTATAAAATAGTGAGACGCTGATCAACTCGATAGTTATTTTTCAGGTGCATACAGACTACTAATTGACACAGTAGATACATAACTTAATTATAGGTTGCCTGGAAGAGATCGCTTTAGTGATAAGGCCAACAATTGCAAAATATTGTTCTATGCATATTGTACTGTGTATATTCCTTAAGAAATAAAGTGTAGATACTTCTTATTCTTTGATCAGAATGTGACTATTTTATAAGAAAGAAAGATTGAAATAAGTATTTACATCAATAAATAGTTATGATTACATTACTATCATGTCATAAATGTTAATTCGAAAGATTCGTACTACATGGAACTAGAAACAACTATATTACTACAAATATGTTCGGACTATAGTATACCTAAGCTTTTTGAAGTCTACGTGAATAAAAACCTTTTTATTTTACTTTCCGGATTTCAATATAAGTAGTATTTTTAGTTGTAGATTACTCAAAGGGCGGTAAAGTGTGCCAGAAGGGTAGCCTGCGGGTAGAACGACCCTTCTATTCCAATTGTAATTACTGGCCCGGGGCGAGGTGAGCCAGTGCGAACTGAACAACCTAAACCACTACTTTATAGGGGACTCAACAACTATTACAAGAAAAAGACTGTATATATATGTATATATATATATATATATATATATATATATATATATATATATATATATATATATATATAGACGGTCACCGTAGCCTAGTTGATAGTGCTCCTGCCTACGAAGCTGGTGGTCCTGGGTTCGAATCCCGGTAAGTGCAAATATTTGTGTGATGAGCACGAATATTTGTTTCTGAGTCATGGATGTTTTCTATGTATTTAAGTATTTATTTATCTATATAAGTATGTATATCGTCGCGTAGTACCCATAGTACAAGCTTTGCTTAGTTTGGGGCTAGGATGATCTGTGTGACATTGTCCCTAAATATTATTATTATTACTATATATTTCAAAACAAAACCGAAATAAATAGTGGTATTGAAATGTGTCCTGACAGCTTCTATTGGCTTATCATTTACAAATACCGCAACCGCAAATAATGAGATTCGGGTTCAATTCCGGGACACTAACATAAAAATAACCTTTTTTATTATAGATTATACCACTTTCTCGCACCAAAATAATTATCGACGCTTTTTAAGTAAATCAAAAAATGCTTAGTGATTAGATTTTTAGTTTACGTCTGCATGAATTGAATTCATGTATCGCGTAATTAATGTTCTTGCCTGCCACTGTATCCATGTGGGATAAATTATGTTTTCTCATGCTCAAAGCCAAATTGTATGGACGCAAATAGCAGAGTGAAGAGATCTCAAATCAAATATACGCACTTTCGCAATTATAATATTACAATTCGGTTAGCTAATAAATAAACAAAATTTTTGTTTATTTAAACTTAAATAACATACTTATATCAGTTACAGTATACATTTTAATTTATCTCAGGGCGATTTCTGAACATTACATTTTTCGATTCCAGTTTTCCCTCTTAAGAGGTGGAATAGTGGAATAAGTCTGAAAAAAGCTGGGATACTATTTATATCACAAATGCTAATTGTGTGTTGGGTTTTGCAACTTCTTAAAGTTTAGGTCACACATATTCAAGAAGGCAATTTTTAATATAAAAATAATACTTCTTATAAAGTTCTTATAATAATCTTCACACCCAGGGTTTACCCTGAGTGTGAAGATTATTATAAGAAGTGTTATTTTTGTATAAAAAATTGGCTTATTTTATATTAATTTTCTTTTATATTAAAAATTGCTTTTATTATAAAAATCTAACGACTTGGAATTAACACTTGTCGAATTCACGCCACACATGCTGGTAACCTCGTGAGCTAAGTTCAGGTATTTAATGAGATTTTCTATCACAGCTTTCATGATAGTAACACAAACAAGCATGCGCCCATCTTTACTTATCATGAATATGTATATATAAGTAGTAGTAGTATATAACCTACTGTTTCAGTAACCACTGAGCCGAGGTTCGAACCCTAAAGGCAGTGCCCTCTGGCGTGGGTCAGTTTGCCTATTTGCTAGACGGCATGAACCTCCCTCGCCTCTATTGCCTGAGGAAACAGTGAAGTCTGCTAGGCATACTTTACACGTCAAATTAAATGAATAAAAGCGCTCGCAGCCAATTGCTCACACCTACTCGTAAGTGATCGACGAAGCTAAGCACCTACGCACGCGGTCAGTCTATAGATGGGTGAGCACCAAAGTGATTTAAGTTCCGAGCGTGTCTGTCCTTCAGATGGCACGTTAAGCTATCGGTCCCGATTGCAGTAGTTAGACAAGTCGACACGCATTATCGAAGGCCCACTGAGCGGCTTGAATAACTCTGACATTAGGGTAACCGCTGCCCAGACGATAAAGTAAGTAAATTAATGAAAAGTATGTGATGAGTATCGCTGTGCTGTAACCCGTGCATTACATAAAATACAAATTGAAAAGTCATCACAAGTGAAAATTCAAAGACCCTAGACGAGTCTTATGTAAAGATAAGTCACAAATTACAAAATATACCTACTTATATGAGACCTTAGCATTTATTATTATTTTAAAGATCATATCTAACTGAAGTAGGTGCTGATACAAAGTTATTAAGGTACATAGTTATTTATGTTCTTTACATAAGCTTTAAAGCTTTATATAGCTGTACCGTGCGCGCGTTGCTACGGCAATATATGAAATTCATTGGAATATCCATCGGCATCTGTCGAACATTGGTCGTACTAACTCGGAAATCTTATTGGGCTCATGCACAATACTTTAATATGCATAGTTTACGATACTATGCATAGTTTACGATTCTATAACATTCATTGTATAGATATATTACAGGATATTTCACTATAATACAAGCATTTTAAACACCTTAGTTTCTAAGACATTTATTACATTTTGGTAGCTTACACTATTGTTACGAACGCAATACAATACCAAATATGAAAACAATATATGTTGTTCAAACAACTTCTCGTGTGGTCAGTTAATTGGTAGGTAAGGGTTGGTACTTTTTGCCAAGATTGGCTTTGTCCAATGTCCACAGTAGCACAAAACAAATTCAACTTAACAACTATTCTAAATTGAATTAAATCTGGGAGCATTCCCATATTGTTGGGAAGAATTAATAATATCTGAGGTAGCGTATAGCGTTGTTTTGTTGTATGACCAGCTTAAGTGGGGAAGTCCCTCCACCTTACAGAACACAATCCGGTATACATTATTTTAATATTGTAGTCCTTGGTGTCAGAAAAGTTGCCAAAGAACATTGGGGAGAGGGATAGGTTCTGCTGGTTGTGATGATGACATGTGTGACGCAAGCGTCAAAGGCTACGATAACCACTTATGACATGCTTCTTTGTTGACTTGGCGGCAACGAATCAAAGTAATAAGCACATCGAAAAACTTAAAAGTATTAATATACTTGTGTTATATGTTATTACACATTAACATTACTGTGTGGTGATGGCGGCGAATATCAGAATATCGTCACCCCATCACATCCCGTGGGGGGCGTAGAAGTCAACCCGAGGGAATATCTACCAGAAGACGGGCAGCAGCTTCCTTATGACCATATTACTGCGATTGCCAACCCGTCTGCCAAGCGTGGCGATTATGGCATATCCCCCAAGATGATTCTAGGGGGAGGCTTATGTCCAGCAGTGGACTTTTTACAGTTTTTATGATAACACAAAATTCAAACATACTGTGTTTTAATTTAAACCTTGTGTGACAAATGACAATAAATATTTTTTACACCAATTAAGTAAAACTTTTTATAATTTTTTGTTAAGTTTTTGTTTTTATTTTTAACAATTTTAAAAATGATTAAAAGGGAGTTTTGTCGTAGAGATATGTGCATAAAAAAGGTGCCTTATACGTGAGGTATAAGATTTATTATTGGTGTACACTGAACATACAATAGAGCCGTGGTACGTAATACAATGTCGTGGCCGCCAGCGAGGCCCGCGGGCTGCAGGCGCCCTTTCCGTTTTATCAATAGTTTATGTTTGTGCTCCGGGCTACTTCGCTTCTAAGGGGCTCGACACATCGATCAATATTTTGTCAAGCTTTTACAAGGATACCTGAGTTTTAATTACTAAAATAAAAATGTGCTCATTTCTCCTCATGTTTATAATATAATTTGATAGCTCACAATAATTTTTAGCCAAGAAAAATCGAAAATAAAAACAGGTTTTGCGGTAAACATTAAGTGTCCTACCGTTGCCGTTGGTCACCATTTTGGTTAGGGGTACAGACTAAAGATTTTTTGGTTTTTCTTTCTACCTGCAAATACATAGACTGGCTGGTATCTATAATCAGTATATGCCTAAGACACATGTATTTTATGTGTATTCATTTAGTGTACATAAAAAGTTTAATGTAGGATGTATGGCAACCTCCCATAAAATGGCAACATGGATCCAAAACCAAATACACCATTAAGAACACCACCAGACTAAGCATCAAAATATTAAACAAATGTTTAATTTGTTTATTTGTAAATTTAATTACGGAACGAAACACAAAACGAAAGAAACGTCTTTTTCCATTCTTGTTAAATTAAATTAGCTAATGCACATTACATTGAATACGGATCTACACGGCACAATAGCTATTATTGTACAGACGCCAGCATATCAAGCTACCCCAATCTGTCAAATTTCCCCAATCGAAAGTGAACCTTATGCTTTTGTGATAAAGTTGAGAATGTATGGATCCGATGATCCTGAGAGGGTCGCTGGAAGTCGCGACCGATGTCCATCTTGAAGGAGGGTTGCTCACGCTACGTCTACTGGTCTAGTGGTTAGTGACCCTGACTGTTAAGCCAGAGGTCATGGATTCGTACCCCACAAAGGACAAATCTCTGTGAGATAAGCACGATTATTTGTTCTGTCTGGGTATAATTTAACTATAATGTATAAATATAAAAATATATAAGTATGTTTATTAGTTGTCTAGTTGCTATAGTACAGGCCGTGCCTGGTTTGGGATCAGAGAGCAGTGTGTCAGTTGTCCCAATATACTATTTATTGGCACCTCCTTAATCATTTTACATTGTTGTTGAAACCAGTTCAGAGAGTCGGAGCGTCCCAAAAAATGCCACATACAAAAGTTAGTGATGTCGGTCTTACATTTTTATGCAGATATTTTTAAATATATGTACTTTTACACAAAGCCTTTTATTTTATACCAAACAGAATACCACTTTCTCTACTCATCATGACTTTTGAATATTTTTCTGGTTCTTACATGCCTGCCGGCATGGCCCCGGGCTGACTGCCGCGCGGGTATGCCGCTGGCATCATTGGACCGCCAGCACATGACGTAGAAAACCACTAACTTTATTTCAGTTGTGACACTAGAGCGAAATTGTTCGAACTGCCTGCGGCGAGTAGGTATTTATGACGCCGTATCGCTGGGATGCACATCCACAGGCAAGGACATCGGCATGACCGGCAGCAATGCCGCCGGCGTGTTAAGGTAGAAGCGAGGCGTCAAAATTAAAATTTATTTAATTCGCAATAAATATAGGTACAGGTCTATTGGGACATGACTAAGTACATAGGTACTTGATTGTGCGTACTCGATAATTGTACAGAATTTTAAAAGAACGGCAATAAAAATAACCTGTTGTTCGAATATTGCGTTAAGACTTTTTAATGAATTTTAGGACATTATATGACACCGTAGACTAGTAGTAGTTCGCTTAGCGTAAATATCCCTACGTGACCCCTGGATGGCGCTTAACGGAGGCAACATATAATAGAGCTAAATCTTGTGTGCAGCTCGTCTGAGACAGAATGCACTCTAGGTATGCTGGCAGCACATTAACGGCCACTGTGAAGACCCTTGGGGGAGGCCTTTGTCCCGCAGTGAACGTCTTTCGGCTGATATGATGATGACCCATCAAGGACAAATCTTTCAGTGATGAGTACGATTGTTTGTTCTGTGTCTCAGTCCAATTTATCTATAATACGTATATATTTAAAAAATAAATAAGGCCATTGAGCCGGCCTCTGGGGCTCAAAGGCCTGATCCAACGGCTCGTGTACGTGCTGTAGATCGTGTACATAGGTCGTCAGCAGCTTCTGCTGGATTAAATATCTATTTTAAATTGGCAGATAGCAAGGTGTATAAACTATTAATTAAACGTCTAAGTTTTGTAAATTTGGAACTTGAGAAATTAATGTGATTTCGGTTAAAATTGATTTGTACCTGCTGAGATAAACCATAGTACTACTTATTCATGGACGGTAGTTGTTCAAGCCGCCCATTAGGCCTCTGACATGGCTTAACGTCTATTGCCTAATGGCTACAACCGGGTCTGACGGTCAACGTGCCGTCCGAAGCACAGAGACGCTCAGAAATTAAACCACTTGGGCGGTCAACCATCTATGGACCTACCACAAGCCTATTTGCTTAACTTCGCCAATCATTTATGGACCGATGTGAGAGCATGTGGCTATGAACTATGTGGCAGTGGGACGGATGATAATTTTTATAATTTTAAAAACGGAATTGAAAAACTGTCCAATTTTCATCGCCAGTTTAAGACACGGTATTGTAGTTATGCGGCACATCACGATTCGTATATCGCCTTTGGCCCTGTACGTAAGGAGTACTGAGGTCATAAATTATTATTTAGCTACATCGGTTGCAAAACTCACATGGAAATATAACTATTTTATATCATGTCTAACAATACTATCTGGAAATAATGTAGAGGACTTTTCAGTGCAATACAGTAAGGTTGTTACAAGTCCAAACATAAAGGGACTGAAGGAACCATACCTCATTTCTATACTTTATACTTATACAAATAAACAAAATTTAAGTGTCTGTTTGCAATTTTAAAATAACATTTATTTTTACTAAATGCATATGAGAGTGGTTTAGTCGGTGCGAGTCCGACATACCCATCCGCAGACATATTTTGCGGGTGGCATGCATAGGTATTCGCAAAAAATGTAATACATATGTCACATACCTTTTTAAAATTTTTTTGTCTGCCTGTATGACGGGATTTTCACTGACAGATATTTGATGTTATAAGGAGTAATATAATATAGGATAAAATATTCCACCCGCGATTTCCTCACATAAATTATTCGGGTGACTAAAAGTTATTTTTTACCCTTCAGGAACAATATTTTTCTTGTTCAGGGTTGAAACGTTCTCTTAACCCTAACAACGTGAATGTGAAATTTTATAATAAGTATGGTCGAGTAGTTTAAAGGTAAATCAAACAGGCTCACATTTACATTTTAGCGGCGCAGGCCCGGGTGTCGGCTAGTAATTAAATAAAGTGCGGCAAGCGGTCAAAAGACTAGTAAAGTGGGCAAAAGTGTAGTAAGATAGAGATGATTTCAGTGGAGTTGAGAATATTTTATTTCATTATTTATTTCATTATTTCCTTGAGTCCACACAATGCATCTACTTATAAACTCTACTAAAATATGAACTGTTATCAAGTACTCAATAGCCGCGCAACGGTTATGACGTTGCTGCTATATTGAATGATTTATTTACATTGTGATTATTTATTTAATTAGTGATTATCATTTTATTCATTACTATAATAATTCTATAATCATTTTACATCTTAACTATTATTAATCGATATTAGACTTTCAAATGGTTATCACTGGTAAAAATATAAATAGGTTTATATAGCAAGCGACTAAAATATGTACCTACTGTTATCAAGTACTCAATAGCCGCGCAACGGTTATGACGTTGCTGCTATATTGAATGATTTATTTACATTGTGATTATTTATTTAATTAGTGATTATCATTTTATTCATTACTATAATAATTCTATAATCATTTTACATCTTTACTATTATTAATCGATATTAGACTTTCAAATGGTTATCACTGGTAAAAATATAAATAGGGTAGGAGTTATTAAAGAGGCATTCTTTGTACGACGGGAGATGAGAACGTTACTCTGTTCGATTAAATATTGTGTGTGGAAAATATCTCGGAGTTTTAATGTGCAGAACCAACAAGTGCGTAATAGTACACAACTAAGCCACGCACCCATTGTGCGTTTTTGTAGTCTATTTAAGATTGCCAAGGGGCTTTACGTTCAACTTAAACATATGTATATCAAAGTGAGTTATCAGCCAGTATGGCGAGTGTTGGATTTCTAAGTAAACCAAATAAATGTAACTACATGATTTTTTGCCAAATATACCTTTCCATATACATTTATATTTTTGATGCCAATTCGTTGATTAACCTCTAATAATTATTTTTTTTATAAATTTAACGCTAACAAATTAATGTACGCCATTGCCTATGTATGGGTACAAAATAATTTTACTCAAGTTGTGTTATTGTAAAACACATGTGAGAGCTATCATGACGTCAGAATGGCGGGTTGATTCTAAACCAATTGGCCTTCTTAGGGTTCCGTGCCCACAGAACCCCGTGAGAAAGCTCCCGCTATCCCTCCGTGTGACTGTCTGTCAGTTAAGTATCTTATAAACATAGGCAGTTGAAATTTCCACATAGTCTACATTCCTATAGAAAAAAAAAATAATATTAAAACCGCCGAAGCTAATTTAGTCTGTACCTTATATTTTCTTATTAAATCTAAGATTGTCTAATTGATTTTAGATATTCTTGTGTAAATACCCGTTATCTATACATATAATAAAATCGTAGGAAAGTGAAAGCTGTATATTTAATTTTTTTTTAAATGATACTTGGGGTGTGATCTACAATCGATATCGAAGCCAAAAATATAGTTTTTAGAATTTTTGTCTGTTTGTCTGTATGTATGTCCGGGCTAAACTGAAAAAGTACTGCATGGATTTACTTCAAATTTTGCATGAATATTACTAAGAGGTCGGGTCAAAATGTAAGCTACATATTATCACGCTGTCACCTACGGGGGAGGAGCTGTGATAATTTATAAAGTTTAACGTGGGTAAATCGCGGGGCACAGCTAGTACTCGTAATAAAAAAATAAAAATCAGCATTGGTTCAATAAAATCTGAGTTATTAGTGTACCGACGCCAGCACATCCAGCTACCCCAATTTGTCAAATTTATTTTATAGATCTTCAACTTTATCACACAAACATAAGGTTCACTTTCAATTGGGAAAATTTGTCTGAATGGGGTAGCTTGATATGCTGGCGTCTGTACATACACGACGATTTGTATATTTATCGTTATCGTGAAGATAGATTATATAGTAGAAATATAATTTAAAAAGTAGGAAAAACTGAAAAACAGACAAGAATATGTGAAATATTAGTTTATAGTTACAAAACAAAAAAAAAACATGAATAAAGAGAATAAGTAATAGAGATTCAACTTAATTGTAAGGTTATAATCGGACAACAACCGAAAGGGTGGCACGTAGTGAAGAGAAATATAAAACACTTGCAGTGCCCCGCGGTTTTACCCGCGTTAAACTTCATAAATTATAGCCTATGTGTTATTCTGATTTATAAGCTATATTATTGTAAAGTTTCATTATAACCCATTCAGTAGTTTTTACGTGAAGGGTGACACGTAGTGAAGAGATTGAACAGGACTAGGACTTTAATAAATCATCATCATCTCAGCCGAATGACGTCCACTAGTGGACAAAGGCCTTCCCAGTAGATTACCATATGACCACCAGATATGCCATAATCGCCGAAAACGGGTTGGAGTATTATGGTCATAGTACAAAGAGACCCTCCTGCCCGTTCTCTGGGATATACTACTTCGGGAAGATACTCTTTACCGAAATCTATCTAAATAAAAAGACAAGTCCTGACTGACTGACTGACTCATCAACGCCCAGCCCAAACCCTTGGACCTAGAAAGCTGAAATTTTGCACAAATGTTTGTTTTATAATGTAGACAACGAATAAGGAAGGATTTTTCGAAATTCGACCCCTAAGGGGGTAAAACAGGGGCGCTAAGTTAGTATGAAACTTTGCCGTTTTTGAAGTTTAAGGCATAAAAATTGGTATTTGGCCTTCCAGTTAAAAATAAAAAATCACATATTTCAGGGTTTTTGGAAATTCCACCCCCAAGGGCGAAAAATAGGGGATGTAAGTTTGTATGGAAAATGTGACAATTTTTAAGTTAAACGCATGAAAATTGGTATTTGGCCTTTTAGTTAAAAATAAAAAATATATATTTCAGGATTTTTGGGAATTCCACCCCTTAGGGCGTAAAATAGGGCATGTAAGTTTGTATGAAAAATGCGACTTTTTTGAAGTTAAACCCATGAAAATTGGTATTTGGCCTTTCAGTTAAAAAAAACAATTTGTATTCCAGGATTTTTGAAAATTCCACCCCGAAGGGCATAAAATAGGTGATGTAAGTTTATACTGACTGACTGACATATCAACGCACAGCCTAAACGGCTGGAGTTAAAGACTTGAAATTTTAACAGAAGGTACCTTTTATGACGTAGGCATCCACTATAGAAGGGTTTTTGAAAATTCCACCCCCAAGGGCGTAAAATTGGGGATGTAAGTTTGTATGAAAAATGTGAAAAGTTTTAAGTTGAACCCATGAAAATTGGTATATGGCCTTTCATTTAAAAATTATAAATATATATTTCAGGATTTTTGGAAATTTATATCTTAATAAACGATCAAAATACGAGGTAATTTATTTATATGACGTACATATTTTGGATTCGAATACATATTAATAGCTGGGAGTATCCTAGTCCACACCTCTTGAATA
This sequence comes from Pseudoips prasinana, assembly GCA_951640165.1. Lineage (NCBI taxonomy): Eukaryota > Metazoa > Arthropoda > Insecta > Lepidoptera > Nolidae > Pseudoips > Pseudoips prasinana. Next base: position 19,536,754 of record OX621234.1, on the reverse strand, counting down.
TTGTTTCTTCAGACCAATAAGATATTGTAATAAAGAAGGATCTACACCTGATCCCGAGCTATCGGGTTATGAGAATGATGACATTTGCATAGATTACTCTTAGCAACAGAGATCAGTTCCGCATAGGTAAGCATTTTTGACATCATCTTTAATAAACAGTGTTATATTACAACTTTTATCTTATTTTTGAAGAACGGTTTCATATCACACTGTGGTTTCTACTTAGGTTAACACTATTTATAAATGTAGATAGCAAAAATGCAGAACTGTGCTCCCTTGCTTATAATAATTTCTGCAAATTCCATAATTGTCATAAGCCGTTATTAGAATGTTCACATTTGCGTTATAAATAGTGCTATCTAATCAAAATCAAATTTTTATAGAAGAATTTTAACCACGGTTAAGATTACGTTAGTAAGTGTTACGCACTATATTTGTACACGAAGTAAATGTCACAACTTAGCTCCTTGTATATATATGGACCAAATAATTGTGAAGAATGTTAAATATTAAACGAATTTTTGTAAAGGATATATTATGTCAGAATATCCATCAAAGTGAAATAAATAATTAACCGCTCGACCTTTTAACGCAAGATGTGAAGTGTCAGTTTCATAAAACTGACAATATCGTAGCCAAGGACCTTTGCTTTTTTATATAAAACATATAAAGCACTTGCTGTGCACCCCGGTTTTACCCGCGTTATACTTTATAAATTAATAGCCTATGTGTTATTCTGACGTATAAGCTAAATTATTGTAAAGGCGCACTAAAATCCATTCAGTAGTTTTTACGTGAAAAAGTAACAGACATCCACCCATACCAACTAACTTTCGCGTTTATAGTATTAGTAGGACTAGTGGCATGCAATTTAGAATTTTTAAAAACATATTTTTTATACTTCTATATAATGTATCGAAGTTATCTAGAAAAAGTCTTGGTACAGTTAATTTTGCTATATAGTATAATATAAGGAGGGCATTATGTAGATCGGCGGCGCTGCGGCGGGCGGCGCGGGTCCGCCTCGGGCGCCGCGCCGCTCGGCGGCCGCGAGCGTTCAGCGCCGTCGACGATATTAAAGCACACCTAGCTCAGCTTTTGATACCTCCGGCAATTTTGCTTAAGGCGTTCATCTGCAGAACAATCATTTCGAAAATTATTTTGAAACTGCCTTAAGCATTCGAGGCTGACTCATCGAGCGTTCTGAGTTCGCAGCCTGGGGCTTTGCTCTTAGACGTAGAGCTGCTGATATCTTTCGAATTTATACTGCAGTACGGCTGTCTGAGTTAGGCGTTTCGACGTTATTTCTAATAACAGCTGAGACCATAGTCTATATTCCTTTTATAAATAGCTATCCCTGCTGACTGCCTTTTTCAGCTCTTGAAATAATAAAGAACCTTAGATCTAAACAATAGTTAATCTAAACTATCTAGAGATCAAAACATCTAACAAAAATTTCATCAAAATCGGTTTGACAGCCCATCGCAATTCTTTCAATTTAGGGTTCAATGTTAATTTTTACAATTAATTTAAAAACAAGTTTTGAGATAGGCAAAAAGCCGTTTAATACAAAATTTACGAAGAAATCAAATATATGCATAACTCGTTTTATATTTTAATGTTATAAAACTAAGTTTAAGTGTTATAAAACGAATAAAGACTTCATTTGTAGGCTTCACTACAAATAACGTCATAGTTTAGCGCAGTTTTTATCTAAAGGAGTCTTTAAAGCTCCACACTAAGAAGCCATTCGAGTATTACGTAAGCAGATTTTTTACAATTATTTACCCCCCCTTGCCCTTGTCAACAAAAGTAAGCAACCCACCCGCCCCGTCTCCCATGCTTACGTAATCATTGGTACCTATATGCATTTTTCTTTTAATATTCTGTTGTGTAATTTAATATTCTGTTTTTTTTTATTGATTCGTGAGCAGCAGTTAGCAAATAGACTTAAGATAGAGGAATTGTGTGTAAATATTATGTGTGTTACACATAATATTAATTTAAACAAACTTTATTGACACAGTCATTACTTAAAATATTTATTTACTAATTAGAGTATGGTATGTACATATATTATAATTTATTTATAACTTCTGACGTATTCACGATATCGACTCCCCACCCACCATGTCACCAAGAATAAGCAAAGCAAAGACGTCATACTTGAACGCCCCCTAAGTTCGCTGTCCTGGGTAAATGTAGCATTAGTCCGTCTGTTATTATTATCTCCCGCGTTATTATATTTTTCTTCAAAAGTGCACATTGTTATACGGCGGTTACTGTAGCCTATGCAGCCATATCGCTTGCAACCGGGATTATAACAAGACACAAGCTTTGCTGATCTAAACTCTCTGTAAACTTTAGGCAAACAACCTGCATGTGTGGCGCAGCAGCTAATATAGTCGCCTGGCCACTTCGTGTCGCGGGTTCGAGTGCCGCGCCGGACAACTATTTGTGTGAGCCATAAATAGTTGTTCTGAGTCTGGATCTAATTTGTGTCCGTCTATTATATGTTTGTAAAGAACCCCGTGACGCAGGGATTAGATTCCCTACGGGGCGGGCTTTGTCTTTAAAAAAGAAAAACTGTATGGACGGTCGGCAACCTATGTGTACAGACGCCAGCACATCCAGCTACCCCAATCTGTCAAATTTCTTTATAGATTTTCAAATTTATCACATAACCATAAGGTTCACTTTTGACGGATTGGGGTAAATTGATGTGCTGGCGTCTGTACAATCAGTAATTTAATCATAATGTGACCTATATATTAATATCGTATTAGGAATTACAGCCACAATTCCTCACCGACTAGACCGCATGCCCATAACTTAAATTGAGCGATATCCAAGAAAAAATTCTATTTATTTTTTAATGTCTGTCACTTTTATTTTCTCAAGCAGCTCTAGTGGAAAATTTGTGGAGGTGGTGAGATGTTTTTATATGTACCAAGCTTCGCTTTGCACTCTCGCACCGTTCAGCTTTTCGTGCGTCCCTGGTGGGAAGAGTCACACTGATGGTAACAGAGCGTGAATAAGAATTGCTTCACACATTTTCTTTCTTATATAGGTATAGGTAAATTCGAACCTTACGGATTAATAATAAACTATTTGCACGGAAATCTTAAGGCGCTGACATCAGCTACATTGGTGATATTCAACAGGTTTATAAATAGTTTAAATTTTCAATAGTTTATTTTTTCAAACACATTACGCCATATTTGGCTATATTCTTTGAAGACATCATTGGTTTCAAAACAAGTTTTAACTGATGTCGCTTGATAGAAGCAAAACACAACACAAACAAATCCTTAAATCATAATATCTAAAAATTTTAAATCAGTATCATTTGCTATTAGAATACTGGCTATGTCCCGCGGTTTTACCCGGGTTAAACTGTATAAATTATAAGCCATAATTATGTTATTCGGATATGTAAGCCATGTTTATTACAAAGTTTTATCAAAATCCGTTCGGTAGTTTTTGCGTCAACTTCCATACATCTACACTCACAAACTTTCGTATTTATAATATTAGAAGGATATGGTGCACTTTATAATAAGCAAAAACTTTCGTATTTGTATGGTCATAAAGGTTATATTTTTCTCGAAATTAATGATAATGTCATATTTCATCCTGCGTTTTGTTTCGTTCGTTTTCACTCTATTCTATTTTGAACTGTACTTGGTAGCTTATATGGGCGAAACTAGAGAGATTCAATAAAATTGGGTGTTGCCAGCCTCATAACAATAGAAGTAGCCCTGAAGTAGTAGAGAAGCTACTCGCGGAGGTGCTTGGTTCCAGTCTCCACGCCGTCGCGTCGCTCTTAAGGTCAAACTGTAACTACAGTTTGACTGCGTCTTGAGAGCGTTGGTACTGTAAATGCGTGGTATAGTTGACGCCACGGTGGCGGTCTCTAGGCGGTCAGAAGGTCATGCTATAAATTTGACCTTCATAGTCTTAAGGGCGACGTTATTGTAATGTGATATAGTCGATATCGTCTCAAGAGACTGACAAGATCAAACTGTATTAACACATTGACCTTGACGTGGTTCATTCTATGTAGCAACAGGTCGTACTTAAGTACATTAAGTACGACCTGTTGGCACATAGATCGACCTAAATATACGTTTGTTACGGCACCATCCTAGGCGAATTCAAAAATATCATAGTATATTGTATTCTAGTAGTCAATCCCTTTCTTCATTTGATACCCATAAATAGAGAGTTATAATAAATATATTTTCACCATTTTGGGATGGCGGATATCTTGGGCCGGATTTTCATCACACATAGCTAAAAACACTACAAATTCACCTTTGAAACAAAAAAAAATAATTGTATCATCCGTTCGAGAGCTACGATGCCACAAACAGACACACATACTCACACAGACAGACATCGACATGAAACTTATAACACCCCTCTTTGCGTTGAGGGTTAAAAATGCGTCGAAGTAATTAAGAAATATATATGGGAAAATGTACGCTCGATATTCTTCTTAAGATCATATTAAATTTTTTCTGGATCATATTTAATGGTTATTGAAAATAATATTCAAACCCCTGTGGCTTATCTTTAATATTTATTTTTTCTTAAGTAAAGCCGGCCAGTTCCAACAGTATACTAGGTATGATCGCAAGTAGGTTGGACTGCACATAAATAAGTGGCTACTGTGGAGACGGTACAGCAGCAGCCTTTAGGTGGCGGCCAACTTAGAGGTGGTTGTAATATGTAGATGTTCGTGGTGTTACTAATATATGTAGTTGTAAATCCAACTAACTTAGGGGTCTATAACAAATACCATAACTAATTATGGTAAAATGTCTTAAAATAAAAAAAACGCACTGGCGGCGTAAATTTTAAAATTTTAAAAACTTCTGACTGGTAGGCAGATTTGAGAATTGTTTCTTTCCACCCTCTATGAACATTATGTTACAATTATTATCATTTAATTATTTTCATTTGCTAGAAATAAAGCATTTTCAGCATGGCTATAAATATGAAAAAGTTAATATCAGCCAATCTAGATTTTCATGAATAATTTCGAATTGGAATATAGCCTCGGGGCTTGCCGCAGGGTTGTGGCGCGCACAATGCAATAATAATGGTACGTAGGAACGTAGCCACAGGCGGGGCCTCGTTGGTAGAGATAAATACTAATCAATATTCTTTTACCTCGTGGGAGAATGATTAAAGATTCAGTACCTTCCGTAATATATGGAACCGCAAGGACCTACCTACGAGTATGTTTATTTCACCGGACTGCCAGTCTTTGGAACGGTGGCAGAGGACTCGAGAATCGTAGAATCCAACTCCAGTCGGGTTGGATTCTACGATTAGCAGCATTCGGGAAGCTATGCAATATCTTCTCGCACCAAATACCGCAGAGTCTTAAGTCGAAAGTCTTCGACCAGTGTGTGTTGCCAGTGATGACTTGTGGAACAGAGACGTGGTCGCTTACTATGGGCCTCATCGGAAGGCTCAAGGTCACCCAAAGAACAATAGAAAGGGTTATGCTCGGAGTATCCCTGCGCGATCGAATAAAAACATCGAAATCCGCAAGCAAACCAAAGTAGCCATCATAGGCCAAAGAATTGCCAAACTAAAGTGGCAGTGGGCAGGGCACATTGCTCATAGAACCGACGGCCGATGGGGCAGAAAGTTTCTCGAGTGGCGACCACAAACCGAAAGACTGACGATCATCCAAGGGTCGCGGGAAGCCGTTGGATGCAAACAGCGCAGGACCGGTTATAGTGGAGATCCTTGCGGGAGGCCTTTGTCCAGCAGTGGGCGTTTTTCGGCTGATATGATAATGATGATGAAATTAATAGGGTCAAGGGTATCAGGATAAACTCCCTGCTTAAAAGTCATCATTAAGGTCGCGGTTATGAAAGAATACACTGATGGATCAGAAATATAATAGAAAATAATCACACTAATATTCTAAAAGCCGAAAGTTTGAGAGTGTGTATGTTTGACACTTTTTCACGCAAAAACTAGCGAACCGATTTTGGTGAAACTTTGTTGTTATATAGCTTATATATCCGAATAACATAAAGGGTATAATTTATTAAGTTAACGTGGGTAAAACCGCGGGGCACAGCTAGTTAGTAATAGTATGCGATGTTTGTCTTTGCATTATATTTTTATAAGTGGGGCCGTTTCACGAGAAAGATAAAACATAAAAGCTATCCTCACTGAATCCTCATCAAAAACGTTTAACGCTTACTTATGCTACAAAGAATATAAAGAGATAACAAAATAGCCTCATAATGAGTTACAGCAGCCTGTTTAATAAACTAACCGTTAGAAAACCCCCGAAGCCAACTAAAATTACTTCATATTTGAAAAGAGCTGATAGGTACTCTTACACTGCTGGACCGATATTAAACAACCAGCTAAAGTAGTTCTTAGCTGGTTGTTTACTATCGCAACGAAACTGGCTTTCAAATGAAAAAACTGCATCGAAATTCGTCCATCCATTTGAGAGCTACGATGCCACAGACAGACATCGACTCAAACTTATAACACCCCTCTTTTTGCGTGCTTTATAATTTATTGTTAAAAGATAAAATTATTTTTAATAAATTTATCTGGATTCATTCAGAAATCTTATGAAACTGAAAGACTAAAAGCAAGCCATTTTACACACGAATAACTAAGTATGTAAATACCTAACAAAAGCTTGGAATAATATTCAAAGCTATATCAAACTAAACAAACTAATATTATAAATCCGAAAGTTTGTGAGTGTGTATGTTTGTTACTTCTTCACGTCTAAACGGCTGGAGCGATTTTAATAAAATTTGGTATGGAGTTAGCTGACACCCTGGATTAATACATAGGCTATAAAGTTATAAGTATATTTATAAAGTTTATAAGAATATTTATAAAGTTTTACGCGGGTAAAACCGCGGGGCACAGCTAGTTATACATATGTACTGAATTTATTCACTGATTGTGTGCAGACCTAAAACGCCCGTCAATCGTTAAAATGGACACTGGAGTGTATGCGTTTGATTTTTACCCAAAATTACCTGCCAATATTTGTAGCCATGGGCCCCGTCAGTGCGATTTTGACAGATGCCTGTTAAGTGCTCCCGAAAATGGTTTTTTTTTTTTTGTTTATAATGTTTTCGGTTCTGGTCCCGAAAATGGTAACATATGTAAGTTGCCAGTATTGCATACCTCAATTATTAATTTAGAACACAACAAATGATACCATGCAATAATAACTGATCTTATTGAAAATAACATGAGATCTTTAGTTCTGACATTTTAGTTTTGGCGCGAAATACTTAGTGAAAATAAGAAGAACAAAAGGACCTGTCGCTTAAGTTTGACAGTTCTATATATACCCTATTCTTTATACTAGAAAGAGATGTAATTATATTTAAATTAGTTTAGTAGTGTAAGAGACAGAGTTGCCACCAATATTAACTTAGATATCTCATGATATTAAGGTAAAGGTTCTCTAATATCCTGAGATGTTCCACAAAATAACGCTTAGTAGTTTGGCGATTGTGACGATAATTCTAATATAAACTAAACTAAAAGAAACTAACTAATCAAAGGCACTATATTAATTCGTAACGTAGTTTACTTATGAAACATGTTATTTATTTTCATGTACCTATTCATTGTTTTTTTTTTTTGACACAAATTACATCCACACTCAGAACAACTATGGGCCACACAAATATAGGTCCGGCGCGGGATTCGAACCTAGGACACAAAGCGGCGCGGTGACTGTCTTAGCCGCTACACCAAACGTGCAGTCAAATACAGTATCACACTAATATTATAAAGGCGAAAGTTTGTGAGTGTGTGACTTTGTGTATGTTTGTTACTTCTTCACGTCTAAACGGCTGGAGCGATTTTAATAAAATTTGGTATGGAGTTAGCTGACACCCTGGATTAACACATAGGCTATAATTTACAAAGTTATTTGTTCATACAGTAATAATAGCAAACCAATGATATGACTCTTTATGACATAAGTATTCTTACCTTTTGTCATATGAAACTTAACCCTATCATATAAATAGGCTAATTCCATACTTCTAAGGCCTGAAACTGTGTTAAGCGGGCACCCGTGCGGTTTCATACAAAAGTGCTCCGTCGCGGGGACCAGCGCGGGTGTCCGTCACGGGGAGGCGCGCTCCGCACCCACGCAACGGGGCCCGCCTCCGTGCGACGGAACCCGTCGCGGGGGCACGCGCGGTCCCCGCCAGCGGGAACACGCACGGGCTTGTTCAGTTAATAACGCTAGGTGATACGGGTCGCACGCACGTTCGGAGAAAATCAAGGACAATGTCTTTCGATACACAGAGGGTAATTGTGGAAGTGCAGTGTCACCCTGCCATATGGGACCAGGCGAATGAACTGTATAAAGACCGAGACGCCCGAACAGCGGCATGGGTAGAAATTTGCAAAGAATTGTTTGAAAATTTTGAAAATTTCAGCGAGGCGGAAAAAAGAACAACAGGTAAACATTTTTTTACTAATATATTTGAGATAAGTAAGTACTTACATACTATTTGTGTTTTCAATGTGTAATTATAATAAATCTACGGGTAGGTATTGATACTTATTATACAAGGTTACTTGAGATTAAGCTAGAATTATAGTAATTATTATTGTGTCGCGTTCGATATCTATCATCCCTGTTTAGTTTGGTCCACTAATATACCTAAAGTAAAGGATAGATGAACAAGTGTGCCTTTACTTCATACAGTGAGGCTGGAAGACGTCTCAAAAAATACTGCGATCTTGCCACGACACCTTACCATCTGTGACGAAATAATCAGCGAATTTATCGCGTATTGTATACGCATCTCTTTGGGTGTTCCCAAACCCATAGTCGACGTCCCGAATATGGCGTGGTGTAATGACAACATCGTCGACAAAATTGTCATCTTGTTTAGATCTAATAAAATTATGCAGAATACATATCGCTTTGACAAAACAAATGGCGTTCTCTTTTGAAACGTTTAAAGGACGATGAAGTATACGAAACTTATTAGTCATGATACCAAAAGTTGATTCAATATAACGTCGCGCTCTTGTTAATCTGTAATTAAATATTTTTTTCTTATGGTCCAAATTGAGAGCTCGAGCATATGGCCGCATGACATGGCTAGACAACCCAAATGCTTCATCTCCTACAACAACGTAAGGTATTGGTACGGTTGCTGCAGTGTTGGTTGATTTATTGTTGTGTAGCACGGGTAACGCTTTAGCAGGAGGTATATCCAATAAATTATCATTCATTTGTTGGAATAAGCGGCTTTGGGTGAAAATTGCAGAATCAGATTCTTTACCCTGTACCCCCACATTTATGTAGGTAAACTCATAATTTGCGTTACACATTGCAAGTAGAACAATAGAATAATAATGCTTATAATTGTAGTAAAGTGAACCGCTGTGAGGAGGTCTTATAATACGTATATGTTTCCCGTCTATTGCACCAATACAGTTGGGAAAATTAGCTTGCGTCAAAAAACCTTCTGCTATCTCTTCCCAACGCGCAAGGGAAAACAATGGCATGCAGTCTTCCTTCAATCTTTCATTTATAATTTGACATACTTCTTTCACTATTTTTCTGATTGTGGTTATTCCTGCCTGATACGCCAGATGTAGGTCCACGAAAGTATGTCCGCTTGTCACGTACCTGTAATTTTTTTTTATTGTTTCAGTCATAAAAGTGCAATCACGATGGAAAACTGCAAGGGACACATACATGAAAGTGAAAGCAAGTAAAAAAAAACAAAAATCAGGTTCAGGTGCTAAACCAGGCAAGAAATACATTTATTTTGAAATGTTAACCTTTTTAGATTCAAACTCAAGTAATGAAGCAGATGAATCTATAGAAAATCAGAGTGAAGATCAAGACTCATCTACAAATGCAAATAATAACATCTCAGTACCCAGCACCAGTTCCGGAAATTCAAATCTTGAACGTACAAATAATAATACAGAACCAGAATCATCACGAAAACGTAAACGCCAATCATCACCAACTCCTTTTGAAAAAGAATTGTTACAGTGTGTAAAACAAAACAATATTGATGCTGATGACGAAGACTTGAATTTTTTTAAATCTTTAATTCCAACAGTCAAACAATTTAATACATTTAAAAAATTATTATTTCGAACCAAAGCTTTGATTGACATCGAAAAAGAAACAGTATTTACTGTGGATGATTTACCATCAATTACTATGGATTTATCAGAAACGCAAAATACAAGTAGCACGATTGATTTAAGATCACTTAATATCAGAACAGAAACTCAAAACACAAATACAATAGAAGATTAATTAGAATTATATGAGAATGAAGACTTCGAGAATATTATTAAGACTGCCCTAGACTGCTGCAATAATGTTAATTAGTAATAGTAAATAATGTACCTACATGCAAAAACTGTGATTATAAAAGTGATTTAAGAGCAAAGAAATAATGCTAATTAGTAGGTAATAATAACAGTAAGAATGTACGAGTAAAAACCTGTGATTATAATTGTGATTAATGAGCAAAAAAATAATGTTAATTAGTATACTTAAGCAAAAATAAAGATGATGAAGAACAAATTATAATTTTTTACTTACCGCAATGTTATTGCAAGCCTTTCCATTGGTGATATGACTGATACAGATTTTACTTTTAAATTTTTGATCTTCAAATATGGTTCCAGTTTCGAAAATAATTCGTCGTAGACCTGTACCGAAACTTTAAAATATTTGTAAAATGAGTTATCATTTTCTCTTAATTTACTGAACTTTACAACAAATTCCCCGCACAACAACCTAGATTCAATAAACGGGCTTACTGGCTGTCGTTTTTTTTTTGCTAGTCGTCGTTTTGCTACGTAATAATATATTAAGTTCTCCATCGACACGACTATACAAGCACACCGTTAAAATTGAACTAGCGACACTGCGTAAATCGGTCTCCGCGACGGGTCCCCGCGACGGGGACCGTCGCGTAGCCACGGAGCCCACCCGCGTGTCCACGCGCGTAGACACGCGACGGTTGCCCGTCGCGGGCGCCCGCTTAACGCAGTTTCAGGCCTAAGGCGCTGACAGCAGCTAAACTGATATCTTTTTTGCATGTTTTTAGCAAATACGAGATTTATCTAGTTAACAAAACATAATATATGGATATCCTACTAATATTATAAAGGCGAAAGTTTGTGATTTTTTTAAATAACGGAACTAGTTCCTGCCAGTTACCTAACACTACAACTCCTGTAAGCCAGGATCAACGGTGGCACACAATGAAATAACACTGATCGGTGAGGCTCGGGCATGTCCCGCAGAATCGCTTTAATGTCTTTAATCCCGCAACTAATTTAATCAGAAAACCAAGAAGGAGTTAAGAAAAATAATAATTCCTCTTCCCTCCATGACAAAGCGGGAGACAGAAGGATATAACGGGGGGGTTGGGCCCCATAAAACGAGAGAATTGCAGCTAGAGAAGCCAGCTGCAAGAGCACCGAAGACCAATTTTAAGGGCTGAAGGTTTAACACTGCTATTTGGAGGAGTTTGCCGAAGTCACCACGCTTGGCATGCGTGTTGGTGACCGCAGTTATGTGGTAGCCTGTACACAGGTGGCGTTGCTGCCCTACTGGTGTATCCCCTAGTCGCCGTTTAGGACACCCATGGGATGGTATGGGGTGGCTCTGTTATTCGTTCTGGGCCGGATACCACTCGGCAAGAAAAAATCTTGAGAGGTGTCAAGGGCCACACGGATGGAACGAAGTTATTTCTTATTATTTATTATGTACAAAATACCTGTATACACTCAACAAAAATAATCGTCGCGACACCACACTGTTCAATGCGAAATAGAAATGAAAATATCTGGCTTGCTTTCTATAAGAGAGAGAGAGACAGAGAAACATGCGCACGCCGCACAGCTGCAAAAAGTGTCGTGACAACTTTTCGTAAGAATTGTTTCCGTTCCAAAATTACAACACAATTTGAATTGTTTTAAATTAAAAGGGTTCGGTTGGCGTGTTTGATAGATACTTGCCTTCCATGCCGCAGCAACCCAGGACAGATATTTGTCTGCATGAACATGTCTGTTTGTTCTGAGTCAGGTTGTAATTATTTATATAAGTTTAGAATAGTAGTAGGTATATGTAGTTTATCAGTTCTCTGGTTGCCATAGTAAAGGCTCTGCTTAGTTTGGGATCAGATGGCCGTGTGTGTATAATGTCCCAGGATATTATTACGTTATTATAATTTGTGGTCTGTGCAATTAATATAATTAACATAAAACTATGTTGTATATAAATTGTACTAGTACTGCATGGATATACTTAAAATTTTGCATGAATATTACTAACAGATCGGGTCAACATATAGGCTACATATTATCACGCTATTACTGACGGGGGAGTAGCTATGACAATTTATAAAATTTAACGCGGGTAAAACCGCGGGACACAGCTAGTATCTAATACGGTTGAATTGCAAAAGACGCTGTAAGTTAAACAACAAGTTAAATAAGACTGTAGATTAGACTGTAATTAGAGTTTAAACTTGGCCAATCAATTATTATACTGAGATTGTACGTCTATGTTATAAACTACTAAATCGACGTATTTTCTTTTAAATAAACCCTAAAGGAAATATCAAATCATTCTTAGAAATGTTATCTTCAGAGGTTCTATACCTTTGGAGATAAGTTTTATATACCTTCCTTTTTTAACAGTGAAAAGTATTTGAGTACTAAAAATATATTAATATCCTGATATTATACTGTACGATTGTAAACATATATTGTAATTTCCAATACCCATGAATACCGCTTCCTACCCCTTTTGAATCTCATGCGAGGTAATTTTCCATAAAGGTTTCTTATGTCTGATTTTTTAAAGATCATGCCCGCACTAGGGAATCTAATCCCTGTGTTGCGGGGTACTTTACAAACATATAACAGACGGACACAAATTACATCCAGACTCAGAACAACTATTTATGGGTCACACAAATAGTTGTCCGGCGCGGGACTCGAACCCGCGACACGAAGCCGCGAGGCGACTGGCTTATATATTCTTTTTATCATTAATATTATTTAAATCTAAATCATTAGTTTAAATATATATCTATTCAATAATTATTATTACAATTAAATATTGGAAATGAATTAAGACTACGTTACACGATTAAACTATCATTATAAACTTAAAATGAAATCCTACTAATATTATAAACGCGAAAGTTTGTAAGTATGGATGGATGTTTGTTACTCTTTCACGTAAAAACTACTTATTGGATTTTAATAAAACTTTACAAAAATGTAGCTTATACATCAGAATATCACATAGGCTACAATTTATAAAGATATTGTGTGAATTGTCCAAAATATGACGATAAGTGTCAAGTAAGTAGGAAAAAAATCAGCATTTGCGAGCTATTCTGGAGTGCACTGCCAATACCACTAGAGGTACTACACATTCTACTAATATTATAAATGCAAAAGTGTGTGAGATCTATGTTTGTTACTCTTTTACGCCAAAACTATTTAAACCGCGGGGCGCAGCTTGTTTACAAATAAAAGTACAGCTTATAGATAAAAAACCGCTTACAAGTCGCCATAAGCGGCAAAAAGATGGTTACCTCTTTGGAGGGCAAGGCTTATGCGTTGGTCGAGGTATGTACATGCATTTGGATTCGTGTTATTGTACTTAGGTATTAATGTTGGTGATAAGAACATTTTTGATCCGATTCCACCCTTAAAATTAAACGCAAATCAATGGACGCTAAGCTCAGCTACAGGACACTGAACTGAGTTTAACGTCAATTAATAGCGTTTAGTTTTAACGATGATATCGGCTCTAAGTGTGTGTTTTATGCATGTATATGTATGTTATACGAATATAGTAAGTAATGCACAATGTAGTCATTGTGTCGGTACGCTGCATTCGTTAAATTCATTTCCTATCCATCCAAAGATGGAAGAAATCACTTTAAGGGCGCCCATTGAACATTATATTCATTGTTTCAATGTACTGTGTCCTATTTTATAATAAATAAAAGGGATTACTAGAAAAAAAACTAGAACAATAATTATAAACATCCGGAACCTATCACATAGCGAAATATAGCCCAAACTATGCAAACGGCGACCTGAACCCGCGACAAGAAGCGGCGAGGCACGACAGTGTCGCCTCGCCGCTTCGTCACACGTGCAGATCAGATAGTAGTAATTATAAACGAATTTCAATTGTAATGTCCACATCAGATAGAACATTTGAAGTGTACTGAGACTGAGTTTGAGCTCGACAAATGGATGTGCGATTAACGCTTATGCGACAAAACTGTACTGCAGCTCACCATAGTTCGAATGCACGTTTGTGCGACACACTGAAGATCGACATCTCGCTAAACGATCAATAGGTTTAGGTTAGGTTCGGTTCGGTTAGCTTAGAACATGACGAAGAATGATCGATGAAGCACGAGCCGAGCGAGCAAAGCGAGCGTGCCGCGACAGCGGCCGGCGAAGCGCCAGAAATCCAATCGCTTTTTACGAGATGCCGATCTTCAGGGAATACCTACGCACACGTAAGTAAAGGATCTTATTTTGCCTATGAAAATGAACAACGTGTGCGCTACACGTTGGTCCGTTTCAACATCATTTAGATATCAACGTGCAAAATACACGAAACAAATATTAACTCCCCATACATTTTGTATGGGGAGCCAATAAGTTTATTTTTCCGTATTTCACAAACTGGTTTAAACTTAAGTTATGTCCACTACGAATATTACATCTTGTATATTTCTAAATACATTTCATATTATAAATTAATTAAAACCAAACAAAACATAGAAGAAATAAACGATCATCACACAAAGATTTGATCTGTGTGGAGATCGAACCCACCACCTCTGGCTTAGCAGTGAGCGACACTAACCACTAGACTAACTGGTGGTCAGTCGTCATAACATCGTAGTAACAAGACGTCGATTGAACAAGATTTCGCAGTATGATATTTTCGCAGTAAAATCTTTCGCAGTAAAGTTTTTCGATGTAACGAATCATCGCAGTAACAAGGCGTCTATTAAACAAGGCGTCGCAGTATAGAGATGTCGTTGAAAGGTTTTCGAAGAAACAAACTTCGATGAAACGGCTTTCGCACTCACGTAGGTATTCCGGTGTTGTGTGTCGCACTAGCGTGCATTCGAACTATGGTGAGTCGCAGTACTCGAAAATTTGTGGGTAATATGAACATGATTTGAAAAAAAATCTATTAAGTAAATTTTCGGTAAGATGTAGGCATTGTATTGCTTTAGAAAACTTACAGCTAGAATACAAATGAAACATAGTATAACAATGAAGGCTAATTACAAGATTTCCCAGATATTCGCTAGTTTAGAATAGGAAAGTAAAAGTAGGTAGACGTAAAAAAATACACAGTTACTGAATTCCATAAATGTTGCGATTATTAGATCGTCCTGAATTACATGTATTCCTGAGCTATTTAGGGAAGAAATGAAAACAGATGTAGGTATATACATAAAAATAATGTGAAATGAGTAATTATCGAAATATGTATGAAGGCTTCAAATCACATGTTGAAAATGTATCACTAACGATAACAATATTTAAAATAAAAGTAATATAGATGCATAAAAATCCTATATAATTACAAGTTTTCCCAGATATTCGCTAGTTTAGAATAAGAAAGTTAAAGTAGGTAGACGTAAAAAAATACACAGTTACTGAATTCCATAAATGTTGCGATTATTAGATCGTCCTGAATTACATGTATTCCTGAGCTATTTAGGGAAGAAATGAAAACAGATGTATGTATATACATAAAAATAATGTGAAATGAGTAATTATCGAAATATGTATGAAGGCTTCAAATCACATGTTTAAAATGTATCACTAACGATAACAATATTTAAAATAAAAGTAATATAGATGCATAAAGATCCTATATAATTACAAGTTTTCCCAGATATTCGCTAGTTTAGAATAAGAAAGTTAAAGTAGGTAGACGTAAAAAAATACAGTTACTGAATTCCATAAATGTTGCGATTATTAGAACGTCCTGAATTACATGTATTCCAGAGCTATTTAGGGAAGAAATGAAAACAGATGTAGGTATATACATAAAAATAATGTGAAATGAGTAATTATCGAAATATGTATGAAGGCTTCAAATCACATGTTTAAAATATATCACTAACGATAACAATATTTAAAATAAAAGTAATATAGATGCATAAAGATCCTAATCAAAAGCACTGAACGCCAGAACGTTCCGTCGTTCCTTCATCCACAGGAAACGTGGCCAGAAGGCTGGCGCCATTTTACGCTAAATATCATTTCTTAAAAATCAAGAAACAAATGCCTACATTCGGAAGAATAACATTTAAACAAAAGACGCCGAGAGTATACCTAACAACCAAATGAAATAAATTATTAATTATCCATACTTAGTATCACTTTCAATCTATCCAATTCAATGGAACATCAGCGGCCAAAATATAATTGTATTCGGAGGTAGTTAAATATAATTTAATTTCTACAATTTGTTCGGTTAAAAAAGATTTAAAATTAAAAGTTTGTTACAATTACGTGTTAATATTTAAATAAAAATATGTAGAACAATTATTCGCTCACCCTTCTCGACGTCAGCTCGAAAATCAGAAAATACGGCGGGTTACCGACACAAGTTAGCGGTACAAGGAACGCGTGTGACCTCGTTTACTCGCCGGAGTGAACTGAACTGGC
This sequence comes from Pseudoips prasinana, assembly GCA_951640165.1. Lineage (NCBI taxonomy): Eukaryota > Metazoa > Arthropoda > Insecta > Lepidoptera > Nolidae > Pseudoips > Pseudoips prasinana. The sequence continues at coordinate 19,519,993 of OX621234.1, read as the reverse complement.
GTAGCGTGGCTAAGGATGCTCCTGTTATTAGTGAGTGCAAGCCACCAGTCAAGCAAGTTTCGCGACGTCACGTTTTGGGGTAACTTAACACGAAACTAATACTTTATTAAGTCATTGATTTTATTACGAGCCATAGATCATTTAAAATGGTTTTAAAGGAAGGCAATTAATTAAATAGTTTAAATGAACCGATGTATGTTAAGCGATTTCTCCGGTGTTCGTAAATCGTTTTAAACAATTGTTTTATACATTGTACAATGGACATTTTGTTAAAATCGGATGACATTCTTAAGATTTATAAAGAATAGTTATTGTTGCTTTATAATACTTGCAATGTTTGATAGTTCGGAACAAATCTTACCACTGAATTATAAATATAGGTAGAAAGTAGGTATAACCCAACCAATGGAGTAGTTAATATATATACTTACATAAATAAGTAATTTGAATGACATAGCAACATTAATATGAAGCTGATCTGTTCATGGGGCCGAAAGGCGCTCGTGCATTTTTTTTATTCTTAAGAACTTCATTCTAAAGGATCAAAACAACTTTTATAGTTACATTATAATGTTTATATTTACAGCACCGCCGTAACTGAGGGGCCTTGACTGAACAACTTTTTACTCTGCAAGAAGAGTCAGTGGCCATACAATTCTCATATGTTCAAATTCATAGGTATTTATTTACTTACTGCATTGATGATTATAATTTCGACGACTTCATAATGGTCTGGGTGTTGCCTATAGGCTATACGTCACGTTACAGGAGTATGACGTATGCTTGTTTGCTGAGTAGGAAGCATAAAAAAAAACAACTAGTTGTATTTACATATATTTATATTGTTAGTCAATTTCTTGGCGCGTTGACAATAATTGTTAAATATCTCATAAAAAAAGTAAATCTTACAGGAGCTTAATATAACTTATAACTAATTAGGTGTACAGATATTTTATGTTAATATTTTAATAAGTACGTGCTCAAGGGCTGCATCGGTTAAAGCGGGAACAATCCTGAAACAAGAAACAAAAAAATAAATTATTTTAAAGTTGTTACGTGATTAGCAATATGCCGTATAAATGTCTTAGTAGCTGTTACTAGAAGGAAACTTTTATGAATAGTAATACGTTCAAATAATCATAATCTAGCTACATAGGTTATATTTTGCCTGTGATCTAGAATTCAATCCCAAGGCGCGTTTTGAATTCATGTGCATTTTAACAAGTTTAGACAGGCCTGTTGGTGAGTTTGGTGAATGCTTGCCGATCGCGGGTTCGATTCCCACCCACTACAGATATTTGTGTGCATGGACATGTCTGTTTGTCCTGGGTGTAATTATGTACTTTAGTTAGTTGGGCTACATGGTTTCCGCACTTAGCCTCCTGATTTATTGTACGTGAACTTATTTGGCTATCCAGAAATATAAGCTGCCTCGAAAGCTGGGCTTGAGTGCTTTCTACCGTAGTGTAGAAAGCACTCAAGCCCAGCTTTCTAGGACTGACTACTGATGTAGTATGTATTTACAAAAAAAGGTAGTATATGTAGTAAGTATATCAGTTATCTGGTTTCCATAGTTCACGCGCCAGCACACGAAGCTACCCCAATCTGTCAAATTTCCCCAATTGATCCTTATTCTTATGTGATAAAATTGAAAATCTATAAAATAAATTTGACAGATTGGGTAGCTAGATATGCTGGCGTCTGCACACGCTCTGCTTAGTTTGGGATCAGATGGCCGTGTATGAATAATAGCCAAAGATATAATTATATTAAAACGGTGAAGCGAAACATCGTGAGGAAACCTGCATGGCTGAGAGTTCTCCAAAATATTCTTAGTATGGCATGTGAAGTCTGTCCGTACGCGGCCTACATGATGGACTATGGCCTATCCCCTCATATAAAGAGAGGAGGCCCTGGCTTTGCAGCGGGACAGTATGGGGATGCATTATGCAAGTAAAAGTTGTGTCTGCTAGGTGATATTCAGATTTTCTCATACGGTAGCACCGTGTAAGAATAACTGGATGGATTGGTGGTAGAAAAGATAACTAAAAATTCTATCAAAAACCGAACCGTACCATGCTGAGGGTAAGTAATATCAAAGTGCGGGTGGAATTCGCGCCTCAAAGGCTCGTTTTGGTGCCTCTCTTAGACGATGAAGCATTCCAGACTAGTAAATTTTTTTAAAAAATATGAACTAAGGATAATAATTTATTTGTACTACAATTTAGTCTAGAGACTTATAAGCAATATTATATTAAGTATCCTAAACTAGTACACAGACATAATTCTAGAATCAGTCCACTGACTTTCCATAATAATATTTGTTAAGAAAACACACTTTGTTCACGTGTTCTTTATACCTAACTAGCTTGCCCTGCGGTTTCGCCCGCGTTAATCATTATAAATTATAGCCTATGTATCATTCCAATATATGTATAAGCTATATTACTATAAAGTTTCATCAAAATCCGTTCCGTAGTTTTTGCGTGAAGAAGTAACAAACATAAACACTTTAAACTTTCCCCTTTATAATATTAGTGTGACTAGCTGTGCCCCGCGGTTTTGCCCGCGTTAAACTTTATAAACTATAGCCTATGTGTTAATCTAGGGTGTCAGTTAACTTTATACCAAATTTTATTAAAATCGCTTTAGCCGTTTAGACGTTAAGAAGTAACAAACATACACAATCACACACTCACAAACTTTCGCCTTTAAAATATTAGTGTGATAGTGTGATGTGATAATATTATTTCTATCACTAATTACTAAATTCAGTAATCACTAAACTAGTTTAAAGGCTTTGTGTTTTTGTTCTGTTTAGTTGTTTACTTTCAGATGGTTTATTATCTCGTTATTTACTTCTCTTGAAGTGACTAATCGTATATGTATAATGTTGAAGTGAATTGTTTACGTTACCTTCTATAGCCATCCCATCTTAAGGCGTAAATATGTCCTGCAGGTGTTTTTACAAATGTTTTTCCATAATCATTATCCATTACGGTGTTTAATTGGAGGTATTTGATTGTTGTTTTTTTTAGTTGATTTCGATAGATATCCCGAATTACATAAGGTTGGGTAGTCTTGTTTTATATTTACACTTCCATTCAAGTCATCACATTTACAGTGAGAAATATATGTTCTATATGTATATTGAAAGTCAATATAGTAGGTATCTAAGCATTCCTGACGATAAAACTTCTCCTTTTACTTATTTAAGGACAAGTAGAAGTTCTTTCCCTTTTGTTGTCAAAAAAAAGTCAAAAATCATTTATTCCGTAATAAAATTACATTAATGTGGAATACACACATCAACACAATCTAGGGATATTGAACATTTCATTGATTATCTAGAAAACTATAAACATTTTGTTATGACTGTAAATGGAAGAATTAAAGATAATTTCATGGCCGATATTTAAACATTAACAACACGATGCGATTTTGTTTTTCTAATTAATAAAAGTCTTAAATTAATTAAGCCATAGAAAATTACTGAGTGAACAAAAACATTTTATTCTTATAAAATTATTCAATCGAATTAAATGAATAAAAATCTTACCAAATCTGATAATCAGTAATCGGTATTTCCTCCTCTAACATTAATCACACAGCGGCAACGATTTTCCATACTTAAAATTAAGGTGTCAATGTCTTGCTGGGGTATGCAGTCCCAAGTTCTTTTTAAATGTTCGAAAAGTTGTTCTTCTGTTGTCAAGTTGGGCGGAAAATCCCTCAATGCTCTTCGCTGTAACATGTCCCAGGCGTGTTCAATTGGGTTTAAGTCTGGCGACTGTGGAGGCCAATCTAATACCTGAACATCGTGTTCTCGAAGGGCGGCCCTCACCAGCCGCGCTGTATGGGAAGGTGCATTGTCATGCATGAGCTGAAATTCTTGCCCCGTTAGGGCCCTGAGCGGGACAATGACACGTTCTACTACCTCCTCACGGTATCTATGGGCAGTCATGCTGCCCTGAATCCAAATGAGTTGGGTTCGTCCGCCGATTCGTATTCCTGCCCACACCATAATTGTCCCGCCTTGGTAAGAGTGGACCTCCTGTGGATGTCGGAGACGGCTGACCCTGCCTGGAGTTCTCCAAACGCGTGTTCGTCTCGAATCTGGATGAAATCCATAGCGGGACTCATCAGTGAACAGCACCAATGACCATTGTTGATCACTCCATGTCAAATGTTCTTGAGCCCATAAAAGTCGCCTACCGCGATTGCCACGTCGCAGCGCTGGGACTCGTAGCGGTCTGCGAGCATGAAGACCAACTTCATGCAGCCTCCTTCGCACGGTTTGGTCGCTCACCAGCAGCTGCTGACCCTCCTGGAGCCTTTGCTCTAGTTGCATCGCTGTGATATTGGGTAGTCTTCTGGCGGTCATTTGGAGAAATCGATCCTGTCTCTGAGTGGTAACACGATATCTACCTGTGTGCCGTTCTGCCACATCTCCAGTAGCGCGATAACGTGACCACAGCCTGGATACCACATTTTGGCTTGTGCCCAGAGACTCAGCAACGACGCGTTGAATAGCACCGTTTTGTAACATGCCAACTGCCCGTAACATTTCATCTCGACTCAAATGATGGCGTGGCATGACGCTAAAAAGCTTACACAACCAATTGAGAAAAGAAAATAAAACAATTTATCAGGTTTTCTTCAATTAACACGCAAAAAAAATTTTAATGCAACTTCTTGAAATTAGATACAACTCAAGATTGCGCTGTGCTTTGCGTGTTTTCATTTGTTTCTCATTTTAATTTTTAAATTTTGAATAAAGAATAGACAAGGTTTAAATCTGTAAATAAACTTTTTAAGGAAACTAAATAGGTTTTAAACAATAAAGCCATGTTTGATTTCAAAATAACGTATCCCTAGACTTTGTTGATGTGTGTATATACCGTGCAGTGCATGACGTGGCAGCTACTGAGAAACACTGACGGAAAACTGAGTAGGAATCCTTTTTAAAATAAAATACACTTAAGATTAATAACACAATCATGTGTAACTCAGAACAGCTCAATCCCAAGCACCTTTGCCACTTAAATAATCAGTAATTTTGTAATATTAATTGCTACACAATTAGGCTTTAATAGTTCTTTTAAACTTATTCGTAGACAATTCTCTAATATCACTGGGAAGTTTGTTATTATTATATATAATCTTATACATTACGCCATAAAAGAGTTACTTATTTCGTGGAGACGGGTAGTATGCAATATAAGATTATTCTTATATCTAGTATTGACATTATGTGTATCGCTCCTTTTACAGAAGGAATAAGGATTTTATCGAAGCAATAAGGATATTTTAAGAAGGAATTAGGAAGGAAACGATTTTTTTATGTTATTGTGCGATATGAGCCCTAGTATATTGTCTTGGCATCACCTTAGATGAACCTTGGTCCAAGTTGGCTGGGTAACCTCAAACATTGATATTTCGTTATATGAATTATGGAGAATCTAAGTAAAGCAGCTATGGTCAGACAGTCAGCCATATTTTTAACATGAACTGTCCCAGTTAGAAACCTTGCTTTATCTGTACTGTAATAACCAAGTAATCATTGCAACTGTAACATTTCATATACTTCACGCCACAAGACGTCACAATGAGAATGAAGCGGGTAGAACTATATTTTCAATCATAAGTTGAGAACAACTTGGTTATAGACAAAAAGTCTTATGTGGCAGTCTGTGGGGACTGCCGATAATCGTGAAAACTATTTTATACACTTTGAATCTAAATAATCTACATTATAATAGTTAAACATATAGTTCATGGCAAGCCTGACGCATGACGTGACGGTGACGCGGTTCCATGATTTTTTCAAAAAGTGTTCAAGGCGCCTATATGTGATTTCACTTCCAAAGCAAGTACAATCCAATACAAAACCCTTTATTGTACACCAGAAATAAATATTAATCACAAAAATGGTTATAATTATGTACAAAGGCGGTCTTAAAGCTAATTGCAATTTCTTCCAGACTAGTAAATAGTTTTAAATACGAGAAACTTGGATGTAGTAGAACTAATCAAGTTTGAATCACTAGCACAGCATTCGCTGATATATTCTGTAGACGAACTGAGTCGGTCTTTATATTATTTTGGTACGTAACATTAAAAGCAAAGAAGTAATTTCACTTAATTGAATCAAATTTACCAACTAGGTTCCAACCTCAGAGCAATTTTAGATATCACTTAACAGCCCTTTTCTTTTTCCCATATAAACGTTTTCTAAAACAAAAGTTTATGTCTTTTATTTATCGATTCAGGCAGTACGAAGTCATAAATTAAATGAAAATGAATATACCCGCACGCCGCGAAATCTCTGGCCCGCAAGCTTCGTTGAGTTTTTGTACATTGGTCACATTGTACACTCCATACATTAAAATTAAATTCGACACATGCACTAATAAATAACACACTAATAAATTATAGCATTGTTAAAATGTAACATACACAAATTAACATTAAATAGTGAACTCCCGCTCGCATAAAAACCTGTGGTTTATGCAAGGGTCGTATTTAAAAATAATATTAATAAAAATATTTATATAGTAAGTAGTAATATTTATATATTTATGTAGTATTCGTCACAAGTCTTCATTTTCCATCATTTTTACAGTACCGGTAGCAAGCAAAGTTATTGGTTTAGGCACATTTCATAAAAAAATATTAGCTTCTTCAAGAAAGCTCTTTCTTCATATAAACTTTTAACTGTCTTTTGATTTCATGCATGTATCAATCCTACGTACGTATCATAATCCTCCTAGCCGAATTACAGCCACGGCGGCCAGTCTCAACAGAGATTAGCCATCTGTGCGGGACGTACTGCGATTTTTAGGTAGAGGTAACGTTAAATACTCAAAATGGCTGTAGTAATAAATATTTAAAAAGTAATAACGTTTGACTTCTACTTATTGTTTGGTTTTTCTGCTGTCGGTCCGGAGATAAACATTGTGACGAATTAACAATAGTCCAAATTAATATATGATGAGTTTTCTTCATAAAACTGTGACGAATTTACACACTTATACTTTTTTCTGTGGCGAATTGTGGCGAATTTACTATGTGACGAATTACAACAACCCGCTCCGTTATTGTTTTAATTAGTTATCATTCGTCACTTTTCTGTGTCAGATATCAACTGTACTTAAAATATTAACTACCATAATAGAGTGATGTAATAGTAACTACCATAATAAAGAAATATTATATTACTCATTAATAAAAGGTTGTAAATAAGTAATAAAGGTTTGCAGTACCTATTTTGGTTATTTCAGAAAATATATATGTAGTTACATGCATATATGTATATATAAGTTTGGAAATTTATCTTGAAATAAGTTCTAAATATCCATTGGATTTACTCGATAAGTTTAATTTAATTTATATTTGAGAAATAACCAGCATTATTGATACATTTGATTATCCGGGTATCAGATCATCTGAATGCCTGAGTTACATGTAATACCAACATTAAACTTTTTAAATCTAATCACGTTTAGTTTTCACTTATTTCCTCAAACGTTTTAGCCATTATAAACGCACATTCAAATTCGTCGATTGAGGTGGATGTGTTCGCTAAATATTTTTCTTACGCTTCGATATTTCGATGAAGTTTCAAGTAGTTCCAAAGTTTTCCGTTAGAACAATACAGAGGATTAAGATTAGAAGTGGAATATACTACGGGATTGGGGCCACGGATGAAAGCTAGAATATTTTATTACTTATATGACTTAACACTATATATCTGACAGTGAAAGTTCTATGAAAATCGGCCAAGAATCCTTTCATTTAGGTGATTAGATGGAACAAATAGACAGGATATCTATAATATTTATATATAATGTTTTTTTATAAATACTGTATAGACTTTTGATTGCATGTAGTATAATGCTGTCATTAAGTATTTAAAAACAGGCAGTTTAATTTTACTTATTTGCATAGATACATATAATCAATTAAAAGTAAAGTACGAAGTAATCTATATAAATAAAAAGAGAAGTCCTGACTGATTGACTGACTCATCAACGCCCAGCCCAAACCCTTGGACCTAGAAAACTGAAATTTTGAATAAATGTTTTCTTTATAATGTAGACAAGGAATAAGGAATTATTTTTTGAAATTCAACCCCTAAGGGGGTAAAATGGGGGTGCAAAGTTAGTATGAAACTTTGCCGTATTTTAAGTTAAGGGCATGAAAATTGGTACTTGGCCCTCCAGTTAAAAATAAAAATTCACGTGTTTTAGGATTTTTAAGAATTCCACCCCCAAGGGTGAAAATTAGGGGATGTAAGTTTGTATGAAAAATGTGTCAATTTTTAAGTTTAACGCATGAAAATTGATATTTGGCATCTCAGTTAAAAATTAAAAATATATATTTCGGGATTTTTGGGAATTACACCCCTTAGGGCGTAAAATAGGGGATGTAAGTTTGTATGAAAAATGCGACATTTTTGAAGTTAAACCCATGAAAATTAGTACTTGGCCTTTCTGTTAAAAAAGCACCATATTCCACCCCCTAGGGCGCAAAATATGGGATGTAAGTTTAGACTGACTGACTGACATATCAACGCATAGCCTAAACGGCTGGAGTGAGAGACTTGAAATTTTGACAGTAGGTACTTTTTATGACGTAAGCATCCACTAAAGAAGGGTTTTTGAAAATGTCACCCCTAAGGGAGTAAAATAAGGGATGAAATATTTTATGAAAATCCGTCATATTTTATGTTAAAGGCTTTGGTATTTGGCCTTGCAATTAAAAACTAAAATATATATTCTAGGATGTTTGAAAATTCCACCCCCTAGGGCGTAACATTGGGCATGTAAGTTTGTACGAAAAATGTGACAAGTTTTAAGTTAAACGCATGAAAATTAATGCTATTTGGCATTTTAGTTAAAACTAGCTGTGCCCGCGACTTCGTCCGCGTGTTAATTAGTTTATTTCGGTTTTAGTTAAATAATAAAATAAATAAAAGACATTTTCTAAAATCAAAGTAGCCTAAGTTACTACTTATTACATCAGCTACCTGCCAATAAAAGTCCCGTCAAAATCGGTCCAGCCATTTCAGAGATTAGCCGGAACAAACAGACAGACAGACAGACAAAAATTGTAAAAAATGTTATTTTGGTGTATGTACCGTATATATATTCATATTTATGTAGTAAAAACCGGCTATTTCAATATTACAAACAGACACTCCAATTTTATTTATTTGTATAGATTAAAAATAAATATTTCAGGATTTTCGAGAATTCCACCCCTAAGGACGACTAAAATAAGGGATGTAATTTTGTATGAAAAGCTGTTTTTTTTTATTTATTTTACGCATAAAAATTGGTATTTGGTCTTTCAGTTAAAAATCAAGCAATACATGTTTTATAATCAAAATTCAGGGAAAAAATGTAATCCAAAACATATATGGACAAAACGCTAACAACTAGATAGAAAACTGCGGTCACTGAACTGGTTATTGGGACGCCAATCACAACTAAATCCCAACAACAAGATGCTGGTGTACAAAACTACCACAAAACCAATCTGGACTTATGGAATACAACTGTGGGGAACGGCCAGCAACAGTAGTGTAGATATCCTGGAGAGATTCCAGACCAAAGCTCTGAGAACAATGTTTGGCATCCCTTATTGTATAAGTAATAGATACATATACCACGACCTCTGCCTTAAAACAGTTCGGCAGGAAATAGCTCAAAACAGCCTGAAATACCAGGAGAAACTGACCGTCCATGTAAAGAAACTGGCACACGCTCTGAGTGGAGAAGGCGCTCTTCAGCATACCCGGCTAAAAAGAAGTGACATACCGAGCCTACATAAAAGATTTACCACTTGACATCAAGAGAGTCGTGTGAAATGAATTTTCATACAAGTATGGCTTTCGAGGAAAACATAAACTGAGAGATCAAAAAAGTGGCTTATTGTTGAAAAACAGATTGCCATGAAGCAGCAAGATAAAAAAAAAATAACAAATTAAAAAACGACATTTTCTTAAAATTGGGATAAAACACGATTTTATCTAAAATTCGAGTTAGCGTCTTCGTTCAATAATATTGATCGATAGTTAGCGTAGTATAAATTGTTGGTGACGAGATGATCACACCAATAAAATATAATTTCAATTCTCTCTACAAGTCTCTACAAGTTCACAATTTTGTAACTAGATGGTGTTAATATCGTTTCAGATCGCGGAACTTATTTGGCATATCGGTTACAATAAATAAATGCTTGAAATAAAAGGTAGCCCAAAACTAGATCAATAGATGATCGCCTAAATCTCACCCAAAAATATGCACACATCTTAATTTTACCGCTTTAAAAGTTTATATTTTTGTTAGTAGATGGAGTAATCATCGTTTTAGATTGGGCTATGGTTTTGTTCACAAAATGTGATTTTAGACTAATCAATGCAGTGGTCGCAACCAAATCTAATTGGAGTTACCTTTGTCATTACTGCATCGTTGATTATTATTTTACTTTATTTGACTTACTGGCTGTCTTTAAGGACAATTGATATGTATTCTTTGATTTTTTTGGTTGATGATATCGGGTCCTTAGCAAAGTAGTCTTTAGTTTCTTTCTTAGTTGGGTTATTTTTAGGTTAGGTTTTCTTAAATTAAGAAAATTATATTATTTAGATTAAGCTAGAAGTAAGTAGTTACATAGGTCATAATTCAAAATTGTTGCGAACGAAGTCGCGGGCACCAGCTAGTTATAATATATATTGTTTTAGAAGTAACATTCTTAATATTTTTATTGAAATACCCTCATATTAAAATGGTAACACCACCTAACTAACATTAGGTATAAGTTCAGCATTTAGTGAGCCATCTTTGAAAGCAATGAAAATGCCCCGGATACATGCGCCTCATAATCTATCCAGCATATCAATAAGAAGCTTAATATTATTATTTGAACTGATGCTGTCCGGTTTCTTCGCGGCCAACGAAACAAAAACATTTTTGACCTAGATATATTTTAAATACATATAAAAAGAATAGAATAATTTCATACTACATACACACATACACGCACACACACAGGCATGTAAACACTAGCATTTAATAATAATACAAAAAAAAACTAAAAACAATAATGTTGTACTTAACCTAGTTTGTAGTATGTACCTTTTTAGCACTTCACCTGATCTATTGCGAATAACACCTTAATTTACTTCCTAGGATACGTCACTGTCTCCCCTTAATACAGGCTAATTAGTAGCCTATCTAGGGGGGCAGCAGGACAACGATTTTGCGTAATGTGTTATGTACTAATTATTATGTAATAACTATGTGTATTTTACTGAAATAAAGATTTATTTATTATATTATACTTACATTATATATAGCAGCATATGGCTCCTAAGTGTGCTGATATAGGGCACAACGGCGTGCCTATTGATGCTTGAGAGCCAGACTCACATTGTGTGTAATGCAGGCAGATACCACCTTGTCTCACGCATGGTTCCTCCAAAGTCATTACTGTAAATATAAATGGAGAACTTTTTAAAACCATTCTACTATTTGAATATAACACAGTCGTGCGTAACTCATTTTGCGGGTGCAATAAATTGATAATTATAATATCACACAAACGTCGATAAAATTATATAGATACTACAGAATAATATAACAGCCTCTCACTGTCTATGAACAGACGCCAACACAACAAGCTACCCCAATCTGTCAAATGTCCCCAATTGAAAGTGAACCTTATGCTTTCATGATAAAGTTGTAAATCTATAAAAGAAATTTGGCAGATTGGGGTAGCTGGATGTGCTGGCGTCAGTACCTTGGATATCAAAGGACCCATAGATACAGAACAATAGATATTCAATGGAAAAAATATTTAATCAAAATTGGGTGGTTTTGTTTATTAAGTTATGTCAGATCGACTATCAAACGGCATGTGATGGATGAATATATGTATGTATAGGTAACTTTACATATTTTAATCTATAATATTACAAAATCTCATTCATCTTCAAACAAGGTTTTCTTAATTGAAATTAACCGAAAGGAAAACCTATGAATCCTACTCATTCAAGTCAATATTTGAAAGAGCCCAAGTAATATCAAATAACTAATATTTTCTTCCACCAGTTGCGTACCGTAATTTGTTAAAAAATCCTCAAGTTTTCAAAATATCATGATTTCTCGCCACTGAGGAGTATTTTAAAGTATAGAAAGTTGAAAGTCTACATGAGGGAAGGGGCTTGTAATTTTCAACAACAGTTATGAATTTAAGTCAGAAGCTGTGTGAATGAGGTCGATGCCTATGTATGTATATGCCAATGCTTTCTTTAGGGCGGGTATTGTAAAATTTGCCACTATTTGGATTGCTATATTAAGTCTGTTGAGCCACGGTTCAAATCTATTGCAAAATATTGACAAAAATTATACAACGGATTATTTAAATATTTTATTTTGATTTTTTTTTAAAGAACGATCGCACTAAATAATTTAATCCCTGTGTCGCGGGGTACTATACAAACATATAATAGACGGACACAAATTACAACCAGACTCAGAACAGCTATTTATGGGTCACACAAATAGCTGTTCTGAATTGTGCGGCGCGGGATTCGAACCCGCGACACGAAGAGGCGAGGCGACTGTCTCAGCCGCTGCGCCACTGTGCTGTGCAGTCATCAGTAGTATCAAGAAATAGTTACAGTTCTATTAAAAGCAACCCAGGAAACTTCCCTACCTAGCGGAAACTTTAGAAAATTACCATTAATAGCCAAAAAGACGCTTCAGGCTTTTTTCTTTAATGATTGTGAAAAGTTGATGATTTTTACAACTGTAGGTAATTATTAAACGAATATTTAATTACTTTGCTCCAATTACTTTATTATGAGAAATCTACATTCTACTAGATACTACATCTACTATACCTGCTAGATACTATAACAAATGCATAAGTATATGTAATGAGAGACCGTAAAAAGGGCTATTAAATTTATATTTAAATAGGGTTAAAATTTGTGCGTTGACAACAGTGCAGTATTATGGATTATCCAAGGTTAAGAACACTTAAAAATACTGTTTATAATGATAGTATAAAAATAGTCCTTTCGGCCTAGCCGCGAGGCTCAATGTACGGTTTACGGTTCAAGACATTTATCTCTCAAAACAATACAATTCACTTATTATTGAGAAATACAAGTATTGTGGAACGGACACTAAAACTATAATAATATAAAATTAAATGTATTGTGTTAGTAATTGCATAAATTATGTTAATAAAGAGAACTAAGGGTAGTTTTATTTACATTTCGACTAGCCAAATGTAATTTTTCTAAGTACCCACATTTCCGTTTGTTACGCTAGGCCGTGGAATATTACTAGAGTAGTCAAAGCAACTAATGGTTCCTATTACGTATCGTCTTTTGAAAGCAATTGGGTCGTGATGTAATTTGAAAATGGTTTCGAACCAAATATTATTATTTTCTGTATAATATTTTTATTAACTTGTCTTAGAAGATGAAGTAATAATCTATACTATTATTATAAAGAGGAAAGATTTGTATGTATCTTTGTAACGAATAGGCACAAAAATTATGGGACCGATTTTAAAAATTCTTTCACCATTTGAATGCTACATTCACACTGATTAATATAGGCTATTTTAATTGCAAGAAAAAATAATTATCCCTACTAAAACTACAATAATCTTACCCAAGGTGTAAGAAATGTCTATAATATATATCTTTCATCACATGCGCTGCGAAAACTATTGATGATAGAACAAAAATTTGTTGCACAGTATTAAGGAACATATAAATATCTACAAAACATGTCGCAATAGCATGTGTCTAACTATTGTAGTTATGTCACTATAACGACTTTTTAATATTTTAAAATTTAATAGAAGTTCCGACCTAAATCAGACCATTTTATTTATACCTTTGCCTTAATAATCCTTACCTAAATAAATAATTTAAAAAAGTAATTTACAGGTATTTAAACAACCTTGGTTGTTTAAATACCTGTAAATTACTTTTTTTTAAATCGGACATTTTATTCGATATCTTTCGACTGGAATGTCCGATTAAAATTATGAGTTTAATAAAATTGAAATAAAATTAATTCGCTGTTACGCTGCCGCCGCCGTTACGCTGCCGCCGCCGTAACGCGCCGGAGCGCCAGCGCCGGAGGGGTGAAGAGTATCAGGGGTGAACAGCGTTCATCCTTCCCAGTCAGGGTGTCTTTACCACAGGGTACTACTTCGCCATGTACGAGGCCCAATATTATTCCAGAACTTAAAAACAGTTGACGAAGTTACTAAAGAAACTCACCAAGCCGCTCGCTGAGATAGCGGTTTACGTTATGCCAAAATAGTTAAAAAATAAATGTCCACCCGGGCGAAGCCGGGCCGGGCCGCTAATCACTAATAAAAATCAAAGAATAATGATTCAAATAGATAGAGGGTGGTTCCGTAATTTCTGGGATGTTTTTATCTGTGAATTGAAAACCCCGCGAAAGGTGGGTTGGGCAGGCCCAATAGGAATTCGTACCAAGCTTCCACCCTACTAGTGCCGCCATATAAAATCAAAGATTTTATATGTCTTTTTACCTACAGGATATCCCCAATGCAAAGTTTATATAAGACTGCACGCGAGGCGCAGCGGCAAAGACAGTCGCCTCGCCGCTTCGAGTCCCGCGCGGGACAACTATTTGTGTGACCCATAAATAGGTGTTCTGAGTCTGGATGTAATTTGTGTCCGTCATTATATGTTTGTAAAGTATCTCGCGATACAGGGATTAGATTACTTAGTGCGGGCGCTGTCTTTTTAAAGAACAAAAAAATGCCCGACTTTCTACAGGTTATCATTCCATATTTGATACTATAATAAATATTTTAGTTCAGATTACAAAATATGTTTTAGTAAATTAATCATATAACTATGTTAGTAAATCAATATTAAATGTCAACATTACAAATTATAAATTATTACAAAATTACAAGACCACTATTTTATATTGAATAAGACACCTATGGACCTGGAGGTGTCCTATTCAACGGTACGGTATTCCAGTGCCTCACAACCGGACCATCATTCCTTCTCAATATAGGGGTATTCAGAAGGCTGTAGGTGCTGCCACGCACGCGCCGTATCAGGGAGGTCAATCTTTTCCGAACTATAGCAGTCAGTTAGCACCTTAGCAAACATACCTTATGCAATGCAAAAACAGGGCAACCCCAACAGCATCCTAACACCATTATTGTACAGGACCCCGCGTATAGCGGACCCACAGGATGTAGGTATAAAATGTCTGGCAGTATGCTTTAAAAATACCAATTTGACCTTTTTTGTGCACCGTGTAAACCTGCGCACCAGCATATTGCATCTCACTGCCAATGCCCTACTTCCCGCTCAATATCTAAATCATCTGAGAGGTCCTCGGTGACCCAGTGCCCTAGGTATTTAAATTTGGTGACCCTATTAACGGCATTCCTCCAAGCCTGACCGGTGGAACCGTTTTAGGACTCTTATTACCCACCTTGGTTAATAGGCTGTTTCACTAAAAATAAACATATCTCTTTTTTCTAATTAAAGTAAACTTAGTTTATACTAAATAACTTTAGTAAATCGGAAAAACTTTCGGTGACTTATATTTTTTCGAAATTTTACATTTTGGGTGCTTACATTTAATACTAATGTTTATTTTGAGCATGTTATTAACTTATTTTATATGTATAATATGCCTAAAATTACAGAATGGTTTGACTGCAATGTTTATTTGTGTTTTTTACTTAATCTTCGTACTTTTTTGTTTATACGGGCGGTATTGTAGTAAAATGATAATTGGATGAGGTTAGCTTCTGAATGAATTTGAAAAATCTATTTAGATGCTGATCACTATCTATCAAATAAATACTGTCCACAGTTTTTCAATTGTATTAATTCATTTCACCATATGGGCCTATATTTAGACAATGACGTATGAGATTATAGTGTTGTTTAGAGAAGGCGTAGCTCTGACTTTATTTGTAGCAAGAAGTGGGTCAATGTAGTTTCTGTTTTATTTTACGTGAACGCGAAAACCGTTACCTATAGTATAACATTAACGTACTTGAAAACATCAATCGGTCGACACTGGCCTATATAAAAATGAAGGTTATCCTAATTTCTACCTGCTATGTAAGCAAATAGATTTCGTTGCTCGTTTTGAAGTAACAAACTCGTACGATCAGCATCAGCGATATGATTCAATTTTTACTGCTCTTCCTTGGCGATATTTTACAGGTGACTGAACAATGAACGCTGCAGCCACATGGCCTTGATAGAACAGTCATATAGGCATTGCCGAGTTGCCTATGTTCACAGCATATGGATAATGACTTTAATTTATCGCCAGGAAAAGAGCGCGTTCTAAGCGGCAATAATCTTCCGATTAATATTCTCAACGTCGTACGTCGTTTATGCATATAATGTGATATATATAATTAAATATGTAAATAACTTTATAAACAATCCGTATAAATTTTAACCACATGACTGACTGAGACTGATAAGACTGGCACAGTTTATTTGAAAATAATTTCACGTGATACGTTCAGATACACGTATCTGCTCTATACACATGCTGTTTATGATATCAACGACAGTTTTATTATTGATAGGCATGTTTTAACTAACGTATTTGTAAGGTCAATTCATTAATGAACTTGAACTGACTATGACTAATCAGTATTAATTCTTCACTATTAAAAATAGTCGCAATTAATCGCCCACATGAGTACCTACCTTAAAACGGGGTGAATTGAAATCCGGGCATGAATAGTGACAAGAACTATTTTTTATCAATGAATTCAGTTTGTACTAATTTTTTTGTAGTATTCACCCTTTTTACGGTTACATTAAAATTTTTAGGTGTTTTGGCCTACATACTACGAAAAATGTGGTCAATTAGGCCATAACATTCGGAATTTAATTTAATGGCTTCTGCAAGCCCCTATAGTTCTGCAACGCGGTGCTACATATTGCAAGTTAAATCAATACTATAAACAGGTGACGACCGTCAAGGGTTGTAATTTGAATATTGAGCTTTTAAAATACTTTTGACATGGTCAATACTTAAACCATTAGTTACTGCACCACGTACAGCCACCACATCACAAAGAACGAAACATCAGAAAGACGTCTACTCCAGCAGTGGCCTTCCACAAAGATCTCCACAAACGAATGTTTTATGCTACCCGGCGCGCGGCGTGTCTTGCGGCTTCCAGCGACCATCACAAGATGTCATCTTGTGATGTGGTGTCTCATCAGTCTATCTAGTAGAGGGCCTAGCTACGCTGCGGCTTCCTGTTCATGGTTGCGGTCGTTGGTTCTACCAGCTATGTGCTCCGCCCCGCCTGTCACTGCCACTTAGGCTTTGCAATTCTTTGGTCTATGTCGGTTACCTAGGTTGGCCTTGCGGATTTCGACTTTTCTGATTCTATCCCGCAGGTAAACTTCAAGCAAAGTCCTCTCCATCGCTCTTTGGGTGACTTTGAGCTTTCTTATGAGACCCATAGTGAGCGACTACGTCTCTGTTCCGTACAAAATCACTGGCAACTTACACTGATCGAAGACTTTCTGCTTGAGATACTGCGATGTTTGGGACGAGATGTTACGTAGTCGAGTTGGATTTTACGATTGACCTCCTTCTGGAAGTTGGACCTACCTAGTTAGATGATCTGTCCTTGATAAATATAGTTCTCTTTAACTTCGACTGCAGATTCTCCAACTTTCAATGTTCTGTTTTCGGCATGGTGTTCGTCGTAGCCATGTTAATTTTAGTAGCTACGTGTTTAGGGACTCTGCTGAGGTCGTCGAGGATTGGACCAAGGTCTCTGGCATGGCTACTATACCATCGGTAAATCGAAGGTGAGCGATGTCACTACTATGATGTCGCCACTGACATTGATGCCAAACCTTTCCGGTCCAAAAGCTTGAAGACATCTTTGAATATCTCCATGTCTTACGCTTCACTGCGAATCGGTAGCTTTTGAGTTCTGGTCCTGGATTCGAACTAACATAATGGCGATCTCATACAAACACTTTAACACCTTGCACTGGTAATTAATTTGGGACCTTTGGAGAGGACTCATCACGGTCCAGGTTTCAGGTCAGGAAGATGAGAAAGTGTTTGTTTGTGGCTGGATATCCTCTTCCGTCTTCTGATTAACTTACTGTAGTGTATTATGTGATCTATGGTGCTAAAGCCATTTCAGAAACTGTGGGAACCTGGGAGCAAGACGATTCGTAATGTCTCTCGAAAACAACTTGAAAACATAACTCACAAGTGTGATGGGTCTACAATTCTTCAATAACTTTTTATCGCCCTTTTTGAAGAAGAGAATCGCCACATATATGTACGATTGTGATGTTTGACCGTCTTGTATGACTTTAAATAACTTCTGAAGTGCCCGTAAGATTGATGTACCTACGATCCGCCTTCAGAAGCTTCTGGGGTTACACCCCATCATCACAAGACCCCTTGGTGTGCTTAAGTTGCTTAACAGTTATTCTAATCTCGTGCATTAAGATAATCACAAAATACACTTAGGCACTCCACAAAAATGTATTAAAATAATTGAATTATTCACACGTTATCCACACCTCTCGCTCAAATAGAAACTGAAAAATATATTTTCGTTATGCTCGACGGTTGTTAACAACTTTAATATTTAATTAATTATAGAATTAATTAAATAGTACAGGCATCGTATATTTATGACACACACGCATATAGATAAGATAACTTTGCAATCAGTAAATACTGTATTGCGATTTTTATAGTGATTATGTGATATATATACAATATTTAATAATTTTATTCCATATTTTAGATTAAAAAAATATAGCTAAAAATATTTAGGAAAAGAAAACCAAATTTGAATTATTTTAGTAATTGAATTTTTGGCTAAGCCACATATTTTGAGTGCTAAATAGCTAGAGCTAAGAAAACCGAAGATATTCCAAAAAACTAAGACATTGATGTAGATGTTAAAAAACTCCACTCGGAATTATGTTCTTATGTTGTGAATGCATATCAATAATTATTAGATAACCAGATATATCTATCACAAAGAAATAATGGATATAATAATATGTTTTTCACATTTTAATGTACATAAGTTGATAGCAACGCAGTATGAAATATCGGTTAGAAGTGTACAAATGCAGCCATTTCATTTTATTTTTAAACCTAATTTAATTTTTAGTCGATTGACTTTAAAATAATATCTTCTTATTTAATTTGCATAGTTACGTAATGCTGGATGGTTATCAAGTTACCTATATTATTGTGCGTTTATAATATTTCTGCGATATAAATAAGTCAGTTATGTGAGAAACAAAAATAAATGTCTGGATAGGCTATATATCTAAACCTGCTCTAAATTTGAAATCGCTAGCAATATTATTATTATTTGTTGAGATATGTATGTTACAGATAAACGGCCGAATCAAAGAAGTGAACAATAAATTAAAATTAAAAAAATATTACAAATATTTTTTAATATACATACAACTTTTTTAATTGATCATTCCGCAAGCATTGCCTATAGACTAAATTAAGATATTTAAAAGTAATAAAAGAGAAGAAATGTATATTGAAATATAAGAATTTATCAAATTTACAAACAACGAATAAATCGCGTAATATACACATAGATTAAAATATACAGTCAAATTGATAACCTTCTTCTTCGTAAGTTGGTTAATAAGGAAAATAAAATAATAATGCAATCGGCGGTCTTATCGCTACACATTATACCTTCCAGAAAAGTTATTACTATTTTTTATGCATTGAGGGGTAAATAGAAATTAAAGTAAATGAAAGAAGGAATATTAACCTAACCTTATTAATAAATTAAAATTATTCCTTATAATAAATACTCTTCCACAGGTATATTTAAAGTTTAATCCCATAGGATGGAAGGGCATCTAATCTGTTTAAAATTGTGTAAAGTTTTTTAATTGGCCTACTTGCGAAGCTTGGGCGTTGCATTTAAATTTTGCAAATTAAGCATGTAAAAATATATTGCTTAATAGACGCATGTACTTAGTAATATAAATAATATGTATGTAATTATAGGTATGCAAAGTACAAAAAACTACCCCGAGTAAGTCGTCACAGGGATTCCTTGCCAAGAGCGGCAACATCTCACACTTAAAAAAATACCTACTAACTTATTTTTGCGTTGTAAACACAAGTTTCTTATATACAATTATTAAACTTTTCATATATTGTAGTAATTAATGTAAAATATTTACGCATATTTGCGAGGACGTCTAGTATTTTAATTAAATAAATAAAAGTAAAACTTACATAGTTTACTTAAGTTCTTAACTTACGATATGAAAGTAGAACGTGAAAATGGTTACGCATGAATTTATTACATTTGATATTCCAACCCATAATTCGCTTTTAGCAACTAAGTCGTGTATATAATAATCTACTACTAACAAATTTATTTTAAAATAAGTTTTGTTCAAATAAATTAGTTAGTAGTTAAATTTAAAAATTGATCCCATTATAATATGTAATGCTAAAATTATAGAGTAAGGTACTTAGGTACCTAAGTATTTAATAAATATAAAATTATAGTCATTACTTACCATCAATATCTACTGGGCTTCCTTTTACAGCCACCAACAGCAAAGCAAAGAATGCGAACACAATTACTTTGTACATATTCATATTTCTTCAATAAGATGTACTACAAGTCGCCTGCGTATTCCTAGCGTTGATCGCGGTAATGTATAACCACGCTCGTCTGCTCCCAGGTTTATATAGACGCGTAATGATAAACAACCGCGGGCTTCGGCACGAGTATATGCGTATATTACTCGCTTCTAGTCCTGCTTATATCGGTACAAATGTTACAGTATTAATGTTTTCAGTAGATACTTCACTTTATAGTAAGATTCCAAATCCTTCATAAGATTATTGCTCGACGCTATAGTAGATTGCCGATTTCTGGCTCATATACATATATTCTTATATAAAATATTGAGGCACCGTTTACCGATATGAAAGTTAAAATTCTTATAGACAAATAAGATTGCCGACCCGTTTGCCAAATATAAAAAAAAGAAAAATAAATCTATAGATATTTGAACGGATAGAAAATCAGCTATTTCCACACACACACAGCTTTCCTGTACAAGACCATATATATATGTACTTATTATTTATTTATGTACACACTTACAGTGCTACGGTGTAAAACTCGCTGTTCCTTACCTGTCCCGCGCGCTTATTTCATATTATAGGCCAACTATGATGTTTTGATGACGAAACAGAATAAATAAAAAAAATGTTTATACGTTAACAACTTTCTTGGCTTTCCATACGAAGTTCAAAAACTGATATTATAGGAAGTTAATCTTTACACGTTGTTTCGTTTCAAAATCAAATGAAGCTCCTTAAGTTACGTCCACTACAATTTATAGGTACGACGTATATTAGGGATAAAAAACTTAATTAAATGCCATTACATTTGTAATGGCATTTAATTAGGTTTAGTGATCTAAAAAACTGAATCACCGGCACCTCTCTCTCTCTATGGACTCGTCCAGAAAGGGTTCCGTAGCAGCATTTCAGTATTTCAGTTGACTAAATGAAAGGTAAATTGCCTTTTACGATTTATGACGTATTAAAAAAAACTACTTACTAGATCTCGTTCAAACCAATTTTCGTTGTTAGTTTGCATGGTAATGTACATCGTATATGTATTTTGTTTAGTTTTATCATTCTCTTATTTTAGAAGTTACAGGGGGAGGGGGGTACACTCATTTTACTACTTTGTAAGTGTCTCTCGCGCAAACTATTCAGTTTAGACAAAAATGATATTAGAAACCTCAATATCGTTTTTGAAGACCTATCCATAGATACCACATATGTATGGGTATGATGAATAAAAAAATGAGTTTCAGTTCTATGGATGGGGAACCCCCAAAATTATTGTTCTTTTTCTATTTTTGTGTGAACATCTTAATGCGGGTAACAGAATACATCTACTTACCAAGTTTCAACAGTGCAGCTCTTATAGTTTCGGAAAAAAGTGGCTGTGACATACGGACGGGCAGACAGACAGACATGACGAATCTATAAGGGTTCCGGCTTTTGCCATTTGGCTACGGAACCCCAAAAACGAGCGAGCCTTACTCGGATCCCATATAATCAGATATCTGACATGTAATTGTAACAATCGCAGCAACGAGGGTTTACTGTCGGGGATCTAGAGGGAGATCTTCATAATGAGGACAACAAGGATAAAGCACCAATAAGATATTTTATTTTATACTAATAAACTACTTTCCCAACACATTATTATTCTTTTGCAACATCACTTTTTTAACTGCTGACAATCGTCTATCAAATCATACTTTTTTATATAATCAAACACAATCTAACTTCTGAAATGAAATTAAAAAATCGTTTAATCATTCTGTAACATAAGTGTTACAGAATGATTAGAGTTGTGCAGCTATGACCCGCAAAGTGGGCATAGGTACAATAGGTTAGATTCGAAAAATATACAAATATATAATAATAAAAATACACAAATCACTTCCCCACTAATTAGAGTCATTCAGATAGTCCTGCAAGCTATAGTAACATTTGTCAATAACGTCAAACACATTGTTCAGCTACTTTAAAAGAATGAACAGAGTTTTCTAGCTTCTAACTCTCAAACGAGGTTTTATAGGTAGACTATATCAGGTAATATCCATAAAGTTAGTATACCCTAGGCATACTAAATGTATGGTAATATTATTACATTATCATTCCGTATAATAGAATTCATACGAAATGTATGTGAAGCCTAATATCAATGATGAAACTGGTCGAAGATGTCATCGCAAACACTATGTTGGCAGACAGTACCAACGCCGCGGTACCAACCTGTCGCAAAATGCAAATGTGGCACAATCTCACAACCACCTGTTCGACACCGCGCGCCCTTCCCCATTGTTCAAATCAAATAGCGCGCGCTATCCAGCAAACAAGAAGATATACGTTACACATCAATAACACTATCACTAACACGTGCTGACCACGCGAAATTTTATACTTAGTTTACATTCCGACCATTCTATTAGTGTCGGTAAGTACATCACTGTATCGTAGGGAACTTTACAAACATGCACTTCACAGACTCAAAGAATAATAATAATAATGTCCTCCTAGCTGAATTTCGGCCACGGCGGCCAGTCTCAACAGAGATTAGCCATCTGCGCGGGACATATTATAGTGCTCAAGTGTGTGCGCAAACACAGAAGCACTTTCTATTCCATCACTCTCATGATCCGATGGGACGCCTAGCGACGCGACCGAAAATAGGTCAGGTACAGGACCGAGGGCTTTACGTTGGTATAATACCGCCAACTCCCAGACTTCGGGCTGATGCTGAGAATTTTTTCTTTTTACCGAAAAGTCCCAAAATCACTGTTGGCCCGACCCGGGATTTGAACCCAGGACCTCGTTCTCTGCGGGTGAACATGCTACCGCTAGACCAACGAGGCAGTCAAAAGACTCACAATAATTTATTGGGCACACAATTGTTGGTTTGTGCGGCCGTCGATCCCGAACTAAAGGGTGCGGAGGCGGTAGCAAGATGACCATTGTAACCACTGCGCCACGCTTAAAGTCAAAAAGAAATAATAATAATATTTTTATTAAAACTGACGTGAGGAGCTAACATAATGAAAGACATTAACTCAGGTTCTTATTTTATTTTGGATTCGACCAACAATTTCGACGATTCTTCAGGAAGTCATCTTCAGGGCGAATGCGTCCCGCTCGACCTCGTGAGACGGGACGTGACATCAAATGATGAGTTTTGATGGATACGAGGTGTAAAAACCTATTAGTAATGTCATTTGCTACTGCCACAGGTGCATATGCTGTGCAACATATAACATGAAATGGGATTAGGGTTGAAAGGGGATCAAATTTGGCAAACAGGACAAGATGTATGAAGACCTCGGATTTTGGAGCCCGGAAATGTCAACAGCCATAAGTGTCCTGCGGTCCAAGTCTTTAAAATGTTAAACCCGGGCAACAAAATTAAACTCCGCCCGGATGGTCCCCGGATGGTCCCCGGATGGTCCCCGGATACCCTCTAAGCTAGAATAAATCGGAGAAACCCGGACGGATGGCCACCCTAACTGGGATCGGACCTCGCTTGCAAGTGGTTCCTGCAAACGTAGGTTCCGCGCATTCAATAATCAACAGTGAATAGGTTATTGTGTCCCAAAATGTATACAAGGACTACCTTATATTTATTATTAACCCACTAGGGTTAATATAAAATGTAACACGTATGGGATGTATGGGTCACAAAAATATTGGTAATTTGGATAGAAGACGACCTGCTCGTTGTTATTTTAAAGTTTTATTATCTTTATTATAACTAGTTTATGGTATCTTTAGTTATTTATTCCTTAAGTATGATTAAGGGTCCTTAGTTAATTATATCTCCAAAAACCACACTATACATAAACAATTTTGTTTATCAAGCAACTAAAAAGTGTGTAGGTAGGTAGGTCTACTTTGTAAAACATAACTTGAGTGTGGGAAATACAATTAGGTATGTTTTAGTTAAGTCTAATAATTATCGATTAATACGTTTACGTATTCTCTATCTTAAAACACTTCTAAAGTTAAAAAGACGACTCGCAACGTACGTAAATATCATTTTCAATTTCAATCGAAGCATATCTATATTTATTTGGTATTTTTATACGCAAAGTCCCTAAACTAAGTCCTAAAGAAAATAAGCCTATGATTTTGATCTTCGCTAACGCTTTCCACTGGGAATAATCCTATTTATGAATAAATCATTCAACAAAAATAAATGATAATAAACTGAAAACTAAGCATTTAAATATAGAATCCACACGAAAAGACTGAGCATTTAAATATAGAATCCACACGAAAAGACTGATGGGCCGGTTGTCGTGGTTGGTTTCATTTCACGCCCCAGGTCGTGGGTTCGATTCCCACACAGGAAATATGTGTGCATGAACATGTCTGTTTGACCTTAGTCTGGGTGTAATTAACTACATAAGTATGTATTTACAAAATAAAAGTAGTATATGTAGTAGATCAGTTATTTGGTTTCTATAGTACGAGCTCTGTTTAATTTGGGAACAGATGGCCGTGGTCCCAAAATATTACTATTATTAAAATATGCAGGAACTTTTATTCGGGAAATAACAATTTGTAGATTCATCTAGTAACATTAATACGCTCTGAAGCGTTCGGTGCTTCATCCTTTTTAATTATTTTTAACCTTAACTTGAATTCCTATTTTGAATTTGAACTATCGTCACTACTACCATAAGTATTTTTCTATAATAGAACTTACTTTTTAAGTATCGGACCAATATACGACTATAATGTACTCTCAACTCTGTATATTGGACTTATAGTTATACTTTTAAAATTAACTGTTTCATATTTTGAATTTACCATATTATTTCCAATTTTGTCAGTTTGTCATGTGACATCGAGTGACCTTGGTCCCGAGTGTGAACGAAACCATTGCCAGATGTTACTCGGCCGCAGAAGAAAGAAAGAAAGAGTACAGAACGAAACCAACAGTTCAATAAATAACACACAATGGGTTTTATTGTTACATGTCAATAAATTTTGTTTCCAACAGGAAGCGGCTGATTTCTATAGGTTTTAAATCTGATAACTATTAATATTATTAAAGACGTTTTTTCTTAATATCCGACATAAATGTCACCTACATAAATTAATTGAAGTATAATTATCTAATGTAATATATACACATAAATATATATATACGCATATTTACACAACCTACGCTAAAATAATAATAATAATATCTATGGACAATGTCACACAGATCATCCTAGCCCCAAACTAAGCAAAGCTTGTACTAGGGGTACCAGGCGACGATATACATACTTATATAGATAGATAAATACTTAAATACATAGAAAACATCCATGACTCTGAAACAAATATTCGTGCTCATCACACAAATATTTGCACTTACCGGGATTCGAACCCAGGACCACCAGCTTCGTAGGCAGGAGCACTACCAACTAGGCTACGGTGACCGTCAAACGCTTCTGTTATGTAATACATCCTACTACCTTAAATAGATAATCGCCAACACACTTTATTGTTTTCTTTACTGTATTCTTGCATAACATATTATATAAATGAGGGCTACCGTTTTTGTGCTCACCAGTCGGCGCCACTGTCGCGGAAGGTCCACTATAGCTGATCAAAATCATTGTTATTGTGGACGCGACGAATGTTTTACGAAAAACATTTAAAATCCTGTTAAAGTGTTTCATAAATAGCATGCCGCAGTGTTGTGCAGTCCCCGCACAACACTGCGGCATGCTATTTATGAAACACTTTAACAGGATTTTAAATATTTTTTCAAATATTTATTACAGTCATCGAGCTGTTACTCATTTTGTAATTTATTTAGTTTCAAACCAAAATGTTTAGTTATAATCGCAGTTTTTATTAATAAACAGCGTAACCCGAACAAAAACAGTGTATTTTGACGTTTCGTAGACCTGCCGCGATGCTAGCGCCTCTAGCGGCAAATTGATACGCGGTAGCCCTCATTATCATACTCACTGCATACAAAACTTTTCACGTAGTTATTTAGGAACAAACATAGGTAAATTGCTGTTATTTGACGCTGACGAATATGACCATCCCAGCACATTCCGCAGGGGCCTAGAAGTTTGAGTAGTTACCTACTAGTTCCAAGCGAATATCTACCAGAGAACTCTGTGTACTGTGAACACCATAACACGATTGCCAAAGCATCTGCCCACCACCGTGTTGATTATATCATTACTTGCCAAATGATGAGACAATCCATATAGATGATTTTGTCCACCAGTGTGCGTGTTTCGACTGAGGTATTGTAATATGTAGTTTGGTTTATTCATGTGATATTAATCTAATAAAGTTATTTTATTTATTAAAGTAACCAATGACTAAAAATTGTTAGTAATATATAAGACATATTCTACGTTAGTAAAAATAAAGCTAAGATTTTGTTTACTGGAATGCATGAGAAAGAGTGCAGCAGTGATTCATGTATAGGCAGTCAAATCTGCCTGCGATCATGGCTAGAATGCTGTTAGGGTGGCCACGAATCCTGCTCACCAGGGATGCACAGCAGTCCACTCTGGGTTCAGCAAACATGCCCGACGCGCTACAGAAGCGTGGCAGACCCAAGCCCAACACAACCTTGAACGCGTTGTTGTATTGGATACGAAGAGCGTTGTAAGATTTTTGAGTATATTTAGCCCACAAGGAGCACGTTATAATAATATCAGTAGGTATATATCAAAGCTAGTATTGACTAAAACCGTGCTTCTTTTTCTTTACGTAGGTATAATTTCATTTTAAGTATTTCAATATAACTTACCGCGACTATGAGCTAGTACTTTTTTTTATTTTTAAGAGTTTTTCTACCTATATTATATCTTGGATGGAAGTATATTATTTCAGCTATTATAACATATAAAAAAGTGTCATCATAACTACCCTATTAAACTATGCATTATATTTAAGAGTCCATGTCATACTTACTTATCGTATGGGCACTGATTATTACCCTAGTGTCAGAATTATTTAAGCCGCCCAGTAGGCCTCTGACATGGCTTAACGACTGTTGTCTAATGACTACACCCGGGACCTACAGCTTAACGTGCCCTCCGAGGCACGAAGACGTTTAGAAATTAAACCACTTTGGTGGTCACCCATCTGGGACTGACCGCGAGCCTAGTTGCTTAAACTCGCCGATCGCTTACGGACCGGCGCGGCGAGAGCATCTAGTCATGAGCGCCATTTTTTTTTTTTTTTTTCATAGGGACTAGTCCCTCCCTCTTACCCACCACTGCAACTCCTGTAAGCCAGGATCAACAGTGGCACACAATGAAATGACACTGAGCGGTGAGGCTCAGGCATGTCCCGGGGAATGGCTTTAACTGTCTTGGATCCCGCAACGAATTTAATCAGAAAGAAAAAAAGGAGGATGGGCGCCATGTCATAAATAACATATTAGAAGACATCTTAATACATCAAAATATTGTAGGATATTTGCATATTGTAGGATATCTATATATATACATTCAGTCAAAAAAGTATCAGGAATGGATGATTTGTTTATGGTTCCAAATTCACTTTTTTTTTTGTTGTTGTTAGATTGGCACAACTGTTTACCATTTTGGCGCGGAGTTTGAGTTGCATCTGTTATTTATATTAAATACAGTCCTGGTTTTAGTAATATCATATAATATATGATTATAGTGAGTATTGCGAATTTCATAATGGACAAAAATATCGAACAAGAGTTTGTCCTAAATTTTGCATCGCTAATGGAATTTCGTGTTCGGAGTCACTGAAAATGTTACAGAAGGCTTACGGTGAATCGACTTTATCAAAACCTCGTGCTTATGAGTGGTTGAAAGCGTTCAAAAGCGGTCGAGATGTGATAAAAGATTTGCCTCGCTCTGATAGGCCATCAACGTTTGCAACTGAAGCTAACATCGCAAAAGTGAAGGAAATAGTGACTGAAAATCCTCATTCAACTCTGGGAGAGATAGCCGCCGAACTTTCTGTATCTCACGAGTCGATTCGTACCATTTAAACTAATCATTTGGGTATGAAACATGTTGCCGCTCGGCTAGTCCCAAAAGATCTGAATTTTCGCCAAAAACTCAATCGCATGAAAGGCGCTGAGGACATGGTAGAACGAGTCAATTTCGAAACAACATTCATGAAACGCATTGTTACTGGTGACGAGACGTGGGTTTACGAGTTTGACATGCAAACTAGTCAACAAGCTTCGGAGTGGCGCCTTCCAACTGAACCGAAACCGAATGTTGACTGCTTTCTTTGACTATCGCGGTGTTGTGTACTCTGAATTCTTAATTCTGAATTCTAATAAAGAATATTATTGGAGCATTATGCGGCGTTTAAGAGAGCAAATTCGACGAAAAAGGCCAGACTTGTGGAAAGAAAATTCTTGGATTTTGCACCACGATAATGCGCCTTCGCACAAGGCCATCATTGTGAACGAATTTTTGACCAAACCCTCAACAAATACCATCCAGCAACCACCATATTCACCAGATATGGCTCCAGCGGACTTCTTTATTTTTCATAAACTCCAATTACCACTTCGTGGTACCCGTTTTCAATCGATAGAAGACATAAAGGAGAATTCGCGGCGAGAACTGAACTCAATTCCGAAAGCAGCGTTTCAAAAATGTTTTGATGAATGGATTATTCGTTGGCGTAAGTGTATCGTTTCTGAAGGAGCATACTTTGAAGGTGATAAAATAAATTTGGATGAATAACAAACATTTTGTATATTATTGATCTTTTCCCGGTATTTTCTTGACAGAGTAGTAAATACAATGTTTTTGGGGAGTACTTACTAAATTATGCTTAAACAATTATATGTCAAATGTGAACAATGATCTTGAAATGATTCTTCTGATATGACAGATGTTACGAAAGCATCTTAGAGTGGCAGCACACTAAGTAGTAATAATTACACAGTTCAGAAGATTTTCATGAAATTAGATGTAAAATGTAGTGTTGTGACAAGTAGTAAGGCGCTCGTAGCTAGATACTCTCACCGGTCCGTAAGCGATCGCCGAGGTTAAGTAACCAGGCTCGCGTTCAGTCCATGGATGGGTGACCGCCAAAGTGGTTTAATTTCTGAGCGTCTCCATGCTTCAGAGGGCACGTTAAGCTGTCGGTCTCGGTTGTAGTCATTAGACAACAGTCGATATGTCAGAGGCCTACTTGGCGCTTGAACAACTCTGACACTAGTGTAACCACTGCCCATACTATAAGCAAGCATGAGAGCATTCTTTGAACGACCAATGATAATATACGAGTCCAGAACATTGTACGTCAACTTTGACGTAAAACGTTCAGCTCGCACATTAGTGATAACTGAGATAAGACTAGTCCATGTGAGTCAGTGTCATCGTTGATGACTTAGAAAGTAGGATCTGAGAGGTACTTAATCTTGATGATTCATATATCTAAATGGCAAGATAGCTACTAACTCCAAACAGCGCTATTTAACGCAATAACCAAGCTTACAAAACCACTAACGCTAGATCATTATTTATTATTATTATTTAAAACTTATAAATTGGAAAAATACGTTTCAAGCTTCTGGAACTGTAAATAAAAAAAATATATTTTAATGTCGCGTAATTCCGCGGGCTCGCTCTTGACCTTGATATAAATTTGTTTGTCGTAGGATGACCTGTGACCGCCCGCTCATGTGACAATTAAATAATGATTATAGATTACCGAGCATGCGCCTCGCAATGTATGAATACCTCGGATTTTGGAGCCCGGAAATGTCAACAGCCATAAGTGTCCTGCGGTCCAAGTCTTTAAAATGTTAAACCCGGGCAACAAAATTAAACTCCGCCCGGATGGTCCCCGGATGGTCCCCGGATACCCTCTAAGCTAGAATAAATCGGAGAAACCCGGACGGATGGCCACCCTAACTGGGATCGGACCTCGCTTGCAAGTGGTTCCTGCAAACGTAGGTTCCGCGCATTCAATAATCAACAGTGAATAGGTTATTGTGTCCCAAAATGTATACAAGGACTACCTTATATTTATTATTAACCCACTAGGGTTAATATAAAATGTAACACGTATGGGATGTATGGGTCACAAAAATATTGGTAATTTGGATAGAAGACGACCTGCTCGTTGTTATTTTAAAGTTTTATTATCTTTATTATAACTAGTTTATGGTATCTTTAGTTATTTATTCCTTAAGTATGATTAAGGGTCCTTAGTTAATTATATCTCCAAAAACCACACTATACATAAACAATTTTGTTTATCAAGCAACTAAAAAGTGTGTAGGTAGGTAGGTCTACTTTGTAAAACATAACTTGAGTGTGGGAAATACAATTAGGTATGTTTTAGTTAAGTCTAATAATTATCGATTAATACGTTTACGTATTCTCTATCTTAAAACACTTCTAAAGTTAAAAAGACGACTCGCAACGTACGTAAATATCATTTTCAATTTCAATCGAAGCATATCTATATTTATTTGGTATTTTTATACGCAAAGTCCCTAAACTAAGTCCTAAAGAAAATAAGCCTATGATTTTGATCTTCGCTAACGCTTTCCACTGGGAATAATCCTATTTATGAATAAATCATTCAACAAAAATAAATGATAATAAACTGAAAACTAAGCATTTAAATATAGAATCCACACGAAAAGACTGAGCATTTAAATATAGAATCCACACGAAAAGACTGATGGGCCGGTTGTCGTGGTTGGTTTCATTTCACGCCCCAGGTCGTGGGTTCGATTCCCACACAGGAAATATGTGTGCATGAACATGTCTGTTTGACCTTAGTCTGGGTGTAATTAACTACATAAGTATGTATTTACAAAATAAAAGTAGTATATGTAGTAGATCAGTTATTTGGTTTCTATAGTACGAGCTCTGTTTAATTTGGGAACAGATGGCCGTGGTCCCAAAATATTACTATTATTAAAATATGCAGGAACTTTTATTCGGGAAATAACAATTTGTAGATTCATCTAGTAACATTAATACGCTCTGAAGCGTTCGGTGCTTCATCCTTTTTAATTATTTTTAACCTTAACTTGAATTCCTATTTTGAATTTGAACTATCGTCACTACTACCATAAGTATTTTTCTATAATAGAACTTACTTTTTAAGTATCGGACCAATATACGACTATAATGTACTCTCAACTCTGTATATTGGACTTATAGTTATACTTTTAAAATTAACTGTTTCATATTTTGAATTTACCATATTATTTCCAATTTTGTCAGTTTGTCATGTGACATCGAGTGACCTTGGTCCCGAGTGTGAACGAAACCATTGCCAGATGTTACTCGGCCGCAGAAGAAAGAAAGAAAGAGTACAGAACGAAACCAACAGTTCAATAAATAACACACAATGGGTTTTATTGTTACATGTCAATAAATTTTGTTTCCAACAGGAAGCGGCTGATTTCTATAGGTTTTAAATCTGATAACTATTAATATTATTAAAGACGTTTTTTCTTAATATCCGACATAAATGTCACCTACATAAATTAATTGAAGTATAATTATCTAATGTAATATATACACATAAATATATATATACGCATATTTACACAACCTACGCTAAAATAATAATAATAATATCTATGGACAATGTCACACAGATCATCCTAGCCCCAAACTAAGCAAAGCTTGTACTAGGGGTACCAGGCGACGATATACATACTTATATAGATAGATAAATACTTAAATACATAGAAAACATCCATGACTCTGAAACAAATATTCGTGCTCATCACACAAATATTTGCACTTACCGGGATTCGAACCCAGGACCACCAGCTTCGTAGGCAGGAGCACTACCAACTAGGCTACGGTGACCGTCAAACGCTTCTGTTATGTAATACATCCTACTACCTTAAATAGATAATCGCCAACACACTTTATTGTTTTCTTTACTGTATTCTTGCATAACATATTATATAAATGAGGGCTACCGTTTTTGTGCTCACCAGTCGGCGCCACTGTCGCGGAAGGTCCACTATAGCTGATCAAAATCATTGTTATTGTGGACGCGACGAATGTTTTTACGAAAAACATTTAAAATCCTGTTAAAGTGTTTCATAAATAGCATGCCGCAGTGTTGTGCAGTCCCCGCACAACACTGCGGCATGCTATTTATGAAACACTTTAACAGGATTTTAAATATTTTTTCAAATATTTATTACAGTCATCGAGCTGTTACTCATTTTGTAATTTATTTAGTTTCAAACCAAAATGTTTAGTTATAATCGCAGTTTTTATTAATAAACAGCGTAACCCGAACAAAAACAGTGTATTTTGACGTTTCGTAGACCTGCCGCGATGCTAGCGCCTCTAGCGGCAAATTGATACGCGGTAGCCCTCATTATCATACTCACTGCATACAAAACTTTTCACGTAGTTATTTAGGAACAAACATAGGTAATTTTTTTTTTTTTTTTTTTTTTTTTTTTTTTTTTTTTTTTTTTTTTTTTTTTTGGTACCATGGGTACTTTTAACAATACATAAATACATACATATATATATATATAAGGCAGGTCATAGGAAAATAAGATAAACAGTAATTTAACGTTAAAGAGAAAGATAATAACTCTTCACCATTTTCTTAAAAATGTCCAGTGACTGAGCACCTCTCACTGTCTCTGGCAAAGCATTCCACAATCGGGCAGCTTGTACGGAAAAGGAATGATCTAAAAATTTTGTGGAGTGCATTGGTATCTTGATTCGTAAATTTTTCGATGATCTCAGCAACCTCGAATGTGTCTCGTGGAGGAACTCAAAACGTTCTTTTAAGTAAGTCGGAGTAGCTGGGTTGAACAGTATACTATATAGAAGAGAAACAATGTGAGCATTCCGGCGAAGTCGTATAGGTAACCACTTGAGTTTTGCACGAAATTCGGAAACATGATCATATTTACGCAAACCAAATATGAATCGAATACAGAAATTTTGGAGCCTCTCAAGTTTGTTTAATTGGTCCTCCGTGATATCGAGATAGCTGGCATCAGCGTAGTCTAAAATCGGTAGGAGAAGGGAATGGGCTAGCGCAATCTTGGTGGTGGTCGGCAAAAAATTACGAAGTCGTCTAAGTGACCCAGCGGAAGCAAACATTTTTCGACTAACTTCTTTAACCTGTGGGCCCCAGGATAACGTGGTATCGATATGTATACCAAGGTTTTTTACCGTCTTCGAGAGCGGTATGACTGAACCATTAAAGCGCACCTGTGGTACAAGCGACCAGTCTACCATAGAAATCTTTCTGGAGCTACCAACAACAATGACTTGCGTTTTAGATGTGTTGATTTGCAGTCCATAAGACCTAGCCCAGCTACTTATTTGACATAAATCGGTATTAATATTATCAATGGCTTCGTGAAGCTCTACAAGTGGTGCTTTTGAATAAATTTGAAGATCATCTGCGTAAAGGTGGTAGGATGAAATAAGTTGATTGGATATGGAATTTATGAAAATTGCAAAAAGTAACGGAGATAGAACGCCACCCTGAGGCACACCAACATCTGTATTGCACCACGAAGAGTAGCAGTCATCAATACGTATACGTTGCCGGCGGCCAGACAGGTAATTACGAAACCAGTCAATTGCCGTTGGAGATATGTTAGTAGAGCAGAGTATACCTATCAAAATATCGTGATCGACGGTGTTAAATGCATTACTGAAATCGAGTAATGCTAACACCGTCAGATCACCTTCCTCCATGCCTGACCTAATATCCTCCGTAATATGAATCAAAGCGGTCGTGGTACTATGACCAGGACGGAAGCCGGATTGGACAGGATTCAGGAGATTATTTTTGCATAAAAAGGAGTTCAATTGGTTATGAATAAGGCGTTCTAGGACTTTGGAGAGGAATGGCAGTATGGAGATAGGACGGTACTCGGAAAAGGAACTTGGATTGGATTTTTTTGGTAACGGGGTTATTTGGCCATCTTTCCATGCTGATGGAAAGGCCCCATGGGATAGGGAAAAATTAAGGATATGGCATACGACAGGGAGGATTTCATCAAGGATGGGAATGATCATATTACGACTGATACTGTCAGTTCCTACGGCATTGGATGTTATTGACAGTATACTCTTCCTAACATCACAAGCCGACAATTGATTAAAGATAAACTGAGAGTATTTGGGGATAGGTAGCGATGAAAGATAATTTAATGTATTAATTTTAAGTGCCCTATCAAAATTGGACGACGCAGTAAAATGTTTATTGAGTAAATTGACATCTAAGTCTTTAGGAATTGCATTTTGCCGAGACTTTCCAATCCCCATTGAGTTTAGAAATTTCCATACTTTAGCGGGATCACCATTTTGTACAGAGTTGTGAATGTGCTGGCGTTGTGCATTCCTACACACCTTGTTGCAGTGATTTCGTAAAAAGACATATTTGTCACGGTTCAAATCCGTTGGCCGACCTTTGTATTTTGATTTTGCCGCGATTTTTTTGTTTTGGAGAGCTTTAATTTCGTCAGATAGCCAAGGAGCAGGTAGGTGTTTTAATTTAATAGGCCGTATTGGAGCATGCTTGTCGTACAACTGTAGGTATTGTAATATGTAGTTTGGTTTATTCATGTGATATTAATCTAATAAAGTTATTTTATTTATTAAAGTAACCAATGACTAAAAATTGTTAGTAATATATAAGACATATTCTACGTTAGTAAAAATAAAGCTAAGATTTTGTTTACTGGAATGCATGAGAAAGAGTGCAGCAGTGATTCATGTATAGGCAGTCAAATCTGCCTGCGATCATGGCTAGAATGCTGTTAGGGTGGCCACGAATCCTGCTCACCAGGGATGCACAGCAGTCCACTCTGGGTTCAGCAAACATGCCCGACGCGCTACAGAAGCGTGGCAGACCCAAGCCCAACACCACCTTGAACGCGTTGTTGTATTGGATACGAAGAGCGTTGTAAGATTTTTGAGTATATTTAGCCCACAAGGAGCACGTTATAATAATATCAGTAGGTATATATCAAAGCTAGTATTGACTAAAACCGTGCTTCTTTTTCTTTACGTAGGTATAATTTCATTTTAAGTATTTCAATATAACTTACCGCGACTATGAGCTAGTACTTTTTTTTATTTTTAAGAGTTTTTCTACCTATATTATATCTTGGATGGAAGTATATTATTTCAGCTATTATAACATATAAAAAAGTGTCATCATAACTACCCTATTAAACTATGCATTATATTTAAGAGTCCATGTCATACTTACTTATCGTATGGGCACTGATTATTACCCTAGTGTCAGAATTATTTAAGCCGCCCAGTAGGCCTCTGACATGGCTTAACGACTGTTGTCTAATGACTACACCCGGGACCTACAGCTTAACGTGCCCTCCGAGGCACGAAGACGTTTAGAAATTAAACCACTTTGGTGGTCACCCATCTGGGACTGACCGCGAGCCTAGTTGCTTAAACTCGCCGATCGCTTACGGACCGGCGCGGCGAGAGCATCTAGTCATGAGCGCCATTTTTTTTTTTTTTTTTTTCATAGGGACTAGTCCCTCCCTCTTACCCACCACTGCAACTCCTGTAAGCCAGGATCAACAGTGGCACACAATGAAATGACACTGAGCGGTGAGGCTCAGGCATGTCCCGGGGAATGGCTTTAACTGTCTTGGATCCCGCAACGAATTTAATCAGAAAGAAAAAAAGGAGGATGGGCGCCATGTCATAAATAACATATTAGAAGACATCTTAATACATCAAAATATTGTAGGATATTTGCATATTGTAGGATATCTATATATATACATTCAGTCAAAAAAGTATCAGGAATGGATGATTTGTTTATGGTTCCAAATTCACTTTTTTTTTTGTTGTTGTTAGATTGGCACAACTGTTTACCATTTTGGCGCGGAGTTTGAGTTGCATCTGTTATTTATATTAAATACAGTCCTGGTTTTAGTAATATCATATAATATATGATTATAGTGAGTATTGCGAATTTCATAATGGACAAAAATATCGAACAAGAGTTTGTCCTAAATTTTGCATCGCTAATGGAATTTCGTGTTCGGAGTCACTGAAAATGTTACAGAAGGCTTACGGTGAATCGACTTTATCAAAACCTCGTGCTTATGAGTGGTTGAAAGCGTTCAAAAGCGGTCGAGATGTGATAAAAGATTTGCCTCGCTCTGATAGGCCATCAACGTTTGCAACTGAAGCTAACATCGCAAAAGTGAAGGAAATAGTGACTGAAAATCCTCATTCAACTCTGGGAGAGATAGCCGCCGAACTTTCTGTATCTCACGAGTCGATTCGTACCATTTAAACTAATCATTTGGGTATGAAACATGTTGCCGCTCGGCTAGTCCCAAAAGATCTGAATTTTCGCCAAAAACTCAATCGCATGAAAGGCGCTGAGGACATGGTAGAACGAGTCAATTTCGAAACAACATTCATGAAACGCATTGTTACTGGTGACGAGACGTGGGTTTACGAGTTTGACATGCAAACTAGTCAACAAGCTTCGGAGTGGCGCCTTCCAACTGAACCGAAACCGAATGTTGACTGCTTTCTTTGACTATCGCGGTGTTGTGTACTCTGAATTCTTAATTCTGAATTCTAATAAAGAATATTATTGGAGCATTATGCGGCGTTTAAGAGAGCAAATTCGACGAAAAAGGCCAGACTTGTGGAAAGAAAATTCTTGGATTTTGCACCACGATAATGCGCCTTCGCACAAGGCCATCATTGTGAACGAATTTTTGACCAAACCCTCAACAAATACCATCCAGCAACCACCATATTCACCAGATATGGCTCCAGCGGACTTCTTTATTTTTCATAAACTCCAATTACCACTTCGTGGTACCCGTGTTCAATCGGTAGAAGACATAAAGGAGAATTCGCGGCGAGAACTGAACTCAATTCCGAAAGCAGCGTTTCAAAAATGTTTTGATGAATGGATTATTCGTTGGCGTAAGTGTATCGTTTCTGAAGGAGCATACTTTGAAGGTGATAAAATAAATTTGGATGAATAACAAACATTTTGTATATTATTGATCTTTTCCCGGTATTTTCTTGACAGAGTAGTAAATACAATGTTTTTGGGGAGTACTTACTAAATTATGCTTAAACAATTATATGTCAAATGTGAACAATGATCTTGAAATGATTCTTCTGATATGACAGATGTTACGAAAGCATCTTAGAGTGGCAGCACACTAAGTAGTAATAATTACACAGTTCAGAAGATTTTCATGAAATTAGATGTAAAATGTAGTGTTGTGACAAGTAGTAAGGCGCTCGTAGCTAGATACTCTCACCGGTCCGTAAGCGATCGCCGAGGTTAAGTAACCAGGCTCGCGTTCAGTCCATGGATGGGTGACCGCCAAAGTGGTTTAATTTCTGAGCGTCTCCATGCTTCAGAGGGCACGTTAAGCTGTCGGTCTCGGTTGTAGTCATTAGACAACAGTCGATATGTCAGAGGCCTACTTGGCGCTTGAACAACTCTGACACTAGTGTAACCACTGCCCATACTATAAGCAAGCATGAGAGCATTCTTTGAACGACCAATGATAATATACGAGTCCAGAACATTGTACGTCAACTTTGACGTAAAACGTTCAGCTCGCACATTAGTGATAACTGAGATAAGACTAGTCCATGTGAGTCAGTGTCATCGTTGATGACTTAGAAAGTAGGATCTGAGAGGTACTTAATCTTGATGATTCATATATCTAAATGGCAAGATAGCTACTAACTCCAAACAGCGCTATTTAACGCAATAACCAAGCTTACAAAACCACTAACGCTAGATCATTATTTATTATTATTATTTAAAACTTATAAATTGGAAAAATACGTTTCAAGCTTCTGGAACTGTAAATAAAAAAAATATATTTTAATGTCGCGTAATTCCGCGGGCTCGCTCTTGACCTTGATATAAATTTGTTTGTCGTAGGATGACCTGTGACCGCCCGCTCATGTGACAATTAAATAATGATTATAGATTACCGAGCATGCGCCTCGCAATATTGTTCCGGGAATTGGATGGTATCAAATTTCGCAACAGTGAGTAAACATGCCCGTTGGGTCTTTTTATCGAATACGGTATCTAGGTACAGTTAGTATGCATGCAGCTTTAGATTGAGCCATTACAGGTATTTTTATAAGCGCCAAAATTCTTTTTCAAAATTAGGTCATGGCTTTTAGATTGGCCTTCCTCCGTTTTCTCTCTGTGTTGCTGAGAACACAAAGGTGGAATTTAACTACTGAAGCTTTAGTTTGTTTTCAAATAAGTTTAAGAAGAATTTGTTTTTTCTTGGTTTTTATCGACGATAATGCTGGTGTTCCTCAATCAGCACATTTGTTATTATTCTTATATTTTACGAGTAGGTCGTCATCACACCTACATTCTTAATACGCATAACATGCGTAATCTTATTTTACTTTAACGTAAGATTGATTTAAGAACGTAATATTTATTTAAGAAGACAATAATTAAGAAATTTTAGTTTAAAGATGTTTATTTATATTTGCTGTGAACATAATTGTATTGCAAAAAAGACCTCTTTATAATTGTATCATAAATTTGTGTTCCAGGTAAATAGTGTGTTTTCCATGTAGCTCTAAAGGCATTAGATACAAGAGTACCCACGTATTACAAATTCTAAAACTTCTTCACAAAAAATTGAGAAGCTGATTTGTCAATCCGTTTGGTCAAGATTAATAATTATTTTCGACAATTAATATACACATGTTTTCATCTTATAATTCGGTAAACATATACATGTACACATACATAAACTATACATGAATTATACATAATTTTAGTCTTGGGTCCGTTTTCGTGCATAGATATATAAATATTAACGCCCTAACTAAATAAGAAGGTAAGTCATATCTGGACTTACTAATATTTTGGTAATATTCGTTAATTCGAATACCTATGTTACACGCACGGTATTTCAATTGTTTTTTCATTAAGACTCTGCCTTCTGAACCAAGACTAGGCAGAGCCTGTACTATGCAATCAGACAACTCAAATTCTTTCACATTTCGAAATACATATGTACATACTTATTATAGATAAATTACAACCAAACACAGAACAAATAATTGTGCTCATTTCACAAAGATTTGTCCTCATCAAACCCACGAATTTTAGTTTAGCAGTCAGGATCACTAACCACATGTCCCAATTTTAAATCCCAATTACTGTTAACGCTGGTACGCAATATGGTGGTATTCAGAAATTCTCTTATTCCATAATTCAATTTATTTATAAATAAAAAGGCATTGCTTTACATATTTTTAGTTTTAATTTAACGTGTCGTGTGACCTTTAAGAGTCGTCATTTGAGTCGAGTTGAAATGTTACGAGCCGTGAGCATATTAGAAAATGATACTATTCAACAAGTCGATGCTGGGGGCCAACACACCAGGCAAACCAAAATATTATGGTTGTGGTTACGTTATCCGAGTACTACGCAGATCAGGATCGATACAAATGATCGCCAGAAG
The DNA here is from genome assembly GCA_951640165.1 of Pseudoips prasinana. Classification (NCBI taxonomy): domain Eukaryota; kingdom Metazoa; phylum Arthropoda; class Insecta; order Lepidoptera; family Nolidae; genus Pseudoips; species Pseudoips prasinana. The sequence continues at coordinate 19,479,832 of OX621234.1, read as the reverse complement.
AAGACTCAATATCACAGCAATGCAAACAATACAAACGCTCCAGGAGAACCACCAGCTGCTGGTAAACGACCAAATCGTGCGAAGGAGATTGCAAGAAGATGGTCTTCATGGACCGCTACGTGTTCCAGCATTGCGGCGTCGCAATCGCGGTGGGTGGCTTGGGTGGTTTTCACCGATGAGTCCCGGTTTGAGTTTCCAATGGTTTCACGAAGAACGCATTTGGAGAACTCCAGAAAGAGTTAGCCGTCTATGGCTACTAAGGCGGGACAATCATGGTGAGGGCACGAATTCGTCTTGGCGGACGAACCCAACTCGTATCGGCCTCCCAGGCCAGGTATTCTCCCAGCGTTTGCTAGGCAGAGTCCAGGTCGCTTTCGCAATGGTAACAATGTGTAGTCGCTTCTCGGCCAATCCGGCACAGATGCTCACCGAAACACGGACACGGGGTTCGGTGAGTATCTGAGTCAGTCTGTAGGTTCGTAACTGCCTTTCCTTCCCACCCAGGCCTCGAGATGAGGCAGGATAGCACCGACGGCACGTTGACACGCGTTCAGGTGCAGTTCTAGCCGTGCGCGCACTGTGTTAGTAGGCGCCGGTATGCATCCCGTCTATACTAAGTATAGACGGGATGCATACTTACCTATATCTTATTCACCTGTCTGGATGTAAACCATGACCTATATTTTTTACTCAATACCATCTGTGTTTTTTACTAATATCTATCAGAAACTGTACGATTTCTTCGTTCTTTAAAAACCGATTTTGACGATTATTTTTATATCATATAGGAATATTGGAGAGGAAATGCTTTCGGAATGGGCTCATATACATATATATTTGGTTCAAATCGGTTATTAGAAAGAATAGTCTTTAAAATCGGTTTTATGTTTTGAACCGACCTTAAAATAAGGTTTGGTAAATACTTGCTTTTCACGCCGCAGGTCGTGGGTTCGGTTCCCACCCAGTACAGATATTTGTGTGCATGTCTGTTTGTTCTGAGTCTAGGTGTAATTATCTATGTATTTACAAAAGAAAAGTAGTAGGTATAATATGTATACTACATATACCTATCATACCACATATACATAGCCAGTTACCTGGTTCCACAAGTAAGCTCTGCTTAGTTTGGGATCAGATGACCGTCTGTGGATATTATTATTATTTCGATTTATTTTTGTTATTTTTAAAAGTAACGCTTGCACTAGTCGCGGGGTACTTTACAAACACATAATAGACGAACGACAAAAATTACATCTATACTATTTATGGTTCACATAAATAGTTGTCCGGCGCGGGACTCGAACCCGTGACACGTAGCGACTAGGCTTATGCAGTCAATATTCCCACATCATTAGATGTCGGTGCTGTTTTTTAAACAGTAATTATGTGAAAGATAATTATGATTGATTGTAAATGAATAAAATAGCCTATTTGAAATTAGGGCAAAATCAATGTTTGGTAAACACATGTGACTACTTGAAACTTACTAAAACTGCCAGACATAGCCTATTTTCTTGTAATTTGAAGACTAAGATTTAAATCGTTTCAGTTTTGTTGGAAGAAATACCAAATCTCTATAATATGCATATATTTTTTTTTACACGTATGCGTAGAAAACGTGTCAGTCCTTGCACTAGGGATTCCTCTTAGCTCGCTGCTTACCTAGAAATCTTAAGTATGCTATTCGACAAAAGAAAAACAAATAACATCAATTCCACGACCTAATTTAAAAATAAAATAAAAGATTTTCGTAAGTAAATTATTCTGAGAAGTAGTAATAGTTCAAGTACAGAGAACATGGTTATCGAACGTACCAAATCAACGGCATTGTTTTGTTGACGGCATCGAAGATAAAATATGCCAAAATACAACGTTGTAAAACTCTGATACTATAATGGAACAATAATAATAATGATAAGTACAGACGCTAGCACATCAAGCTACCCCAATCTGTCAAATTTCTCAATTGAAAGTGAACCTTATGGTTTTGTAATAAAGTTGAAAATGTAGAAATTTGACAGATTGGGACAGCTGGATGTGCTGGCGTCTGTACCTACATATATTTTGATGTCTCATCATGTGAAGTGGTGATTGTTATAAAATATTCTTAGGCATGTTTTAAACTTCGGGAAATAATATTTAATTATCCCTTTGATTATTAGACTATGAGACTATACCTACCGAACCGAAAATGAACCGTAGTACCTACATCTTTGTTTATAATGCTTATATATTAATATGCGTATTTACCATCAGCCTGTAATTGTCCACTCCTGGACATAGGCCTCCTCCAAACAATCTGTAACTTAGCCATTTGGAGGGGTTTGCCTCACGCTTGGCATGCGAATTGTTGACCGCAGTTATGGGGTAGCTATTACATAGGTGGCGCTGCTGCCCGACTGCCTTCTGTATCCCGTAGTCGCCTTTTACGACACCCATGGGATGACATGGGATGGCCCTGTTATTATTTCTTGGCTGGAAACTTCACGGCTCAATATGCGTATACATCCTCGTTCTTGGCGCCGACTTTCATTCTTTCTTTTGGTGAACAGCTATTAATAGTTGATAAATAATATATAGACTGAACAATATACTTAAATTTACTTCAGATCTAATTGTTTTCGCTACTAGTTATAATTAAAGTCACAAATATTTATGTGTCATTAATCAAAATCAAAGGTAAAAGCTTTGATAATCAGTAGTTTAGAGCAAATGTTTAGTTGAGAAGCATATACCTACTTATTAATAACTATCTATACAAACTGTATTATCAGATAGCCTGATGCTCAAATCCGTCCGTAAGCGATTGGCGAGATTAAAGCAATGAGGCAGTACTATGGAGATCGCCAAAGTGGTTTAATTTCTGAGCGTCTCCGTGCTGCGGAGGCACGTTAAGCTGTCAGTCGGCCCCGGAGCCATTGTGCAACAGTCGTTAAGCCATTTCAGAGGCCTACTGGGCGGCTTAAACAAGTCTGACACTAGGATAACCACTGCACATACGATAACTAGTAACGCTGACGTGAGTTAAAATCAAGCATTTTAACTTATTTCAGCTTTATTAATAATACAGTTGGAAGTAAAGAAAGAAGTAATTACAAATATTGGTATTTAAACAGGGGTTCTAAGTGACTTTTAAAGTAAATTTCATTTGTCATGATTCCTTTTTATAACTGCAAGAACCTCCTTGCCTTGATGTATTTATTAATGACAGTAAGTCATATATCTTTTTACGTTTACTTTTCGTTCTCAAAAAGCACGACGCGCCATTACAGTGGACCGGATTTTGAATATAGTGAACTTAGGCCTATGCTGAAAGTATATGCAAATTTATTTTTGTGGATAATGAATAAGTGTAATATAATAACACACAATAGGTTTCAGTGCAATTTTTTGGCGTAACTTTACGATTTCGTGAAAAGTGCTAGAACAAACGTTGGTGAGCGCAATTAAGGCTGAAAAAATTCATACGGGCAGATAAAGGTGCGCTAATCAATGTTTGTTCTCCACTATATTCAAAATCCGGTCCACCGTGTTCCCGTACAATATAAATAAACTTGTGTGGCCGTCATTTCTTTTGAGCGACTTAACAAACATGCAATTTACGGTCATAAATCACAGCCAGACTGAGGACGGTGGAAGGGAATCGAACCCGAAACACCAAGGCGCTGATGTAGTAACGAGGCGACAACCGTACCACTGCACCACAAGTGCAAAGATTGTGGACGTGGCCTTGGAAGCTTTATGGATACTACTGTTGCACGGATAAAAGAGGTAAGCTTGGAGAGTGAACCTCGATCAGGGTCATTACTAACTAGTAAATGCATGAGAGGTTCAGTTTTTAGGTACATCTTTGCAACTGTCGTTCTACTTCAAACGCGACGTCGGTCATCCGATGGAGAATTAAGGACGCCAACACATGTTGACCATCATTTTGTATACCTGTTATGGCCCAAGTGAGAAATTGGGCATTGTACATAATGCCCGGTCATTATTAACAATTCCCAATATGATGAGCAATTTGATCAGAATTATTCAAATAATCAAATTGGCCGGGCATTATACATATTGTCCATCACCTTTTGGGTAGAGTAATACAAACACATAATTACAATTTTTTATTGTTATTGTCATTTAACTTAAAATAAACTAAATATTAAACCATTTAAATAATCAGACTCATTATTTGGATTCATTATCAAGGACTTCTACATAAAAAAATACTAGATTTCATATTTAAAGCTTAAGTAAAGTCTAGAGAAATTATAAGTTAAGCCACATATTTCTTTATTCGCCACGTGACCAAATTTCTCACTATGAGAAAATGAAAATCAGATAGCCTCTAATAAAGTAATTCGTCTTTTTTACAACATCAACAAAATTTTCTATAGAATGCACCGTAAGTAAAGATCAACAATTATCTTAACTTGTACTTCTTAATACAATGCAACCTAATTTACTAAATCAAGGAAATTATTTGGGTTAGGTTAGGTTATGTGACCATCTAGCGCTAGATACACTATTGTTGGTGAAGATTGGTGGAAGTTTTCAAAAATACCATTTTTTGGAGCTTTGTAAATTTTTCAGGTGACATACAATGCAACACTAAACAAAAACAATTGGGCTTGAAGTCCACCGCACGAGCCGCATGCTAAATGGCTCCCTCCCCGCCCTCACACCACGTCATATTTAGCTTTATTATCAAATTGCCCAATTATCATGTAGCAATATAATAATGACCGTGCAATGTGATAAATAATGAAGTTAAGATAGTATATTAGTCACTTAGCCCGATAGAGCTAGACATTATTCATAAAACCCGTACATTATGTATGATGCCCGCATTAATCACCTGGTCCATAACATACCTACTGTATTTATTGTGGTATACAATAATACAGTAGCTTTAAATAATTCATTTAAAGCAGACTAAATAGTTTTAAGTGCTATATCTAATAGTAGTAGGTATACTACTATTAGATATAGCACTTAAAACTTTAGTCTGCTTTAAATGAATTAATTAAAATACATTTCGTTCAAACTCAGTAAAAAAATGTTTTGTAGGAAAAACAATATTCAACATAGAGATATAAAAGACTGATAATAGGGGAGATGGGGGCAACGTAGGGTACTAAACGTTTAAACATCCCTAAAAACTACATTTATGTGATTAAATTAAAAGTTTTAACTTAGAATCATAGCTTCATTCATTACAAATAACTTTCAACTACTTAAATACATTTATGTTGATAACTTACGTTATCAACATAAATGTATGCATTTATGTTGATAACGTAATTAATCTACGAGATGTGAATACTTAAACGAAAAAAGGCATTTGACCCGCTATGCCCCGTGCATAGGGGTAAAGTGGGGTCTCCTATGGGGCAATGTGGGGTGGTTATAATAAGGTACGAAACACAACTTCAATCGAAAGTTTTGTTTCTTAGAGACACAACGACAGTTTAAAATATATATAAAATAACTATAGCACTTCAGCATAACAAATTCAGTACAAATCAGAATAAACTTCTCTTTATTATTATTATTATTATTCTAAGTTAAAGAAATCAGAGATCACACAAAAAACTTTGGCAGGTTTCTTTAATTAAACTTAAACACTAAAAATCGAAATACAGAACTTTGGTACAGTTAAGTAATGAGTTATGGTTAACTATAAAGTCCTTTAAACTATAATCTCCTTTAAAACTTCAATTAAAATAACAAAAATCAACGTAAATCTGCTAACTTAAATATTTAGACTTTCAAAAAAACCTTTTTAATAATTTTAATATTTTACAAAATTAGTTTTCAACGCATAATGCACATAAATGAGTAGCCTCTTCATCTTTTTCATCCTCCCCAGCACAAGAGTAGTGTGCCCATCGAGAACATCTTAGACAACGTATCCATCCCTCGGTTGATTCTGACCACAAGTAACCACAATAGATACATTCAGCATCGTCATCACCCTTTTCAGAGCTTGCTTCTTTAGGCATCAAGCCTTTCTTTTTGACAACCTTTCTCTTCTTCTGCTCGATGGATTTTAATTTCAAATCTTTAGCTACCCTCTTTTTCTTTTTTTTTAGTTCTGCGGCCTTTTTTATGGCTAGAAGTTCGTTTTTGTACGGTGATTCTGTGATGATTGCTGTTTTCCCTCGTTGCTTACTAACTCTTCTACTTGTTCTGTTTTCTTTAGGCACTGGCATTATTTGTTCTGGAGTTGTTGCAAAGCTCGATGGCCTATCGACCATCCAAGAACAACCAGGTTGTGGAGAAGGTTGCCTAGGGGGGCTTTGTATGTACCTATCCCGTTGTGGTATTTGCGTTGGTGGTGTCTTGTTACCAGTCAAAATTTCTTGAAGTGGTTGTCTAGGTGGCGTTTTGAAACCACGTTCGTCTTCTGCGAAATGGCTGCGGTCACTAAAGGCACCTCAGCAGGCTCAGGATTATCTGTAGTGTCCGCGGGTGCAAAATCTGCGTCAGTGAAAATATCCTTGTTTATAGGCCATATACCTGTGGCTCTGAATGCATTAATAGCAGTCGACATTGTTGCTGCAGATATATAAGCTTTTCCGAATAGTCCAGCTGTCTGAAATTGTGTCACCACACGTCCGGGATGGCACCGCAACCAATTCTTTATTTCGCTGGAATAATATGTGCTTACAGGTCTCATGAACCCAACATCCAGCGGTTGGAGTCTATGTGTGCAGTGAGGTGGAAAGCACAATAATATAACACCATTTTCGCGAGCCAAATCAATGACCTCTAGAGATTTAACGTGTGTTGCATGACCGTCTAGCAATAAAAGGGCTGGATTATCTTTAGTGGAATGCGACCACTCAATGAATCTCTTGAGCCAGAGGACAAACAAGGGACCCTGATTCCACCCAGATTCGTGGCATTCTCCCCAAGACCCAGTTGGTGCCCCATCAAGTAACTCCGGTTTCATACGCTTCCTTGGAAATATGAACATTGGCGCCATATCGTTGCCAACTGCGCTGAAGCAGAGAATTGTGGTCATTAGTTTTCCCCTTTCTGCGGAGGTCAGTGTTCCTACCTGTCTTTTGCCACAGGTAGCAAGGACTTTAGATTGACTTTTGGGCACTGTAGACACACCTGTCTCGTCAACATTGAAAATTCTTTGTGGAGTAAGCTTATGTTCATCGTAAACTTTTTCTAAAAGTTGGAAAAATCTTGCAACTGCTACTCTATTGAACCCCATAGCTCTAGCTGCTGATGTTGGTTCAGGTTTTCTGTAACTAATATCTGGATGTCTTTTAAGAAATCCTTTTAACCAATCTATACCAGCCAAACCGCTCTCTGAATCAAATTTATGAGGAATTCCATTTTTTTGGGCCACTTCAAACGCAAGTTTCCGCAGGTCACGTGAAGTCAGTCCATGAAACCGTGCTTCCATCAGTTTTATGTAATCAATTAATTCTCTCTCTTGATCGGGAGAAAACACTCTTTGGAAATGGCCCAGTTTCTTTCGAAAGATGCTGTCGTCTGGATTGCCCCGATATTTAGAAACATATCGTTCTAATGTTGTTTGTGGTACCTTGTGCATATTTGCTGCTTTCCTGTAGCCCATTTCTCCGGACACCACACTGTGTACAGCTTGTTTCATGGCTTCCATAGACCATGAATGTTGTTCAGTCTTTCTCTTGTATGTGCGGACCATAGTGGCTAAAAAGGTAAAAAAATAAATAGATTACAACTTAAAAATCTTTAAAACGGGGCAAAGTGGGTCACTTTCTTGAATCTAAAATTGGGGCATAGTGGTGTACCTCACTTTGCCCCAGGCGCCATACCCCACTATGTCCCACCGGCTCGTTCAAAATTATTACACAAACTAACGGCATCTTCCCTGTGATTCAATGACCTTGTGCTTTTTGATTAAGAAATCCGGAAGGATACTGATTCAAAATAAACAATAACACACGACAGTATACGAGTACGTTTTAGAAAGAATTGCTGTTCAATTTCACTAAAATTTTTAAGAAAAACACTGGTTTTGATATTTTTGTTTATATCATACAAACACCTGACGAAATTGCGTCGTTCACCCACGATGGTCACGCGCCGTCTAACGACCAATCAAAGCGAGCCATTTGACAGTTTGTACGGCGTTTGTTTCGAGCTGCGTAGGGCTCACCCCGCTATACCCCGTGACCCCGCTATGCCCCCCCTCCCCTACTCCTCCATCTTCCAGGATTACCATTCCCAATACAATTAAATTCATTTTTCATCTTAGTACATATATTGGATGCGACTGTATTGTGTTATTTTAACTTAGCTTTCTATCTTCGTAATAATAGTCCTCCATCTTCCAATATTACCATTCCCAATACAATAGAATTAATTTTCCGTCTACTTATTTTAGTGGATGCGACTGTATTGTGATATTTTAACGAAGCTATCTATCTTCGTGATAATACTCCGCAATCTTAGCTGCTCATAGCCCGATGCTCTCACCGGTCCGTAAGTGATTGGCGAGGTTAAGCAACTATGCTCGTGGTCAGTCCATAAATGGGTGACGGCGTCTCCGTGCTTCGAAGTGCACGGCTGTCGGTCCCGGTTGTAACAACTGGGCAACAGTCGTTAAGCCATGTCAGAAGCCTACTGGGCGGCTTGAACAACTCTGACACCAGGGTAACCACTACCCAAACGATAAGTAGTAGGAACCATTCCCAATACAATAAAATTCAGTTTCCGTCATATTTCTAGTGGATGCGACTGTATCGTGATATTTTAACGAAGCTTTCTATCGTCGTGATCATACTCCGCCATCTTCCAGTATTACCATTCCTAATACAATAAAATTCATTTTCAGTATTATTATTTTAGTGGATGCGACTGTATTGTGATATTTTAAAATATTCAAATATTTTTCTTTCCATTCACAAAACTTATATCTATGTTTTCTGAGATTGACAGACATGTATTTTAACATAATTTCTTTTTGTTATTCCATATCACAGTATCGATACCAAATAGTTTGTAACAGAAACGTTATAAATTGTTCATCCGTGTAGAGAATTGTTTAAGGGTTCTAAAATTATGGGAATAAAAAGCAATTAGTTTTAATTATTATTTATTTGTATACTTAATATATCTTATAAATGAAAATGGTGTTTGGGACTTTACATGCATATTAATCTTAATTTGACCTATCATAACTTCCTTCACGCACAATATTCCAAAACAATCTTGCTTGATACATCTGTTTAAACCTATCGTTTTTAAGAATACCTTTGTCCTTAATACCAACTATTAAGCAGTATTTGAAAATAATTACTCATTCCATATCACTGATTTAAACGCTAAACACAGTGTACCCGTGTTATTGAATGGATTTGTTTATAAAAACAGGTAAGTAGATAATACTGTAATTTATCTGACACGTAATATATTCTAATTTAGCATGACCAAAAACATATGTAATGATAATTACTTAACATCTTGGGTCGCAAACAGTAACCGTTCCGCAAAAACTTCCGTATTCTTCCATAGACACGTTATTTATTGCACGTATTAAAGCATCAGAGCGCAAGCGCAGATAATATGCTTAAAAAGTTCTTCTCTTCTGTAATTAACTTGTAACCACTAGGTACCTTAATATAAAAATAAATAAAGACACCAATCAACTTCAGAGATGTTGTATCTAGGTTCTCTTTTTACTTCAAACGTCGTTTATATTTGCGCGAATGAGACAACGACTTCTCAAGTTGATTAGCCTTTCAATAATTTTATACAGGGCTGATTTTTAAAAACAATATTTTAGGTTGATAGGTAGACAATGACAGTTTATGAATTAGCTATATATCAATAAGCAGATACAACGACAAAAGAAACCAAGGGAAATATATATAGTTCTTTTTTATATTTACGTTAACATTGTAAATATGCTTTCAATAAGTTCAGGGTTATTTCGCAAAACTGCGAATGCGGAAAGTACGACGGTGAGGTTTTTTTAACAGAACAATATGTGTTTCTAATTACTTTGACACCTACACTAGGCAGCGTTAACGCTTGTCATTTGACAGGATACCCGTTGTTTTACAGTTAATTTAAAAACAACATAAAATTGATGCTTCACAGACTACTATGTACGGGTTATGTACAGAAACCAGCACATCCAGATACCCCAATCTGTCAAATTTCTTTTATAGATTTACAACCTTATCACATAAGCATAAGGTTAACTTTCAATTGGGGAAATTTGACAGATTGGATTAACTTGCTGTGATGGCGTCTGTACTTCCTGTGTCGTGTCACAGCAATATTAATGTACACTACGATCAAGTGACCAAAACCATATGGTTTATGATGCACTTTCCATGTGGTCCTCCTTGGTGGACATGTGCATTATCATGGGCCCGTGGTCCACCTGTTTGGTATCCTACGGGTATTCCATCAAATACCTGAGGTCAAGCCAGTTAACTACGGAGAAGAACTTATATAATCGTTTAAAACTTACACAGGCAGATGGCAAAAATATTTAAATATGCTTACTTTGTATTTTGGCTGATCAGTATATTGGCAACACTGCATGTTATTTTTTTTTGGAAAACATAACATATACTTATCTAATAAAATAAAACAGCCTTCACTATAATTTGTACCATGACAACAAATTTTTCGGTTTTCATTAAATATGACCTCTTGAATTTATATTCTTTTGGGAATGTGCAACACAAAGTATACATTACATATAAAATTTTAAATCGTAAATATGTATTTTTTTCTTAAACTTAAACTAATAAAACCACTAATACATAGCATTTATAAGTGAAAATAACGGTTCTAGACCAGCGGTCGGCAACCTTGTCATAAAGTACATTGATTCAGGTGATTTATTAATAATATGTTTAGATAGCGCTATTAAAAATATAATAACAAAATTTCAAATTGTTCCCTACCGGACAATACTTGAGGTCAAGCTCCTCTGCAGCTTCGTTTCGAAGGCATAGTTAGACATCAAGAAAATTAAAGTGGTCTATGGTAGTAAAGCTATATACCAAAACAATCACATCACCAATCAGCGATACAGCCAAGATAGTTTTTCTAAATTTCTCAGTTCACAGGCACCGGGACGAGCGTCTTTGTAAAATTACTCAAACTATGCTTTTAAATACTAGTAACGTCTCTTTTGCCACTCCATCTCCTGGATTCAAGCAATACCATCAAACTTGAGAACATTTAATACTGCCCATTAAATACTGATTTTCTACCGCCTACGTTTCGTGCACAAGGCATATCAGGAACTAAATCCTATACCTGAAGAACCGTTTAGTTAGGCAACCACGGCATTACTTGCCGCAGTCCGGCACGGCTTTTGCATCACGCCGCCTGATATGATGTCATCTGTCGGGTCTTTACACCGTTGAGATATCGCTGTTATGGGTAAGTAGGTTTTCCTTTGATTTCATTGGTACAAAGCTGTAGAGAGACTTCGTCGCCTAGCTATGCCGGATATTACAATAGACAAAGACTTGACTTCGTGCGGCTAGTGCAAGATCACCGCCAAACGCTGGTCTAGATCATTTCACTGCAACTCTTAACAGAAAATAGTAAAATACTCTTGACAAAAATAGTTATTACATACTAACATGAACAAGGGTACCGACCACTGCAGAATACATTCTAATTTGAACAGCAGGCACTAAAAATATTACTAGGAACTTAACTTCATAAGCTTCTTTATTCTGTAATATTATAATGACTTTTTATAAGATTATATTGGATGGAAAATGTAGCAATTAATACGTAATGAAATCCGAAGAAGTACAAAATAATACTGATGTAATTCTTAGTTCAATTTTTACAATTAAACTTTTAAAGTGTTTCTTTTCCTATAACTATAAGTAAAACTATAAAAAATATATATATTTAAGAAAAGAAACACTCTTAACGAGTAACGACCAGTTAGATACAAATTCAAAGGTAATATAGTTATGGGGTTTATTAAACCCCAACCACATGCCTATTTCTTCGCGCACTGCGCTTGATTGAAACAAAAAGACTATTCGTAAAATTACAAGTGCAAGCGATGTCATTGGTTTACAATATATTATGGCATTAAATGCAGAATATAAAAATAAGTAACGTTGATTTCTTGCGATATTAGCGGCTGCAACAACGTTAGTAAGCTTGTCATCAGGAAAAATTAGTTCTCCAATTTATATGACACGTTTATCACTTCATTTCGTTATTAACCTTTGTACAGCTACAGTCATGTATAGATGACAAACCAAATGTGCTCTAACCACCATACTCTCATAGCTAGATGCTCTCACCGGTCCGTAAACTAGGTTCACGGTCGGTTCATAGATGGGTGACCACCAAAGTGGTTAAATTTATGAGCGTATTCGTACTTCGGAGGGCACGTAACGCTGCCGGTCTCGGTTGTAGTCATTAGACAACATTCGTTAAGTCATGTCAGAGGCCTAGTGGGCGGCTTGAATAACTCTGACATTAGGGTAACCACAGTCAATACGATAAGTAAGTACCACGGTCACGACTACGTATGTATTCGTACCGTGGCGCGCTGGATACATTTTGTTTTGTCATACAAGATTAATAATCACTTAATATGTGCATAATCATAATGCTTGAACTTGAACGGTAATGGAATGTATATACCTCACTGAAGGGGATAGCATTTACCTCCAGCGCTCCTTCATAGGTATGTTGCATCCCTATCAAGCATGCTTAAAGGAAGGCTCCAATCAATTACCCAATGTAAAACCGAATTGAAATAAACTTACTTTTACTTTACTTTTTTACTATCAACTGAACTAGATATTATTTCGAAATAAATTCTTTGATATAAAGTTGTAAATATTAATGCATTGATTAGTTATAATAACAAAGATGGTCAAATCATCTATTTATTGGTTGGGTTCACCTTGTTTGTGGTAGTTATTACATTTAATATTTACCATAAAGAAAGTTAATCTATCAAATAGATGATTTATTACCAATTTTATTATCATTACTAATTAATGCATTAAATTTTAGAAGTGTACATAATTTTTTCTTTGTTATGATTACAACATACTCTTTAACAATATGGTCTAAGAGACGTGGAAGATCGTCCTTCACCGATCTGATAACCAGATGAGACGTATTTTTTATCAAATATTTTTTATAAACAAATATGCCTATAATTGCTTGCCTGTCGAAAAGTGCTCATGGCTATTTTTAATTAAATTAACTTTTATCGATTTTTTTTCATCACCTTCATACTTTTGATAACCAAATAAAATTTATTTCACTGATAGTTTTTAATACACAGAATATGCCTAGGTATGCTTACCTACTCATTTCAGTGTATAACTACCTGGCAAGCAGGTGTAAACAGGTAAGTCAAAATAGGTGACTCCATCGATCTGCTAACTTATCAAAAGTTATCTCAAATTTTAGATTATTTTATTTCAAAATTAGTCATTTAAACTTGCCTGCGAAAAATCGTACTTAAAGTACTGTTGCCAGGCTAAAAACTTTTAGAGTTTTAGCCACTTGATAGGTGCAACAGAGAAAGTAGAGCGTCCGAGGTTCGTGTGCTAGAGCAGGACACAACATAGTAGCTGCTCGCTACCTGACCGTAGAACGTATCCGAGTGCGCATGCTCGTGCACATGTGAGTGACAGAGACAGCATTTATTTACACTTGTCAGTAATTTTGAACTCCAATTTATTACAACTAATTTTGATCTCAATTTTTATATTATTTTACTCTATACATACTTACAGCTATGCAATAATTGAAAATAAATAATTTGCCACATCAGTAGACACACTTTGATATTTACAGTATCTTTATTACTTAGGCGGTAAGAGTGATTTTCGAACTGCAACGTTTCCACGGTCATGGGGTTGACCCACAGATTACCAAAAGTAACCTTAAAATAAAACTGGCTATAACTTTTATATCCCAAGTTCTAAAAATCTAAGAAATTAAAAATGCCTTTTCTATCACATTAACCACCAATTAAAACATAAAATATCCCGTAACCTGAAATTTTCCTAGGGGTCCAAATTTTTTTTTTATTACTGTAACTTTGTTGTAACACGTGTAATGATAACCAAGAAAATCCACCGATTCTTTGCTTAATTCAATATCTCCATACTTAAAGCAATGTTTTAAATGAATGTTCATTAAAGTCAATCATTTGTTTTTTTTTCACCACACAAAAAACAATATTTACTCATTTTTAAAATCACAATTCTTGAAAATTAATGTTGTCACTAATAAATAATTTTCGACTCCGACTATACACGAGCATGCGCACTCGGATACGTTCTACAGTCAGGTTCTACAGTCACGGACCTCGGATGCTCTACTTTCTCTGTCGCACCTATCAAGTGGCTAAAACTCTAAAAGTTTTTAGCCTGGCAACAGTAATTTAAGTACGATTTTTCGCAGGCAAGTTTATATGACTAATTTTGAAATAAAATAATCTAAAATTTGAGATAACTTTTGATAAGTTAGCAGATCGATGGAGTCACCTATTTTGACTTACCTGTTTACACCTGCTTGCCAGGTAGTTATACACAGAAATGAGTAGGCAAGCATACCTAGGCATATTCTGTGTATTAAAAACTATCGGTGAAATAAATTTTATTTGGTTATCAAAAGTATGAAGGTGATGAAAAAAAATTGATAAAAGTTAATTTAATTAAAAATAGCCATGAGCACTTTTCGATAGGCAAGCAATTATAGGCATATTTGTTTATAAAAAATATTTGATAAAAAATACGTCTCATCTGGTTATCAGATCGGTGAAGGACGATCTTCCACGTCTCTCCTACTAATATTAAAAATAACGCGTGGTGTACACTACACCAAAAATAATGATTCGTGGAGTCTATTTCTTTGTAGAAAACCTGTTTTGATTTTCTTATGTGCAAGTTCATAGAGTATGTATCAAGTAATTAGTAAAAGCTAGGTGTCACCTGTCACGTATTTACGTCATAGGTAGGAGCGTGCAAATGTTAAAAAAAATTGTTATTATTGCAATATTTTTGCTGTAGGAAGTATGTTTGACTGGGATTGATTCTAAACGCACGCATAAAAAGCATAGCAACATACACACTCAGCGGATGACATTAGACGTTGTAAATTGGCACACATTAACCGCACTTGACTTAATGCATATGGCATTAAGTCGTATAAGAAATGGCTTGTTTACTTTGTTTATTTATTTATATTTAGACATTCTCGCACTAGAATAATTAATCCCTGTACCGCGGGGTACTTTACAAAAATATAATTAAAATTTTTAATTGAATCCCGGGCAAGACATCTGTTTGTGTGACCCATAAATAGTTGTTCTGTATAGGTGTACAGACGCCAGCACATTAAGCTACCCCAATCTGTCAAATTTCCCTAACTGAAAGTGAACCTTATGCTTTATGATAAAGTTGAAAATCCATAAAAGAAATTTGATAGATTGGGGTAGCTGGATGTGGTGGCGTCTGTACATCCATACAGAACAAATATTTATGGGTCACACAAATAGTTTTTCTGCCCGGGCTTCGATCCCGGGATACAAAGTGGGGAGGCGACTGTCTTAGCCGCTGCGCATCACGTGCAGTCCTAATAATTTAAACAAGCCATTACTAAACGTAGCGGGTAGACGTGTTAGCGCTCAAAACACATTAATGTACGGTTACATATGAAGCAATACTTTTAAGCGTGTAATGACAGCACACACCTACATTGATATAACGGTTCAATTATAGCTTTACTAAGGCATGAAGACCGCAGTGAAATGATATGATTGTCCTTGGCAAACAATATACACACACAATCTATGCAAAATACGGATTCAACTTGTAATATAAATAGGGTATTGAAATAGCTTTGTTAACTCAATAAACTAATCTATATTCTGAAGTAAACAACAAATGTAAACATAACAAAAATAGACCGCCAGTTGGTCGGTTTTGGGTATGCCGGATAACATTAGTTTTCGAGTTTCTTTTTTGCAAATATTCAAAATAGTAAAAGTATATAATATTATACTAACATAACATTCATACAAGTGGTTTAGTTTAAGGGGTTGGTTGACCTGCTTTAGTCTCCTACAATATGTATGTTACATGTGGAATGTGTATTACATAAGTTCATGAACTCAAAATTATAGTTACTAACTTGCAATCAATGTGGTATGGTTAGAAATAATAATATAATAATATCCAGGGACATTATTCAAGCATGGCCATCTGATCCCAAATTAAGCAGAGCTTATACTATGGAAATCAGATAACTGATATACAACTTTTCTTTTGTAAATACACATTTATGAACAAAATTACACCCAGACACAGGACAAACAGACATGTTCATGCACACAAATATCTGTCCTGGGTGGGAAACAATGACCTGCGGCTTGCAAGGCAAGCATTTACAAACCACGCCACAGGCCTGTCATAGTAATAGAATGCATATAACATCGCAGGTTTGTCACCTAGGCTAGGTATAATCTTACAACCAACCTCTATTTTTAGCAGTCGTATTACCTAATCGTTAATTAATTACAAACTTCACGTACCAATTCGTTTAAGACATGCAAAAGTAGATAATTGTTGTTTACATCTTAATCTTAAACAATTATAACAACGACCCAGCTTATTATTAAATACAGTATTATACCTATAATTTTCTTATAACTAAAACAGTAAGTTACTACAGTTAGCCTCTTACAAACGGATGGCCCACGAGAAGAGCTTCGCCACAGGCGACCTGTTAAACCTATGATATTAAGTTCTCAATAGCATGATCCGCATGACAATAGTTTCATTTATAATTTAAGAGAAATGCTTACCAAAAATGCATTGAAGTATGCGGATCTTACTTATACAGTGTTTTGTGCAGTAAATAGCGAAATACTCTGATTACGTCACAACTATCTACCGTAATCAGGTAACATCTGTAAGTTATCAACATTCTGTGTAGAATTTTATACGTCTATTTTCCTGTTACTATTTGGAATGTATAAGAGACTATATCCTATTCTTAGGCTTCATAGACCGCTTAGTAGTTTGAAGGGCTACGTCGTATAATACATTTAGAATATATTAGAAAATGTAAATATAACACACTAAACTAATCTTTGATCATAATAATAAAATATTCCTAAACGAATTAAGTATCAATGCCCCATTAAGAGGAATGTAAAGATACTGATATACTCAATACTATGGCAATGCCACCTTCATCATATTATCAACTAGACATTTCAGCCTATAGGACCAGTACATGTATAAGTATCGCCTTTTTCTTCATCGCCAAAACAAAAGAATAATCTTAATTGTACATTTCGTCACCTGGTTTCTAACAATCTTTAATTTACACAGCAATATTATTCTATCTAAAATTTAAATTATAATAATATGTAGATTCGTAGTGATATAATTCAACACTTGAAACTAAGATTTATAATTGACTTTGAAATGGCAGGTCTTTTATATAGAGTTTTAGGTAAACAGGGGTCATACTTAAAATTGTTCTTTTTTTTCAGAATATAGTAACATACGTGATATTACTTTAAAACCATGTAAATTTCAAAATGTTTGGAAGCGACAATTTTTTAAGGGTAACTAATAATGATTTTAAATATGCTTAATTACCTAAAGCGATGAATATAAAGTACCTTAAAGTTGTGACAGTGAGGTTTACAAACATGGATTTGACATGGAGCGGTCGCAAGGCACATCAAGGTAATTTTAGGTACGCAGTTAGGAACGTTCTCGATATATATAAAGCAGACACATTTCTCGAGAAACTACTGTACTGTATTTATAAATTTTAATATATTGATGAGTTATACGGTGTTTCTACAATTTTAGAACTAATAACCCCAAAGTTGCGCCATGCCGCCGGTCCCAAGCACGTAGAACATACCTATAATTCATCATAAGTTGACCACCTGATTTTGTAAAAATCACCGTCTATTTCCACTAAAATACCACCATCTATGGGGAAGAAGTACACTACATTCCGAGACAGTCAGACGGCATTCTTATCACAGAAATAGGGTGGTAACGGAGGTTTATTTACGTCATAATCATATATCTCTGCATCACCCAAAGGTTGAATGGCAGAGAATGCCTTTGGTATTAAGTCCGCATTTGCACAGTTTGGTGCAATAAGCTTAAATAAAATAAATCATAGAATAATAACAACGCGCGAGCAGTGACGCTCGACGACGACTTAGCCGTAAGGCCGCTTTTGCTTTCTTTTAGTACCAGTTTAGTTATTGTTTATTTAAGTCACACGATGAAGCCTAAAACAAGTGAGATATGGTAGTTTTTTTTAATAGATAAAAATAACATTAATATTACTCATAAATTACTGTTTTGTCACATCCACTTTCATCTTCACATCCGCCGCGGCCTCTGCTATGGCCTCCGTTACAACCCTACATAGGAGTTACGCCGTCCTCAATAATGCTATACGGCCTTGTTAAATATACGGCCAAAAAGAAAGAAAAAAAATTTGTCAATAAAAGTGTCATCAGACCAGCAGCAAAAACGAAGTCTTTTGGAGGCAAGTATTAAGGAAGAATTTTACGTCCCTTTGCGCGAAGCTCTAGAATAAATCACTAACTATACTACTAGGGAGCTTTGTGAGCAACAACGTTCGGCGACGAGTGAATGATGCCACGTTGAAAGTGTTTTAGACTGCTCACAAACTGGTTAAATGACCAAAAACCTGGTCAACAATATTTAGCTTTATTGTCGAAAAAGAGTTATGCCAGGTGAGAGATAATGGGGCAGATCCTCTTAAAACCTCTGAAGTGGTGTTCCATGCAATTTTTGGGACATATTTAGAGAACCTTAATGTTTTGGAAAAAATTACGAGTAAGACCAAGTGGCATACTAGAAAAAAGCTGAACGCAGTATTCCAGAAACGAGGGGAAAAAGAACAAGTAATGTTTACCCCCATTACATTTAAATTTGTTTCAAAAATGGCTCAGGCACTGTTGACAAAATCACTTGGTAACATTGATCCTATGTCAATAGCTAGACCGTCCTTCACAGGGTTCAGGAAACGGCACTTTACTCAAGAGTGTTTAACATATATTACCACAGGTCGAAGTGCTCTAAATTTCACAAGTGAACCTACTCAATTTCAATATGCACTGAAAAAACTTAAAGACGAGCTTTTCAGCGAAAAAGATAAATTGATTAAAGGTGGAACAACACATTGGGAGGAAAGAGGAAACTCGTTTTTCTATGGTAATTAACAAACTAGTGAATAAGTTCCATTTTTTATAATTATTTTTTGTCGCATTAATTTGTATTTTCTTTAGAAACAATTTTTGTAAATGTAATGCTTTTATATCCGAATAACACATAGGCGATAATTTATGAAGTTTAATGCAGGTAAAACCGCAGAGTTCAGGAGTTTTTGGTTGTTTTATCAGTCTATGCTACGGTGGCTGCTATCTCAGTCTGCAAACAAGTATACTTGTGCACTTGGGAAGTACACTTGTATAAAACACGGCAAACTGATAAGACGAGCAGAACACATTTGACGATGGAAAAATGAAGGCGAACTATGGTTAAAAATTAAAAATATTTAAGACCCGAGCAGAATAACTTCTAGGAAAAATTGCTTAATATAAAGCTAATAGCCAATTATTGATTGAAAACATGCAATTTCCAATAATAACAACAAATCGTACCGTAATCTTACTAAATTCGCACTCAACAATCATGAAATGACAACAAGAGCGGGTATCGAAAAATATTAATAATCAGGCCAAAGAACAATGAAGATACATAATTCGAACACAATGATGAAATGCTTGCTGATCAAATTAATATTAATTGTTCCTATAAAAAGAGAATTCTTTAATTGATCGAAAGACAACAACATGAAAAAAATACAGGTACTTATTACTAAAGAACTAATCAAAAACCACGTAAAGATAAAGAAGTATGTATGTAAGTCATGAGGAAAGCTCTGAATAATATTAATGAAAGATAAAGTGATCCAAACACGACGACATGACAAAAGATCAATATTATGTTAATTATTTGTTCATAACACTTAAAGAACACACACTCATTAATCTAGACACGGAACCCGCAAAATATTACTAATGATCTAATTAAAGAACATGCAAAGATAATTAAAATCCACGCTTATTGACCGTAATACAACAACATGAGGAATCAGCACAATAGTAACAATTTGCTTTTATGCATACGTAGAGATAATACACACTATTTGATCAAACACCACGATTTGGGAAAAGATATAGAATGCCCACACATCGATCTAACACGACATGACAAAATACCAAAATAATACAAATGATCTGATAAAGGAACACATAAAGATATGTAATACTTTAATACTCCTATTACTATTATTAATACTCCTAAAGTAATCAGATTTGACGGATACCAATTAATTAAGCTTTAATATACTTATGGCTCGCGTGACAGTAACTTCCTTCACACATCAAATACCAAAATAAATCTCAATTAAAATCCCAAATATAATTATTAGTTGAATTTAAAACTGGATTTTGCTTTTATATGCTCCTGTTTGATTCCGCCAGTTATATACTTTTGATCAGTACCCCGCAACAGGGACAGGGATACATTTATTTAGTACAACACGTGCAGTCTATATAAGTAGTTGTTCTAAGTCTGGGTGTAACTTTTGTTTCCGTCAATTATATACTTTTGATCAGTACCCCGCAACAGGGACAGGGATACATTTATTTAGTACAACACGTGCAGTCTATATAAGTAGTTGTTCTAAGTCTGGGTGTTACTTTTGTTTCCGTCAATTATATACTTTTGATCAGTACCCCGCAACAGGGACAGGGACACATTTACTTAGTACAGGCGTTGTCTTTTGTTAAAATAAAGAGCACTGACAAATCCAAATAGTAAGCGACGAAACGACTTTAATTAGGTTTTATTATGGTATTATGATAGTCTAAAAGTGTACTCCATACCGGACTATTAAAATGATTAGTGATGAAACAAAACTTTAATTAATCATCGAACTTCATTGGTTCGACTTAATAGTGTAGCGAACCTGCAATACCAAAAGGTATCAAGAGAGCACTGAAAGCGGCGGTATAACAAGGTAAATAATTCCCGAAAATAAAATTTCTTTTTGGTCCGATTATCACTTCAATCTAGACATAAGAACGTATTCACAGTTACACGCTTATCATTGCAATTTACTATCATCTTTAGGTAAGTATGAAAATTACAGCTTTATTTCTTTTTACTATATTCTTATTTCTTTTTGCATTGCTAAGTCGTATTCGTATTGTTTGTTGGCTAGCTTTTTAAAGTAACATTTCAGTAAATTCCGACCAATAACTACAAAATATGACACAAAATTGCAATGTTTACACGCCTTACGGCAATTACGTGTTTTAACAATTTAGAAATAAATAAATATATGCTAAAGTTTGTGCTTTAAATATGTTAAGGCACCTAGTTCTAGCAAGTTTTGACAAGGGGGTTTGCATGCAACTCGTTAAAAAAATTATATTCCTCTTAATGGATAGTCATACAAATAACGAGGCATTGGAGATATAATAAATAAATTTGAATTATAAAACCGAAAAGTAAGATCAGATTAGATTTTAATCCGACTATAATGCGATAACAAGCCGCACTTCTGTCTACTTCCGTCAAAGTTTGCGAGAAAAGGTGCCATTGAAAATAAATAATCAAAAATCAACAATACATAAACTTTTTTTACTCTTTTCCTTAAACTATATAATGAGAAAATATTGAAATAAAAATATTCATGAAGTAGCAATAATCGAACACATAGTAACAACATAACAAAATACATATATATCTCACTCAACACACTTTTAAGTGCTTACTTACTTAAGTTATAAGACTAAAATTCTTTGGCTCGGTGGAAAAAATAATGGCCAATATGAAAACATAATATTATAATTAAAATACTTAAACATCTTTTTAATAAACTTTACTAAATCAGCAATTTTTTTCACATCATAGCACCATAAACAATAGGTACAAGTACATTTGGGTAGCAGAATGATTATGCCGCCGCCGGCTTTACAATCGCAGTGACACGGTACAATCACGCTGTTCATTTGGGAACCACTACTAATTTTCTTTTTACTTGAATCAAGTTTTAGTTCTCCATAGACCATTACATTATCAAAATAAATTCGGACCGACATTATAAGACTAACATGTTATCTTCGCCTTCAGAATGCGGCGCAAATCATACTGATGGCCTTGTAATTGTAGTGAAGTTTTCCAATATAAATATATACCTATCTACTTGGATTACTTTAGAAGACATTTATTTAGTAGGTTTGGTAATATGCTTTTTTTATTACATTTTGTGAAAAATTCAATAATAATTTCAAGGTTATCAAATATTAAATGATTCGTGCTGCATTCTAGATGATTCTAAATTAATATTGTTAATAATACAACATAACATTTTTCAACCCTGTAGTCCTTATTCAACGATAGAGATCTGTGCAAACCCTACCAGCGCTTTGTCGTCGAATTGTTCGTTGGGTCCAGCAGAGTTCTGAAACACAAATATATTTGTAGAAGAAACACCGAGACAATGCCTATAGTTGTTAATTGGACACTGATCGCTAATTCATAAATCATAATCACACCGACATCAAATCCGAATCATCAAAAATCTTTAAAGTTTGCATCATTCAACGGCTAATGGTGCAGATTTGAATCATTGTACAGACGCCAACACATTCAGCTACCCCAATCTGTGAAATTTCTTTTATAGATTTTAAACTTTATCACAAAAGCATAAGGTTCACTTTCAATTGGGGAAAGAGATTGGGGTAGCGTGATGTGTTGGCGTCTGTACTACAAGTCATTTAAAACCGTGTTACAAATGCTTCGACTCGGTTTTAGTTATTTCATGGCAATAGGTCCTTTTGTAAAAATACTGTTAAAAAGACGCCATTCATTTGTCAAGTATTTTCGTCTGTGACACAATCAGTGGTGAATTTGTCGTTCGACTTTGGTAGTTCAGTGTTTTGTGCAAAGTTATTTGTATTTTGTGGAGGTATATTTTTATTTGAACCTAGGAGTTGGTGCAAAATATGCAATGGACGGAGTCGGACCTGTGGACCTAACGTTCCGTGTCTTCTTTAGCCGTATAAAATGTAATTACTTCTAATACGTCTAATGAAGACATGTTTAGGACCAATTGCTCATATTATACATAGCAAATTATATACCACTAATAACTGCACCGTATAATTAAAATCGTAAATATTTTTTATAAATATGGAATGATGAGAATACAGAAGAGTAAAAGTTATCTACATCCAAATCCAAAAGCTTAGAGGTTCATTAGGGACAATATATTAGTGATAGGTGAAGTCCTGATGCTGTAGTAACAAGCAGATTAAGTATTCACGAAGGTTCCGATTTTCCGTTTATCATATCTTCAGGTCACAATTACTAAACGAATATGACTAAGTTGGAAAATAGGTAGATTTTAGTGGACACCGCATAGTCAACGTCAACGACTGCAAGTGTCGCCCAGCAGTTAAGACAGTCGCCTCAACGCTTCGTGTTTCGGGTTAGATTCCTGCACATGACAACTATTTGTGTAACCCATAAATAGTTGTTCTGAGTCTGGATGTACTTCGTTAATTATATGTTTGTAAAGTACCCCAAGACACAGGGATTTATTTCCATAATGCGGTCTTTGTCTCTTAAAAAAACTAGACTAACGTGACATTTTTTGTGGGACTAGTCTCTCCCTCTTACGCACCACTGCAACTACTGTAAGCCAGGATCAACAGTGGCACACAATGGAATGACACTGAGCGGTGAGGCTCAGGCATGTCCCGAGGAATCGCTTAACTATCTTGGATCCCGCAACGAATTTAATCAGAAAGAAAAAAGGAGGAGTTCGAAAATGACTAAAAGGCTAACGTAACATAAGTTTTCTCACTAACTTTAGTAAGAATTTACGAGCAACCGAAATTTATAATCATCCCTCAATTAAATATTTATTAAGATCCTCACCAAGTGGAATGTAACAGCTTTCGGCGAAGATGGCCCCTGCGTCTGGGCCTCCAGTAGTTTCTCAAGGTTTGTAGATATAGGCACAGAGTCGTGCGGATCCACGAGACCAGCTCCAACCAGTTCTGCAGCGATACCTTCGGCACTATCCTTGCCCATTATGAACTCGAAACGAATGTCGTTCAGCTCACGCTGCGAATTTCTGTATAATATTAAATAAAATTAGTAAATCTCTTGATCATAAAATAGATAATGCTGTGTGGTTGATGCCTTAGAATATCACCACCCCATCTCATCCTGTGGGGAGGGTAGAAGTCGAACTGAGATAATATCTACCACTCTGTGTACTATGAGCACTATACTGCGAGCGCTAACCCGTCGGCCACGCGTGGCGATTATAAAAAATATCTTGGGACACTAACACAGCCCCATCTAATCCCAAACTAGGTAAAGCCTGTACTATGGCAACCAGAAGACTGATAAACATACTTATATATTTCTAAATACATAGATATTATAAATAAATTGCACCCAGATAAAACACAAATAAGCGTATTAATCACACGAACATTTGTCCTGGGTGGGGACCGAACCAACGATCTCTGGCTTGGCAGTCAGGGATACTAACCACAAAACACAATAGCCTGAAATTAGCACTACATAAACAAATATAAGAATGCTCTACTTATCACCTTTCATTGTAATCGCAATGTTAGTTAAAAACATGTTCTGAAATGACAGTACACAAGCATGTATATCATAAGCTATATGGAGGCAGAGTGACAGTGGTGCACGAAAATACTTTGTTCCTTTATAAATAAAACGGAAAACTGATAGTCAAAGCTTATATTTTTAATATGGGTACACTGAAGTTCATTAAATCCTAAATTCAAGCAACGTTACGAATTTAAATGCTTATGGTAGCTTTTTGCTTAGATTTGTTAAAAATGTTCGTTTAAGTTTGCGAGATCCGTGCGGGGTATTACGATCTCAACACGCATAAATTAAGAACTATATCATCCTGCTGAAATAACACGTCGAAAATGTAGTCTTTTTCGAAGTAGGCCAGGCACTCAGTGTGGTAGCGCACAGCGATATTTTTCGCTATACCATCCTATAGGTATTGTAAAGGGCGACTTAAGTATATAGAAGCTAGAAGGGCAGCAGCACCACTTGTGTACTAGATATCACCTAAGTGCGATCGCCAAGTCGCAAGCCAAGCGCAGTGACTAAGACAAACCCCTCCAAATGGCAACATTATAGAAACATTTGGGGTGGCCTATGTCGAGCAATGGATGATATAAGGGGCTCTCCCGGCTAAGTCGCCGAACATCGGTTTCGTGCATGGCGTTCAAACAAAATAAAGGTTAAAAATGACTTAATCAATCGTTAAATCGGCTTCCATGACCACATGTCAGGTTATAAATGGTCCGGAATCGATTGTCAACGTTGAAGCCGATTTAACAATTGATTAAGTCATTTTTAACCTTTATTTTGTTTGAACGCCATGCACGAAACCGATGTTCGGCGACTCGTACTATTAGAATTATTATCGTGCACAACAGAAACTACATATTTGGTGCAGAGGTTCGGATAGTTCAGATTACATTCCCGCGTAGGACAACTATTTGTGCATCCCATACCATAGATAGTTGTAGAGACTGGGTGTGCTTGTAAGTTGCATGTTTTGTAAAGTCCCATGTAATACAACTACATTAATATCTTTAGTGCGGGCTTCTAAAATAAAAGACATTTGAATACACACCGTAATCGCAGCACTAAATTGATAATCGGTGGTTCTGTACTTGATGGATTGAATTCCTTTCTCTTCGGCATCTCTGTAGGTGCGTTTATTATTGATTCCTGAAATATAATTGCATATTATTTCGCGACCTTTCAATTGAGATTGACACGGACAAACACTGCCTTAATGAGCCGTCGCGTCGTCCGTTCAACTGGGTATTCTAGCAAGAAATCTCTCATTGTTAAGTTAAACAGGCTATGAACTTTACGAGATCATCTTAATTTCTACCATATCACTTTGGAATAAGGTCCAAAAACAATGAAAATCAAATATAGCAAAGAAAAAAATACAGGTAGGGCACTCAAGTATGTTTATACAGCTGTGCACTATAATATATCTTGAATAGAATGTTAGGCTCCATTCAGATTTCCTGCCACATGCAAAATTCGGCCCAGAATACTTTATACTCGCCCATCTGAGGCAAATACTGCCACATTATAACATTCGATTGTGTTTTTAATAGTGGGACAGAGCTAATACGGTGGACAAGTGGTATTGTGGTCAATACAACTGACCAAATTGGAGACGTTCTCAAGAAAGGCCAGGTCAGAAGTACTCTAAACCGGCGAGCATGTATGGCGAATATAATGACAGTAAACGGACATAAGAGGTGTGCAAAGATAGTGACAAATGTAAATCCGTTGTCTCTGCCTACTCCTCTGGGAAACAGGCGTGAGTTTATTGACATGAAGTCAATACCACTACCAAGAAAAAGTGATAGTATTTTATCAGAGGTTTCTTCTTTGGTCTCCAATTATTACCTCTTCATTATCACTCCCACTAGAGTCGGCTTTCTGCAAATGGTTCATGGGTCTATTCACATCGTTCGCTGAAGACTCGTCTTCTGATTCCGAACCTTCAGCAGCGTGCTCCTCCTCTTCCTCACTCCACACCCATTCTCCAGTAACAGTGCGGTGAAGCTTACCCGAAGCTCCAGCCTGCCGTTTGCTGGCCTGAAAAATAACATAATATATATTGTTTGAATACAAATAGCCGGTTGCAGATTAGTTCTGAACAGAGAAATTATAAAAATCTGCCTAAGAATATTTACACACCGATGAATAATATGAATTATACAAGATGAATAATATCAATTAAAAAATTAATAGTGGAGGGTGTATAAGGACCACAGAGTTCCATGAAAC
Organism: Pseudoips prasinana; assembly: GCA_951640165.1. Classification (NCBI taxonomy): domain Eukaryota; kingdom Metazoa; phylum Arthropoda; class Insecta; order Lepidoptera; family Nolidae; genus Pseudoips; species Pseudoips prasinana. Next base: position 19,452,833 of record OX621234.1, on the reverse strand, counting down.
CAGAATGAATTATAGAGGTATATAGATAACCAGTTTGTAAAATAAGGAAAACTTTATTTGGCTACCATAGATAATGCGTCTCTGATTAACAAGTTGGTATGAAAGTTATAATTCTTTTTGTGTATTTTGAAGGCAAAAATTTTCTTCAATTTATACAATTTCTAAGGTTCTTAAATTTGCTCGCAATATTTATGTTAGACCTTGTATATACATCCATAAGTGAGGGGTATGTTTATTTCCTTCCTAACCCTCCAATTAATGAATGAAAAGTAGTATTATTATGCATTATTTTTAAACACATCCACAGAAATACTAATAATGTATAGATATAATATTATTCTGTGTATATTTCTGTTTGATTATATGTATATAACCGGCATTGGATATGTAAACTCTTTATTGTACACCAATCTGAATAATAATGAATAGACAAAATGTTAAAAGCATACAATGGGCAGTCTTAACTGAACACGTGATTACTTCCAGGAACTAAAGTATAGACCGGATAATGGACCCATTGACACAAGTACATACTTGTCGGTGTACAGATTATGTAAATAGTACATATAGGTTCACAACATAATATATACATATTATGTGTAAGCCTAATTACAAATGATAAACACAAACAATATATAGCCTATGCTCGTATTTGTGATGGGAGTATTTTAGTGACAGTAAAAGATTTGTCAAGGAAATACTAGAATTGACTAACACTTTTAGTTTAGATTCGATTTTCGGATGGTCTCAGGTATCTCGAATATGAATCATGAAGGATTAAGAAGGGCTGGAACAATAAACACGTTACTGAACTCCAGTAGTACAAACACTGTTACATCTCCGCGCTCCATGCCAGGTCATATGTCCTCCATAATATGGACCACGGCTGTTTTTGTACTGTCTGGAAAGAAAACCAGATTCGAAAGGATTGAAGATATTATTTCATGTAACGAAAGTGCTGATCTGGTTATGTAAAAGACATAGAAGCAAACGAAATATAGAGTAACGTTATGTCGAATTTTTTGAACGCCCAACGAACTTAGAATTTTTTACATTTTGCCAGGTGAAGTGCACACCTACACACGTTACTGATACGATTCGATAAAGTTATATATTAGTAATAGAGACAAGCATTGCATTCATAATATTATCATCTTCGGCAACTTAATCAGAGTATATTATTTTACCTACAATACTGGCGTACCCGACCGAGGAAACTACACTCGTTTGGTACAAGTATTCCCAGAAACAACACATGTATAGCATATATAGTATATTTTAACCCCCAAGACACCACATATATACTTTATAGAAATCGTTAATCACTCGTACGGGCATATAGTATGAGTGAGTATAAATATACTAGTGATATAAATAGTTTGGGATTAAATCCACTCATGACTGAACAACTTGTACGACATAAATTTGCAAAATAAGCGATTGATCACTTCCCATACAAAGATGCCGATAATTTTCTATGAAGTTTGGGCCTTTATTATTTCATATAATTTTCATTAATTATATTTTATACAGTACAGTTCTACAAATAGTTCAGTTTCATGGATAGATGACGCTAGAGATAGGATTGTTCGTTTAATAGTATAAGATGTACCTTATGAACCCTAGTTTCGATACTAGGCCCAATAGCGACTAGCGTCTGTGTTAAATATTTTCTGTCCTTTGCTTTCTTAAAGAATGGGTGTTTCAGTAACTCTGTAGCAGTAGGCCTTTTTGTGGGGTCCTTTTGCAAACAATCAATTATCATTTTCCTAAATGTCTTCCCATACACTTTATACTGTTCTTTTTCATCAGCACCTGATAAAAAAATTGATACATTTATTAAAGTAACTATTTTAACATTTACCTGCAAATTGTGACAATTTTATTGCCAAACTATTTTATTACACTTCAATGAGTATGTATTCGTAACGATTTAACACAAAAATCATTTCATAATTGCGCATTCAGTTCGCCTACTGCATTGAATAAAGGAGCACATAATAAGCATGGTAACATATACGGCATGTACTACATACAGAATAATCTTATACCGTTTCTTGTACAATATTCACATCTTATTTTTCTACATTAAATTAAAGCTTTTAATGAGTTACAGACCGGCCGCAGAAAGCTTTCCTGCCATCTGTCAGTAAGTCATGAATACTGTTGGGCTACATGTAACATTATTTCATAGACAAATAAAAAAGGCGAGAGTAATGTTCAGAAATATTTAATAGAAAAGTAAACAATAACATTTTTACGACAAACAATCGACCTAGTTTGATTACACTCCGATTCGTTTTTGATATTATTTATATAATATTATTCAGAAAGAAATACGATTATAGTAGGCTGGCTAATAGGATAAACTTAGATCTAAGATAAGTGATTTTTATCAAATGTTATCAAGTTGTTCTCTACAAAACCTACATACAATACAACATATTACACTCTCGAACCTCTACCCATTAGTACTTTCGAGGATGTGTATCACCTGACCAAGAAGGAGAAAGTGAGTGAATGCTATTTCGCCATGTCTCATAATTAAATATGAGTTTATCACAGTATTATTTCGATAGTTTCCTTCCTTTAAAACAGTTATGTGTTTTAAAATTATATCATATCATTGTACAAAATCTTTTCATATGTCTGATTTTTTTTAATTAATATGATAGTATAATTAAAGCACTACCGATGGCAGTGCTTCATTTCAAACTAGGGAAAGCCAGTAATATGGCAACCAGACAACTGATAAACATACTTATATATTTCTCAATCCATATATACATTATAGATAAATTACACCCAAACACAGAATTAATTATAGTTTTCATCACATAAATATTTTTCCTGGATAGGTCACTAAACACCTTCCTTTTCCTATTGGTCTAGCCAATAGGAAAAGGAAGGGCAGGTCAGAAGTACCCTACACCCTCGAGCATGATTAAATAATATAATGAGATTAAACGAATTAACGATTAAAGAGTTGTGCAAGGATCGTGAAAAATGGAAATCCGTTGTTTCTGCTTACCCACCTGGGAAACAGACGGGAGTCTATGTATGTATGTGTGTTTGTTAAAATGATAATAATTTTTTTAGTAAGGTTGAATATACGATAAAAACATTTTTATCGTAAATTGGAGACTAATTCAATATTATGTCATTCAAAGGGGCTGTTTGGTAGTTAATCTTGAGAGATTTTCCATGCTACTCAAAAACTTTCTAGTAGGTTGTCTGTAAGGCAAGTAAGAAAAAACTTTTAGAAATACCATTATAGGCTCAGAAGACTGTGAGATAAGGGGGGAATGTACAGTTATCATCTATTTTGAATTTTATATTCTTTTGTTAACTGTGTGACATACATATATGTCGATATAATTAAAATATACTCAAGAAACTACCGGCGGGAATTGTACCAATCCGGGGTAGGCGTTCTGCCGTTAAGCTACGAATGCCACACCCACATATCAGTATACTATTTCCCTTGCTAACACTTAAAATAAATATAGTTATCATTTTTTCGTTTTGTACAAAATTGTATACAGAATATCCAACTTCATATCTAGAACTCACTCCGTTTACTAACTAGAGACCAATGGCATGACGAAAAGACATACAAGCCTTAGGAACCCTAAAAAATACTCATTACAAGGTTTAGAACATATGCATAATGATGAAACCCAAAAATTATAACTTAAAAGTAAGCGTATATTCTAACGTTTATAATGATAAGCGTTAGATTATATGCTTACGTTTTGTACTATTTCCAAACTGGACTTTATTATGAGATGGGTTCTAATCCTGAGTCAGATCTGAAAATTTGTGATTTTTATTGATGAAAAGTTGCCTGCTGAATAATCCGCACGGAAACTTGCCCTTCTTGAAACTGATCTGTACCCTTTCGTGTCGCTTGTCGTACTTTCATATTATGAAAGCGATGATATAGATAGTGAACCTATATTTGCGCACACACTCGGGCACAATTCTATTGAAATCATCATTGGGGTACCATGGCATAAACACCACGTTTGGCAGATGTGTTGGCGATACCAGTATAATGGTCAGTGCACACGCTGCTGACCAATGGGGATAAGAAGGGGTGGTGAGCTTAGGGCACTTATATATAAATACTATAATATTATCATCTTACCTGTGTCCAAGTTAGGCGGGTCGTTTTGCAAAGTGAGCATCAACACTTTCATCGGAGGATACTTATGATACGGCGCCGTTCCCGTAGCCATTTCAATAGCCGTAATACCGAATGACCAAATATCGGCTTTAAAATCATATCCATGATCCTAAAAACAAATTATACTCAATTGACTTCAAAAAGAAAGAGGGTATTAATGTGACTGATTTTTTAAAGTTTATTACGCAATTACTCCGTTGTTTCTGTACCGATTATGATATATGTTTTATTCAATGGGAAATGTTTTATATAACATAATTATAATATCCTGGTACGTCATTCACACGCAGCCATCTGATCCCAAACTTAGCACAGCTCGTACTATGGAAACCAGATAACTGATATACTACTATACTATTTGTCCCTTGTAAATGATTACGTGTATAGATAATTACACCCAGACTCAGGACAAACAGATATGTTCACGCATACAAATACCTGTCCCAAGTGGGAATTGAAATATCTACCAACCACGCCAAACGCCGTCAAAATTTTTATTCGCTAAAATGGGACATGGGACCCATGTAATTTTTTTAGATATCTGTTGGCATAAAGGAAATGTGTAGTCGGTTTTATGTTTTAAAAAATTCATCATCATCATATCAGCCGAAAGACATCTACTGCTGGACAAAGGCTTTCTTGTGACCCTTGTAAACTCATTCATAAACCTTTTTGAGGGCCTGCGCACGCTGCGTCTACTAAATCATCATCGCCCTTAGAGAACCTTTTGGCATTTATTTATTTAAGGACATCCAGTAGCTGTTACATCTACTTAAATCTAAAATGTTTTAATCTATACAATAATATAATTTAAATGTACAGCTTCTAAAGGTGCCACAACAGGCACAATGACATTGGTGAGTAACACTGATAAAAAACAAGGTACAGGCTAGTCAGTATCCTCATATTGAAGACACTTAAATTAATACTAATTTTGGCATTCATTGTGTAAATATTTTAACAGTGATGTACCTTAATTGGATTGAACCTGCGGCGCAGTATTTAAGTATATTGATAATGCCTTGGCGCCACACGTATTAAGCGTGATCGCCGCAAAAGAAACAAACAGTTATACACAAGTAGTTAATTATTAACTTACTTGGATTTTAATTACCACACCATACAAATTTATACCACATAACACGTATGAAAAGGTGCAGCTAATTGAATGTCATAAAGCAATAATATCATACAACTCTCACTTGTTCCATAACTTCTGGGGCCATCCAACATGGGGTCCCAACAAATGTGTGTCTAACTTTTTGTCTAGACATGTCTCTGCCCGTGGCCAGCCACGAGGACACACCAAAATCTGCTATTTGTACAGTACCATCTTCACCTAATAATATATTCCCAGCCTTTATATCCCTGTAAAAAAGAAACACTTTTATTTATTTCAAGTACAGTACGGTTTATTGCGACATTATATTTTATTTTATGATAAAGTAAAGTATATGATTTTAGTAAGAAGGTAGGTATATACTTTATACTGTCATTATGACATTTATTAAACTTGTATATTGTTTTATTTTAAACGAGTTTCATCATAACACTTTGAAATTGAACATACTTGTGTAACAACTCCTGTCACATCCTGCACTACAGCTTTTCTAATTCTAATTTATGTAACAGTGAGAACTGATATACTTGATGGTATTTTTAAAGATATTTCGGTTATATATAATAAAAATACACGAGGATTACGACTGAATAATTCACGGCAGAATACATTCATAAATAATGAAGTTCGCTGCTTAGTATTTCTTAGTTGTCTATTCCCTCTCTGTAGTTTTGTTTAAACAAAAGAGGATTATACATTTCAGTGGACTGTCCAGATAATGTTTAGTAGCATAATAAGTGTTACGAAAACGTATCATTTTTAACGAACACATGATTTTGACAGTGTGTAGATTGTTCCATGATTTATACAGAATCATTAACAAGCTTAAATTAGTAAGTATAATTCGGTTTACCACGGTTAGCGAGTTATAAATCTTATGATTAGTATGAGCAGGTGTTAATGTGGTGTTTACGCCCTGAGCACTATGACCAGCTACTGATATAAATAAGAGACTGTACAGATTTATTCCAATTTTACAATGAAATTAAAATCACATTCCATTTTAACTATTTGTATTCCGTGTACATAGTGTGATGGTTTTTATTTAAATATAATATCTATATTTGTAACTGTTTGAACATTTAAAACCACTTCTTGCATTTTCACTCGTTTCTTCCACCATATCTACAGTCAAGCTAGTCTGATGATAGCTTTACCATAGACAAGAGTTTTACTAGCCACCAGTTGTCTGAAATAACTTTTCGAGCGTTGTATAATTACCTACAACCAGGCACAACTGCTCGACTACTAACACGTAATTTTCATTTCACCTGATAACAATAGACTTGCGTTTTTTTTTATACCAGCAAGCGACAAACGAGCAAGTGGGTCACCTGATGGTAAGTGATCACCGCCGCCCATGGACTCTCGCAACACCAGAGGAGTCGCGGGTGCGTTGCCGGCCTTTAAGAGTCAGCAAACAAGTGTTGCTGAGCCTTCCCCCCACCCCAGTCCTTACTCTGTCGTTTTTTTATTAAACATGTAAAATACTGTTACACTCTAAATTGGTAACAAAATGTTTGTGCTTATACGAAAAATTTGCTGCATTCATTGAAATTTTGCACTAAAAGAAAATCTTTAATTTATTACACAATTACAATTCCAATGAAATGACTTAAAAGTAACATATGTATATAAATAGGTGACAACTTCAGCATTAGCTAAAGCAAGAATTGCTGCAGCGCTAGTATTCTAGTTAGCATGGTTGATGGAAGCCATAAATATGTATTATATATAAAATTACCTATATTACATACAAACGAAAAAAATGCTTTGTGTGGTTTTATGAAACCACGATGCAAGTGAAACTTTAGTCTCTTACGGCGTAAAATTTATTCACCGTCGGATATTTTCGCATTATTCTTGGCTTTTTCCTCGTTGACCTATTTATTGGACTCATTAGCTGTATCAAAACACTGATCCAAACACAAATACCGTGTAAAAGATGAACAAATGAGTGAAAAATTAAATGCCAATGCTACACGGTCAGCTGCGATAGATGGACTAAAAAAATTAAGATGACGTAAAAAGTTTCACTTTGAAAATAAATGATAATATGTTGAATTATATGAAATTATCGTAAGTAGATAACAATTATAAAATAATGGATTATTTATTATTATTCTAATCTACAACATTGGGCAAAATAATATATCACACATGCTTATTAAGTCCTGTAACATGAACGCAAGCAGTTAGGACATAAACATCGATATTTGGTACCATCGCTTATAGTATGTTCTTGAGTTTATAGCATAATTGAATCACGTGTACAATATAATGTCGCATTGCAATTATAACATGTCTTAGCAAGCCAAGTCTTATTCCTATGGTTGAATAAAATAATGTCAAAACGATATGCTTATTCATCTCTTCATCATTTATTATAGGTCTTTTCTCGTACAATCAAAAGTTAATAATCATAATTTCTATTTATTATATATCCTTAAGATTTTAATGCAATTGCCGCACGCAAGGCATTCTCAGACTCGCAAAATTTATATACGTCACACAAATAATTGATCTGTACGGGAATCGATCCTGATACACGAGGGCACGAGGTAGTAGCGAGGCGACCAGTAGGACTACTGCGCCACACGAGTATGTTTTGTTTTGCTCAATAAATGCTGAATAAAATACACATAAGTACAATTTATATTTCTTTAGTCATGTTATTTAAACATTTAAAAATAAAACTGAATAATAAATAGTGCCCACGTAAGTTCGCAAAGAAATCATATATAAATTAAATCGCTAATGGTTTTGCTTTATGAAAACTTATAAGAATAATTATAATCATGCCAGGCTTTTGCGTTGTAAAATTATAAGCTATCTATGTTTAAAATCTCTATACTGTTAACTTAATATAGCCTCGTTGGTCTAGCGGTAGCGTGTTCACCCGCAGATAACACCCAGGAGGGTTAAAATCCCGAGTCGGGCCAAAAGTGATTTTGGGACTTTTCTGTAAAAAAAAAAATTCTCAGCATCAGCCCGAAGTCTGGGAGTTGGCGGTATTATACCCCCGTGCCTCGAAGAGCAGGTAATGTCGTCGCTCCTGTGCCTGACCTCTTTCCGGTCGTGTCGTTAGCATGAGAGTGATGGAATAGAAAGTGCTCCTGTGTTTGCGCACACACTTGAGCACTATAATATGTCCCGCGTCGATAGCTAATCTCTGTTGAGACTGGCCGCCGTAGCCGAAATTCGGCTAGGAGGACATTATTATTATTACTTAATATTAATTATACTGCCAACAGTCATTATCAATTATTTACTATAGCTGAGCGAGAAAAGTGTTATTTTACATTTAAATCATCATCTTTGGGGCATTGATATATATGTATAATAGGTCTTTACCTATGAAATTGCCGTTTTGTATGAAAAAATTTAAACGAATTTTTTTCATGAATTTTTTTATTTGTATTAATCGAAGTAATCACCCATGCAATCAATGCATCTTTGCCATCGCAGTGGCAGTTTATTGATGCCCTTCTTAAAGAAATCAGCTGGACGGGAGGCAACAAATTCTTCAAAGGCATTTTGTACTGCCTCTCGGGTATTGAATTTTTTTCCCGCCAAGAAATTATCCAAATTCTGGAAAAAGTAGTAGTCTGTAGGCGCAAGGTCTGGTGAGTAGGGCGGATGACGGAGAGCTTCCAACCCCAGTTCTTGCAACTTGGAGACCGTCTGCTGTGCAGTATGAGGTCGCGCGTTGTCGTGCAGGAGCAGCGGAGACGAGCGATTGACCAATGCTGGTTGGAGATGCGCCAGCTTCTCCATCATTGTGCTCAGTTCTTCACAGTACACATCTGCAGTAATGCTCACCCCGTTTGGTAAGAAGCTGTGATGAATCACACCGGCGCTAGACCACCAAACAGTGACCATCACTTTTCTAGGGGTAAGTTTTCGTTTAGGGCATTGTTTAGGTGCTGAACCAGGATCCAACCAACTTGCTGAGCGCTTGCGGTTATCAAACAGAATCCATTTTTCATCGCAGGTAACAATGCGGTTCAAAATTCCTTCATTTGTGTGTCTGTTGAGCAGTGCAAGGCACGTCTCGACGCGTACTTCGCGCTGGCGATCATTGAGTTCGTGGGGCACCCATTTGTCAAGCTTTTTTACCTTGCCAATTTGACGCAAATGGACCAATATTGTTTTGACGCTAACGTCGAAAGCTGCTGCTAATTCAGCCGTAGATTGTGTATCATCAGCTTCCACAACCGCCTTTAATTCGTCATTGTCGACCAAAGTCTTCGGACGACCGCGAGGTTCATTTTTCAGGTCGAAATTTCCAGAACGGAAGCGAGCAAACCAATAACAGGTGGTGCGTTGGTTTGTAGTGTTAGCTCCGTAAACGTCGTTGATGTTGCGTGCCGCTTGTGCCGCGTTGCTGCCACGACGGTACTCATATTCCATAATTACTCGAATTTTTAACGTATCCATGATGACGAAAAAGATAGAAATGCGATGAAAATGTAACACTAATCAATAAAGAAATGACTACTTTTGGAAAAAAGAATCCATGTTTTTAAAATAAAATTAATTTGAAATTAGAATTCTTAGCCAAACAAAAATTATTTTGATTTGAAATGGCCAGTACTGCAGAACGGCAATTTCATAGGTAAAGACCTAATATATTAGAGAAAACAACTAGTTCTCCAATAAAAGAAACATAAAAATTATTAGGTCTTTACCTATGAAATTGCCGTTCTGCAGTACTGGCCATTTCAAATCAAAATAATTTTTGTTTGGCTAAGAATTCTAATTTCAAATTAATTTTATTTTAAAAACATGGATTCTTTTTTCCAAAAGTAGTCATTTCTTTATTGATTAGTGTTACATTTTCATCGCATTTCAATCTTTTTCGTCATCATGGATACGTTAAAAATTCGAGTAATTATGGAATATGAGTACCGTCGTGGCAGCAACGCGGCACAAGCGGCACGCAACATCAACGACGTTTACGGAGCTAACACTACAAACCAACGCACCACCTGTTATTGGTTTGCTCGCTTCCGTTCTGGAAATTTCGACCTGAAAAATGAACCTCGCGGTCGTCCGAAGACTTTGGTCGACAATGACGAATTAAAGGCGGTTGTGGAAGCTGATGATACACAATCTACGGCTGAATTAGCAGCAGCTTTCGACGTTAGCGTCAAAACAATATTGGTCCATTTGCGTCAAATTGGCAAGGTAAAAAAGCTTGACAAATGGGTGCCCCACGAACTCAATGATCGCCAGCGCGAAGTACGCGTCGAGACGTGCCTTGCACTGCTCAACAGACACACAAATGAAGGAATTTTGAACCGCATTGTTACCTGCGATGAAAAATGGATTCTGTTTGATAACCGCAAGCGCTCAGCAAGTTGGTTGGATCCTGGTTCAGCACCTAAACAATGCCCTAAACGAAAACTTACCCCTAGAAAAGTGATGGTCACTGTTTGGTGGTCTAGCGCCGGTGTGATTCATCACAGCTTCTTACCAAACGGGGTGAGCATTACTGCAGATGTGTACTGTGAAGAACTGAGCTCAATGATGGAGAAGCTGGCGCATCTCCAACCAGCATTGGTCAATCGCTCGTCTCCGCTGCTCCTGCACGACAACGCGCGACCTCATACTGCACAGCAGACGGTCTCCAAGTTGCAAGAAGTGGGGTTGGAAGCTCTCCGTCATCCGCCCTACTCACCAGACCTTGCGCCTACAGACTACTACTTTTTCCAGAATTTGGATAACTTCTTGACGGGAAAAAAATTCAATACCCGAGAGGCAGTACAAAATGCCTTTGAAGAATTTGTTGCCTCCCGTCCAGCTGATTTCTTTAAGAAGGGCATCAATAAACTGCCACTGCGATGGCAAAGATGCATTGATTGCATGGGTGATTACTTCGATTAATACAAATAAAAAAATTCATGAAAAAAATTCGTTTAAATTTTTTCATACAAAACGGCAATTTCATAGGTAAAGACCTATTATAATAAACAAGAATTAAATTAATTTACAAATGTGACGACATATTATCCTTATGAGTAATAAGAAAAAATCATCTATTAAGTAAGTGTAATAATATAAAGGATCACATACCTGTGAATTTGTCCATTACTATGAAAATATTCCAGTCCTTTTAAAACCTCCTTGAGTACAGTAGCGATAGTGGCCTCGTCAAACACACCATGCTTACAGTTTGCTACTTTCATCTTATGCTTGATCACATCAAGTAAACTACCACCTGAAAATATGAATTCATCATTGCAATGTGGAAGGTCAAATGCAGATGAGTTTATTGATAGAATAAATATTTGTATCATACATTTATAAATGATTTATGATTTGCTGTGCTACTTAGGTAATAATCTTGGCATGATGCCAATGGCAACTTCTTCTGGAATAATTCAAGGTAACTATAGAACAACTATAAAGGTGTTGTTCAGGATTCTTTGCATTTTGTACAACTTATATTTAAGACAATATTTGTGGTATACAGTATCCAATCCAAGAACGAATTTTTTTTTGAAATATCTTTTAAAATTGATTAAATACCTAGTCTGTACATCTTATTAAATATTGGCAATTTGGGTATATAGGGAAACTAATTTGTCAATTTTAAAATACTTTGCATTTTTTATTGATAAAAAGCAAGCGTTGGTTTGTTGCTAGATTTGGGAATCTAATGAGGTTGATGTAATCTGTTTAATTTTGCCTATGCCATCCAGGATAATAATAGGTTATTATCCTGGATAGCATTGGAAAAATTAAATAGATTACATCAATCTCATTATTGTGTTCATTAAAATGATAATTTTAATAATATTTGTGTGATATTAAAATGCAATAAATTTTAAAACTATATAAGCTATCCTAGAACATTTAAACTTTCAATTTTTTTTATATTAATAATGATAATTAGTTTAAACTCAACAAACATTGTTAATATAATAAGTATTGCAAATTGTGATAACAAAAATATTTGTTGAATTAGATTTGTAATAAAGAATATATTTTTCCTACATTAAAATAAAAATAAAATATTTTCCCATCTTTAAACTAGACTTCAAATGTCTACTTTTGCATAAATAAAGATATATTGCAATTTTTCTAAATGGAATGAAATTCTATCTTGGTTAATGTTGACATTTGAAAGTGAATACCTGATAAAAATAAGGTTCATTATTGTATAAATTACCAATCAGCAGTTTATATTTCTACCATAAACTTGTATTACTAAATTACACTGATGAGGCAATTGTGATACATACTTTATATGCACATCATTTTGCTGACTAAACACCTATAACACTTGGAAAGTTTTACTGAGAATAATATTTCAACGGAAATATTTCATCATGACATTGCCAGACCACACACATCTTTAGCTATTCAATAAAAAGAGTACATTGCTAGAATGTGCTTATGCATTAATCATAAAGTACTGACCTTGAATTTATTCTAAACCTAAAAAAATCTATAGAGTCGGTCTATAGAATTCATTAGTGTAAGTAAAAATGAAAAATACTGGTGTTTATTTATTGCACCACAAGTTGCAATTTTCTATAGCAACCTAATTGCAGTACCTCATAGATGTTATAGAGCAAAATGGCACATATATACTTAAACATAATTAAAATACAAAGTACTTTAAAATATGGCTATGCTCCTCAGCTTTATATATTCCTTCCCTAAAAGTCAACCTTGTTAGTGGTGGAAAACCAGTTAAATTGATTTCTTAATTAGCAATTACAGGCATATAGACCAATAGATGCAACAGGCAACTCACAAGATACAGATAGATTCGCTTCAAATTCAATTCGACTCACTAGAGAGTTAGCAACCATAATACTCAATATTTTTGACCCTTTACACCATAAATTGTTAATTTATTGAAACTACGATAATTCCTCTGTACTTGTTACTCACCCTCCAGGAGTTTTAGCACCAACCATAATTCATCTTTTACTACAAAACTAGTATAATATGTCACTACATTTTCATGATTACAACTCGACATTGCCTGGAAATAAGAAAAATAATCAGGATAAAATGACTACCCATAAAATTCAGACCTTTTTGTGAGGTGAATGTAATAAATTGTTTTTATTCAACAGCCAAAGCTTTTGGTATCACAGTTTATTTATGCATGCAAAGGTTTTGATACAACTTCGAAATTATTAGTGAAATATAAATAACACACAAAATTTCCAGCTAATACCTGTGGCATATAGCCTACCAGAACTGTATATTTACAGAACATTATGTTACAGCCAGCAAGTATTTGGTCATGAGGTCATAAACTTTAGAACATCACTTCTGTGGCAACCTTATAACACGAAATGAGAACAGGTCTCTATATCCTGGAGTAACAATCTAACTGAAGATAGCGTTATGAAGTGTCTTTTTTCATGTTGGGTTCGATTGTTGGAGCCCATCAACTCATGCAACCATAGGTAAGTTCTTCAGTGGCAATGCCTGATATATTCCTTAGGTCAAGACAATATAACTTCCCATAGTTTTCACCCATCTTGTAATTGTAGCATTTTAACTACATATTAGGATACCTTTTAGAGATAGATAAAGTTTCTGACAAAACATTTTTATACTGGTTGGATGCTTTTACATGTTAAAATAAATTATTTATTGAAGGGCCTGTTGGTGTAATTTGCAAATGCTTGCTTTTCACACCGGAGGTTGTGGGTTCGATTCCCACCCAGGAAAGATATTTGTGTGCAACATGTCTGTTTGTCCTGAGTCTAGGTGTAATAGGCGTAATCTATAAAAGTATGTGTTTACAAAAGAAAAGTAGTATATGTAGCATATCAGTTATATGGTTTCCATAGTACAACCTCCACTTAGTTTCAGATCAGATGGCAATAATGTGATGTGTAAATAATGTCCCAGGATATTATTATTTTCCATTAACCTTTTGCCTTTGTATGATATCTACTGATTAGACACCTTGTGGTGCATGAGTTTATTCTAGCTAACTCTCTTCTACTTAAGATTAAAACATAGAAATAGACTTACCTGAATTTCCTTCAATAGTTCATCCATGGATGTGTTCCATTTCTCCAAATTGATTCGTTTTATGGCACATTTCTCACTGCGGGGCAAGCAATAAGCAGCGTGTACCGCTGCAGTGGCCCCAACACCTAAAAGCAGAGGCCGGTATCTAATACAACACATTTTATTTATGAAATAATCGACAATGAAATGAATAAACATAAGTACTAAACAACTCTTAAATGTTTATAATTTTAAGTTACACACATTATATGAAATAATTGGGTGCTAAAAGTTTATGTACATTGCAACAAAATTGTAAGAAAATCATTGACCTTTTAGTTTAGCGAAGAAATTTGACAGAACGCAAGTCTCTGAACTACATTTGGACCCAAAACTAGAGCAATTTGTTATGGAAATTAAAAGGCTAAGGTAGCCACTTACCAATAACCTCTCGTATCTCGTAATCATTATATGTATTGGGCCAGGGAGATGAATTGTTTGCGGTAGACGCAGTAGCCGGGGTCGCCATTTTGCGATTGAATAAATTACAGATTCCAGCAGCTGTTCCGATCGAAAATCGTGCGGCCTGCGCATATGACGACAATGCGGTTATCTGACAATAGCATAACTCAAAAGATTGCTAGAAAATAATATTATGTTATAATGTGTTGCGTATGCGAAATATCTGGAGTTATGTTTACTTTGTATTAATTACTAATAACATTTAATTCGATTTCATAATTTCATAATAAATAAACCAACGTCATCTAACATCAGTATAATGTCAACAAAAACTTTAGTTTCAATGAATAATAACAGATGGCGTAATTTGCACAATAAGTTTAAGGCGCTAGTGTGTCGTTCAGTTGGTTTAAGCATTATAATTTGTAACCATCAACATTTACCTACTAACCAGAAAATGTAAATTCGCCAAACAATTTCTGTAGTGATTTATTGTTATTTTCGTTAGCCACAATGTCTTTCAATTTCTTCTTTCTAATGTTTATACTCTTAAAACCATTATCCTCTAAGCATGTGGCTATTTCATAACATAACTTCTAAGAAGGAACATATACTTAACAGTAAACATTTTCTGGAACTACAAATAGTTTTTAATTATCAAATTTTAGGAACACATACTTAAAAGTAAACATTTTCTGGAACTACAAATAGTTTTTAATTATCAAATTTTAGTTATTTTTTAGCATTATTCGCAATGTAATACGTAAATATAGCACCTACATACATAATATGTACCCCGGATAGGTAGAGGGTCTCAAACCAGCACCGTCTGCCAATCTGGGGTAGGCGCTCTGCGATTAGCTAGGAACGATACACTCTAGCATTTTAAACTTTAAAGGGGTTTCGGTAACTTTGTATGACTATTGGCGCATGGCGTCATTACCTATTATTTTCAGCGGCCAGCAATGATTTTTATATTTTTTTTGTTGTGCTGTGGTATGTAAACATATACGTTTAATTATTTATGTCCTATGTGGTTTCGGAGCTTAGATATTTGTATTTAAACATTTAAATGTCAATATAAATACTTCAGGTATTGTCTTGAGTAGGTAAAGAGATATTTTATATGACTTTAGAATTAAGTGCACTATTTGGCGATCTGAAAGTATAATTAAGTATATAAAAAATAGTAATACGGAGCCCGCTAGCACGACATTTCATAAAAACGTCATTAAATCAAAAACTGTTTCGGTAGAAAATAATGTATACTTCTGTAAAACTATCAAGCCTGCTACATAGACTCACACACTTTAGAAGTTTAATATTAAAGATTGGTTTTACTGGTTTCCGACCGTCTGGCAATGTTACGTCATTATTGGGTTTTGAGAAATAATAAATCGAACACATTTTCTACTTTGAGGATTCATTTCGTTCTCGATTTCATGTCATGAGTCAGAATATTTTGGTATCTTGCCCTTGTACCATATAATCAACATTAAATGCGAACAGTAGCTATGGTCCTTTCCAATAACACAGGATACAATATTGGCCCAATATCGTATCCATGTGAATCCTTTTCTACGAAAATATATACATAATATATCAGTCTATATGAATGTCAAGATTGGATCCTGGCTTTGACTAGTCACGCATAAATCCCGTTTAATGTTTCTGCCGAAAAATCATTAGTATTAGGTTCTCTACATACTTCAATCATTGTTTTTAATCGTATTAAATAACATTATTTAACTTCATTGAAATGTACTTGGCTGAATAATAATAAAAATAAAAATTAATTGATGGGCCCTAACAGGGTTCATGTTGATACCAATATGATTTTGTAACACCAATATTGAGCACATGGTTGCATTAAAGAATTGTATTGTATTGTATCATATTTGACCTGTCTCTTGTTTCATGCACGCAGCAGTAAATATGAGCTCTATTCGATTCGATATGAGCAGGAAAGAATTTTAGGTACTATTTTATGCACCTTCACTATACCTGCGTAGAAAAGCTTTCAGTTTTTATAAAATAACGAAGGTCTGGCTGTCGTGGGCTCTTGCTTTATTAGTACACTCCGAAGTCCGTAGAAAAGGAAATCATCGGCACTTAAAATGGGAAAACGGCCAGGAACTTCAGCATTCATACTTTCAAAATTGTCTTTTCTTCTATTTAGATTTTTTACAACAACATCAGTAGGTACTCAGAAAGTTCATTCTGAGACCCAAGATATTATTATTATTATTCACATGAGTCTACATCTTCGCTGCAGTCTCCGAATCCTTTGATTAATATTAGCACATCGTTCTCATAAAAATCCAATGGAATGAATCGCATGGATCCTTAAATATCTCTGCGAGAATGGTGGCATCGGATTTAGTCACTTCATATAAACCATACTAGTGTCTATGATGTGGCCATTAGGACTAGCCATTAAAAAAGGTTTTAATAAATGTAGGAACTTGTGTTAGCTATAAGACTATCTATGAAAGTAATAATTACTACTATTTTGCAAGTAAATAACCGAACGTACTATCATGCAAAATGAAATGGCTCTCCTTTCAGTGAGATAAGATCAATCAGGATTACTAAATAATGTATTTGGGATTGTGAAATCTCGATATAACAATTTGATAAGGGCCGCGGTGGGCGCGGGTGCAAATAACAGCAGTTGCGATGCTCGCCACTCCATCGGCCAGTCGGTCCGTTCATTTTGATCATTTTATTTGATAATTTTTACTTAGAATTACTTATTAAAAAATACGGCAGACACCACACAAAATCAAAATAAATATTTTTTATTGTGGTATATAGGTAGTAGGGTGTTATTATATAATAATTATGATGTTCAGCTATGATCTGCCGTACTGGCATACAATAATAATAAAGTTATTCTACATAATTATTATCATTTAAATATTCAGTTAGACTATAGTAACATTTTCAAATTAAAAAGCTATATAATGTGTTTTTATAATGTTTGATGTCCCTTATATCTCTAATTGTCGTGGGTATATCAGGAATCAGGTAAAAACACTTTTATGAAATAATGCTGTTTAGTGGTGCACACGTGTCATTTTATTTGTATTTCTAGCTCGCTCACAAAAATTAAAAAGTTCAATAGTTGATTTCGCGAAGATGGCACATTCATAGATATACATGCAAATATTTAGTTTTATTAAAATAGCGAACAATAGGTACCAATATCTCCGTTCCGTTTGGTTTAAAGAAAAGCATCCATAACAGCTTTTGATCGCTTTATTCTGTTTATTCATGATGTCAAAGTTTCATTACTGGCCGCTCAACTTTAGAACGACGAAATCTTTATCCAAACCCCTTTAGGATTACCTTGCTAACGCCCTTACGAAGGATGTTGGTGTTATTCATCGGCTTTGTTTTGCATGTGAAAGATCATATTATTTTGAGAATACCTTCCAAACTATATTTTTAGTTATTAGTAAGATTATTCGCAATGCAAAGCGTAAATCTAAACTAAAAATGGGAAATCATAATATTTTAATCGTCCGGCGGGTACTTATCTGGACATTTTATGATTTCCTATTTTTGAGAGTCGTTCTTAACTATGTGTCTACAGCTGTAACTCTGTGAATTTATCGTATTTCAACAAATTACATTATTTTTTAGTATAGGCGTCTTATTTTGTCTTGATGCAAAATACCTGTCGGAAGACTCCCTGAGGGCCCGAAGAAAGAATATCCCCATTCATCATTCTGTAAAAGGCATAAACAACAATTGAAATATAAATATTTACAAGCAAGTTACTACAGACAGCATGAGCGCTGCTCTAAAAAGTCTGCTGTCCCTTATAAAGGTATAGAGTAGTTAGTAGTAGGTACTCTTATAACAAGTGGGCTAAGCTAAATGTCTATATTGAGCAATCCTTATATGGACTCTACTCGGATGTTGTATATTCGTTAGTCTGTTGTCCCTTATGATGATAAGCGGCGAAGTACGAGTCTGACTCTCCCATGAAGGGTTCCGTAGCCGCAAGTAAAATAATACAAATCTTCTTGTAGTAGTTGATTGAATGAAAGGTAAATTGCGGTTTACGAATGACGTATTAAAAATAACTTCTTACTAGATCTCGTTTGATTTTAGGTGGAAGTATGCATGGTAGCGTACATCATATATTTTTTTAGTTTTATCATGCTCTTATTTTAGAATTTTCAGGCGGGGGGACACATTTATACAGTTTAGAAAAAAAAATATTAGAAACCTCAATATAATTTTTGAAGACCTATCCATAGATAGGCCATATACGGGTTTGATTAAAAAAAAATAGAGTTACGGAACGGTTCTAAGTATGGGGAACCCCCAAAATTTATTGTTTCTTTTGTTTACAGAATTCATCTACGCTGTGACATACGGACGGACAGACAGACAAACATACATGACGAATCCATAAGGGTTCCGTTTTTTGCCATTGCGCTACGGTACCCTAAAAATGAAATTAACATCATAAGGGTGCCCTCAGGTATCAGTCGCTTAAAGCTTAATTTAAGCGGCTGATACCTGAGGATACTGGACTGGACTGGACTGGATACTGGAGCCTTCTGCGCTAGCCAACTGCTTGTTGTCTTAAATTCTTTAATTTTAATAACTAGTCTTAAATTTAAAAATAATAGCTTTGTAACTTGTTACTTATTTAAGTATTTAAAATAATATATATGAGATAATATCACCGCACTAACGGACTCATTCAAATTGTTAACATAGTATTATTATCTAACATAAGTGTTTCAATTAATAAGATTATAAGTCTTTAAGCTAATTAAGGACTTATAACTACATTATATAACTTTACTAGCGGCCCGGTACGTGCTTCGCTACGTATAAAGCATTAAATTGCTAATAGATGTTGATTTTACACTTTTTCAAGACTTTTTTTTAAATTTTCTCTCCGTACAAACTTTCCCTAAACTTCCACGAATAATTCAAGACCAAAAAAAGCTAAATCGGTAAAGGCGTTGTTGAGTTATATTATAATATTACAACGAAAAGTGGCATTGGTTTTTATATCTATAGTTTAGGCCGTAGATTTTATTACCCTCTTTTTGCTTTCGTACTCTTATCGAAATAACGAGGTAGTATACGATAACCACGCGGGCACTGCTTGTATTCATTTGTAACCGAAACTGTCAACTAAATAAATGCTTTTATTTTTTTTGTAACCTTCAAGGCTTATCTAACACGAGCTGTTAACTAACAGATTATAACTGTTTTTGGTACCTACCAAAAACAGTTATAATCTGTTAGTTGACAGTTGTTGTTGACAGTGTTAGTGGACAGACATGCCTTATACCTACAGGGCATGTGTTACCAGAGACTATCAACTATCAGGCCCAAAAATTACAAAATATAATTGTAATAGTAGGTTTGCTAACAGGATTCCAATTAAAGTCAATAATACCGTAGAAGCGCTCTCTGCTCAAAAAACTCTATCTCTATCTCTCTATTCAAATTTAAGTATGTCTAGTTAAACAATTTTCCTGATTTTTAAGTGAATTTAATCTTATTGTAGGTAATAAGTTAATAGCACTTTACCAGTTTTATTAAGTGCCAATCCTATTAACTCTACGACACATTATGTGAGAGGTTTAGTAGATATTACATTTATGTACCTATGTAAATTTATACCATTTCGATTAGCATTCGTTGCAGAATTTATATATTAATATATTTAATAAATAATATTAATGGTGAGTTATGTAATTCTCTACAGAATCTCTATCATCTCTATAAAGATGTTACAAAAATGTTCATTTTTGTAACATCTTTATACCGGCAAATAAATTATTAAATGGTTATTATTATTATTAAAAATTAATTAAATTGACGGACCGGTTAGCGTGTTTGGGAAATGCTTGCCTTTCACACAGCAGGGTTCGATTCCCAACCATGAAATTATACATTCAGTCAAAAAAGTATCGGGAATGGATGATTTGTTTATGGTTTCAAATTCAAATTTGTTTTTTTTTGTTGTTGTTAGATTGGCACAACTGTTTTCGATTTTGGTTGGCGGCTAATGGAATTTCGTGTTCGGAGTCACTGAAAATGTTACAGAAGGCTTACGGTGAATCGACTTTATCAAAAACTCGTGCTTATGAGTGGTTCAAAGCGTTGAAAAGCGGTCCAGATGTGATGAAAGATTTACCTCGCTCTGGTAGGCCATCAACGTCTGCAACTGAAGTTAACATCGCAAGTGAAGGAAATAGTGACTGAAAATCTTCATTCAACTCTGAGAGAGATAGCCGCCGAACTTTCTGTATCTCAAGAGTCGATTCGTACCATTTTAACTAATCATTTGTGTATGAAACATGTTGCCGCTCCGGCTAGTCCCAAAAGATCAGAATTTTCTCCAAAAACTGAATCGCATGAAAGTCGCTGAGGACATGGTAGAACGAGTCAATTCAGACCCAACATTCGTGAATCGCATTGTTACTGGTGACGAGACGTGGGTTTACGAGTTTGACATGCAAACTAGTCAACAAGTTTCGGAGTGGCGCCTTCCAACTGCACCGAAAATACCACGCCAAAGTTGATCAAAAGTCAAAGATATGTTGGCCGTTTTCTTTGACTATCGCGGTGTTGTGCACTCTGAATTCTTACCGGAAGATTAAGTAATTATATAAGAATATTATTTGAGCGTTATGCGGCGTTTAAGTGTGCAAATTCGACGAAAAAGGCCAGATTGGGGAAAGAAAATTCTTGGATTTTGCACCACGATAATGCGCCTTCGCACAAGGCCATCATTGTGAACGAATTTTTGACCAAACACTCAACAAATACCATCCAGCAACCACCATATTCACCAGATATGGTTCCAGCTGACTTCTTTCTTTTTCCTAAACTCAAATTACCACTTCGTGTACCCGTTTTCAATCGGGGCGAGAACGGAACTCAATTCCGAAAGCAGCGTTTAAAAAATGTTTTGATGAATGGATTATTCGTTGGCGTAAGTGAATCGTTTCTGAAGGAGCATACTTTGAAGGTGATAAAATAAATTTGGATGAATAACAAACATTTTGTATATTTTTGATCTTTTCCCGGAACTTTCTTGACAGAGTAGTGCCTGAAGTTGTGAGTCTCTCGGTCGCTAGGGCAAACAATGAATTGACAACAAATATAAGACACGTAGACTTTGTTAAGGGCCTTCCTTAACAAAGTCTACGTCAGTTATTAAAGATATCCACACAAAAGCCATATTCAATCCTAAGTAGTGCAAATGATTGGACGCGTATGAAAAAAGTTACAAAATCCTAGAGCAATTTGGTGCTTTGCCATCTAGACCAAACATTCCTTTACTCACGAAAACTAAAACGCGTTATGCTCATAGAGCTTACCGTACCGTGGGAAACCAACACCCCTAAAGAACACGCGTTCAAGGCAAACAAGTATTACGACTTATCAAATGTATTAATCAGAAAAGGCTGTGTGGTTAATTTATATGCCGTGTAAGTGGGTGCGAGGGGTATACCAGCAAAATCCCTTTATAACCTATTAAAATACCTTGGATTATCAAGAACTTCCATAAGTTCTATATTAGAACGAGTATCCAAAGCGGCATTGTGTGATACCAAATTTGGCTAGGAAGGGGAACACTGAGAGACAGCGAAGGTGAGCGTTGATGCATCACAGGGGGGCCCTTAAACCTACATCTGATTCGCAAGTCTCAGACTCTTTTGAGTGTTCCCTCCTCTACCACGCAGTGGACCCGGTTTCCGCACGGTGAATCCATGGAATGCTAAGAATTAGGTCTTCTATCAGTTGTCTAGTTTCCATAGTACAACCTCTGTTTAGTTTGGGATCAGATGGCCGTATGTGAATAATCTCCCAGCATTATAATTATAATTACTGGTCCTTTCAAAATTTATTATATTATTTATTTTATTTTTTATCCACAGCAACCTATAAATTACTGTTATATGTATTACAATATGCAAATACGATTTCACAATTACCTAAGCCGTGTCCCATAACAGATTCTAATTACGATGAAAGTCGATACATACAACCAAGTCGCTTATTGAACATGCTTATGTAGTAACAGACCGCAACATAAAACACCGTAACAGTAATAAAGGATAAAAAAAATCAAACGCAGCAGGCGGGATAACTAAACATAACAAGCTACTGTTCTCTGAAAAGTTAGCCCTCATTGTGAGATTATTGAGATACCATACGGATATATCTATATTTTTCGATTGGTTTGGCTCTGCATTGATAAAATTACGAATGTTTTTATATATTGTGACATGGGATATTCGGCCTAAGCAGACTCTCTGGGATCGCTGGCTTTTGTTGGAGGGGAACTCCACTCGTCTTGTATAAGCGGTCCCGGGAAGAGGTAACCTGGGGCTCTACCGGCTAAGTCGCCGAACATCGTTTTCGTGAATGGCGTTCAAACAAATAAAGGTTACAAATGACTTAATCAATCGTTAAATCGGCCTAAACGTTCACAATCGATTCCGGACCATTTATGACGTCACATGTGGTCATGGAAGCCAATTTAACGATTGATTAAGTCATTTTAACCTTTATTTATTAGAATGCCATTCACGAAAACGATGTTCGGCGACTTAGCCGGTAGAGCCCCTGCTTTAGCTCAGATTGCGTAAACACGCTTGTGCGTACTGGGAAGGGGGGCGGGCATTTTCATGTACCAGCCCCTCCCCAGGTGAGAGTCTCACTGAGGCTGCAGTGTACGGTGGGGGTACTGGTGTGATTGTTCACGAGTACCCAGAGGCCCCGCTGCATACACTATGAGGCTGGCTACCGTGGTCGTTTTAGTGAGGAGCCATACATACCCCGTCGCCTCCCCAAGCGACGGACATGCGATTTTGCGATGCGACAGCAGATATTTGGTATAAGTTTTCTGCGATTTCGTTAGTTTTTGGAAGCGCAATACCGCGTATTTAAAACTTCGAAGAAACTGTATGCAGCGTTAGCGTTATAATAAAAATAAAACTAATGACGTTTTGGTTCTTTTTTTTTATAACGCAAACGCAGCATACAGTTTGCAAAAAATGTTTTTACACCACGAGAAAACTCATCAAGGGGTCAAAACCGCTATGCGCCATCAAAGGTGCATTTGTAGCGATTGCTTAATCGCGACAAATGCACCTTTTCAATGACGTCATTGCACATCGATTTGATGTCGTCAAAATATCAGTAACAGTACCTACACGTAACGCTTACGTAGTTCATGCAGGATGTTCTATGAGCCGTAATTTCATTATGAGCAGATAAGCGCAGATTACAAAACAGGCAAAATCTACTGAATGAATATACATTTAGGTAAAGCTCAATGCGTCGCTTTAGGGATAAACCAAATAGGTATGAGATTCATTATCTACACATACAGATGTCAAAGATATCGCTTTTCCAACTGCACGAACATGGAAGATGAACATGAAACAAGATACAATTAGGTTGGTGTGGAGGGACTTATACCAAGAATATTGTCGTCAACACTTTTGATTTGGCTCGTACGTAATTCGACCAGCCGAAACCACTTGTTTTAAAAAGTAAACTTTACGAATGCTTAAAGAATTTTTATTGATTGTGTGACTTAGTCTCTGAACGGAATGAAATAGATTAAACCGATATTTCACTCTAGGGAAACAAATAAAATATCGCGTGGGACTTTAGTAAGAGGGAATTCACGAAAACAAAGCAATTAATGATTTAAAATGGATCACACAAATAGTTGTCCTGTACGGCAGTCGAAACTGAAAGACGTGGGCGCTGAAGGTACACCCAAAATCAAAGTATTTATTAATTGTACATAGCTAGGGTTGGCATACGTCCCGTATATACGGGACTGGCACCGTATTTAAGTATCACGTCCCGTATTGTTACTTGTCCTGTTTATCAATACTTTAAAATAAAGTAAAATATACGTCAAAATATGACTGGACAAGAAACAGGGTGGTTCCTGGTGGTTATTTCTTCGTTCTCCGTCTTTGTGAGTGTCGTTGAGACTCGAGCCTCGATACGTATGTTTGTTACTTCTTCACGTCTAAACGGCTGGAGCGATTTCAATGAAATTGGGTATGGAGTTAGCTGACACTATAGATTAACACATAGGTTTTAATTTGTAAAGTTTAACGTGGGCGAAACCGCGGGGCACAGCCAGTATAAAATAAATTAATTATTATAATCTCGACATTGTTGTTACTACCCTTAATATCAGTTTTTATTAATTTGCCATTATTAAGTCCCGTATTAGTTCTCAACAATAATGGCACTCCTATACAATCTCTTAAGATACAAAAAGTAATCAACCCTATCAATTAATAGGTAAGCCCCTGAAATTGTAACTGATGAATCCGCCACATTAACCAATTCTAATAATAAATAATTTTGTGGTTTCATTGTTACCAAAGTGATCCGAAGAAAAGGAAAAGATTAACGTAAAAAAAGCTTAACTCAATTGTCTTTAGTGGCAATGAATGATGTAGATTGGGCAAATTCAGATACTGGCTAGCTTTTAACGTAATTGCCAGGAATAATCAGAAATGGTCCTGATAACACCGCAATAATCTTTCTGATGTTAAAACTAGCGAGTAATACAAAAAATTAAATTTTTCCGTATATACCTACGTTGGATAATGAGGATACGGCAGTTTTTTTTACATAGCACAAACGTGAATTTGCGTGCGTGTGTACGTACACACGGCCACATTTCAAGCTATACATTTCCAATATAAGCTCACCTCTCATTGTATGGCAATCCTATAGAACACGAGATCAGCTTATACTGGAAATATATAGCTTGATATGTAGCCGTGTGTAATGTGTATATAGGAAGACTACATTAAGATATTATGTAAGGTTACCTACCAGCGTTGCTAGCATGATGACGAAGACATATATAGCATTCGACCAATCCCTTTACTCACAGTCATATACTACACTCGCGAGCAACCAAATCGACTCAAGCCTAGACGGCGCACATATACATTGATTTTCCTAAAACGATAAATGGTAATTACAAAAGTGATATGTCATTCGAAAGCTGAAGAATTAGGCTTTCAATTAACATCAATACCTTAAAAAAAACTAAGCGCTGATTTATTGACACATTTTAATTGGCCGTCAGCGTAAATTACCTCTTTAGGAATCCACGACTTGCGCTACCTGCTCCCGCTATAAAACCCCCCACTTCCGGTTTATCTTATCAGTTGCTTGTTACAGGTTGACCGGTACACATCTCCGTAAATTGCATTCCTTGTTTTCGCTAACCCATGGATACCACACCAGAAGAAGCCGCTCAAGTTGTTGCCTTGTTGCAACAAGGGTTAAGTCAGCGAGCAATCGCTGCCCAGCTCCACTTGAGCCAGTCTTCTGTATCCCGAGTATACAGACGGTTCCAAGAGACTGGTGCCTTCAATCGGAGACCAAGAACGAGCCGCCACCGGTGCACTTCAGAGAGAGACGACCGCTTCATTGTCTCAACCTCGCTGCGCAATCGACACCTTACGGGCGTTGATGTGCAGCAAGAACTGAGACGTGTACGACAAGTGGCTGTCAGCGAGTGGACAGTGAGAAGACGCTTGAAGGAAGCCAACTTGACGCCAAAAAGACCTGCGACGGGCCCTAAGTTGACTGCAGGCCACCGACAAGCGCGCCTTCAATTTGCTCGAGAGCATCTCAATTGGAGCGTTGCGCAATGGCGATCGGTCCTGTTTACTGATGAGTGCAGAATGTGTCTGCATGGCAGTGACAGGAGAGGCCGAGTCTACAGGCGTCCGGGAGAACGATTTGCCCAATGTTGTTTCGCTGAAACAGTGGCATATGGCGGTGGTTCCTGCATGATGTGGGCTGGTATCTCTTTAGAGGGAAAAACCGAACTTGTTTTCGTGCCTGGGGGCGGCCGAGGAGGCGGGCTAACAGCTGATCGGTACATTACCGTCATTCTACTGGATCATGTTGTGCCCTACGCAGGGTTTGTCGGTGAAGACTTCGTGTTAATGCACGACAATGCCCGCTGCCACACGGCACGAGTCACTCGACAGTTTCTGCAAGAGGTCGAATTACGCACGATGGACTGGCCTGCGCTCAGTCCTGACATGAATCCCATCGAGCACTTATGGGACGAGCTTAAAAGAAGAGTTCGGGCCAGAAATCCAGTCCCTTCAAGCGTAGACGAGCTAAAGACAGCATTATTAGAGGAGTGGGACGGCATTCCTCAAGAAAATGTCAAAAAATTGATAAGGTCCATGAAAAACAGACTGCGGGATGTAATTAGGGCTAGAGGGGGCAATACGAAATACTGATTTAAATAAAATAATTTTATTTTTAATTTTTTTTGTTTAATTTGTCAAATACGAGACACATACCCTTTTTCCTAAATTCCCGTTTTTCCTACTCTTGCATTCAGACATCATTTATTTCAAAAATGATGGATGGATTTCAATGATAATGATATCAAATTAAAGCTGACATCTTAAGCTTTCGAATGACATATCATTTTAATAATTTCCATTCATGATTTTAGTTGTATCAATGTATGTGTGCGCCGACAAGGCTTGAGTCGATTTGGTTGCTCGCGAGTGTAGTTTATAATTCTGTCATTTCATTGGTCGTATGCTGTGAAGAGACAACTAGGGTCTTTTCGTTACCATTCTACGGGTAGCGGGATTTCACTTTTGACTATACAAGAAACGTGACATCTCCGATCTTATTCGCTCAATCACCGACAATATTGTACTTTGGTTGGTAAAGCTTAGTGTTCGAGTCCGACTCATAAATAAATAATTAAAAAGGGTTTTTATTCACGTAGCCTTTAAAAAAAGCGCTTGTAAATAGTCAGAACATGTTTGTATTAATATAGTTCAGTATACATAATTATATACTTAATATACTTAGATATTAAAGTAGGAATATACAGAGTGTTAAGTAACACATTTATAAAATTTATTTTATAGTAGTAGGTACATACCTACTTAATGATATTTAGCTAGCTTGAATTATGTTATTGTAAAAGACTATGTTTAGGTTTAAAAAAGTAAACGGCAAGAATGTATGGGACTTTTGTACCGCTAGTAAAATTTCGTGTTACGGGATAATTTATGTTTTAATTGGTGGTTAATGTGATAGAAAAGGCGTTTTTTATTTCTTAGATTTTTAAAACTTGGGATATAAAAGTTATAGCCAGTTTTATTTTAAGGTTACGTTTGGTAATCTGTGGGTCAACCCCATGACCGTGGAATCATTGCAGTTCGAAAATCACTCTTACTGTCTAAGTAATAAAGATACTGTAAACGTCAAAGTGTGTCTACTGATGTGGCAATGAAATGCTAGTGTTAACCAGTGTACCAATGAAGATTGTTACATATTATATTTACATAAACATTGTTATGGTGATAAAGTAAATGTTGGAGCTCTTTTTATAGTTTTTTACGTGTAGTTATTCCGAACCTGCCCCGAAAACCCTAAACGGGTCTCGAGTTAGATTAGGAAGATGCAAAAAGCTATTATTTGTTGAAATAATGAAAAGGTCTTTATTTCCATTCATTACATAGTTCATAACCCAGTGTACATTTGTGTGAGGTTGCGAGGGGTTATATATGAGGTTTTAAGTGGAGGTAAATAAAACAATAGATTCTTTGTTTTTTGTAACTACATTAATTTTATTGATAGTATTATGAATTTATCCTTAGTATTACTTCACCTGAGAATATCTTCATATAAGTACCAAACAATAATAATCACATAGCACAAAGCTACATTGGGTTTATTGAGAACTTCACTCTCTTCGGATAATGCTTGTCTTCTTAGTCGGGGCAAACGAATTACCACATTACAAACTAATCATTTTAATTATATGATAAAGCGCCCTTTCGTGAATCCACTGTCAACAGATATATATCATAGCACGGAGGAACTGATGCGATGCTGAACTCACGTAATATTTTCAAGATTATTTGCTAAATTGATGACATGTATCAAAACAACAGCAATAAATACCTGACAGATTGTCTTTGCCTGTCAATAAATAATTGCCATGAACAAAAAAAATATTGACGACGAAAATCACTCTTATTCTAAATCATTAATTACTACGATTTAATGCAACTGCTATGCTTTCTTAGGTATAATAAATAAGTCTATAATTATATGATTTATATGTAATGTTGATCCCATTTATAAATAATTAATTATAATTTCGACATTTATATTATTTTACACATGGCAATTTCTGTAAACGTAACTGCGTTTAGTTTACGATTTTATTACGTTTATTTATTGAAAATAATTGAAATATTCTTTTTGATTTATTAATTAATCCCAAGTTCTAAAAATGTTATAATTAAATTAAAATCAATACCTTAGTTGTCTTAACAAGTGGTACAAATTATATAGCTGAACAACAACGGAAGTATGCGATACGAATTCTGCCATTCTCTCTATATTTTACTACATATTGTCTGAATGGTTCTTTCTATATTAAGGTACGAATTCAATATTATTATTATGACGTTTATATTTTATTTATAATAATGGTCGCGCTTTAATAATTTAATTAATAATAATAATTAAATTAACTGGATCTAATACACCCAGCGAAACAAAGTCAGCGTGACTTTGTTTCGCTGGGTGTATTAGATCCAGTTCATCTACTACCGGTTTCAACACGGCCTAGTTGAGACGGTCCGGAGAAACATACTCAAGCGGGCCTAAACACGGGATTTGGTCCACATAAAGTAATTATTTAGCAGGCAAACTCAATACCTCCTAGATTGCTTGTCTGAATGCATACTATTTTAGATTATATTTAGGAAGATAAAAGAAAAATAACGAATCATTTTGTGACAGTCAATAATTTGAAATTTAGTATATGTTAGCAATCATATTACAGATAGTTCCCGTAGCTCAGATTAGTCTTACTATATTATTTTATGTAATCTTTTTTTGTAACAGTTACTGAGAATGAAGCTTCCCAGATATTCACTAATTTATTTTTACCTATTTTTTGTTTAATAAATTAGATAAAGATAAAGATAAAGATTTATTTATTGCCAAACTGTGTACATGTTAGGTCTTATTTCTAGGTTAGATTCACAGTCTACCCAAATCGGATATGCAATACAAGGCGCAACAATGCGGCTTAAAAACTTAAATTAACTAAAACTAAATGTATTTTTTCCCAAAATATTCTTGTAGATCATAAAAAACTTTATCTATCAACCATTTTTTAAGTTTTGTTTTAAATTCATTCCCGTTTAATGCTTTTATAACTGTAGGTAGGTGATTGTACACACGGATAGCGGTAATATATGCACTTTTATAATAAAGCATGTTGTTAATAATGGGCAAATTAATATTATGTTTATATTGACTACGAATATTTGCCTTAGTAGTCGATTTAAAATTAAAATAGAACATATTGTTTTTGACAAATAAACACAACTCAAGTATATAAATTCCTGTAAGCGTTAAAAAGTTTTTCGTTCTAAACACTGCTCTTAATGTCTCAGTGCTGTACATGTTATAGATAGTCCGCAAGCATTTTTTTTGTAATATGAATGTGGATTGTACGTTTGTTGAATTGCCCCAGTATATAATACCGTACAATAATAAGGGATAAACATTTCCAAAGTAGGCATTTCTTGTAACGTTTATATTTGTGGTTTCTGCTAGTACTGACAGACCATAACAAGCACTGGATATTTTTTTATTAATTTTTTCGATGTGTGCCTTCCAGTTCAGGTGTTGGTCGATTGTAACACCTAGGAAACATATATTCTGTACCTCTTCAATAACAACATCAGATACAGCTACTTTTGGTTGCAAAGGTTTAGTTTTATAATTTCTAAATTGAACTAACTTTGTTTTAGAAATATTAACTTTTAAATTTATTGCCTGCAACCAATTTATTATTGTATTTAATGTTTTATTTATTTCCCTTTCATAGTTTGTGGGGTTTAAATCGTCGTTGGAAATAAAAATGGTTGCATCATCGGCGTACATCACACAAAGCTGGTCTATTATGGTTGGAAGTTCATTGACATAAATCAAAAATAACAGAGGCCCTAAAATACCGCCTTGTGGTACACCTAGTTTATGCTACAACCATAAGATTAGATTGTTTGATTGGTTTATAAGCGTAGTTTGCTTCAGTCAATGTTACGGTGGGTATTTGGAAATCGTAGAAGTTTTTATTACGTACGAACAATATACCTATTTAAATAGTAGGTAAAGACACAACAAACAAAAACAGGCATAATACGCGATTAATTGTATGTAAGTCCTAGGCTTTTCTTTGATGGAGATTCTCAATCATACACCTCACTTCGTCCAATGTAACTGTTTTTGTCACTGTCCTCCGGGTCGGACTCGACCCTAGCAGCTATTGGAGCCGGAGGAAGAGGGATTACTATTCGACTTTCTACGCTTTCGCTTTACGCTATTTACTTAAATGAACGCTGAGCTTGATTCAGGCTTACAAAGATTCTAAATGTCGATGTCGATATATCAAGGTTTAATTACGATCAATTTTTTTTCGCTGGTCCAGCTACATTTGCATTCTGTAAGGAATATATGCTTGCGTGGGTTTTTTGGTGGGATAAGAGTCCTAGGCTCTGTGCTTCCCAGACATTAACTCAAGCAGTTATTTCAGGAGGTTGTCTAGAACTGAGGACATCGTATCTATAAGAACCGAGAAAACAGATTTGATTTAAGCCTTAAGCATTTTCCATATAATGCAACATCTTTGGCAAGGTAGGGTCGCCAGTGTGGAAAGGACTGTGGTGAGAATCTAACTCGCACTTGTATTGAACCCTAACGTAGTTTGAGTTCTTAAAAAGTACAATGGCAAGTAAATGAGCTTCATAAACTTGGTAATTTTCGGTTCTTTTTTTCATCTCAACTGTGTGGTACCAAGTTGAGATGAAAAAAGGAACCGAATGGAAATCAATAAAATACAAACACTTTCTAGATCTCTATCTTTTAACACCCCTTTTTACGTGTCCCCGGGTTAAACAGGTCCGTTGAATTGCTTTCAGGAAAGGGTCTACTTAGTGATAATTTTGTGAACTAGTTTTATAAAAACTTGCAACATACCCTAAGTTACAATGAAAAGTAAGTTAGTGGAATATGGCATATAGGCAGTTCCATCATCGGAATCTACAACAATCTATATTTTTTAAATATTTCTTTAGCCGAAGCCGATCCATACTATTCCCTACGCAGAGATTATATCCTGAACATTTTTATTAAAACACTTGTACAATCGTAACGGATTGAGATAAATTGTGATTATCTGTGATATAAAAAGGGCTACAATCAAGGGAAACCAGTCATTAAACAGACTATTGTGATTCAGTGACAATCTTCGAGCGTACAAGTAGTGAGAGAAGATTCAAAATGTCCATCGGCCATTTTCTCATTAAGGTAAGTATCCGCAACCTTAAACCTCGTTAGACAAATTAACAAAATCTATACAAATAAATAAAATTGGAGTGTCTGTTTGTAATATTGAAATTACCGGTTTTAATACATAAATATGAATGTATATACGGTACATACACCAAAATAACATTTTTTACAATTTTTATCTGTCTGTCTGTCTGTTTGTTCCGGCTAATCTCTGAAACAGCTGGACCGATTTTGACGAAAATAAGGAGTAATTTAGGCTACTTTTATTTTAGAAAAAGTCTTTTATCTTACTAAAAAACGAAATAAACGAATTAACACGCGGACGAAGTCGCGGGCACAGCTAGTTATTAAATAAAAATTACTTTATTACGACAGTTATACAACGCTTACTGACTACTACACTATTAAATGCGTTAAGTCTAAGTAATAAGTATATATTAAGAAGCACGACGGAGTAAACAGCATCTAACCAACAGATTTGAAATTAGTTAGATGGTAAATTGAAATCCAGAAACGCTTCAATTTAAACATACCATTTGGAAATCAGCATCTTATTTCAAACATTTATGGTAGGCAATCTGACGGAGGCTACAACTATATCAAGCAAGACAGTATTAAAAAAATCCATCATATCTAAGTAAATATAAAATAGTGTTAATCGCCGTTAGCTAGATGGTAAATTAATATCCAAGAAAGCTTTTAATAGACAATTTCAACAGATACAGAAAGCTGTAAAAAGTTTCGACCACATTATTACCCTCTCATTGTGACCCCATGGCAATGGGGAGTTCAGTTAAATAAAAAGCCTGCATTTTAGCAGTAAATTACACTAGCTATTTGTTATCTTGTAGCAACAAGGAACGACTTCCCTATGTTTAAGCGCTTTTTCCTTACCTACAATTGAAATCAACAGCTCACTTAGGGCGCTTAAAATTGATCCTCGGTACTTTTGCAACTGGCTTCTCTAGTTGTAATTATCTCGTTTTAAAAGGCATCAGCCTCGTTATATTAATCTGTCGCCTGCTTTGCTCTGGTGGTAAGTAGAACTATTCTAATTTTTTATATTTCTATTTTATTTTCCTAACTCCTCCTCGTTTCTTTGTTATTAAATTTATTTCTTTAATAGGAAGGAAGCAATTTAGTACACTACTACTAATTAAATATTTATTTTATTCTGTTTTATTTTTGTATTTTTTGTTATAGCGGCATAAGAAATACTTCATCTGTGAAATTTTAAACTATCACTTTGATTTGGTTTGGACTGGCCTTTATCTTTCTTCTGAGCATTTCCCAGATGCGCTCTACAGGGTTTAAGTCCGGGCTACGCGCAGACCAATGCAGTTTTAACCTGCTCCTTACGACTATCGGAACTATATAGTTGCAGTCATGGTAATGTTTAAGAATCTCTCTTCTCTTCTTCTACACGTCCCCGACCGTCCGGTGAACGCAGCGCGATTCTACACACGTCGGTTAATAAAACTCTAGCCCATTGGTCAGAAGTCCAGTTAGCGTGTTCTCTTGCAAATTAAAGCCTCGCTACTCGATGATGTCTTAGAAGCTGCGGTCCACGAGCTGGTCTGCATGCTTTTAAATTAACTTCCTCCATGCGTCTTTTCTCCGTACGCTCGCTTACATTAACACCTCTGGTAATTTGGTGTCGCTGGCGGATCTCAACGGCAGTAAGGTAGCGGTTTCTTAGGATTTCTAGAACAATAAAGACGTCATCTCGACTTGCTGTGCACCTCACGCTACCGCTTCTTGGTCTGCAGTTGTAGCTCCCTGTTTTTCGATATCGTTTCAGCGCATATTGCATTGATGAACGCTGTACATCGAGCCAGACAGCTATCACACGCTGCGTCAGCCATTGGCCGATTAAAGCTGCACCCTGAGCAACTTGTGCCGGTGTTAAAGGCATTTTTTTATTTTTTTTTATGCAAGCTTAAGTCTTTAGTTACAACCACGAAATTATATATTTTTTTGTAATGTAACATTATGCTTTTCGCGACAACGTTTTTTGATTTGAACTAAAGTGCACAAGAGAACAAATTAGACTAAAATTAAAAAAAAGAACACTCGAACATAATGAATTAAAATAGCGGTGACAACTTTTTCGACCCGCTCTCATAACAAACATTTGTTAGAATCACTTACAATGTTTCATATCACCTGATAAGAGCTTGGCCAAGATTTCGTGCCGCTGAGTGTAGTTAATTCTATAAAATAATTAGTAAAAGTATAACTGTAAGAGTATTACTGTTTGGGCGCTAACGTTCATACGCAACAAATATTTGCGTGCAGACACGCCGCTCCTCGTCCTTAAGTATGCTCAACAAAACAAAGTTATGTTTTTCTGCGTTCCATAAAGGATAAATAAGATAACATTTATCTCGTTTATCGTTTATGGAACGCAAAATTCCGGGCTCCATTCTAAAACATTTCCGTACATAAGAATCATATCCAGCGTTTGCTTTCCCATAGTTGCCAAATTTCATTATGAATTCAGATTTTTCAGTATAAATTGAAGGTTTTAAATACACAAGGAGCCCAGTAGTTAGTGGTTACCTGTCTTTGAAGCCGTTGGTTTTAAATTTTCTTCCCACCTTTGGTTCCGCAGCGTCATCTTTTCGCCCCATCTCTGCCTCACGACAACTGTCAAAAAATGTAAAACAAATTATTTAAGGGGCTGACAAAACCCAAATATATATATTTTTTAATTTACCCTAAACACGATTTATAGAAATAAATCACTAAGACAACTGTAAAAAAAAAAAATTTTTTTTTTATATATAGGTCCATTTTCAATTCACCGGCGTCGAATATCAGATTATCGTCACCACATCTCATCCCGTGGGGGTCATAGATAACGACCCGAGGGAATATCTACCAGAGACGGTTCTTACTGCGATCGCCAAGCCGACTGCGAAGCGTAGCGCTTAACACATATCTTAAACTTTGTTCTTCTAATTTATTAGCATTATTCGCATTTTGCATAGAAAAGAGTAACTTTAAGCAGTTCGTGCCCACGCCATTCCGATCGTTGTTCTGGCTCACCTTCCCACTTATATATATATAATAATATCTTAATATCTTGGGACAATGTCACACAGATCATCCTAGCCCCAAACAAAGCAAGGCTTGTACTATGGGTACCAGGCGACGATACAAATATCTACTTATATAGATAGATAAATACTTAAATACATAGAAAACATCTATGACTCGGAAACAAATATTCGTGCTCATCACACAAATATTTGCACTTACCGGGATTCGAACCCAGGACCACCAACTAGGCTACGGTGACCGTCATTGCCGTATTACCTTTGCGCCTGTTATCTACAGACGATTTACTTCCCACTTAAACGGCTCCATATTGCATCTTTCTTGTGCCATTTCTGAACATCTATATACAACATGTAACGTAATTAACGCACTTCCTGAATATAGTTTGTTCGGAAACCTTTACTGAATCGATTTATATCATTTTTAATATAAGTAATTTTTTATTCCAAAATAATGAAAACTACGGAAATTATTGTCATATCAATCCTGTAGATTCAAAACCAATTGAAATGGACCGTAAGTCAAAGTAATAAGACTTATAAATCGCAGTTTTATTTGTATTCATACAAATTCCATCATTCAATACAAAATAAAGAAAAATAAACTTTATTCCAAGAAACTAATTTAGTAAATAATAATGCATATAAATGTTAAATTAAAAATTCAGGGTATGTATTATGATTACAACATAATATTCTAATTGGGGTGTTTGAGGGTGTGCGTTAATTATGTTACATGTTGTATATAACGCGGGAGGCAGCTGCTTATATATTATATATGAGGAGCTGCCTCCCGCGTTTGCGTTTTCTGGTCACCGATTAACGTTCCTATGTGGTGACGGTACACAACCCTCTCTCAAAGGAGTATAGAAAGCTTGGCAACACAATTTAGAAGCCATTTTCAAGTCATATGAGCAAATAACATTGGAACTGAGTTTACCGTATGCTGCATCGTAATAATATAATAAGATATACAAACAAAATAATAAGATATAAGTATATCATAATAATAGATAATCATTTATTTAAAAGAGCAACGACTCTGAATTCAAAGACTTTATATTTATTAAACCTTGCTTGCCACACTCGGGAATTGAACCGAAAATCTGCAAAAGCAACACAAACTTCGCTATTATGACATTACAATAATAATTATTATATCCACTCTAATATAATATAGATTAAATAAAAATAACTATTAATATGTATCTTATTTTAATTTTAAGAATAAAAGGCTAAACGCGAATTAGTTTCTCGAAATGATCTCCAGTTTGTTGGACA
The DNA here is from genome assembly GCA_951640165.1 of Pseudoips prasinana. Taxonomy (NCBI): domain Eukaryota; kingdom Metazoa; phylum Arthropoda; class Insecta; order Lepidoptera; family Nolidae; genus Pseudoips; species Pseudoips prasinana. Next base: position 19,416,319 of record OX621234.1, on the reverse strand, counting down.
AATTTATTGTTTTTTATCATGTTTTGAGGAGTTCATTTCCTGTAACTTTTAAAAGCGTGATTATAAGAATATTCAATATCGTATTTCATCCAGAAGAAAAACATTATGTAATTTATTATGTAAAAATAAAGTTAATAAAAGAATAACGATGAATTCAACGAATTAAAAACACGTTAAATTTTATTAAATTGTAATATTTCTTCTATTTCAATTATATTACCTAACTACTAATAAATACGAATATAAATAAAATAGAAAAAATATTATCTTATCAAAACTTATCGGTATCCAAATTCACTATCGGATTTACAAATAATAATAAAAAATACATTTCAGTGAAATGTTGTTTCCATCATGTCACTGAGGTGGAGGTATATGTCATGATCGCCACGTTTGGCAGATGGGTTCACAATCGCAGTATGATGATCATAGTACACAGAAGGACGCGCCGCTGGCCGTTCTCTGCGAGATATTTCCCTTCCACGCTTCCCATGGGATAATATGAGGTGGCGATATTCTTTGCCGTCAGCAACACAACATGAAACTTTATACACTTATTTAAAAGACTACAAAAGCAATAATCGAACTTCTGGAATGTAAACGAGTTTCTGGCGTTAGTTTATCAACAATTCTACTTTTTGGATGTGGCTAGTGTCAGGCAGATCTGTACCTCCAACAATACCTACCAGACGATAACAAAACTATTGCTGTATATTTACTGTTGCATGAACAGACGCTTGCCCTGGGAGACCCTTTGAGTACCCATGACGCAAGGCATTTGTTGCATAGTACATACAGAACGACCTGGCATCACATAAATTTACCCAATGCACTAAAATGAGATATGGATAAGTTGAAATGTTTCTCAGATCAGTAGATATCTGAATAATAAGTAGCGGAGTTACGTGACACTAAGTCGGTAACTAGGTTACACGAGTTGGTCAGCGAAAACTTACATATGTCGTCGAATTGAACGATTCAAACGGGCCGAGAACAATATTTTATTTAACCTGTATTATAATTTATAAACGACATCGTTTTATCATCGATACGCTGCCATTTAATTTTGTACCTTACACAAGTATAAAATTAAACCATTGTAACAATGTATTTTTTTATGGCGCAATGGCGCTTTGAAAAGCATAAGGTTCACTTTCAATTGGGGAAATTTTTCAGGTTGGGGTAGCTTGATGTGCTCTCCTCGTCACCTACGCCAATACATACATAGAACCTATGCCATCTAGATAAGCACAATAATTGAGAGGTGAAAATAAAAAAATCCGTTTTAGTCAAGAACGGATAACAAGATTTTACGGATGAATATTTTATTTTAAAATTAAGGACTTCCACGATTAGATCAAACAAAGGCGATGCTTATACACAAAATATATTTAAATAAACATCAACGGCAAGTCGATAAGTCAGCGCAATCAGCAACAGTTTAGAAGTATCATGTTTAGGATGTAACTAACACGAACCTATTCATCATTTAATAACATAAACAACGGTCGTGCCGCGGGCTAGCGGCTTTGTTGGGTATAGTAATGGAAGAACGTCTTAGTTCCCTCCCTTCCCTCTAGATATAGACTTACATACGTAGGTACCTATCAATACCCACTCCTTTAGAATAGATAGCGGGGATTAGAAAATAATATATAATAAAATCCTGGGACATTATTCACACACGGCCATCTGATGCCAAACTAAGCAGAGCTTGTACTATGGAAACCAGATATGTAACTGATATATTACATATACTATTTTTCTTTTGTAAATACATACTTATATAGATTATTTACATCCAGACTCAGGACAAATAGACATGTTCATGCACACAATTATTTGTCCCGGGTGGGAATCGAATCCACGATCTGCAGCGTGAAAGGCAGCGTATACCACGCCAACAGGTCAACACAAATCCTCTATTACGTTCAGTTTCCTTGGTAATGATACAAAAATATTTTCTTATTTTATAAATATGTAATAAAAAACTTAAGTTAATAAAAAAATATTTGTAACAATTTTAAATTTCAATAATAATAAATATCTAACATACATAGTTGTTGAAATATGGTGCTGTAAGTCTTACAAGCGCCACAAGAACTTCGTTTAACGTGTTACGGAACAGTACGGTGCCTTAAACAATAATTGGAAAAGGCCTGAGAGCTTGTGTATATATATTTATTATATATGTTTTGATTATATAAAAAGAAGACGATTGTGTAGATAAAGGCTAAACCAGGATGTTCAAAAATTTCTACAGGATAGTAAGAAAAGCCCAATACAAGCGTATAGATTTGAAGCCAAATATTCATCACCATGCAGGTGGTGATCTTCACAGTTACCGGTCTTTCGCCACCCGCATATAAGTAGTTCATAAAAGCATTATCTATAAATCCATGTATCGAATACCTTACCCTACTAAAATCGCTAACAAACAATCTTATTTTAGCCATACAATTGATGCGTCCAATCACTACGATAAACTAAATTTAGTGCCTGTAAAGTGGCTTGATCCGTACCTCGGTGTAGTAATGAACCATGCAGGATGCGAGGTTCATCCTCATTCAATAGACGTAATCCGAGAAGCAAATAATTCGACTTATACTAAAATACTACACATAAAAACGTCCTTTTTGTTCGAGGTAACGCATGGGTTCACGGTTCGGCTGGAAAATCATCATCCTCTTCAGGGGCTCTACCGGCCAAGTCGCCGAACATCGATTTCTTAAATGGCGTTCAAATAAGAAAAGGTTAAAAATGACTTAATCAATCTTTAAACCGACTTCAACGTTGACAATCGATTCTGGACCATTTATGACGTCACATGTGGTCATGGAAGCCGATTTAACGATTGATTAAGTCATTTCTAACCTTTATTTATTTGAACGCCGTTCACGAAAACGATGTTTGGCGAATTAGCCGGTAGAGGCCCAGCCTGATATCGTCCATTGCTAGACATAGGCCTGTCGCAAAGGTTTATATACGAGTAGTTGCGTCACGCGCCAAGTGCTTTGCCTTAATTTGGGCTAGATTTTTTATTCATATAGCAGCATGGCAAACGAGCAAAAGGGTCAACTAATGGTAAGTTTTCACCGCCCCTGGATGGATGGATAAATTTAATGTGGAAAGGAAATGAAATTAAATTTATTCAGCACTTGGGTATTAACATACACTTGTACTTGTCAAGCTCACAATGCAGTACATAAACATAGTGAATAGCATAAAAGTTACAAAAAAAAAAAATTAGTCCGTCCGTGCGGTTTGTTTAATCGCATATATTTTCTGAAATCCTTAAACACAGCACAGTGTGTTATATACAACATGTAACTTAATTTACGGACATCCTGAAAATAGTATGTTCAAAATCGTTTACTGAATCGATTTATATAATTTTTAATAGAGGTAATTTTTTATTCCAAAATAACTAAAACTACGGTTTTTTTTGTAATAATGGACCGTAAGTCAACGTAATAAGACTATTAAAATCGCAGTTTCATTCGTATTCATACAAATTCCATCATTCAGTACAAATAAAGATGAATTAACTTTATTCCAAGAAACTAATTTAATAAATAACAATACATATACATGTTAAATAAAAAATTCAGTGTATGTATTATGATTAAAGCATAATATTCTATTTGGGGTGTTTGAGGGTGTGCGTTAATTACGTTATATGTTGTATATATTGTTTAAGATTTGACAGTGCGTTTGGGATTTAGGTAGTCGCATCATTACCTCGGTACCATCGTGTTTCAGGTTCGAACCTTGCCCAAGGCAAGTATTTTTATGATCTTTCCCAGTGGGTGTTCTGAGTCTGGTTGTGCTGAGTATCTGTGTGTCGCATGTTTTAATAGGTTTCCGGGGCCGAGAGGGTTAATTTTACAATTGGGGGCCTTCGCCTAGAGCCGTGAATTTACTTGTAAAGAGTAAACTTTACAAAAAAAAACACGCCGGGAACAATTGAAAAGAACAGTTAGTTCTTTACAATCGTTGAAAGACTACAATGTAAATAAATGGCATGATCTTTTCGAACACTTATCAAAAAATGGCGAACAATAAGTTTTCCATTTTTTTCAAATAGTGTTTTTTTCTAATGAAGATATTGGATCGCAGTTTCATAGGATAAAAATAAGACAGGACTTTGTACTATGAACTATGGTTAGGACAGCGACCGAAATACATCAACTCATTGTCCAAATATACTATTCTTACCAATATATATAGTAACACTAGCTATGCCCCCTGGATTCACCCGCGTTAAAGTAGTTTTGGCGTAAAAGAGTAACAAACCTATATCCATACATCTATACTCACAAAATTTCCCATTATAATATTAGTAGGATGTGTACATCTAGCAGTTATGGCCATACACGCCGGAATAGCTCGCAGATGGTGGATTTTTCCTACTTACTTGACACTTATCGTCATATTTTGGACAATTCACACAATCTATACATATAATAAAATCGTAGTAAAGTCAAAACTGTATATTGAATATTTTTTTAAAAGGATACTTAGGTCGTGATCTACAAACGATATCGAACCAAAAAATTCAGTTTATAGAATTTTTGTCTGTGTGTCCGTGTGTCTGTTTGTCTGTATGTATGTCCGGGCTAAACTCAAAAAGTACTGCATGGATTTACTTCAAATTTTGCATGAATATTACTAAGAGGTCGGGCCAACATATAGGCTACCTATTATCACGCTATCACCTACGGGGTAGGAGCTGTGACAATTTATAAACTTTAACGCGGGTAAAACTGCGGAGCACAGCTAGTATCTTTATAAATTGTATCCAATGAGTTATTCTGATGTATAAGTATTATTGCAAAGTTTCATTAAAATCAATTTGGTAGTTTTTACGTGAAAGAGTAACAAACATACACCCATACTTATAAACTTTCGCGTTTATAATATTAGTAGGATAAAGGTTTACAATGTATTTCAATCGTGACTCAATTTGTGCTCCCATACATATGTACATATATTATGTATCTATATTGGTGTTTTTTTAAAGACAACGCCCGCAGTATGCAATCTGATCCCTGTGTCGCGGGGTACTTTACAAACATATAATGGACGGAATAAAATTACATCCAGACTTAGAACAACTATTTATAGGTCACACAAATAGTTGTCCGGCGCGGGACTCGAACCCACGACATGAAGCGGCGAGACGACCGTCTTAGCCGTTGCGTCACACGTGCAGTTTTAATTTAGAATATTACGAAACTTATTTGCAATGTCCATAATGATGAAATAATGAAATTTATTCAGCACTTAACATACACGTGTACTGGTCAAGCTCACAATGCATTACATAAACATAGTAGAGTATAGTAAAAAGGTAACAAAAAAAAATTAATTAGTCCTTCCATGCGGTCTGTCTCATCACATAAAATACAATTCTCCTTACCTCCAAAATTAGTGATGCCAAACAATAATATATACTTGATAGATCAGATGTTTACAATAATTAATAACTGCTGATAATGAGGGTCTCGTTTCAAACGCCGCTTTCAGCCATATGTACATTATAAGTACACGTACAGTACTGGGAGAATAGGAAAAGCACCAGTCCCACCGCATTAGTGTATGCGGTCCTTAGTAAAACGTGCATATTTTAGATTCGTATTCATTGTGATTGCACACTGTAGGCGAAATTCGATTGGAGTACTATTATATTACAATAATTTTACAGGGAATGTTGTATCTTATAATACAGTTTATTTTTAACCGACTTCAAAAGGAGGAGGTTCTCAAGTTTATCGGTATTTTTTTTTGTATGTACACCGATTACTCGGAGATTTATGATCCGATTTACTTGATTCTTCTTTAGTTTGATGCGGAATTGTTGCCATTTGGTCCCTTAAAACTACTATATTGCAATAAGATTTCAGAAAATGTTGTTTCTTATAATACAGTTTATTTTTAACCGACTTCAAAAGAAGGAGGATCTCAGGTGTGTCGGTTTTTTTATGTATTTACATCGATTATTCGGAGTTTTATGATCCGATTTACTTTATTCCTTTTTAGTTAGATGCGGAATTGTTGCCATTTGGTCTCATAAAAATGTTTAAAGCATCAATAATACTATGGTATGGATGTTTGTTATTCTTTAACGCAAAATTACCGACAGGATTTTGATGAAACTTTGTTGTAACATAGCTTATACATCCGAATAACACGTAGGCTATAGTTTATAAAGCTTAACCGCGGTCACAGCTAGTTTATCATAAATAAATTTAACTAATGGGGGCCTGGATTTGAAATTATAAATAAAGTAATATCATGGGTCAACTGAAACACTGCCATCTGATTCCAAACAAGGCAGAGCCAGTACCTTGGCAACCAGACAACTAATAGACATACTTATATGTTTCTAAATAGATACTTATCTATACAAATAAATAAAATTGAAGTGTCTGTTTGTAATATTGAAATAACCGATTTTTACTACATGTATGTGAATATATATATACGGTACATACCCCAAAATATTTTTTTTTACAATTTTTGTCTGTCTGTCTGTTTGTTCCGGCTAATCTCTGAAATGGCTGGACCGATTTTGACGGGACTTTTTTTGGCAGGTAGCTGATGTAATAAGGAGTAACTTAGGCTACGTTTATTTTTGAAATATTGTTTTATTATAGAAAATCCAATAAAAAAACTTTATAAGCTAATTAACACGCGCACGAAGTCGCGGGCACAGCTAGTTACAAATAAATTATACCCAGACACAGAACAAACAATATGGCTAATCACACAAAGGTTTGCCCTGGGTGAGGATGGAGCCCACGAACCACAAAGGTCCTTATAAGCCAGAGCCCTCGGTGTACCAGTCCTGTTTGCCCCTGGATAGCTTTTTAGTAGGAACCATAATGAGTGCTAGTTTGACGAATATTGTTATTGGTATAACCTCCTCGCCCGTCAAACCTTCTTTAAATATTACTATCTGTGTCCCCGCGGTTTACCCGCGTTAAATGTTATAAATTATCTCAACTTCTCCCCTGTAGGTGATAGCATGATAATATGTTGACCCGACCTTTTAGTAATATTCATGCAAAATGTTAAGTAAATCCATGCAGTACTTTTTGAGTTTAGCCCGAACATATGTACATACAGACAAACAGACAAAAATTCTAAAAACTATATTTTAGCTTCGATATCGACTGTAGATTACGCCCCAAGTATCCTTTTAAAAAAATATTCTATGTACAGTATTGACTTTCCTATGATTTTATCTTCTATCTATATAAATAAAAAGACAAGTCCTGACTGACTGACTGACTCATCAACGCCCAGCCCAAACCCTTGGACCTAGAAAGCTGAAATTTTGCACAAATGTTTGCTTTATAATGTAGACAAGGAATAAGGAAGGATTTTTCGAAATTCAACCCCTAAGGGGGTAAAACAGGGGCGCTAAGTTAGTATGAACCTTTACCGTTTTTGAAGTTTAAGGCATAAAAATTGGTATTTGGCCTTCCATTTAAAAATAAAAAATCATGTATTTCAGGGTTTTTGGAAATTCCACCCCCAAGGGCGAAAAATAGGGGATGTAAATTTGTATGGAAAATGTGACAATTTTTAAGTTAAACGCATGAAAATTGGTATTTGGCCTTTTAGTTAAAAATAAAAAATATGAATTTCAGCATTTTTGGAAATTCCAGCCCCAAGAGCGTAAAATAGGGGGTGTAAGTTGGTATGAAAAATGTGTCAATTTTTAAGTTAAACGCATGAAAATTGGTATTACGCATTTCAGTTAAAAATTAAAAATATATACTTCAGGATTTTTGGGAATTCGACCCCTTAGGGCGTAAAATAGGGTATGTAAGTTTGTATGACAAATGCGACTTTTTTGAAGTTAAACGTATGAAAATTGGTATTTGGCCTTTCAGTTAACAATAAAAATATGTATTCCAGGATTTTTGGAAATTCCACCCCTAAGGACAACTAAAATAGGGGATGTAAGTTTGTATGAAAATCTGTTTTTTTTTTGGAGTAAACGCATGTAATGTATTTGGTCTTTTAGTTCAAAATAAAGGAATCCAGGGAATAATTTGTTGATAAAAAAAGGTTATCCAAAACTGATTCAACAAATCGACACCAACAATTTACGCAAACTCAAATTGTAGAGAAATTCTTTACTTTGCCAAGTTGCTTAAAATGTCGTGGTCGTTGTTATCTAAGTAAAGATTTAGGGTTTTATAAGATTTGTAACTTCCTTTTTTTTGGTAATTTTTATAACAAACCAAAAAAGCGACATTTAATATTTTATATTCGAGTTAGCGTAGTATAAATTGTTCGTGTCGAGATGATCGCACCCAAAAAATATCATCTTAATTTTACTTATCTACAAGTTCACAATTTTGTATCTAGATGGCGGTAATATCGTTTCAGATCATGGAACTTATTTGGTATATCGGTTAAAATAAATAAATGCTTGAAATAAACGGTAATCCAAAACTGAATTATCATCGTTTTAGATCGTGCTATGGTTTCGTTCACAAAATTTTATATAAGACCTATCAATGCCGTGGTCGCAACCTATTCTAATGGGAGTTACCTTTGTAATTAATGCATCGTTGATTATTATTTTACTTTATTTGACTTACTGACTGTACCTACTTTAGGACAATTGATATGTATTATTTAATTAGTTTGGTTGATGATATCGGGTCGTTTTTTTAAATAACAGTAGCAAAGTAGTTTTTAGTTTATTTCTTAGTTAGGTTATTTATAGGTTAGGTTTTCTTAAATTTATATTACTTATTTGTTTTAAAGTTATATTTTTTAGATTATGCTAGAAGTAAGTAGTTACATTGGTCATAATTCGAAATTGTCGCGGACGAAGTCGCGGGCACCAGCTAGTTATTAGATAATATTACAGTCAGGGTATATTTTTTTTTTTACTAAATTGAATTATTTTGTCATATTTGAAGTAACATGAGTGTGTGTTTGAGGTATAAAAAAATCTAAATTAAGAAATAGGTGTACGTAATATGTCTTTGTATGTCATTAACATATCTTTCAATAATAAAGGTCCCGAAAGGCTTCCAAAATAGTGTTAGAGATAAAAACCGGGTTCACTTATTTTAAGCACCTAATAGTTGGTAGGTCGGTGAGGCTTCTAGCTTATCCACAAATAAGGTAAGGGCGGCTTGGAACTGTCCTGGGTTGCTACGAGAGAAAGAACTGCCGTGCACATGGATAAAATACTTTGTTCTGTGACCTATTAGGCCAGGTAGAATACCAAATGACCGACTTTTTGCCTATTGGCGTGGTTGGTAGATACGCTGCCTTTCACGCCAGAGGTCGTGGGTTCGATTCCCACCCGGGACAGATATTTGTGTGCATGAACATGTCTGTTTGTCCTGAGTCTGGGTGTAAATTATCTATTTAAGTATGTATTTACAAAAAAAAAATTGTATATGTAGTATATCAGTTACCTATCTGGTTTTCATAGTACAAGCTCTGCTTAGTTTGGGATCAGATGGTCGTGTGTGAATAATGTCCCAGGATATTATTATTACTTTTTTGGCTCAATTCAGGATTTAAACCTTGGACATCATCATCTCCATTGTAACACGCTACTGCTGTACTCGTATCAGTTCTGGGCTCGTGGCAAATTTACGTGAATAATTTACTTCTCAGCAGACGCTTACAATAAACAACATAATATTTAACATTACAAAAATAATGAGAGGCTGGTTGACGCGGTTGGTACTCATAGATACTTGCCGTTCACGCCGCAGGTCGTGGGTTCGATTCTCATCCAGGACGGATATTTATGTGCATGAATATGTGTATTTGTCTTGACTCTGGGTGAAATTATCTATATAAGGATGTATTTACAAAAGAAGAGTTGTATATCAATTATCTGGTTTCCATTGTACAAGCTCTGCTTAATTTGGGATCAGATGGCCGTGTGTGAATTATGGCCCAGCCTATTATAATATATTTCGTTCAATTGTTACATGAACAAGCTATTTTAGTTGCTGTTTTATTTCTTTTAGAACCGCCTACCAGCTCAAACCAGGGACCGCTTAACAAATAGTTAACAAACCAATTGTCGGGAATTTCTATTACGCTTGTAACTACTTGTAACGATTCTCATGTTTCGTCATAACAGCTGTAAGAAGCCCACTATTTGACGAAAGCCTACCCCAAGAATTAACGTAGGGGGATATACCATAATCGGCACACTTGCCACACGGGTTGGCGATTGCAGTAAGTTGGCCATAGTACTCAGAATGAAGCTGCTGTCCGTCCTCTGGTAGATATTCCCTCGGGTCGACTTCTACGCCCCCCACGGGATGAGATGGGGTGATGATATCCTGATATTTGACGCCATCACCACACAGCAACAAAAACAATATAAATTGTCATGGTTGGTACCGTGTAAATACGATAGATACAAATGTTTCTGTAAAAAGACCCAAAATTCCAAACTAACGGCTTTCACTTGCATATACATATGTCAAACAGTAAACGCTTTACAAATTATATAAATAAAAGTAGTTAGGTTTTGTTTAACTCCATATACTACCCAATAAAAATAGTTGAGATCATGTAGGTAGGTATACCTACCTTTATTATTTTTTTATATTAAGACACTAGTATTCAATATAAGTGTTTCTAGTTACTTTAGATATCCTTATGTATTTATAAAAGACAAGCCAACATAAATGGATGTAGGTACTATATAACAAAACCATAATCATCTTACCTTTTATTCCGTGCGGGTACGATACCAAAATATCTGCAACTGACCGGAGCTTCTTTCACTATTTATAATATGCAGTACACTGTATCGACAATATCAACGTTTGATCTAAAGCGAAAAGTGATTATAATCTATAGGAACTCAATTAAGCTCTCATTGATATGCTAATTACCGCACACAAACAAACTGAAACTGTGAGACGGCGACGACTAAATCACTGAGGGAAGAAGGTGACTAAACGGCTTTCGGGTTTCCAGATCCAACGTATCAAATCTATGGATCAAAAATTATAATTCTCCAAAATAAGTCAAATAAATAAATGTTTTTTCTAATATGTATAGTTTATTAGTTTAGTTATTTAGTTTAATAATAATTCTGTAACATAAAACTATATGAAATTGAGTTTAAAATAATATATTTTTATTTATAGATAGTTCGTGTGATTATACCTCTATATTACTGTTATTATTAATAGTTTTAACATGGATCCAATAATAATACCTGAATTATTATTGGACCGGAGCACGTTATTACTGATACGTAGGATTCTTGCGAAGTGTTTCCCACTGAAAAATTTACCTCACCCGTTATTTTTACATAAAGACTTAAAAGTACCTACGTCCACAAACATTTAAACTCAGTTGATTCTTATGTTGTGAATAGTTAAGATTTGAGTAATTCATGGTTAGAAATTGCGGTATTTGGAGTTAATGTTAGATTTTTATGATGAATACCTGTGCAGTTGTGCACACGCTCCATACTTACAACAACATGTTTTTTAATTTTAAAGCACCTGGGCATGATCAGTCTGTAGATGGATGACCCTAAATGTGATTTAAATTCTGAGCGTTTCTTCATGCTTTTTGGGGCACGTTGAATAGCCGTTCCCGATTGTTTTCGCTAGACAACAGTCGTTAAACCATGATACAGGCCTACTAGGTGGTAAAGGTAGAAGGATTTTTTTAAACGTAATGTTTTAGTTAAGACTTAGAAGCACGTACAATATGTGATATTAATCCCTACTAATTTTGAAGATCTGGCAATCTAGTGCGAAATTATATTGGCTGTAATATGAGCATTGTATAGAGAGCGACCCACAGGCCAAAGTTGAGACCGCAGGGGAACACAATCGAGGCGTTTATTTTTTAACCGACTTCAAAAGGAGGAGGTTCTCAAGTTCACCGGTATTTTTTTTTATGTATGTACAGCGATTACTCGGAGATTTATGATTCGATTTACGTGATTCTTTTTTAAGTTTGATGCGGAATAGTTGCCATTTGGTCCCATAAAAAATATTTAGTTTGGCCCATTAGTTTTTCAAATCAAAGGACCAATACAGATTTCATTTCACAATGATTTGATTTTCGAATGTCAAATATGTTTTAATTCACTTTTAACTTAGACAGTTTTATATTCATTCACATTCTTTATCGGCAGTAAAGTTGGTACAATAAATTTATCTTATAAGTTCATGGTCCTTACAACTTAAGTCAATTTGATTGACAGGCAAATGTTAACATATAAATTAGAAACATCATCATCATCATCATCATATCAGCCGAAAGACGTCCACTGCTGGAATTAGAAACATATTATTATAAAATTATTAGTATTAGAAACACAATTATTATTACAATATTATTAGTTAAACGAGTTAATACAGAAATGCAGATACCGAATAAAATGCTTTCTCTGTTAACCGAGATTACACATTAAAGAGATTACAAATGAAGTTTTAGTAAACATCAGAGAAATTCTGGGAATTATTATTTTACGTATAAACTCTGAAAATTCTTTAAGTAAATATTATTCATTATTATTAGATACCTAACTGGAATTATTTTAGTACATACCTCCATTGACATTATGTACTTACTTCTAGACTTCCCATAAAAGTGAGATACTAGTTGAAGAATGATTGCATAAAGTAGTTTTTTTATCTGCGTGTATAATTGAGATTCGATATGGGCCTTTTTATCTAGTCTGGAAAACTACCGAACTTGTGTGTGAGCATAGCGTCGATTCGGTCTATGACGAGTTCAACTGGCGAAGCATCTCCATCTTACACAATACATTAAATCGTATTAGCATTATTATGTTATGTTGTGGTCTTAGGTGAGAGGTCGCCAGAGCACATCGAGGAGGGCGAAAGATCACCAAGGCTTTAATGATACCGTGGATGTTGCAAGCGTCTTAATACTATGCAACCGCGTATCGTCAAGTGGGCCGTAGGCTTATTTGTTCAAAGGGTACAAACTATTAAACATGAAATCGGAGAGTGACAGGATCATTAACTTTCCACAAGAAAGAAAATATTACACACAAAATATTAGAAAAAATGGTGACGACCCCTAATAATTTCCAATAAAAAGACTTAAAATTTTATTAGGATCATGAGTTAGTGTTTTCTTTAATTGGCTTTATCTAATTTTTCTGGCCCTTAAGCTTAGCACAGTATTTAAGTTACACTTTGGTTCAAACCAATGGTTGTGGATCTCTGGGTTCCCGCACTGTGTTGTAGAAGTTAACATATCTCTGAATTACTACCAATCAGAACTCGGCCAGTCGCGACTAATCAACAGAACTAGCTGGACAACGTGATGCATGAACGTCATCATCTCCTTACTCTGGTCATTAACTGGTACACAACAGTAGGTAGGTAGTACATTTAAATAATCTATACCTACCTACATACATAAACAAAGGTACCTAATTGTTGGGTGTTATTTTTATTTAGATTACGAAATTTCTTTAAATTTATTTCTTTATATTAGGTCACGTGAAAATAAAAATATAAGGTCGTAATTTTTTACTATGTATATAATATATAGTATAACTTTGTAATTTCTAGATGTTCTCAGTAAGGCATATGTGCCCTAACTGTCAAAATTGTTATCGGCCTTTCAAGGATTTTAATAATAATGCCAGAATGAGTATACTAAATAACAATAATTAGTATAATAGAAAATATTTTTAAATGATCAACTCTCGGTTGTTGTTGTTGTTATTTATACTCTAAAAAAAACGATTCTTTTGCATCATCCAAGGTTAACTTGTACATAATGTAGGCTAGGAAACAAAAAGCGCTCATTTTGTATGATGACATCACAATTAATCAGTCAATGAAGGTTCGCTGGTTTATATTTTATTTAGTACTCGCCTCTCGATTCCCGCGTTAAACTTTATAAATTATAGCCTATGTGTTAATCCAGGGTGACAGCTAACTCCATACGAAATTTTATTAGAATCGCTACAGCCGTTTAGATGTGATGAAATAACAAACATACACACTCACACACACACTTTCAGCTTTATAATATTAGTGTTATGAGATAAATGTATACAAGATCCAAAATATATAACGCAAAATGAAGGTTTTATTTTATATGTAATATGAAAAATATATTATTCAAAACTGAATAAAAAAATTACTGAGCTTCTACTTTTTAACATCTGCGATAGGTACGTATCGTCGTTATTTTTTAGGGGAGAAGGTCCGAACTCTTTCCGACATTAAATTGTTATACTTTTATACATTTTATAATAAACCGGTATAAATAAAAAGAGACTTGTAGACATAAAAGTCTTGTTCCCTCTTTTATGGGAATCATTTTGCTCGCCTTTATTTTAATCGAATGGTCGATCCTATTAGGTACGTGATTGTCTAAACAAACGTGTTTGGTAGTGAAACCATTTGCTTCTGTTTAAAATACATGCATCTGACTTTCGGATGAGCTTGTTATACCAAGATCAGTACAAACATTTGCAAGTTCCTATATAACTAAGCAACGTCCGCCGCATGACACGAATTGCGACTGTCCGCTTTACCAATTCATAAGATACTTCAAAAGATGCCCGGCGTAGAACACGAAGATGAGACGTAGAAAAATATTTGGCAGATATTTTCATGGACTGTATTAGGCAATTGTAACAAACGCAAATTACATTCCAAGAACTTTTGTAGCATTGTTTAATTAGTTGTCAGTTCGTAACTTTTTAAGAATAATAAAACAATGCTACGCATGTATAGAATGGAATCCAATTTCATTCATTCCAAATTCTTTTATTTTATTACTTACAGAAACACTGAGAGTATAGAGATAATAATTATTATTGAAAGGATTTTCCAGCTAACCTACTTCCTATATGGCACCATTGAATTTATATTATATTTTAAATAAAAATACTTTCAATACCTTTATTTATTTAAAAATGTCTATAAAATAAAATAAATATATTGTTGCATTGCACTAGTTAGAGAAGAATTAGGGGTAGTGAAATACGCTACCTATACCACCCTGTTTACTTAGCGGTGGTCACGTACATTAAACATACTTTATCGACTATAACTCTATTGCAATGTTTGAAGCCCGCTGTACAAAATTTTAGTATGAAACATTTTAGCACTTATCTATCTTAACTTTCATCACTATCTTAACTTTTTCTTTCTTGACAGGTTCTCTGTCTAACGTTATGTCTAGCATCGTCCCCAATACGCAACGAAGAAATCGCTAGAAAATTCATAGAACACATGCTGAGATTCCAGAAACCAGAAAACATATTGAACTTAGAAGTTGACAGAGCGGACCGACACCAACAACAAGAAAGACAAGCATCTGAAGAGGACTGTGAAGACCCTACTGAGGTATGATTATTATTTAATAATTCGTATAATTTATTTTAGACAATATACATCCATATAATTGTTAGTATTATAATTGCCGACTATATACAAATGTATCTGCAAACCTTTTAATGTTGTTAAATTTGATACGAGATGTGATTTATATATTATGATGTCGAGTGCCGCATTCGACGAGTTAACTTTTAAAATACATTAAAATAAATAATTGTAGAAACTAGGACTGCTAGTGTCACAAATTATTTATATTTGTTCAGACCGCAGCACCATACAATTATTTTAGAGTCAGTTCTTTTGAATATTTTTGTACAGTTATTTCTATATAATTTTCCTTAGTATTAATAATAATAATAATAATTCTTTATTTAAGAACAACATAGGCTCCACTGTGTTAGTAACAAATTGTCTTAAAAATATGTTAGTAACTTAATATGCTAGTTTTAGTAGGTTAGTAATGTTTTACTTATTCTATGTTAATACTTAAAACCTTATTTTAATTTACTGATATAAATAACAATTTATTAGTTCAGTTGCACTAGGCTCTATCAGTAGGTCGTATGACGTGCAACTGAAAGAACCTACCTAATACAGCACTCTCCATTCTTTCAGCAAATACAACAAGCATCTTGTTGGGACTGTCCCGCCACCTGCGCACCAGGGAGGCAATATTTTTACGCATGAGCGTGTAGAAGTCTTGTGTGCGCTTCTCGGCAAACATACCTGAAGCGCTGCAGTAACGGGGCAGTCCCAACAACATTCTGAATGCGTTGTTGTATTGCACTCTCAATGTGTTATAGGTTCTCTTGTAGAAGTTAGCCCACAGGCTACTAGTGTACAATGCCTGCACAAAAGCCTTGAATAATGTGATTTTGACAGGCTTGGAACATTTACCAAACCTCCTTGTGAGCATGTTACATCTAGTAGCCAGTGCCCTTCGCTCTCTCTCTATATCTAGATCATCCTTGAGATCCTCCGTCACAATATGTCCCAGGTATTTAAACTGAGCAACTCTAGTCAAGGGCGAACCACTTAGTGTAACTGGAGGTACATAATGCGGACTCATGTTCTTGCCAGAAAACACCATAAGTTCGCTCTTCACTGAGTTGTATCTTAGTCCATGTTCTCTAGCGTACTTCTCACATATGCCAACTAGCCTTCTCAATCCATTAATTGAAGGGCTAAGCAGCACCATGTCATCTGCGAACGAGATATTATTTAAAGTGACGTCATCAATTCGACAACCAATCTTGGTGCTACTTAGTTCCTCAATCAAGGCATTTATATACAAATTGAAAAGTCGCGGGGATGTAAGGCCCCCCTGCCCCACGCCACAGTGTAGTTTGTATGGCTCAGAAATAGCGTCACCCCATTTGACAATGTTTGTTTGGTTGCCATACCAGTATGACAGTATCTGTATTAAGTGTGCAGGGACGCCCTCATCCTCGAGCTTTTTCCAGAGCTTCCCGTAAGATACCAGGTCGAAAGCCTTTGAGAGGTCCAGGAAATATGCGTATACCGGAGTCTTACGATCTGTATAGTATTTGACAGTGTGCTTGAGTGTAAGTATTGCAGTTTCCGTAGACTGACCTTGACGAAAGCCAAACTGAGCATCATGTAACTTAATACGGCTAGCTAAATGTTTATCAAGCACACTGTCCAATATCTTTGCCACGATCGTAGCAAGGGAAATTGGTCGGTAATTACCCTTGTCCGCAATGTCTCCTGTCCTGCTCTTGACAATAGGCACAACCAAAGTTTTTATGAGGTCGTTAGGTAAGTAACCATGACTCACACATAAGTTAAATAGCATGGTTAACACTCTGGGAAGATGAGCGCCAGCATTCTACAGGTGTTCGATGCTTAACGAATCGTGTCCTGGTGACTTGCCCTTTTTCATGCCATAAATGGCCGTCTTAACTTCCTTGCAAGTAAATTGTAGGACAGGACTCAACTGCTCAGCATCGCCCACATATGTATTGCTAACTATAGGGGAGTCAATTCTAAAATGATCTCTAAATATATTTGCAATTTCACATTTATTTTTAACGCTGTTGATACTCTCCGACATGCCAGGCTTATTGTTAAACCTTTTAGTTGCCTTCCAAAATTTTATAATTTTTTTATCTGTATGCTGCGAAGCTAACATATCTACTGCAATTTTTTCCCGATTTTTTTGACACCATCGTAATCTAGATTTGAAAATTCTTCTACTTGTAACCATATCCTCAAACAACACGCCTCTTTCAGGTCGCCCATTTAGGTTCCATAACTGGAAATTCTGCCTTGCCAGAATATGTGCAGCTTTAACATGATTATTCCACCCCCTAATACGCCTATTGGTGTTACTACCTTTGGGCGCCTTCGAAACTTTCGCTGTACTACGGAGAATATCAACAGTGCTATTATATATCTCATCAATTAAAGGATAGTGTGAAGGATCTTTACAACATTTGCCTGCGCATGCCAGAAATTGCACTGGCAAGTCAATGTGCTTTAAAATTTCATCACACAAAAACTGATAATTTTTCATTTTAGTGGGTGACCTTTCACCCCACTTTACACAATTAACATCGTTTTGAACTAAATCTATCTTCGACGTTATCACACTAATATTACAGTTCACAAATAATGGGAAATGATCCGACCAATATGTACCATATTTAACATTAATGTCCGTGATTGTTTTCATCGCTGCTTGTGTAGCTAGGCAATGGTCCAACCATCTCCTACTAACGTGAGCATCACTGATAAATGTATAAGTGTCAGAAAACATACCCAAAGTCTGTAGGTCCGCACACACAAGATCCCGTTCTTCACAGAAGTTTAATAATTCCACACAGAATGCCTCCCCCGGGTGAGCATTAAAATCACCAAGCACAGAAGTTGTTTCCAGATCACTATCATCCATCATGGTATATATCTCACTAAGGCAGTTCGTAAATTCAAGTGTATTATCCGCACAGTCCGTAGGCATATACACAGATATAACCATGAATGAACGACTGCCCATATTAACACGTATCGCACATATACGATCATTGCCACTATGTACTATCGAAACCGAATCGAAAACACCTTAAGCTTTAGCTTGTTACAGTTTTTCAAACATGGAGGTACTTGGGCTCACCCGTTCATTTAGTCGTTTATTTAGTACGCAACTCAATAAGTGGTATTCTAGACAAAAACACAGGGCTTTTGTAAAGAACTTGGTCACTTCATCTCATCATCATCATCATCATATCAGCCAAAGACGTCCACTGCTGGACAAAGGCCTCCCCAAGGATCTCCACAATAGCCGGTCCTGCGCTTCCCGCAACCCGCACAAGATCGTCGGTCCACCATGTAGGAGGCCTGCCCACGCTGCGTCTTCCGGTTCGTGGTCACCACTCGAGAACCTTTCTGCCCCATCGGCCGTCAGCTCTACGAGCTATGTGCCCTGCCCACTGCCACTTTATTTTATTTATTTTTTATTTTAAACTTTATGCACAACAATGTACAAAGGCGGACTTAATGCCGAAGGCATTCTCTGCCAGTCAACCTTGGGGTGATGCAGAGATTACATGGTAGGTGCACTACGAGCTTAAAGAGTAAAACTGAGAGTAAAAATGTAGATACTTCATACAATTACATAAAATACACAATACCTATATTATAATATACTACTATATATCCATATATATTATACATATACCTACATATAAATAATATAAATAAATAAAATAATACTAATGTGATGATTCTGCCAATAACTTTTTGGTTATATGCTCCCGCGTTTTCTTTTTGAAAGAATAGCGACTTTTAGCCATTCTGATTTCTGATGGAAGAGCATTCCAGAGGAGAATGGATTGTATAAGAAAAGAAGAGTGGATGAAGTCAGAGCGGTGTGAAGGACAGTGAAGGATGCGGTTATGAGAAGAACGCAGATTTTTATTGTGTTTTAAATGAAGGTATTGAAATTGAAAAGTTAGATATGAAGGAGAAGAAACGGAATCTAGTAAAGTGTATAGAGTAGTCAGAGCACGTAAGTTTCTGCGCTGGCGAATTGGTAACCATTTTAATTGCGCGCGGTAAGATGACACATGATCGTATTTTCGTAGATTGAAGATGAACCGAATGCAGTTATTTAGAAGTCGGTCGAGCTTATTGAGGTGATCTGCATTCAGGTCAAAGTAGCACACATCACCATAGTCAATTTTAGGAAGGATTAAGGACTGCACGAGCATTACTTTAGTTTTAGATGGAAGGAAGTTTTAGAGACGATAGAGACTCCGCAGAATGTATGTGACACTCTGGCTGACAGCAGCAATCTGGTTCATCCAGCTAAGAGTCGTATCAATCTGTAACCCAAGATTCTTTACACATTGGCTGAATGGAATGGCGGATTGATCAAACATGATGCGTGGCATTTGATCTAAATTTATTCTGCTCATCAAACGCGAGCTTCCTACAATGATGGCTTGGCATTTGTCAGGGTTGACTGTGAGGCCAAACCTATCAGACCAGCTTTTGATTAAGTCTAAGTCCCTATTGAGCTTCCCAATGACTTCAGGCAAACTATCTGTACCCGCCTGAGCATAAAGTTGAAGGTCATCGGCATAAAGATGATACGCACTCTGAAGATCATAAGTTAAAAGGTTTATAAAGACAGAAAATAAAAGAGGAGAAAGAATACCGCCTTGTGGAACGCCTGTGTCGAGGTTTGTCCAGTTTTATGAAGTCTCTCCGACACGTACTGACTGTTGACGTTCCAGAAGATATGAGAAAAACCATTCCAGCGCTTCGTCTGAGATCATAAGATGGGAAAGGATGGATAGTAGGATATCGTGACTGACGGTATTAAATGCGTTGGAAAAGTCCACCAAAACCATGACCGTGACTTTGGTTTCCTCCATGCCTGCTCTAATATCGCCAGTCACTTTAAGGAGTGCAGTGGTCGTACTATGCCCTGGTCGGAAACCAGATTGCAGCATACTTATTAAGTTGTTAGTGACTACAAAACTGGAAAGCTGTTTGTGGACACAGGATTCTAGTATTTTAGAAAGAAAAGGAAGTATGGAGATTGGACGGTAGTGCGTAGGAAGTGAAGGATTAGAGGCTTTAGGAAGGGGAAGGACATAGGCTTTACGCCATAAGGACGGGAATGATCGAGATTCAAGGGAATGGTTAATAATATGGGAAATGACAGGAAGCAGTTGGTCTAAAATTGAGGTGATCATTTTTCGGCTGATACAATCACAACCAACTGCATTGGATTTGATAGAAAGGATTATCTTTTTGATCTCGTTTGAATCGACTGGAGAGAAAGAAAAAGGGTTTATATTAGGACGCGCTAGACCATTTACAAAGGCAATAGTTTGAGATTTGGTCAGATGATCAATGGACGAAGTAGTGGAGAAATGATTATTAAGATCATCCAATCCAACAGAGGTGGGAAGGTCTATATGTCGCGGCTTGCCGATACCGAGAGTTCCTAAGAATTTCCAAATACCGGCAGGTGTAGAAGAAGATATACTGTTTAGAATATGACGGCGTTTAGAGTTGCGTATCATCTGATTACACCGATTCCTAGCAACCCTATAACTCTCCCAGTTATCGTCACTACGTTCCCTTTTAAACTTACAGAATGCTCGGTCTCTACGTCTCATCGCCATTTTAACTTCTTTAGTCATCCAAGGAGCTGGTGGGCGCTTAAATTTTACTTTAATGACCGGCGCGTGGCTGTCATAAAGTTTAGTGACAGTCTCTCGGACTTTATCATCAACAGAGCTAGCCTCGATCAAAGTCCTCCAGTCGATTTTAGATGCATCCTCGCGTAACTGTTCCACATTCATACGTGCGAAAGAACGCACGTGCAGTACCTTAGGTTTGAGTTTTGGAGGTTTTAGGACATAAGAGAGGAAAACTAGGTCGTGACGGGAGAAGCCGGGAGCTTCATGCTGCCCGTGTGAAGAAACTAAGGAAAGGTTAGAGCAGAGTATTAAGTCGAGCCAAGTATCATCGCCTGAAATATTATGATGGGTGGCTTGGAGAGGCAATACTTTCAGACTGCTTGACTCAACTATATGCAGGAGTTTTCTAGAACGCAGGGAATTATGGGAGAGGAGGTTGGTGTTAAAATCTCCCATGATGATGTGGTGAACATACTCCGAACCCAAAGATTCCAGTACCAATTCGAAATCGGTGAAGTAATCAGAATTAGGGGGACAATAAACCACTCCAATAACGGTTTTCGAGCCTTTGAGTGAAGCTTCGAGGAAAATAAATTCGGCGGAAGCAGACGAGTTCGGGGGAGATGTGGCCAAAACCTTAAAAGGAAGATCACTTCTAATGTATATTGCGACACCTCCACCCGCTTTATCAATTCGGTCATTCCGAACAAGAATAAATCCAGGAAGAGAATACGTAGTGGAGGGCAGGTGAGGTTTAAGCCAGCTTTCAGAAATCAGAATGGCGTGGACGTTGCAATCAGTAAAGGCGTCAAGTAGGTCACTATAATGGCTGGGAATACTTTGAGCATTAATGTGGCAGATATTCAGTAAATTAGTCCGGCAATTATTAAACTGATTGCGTAATACATCACCAAGAGTATCAGTCAGCGAAAGATAACTAACATCGGAGGAGGTTGTCGATCCATTGGCAGATAAAAAAGAATCATCATCAGTATCACTAGATATAAAAGACATAATAATATAGCATAAACGATAGTTATAATAAATTAATAAATAAGTATATAAATTAAATAATAGTAGATTAAAAAATAATAATTAAAACCATAAAAATAATGAAATGAAAAGCACAAAGGTATACTTTGCACCACCCGCCAGCATACAAACTTCATTATAATGGAGAGCAGAACTCCTACAATAAAGATAAACAATCTTAGATAACAAAATAAATGAAAATCTTAGACAACAAAATACAAAAATAATTACTACTGAAAAGAACGGAAATATATTGTTCCAATCCATAGTTACATAAGAGTAAGACACATTTTTAATAAGACTGGAACGCACTCATAGAAACTAAACGTAACGTCATTTTGACATTCTCTTGATGTGACAGTACACAGTTTGACAATTAATTGACAATCGTAATCGAAACAATTAACGCAATAAGAGAAAGAACCCACCTTTTTATAATAATTATACTAAAACTAATTTATGGAGGGTATAAAAATAATATTATTATGATAAGTAAATGAAAACTAAACTACTAACCTCGAAATGAGTAGGTACCTAATTGATATGACATGGAAAACATCATGAATTTTACAGTGGTAAGTAATTTTACAGTGGTAAATTAAGCCACATTTAAATGCGGATATTGTACTAAGATTAAGTAATAATAAAAACCTGGTCGTGAGTACTAAACTAACACATTTTTTCAGATTTTCACTGGCTCCTGTTGTTGAGAATTGTCAGCCTTGGGATACTTTATAGTGAGCAGAGTTAGCTGCTCATCTGTGAAGATCTTGTGACGCTTTGCATCCGCCGTTTTGATGACGATAGTGCAATCTTGCGTCCAAACTGACCGCATAGAGAAGTGTTGGCGTGCTCTGGCGAAGACTGCTTGCCTGGGCCTTGTCAGGAACTCCTTCATGGACACTGAAGATCCCTTCAATTTGGCTTTATTACGCCAGACTGCTGATTTGACCTCCATACTAGAGAAGCGCGCCAGAATTGGTCGATGATGTTCCTTATTTGGTGTACCAAGACGATGACATATTTTTATACATGAGGAAGAAACGTCACAGAGCCCGAGTTTTGTGCTGATAAGATCTAATAGCACCTGACTGCAGTTTTCATTCTTTTCTTCTGCTACACCTGAGAATACCAATGCCTTCCGTCTGCTCCTGGTTTCCAATTCGTCAACTTGCTTGGCACACTCACGAATCTGCTGACGAAGAAGGCTCAGGATATTGAAAATAAGCTCCCGGAAGTTTCTTAACTCTTCAGCCACTTTAGCCACAGTGTCCTTCCCAGAGCGCTGTCCTTCCACTGCAGTGGCACTTTGTATCTGGGCTTGGAGGTCATCTAGTCTCTTAGCAACATTTTCCTCAAGCCTGTGTTGTGTAGCAAGTACTTCAGAGATATGAGACATCTTGATATAGTGAAGTGTATTAAGTGCAGTGTAGTGAGCTGGCAGGTGGTATAAAAGTTAAACTTAAATCACATAAAACGCGTCACAAACGTGAGTACCTCTTAGTTAATGTAAGGGCACTAAAATTATATGTTAAAATGTTTAATAAATACTTTATATTTAATTAAATAGGATTTATACACTATGAAGAATGTATTCACTTTTTCGCCACCTACCCCCGAAAAAACGCCACTTCAGTTTGGCAATTGTTTGGGCTATGTCGGCTACTTTGGTTCGCCTGCGGATCTCAGCATTTCTGATTCGATCTCGCAGGGAAACTCCAATCATAGCCCTTTCCATTGCTCTTTGGGTGACCTTGAACAGCCTGATAAGGCCCCTAGTGAGCGACCACGTCACTGTTCCGTAAGCCATCACTGGCAACACACACTGGTCGAAGACTTTCGACTTGAGACACTGCGGTATTTGGGACGAGGAGATATTACGTAGCTTCCCGAACGCTGCCCAGCCGAGTTGGATTCTACGATTGACCTCCTTTTCGAAGTTGGACCTACCTCGAAAAGGAGGGTTGGATGATCTGTCCTAGGTAAATAGAGTGGGTGCAACATGGATGTTCGACATGATTTTCGTCTTATCCATGTTCATTTTCAGACCCACTTGTTGAGAGACTCTACTGAGGCCATCGAGCATTGTACCGAGGTCGTCAAGGGTCTCAGCCATGACTACTATATCGTCGGAAAGTCTAAGGTGAGTACTGTACTCGCCAATAACATTGATGCCAAAGCCTTCCCAGTCCAGAAGCTTGAAGACATCTTCCAATGCAGCGGTGAACAGTTTCGGAGATATGACGTCTCCCTGTCTGACGCCTCGCTGCAATTGAATAGGTTTCGAGTTCTGGTCCTGAAGTCGGTCCTGAATTATGACGGAGTTGAATAACTTCTGAAGGGCCCGCAGGATCGGTGTACCACCCGCCTTCAGTAGCTCAGCTGTAACTCCATCATCACCCGGCGCCTTGTTGTTTTTCAGTTGTTTGAGAGCCATCCTAATCTCGTACAGGCTGATATCTTGGGTGTAGTATCGGGTTAGTCTTTCTCTTGGATCTGAGGCATGACTATTGACAGGAAGTCGCGTTGTCGTGTACAACTGTCCGTAGAACTTCTCGATCTCTCCTAGCAACTCAGGTTTTGACGTGACGATTCTACCATCCTCAGTCTTCAGCTTCGTCAGTTGGCTTTGCCCAATAGAAAAATCTCTTGCGAACCCTTTAGAGCCTCTATTCCGCTCGATGGCCTCTTTAATACTAATAGTATTAAGTTAAGTGTGTGTCGCGAGTCAGAGACTGAGATTTGTCTGTTGAGCTGCTTGTATCTGGCAGCATCACATGAGGATGTTAGAATCATTTTCCGCCTTTCTTCCATAAGCTGTAGGGTATGGTAGGAGATCTTTTTGTATACATTTGTACGACGGGTTTTATAGAAGTGTTACCCGGCCGTATGGACAGCTTCCACGTACCTGTCGTGGTATGTATCCACTTCTTCACAGTCTGCTAGGCATTCGAATCGGTTCTCAAGTTCGAGTTGAAAGGGTTCGGGGTTTTGAAGGTGGAACGGTATGGGACGGAGCGTAGACTTCATCAGCCGGGACCTCTCGAGTTTGACATTTGGGTTCAATGAGCCTCTGACCAGTTTGTGATCGCTCCCGGTCTTAACCGCATTGATCACAGAGACATCATTGAATACTTGTCTCCTCGTCGACAGGATGAAGTCTATCTCGTTTCTAGTTTTTCCATCGGGGCTCACCCAGGTCCATTTACGATGTGCCGGCTTCCTGAAGAAGGAATTCATCATAAAGACACCCTCCTTCTCCATGAAGTCAGCCAACATCTGGCCTCGGGGGTTCCGATCCCCGGTTCCAAATTGCCCCACTTTCAGCTCATTACCGATTCGTTTGCCCAGCTTCACCTTGAAGTCACCCATGACCACAATGAAATAAGAGTTCGAGGTATGTATGACTCTGGAAATGTCCTCATACATGACCTCGACTGCATCATCGGAGTATTTCGAAGTGGGTGCGTATACCTGTATAACCTTCAGCGAATACCGCCGGGTGATTCTGAGTTTATGGTACGCAACTCCCGTCGACACACTCTCGATTTTCACTAGGTTGTTCACGAGGGACTTGTGGACTATGAACCAGACACCACCTTGGGATAGTTGGTCATAGAGCAGGTTTCCGGATTTCAGTATTATCGAGTCCTTCCCCTCTCTTCGGACTTCAGATAATCCTACAATATCCCAATGTAACCTGCTCAGTTCTTCCTCCAGTTCGTTTATCTTCTCGTTGGACCGCAGTGTACGTGTGTTAAACGTTGCCAGGGCCAGAGGTCGTCGTTTTTGGTAACGTGGAATCTGCCGGGGATTCTTAGCACCCCCTGCCCTGCCGTAACCACGGCTGGCAATAGCAGGGCTGCCGGGGACTGGGGACTGCGGTTTGGTTGTGTCCATCATTTGAGGGGATTTGCCATAATCGCCACGCTTGGCAGACGGGTTGGCGACCGCAGTAAGGTGGACATGGTACTTAGGAGAACGCTGCTGCCCGTTCTCTGGTGTATACATATTGAAATCTTTTCGGCGATCTTTTATGACCTATGATTTTTTATGTTTTCTGTATTTTTTATGTGTGTGTTTACAGTTAGCCTACGAGTAAGAGGTTTTGACTCTTTGACCGGACAATAGAGGTGAGGGTTCAAGGTATTTAGTAAAATAAACTGCAAACTAAATAATCCCCACTAGAGTCAAGCCATTGGTGTTGCTTAAGGCGGTTACGAGGGTAGACGGGTAGATGGATTATTCGGTTTTTAGGGATGTTTGGTACAAATACCACTCTAGGTTAACACGCGAAGACGTGAAGCCACTCATCCGGTTTGGAGAAATTCTTTTGTGTTAGGTACAGCGCCCTCAGAACGCACTATACATAACCGTCTATTTACTTCTTATGATGAATAGACTCGTGATCCTATTCACCCAGATGCATCCTTAATGCATGCAAAAAAAAGTTTAACGATCATAGATAAATTGATTGTGACGATAGACATGTGCGAAAAAACGGTTATTTTTCACATAGACCCCTTGTAAAAGCCAGAGCATTGATTGTAGAATTAGAAGTTAACTATTTATATTGTTATCTAAGTACCAATAGATCCTTTTATATTCAATATAGAATGTTATATAAAGAATGCCATTTTTATTTAGAATTGTTACCTAATCGATTGATTTGTACAAAAATAACAAAATTCATATGTAAATTGTAATTTATTAGTATTCATCATATATTTCGCCATGTGACTTGTGCAACAGTTATTAACTGTGTCCCATACATTTCTAATCAAATTCCGAGCTGAATTGTGTTTTTAAAATAGGTACTCTAAGAATATTAAGTTACTTGAGAAATATATAATGTACATGATTGAAGTAGTCGTATGATATATTTTATATTAATATTTATGTTAATTATGATAAGTCATTATAATACCGAACATTCTCTTTCTTGACAGTAAAAAATTACTGATCATTTTCATTGAAGCCAGTAGTCACAAGTGGAAAAAATTCGGATGATGGATTATTTAAGGCGACGACATTGATTTACTTTTACAGAAATGCCTTTTTTTATTCATTAAACATTAATTATTTACACCAGCTAGGTAGTTGGGACTGGACTAGATTTCTTCGAGATAGACCTCCCTAAAGTAGGCAAGTTCAGCATCCAATTTTGAAGTAAAACATATTGAGGCACGCTTGACTTGGGAAGTAAGCTGGTGAAAGCCTGTCGAGAGCGTTATGAAAAGTGAGAAGAATGGAAGTTCAGAGGGAGATAAAAGTTAGTGAAGATAGAAAGAGAGAGAGAGTTACGTTTCGTTTGTAGGGGCAAGAGAGAGAGCGTGCGAGCATATATTTTCTTTCGGTCTTTCTCTCATAGCCAGTTCACGATTGAAGTTTTTCATCTGTTTTGTAGTCTAAAGCACACTCGTTTTTTTAATAACATGTTATGGTAGGGGTGGTGTGACAAAGTAAGAGATAATAGACTAGTCTAGTGACAAGGGAAAATATTAAATAAGTGATTAGGAACTGTTTGATGAAATAGGGGAACCTCCTAGACTAACTGTAAATGTGCGAAAAATATAATGATAGTAAAAGTGACGAAAGATGTAGATCATGACTATTCGTGACAAACGAAAATGCGTTGTCTCTGCCTACCCCTCTGGGAAACTGGCGTGAGTATAATCAAAAGAGACCTTACTTTGATTGTGGTAATGGTGGTACTAAAACAATCTTAGGATATAAAAGTGTGTGTTGGCCTTCATATTGCGATATGCGATACATGGATTTAAAAAAAGGCGATATAAGAAACGTTTCACTTTAAAAGTGTATGTATGTTGTCCGTAAAGTTATTGGTACCAGGATACTATAATGTAAATATGTTATCCAAGGTTTAATGCGCAGATCGTATGACACCGTTGGTCATTGTTAAAGCTCTTCGTTCATTATTCTCAATAACGCTGCGATTCGAATTCGAATCTTTTTCTGCATAATATAGTATTCTGGAGCAGATTAAGAAAAACATCTCAATATGGACTATCGATCATGACAATTTTACGTTGCTAGTAAACTATCTTTCTTAAAACATTATTTAAATATTTTTGGAACGAAGTTCCTTATCGCGCGTTGCGAGAGGCTAGACGAAAAAAATTAAGACGAAAAGTTGTAACGACACTTTTTTTTTATGTTTTATTTTATTACTAATATTGAGCCTACTGATTAAGTTTATATTACATTATATTTGCTAATATTAAAAAAACATATATACAATTCCTTCACTAATTAATCGAAAGGAACTTCGTTCCATCCTGGTGTCCCTTGACACCTCTCAAGTCTTTTTTAGGGTTCCGTAGCCAAATGGCAAAAAACGGAACCCTTATAGATTCGTCATGTCTGTCTGTCTGTCTGTCTGTCCGACCATATGTCACAGCCATTTTTTTCCGAAACTAGAGGAGCTGTACTGTTGAAACTTGGTAAGTAGATGTATTCGGTGAACCGCATTAAGATTTTAACACAAAAATAGAAAAAGATCAATAATTTTGGGGGCCCCCATACATAGAACTGAAACTCAATTTTTTTTTTCATCGTTCCCGTAGGTACGTGTTGTGTTACTATGGATAGGTCTTCAAAAATGATATAGAGGTTACTAATACCATTTTTTTCTAAACTGAATAGTTTGCGCGAGAGACACTTCCAAAGTGGTAAAAGGAGTGTCCCCCCCCCCCCTGTAACTTCTAAAATAAGAGAATGATAAAACTAAAAATAATAAATTATGTACATTACCATGCAAACTAAGAACGAAAATTGGTGTGAACGAGATCTAGCAAGTAGTTTTTTAATAGGTACGTCATAAAGCGTAAACCGCAATTTGCTTTCATTTAATCAACTGAAATACTTGCTGTTACGGAACCCTTCATGGGCGAGTCCGACTCGCCGGTTGGCCGGTTTTTTATTATATATCTTTGCCACAAAGTCTAAAAATAATTTATAGTTTTCTATTCACCGTATACTGGAGCTTACCAGTTCAAGGTAACAAAAAACACAATATAATCAATAAAGAATTTGAATTCTTTAGTTCATATATGACCTGGTTCATTCAATAAGCAGCAAGAATTTCTTTATGGTGTCTTTTGAAAATCAAAATAGAAAGAAAATAGTTTTTGACTTGCCGAAAATATTATATAAAAAAATGATTTATTCTTATTGGAACGCCGGGCAGAATTTCATTCCTGGATCTGGCAATGAAAGAATTTTTAGGATTGGAGTTAAAAGGGCTTAAATTTTGTTTTACTTCTGCTGCTGTTTCGCGGGGAAACGTGGATGATATGAAAGGGCTTAATGTTTCATATGAAGGTAAATATGTTGTTTTTTCATTTTATGTACTTTGTTTGCGTCATTTGCTATTTCCATTTACCTTCATCTTAGAGATTTGCATGGCAAAAACATAAAATGATCATGTAAGTAGTGCAGGAATATATGAGTACATATTCTGGCTACTTTAAATATCGCATTCAGTTCGAAAGAAAACATGTCTTTTCATGCACAGATCTTTTTATTCACATTTTTCCTGTTAGGGAGACACAATTAACAAACTTAAGTTAATATCATCATGGTAGCTAATATGTATATAATAATAATATAATGTGATTTTTGTTACCATCTTGCGTTTTTACCATTTTACTTTTTCACGTTATGCTCTTTTACCATTTTATTTCACCATCGTCTACGTTTTGGAACTTTACGCGGCGAAATAGGATTTTGGGTGGTAGATTCATAGCTAGATACAATTGTATAGCTTCAAGCTCTTTTACGCCAAAACTACGGTCGCGCGGGTGAAACCGCGGGGCCTAGCTAGTATATTTATATATATTCTGTAACCTGTAGACGCTAATTAAATCCTACAAGTAAAAAAAGTAAGAAAACACATAATAATAGATATTGTTTACGACGCGCCGATGCCTCTCCGAACCAGCGGTAAAAGCTAGCTGCATCATAGTCTGTTTTTGGAGCGCAGGTTTAATTACAACACTGAACAATTTTTGTGTATACACAAAACGTCTGGTAGGCTAATCCTTCGTGCCTCAGAGACCATGCTAAGCTGTCTTCGCGATTATCTAGAGCACATCCATGACGATAACTACAGGATGCCTAAAGCTTATTAAATTTGTTACCTGGTCTTACTCAAGTATTTTGCCTCAACAGACAAGTTTGGAAGCAGATTCAAATAGAACTAGGAAAAATACAAAGTGAATAATCCGGTGCTCTACTTATAATATATAGTATTATTTAATTGAAATATTTAAACTCTTTGATAGATTGTCATAAATGGCCACTTTTTTAAATCCACAATTTCCTGTTGATATATCATTGCACGGACGGTTTCCGCCATCAGCCTAAATATTTTCGGTGTTTTGTTGTAATGCCACAAATGACCATTTCGAATTGGAACATGAACATCTTTCGTTTTATTTAACTGTTACCTGTTTGTTTTTATTTAAAGCCTTCCGATAGACTTGGAAATGGAATATTGAATATTGGTGATGAACTGGTTTCAGACAAGCTTACTATTGCCAATTTTTTAGCTGCTTTTTTTGCAAATATACCCGTGGATATTACTAAGTGTCTCGCATCATCACCAGATGTGGCTGAACTCTTTTTAAATCAAAGCGTAAAACAAACTGTACCTAACTTTAGTTTTAAATCCGTAACAAGTGATGATATTATAAAAGCTTTTAAGAGTATTAAAAGGAAAGGCACAGAAGATTTGTGGGGACTGTCTGTTAAAGCAATTGAATCAATCATACTAAACATTGCTACAATCCTTGCAGCCATCTTCAATGGCTGTATAAGTGATGGTGTCTTTCCCGATTTAATGAAAATAAGTAAGATAATACCCATTTTCAAGGCAGGTTGTTCAAAAAATGCCACGAATTATAGGCCTATCTCAATACTGCCAGCTTTAAGTAAAATATTTGATAAGCTGATGCTCAGCCAAATGTTGTCGCACTTTAACGTGAATGAGATATTGCATAACAAGCAGTTCGGGTTTACAAGGGGCCGCTCTACTCAGGATGCAGGTTGCACATTAATTAGGTCAATATTGGAGGCTTGGGAGGGATCACAGGATGCGCTGGGAGTTTTCTGTGATCTCTCTAAGGCTTTCGATTGCGTTGATCATCGTACGCTCATTGTTAAACTGAAGTACTATGGAATATCTGGCACATCTCTTGATCTTGTGATGTCCTATTTATCGGGGCGACAACAGATGGTTTCGATAGGCGATGTCACTTCGGCACGTCATCCTGTGAAAATGGGGGTGCCCCAGGGGTCTATATTGGGCCCATTTTTATTTCTAGTTTATATAAATGATCTCCCTTATCTGGTAGAGGAAGTATCAGAGATAGTTTTGTTCGCTGATGATACGTCGCTCATATTTAAAGTAAATAGAAAGGATAAAGATCTTATTGAGCATAATAAAACACTCAGCTTTATATCAGAATGGTTTTCGGCAAATAATCTCTTGTTAAATGCAGGGAAAACTAAATGCATCAGGTTCTCATTGCCGAATGTGACTCAAATTGTACCAACAGTTGCACTTAATGCGAAAATATTAGATTTAGTCCCATCGACCGTATTTTTAGGATTGACACTTGATTCAAAATTGCAATGGGGTCCTCAGATTGAAAAGTTAGCAGGTAAATTAAGTTCGGCTTCCTATGCTGTCTGGAAAATAAGGCAATTGTCAGATGAACAAACTGCTAGATTAGTGTATTTCGCGTACTTTCATAGCATTATGTCGTATGGCATTCTGCTGTGGGGTTCGGCGGCTGACATAGGTACTATTTTTTTATTGCAGAAAAGAGCAGTCAGAGCCATTTATGGTTTAGGCAGTCGCGATTCTTTGCGAAATTTGTTTAAAGAAATAAATATACTTACTGTGCCATCGGAATATATATATCAGAATATAATGTTTGTTAGAAAAAATATTCATAATTATAAAAAGAAAAGTGAACTGCATAATATAAATACTAGGAATAAAAACAAACTAGCCATGCCAGGCTTAAGGGTAAGCAAAACTAATAAATCATTTTTAGGAAATTGTATTAGGTTTTATAACAAGCTTCCTACTCAAATTACTGATCTGCCTGACACAAGTTTTAAAACACATATTAAACGTGTACTTATGGCTAGGGGCTATTACACCACTAAAGAGTACATCGATGACAAAGACGTCTGGCTCTCACTTCCTACCTGCACATTGCTCGCTGGAGATCTTATAGCCATATAGACATGACTGATCTGCTGTGTTACGTGAACTATCTGTAAATGATTGCTATCATATACTTAATTTAAAATTATTGACTCTGTCTCAAAATGAATAATGTTATTGTTTCGAAGTTTTTCTTTTGTATACCTAAATATAATCTAAAATAATAAGCATTCAGACAACCGATCGAGCATATATTGTGTTTGCCTACTAAATAATTACTCTAATTGGACCAAATCCCGTGTTCATGCCCACTTGAGTATGTTTCGCCGGACCGTCTCAACTGGGTCGTGTTGAAACCGGTAGTAGATGAATCCACTGAGTTTGTTTCGCTGGGTCTTCTCAGTTGGGGCGCATTGGATCCGGTGGTAGCATTAAAGCGCGACCGTCGTTATTAACACAAGGTCCGTCATAATAATAATACCTTTAATATAGACAGAACCATTGACAATATGTAGTAAAAATATTAGACTTAAACTAGATAATTAAACATAATCTCTTGACAATAACTTGATACGAGCTAGCTAAATATCATTTCTGTAATAAAATAAATTTTATAAATGTTTTCATACAAGATGTACCTAAATATCTATGTTACTAGAAATAATATCTAATGTAAACAACTATATTACTACAAACATGTTCTGACTATTTACAAGCGCTTTTTTAAAGTCTACGTGAATAAAAACCTTTTTTATTTTATTTATTTATTTATTTAATCCTTAACATATGCAAACATGATCCAGGCACAATGGTGACCAATGACAGCCACCCGGCTACCACTACGTCAGCCGCATGTTTGCGTGGACACTTAAGTGATATAATGATTATTAAAAAACAGCAAAAGCAGTTGGATTTTATATGATTATAGATAGCATGAAAATAAACTGATACTCTGATACTTTTTACAACTAAGTCAGTAAAGGTGCAGACTGCTCGCCTGGTGGTAAGCGGTTGCGACCCTAATGAAAGTGGTTCTTAATAATATTATTCCAAAGTGAACAGCGAACCTTATATTTAAATGCGGTGATTTTTCTCTCCGATGAAGGGACCTACCTTCTAAGTTTCTGATCACCGTGGTCGTGTACGGCGTTCAAATAGATGAAAGTTTAGCAAGACTTAATCATTCGTTTGATCGGCTTCCGTGAGTACATTGGACGTCATAAATGAAAGAATGATTTTAACTTTCATCTATTTGAACGCCGATCGCAATCACGAAGACTAGCGAAATAGGTGGTAGCCCCCAATTTTTAAAATAAATTTAGTTTCGAAAAAAAAAGATGGCTTTTGAATATTATTATTTATATATTCCATATAGAAATGAGCAACATATTCAAAACAAATAATTTATTTGCAGCATTTGCCGGAGTACACAGAAACACTGCAAGTTTCTCTAGAACGGGAGTTAAGACAGTTGGGATCACAGGTAAATAATCAATCTATAATATGTTAGTAAGGACCATATAGTCTATACATTGACATACAATAAAAAAAATCCCTAACTTCAAATCTATTCTATGTTCCGTCCGAATAAATCCTCGAAATACACAGCTTGGTTCCTCAACAGTAAAAGACGTGTAAAAGGAATATTTAAGAACGGGGAATCATAAAACGATCGAATACAAAAATACTTAGCGACTGATGTTGAGATACTGTTTAATAACTTGAGCGGCATGAATTTGAGTAAGCGAATAATTAACTAAACTAACGACGAATATTGATTAATAATAAAATCCAGAACGAGCTTACAAAAAGTGGGTTATAATTAATCCATTTCAGATATCAAAATTGTAGCCGTGCGACTAAATTACTAATTAAGCGACTAGAAATACAGAGAGGGCAACTTCCATATTAGGATAGAGACGAGTTTTCCGGAAGTTATTTGGGTTAGGTTAGGTTAGAACTGTGACCATCAAGCTAGACACTATTGTTAGTGGGGATGGGTGGAAAGTTTTCAAAAATCCCATTGTTTTTGGAGCTTTTTGAATTTTTCAGGGGACATAAAATGCAAATCTAAACAAAAACTCCGCCGCACAAACCTCTGATCTCTGATTGGTCAAAGCGAAGAAATATTAGGTCGCCCAAATATTATGAAGCTTGTCATTTTGTATTTTAAGTAACTCAAATTAATATTTGTTACTTGTTGTTCTGTTGATTTCTCGTCACTTGCTCACTTAGTAATACTATAACGTAAATGAATTATTTTTGTAACTTATAACTTTAATTTACAGTCACTCGTTTAAATACTACTCTTTGAGAACCATTAAGAAAAAATATATCTAAAACTTTAAGTGTTGTCAATTAAAACCAATAAATAACGATGTTGACAATAACTTCTACAAGTTAGATATTAAACGAAACCTTTACTGTCATCAATTAAATTATAATTTTTTGTGATTGGCCGTATGGTTTCCGGCCGAGAAAGACTAGAAGGGCCACCCCATACCATCCGGTGGTTGTCGTAAGAGGCGACTAAGGTATACACCAGGTAGTCGGGCAACAGCGTCACCTGAGTATAAGCTTTTTTTAATATCTTTAAAAGGACATCAAAATGAGACGGTTTAATTTAATGTATATTTAACTTACTAAAACTATATTCGACATCAAGAAAATACATTAGGTACGTTTAATAATGTACGCATATAATTACGACGTAATCAATCAACTATCATAACTAATTATTTAATTTCCTTTATTTCGCATTTTTATTAAATAATAAAGCGATTACAAATATTCTAACATGCAGTTATTAATAATATTTTTTCATTAAAATCTGTAAAAAGATATACACTCGTTTCACATTCTTATTATTGTTTCGACTCTTTCCAGCATAACAAATCTGAGTCCTATTTATTACTTACTATGGGGACTAGCGAATATGTGAAATGGATTTTTTTTAAGCATGAAGTAAAATCGACCATTGCATAGTATACTTATTAGAGTCACCATTGTATATTATTAACATTGGATATCGTAAGAAATTACATGATTTTTTTTTAAGTAAATTAGAAATTGCACTAAATCAAGGTTTATATTAAAATATGAAGGGCCTTCGAACATTCTGTTATGTTGAAAGCAAATTAAAAATCTCGAAGCACATCGTGATAGTTATGTAAGTACCTTCATAACTGTTATGCAAAGACGATAGAATAACGTAAACAAGACGCAAAAGAAACTAATATTTTTGATAGAAAAACACAAGAGACGGCAGTAAATTAAAAGTATAACACTAAAATAAAACTTTAAACAACTGGAGTATGTAAATAGTAAAAGATTTTGAATGTTGTCAGACCGAAAATATACGAGTATACTCTTATACCACGTCAATCAATTTTTAATATTTTCTAAATCCTCTTTTTCTCTTTAATGTGAACCATGTCATCAATAATGCGACTGTCACATGGTCGCTACAATAATGAACTTTAAACTTTGTCGAAACTAGAGCGGATAGGGGTTCGTGGTGTTCCACTTAATTTACTAAAAAAATATCTATCAAATAGAAAACAACGCGTTAAGATAGAACATTACATTAGTGATGAACAGATAGTAGAATTCGGGGTTCCGCAAGGAAGCATACTCGGTCCTACTCTGTTTTTAATATATATAAATGGCCTATGTAGTCTGAACCTAAATAACGGAAAAACACTTACTTTAGCCGATGATACTGCGCTGGTCTTCAGTAGTAATACTTAGGAAGATGTTTATCGTAGCGCTCAGGAGGGGTTTGATATGGTATATGCATGGCTTAGTACCAATCTCCTAACATTAAATGTTAACAAAACGAAATATATCACCTTTGCTTTCAGATCCAACCACCTTCCATCCCCACTACATACAATTAAAGCACACATTTGTGATCCTTTTAACTTCTCTTGTACATGCCCTTGCCTGGTTAGAACGAACAGTATAAAGTATCTTGGTATCCTCATAGACCAGACTCTAAGCTTTAAACCCCACATCGAAATCTTTGTTACTAGGTTAAGAAAATTAATATATGTGTGTGTTCAAAACGCTTAAATCTACAGCCGATTACAAACAATCAGAATAGTGTATTTTGCTCTAGTCAGTCTATAATCGACTACTGTATAACATCATGAGGCGGGGCAGCTAAAAGTCACATTATAGAATTAGAAAGCGCACAGCGAACAATCCTTAAAGTTGCGGCCGGTCTCCCATACCAGTGTAGTTGTATTATCGCCCGTAACCCGGTCTCTAGGGGAGGGTGGTGTAGTGGCAACAACTACAGTATAAAACCTACTTTCTACAATTTCTCTATGATAGTGACTGACGTTTAAAAAAGAAATATAACTTCAAGATTAAAAATAAAATAGTTTTACATGTTAACTCGCTTCTAATTTTCTACTCCTTCTACTAATTTAGTGGTCTCACTAAATTGGTGACTCCTACTAAACCAGTTTCCAACAGTTCACCTTTATAAAAAATGGAATAATCTCACTGTAAGAAAGACTTTCATACTTCACACAGTTCTGAAGCAACATTCTGCTTTACCATACAACGTGTGTCCCGCTAACACAACCCACTCGAGCTTATCAAGTAACTTCTTCTACTATCTGGGCCCTTACTTATATAATAAATGTAACAAAGCTTTGGGCATCTATCCTCTTTATAAGCAGAATTGTAAATTAAAAGTTAGTAATTGGCTAAAAACACTTAATTACGATGAGACCGAAGGCTTGCTTCGTCCTGTAATTTAATTTTATATTATAATATTATTGAATTTACTTAAAACTTAATATTATAATTTAATCTATCCTAATTTAATTCTCAAATTTTAGTATCGCAGGGCTCTAAACATCACATCATCGATTTTTACTTTGGCACTCTATTGTTTAATACCATACCATTGTTTTTTATTTCCTAAACCTAAGTCCCATTACATACATACCCATTACAGACTATCCAGAATTCATAAACACTCAAGCTTCTTTACAAAATATCTAATCTTAATATTATTATTACTGTTATTTATTTATATCTCTACTGTTATAGATTTAGTATTATGAGTTTGTAATCAGGACTATTATATTACTTAAATAACTTAATATAATTAATAACTTACTATAATTTACGTTCACCTCGGAAAGTCCTATGACAAGCAAGCAATTACAATTACGAAGGAAGCAATCTTTAATTCAATCTGCGGAGTGGGGCACTGGTGACCTGTAATACAGGTGTTCCTAAACCTAACTCAGGCACCAGTCTCTCACAAAACTGGTTGCATTTATAACTGCTAAAATTTACAATGCGAAATTTCATCTTATTTAAAAAATGTAAACTACTTTTGTGATGAGAGAAATAAATGCATATTCTATTCTATACTACTACAAGGCGTCTGCCACCAGCTGTTTTAGCGCTATTATTTTGATATTATCATCAAATTAGGTATGTCCAAAAGAGCGAAAGCCGAAAGCTGATGATTCTATTGTTCCACAAGTCAAAAAGAGTTTAAAGCAAGCATAATGTCACATCCCCGCCGTTACTACAGCTGTTAACCAAGGCTGGTATATATATATATATATATATATATATACCTTTAGGGACAATATCTAGTTAAGCCAAATTGTGAATTATTTTTTTATTTTCCAACTAGTCTTAACAATATTCCATGTCTTTTACATGTAAGTGTTTTTTTATGTGCGTGATTGGTTATACAAACAATAACAACTTCCTAAACATTAAACCTCTTTACTGTATAGCTAATAGATTATCATAGTGCTTTTTGTTCAAAGAATGCTGGCTGGCCATTTAATTAGGGACACTGAGGTATTGCGTTCTAATTTCAACATTGGAATTTTAATACTTTTTTGTTTCTTTTCTTATTGTTTCGTGGTCGTTTTGGCGGCAATCCAGATTTTTTATTTTAAGTTTTGAGAATTATTTTGAAGAAAAATGGGCAAAAATAAAAGATGCGATCCAACACTACGAAAAATTATCATGAAGTTTGTCGAGAATGGTTGGTCATACCGAAAGATAGCACAACATTTAAATTGTTCAAAAACTATGGTATGCAATGCAGTGCAACATTTAAAGTGCTATAACACAGCTTTAAATGTGTCCAGAACAAAAAGATCGAGAAAAACGACTCCGCAAGAAGATAGAATGATAACCAGGTGAGCTAAGAAAGATCCGTTTCTAGGCTCTATTTTAATTAAACACGAAGTGTTTGGGGCAAACGAAAGAGCCGGTGTGGTTTGTTCCACATTTGCCCCACTTTTTCGTCCTACATTCCGAAGAATTCTTCTTTTGCCCCATATTAAATTTGATTCCTGTTTCGCCCTACTTTACAGTACCAACCAAAGTATGGTTAGCAAATTAAAACGTGTTACAATATTATAATGAAAGGCCTGTTGGTGCTTTGGTTAGATAATATACAAACGTAAAGCTAGGCCAAAATATGTGGTTTGGGTTTCCATTCAAGTCAAATCTTAAATGGGTAAGGCGGTATTTTGTTGTACGGGTGGAACTGATCTATTATATGCAGGAAGATAGAAATGTATAAGTATCGTTGTCAATTTTTTAATACCATATTTTAATCATAATATTTATCAACATCTGTTTCTCCAATACCAAGTAGGCCACCACCAAGTCTACTATAGTATCCTACCTAGTTTATAATTGAATAATTATTGTCTTTAAAAACTTTGCATGCTGTCTGTACTAAAAGTCTATTAATTTGCCCACAAAAAGTATTCGAGGCGAATAAGGAAAGGAAAATACGTCCTATTTTCCTTTCCTTATTCGCCTCGAATACTTTTTGTGGGCAAATATATAAAACAGGAATAAAATATTAAATTTAAATTAAATATTACATTTGGGGCTAAAAAAGAACAAAATGTATGGCGAATGCGGAATTTTTTATGTGGGGCAAAACTTGGCGAGGCGAACGTGGAACAAACCGCCGGTGTATCTGCGAGGACCGTTTAACGACGTTTGGTAGAAGCAGGGTTGTTCGGAAGAGTGGCTCGCAAAGTACCGTGTTGAAGAAAGAACATAGAAATTCTCGTTTGGCATTTGCACGTAAATATGGACCTACGCCCAATGGCAACATGTACTTTTCTCTGACGAGACCAAAGTTAATTTGATTTCTTCAGATGGACAATATGTACGGCGTCCTGTAAAAGCGGAAATGAATCCAAAATTCAAAAAAAAACAGGTGAAACATGGCGGTGGAAACATTAAAATGTGGGGTTCATTTTCTGGACGTGGAGTGGGACCTGTGAGGAAAGTTCAGGGTAACTTAGACCAACATCAATACAAGGCAATATTGGAAGAAAGTATGCTTCCCTATGCTGAGGAGCATCTCCCTATTATATGGACGTTTCAACAGGATAACTACCCGAAACATACCACCCATTCAGTCAAGTCGTTTCTTACCAGTCAGTCTGTATCGGTGCTAGATTGGCCAGCAAATAGCCTGGACCTCAATCCAAATGAGCACCTTTGGCACGAAATCAAGAAAAAAGTTGTCACTTATCGTAATACAAATTTGGATGAACTTCATGAAGCTTTTTGTGAGGCATGGGCAAACATTCCTGTCGAAACTTGTCAGAAACTGATAATGTTCTATGCCACATCGGTGTCAAGCGGTAATTACTAACAAAGGTTTTGCTACTGGGTACTGATTTTACACGTAATAAAATGGAGGTGTTAAAGATATTATAACACTGCAAATTATAAGTTTTGTTTAACTGTATTTTTCATTATACTTTACTGTCCTTAATTAAATATCCACTACAGAATTGTACCTTAATATTGAATACATGTTTAATCTTTGATATTAAATACTTTTTCTATTTATTTAATCTTTTATTTACAGCCATTTATAGCATAACAATCGGACCACATTATGCAAATAATATCTGTTGCTGAGAAATCAAAAGGGTTTTATATTTATAATAGGTCTTTACCTATGAAATTGCCGTTTTGTATGAAAAAATTTAAACGAATTTTTTTCATGAATTTTTTTATTTGTATTAATCGAAGTAATCACCCATGCAATCAATGCATCTTTGCCATCGCAGTGGCAGTTTATTGATGCCCTTCTTAAAGAAATCAGCTGGACGGGAGGCAACAAATTCTTCAAAGGCATTTTGTACTGCCTCTCGGGTATTGAATTTTTTTCCCGCCAAGAAGTTATCCAAATTCTGGAAAAAGTAGTAGTCTGTAGGCGCAAGGTCTGGTGAGTAGGGCGGATGACGGA
Organism: Pseudoips prasinana; assembly: GCA_951640165.1. Classification (NCBI taxonomy): domain Eukaryota; kingdom Metazoa; phylum Arthropoda; class Insecta; order Lepidoptera; family Nolidae; genus Pseudoips; species Pseudoips prasinana. The sequence goes on along the minus strand of OX621234.1, from coordinate 19,375,765 downwards.
GAGCTTCCAACCCCAGTTCTTGCAACTTGGAGACCGTCTGCTGTGCAGTATGAGGTCGCGCGTTGTCGTGCAGGAGCAGCGGAGACGAGCGATTGACCAATGCTGGTTGGAGATGCGCCAGCTTCTCCATCATTGTGCTCAGTTCTTCACAGTACACATCTGCAGTAATGCTCACCCCGTTTGGTAAGAAGCTGTGATGAATCACACCGGCGCTAGACCACCAAACAGTGACCATCACTTTTCTAGGGGTAAGTTTTCGTTTAGGGCATTGTTTAGGTGCTGAACCAGGATCCAACCAACTTGCTGAGCGCTTGCGGTTATCAAACAGAATCCATTTTTCATCGCAGGTAACAATGCGGTTCAAAATTCCTTCATTTGTGTGTCTGTTGAGCAGTGCAAGGCACGTCTCGACGCGTACTTCGCGCTGGCGATCATTGAGTTCGTGGGGCACCCATTTGTCAAGCTTTTTTACCTTGCCAATTTGACGCAAATGGACCAATATTGTTTTGACGCTAACGTCGAAAGCTGCTGCTAATTCAGCCGTAGATTGTGTATCATCAGCTTCCACAACCGCCTTTAATTCGTCATTGTCGACCAAAGTCTTCGGACGACCGCGAGGTTCATTTTTCAGGTCGAAATTTCCAGAACGGAAGCGAGCAAACCAATAACAGGTGGTGCGTTGGTTTGTAGTGTTAGCTCCGTAAACGTCGTTGATGTTGCGTGCCGCTTGTGCCGCGTTGCTGCCACGACGGTACTCATATTCCATAATTACTCGAATTTTTAACGTATCCATGATGACGAAAAAGATTGAAATGCGATGAAAATGTAACACTAATCAATAAAGAAATGACTACTTTTGGAAAAAAGAATCCATGTTTTTAAAATAAAATTAATTTGAAATTAGAATTCTTAGCCAAACAAAAATTATTTTGATTTGAAATGGCCAGTACTGCAGAACGGCAATTTCATAGGTAAAGACCTAATATGTACATAACCGGTTATAGCCCTTCACTATCAAGGAATGTCCCTAATTAGTTGACCACGACTGTACCTATATATTTTTATTTTTTTTCGGGACCAAAAGAAATAAGGATCTACGTCACTTAAACTGTTAAATAACCTTAAATAATCTTATCTAACATCTTTAATCAGAATTTTTACATACATATATTTTCCCATATTTAATCCACACAATAGCTGGATGCGGAAAGCGCAAGACCGGCAATTGTGGAGATCTTTGGGGGAGGCCTTTGTCCAGCCGTGACGTGTAACAGAAAGAGTGAACGTAACTTAAGGGGCATATACGGTCTCCTTAAGCCTACCTATACACAAAATCTCATACCGAAATACCATCATTTTAATCTTGATCGTAAAATAATATACCATTCAATATATCGACAAGTATTTTTATCGATATAACGAACATCCGTACTAACACAGCACAGCTGATTCTGATTTACGCTAGAAATTGTTTGACATACCTCTGTGTTTCTATGCACGCCTGGTAGTTTGATTCCAAATGCACTCACTACACATATTTTGTTTTATTTTCGAGTTATGTTTTTATTTATAGCACTGCTGAATAGCTATTGGATACTTTACATCGTATAAGTACGTGATACACAAACACATTACGAGAATCTTTTTATAGTTTAACTTCTAGTTGAAGTTGTTTTCAGTACTGATGGAAGAATTTCATTATTTCACGTTCACTAAAATCTGCACCGACACCGAAAGCTTGACTCTAAGACTTGCCAACTAACACGAGTCTCTCTCATGTACAACATATTCATAGAATCGTAAAGCTTTCATGTTTCTTAGTTATAAAGAGGCGTAGCCTCCATCGCGACACTGTACCCTTCACGACATAGGTTCCTCGTAATTAAACAGCCTTAAATTCTGTGACCTATGAATCCTCATCATCACAAAGTGCACGTCTGAGGCTATTCTTTCATAGATGAATGCACGAAATGTTCAAAATTATTACGATCACTAAACGACATAGTTAAGGATTTCGCGGAACACTTTACTCATTACTAAACGACATTTTAGACGATTTAGTAACTAAACACGACCTAAATAGACAACAGTTTACGAACAACTGATGATTTTAATATTTTTATTAAATAAATGAAATTGCACAATATTTGATGAATTTGGCGGCTTTCATCGAACGCGGCCCCTTTGGCGGCGTCTTTGAGTCCGCTCAAAAGAGCCGCCTAGGTATCGACGACGCGCGCGGCTCGCTTCCATGAATATTAAAAGATATTTAACCGTTTATTATTTACCTATATCAACTCTTTGATTTTGCCGCCATATTAGTGTAACTTTGGATATAATCAGGACAGAATTTGAAATGTCCTCTACTGTTCATATGAGCCTCGTACATTATTCATATTTTTTTATTTGTATGTATTGTATGAATGATTAATATTTCGTAACAGGAAACCTTTAAAATTTAGAGTGTATCACTCTAAATTTTAAAGGTGGAATTGAAAGTGCCCCTGCACTTTCTATTCCATCACTCTCATGATCCGATGGGACGACTAGCGATACGACCGGAAAGAGGTCAGGCACAGAAACGACGGCTTTACGTGCTCTCCGAGGCATGGGGGTGTAATATCGTCAACTCCCAGACTTCGGGCTGATACTGAGAAATTTCTTTTTACGGAAAAATCCCATAATCACTTTTTGGTCCGACCCGGGAATTGAACCCAGGACTTCATTATTCCCATAATCACTTTTTGGCCCGACCCGGGATTTGAACCCAGGACTTCATTATTCCCATAATCACTTTTTGGCCCGGCCCGGGAATTGAACCCAGGACTTCATTATTCCCATAATCACTTTTTGGCCCGACCCGGGAATTGAACCCAGGACTTCATTATTCCCATAATCACTTTTTGGCCCGACCCGGGAATTGAACCCAGGACTTCATTATTCCCATAATCACTTTTTGGCCCGACCCGGGATTTGAACCCAGGACTTCATTATTCCCATAATCAATTTTTGGCCCGACCCGGGAATTGAACCCAGGACTTCATTATTCCCATAATCACTTTTTGTCCCGACCCGGTAATTGAACCCAGGACTTCATTATTCCCATAATCACTTTTTGGCCCGACCCGGGAATTGAACCCAGGACTTCATTATTCCCATAATCACTTTTTGGCCTGACCCGGGAATTGAACCCAGGACTTCATTATTCCCATAATCACTTTTGGCCCGACCCGGGATTTGAAGCCAGGACTTCATTATTCCCATAATCACTTTTTGGCCCGACCCGGGAATTGAACCCAGGACTTCATTATTCCCATAATCACTTTTTGGCCCGACCCGGGATTTGAACCCAGGACTTCATTATTCCCATAATCACTTTTTGGCCCGACCCGGGAATTGAACCCAGGACTTCATTATTCCCATAATCACTTTTTGGCCCGACCCGGGATTTGAACCCAGGACTTTATTATCTGCAGTTAACACGCTACCGCTAGACCAATGAGTTATACACGAACACATTCAAATGGCGCGGCGCGCGGTGGCGGCATCTTTGACTCTCTCAAAGGCGCCGCCACGTGCGGGGCCCGCTTTGATGAATAATAAAAAATATTTAACCATTTATTATTTACCTACATCAATCCTTTGTATTCGCCGCCGTATTAGAGTTCCTTGCGACAAAATCAGGACGGAATTCGAAATGTCCCCTAATGTTCATATGAGCCTAGTACATTATTCATATTTTTTCGTAATTTATCAGTAGTCGTACCGCGTGTGTTTATCTGGTTAGTTTGTATTAAAAATTAAGTACCTATTCGTTTCCGGCCAGATTAAATTCACATACTGAAAGAAAAATTTAATATTCTTACTATTTAACACACAAAAAAATATCTGCAGTTACATAAGTCAATTAAATTATTTATTTCTCCTAGATCCAACATCTTGCGGAATATCATTTTAAATTAAATTCAGTGATTTTTCCTAGTTATCAAATTTATATGAATTTAGAGCAAAAATTCAGTTAAACATTTGATTGAATCTTAAAATAAACACGTGTAATAAATTATGTGACTGTACAGAACCACACTTTTTATTTACAGTCTAAGTAGTAGGTACCCAAAGAGTTCTCGGTAAGGTTCATTACCCTTGCGGCTGAGTTTTGCTTAGTGTTGTTCATAACGTCGGTAATCTTACTTGTTGATTTAGGTTGTCGATATAAAAATAAATTACTAGTTGAATAAAAAAATGATTATTTCTGTTTGAAGTTTCGTCCATAGGTAGCCGTCCTGATACCCTATAACCCCCTTAAGTTACGTTCACACTTTCTGTTACACGTTGTATATACATATATATATATATATCATAATTATTATTATAAGTATTCCCTCTGGATGATTTCTACGCCCCCCACGGAAAGAGATGGGATGATGATATTCTTCACCGTCACTACACATTGAAGGGGACATTGCGGACACAAAATATTATTTCTTGTTATTCGGTTTTTATCAGGGGCATTGACGATTGGTAAAATATACAGGAGGCCATTTTCTATTTTACATATTGTTTCTTTTCCAAACCCAGTTTTATAAAAACTTAATGTAAATACATGCACTGTCTGATGTCGGTTCCAAGGTGACCGTTATATAAAGATTCTGCTCCATATTCAATAGGTACCTACCGATTGCCCCTTACACACTGCATAATGGAAATTGCATAAATACCTACACGCAACATGTATTGCAGTTTCAAGGCAAGAATTATATTTTACATTGTTTCTAAAATATTAGCTGTAATTTAATAGATTGATTGCCGGTTACCAAAAAGAGAACTTTCATAGTAAACTGGCACTGGCTTTTCCCACGCACAACGCGGCAACGTTGCAATTGGATAAATTGTTCTACAAATGGCTTGATCGAGTTGGCCAGTTTTGTCTGAAATTGATGTACCTACTCGTAAGGTAATAATACATAATAACAACATGGATTAAATAAATGGTGGCTATTCATGGTTGGTAATTACTGCGTTACGCGGCACTAATTGAGGCATAATATAAAACAATGTAATCTACCATATACAATAGAATAGTTTTTTTGTTCAAGACATGGTTACAAAGATGGTACAAAACACATTTTACAAAAGGTACTTGTTTCATCGATACTTCGGTATGCAAATTGATTGAATCATATTTTTTTAATACATATTTCGCTAATTAACACAATCAAATAGAATCACAGAACAATATATTGGCACTTCTGGCATTAGTGGTAGTTTATTAAATTCTTAAATGTAAAAATAGAACACATTAAACCTGTTGAGGACGCCGAGTAATTGATCATTGTACATATACATATGTCAACCACTGTCGTACCTCTATTGCCAATTTCTACACTTCTCCTTGTATTACTGTTCTACTCGTCTTTTTAACGCTTTTTACTAAAGCTGAACATTAGAGCACTTATGTAGATTTTAAGAAGAGAAAATACAATTTAATAATAATAAATATAATTTGTAACTCAACGTTACGTAACTTTATGTCTTGTGTAGCTTGTGAGGTCTAGATTTTGGCGACGCCATGGTCTAAGACAACTGTCTTCGTTATTACTAAGAATTAAATTTATTTTTAGAAACATTTTCCGATTTGCCACCTGGAGAGGAAGATCAAAAAGTTAAATACCAATGAATACGAGTACCGACCGGCGTATTATGAAGAGATACGATGCACCGTGTCACCCAATGAAGAACTCGGAGTAACCAATGAGGTAAATTAATAAATAAGTATAAAGTACAATGAGATAGAGAGTGATAGGGAGTATGTGGTTACTGTGGTCGTTTTGCGCGCGCGATCCTCAGCGCTTGCGTCTATTGGGTTCGATCCCCGACCTGCCTATTTACATATTATATACGTACCAAATGTTTAAATTTCAACTACTGTACTCATTGTTATTTATACTAGGTGATATTTTCTAACCGTCCTGGATTGAATAATAAAAGTTTCAGATATCTTTAAAATGGGTTGTATAAATTTAAGTGTGGGTGGGGATGCGTAGTTAAAAGAGGTTGTTATAAAGGTTTCTAAATTTTGCACATACATACATAGGACTCATGAATGATTCCCAGAGGGATAGGCAGAGACAACGGACTTCTATTTCTCACGATCCTTGCTCACCTCTTTCGCCTCGTTTACTGACATTATATTATTCTTACATGCTCGCCGGTTTAGGGTACTTATGACCTGACCTTTCTTGAGAAATTTAAAATTAATTTTTCACAGTTTAAATTTGGTATAATGATAGGAAGATCTAATGCAACCAAAAATATTTGTTGTATATAATTTTTGTATCTTCTAACAATCAAGTTATCATTATTCATAGTAAATACATGTTCTAAAATAAGTTTTATACATTTATAATCACATATGTATAAATAATAAAATTTGCGTCTGAAAAGTATAACGCCGCCCTGTCGAAGCTGTTTTCAACGGTTGAGCGACTCTGCCATACCCCCGTTACGAATTCTCTACTACGACGTAGTATTTGGTTTATGTACCACGGCATATGGTAAACTGATTAGTCATCAAGTTACCAATCAGATCAAGAATTGTCATTACTGAAGGTGATGCGAATCTGTATTTGACACAATTCAGAGTTGGCAAAACGGGATGCATAGAACTACAGAGGAGAAGATTGATCGATAAGGAAAATTTCCAAACATGAGTTCAATTTTGGTGGTGTTCTTAGTTAACCTGTTTACACGATATACTTCTCATATTAAACATTAACAAACACTCATATTTGTTCTACAATACATCGACTCATATAAACATTTAGTCCAATAGAAGATTTATTTTTTTAGCTGAGTGTAAACGAAGCTCTTTCTTAGGCGACTATGTACCTCGTTCCTGATCGTACCCCTCCTTAACGGCGGAACCGATCTTCTTCAAATTTTTCACATTTGCAGTGACCGTACTCGTGAATGCATATTATATCTGAATTCATAAAAATCGGACACGCCAAAAAAACAAATGTTCCAGTGTAATAAATTTAAAAGTATAGACATCTGATTAAATACACTCAGCTCAATATGTTAAAGCATCAGAACGCCGTGCAGATCTAGTTACACTAATTTGTTTTGGTGTAAAACCTATTTAAGATTATTCAAAGCTAGTTAAATTAGTGTACCTTTGGGGGCCGTGTAATGAATAGCAAAATCTGCCACATATAAAATGTGAACCTGAAAGCAAAGCAATATCGCATAGGTCGCAGCTTATAGGTCTGTTGAAACGATTACTGTCTTGGAACAGAATACAATTATCTATGAATATTCCTCAATTATAAATCTACTGAAGAAGAAGAAAACGAAAAGGCACCATCTCAGCATTTGCTAGAACATTTTTTTGTTCTAGCGCTGGTACTGAATACCCTATTATGCGCATAATTAGAAATGGAATGAACAATTGTACATTTTATACAAATCTATGTTTGGTGTACATTTACACTTTTCCTATGTTTTTATTATAGTGGTACACGATCTCTTGATTTCTTTCCCTGTTCACCATTTTTCAGATCTGCTCAAGTCTCGGGTTTGCCTGTGTTCAATGGAACAAAACCATCCATTTAACCAGACGGCGATATTCCAGGTAACTTATTCTATTTTTACCTTAACAAACCAAACCGTATTCAACAATACGATTAGCGTCGTTCAAGGAAACTCTTATAAGGCTATAACAACAGGAATGCAGTTTATTTTTTAACATGACGTTTTGCAATAGCGGAAAGTAGTAGCTCAAGTTCTCTATCAAAATATAACTATTTTTTTTATTTAGAAGACAACGCCCGCACTAGGGAATCTAATCCCTGTGTCGCGGGGTACTTTACAAACATATAATAGACTGACACAAATTACATCAAGACTCAGAACAACTATTAAGGGTCACACAAATAGTGATCCAGCGCAGGGCTCGAACCCGCGACACGAAGCGGCGAGGCGACTATCTTAGCCACTGCGCCACACGTGCAGTCAAAACATCTTAACCCTGATAAATTTGATTTACAATAGGTACTGGTCCTGGTTCCCAAACTAGACTGAAACCTGTATCTTAGGAGACAGTGCTCAGTCAAAGATGTGATACTATGGACAGACGTGATATAAACAGTACTAAAAGTAGACGAATAAACAAAAAAAAATTAATAAAAGAAATATATTATCTTAGTTCACTATTACATTTGAAGATATGTGCATCTAGCACGAGTTCCTGCAGATTACTTACTCGATCACACGTACAGTTTCGTCCCATACATTGAGCACTAGAGTTTTAGTTCTTAATAGTTTCCGCGAGAGGCGCTGGTGCTCAATGTATGGGAGGAAACTGTACGTGTGATCGAGTAAGTAAACTGCAGGAACTCGTGCTAGAGGCACTGAAGGTAATAGTTTACTACAAACTAAGTAACATAGAGGGTACTTTGGTCTAAAGCCGCGTCTCAGGACTGTTACTAAATTGTAGATGCATGGGAGGGTCGGTTTTAATCGTCGTCTTGTGCAATTGTCGCTCTACGTGGATACGACGATACAAGACGAGAAAATATGAAGACGTTTTACGAAGAAATAGTTTTGATAACAGCTTATACTGCTTCTTACACAGAATCAATTATCCGTCTGTGTTCGTTGCAAAGGTTTTAAATGTTTAAGGATTATTTTTTAAACATAATTCAAATTTTTATTATATTTTACTTTATTGTTTGTTTCCGTTAAGCTTGGCTTATACAGCTACAATTCACGCCGTAGGATGTCGTTATTATAAGATAATAATATGTCTCATTATTACTTACTTATCATACGGGCAGTGGTTACCCTGGTGTCAGAGTTGTTCAAGCCGCCCAGTAGGCCTCTGACATGGATTTACGACTGTTGCCTAATAGCCACATCCAGGAACGCCAGCTTAACGTGCCCTCCGAAGCACGGAGACGCTCAGAAATTAAACCACTTTGGCGGTCACCCATCTATGGACTGACCGTGAACCTAGTTGCTTAACCTCGTCGTCATAACATCGACGTCGTAAACTGTATTCTGATGATAACCGTGTTTGGTTTCAGTGATTGCTGGGAAACTAGAACGATGGTGATACCGGCTGGATGCGAGTGCATGTGGCCAGTTCACAGTCTCGGCGAAATGAAAATACATGTTTAGAATAAAACAAGTCTCCATACATTATAGCGCTCAACTACAGGATCACGAATTTAAGTACATTCAGCGGTACCAATATCTATACTTCCTTTATTTCGTTACTCACACCACGAATCTGTTACGTCTGCTCAGACGTATCAACAGACTTCTTTGTGGTGTTGTTTAAAAAGGAAAAAAAGATAACACTATTCGTATTAAATCAAGGTATAACTATTATTAATAATATATTGAACGACTCGGATAAGTACGCCTCTTTCTGATTTGATTGAGGTTTTTCGCCCTATTACTTGGAGTTTTACAATATATTATATGTGTACACACAAGGATAGGATGCGGCCATACCTATCATCATATATATTGATGTAGCTTGTCGTAAATTATATTAAAATAATAACCATCTTACATAATAAATGTTTTGTATTATATTAGGTAATATTTAAACTTATGTTTGTTTAATGCGAATGTTATCGAACAAATTTTAAGGACTTAGGCGTCATCTTCAATTCAAAACTTCTCTTTGTTGCACATGATAGCAACATAGTCGGTAAAGCGTCCAAATCGTTAGGTTTTATTCTAAGATTAGGCACGGAGTTTAAATGTATTGAAAAGCTTAAGATCCTACATTGCACTTTTGTTCGCACCTTGAATATTGTACACAAATGTGGAATCAAAATTATGACATTTACATAAACAACACAAAACACAAAACAAAAGAATTCAAAACTAATTTTTAGGGTACATCCAGTTTAGATCTAAAACTAACTTACCTCACTATGAAAGTTGGTGTAAAAAATCCCATTATGCCATTGTACAAATTATTACTTAGTATTTCTGTTTCGTCTCATGGTTGAGTCAACTGATTCTTCGGAGCTAATAAACAGTGGACTATGTGTTCCATCTGTTAGTTTAAGACATTATAATCTCAAAATATAATCGGCAAAATAGCAACATAATAAGGGCAAGCAAGTGTGGCAATGCAACTGGTCTGTGGGTGATGTTGATTTATTTTCAGGTAAATAATAAGTAAATAAATCTACTAACCAATGTTTTTTTGATTCGAAGTAAACTTCATAGCTTGTTACGTTTCACTTCTTCTCTTTTAATAGCTATAGTGCTCGCTACTGATCTTTTGTTTTCCTTTTTGTCTACCACTTATGTTAGTCTTCAACTTTTTATTGTCTTATCTGTAAATTTTCTAAAGAAATATAATATTAATAAAATAGATATGTAAGTATAAAGTTTTAGTATTAAGTCATATGGTTATACATAAATTAAATAAACGTTTCTAAATAACGCTGCTTTTTATTATTGATTAACCATTAGGATCCTGAGGTGTGTAGACGATCGTGAGGTCAACCCACTTGCTGCGCACAAGCACAGCGTAGGCCTCTTTTCCCTTGAAATCCTTCAACTAGTGGCATCTCACTCGCCACACTGTCAGCATATGACCAGACGGCATGTTATGGCGTCTTGGGTGAGGTTTTACATAATGTCCAGTGCTAAGAACATTTTCTGCTCTTCATATACATTGTAAATGCCTGAACGAGTAATAGTCCTAATGTACGATGAGGAAGGTGTGTGTTTGAATGGTTGAGGCCAGGTCAAATGCCTGACATTATTCTGTTTTGATATTTTTTGGAGGGAAGGGCGCTTCTTGTGCCGGTGCACCCTGGGTATGTGCGCTGATTTCTTCATAATTATGCTTCTATAGGGAAAATCCACCACCCGTGGCGAATATTGTAGCAACGGAAGGGCATTATAAGCCTCGAGAGGCACTGCTCAGTGTTTTATCTTTAGCAGCAGAGGAAATAGTGGAGTGCCAGGGGTGTGCTCGTCGCACCGTCCGAGTTATGTCAGAGAAAATAGAACTCGGGGCACCGCGTCCTTGAATTCTTTGGTCCCCAAAAGACAGTCAGGTTGTGCTGCCGGCTTGTCGGGCCCGGTTGAGGGTTCACTCCTCGACCTTGGACTTGGTGTTTGGGCGTCGAAGTGATAAGGGTGGGATGGGCTGCCGGGCAGCATACAAGACGAAGGGCGGTTGTTTAGCCCAAGAAAAAGTCGATTAACGATATCTCTGCCTATATTTCCCACACTGAGCCAACAGGCAGAAGAGGGCTTGGCGTGGGGTCAATTGTATTCACATGCCTCGTTTTGGGTTCCTTTTGCTAGCTAAAAGTGCATCTTTTTCCCCGGCCCACCCCCTAAGGTGACGAGCCCGTCTTTGAAAGTGTGCCGAACCCTTAAAAACTGCGATGAATTTTTGAAATGAATTGCCTTAGCAAATCCGTTGCTCCGGACTTAAAGATTTTGTGGAAAGTACCGGACTGGACCGGAAAGCACTAACCAGCTAAGTGCCACATAGCCATTGTATAACTAAAGCCGCCATCCATAAAGAGAATATTTTTACGTTAATTACAAAATTCGTATTTTATCGCTCATAATTTAACTGTTGCTACTATATCATTTCGGAGCTGTGCCGTACGTGATTATTAAAAGAGGTAGAACATACTAATAAAATACTAATATTTTGTTCTATGAGCAACCCGTAACTTTCCTATTACATCTTGCAGAATATAGTCTAGGGGGGTTACCGCCTAATACGCTGGTCATCGTGGTGGGCGTTCAAATGGATGAAGGTTAAAAATTACTCAATCATTCGTTCAGTCCACATTGACGCAGATGAATGTTTTAAAACCAGTTAGTTCTAATAAATATGAATAATTTAGTTCGAGGGCCTACTATTTTTTCACTCAAATTAACCTGCCATATTACTTAAGCATAACAGAGGAGTAATATATAATTACAATTATAATGATCGACGCCACACGTGACCAGAGGGCTGGTCTATTTTTTGCACAGAGAATAAGCATTGCCATACAACGTGGCAATGCTACCAGCCTTCTGGGCACGATACCCTTTGATGCCGATGCGGAGCGCTTAATGGATTGCCTTTAGTTAGTTTATTTTATAGCATTACAGTTAAAATTTCTTTTTAAATAAATTTCTTCTTATTAGAAAATTAGGTATAATTAATGCAACATTAATTATACCTAATTTTCTAATAAGATGATTGTACATGATTTGATGAAATATCAAAATAAATAGATTCCATTATAATGTATTTATGGCGTTGAGGTCATAATGATAATGTATAATATTTGCCATCATAATCTGTTTGTGTCCTTTACTGACACTTACACTGACACACTTTCATTGTTAAATGTAATTTTCAATTGATAGATGGATGGTCTATGTACCTGCCATTCCTCGTGTACAAAACAACTTCCTAAATTGTTTAAATACACTTTTCAAACTTACTTTAACATTAAACTATGTCAAAATACAAAATCAATATTTAGTGTTAATTCCGCTAATTGTCAGTTTAATCATGCTGGGATGCAATTTGCACCGCCCTCCCGCCCGCAAAAATGTGCACATGCAAGAAGGACAATATAAAAAGCAAATAACATGCGCCAGTACGGTACCCAACACGTGTTTCGGTCCTCCACGGACCATTCTCAAGGGCTGCTAACTCGTCGAGTGCTCGAAGGAGACTAAAAGCCAACGAGGCGAGCGCTCTTTTATATACTACCAACCGCATGGACAATTATTTCTAACTACCCCCAAATATTCGTAGTAAAGGAGATGAAACTAAATTTGTTTGGTCATTCAACAATGCAAACTATTACTGCTATGTTTTAATATTTCTAATTGTTCCAACACACATAACCGGAAACTTTTATCACAACTATGTAAAATATTATACGTATTATTGTCGCCCAAGGAATGTCCAGTTTCAATTAAATGTTTGGCGTAATGAGATTTATCAGGATGGCCATTCCTATAAGCAGCTACATGCTCTTTATACCGTATTTCAAAATTTCGGCCTGTCTGACCTATATATACCGCGTCACAATCATCGCAGACCAACCTATACACGCCGGATTTCTTGCAATTTTCCAAATTATCTTTTCCGTTACAAAGACGTCGTATAGTTTGGTCCGTCCGAAATGCAACGTGAATATTATTTTTACGCAGTAAATTGGCAATTCTATCTGAAATTGGGCCCATATAGGTCAGACTACCAACATATTTGTTAATACGGTCAGGGGGGCATGCATACAGTAAAGAGCGAACCCTACATCTCTGATTATTTTTAATCAAATTATCAATAATAGATTTTGGATAACCGTTTGATAACGCGATTTCATAAAGAATATTAAGTTCTTTTATGTAATTCTCATTAGACAAGGGGACCGACATTAACCTATGAACATAGCTGCGGAAGGCAGCTAGTTTATGTTGATTGGGGTGACATGATGAATCAACATTTTATTTTATTATAGATACGTTGATGACATAATAATCTGTTGGTCTGGTACCAAACGTCAAATTGATTCATTTGTTACTAAATTAAATAATCTCCACCCTAAAATAAAATTTAAATTGGAATTAGAATCACAAAAATCCCTTAATTTTCTTGACCTCACCATCACTAATGTCCATAAAAAATTGCAAGAAATCCGGCGTGTATAGGTTGGTCTGCGATGATTGTGACGCGGTATATATAGGTCAGACAGGCCGAAATTTTGAAATACGGTATAAAGAGCATGTAGCTGCTTATAGGAATGGCCATCCTGATAAATCTCATTACGCCAAACATTTAATTGAAACTGGACATTCCTTGGGCGACAATAATACGTATAATATTTTACATAGTTGTGATAAAAGTTTCCGGTTATGTGTGTTGGAACAATTAGAAATATTAAAACATAGCAGTAATAGTTTTGCATTGTTGAATGACCAAACAAATTTAGTTTCATCTCCTTTACTACGAATATTTGGGGGTAGTTAGAAATAATTGTCCATGCGGTTGGTAGTATATAAAAGAGCGCTCGTCTCGTTGGCTTTTAGTCTCCTTCGAGCACTCGACGAGTTAGCAGCCCTTGAGAATGGTCCGTGGAGGACCGAAACACGTGTTGGGTATCGTACTGGCGCATGTTATTTGCTTTTTATATTGTCCTTCTTGCATGTGCACATTTTTGCGGGCGGGAGGGCGGTGCAAATTGCATCCCAGCATGATTAAACTGACAATTAGCGGAATTAACACTAAATATTGATTTTGTATTTTGATTGTTATGGATTTCCGCAAAGTAACGCCTGATTCCATTAGTTATTAAACTATGTGTAAGGAAAACGGATCAACTTCGTTTGGATCTTCCTTTTATTTAGTTTTTAATCGACTAGTCCCTCCCTTTTACCCACCATTGCAACTCCTGTAAGCCAGGATCAACAGTGACACACAGTGAAATGACACTGAGTGGTGAGGCTCAGGCATATCCCGGGGAATCGCTTCCCGCAACGAAATTAATCAGAAAGAAACAAGGAGGAGTTAGAAATATTCCATTAAATTAATAATAATAATATATAGGGACAATGTCACACAGTTCATCCTAGCCCCAAACTAAGCAAAGCTTGTACTATGGGTACCAGGCGACGATATACATACTTATATAGATAGATAAATACTTAAATACATAGAAAACATCCATGACTCAGAAACAAATATTCGTGCTCATCACACAAATATATGCACTTACCGGGATTAGAACCCAGGACCACCAGCTTCGTAGGCAGGAGCACTACCAACTAGGCTACGGTGACCGTCGAAAAAAATAAATGAAATTAAAACCAAAATGGTGAGCCATACATATACTTTATAAATGTACAGTTTTTTTACAATACACATTTAAGACCGTTTGTGATGTAATTCGATATGGATAAATCTGAGGCTGAGCTGAGCCTGGCATAGGCTACTTTTTAACTATATACCACGCGAGTGAAATCGCCGGTGGAAGGTAGTCTTTATATATTATATTTTTTAATAAGTTAATCCATGATTATATACACATTTCATAAAAGAGTTATAAACGAAATATTACAGTTTTACATGTAATAAGCACCACAGGTTTACATTTAATAGAAATTATGGTAATTAATGTTTTCGTTAAGATACATCTAAATGGCTTAATCTTATTTATAAATTCCTTTGTCGTGAATCATCGGGCGCATATGATTTCATTAAAGTTTGTTAAGATTTCTCACAAGAAAACCGAGGATTAAAAACACATTCTCCACTTAGGTAACACATGACCAAGCTACAAATTAAATTGTGAAACAGCGTTGGATTAAACAATCTGGATACCGTTTACTTAACTGTATACTTATTGTGTTTATTTTTCTGGGAACATTTCCACCACCGCGCACCGGTCTGTGAACTACTATTAACAATTACCAACTAAAACACAATAAATTTTAGGCAATCAGTAAGCGACAAAACCGAAATAATCATAATATTATTGAGGCTGGTTAAATAATCTACTAAATATATGTAAATTAAATATTTATAACAATCAATAGTTTTCTTTAATAATAAAATAAGCACAACGTACTAGATACACGTAAATGGCAAACAAAATAAAAGGCGCTTGAAACAAATTAGTCATATTAATGGCGCTGGTAAAAAACTACTCCGCTTAAGTCCATGACCATGATGTGGTACCAATTAGCAAGCTTCTTCTACACTATAATAAAAGAAACTCGTAAATCGATTCGCAAATTCCGGTTTCATAGTTCTACATAAACAACAAAAACCAAAAAATGCCATCGAATTGAGTACCTTCCTCGTTTTTGAAGTCGGTAAAAACAAAACACTGACTTCAAATCAAACTAAATAGCATACAATATTTTGAACAATAGGATGTTTAGGAACAGACGCCAGCACTTCCAGCTACCCCAACTGATTGACCCTTAATTTTCTAGGCACGCCTTTAATTCCAAAGCTTTGGTTCTCCCTAAATATTATTAAAATTACCGCCATCGAAAACCTTAGTTATATCAAGTTTGTTAAGATTTTTTTTGGTAAAAAAAGAGCTTTATGCATACATTCATTTTAAGAAAAGGATCGAAATAAAATAAACAAATAATTTGCGGACGAATTGAAAACAGGGTTATAAACTGGATAAAAGTATTAGTGAGTATTAAACCTATAATAATTATTATAATGCCCTGCAGGTCTGGCCACGTTTTGGCCACGGTGGCTGCCAGTCTCAATGGAGACTAGCCAACTGCGCAGGACCTATTGTAGTGCACAAGTGTGTGCGCAAACACAGGGGTACTTTCTATTCCATCACTCTCATGATCCGATGGGACGTGCTCTCCGAGGCACGAGGTTGTAATACCGCCAACTCCCAAAGTTCAGGCTGATACTGAGAAAATTTGTTTTTTCGGAAAAATCGATAAATCACTTTAGACCGACCTGGGATTTGAACCCAGGACCTCATTATCTGCGGTTGAACACGCTACGCTAAACCAACGAGGCAGTCAAACTATGTATATGACAAATGCAAAATAACAACGCTTTATTTAATCCTATAATGCACTACATATAAAATAGTTAAGTGGTTATTTTTCGAGATTCTGTTGGTTTTTAGATCATTTTCGAGCTAGATATTAATGTCTACTTGTTCAGTTAAATACATTAAATCACTGAAACTTTCTTTAAGATTTATTCCTAAATCGATCTGAATTTTTTTTTCTATTTATGTCTTTAAAACCAAAATGAATAAAAAATGGGTGTATGTTATCTGAAATTTAAATAAATTAAATGTTGGACTTTTACCTATCGAAGAAAAGTAATTCAATCGTGTGCTGGGCTCAAATGGAGTTCTTTCAAACATAGTCTTTGGCAGTCGTTATTCAGGAAGGTGACTCGAGTGATTTGTTCTATAAAATTGTGGAATAAAATTAATTTCTTATTTGTGGCAAAGAAAGTATAGTTATATCCAGCTACCCCAATCTGTCAAATTTCATTTATAGATTTTCAACTTTATCACAAAAGTATAAGGTTCACTTTCGAATGGGGAAATTTGACAGATTGGGGTAGCTTGATATGCTGGCGTCTGTACATAGGCATTCTTAGTGCCGAAGAAATATTCTCCCAGTCAACCTTAGGGTAGTAGTGCATCTTCATTATAAGTTCCAATCAGATACAAATACAATACAAATACTCTTTATTGTACACCAAGATTTACATGGAAAGTAAACAGCTGTATTATATATAGTACAATTGGCGGTCTTATCGCTAACTGCGATCTTCCAGACAACCAAATCCGCAAGAAGAACAATCAAAAGAGTGATAGGGGTGTAGAAACTTAAGAAAGAAAAATATAAATAGACTAGTCTAGTAGATTAAGAGTGAAAAGTTTTGAAAAATAATCTTGAAGTAAGGACTACAGCTCGTAGGTATTACATATATATAATTCATAATATACATATTATTTATTTTATAATTTAAATTTATTGATATATATAGATAGTTACACAATACCAATCCACAAGATCAATACGTCCTTAAATTTCCAATTATTTATAAAAAAAAATTATTAGAATCGTATATACATTTAACAATAAACAGTAACAGTCATTAATAATCTCTAAACTCCAAGTGCAAGTGTAATACGGCCATTTGAGTGTTTTGAAGAATAACGCAATAACTTTTATAATAATATTATCCATTCATGAGGCTATAAAGCCTGTGGTGAGTGAGTTAAAATCGCATATAAAGCATGTATTCACAAAACAGGCAGGTCGCCTGGTAGGGAGAAGGTGGGGATCCCACCCCAAACTTCTCCTATGGTTGTACACTGCTATAGCGAGACCGACCATCGCGTACGGCTCCGTAGTTTGGTGGAGTAAAACCAGCCAAACGACAGTAATAAACAGGCTCAATAGCCTGCTAAGATCTGCATGTATGGTAGTCACGGGAGCCATGTCCTCCACTCCTGGAGCGTCACTTGAGGCATTGCTGAACCTGCCGCCTCTTTCACTGTTCATACAGTCTGAGGCGAAGGCCGGCATGCTGAGAGCAGCCGCACAGGGGACCGAGACGTGGCTCTCAAAGGCACTGAGGGCTTTATGCGACCAAGTGCAACAGGACCTCATACTAGGCATGAAATCAGACTTTTCGTCCCCACAATATAACAGCACCAAGAATTATTGTGTGGAGATACCTTCCAGGTATGACTGGACTAACAACAAAGTATCCTGGAAGAAGGGGAGCCTAATTTGGTACACCGATGGCTCTAAAATGGGAAATGACGTAGGTTGTGGAGTTTTTGGGGAACGACCCAGATTCAAAGCCAGTAAAAATCTGGGTAAATACGCCACAATTTGCCAGGCAGAGGTTTATGCTATCATTGTATGAGCCGAAGCCAACTTGCAAAAAGACTATGTCAATCATACAATCTACATCCATTCAGACAGTCAAGCGGCTCTCCTAGCCTTGAACTCTGACACTATAACGTCAGGGCTGGTTATGAACTGCATTGACAGTCTCAATACCCTGTGCCTTAGGAACAAGGTGATACTTCGATGGGTACCGGGTCATGCGGGTATCGAGGGCAACGAGTTCGAGGCAACAAGTTCGTCGGCACTTTCGTTGAGGGCAACGAAAGTGCCGACGAACTTGCACGGGCTGGAGCTAAATTGGTCCAATACGGCCCTGAGCCGATATGCGGAATACCAAAAAGCACAGTCCAACTCACCCTAAGGAACCATTGCAAACAGGAAGCTGTTAAACGCTAGCACAAACTTCCAGGTTTAACTCACTCCAAAAAAGCTATCAAGGGCTACGAGCGCAAAACTGCGAATGAAGTCCTCGCGCTTAATAGGAGGAACTTATGCATCATAACTAGGGTGTTAACGGGACATTGCCGTCTCAGGAAACACCTGTCCACGATGGGCATCGGAGATGTGCAGATTCTGCAATAACGCAGACGAAACACCTCTACACCTGTTCTGCCACTGTGTGCCACTAATGCATAAACGTAACACCGTCCTGGGCCAACACTTCTTGCACCAGAACGATGTTATCGATACTCCTGCCAAAAAGATTCTGCAATTTATCTATGTTTCAGGGTTAGACAGGGAAGTTTAGTTGGAGCGGCGAGCACAATAGTTCATCACTGGACGCAGTGTTACCAGGACCTCCGAAGACTGGAAATAGCCGCCACCAGAAGAATAAGAATAATGTATTCACAATGCAGTGATGGGTACCGTGAGTACTTCTATATATCCAAATACGAATGTGTAATAGGTGGGCGGAAAAAGGTGTTTCTAACAAGTTAAACGATATTAATATTCTACCCAAATGGGCAGAAAGATACAAAGGAACACCCGCGAGTGATTTATTGGGCGTTCAAGTGGTTCAATAGTAAAAAAATATGTAGAACACACAAATAATTATGGGTTCCGAGTTTAAGCTTTCTCACACAGCCAGCTTAATTGGGCTTCCTTGTTTACCCGAACGATACTTAATATCTCCGGAGAATAAGAGGTTATTTGGGTTATTTATTGGTTCTTTTTTCATATCAAATAAACAAAATGACTTGGCAAAACTATAAAGTTATTCGTTTTCGACGAACCTTTCAAAATATTTAAACAAAAATCTCGCAAAATTACTGTTCAATTTAAATGGGCTTACTTTTACGATATACTTGTGAAACTGATTAGAATTAGATTAGAACTTACTGATATATATTCAGGTAACGACTACTTTATCTATCTATTAGTGTCTTCAATTTGTCATCAATTATTGATTATTTCCAATCTCACCTGCTATTCAACTTGACATGATAATCCGTTCAAGAAAAATTAGGTCTCTTAAAACTAGCTTGCACATCAATTTAATTTTACTTTTTGTAGAATACTAATATAGGAGTTGCACTCAACAAAAAGTGTACGATACAAACTAACTAAAAGTTTAAACGTAAAGACTTCCTGGTAAAACTATGATTATTAGATCAAATGTGATATCGATTAACACAATCCTTTAATGTATTCTTAGTATCTACTGAGAACAAATTAAGGGAGTGCCTTTAGATTAAAAAAATAAAGCCATCTATTGGCGGTTTGTTTTAATGTTTTGACGAAAATAAATTAAGAAATATAATTAAGCTCTGTGCTTGATAAAAATATCTAGGAACAAATCAATCCATTATAGACAGTATTCTATTAATTAAAACATTGTATGTTTAAATTCATTTAATATTGTGGAGAATCTAATGACAAGTTACTAGATATTTTTTCATTTCACAAATTCAGCTTATTGGACGATCCACACGAATTGAACTGATCTCGCACGAAACGTCCTTTCAATAACTGCATTTCATAAAAAAACTATTTATGTGCCAATAACCTACTACATGTTTTTGGAGGTGTCGATTCACACACTAATAAGTTAACTTCGTGCTAATCGCATACAGAAAAATTTTTTTTAAAGAAGTCGATTCGCACGTTTCGTGCGAGTTCAATTAGTGCGAATCGTCCAATAAACCACAAATTCGCGTCAAAGAATGTGCGTCGAATACACATTTATTTCATTTTAAAACTCACATAAAACTATACAACGAGAATATAATGCTGGAGCAATTTTGTGCCAGTCAACCTTAGGATGGTGCAGAGATAACATGGTAGTTTCAGAGATCAATCAACTCCAAGGACTTTCTAGTAAAGTATAGTCTATTTAAATATAGACTTTTGTATAGGTTACGTAATTCCTACAATATAAAGATAATTTGTTAACGACGTTAAATAATACTTATATAATACATATATGTTATAGAGTTATTCTGCGAGGTCGAATCAGAAACGTCGGAATCCACAGACCAACCAAGTAACCATCCCAGCCCGATGACTTATAACTGAAGTGGGAGTGGAAAAGACACATAGCTCTGCCGCTGGGGCAGAAAGGTTGTCGAATGGACACGAACCGGAAAAATCAGTATGGACAAGACAAGACATCCCCTAAAAGGTGGGCCGATGATTATTTTAGTCACTGGAAGCCAATTGATACCGGTGGGTAGTGCAAGACCGGTAATCTTATCATCAGCTATTGATGTTTTTTGTTCATACGATAAAAATCTGTTGTTACTGCCGACCTTATCAAGATTCTACCAAGGTCAAAGTATTTCCATAGATGTGGCGTCAACTATAAAGTTTTTACTAAGCATACATATTGAATATACAAAAATAAAATGAATGGTTTGTGTGCCTACCGAATACCAACACAACCAATTTACTAACGATTCGTATTTATTGAATAACAAGTTGAGTTCCTTGTGATTAATGTAATTATTTTTGCATAAGCCTACTTATTATAACTAATGTTAAACGTACATTAAACCTTATTGTACATATACGTATACGCTAAAGTAAGGGTTAAATGTGAATAAGTATATTTTCGTTTTGAATTTTTTGTAAACTGCTAAGTTAGTATTCATGCAATTAAGAACAAACCTATAAGATAAATGCCATTAAATCATACTGAAATAAGGGTAAATAACTCCTCCGAGGAAAGAACACGACAGTATATGATGCTAAAGTTTTGGAATAGATATCATACGCTGAAGCTAAAAAAAAAATTAGTATAATTAATATATAATAACTGTTTGAGTATAGGAAAAAATAACACTAGTCCATATAGTAATCCATAATGATAGAAATAAGTAATTTGTAAGGTAGCTTAACCACTATAAATAAATACTTAGATAAGTATTATAAGCATTTTAGTTAAGCAATACTAGTTGAATAAGAGCGGGTCGCCTACAAACTGGATTAGCCGTTTATGTTATGAACTATTGTAACTTAAATGTGACTAAACTATTAAAAAAAAGTAACATTACCCAAACAGTTCATTTGACAGTACAGTTGATTTGAGACTGGTTTAGTAAAATGTACAGTTCCACAAACTTATCTGGCCCGGTGGCAGCGTCGCTGTTATCGCATTTAGTGTTGCTAGTAACTATTTTTTGCAATAAAGTGGGTAAAAATAATATGAACATTGTAACGTTAATGTTACTTCACTAAAAAGCAAACAAATACTGTCATTACAAATCTTTATATTTTTATACAATAATTATTTACATATATTTATGATCATTTACATAAAATGTATGCTGAGTGTTGTCTAATGCAGATACTCCAGGTATTATTATGTCACCGGAATGGTTTAATTCAGAAGTCATTTAATTATCATCATTATCGGAAACACTGCTTTCGCTTTCACTATCACTACCTAAATGAATGATGAAAAGCTCAACTAAGTATCCATCCCGTTTTCAATACACATTTTCAATATTTTTTCACATGATTGCAATGCTTTTGCCATTCATTGACTGTTATTTTATCAAAAGCTTCTGCAGTCAATGATAGGATTTCAGAATTCGATCTACCAATATTCTGATCTGCTTGCTCTTTTTCTTTCACAAGTTTTCTTACAAATCGCTCCCGGACACCTACAAAGGAAATAGCAAAAATTTAATAAATAATGAGTATTTTAAAATATGTATTTTAATTTTAAATGCGAGGGGGAGTTTCGTATTTTTTCAGAAGCTGACAACACTAACCTGTAGCAGCAGCTACGCGTTCATACAACTTATTGAATGGTATAATTGGTGCCTGATGGCGTTTTTCTTCCTTCATATAATTCAATACTTGTAATATAACATTCCTCGCATCACTTTTTAAAGCTTTCGGCATTTTTCACGATTAAAAAACACATAAAGGAAAATAAATACGCGCAACAAACAATCAATGGCAGGAATGTCATGGAATAACAGGCCGATTGACATTTCAAACTGGCGTCGTTAGTTCTACTTTTGGCCACCGGGCTAGATAAGTTTGTAGCACTATACGTCGAATTTTGGCAGGTATATATGTTATAATTTGTCACATAAACTACAATGATGAGGTTTTTGAATAGGTAATAGTAAGTGCAACGTGTAACCTCATACTTTTAATTCAAACATAACCATGTTTTTATAATTTAATATAAATTGAATAAATATATTGAAATAGACTCGAGATACCAACTCACTTTGGAAATGGTCCGCCATGTTTTTGATCAGCAGCCCTTTGGTTGTTTGACCGGTGATTGTATATATATATATAGTGATTCTTTATGGAATGCTTGGAAAACGTATTCAAAGAATTAAATAATTTAATTCCGTCGTATGGCAGCCAATTATGTTGCAAACATGTTCATGGAAAGCTTCCATCCATTTTATTTGGCTCAAGGGGGGTTGTGAGGCTGCCATACACGCACTATCTACGTAATTATGTGGTGGTAAAGGTGAAGTCATCTTAAAGGTCGATCTTTATCTCTGTAAATAGGGATACCTTGTTGGCCGAGGTGCATATGAAACCCCCGAAATATATCATTTGATTTGGCAATGCTACCGTTATCCCACAAAATTATTATACAAAGGACACACTTTAGATTCAGCCGTCGGTTGCCCACAAGGTTACCCTCTCAGACAGGTAATTTTTAGTGCTACCATACTCCCAATAATTTGGCGTATAAGTTCAAAATTTAATGCTGGAGGCTCCCATTCTTTAAAAGTCCATAGACATAGTCCTTACCGTCCATAGACGAAAAAATTCTAAATTTTACTAAAATTTCAGAACGTTTTCAAAGCTAAACTCAGATTCATCATGCACCTGGATTCGATACTGCTGTTTTGTTTCCAAATTCACATACGTCATATGTTCTTGGCAATTATGGAGAGATTCGGCCTTCCTTGGAAAATTTGCCCAAATTTTACGTGACATATGCGCCCCCGTGCTCAAATTTAAATGTAGACCTATTTCTTTCTTTTTAAATGACAACGCCCGCACTAGGGAATCTAATCCCTGAGTCGCGGGGTACTTTACAAACATATAATAGACGGACACAAATTACATCCAGACTCAGAACAATTATTTATGGGTCACACAAATAGTTGCCCGGCGCAGGATTCGAACCCGCAACACGAAGCGGTGAGGCGACTATCTTAGCCGCTGCGCCACACGTGTAGACAAGGATGACCGTGCCTGGGTGCAAGCTACTTTCCCTGTGCGCATTGGCGGCCTCGGCATCCGTAATGGCTAGCGTTAGCTTACCAGCGTTTCTATTCTCGGTCCACTCTACCAAAGAACTAATCGGTAAAATTCTTTCCCCTACTCAGTTTAGTTCAGAGTTAAGGTGTTTAACCGATTTGTGAAATGACCTGTTCGAGTTCAGACCTTCCCACCAAACCGTCCTCCCAGAAACAGTGGGCTCAGGCGCTCTGTGAGTTAGTGCGTAATAATCTCGTAAATAAATACACGAGCCACGTGGAACGCGCCCTTCTACTTGCTATGGGAGAATGGGAGTCGGGTTTATGGTTACAGGAGTTACCGTCGCCTAACATAGGTACTATCCTGGACAACGGTACTTTTCGCGTCACTGCCGGGCTCCCTCTGGGTGTCTAATGCGCTGCTCCGCATCTTTGTAGGTGCGGAAGCGGTGGATCACCTTGGACGCTATGTTCTAGCATGTTGCTGTAGCGCGGGCAGAATCTCACGCTACAGTAGCATCAATGACATAATCCGTCAGTCTCTTTCCAGCGTTGACGTCCAAGCGATTTGGCACGTGATGATGGAAAGAGACCCGATGTATTTTCCGTGGAAGGTGAGTAGGATGGTAGGCTGGTGTGGGACGCAACATGCGCAGACACCCTCGCACCCTCCCATCTTCCCCATACGCCGGGATCTGCGGGCGCTGCTGCTGCTTTAGCGGAAACCCTTAAATAGCGCTAACACACTAATTTGGCTGCAAATTTTGTTTTTGAGTCGTTAGGGGTAGAATCCTTAGGACCGTGGGTAGTGTTGAAAATGACTAAAGTGACTGAATTAGACTGACTGTCATTTATGGTCAAATTGGTCAAAAATGGTCAATAACTGTCAAAAATTATCATTTTCAGTCAATATGATATCAGTAACATTTTGGTACCTTTTAAGTTTTTGTCATTGATGAAAGTTTACAACTTCTAAATTGAAACAAAAAAGTGGTTTTACATTTCTAATCATGCGTGCATTTAAGACAAAATGGCAACGTCACATCGCCTCGTGCATCGTCTTTGATGTCGTCTTATCCTCTCATGATATAATAGAAAATAAAACGTTGCTTACTTTAAACTTGCATATATATAAATTGGGTACCTAAATAAATAAATAATTGGGGTCGAGAGTAGACAATAATATTTGAGTCAAATTGACTAAATTTGACAGTAAATGACCGGTCATTTAAGGTTTATGACAATTGTGACTAGTCATATTCAGTCATTTTACATCTCTAACCATGGGGCCCAAACGCACATTTAGTATTTTGCTAAATCTCAAAAAGATTAATCGACCCTTCCCATGATTGGCTGGCCTGTTCTTGGGTCAGAGGATCAGCGTGGCCATCTAGCGTAGCAATGCGGCCAGCCTACTGGGCACTTTTCCCATCTGCGATTCGACGCCTAATAGTGTAAATAGGGTATTATAATTAAAGCCTTACTTTTAAAATGAATATTCTAAAAAAATAAAAAACATTGTAAGAGGTTACCATGCACATTGATATTGTGACCATAATCTGATTATTGCATTAGTCTAGACTAGAGATTAGACTTTAATTTTGACCTTTTCCTTTTAGAATTGACATGAGTGAGATCACATCATGAATATCATATTTATTGTTAATGCTGACATCCTAATCCGCTTAAAAGTTTAACTTTCACGTATTATTAATGTGTTGTGTTATATTATAAATTTGTTAATAAGAATAGGTAATATCGTGTATAAATATTGAAATCTAAACCTGTTTACGAAAAATTAACTATAAACTAACATATTCTGAGTTATTTTTATTTACGTAATGAAATTCCCATCTTGTGAAATACTCGCTTGTTAACAATCGGCGAGTGTAACAATAGTGCCACAATTCGGGGCATCGTGAATATATCGTGATTATGTGTAGAATAAATCGTGATTAATACAATGTTGAGTATACTTACACCGCTAAATAGATGTCGGTATGGCCAGTTATAATCTAAGATTTATAATATAAATTCGTTAACCACCATGTCTTATAAAAAATAGCTCCACGATGGCACTAATTTCGTTCTGGAAACGCAACCATGGAGTCTTAACTTACTTTAAATAATGGAGAGCTTTAAATATTGAGTGATATTTCTACTTATTCGTATTTCACTTATTTAATTCGTTCTATTGCCATTACACACCCTAAAATAAAATAAATAAAAATAATAAAAAAGGTTTTTATTCAAGTAGACTTTAAAAATGTGCTTGTGAATAGTCAGAACATGTTTGTGGTAAGCATGCTTATAATAATATATCCTGGGACATTATTCACACACGGTCATCTGATCCCAAACGAAGCTGAGCTTTTACTATGCAAACCAGATAACTCATATAGTAACTATATGTAAATATATACTTATATAGATAATTATACCCAGACTCAAGACAAACCGACATGTTCATGCACACAATTATCTGTCTCGGGTGGGAATAGAACCACCGACCTGCGGCGTGAAAGGCAACGTATCCACCAACCACGCCAACAGGCCCGTCAATTAAGTAAGGTATAATATATAAAAATTAATAAGTATAGTTATAATAATAATAAAGCCATTTATTCCAAATCTCACTTTGGATATATGTAGTATATTACAATTTTGTAAGTAAGTTGTTGCGTAAATATAAGAAAAGTTTAAAAACTTGCAATTAATGTTAGTATAATTTATTAGTTTTGGACCCCTGTTTGGGTAAAGGCCTCCTCCATAATTTTCCATGACTCTCTGTCCTTGCCTGATCTTACCCAGTAGATTCCTGCAACGTCTGTTATGTCATCAGCCCACCGTCTAAATTGTCGACCAAAATTCCTTTTCCCCATTGATCCTTTCCGCTGTGTGGCTTCGAGGATCCATCTTCTCTCTGGCTATCGTGAAATGTGTCCGACCAATCTCCGCTTAAGTAAGAGTGCGTGTCTGAGAGCATCGGTGAGTTTAGGTTTTTGAAGAATGTTTGCGCTCTTAATTTTATGTATTCTTCTAATTTTCATCATGCTCCTTTCCATTGTTGCTTGACTGCATTTGATTTTTTGTTTTATTTTATTTGTAAATATCCAAGTTTGGCAACCATACGGTCGGTACGGTTGACGGTCACCGTAGCTTAGTTGGTAGTGCTCCTGCCTACGAAGCTGGTGGTCCCGGGTTCGAATCCCGGTAAGTGCAACTATTTGTGTGATGAGCACGAATATTTGTTTCTGAGTCATGGATGTTTTCTATGTATTTAAGTATTTATCTATCTATATAAGTATGTATATCGACGCCTGGTACCCATAGCACTAGCTTTGCTTAGTTTGGGGCTAGGATGATCTGTGTAAGATTGTCACTAGATATACAACACATGTATCATATACTAGCCGTGCCCTGCGGTTTTACCCGCATAAAACGTTATATTAACTATCACAGCTCCTCCCCCGTAGGTGATAGCGTAATAATATGTAGCCTATATGTTCATGTAAAATTTGAAGTAAATCCAAGCAATATTTTATTGACCCGGACGTACAGACAAACAGACAAAAATTCTAAAAACTATCTTTTTGGCTTCTATATCGATTCTAGATCACGCCCCGCGTTTTGAAGGAGATTTATTTAACCAAGTAGATGTATTCGTTAACGGATTCTATATTGTTACCTTTTATCACTATCGGGCGTTTACGATTATTGCTTAATATCTTTGTTTTATTTATATTCATTTATATGCCGATTTTGGGGCCTCACGCAGTCCAGTGATTTCATCAATTCCTCTAAGTCTTTGGCAGAACTTACAGCAAGTACAACAATATCATCAGCGCATCTCAGATGGCTTAAAAAGTGTCCGTTTATATATTTCGTCCCCTGTTCTTCCAGTTTAGATTTTCAAAAAAAATTTCAAGAACTGCTATATACAGCTTCGGGGAGAGAGGGTCTCCCTATCTAACTCCCCGTTCTATGTTTATTTCGTCGCCTCTAGTTTCTAATTTAACTCTGCTCGTACTTTTTGTATAGATATAGATATATTTCAGGATAGTATTGTAAAAGATAAGTATAGTTAAGTATTCATAATTATTCCCAGGTAAACATGGGTATTGAGGTCACGGATTGTATGAAAACATTTTGTTATAAAATATAATAATAAAATTATTTAATCCTGATTTTATGAATATTATGGTTAAACAGATTTAGATAGCTTATATTGATAATTTTCAAGCTTATTTTAATTTTTTAAATGTAATTTATAATATCTTGTTATAATGGTTTTGTCTATATTAAGGTAAGAATTCCATATTCCTATTATGGTAGACCTTGTGTTTATAACGATGGTCGCGCTTTAAACGCTGCCACTGACTCCATTGCGCCCCAACTGAGAACAGAAAATGCAATAAAAATTAAGTAATAATAAGACAATACTAGTTTTAACACGAGTACAGATTGAGCTATAGAGCTATAGATTGAAATCAAAATGGTAGCAAAAGACGCACCCATTCTTACATATTTATGACATGTAAACAAGACGCGAGAAACTTAACATATAACCGTATAAAATTCGCGTCTCCAAATAGCATAAGAGCTGAACTTACAAATTGGTGATCGGATTGTCATGAAACATAGCTAGCAATAACACGATTAAACTATAATAGTTTAATCGTGTTATTGCTAGCCTAAAATGCCACCTTGTGGGTATGCTTGCTGTAGCACTTAATTTAAAATTACACTATTTAAAGTATAAAGCCAAGCTTTACAGGCGAGTGGACAGTGATACCTAAATTTGCTGCGTTTAGTCGTATAATACGAGATTTGATCAGACTATTTCTACATCCATCAACTTTTATACCGGACTAGCAGTTCGCCCCGGCTTCGCACGGGTATTAAACATACATTTCAAAAGTTGTAATTTTTACTCACACAGACACACACACACTCTCCCATACATATTTTCTGGTTATTGTGTAGACTATCATTTAATTTCTATAACTGAAACTGATCTACAGATAAATGTCAGTACTATACGGCGATTATAATAATAATAATATCCTGAGACATTCACGCACGGCCACCTCACCCCAAAGTTATCAGAGCTTGTACCTACTATGGATACCAGATAACTGATATACTACTTTTCTTTTGTAAATAACCCATCACCCAAAACCCAGGACAAACAGACATGTTCATGCACACAAATATCTGTCCTGGGTGGGAATCGAATCCACAACCTACGGTGTGAAACAAGCATCTAACACCCACGCCAACGGGCCCGTCAAATAAAATAAATAAAATAATAAAGGTTTTCATTCACGTAGACTTTCAAAAGCCCTTGTAAAAAAGTCAGAACATGTTTGTAGTAATATAATTAAGTATACATTATTATTTCTAGTTAGGTACATAGATATTTAGGTACACGGATTGTTAGAAAACATTTATAAAATTTCTTTATAATAGCAATGATATTTAGCTAGCTTGTATTGAGTTATTGTCGAAGAGATTATGTTAAAGTTTAAATATCTAAATATAAAATTTTTGCTATATTTTTACTACATATCGTCTGAATGGTTTTGTCTATATTAAGGTATTATTATTATTATGGCGGACCTTGTGTTTATAACGATGGTCGCGCTTTAATGCTACCACCGGATCCAATGAGGCCCCAACTGAGAAGACCCAGCAAATCAAACTCAGTGGGTTCGTCTACTACCGGTTTCAACACGACCCATTTGAGACAGTCTGGCGAAACATACTCTAGCGGGCATGTACACGGGATTTGGTCCACTTAAAGTAATTATTTAGTTGTAGAGATCGGTTGTCTGAATGCGTATTATTTTAGATTATAATAATATTTAGGTATACAAAAGAAAAACGTCGAAACAATAACATTATTCATTTTGAGACAGAGACAATAATTTAAAATTATTATAATATAAAAGTATATTAATATCTTCTATATATATAAAAGAAAGTCGTGTTAGTTACACCACTTATAACTCAAGAACGGGTGGAGCAATTTAAATGATTTTTGTGTTTTTGTATAAATCTTGGTCAGGAATAGGATATAGGATAGGTAATAAGTAATAAACTTTTGTAACCATTTATCATTATTAAAAACAAAATTCAAATACATTAATTGCATCGAAATGAAATAAAAACTGTCAAGATTGTCAATACATTTAGAATTATCCATCATTGATTTCTGTCAGTATATAGGCTATAAATTGTGAAATTGTCTTTGGTTTGTTTTATTAATATGTTACTGGTTAACTAATTTGTTTAGTTCGAGTCTTGTTAAAAATATTATTTTGCGAGTATTATAGTTAAAAAAGCCCAACGAAGGAAAAACATTAAGCAACGAAGCCGTAATGCAATTAAGCTAGCTAAATTCATAAATTAGTGGATTCGATGGTACATAATAATTGTTAGTACTTATGTAAAACTGGCGATGATGGTAGGAGAAATAATGACATTAAAGTCTTCTAAAAAGTCTGAAG
The DNA here is from genome assembly GCA_951640165.1 of Pseudoips prasinana. Lineage (NCBI taxonomy): Eukaryota > Metazoa > Arthropoda > Insecta > Lepidoptera > Nolidae > Pseudoips > Pseudoips prasinana. The sequence continues at coordinate 19,345,140 of OX621234.1, read as the reverse complement.
ATAATATTGCAGATAGAATATGATACAAGACTTACGTCAATATAGAAATATGAAGAAAATTTTAAAACATAGAAGATGAAATCAAAAGATTGATAACAAATTTAAAAGAAGAAAATTACACTCATTTAAAATAACAGAATAATTTTCGCCGTTAAAGATATACTGTGTGGTGACGGCGAAGAATATCATCTCCACATCCCATTCCGTGGGGGGCGTGGAAATAGTCCCGAGGGAATACCTTCCGGAGATCGGGCAGCAGCGTTTGGCTATGAATATGCCAAGCGTGGTCATTGTGGCATATACATCCATTCTTTGGGGAGGCTTTTGTCAAGCAGTGGACGTAATTTGGCCGAGATGATGAAGATTTTCGACTGAGCCAAACAAACCTTCAATTTCATTTCATTGAACGGTGTGATATACAGAAAGGTATACTATACATTATGAAGACGCTTTGGATGGCTACATAATGAAGTTTTAACATACTCAAGCTGAAAATGGAAGAGCCACATTGACAATTAATTCACTTCGAAATTACATAATCTGTTTGTATATCAAAGTAAAATTACGAATCAATCCACTGAAGAGGAACGTTTGCAAACTGGGGAATTAAGAAAATCACAAAATAATATAATATGCAACACCATTTCTGATACAGGACAGTGTGGAGTGCAGTCATCCTTCTAATCACGGCCCGGTTGATTTTGGCTATTTTTTATGCGTTGCAGCGCGAGCGGGACCCTGAATAATTTTATAGTAGAGAAGGGCACTTTCTATTCCATCACTCTTATGATCCGATGAGACGACTTGCGACACGATCGGAAAGAGGTCAGGTACAAGACCAACGGCTTTACGTGCTCTCCGAGGCACGGGGATATAATACTGCCAACTCCCAGACTTCGGGCTGATACTAAGAAATTTTCTTTACGGAATAAACCCTATATAATATACTAGCTGTGCCCCGCGGTTTTACCCGTGTTAAACACTCCTCCCCCGTAGATTATAGCGTGTAGCCTATATGTTGCCCCGACCTCTTAGTTATATTCATGCAAAATTTTAAGTAAATACATGCAGTACTTTTTGAGTATAGCCCGGACATACATACAGACAAACAGATAAACAGACAAAAATTCTTAAAACTATATTTTTGGCTTCGGTATCGATTATAGTTCACGCCACAGGTATCCTTTTAAAAAAATATTCATTGTACAGTTTTGACTTTCCTAGGATTTTATTATATGTACTTATAGATTTACAAGAAACTTGCTAAGTGGCACTGCGATCAGATTCAAAGTTCTATTTCTATATTTGTGGCAGGACGACGTTTGCCGGGACAGCTAGTAATAACCCCTAGCCATAAGTACACGTTTAATTATGTGACTTAAAACTTGTGTCAGGCATATCAGTAATTTGACTAGGAAGCTTGTTATAAAAGTTTGTTTTTATTCCTAGTATTTATATTATACACTTCACTTTTTTATATTTATCAATATTTAATTTTTCTAACGAACAATATATTCTGATATAGTTTTAGGCAGTCGTGATTCTGTGCTCTAAGTTCATAAATAAATGGATTCGATGGTACATAATAATTGTTAGTACTTATATAAAATTGGCGATAATGGTAGGAGAAATAATTACAATAAAATCTTCTAAAGAGTCTGAAGATAATATTGCAGATAGAATATGATAGAAGACTTACGTCAATGTAGAAATATGAAGAAAATTAAATAATAAATAAAATATATATATATTACGATGACACAGTAAGTATAGTTATTTCTATAAACAAAGTTTGCACAGAATCACGACCGCCTAAAACTATAAATAAATAAATACATTTTTGCAATACAAAAGTACCTATGCCAGCTGCCGAACCCCACCCCAGAATGCCATACGACATAATGCTATGAAAGTACGCAAAATACACTAATCTAGTAGTTTGTTCATCTGACAATTGTGTTATTTTCCAGACAGCATAGGAAGCCGAACTTAATTTACCTGCTAACTTTTCAATCTGAGGACTCCATTGAAATTTTGAATCTCAAAATACGGTCGATGGGACTAAATCTAATATTTCCGCATTAAGTGCAACTGTTGGTATAATATGAGTCAAATTCGGCAATGAGAATCTGATGCATTTATTTTTCCCTGTATTTAACAGAGAGAGAGAGAGAGATATTATTTGCCGAAAACCATTTTGATATAAGTCTGAGTGTTTGGTTATGCTCATTAAGATCTTTATCTTTCCTATTTACATTAAATATGAGCGCCGTATCATCAGCGAATAAAACTATGACTGAAAAGAAAATTAGTATATGTAATATATCAGTTATCTGGTTTCCATAAAACAAGCTCTTTAGTTTGGGATCAGATAGGATATTATGATTATACTTTGTCTACCAGATAAGGGAGATCATTTATATAGAATAGAAATAAAAATGGGCCAACATGGGGTTTATCATCAGTCATGGCTTTATGGCATATAACTTTGCACCGTTGCATTGTTATAACTAGAAATTTAGTGTCGGAGTTATGTCGTTTAAATTCAATCAGTTTGTTAAGATCTTTTGCATGATACACATACTTTCAGAGACGCTTGAGCCATGGAGTCTGAGAGCGCGGGCATTTTCCCCGAAATATCTAAACGCTTTGTCGACGCTACATACGACCAGAGGGCTGGCCAATTTTGTGACAGTGTTTAAGCATTGTCAACCAGCGTGGCAATTTTGGCAGCATTCTGGGTACGATGCATCGTAGCATCGCGATGCTCAAAGGCAGCGATGCCGAAATTTTGTTCGACGCCCAAGGATAACTTCTTAAATTACTCTAGAATTAGGTTTTTGTAAATATTATTTATTACATATATCGTTTTATTGGAATTATCTTAAAAGTGATATGAATTAAGTTTATGTACCTAAATCAATATATGTAAATAAAATTGGTGTGTCTGTTTGTTATATTGAAATAACCGTTTTTTACTACATGTATATGAACATATGTACGATACACCAAAATAACAATATTTTAAATTTTGTCTGTCGGTCTGTCTGTTTGTTCCGGCTAATCTCTGGACCGATTTTGACGGAAAGCTACGTTTATTTTAGAAAAAATCTTTTATTTTAGAAAAAGAACTAATCAAACAAATTAACACACGGACGAAGCGCAGGTAGGCTGTACATATAAATAGAATTGGAGTGTCTGTTTGTAATATTGAAATGACCGTTTTTTACTACATGTATATGAATGAAGCCGTAGTTACTCCTTATTACATCGGCTACCTGCCAAAACATTTAAAATCGGTCCAGCCATTTAAGAGAGTTGCTGGAACAGACAGACGGACTGACAAATATTGTAAAAAATGTTATTTTGGTGTATTTACCGTATATATATATATATATGCTACATACATCAAAATAACGGCGATTATTTTATTTTATTTTTTATTATCTTATTTTTATTATATTATTATTTATTTTAGAAAAAATATTTTATTGAAGAACAATCCAAAAACAAACTATATAGACCGATTAACACATGGACGGAGCTTGGGTACAGTTATCTATACATATAAATAAAATTGGAGTATCTGTTTGTAATATTGCAATAATTAGTTTGTAGTACTGTATTATGACTATATATACGGTACATACACCAATATAACATTTTTTACAATTTTTGTTCGTCTGCTTGTTACTGCTTATTTCTGAAATGGCTAGACTGATTTTGACGGAGTAACTACGGCTACATTTATTTTAGAAAAAATCTTTTATTTGAGAAAAAAACAATAAAATCTAAATAAACGAATTAAAACGCGGAAATAGCGCGGTTTCAGCTATTTTCACTAAAAATATAAATTAATGCGGAATAAGTAAAAATACAAAGGAATAAAGTAGAATAATAATAAAAAAAACTTAAAAATTAATGAATCGATAGTTAGGCGCAACGAAGTTCGCCGGGTCAGCTAGTAATAAATATATACAAAAATTATAATTATTTTAGTATGGCAATTTGAAAAAACGAGTCTTTACTACTACTATCTATGAAAAATAAGTATAAATATCTCTCTTTTATTAGAAGAACAAATATATTTACGCCCTTATTACTTAGGCCAAGCGCCAACGTGAACCAGAAAAGATATATTATAATTTAAATAAACTTAATCCGTCAATTTTAGTTATGAGCATAGGAACAATGTAGTTGGATCTCGTACTAGTACCATCACTTGTGAGTAGCATCGTATATCTGTCACTGAGGCTCCGCGGTTAGCGTTCAGTCCGCTTTCATTCGCGCGCGGGAGAGGCTGTACTACCTATACCATATTCGCTCTACATTGCTCGACCACAACCAAAACAGTGAGTCTTTTTTTCACCGTTACTATTTGTTGCATAAGAATAACTGTACGAAACGAGCCTACATAATTCTTTCGCCATCTAAATAGTGAGGCTGTTACATATAACCGATTAAGTTCGATATTCTCTTGTTTAGATGAAAATTAATGTCACACGCGTAAACGCAGGTTGCCCGATGCAGATATTTGCAGCCACAATTATTCCTTCTTTATTATATTACCTTTTTAATATAGCTTGTTAATTTATGGTCGAAATTTTCTGTAAAACTTAAAACTATTTATTATTAATTATATTTTTTGCACCAATTGACAATAAAGCAATTGGAGTACAAATAATCAACAAATTAAACTGTTTAAAGCGGATTTATTGAACATATAAAATATCTCCTAACTACAACTATATAGAAATAAATATGACCATTAGGCTTTTATTATAATAACACAAAATCGTTAATTCAATAATTTGAAAAAATTGCCTATTAACTAATAATATTTAATTCATATTTTATTTGCTCCGACAACTTCAAACGGGCGTAAGTTGCATCGCTAAACAAGCACATACTGTAATGTATGTTAGTATGCACAAAAGTATTCATAAATCTATTTATTAATATAGGTATCGCTTAAAGTTAGACAATGAAGCAAAAAGCAATAGTAACGACAAAACCTCTTAACTCGTATACAGGGTCTTTCATAGTCAAATATAACCGTTTGATGATGAACCTAAAGAAACTTTAAGCAATTAAGACCCACGAGAAAATTCCTTTTGATTCATAAATCTACCCTACTTGGTGAAAATATATTAACCAAAGTATAGAAAAAAACATTTAAGACGTTTCGAATAATCTTTACGAAAATAAACATTCACTCAGCTTTTATTATTTGTCTCCGAATTTGTATACTTGTGGATTGTTTACCATACACACATAAAAATAATTAAAGGAAGCATGTAGAATTACTATTCTACATGCTTCCTTTAATTATTTCATGCCATAATAAAATTGTGTGAACTGAACTAGTTTTGAATCGTTAAACTGACGGATCAGAGCAAAGTGGCCGGAATTGTTTATTGAGTTCATTGTTACTCAGTTTACTTGCATTTCAATCCTTTTAACTAATCCGCATTTATCATATTTATGCCATGATATAACACTAAATTGGATAATATATATGATTTTGAACATTTTAGTGCAGCTTTACGGATATTAAGAATGATATTCAAAATACTGCGCTAAGAAAATAATATCAAGAACTAATAATTTATAAACGGAATTCAAATAAAAAAATGAATACGCAAATGTTAACCTAAACGTAAAACCAGTTTATCAACGAGCTAATTGAATGATCTAAAGAGGTTACCATATAAAAGAAAACTTCTAAAATTATTGAAATCTTCTGATATATTACGCCATTTAAATAATAAAAATATCGTGCTTGTACCGCGGCCTAGACAAGTTTTTGGGCACATAAACGCAATACTCCATTCTAAGGTCAACTTGTAGAACATGCGTTGAGTTTTACGGCTACCTTGTACAATCGTCTGTTATGTTAAAGTTAAGATAAGAGTTTCGATTAAAAACTGAGACTATCTACCGATCAAGGGATCTGCCGCTAAGCGCTTACCTCGGATCGGCAGACGGTGTCGCGTCAGTGTGATCCCCATCGGATGATTCAATCTATGATATCCCAGTTTTGAGTTCAGATTACTGATTTGCATTGCAATATAATTTTAATATAATAAATAATATTGTAGCATATAGATGCCTAGCGAATTCCCTACCAGGCGGCCAAACTGTTGCAATGACAAGTGTTTCGTAAAACCCATCATTCATAATAGTTATAAGATCAGAATAAGGTCTAGAAATAAAAACGTCGACATAATAGTCCGCATCTGGAATGCCATTAGCATTATAATAATATAGGTTAAAAGTGTAACGATTATTTAGTTTATTTCTTTCTGGTTCTGATTTACCAATTGTAGGTGGCCACAAATTTGTTTTGGCTTTAATAAATATACCTGCTTCATGAGAGAAACTGAAAACTCCCAACTTCAACCAGATAATGAGCTCCAGCTTTTGAACGACTGGACAAATTTTCATAAAAACATATCTCAAACTATCGCGATCAACCAATTTTACCAGCGAAAAGAACCTAATTCGTAATAGTACGATTCGACAAACACACAGACAGACACACCAAAACCAGTAGAAGGCAAGCATTGGATCCGTTCGCGGCTGCACCGGGTGAAGGTTAGGTAGGTAATAACTATAGTTATAATATGACTAGTTTAATAGATCTGTGATTTTTCCTCATTAATTAATGGCGTCATTTTCAGACATAAAGCATTATTTTATTGTATACACGCAACTAGGACCTCATGTAATTAAGCTGCTAATACATATAATTTACTAGCTATTAACAAGATGACTATCCTACAATAGTAAGGAACTGGGTAAAATAGGCAGAACTATTGTTCATTCGTCACTATTGCAACATTTTGAGGAATCTGGAGAAGTTTAACATTTCTTTTTATGTCCCTAATCACGTAACATAATAAACAAATTTTCATTAAATCCAATCCTACTCTAAATAATTATTCCCATCTCCCCATAATAATCCTGAATATGTAATCCATAGAAATAATTTATTTAGTCAGTATACTGGAGGCCAAAACAATATTGGAAACAACGACGTACCTAAGATGTTAGCTCTTGTCTTATATCTTTTAAAGTGTCTAATATGAAGCCATTGAACAAAGGTAACTCTTGTGTTCTAAACGGTACCTAGATGCAGCTTATACCTATGGTACGCTTTTTGGTGTGTGTAACATATATGTACAACGGGTAAAGTTGTGTGCGAACTGTTTTTTCTAAATTATTTGTTTATTTATGGATTTATACAAATTTTGTTAAACAAAAGCTAAAGTTTGTTTAATGTTATTCTAAATGGTAATTATATTTTTTGGACTGACGAATGTTACCTTTTTCAATAAGTTTTACTAGACTAACTCTTTTTGTACCTTTAATTGTAATCTAAACAGTAATTCAAAACTATTTAACTACCGCTTAATAATTGATTTTCTTTGTCTTAGAGCTGTATAATTAAAAGGGTCAATAGATTTTTTTTAACTATAAGTAGGCAAATTAGAATTTTACGAAACTATTGTATATTTTGTTTTTATAATTTGATGCTTTGCGAAACTTTCCTAAGCTTTGCGTTGCGAAGTTATTTCTATTGCTTGTGATTTACATAACAGAATCTGTTTTGTTTTTATGGATAGTAGAATTTTCTAAATTTATTAAACAAGTTAGCTGTCCCGGCGAACGTCGTACCGCGTTACTTTTTGTCGTATCTGTTTTCCTTCCGGAGAGGAAACAAGTAGTGCTGAAAAAACGACAAAAAAAAATTCGGATATTTTTAATTTCTTTTTTTATAATACCGAACACATAAAAGAAAGATTTATCCAATTTCACCAAGTACTTGTTTGGAAGTTTAAAATTTCCTTCAAAAACTGTGTAGAGACTGAGAGAAAGCTTATTATGTGAGCAAGATAGAAGACCGGCTTTTTTCTCATACATATTCCATGGTGGTGCCTGGTTGAGAAGTGACACTGGTATATATGCCTGGCAGAGATAACTGTTCAATTGATAATTGATCTCTTAATGGATCCAGGGGGGTATTTAATATTCTACATTACACATTACATCTACATTACATATATAGCCCAAAACATAGCGCACCTTTATACAGACTCACCCAATAACTAAGTGGGTCGGTTTCGTATTCTTCACAGCAAAGTTGTTCGGTGCGGACCTACTTTATATCTCATCATGATTCAAATTACTCCGTAAACAATGCAAACTTTCTACAAATTTGCAAAGATATCAACGGCGCGGCTAGCGGCTACGCCAATCCAAATTATATCTAGAAGAAAAATAAAGGCGCGAACCGTTCAGTCATTGTCAACTATAAAAATAAAGGCCTGCGCAAACAGCGGCGCAGACGCTCATTTTTTGTCAATCTAAGAGTAAGTAAAACTAATGGTATCAATTATTATAAGAATGATCTAGATCGTTTATTTCAAATCTATGGCAACTACCGAGATACAAAGCCAGAATTAGTTAGTAGAAGTTTAATTAATTGCATATTATAATATATTCTGTTTCATGTCGGTTAGCTAATGAGTGCAGGAAATAATTTCCACATTTATTTTGTTTTATTTTTTGTATAAAGTGTCGTAATGCATTTATTATTCCTATTATGTGCAAATGTAAGATTCGTGGCAGCCTTGATATATCATTAGGATTCGTTTCAAATTCGTGAATTAATTTTGTTTTAATCTACTATCATAAAAAATATTTAATCTAAAATATATGTGATTGAATAGTTATTACTTATTTGCTTGCCTATCATTAACGGAGAAAAATATATTTGGTAGATATTGTTATTATAATTGATTAATAAACATACATTATTTATAAAAACAAGTAACTATTTAAAGATTTAGTGGGTATGTATTCCCGGAATAAGCATATTAGATACTTATAATATTTTACCTTATCTTGGAGACAAATAACAAAATGTTTTAGTATCACCTAGTAGGTATAAATAATTTTGAAAGTTATTGTGATGAAATATTTATTTGCTCCATGATGCTCTAATAAAGATAATAAGCTCACTTTTCGATTGATACTTGATGCTCTAATTCCATTTGTACCGCTTGGAGGAATAAGCTAATTTTCAAATAGTTCTCGATGTTCCAATTTCAATTGTATCGCTTGGCCACTTGGCTAAAGAATGAACTCTTTCCTGATTGGTTAGTAACCAATCAGGAAAGAGATATAAATTTGAGAGAATTGAATCCAAGTTGGATACTCTAATTCAATTTGTACCGCTTATTTTTCTACTTGACTAAAGGATATGCTCTTTCCCGTATGTTACTTGATGTTTTAATTAAATTTCTTTGGCTTGTCTTTCTCTGATGGGTCCTTGATTCTCTACTAGATCTCGCGTTTATGATCAATCTAAGACAACAAAGTTGGGCCTATTCTTTAATTCTTATAGGAGTATATTTGAAATCGAGTGTTAATTTCCCTCGCTACTCGATCACACCACTCTTTCCACCGCTACGTAGGCCTGTATTAGGTGCTAATTCAACTTGTTCCAGATTATGTAAGACTATTAATGGTTGCAGCGATCAAATTGATCTACATTTCAATAGCCTAGCTAAAATTAAATCAACAATTAGTGGGTTACCTGATCTGGATCAGTAATTCAATTTAGTGCAAATTTTTATGATAATAATATGTTAAAGCATTTCAATTGGACTCCTATTGCAATGATTATATTTTCTTTATGTACAGACGCCAGCACATCAAGCTACCACAATCTGTCAAATTTCCCCAATTTAAAGTGAACCTTATGCTTATTTGATAAAGTTGAAAATCTATAAAAGAAATATGACAGATTGGGGTAGCTGGATATGCTGTCTGTATATACTTAATCTTAATTTTAATAATATTTAGTACTTTAACATGTTATTTTAGCTTTCTGACACATTTTTCTTGTGATTATATTTGCAACTATGCCATTATATGTATTATTGCATGAAAGTGTTGTTATCTTTTTGTGTTAGTAATAGTTGGTGAACATAAGTATTGTTTTTTTGTTTTCAATTCGGTTTTAAGTATGTTTGACTTAGTACAGGTTAAGGTGACTTAGTACATTTTTCTTAATAAGTGGTAAATATACAATGTAATTTTCGCTAGTGAAACTCGTTTTCCTTTAGCGTAATATCGAAACATACAATATTAGTAATTGGTTACATTTAAGCTTCTATAATTACCTAAGCCTGAACATTTGATGCCCCATCAGTTGATATAATTGAACTGAAATAACTACTCTTACAGTGTATGTAGAGTAGGTAAGTAGTTATTTCAGTCATAATCAAATGTATCGTTCCATAGTAGTAGTGTTATAATTCGATACAAATAGGTATTATTCGTTATAAGGTTAGCAAATGCTGTAAAAAACGCAAACATTCTCGCAATTTTAAGGGAAAATCAAATCACCTGACATGTGCTTTTTTATGATATTCTGTATAAGTCTTACCTAGATTTATACATAACTAGATGTGCCCGTGACTTCGTCCGCACATTTTGTAATGACTCCGTAAGTGTTACATGGGAATATCTCTAATATCTTGGCTCTTGTCCCATACTTATAAAATATTTATATAAACCATACATATTTCGGTACATACTTTCATCCTCTATTCCCTATTATTATTTTACATCCTTGAGGGTAAAAGTTTTACAAACTTTGAATGTCATATTTATTTAAATATCAAATCAATAGCCTAATAAATAAGTTATAAGCTTCTAGCTCTAAAAATGACGATACTTCCATACAAGTGTACATCCCCCTTTCAACCCTTTACACCATTTCACAAACTTTTTTCACGTCAAAAAGTAGGCCATGTCTTTTATCAGGCTCTTTACTATCGGTGTACATAAATTCGTTGTAATCGAATAATTATACAGACAGAGTTTAAGTAAGAATTTAAGCTATAGGCAGTATAAGTAATTATACTACATTGAAACACGTAGATATAATTTTAGAAACAAAACATCCCACATCGATTTCGTCATAATAAACGGTGGGTCATGGTCATTTACTGCGGTAATGATCGATTGTCATTATATAAGTATTAGAACGGTTTTAGATTTAGTTTTACTTATTGGTGAATGTGTTTACTTTTACATTCTAAGTGACGATTGCTTTAACTAGGTGCTTACATGTGCACCTGTGCTTACCAACTTAATTAAAAATACTGACATGCAAAGAGGTTAGACTTGTTACATTTAGAAAATTTATAGTTTTAGTCCATCGCTATAAATATAGTGTATATATTGGAAGAGTTTATATATAGGTGTTCTTTTGCTTTCCATCATATTATATCTAAGTATGCAATATTAAAAAAAAAAAATATAGAAAGAAGAATTAAAAGGATTATCTATTTAACACAGCTCCAAACTCATCGTAGAGACTTTGATATGTCAGTATAGTATAGTATAGTATAGTATTAATATTTTAGGCTTAAGCGTTACTAAAAGAATAAACGGGTGCTCTGAAATATTTAAATTTGGAAGGCGTCTACTTGTTTACCATGTATAGATTATGTAAACAGGTTTAAGAAAACGGAAATTTTCTAAGCATACTTCTACATTTTCTACAAAATGAGTGGAGCTTGTTACCCAGGTAAGTATTGATTAGATAAATACGCATAGCGAATAAAGCAAGAAAAACTCTGCACACAAATGCACAATTAAGTAAAAGGTCCAAGGTTTTGAGTTGGAGGTTGGAGAGGCAGTCGGGAAAGAAACAGAACTAAGGGTAGTGGCTATTTAGTTATTTAGCAATCAGAGACTAACCAGTTTAGTTTGATCAAGGCAAACAACATAAATAATAAAAAAACTTCGTTTAAAAAAACCGACTTCAAAAACTAAAAAGTATAAAAAAAATATCTTAATAAAGATTTAATTTAATACATCACTTATAATATAATATTAATGAAATAATATAATTTGTATGTGCTACCTATTGATAGGTTTGAAGTCGGTGCCAAGCCAAATGTAATAGTAGGTACCACACTCGCCGCGCTTTACTTTCAGCGGGATAGCTTCGTATTTCTACACAAACAACCCAAGCGGGCAGACGTCGTTGACGGTCGTCATATATTTTTATGATACAGTTTCATCTGTTTCATATTAATTCATATTGTTCTTTAAGTTTATTTACTTAGGTTAATCTTTAGTGTAGGAGTTTCATCACAAAGTATGAAAGCTCTATGTAATATTAACTTTTATTTTGCTTAGGGCTTGGCACCGACTTCAAACCTATCAATAGGTAGCACATACAAATTATATTATTTCATTAATATTATATTATAAGTGATGTATTAAATTAAATCTTTATTAAGATATTTTTTTTATACTTTTTAGTTTTTGAAGTCGGTTTTTTTAAACGAAGTTTTTTTATTTGTTACTTTTTAGTGTCTAGCTATACTTAGGACTTCGAAAGGGGCCGCGCGCCTTAAAACTATAGATCCCAACAAACGAAAACGGAAAAAAGAAACATCGAAGAAACCGAAAAAATGTTGTTCGAAACTCTTTTTCACGTTCTTGTGGTACAGTGAATGATCTAAAAGACCGTTTGTAAAGTAAGAAAAATTACATAAAATTACGTTCACTCTAAGAAAACTTGCACAGTACGAGTCTAGACTAGCTAAGATTTATGAAAGTCTGAACAGCAAGCGCATAGGTTAGGCCGTATTTATGACCATCTAGCTAACGAGTCTGTGTGCTGAGGGCTTATACACTAGATCTTATTATGAATCGAATGATCTTATGATCGAATAGCCATCTAGTCTGCTGAACAGAGGGTATGAGTCTATGAAGACTAGGTCTTATTAATGAGCGATTAGCCAACGAGTCTATTGAGCAGAGGGCTGATAGCCTAGGTCTTATTTATCATTGATTAGATAATGAGTCGGACTCGCCCGTGAAAGGCGCAATGTTTCTTTCCGTAGCAGCAAGTATTTGAGTTGATAGAATGGAAGGTAAATTGCGGTTTACGATTTATGACGCATTAAAAAAACTACTTACTGGATCTCTTTCAAACCAATTTTCGGTGGAAGTTTGCATGGTAATGTCCATCATCTATTTGTTTTATTTTTATGGTTCTCTTATTTCAGAAGTTACAGGGGGGGGGGGGGGGGGCATTTTACGCCTTTGGAAGTGTCTCTCGCGCAAACTATACAGTTAAGAAAAAATTATATTATAAACCTCAATATCATTTTCGAAGTCCTATCCATAGATACCCCACATGTATAGTTTAATGATTTTTTTTTAAATTCAGTTCTAAGTAAGTATAGGGGACCCCCAAATTTTATTGTTTGTTTTTCTATTTTTGTGTGAAAATCTTAATGCCGTTCACGGAATACATCTGCTGACCAATATTCGACAGTATAGTTCTTATAGTTTCGGGAAAAAGTGGCTGTGACATACGGATGGGTAGACATACAGACATGACAAATCAAGAAGAGCCTTTGTGAAAGACATTTGGCTACAGAACCCTAAAAATGGCAGCTATTCCGCATCAAACTAAAGAAGAATCACGTAAATCGGTTCATAAATCTGAGCGTAATCGGTGTACGTACATAAAAAATACGCTGGTGCTAAAAGGTGCGCCTACATGCGCTTCAAAAAAAAAAAGCTTATACGTGCGTATTAAACGCTAGTCGTCTGAAATTGTTGTTTATGTTCATGCCAAGACACACTTGAACAGGATGAGTCTAGCTTGACTAGCTAAGATTAACAAACCTCTGTGTATCATCGACATCGTCCACTTAAACAAAAAATTCATACAAAAATGTCCATAAAATGAAAACTACTGGGCCAATCTATATAAAATTTTTATGGGACCAAATGGCAACTATTCTGCATCAAACTAAAAAAGAATCACGTAAATCGGATCATAAATCTCCGAGTAATCAGTGTACATACATAAAAAAAAAAAAAAATACCGGTGAACTTGAGAACCTCCTCCTTTGGAAGTCGGTTAAAAATAGTTATTAATTTTTTGTTTGCTATATCTACCTATAAATCATCGTGACGTTGCTAAAGCGGATAAATCTGATATACTCATACATTGGCGATCTTTTTCTGTATATAATTCTAAGCAACCAATTCAGACTACGATATCTTGCGGCGCAGCGGTTAAAACAGTTGACTTCGTTACCCGGGGTTCATTTCCTGCACATGACAATTATTGATGTGACCCATAAGTAGTTGTTTTAAATCGTGATTGTTCTTTGTGTTCGTCAATTATTCGCGTATATGTGTGAGGTGCTCCGAGATCGGGCTTAATTCGCCTAGATTAGGCGTGGTCTTTATAAAAAAAGAAACTGATACATTTCAATTCCCTTATTCACAGTAAACAAACTTCATTTTAAACAGTAGAGATTCAACTTCCACGTTTATAATTTTTTTAGGAGCATTTATATTAAGGGGCCTTTTACAGTCCACTAGCGCCGCCAATCGAAAAAATGTCATAACTCGTAAATAGAATCAAAAATACAAAATGTAGTCTATTATTACTGTAGAAAAGGCAATAACGTAATTTCATCCGTTATAATAGGTAGTTAGTGGGTGTTGAATAGAAATTTGATATTACAAACAAAAATTGCTACTTGCCGTAACGTGGGGTGTAAGCAGTTAAAGTATGCCAAAACTTAAGTATGGCCATTAGTGCAAGCATATGATGACTTCTATTGCCTCTCTAATGGATAAATGTCTGGCAAACAAAGCTGTATGAAACAACTTCTTATGATGAGATCCTGGCCACGCCCCAGCCTTGAATAACTATTTATTTATTATTAATGTTACAACATTTCCCAGCTCCGCTTGTTTCATAAATTGAATTTTATTAAGGCGCGTTACAACGACGGTACTAGTTTCTGATGGCAACAAGGTTGAATATTACATAACATGTATAAGGATGTGGTTAGTTTGTTTGTAATGGATAAGCAAATAACTAATTTGCTGATTTCAATCAACCTTTCGCCTTTAGAAACTTACATCAACAGCAAGTAAAATAGGATGTATTTTCTTATACCACTTAGTTGGTAAACAAGCACACGGCTCACCTGATGGTAAGTGTCACCGTAGCCTACGAACGCTTGCAGCACCATCATCACCACGTTGCCGACTCTTTAGCAACCCTATAACTCCCTTTTTGAAAGGCCCCATTCCATAGTCTCATGGTAAAAACCATAACAGGGAGTTCATTACACAATATTTTAAAATCCAAATAATTGATTTAAGGTATTACAAAGACCGGCCATTGTGGACATCCTTGGGGGAGGCCTTTATCCAGCAGTGGACATCTTTCGGCTGATATGATGACGATGATTATTATAAATTTGCCTATAAAAGTGCGCTTGATCATTAATAAAATAATGTACCTACTAAACGTTAATATTGGGTATCTAAAAATTATAATATATATTTTTTTCAAAAGATATGTTTGTTGATAATTCTATCAGTTAATCTGTTTTTAATTTAAGAATACCACAACCAAATTTTTAAACAATGATTTACTAAGCATTGATTACTGCTCTGACATGTATAACATAAAAAATTGTTCGCGGAATAATCTATGAGGTTTTATAGCTTAAGGCGTAATATATGTATATACTAAATGGCGTATTTAAAAAAAACGGCAAATTAACTACTAATTTAAAATACTAATTTACCTTTCTATCTACCTACCCGTGCCCTCACAAAGCATGGGTCGTTAGTTCGGTAATAATTGTCATGTTCTATTGGTATCTGGGTATTAGGTATCGCTAGATACTAGATATATTATATAAAAAAAAATCATAACCTGGCACAGTCCATAATTATTGCTTTCTCTGTGGTGGAGATTTGTAAATTATTATATCTTACTGGTCTCGTTAACATCTGGCATCCGCAATACATTGTAGAATTTAGTAAATTATTTGACTCGTGTAAATATGATACATTGTTTAGTGGATGTTTTTGTGCAACGAACAAAGCAAAAACTTACACTAGGAGTATGCTAAACAAGAACCAGTTTTTAAGGCAGGTATATAAATTATCCATCAAGCTGCGGTTTTTAGCATAAGTGTTATATAATAACTTTACTATGTAAACTAAGCTAAATAAAATCTGCCCAGTTGCGATACGGACTTGGACTTGTTAACCAACATTTTAATACATAAGTAGTTCAGTACATAACGTATATAATTTAAATACCGAACTTTATTTCTAAGTTACTAAGGTAATCTCGATTGAAATATAAATAATATCTTAAAAAAGCACAATAATAACAATAACAAGGCCAACCCATACTATCGTGTGTGTTGGCTAAGGGATACACTAGGGGTTGTCGGGAGGACACGGCGCTGCATACGCTGGCAGAGTGTGCCGCTTGGGAGGAGCAGCGCCGTGCCCTCATTTCTGGAGTAGGCAGTGACCTGTCGCTGCCGGCCGTCGTGAACTCAATGGTTGGCAGCGAGGAGTCCTGGGACGCGGTGGTTTCCTTCTGCGAGACAGTCATCTCGCGGAAGGAAGCTGCGGAGCGGGAGAGGGAGATTTCATCCTCTCATCCGGCCCGCAGCAGACGCACCGGGCGTCGGCGGAGGGCGGACAATGCCCTCTTCCAGCCCCCCTAAATGGGTCCAGGGGCGACGGACTCAGGGGCGTCCGTCGCCCACTACACATCTGGACCCGAGGTGGCGGCGCGACGTGTTCCACGCGCGCCCCTCTTAGACGTTGCGGGGGGAGTTTAACACCTCACTCCCCCCGCTAATGCGAGGAGGCCCGCAGGCATGGGCCAGCACCAGCTGGGGGTTGCGGAAGTATCATTCGTTCCCGCGACCCCCGGCGCAGGTGTGAGATGGAACACCGGGGTGGTTTTTAGTCAGTAGGAGTCTGACAGACCCCTCCGCCTCCCCCAAGGCGGAGGACATCCATGCAGGATTTTCCACCCCGCAAAAAAAAAAAAAAAAAAAAAGGGATACACTAGGGGTACTCAGGCTATGTACTAACTACCACCTAACTACGGTCGCTAACTTGCATACCAAACGCGGTAAGTACGGCTAAGCCCTCCAAATGGCAACGTTTAGAGAAATCGCTGGAGGAAGCCTATTTCTAGCAGTGGACAATATCAGATTCATTATGTGTTATATTGATTAAATACATATGGATTTGGACATAACTAAAGACGACAGAATAGCCGAACGTAATTATCACATGGGTATATTCAGCATCTACCAATGATATATGAATTTAAAATGAGTTCTGATATTGATTAGCCAACCATATTACAAATAATGTGTAATTTTTTTTTTGCATAAATCTCAAATTAATGCGACGAAATTGCGGTTGAAGTAAGATATCATATAGAGGTCTAAGTTTAAAATATATTTAATTTTATTGAATTCTATGTTGTGGCAACTTAGAAGCGATGTGATGTAATGTAAAATATCTGATAAGAACACAGTTGATAATATAACGAAAAAACATAAAACGATGTTTCTAATAAATATATAAATAATATTTATTTATATTACTGCATTTGGTACGGGCGGAGGCGGAGGCCAATTACTCTAACTAAAGATCATAAAGTACCTAACTAAGGTGCACATGTTTCAAAGCACCAATTAATTATTTCAAAACAAACTAAGTTATGAGTTCCAGTCAAAATGTCATTGGTACCAGTAGTGGTAGATGACTAATTAATTAGCCTTTTAATACATCTAAAGAACGCATGCCTTCGCGAACCCAAATCTCATTTTGCCGGCTTTATTTGTATACCTTTGTTGTATTGTTTACCTTTTAGCACGTAACTTTTAATATATCTTATCTAAATATTATAAGTAATATATTTTACTGGATCTTATGTCATCTTAGATCCGGCAATGTTGTATTGCTCAGTCGCCGGTGTCATCATTGTAATATCGACCTCTACAAATTATTACGGTTTGCATAATCAATGCAAGCTTGGGTGATAGACAAGTGGAAGTTTGTGTGTAGTTCTCATTACTAGAAACTAGTATAGAGATTGTAGGCGCGGTGAGTTCATAGACATTATAAAATTTTTACTTTCTATAGTTTTGTACAAACAATCGCTCATTCTATTATACATAGTTATGTAATACTTACTTTTTTTACAGTAAATAGTTATTTGGGAATATCAATAGATTTTATATGTTGTATGATTATGATGTGATCTGTAGGTGACAAATATCCACCCTCCATCCCATCCCGTTTATGTCGTACCGTCTCACTAAGTACTAATAAACATAATATAATATCCTTCTACGATATAAAAATTGAAACAGGTACATTTTAGTGCGAAAAGGCAAGAATTTCTTAAGCCGTTTTAGGGACTGAAATTAACAGTATACTCTCCTGCTTACTTCTGCAATGTGTTCGGACCATGATACGGTGCAGTCAATAAATATTCCAAGGATTAACTAATTCTATTTTAGTATCAAAAACTTATTAATAAGGTAAAAAATACCAGCAGCGAGAAGATAGTAATGAAAAAGACCGAATCATGCAAACCATTACAAGATTTAAAGTCTTCCTAGTCATTCTTGTTTAATTTAACGTACAGTTACAACAGAATGATATTCAATTAAAGGCCTAATAATATTATTTAATAAGAAGTATGGCCTTAAAAACCGCACGGGAGGAGAAAAAACTTCCGTGCTTTAAGCAAAATAACCAGTAATAAAAAAAACGGATTCGCTCGCCGACCGGTTCGACATGTCTAAGTTTATTATTATCTTGTATTAGTGATTAAAGATTTAAAATAAGTTATTTGTGTGTTTTAGAAAAAAGAGGCAAGATTCTAATAGCCCTCACCAGTGTTTAATGCTAAGAAGCATCATGGCGAGCGGTCAGTTTAAAGATGGGATTCGTAAAGCTTGTTTATTTTCAAAGCATCTCCAAGCTTTGGAGGATACGTTAAGTTGTCGGTGCAGATTGCAGTCGTTTAGCCAAGTATAAGGCCTCTGGGCAGCTAAAAAGCTCTTGCCACCATGGTAAATAAAGCCCATGCGAATAATACCCGCTCATAATGAACATTTCAAAATGAAGCCACGTTTGTCTGTTATAGCCAAGTAATGGAATCAGGCGTTACTTTGCGGAAATCCATAACAATCAAAATACAAAATCAATATGTAGTGTTAATTCCGCTAATTGTCAGTTTAATCATGCCGGGATGCAATTTGCAAGGAGACTGAAGTCTCCTTCGAGTACTCGACGAGTTAGCAGCCCTTGAGAATGGTCCGTGGAGGACTGAAACACGTGTTGGGTATCGTACTGGCGCATGTAATTTGCTTTTTTATATTGTCCTTCTTGCATGTGCACTTTTTTGCGGGCGGGAGGGCGCTGCAAATTGCATCCCGGCATGATTAAACTGACAATTAGCGGAATTAACACTACATATTGATTTTGTATTTTGATTGTTTATTAGCCATCATGGCCAGCTACAACGGAATAGTGACCTGCGCAGGACATATTACAGTGCACAAGTGTAATATTTATTGCCTCGCTATTTAGGACTTGCTGACTGATACAATTGCGGAGAGGTCAGGTACAGGCGACTTTTATGGCTTCTGTAGCACGGGGGGTAACAATACTCTCTACTTGACTTGAGGATGCAATTGAGTCCCAATTACCGCGGCTACACAGCCGCAACGCAATTTCAATAAGGCATATTTAACTGCCTAGTAAATAATTAAGTGCATACAATGTATGGATGTTACTCTCTAACTAAGTGGTACATTTGCATGCAAGACTACTCTAGTACATATATGTGGTTTAAGACTTGAACAAGTCTAAGTAAACTACATTTTGAGGCGTTAATGGGTAAAAAAAAGAAAAAGCGTTTATGGGTTTTATAAGTCATTAGGAATGGCGCATGGCGTTGTACACTTTAATACACATAACATAAGATATTTTTGTAATCAAGGTAGGTTCGTTGTCTAAAATTAATCTTACCGGGTTTTTTTTATCTCCGATACCTACTTCTTTTTCTATTTTTATTACAAATCTTCCCGTTTCTTTAATATAAATGATAGGAATAGTATTAAATGCTGGCCTGCAAGATTATTAAGGTAGTATTCCTATCATTGCACGTATAGTTCACTTTTTTTGTTACATAGTTGTTACACAATAGCGTCTACGATATTTTTACGTCCATGCAATGAGTCTAGATTGCAATGACTTTGTATGAAATACTTATAATTTAACTTCTAAATTCGTCTATCAAAATTGTTGTCTGTTGAAAATTAAGGTTTCTATATTTTATTTTGTTTTTTCGGTCTTTGATCTAACACTGCAGGCGTTAATATCATATTAATTATAATACCATTATGTTAATGTAATGTTGGATGTACGGGCGGGGATAAGTCGACAATACGTGACTGACTCCATATCTCTACGGTCATCTTGTTAACGAACTTGCTAGTGTGCTGGGGTAGGCCTCTGTTGTAGCTAAACGTCTAGTCCGCCCACAGTGGGGACAAACAGCTCAATGTGCTCTGCAAAGCACGGTATCACTCAGAAAGTAAATCACTTTGGAAGTAACCATGCACATTGACTGCACGTGTGGCGCAGCGGCTAAGACAGTCGCCTCGCCGCTTCGTGTCGCGGGTTCGAGCGGGCGCTGCGCAACTATTTGTGTGACCCATAAATAGTTGTTTTGAGTCTGGATGTAATTTGTGTCCGTCTATTATATGAATGAAAGAAGATTGACAAAAGATGTATACCTGGCCTGTGTGAATAGGACAACCGGAAGGGGAAGACCACGTCGAAAATTCTCTGACCAAATTGAAGATGTTCTCAAGAAAGGGCAGGTCAGAAGTACCCTAAACCGGCGCGGGCGAGCATGTATGAAGAATATAATGACAGTAATCGAGGCAAAAGAAGTATGCAAAGATCGTGACAAATGGAAATCCGTTGTCTCTGCCTACCCCTCTGGGAAACAGGCGTGAGTCTATGTATGTATGTATTATATGTTTGTAAAGTACCCCGCAGTACATTATATTTCTCAATGCGGGTGTTGTCTTTTTTAAATAAAAAATATAAGAGAACCATTCGACAGACTGCTCGCCTAGTTACTTAACCTTGCCGACTATTGTGGACATTAGGTCGTAATCGTCTATGGATTGGACGGTTTATTGAGAGTTGTTAATGTGATGAATCTGAACTTACATCACTTTCTCACATCTAAAGAATTACAAAAATCTATGTCGAATGTTTTAGCACCATCTATGACATGACTCTTACTGAGTACTTGCGCATTTAATGTAAAATGTGTTTTCATCTCATGTAACCAAATGTACGCAGGTACGTGTTAATTGATTAACTCATCATTGTTGTCACACTCGCCATCTGCCTTCGCATCTTGATTTGGCTGTAGGTATCTCTTTAATTAATCATTATTGTCCCACTCGTCATTCGTCTTCTTATTTTATTTGCTTGTACTTATATAAAGGGCTACTTGTAAAACACCAACAACCTCGCTGGGCTAGCTAGCCTACATCATAAGCAACAGCTTTTGTTCTACAACTTTTGATATTTTGTTATATTTTACTTTCATACAAAAATAAATTATAATTTTATTTCCCACTTGAATATTTATAACTCTACGCGCATCACTAAGATTACCTAAAAATACTTTTAACTAGATAAATAGCTGGCAAAGAAAGTGTTATTATTATTAGCAGCGCAAGCGCTCGCGATCCGTGCGTCATATGAATGAAACATAGACCTACAAATGTCCCGACAGTACAACAAAAACATATAAAATAATAATTATTATTATAATATCCGAACTCGTAAAATAAAAGTTGTGCTTATGTTGTTAGCTATTTAGTCCTGCAAGATTATTGGTGTTTTAAAATAATCCTGAGGCCTGCATACACACTGCAATAAAAAAAGAACATTATTACTGTTTTAATTTTTAACTTAAGATTCTTTAGTAACATTAAATACAAAATATAGAAATTAAAATGTATATATTTTCTTGTATTTTATGTAATCTATACTACAGTTGCATTTCTTCGCAGTTTTAGATAGAAGGTTCTAATGATTTCGATTATATCCAAAAAAAATTTTAAACTATTTTCTAAACAAAAAGTTTTTACAACTTATAATCATAAGGAATACAGACCGAGTGTTAGTTACTTTATTTATTTATTCGTATGTTCTTACATAGTTGCTGATGACTGCTTAGAAGATGTCGGTGAGACGGACAATTTATAGTTAGACTATTCCCGTCCTCATACCGTGGTGGGTACATCCTCTGTAAGCCAGGATCAACAGTGGCACACAATTAAATGACACTGTGTGGTAATATTCAGGCATATGTCGGAGAATCGCTTTAACTGCCGTAGATCTCAGACTCATGGGGAAAAAATATAATAGTAATAAATTAAGAACAATAATAAAAAATAAACAACAACAAAGTGAATAAAAAGGAAGAATTTGAGTGGCGTAGCGGTTAAGACAGTCGCCTCGCCGCTTCGTGTCCCGTGTTTGAATCCCGCCCCGGACAACTATTTGTGGGGCCCATAAATAGTTGTTCAGAGTCTGGAT
Source organism: Pseudoips prasinana (assembly GCA_951640165.1). Classification (NCBI taxonomy): domain Eukaryota; kingdom Metazoa; phylum Arthropoda; class Insecta; order Lepidoptera; family Nolidae; genus Pseudoips; species Pseudoips prasinana. The sequence continues at coordinate 19,322,592 of OX621234.1, read as the reverse complement.
GTACTTTGTGTCTGTCTATTTATATGTTCGTAAAGTACCCCGTCACACAGGGACTAGATTCCATAGTGCGGGGATCGTCTTAAAAAACAACAGATTGGAAAAAGAATAAAACTAAACTTAGAATCCTAATCCATAGAAATAATGTTGCTGCAATAAAATAGCAGCAGTGAGTGGTCGGAGGCTAATTAGCCCACAAAAAAGCTGTCTTGGACCCCGCAACGGATTTAATCCGAATGAAACAGGGAGGATTTTGTCCGTCTGTCTCTCTGTCGCGCTTTCACGACAAAACTACTGAACCGATTTAAATGAAATTTGGTCTAGAGCCTGAGAAAGGACATAGTCTGCTTTTTTGCGGGTTGAAAGGGGGCGATGAAAATTCTCATGGAAGTATCGTCATTTTTAGAGCTAGGAGCTTGAAACAATTTTTTTAGGCTGTTGATATGGTATAAATAAATTTGATATTCGAAGTTTGTAAAATTTTTACCGAACAGGGAACAGGGGATGAATGTTTGTATGAAAAAATTTGACAAGAGTCATAATATTACTGATATTCTGATGTAACATTTTCGGGGTAATTACAAAATGTACGAACGAACACGCGGGCAGGGCTAGTATATTATATATTTGTAACAAACACAATGTAATACGGAAAGCATATACAGTATAATTACATTGTTCTTGCTATAAAACGACCATCAAACATTAATTACATCACTACTACTGATGACTTGCTTACGCTTAAGCGTAACACTTAAACGAGGCAATTGCCTTTTACTGGACAAAATCATAATATTACCACGCACCAAGGCAAATTCCTTATAATAACGTTATTTTTTGCTAAGTCATCAGCAAATAACTTAAAAGCTATTACGAATGCGCCTAGGTAACATAGGTACAAGTACCTATATTATACAAAGAGATATAAAAACATAAATTCACGTTGTAAAATAGGGTAAGTTATTTTACACGTTAATTTGCTTACACTCAGGTATGTAAATGTTTCATACACTTTATAATGAGCGTTACAAAAGGCTCTCCTCCATTCGTAATTTTGTTGTAATTTTTTCGACTCTACCCAATTTTGCAAGATTCAGTGTGCTCAAAAAGCTTGGAGCAAAAGTTAAGACGAGCGCCAATTATTTGACAACGCCTCAAGTCTTATAAAGGGCTCTGGTCTAACGCGAAGCCTCATAAAAATCTCGAATCATAAAGAAAGAATTGAGTTTAGTACTGATGTCTTTGAGTCCTTATGTAATGAGTATCTAAAGCTGTAAATAATAATCTGTCTTTTATTATTTAATGTAATGAGTCGAGTTTTGTAATTTAATATCGCAACGCTATTTATAATCTAAGCAATAAGTTGAACATTTATTAATAACCCAGTATTTTATTTTCATTTTTTTACTCCTAAAACGAAACCTTCGTAAAAAATGACAGAATTTATATTATTCTGCTATGTGTGTTTCCTTCCGTATATCTCAGGTTTCTTACTTATCACATTTAAAAAATAGACTCTATGTGTCGTGTTGAATTGAATCCCTACTACACTTAGATTTCCAAATTTCTTGACTTTTTTTATAGTACCTACTTACTTTTTATCCAAATTTTCGGCCCCTATTTCACATTGTCAGGTATGGGACTTCGAAACATTTTAACTTATTCACGCCAATTTATTTGTATCCAGGAGCTTAAACAATATTTCATACCTCGTGCTTTGGAAATGGCAAACTTACCTACAAACTTCAGTGTTCAATTCTATGCTACTAACTATAAACATTACTGGCATTCCATATAAACTCATATAAACAAAATTTGATATATCTATATCCAGATATTCAATAACATTTATATTTTCGAAATGACGGATTGCCATATCCCCTATTTATGGTTTTTGGTATGAAAAACCCCTAGGAATTTCTAAAAACCACTTTTAGAAACACCTGTGAACGTTGCCGTTTGACAGCGATGTTGAGGAGATTTTTGATACCTAAGCTCATTGTTAGGTACTATTATTTATTACCATCATCATCATATCAGCCTTAACACGTCCACTGTTGGACAAAATGCGCCGACGATCTTAGAAAGGTCGCAGGATGGCGCTGAATGCAAACTTGCGCTAACTTCGGCAGTTGTGGAGTTTGTTAGGGAAGCCTTTGTACAGCAGGATTATTTATTTATTTAATAGGATGATTAACAGCTGGAACATACAAGTATAAATTACATTACGAAGCATCATAAAGCCAATTACAGGTCGTCCCTTGTAAGAGCTAATTAATTTATGAATGAATAACGATGTAACGATTAGGTTCATTGTGTAATCATCATTATATGGATTTTATAGATGTTTTATAAAGATTTTTATACTAATCACCCGTCGCACGTGAGTTTTGTGGTGCTTGTTTAAAAGACTGCTCGCTCGCCAAAAAAATCCATTTTGTCGATAATTTATTTTAACCAAAGGTGGAGATGGATGGGATTGTGTATGGATTATATACTTTTAATCCTTAAGTTACTTTTATAGGTTTCTGTAATTAATAAGTTTGGTTATATTATAGCTTTATATTATTTCTCCCTGAGCTAATCCCAGTATATCCACTAAAACCACTCGAGAACACTCAGGAACTTGAGAACGACCACTACGATCGCCCGCTCGATACTGCAGCATTTTCCGAAGCTCACTCCTTCAGCACGCAGAGGCCTGTTTAAGTAACCTGTGCTAGGACAGGTTACTTAAACAGATATATCAGATTGCCTTTTCCTCGACCGCCAGCCATAATGAGACGACCGGTTCTATATCCTAGGTTATACCTACCTAGGTAAAAGATAATATTTTTTAATTATTGAAGTGAAACTGTCCATTTGTGATTATAATCAATTAACTTTTTCTTCTATTTTTGGAAACTTTTAATTTGAAATCAGGTACAGCGTTGAAAGTCTAGGCATGTACGTTGGTGGATCAAACAAACACTATACAGATAATTTGTTCGCCAAAGTTAGGTACATTAGTTTTGAAATGAAGTTTATATAATAACACTCGTAACTTGTTGGGAATTAGGTAAGTATTTATATAATAATATAAATAAAAGTTTAAACAAAACAAATCAACACTATCATTACAAAGAGTTGAGATAACGTCATATTTACGGAACATAAAGCAACGCCTGCCTTGCCCTTGGCAGGATATAATATTATAGTTAGTATGTTATTAAGATCAAGTTGAACCACTCTGGTACAGGACCAGTAATTTGTAAGAGAAAAGTACTTTGGCAGTGGCCATTCAACGTTAGAAAGTTAACTTGTGATTACGGTAGACGATGATATTTTTTTGTAGACAATTTTTATGTACAGACCACTCGGACACAAATTCTGCAATGCAATGCAACTAGGGCTACCTACATTACTGAAATTTTCATCGGAATCTGTTTCTCTTTCTTATTTTAAAAGTCTAATTTCTTCGTCTCGATAGCAGCTGAACCGATTTCGCTAGGTAATTCTTTTTGTTGGATATTACTTGAAGTACAAGGATGGTTATTACGGCGAGATAATAAAAAAATGCCCGAAAAAGTCTAAAAACAACACTTCTCTATACTCCCATACAAACGATTCGTAATAATACCTAAAAGTCAATTTGAACTTAAATACCATACCATAAAGTTTAAGTGTTAGCGGAGAGCTTCCGGGACGGCAAAACAATGAAGTTATAAAATGTAGTAATATAAAAGAAATGCAATTACATAGAAAGTAAGTGCATTGAAATGAAATATAAACAACTGTTAAGATTAACAATATTAGAATAACCATTATCGCGTCTTGTCCAGTATATAAGCTATAAAGCGCATAATATTCTCTTTGGATTGTTTTATTTTTTAATTAAGGTTACTGGTTGATTTATTTGTTTGATTCGAGTATTGTTAAAAGTTAAAACATCTTATTTTGCGAGTATTACGAGTATTTTTACAAATGTCGTGGTCTAATCTTTTCCGAAGAACCCGTATTGCAATTATTAGGCTTCGCAACAGATGTATATACTCTTTTAAAAACTTTCCTTGAAAAATAATATGTGATGTTTGAAGTTGGACAATTAATTCATTAATTAATTCATAAACTTGAACTATTAATTCATAAATTGATATTGGTTATTTTTTTGAATGTTTGCGCGGGACCCTGAATAATTTTATATTAGATTTACAATGACCTGCAAAGTGGCACTGCGGTCAGATTCCAAGTTATTTTTCTATTTGTATGGCAGATTTTATTTTAGTCAATCACGCACAAACGGCCTTCCTTTTTTTGATGAACTTTGGAACGGACCTAGGTTATCCCCTAATTTAACACATATATGTAGATATTAGCTATTTAAAAATGTTATTTTCCTATGGGTACTAATATATCTGGAGCGATATTGATGAATTTTCCAACTTTGTGTACAGTCTGGGGTTCATAGGGCTTAAAATTCTAAATAGTTCCAGCTAGATGGAACCCCAGTGGTCTCGCAATAAAACTACACATCGTAAAGTACTATGACTACCTGAGTTCTTGCGAGACTGACGCATGAAGTGAAAAATCGAGAAGATAGTTTCTGATACAAATCTCCCTTGACATCGAATGGAACCTTAAATTCTCTATTTTCTTATACGGATCTGAATCATGGATTAATAATTTGGAAAAAAATCCATGGGGCTACCCATGGACTGCTCAGTCTCCGTGTGATGCATGTTTCTAAAACCCCCAAGTTAAAGGATTTTTTTTCCCTAGTGAGAGTATTGTCTTTTTTCTTTACCGAAATAAATAAGAATAATATTATCCCGGGACATTATTTACAAACTGCCATCTGATCCCAAATAAAGCAGAGCTTGTACTATGGAAACCAGATAACTGATATACTACATATATACTACTTTTCATTTCTAAATACTTACTTATACAGATAATTATTTCCAGACTCAGGACAAACAGACATGTTCATGCACATAAATATCTGTATTGGGTGGGAATCGAACCCACGAACTTCTGCGTGAAAAGCAAGCATTTGCCAACCACGCCACCAGGCCTGTAAAATTTATGTATAATATGCCACAAGGTAAGAACATCAATTATGACATTATATCGACTGCAAATAACATTGAACTTTAGATATATAAGTATTAACGTATTACGTTCATTAACGCACCAATCGGTGCGTTAAGTAGAAAATAATTCGAAACAGTGTTGAGAGTGAAATAGCACTATCGCTACACTATGAAGTTACTGGAGCTCAATATCGTCATCATTCATCAGCCTGATATCATCCACTGCTGCACATAGGCCTCCCCCAAGGTTTCTATAACGTTGCCATTTGAAGGGGTTTGCCGTAGTCATCCCGCTTGGCATGTGAGTTGGCGACCGCAATTCAGTGATAGTTAGTACACAGGAGACGCCCCGACACCCACGGGATGGTATTATTCTTTCTCGGCCAAAAACCACATGGCTAAATATACCTGCTGCCGACTGTTACCTGTTATTGCTGCTGTTATTTCCTATTGGAGATGCAATGATCGATTGCCTAAAATATCATGAAAATTAGTACATGCGTTTTACTTCAAAACATGTTGGAACGTACTTCGAAACATCGACTTTTGTTTATAAGAAGAAGATGCACACAATCTATGAGGTACTGCAGGAAAACTTTGAAATTCGGGTAACAACAACTTACAGGAAAAATGAAAATTGGACCATGTTCTGTAATTTAAAGTTGCTTAGGATGATATTTGAGTATGTTTGTTCGAGAAAAGTAGTGCGAGCATAGTCTTTACAATAAAAAACACTGTTTAGACGCTATTTATGCTCTACCTCCATCGAGAAATTGTCATTAGGTGGTGCTGACATTTAATTTCACTGCCAATAAAATCCAATAAACGAAACCGAGATATTTAAGATACTTTTAAACTTCTGACCGTATCTAACTACTGTATTCAAGCATTTCAAAAACTCATTGTCAATATTGGCGAGTAAAAAATGTGTTACAATTTCTTCTAACCTATTAAATTTCAACGAAGTCATTTCAAACAACGTCTTTTATTTTTAAAATTGAAGCAAGGAGCTTTTAATATCAAGGAAACGTCTGATACTTTTTCATTGTTAAAAAAGTTATATTATTGAGGTTTTTGTTTTCGATATTATTTTATTTCTGTACTTACTGTTTATACATACGTGACGACGCGACCATCACACCACTATCCCCCCTAGGTGTCGTAAGCCGTTTCGTTTAGTCTTTTAGCCTAGGTCTTTTCGATGCATACACTGGAATTTATGTAAAACTTAAGATGTGTTTCAAGATCTGGTTGGTTTAAGAACTATGCTCCGTGCCTCACATATCAATTTACGCCGTCGTGTTGGTCTCTGGTTGGTGATTTTCATGGGCATTTCTATTTAATAATTATAGGCCTGAAACCATATAGAAATTGATATCTGAATGGTCTTTCCAACTTTTACACCGCTTTCTATTGCCTATCATCATGTATTGGATGAAGGATGTGTGTGTGTGTGAAACACTTTATGGACTCAGCACCAGACCGTTAGCACCATAGCTGCCTAGTCCGAAAAAAATGCCTTAGACGGTTCGTACAATGAAATCACGACTTACCCATAATAAGGCAAAGTTATTAGAACCTCATGTAACACTGTACACTATCCGATAGCCGACAGTCCGGCCGCGGACGCACCACAACCCTCATCGCTGTCCATGACCCTTAGTTTGTATTCGCACCGATAAAATGCTTTCTCTGTTTCTCAACCGGACGAACGGCGCACGTTTAGGCGTTATAAGATAGAGCCACAATTGCCCAAGTTCTTAAAAACCTTCAATATGACCACGTTAGTATCCAGTCGGGGTCGGAGACGCAGGTAACTTATTACTACATATGTAGTTTTATTTGCTAGGTGGCTAGAATCCCTGATCGCTTCTATTAGCCAGTGAAACTGGAGTAACGTTCTAGGCTAAATCGAAACGCCTGGCTTACTCTAAAAGTCGTTATCGTATCGGAAGTTGTGAACGGTTAGATTGTTTCAGTAAATAAACAACTTTATTTGAAGAAATCTAAGTCGGATGTTGTAGACGGTTAGATTATTAAAATTTCACTTGTAAAAAAGTCACTTTGAAGAACTCTTAAGAGCTTCACTTTGGATTGGGTTTTTGAAGAAGTGTAAATATCTTGTTACATCATTAGAAACCACATCGTAACAGGCCCATTTCCTTTCTAATATCCTTTTGGTTTTTAGACAATTTAACTATTTTTTTTTCTGCAATATTTAAAATCACCTAAGTATATTGGTTGAATGTTTTGTAAATGTTTATGTAAACTTTGATAAAAAAATGAGAATATTGAGTACATCTGTGACAAGGCTGTCTTATACTATTTGTCTGTTTATTATTCAAACAAAGCCTTATAAGGAAAACTGTCAACATTTTACCACGCTAACACTGAGTTTCTAATGTCCCGTTGAGTAAAGGAAACAGATTTACATTTAGTCTTCTAATAGCAGTTTGTTTATTGATATATATAGTAATATGACATATCCCAAACACTTATGTATATAATGGTATGTACACAAGTGGAAAAATCTAATTTAAATAAGAATCTACATTTTATCGAAGGTACTTTGAAAATATTTATAGACAGACGTTAGACAGACAAATAATCTCAAGCTCATGTACTTATTCAATGTCGAGAGAAGGTAACCCATACCTGCTGATACTTTAATTCCGTAAATGTGTCTATTTCTTTATTGCGTTAATATTTATTGTTTGTTTACGTTTCAACTACTGAATCGATCTAACTGAAATTTGAAAAGTCTAAAGTATATAGGATAGCATTATTCGCGTTATTTATACGCCGTGGAAGCCATACGTGCACGCGTTTGACGTCCAAATCGATGTAATCTACTAATACACAATGATTGCTTTGAAAAAATATAATCGTAAGTATATGTAATTAAGTTCCCATATCAATAGATAAAGTAACTAAATTCTAAGTTCCGAGGGTAAGAACTCAATCATCTCTAAATTACTCGTTTTGTGAATAAATGCAAAGAATCATTTTAATAATCCTACTAATATTATAAATGCGAACGTTTGTGTGTATGTATGGATGTTTTTTACTCTTTCACACAAAAACTAACCAACGGATTTTGATGAAACTTTGAAGTAATATCGCTTATACATCCGAATAACACATACCTAGGCTATAATTTATAAATTTAAACGCGGGTAAAACCGCGGGTCACGGTTAGTATTGTATATATAATCGCCCATCTTTGTCTAAACCCATTCCTAAACTGTAGCTACAAAATTACAGCAATTTTGATGTATACTAATATTCTTGTGAGTCGGTTTACCACAAAATTACAGCGCGTAAAATCAAGCAGGGCCTACAGTTAGCAAAATAAATCATTAACTTCACAGTGAGTTAACTATTACCGATTAAAAATGAGTAAAACTCAATGAATGGAATTAATAGATTACCTAAATTGTTTGTTCATGTGCAAATTAATAATATACAACACCGTATTTAGCAAAAGAAGTCAGTAACTTTACAGTGTCTTATCTACTATTACTACTTCTACTTCTACTATTACTATTCTATACTACTATGTATATAGGGGCCAGTGTATGTAAAATAAGGATAATCTATCCAGTTTCGGGTAGTATTGCTCTCCATGACCGGGTAGTTGTGATATATTATATATTGTGTGTGTTGGGTATATTTTGGGGTCCTATTTTGGGGTCCAAAATTGGTGTGCAAGGCGGTGAGTGCATACGCACACGTAATATTGTATGAATGAGTACTGCTTCCGAAGATAAATCTCATACAGCAAGTCAGCTTATATTGTTTGTTCATGTGCACCCGTCGGCTTACCGACTTGCTATATGAGATTTTTTATTTAAGTTAGATTATTTTCGGTCATGTTGTAATGTCCCTGGTTGACCTTGTGTAACTTGTTGGAATTTGTACATGTGTTTGAATATCAACGCTCAATTCATTCGCTTTATTATTCTCACCTAAACTAGTTATTCTGACCTTATGAAAATGATCCTAAACGTGCATTTGTTCATACAATAATATACTCGTAATTAACAATGAAACATAATACATAATATAGCTAATTAAACTATAACATCTGTGTTATAAGTCCCACGACCGGGCAAGATATGTCGCCAAAAAATGTTTTTGCTATGTTGGCTACTTATTTAATATTATTACTGATGTCTATATAATGCTTTGTATGTAATTTTACAAGTGAATTGACTGCTGAATAAATAATATTTATTTCATTTTATTTATTTTTAATTAAAGTGACATGGCTCTTTGGAGTTACTTCTGCTTCTGACTGTACTGTACGTCATCTTATCTTTATGTCACCTTTTCACTGCCTTTTAAGAGGTAAAATTTTGCCGAGCTTATTATAGAACTTGCTTGCAATTAACTAATATCAGTGAATCATGAAGACAACTAGCTAAGAACCTTGTTGGAATAATGTTGTGTAATAATCTCCTTAATTTGGAATATTACATTGACCTTTTTTTTAATAATTAATAATAAATCTTTATTACAAAAGGTGAATCGTAATACATAATGCATTAATAATAATTTACATCAAAGGGTTGTACTATCTTATAACTACGATTAGGTGGGTGAAGTCCTGATCTCCTAGCTAGGTTATAAGCTAACCTGTATTAAGGAGTTTCAGTCCCGAACCCCTTATTTGAATTTACATTTATCAGTACAATCATTGGCAGTTATTATACATTAGATAAAACAAAGATTAAATCGTGTGTGTGGTGTGAGTGGGTGTGTGCATGTCCTTGTATTGAAAGTGCAAATTAAATTAAAACAAATAATATCCCTTACCCTTAATTAATAATTAAAATTAGTATTGTTTTGAAAGCTGGTCCGGAGCGTTATAACACTCAAAAATTTGGCTTTTATTTCTACTATTTTTTTCAAATTTCGGCTTTATTTTAATCAAATTTAAGCTAGAACCAGCTTTACTCATCACTTATGACATTAATAAATGAGAATATACTCGCGGGTACATTTACTTTTTTAAAATTTATGATATCTATCAATGACGTATCCGATTACAGTAACTCAATTTTATTTGGTTAATGAAAATCCGAGATATGAGTGACGTGGTCAAATTAGGTCAGGAATTTTGTTAACATTTTATACGTAAATAAGTAGTAATGATGACGTAACTACATTAATTAGACAAAATAATATTGTCACCTTCTTTGATTTTGCAGTACCTGCATATTTTTGTTCTATTATCAATAGTTTATCATCAATATTTTGTGAGGACTTTTTGCACCTTGGGTTTCATTACTGTCGTTTTGGTAGGGATCCCTAATTTAATCGGTTCAGTAGTTATTAAGTTTATACGTGACAAAAAAAGATACAAATCTGCTCTCTTTATAATATTAGTATTATTCTGGGTATTATTTTGGGTTCTTATGATAAAATGAAAAAATACTTTACATGTAGTAGACAATTGAATGCCAATGACATCTATATATATAAAAGAAAGTCGTGTTTGTTACAACACTTATAACTCGAGAACGGCTGGAGCAATTTCAATTATTTTTGTGTTTTTGGATGTATCTTCGTCAGGAATAGGATATAGGATAATAAGTAATAAAATATAGTAATATAATTATTAAAATATAAAATTAAATACATAGAAAGTAATTACATCGATGTGAAATAAAAACTGTCAAGATTGACAATCTAGAGAATTTAGAATAATCCATTATCGTTCTCTGTCAGTTTTAGGCTTCGAGCATTTGTCTATGCTCGAAGGTGCTATACCTAAACTGGGAAATTGTCTTTGGTTTGTTTTTTTTTAATAGGTTACTGGTTAATTTGTTTGTTTAGTGTGAGTGTTGTTAAAAATATTATTATGCGAGTAGGTATTATTGTTAAAAAAAGCAGCGAACTAATATTTCCCAACGAAGCCGTAATGCCGTAAGCTAGCTAAGTTCATAAATAAATGGATTCGATATTACATAATAATTGTTGGTATATAAAATTTGGCGAATTGGAAAATTAAGTAAATCACAAATTTAATGAAATCCGTATACAACACCATTTCTGATAGAGACAGAGTAGACAACCGGACCGATTTTGGTTATTTTTATAGCGTTTCAGTGCGAGCAGGACACTGAATAATTTTATAGTAGATTTACAATAAAACTGGTAAGTGTAATAACAGATTCACAGTTATATTTCTATTTCTGTATAATTCTATTTGTCTATACTAATATTATAAAGAGGTAACGTTTGTGTATTTGTGACGTTGTAAGGGGTAATCCCTGGATCTACTGAACCGATTTTCAAAATTATTTCACCAATAGAAAGCTACGTTATTGTTAAGTGTCATAGGCTATGAAAAAAAAATATCAAGAAAGTTTAACCCGAAGTAATACGCGGGACAAACGGACAGGGACAAACATATTTATAACGAGGAACGAAGTCCGCGGGTACTGCTAGTATCTAATAACAAAGCCAATAAAAACATTGAATTTCTAATTGATAGATTGACAATTTATATTATATCAGCTTAACAGTAGTCAGGTATTACATTAGCTGATTTTGCATTAGCTATTAATTTTTAATAACTACTTCGCTATTAAAATCTTTATAAATCATATTTTAACGTGATCCAATAACGATACTTAAAATTGTGACGATGTCGGCTGACAGCATACACAATACTTGCTAATAAAAATAAGATAAAAAATACAGTGGCTATATCGGTAATAGAAGTTGAAAATCAGGAAAATTGGTAAACGAAAAGTAATCAAATCATAAATAGAAATTTCAACCTTCTATCGAATTAGAAATTTACAGTTTTGGATACCTCACTTCTACGTTTAAGTAGTATACGCCGGAACAGAGCCAGTATCATAGTTTCTATAGTTTACCATGATACGGTTATTAGTTAAACTACTATAGACCGACACCATTAGGAGCCAACTTCGAAACATACAGAACGCCATCGATGGTGAAATCTGATCAGAGTCTGTTGTGCAAACATGATCACGCGAGCATCATACTGCAGCCTACCAAATTTTATACCAACATCTTGCAATAATGTTCGCGGCCTCTATAGTAGTCAGTATGTTAGCTATCATATTATAACACTTTATGTTCTTTTTTGATGTAAACTAACCCAATCAGAGTATTTGCCAATGTCAAGTACTTAATTTGATATATAAAGTTATTTTCAATTGAATACAACACTATGAAACGTTTTAGTCATTTACTCACAGTTGAACTCCAGAAAAGTACTGGAGACTTCTACGGAGTTCTGGAAGTTATTTCTAAATTCCACCATTATGATTATTATGGAATTAAAACTCTAAATGAAATAAAAAGTCGAATTTACATCAGTTTTCGACAAACAAGTAATGCCGCGATGTATCTTTTACCGCGTTTGCGCTCCTTTCATAACTTTAATGAAGCACAAAATTTAAACGGAAATAATATTATAAAGAAACTTATTTGAATTTCGTATGTTTGTTTGTAAAATTTATTTTAGCTTTAGAAAACTACAGCTTTAAAACATGACTGTATTTTAATTAAAAAAATATAGTGTCCTACGAGATATAAAAACAATTATCATCAGAGGTATCAAAACTTTGCCTATCATAATCTTATTTAACATAATAATTTATATTCTTTAATCCATCTACCCATGGGAAGCTGAGGCGACCCGCTAGTTTGGTATGCATAAACAACTAAAAACTGGTTTCTGATGAATGACCATTGTAGTCAGAAAAAAATTGAGACACAGTGATTTTTTATTTAACATCAGCTTCCTTATCTATAGTTCTATACTGACAGTTAAGTAGTTAACGTGGCTTTAATTTTCGATTTTTCCAAAGACTACTCTGCGCTTCAGAATGCGCCCCGTAACATTTAAGTTCAGGGGAATTAAATTATCCTACTTATTATATTATTCAGACATCGGTTTATGGAAGTAGGATTCTCAAGACCTTACCTTACTTACTACAAGACTTACCTCTACACTTAAAACTGACATATGCCTAAGAAAAGCTAATGTATGCCAATTATGATTTTACTTCTGTTACTGTTTAGATACAAACTATACTATTTGTTTAGGCTTAATTAGAGGCTTATTCTATCGGTTAAGAGTTTAAGAATAAGATTAAGTATTTAACACCAAAGTGAACTAAACTATGTTTATATCAGGTTATCCCTTTAAATTAGGCATATGATTCGTTTACGTGTTTATCTTTTAGGTGCCCTAAAAGATAAACACGTTGAGGATTTAAAATACGTTTAAAAATATTTATATAACTACCTGTACCCCGTAGTTTTACCTACGTTGAACTTAATAAATTATAGCCTGTGTTATTCGGATATATAAGCTATATTACTACAAATATTCATCAAAATCCGTCCAGTACATTTAGCGTGAAAGAGTAACAAACATCCACACATCCATCTATACTCACAAACTTTCGCTTTTATAATATTAGTACAATAGAACATCAACATCAGAAATAAATCTTGTATAAATTATAATAAAACATCCATGTTAAAACCACAATTCTGAGGAAACTTTTCCAATAACTTAATTCTGATATTAGTTGGTTACAAACAGGGCCTTCACGAGAATAGACGAAATGTAAGGACCCTCACAGGAAGTGACGAAGTTATGTGTGTGGAAAATCCCGGGTTGGATACATTCACAGATGTAAATTATTTTCCATTGGTGCTAACAAAATGAAAATCAATCGGTAATTTGTGTAACACGAATCTACATTTTGCAAATAACTTGCTTGATAGAGATATGTAAGTAATAGTTAGTAAGATAAATCACACTGATCTTATAAAGGCGTAAGTTTGTGAGTGTGTGAGTCTGTATGTTTGTTACTTATTCACGTCTAGACGGCTGGAGCGATGGGAAGGGTGTCAGCTATCTTCATACAAAATTTTATTTAAAAAATTTGTATGGAGATAGCTGACACCCTGGATTAACACATAGGCTAATTAATACAGTTTATCGCGGGTAAAACCGCGGGGCACAGCTAGTAATAAATAAAAATAATGTCTTCATGGTCAATTTCGGTTACGGCGGCCAGTCCCAGTGGAGAATGACCATCTACACGGGACATATTATAGTGCATGAGTTCCATTCTGGTCGGTTGGTTTTTATATTTATAATTAACATTAGTTGCCAAACGTTCTTTGTTTGCAAAACCTGACAAGTTTTTAATGTCTAATTAGTTTTTTATTATTATTATTACACGAAAAATATCCTTGTATATTTCGCGTAATAAGCAAATTAATTATAAATACGTGATGAAAATCATTTCATAACCGCAAAATAATGTGGGTAGGTTTGCAACTAATGAGAGCTACAAAATATTCATGCAAAAAGTATATTCCACTTATTTTATAATTAATTTTCGTGTAAAATATGATGTGTATACAATACGTTGCAAAGTGACATTTTATTGCTATGTTAAAATATGTAGTTGTCGCGTGTTTTGCTTCTTAAGTAGTTACACACGGCTACATGTCAAGCAATACATCTATACATAATAAAATCGTAGGAAAGTCTAATCTGTACATAGAATATTGTTTTTAAAGGATACTTGGGGCGTGATCTACAATCGATATCGAAGCCAAAAATACACACATCAACAAAGTCTAGGGATACGTTATTTTGAAATCAAACATGGCTTTATTGTTTAAAACCTATTTAGTTTCCTTAAAAAGTTTATTTACAGATTTAAACCTTGTCTATTCTTTATTCAAAATTTAAAAATTAAAATGAGAAACAAATGAAAACACGCAAAGCACAGCGCAATCTTGAGTTGTATCTAATTTCAAGAAGTTGCATTAAAATTTTTTTTGCGTGTTAATTGAAGAAAACCTGATAAATTGTTTTATTTTCTTTTCTCAATTGGTTGTGTAAGCTTTTTAGCGTCATGCCACGCCATCATTTGAGTCGAGATGAAATGTTACGGGCAGTTGGCATGTTACAAAACGGTGCTATTCAACGCGTCGTTGCTGAGTCTCTGGGCACAAGCCAAAATGTGGTATCCAGGCTGTGGTCACGTTATCGCGCTACTGGAGATGTGGCAGAACGGCACACAGGTAGATATCGTGTTACCACTCAGAGACAGGATCGATTTCTCCAAATGACCGCCAGAAGACTACCCAATATCACAGCGATGCAACTAGTGCAAAGGCTCCAGGAGGGTCAGCAGCTGCTGGTGAGCGACCAAACCGTGCGAAGGAGGCTGCATGAAGTTGGTCTTCATGCTCGCAGACCGCTACGAGTCCCAGCGCTGCGACGTGGCAATCGCGGTAGGCGACTTTTATGGGCTCAAGAACATTTGACATGGAGTGATCAACAATGGTCATTGGTGCTGTTCACTGATGAGTCCCGCTATGGATTTCATCCAGATTCGAGACGAACACGCGTTTGGAGAACTCCAGGCAGGGTCAGCCGTCTCCGACATCCACAGGAGGTCCACTCTTACCAAGGCGGGACAATTATGGTGTGGGCAGGAATACGAATCGGCGGACGAACCCAACTCATTTGGATTCAGGGCAGCATGACTGCCCATAGATACCGTGAGGAGGTAGTAGAACGTGTCATTGTCCCGCTCAGGGCCCTAACGGGGCAAGAATTTCAGCTCATGCATGACAATGCACCTTCCCATACAGCGCGGCTGGTGAGGGCCGCCCTTCGAGAACACGATGTTCAGGTATTAGATTGGCCTCCACAGTCGCCAGACTTAAACCCAATTGAACACGCCTGGGACATGTTACAGCGAAGAGCATTGAGGGATTTTCCGCCCAACTTGACAACAGAAGAACAACTTTTCGAACATTTAAAAAGAACTTGGGACTGCATACCCCAGCAAGACATTGACACCTTAATTTTAAGTATGGAAAATCGTTGCCGCTGTGTGATTAATGTTAGAGGAGGAAATACCGATTACTGATTATCAGATTTGGTAAGATTTTTATTCATTTAATTCGATTGAATAATTTTATAAGAATAAAATGTTTTTGTTCACTCAGTAATTTTCTATGGCTTAATTAATTTAAGACTTTTATTAATTAGAAAAACAAAATCGCATCGTGTTGTTAATGTTTAAATATCGGCCATGAAATTATCTTTAATTCTTCCATTTACAGTCATAACAAAATGTTTATAGTTTTCTAGATAATCAATGAAATGTTCAATATCCCTAGATTGTGTTGATGTGTGTATATTATTTAGAATTTTTGTCTGCTTGTCTGTATGTATGTCCGGGCTAAACTCATAAAGTACTGCAGGGATTTACTTAAAATTTTGCATGAATATTACTAAGAGGTCGGGTCAACACATAGGCTACATATTATCACGCTATCATCTACGGGGGAGGAGCTGTGATAATTTATGAAGTTCAACGCGAGTAAAACCGCGGGGCACAGCTAGTTTCCAATATAAGCTGACCTCTCATTGCATGAAAATCCTATACAATGCGAGATCAGCTTATACTAGAAATGTATAGCTTGATATGTAGCTGTGTGTACGTAGGAGTAGATGGACTTTAATATTATCTACTATAGAGAGTACCTTCAAATAACGGAACTAATAGCCATGGCGCCGCGCGGCCGAATTTTTACACACCAACCTAATTCTTATATAACTAAATTGAGATATGTATCTATTACGAAAGTCGATGGCGATGGAAAGTTCATTTTCTAGAAAGAAATTAGATAACATATCACATGAGTGTCTTAGAGCCTAGTAAACAGTATAGCGTCTGTTAATCCTATTAAGGGTACATGATAGGCTGCATGGGTAACGCATTATTCTTTATTATCAAAGGCAAATGAAAATAATAGAAAATATGTACAATAGATTTAAACGACAGTTATGATTAAGTAACGGAATCAGGCGTTATCCATAACATTCAAAATACAAATTTAATATGTAGGTAGTGTTAATTCCGCCAATTGTCCGTTTAATCAAGCCAGGATGAAATATGCACCGCCCTACCGCCCGCAAAAATATGCACTTGCAAGAATTATTTATAAAAATGCAAGTTACATGTACCGGTACAATACCCAACACGTGTTTCAATCCTCATCGAGTACTCGAATGTGACTTTAGTTTCATTCTTCTTTAGTTGCATTCGATCACTTATCTATGATAATATAGTTATGATTAGTTTACTATGTTAAACATTCGAAAAAATTTGGGCTACAATATGCTATAAAACAAACTAAAGATGCAAAAGAAAGATGTGTTTTGCATAAATTCAGCCTATTTAATACTCAGCCTACTTAATAATAATAAGATCTAGGGACTTTATCCGCACACCGCCATCTAATCCCAAACTAAGCAGTAAGCATGTACTATGGAAATTAAATAACTGATATATTACATTATCCACTTTTCTTTTGTAAATACATACTTATAAAGAGGTTTAGGAATTATACTCAGACTCAGGACAAACAGACATGTTCATGCATACACATATCCGTCATGGGTGGGAATCGAACCCACGACCTGTGACGTGAAAGGCAAGCATTTGCCAACCGTCCGTTAAGGAATCTTCAGCTAGGTTATTTGTAAAAATGGCTTTCTATTAACATCGATTTATCGAATATAAGTTTTGTATTTTGTTCATATTATTACTTTTTCTCTTTTTATGTTAACTTTCACCCTATAAATTCTTGATGAATAATGAAGGAACTATATAAACAAAGTTGGGCCTAGTACCTTTAATACAAGTCATCTCCGAATATCTTAGCTAAGGTACTAGCCAAGATTGCTAAATATATTGTAACAAACAAATAATTTAATTATGTAAAAAAGTATTGCATTTAACTGTACGCACCTATTATTGTTATAGTTTTATGTTATGTGGTGAAATAAACAATTATCCTATCTTATCTCATTTTAAACTAAAAACAAATCGTATAATTTTTTACACAGTTTCAAACCCTACTTTATTCCCTTCCTTAGGGGTGAATCTTAGTATTCAAATATGTCAAAAATCAATGTTAATTATCGATTGCACTAAGAAGTTTGAAACACCCGTTTATCATTTGGGGGTTGAATATTGAAACGTGCGACACACGTGCTTAATTAAATCTTTCCTTTCCATTTTTTTTCCAATATAAATGGTAAGTTTGAAGTTGATCAGACCAAGAAAACACGTTATTCCATACAGACTTTGCAACTCGCTTAGGGGTTGAATTTTGAAAGATTCTTTCTTTGTGTACGCTCTTAAGGAATATTTGTATAAAATTTATACACAAAGTTATACACAAAATTATTAAAAAAATGTTCGTGTAATATATCATCCAAAAGAGCAAAACGTTGAATATTTTATATAATTTAAAACATATAGTTTCTTTACATCCACATAGTTCAATCACTTTTTAAAATAATAGGTCTTTACCTATGAAATTGCCGTTTTGTATGAAAAAATTTAAACGAATTTTTTTCATGAATTTTTTTATTTGTATTAATCGAAGTAATCACCCATGCAATCAATGCATCTTTGCCATCGCAGTGGCAGTTTATTGATGCCCTTCTTAAAGAAATCAGCTGGACGGGAGGCAACAAATTCTTCAAAGGCATTTTGTACTGCCTCTCGGGTATTGAATTTTTTTCCCGCCAAGAAGTTATCCAAATTCTGGAAAAAGTAGTAGTCTGTAGGCGCAAGGTCTGGTGAGTAGGGCGGATGACGGAGAGCTTCCAACCCCAGTTCTTGCAACTTGGAGACCGTCTGCTGTGCAGTATGAGGTCGCGCGTTGTCGTGCAGGAGCAGCGGAGACGAGCGATTGACCAATGCTGGTTGGAGATGCGCCAGCTTCTCCATCATTGTGCTCAGTTCTTCACAGTACACATCTGCAGTAATGCTCACCCCGTTTGGTAAGAAGCTGTGATGAATCACACCGGCGCTAGACCACCAAACAGTGACCATCACTTTTCTAGGGGTAAGTTTTCGTTTAGGGCATTGTTTAGGTGCTGAACCAGGATCCAACCAACTTGCTGAGCGCTTGCGGTTATCAAACAGAATCCATTTTTCATCGCAGGTAACAATGCGGTTCAAAATTCCTTCATTTGTGTGTCTGTTGAGCAGTGCAAGGCACGTCTCGACGCGTACTTCGCGCTGGCGATCATTGAGTTCGTGGGGCACCCATTTGTCAAGCTTTTTTACCTTGCCAATTTGACGCAAATGGACCAATATTGTTTTGACGCTAACGTCGAAAGCTGCTGCTAATTCAGCCGTAGATTGTGTATCATCAGCTTCCACAACCGCCTTTAATTCGTCATTGTCGACCAAAGTCTTCGGACGACCGCGAGGTTCATTTTTCAGGTCGAAATTTCCAGAACGGAAGCGAGCAAACCAATAACAGGTGGTGCGTTGGTTTGTAGTGTTAGCTCCGTAAACGTCGTTGATGTTGCGTGCCGCTTGTGCCGCGTTGCTGCCACGACGGTACTCATATTCCATAATTACTCGAATTTTTAACGTATCCATGATGACGAAAAAGATTGAAATGCGATGAAAATGTAACACTAATCAATAAAGAAATGACTACTTTTGGAAAAAAGAATCCATGTTTTTAAAATAAAATTAATTTGAAATTAGAATTCTTAGCCAAACAAAAATTATTTTGATTTGAAATGGCCAGTACTGCAGAACGGCAATTTCATAGGTAAAGACCTAATATTACTTTTCATTCATACATTTTTATGGAATTAATCATCAAAAAGTCTCTTGCTGTAGACTGTTCAAAACCGCAGTTATAACGATTGCGCCATGTTAAAAATAGTAAACATGCACTTCTTACATAAATTAGTTACATTTAATAAAATTAATTTATTACAGATGGTAATATTGAGATTTAAAAAAATATTCCTAATTGTATGAAATAACTCAATTAAAATTATGGTTATATGGATTTTGAGTCTTGTCTAGGGACACGATAAAAAGACACGAAAATTTAAGTTGTTGGACCGTACCATAGTTTCATTTCCTCTGTCGGCAGCACTAAATATCTGTCTGTCATTTCAGCGTTTGATATTTTGCTGTTTCGATTGCAAAGTGGCTGAATGTATATTTTTTATTCCAAAACACAAATAAATGTAAAAGGTCAAGTGTTTTTTATTGTTCTAATTAAAGGTAGGTAAGTATTGCATTTAAAAACTTATATATATTTTATGGGAATTTAGTACAAACAAATAAAAAGCATATTGCTTGATTTCCAACTTCTTTAAAAATTCATCTCTTCTGTGGATATCCTTTCTGTAGCCACCATGTCCACTGAAGAGATGATGTCTACGGAACGAATGTAAAAGATCTCACTATAGAAAAGCTAAAACAAAGTGTAACGATTTTGGCAACAAAACATATTACGTTAAAGCATTTAAGTTTTGTTGTAGATTTTGATACTTTTAATTATATTTATCTTACTAATTTAATAGAGTCAACGAAAAACTTTAATTTATAACTATTGATTTTATTCGGAAGGTTCTACGCTCTGTTTGGAGCTATGTCTGGCTGAAATGCTTGCGCGTTTATTTGTATAAATTTTATGGTAATGCATGCTTGTTTTTTTATTTTAGTAAGAATGCCAAGCAAATTGAAGCCTCCACTTTCAGACGAAGAAAAAAAAAGAAGACGTCGTGAACAAAAGAAGTTGAGCATGAGACGCGCTCGTGCAAGGATGAGTGAAGCAGACATTGAAAAGAGAAGAAAAGAAGATAAAGAAAGATACAAGACGAAGAAAGCGGATGGTCGAATTAAGCTTAAAAAAGGCAATAATAAAGCGTGAAAAAGAAACACACTGAAAACTGCGACTGTCAAGATTAAACCGAAAATTCAAGACCTAAAATTATGGTTATATGGATTTTGAGTCTTATCTAGGGACACGATAAAAAGACACGAAAATTTAACTTGTTGGACCGTACCATAGTTTCATTTCCTCTGTCGGCAGCACTAAATATCTGTCTGTCATTTCGGCGTTTGATATTTAGCTGTTTCGATTGCAAAGTGGCCGAACCATCTCGACCATCTATGAGTTCAAACAGTTGCCAGAGCAAATTAAAAAAGAATTAAGCGTTATATAACTTTTTAACCGAAGATGAGAACAGTACCTACACCAACAGCTTGGAAGAAGGACACAATAACATGCCATTAGGTTAAAATCAACTAATTGATTCTTTGTCAAACTTACACAAATACTTACGAAACATTTCGCAGCAATAGACCATTCGGGTTCGATTTGCCTTTGCGCTATGCATACTAATATTGATTATATTGTTCAAGCTCTCCATAGTAGCCAAATAATCACAAAACAGCTACTGATGTAATTAGACATACTTGTTGTAATGATTCTTTAAAATATATTATTATCTACTTAGAGAGAAAATGTAATTTTGTTCTAATTGTATTAGTAAAACTATTCTTACAAAAGAAATTGATAATTATGATACAATTTCTTATAACAAATGGTATCCACGAAAGTATTGATTTTGATAAAGGGCAAAAGCAAGACAGTAAATAAAACTTAACCGTTGTAAGCCATTTTAGCAAGATTCATTACTAGCTCTTATAACTCTATATTATGTAATTACGTGAATTATTTGGCAAACATGATTCATCAAATGAAGTCAATACAAAATATAAGGCAGTTACTGCCTACTCAGAGTTTGTTACACGTAGATGTTTCCGAAAATTATAACTGCAAATACGGTCATGAAAAACAGACTGTGCATTTTGGTCCCAATTGTTTTACATTATCCCATTATTTTACATTATCTAAATATTATTAGCTGCCTAAATAAATATCACCTTGGCTTTGGAGATATTTCCGTTTATTTCAATTAATATGTAATTATCATTGCGATTTTTAAGTCAACCAAAAGGATTTTGCTTTCTGTAAACACTATCATATTTACTATATTTTTTTCAATTAATTGATTTTTATAATTCGGTTGTATGTTTAGTTATTTTATCCTATTAGATTTTAGTTTACGCTGCATCACAGTTTTTTATCTATCTTTTAGACCAAGAAGTCTCTTATGTGGTCCTTAAAAAAATACGCCAAAAATTACCATATTGATCTCCGTAACATAGTGATTGAAAAAGTGATTTTAATTAAGAAATAAATATTTAGATTTGCACTGTTTCTTAGAATTTTTATTTCTGCCCCTTTTTGTGTAAACATCTTGTGTGCCCTAAGTAGTTTTAGTTGAGCGTTGATCGATCAATCAGTTAGTTTCTGCTTATATATGTATATATATATATATATATATATATATATATATATATATATATATATATATATATATATATTCACTTATGCCTATGCTAAATTGCGTGTTGTATAACTACATCAGAACCAGTTCTTTTCACTGTTCCAAAATAAACATTTTTGTTGTAGATATTAAAATAATCATACGTCTTACTAGGTTTCGAGGTCTTAGAATCCATTAAGTCTAAAAATAGATACAATTACTTTCGAAATCTACGTTAAAGATAACTTTGTGTGATTCACTTCATGTAATGGGACTATAAGTATAGCAACGGAAACTCTTTCTTTTTCTCTTGATTACGTTATTATAGCTGCTCTGAGACCCGTTGAATGATTTGCACAAATTTTGTTGGTACAGGTCAATGACTGTCGTGACAGAGCACGCTGCCGCGTTCGGGTAGTAAACAAAACAAAAATATAATGACTTCTCTACTTGGGCTGATGGTCGTATTATATTTGGCATGATAACAGTCTAGATACTAGTCTACGTTTTTGTCAATTCTGCTTGAATGTCTTTGGGTTCCTGGAGGCTTTGGGTGTAGCAATTGTATGCAGCTTAGGCTGAGCTAGGCCATAGCTCAGCCAAGCGGTAGATGACCGTCAGCAGACTTAGTGGAACATATATATAAAACTAGCTGTGCCCCGCGGTTTTGCCCGCGTTAGATTATAGCCTATGCGTTATTCGGATACATAAGCTTTATTACTACAAAGTTTCATCACAATCCGTTCGGTAGTTTTTATGTGTAAGAGTAACCAACATCCATACATCTGCACATCCATACTCGCATACACTTTTGACTGATGCGGCAGTGACATCATCGCAGTGCAAGTTCGACTACACTGGGTCAATTGGTATAAGTAATTTAAGTTTAACGATGGCATCGTGTCAAGTGACTAGAAACTGTTAAATACTGTTGAGATACAGGCAGCGCGATGATAGACACTTGCTTTAAGAATTCCGCCATTACTACATATGTAATAAAGGCTCTGTTAGGGTCACAGGGTATCCATGCACAGGACAACTATTTGTGTGGTCCATAAATAGTTGCTCTGAGACCGGGTGTACTTTATGTCCGTCAATTGCATGTTTGTAACTTCCTACAAACAGCCCCCGATACATGGGTTTATTTCTGAGTTGAGAGGGTTGTCTTTTTTTGCATATTCATTATTAAAAAAATTAATAATAAAAATGCAATTTTTCAATTTACTTGAATGACTAAAATAAGACATGTGTGTACTTAATTATGCCTATCACGGGTGCAAATATGACACCCAAACATGACTTCACACCTTATGCTTTTCATTTATTTAATGTATGTATAGCTAGTACAAATATTTACATTCTGCATTCATTGAATTGCTTTTACCATTGGTAATAACCTGCCTACCGGTTTATTTTGTATACTTCAAATACGATCGACCGAAACTAATACTCGTACACAAAAGCTTCTATATTTTTAATGATTTCTGACATACATGTATGTAAATATCGATTCTAATATTACGAAAAGATATCTTGTTGTGGAACTTGTTCTGTCCTGTAGGTATATAGCTTTTGTAGAAAGCGCAAAAATGGTGCCTAGTGGAAATCTAGCGGATTTTGCATGAAGATCTCGCAATAAATCCTCAGGCGACGAAAATTTTGGAGACTTTTTCTTTGTTTTATTCAAACCTTTACCTAAGTTCCATAGTGTTCTCGATCTTCAGAAAAGTTGCGTATGTCGTTTTTGAGAATATTCTATTACGAACTTATACTACCATCTAATTAATTACTAATTTACTTTTACTAATTTGAGACGCTCATATCCAGTTGCATCCACCAGTCTGTAAATTATCTGCTAAGTAAATGTCAGTCTATAGATAGGTAATTGTCAAAGTCGTGGGCAGTTTGAGCTGTCGGGTTGGTGAGAAAACAGTCGTGAAGCCATGTCAAATGGCTACTCAGCGGCTTGAACAACTCTGACACCAGGGTAACCACTGCTCATACCATAAAGAAAGACTATATTAGACACCCCAGCATTAAAATTAAACGAAAAAAATTTAAGTAATATAAAGAGACGAAAGTTTGTGGGATGGATGTTTGTATGTATGTAACTCTCTGTTTGTTACTCTTGCACAGGATATAATTTAGAACGCTTAACGCGGGTAAAAAAACCGCAGGCACAGCTACTAATAAATATAGGACTAGATATTATGTTTTTATTCATCAAAACATTTCCAATATTGTAGGTTTTGGTAGCTTTCATTAAAAGAGGATAATTTATTGATACTTAACTTTTCATACCTTAGCCATTTTCAATTATGTTTTACACAGTGATAAGCATATATTCTATTAGCAACATAGTAGCTACTTAATCTAGACATGAAGATCGTTCATATCCAATTCAAGTTTCAATACCAGTGAGGCGGTCCGTAAACAATTTAAGTCAGTCTGATGACTGATGACCACAACGCGTGCTTTAAATTCTGTCTCCGTACTTTAGAGAGAAAATATATTACAACAGTCGTTAAACGCCATAAGTCTACTCAACGACTTTGAGACACTTCCGTCTGTCCGTCTGTGACAGTGTATATCTAAGCACCTTCTAATGTCCAGCCTCCCTCCCCATGTTACAGTTGTAGAATTGTAGAAAAATAGAACTAACAATTGTACCATGGAGAGGGAGAGATATATACCTACTATTAGATCAATACAATATTTTATATTCATATTATTAGATCAACGTTTTCGACGGTTAGGTATGTAGTATTAGCTAAATCAACCTAACCCTCAACAGGCCTCAACAAGTTGCAAAACCTCCTTAATAAAAAGTAAGGTATAATAATTTAATCGTTTGAGTGACCTTAATAAATAGACTTGTAGAACTATGAGTGGCGTAACCATATTTTGAAATGGACCCCAAAAGCGATGGCTTTTTAATCTGCTGTTACATTAGGCCTTCCTTTTTATTTATAACATAAATTACTGATTCTGATTGATTACGAATACGTCGCCTAATCTTAAAGGTTATTAGCCAACTACACCTGCAGAACATGTTACGGCGTACAAACATATTCGCAAAATAAGGTAAATAGAAGTGCACGTGGTTAGCCAACTACACCTGTAGGACATGTTACTTCGCAAAATAAAGGTGCATGTGATTATTGGATAAGTTTGCAATCCAACAGGAGACGTTGGACGCAGAAAGAAAAGCGTTAAGTGTTCTCCGAAGCATAGAAGTGTAACACCGCCATCGCCGACTGCTATTGAGAAATTTTCTGGTCAGTAATATTCTCTGTAGATGAAGTCACTTCCGATAGCCCAATGAGTTAGTCTGAAATACCTGAAGCGTGTGAGTAACCAGTATAGGGCGCCGAATCATCCCCAGCCTTTAGTTTCTGCTTGCTTAACACAGAACAGCCCAGCAGAAACGCCTGTTTGCCTAAACGAGTAATTTATTTATTTATTTATTTTTATTTAGTAATCTACGTCTCCAAGATTAATAACGGCATTATTATAGCTTGCGCTTATTCTAATTTATGTACGGACGCCAGCACGTCCAGCTACCTCAACCTGTCAAAATTATAGATTTTCAACTTTATCACATAAGCAAAAGGTTCACTTTCAATAGGGGTAATTTGAAAGATTGGGGTAACTTGATGTGCTGGCGTCTGTACACGGAGTGCCTTTGTACAGAAATTAGACTGGCGGAAAGTAATTGTATTGTGTTAATTAAGCGTGATAAAGTATACCGTACTGTGGGTGTCGTAAATAACTAAGGTGCACCAGGCAGTCGAACGGTAGAGTCACCTGTGTACTAGCTACTCGTACCACGTAACTGCTGTCGCCAACTCGCATGCCAAGCGCGGTGACTACGCCAAACCCCTCCAAATGGTAACGTTATAGAAACCTTTGGCTCCTCCAAAGGTGGCCTATGTCCAGCAGAGGATGATATCAGGCTGATGATGATGATTATACTGGTTTTCATGACATTACTTAAACAGTCGGTTTGTTTTTCAATGTTGGGTGACTGGTCATATGAAATCTAACAAAATAAAAACACAAGACCATTTATTATTATTTGAGATAAGAAAATATAATTAATTTTAATTATTATATATATTAATTAATATTTGAGATAAGAAAATTGTAAAGCACCCAATTATTTCCTTTTTATTTTCCATCCATAAAGATAGGACGGAATCAAAAGTATTGTAACAACTTCGATCAATAATAGGTAGTATTGATTGAAGGTAACAACTAACATGATTATTTCAATTAATAATTAAATTGGTAAAAAGGAAATAATTTGAGCCTCTTTCTTACCTAGAATTTAAATTTCATAGACTTGTGTTTTGAAATAACAATGATGGTTTGGTTACGTCCTATAACTTTATGGATGGAACCAAGGAACTTTGTGGTTAGGTTAAGATATAGTTACTTAACTTTATCATCCCGCACGGATTAAATTCTAGACAAACAAAAGAAAAACTAACCAACTTTACAAACTTATGGTCCTAAATATTTTATCAGCAGCTAATCCACGTCCCATTACTTTGACGTTATGATGTCAGCCTAATGTCATCCACTGGACAAAGGCCCCAAAAGATTTCCACAATATAATTGAGTCCATAATTTGGCGAGGTGTGCCATAATCGCCATGCTTGGCAGGCGGGTTGTGGACCGTAGTATGATGCTTTAAGAGAGGTAGGGCACAGCGTTCATTCGCTCAAAGAGCAGCCCGACTGGGGAAGTATCTCCACCTTACAGAAGACATTCTTTAATAATAACTTTGTTCTGTTTTATTCTGTATATTACTTATTTGTGTTTCTGCGTGTGAGTAAGGTCACCAGAGCTCATTGTGGTGGGGGGGAGGGTCAGCAACACTTGTTTGCTAACTCTTAAAGGCCGGCAACGCACCCGTGACACCTCTGGTGTTACGACTGTCCATGGGCCGCGGTGATCACTTACCATCAGGTGACCCGCTTGCTAGTATGTCGGCCTATGACAAAATAAAAAAAAATTATGCTCATAGTACACAGAGACGCTGCTACCCGTTCTCTGAGTTTCCGAGAGTTCCGAGAGTCCGTTTTGCTGGCAAGTTACGTAGCTTATGAATCATACATTTAATCTTCCTGCTATAGGTACATTGTTCGGAATTCAGGACTTATTATGCGTATGAATAAAATATGAATAACTGGTATCTTATTGATACGCATAAATCCTGAATAATATCTTGATTATTATGTACATAGATTACGTTTTCTTGTGTATTCCTTTTTTAAATATTTGATATAGATATTTGAACCATTTGGGACTGAAACGTTAGGAAAGTCTGAGTGTCCGCGCTCTCTATCGTCAAATTTCAAAGCACTTAATTCCGACTTTCCGTGAACAGACGGTTGAGACGGTTGGCCTTTTCTTAGGCCAAAGAATAAACATGGGTAAACGTGGTAATGCGGCCAGCCTGCTGGGCAGGTGTTCCAGTGGCTTCGATTCGGAAGAATACTTTGACCCCTTCTGATTATTACAGTTTCCTAAATTTAAAGTTACGGTTGGCTTCTAAATTAGATTCATAAATTAATACCGATGTAGGAGTTGTAGATAATATTGTAATATAATCAAGCTTTTATACTTTATGATTCTTATGAATTTTAAGTTCCGCAATATCGCAAAAATGCACAGTTATGTATAATTTTTGCCTTCTGATCCAACCAGATTTTCTTAGTATATTACTTTGAAAATTAATTGTAGTTTGTGGCGTCCGCGGGTGTATAATTATTTTATAATTACATTTTTTCGCTAGTTTTAAAAATTCTATATTATTTACTGTGTAGTCGAAAATGAACTATGTCTACACGACGCCTCGTTAGTGGATTGTTTGCTTGTAATAGATAATAATATAAACAAAACTTAGCAGCTTTTAAAAATTACTTTACCGTAGAAATCTACGTGGTAGCATTAAAGCGCGAAAGTCGTTATAAACATAAGTTTCGCCTTAATAATAATATTTAAACCGTACCATAAAATATAGCAAAGTAAATTAAATTTTAATAATAAAACCTACACACGATGTGCTTACCTGAATATCTATATGCACCTAGAAATAATTATAAATTAATTAATTAATGATATATTACTACAATAATGTTCTATTTACAAGCGCTTTGTTAAAGTCTACGTGAATAAAAACCATTATTTTTCTTTTCACTTTCTTCATTTATAAAATATACGATTGTCATAGATTATATTAAATATAAAATATTAGTTACATTTAAATTTTTAAGAGGATTCGTATCAATATTAATTGAATTAAAAAATATGTAGACTAAAATAGAACATCGAATAAATTTTATAAAAGTCCAATTCTACAGTATCAATATTAAAACATAGAATTACGTATTTTTAATATAAGTATTGTTTATTTTTAAATGAGGCGTGACTAACGGATACTGAACAAAGGGCAGGATGAGCTGGTATGTATCGGTAACCGGGTTTGCAACTGTCCACGTTGGAAAATTGCGCATGCTCTAACACTGTGCGAACTTGGCTTGCGCGATGCAAAGTTCATCGCGTTCCGGTTCCTATATCAGTAGTGGAATGTTATTTAATTTCGTAAGAGCCAAGCCGGTAGCGGTATCAACATCTATGTTGTCACGACAACTTATTTAATTGATCTTTAAGTTAGTGCACAGGTGCACCTTTATTTTAATTATCTATTTAATCCAATTAATCTAAATTACTTTTAATTACAACGTCCTAACTTGGTTGTATTCCCACATTTTTAAAGATATGTACGATATTTGGCAAACATCATTCACTGTTAAAAATAAAGCTTATAGTAAAATTAGATATGAATGAATTGGTTGAAAGAATTAGGTTTATCGAATTTAGTTTAGTTTAAAGATAATTTTTTCAACGAATTCATAATAATTTTGTGACGTCTATAGAAAAAGGTAATAATTTAATATTTCACAATTCTTCTTCTTCAAAAGTTTCTAAACTAAAAGTACAAGGGAAATAAGTAATTGTTGTTTGGGATTTTCAAACCCACAAATATTTCTATGTATGCATGTACATGCATGTATAGACATATTCTATTTAACCATGTAAACGCACGGTGACGTTAAGTAATACCTATTTTCGCCTAATGAAATGTAATTAGAAGACTCTCAAATATTTTTAGGACAATCTGCGTATAAAACTGCTAACTACTATTACTTACAGACAAATACTTTGCCAAGAATTTTAGCTAACTATTAAAAGTATCGTTGAAGTTGAAACAGTTACGTTTTCTTAAGAATGTTACCTAAAAATATGAGAATCCTTTAAATAATTGTCCCTTAATCTGTATAAAATAGTTACTATATAAAGTAGTTATTTTTTAAACAGTGCTTAATATCCAACATTGGAAATATGTACTTTCCTAATTACAATATACAGAATTAATGCATTAAAAAAATATTGAATAGTATAACTCCTTAAAAATAAAATAAGACCAAAAAACTAGGGGTTTTAAACAATTTTAAAGGGTTCTACAATATTCCATGTGTTGACGATCGAAATGTGATAGTCCTGTTAATCAGAGAACCACTCTTGCCCATTTACTGGTGTCAATTTTTTATTTTTTTTATATATAATAATAATAATATAATAGATGTCTATATTTCTTATTTTCAGAAATGGCCAGCGGTACAATTCGCGACTTCTACAGGGAAAGGAATATACTTCTTACTGGCGGTACAGGATTCATGGGAAAAGTTCTCATGGAGAAGCTTCTGTACAGTATTCCAGACATCGGCAACATTTACGTCGTCATAAGACCAAAGAGAGGAAAGTCTGTTGCTCAAAGAATAGAAGACATGCTAAGGCTGAAGGTAGGGTTACATTTTTACTATACCTGATATAAATTATTATCACAGTCTCAAATAATAATATACATTTACGAGTACATGTACAGACGCCAGCACATCAAGATACCCCAATCTGTCAAATTTCCCCAATTGAAAGTGAACATTATGCTTATGTGATAAAGTTGAAAATCTATAAAATAAATTTGACAGATAGGAGTAGCTGGATGTGCTGGCGTCTGTACAAAGCTTGCCTGGCCACGTGCTATTCGCTGCCCGAAGTGATTATTATTTCTATTTCGCAAGGGATTGTGAAATGCTGCAGGTCTTATCTGTTTGTTTTTCACACTATGTAATGACTAACGGTCTTGGACAACGAGTCACACCCGTCGTGCTCTGCTGCAGCTATTCAGGAATATGACTGATAATTTATTTTGAAAGTAATTTGTTGGTGAAATTTCTTTCAAAACAAATTAGGTATAGCACTTTTTACGCGTCTGGGGAACGAAACTGATGTCTTGATTATCTGCCGTTGTAGACGCCTCCATTAGACTAAAGTGGCCGTGAAGTTAGTAAAAGCAAAGGTTTAAGTGAAGATTCGTCTGGCGCGCAGCGCTTCTAGAAGTTACCCATAAATTACGTCGTTTAATTCTCCCTTGTGGTGCATCGAATCGAATCGAATGTCCTCAGCACCCGTCGAGTAACTAAGAAGTCTTATGGTAAAGCAAACATGGTTAAAAGTATATTTTTTTTCATGACTACTCTTTACCTGATTCAGACAGATAGTGTCGATGTATTCGATCCACTACTCCTGTTGTCATTATACACTTGCAATATATTGTACTACCGGTATATTACTCCAGGTCATCTATGAACGTCCCCAGATTTCTGCCAACGCCTTAGGTAAATAGTTAGAGAATTGGAGGATCGCAAAAAGTGCCGCTTAGCTTGTTTCGCGAGAGAACTTCCTGGTCAGTAGTGTCTTTTTTATGAAGACCAAAACACCACCAAAAAAACCCCAAATGACGAAATCTTGTTGGGTTGTAATTTTACTTCCTATAGCTTCCGCCAAATTCTGTAAAGGCTTTACGACAAAAATGTTTAACTTTGTAATTTCTCAATTTATTGTTTAATAAGCGAGATTTTAATATCAATATATTGTGTGACGTTATAAAATCTTAAAAAATATGCAAAGGGTACCGTTATAATAACTGCAGTAAAGTCATAAATAACGGTGTTAAAATGTAATTATATCAGAAGTTAAGGTGTTAAAGATAAGGACTGTTTTTTCCATGCAAATGTTGACATTGAATAGTGGTAGAACGGCGTATATTGGATGTATACAAGGCCAGTACACAGGTCGAGACTGCTCGCGTATAGTTTCAAATTGTACCTACTGTGCATAAATATTTTTGGCAACTACACATTGTTAGGCATTACGCTTTTATTGCGTATATTTTCCAATAACGCATTTTGTGCGAAAAAGTTTATGTTAGTTACCAAGCAAGTTACAATGTAAATAAACGTACATATATATTTGATAAGCGCAGCTAGAAGCGACGTAATTATATAGATAAATACACGATTAGTTTCAAGGAAGGTCTCAGAAATAAAATAAAGGTAAATTGTAAATTATTTTTAATTATTTGTCTGACGCCATTTTATATAAGTAGTACGAACTTAATTACTATAAATTGTGGGAAACAAAATGTGAATTTTATTATTTTTAACTAAAAATATTTTCGTTTCCCACCGTTGCTGAATTAATTATTTTAAAACATTGAATTACATTTTTAATAAATATTATGAAAATATCTAATTTTCTGTGCTAGTTTACTTTACAAATATTTGTGACGCGGTTACATCCTAAATCTATGTCACCGTAAAATTGAAAATTCCTTTAAATTATAATATATACTTTCGGGATTGTGAGCTGTCGAAAGATTGTGAACCGAAATATAACGCTGTTAACCGAAATTTAATGCATGTAACTAGCACTTATAAACTTTCAATATACGCGATAAAACGTTATAGGAACGGCATTCGACCACACATAAATATGCACCTTCCGCTTTATTATTTTTTTTACTTTCATAAAATGTCTGCTACTTTATCATATTATAAAATTTATCCTCTGAGGATTTACTGAGAGGGCTTTCCCGTAAGAAGTGCCGTTCCCTGAATGTTTGAGAGTAGGTACGTACTACTAGGAAAATATTGATCAGCAATCTCTGGCAGCAGTCTCTGGCGTGTTATACTTAATTCCTAATTTTAGTTTCAAGTCGGGTTGAAACCCCGTCTGCCTTTATAGTCCGATAAAGCAGCGACCCTCTTGATCTCATTGTAAACTAAATAAGCAATATTCAGAACACTTCATTCAGCAACGCGAGCCGCACTTGACCGATATTTTTAGTATCCCAACAAGTTTTTTTGTTGTTAGTATTCAATGTGCTCTAACAAAGAATTGAACAAAAACTTCAAACTTTTCAACTTCAGTGAGTCCGATATATCGGATTGTGTACAGTGACTGAGTTCCGTGAGTTAGGTCCTCATAACCTTGATATATTCTGGTAAGTCGTGATAATGTTGATCGTTTAAACATTTCGGAGACGACAGTTCTTACGGCACAGCCCTCTGAGTAAATCCTCAATCCTCAGGAAAAAATACAATATGATAAAGTTAATTCATAACCGCGGAATAGAATACCAGATAACTGATAAACTACATGTATATATATTTTTTATATAAATATCTGTCGTGAGTGGGAATCGAACCCACAACCTCCGGCGTCCAAGCAAACATTTACCAACCAAGCCAACAGGCCCGTATTACAAATTAAGATTTATATAGGTATATCTGACTTCTAATTCAATTACTTCATATATACTACTAATTTATCGTTCCAATAAAAACTATTCTAGTAATTAAAATAATTAACGCTAAATTAAAAACTAAACTCTAAAAATATCAAAATCGAAATTCGTGCCAGTGGGTAACGTTCCTAGAATGCTGGCAGCATTGCCACGTTGTATAGCAATGCTCAGTTGTTGAGCTAAATATAGGCCAGCATTTCGGGAACGTGTCGTTTCTCCTAGTCGAGCTGCCGTTTCTCTATAGATTTCTTTGGCCTCCGGTCCCCACGGCCCCAAAGTTTCAACCCCAAAAGGCGTAAATATATAACTGCTATTAAGCGTGCTATATTTGCGCCTCTTAAGGCTCTCAGCTGATTCAGCCGCCGCACCAGCCCTTATTTGAGTCCCGGCAAGATGAGAAGGCGCAAGGGTGTCCACGCAGGTAGCCAGAGGCCAGCCCATCTTCCATGGGATGAGAGTCATCCCATCGGGTCTTTTCCCATCGTCACGCAATAAACCTGACGGCTCTAAAATAGCGGCGTAGTTTGCGGTGGTAAAAGCCCGGCGGATGATGTCATTTAGACTAGCATGGCGGGGAATCCGCCCAGCGCTTTTGCTGCATGATAACCCGTGGTGACCGAGCTGCACACTGGCAAAGATGCGGTGCACAGCACGATGCGCCCAGACGTAGGGAAACTGCAATTCGGAAAGAGGTGCCGTCCATTAAAGTGCCTGTGTTAGGCGATGGAAGGGCCTGAAGCCACAAACCCGACTCCCATTCTGCAACGGCTAAAAGACGGGTACGATCTGCGGGGCTAGAATGCGTTTGTATGAGTTGCTTCCGTACTAGCTCGCAGAGCGGCCCGTCCCATTGTCGCTGGGATGAAGTGTTGGTTGGGAAATCGGTGTTTGGGCAAGCTAAACATCATTCACTCCTGGCCTCCGCCATGTTACTTACGTTTAAATTACTTAAAGACGTCGCAAGAATTTTTTCGGTTAAAATTTGTGTTCCATGAACGGAGGAGAGGAATGCAGGAAGAGCTACATCGGAAATAGCCCTGACGCCAAGACCCCCCAATCGCACTGGGAGTGAAGCCTGCAACCATGCTCGCTCTTCAAAATTTATGTTCAAAACGGTTGCCAAAGTCTTTTACGATACGATATTGTCTAAGTTTTGTAGTAAGTCAGTATGCTTCCAAAGTTGACAACATCGCAAAATATATGTAAAATTAGGCACGAAAAGACAGAATTTTAAAATAGTAAAGGCCATGTGCATATTATTTTTTGATAAACGGTCCGAGCACTCTACAAAATTTTGAATTTTGGTATCGATAAAAGAAGGAATGAATTCGTCAAAGATAGGAGAGCTCAAAAGACACAACGAAAATTTGTCAACAATTTTTATATTCGGTGCCAAAATGTTAAATTTAAATGACTTCTTAAATTTAAGGCTACATGACGCATATTCTTTAGAAACTCAATCAAAATACGACTAACCAAAAGTGAGATTAGTCCTGTCGATTCACAAATTCTGTATTACAATAAACAGGTTAGATATATCTATACGAAAACTACTTTACCTTTTTTTTAAATCCGCAATCTATGAATTTAGCTAGTGTCTCGGGACCTGCGGCTGCACAAAGTGTATAAAAATGGTTATGAAATACTGCCAGCTTTGCAAATGAGGTAGCAATTATGTACCTATTGACTAGCTTTTTTGTCAGAACCGCGTCATCAATAAGACATTTGAACATTAATGTAATCATTATTTTCAGCTATTTGAACGTTTAAGAAACGAAAAACCGGATGCTTTAAAAAAAATCAAACCAATACAAGGAGATGTTTTATTTGATAATTTGGGACTGTCAGAGTCGATGGTAGAAACTTTATCGCAAGAAGTATCCGTGGTATTCCACTTTGCTGCTACATTAAGGCTGGAGGCGCCCATGAAAGACAATGTCAACATGAACACTTACGGTACCCTGAGAACGTTGAACATTGCTAAGAAATTTGAAAAATTATGCATTTTCGTTCACCTGTCCACCGCTTTCTGCTATCCTGACTATGAAGAGTTGGGTGAAAAGGTAAGAATATTTAATCTATGTATTTTGTAATGTTTAATAAATTTAAATCGTTAATATACGCCCATAAAATTATAGAATTAGTCTAAATTTTAGGGCGCTAAACTTGCCTAATTTCTTATTATACC
Source organism: Pseudoips prasinana (assembly GCA_951640165.1). Classification (NCBI taxonomy): domain Eukaryota; kingdom Metazoa; phylum Arthropoda; class Insecta; order Lepidoptera; family Nolidae; genus Pseudoips; species Pseudoips prasinana. Next base: position 19,287,355 of record OX621234.1, on the reverse strand, counting down.
CTGACAAAAAATTATGAATCTACTGACATCACATCCAGTGTCGACAATGCTGGTATGGTATAAAAAAATACTCTGATTGTTTTCCTATTGGTGCTAGAGACGTTGAATAACGGCAGTGTGAAACGGTAATGTCAAAAAATCTTGCTGCATTGTACTGAGGTGTCTAACCTGTAAAATATGGAGTACCTTAAGTTAAATGAGTTAGATCATAGTTTATATGATTTTCTTATTACAAATTGTGGTTTATCGCTTGAACCAGTCATAACAACGTTCCCTACTAAATTGAAGTCGGGTGGACATTTAGTTTTACTTGGTAGTCTGTACAAAAACTATCATGGTATCATATGATTGCAGTCCCAAATCTTGATTTTTCATGTCTGTGATTATCTAATGTATCCATTTATGGCGATACTTTGCACGATGATAAATGATACCTTTAGAAAAGATCTTAATAAAACTACTTCTATAAGGATCAAATTATTTAATTAGTTAATTATTCATTATAATCACTAATTATTATACCGTAAAAATTTGTATTAATTATTCATATATACACACATCAACAAAGTCTAGGGATACGTTATTTTGAAATCAAACATGGCTTTATTGTTTAAAACCTATTTAGTTTCCTTAAAAAGTTTATTTACAGATTTAAACCTTGTCTATTCTTTATTCAAAATTTAAAAATTAAAATGAGAAACAAATGAAAACACGCAAAGCACAGCGCAATCTTGAGTTGTATCTAATTTCAAGAAGTTGCATTAAAATTTTTTTTGCGTGTTAATTGAAGAAAACCTGATAAATTGTTTTATTTTCTTTTCTCAATTGGTTGTGTAAGCTTTTTAGCGTCATGCCACGCCATCATTTGATTCGAGATGAAATGTTACGGGCAGTTGGCATGTTACAAAACGGTGCTATTCAACGCGTCGTTGCTGAGTCTCTGGGCACAAGCCAAAATGTGGTATCCAGGCTGTGGTCACGTTATCGCGCTACTGGAGATGTGGCAGAACGGCACACAGGTAGATATCGTGTTACCACTCAGAGACAGGATCGATTTCTCCAAATGACCGCCAGAAGACTACCCAATATCACAGCGATGCAACTAGTGCAAAGGCTCCAGGAGGGTCAGCAGCTGCTGGTGAGCGACCAAACCGTGCGAAGGAGGCTGCATGAAGTTGGTCTTCATGCTCGCAGACCGCTACGAGTCCCAGCGCTGCGACGTGGCAATCGCGGTAGGCGACTTTTATGGGCTCAAGAACATTTGACATGGAGTGATCAACAATGGTCATTGGTGCTGTTCACTGATGAGTCCCGCTATGGATTTCATCCAGATTCGAGACGAACACGCGTTTGGAGAACTCCAGGCAGGGTCAGCCGTCTCCGACATCCACAGGAGGTCCACTCTTACCAAGGCGGGACAATTATGGTGTGGGCAGGAATACGAATCGGCGGACGAACCCAACTCATTTGGATTCAGGGCAGCATGACTGCCCATAGATACCGTGAGGAGGTAGTAGAACGTGTCATTGTCCCGCTCAGGGCCCTAACGGGGCAAGAATTTCAGCTCATGCATGACAATGCACCTTCCCATACAGCGCGGCTGATGAGGGCCGCCCTTCGAGAACACGATGTTCAGGTATTAGATTGGCCTCCACAGTCGCCAGACTTAAACCCAATTGAACACGCCTGGGACATGTTACAGCGAAGAGCATTGAGGGATTTTCCGCCCAACTTGACAACAGAAGAACAACTTTTCGAACATTTAAAAAGAACTTGGGACTGCATACCCCAGCAAGACATTGACACCTTAATTTTAAGTATGGAAAGTCGTTGCCGCTGTGTGATTAATGTTAGAGGAGGAAATACCGATTACTGATTATCAGATTTGGTAAGATTTTTATTCATTTAATTCGATTGAATAATTTTATAAGAATAAAATGTTTTTGTTCACTCAGTAATTTTCTATGGCTTAATTAATTTAAGACTTTTATTAATTAGAAAAACAAAATCGCATCGTGTTGTTAATGTTTAAATATCGGCCATGAAATTATCTTTAATTCTTCCATTTACAGTCATAACAAAATGTTTATAGTTTTCTAGATAATCAATGAAATGTTCAATATCCCTAGATTGTGTTGATGTGTGTATTAGTACTTATTATACTATGAACAAATACTTATTCACAATAGGCACAGATGAATTAATAAAACACTGGTTGCAAAATATGTAAAATAGTTACACAACGACTACTGGCACCTTTTATTCCTGATAAGTTATTAAGACACTAAAAAGATTCAAATACTTAGACCACTTACGATAAAAACTCCGCTGATAGAAGTAAATAGAAGATAGAAGCTACAATGCTCAATGTTCGGGAATATGGCGTTTTTACAAAGCTGCTTGTGATAAGAAAGTGCATTTGAACTTACTACCAGAGTTTCTACACATGTCGTCGTTGGATGGTACTGAGGCGAGATCATTGGGCAGCTTTAGAGTGCATAATAACAAAAAATCATACACTTCTACAATGCCACCGGTATGATTGCGGAATTAGCACGCGTAGAATTAGAATAAGTCTACCATTTTCCAACCTATCAATGATTCACGCAGGACCCTACAGCAAAACGATTAAAGTTTATAATAAATCCCAAAACCCTTAAGGGACATAACAAATTATAACATATTTAAATAAAAGAGAACTAAACAAATACAGCCTATAAGAGTTCTTCGATTTATTTTAATTATTTAATTATTTTCTATCAAATACTTTATTATTATTTATTGTATAATAATTTAAACTTAATTTATTATCGAACCAATTTAATGTACTTATTTAATTTACGTAATAGTTCAGTGCTAACTATGAATGAAATGCTTAAAAATATAAATGTTATTAAATTCAATCCTAACTTAGAAAGACTAAAAATAGTTAAGAAAAACTAAGAAAATTCTATATTTTATATTAGGTGTAGGTATTTGCAACACCCTGACAGGGTTCATGCTTTTTATTTACTTTTATAAATAAACACATATTGTACACATGAAATCAATAAAGAACTTAGTAATTTTATAACTTATAAAGCTTCATGAAGGCCTATATACCACATATACATTAATACAATAGCTAACGCTATATTACTACATAAATCTATTACTATTACCTACATATGTACGTAATAGATTTCAGGGCCTAAAATTATTATTTTTACTATTTATTATAGCAGTTTAGAATTAATAATTAAACATATACACACATTTCACATTAGGGCTAGCCTGTCTCATGAAAACCCAAATATATAATATATAACAATATAGATAGGTAGGTACATCAATTGTAACTAAGTTATAGAACAGTTAATTTTGTTTTAAAATAAAAGAAAATATGATTATTAATATATTTATATACATTTTCTGATTAGCTCTTACTTTACTTCAGAAGATGTTTTCGTTATAAATGCCGTTACTGAAATACAGAAATCATTATAAAATATAATATAGTAAGTAAATAAGTCAATGGCGGCAGCTTCATGGTCAAAAAGTATTATAAAACCTTTTTTACATAAAAAATACCGAAGTCTCTTTCGAATGTAAGCATATTTACCCAAATTGACACGCACACAAAGGATCAGTTTAATCACCTATATGACTTGACCAAATCAGCCATACAAAGATATGTTGACGTCCGTTTACACTACAATAGCTAAAAATATACATTGCAAAAGAAAGTCAAGTCTAAAAGGCAAGGTTTTAACCAATTTATTTGGGGGCACTGAGTGTGTTAACGAAAGTATATAAAAATAGTATATTTTAAAACCACCGGTTTTTTTTTACTATGGTTTCCTAATTTATTCGATCTGGTCGCTCTATCTGTGAAACCCATTTTATACGGGTTTGGATTTCATATACCACTCAAAAGTCAGAAATAATTCATTTTATCCATAATACCTATATAATGTGCAAGAATCGATACAATCACGTGAAAATGAAATGTACACATTTCCAAACAATTTTCTCTCAATACGAAAACATGCTACTCCGCAGTTGCCCCTGTTCGAGACAGTTCTAAAATCAGCAAACGTCGTTTCGAGTGCATTATTATTTTACGAATTTTCAAATACCCTTCTTTAGTGGATGCCTACGTCATAAAAGGTACCTTCTGTCAAAATGTCAAGTCTTTAACTCCAGCCGTTTAGGCTGTGCGTTGATATGTCAGTCAGTATAAACTTACATCACCTATTTTATGCCCTTCGGGGTGGAATTTTCAAAAATCCTGGAATATATATTTTCATTTTTAACTGAAAGGTCAAATACCAATTTTCATGGGTTTAACTTCAAAAAAGTCGCATTTTTCATACAAACTTACATGCCCTATTTTACGCCCTAAGGGGTGGAATTCCCGAAAATCCTGAAATATATATTTTTATTTTTTAACTGAAATGCTTAATACCAATTTTCATGCGTTTAACTTAAAAATTGACATATTTTTCATACAAACTTACACCCCCTATTTTACGCTCTTGGGGCTGGAATTTCCAAAAATGCTGAAATATATATTTTTTATTTTTAACTAAAAGGCCAAATACCAATTTTCATGCGTTTAACTTCAAAATTGTCACATTTTCCATACAAACTTACATCCCCTATTTTTCGCCCTTGGGGGTGGAATTTCCAAAAACCCTGAAATACGTGATTTTTTATTTTTAACTGGAAGGCCAAATACCAATTTTTATACCTTAAACTTCAAAAACGGCAAAGTTTCATACTAACTTAGCGCCCCTGTTTTACCCCCTTAGGGGTTGAATTTTGAAAAATCCTTCCTTATTCCTTGTCTACATTATAAAACAAACATTTGTGCAAAATTTCAGCTTTCTAGGTCCAAGGGTTTGGGCTGGGCGTTGATGAGTCAGTCAGTCAGTCAGGACTTGTCTTTTTATTTATATAGATTACTGTTTATTAAGCGAGAACATTATAAATAACTGGAGTGCAAGCAGCAATGTATATATAGCAGTTGAAGCTTCATATGGTGAATTTAGAACCATGTGCCATTTTTTAGCATTGTTTTGTATGTCGTAATTTGTCCATGTGAATAAAATGTGATCGATTATTACTAAATTGATCTAAGTGCTCATCTCAGCAAACCAGCATTGTAGGTCTACCGACTAGAGATTAAGAGACTAATTAACAGTGAAACACGACGATTAAGAGATTTAGGTGCCCATGTTCAATAAATAAATACCTTGGTACAACTAACACACTGTCATTTGCTCCCAAAACTAGGCATAACCTGTACGATAGCAACCAGACAACTGATACATATACACACATCAACAAAGTCTAGGGATACGTTATTTTGAAATCAAACATGGCTTTATTGTTTAAAACCTATTTAGTTTCCTTAAAAAGTTTATTTACAGATTTAAACCTTGTCTATTCTTTATTCAAAATTTAAAAATTAAAATGAGAAACAAATGAAAACACGCAAAGCACAGCGCAATCTTGAGTTGTATCTAATTTCAAGAAGTTGCATTAAAATTTTTTTTGCGTGTTAATTGAAGAAAACCTGATAAATTGTTTTATTTTCTTTTCTCAATTGGTTGTGTAAGCTTTTTAGCGTCATGCCACGCCATCATTTGAGTCGAGATGAAATGTTACGGGCAGTTGGCATGTTACAAAACGGTGCTATTCAACGCGTCGTTGCTGAGTCTCTGGGCACAAGCCAAAATGTGGTATCCAGGCTGTGGTCACGTTATCGCGCTACTGGAGATGTGGCAGAACGGCACACAGGTAGATATCGTGTTACCACTCAGAGACAGGATCGATTTCTCCAAATGACCGCCAGAAGACTACCCAATATCACAGCGATGCAACTAGTGCAAAGGCTCCAGGAGGGTCAGCAGCTGCTGGTGAGCGACCAAACCGTGCGAAGGAGGCTGCATGAAGTTGGTCTTCATGCTCGCAGACCGCTACGAGTCCCAGCGCTGCGACGTGGCAATCGCGGTAGGCGACTTTTATGGGCTCAAGAACATTTGACATGGAGTGATCAACAATGGTCATTGGTGCTGTTCACTGATGAGTCCCGCTATGGATTTCATCCAGATTCGAGACGAACACGCGTTTGGAGAACTCCAGGCAGGGTCAGCCGTCTCCGACATCCACAGGAGGTCCACTCTTACCAAGGCGGGACAATTATGGTGTGGGCAGGAATACGAATCGGCGGACGAACCCAACTCATTTGGATTCAGGGCAGCATGACTGCCCATAGATACCGTGAGGAGGTAGTAGAACGTGTCATTGTCCCGCTCAGGGCCCTAACGGGGCAAGAATTTCAGCTCATGCATGACAATGCACCTTCCCATACAGCGCGGCTGGTGAGGGCCGCCCTTCGAGAACACGATGTTCAGGTATTAGATTGGCCTCCACAGTCGCCAGACTTAAACCCAATTGAACACGCCTGGGACATGTTACAGCGAAGAGCATTGAGGGATTTTCCGCCCAACTTGACAACAGAAGAACAACTTTTCGAACATTTAAAAAGAACTTGGGACTGCATACCCCAGCAAGACATTGACACCTTAATTTTAAGTATGGAAAATCGTTGCCGCTGTGTGATTAATGTTAGAGGAGGAAATACCGATTACTGATTATCAGATTTGGTAAGATTTTTATTCATTTAATTCGATTGAATAATTTTATAAGAATAAAATGTTTTTGTTCACTCAGTAATTTTCTATGGCTTAATTAATTTAAGACTTTTATTAATTAGAAAAACAAAATCGCATCGTGTTGTTAATGTTTAAATATCGGCCATGAAATTATCTTCAATTCTTCCATTTACAGTCATAACAAAATGTTTATAGTTTTCTAGATAATCAATGAAATGTTCAATATCCCTAGATTGTGTTGATGTGTGTATATTTCTAAACACATACATACTATAGATAAATTACCTACATTTAGACACAATAAATAATCGTGTTCATAACACAAAGATTTGCCTTGGGTGGCGACGGAACTCGAGATCCCTGGGTTAGTCAGGGTCGCCAACCACTAGGCGATCAGGCCAGTCATATCCCGCGCCCATTATCCTTAAAGGATAAAGCACATTAGATTCAAAACCTGTATTTTAAGAACTTGCTACTATGCATATAATTCCAGTTGCATGCACCTCCAACCAACCCTGAGAATGTAATGAAGCTTATAGAATGGCTGGATGACAAACAGCTGGCTTTGCTCACTCCTTCCCTTCTCGGACCACATCCCAACTGCTACACGTTTTCCAAGAGACTTGCTGAATCAATCGTTGATCAAGCTTTTCAGGATAAGGTTCCTGTCGTCATCGCACGTCCTAGTATAGGTAAGGAATTTAAATGGAGTTATATTTTACGGGTATGCTGGGAACGAGAGTAAGAAGTTCAGACTCGGTATATCCTTTATTAAAGGCCATGCAAAATTGTAGTAACCGACGCAAATAAACTATTTATACCCTCAGATCATATGAGAAATCTAAAAAGACGTACCTACGACTATGTCGGGAAATGCAAGTCTTAATTGAGTGGTGTGAAATTTAGTTTCATCTGGAAGTTGGGAAATTCTCGCAAATTTAGATAGTACCTATTTAGCTTTATTTGCGGCGGTGGGAAGTTATAATTAAAAAAGAGGTAGAGACGTTAAATCCTAGGGGTTTAAAAAAGGAATGTTCATGCCTCTATGTGAAAGGTTAGCAATTTGTACATGAATTACACAAATGTTATTTCGACCACTTATTTCAGACAAATGACTCAATATGAATTTTAGTTGGGGACAACCCCGCTTTTCCTACATTTGAAATAAATAGGTATTCACTTTGATGAAGGATATGGAAGAGACTCACCATTCCATGGATTCACTTGGCGTATACCGGGTACAACGTGTGGCTCACAGAGAAACCTAGCTGGTCAGTTTAAGAAGGCCCTGTCTGATGCACATCACCACGTACCTTCATTACTTGAGTTACTCTTTATGTTCAGCCGAATCTGATATGATACGGCTCATGCGTTCTAATATGAAACTTACTGCATATCTGAACAGAACAATTACAGTTACAGTATAGAGTTTTTTGATTATGTATCGCTCGGTCCCACTCCTACAGCATATAGATTACGCATCTATAGGACTTTGTTAGTGGTATAGACAAAAGCACGTACAGGTTCACGTATAAATTGTAGTACTCTGTCATGGCAACTTGAGTATTGCACTTAAGAAGGAGCCCCTTCAACTCCACCATTAAGTGCTGTACATATTTCCTCACCATAAGTATAGCAACATTCGTCTGAGGGTCTTCCCCATTCTACAATGTTACTCTGGTCGAGGAAGAACAATGAATTATACAGCAAAGTCCAAAGCGCACTTCAGGGCAAATGGGATGCAGAAGTAACCTCTCACTAACTTTGCGTTTTTTAAGTTTACACCGTAAAAAGCATTCAGACGTTTATTACTCTGTATATAAAGTATACTTTTTAGGTTTTACTTAAAGCCATGTTACACTTGTGCATGCAATGACATGCATGAGTCTATTTTGGACAAGGCCAAAGTACAAAAATACAATGCCATTGTTTGTTTCACAGTATGTCCATCTGTCAAGGAGCCGTTCCCCGGCTGGGTGGACAGTCTGAACGGCCCGATAGGTGTGATGATCGGGGCTGGGAAAGGGGTCATTAGGTCTATGCTATGCGACGGCTCTCTGATAGCTCAGGTGATTCCTGTCGACGCCGCCATCAATGGAATTATCGCCATTGGTATGTTGGAAGGGAATAAGAAAGAGAGGTTCGTAACATTTGATATACTTACTTAGTTGTCTTGTAGTAGTAAGTAGGGCACTTTGGTGAGACTTGCTTTATCTAAGTATTATAACTATTATACTTTTAATACATACTGTTAATTGTACCGTGAAAAAAACTTCATACCATAACGATACGCCAATTCTTAGAACATGGAAAGTATACTTGGTACTTTAAAAAAATGGAAATAATACAACTATCCGTACTACTTGACTCGTCGCATGGCTATGTAAAGCGAATGAATAAATAAAAATAAAATAAAATAGGTTTTTATTCACGTAGACTTTAAAAAAGCTCTAGTATCCGCTTGTATCCTTCGAGCATAGAGTCAGAACATGTTTCTAGTAATATATGTAGTTAAGTATACATAATTATTTCTAGTTACAGGATTGTTAAAACATTTATTAAATTGATTTTATAATAGTAATGATATTTAGCTTGCTTGTATTAAGTTATTGTCAAAGAGATTATGTTTAGGTTTAATTATCGAATTTTATAGTTTCAGCTATAATTTACTACATATTGCCTAAATGGTTCTGTCTTTATTAAGGTACGAGATCAATATTATTATTATGACAGACCTTGTGTTTATAACGACAGTCGCGCTTTAGTTTCCATACGCTTTCATGCTAATAAATAATTGAATGGTCCCTGAGTCGTCTACTAGGCGAAATGATGGAAAAATTTGGTTGTTTTATTTATCATTATAAGGTGAAGTTTTGATCGAATTACATAATATATACTGTAGCCCTTATTTATTCTCCTGCTCACGGTCGGGTTAAATTGATCTAATGGACAATTTATTTTTCCAGATCCGATACGATTCCTGTGTACAACGTAAACAATGGTCACGAAAAGCCAACCTCCTGGCGTGATATCCTCAACATAGGCAAGGAGTATGGCCGGGAACGGCCGCTGGCATTGCCACTGTGGTATCCCAACGGTGACATCACTACAAATCCAATTCTGCATGAGTTTCGCCGTATTTTCTTTCATTTGATGCCCGCCTATTTTATTGACTTAATAATGTTTTTATTGGGCCAAAAGACATTGTAAGTATTGGTAGACATTATAAATACTCATGTACTCTGTATTCGTACCTACTTGAAATGAATCCATGCGAATTAACGAGCCGCACCTGCCCGTAGATTACATAACACTCCGATTTAGTTAGAGATTATATTTTTTTTATCTAATTCAATCAAAACATTTGCATAGGCAATGTTTATGACAATCTCAACTTGGTATACAATATACACAGGCGACCGTACCTGAGTACAGTGGCAAATGGTCCAAATAATACTATAAATAATATTACTACTATATTCGTACAATATGGTTTCTATATTATTAATATTGCCTATGATTCATTTAGCTTATCTTCATAAACTTAAATAATACACCATTGACATTAAATACTTAGGTACATATCGGTGCTATTCTCAGTGCCACGCTTCATTCAACATGTTATTCCTGTGGTAGATATGCTGTAGTAGGGTACCTATGGTTGGGTAGTTATATTAACAAGAGATAAACAGCTTGCTTCCGAATATAGCATTAACATACATCGAATTTTGTGTCAATACCATACGCGCAAACATAATAAACTGCTTTGAGTAATAACAGCGAAAGTTCGTTATTAAAACTAATTGATTAAATAAATAAGAGACAAAAAAAGAAACGCCGGTCAAATGCTACACGTACGGCAACCCATCGCACAATATTATTGTCAGTTATCGAAAAAAAAGACGTCGAAGCGTTTCGTATATGGGAACCCATTTAATTTAATACAGAAATATCTTAGATAACCAACACAATGCCATCAGATGTCCGGTGATGCAGTGAAATCCTTCTTGGCTAAATGTAAACGTCATGTTTAAAAATAAACCTGCTATCCGATCCCAAACAAGGCATAACCTGTATATATATATATTTCTATACATACAAATTATAGATAAATTACAACCAGACACATAACAAATAATCGTGCTATTCATAAGATACCTACTGGCCACTGACAAATAGACGAAGAGACTGAATGCTGAGGCTTAGCTAATAGGGTTAGATGATATTCCTTGGGCCACAGAACCATTCACTGAATTTCATGTCAGACAGGATACCTCTGAAATGCGTACATTTTAATATCAACAAAGTTAAGTGGAGATAGGGCGATTAATTTACCTAGTGCCTAATGCATATAGCCTAAAGCCTAATGGAAATATAATCATTTATTTTCCAAGGAGATTCAAATACGATCGAGTGACTATCTGCCTAACTAGAGCCTTTTAAAGGCCACTAGCTGTTGTGGATATGTTGTTCGTTTCTTTTTTTAAGTCCACACACAAGTATATGGCTGCTGTTTAGCGGTTACCGTAGCCTAAGAACGCTTAGAATACCAAGGTCAATGTACATAATGTATGATGCTCATATGCCCACAAAGTAACTCGATATTAACTGCATGTGTTCTGTAAAGCTTAAAGGTTGTTTTAGGATGCTTAAAATGTATAAAAACTGTTCTAAATATTTAATTCGTGAGTATATTTTGCTATATAATATTTTTTCTTTACAGCATGGTAAGAATTCAAGAAAGGATTTCGCAAGGTTTAGAGGTGTTACAATATTTCACGATGCGGCCATGGAAGTTCCCCTGTGCTAACTACGACAACATTAGGAACATGCTCAATGAAGAAGAAAATACAATTTTCAATACCAACCTCATGGACGTTGACCGTGAGGAGTACCTGAAGAACTGCGTTGAAGGCGGTCGTGTCCACTGCCTGAAAGAAGATCCTAATAAAATAACTTTGAACAAAATTCACCACAACGTGTAAGTTGTTTTTAATTAAGGAGTTGACAACAGCCAATTTTTTATTGTTGTGCAAGATTTTAGTCACAGTTGACTTTTCAAAAATTTTCATTATGCTTTTGTATCGACTATACAATAGGCGCTCATAACTAGAATCTCACATCGGTCCGGCGAGGTCAAGCAACTAGGCTCTCAGTCAGTTAATAGGTGAGTGACCGCCAAACTTGTTTAATTTCTGAGCGTCTCCGTGCTTCGGAGAGCCCGTTAAGATGTCGGTCCCGGTTGTAGCCATTATGCATCGGACGTCAAGCCGTTATGTCAGAGGCCTACTGGGCGGCTTGAACAACTCTGACACAAGGGAAACCACTGCCCATACGATAGTAAGTAAGTATCGGCTTCTGCAATTTTTTATTGAACCGCCATTGTAATATGAGTTTAACACGGATTGTAGGGAACCCTTAAGGAAAAAACCAGTGCTCACCAGTCACGGCGATAACAATATTTGCACATACTGAGTAAGCAAGTAGGTAGATGGACCGCGGTCACCGAGGTAACTCTCCCCCCCTTGTCGGAACGCCTTATATTTTCCTTGTTCTTAGACGATCACCCGTTCCTCCAATTAATCAGCAACTGAATCTTCTAAAGGCAAATATTTGCAAATGAATTTCATCGCAACGCAACGGTGTTCTTAGGACACACTTACATAGCAACGGTATCCTAAGACATTCTTCATACAATGCCGTATACTTTTTGCAATACTATATTCTTTTAGCATTGATAACGTATGTTTTTATTGTGAGCTGAGGTCAATTGTTCCCTGTCAGCTTCACCTGAGTAATTAAATCGACGTGGACGAAGGCTTAACTTGGTCTCCAAAGGCGGAGGCACTCAGACATTTGATTAATTTAGCGGTCGTCCATCTAAGCAGAGGTTGCGTGCCTAGGTGCTGAACCTCTGACTTAGGGACCGTTGCAACTGGCCATTAGCGTCCATATTACGCACTGTAACAAACCTACTTTAATAAATTTTTGTTACAGCCTCTACGTACTCGACTGGTTCACGAAGATAATGTTCTGGCTGATGGTTCTATCGTTGTTCGCTGCGTGGTTTGAACCTGTCAGAACCTTCTTTTCCTATGGCGAGCCCGTTGTGAAGCACTTGCCTTTCTTGGGCCCAGCTGTGTTAAACGGGGAGAAATAAAAAACGAAAGGAGAATCGGAGAATCATCGTTATAAATACAAGGTATAACAAATCTCTTCCGGTTCATTGCTAATACTTTTTTATACTTTTATACTTAATTGTTTTTAAATGATAAAGTTATGTTTACTGTCTTAGTTATAGTTTGTAAAAATGAGCGAGCATCTGTTGTTTAATAGGTACATATAAAACTTTAATATTCAAATAATAAAATATATAGTTACTTATATTTTATTATAATATATTAATAATATTACTGTTCCCCTTGAAATAAATAGCTAACAATAAACGGGTTAATCCAAAAATTTGTACCTAGATACTTTAAATCCACGAAAACACGAAACCTCAAACTGTTTGAGGAACCTGTCACCCAATATAACATAGATTAATTACTTTACATTTATAGGAACATTTTTCACCAATATTAGATATTATTATGAAATAAAATACCAAAAGGAATAGCAAATATTGCCAATTGAAAATTTTTATCAGAGGTTTCAATAATTAGCCATAGTCTGTAAATTAACCTACTTGAGGGGTTTCATATATTTCATATTCCTCAAAAAAATTATAGTAACTCTGAAGTTAGAAGGTGACAAAAAATTCAACCTCGACAATAATAATGTCCATAGACAATATATAGGTATAACTTGTGTGTTTCATTTATAATGGTTTCGGATTTTCAACCAATTTATACTTTGTTTCATATTGATATATTTTGTCGAATTATAAGCTTTTACTTTTAGCTTTAAGGTGTTAATTAAGGTGGTTTTCTATTAGTTAATAAGAATCAGAGTACTTACATGAAACGAATATGTGCAGAGCCAGCAACTACCAATACCTATGAATGGCAGACAGGTCTAAATGCACTAATACCTATATTGATCAGAAGCGTTTTCAGATGTTGTCCTGATATAGATATCTTCTTTGCTGACTGTACATAATCATATTCGCGGTACTGCATCACTGTAGGATTTTAGGCAGCTTTTTGGTAATTTTATTATATAACCGCATATTTCATTAAACGGTATAGATTTAATGGTAATAAATTATTGCTAAGAGGTTAAAATAGATATTTTAACATTGCAATTATTAAAGGTTCATATTAAGATATTACGTTTTTCTATAGCTCCCAGACATACCTAATAGCTTAGAACTAATTTTATTACTTGTGTCTAGACCATAGATGCATAATTAATTATAACGCTTTACTTAGTTACCAACTTTATGTACCACATATAATGCAGACCAATAAATAAACGTAACCGTAATTAAAGGTACCATATATGCATAATTAAATATAACGCTTTATTATACTTAGTACCAAATTTGTGTACCACATTTAATGCAGACCAATAAATATACGTAGCCGTAAAGAAAGGTACCATAGATGCATAATTAATAATAACGCTTTATTAGGGTTCCGTAAAAAAAACGAAACCCTTATGGATTCGTCATGTCTGTCTCTCTGTCCGTCAGTAGGTATGTTACAGCCACTTTTTTTCCGAAACTTGGTAATTAGATGTATTCTGTGTTCACACAAAAATAGAAAAAAAAACAATAAATGTTAGGGGTTCCCCATACTTGGAACTGAAACACAAAAAAATTTCATCACATCCATACATGTGGGATATCGATGGATAGGTCTTCAAAAATGATATTGAGGTTCCTAATATTATTTTTTTCCAAACTGAATAGTTTGCGCGAGAGACACTTCCAAAGTGGTAAAATGTGTGTCCCCTCCCCCCTGTATCTTCTAAAATAAGAGATTGATAAAATTAAAAAAAGAATATGATTACTTTACAAACTTCCACCGAAAATTGGTTTGAACGAAATCTAGTAAGTAGTTTTTTTGCAATACGTCATAAATCATAAACTGCAATTTCCCTTTCATTAAATCAACAAGAACTTTTATATTACTACTTGCTGCTACGGAACCATTCTTGGGCGAGTCCGACTCGCAATTGGCCGCATATGTACGTAGCCGTAATTAAAGGTACTATAGATGCATAATTAATTATAACGCTTTATTATATCTACTTACCAACTTTGTGTAAGACCAAAAAATATACCTACGTAGCCGTAATTAAAGGTCGTTTTAGTTAAGCAAGTGTGCTGACGAATATGGTATAAAACAGTTCAAAATGAGCTTCCTCAAGTACCCTGGTTTATAATAGTAGGTTAAGTAGAACTGTGAAGTTAGCTGTAAGATTAAGGCCAAGACACTATCCGTCAGCAAAGTTTGCGTTTCTCATGAAGAAAGTTAGTTCTCTCAACTGCAACACATGCAATGTTCTTGAAGATGTATATCATTTGCTGATGGATTGTGCCAAAAACCAACGGGAAAGGAGAATTTCAATCAATGAGTTCAATTTTAATACATTACAGGTAGGTTTCATTCAAACAATTTTAGACCAACCAAAGACAGATGTTGCGAAAAAATTTAGTGCGTTGGTGTACCATATTGATTAAAATTCTCCTTTTATATTAACTTTAAGGCATTTTTGTAGTACCTAGTTTGTATAAGGCATAATGGGGTTGGCGTATCCATTGGGATAAAGACCCCAATTAAATAATAAGATATAAAAACAGAAAAAAAAAAACAAAAAAAAAGTGTGCCGACTGTCGATGCGTATTGTATGAAAGTATCTACGCGTAAGAACTTAATTATAACCTTACTTAATTATTATATAAGGGATCGAGGCAATTTAATTAGAGTTTTTTTCTATTATTAATATCATTGAATTTTACTGTTCTGTATCATTCATGTGAGCTTTTATCAGTTTCTTTGTCCACTCTAGGTATAGGTATTTTATTTACTTAGAAATTACTTTAAATAAGAGATATTGTTAAAGTACTCGGCTGTACAAATGAATACATGACCGAAAGTATATCGCATGCCACATCACTGGAACTTACGATCTCGATCAGTGCACAGTACATTTCGAAGGCTTAATATTGCTTTCTTATAAAAGAAATCCCAAAGCAACCAGGTGTGATTACGTTTTGAGAACTGTATTAATTGAATACAGCCGACTGTATAAATAAATGTGTGACGAGGGATTCGAATTACTTGCGGATAAGGAAAGCTGTTTGTGGGAGAATTCGCATGGCTCATTTTCATAATATAGGGAATAAATAACATTAAAGTTGCGGGAGATCTCAAAATTAGTTGTTTATCGTACCGTATAAATGTCAAAGATTTAAAAATATGAAAGCATGCAAATTATATGTGCTGCGTCTTGAAAAAGCGTAGGTACCACTTGTGGCTTGCATACTTTGCAAATTCCACTTAGCGTGTATATGACGAGCTACATAATTCTCCAGTGTAGTGAAAGCTTTCAAAAGCTGTTAGAAAGGTAGAACTCTTTCTGTCCTTCTTTTCTTTATTCCTTCGATCTCCCATACTAAACCGATACATGGCGACGAAGAATCATGTCTATCTACAGCATTTGACCAATCTCCGTGCTCACAGCAGCTCATGCACACGCAGACTCGTGTTTTTCTGTCATTACATTGGTCGATCCCAGCACAGACAAGTGTCTCCGTCGCCGTGATAGCTACGCAGGAGGTAGTTAGTATTGATAGAGCTATTGACCAAAAACTGTGAATAGGTTTCATCCCTACTTTGGGAACCCCCGACTAGTTGTCAATTGAGCGCCTTAATATTTGTACTGCATTACCACACTGTTCAACAATATTGTGGCATCAAAATATATCTTTAAGTACTGCTTATTTTGTAATCTAGCTATGTATGTTATGGGAGTTTATTACTAATAAAAACTACAAAATATATAACATGATTTTATTTATGAGAAGTTCACAAACAAATAATATAGTAGCGTTTACAAATTTCTACCTACTGTGACTGATCCACATTGTTCTTTTTCTAAAATAGAAATGAAGAGTCTTAAAGTACGACACCGTTTTATATCAATACTCGGTAGAGACTTGTAAAATCGATAATTACTTGACCTAATGAAATTATGATAGTACTCTTAGAATAATAACGAACAATATATTTATGCAAAACTCTAAACCGCACAAACAGCCACTTATTAAACACTATTGGATACCTAGCCGTATCCAACTTAAATATTTAAAGATTTCTTTATTATATTAATCTCCTTGGGTTTAAATATCATAAACAAATCTTAACAATAATGTCCTTATGTAACCTACAATACGACTATCAATTTGATGTGCGCGTAGAATAGTAACTAAAGCATAAAAACCACCCTAAAATAAAAACCAAATGCATTCATGCGAGCTTTTTGTTTGTGAATTAGTTAATTTATTGAAACGAGATAGATGTATCATTGTTGAAGTAAATACACAAAACAAAAATTACACTACCCAAACAAAACGTCGATCAGCTGGCGAATTCTGTATTGGGGACAACTTTGTTTCCTATTTCACAAACTTTTCTTTAAAGGGTTTTTGTAAATTTCGGGGGTAGATTGAGTTCCACAAAACTCTACATTTACTATTTTTATTTTACTTCTTACAGATGTATGATAGTGTGAGATAAAAATGTCATGCCTACAATAAAAGCTTTGTTTTTATGGTAGGATGATTTCTAGGCTTTAGTTAATGTTCAATGGATGTGCGTCAAAAGTATGACTCGTAAGTAGTCTTAAGCATAAGCTTCTATGGAATATTAATTCCTTACTTTTATTTGTTTTAAGCAAGTGATTCAAGAATAAAAATTCTCACAATAGACTTACAACAACAAAACCAACGCATGGCAGTAAATTTAGTAGGTACTCTATAAATAAATATTTGTACCATTCTTAACCGATTTCAAACACGGAAAATGTTCTCAGTTAGACTGTATTATTTTTTATTTTTGTTACCTCGGAACTTCCGACTGGGTGAACCGACTTTACACGCTTTATATTAGCTTCACTTGTATGTTTGTTTGTACTTAATGCGCGACAAATGGGCGAATAACTCAATATTTCATCAACCAGTAACGCGCATACTTAATGCAAATTTAAGACTTCTATGGTTTTTCCGCGGATTCCGGATGAACCAAATTAAAAAGGGACCACACGGGAAGCTTTC
The DNA here is from genome assembly GCA_951640165.1 of Pseudoips prasinana. Classification (NCBI taxonomy): domain Eukaryota; kingdom Metazoa; phylum Arthropoda; class Insecta; order Lepidoptera; family Nolidae; genus Pseudoips; species Pseudoips prasinana. Next base: position 19,269,469 of record OX621234.1, on the reverse strand, counting down.
AAATAAAAAAAGAATCATCAAAATCAGTTCACCCTGTCGAAAATTCTGGTAAAACTAAACAAAAATTTTAACAAATAAAAAAACTTAAATATAAAAAACTATAATTTAAAAAATTTATATAAAGTTTTTGTTTATAATAGCAACATATTGTCTCGCTTGGACTACGAATCTAAATATTACTGAGTGGCGTTAACAATATCGACGAACTCTGGCTTAAGACTAGCTCCACCGACGAGGAAGCCATCGATGTCAGCGCAGGAAGCCAGCTCCTTCGCGTTGGCGGCAGTCACTGAGCCGCCATACTGTATGCGGACGGCGCCGGCGACGTCCGCCGACACATTCGTAGACAGCCAGTTGCGGAGCGACGCATGCACATCTTGTGCCTGCACATCAATACATACATTATACTAAATTGTCTATACAAATGCACGTGTAGCAGATAAGACATTCGCCTCGCCACTTCGAAAGCTGGGTTATATTCTCTCACTGGACAACTATTTGTATGACCCATAAATAGTTGCTCCAAGTCTGGACTTAATGTACGTCAATTATATCTTTGTAAAGTACTCCCCTGATACAGGGATTCCATTGCCTAGTGCGGGCGTTTATTTTAAAAAACTTATATACAGACGCCAGCACATCCAGCTACCCCAATCTGCCAAATTTATTTTATAGATTTTCAACTTTATCACAAAAGCATAAGGTTCACTTTCCATGGGGGAAATATGACAGATTGGGGTAGCTTGATGTGCTGGCTATATTGGGAAAACCAGTCAATACTAAGCGTAGAGGAGTAGAGGAGGAAAACAAACGAACTGCACTGAACAGTTAGAGAAGCAGATTCTACACAAAGGACAACTTTACAAAGCTAGCCCAATAAGTAGATGAATGAGTGAGATGAGTGAGAGCTGATGATTACGCATTGAGCTTATAAGAGGCTTCTATCAGCATCTATTATTACATTAGATGTTGTATTACGGTTAAATAATTCATTTCATAATTAAAACTAGGTTAACTTTCCTGTAGTTAAGTTTTCAATAAAAGTTGCAAATTTTGGTAGAAATCGATAAAATGTGTTTTGCACCCTTAAGCCTTTCAATAAGAAGCTCAGCCTACCCACTAGACTGGATAATTTGCAAAACATTTTCTTTTGTATATTTAATGGGAAATCAAAACCTTTTTTGACTAATTCATTTGATAGATGGACAACACTTTTATTTAATAGGTACATGATATTCAACCTCACACAATAATTACTGAAATTATTTTATCATATGAAGTATACTAACCTGCTGAGGACTAGCAGTCTTGCCAGTGCCAATGGCCCAGACGGGTTCATAGGCAAGCACAACATTTGCCCAGTTGTTGCCAATAGCAGGTACCAGAGCCTTTGTCTGCCTAAAAACAACTTCTTCTGTCTTGCCACCTTCTCTTTCTTCAAGTGTCTCACCAATGCAAGCAATGACCTTAAGGCCAGACTCTAAAGCATGGGCAACCTATAAGATAAGAGTACATTTTATTTATAATTATTTTTTTTTATGACACCCAATGTTGGAATTTAGAAGTTAAAATAAAAGATATTTTTGTTTCAAATCACTACACTATTCATTTTGATACAACTCATAGTAGTGTAAGAAATTTGGTAACACAGAGAACAAGATCACACCGATTGAGTTATAAGAATTTAAGATAAAAAGAAATCAATGAAGATAAGCAACTTTTTGAAATTATTACCAACCTTCTTTACTACCAAGCATTACAATGACTAAGCCACTAAGTAGCACTGTTTTTGTTGGTGGGCTATTTCAACAAGACTCAGCAGCATCGTGATAATCACTGTTTTAAAAACATAGAACCTTGAAATTTGAACTTATCTTACTTATAGATATCATAATATACAAGTGACTAGCTCAGTAATTATTTTTGCTATATATACATAAAATTCAGTGGCTTAATTTTACTCTTTGCCATAATGCACCTGCCTATTTGAGAAACCGCACTGAAGGTACTAGTACATGCCAGTGGCAGTGATGTCCCCCCAAAAGAAGCAATTACTAAAATGGAACTATAATAGTTTGATTCAGCAAAAGACACCTATAATTGCCCACTCAAACACTATAGGCACAAACTAAGTTACAAAAGCAGGTACCTCTCACTATAAATCTGCCTTTTCTTACCTTTTCAGCCACCAAGTCATCCTTTTCACCAAAAATTGTTCTCCTTTCAGAATGTCCCAAAATAACCCAATTGGCACCAATATCTTTAATCATAGCTGGGGAGATTTCACCTAGGATTGAATAGAAAACTTAAGTTAGGTATATAATTTAAATCATATTGCACCTGATTGTAGTCATATATAATTAATTATTTACAATTATAATTTTTTTTATGAATACCATAATCAGATTATGATTATTTCATTATCATTGTTAACAGACAAATTATGTACTTTAAATTGTAAATTCTCAATATTTTCTGTTCTATATGTTTTTATAAATATAGATTATATATTATTATTTATTATATACAGTCCCATCAACAGAACAACTATTTTAATGGCATATTGTTAATGCTAATTGGGTGTGGTTCGGTTGTGCTATAATCTAGGTGTATTATATTTATACAGCTACTACTAACATTTTGCTTTCTCAAATACTTATAGTAATAACTTGATTATTACGCAAATCAAGTTATTGTGGATAACATGGATTGCCATTAAGTAATCTGAGCTAATCTGTAATCTGGCATTTTCCAAAAATATTCTTACCGGTGAAAGCTCCCTTAGCAACTTTCCAACAGTTCTGAGCAGCTACTTCAATTGATGCCGGCGCAATAGTTTTCACATATTCCAGATAAATAGCAGGTACACCAATCACCACCTGAAAAAATCAGGAGTACTATAAAATGCTGAATGAACAAAATGTAAATGGTCTATTAGTACAGTACATATAGCCATACACCATTATGGCTATATGAACTGTACTATGTGGCTGATCTTCTTCGGCTTCCATGACCATTTATGACGTCACATGTGGTCATGGAAGCCGATTTAACGATTCATTAAGTCATTTTTAACCTTTATTTATTTGAAAGCCATTTAAGAAATCGATGATCGGCGACTTATCCGGTAGAGCCCCTGGTTAGTTTGGTAGTCTCCATTGAGATTCAACACTGTAGCTGACACATTTTATTATTTTATACACTGTCTAACATCTAGCCTAGAATATATTATACTATTTATTAACTGTAGAAATATTTAATGCTTCAATATATAAATAATATTTTATATGACTTCTAATACAACATAAAATTTTACCTCAACATTGGGATCAAGGGGTCCCTTTTTCAATGTCTCCATAATGTCGGTAACCTGTTTCTTGTCACCATTCATCTTCCAGTTGCCACCAACCACAAATTTGCGACCCATTTTGTTCAATTAATCACTGAGAACAAAAACAAATCTATTAGAATTCCCATAAAAATCTGTAATAGAAATAATACCAACAAAGTACATGGAAGTAACTGATTATTATCCTAATTTCTGCGTTAAACCATGCATAAAGCCCAAAAGATAATGACTTGACTTGACTGGCCTGGTAAATCACTCCATCAATTGAACTCATTATAAATCTTTACATGATGAACACAATTATTTGTGCAGTTGGGGTTTTTATTTATATATAATATATAAATTAAAAATGTATAACTATACATTATTATAATATACTTATACTATTTCTAAGAATTATTTGCCCTAGTTGGGAATAAAACACATAACTCTGTCTTATCAGTCAGGGTTTTGTGAGACCAACATGCCAATTAAAATGATAATATCCTGGGACATATTTACACACGGCCATTGGATCCCAAACTATGCAGAGCTTGTACTATGGAAACCAGATAACTAATATACTACTTTTGTTTTGTAAATACATAAATTACACCCAGACACAGGACAAACAGACATGTTCATGCATACAAATATCTGATCTGGGTGGGAATCGAACCCACAACCGCCGGCGTGAAAGGCAAGCATTTGCCAACCACGCCAATAGGCCCTAATATTTTATTATTTAAAATGTATGTAAATGTATCAACTGTCTATAGATGAGGAAGACATGGGTCTACATTAATACTTGGCATGTAGGCACACAAAATCATGCCCTGGATTTTGGTAGATATAAGAACAAAATATAATTGCTCTAAACTGTCAAGTAGAATATAAAATAATTTCCCTCATATCCAAATCTTTTATTTAATTGTAAAGGACTATTATATGTATCGTGCGGGTCGCTGGAAACTGCTGGATGCGAATAGCACAAGACCGGCAATTGTGGAGATCTTTGGGGGAGGCCTTTGTCCAGCAGTGGACGTCTTTCGGCTGATATGATGATGATGATGATTATATGTATATTTGTGCTGCCTGTGATCCATAATGGTCAGTGGCTGTGATGCAAATGATAGTTGTGTGTCGGATATCTTGTGGAATCTCAGAATACCATACATGGGGGTTATGGACATCTAACATGTTACATTTATTACTACAACCATGTTCTGACTATTTACAAGCTCTTTTTATAAATATATTTCAATAAAAACCTTTTTTATTTTATTTATTTTGTGGCTTTGACTAGAAAAGTATACTTAGTAGGTTATTATTGCACTTCCTAAAAAACATCAAAATGTTTGAGGGTAGGTTAGAAATCTTTTCTACTGCCGTAGATGGTCTAAATCACTTATAATTAACTAGTACTCATGTCCTATTGAGCATAGTTCACTCTCATCTGTAGTGATTCCATGGTTGAGACAAAGATAATATCAAAACCAGCATATGGAATATATATTCTAAGTAGGTATTTATAAATAGTATCAGTTAGCAGTGTGTGTTGTAACATATACAAGTTATTACTCATGTTCGTACTTATCTATTAAAAGACAATAAATATAATATACATCAGAAAGTATTATTAGGTATTTTTTGTAATATCTACGTGATAAAACGGTACGACATTGAATCATGACCTATATGACCGGTGTAACATTTGTGTACAGTTTAAACACGACTACATGAACTCAGAAAAAAAGTTTTTGAGAATACGATAGAATACTAAACTGAGATATTATGGAGGTGATAAAGGCAACCTAATTAACACATTTGTGAAACTTAATACAGAGTTGGTGTCCTAAATTTAACAAACTAAATGGCAAATCGCACATAGACCAATTACGAAATAAATACAATAATTTACTAATACTGGTATTACATACTCAAAACGATAAATATTATATACATCGTATAAAATTATTCATAGTTCTAAATCACTCACCTTACTCTGAAAGCGTAAAATGACAAATCTTTACCTTCACCGGCTACAGGAACGAATTTGAACCAAACTTACTAACTGGGCGAACGGTATCAACTCGCAAAATCGGTTCCCTTTGCCCAAATATTTATTTGTGTCATGTGTCATCAGAATAAATTCCAATTCAGCCAATGAAAACCAGATACAAAACACGTATACGCTACATTTCACCAATCAGAAATACTAATCATTTGCGCTTGGTGGTAAGTGTTTTAGAAAACTGATTGGATAGCTTGACCTTTATGACATTGAGTTTTTTTTTTAAACCACTCAATATGTGTAAGTAATCTTAGAAATCGAAATCCGACAGAGGTGAATAGATACACGTTTCGTTGTATTTATATTTATTTATTTGTAAATATTTAATCTCTCATGACTACGGAAATAATAATGATATCATTTATAATGCTATTAACAAATATAGGCCAATTTAGAAATTAATTTCTTTATGCTTCTTAAATAAATTATTTTAATTATTAAATTTAAATTTAATAGCGATAATCGCAATGCAAAGCGGTTTTCGAGATTATTTTAAGGATGTACCTACCTAACGTAATCGAGTTTCATGCTCCGAAAGGCTCGAAGAGAAAACTAATATTATATCAAACAAAAAATATTATAATAAAATCGTAGGAAAGTCAAAACTGTACATTGAATATTTTTTAAAGGATACTTCGGGCGTGATCTGCTTTCGATATCGAAGCCAAAGGTTAGTTTTTAGGTTTTTGTCTGTTTGTCTGTTTGTCTGTATGTATGTCCGGGCTTAACTCAAAAAGTACTGCACGGAGTTACTTCAAATTTTGTACGAATGTTACTAAGATGTCGGGTAAACATAACGGCTACATATTATCACGCTATCACCTACGGGGGAGGACCTGTGACAATTTATAAAATTTCACGCGAATAATTCTTAACTTAAATAACTTGCCATTTAATATTCCAATTAATTAGAGAGATTGTTTTCCTTTATCACTAGTACTGCATCATTAGCAGAAAATATATTTCCAAAACAATTTAAAAAATGTAATGAATAGCGCTTATTATAATAGTACCTACTGCCAAACTGTATAACAGTGTGTTGGCAGATATAGCTCCTTATTTTCAAAAAATAATTCTTCTATTGTTAACCTATCTAAGTACTGACTAGATGTAACAATAAATTCCACCAGACTTAAGACAAAAAACAATTTTAAACAACTTAATTAAACTAATACATTAAATTGTGACCGATAATATGACCGATACTTAATTTTGTGAAGTTCCGAATGACGGTTCCCAAGTTAGTTAACTCGGGAACCTAGTGCTAGCTGTTTTTAGGGCTAACAGTAAATCTTTAGAGATACCCTTCTGCAAGGGTCATAGCTGCTGATGTTAGGTACGCTATCATATTATCCAAATAAGTGTTATCTTAATATTGGCTTGTTTGCCAATAAAGTGGACCTAAACAACTGTCAAAAATCTATGTTGTTATTAGAGATATCCAGTGTGAATGAAATTATACCTTTGAAACCAAAAATATTTATTGACCTCTGTGCCGCATTTTTATCGTCACGTAATATTTTTGCAAATTTGGCAAACGTATGTATAATTCATTTGTAGTGTGTATGCTCAAAGTATGTATGTCTAAAAATTTGTTTCTCTTTCGCCAAACTTTATATTATTTAAAAAAAAAACTGGTAAACAGTAAACAGCTCATCTTAATTGGTGAGATACGGTTTGGCAACACTTCTTCGGAGTCGATGACCGGATCTTTTAATGTCAACGATTTCATTCCGGTTTCGGTCCTCATATATCGCGGTTTTACATAGTACATAGGTACTCTATGCCGGCACTTCTTCAATGTTCTTGGCAAAGTGGTGCGAAAAAGTAGTAAATTAGTGTATAAGTAGTAAAATAAGTCTAACCACTACAGGTGCTATTATCCAGGGCCATGGGAGGGAAGATATTTTGGAAGGTAAATATTTAAAACTTTTATTCGAATGCACTACATTGACAAATAATTTGATTCTCGCGTAAAACTTTTAACTATGAACATTTCAATAACTTCAGTCTTAATATGTTCATAATAAATTGTTATTTAAAAATTATCAAAGAACTCCATGAAATGTAGCCACGTATATAGCGTTTTGTGTAACCCTAATGATACCGGCCATGTATACATAGTACTCTGTGATGTGTTTATGATTAAGCTATTATAGGGAATATTCTAACTTTTCAAGACTATGAAAACTCTCTCTACTACTACTACTACTACGATTCTCGTACCAAGACCTACGCATTCCAACACCTTTATAAGTGTTTTGGTTGGGTCACTATACTGTTAAATCTTGGGTTCAGTGAATTTCTGTTAAATTTATTGCTTTCTGGCTTATTGGTTTCCAGTGGGTAGAGCTTTATACTGTTTCCTTTTTATAATAATTCAAAGTATTACAGCTAAAGGTTACTTAAATTTCACATTCAGCCAGCATCAATATATATTTTGCTACCATTAAAATGCCAAGAAGAAGATTATTAACTAATCACGAAAGTCACATTAACTTCTTACATAAGAAAAATCCATTAAAAATTAATGTGGTCATCCTTCTTGAGGTTGTGCTTGTATTGAAATGATTAAGTTCATGCATACAAAAGTCCTTAAGCAAATTGATTTGTTTCAGATATTAATGCTACTTGGTATCATTATAGTAGCGACAGTGCAAGCTAAAAAACAAAAAACTGCAGTTTTAACAGACATTAATGATATAAAAGAATTTAAAAAGTTGTTAAGAACAAAAACAAATGTATTGGTGTTATTTGTGAATGAACTGAAGCATTCTCAGTCAATCTTAGATACATTCAAGGACACTGCTGATGCTATGAAGGGTCAAGCAACTCTTGCTATCATTGATTGTTATACTGGGTAAGTTATTTAGGTTTATCCTAATATTTTCTTTTGCTGTCATGAGTAAGTTAGCACTTAATAATAAAAATATGGGTGACCAAGCTCTTCTTGCTTTGCCTCAGATAACTTGTAAATGAATACAATCTAGGTGGTTGGATTTCACACAGAGATTTATTTTTCTAAATTTTGGTTAAATTTTAAAATGTAAATGTAGTATAATACAGCATATATTATATACATTCAAATAAAGTATATACTGGACTTATTAATTACCAGTTACAGACCAACAATCCACGAAATTTATTTTAAAAGTGTAATTTTATTAAAATATTATTAATTAACGTTTATGAATTCAATTCATGGACCTTACATTCAATTTCAATACCTGAGTATTATATAATTGATTTACAGCGAAACAAAAAAGTTATGTAAAAAATTGAAGATAGCCTCAGACAAGCCTTACTATATTAAACATTACAAAGATGGAGATTACCACAAAGACTATGATAGAAGTGAGTCAGTCAACTCAATGTCAAGCTTCCTCCGTGACCCAACAGGAGATTTGCCATGGGATGAAGATCCAACTGCCAGTGATATATTCCATCTGCAAGATGGAGAGGTAAGCAATATTTGTATAACATATCAGCTAAACAGTTTCCTCATTGGTATCTGTCACTTGCAGCCCACAGCATGTTACCAAATCCTATACTCAAATTACATTAATAATACAAGGTAACATACCTACATAGTTTATAAACTTACACTAAGTAAGTAGATGGACATGGCTAATAATACTAAATTTTAAATTGAAGTAACATAATATAGTTTATAAACTACCATTAGTACATGGTAACTGTATAGATGGACATGAATTTTCGTATAAATAATGTTATAACATAATAACATACTTTTTAATAATTAAAAAAAAATCTACATATTTACAAGTTATGTATAAAATAAAAAATATATATTTTATTCTACAGTTTTTCTTTTATTAAACAAATAATTACATTTTTCATTTAGCATATTAAAATTGAGTTCATGAAAAGTGTCCATTTTGGTTGCCAGATTCTTTGTGGTTAAGTTAGGTTTCATGCCTTCTGTTGCTTTTTTTACCTATACAATCTCTTATCATATTATGTGGTAAAGAATTTGATGCAATTGTGATAACTGCAATTGTATCAAATTGATTACCACCTAATATGATAAGAGATTGTAGAGGTTAGATGCAATAAATAAAGCTTTCTTGTCTAACATTATTTGCTTAAATTTGTTGTAGTTTTGACTTAAAATAATATTTGTAAGTGGTCTGTTACATTTACATAAACCTTACATTTCCATATAAACTCTCATCCCTTATTCCCTACTGTTATTTTACACCCTTGTGGGTAAAACAGCATAAAAAGATAAGTTTCAACAAGTAAGTTAAGGAGAAATTCTTTTTGTTTGTCCGTTTCATCAGCTATCCTTCTTCTTTTGTCCTGGTATTAACTAAAAGATTCTACCTTTTTTTTTTTTTTTTTTTTTTTTTTACTTGGTGGAAATGCATTAAACTTACGCATACCCGCCGCTTGGGGAGGCGACGGGTTATGTGGGACTCTCCGGGCTAATCCCGGGATACGCACTAAAACCACCATGGTAGCCAGCCTCACAATGCCTGTAGCGGGGGGTCTGGGTACTCGTGAACGATCTCGCCAGTACCCCCGCTGTACACTGAGCGTCTGAGACTCTCCTCCGGGGACGGGAGGGGGGCAAAATGCCTCCTCCCCTCCCCAGCACGCACAAGCGCGTTTAGGCAACCCGAGCTACAGCAGGTTACCTCTTCCCGGGACCGCTTATGTAAGACGAGTGGAGTGCCCCTCCTCCAAACGCCAGCGGTCCCAGGGAAAAGATTCTACCTAAGCTAATAAAGCCACCAAAACCAACAAATCTGTATCTAATTAAGAATTATGATAAACCATGTCATAATAGTCTATAGCTAATGGCATAGTTTAATTTGTTTCAGATTTTTCATTATACTTTGTAATATGTTAAAAAGCCATGACAAATTCCATTACAAGGCTTTGCTTTGTAATTAACTTTATATGGTGCAGTTAATAAAACATTTCTTATCATACAGTCGGTATATTCTAAAACCTTGGATCATTAGGTTAGATTAAACTTCCGTTCTACAAGGATAAGCAGTGGAAATCAATGGGTTGGTTATGTATGTCGAGATACCGTGGTAGTTAGACATTTGACTGAGGAGTCAGTCAATTAATTATTTCTTACTTAAAACAGTATGATGAAACCTGCATGACTGGGACTGATGTCAAATTGTTCTTGGTGGCATGTGAAGTCTGCCGACCTACACTAAACCAGCGTGGTGGACTATGACCTACTAGCTGTGCCCCGTGGTTTTACCCGCGTTAAACTTAATAAATTATAGCCTATGTGTTAATCCAGGGTGTCAGCTAACTGCATACCAAATTTTATTAAAATCGCCACTGCAGTTTAGAAGTAACAAACATACACACTCACACAGTCACAAACTTTTGCGTTTATAATATTAGTGTGATGTCTGCTCATTGTGAGAGGAGGCCTTTGATCTGCAGTGGAACAGTATTATTTAAGAGCTATAAGAGATATAGAACTATACAGCTAATTTCATAAATTACAAATAGCTTGTCTTAGTCTGCATGCCATTTTGAGAACTCCAGTAACAAGCGGGTAAAGCTCTCTAAACACTGAGGTTAACTGTTTGTACCTTTACTGGATAGCAGACTAGCCAAGGCAATCCATAATTTGTGGAGTATGTAATATGGACCAAGCTCATTGTGAGCATAGGTTGTTGTTCATTAAAATGGCTTAATGTTCATGTTTTGGCCGATAGAAAGACGAGAATATAATTTTTTTCTGCATGTAGATGTAAATAAGTGTTCTAAATTGTAATTAAACCAAGCCGTACGTATCATACCGTCATATCATCATAATCTATAATGATCCATGACTACCATGATTCTTACATAGGAGCTAAATAGTTTTACTATGTTTTTTCGTGTATAATATATAAAACATGTGTCTGAATCCAAAAGATTATTGATCATCTAGATTAAGGTGAAACTAATTCAGGTTTATATAAAAATATGCAGGTCACTTAAACAAGCAACCGAGAAAGTTCTAGAACAGATGAATTAGGCTTAGAGCATTGTTTGCTTTTTCTGCTTCTTGAAAAATAATACGTATTTGATTATTTTAGATTAGATTCTTTCCTGTTTAGCTTGTCCATATCCTATCCTATCCTATCTACGAGTATACTTTGGTATACCAAGCGTTGTTACCTATAATCCGAATTGAACTCAGGCTTAGAGGCTAAACAGGAATTCAGAACTTTTAAAGCTAGGCTCCTATTGTCAGGAAATAGCTTTAGTAATTAGATGTGAATCTCTTGGCTATTTATCTAACGCCTGGTTTACATTTGTGAAGTTACATATTATTACGTGAGTGACACCGTGGCGCGCAGCTATTTACTACTAACAAAATAACTTTATTGAATCCATGACAGTAATAAAAACAGCCCAAGCCTGCAGAGTTATTAGAATATTTTGTAATTGGCCCGAAAATTAAACTTCAGCGAGCATCTATGCATCGTAGTCCATATTCCGATCCGGTTAGTAAGTCTTATGGTAACATAGCATCAAGACAAATACTAAGATGCTCGAGTATTGAGCCCGTACCCGATACACCTAGCCTGGGTATCCAAAATCATTACATCCTGAATCAGTCTCCAAGGACCATAGTAATGTCAGTCCAGTTATTTTTATGGTAAGGATCTAAGTCTGTTAATAATACCTATTGCTTTGAATAAGTAATTTTTCATATATCAAAAAAGTATAATAAAACACGATTACTTTAAATTTATACCTGTTTCTATATGCCCCTGTATAATTAGTAAAGATGTATAAATTGTTTGCTGTTTTAACTAAAATTAATTCGTGATTTGTAGGTATTTGTAATTATTAATTATGATTCTTCTTTTATATTATGTAAGTATGTATGTGAAATGCTAGTCTCTGGATCCTATATTATTTGTATTACGCAGCATAAATCTTGTTTTAGGCTCTAACGAAGTTTTTGAAGAAAGGTACAGCAACTTATAAGAAGGCAATGATTATGTTCTATGCTCCCTGGTGTGGGTACTGTAAAACTTTGAAACCAGATTATGTTCAGGCTGCTGCTGATCTCAAGGTAAAGTCACTTATTTTGTAATTCTATATGAATTAAATATTCAATAATTCGCCGTAATGTATTGGAATTTTGATCGTGGAAGGTTACAAGAGTGCACTCTCGCTTAAAAGATTTGCGGACACAATTATCAGGTTACATTTAACCCAGATAGTTATGTTTCGAAGTGCTTTATTCGGAGAAGAATTAACAGTATGATTTCAAAAGAAGACAGCTATCAAAACTCCAGGTGCGGCAGGTTGGCGTTAATGGTTATAGAAATAACTGTGGGTTTCCGTTACCAAAAAATACTGAAACTGACAGTTAAATTTAATATTGTAAAACAGTTACGGTGACGATTAAGTCCAAAAAATATTAGTGCTCGGATTTATACTAATAGTGCGCTGTTCTTATGTCGCCGCTTTTGTAAAAGGAGTTTTTGTCATCTCATTAACAACTAGGGAAATATTCCGATAGCGGAGGAACTCTACAAACATGTAATTCGCGGATAATTCGCGGATGATTCGCGGACAGCCAGATAGAAATCGAATCCGAAACACTAGGGCGCCACACGTAAATTTATACTAATCATTTGAATGTTGTCGTCCTTTTCAGGGTGAATCTCAATTGGCCGCCATCGATGTCTCCAAGCCTGGGAACTCAAAAATCCGCCTGTTGTATAATATAACTGGGTTCCCCACCTTATTGTATTATGAGTAAGCATATTTCTTTTTAATATAATGGACTTTTGATTTATATTTGGAAATTAAATTATTTGAATCTTAGTAATAAAGTTGTGTAATGTGCGTGAGTAACATCAAAAAATATATTTTTTAGAAGAGGCTTGTTAAAATTCCCGTACAATGGTGAGAACAAAAGGGAAGCTATAGTACAGTTTATGAGGGACCCCACAGCTGCGATGCAACAAAAGAAGGCTGATGTTGCAGATGACAGTTGGTCAGAAGATACTGATGTTGTACATTTAACTGGTGAGTACCGATTGGCTTTGTATCTTTTGGTATCTTAACCACAAAATAGGATTGTTATAATGTTAAAATATATCTGTTTGTCTGCATCGCAAAATGCGAAATGGATAAATCGAATTCAATTAGGCAAGACTATTGTTTTATTTTATTATGCTTTTTATTTGACGTATACTGTTAGCCTTCTAGGCTTTTATTGCTTCCCCGATAAGTGGGGGCGAGGAAGGGCTCACGCCTTCTACGAAATAAGACTACAAAGTAAACGGCGCCAGAGGGCACGACTTGTTTGGAAAGTTTAATAACAAGCCACTCCAGATGTATAGGGGATATAGTTTTGAAGATATCTATTGTAATAATAGAAATGTTAACTAAAATAAAAACTATTTTTCATTACCAGAATATCAAAAAAAATCTATTTATAAAATGTACTGCTTACTTCGAGCATTTAGCGCCTATGGCCACCACGTTTTTTAAACGCGCCGTCGACGGTGCGCCTGTATCCTACAGAGACGAGCGACGCTAACGCGCGTCTGTATCGCTACAAAAGCGCGTCACGGCGCTTAAAAAACGCGGTGTGCATAGGCCCTTAACTGCTTATGGTCGTAAAATAGTTTGAGGAGTCTTTCTTTACACAGAGTAGTTGGCTAGTAACTGGCAGTTTTAATGTTTCACATACTTGTTGTTGACAGTGTAATTGAAAGAAGCCCATTTGACAACTTCAGTTTTCTTTTCTATGCATTTTGTTCTATTCTCTTTGCCAAACATGTGGTTATCGGAATTCCAAATTGGTAAATTGAATTATGTTTAAATACTCATTATGGTATCGGTTATTCCCAAAATGTCTTAAAGGTATGTTGTAGATTAAGTTAGAATCGAAATGGTTGTGGAATACAGTGGTCGCAGGTTTTTACCATTTTACACAAATATAGTATTGTAATACAGTTTATGGTTTACACTATGGCAGATACGTGTCTTAGAAAGCTTACCAGTCTGGTCAGCATTTCAAAACGAAACATTAAAGGAACAGCACTGCACAGCTAGTGCCAGATATATTTACAAAACCGACCTTCTTCACGTTGGCCAAGCATTTTTATTATGTACAAATCGAGCCCCAGTGCTTGAAAAGGCATCAACTAGAATTTGAGTCTATATACACCTTGCTTACTGACTTAAAAAATCAATTTCAAAAGTGTAATGAAGAACGTAACCGAGATTAACCGAAGTTACGTAGACCTCGCCGTCTTACGAGGTATAAGTGTTTTTAATTTACACTTAATTGTGCATGTTAGTACAAGTGAGCTAGGCTCTACACTTTGCAACAAACACACAGACAACACAAACATTAAATACGTACAGACGCAAGCACATCAAGCTACCCCAATCTGTCAAATTTCCCGAATTGAAAGTGCATCTTATACTTTTGTGATAAAGGTATCTGTCCGTATTTAATGCTGTCCATGCAGCTCCTACGTATCTCCCATAATGAAAACTGTTTCCTGCTTTATTTATACATCAATTGTTTAAATATACTTTTTGCTTTTCAGTTGATAATTTTGAATCGATATTATCAAAGGCTGAGCATGCTTTAGTAGTATTTTATGCTCCATGGTGTGGACATTGCAAACGAATCAAACCCGAATTTGAGAAAGCAGCTACTAAGATAAAGACTGAAAAGGTGAGTTAAAATATCTTATATATCGGTGGACTGTGAACTCATAAATTCAAGAAAATATATATGGGGACCAGACGCTGTTGCCAGACTCCAGATGCCTTGATCGCTAAATGTCATAATTACGTACGAAGAGTTACTATTACTATACAAGTCGTACTTTAGTAAACAGTATAATTTCCACTCTGAATTACCAGCAGACTTGGTCTTCTAGTTGGTGGAGTTATCGATATCTCATTTCTGTTTTTGACTCATTCCGCCATCTATAAGAGCGCCGACACCCGACTATAGCTAATTCAGGAGATATCTATGTTCAGGAGATATCTATATCTATGTTCAGGAGATATCTATGTTCAGGAGATATCTATATCTATGTTCAGGAGATATCTATATCTATGTTCAGGAGATATCTATATCTATGTTCAGGAGATATCTATGTTCAGGAGCTATCTATACGTATGTATCTTTCAGATTAACGGTATACTGGGCGCAGTGGACGCAACTAAGCAGCCTGAGCTAGCCTCTCGGTTTGGTGTGAAGGGTTACCCTACCCTCAAGTATTTCTCCAAGGGCGAATTCCAGTACGATGCGGGGCATGCGCGCCAAGAGGACCAGATTATTAGTTTCATTAAAGTAAGTATGTATCAAATGTTATGTTTATTTATACTAGCTGTGCACCACGGTTTCATCCGCGTTAAACTTGATGAATTATAGCCTGAGTGTTATTTGGATATATAAGTTATATTGCTGCATAGTTTCATCAAAATCGGTTCCGTAGTTTCTGCGTGGAAGAGTAACAAACATATATCCATACTCACAAAATTTCGCTTTTATAATATTAGTTGGATTAACCTTAGATTCGGTCGGAAATGTTTATATTTTTAATATCCCAAAAGAAAATGAAACATTAATAATTTGTAATTAACTAGCTGTGACCCGCGGTTCTACCCGCGTTAATATTTATAAACTATAGCCTGTATATTATTCGAATATATAAGCTATATTACTAAAAAGCTTCATCAAATCCGTTGGGTAGTTTTTGCGTGAAAGAGTAACAAACATCCATGCACTAAGTGTCGCATTTATATTATTAGTAGGATAGTAATTAACTAATTAAACTTACATTACAGCTTATGTTTTTAAATAACTACCAAATTTTCCTCCCTAAACTAAATAATAAATAGATATCTCGGGACAAGCAACCAGACTACTGATAAACATACTTAGATATTTATAAAGACAAAGAATAAATAATCGAGTTGTTCATCACACAAAGATTTGTCCCGGGTGGGAATCGAACCCACGATCTCTAATTTAACAGTCAGAGTCACTTACCATTAGACCAACAAGCTAGTCAAAATCGACACTCACAACATTCATTTTGTACACACGGCTACAAATCAAGTTATACATTTCCAGTATAAGCTGTTCCCGCGTTGTGTAGGATTTCGATACAAAAAGAGGTCAACTTATATTGGAAATGTATTGTTTGATATGTAGCCGTGCGTACTAAGTTTTTAGTCTTATTTGCTTGACCACTATTTCAATTGAGGCAGAGAAAGTCCTCTGGGCTAAAAATAAAACATAATATCCATTGCCTCTATGGAATTTGAGATTTAACAAATCATGCTGTATATTAAGAACTTGCAATCTCTCCTAAACAAGCTGTAATATTATGAGTAAACCTCAGGAGCCAAAGGAACCGCCACCACCGCCACCCCCGGAGATGCCCTGGGCTGAAGAAGAGTCGGCCGTGCGCCACCTCGACTCCGCGACCTTCAGAAACACACTGCGCAAGATCAAACACGCCGTCGTCATGTTTTATGCGCCATGTGAGTTGTAATTTTGTTGTTCATCATCATCATCATATAAACCGAAAGGCGCCCACTGCTAGACAAAAGACAATATCTACAATTTATACAAGTTTCCAGACAAAGTTTGTAGACAGCGCCCATGTTGCGTCTTCTGGATCGTGGTCGCCAGTCGAGAATCTTTCTGTCCCAATAGCCGTCGGCTCTACGAGCTATGTGGCCTGCCCGCTGCCACTTCAGCTTGGTAATTTTTCGGGCTATGTCGGTTACTGTATAATATTCTTCCTTATCACGCTTATGTTGTTCCTGTTGCCGGCTGTCTTGGTCCTGCAGCAACGCCTACAATGCATATTGGTCAGGAACCACTGTTGTTGGAGTACTTATCGTATGGGCAGTGGTTACCCTATTGTCAGAGTTCTTCAAGCCAAGCAAGTAGGCCTCTGAAATGGCTTACAACTGTTGTCTAAATACTACAACCGGGAACGACAGCTTAACGTGCCCTCCGAAGCACGGATACACTCAAAAATTCAACCACTTTGGTGGTCACCCATCTATGGACTGACCGCGAATCTAGTTGCTTAACCTCATCGATTACATACGGACTGGTGCGAGCATCTAGCTATGTGTGATCATTAAGTATAGATATATGTTTATAATATGTTTTAACATGTCACAGGGTGCGGTCACTGCAAAAGCACTAAGCCGGAGTTTGTGAGAGCCGCTGAGAAGTTTGCCGATGAACTGATGGTGGCGTTCGGGGCAGTCGATTGTACTGCCCACCAGGATCTATGCGCCAACTATGACGTTAAAGGATATCCAACCATCAAGTACTTTAGCTACTTTGATAAAGCGGTGCTTGATTACACGAGCGGGAGAAAGGTAATTAGTTGATTATAGATATTTTTTACCCTAGTATGTATAGAGTACTAGCTGTGCCCCGCGGTTTTACCCGCGTTAAACTTTATAAAATATGGACTATGTGTTATCCTAACTATAAAAATTAGCCTATGTTCTTTCTCAGGGTCTAGACCCATCTGTATACCAAATTTCATTCAAATCCGTTCAGTAGTTTTGGCGTGAAAGAGTAACAGACAGACAGAGTTACTTTCGCATTTATAATATTAGTTAGGATAGTATAGTGATATAACGACATTAAATGAAAAATCGATCCCCACCAGTTAATCAACAGTATTTAAAATCATCAAACTCGGCATAGCACCAAAATTCTAAAGTCATATCGTTCCCCACCAGTTAATCAACAGTATTTTAAATCATCAAACTTGGTATATCACCAAAATTCTAAAGTCATATTTTTCAAATAATTTTCTAAACTAATCTAAAACGAATTTGTCTTTTCTTCTTACTGAATTGTTTTAAATTGCTAAACAAGCAGTTCACCTTGGCTACGGACACACATACGTGAGTAGTGGGCGGGTCGACTGATTCAACACTACCATTATAATATATTCTTTTACTTACTACGTTACTTTATTAGGACGTATTAATAAATTGGTTTTTAAAATACGGATATTAAATACTTCTCGCTTTATTGAAAAGGCCAAACTAATTTCTATGTGTGATGCTCTTTTGTCAGTCTGTTCGACTAGAGTCGTGTTCTGTTTCACAATGTTTCAATTTCGGTGGGGTTTTTTGATTTAGACTTGTGTTTTGATGCAAATAATTTAATAAAATCGTAATATTTGATACTATTGAAAAGGAATTTGATGAACTTTTTGATCGTTTAACTGAACCGCGCATAAATCCAATACCGCTCTTGCTATATGGAGACGTTGGATAAGATAGATTTAAGAATACGATTAGCCATTATCGTCAGTTAATTATAATCAAAAGTAAGAAAAACATCACCTAAACACCGCAATAAACAAAATGCATTTGTTGATTTGACGTTTATTTATTTGACATTTGTTCGTTTGTTTCACGCAAAAAAATCTATTTATGTTTTTTTTTGTTTCATAAAACAATAGTTAGAAGATAAATTTGAAAATATTTATGCAAACCTGAAAATACTAACTATAAATAGCTACCTGGCAAATAAATTTAATGGGAAGATGATGGTGAAACGCAATGTATTTTATCCAGAACTTATATCTGTCTGTTTATTTATTTGTTAGTTAGCTATCCGACACTTAACTAGTACATTGTAAAACAGACCCTTAATCAACTTGCTAGGCTATGGTTATTGTATTACTGAGCACATCACTTACGTATTGCTTTTGACCCCCAACTCTCCCCCCCCCCTCCATACCGCCATGAGCTTCTTACACCTTTACTCGCACACAAGCACACAACGTCAAATTATAATAACTACATGTATTTCCTTAAGTAAACACACTTCCCCAATCCCCTTTTAGCTGCAAAGGTAAACCTAAATAAACAAAGGCCAACCTTACAGTAAAAAACTATCTTTCATTTGTCATGTAAAAACTTGTGAATTTAATTACAGGAGGCAGACTTCGTGGCATTCATCCACAGTCACATGAACGTGCAACAGGCGCCACAGAAGACGGAGAAGCCTAAAACCGCACAAGAGGCGGGTTTCGGCATTAATGTTGTGATTGCATCAGACAGTGACTTCGAAACGCACATCGCATCACCAACACCTACATTTGTTATGTTCTACGCGATATGTAAGTCTATCTTCTGTTTATTTTCTTTTTTTTTAACGAAATGAGGTACATTTCGTTAAAAAAATAAGAAAATAGTTTGTAATTCAATATACTATGAACTGGTAATTAGAAGTTACGTAGTCGTAGTATTGTCATGGTATAATATGATTATTATTAATTCCAATTACCTCGTCCGCATACTTACGATAGCACTTAATTCGCCCCTGTCGCAAAATTCTTAGCTGCCATATCTTACCCAGAAGATATGGCAGCTACGAATTTTGCGATAATAATCATATTATACCATGGCAATACATTAAGTTGTCTATATTAAGAAAAGAAAAATGTTTTTATTGAACACAGTGAAATGAATTTAGTACAGACGCCAGCACATCAAGCTACCCCAGCTTGATGTGCTGGCGTCTGTACCAAATTCTGTAAAATTACCCAATTGAAAGTGAACCTTATGCTTATGTGATAAGGTTGAAAATCTATAAAAGAAATTTGACAGATTGGGGTAGCTGGATGTGCTGGCGTCTGTACAAATCTATATTACAAATAGGAGCTGTCAGAACTTTTTATAATCTAACTTGTCACGATTAGCTACAACTCTTTAAACAGATTATTATACTAACTGTGCCATCTGAATACCAGAATATTATGTTGGTTGGAAAAATTGATGAATTCGGTAAGAAAAGTGATTTCCATCACATAAATACCAAGATTAAACACAAGTTTAACTAACTATACTAAACAATCTAACTTTTTTAAATTATCTGATACAAAATATTACGTTACTTTATTTGTAGTAATTCTGTTTACGTGGTTTCTGAATTTTATATATTTAGGTGTATTTTGTGTGTACAAGTGATGTAGGAAATATAATATTAATACCCTGGGACATTATTTACACACGGCCATCTGATCCCAAACTAAACAGAGCTTCTACTATGGAAACCAGATAACTGATATACTATATATACTAATGTTCTTTTGTAAATACATACTTATGTAGATGTCTGTTTGTCCTGGGTATAATTATCTAATTACACCCAGACTCAGGACAAACAGACATGTTCATGCACACAAATATCTGTTCCGGGTGGGAATCGAACCCACGACCTGCGGCGTGAAAGGCAGCGTCTCTCGCGTCATCTACCAACCATGCCAACAGGCCCGTCGTTGTATATATATAAGTGATATACAAGCGACGTAAGAAAAGTTGTGTATGTAAATAAATAATATTGAGTTAGCTTTACCGCACTGTATCAACTTAGCCGCATTTAAACCTTTATAGAGAACACACTGATTTAATAATTTAGTTCTCCCTAACTGAGGTGATCCACCTCAGTTAGACCGGTAAAACAATTTATAGCGACCACCGGCATTCACACATGGTCTGCTTTAATATCCACATTCTCCCAAACGTGACAAAATAGGATAACTAACGTAGTTAACTAAAGATTTACTAAAACTAGAAGGTTTGCACTGCTTCACCGGATAAAAGATGAGAGTGGAAGCAAAAGCCGACTACCAAATGAGACTGACTACAAGCTAAAAGATACAACTATCACATCAAATTTTAATTAATCTAATGCCATACGTTCTCGTTGGTATTATTACACGGGGATTATGAGACAACTATTCACGGCAGAAAAGCGATAGTGGGATTTATGCAATTCCCACTATTACATTAACACTACAAACTTTGCAACGCCTTGAAATTATTGCAGAGCAATGAAACGCAATCTTGTAAGACTACGCTTTTTAAATCTTAAATCTATTATGTTTTTTTCAATTTAAGCCTTAATCTTATACCTAATTTCTAATATAACAAAACTGTAGACGTAAACCTACTACTTACCTTATTATACTAATGAGTAATATATTATACAAACATTAGGTTCTTTTTATAAAGGGTGGTTAAACTTGAAGGGCCGATGTGGAACGTGAACCACGCCATACTAACCAACGCGTTAAAGTTATTCAGGCCTATTATGAAAATGGGCGCTCAAAACAAAATGCATAGTGTATTTTTGAGGCACATTTTCACCTCAGTGGATTCGTCAATAAGCAGAATTGCCGCATTTGGGCGAATGAGAATCCAAGAGTGATTAGGAACCAATGCATCCACAAAGAGTGACTGCTTGGTGCGGTTTATAGGCTGGTGGCATCATCGGAAAAATAAGGCCTGTCAGGCAGATACTGTGAATGTTGTTCGCTATCGTGAGATGATAACAAACTTTCTATGGCCCGAATTGGAAGATATGGATGTGGACGATATGTGATTTGAACAGGACGGTGCCACTTGCCACACAGATAACGAAACAATGGCTCTTTTGTGTGGAAAATTTGAAGGCCGAATAATCTCACGCCGCGGCGATGTCAATTGGCCACCAAGATCTTGTGATTTGATACTTGTTTATTTGGGGTTATTTGAAAGAAAAGGTGTACGTCGATAACCCAGCAACAATTCAAGAGTTAAAGGATGAGATAATTCGGCACATTAACGACATTGAACCTCAAATATGCCTCAGCGTCATCAAAAATTTGGACCATCGGATGGAGTGGCGGTCATGTGGCCAAAATTTTGTTCTATACCTAATTGAGTCATACCAATATGTCATAATAAAAAGAAATGGTAATAGTTTCTGTTTTATTCAAAATGAACATCGGCCCTTGAAATTTAACCACCCTTTATTTAATTTGTTCCGATGCCATCGCCAAATTCAATGAGTGAAATGTTGAATGCAATGAACGGAATTACCGAACGTTCTCTCGCATGTCCCGCTCATCGCGATATTGATCTATGACTGACCTGACTATTTTACCCATTCTCTTGGTTATTTGTTTATATACTTACCATGTATATGCCCTACTTATATCGTCAAATAAATAAAATTCCTTCGTTATAATGAAATTATTTATTTTTTGTGTTTTATGGTATTATTCGCAATGCAAAGCGTCGATCTAATCTCCATTTGAGAAATTAATCCCATTTTTGAGAAATTGAATTAATTAGTTAATTTGGTGAAAGACGAGAGTCGGGGCCATTGGCTCGTTACCATAATTTAAAATTTACAAATGGCCTCAGTTTCACTGAGAGCCGATTGTCTACAAATGTGTGATTTTCGCATAATTGGGAGACCAATTAACCTTGTCAACAATCTGTGTCCACATTAAAATAAGATAACTTATAGACAATGTAGATAATACATCAAGGTCAAACAAATTATTTTTAATATAAGAAATTATACAATGTTTTTACTAATTTAATTAGCAAATGACCATCACTTATTTTTATGCACGGTTTTAACGTATATATTATAAAATTAAAACAAAAAGAAGAATTAACAAATACCAAATGTCGACGTATTATGTTCTGAAGATGCGGTTAGGTTCTGGAATAAAGTCAGTACGAAACAACAGAATTAAAAGTACTTTGACGCAACACAATTGCTATGGAGTGCGTAGTCAGTTACTAGTCTGTGGACTGTGTAGAAATTTGACGCAACACAATTTCTATGGACTGCGTAGTCACTAGTCAGTCATTGGTGTCTGTATTGTGTAGAAACCTTAATTTTTGAATGCTGATTTCGATGGACATGTAATTGGTGCATGCGTAAAGGCATACTGTAAAGTACTTTTGGATTTAAAACCTGGGCTTAGGACGGTTACTGACAGTTTTTAGGCACGTAATATGCAACTCTCGCTCTATGCTAATATGCGAAGATGCGGGCCGCTCATCCGATTGAGGTTCGGAGGGAGAGATTCTCTCTTTATTGTTTTCGGGAGTGGGTCTTCTCATTTCCCACGACACGGTATTTTTCGCTGGAGGACTCAATCCAATTGACGTAGTCAGGAGGCTCGGAGCATTAGTTCCGGTGTTTTGGGTGGGGGTCATTCGGCGGTGTGATGACCTCGTAATAAAATATGGGTTACTTTTTTATAAATTCATTTTAATATCATTTCGTCCTTTTCTAATAAAGAAGATACTTTTAATCGAGGCTGACGCTTAACCAAAAAGACTTAAAACCTTGACGGGCCGGTTGTACTTGGTAAATACTTGCCTTTCACGCCGCGGGTCATGGGTTCGATCCCCACCCAAGACAGATATTTGTATGCAAGAACATGTCTGTTTGTCATGTTTGGGTGTAATGTATTTACAAAAGAAAAGTAGTATATGTAATATATCAGTTATTTGGTTTCCATAGTACAAGCTCTGCTTAGTTTGGGATGGCCGTGTGTGAATAATGCCCCGGAATATTATTATTTGTTTGTACATACATCAGCTTTACCTCTTCCCAAGCCCCCAAGCCCAAGTTTTCATGCGAAATTATCGTCGATACATTCTGTACTTATAAGAATATTTTACCATTATCAGGGTGCGGGCACTGTTCAACAGTGAAGCCGACGTTTAGCCGTTTGGCGACATCACTCAAGGAAGAGAACAGTCCAGTCCGAGCGGTTGCGATTGACGCATCTGAAAACGCTAAAGTAGCAGATCTAGCCGGCATACAAACACTGCCCACCTTCAAAATATATAGCAATGGGAAATACCTCGCCGACTATGAGGGTGATAGATCATTCGAAGATATGATCAAGTTCACCAAATCGTACGCAAAGGTGAAGGAGGAATTGTGATCTTAGTGAATATCGCCTCAACAAGTCATATCATTTAATGTTCTATAGTATCATTATGTATTATTATATAGCCTTGCATTTATATCATAGTTTATAAGTACGACCAGGGCCTATAAGTCAAATTAAATAGATAGTTTAAAAAACCAAAAAACACGCTTTTAGCTCGCACTAAAAATTACGCCATCTTGTACGTCCGCCATATTGGATTTAAGTCACGTGACTATTTTTTTCGTATTCCTGACAGCAAACTCTTTCATTTGATATCCATTTCATAGGGGTGGATTTCAAACGGATTTTTTCCTAATCGGAGACCAAGAAGTGGGTCAAATTGAGATTCCAAGATTTTCTTACATACATAGTTACAAGTGAAGCTAATAAAAGCATGTTAAAAATATCAGTTTTACACCAAAATGGTGATCGGTTTAGTTGTAATTTCCATCGTTGCTGTACAATAGAAGTCCCTGGCCGTACTCTGTATCCAGAATAGTATTGTTATCAATATGCCTTAGATATAACAGTAATTATCTTGCTCAAAATATAATGTTGCTTTGATTGTGTAGTTGCCAATAGCATTGTGAATGGTCTACTGTTAAGTAGATGGTTCAACTTTTACTTTGGTCCTGTCCTCAATATTTCCGAAAATATGATTAAAGTTTCTAAAACGAAAATTAAGGCTTTACAGCATCATTAAGGTTATAATTTTTGTACATAAATAACTAAAAACCGTTCAATTTGTCTTAGATTTTGGCGGCTGTCTGAAAGTCTTTATGAACGATATTTCACAGTATACCCATAATGAAATTTTAAGTACTATTGGCATGTTAATTAATTTTTGATATAGCTTTGAACCCTTATGAAATCGTTGGTTAAAATTATAATGTCATTATTAAATTTTATTTGTAGATATTGTATATTACAATTAAATATTTAAGGCCGCGCAAACTGACGTCGTGGCACTGCCAAGGATTTTAATTTTATCCTTATTTCAATGAACTTAGAATTCATATTACTTTATTTCGATACTATTATACAGCGGCACGTCGTAGCATGCATAAGGTTTGAAACTGAAGCGGCGGTGACTGGCGAATGACGATGCCATGACGTGACGCGGCATGCCGCATCATACCAAAGCATTCCGTCAGTCTTTTAGTGATTCTATTATAAGATTAATATTTCCGACAACCGCTAAAATTTAACAGACAAGGCATAGGGGAGAGCCAGTCATACATATCGACGGCTAAAGTGTTGAAGGGCGTAAAGGAAAGCCCCGAGGTTTTACCCGCGTTAAACTTTATAATAATTCAGGGTGTCAGCTAACTCCATACCAAATTTTATTAAAATTGCTTCGGCCGTTTAGACGTGATGAAGTAAAAAACATACACACTCCCAAACTTTCACCTATATAATATTAGTGTGATGTGATATGTTCATAAACATTTATAAAGCTATTCTTTTGGAGGAAACGATAAATTATATGAATTCTAGAGCTGCTTAAAGTGGACTGAATGGCGTAGTTTCCGACAAATAGGTATTTTAAGGAGTGTATTGTTCTTTAAGCCCTTTAATATTTTAACCATGAATGTACAATAAACAGTGGTGAATGAATGAATGGGTACAATATTAATTCAGTACAAATTCGCCAATTATATTTTGATGTTAAAGCCAGCAGGACAAACAAAAGTTAAACTAACCAGCCACATATTATAAGTTCAGTATCGTATAAGACTAACAAAACATTGACAATACATCTATAGAAAATGTACGTAGTAATGATTGTGTTAAATTTATTTATGTACGTTATACATTGTTATATAAAGCATTGTAAGCTAAAGTTGAGTTAGTTGCTAATATTATATATACTTAAAAGACTAACGAAAACATATTCTAATGTAATACTAGTTAAATGTTATATTGACTCTATAGTATGAGTTATTTTTATATGCAGTTCTATGAAGTAGATGACTTCTAGGTCAATATTTAATGTTGCATAATGTTTAACTGACACAAAATAGAGCATAGAAATGTTGAAATACTCAGTACTTAACTATATTTAGTATATAATGTATTATGTTATTACTTTATCTATTTTGGTAGTTTTTTACTTGCAGCTCTGCAAGGGTTTATAGTCTGTGAGCCATGGTGGGATATTTTAATAATAATGTATAATGGATAGG
This sequence comes from Pseudoips prasinana, assembly GCA_951640165.1. Taxonomy (NCBI): domain Eukaryota; kingdom Metazoa; phylum Arthropoda; class Insecta; order Lepidoptera; family Nolidae; genus Pseudoips; species Pseudoips prasinana. The sequence continues at coordinate 19,243,114 of OX621234.1, read as the reverse complement.
GGTTAATTTAGCTGTGTGAAAACTTTAGCCTACTAGTGAAAATCTGCATAACAATTAAGGTTTCGAATCTGCAAACCAATGCAATTGTACGTACATATATTGTTTGCGTACTTATGGGTCAGTTAAAGACTTATATGATTTGATAGTTTATACCCTGTTTAGAATGACATATAAAGATTTTAAAACGAACCATTTTTGTGTTGGATAGTCTCTACCATGGCTCAACAGTGTTAACCCTTGGCTATCGTATATACCGTAAAATTTTAATCAACCCCGTCTAACGTGTTTTATCTTTATAAGAGCTGGGCTTCCTACTATACCTAAATCTATGAACGTTAAGGCGTATTTCGAGATATTAATTATGAGTACTGTTTTGTCGCAACTCGGAAAATTAAAGCCTACTTTATTCGTAAGCTGTTGTACAGCGTCTGCACATTTTCTGATTTTTGTTCCTTTTTTATCGCACTATTTGTTACTGAAGTTCTTGAAAGTCTTGTAAGCTTTTATTGTAGTATTCTACTAACAATAGCAGTCCTCGGCATTTTCGGGGCTTCTGGTTTAACTAGCATGCTGAGACTCGTCCAGTGTGTCAATTATTATTTATCTGGCCCTAAATCATCAATATTGTTCAGCTCTCATCTAGCTTTGTGATGAAATTTCTAATGTAGGTAGCTAATTATCACCCGATAAGTGTACACTGATAATATGTTTACATTTGAGTTAAGCTGAATCGGTTTTCATAACAGTCTTTGTTTACGTCAAACTATATTGGGTTAAATCAAATTAATTTTACTTGGGCGTTTATCACATTAAAAGCCGAAATGAATACATTAAAAGATTGTTGCAGCGTACGGAAAATGGCTTATTGCTGCCCCGAGTAGGTATTAGTTATTTCCTCTAAAATCACAAGTGTTGCCATTCCGCCAAGAACCATTTCCGTCTCTATCGAAGTTTAAAACTTATGGCCAGTAAATTCTATTTTCAAATATCTTTTGGACGAATACATTCCCCTAATAAGAAACAAATTTTTACTCTAAAAAGTTGGGATGTATTAAATATAATTAATAAAGAATGGGATGTAATCGCTTTTCTTTATAGATTTGTGATGAACAAGGTGCTTTGAGCTTCCGTTATAGGCGAACAATTATGTTATAAGTTTGTAGTTGTCAGAATATGGTTTTACGTGGTCTTGTCACCAACGTTGTTATACTGTTGCTAGTATTTTGTACACTGTTAATATTCTCCGCGCCAAAGTGAGAGCCACCATATCCACGATTCGGTCAAAAGAGTTAAACATTTTTTAGTTTAAACGAGTTTTAACATTCTTAAAACATAATATTAGTACTTTACACAAAATACTAATCTTTATATATACTCAATCAGCGCATGATGGTATATAGGCGTGACAATGATAATATACTTATCGAACTGATTTAGAACGGTAACACAGTGGTCCACACAACATGCGTATAATTTTCTTTACTTGTAATATTAACATTCCGATTTCAGCAAACGTATTTTATACAATAGTCCGAATTCGGTCTGAAGGAACATAATACTACTATTTCTTTATATATGAATTCTTTATTTACTCTTGTTACATCACACGGTTTATAAGTGTGGCAAGTTTTATGTAAAATATTTACGAAGGATAATTAACTCATTGAATTGAACTAGAATAGTAACGCAGTGGAACATGAGTCTTCTCGATACGCCTATAATTTGCTTTCGTATTTCGGGGTCTTACGTACAACACTGGGTTACTCTTCTGAACTTATTTCACAAAAACATTATTCATTATCTAGCAACTTAACAAGATCCTTTAGTTTAATGGGTAGATTCGTAATTATTATACATTAATTTCGTTACACGTTATATACATTTTTACAATTTATAGATGTTATATATTTAATTATCCATTTATATACTTTAATTATATAGATCACTTTATTTTTTAATAGTTTACAAATAAAAATGTTTTAATAGTAAGGGCTTAAATCTTGCAGTTTTATTTAAGCTGATGTTTAGCTAAAATTATTTTAATGCTAAAATAAGTTCCGCTCTTACGTAATTTGATAAGTTATTAGAATATTAGTAGAGTAACTATTTTAATAATCAATAAATAAAATAAAAATGATGCAATATTTTAACAGCTTGTGCTAAATCATAGCGCCGTTATTACTAATCACATGACATTTGAGTGTTATTTATAATTAATGTTAAGAATAAATAATATATTTAAGATGCCAGCCCCAACTACAGAAGTTCTGTGTTCTTTATTATATTTAATTCAAACGTGTAAGCCTAAAGATAAGGTTCTATATTATTGTTAACATTACAGCGAACGAATTTTTTTAGTGAGGCGGTAGACAGTCTCATGCGATTAGGTCACGTGTGACAGATTTAAAGTCCGTTTCGTGGCAGATCATATGGCAAAATGACATAAGACCTGACGCGAAACTGACTTTAATTCTACTAATTTAAGAACTATTAAAGTAAATCGTAATCCGTAAACTAGTTTAAATACTTACCCATGCATAGCAATGTCAATCTAAGCTTTACCGTGGTACTGTCCCGGATGCGCATTACCAGTTTTTAAACTGCACTTTTGCATATGGTCGTTTATATTGTCATCATATGAAATACTATTGTATTTCTGCCTACCCCTCTTTAAAGTAGGCCGAGTATGTATGTCATCAAGTGTCATAACATTGCTGTAAAATTGAAGTTACTCCACAGTAACCCACGTTGATATCATGATAATGTACAGACGCCAGCACATCAAGCTACCTCAATCTGTCAAATTTCCCCAATAAAAAGTGAACCTTATGCTCATGTGATAAAGTTGAAAATCTATAAAAGAAATTTGACAGATTGGAGTAGCTGGATGTGCTGGTGTCTGCACCGTATACAGCTTTTTAAAGAATTGGTGTTCATTGACCACATTGGTTCTAGATGGCCATAATTGGACCACAGTAAACATAAATAAAACATATACTTACATCGATTTTTAAGTTTAATATATGTGAGCGTTTTTTTTAATTTAGCTTACCTCTTAACGATTCTGATTACATAATCTAGATGGTGCAGACATGTACCTTAATTGAATAGCAGTTACTTCATTTAGTCGTTTATCTAGATAAAAATACTAAAAACAATTTTCGAAATCGACAATCTAATGTGAACTATAATGTAGCTATGTCGACCTGTCGCATTTAGTTCATCATATTTTTTGTACAACTGTGAAAGTGGATAATGTTTTTGTGTGCTATGATGAACGTGAAGTAATCAATTATGTACTACGTGATTTAAAATATCTTGACCCACAAAATACGTTTTTATAAGCTTGATATTGAACTTGTTGGCTAGCATGGTGCACAATGTTATATTTTGGGTATTATATATGTACAGGTGAGCATAATGGACACTGACACCACGAGTAGCTAATTTGTTTTAATGTTTTTTCATTACATTGAAGTTGAGAAGTAAACAACTAATATATTGAATGACTGGTGAGTCACTTAGGCACTTTCAGTTTTTTTGCGATATTCGATTTTGATATTAAGCACCTATGCAAGCAATCTGACTATAAATGAGTCGCCGCCAAAAAAGTACATTTTTGTATATCTCGTTGCTTCAGGGGACATGACATATTAAGATGTCGCTAATGGTCCTGAAACATCGTCAGAGTCATGGGCAGTTAGAACAATTTATGAGTCACAGTGATATGAATAAATAAATTGGATGAATATAGCTACAGATAATTATAAAAATAATAAGACAACAAATATAGTAATTAAAAATACCAAAAACAAAAATTAGTCTCTTTATATAAAATCTTATAGATTGTTTTACCTGTAAATCATAATTGTTTCGAATTGTTTATTAAATATTAATTACTTTACATTTATCCGTTAAACCTTGTATAGCATGCTCATATAACTAGCCACCAAGTTCAATGGGAATAGGTCAAGGTAGGCTTTAAACCATGAGTCATAGTGAACGTAACATGTGACACAGTCCCATTATGTCACAGGGCTTCCAAGTTCAACGATATGGTCAATATGCTTAGACATAGAGGGGGGCCGCAAGACGTGGCATGGGATTCTTTTGGAATTATCGTTATTATAATGTATATCACGCTGTTATCACGGATACAAAAGTCGTACATTCCAGGACTATTGGAAAAAAAATAATGTCATAGTGACATATTTTTTTTCTTTTGTATCTGTGATGACACAATTTTGGGCGCGAGTTTATTAGGCGAGCGTCTGTCAAACCGAATAGTACCAAGAGTTGACTCATACTTGTATAGGGATGATATATTGATAGCGATCTGACTTTTGACACCAATGTATACAAGATAAACTCCCTAAATTAGCAGTTGTATTCTATGGCGGTATACCACGTCCCATTTGAAGCAAGCAGATAGGTACGGCATGCAGGTGAGGTTCACTTAAGTTACTCAGTTAAATATAACTAAAGCCAGTGCTCTAGTTATATTGGACAAAGAGGACGTATTCTCTATGGGTTAAGAGAAACTTACTAGATACTAAGAGAGGTAGGGCACAGCGTTCATTCGCTCAAAGAGCAGCCTGGCTGGGGCAGTAGCTCCACTTTACAGAATACATTCCTTAATAATAACATTAATAACTTTAATGTTGTGTTTCTGTGTGTGAGTAAGGTCGCCAGAGCTCATCGGGATGGGGGGAAGGGTCAGAAACACTAATTGTTTGCTGACTCTTTTAAAGGCCGGCAACGCACCCGCGTCTCCTATAGTGTTGCGAGTGTACATGGGCGGCGGTGATCACTTACCATCAGGTGACCCACTTGCTCGTTTGTCGCCCTCTGATATAAACAAAGCTAGCTTGTCAAAATCATGTCGGGACAGTTTTCATATTAATTCGATATCTCGATAGTTGAGTACTAATAAATTATTATTTATGTGGGTATAGGTTATTTATGTGGGATCGGGAGCCGCTGATAAAGGATCACACCCTTCTGATATAATGGCACAATATCAGTCAAGAAAGCCTTTGCTTTTATGGGACGAACAGTTGGAACAAATGTTCTTAATGACGTCTTAGGCCTCCTAAGCACTATACGGTTAGGCGGAATGCGGTCAGCCGTCAACAATCAATATTGCTGACCGGCTGCCGCATCAAATTTTGAATTACAACTACTTTTTCGTACAAATATCTGATAACAGTCAGCCGCACGGCTGGCCGCATTTGGCTAGCTGTACAGTACGTAGGAGGTTAGTTAGTTCACGTACTTATGTTATGCCATTTATTATATATTGTTTACTGTAAACAAATGTATGTGTAATGTATTAAGTTGATGTAAGTTTAATTGTTTTATCAATTTGCAGACTTGATATTTCGAAGATCATTGATGAATTTGAGAAGACTTGAGCCGAACTATACGTTGATTGTGTAATAAAATAATTTCTTTTGCATTAATTAAAACACTAACATCTCAAATTGATTTGTTTTTTATTGTTACCCTTTCGAGTCTAAATGCTCGAAGTGTTACCTATTACCTTAGCCAACTCGAGGCAGTTTTTGTAGAAGATAGATGAAGCAATTCTGAATGGTTCTCAAATCCCACAGGATTGTTGACATCGTTTCAACAATACCCATACCTAGAGTTTGAAGAACATTCTACAGACGCCAGCACATCAGCTACCCCAATCTCTCAAATAGATTTTCAACGCTTAATCATAAGGTTCACTTTCAATTGGGGAAATTTGACAGATTGGGGTAGCTCCATGTGCTGGCGTCTGTACATTCTAGGGCTATTGAAGGAATAGCCGTGCAAAGAGACCGCTTTAGCAGGTGAAGTGGTGAAGACTTGCTATTAACCCGTATAGTGCAACCCAGAGAACTGGGTCAATACTTCTACTACTAGAGATCACGCACAACGAGTGAAGGTATAGGAATAATATCCAAAAATTGACGATTGCTCCACCTACACCGCCCCGTCACCCAGTCTAGGCACCGCTAAGCAAGCCCATCAACTCTTGAATGGAAAATGATCGGGCCGCTTTGCTCTCTCTCTTTCAACTCTCTATTTGACTAACCTTTCTTTCTAAACCGTTCTTTGATGGTGAATAGGTACGTGCGCTCTGTATGGATATGCCCACTCAAAGCTACTGTATACCTACAGCTATTTCTCGCCATAATAAATTGACACAACAAAGATGACCTTTTAATAGTATTGTTTCAAAGATATGTAAAGGTATCGTAATTAGCTGACTTAGTGTTGCATGAAATTGGAGACATTAAAATCACAAATTAAGTCTTAGTAAGAAAATAGCTTCAAATAACAAATTACCTAATCGAGCGCAATTCTGTATAAACAAAGGCAATGAATTATTGGCTTATTTCAGATTAGGCATATTGATGCAAAATTGGCTTTAATTTAGGGAACATCCTCTTAAAATACACTACCTACGTGCGCTTGATATGGACGTGTCTGAGTGGGATCTGGTCACTACCACCCACGTCACATGTAAACGGGTTGATTAATTGCCATTCGATCGGCAGCAATAGCATAAAATAACAGCCTGATAGATTTTATCTTATCTTATAGCCATAGGAAAGTTTATTAACTAAAATGAAGAAAGGCCAAGAATATGTTCAACTGTAGGAAAGTAGAACAAACAAAATATTGCTGTAGTAGCACTGTGTATGTTGCGGGACGCGCACCGACAGGCATTAGAAAAATGGCGCGAGCGGCTTGAATTGCCTCGCGTCAACGCTCTGTCGCATTTCGCTGTGGTCCTGCCATGGTTTGACGCATGGCTGCTCCGGAAACGGGGCTGGGAGCTTATTCCCAGCGCGAGAGAGTATGCGGCGCCCGGCTGGCTTCTCTCCGGCTGTGCGCCGCCCCGGGGATCGTTGTCAGTTGGAGGAGGGGAATTCCACTCGACTTGTATAAGATATCCCGGGAAGAGGTAGTCTGCTGTAGCTCAGGTTGCCTAAACACGCTTGTGCGTGCTGAGGAGGAGGCATTCATGCCCTCTCCACTCCCCCGGTGAGAGTCTCGCTGAGGCTGCCATCTGGTGTGATCGTTCACGAGTTACCAGAGCCCCCGCTACAAGCACTGTTGATAACAGCGCCATCTGTTTAAATTCATACGAACTGTTACGAGAAATAGTTGCTCAAGTCTTCACAATGTACTTTTTCATACATACCGATTCGGACAATGGTCCTATTAGAAAAAATAATATGTAATTCAAAAGTAATGTATGTTGCATGCCCAGTACTTTGTGCTATGTTATTATCAAACACTATGTGCAAAAAACCCTAATAGAAGTGCTAAATTCAAAACACTGTACAAATTTTCCTAAATGTCTTGTTTGACTTGAACATTTCTACCTTCGATACGTGCAAAATCCTTGTATTTACCGTACAGCCGTGCGTCGTCAAGTACTGTCCATAAAGTAAGTATAGCTAACTTTATGGTACAGTCCAACATTGAGGCCTTATAGTCATTTACGCTTGACACGGTTGCTTATACCGACTCGATTTTTGGGACATTCGGTATTGACTTCGAGTCGTGTCGTGTTTGTAAAGTCGAACAAGGCTGCTTACTACGCATTGAGACAATAATAAGCGAGTCCAAAAGTTGTATAGAAACTTTACTGTTAAGGAATATTTATTTAGGCAATTTTATGATAATTATGTTATAGAAAATATTTGGAAAAGAAGAGAAATATCTCCAACTAGCTACTCTATCGATTACGAAATCAGGGTCGTACCACCGATCAGATGTCTGTATGTGTGACCAAGATCATTGTGGGATCTTTCTTATAGGTATTACACTCGTTTCCATAACGTCTACTAGATGGCGCATACATAATCTTTATATAGTTAGCTATATAATATTTACATAATTATTATTGTCGGAAAATTATAGGGAATTTAACATGAGAAAACAGTTTGTTCTTAAAAGATTCACTGAAAATAATTAAACAAAGCTGTAAGGCAAGTGCACCTATTTAGATATAAACAAAATAATAAACCGGCCAAGTGCGAGTTGGACTCGCGCACGATGGGTTCCTATAAAAATGAGCAAAACATTCACGTTTGTTGTATAGGAGCCCCCTTAACTATTTATTTTACTTATTTTGTTTTTAGTATTTGTTGTTTAGCGGTACCATCTGTGAAAATTTCAACTGTCTAAACATCACGGTTCATGAGATACAGCCTGGTGACAGACGACAGACAGACAGCGAAGTCTTAGTAATAGGGTCCCGTTTTACCCTTTGGGTACGGAACCCTAAAAATGCTAGTGTAAACCTATCTATTAAATATAATAAACTCCTCCATATAACAAGAAATATTATTATTCGTCAATAATAGAAGTAGGTATACCTAAGTAGATAGGTAATTGGAAGAATGTAAGAGTAGAAACAACAGCGATCTAATGTTTATTTGGGTGCAGTGCGGGGTGAACGACCTTTGCACTATATCTGTGTAGGTCGGTGCAACGTCGCCATGGTTACATACCCCGCCAGCGCAGCGGTGCCACGCAGCTCACGTTGTTGATTGTTATATAATTTATAGGGGTCCGTAAATAAATTTAAAACGAGGAAACTTCATTTTAATTTATTTATTTGGGTACCCAGCAATTGTTTACTTACACCAATATTGTTTGCGGTAAAAATAAAAGCCGTTTCAAAAAAAAAAAAATGAAGCACACACATTCACATTATCAGCCTGATATCGTCCACTGCTGGCCTCTCCCAAAGTTAACTATAATTCCTTCCCCAAAAATGCCATTTGGAGGGGTTTGCCGTAGTCATCACCCTTGGCATGCGATTTGGCGGTCGCAGTTAGATTGTAGCCAGTAGGTACCTACACAGGTGAAGCTGCTGCGCGACAACCTACTGTACCCTCATCATCATCATTTGTCCCCACTAATATGCTAGTGGGTGTGGTTTCCGCACTTAGTCCTGATGTGGACCATTGTACGTGAGCCATGGCAGCCTTCATTCCATCCAGCCCACCTCCCTCCAGAAGCATATCAGGTCTCCTAAACTTCTCAGGGCTTGCGTAAGAGTTCCTGGTGATCCCAGGGTTTCCTTCCGGATTTTTGTAATGCCTGTGCACTCGAGTAGCACGTGCGCGACCTACTGTACCCTTTCATCCCCTTTTCTTTTACGATACCCACAGGATGGTATGGGGCGGCCCTAATACACGGATTGTAAATAAGTAGTTGGTAATAGTAAAAATTGTGTATTATACCTAGCACTTTTATCTTGACTCTTGTATAAAAACATACCTACTTGGGAAAATATAGGTCTATAATATGCGAAGATAATATAACATGCATGCAACATCAACTATCTAGCAGAAATAGTAATAAGACCTGGGCGTCCCCCTAGACAGTCGCACTCGCACCTATAGTGGATGTAAAAACCATTAAACTGTACAGCTATTGAGGTATCAGTTTTTCTTAGTTCCCAAGTAATATCTCGGACAATGTCACACAGATCATCCTAGCCCCAAACTAAGCAAAGCTTGTACTATGGGTACCAGGCGACGATAAAGTAACATATATAAAATTTAGCTTTTATATTGTAACGAAAGAATAACCATAATTTATTAAAGTTGAGGGGTGACTGGTAGGGGTTAGCAACTGTCATAAGTGTCCGGCAATGGGTGACGAGATTTCTAAAGTTATGCTAAAGAAAATATCAAAAAATTGAGTTCATACTTATATTATCATAGTTTAACGAAGTTTAGTTAATATTTTATACACCTTTGCTATCTGTTATCGGCCATAGAAAGCATTAAATATCGGAAGGAAATTAAGCATAGGTATACCAATAATACGCTGGTAAAAGGAGAAAATATGGTTTTATAAAATGGGCAAAACTGTGAACTGACATCACATTGAAATATAAAATTTTACAATAGCACAAGAATTTTGAATATAAAGTGTTCAAAAAGGTTCGATTCGTAACAGTACCTAACCATAACCCAAACTCCACATTCGCTGGTTGTTCTTACCTTTATAGGGGACATGCACAGAAAACTTTCAGCTTATATAAAATAAAATAACGAAGATCTGGCTGTCGTGGACTCTTGGGTTATAGTTTGTTTCCTATGACTGCACGTAGCAACGGCTCGCCGTTTCGTGTCGCGGTTGCGAGTCCCGCGCCGGACAACTATTTGTGTGACCCGTAAATAGTTGTTCTGAGTCTGGATCTACGTTGTGTCCGCCTATTATATGTTTGTAAAGTACCCCGCGTCACAGGGATTAGATTCCCTAATCCGGGCGTTATCTTTTTATTAATCTTTTTATGAAGTGTAGTCTATCAGAAGTCGATTTGCTGCCGTGTTCAATCAATATAAATGTTAAAAGGACGTACCAATAGAGATTTTTATACAAATGAATAAAGAATTTCGTTATATTTTAAAACTAAAAGTTTAAAATGTACATATTTGTACACTTTTAATGGAGTTTGAATCTTTCTTACACAGCATCATTATACAAAAATAATATTTAGACGCAAAATTTTCCGTTTGCTGACAGAAGCAGTAGAATGAAATCCCGCAGATTTCGTTCTCGGGCTTCTGTGAGCAAACGGAAAATGTTCATTTCCAGAATATTATGCAAAATAAGAAGTGTATATAATTGGGATGTTTACTGAATCAGCGTTCTCTAGTGTAGTGACTCGACTATTAGTTTAAACAATATCCTTGTTAATTACATAGGTAGTTGCCGATCGGCCTAACCTCTGGCTGCTCCAACCTCAAACCCGTCCTTATGACGTCAATTTTCCTATGAAAAAGATTCTATTGTTTTCAGGTTTAACATTTTGTATTTTTGAGTATCAATATGCTTGTAAATATAAGTACTTACATACTCGTACAAGTAAGATTATTTCCTGCATATCGGATGTCAATAGTTTTAGTGAACTGTGTTATGTAAAAGCTTAAAACCAGTTTCTCGACGTAAACAACTTAAAACAAATCCATGGATGTTATGCAACTATTTTTATGTGAGTGCCATTCATTAATGGGCGCTGCTGGTCTATAGTCATAATACATCAAATGCGTTTATTTAATTAACAGGAATATCAATTATTTTTAATTAGTAAATATTTCTTTGTTAGGATCTATCAAATCAACATGGTACTAAGCATAATGGGCATGAGGATTCCTTTCTTTTACTTAAATAATTCCAAATAAGAAAATATATAGTCTAGTAAATATATGGCAGCAAATATATAGTCTAGTATAACTTACTTATAGTATTAAGAACGCTGTGATGATTAATTATTGTTGATCGAAGTAACAACGTCAAAAATCAGTCTGTTGGGCGCATTATGTGGTGCTTGACAATTAGACTTACAGCCCAAATTAGACTCAGTCTCATATTCAACGACTATCCACTGACGTACGGACGGATTCCTACGCACCTCGTATTGCGTCAAAAATACCTATCGAGTTTACACGACCAAGCACAGATAATTAAAAATAAAAGGTTTACCTATATGCGCTATCTTTTCTAAACAACATCGAATCGACTTCAACATATGTTTATAACCGATAAATATACTACTACACAAAAATCATTTTGCATCGAAATGAAAAAAAATATCAAAATGTTTCCCAACCAACGACGAAAATCGCATAACACAAAGCTATGCTATGTTAATCTGACTTGGCAAAAAATAAAAACCTTTAAGTCATATTGATAGCCATTACCATACCATTTGACGTGATTTAAAATTAAAGGCTTGCAGCGCAATTACTTCGACAATATAATATGTAAGTAATCATAACGATAATTTTAAAAGTTAAATATTTTGATGTAAGGAACTTTCTGTTTGTAAGCAGTACTACTTTATTCTGTAATAATAGCTATAACATCTATCCCACGACCACACCCATGAAAATATGAAAAATGTGTAAATTTTCCTCAATTTACTGTTATGACGACTTTCTTCTTACTAGCTTGGGTTTTTTTCACAAGATTTTAAGCAATCTTGTCCAATTAATTACGGAAAAATATTGGTCCCTCTTGTTAAAGAATATATTTTTAAATGTCTGTAAAGTTGAATTTATTTTATATAACACCATTGATCCCAAAGCGTGATTTAATTACTTTGGGTCCGAAGAAAAATACAATGTCGCAGAATTGAATAGTATTCTATTAACTCTATTTTAACACGTACAAACGCCAGCACATCCAGCTACCCCAATCTGTCAAATTTCTTTATAGATATTCAACGTTATCACATAAGCATAAGGTTCACTTGCAATTGGGGAAATTTGACAGATTGGGGTAGCTTGATGTGCTGGCGTCTGTACAAACTCTAAACGTAGGTAAGTAAATTGGAAGTTGACAAAATCAAATTTGTAGTAACACGTAAATTTGATTTTGTCAAAATCTTGAGCAGCTGATTTTATTGTCAGCTAAATGCCTACATCAGCGCGCCAAACAGATTCTGGTTAATGGAACCTGTCCGAGCTCTTACATTGCAGCGTTTCCTTATTTCCTGATTCGAAGTAAACAAGTGCGGTGTCCGCTACTTTCTACTTTGTCTCAAAGCTACCAGCTACTTTGCTAGCCGCTAGTTGAACTGGGGGCCGACCCGAATAGAAATTGGAAAAAGTTGTTTTTGAAAAATAACATACGGACTTCAAAAAAAAAAATAGTTTCAGCTGTAAATTATAAAATTTCAAACAATAATCAAAATCAGCTCACGGACGCGCGGACTCCGATTACATGGTAAATTCTCACCTTGTTGGTAAGGGCCATTTTTTTTTCTGCGCATTGTAAATTCAAGTAGTCTGTAAAGTCCAGCCGAAAAATGGGATGGGTTCGAATGAAATGAAATAAAATGACGTAAACTAAGAAATAGTGATCATTTAAAATTTAATTACTGCGGCAATTGACTATAATTGATTATTTGCTAGTTTAATTATTTGTTCCGCGGTTTTTTAGTAGCTTGATGGGCCTTTAAGTGGAGTTCTTCACATGCGACAGGTAGATGGCATACAGACTTTTGCTTAAGTTATATTATACAGCCTCGACCTAATTTATAGAAATGTTTTCAAGAGGCTATTGGTGTTGGAAAGTGTTAAAGTTTCACTCCCATTATCGGCGACCAATCATGAATATACCCGATTGTACAGTTATGAGTTTATTTATGAACCTAAAAAGAAGCAATATTATATTTTAATTTTACTTATATTATTCAGCTTTAGGTCAGCCAGAGTAAAGAATACATATCTACCGGGATATGTTTTCGTTTGTTATGTATAGTTTCTGGTTTCTCTGTGCGTTGTACTAACCCAAACCATTTCGATATAGTGCTGTGTATGCCCTAGCTGCCCCTAAGAAAATGTGTAAATGAGACCATGTTATGAGCAACACTTTAAATTTAAGAAAACTGCCATCATAACGCTGAAAAGTATAATAGTTATATTTTACATATATGTATGCTAATTAGCGAGATTTAGCGGGACAGCCGACCTAGAGCCTTCCTGTTATGTAGGTCGAAAGCGTGCGACGAGGTGGCCATACAGAGGGCACGTTACATAAAAAGTGCACTTGGAATCTTTCCTCTCTAAAAATAAAAAGTGAACGCTCAGACGTAATAGTATACATACCCATATATATTCTGTTATGAGTAGGTACATTCCATGCGCTGGTGGATAGATTGCTGACTTGATAGTATCTCTGTTACGTAGGTAATACGGGCGGTTTTCGTATTGCAAATGTATCTACTGATCTGGCGTTAACTGTACGAATACACTTGAAATCATCGTGTATAATTTGCCAAGAGCTGATCATAAAGCACACGATAGTAAGAGTGAATCGCTTACTCACGTTTTGTAAGATAGTTACTTGGTCGGAGTATTAATGTTACTCATTTGTAGGTTTTTTCTTCTCAGCTAGTTCAATGACATGAACCGCAAATGTTTACAGGTCAGGTTGTGGTGGTCATAACAAATGTTTTTTGTCTTAGATTTTTTGCATACTTCTTCGCTACTTACTTATCGTTTTGGCAGTGGTTACCCTAGTGTCAGAGTTGTTCAAGCCGCCCAGTATCTGAAATGGCTTAACGACTGTCAAATGACTACAACAGGGAACGTTAGCTTAACGTGCCGTCTGAAGCACGGAGAGGCTCAGAAATTGAATCACTTTGGTGGTCACCCATTTATGGACTAACCGCGAGCCTAGATGCTTAACCTCGCTGATCACTTACGGACCGGTGAGAGCTTCTAGCTATGTGCTTAGGTAACCATATAATATTCACAGATTCATGAACATAGTTATGAATTCAACTAAGATTCAAGACAGCCGTTTCCCTTCGTTCCCCTTATTTCATCGGATTACTAGGCGTCGGGAAGGGCTCGACCGCTTTAAACTGGAACTGGAACTGAAGCTACGCGCGAAGAGCACCCAAATTTACGTAAATTATGTAAGTACGATGTGTTACTGTGTCAGTGTGGTGGTAAAGTAATCAGTTAGTTAAAGTTTATTGTCGTGCAGTTTTTATTCATAAGCAATATTTGGAGCTCCATGAACATATTAGTTATTAATAATGTAGCCGTATAAAAGTACGCATTACACTGAGAATATCAAAATGTGTGCGCACCTCTAACTTTAAGTCACTACATCATGAGGATACCAGGAAGCCACATAGTTCTCTAAAATGTTGATCATGGCATGTAATATCTGTCAACTAAGCCATGGCACCAGGAGCTTTATACCAAATGATAGGTATGAGGGGTTCGAACCTGAAACGCGAACGCGCCGAGCTAGGCTAATACCCTATCCATTGCGCTACACTGACTCTCAATTATAGTAAAGACAATGATATTATAAGACTATATATATTACATTGCTGTGTGGTGACGGCCTAAGAATATCACCACCCCCTCTCATCCCGTGGGGGGACGTAAAAGTCGTCCCGAGGGAATATATACCAGAGAACGGGCAGCAGCGTTCTCCTGAGTACCATGTCCACCTTACTGCGATCGCCAACCCGTCTGCCAAGCGTGGCGATTATGGCAAATCCCCTCAAATGATGGACACAACCAAACCGCGGCCCCCAGTCCCCGGCAGCCCTGCTATTCCCAGCCGTGGTAACAGCCGTGGTTACGGCAGGGCAGGGGGTGCTAAGAATCCCCGGCAGATTCCGCGTTACCAACACCGACGACCTCTGGCCCTGGCAACATATAACACACGTACACTGCGGTCCGACGAGAAGATAACCGAACTGGAGCAAGAATTGAGCAGGTTACATTGGGACATTGTAGGATTATCTGAAGTCCGAAGAGAGGGGGAGGACTCGATAATACTGAAATCCGGAAACCTGCTTTATTACCGGGAGGGTGACCAAATATCCCAAGGTGGTGTCGGGTTCATAGTCCACAAGTCCCTCGTGAACAACCTAGTGAAAATCGAGAGTGTGTCGACGAGGGTTGCGTACCTTATACTCAGAATCACCAAGCGGTATTCGTTGAAGGTTATACAGGTATACGCACCCACTTCGACACACTCCGACGATGAAGTCGAGGTTATGTATGAGGACATATCCAAAGCCATACATACCTCTAACTCCTATTTCACTGTGGTCATGGGGGACTTTAACGCGAAGCTGGGCAAACGATTCGGTAATGAGCTGAGAGTGGGGCAATTTGGAACTGGTGACCGGAACCCCCGGGGCCAAATGTTGGCCGACTTCATGGAGAAGGAGGGACTCTTTATGATGAATTCCTTCTTCAGGAAGCCGGATCACCGCAAATGGACCTGGGTGAGCCCCGATGGTAAAACTAAAAATGAGATAGACTTTATCTTGTCGACGAGACGACAGATGTTCAATGATGTCTCCGTGATCAATGCGGTTAAAACCGGGAGCGATCACAGACTGGTCAGAGGCTCATTGAACCTTAATGTCAAACTCCAGAGGTCCCGACTGATAAAGTCTACGCTCCGACCTTTACCTATCCACGTCCAAAACCCCGAACCATTTCAGCTCGAACTGCAAAATCGTTTCGAATGCCTAGCAGACTGCGAGGAAGTGGACTCATACTATGACAGGCTCGTAGAAGCTGTCCATACGGCTGGGTCTAAGGTCTTCAAGGCCCGCCGTACAAACAGAACTAAAAAGATCTCTGACTTTACCCTGCAACTTATGGGAGATAGACGGAAAATGGTTCTGACATCCTCAGATGATGCTACCAGATATCGGCAGCTCAACAGACAGATCTCAAAGTCTTTGACTCGCGACACGCGGCAATTTAATACAATTAGTATTAAAGAGGCCATTGAGCGGGACAAAGGCTCCAAAGTGTTCGCAAGAGCTCTGTCTGTTGGACAGAGCCAACTGACGAAGCTGAAGACTGAGGATGGTAGAATCGTCACGTCTAAACCTAAGTTGCTGGGAGAGATCGAGAAGTTCTACGGACAGTTATATACGACAACACAGCCACCTGTCAAAAGTCATGCCTCGGATCCCAGAGCACGACTAACCCGACATTACACCGAAGACATCCCGGACATCAGCCTGTACGAGATTAGAATGGCTCTCAAACAACTCAAGAACAACAAGGCGCCTGGTGATGATGGAGTTACAGCAGAGCTTCTGAAGGCGGGTGGTACGCCAATCCTACGGGCCCTTCAAGTTATTTAACTCTGTCATACTAGATGGTCAAACACCACAAGCATGGCACAGAAGTGAATGGTGGTCTTCTTCAAAAAGGGCGACAAAACCCTATTGAAGAACTATAGACCCATCACACTGCTGAGCCATGTTTACAAGTTGTTTTCGAGGGTCGTTACGAACCGTCTCGCGCGCAGGTTTGACGACTTCCAGCCTCCCGAACAAGCCGGTTTCCGAAAAGGCTTTAGCACCATAGACCACATACATACGCTGCGACAAGTTATACAGAAGACCGAAGAGTATAACAAGCCACTGTGCTTAGCGTTTGTGGACTATGAGAAAGCCTTTGATTCTATCGAAACATGGGCCGTGCTGAGGTCTCTCATAAGGTGCCAAATTGACTACCGGTATATTGAGGTGATAAAGTGTTTGTATGAAAACGCCACTATGTCAGTGCGACTCCAGGGCCAGATCTCGAAACCTATCCACTTGCAGCGAGGCGTGAGACAGGGAGATGTTATATCTCCGAAACTGTTCACCACTGCATTGGAAGACGTCTTCGAGCTGCTGGACTGGAAAGGCTTTGGCATCAATGTCAATGGCGAGTACATCACTCACCTTCGATTTGCTGATGATATAGTAGTCATGGCTGAGACCATGGAAGACCTCGATACAATGCTCGATGACCTCAGCAGAGTCTCTCAACAAGTGGGTCTGAAAATGAACATGGATAAGACGAAAATCATGTCAAACGTCCATGTTGCACCCACTCAATTGAAAGTTGGTGACTCTGCACTCGAAGTTGTAGAGAACTATATTTACCTAGGACAGACCATCCAACTAGGTAGGTCCAACTTCGAGAAGGAGGTCAATCGTAGAATTCAACTCGGATGGGCAGCGTTCGGGAAGCTACGTAACATCTTCTCGTCCAAAATACCGCAGTGTCTCAAGTCGAAAGTCTTCGACCAGTGTGTGTTGCCAGTGATGACATACGGAACAGAGACGTGGTCGCTCACTATGGGCCTTATTAGAAGGCTCAAGGTCACCCAAAGAGCAATGGAGAGGGCTATGCTCGGAGTTTCCCTGCGGGATCGCATCAGAAATGTCGAAATCCGCAGGCGAACCAAAGTCACCGACGTAGCCCGAAGAATTGCCAAGCTGAAGTGGCAGTGGGCAGGGCACATTGCTCGTAGAGCCGACGGCCGTTGGGGCAGAAAGGTTCTCGAGTGGCGACCACGAACCGGAAGACGCAGCGTGGGCAGGCCCCCTACAAGATGGACCGATGATCTTGTGCGGGTCGCTGGAAAATGCTGGATGCGAATAGCACAAGACCGGCAATTGTGGAGATCTTTGGGGGAGGCCTTTGTCCAGCAGTGGACGTCTTTCGGCTGATATGATGATGATGATGATATATATTACATAGGCTAAAACAAATAATAAATATGGTGAGGCACTCACAGACAGTTAATCTCACCGGTCCGGTCAAGTTATTGATGGGGCTAAGTAGATTTTTTGATTTTATTTATGCAGGGGGAATGCCTACGTATACCACCCGCAAAAAGTATCTGCGGGTGGGTATGTCGGCCTCGCTCCGTCTAAACCTAAACTGCCGTGGACTTCTCTTGGCACCTGATGGGAGTAGCCTCGGGAACGCCGGTTTGTTGCTCCGGTGCCCCCGTTTTGTGCCACGTACCCTAGTGGGGCTTTGGGTTGCCCTCTCCTATTGCCGACTCCTGCCAGTCCGGCACAGCGAATACGCCACACTGTTAATATATAAAATAAACGGAAGACGCAGCGTGGGTAGGCCCCCTACAAGATGGACCGATGATCTTGTGCGGGTCGCTGGAAATCGCTGGATGCGGATAGCGCAAGACCGGCAATTGTGGAGATCTTTGCCCAGCAGTGGACGTCTTTCGGCTGATATGATGATGATATTGCTATAATATTTGTTCTTTCATTCCCTGAGAATCCTATAGAGGTGGATAATGAAATTATATAAGTTTTATGTGACCTTCACACACTTACACGATTGTATGGGTGGGCCTGATGATGGACTTTGTAGACTGTTCCTGGGGGGCTACCGCCTTATTCGCCGATAATCGTGATCGGTGTTCAAATAAATGATGATTTAAAATTACTAAATCATTCATTCAATCGGCTTCACGAAGGCCGATCACGATCACGATGTTCGGCGAATTATGTGGTACGATACCCATGCCGGGTTATGCTAGATGTATCGAGTTTGGGCTTGTTGTTACTGTTTTGTTAAGATTAAACGGTGGGAAAAAGCCAGTAAAACACTGCAAGAACTTGTACCTACTATAAGATGCTGTAAGTGTGTAGGCTAGCTTTTGCTTATATGAGTCCGTTGGCCCCTTTCTCTCTGGGAACAGCACCGACGCTTTGTACCTATATTGTTTTTTTTTTTTTTTTTTTTTTTTTTTTTTATAATTTCCTCCCCTTAAGGAGGGGCATGTGTTTCTCTTGACGTGGTCAAGAACCATAGTTTACCACTCCGTATTGTCTAGGTTTGTCAGTTTTGTTGGTCGGCAGTATAGGTACTTAATGTTGTTTTGTTCTGTGATATATTTATTCAAAAATTCCTTCATTTCTTGCTCTCCTTCTGCAATTCGTATTTATTATCATAATAGATACTCTTACAGCTGTTCTCTTAATGCATTCGTGTCTTACTCCAATTTAAATTTAGGTTTTAAGTTATTAGGTTTATAATTTGGAAAAATGATTATATGTTATTAAAAGTGGACTGAATTTATTTATTTTTACTAATTATAATTTTTAAGAAATTTAAGCTGTATTTAAAATATATTTTTCTATGTTTTTTGTGATTGATAACTTTGTGTACGTTTTCAGCGTTGACCGGGAAGCCAATTTCCTGCTCCATGTCGTGTCCTTGTGGGCCATTGATGGGACCTATATTGTTAGGTAACGGTCCTTGGTTCACTGTACAATGTACTGTCGGTTTTTTTTATTAAGAAACCAGTAGTGTGTCACCTAATGGTAAGGGATGACAACTGCCCATGGACTCTCCAGAGGAGGTTGCCGGTCTTTAATAGAGTCAGCAAACAAGTGTTCTTGACCCTTCCCCCCATCACAAAGAAGTCTGGTAAACGTACTCACATACAGAAACACAACATTAAGTTCATTCATATTCATATCTTTATTTGCATTTAAGTTATTTATGTTATTACTAAAGAAAGTCTACTGTAAGGTGGAGGTACTTTCCCAGTCGGGCTACTCTTTGAGCGAATGAAGGCTGTGCCCTACCTCTCTCTTGGTTAAGAAGAAACAAATTTAGGTGTTATGATATGTTTGTGGCTAGATGTAAATCCTCACAAGATACGGTTAATAACGTTAGTTCTGGCTTCTGTAGATTTCGTCAGAAATTTAAATATATCGGCGTTACGAAGATAACCTCTTGACCGAGTTGTATGGAATATAAAAATATACGATTACGATTGTGAAGGCGGATTCCTATAATAACATCGCAACGTGGGTACCGTCCGCGGTCCCAGCTGAAGCCATATCATAATTTGACTTCACTTACATAACAATCAGATGAATTGATGTTAAAGGTGCTGAGAAGTAATTATTTCTTATTGTGTAAAATTTGGAAATTACATCATTGCCAGCATATCTTCGCCGCTTCAGTATACTTTGTACCAAATCATGTATCATTTGTCTTATCTAGCATTCAAAAGCAAATGCGTTGTTAATAGCTTAGAAGCAGAACGTTTAAATACTACGGGAAAATTTATGTTGAAACATGTATATTTATAAGAAAACTTTGTTTCTAATATTTTTAGCTTCAGTTTAATCAAGGAAAGTTTAACGAAATACTATTCTCTTCACATAGTCCAGTTATTTAAGCTGTAATTAGGTAACAATCTCGGATTTCGAAATACCCAGCTGTAAGTTTGTAAATTCTTGTATATTGACACTCTAAAAGTTGTCTCAAAACGGTATGGTAGAGTGTCCACAACTATTAAATTTCAAGGTCAAAGGTCACAAATACATTTTTTTTTGTATCTCATTTCTCCTATATCTCATTTCCTATGGGTTTTTTTGCTATTTGTATTCATTATCAATATTGTAGAATACAAAATTCTTTACAAATTTTGATATGTAGGTCTATTTGTTTCAGCATATGTAGGTTTTGAGACAACTTTTAGGGTGTCAATATACAAGTATTTACAGACTTACAGCTGGGTATCTTCAATTCCGAGGAGAACTTATTATAATGACTGGACTAACAGTAGTTTGTCTCCTATACAGTAGTACAATTGGAGTCGTACTGGTTCCAGGTTACATAAAATGTACTTTACAGACATACCTCGTTATAAGTATGGGAGCGTGCCCCTGGAACGTGTGGCCTGAACAAAAGCGGGCTCTCAGGACAATTGTAGTATTCGACTCCACAGAAGGCCAGCTGATCTTCAAGTGACTTCTTGCAAATATTATTATACGTTACAGTTAAATACACTCTTATGATACTATACACCCGAATCAACTTACACCCATAACACGCACTCTTGCTTAGTCATCTTAAATGTCCTGGATCCCACAGTATACAAAAAGTTATCGGAGGCCGATAAGTCAGCTAGCTCTCCTATTCAAGTTAAGTTTAAATAATGTCTTAAGCGATTACTTACTTATGAAGCAAACCTTTTATAATTATAACTAATTTGTGAATTCTAAATGATTGATTAAATTTAGTTTGTAAACGTTCCTTGAAATTTCATTTCATTATATATTAATCCTATTCTATCAATTATTACCAGTACTGACAAGTCAACGGTCTAGGAAATAAATGAATCATTTTAATTGATTTAATTAGGAACTAGCGTCTAATTCACTTACAAAATCCTTACACTCAATAAATAATATTTATAATTTATTTAAAAACTTCATATAAGTACATAAATGTACAGAGACGGACTTAATGCTAAAGACATTTTCTACCAATTAAACTTTGGGTGATGCAAATAAAACTATAGCAAGCGCACAATAAAGCAAGTTAAGAAAACATTTTCTTTAAATTGTTATTATTATATTTCATAAATTGCTATAGGAGATATGACTTATTAAGGAAAGTTCCTATCCCAATTGGGTACATTCACCTTAATTCCTTCTTCCTTCCTTATTAATACCGGATCGGATACAAAAGGAATTTGTGTCAGTGTAATTCACTTGTAATTTATATTTTTTTATAAAAGTACATATACAGAATTGGTGAGACCTTCCATACTAGGCTAGAAAAATATGTGGAAATATAGGATTCAGATAAAACTAGACTATTTACTAAATTTAAACAATTAAAGAATTACATATTAGATCGATTGATGAAACTTTCATGATAAAACATTATAGGAAAAAGTAAGAAATTAGGGGAAGACCGGGCAAAGCGAACACCCCGGGCATAGCGAATAGTCCCCACTACATCTAAACTATTCGTTTGACATCAACCACGGGCCCATAGAAACGTTCGGGCATCTTATCTCAATGAGCGGCAAACACGTAAGCGAGAGGCCATGTCGCGCGTTGGCTGCAGAACGGCAAATTGTGGTTACGTAACATTATTTTCGAAATTTAAAGTAATTGTAATTTATTATATTTTGCGTGTTATTTGCTTATCACCCTTGAGAGTACTTATGTTTCATTACGTGTCAAAGTGCGCTAATAATATGTATTTAACAGAGAATAGTAACCAATCGTTTTAGTGTAATTTGACTTAACTTTAGAAATGGCTGTATTGGGCAAAGTGAATAGGGCAAAGTGGATATGTTTTTACACTTTGCCTGAGTTTATTATTGAGTTACAGTATAACAAAGCTCATATTTTATTGCAGATGGTGAATAATTATAAAAAAAAACTAATCAAGGTTCTTGAGAAGAAATCGTCATGCAGACCGCTATAAAGTCCGGAGAATTGGTGAAGGGTACAATAGGAAAGTGGTAATGTTACTGCAAAACTTGGCAGATTCCGACCTGTTTTTAGTGAGGTTACCTATATAGATATATTCTGTGTATTTTGGTTTGCGGTGAAATATATATTGAAGCAGATGAGCAGCCAGTTGAACCTGTCACAGCTGGTGTCAAGAAACATGTACTGCTTTTGAAGGCATTGGTGATCATATTTCAAGTGGCAACTGCCAGTAATAATCTTTAAGCTATTTCCTATAAATTAATGTTATGTTTCTTTAAGTTTATCATATTTAATTAATAAGGTTAACTTTAGTTTTATGTAATTAGAAGGTATTTATTCACTTTGCCCAAGTACCATATCCACTTTACCCGGGCATCAGGGCAAAGCGAATACTAGCACACCTTTTTGAATTCTTGTTTTAGATCCTAATTGTAAGACATTTAAGGTTATTTGATTATAATATATGTAAAATCAATTAATAAAGACTGATTTGATACATTAATTTTGTTTCTATAACTTATACTTTTTATTATGATAAAGTCTAGAATATCTTAAGGTATCCACTTTGCCCGGTCTTCCCCTGCTGTAAAGGATCATATCAAACTTACAATCGATCTTTTTGAATTTTGTGTGAGGTATATGTAAAAAGTTGTTTACCATTAATGCTAATCTAAGACTTTGTAACGGTAAAAACAAATTATAAATACAAAGAAATAATAAAAAAGCTTCACATAAAGGAAAGTACATCTATATAAATACTATACATGAAATAGAAATAGAAATAGAAATATTTATTTGTCAATGTAGGTAAATTTTACATATAGGTGTTACATTGGTTATAATAGGTCGCTACATTGTACCCACAGGCATACAAATTTTAATAACTTATTGTACATAATCTTAATCTAATTAATAACTACAATCATTAATATCAATATAATATCATTGAAATAATATCTATGGCACTCTTTTCATATATCTATGACAAATACCATGATATATTAAAATGATCCACTTGCAGCGAGGCGTGAGACAGGGAGATGTTATATCTCCGAAACTGTTCACCGCTGCATTGGAAGACGTCTTCAAGCTTCTGGACTGGAAAGGCTTTGGCATCAATGTCAATGGCGAGTACATCACTCACCTTCGATTTGCCGATGATATCGTAGTCATGGCTGAGACCATGGAAGACCTCGGTACAATGCTCGATGACCTCAGCAGAGTCTCTCAACAAGTGGGTCTGAAAATGAACATGGATAAGACGAAAATCATCTCAAACGTCCATGTTGCACCCACTCAATTGAAAGTTGGTGACTCTGCACTCGAAGTTGTAGAGAATTATATTTACCTAGGACAGCCCATCCAACTAGGTAGGTCCAACTTCGAGAAGGAGGTCAATCGTAGAATCCAACTCGGCTGGGCAGCGTTCGGGAAGCTACGTAACATCTTCTCGACCAAAATACCGCAGTGTCTCAAGTCGAAAGTCTTCGACCAGTGTGTGTTGCCAGTAATGACATACGGAACAGAGACGTGGTCGCTCACTATGGGCCTTATTATAAGGCTCAAGGTCACCCAAAGAGCAATGGAGAGGGCTATGCTCGGAGTTTCCCTGCGGGATCGCATCAGAAATGCCGAAATCCGCAGGCGAACCAAAGTCACCGACATAGCCCGAAGAATTGCCAAGTTGAAGTGGCAGTGGGCAGGGCACATAGCTCGTAGAGCCGACGGCCGCTGGGGCAGAAAGGTTCTCGAGTGGCGACCACGAACCGGAAGACGCAGCGTGGGCAGGCCCCCTACAAGATGGACCGATGATCTTGTGCGGGTCGCTGGAAAATGCTGGATGCGAATAGCACAAGACCGGCAATTGTGGAGATCTTTGGGGGAGGCCTTTGTCCAGCAGTGGACGTCTTTTGGCTGATATGATGATTAAAATGATCATTACTATCATACAATTACTTCAGACAAATATAACAGGTTTGAATGTCATCCAATAAGGGTGCCAGATGCTACATCGTGAAAACTATGAACATCATACTACGATTGCCAACTAGTCTGCCAAGCGTAGCGATTATGGCATTTCCCCCTATCTTTGGCGGACGCTCTTGTCCAACATTGCACAATTTTAAAGAATTAATTGGTATCTATCTAGAATCCCAGATATTTGATGAAATATTAAATACTAGCTGTGCCCCGCGGTTTTACCCGCGTTAAACTTTATACATTATATGTGTGCCTATTCTACTCGTATTATATGTTCAGGTTGTCAGCTAACTCCGTACCAAATTTTGTCAAAATCGTTCCAGCCGTTTAGACGTGTAGAAGTAACAAACATACACACTCACACACTCACAAACGTTCAACTTTATTATATAAGTGTGATATCTAGATTCGGTTGATGTGTATATATAGGTATACCAGATTCTTATTGCTTCTACAATAGTTATGCAATATATTTTACGCCTCGTTGTCCATTGAACAGGTAAAGTGACGAAATGTCAACAAATATTACTGCAACATACACTTTTGGTCCATTAAACCCTGTGTGACCTTTGAATAAGTCAAGAGCTTTTAAGAATTCGGCACTGTCATGTAACATTCAGGAAATAAGACTGATTAAGTTAATGTGAGACAGAAACAACGGTTATGCCGATACTGTGCTGTCTGCTGGCATTTATATATACCTTAACGGTGTAATCTTATTTTTATGTATTAAAATATAAATATAATATATATATGTAAATATATTTTAATAAAGACTTAAATCCGTAATTCTTATAGGAGCTCTTAGCCCAAACAAATTTAAAAATTCATCCCTTCCGTAAAAACATAACATTTATGTGGAATCGTCATTTTTGTACCCTACCGCGCAGTGCCTGATTTGGCAGATACTGAAAAACACTACCAGAAAACTTAGTAGGAAAATCCTTTTTTTAAATAAAACTTACTTAATATTAATTGCATGTTGTTTATGTGTATTGAGGTAGAACAAATTTGTAATATACCCTGCTTCACAATTTAACTTTAATAATTCTTTTAAGCTTATTCGTAGACAATTGTCGAATATCCTAATTGTCCTATAAAAGATTTGCTTATTATGTGGTGACGGGTAGTATGTAACATAAGATTATTTTTGATATTTATATCGCCTTTTACTGAATTTTATGCACATATAGTAGGTTTTCATACATATATACTGAGATCTTAGAGGCACTCGGGCCAAGATTATAGATAACTCATTGCTCCCACAGGTCTGAAATCTATCAGTAAGGTTCAGTACCCAGGTGCGCGGTTAGTTCAAGATGAGTAACCGTAAATGTGGTTTAATTTCTGAACAGTTCTATGGTTCGGCACGTCAAGCTCGAAAGAGCTGGCTGGACTGGACTGACAACAAATGCTAAGTCAAGTCAGCAACTTACTGGGTGGCTTAACCCATTCTGGCACTAACTTTACCACTACCTACGTTAAAACATACCTTAATCTTTTCCAATGACAAGAACCGACTTCAAAGCGTCACCGTCAATTCGTATGTTCATAGCGAATTATTTTAAACGTCTGCCACTAGAATCAAAACTGTATTAACTCAAAAGGCTAAACGTATCGCTAAATAGCCATCAATATTAAAGTAGGTTTAAAAAATCTAACTTCCATTTGAGCGTTAACAGAAACAAATACAGGCAAACAAACGTCGTAAAAAATCCCCAAACTTATAAAATTTCCTCCCTTCCTAACACTGAAATTATTCCTAGTTTGCCATCGAATCCTCTTTACGGATGCCGTCGCAGGGGATACGACGGGTAGCCATATTAGTCCAAGAGCTGGTACTCATTTTTGGTTAGGTATTTGAGGCATGCTGAAAACTTGTCCTATAGCTCTTCAGACACACCCCAACACGGAACTGCAGACCTGGCTGGCGGGTAGCGGGTCTAAACCAACCCCTAAATTTTTGAATTTTGTTTTATGAAAAAAATGTATTTGAGGCAAGCTGAAATTTTGATTATTGTAGTTTAATGTTTATACAATACATAAATAACATTCAAGTTGCCTCAATACATTTTTTCGATTTGTTTGCAAAATATTTTTGCACACGCCTGGCAATGCTAAAGACCCGACAGAATCGCCTGTCTTTATTTTTGTATTGCATAAACATTAAACTACAACATATCAAAATTTCAGCTTGCCTCAAATACATTATTAGGTTAAAAAAAAAATTCTAAAATTTAGAGGTTGGTTTAGACCCGCTACCCGCCTGCCAGGTCTGCAGTTCCGTGTTGGGGTGTCTGAAGAGTTATAGGACAAGTTTTCAGCTTGCCTCAAATACCTACCCAAAAATGCGTGCCAGCTCTCCTACTATATGGGACTCCCAGCCCAGTGCCATTAACTTATGTAGTTCCTTACGGCATCTATCGTTTTCGGGGCACATGATGCATTTGTACAAGTCCGGACTACGTTTGGCCCACTTGCAAAGCTGGCCTCCCCGGTACGCTCGTGGGTGGACTGATTCTGATTCTGATTCTGGTGGACCGGGGCTACGAAAGGTCCACTCTGAACCAGCGACGGTTGTACGAAGGGAGACGAAGCAAGCCGCCATTGACCCCCAAGGGTATTTAGATACGATTGACCCCACTCCGTGGTAAGATGCCAGCCCAAAAGGCATAAATCTGTGCGATTCACATGTAATATGTGAAGTTCTTACGTAATTATTATGATTCAGGTGGTAATTCGAAAGTATTTCTACAAAAGTTTATTTAGACATCATCATTTCGTCTGGTCAAGAACCATTATGTTATGTAGGTAACTTATTATGAGCTTTGAATATCAACAGATATGTAATTCAATTAATTCTGTGCTATCATGAACGCTTTAATCAAAACCAATTGTTCCGCGTTACGAAATAGGAACACGAAAAAAATAATTTCTCATGTTTTAAAACCACAGTTTAATAAACTTATTTTTGGACGACTTATAATCAAGGTTTATTTTAGGCAATGAAATGTACATAATATGTCTCGGATAGAGGATGGTTAGAGCATATAGTCTAGTGCTTAGACCGTCCCACTGTGGAGCCAGAGGTGTCGGGTTCAATCAGAGTATTGCAAGTTATCTATCTCGTCCTTGAAAATATCGTGAAGAAACCGGCCTGGCTGAGAGTTGTCCAAAAATGATATTGATGGCTTGTGAAGTCGCACCCGCACTAGGTCTCTAGTCCATCACCCTGGGGTGGTGGACTAGAGACCTATGATTACCCATTATGAAAGCAGGCCTTGTCTTGTTATATGACTGCATCATCATCTAATAATTTATTCACCTAAGATCTCACCAATTCATTTATGTGGCTAATATTTCATTTTTACATCGCAAATCTGAAATACCTGTGTATATAAATACTTAATTTAACTGTATATTAATCTAAATAATATGTTACTAAGCAATACCTTCTCATCCTTTGTAGGATAGAACAGTGTCACTAAACAGGATATTGGTCAATGAATTTAAATAAGATTTGACATTATCCCATTTTGGTTATAAAAACAATATCTCTTCCGTTAAAATTTCAAGTGTCGCTCTGCCTGCATTTTTGTCTTCTGTCCATGCTATTGACGGTTTATTTACTAGATAATTTCCTCATCTATCCGTAATGCACCGTTGGTAAGCATGGATGGAGCGTCCGAGTGAGGCGTGTCCAAAACACTCAGTTCGCAGAGACAATGGGACTTATTCAAAATTCACTTTTTATCACCTGGCCTGATGTTAGAGATCGACCTCGTCTCCTTTCCACTAGTGAACGGGAGTCGGGCTACTGGCTGCAAGCAATTCCTTCGACCACAATAGTAACTCTTTTAGATAATAAGACATTCTCAGTTGCTGTAGGCCTTCGTCTGGGCATCTCCAGGACAGCGATCCATAATTGTCACTGTAGGGTTGACGTAGACCGTTTAGGTCACCATGGCGTATCTTGCCGCCGCATTCCAGGGAGGCTTTCACCCCACGCCACGCTTGCCACCGTTCACGTGCCGGATCTCTGTGAGCCTAACGGTATCTCTCGTGACGATGGCAAGAGGCCTGATGGCATGACGTTGATTCCTTGGAGTTGTGGGAGACCACTGGTATGGGACGCAACTTGTGTGGATGCAGTGGCTCCCTACTAGTGGCTACTACTACTATCTTCAAGTAAGTTCAAGATCAGCCGATGATGTAGCGGAGTCTGCTGAGAGCTTCAAACAGAGTAAATATGCTGCCATTATCAAGTGCGTCCATTGCTGGACCAAAGCCCCCCCAGAGATGGGGAGATATACCATTACCGCCACACTTGGCAATCGCAGTTTGATGGTCACAGTTCACAGAAAAACTCTGCTGCCCGTTCTCTGGTAGGTATTCCCTCGATCGATTTTTTCGCCTTGAGATGGGTGATGATATTCTATGCCGTCACCACACAGCACGCTGCCATAGGCGAGGGTTATATGTTTATTCCGTTTGGGGTGGAAACAATGGGTCTTTGGGCACCAGACGCGCGGTTCGGTAGGTATTCGGTACTAACATTAGTATTTTGTGATTTTTAGAGTTAAACTTTGATTAAATATAAATGTATCTATTTAATTATTATTGAACATGCCCAGTTTCAGGTCTACTAGAAGAAATTTCTAACGAAATAAATAGTGCTTTTAGTTATAGTAAATGTGAAATAAAAGTTCTCGAGTGGCGACCACGAACCAGGCCTTGGGGGAGGAGGGCAACTTAAAAGAAGCTTATTAGTGTTTACTAATAAGTTTCTTTAAGTTTTACCATAGTTAAGACCTTATTATGAGTTTTGTGTACTTTATGTTGCAACTCATTCCACCGTCAAGCACTATCTAGAATAATATAATAAAAATAAGTTCATTTTCTCTTATACTCGTACACAAAACTCATAATAAGGTCTTAACTATGGTAAAACTTAAAGAAACTTATTAGTAAACACTAATAAGCTTCTTTTAAGTTGCCCTCCTCCCCCAAGGCCTGGTTCGTGGTCGCCACTCGAGAACTTTTATTTCACATTTACTATAACTAAAAGCACTATTTATTTCGTTAGAAATTTCTTCTAGTATACCTGAAACTGGGCATGTTCAATAATAATTAAATAGATACATTTATATTTAATCAAAGTTTAACTCTAAAAATCACAAAATACTAATGTTAGTACCGAATACCTATATATTAAAAATATGGGTAAAGCCTATATGTCACACGCGCGCACATATATGTATTTCGTTATCTTATATTTTAATTATCGTTATTTTAATTATCATCATGTGACTATGTTTTCTTTTCGATAAGATACTGGAATACTTTGTACTAGAGGTTATCCTAGGAACCAGTAAGGGGATTACATACTTATCTGAATACAGTTAAGAGGAATAAAAACAGCTGCCTATCCGCGTGAGGTTTTGAAGTATTTAGTACTTTTCACTGTTTATAGTGATTGCCTATGGGGTAGTTACCTGGTGAATGTGGGTGGGAAGAAGTCACGATCTCCACGCAGTGCAGTTACGCTACTGATGATTGCTCTACAAAGCTACAAAGTAGAAACTTTACCAGTTTTCACGTTTGCTTTCCAATTCCTTCTACATTTCCTTTATTTATAAACTAGCTGTGCCCCGCGGTTTTACCCGCGTTAAGTTTTATAAATTATCACAGCTCCTACCCCGTAGGTGATAGCGTGATAATATGCAGCCTATATGTTGACCCGACCTCTTATCAATATTCATGCAAAATTTCAATTAAATCCATGCAGTACTTTTTGAGTTTAGCCTGGACACACTGACACAGAGACATAAATTCTAAAAACGATATTTTTGGCTTCGATGTCTATTGTAGATCACGCCTCAAATATCATTTCATTTTTTTTAAATATTCAATGTACAGTTTTGGCTTTCCTACGATTTTATTATATGTATAGATTCGTTGCATGTCCTAAATCACTTGAGGTTCTTTCCGGATTATCTCTGAACCTCAAAGCTTGCTAAAAGCCTTGTCATTTTGCTCCAGTAATGATTCTGGAGTGAAAGTCCGAGTGCGTGTGATCACTCCCTAAAACATTTATTAAATCACCATCCTTTGCTTTTATTGGACATATTTAAGGCACTTACCAAAGTTCTATTAACGTTCCTTTAAATCACTTACGTAGAATAGTTATTGTTGTGGTTGGAAGAGTCCTGCCTGATGTTAAGGACAGATACTATTTTAGATTTAACGACCATATTCAGAACTACGTTTTATTTGTCTTTTCCTACTCCTATTGTATTCTCGCTCCAAACTGAAGCGCGTCCCATTTCAGCCCGAAATCTATAGGGACAAAGTAACTAAGAGTGTAAGATTTAGTAAGTGTTAGATTGATTGATTGTCATATGTATACCCATGTAGACTCGGAGCACAGAATGAAAGTAGTGCCTTAGCCAACAAATTTTGTCTCTCTTCGTGTATAAACTAAGATTTCTATGTTAGTTTATACACAGACATTGTGAGGTGCGTAAATTGGGTCCGCGGCCTCACCGATACTACTGTACTATCCTATGTATTATGACATAGAAAAATAGGTTTAAGTACTGCTACTAAAAAATAATAATATCGTGGGTCAACCAACACCCTGCCACCAGATCGAAGACCAGACAACTAATAAAATACTTAAATATTTCAAAATTCATATATAATGTAGATCAAGTACACCCAGACACTTACCACATGATGTCCTCATCCTCCAAAGATTTGTCCTGGGTGGGGATCGAACTCACGACCTCTGGCTTAGCAGACAGGGTCACTAAGCACTAGACTAACGGGCTAGTTCTTAAAATCTGAGAATATAGCCTGTTTTATCACGCGATGGACTGATGCCTTGTTTTGAGTTTATTAGTCTACCCTGCCGGAAGAATAGGCAGTAATATCTGCTTAGAGTCATATGCTAAACTCGACTGTTGACTGTTGCATTATTCATCATCATCATCATCATAACAGCTGTAAAAAGTCCACTGCTGGACAAAAGCCTCACCCAAGAATTATCTTGGGGATATGCCATAATCGCCACGCTTGGCAGACGGGTTGGCGATTGCAGTATGATGGTAATAACTCAGAGAGACGCTGCTGTCCTCTGGTAGACACTACCTCGGGTTGAGTTCTACGCCCCGCACGGGATGAGATGGGGTGATGATATTCTGTCTGATATTCGCGCGCCGTCACCACACAGCAATTTGCATTATTATATAAAACAAAAATATACTGTTTGTGTGTTCAAGGCGTTGTATGTAAGGAAGGAAGTAGGTAGTCGTGCATTGTCTCTCGTTAATGCTCGTGTGAGAAAAAGTAATAATACTTAGCAAATAATTACCACTATAAACCCTGTCACATTAACAATCACCTCTTATGTAGCTTTCTATTTCATAAGTATCAGGGTGACAGAGATCGAAATTTTATATGCATACTAAATAAAGAATAAATATCTTGGGACAGATAACACACCGTCATCTGATCCCAAACTAGGTAGAACCTGCACAAATAGACAAATACAATAAATACGTACATATAATTTATATTTTACACCAAGATAAATAACGTGATCATAGGACAAAGATTTGTCCTGGGTGGGTTTCGAACCCACGACCTCTGGCTTAGCAGTCAGGGTCACTAATTAATAGGCCAACACGCTAGTGAAAATACACCAAACTGGACAAACCAAACAGCTGCATAACCAAAATGGATTTTTGGTAAAAATCGGCCAGCTTTTTTATTTTATTATATTAACACCCAATGACATAACACTGAGCGGTGAGGCTCAGGCATATCGGGGAATCACTTTAACTAACTATTTTGGATCTCGCATGAAATTTAATCAGAAAGAAAACAAGGTGTTAGAAAAAATTGCTCCACTGCCCTCCAGAGCAAAGCGGGAGACGGAATGATATAACGAAGGCTCAACCTTCCAACCATTGCTCAACGAAATAATAACAAATAAAGAAGCCATCCACAAAATATAGATAGATTTTAAGGTCAAAATTACCTACTACTACGAGATCACCTTTAACTTTTACATATTATTTCTTCAAACGTACCTCACGATAAGTTGGTAAGTCATCTTATATGCTAAAAAATAAAGATATATTTTATCGATACGGACACTACCATGTTGTGAACTTACAAATTGTTATAAAGTTAAATTTATGGTAATGTTTGGTAGACAAGTGTCCTCATGTAAGTGGTGGAGCATGGAATCTAATCTGCTTGGCAACCTGGAGCTGATTTGGCTTACTTTTTATTGAGAAATATAAAATGTGTTCCTCTACAGATTATTATTAAAAGCATTTTAGAGCAATGGAGTTCTATGGACAACCCCCCGTACTGACTAAACTTTTTTGTAGTATAACAATTCCATTACGAGACTTGCATTTTATACATGTAATTTTTTTGTTGGTTTAGGACTTTCACGAAGTCGATCTTCACAAATGACATGTTAAGTATGTGAATTTTTAATTTTGCCTATAAATGGTAAACTTTTGCTCTTCAACCATATATTCCTTCTGCAAACCGACAAGATCCGAGGGAGGGCAGCCGTGGACCAAAACTTAACAGCAAACCAAGGAACAAGAAACAACCCACACCAATTTCCAGACTGAATGTCCACGTATGTGTTTTTCGACTCATTGACTCTCTGCACTAGTAGACTCAACCGCTGAACCACCGGGAAAATCAAGCCTTTAAACCATAAAAACTACAAATTAACTTAACCTATTTTGACGCGGACATTTATGCGCGAAAAATTTTAAATCTATACAAGTTTGCAAAATTCTATTTTTATGAACTTGAAATACTTGATGTCGAGAATTCGACTCGTCTTGTATCTATATTAAATTCGTGCTAGTAAATAGTTTTTAGCTCACCGTAAAGTCGGCTCTCGGATTATGTTTTTTGTAGTTCCATTCAATCAGTATTACATTTATCAGACTAAGGCCTCACTTCCTGTGATCGTCGATAAGCGGATTCGATCCGCTGAAATCTCCGCTTCTCCACTGAAATCACTAACTTCACATACTTACTACCTATTTGTAAAAGGTTTATTGAAAAGGGTTAAGAACAATGATTTTAAGAAAAGATGAGGTGCAGAGAATATTTTTACAATAAAAGGTCTTATTTTATACCTCGATAGTCGCTTCCAGAGAGAGAAGCTAGCCACACTTCCCGCCACCTATTTTCGCCTGAAGCCATACGTTTAGATTGGAAATTAATCATGGCAAGCTGTAAAGATTCAAAAGTCATGAATGTTTCTTTTTATAACAAGGAGTTTAAGTATTTAGCCTTTCTCTTTCTGGTAGTGTCCGTTACCGTCGTCCCTTCAATTATGACAGTAATAGATTAATATTTGCGCAAACACTGGTATACTATTTCGTGTACCTATTCGCAAACTCATAAACTACACGCCTGTTAATTTTTAAGATTTGTAAATCACGTAAAGTTTGAGATTTCATGTTTATTCTGTGAGTGGAAGAGATCCTAACCTTTTACTTCAATGAATTACGGTAATACGGCTTTCCTATTTGGCTAGCTTCCGTTGAGATTATCCACCAAAGCTGAAATTCTGCAAGGAGATAGTATATTTTGTTTAGTTCAATTACGCCCTACGTCCGCTTGTCACTGTTACCACGGCTTAAGGTATAAAAGATCTTAGTCATAGAAAATAAATAATAAAGGTTAGTTATATTACTGAAATTTGTATTACATAAACATCTATTCATACAAAAGTCAATAGAATACATAGTTTTAAACAATCGTTGTACGTATTTTTAGCCTTGACTGTTAAGATTCAATGACACCTTCATAAAATAAAATTATAAATTTATCGTTTTATTAACGCAGTTATGTATAAAAACGTTAACAACGTCATAACTTCTAAAATAAAATGGCACTCCTCTGCATCACATTTATGAAACATGTATTATTATAATCTGTGTTGACTGACATATCAATCAACACACAATCTAAACGACTGGGGTTAGAGACTTGAAATTTGGACAGTAGGTATGAGTACCTTTTATAACGTAGGTAGTCATCCACCAAGGAAGAGATTTTTAGAAATAAGGGGGTGAAATAGGGGATTAAGTTTTGTATCAAAATGCGTCATTGTTGAAGTTAAATGCAGGGAAACAATTTACTTACATTGAATCTCCTATTTTTTGAAAGGCCATATACCGATGTATATGGCCTTTCAAAAATAAAATTAAAATATTTTTGGAAATTCAAACCGTTAAGGTGGGTCCAAAAAGGAATGAAAGTTTGTTAAAATCCAATTCGTAGGAATTTGCTTCAGACAGTTTCCCCCACGGTCAGTTGTCCAGTACCTGTGTCACGTGCGTATGCTTTTAGGTTTTACAGTGAGACAAGCTCAATTTTGCGTTGCCACTAAGAGCTGTAAGAGCTTGACAGCTAATATCACGAACTAAAAATCAATGATTTTCTGTTCATCCTTTATCTCCTTGGGTCCAAATTTCATAATTAACGGCAAATGGAAAATTATCCTGTCGGCGTGGTGATATTGAGATCTTGGGTTCAAATCCCGGGTCGGGCCAAAAATGTGATTTAGGGATTTTTCTGTCTGTTGTTGTGTCGCTAGCCGCCCCATCGGATCATGAGAGTGATGGAATAGAAAGTGCCCCTATGTCCCGCGCAGATCACTACTCTCCATTGAGACTGGCCGCCATGGCTGAATTCGGCTAGGAGGACATTATTTAGTGAGGCAGTGCAACTTTACTTATGAAAATATACTTTGAAAGGCCGAGATTTTTTGTTGCGTTGTTTCCTTTTTCAGGGTGTAGAACTTGAAACAACACTCAAAACCTGCATTTAACAATTTAGTATCAATATTAAATTAACTTTAAATGGACCATTGCTCAACTCAAACCGTTTTTGAGAGAAACTGAATTGACAGACAGGCATAGAGTATTTTAAATAACGGCCTTTCTAATTTGATTTATTAACATCATTTTACATTTTTTTAAGTGAGGCTTTCACGTATCTTGGGGTATTTGTGTCGTTCGTTGCATTGGTCATCATCCGAAATTGTCTCGGACGAAGTCGCGTGTAGGAGCTAGTTAAACCATAAACGGTAATGGTTTATGGTGCAAAAAACCTACTTTGTAACCAAGGTGTAGGTGCCGTGCAGATCCTATTGTTGTAACAATCACAAAAATTGGTGTTTATATAAACAATGTCAACAATATTAGGTGACATTGTGATTTCACCTAGCATACAAACTATGTTTTTATTTTGCAATATGTAACTCGGTTAAAATGAAGGGCTATGTTTGGAGTTTCACCACGATGACGAGTATTATTAAGTGAGCTATATCATTTTATACAACCTGTGTAAAAAATAAAGCGAGATAGTTAAAAGTTATGTAAAAACTTAGCTTTAATGGAATGCTGGAAAACGAAATGGATCAAATTCTCATTAAGAAATGTAAATTTGGGTTTTCCACCGTATTTATGACATGGTAACCTTGATAACGCAGGATGAATGCCTTCGCATGCCACCGGCAAAACATGTCTGTAGGTAGGTTTGTAAGACTCACACCGGCTAAAGCTAACCTGCCGTGGACTTCTCTTGGCGCCTGATGGGAGGAGCCCCGGGAACGCGCGTATGCTACTCCGATGTCCCCATTTCGCACCATATCCCATATGGTTGGGACACGAATCTCGGGAGGGCTCTGGATGGCCCTTCCCTATTGCCAAATCCTGCCAATCCAGTACAGCGCGGCAGCGCCACAAACAGATCGCTGTCTTCCCGGAGCCGCTTGCACGTGGCGGCAGTAGAGGACTCTTCTCAGTGCCACCGCAGCCCCGAGAAGGAACGAGCCTATTTTGTCCTAGAGCCGGTAACGCACTTACGGCTCTGCTGGTGTTGTGAGCGTCCATGGATTGTGCGCGGCGGTGATCACTTGACACCAGGTGACCCACTTGCTCGGTTTCCTTCCAATCAGGTATATAAAAAATAACGCTAGCGGCAAAATTGCAATAAGATTCTCATATTGAAAAATACGCGGCATTATGCTCGTTGGGGATATGTATACGTAACTAATCTATAGTATTACATGAACTATGAAAAGAATGATATATGATAGATAACATACATTTCAGAACAATTAGCTGTCTGACATAAATAATATTTTTTAATGGTTTTTACTCTCTTATTAAAGATATTAAATCTAAAATAATAAATACGTAACGAAAATCAATCAAGCAAGTATTATGTTCGCTTGCTAATAATTTAATTAAGCTGACTAAATTTCGTGTACATGCCCACTTAAGTACGAGTATATTTCGCCGAACTCTCACCTGAGCCGTGTTGAAACCGGTAGTAATGGAACCCGTTGATTTAAAATTGTGGCAGTGAGTGCAACAAGCATAATTATGATTAAAATTATTAATTATATATTTATTTTCATTATTAAAGGTTCTTATCTGTACTAAAAAGGGCTAAAAAAGGAGGCACGGAAGAATGAGCTTTTGTCTTCTTTATTCTTATCCTATCATTTTCATCATAACACATGTAAGAAGTCCACTGCTGGCCAAAGTTCCCAAGACTCATCATGGGGGGATATGCCATAATCGCCACGCTTGGCAAACGGGTTGACGATCGCAGTAAGATGGGCATAGTACTTAGAACGAAGCTGCTGCCTGCCCTCTGGTAGATATTAAGTAGATTCACGTGTGACGTTAACTCCATAGTGCCTGTATTATATACAGATTATATTTATAAACAAACTTTAGAATTATTATTCTCCTTGATAAGGGGCTACCCCCTGTCCCTCGGATACCTTACGTTGATTTCGGTTGCCTTGACAACAACTATGCCAATCATTACAGGTAATCAAAAGCCTAATACAATTTGACATCTGGCCTACTCACTTTTGGTTCCCAATAGTTAAAGAGGTGTGATAGGTGGCAGTCATTCGTTTTTTTCTGTTAGATAGCTGCGACAGGTTTGTGACACTAAATTGATGGGAAGAAGGCAAGGCAGAGGAAGTGCCTTTGCGGCAATAAAAATATATGTAGTCATAATAAAAAATATTGGATTGAATTTCATTTATCCGAATAATCCTTTTCGCTATATTACAATATACATATCCGTTGCGTAGTTTTAGTGAAAGATTAACAAACATCCATACTCACAAACTTTCGCTAATTAGTAGGATTTGCCAACCATACGGATTTCTTCAATCTTCATAAACTTTATTATATTTAGGATGATCCTACATTTATTCAGATTTTTGGGTAGATTGATATATTGAATCATCAATTGTAAAGATTAAGTGTCTCATGTTGGGTAATAAGGAGGTATACTTAATAATCAATATATGAGATTGAACTAAGCTTGGTATATAGAATGTGCGGCGGAAATTGAATCTATTCGTCCTTGAAAATCAAATCTTAGTAAAAATAATAATAATGTCGTCCTAGCTGCATTTCGCCACTGCAACCAGTCACAATGGAGACTCACCATCTGTGCGAAACATATTATAGTGCACAAGTGTCTGCGCAAACCAGGGGCACTTTCTATTCCATCACTCTCATGATTCGATGGGACGACTAGCGACATGACAAGTACAGGACTGACGGCTTTGCGTGCTCTTCGAGGAACAGGGGTGTAATACCGCCAACTTCGGTCTGATACTGAGAAATATTCTTAAAAGAATAATCCCAAATTCATTTTTTTTCGACCCGGGGTTTGGACCTTCATTCTGCGGTTAAACACGCTACCGCTTGACCAACGAGTCAAGACGATTTACTTACACATATATACTTAACTTCGTCTTGTTCCTCGGCTTCATTTAAAAGATCCGCTTCTAGTAGTAATTGGTAATATTTGAAAAAAATGTTTTAATTTATTTTTTATGAATTTTTCTCATACTAGCTGACTTCCATTCCTGTACACAGGCCTCCCCCAAATATCTCCACCATTACCACCCTTTTCTCATATTAGTGAAAGTTGAATGAACAATTTTAACCATAAGCCTGGTGCTTTTGCAATTGTCGAAACATGGTAAGATCTTTTATGTCTATAATTAATGTCATGAGATCATGACATTAATTTATTGAGAACTCGAAGCCAATAATGAAGGTACGAGATTTAGTTAACTTCGAAGATGAGTATCGTAAATGGGTGTTTGTTATTGTTCTATTATGTATATGTAGCTCTAAATACCTACTGTTAAAGCTAAATTAAGATAAATTAAAATTCACACTTAAGATATTCTACTTTCTTGCACTTCCGAGATGTATTTGAATGAAACCAACACCAACCTAAGCTAAACATATAGTTATAATAAAGTAGTATTTTTTAATAAATAACCGATACTGAGACAAACACCTAAACTAAGTAGTTTAAAATTAAAGGTGAGGGATTTACTACTCGATGGTGGAGACGGGTCGTCTGAGACTTGAGGCAGGGATGGGTCTGTAGGCATGATCAATCGAATGTATTTAGCCTTAAGTATGTCTTAAACATGAAAAATTATATGTAGAAGTAAGTAGGTTAAGATTGTACAACAAGAGCGCGTTTCTCGCTATTAAACGTAGCAGTTTGACGAGATTACTTATATGTTATATAATTGTAAAAATAATCTGTATTTATAAATAGAAAAATTACAAAATATGAATTATAATTAATTAAAACAAAAGACATTTTACTTTTATTTTATAAAAGAAAAATGAAAGATATTATGTAAGATATAACTGGACTGTTGGACTAGTGGTTAGTGACCCTGACTGCTAAGCAGCGTGGGTTCGATTCCCAATCTGGACAAATCATTGTGTGACGAACATGATTATTTGTTCTGTGAAATTTATTTACAATACGTATGAATTAAGAAATATATAAGTATGTTTATCAGTTGTTTGGTAGCCATATTACCTTTGCCTAGTTTGGCATCATGAGGTAGTGTGTTGTTTGACCCAAGATATTTTTTTTTAATTTATATTAAGTGCATAACCTCCCTTGTCCGTTCTTATCGT
The DNA here is from genome assembly GCA_951640165.1 of Pseudoips prasinana. Taxonomy (NCBI): domain Eukaryota; kingdom Metazoa; phylum Arthropoda; class Insecta; order Lepidoptera; family Nolidae; genus Pseudoips; species Pseudoips prasinana. The sequence goes on along the minus strand of OX621234.1, from coordinate 19,203,505 downwards.
CCTAGAGAACGGGACTTCCAAAGGGAAGGGCAAAACAGCGGTGCTTTAATAATTTTGCAGTTTTATCTAAATTTTCCAGTTTAAGTATGATGTTTTGAAATCGTCAGCAGAAATAAAATTAATTATAATTGCACTCACAATAACGTTGAAATAAAGCGTGGTATTTCAGTACTGGTATGTCAACAACTTTTGGTTTTTGTTTGTTCCTTATTATGTAATGCCAAGCGGTAAGTAAAGATCATGCGTGCTCTTAAATACATTGGGGAATGTATTTCGCATGCCTATAATGTGAAAAACAAGTAACATTCTCTTATATATATATATATATATATATATATATATGTTTATGGGGATCACAGTTACGTGTTATTGCATAACGGACTGGACTTCAGTAGACTGACAAGTCATCATAATATCAATATAATTACGTAGTTATATTGTATGCCATAACCTCTTAGCTGTTTCCTTAAACCCCATTAACACATTGCGTTATGATAAGCATTCCACAATAATTACTTTTCTACTCACAATTGATTATATTGATATTCAATTAACTTTAAACATAAATTGCTGATTTAATTTGTCCAATAACTTGACTAAACAATCTTCAGAAAAATGGCTAAGAGAATAAAAAATTTGATCGTGTACATGAGTAATTAAATACTCGCGATAAGCCGTAACGGTAATCATTATAAACTTCCACTCAAAGTACTAGGAATGAGGTGTTTAAATAGATCAGAAGTTTTGTCTAGATGCATATTAAAAGCTTAGTACGGCTTAATAACCCTTATTTACATAAGGACTGATATATTATAATTTTATCAATACAATAATAAAGCGGTAGGCGGAGGGGTTGTGCACATTCACTGTCATATATAAAGCTTACACGTTGAAGGCAGCTCACAAGAGTAGTTACATTCGTTCCGACAGCGTCAGGAGTAGCGGGGAGTCGACCTCAGCACCTTCACTACCACGCACCATGGCTTCTTGTTTAGCCGTGAGTACATCCCTACATCACTAAAGTTACGCGTTCGCGAACACACATGGGAATCATCGCTGACAAAAGCTAATCGGAAATGGAACTTCCGTGTTATCTTGTACCTGTTCTTTAACCTAGTGTTTTTCCAGAGTGCCATATGAATAATGACACAAACATCAGGCTTATTGCGTAATTTAACATACTTTTTGATTCAAATACTAAGTGATTTTTGATTCAAATGGCCTATTAACTTTGTAATTGTATGAATTTTAAGCATTGTTATCAAAACTTTCATTTATACATCTCTTTAAGTTAAACATGCACATATTACAAAATATAATGCTAATTCTTTTTGCAGAATAGTCAAGGTCTTAATAGAGAGTTTTGATTACGGTTTAGTTTGTTTACGTAACCCAATTGTATGAATATGTGCACTATCGCCACATCTGGTGAGTAAGAGAGTGCTCGTTCATAACTTACTATACATCTTCTCACCGGTGCACAATACTTTCATTTTCATATGGTTACTAAAGCATCAAAACAAAGTGGGAAGTCTAATTATTAATCATTTTGTAGAATATCTACGTAGTGTTCATTGATAGATGAAGTTATTTAAATGTTTGTTCTTGTTATAATTTCAGCTGAGCTGCTTTCTACTGGCTAGCGTTGGCGTCTGCCTAGCGACTTTTGGACATGAACAGTTAGTATAACTATATATCTATCTTTACACAGGATAATCGTGCGGTTTCTTTACACTGAACAAACAATTATTAGTTGCGCTATGTACATAGTCGATGAAACCGCAAAAAATAGTGTGGATAGAGCAATTTGGTTGAGATTTCTATAACGATTCTCACGCTTCTACATTGCGGTAAATGGTGAAAAGCGAGCTATTGTGTTTTAATGATAGACCTACCCTTGCGCCAGGTTTTCACTAGTGTCACGTTTGACCTGCTAGCTCTGCGATCTATTGTTCCTTATTTATTACATCTTATTGTTTGTGCGACTTTTGTAACGTTGCGAACGTTATACAAAGCTTATTATGATATGTAACAGTATGTAACCATCGATGTTATTTCTTTTAGTGTACATATCCGGGTCCACATACCTGAGGAACATCATTCGTCTAAAGAGGTCGTGATACACGAACATCACGATGATCATGGACACGGTGGCGGCGGAGGATATGGCGGTGGCGGAGGATATGGCGGCGGCGGTGGTGGCCATGGTGGAGGTCACGGCCATGGCGGCTCGTTTTCTGACCACCTACATGGCGGATTCTCCGACTATTTGAAAGGTGGTGGCCACGGTGGTGGCCTCGGTGGTGGCCACGGGGGTGGTCACGGAGGTGGTTACGGCAGTGGAGGCGGAGGATTTGGCGGCGGGCATGGAGGACATGACTTAGGCGGAGGTCATGGAGGATATGACTTAGGAGGCGGTCACGGTGGTGGAGACTTTGGAGGTGGTCACGGAGGTGGAGACTTCGGAGGCGGTCACGGTGGGGGTGATTTTGGAGGTGGTCATGGAGACTTTGACCTAGGAGGCGGTCATGGAGGAGGATTCGATCTTGGTGGAGGCGGAGGAGGATATGGAGGAGGTCATGGCGGTGGCCACGACGATCACGATCACGGCAGTGGCGGCGGATTTGGAGGTGGATTAGGCGGTGGGCATGGCGATCATGGGCACGGTGGCGGAGGAGGAGGATTTGGCGGTGGATACGGAGGTGGAGACGGTGGCGGCCATGATGACCATGACCACGGCGCTGGACTCAGCGGTGGCCACGGTGGAGGATTCAGTGCAAGCTTTGGAGGTGGATTCGGAGGAGGCCATGGTGACCATGGAGGTGGATTCGGAGGAGGCCATGGTGACCATGGAGGTGGATTCTCTGGAGGTTATGACAGCTACAGTGCTGGCGGTGGAGGTGGATATTCATCTGGGGGACATGACGGCGGTACCTTCGGAGGATTTGGAGGCGGCGGTGGCTACGATAGTTACAGCGTCGGTGGCCATGGAGGCGGTGGAGGAGGACATGATAGTTACAGCGTTGGTGGCCACGGAGGAGGCGGCGGCGGCGGACACGATAGTTACTCTATAGGAAGTTTCGACTCATTTGGAGGTGGTGGCGGCCATGGAGGTGGGCATGGTGGCAACAGCTATAGTGTAGGGGGTGGCCACGGGGGAGGATTTGGTGGTGGTGACAGCTATAGTGTCGGGTTTGGCGGGCACGGCTCAGGGAGCGACCACGGACATGGCGGCGGTCACGGAGGCTTCAGCTTAGGAGACTTAGGGGGTGGACACGGGGGAGGCGGGGGTTTTGGAGGTGATAGTTACACGAACGCCATCGGTGCCGGCCACGGCGGAGGCCCCTATCATAAAAGAAAGTAATCCATATAGCATTATTGTAAAACCAACTAAGTCATAGTCCTCACGATTACTTTTGTGCCCAGTGCTATATAGTACCTACAAGTGTTAATAATTGTAAATAGGTTAGAAACTAAGTTATTGTTGTTGTTTATTAATTAATTAAGTAAATATATGTTATTTAATTTTCATTGTTTATTTCGTATCCCTAACTATGAATCGATTAATGATTGCTAACATACTTACTAAATACTAAAAATGCTTAAAGAATCGAATGTTGTGATTTAAACGATAACTATAACGGGGAACCTGAATGTAACACCGGCATGACGTAACACAAACGAACTACGCACCGACAGGCTCTGATCTTTGTCTCGTAGTAATTGACCCAGCAATTAAATGGACACACGACAACTTAGTTGAGTAACAGTTATATCATACACGTACGAGGAAAAGTGTAGAACAACAAGACAACAGGAAGAAACGCACGCGATATAAGTTTCACTCTCAACTGAATTATAATTCAGATTATGTAATAATCAAGTCTAGTAGAACAAAATCTAATACACTAGAGGTTTATCCTCTTGCAAACGGTAAACGTAGACTTACTGAGATGTTCTCGAAATTAGCTTTTAATCGCTTATATAATTACTACTCTACTAATCAATCGCATAATTAATAGTTAGTCAAAATTTTATGAATGTACAAAAACACTCGCATGTAGTTTAAACCCTTGGATGAATAGAAGCCAGTCCTTCCAAGTAATTAAGCAAATGCCTATGCAAGTCAAACCACTTAACAAAAAAGGATCTGTGTTTATAATGTCATGTACTAGTGTTAAGACAGGACTTTAATGTAATGAGAGTAATGGGGGCAAAAATGTTAGGAGGCATTTGTCTCTGCTTACCCCTGTAGGTAACAGCCCTAAGTCTAGGTTAAGCACTTAACTAGTTGTCCTTATATCTATTGATACACTTTAATGCTTCCAGATATATGGCTTACACATGACTTGTAATCAACACTTAACACGTGCACAACACATAAGCAAAGTTATTAATTAAACGTTTATTTAAATGTAGGTGCATCGATTCATTGTCAACAAAAAAGGTGTCCGGTTGTGACATTACCTCAAAACAATGGTATTAAAACGTAATGAATTATTATAATCGTGGGAAAACGATCTTAGTGTGAATATTCTTATTAGAATCTTTCCGTCGCAAGGAACGCATTGATTTCTAAAACCGTTACATAAGAGGCAACTCTGAACCTTGCTGGTCCGCCCTTCACCGGCGCCCGCACTTCCGCAAAGCTGGTAAAGCTCTTAAGTTGATCATGTACCTACTATAACATTTAATGCTCTTACTTAACGCTCTTGATATGGGAAGTGATGCAAGTAGAAAGATATGATAATGGCATAAACGTATAGCACTGAAAACTTCTATCAGAATTGATATTATTATAAATATAATTATATTTATTTGAATCTATAGACAAATTAAATGCCGTGTTTAATATTGATACGTAACAATTCACAACACTATATTTACGTTATTTTTTAAGTCTTTTGACCCTTTTGATGTATCTGTCCATTCTTTCGTCTGTCACAGTAGTAAACCTTGGTCGTTCAGAAATCGGTATATCTGATTAGAATCATATCTAACAGTTGCGATGTATAGTAATCTGTCCCCAATTACTAGACAACATAATTTGGTTTCGTTTGGTTAATTTGAATCTACAACTACGCAAAATTGTGTTCTAAGATGGTGCCGCTATATGGATGGGACTGACCTTAAAGTGCGAATCAACAAAACGTCGTAAGTTCAGTAATAATCATAATAAATCAGAATAATCGATTTTAAGTGGAATAAAACCTATGGATACAAATAAAGAAACTTAGTTTAGATAAGCAAGATATGGTGAGAGACAGATTTAAAGGTATCAGATGAAGGTAATAGAAGGTGATTAATAATCGGTACATATACGTAATAAGATATAGGTATATGACTATACAAATACATTTGACGTCAAGATGTATGAGAGGATTCGGCTTTGTACAACAAGTCTTTGTGAACAAAGACGAAACCTCTCATGCATCTCGACGTCAGTTACCGTCCTGTGCCGAAGTTCGAACACAAAAAGTGAAGCCCCTGGCCGCATTCCTTAGTTTGTAGTATGATTTGCTAGACGACTTGATCCTCTGCTCACCTCTATTGTTCGGCTAAATCTAAACGTCATGATGAAAAAGACACTTGGATGGTGCATAGCTGAGTCGATAAAGAGTTTAAGACTGTTGCTTCATCCATTGCCTGATTGAAGGCAATGAATGAAGAATGTAAATTGGTGTGACATTTTTATTACGAACGTTACACGATGCGTACATCGCACGTCACAAGAACGAATTGTAATATTTTTGGAGAAGGTATAAAAATTGTAGTAGCGAAGTACTCGAATTCAGGACTGCAATACGCCTTGTTACAACTGCTAGCAACTGTTTACGTTTGTACACAATCGTCAACGAAATAGTTAAGGCGGTAATAATATAACCGCAATCAGTTCATAGCAATAATAATCTATATTAGAAATAAAAAGATATTTTCATTAAATTATTTCATATAATAACTTCCCCCATAGATTCGAATAAAATGCATGATTACCGTCGTCGTTTGCGTTCTATTTATAGCTTGTAATCTAAATAAGATCATAGTAGCTATACACGCAGAATAAATATTAAAAATATTCACAAAGATATTAACAATGAAAAACACTTCATTCGCGGCATCAAATGCAACACAAAGACATAAGATCACATACTTATTTATCTAAATAGCACTAAATTAGATTGTTATTGTTCATATCTTATCACCGTACTTGAGTTGTCCCGTACCACTTGATGAGTCAGCACTGTGCTTGTAGTGCTTTTTCTCTGTCTCATGGGTCGATTTTTGGGACTGCAATGCCAGTATCTTGTACTTGGGTTTAGGCTCTTTGTGTTCATTAAATACGCTAGAATTTTTATCTGTCGGTATACTGCTGGGTCTCGTTTCATGTTTTATAGGTTCCGTCGTTATAGCCTGGGGATTTTGTATCTCATAGTATTCTGCTGTAGGTGTGGACATTGTGTCGATTGACGAAACGTAAGCCGTTGTCGATAGTGGTGGAGCTTCAGCATATTGAAAGTTGTCATTGGAAGCTTCAGCTAAAGAGAACTGGTCGTTTTGCAAAGCCTTTGAAGCCATGGCTGAATAGTATGGATGCACTGGGGAGGATTCTCTTATGGTAAAAGCAGTTGATGGTGCTGGCGCGAGTGCTTTTGGATGCTCCCAGCTATTGTAAGTATCTAAAGCTGACGGAATAATCGCATTAAGCGATGTCCCCGTACCTCCAGCATCTTGCATATGATTTACGGTAGTCTGGTGGTCCAAACCACCAAAACTTATATTTTGGGTAGAAATAGATTTTTTCTTGCCTTTTTTGACTTGATAATTTAACGCAGAGTTTTCGGGTGCAAAATAGCTTGATGATGAAGCATAAGAGTCGAACTCATAACTACTTGGATAGTTGTATACATTTTTATTATATTTAGAAATTCCTGTTGTTTCATCGTGATTATCTACATAGTGTTTAGGCTTGTATGTATCGTGGACAACAGTGGAGGATACGGAGTACGGATGCTGCACGCTCGCTTGCTGCAGTCTGTAGTCAGACACTTGTTTTCCGTTGCCAAAATATAGTGCTGGTACTACGTTGCGAGTCTTGATGTTTGTTTTATCTTTTAATTTAAATGACGGTATTGGTCTGTACTCGTCTAATGGCGACTGTGGAGCAGGCTCAAAGGGCGTGGGAATGGGAGGCTTTTGTGATCGAATGTGATTGTAGGGGCTAAAAACATTTTCGTAATATGAGAAGTCAGTAGGTTTCGGTTGAGATTTTAAATATTTATGGGCATATTTGTTTTTGAGTTTTGTCGTGGCACCTAAACCAAATCGGAATCCATGATTATTATAGGTCAATCTTGACGGGAGTAAGTGGTCTCTCGTTATATCTACACCCGAAGGAAGTTCTCCGTGATCATGGAATATGTGATCGTGAGTCACTTCTCGAGGGTTGTATGCAGCATACTCTAGGTGTGATGGAGTCCCCATTGAACCAACTGCTGTAAAACTTGTAAGAGTATCAGAGGGAATAGTTAAAAGGGCTTGAGAGTTCTTCAGATGTGGATGTGGAGCGGTGAGTGCCGCCATGCCACCGACGGAGTCCCTGCCAACCATCCCGTGCAGTTTAGACTCGTCGTCATAAATTAGCTTAACTATGTGCTCTTCACTATATGTATGTATGTGTTCTGTATCGCCATCGATAATTTTTTCAACTCTTTGTGGTTTTTTAATTTTTCTAATAGTTCCTGAACCATCCACATCGGAATAAAACTTTTCATGGAACGTCGATACTGGATGTTCTTCTTCCATTTGTTGTTTACCACGGAGTAAGAAGCGTTTCGACTTCAATTTCCGGGGCACTTTTTTTCGCGATGGTTCGTTAACTTTTACGATTTTTATCATTTTTGGAGGAGGACTAGGCGGTATTGTCGGTGCTGGGGCTGAGAACGCCGTGGGTATGTAGTCATCGGTCGGTTCCTGTGGTGGTGCTAAATCGTAATCTGGTTCATCCCAATCGTTGGGCATAGGCCCGTAATAACCGCGAGCGCGGTAGAGCGGCACTAGTTTGGAGGCTGCCGGTGAAATACCGGGCTTCCTAGTTCGAGACTCATCGTAGAGTTCAATCGAGTTGAGAGCTACGTTTGGCATCGCAATGCTGGTCGGCACTGCTACTGCACCCTCAGCGCTCTGTATGAAAGCCGGTGCATACTGGGATGAGGCTGGATGATTCGTGATGTAGATTTTCTTGTGGTGATGTATATGTTTCACCTTTTGCGGTAGATGTATGCGGATCTTTTTCCTGAAACAACAAAAAAATACAGTGCCGGTATTCCGTCATGAACTAATCGATCGCATGCATGTCGATTAGCGAAGTTTTTCTGTTCGCCGCTGTTCCGTCTAGTGGCGTGTCAATGGCATGACGCGTGACTCGGTAGCGAGCGGCTTTCGCTCTCCGCCCTCGCGACGTCGTCGTATTAATATCTACCTGCCCTTCTTTGTACTAGGTATACGTACAATTCTACTTGTGTCATTTTTACATTATAACATTTATGTAGTAATCATATTATAACATGTACGCCACTGATGAGGATTGACTTGCACTTTCTAATAGGCAGGCGCTTATTATGCGCCTGGTTGAAGCTGGTTCAATGCTCAAGCAATTAGCGCTAAGCGGTGAAACATGACAATTTACGGTCGCCGGCACACTGACATTGACAATGCTTTGAACTTGAAGTCGCCTAGCAATCAAAATACTTTCGCTGAATTATTAGTGTACTGAGATAAAGAAATTATTTACTTTTAGTCAAACATTAACACAGCCACCCACTGCAAAGATATAAAGCAAAATTTTTCTATTAGTTGTAAACGTTATCGCTAGCATTATTTATTCTGTTTTAATTTTCACAATACTTATACTAGATAATAGGTTTTTAGTATTAGTGCTTATGTATACATGTAAGAACTTACTTAGGCGTATCTGCCGTAATTTGAACAATTGCCACAGCTACCAGAAAGGCGAACTGTAAAAAAGAAAATCGGATTGAGAATTATATCATCAGCCCCCTATTAATGAAACTTCTACTTGTACAACTTCGCCTGCCTAACAGGGAAATATGACAAGCCCATATGAATGGCTCTTTAAGAGGGAAGAATCCCAAAGTACATATTAATGAGTGGGAATAGTTCATTTTACGCGTACAAAGCTATTCATTTTGCTAGCAGTATTTAAACAACCGTCTAATAGATGTGGAATAATTGTAATGTTATCTAATTTGAATAAAAATGAAAAAAGAGGTCCTTATTGGCAATATGCAATCAATACTTTGCATTATTATTTTTTACTTTTAGTTATAACTAAAATTTTATCTGAACAGTCCGCCCAACAGATTCAGTTACAGTTTACATACAGTTACAGTCAACAGATACAGTTTACGTCAAATATCTTAGCTGAGGTGAAATAAGGCAGGGAACAATATGTTATAAGTTTCATTATTATATTTTTAGTAGCAATTTACTATGTATTTGTATATTATATTTACTAAATAATGATCGATTTCCTCATTTAATATTATAATTATTTATTACCCAAAATTATAAAATCAAAATATTATAGGAGACCACAACATAACACCGGAAGTTCTTTGAAGTTGAACGCGAAAAAACAACGAACATTGACACGAACTGTGATCGGGAAAAGAAGACTGAGTGCCTTGGATAAGAGATGTGGACATGAAATAAAATGCATTTATAAAGCGTAATGACCACTACTTCCCAGATAAGTTACGAGCAGTTTATGTCAATATTATCGATTCCAAGTAAAAAAGAACATACAAAATTTATATGATTTTCGTTATTTTATAATAGTCAAAGTCCTATGGTTGTCTGGAGACATTAACTATTGTGGAATTGTAAATGGTTTTAGGTATTAGATTGTTATTGGATTTTTTTTAATCGTGTGCAATAAAGTGTATATTATACATGTAATTGTAGTTACAAATAAATGGAAACTTATTTTCTTAACGTTTTTGATTCATCTTAATAGCATTCAATTAACACGGTTAAAATGTCCTATTTTAAATATATTAATGTGTTTATTAAGTTAGCGACAGTCTTCAGAATCAATAATTTAAAATATTATGTAATATATTTATTTATACTCTTGTGTAGGTCTTTTAAAAATACTTAAATAGGGCCAGTCGGCAATGGAAGGCAGATGATATTCCGAAAAACTTCACAATCACATTCAAAACTAATATATCACCGATTAGTTCATTGTCACATATTATTCACAGTCCAACACAAATTTTCACTATCACAAATTTTAAGGTTAACAGATTCACGAGATACCGACCAATTTCAACCAATCCATGGCTGCTTCTTTTGTAGCGGGACGGAGGACGAATGGATGTGATTGCAGATATTTTCCAATTTTTAAAAAAATACTAAACAAGTGGAAACTGCACAGGCCTTCAAGCTTATATGATAATTGTTCGCGGTGCGCCTGATTATTTATAACATTCATTTTCACGCCTCAAAGAATTCCTTAGTGTTCATGTGTGCGTTGCATATTGCGCTTGTTTGCACTCAATGCAGCGTGCACTCGATGACTACTGCTTATTTTGGAACACCTGATGGGCAAAGTTATAGATTAAAGAATTTCGTGCCTTTAGACCTTAGCTAAAATAGAAATTATTATTTTTCCATGATGTTTTGATTCCTAGCTTGTAGGTATACATTAATTATATAAGAAGATCTACATAAGGCATGCCGTTCCGTATGAAGCGTAATAACTATGATAATCTTTTTTATTTGAATAATTAAACTAGTATTTAGAATTTTCCGGGTTATCAATAAAATGAATAGAACTGGAAGCACGTCTAAACATTTTTTTATTGCGATAGCGATTTTGTGGTAAGAATTTTGTGCAACCAAGAATTGCTGGTATGTATTTAATTAACATCAAAATCAGGAAAAATAACATAAGTTACTACAAATTAATTGCGACTAAAGTGGTTAGTCATAGGTATTCCAGATTGTGTTTGGGACCACTTTGGTGCGTGTTCAGACCCATTAGTTTTGATATCATAATTATATCGTTTAACCGCAGATAATGATGTCCTGGGATCAAATCGGGGGTCGGGTGAAAAAAGTGATTTTAGGATTTTCTTTCTGTTAAGAAAATTTCTCAGCTCAGCTCGAAGTATAGGAGTTGATGGTACCACTCCCCCGTGCCTCGGAGACCATGTAAAGCCTTCGGTCCTGTACTTGACTTCTTGCCGGTCGTGTCTTTTGTCGGTCCATTGGATCATGAGAGTGGTGGAAAAGAAACTGATTCTGTGTTTCCACACACACTTGTGTACTATATATGTCTCGCTCAGATGGCTAGTCTGCAATTCTACAGGGAGGATATTGTTGCATCTTCTTGCTGCCTCAACCCTACCATAATTATATAACCCTTTTTTTGTCCCTTTCCTTGGAATACCCGTAGAGTACAATACTATTCCAGAACTTCATTACTTAAATATATGTTCTAATTCTTTTAATTATATAAAATTGTATTTACGGGAAATGGATATTAACATATAATCAAAACTTACATACTATTAATATTAAATACCTATACATAAAAACTGAATATAAATCGTCGCCTGCGGACAAGGCGCCCAGAAAGCTGGCAACATTACTCCGGTGAATAGTGAGGCTAATACGTTGTTTTAAGTATAACTTGACGTCTGACGTCACCTGACGACTTGATAAGACGCCTCTCTAACGAAAGCCCGTGCTTCAGGGACCCATTGTTTCCACCCCAAAGGGAAGAAAAATATATCCTTCACCGATGGATATATATTTTCTTCACTTTAGGGACTCCGTGGAATCAGCCACAACTCCCGCCGCTCTCGAACTGATCGGTAAGTGGGAGGGAGCCCCTGTATCAACACAGGTTGCATCCCCCACCAAAAACTTCCCTCGACTCCATAGAATAAACGTCATTCCACCAAGTCTCTTGCAGTTGGGCTCTAAAGAGCCGGAACGAGAGTACACAATTTAACACTCAGAAAATTACCTTAAAGCTATAAGTATGATTATGAACAAATTGCACGAATAATTAGTAAGTAATTAATTACTATTTTCGATAATTAAGAATACTTGCCCCAATACTAAATTGCCTTGGATCTAATTAAAATTCAAACCAAAGTCTTGATAGAAGAAATCCATATAATTTGGTTTTGTGCTAATCCCATCTAACCTAACCTACTTAACCTATTAAGTAGCTACACTATAATACTTACTTATTATAAGTGCGGTTTAGAAATAATCTTAACTACATACGTTTTGAAGAACGAACATACAATTTCGAAAATATGTCGCGTTGAACAGAAAAGCAAGTTTTGTCTTAAAAATATTTAAATATTATTATACAATTTCTAATATATTTTTTTATTTATCGTCACATATTTATAGCTACTACGGATTAAGTTGTCGCGCCGAAAAACACGTTTTTCTTAAGTATTTTTTTCTTCCAGTTCCGATAAGCTCCGATAAACGCGTCCGATCGCTGCTAATCATAAAATGCTATAGAGCAAAGCGCGTTTTTTTTACATGACGAATACAGTTAGCCTAGAAGGCTTTCACTGCTTCACCGGACTATAGAAGCGCGCGAGGGCTCCAGAGAGATCCTTTAATCCTTTACAATTGACGGGAAAAATGTCGCTGTCTGTCCGTACCTATGTATGCTTAAATCTTTAAAACTACGGATTTTGAAGTGTTTTTTTAATACATAGAGTGGTCCAAGAGGAAGGCTTATATGTATAATAGGAGTACATGCATACTATTGTAGAGAAACACTGATAAATTTAGAGGTTTCTAATGTGATCTCGTCATTTTTTGAGCTTACATTGCAAACGCTGCGCTGACTGAAGCTCACGAGATATGTAAATCAAAATAATGTACTACAGTATTGTACACCTTAGAATAATCAACAAAAAAAGTCCACGATTAAGGATAACCCACAATAATAATTTTTTATCCATTACATTTGACGGGAAAAAATGGCTTAGCAATTTATACGACCTAGATATGTGCCGGAGATAATCATTTGTTAATTCCCATAAAAGTTGTTATCTATTCATTACACCACTTAATTATTCATGTATTCTGATAGCCTGTTAGAGTAAATCATACAATCTCGGCTCCTGCTTTTAAACTCAAGATTTATATACATTTGTAAACCTTAGGTACATGAAAGGACTACCTCTGTGTCCTTTGATGTACCTAAGGTTTACTAATGTATATAAATCTTGAGTTTAAAAGCAGGAGCCGAGATTGTATGATTTACTCGTAAGGGTTGCCATCCGTCCAAAATTCCTCAGATTTGTCCTAGTTTAGAAGGCGTCCGGGGAGCGACCGGGCAGAGTTTCATTGGTAGTCCTGGTTTAAATTTTTAGGTCTTGGGTCGCCGCGCTGCTGAACGACTCGATGACGGCAGCGTGGTGTGAACAACCGACGAACATTACTGACACTGGCAGTCGTAGGTCGGTTATGACTGTTGACTGGTCTCGTTTCAGGATTCTATTATGGGTTTTCACTGGTTTTGTCCTGGTTGAGAATTTTTAGATATGGCAACCCTACTCCGTGGCCAACCTGTGCTCGTGTTGAAAGATACGTACTGCCTACCAATCTCTTAAATGCCGTTTCCGAAAAGCATGTATCAAGGTAAAAGTCACTTTATTACGTTTGTACAGAGTGGAATTAATCGTGGAAAATTTCACTAGATTACGACTTTTTAGCATATGCACGGTAACGTAGGACATACTTCTCTTTTCGTTCCAAATGACGCAACATCTTAGCCTCTCATCCTTTAAGTCTTCTACCGATTGAAAACGGGTACCACGAAGTGGTAATTTGAGTTTAGGAAAAAGAAAGAAGTCAGCTGGAGCCATATCTGGTGAATATGGTGGTTGCTGGATGGTATTTGTTGAGTGTTTGGTCAAAAATTAGTTCACAATGATGGCCTTGTGCGAAGGCGCATTATCGTGGTGCAAAATCCAAGAATTTCTATCCACAAATCTGGCCTTTTTCGCCGAATTTGCTCTCTTAAACGCCGCATAACATTCAAATAATATTCTTTATTTACCGTTCGACCTTCCGGTAAGAATTCAGAGTGCACAAAACCATACCAATTAAAATCCAATTAAATACCAATTAAAATCAAATCAAATCAAATTAACATCAAATTAAAATCAAGTTAAGAGCAAGTTAAAATCAAGTTAAAATCAAGTTAATATCAAGTTAAAATCAAGTTACAATCAAGTTACAATCAAGTTACAATCAAGTTAAAATCAAGTTACAATCAAGTTACAATCAAGTTACAATCAAGTTACAATCAAGTTAAAATCAAGTTAAAATCAAGTAACAATCAAGTTACAATCAAGTTACAATCAAGTTAAAATCACGTTACAATCAAGTTACAATCAAGATAAAATCAAATCAAATCAAGTTAAAATCAAATCAAATCAAGTTAAAATCAAATCAAATCAAGTTAAAATAAAATCGAATCAAATAAAATCGAATCGAATCGAATCGAAATCGAAACGAAATCGAAACGAAATCGAAAAGAAATCGAAACGAAATCGAAACGAAATCGAAACGAAATCGAAACGAAATCGAAACGAAATCGAAACGAAATCGAAACGAAATCGAAACGAAATCGAAACGAAATCGAAACGAAATCGAAACGAAATCGAAACGAAATCGAAACGAAATCGAAACGAAATCGAAACGAAATCGAAACGAAATCGAAACGAAATCGAAACGAAATCGAAACGAAATCGAAACGAAATCGAAACGAAATCGAAACGAAATCGAAACGAAATCGAAACGAAATCGAAACGAAATCGAAACGAAATCGAAACGAAATCGAAACGAAATCGAAACGAAATCGAAACGAAATCGAAACGAAATCGAAACGAAATCGAAACGAAACGAAATGAAATTAAATTAAAAATGAATTAAAATTGATTTGAATTAAAATTGAATTGAATTGAATTGAATTGAATTGAATTGAATTGAATTGAATTGAATGGAATTGAATTGAATAAATTATTATAATTAAAAAAGAAATGATATAACATTAAATAACATTAAATAAGCTAAGCTAAGCTAAGCTAAGCTAAGCTAAGCAAAGCAAAGCAAAGCAAAGCAAATTTAAATTAAATGAAATGATTTTTTTTTTATAAGCTATGTCAACAATCGAGCACGCGGGTCATGGGCGGACCATGGACACTCGCAAGACAGACGCGACGCCGACACCGACGCTGACGCTGACACCGACGTCGACGCTGACGTAAGTATGAATTGCTAGGATTGTATTATATACAATCATATAACTGGGCTATATTGCTATTGTATATAATAGCCCAAGCATATAATTTATGGTGAAACTTATTTATGAAATACAATGAGCATTCAGTGTCTATGTAGTTTTCATGAATTAATAATACTATGTTTCTTGTGTGGTGACGGCCCATGCTACGCACACACGGCGATGAGAATCTACCCCTAAGATCATATCATATTGATAAAAAACTTCTTCTTTTCTTCTAAAATATAAAATTTTAGTTTTGTAGCATTATATATAATGAATAATGAAGATGAATGAATGAAGAATGAAGATCCACCGAATGATTCAATTTATAATTTTCTATTTGTGAGATTTATGATATTTTGACGCTTTAAATCTTATGTCTTAAAATGGGAGATTATAAATTTAATAAGAAACTCTTCTTATTAAATTTATAATCTCCCATTTTAAGGCATAAGATTTAAAGCGTCAAAAAATTGCCCCATTCGCTCTGTTCCCCGCATTTACTCAAATGCGGGGAACAGAGCGAATGGGGCACTAAACGCCTTTATGAGTAGCCGGCAAGTCTCAAAGAAGGCTTGACTGGCCGTGCAAGATGGAGTGTTAGTGCCAACTTTAATGTATAGAAGTAAAAGTTGACAGTAGTCACAAAGATTGAAAAAGGAATGCTGAGATGGTTTGGCCATTTGGAAAGGATGAATGAAAGAAGATTGGCCAAAGGAGTATACCTGGTCTGTGTGAATGGAACAACCGGGAGGGGAAGACCTCGTCGAACATTCTCTAACCAAATCGGAGATATTTTCAAGAAAGGACAGATCAGAATTACTCTAAACCGGCGGGCATGTATGAAGAATATAATGACAGTAATTGAGGCAAAAGTATGAGTAGGAAGCTTGTTATAAAACCTAATACAATTTCCTAAAAATGATTTATTCGTTTTGCTGACTCTAAAGCCTGGTATTGCAAGTTTGTCTTTATTCCTAGTATTAATGTCATGCAGTTCACTTTTTTTATATAGTTATTAATATTTTTTCTATCATACAATATATTCTGATATGTATACTCAGATGGCACCGTTAGTATATTTACTTTTTTAAACAAAGTTCGCAAAGATTCGCGACTACCTAACTCATAAATGGCTCTGACTGCTCTTTTTTGTAAAATGAAAATATTACTTATGTCAGCTGCCGAACCCCACAGCAGAATGCCATAGGACATAATACTATGGAAGTACGCGAAATATACATATTATCTATATAAGTATGTATTTAGTAGTAAGTATGTATAATAATTATCTATATAAGTAAGTATGTGTTCACTAAAGAAAAGTATTATATGTAATATATCAGTCATCTGGTTTCATAGGACAAGCTCTGCTTAGTTTGTGATCAGATGACTGTGTGTTAACAATGTCCCAGGATATTATTAATATTTATAATTCAATATTATTCTAGTTCTACTAGACCGTTCGCTCCATAAAGCTAACGCCGGATCCAATGTCCCCGAACTGGGAAGACCCGTAATATGTTGATGATTATTCAACAAAAGGTCTTTTTTTCAAATTCAATAGATTGGGGGTTAAATTTAATTAAAAGGCAAGAAAACAGGCTACACCTGCCTGTTTTATTTTCTTTCAAGTCACCATATTTGTTTACCAGATATTTGTATTTTAGGCAGTTTGATTTTTTTTGCATTTATTAAGGGATGGGATAGTTTAGAACAGAAAAAAAAGAAAATAATTGCATAGCTGTGGCAGATATATTGTGGAAAAAATATGGATTTAGTCTTAAAATCTGGTGGAAAATAAGGAATAGACGTTTCCATGGCAGTTATGTATGTCATGCATGGCTTTTTATGGCTCCTTAAATATTTGTCAATAAGCAATTGAGTTTGTTCTTAAACAATGTTAAACAATGTGTACAGTGAGCTTAATATATCGATGAAACTTACCAACTAGTGAAAAAATGGTCACTTCGCATATACATACAGGTCAGCTAAAGCTTTTTATCAAGAGTAAAACTTTATAATAGCTTTTTATTGCACTACAGATAAATATGACATGAGATATTACATAGACAAGTTATACAAAAGGCGATCATATCGCATAAAGCGATCTCTTCCAGACATCTTTAGCTGAATATTAACTAGCAGTAGGTGTGTGTGTGTGCAACAGGAAATATATAGTGCGACAAGGATCTTTATGAACGTGGCTGAAAGTGGAACTAACACCGCCATTTTGTAAAGTGTCTCTTTGACAGTTCTGCCACAACTTGCTTTGCTGATAGCTGTTCCTACGTTTATTATTGTATTATTTGGTTTAAAACACTAACAATATGCCAACAATGATAAAAAGTGGTGTCAGGGAAATAGTCCTAAATGTTAAGGAGATTTTCATGAAAGAACAACACAGTGAAGGCTCGGATAATTCCATTAGACAAAGTTAACGAGCGAGTTGCCGCCCCGGTAGGAAAATGTTACCATGCTTGATTTTTAAGTAACACCCGTGTATTCGTTTTTCGTTTGAAGTTTTTCATTAATGTCGTATTAAGTAATGTGAATGAAATATTAATTTAGAAATAAATTTATTTATAAAGATAAAAATGACTGTTTTATTCCCCTGTGCTATTGAATTATTTATAATAATAAATCGATAGTATATGGGGTACCCTATAAACTTTTAGAGTTAAATATTTCTGGGAAATTATTCACACACGGCCATCTGATCTGATCCCAAACTAAGTAAAGCTTGTTCTATGTAAATCAAATAGCTGATATACTATACTACTTTTGTAAATACATACCTAAACACCTAGACACGGGACAAACAGACAAGTTAATGCATACAAATATCTGTCCTGAGTGGAAATAAAAAAAACCAACTAAGCCAACTGGCCCGTCAATGTTATATAATAGAATTGATACAATATACTATGGATAGTCTATTGCCATTGTTAAATTTTCCCATAAATATTAGAAATTTTTTTTTAAAAGCCACCCTTGTAGTCATAGTGTCGCCCACCTCCCACAAATGTCAGTCACGTTCATAAAGATCCTTGTCCCACGTTACCAAAAAATTGTGGTATATCCATAGATAAAATTATATTTAATAAATGTACTGAAAAAAAAACATGATTAAATAACTAAATAAGAATAAATGCTTACTTAAGGAAACATAAATTAACTATACAGACAAATAGTGTTCTCTGACTAGCTTTTTAAAAGCTGATAATTATTGTCTGGGCAGCTCTAATTACGATAGGCAAGCCATATATTGTATTTTTCAAATTCTGCAAAGTTATTTTATGGAAGTCATTCAAATTTCGTGTGTGCCTATGTTTTTAAGTATCGTTATTAGTAAGCAGTAATCATATTATTAAGTAATGTTCTGTGTAAAGATTCATTTCGGAGTCTGTTTGGTTGAAGATCTACCCTCCGTGGATTGAAGAACATGCTAAGTTGATAGTTCAGTTTCAGATAATCTCTAAATAATCGTTGCTAGTAGCCAGAAATTGAATAGAATCTGACACCTGGTCTAATAATTTTGGATGCTGGTTTTCTTTGTCGAAACCCGTAGGAAATCAGCAAGTGAAATAGTAAGGTCAGATGGCAGTTGATAAATTCTGATCGCAGTCGCAACAGGAGTGGACCCCCTGGGTTGTATCATACTAAATTATAAAAGCGAAAGTTTGTGAGTGTGTTTGTTTGATACTTCTTCACGGCTTTAGCAATTTTAAGATATTTTTAAGTTTAACGCGAGTAAAACCCCTGGGCAAAGCCAGTATAGCATAAAAAGAAAAAAGAAATTCATAGACACATTGTTTTTTCGAATAGGCTATTTCTGAATGTAAGTGACGGTAAGTAATCACCGACACCTATGGACACCTTTAGCACCAGAGGAGCTGCAAATACGTTTACGGGCTTTGAAAAAGGAACGGGTGGGGAAAGGGGGTGGTCCTGCTATTGTTTCTGACCCGGCCGAAAAAGAATATAACCATAGAGCTAAGTCGGAAATGATTCAGCAAACTGTAATACGTAATAAAAACCTAAAACGGTATTCAAACAGAACGATCGAGTCATGAATTGTCTGTACTATGCTCATCTAATCATAAATTTGCATGGAAAGATCATCCTAATTTGTAAGTCCATGAGGTATATAATTTTATTATTAAAAATTCCGAATTAGGCATGTTTATAAAATTTGATCCTCTGAGTATTTACTAGAGAGATCCAAACGGTAGTTTACCTAGACTCCCCATGGGAATGGGGAATTTACTAGCATGAGTTTGCTTATTCTTCCTGACTTTTCCCCATAGTTTCATGCAATACCTATGTACATCTAATAATAAACAAAACATCTAAACATACTTATTACATGGCTCGCTAATCGGGTAGAAGCATCCGCATTTTATATACGCGAACAAAAATAACAAATCGTAGTCTGTCGCGGAAATTTTACGTGTACGATGATTTAATTTATCACTTTGAATTATTAGCCTATTAAAATTATTAACTTAGATAATTAATTTTCAACTTGAACATAAAAAATATGTGTTGAACCTCGACACAATAAGGGTCGTGTTCTTTGGAACCTATGACTGTGTGTGTGTTTTGTCATATCACTAGATAGTTTTAGTAAGAAGACGTGATAAACAAGAATATTCGACATCTACCGGCATTTTGTGATATCCCTAGGGATTTCGTGAAATCTCTGATATCCTCATTTCCCGGCGAGATATATATTTACAGAAATATCAATTTCAATGGAGTATTTTACTTCAAGATAAAGTAAGCTAAGTTTAAGTTTATTAAGGACTTACTTTTTTGTTCTAACATAAATGTCTAGTTGTACGAGTACAATAAAACTGACCATTTGAAATGATTCGGATAAATAAAAGTGATGAACGTATTTTGCGTCTCTGCGTCTTTCTCGAGAACCTTTCTGCCCCAGCGGCCGTCGGTTCCACGAACTATGTGCCCCGCCGATTGCCACTTCAGTTTGCCAATTCTTTGGGCTATGTCGGCTACTTTGGTTCGCTTTCGGATTTCGACGTTTCCAATTCGATCGGTCAGGAATACTCCGAGCATAGCCCTCTCCATTGCTCCATGGACCTGTGCCTTCTTATCAGGCCCATAGCAAACGACCATGTTTCCATTCCATAACGTTCTCATTTAAAATAATGTCTCCGCCGCTTAACCATTGCTTAGCTAAACCCCGCTTAACCACTTGAACCACGCTAAACTATTTGATGTGAAACATCTATAGCCGCACGTAAAACAGATTTCTGGCGTGGCGACGCATGCATTTTTTTTAGTTTAAATATCACAATATGTTCTTTTCGACTTCGACTTCTACTTGGACTTCGACTTGACTTCGACTTTGACTTCGACTGCGACTTATACTTCGACTTCGACTGCGACTTATACTTCGACTTCGACTGCGACTTATACTTCGACTTCGTCTTCGTCTTCGACTTTGACTTTGACTTATACTTCGACTTCGACATCGACTGCGACTTATACTTCGACTTCGACTGCGACTTATACTTCGACATCGACTGCGACTTATACTTTTACTTCGACTTATACTTATACTTAAAACAGATTTCTGGCGTGGCGACGCATGCATATTTTTTTAGTTTAAATATCACAATACGTTCTTTTCGACTTCGACTTCTACTTGGACTTCGACTTGACTTCGACTTATACTTCGACTTCGACATCGACTTCGACTTCGATTGCGACTTATACTTCGACTTCGACTGCGACTTATACTTCGACTTCGACTGCGACTTATACTTCGACATCGACTGCGACTTCAACTTCGACTTCGACTGCGACTTATACTTCGACTTCGACTGCGACTTACACTTCGACTTCGACTTCGACTGCGACTTATACTTCGACTTCGTTTTCGACTTTGACATGACTTCGACTTTGACTTCGACTGCGACTTATACTTCGAGTTCGACATCGACTTCGACTTAGACTTCGACTTCGACTAATTGACATCATTTTATTTTACTCTGTCAACATTTCTGGGACTGGTATAGAGCTTGACCAAAATTAATCATCTAAAACGGATGGTGTATCAAAACTTTATGATTGGTTTCTCTATGGTAGACATGGAATAATAGATCTATGATCGTAACATTGCGTTTCCAAGGTTTTTTAATTTTCTTCGGTGAATATTTGAAGTTTATGTTAATGAATCAAACTAGATTTGGCAGATTTAAGTTTTAAAATAAATACTTCCAGTATTTATTTTAAAACTAAATAAAGGAATAGAGGTATTTTAAAACTAAATACTGAAAGTATTTATTTTAAAACTTAAACCAGCCAAAAACTTCCACAAAACCTCAATTCACAAACAATCGTTAAACAAAACGTCAGCTGTTGCAAATAAAATACGCCATCTTCATCCATTTACGTTTTTATTTAAAATAATGCCGTGATCCACCGCTTAACCATGTCTTACCTAAACATTGTTCAACCACTTGAACCTCGCTCAATTATTTCTTTTTTAAAAACCCTATTTAAAGGTTTCTCAGCGAAGTAACGTCATTTTATACTCTATCAACATGTCTGGGACTGGTATGGAGCTTGACCAAAATTAATCGACTAAATCGGATTATGAGTCAAAACTTTATGATTTTTCCTTTATGGTAGATATGGAATGGTGGATCTATGATCATAACAGTGCATTTTCAAAGAGTTTTGGTTTTCTTCGGTCGATTCTGAAGTTTATGATAAGAATCAAACTGGAATTCAGTATTTATTATAAAAATTAAAACAGCTAATAACTCCCATAACACCTCCATTCACAAACAAACGTCAAACAAAACGTCAGCTGATGCAAATATAATCCGCCATATTTAAACAATTATCTTATCTTATCTTAAGTAGATTTTCTAAATGAGATTATGTTGCTGTAAGCTGTAGTTGCAAGTGCTGAACTTGCAACACACACGGCATAAACGTTCATAAACAACGGGGAATTCGCTTAACATACATATGTACATAAAAAGAGAAAAAAAAAACAGCCGTATTGATATTTTTATTCTTTGGAAGTCGGTTAGTAATAAGTTAAAAAGAAATGCTTTCCTTTTGACCCAAAGTCAGTGAACTTACGTATCTCGGCTTGATTTCAAGACTTTACACTTAGTTTATTTTCGAATTTACCATTTAACGAGTGTAAATCAAGAGTATAGGTAAGTAACTAATTTGTTTTTCGATAGAGTATTAGCCACCCATTCAAATATGGCGTTTGTGCACCGAACTAGTAAACTAGTGACCATTGCCTGCCTCGCTAATTAAGCGGCAGCATGGTGCATGCTAAATCGCAGATAACGAACTCATGAATTCAAATACTAGAAAAGGCCAAAGTGTCTTATTAAGGTGTTTGGTATAATTACCTGCAGATAGCGCGGAGCCTGAAAGCTGAGAGTGTTACATGCATTAATGCTGATACTGAGCGTGACGGGTAGTTTTCATGTATAGTGTATGAGATTGAGAGAATAGTACACCTACGTGCAATATTTGGCTAGCTCCGTTGAGTTTGGCCAATACCTATAAATAAATAGGTTATTTAAAATTATTTGTAGGTAACCGTCAAAGGTCAAATGAAATCGGTTATATTTTTGTATAATCGTTTGCTAAACCATCGATTGGAATTTAGTTAAATCGAAAAAAAAAATCGTGTTAAGGTGCCTTTATTTGTTTGCTTGGTTATATAATTTTTTAAACGACCAGTTTGCAACATATTAATAAATAATCTTTGATTCTGAAATTTCATTTCTATACATGGTTTAAAAACACAATTAGGTACTTAAATTGTCCCATGTTAGTTGATTTCTAGCGACACACCTAGCTCCACAACATTAACATAAAACATAAGTGTTCTATTTACTTGGAAGATATTCTATTAGCTCAAGTTATTTCCACAGTCACTCTGCTCTTAAAAATGCATATATTCTTATTATAAAGCTTTAGAGTTTTTATTTTGTAAGGATCCAATAACTGATAGGATAACAATGTAACTAGAGGTAACCGAGCAAAGACACCGTACTTTTATTTGAGGCCTTCCCCCCATATCAATTGTAGAGTACGTATCTATACATATAATAAATTCGTAGGAAAGTCAAAACTGTACATTAAATATTTTTTTAAAAGGTTACTTGCGGCGTGATCTGCATTCGATATCGAAGCCAAAAATATAGAATTTTTCTGTATGTATGTCCAGGCTAAACTCAATAAGTACTGCATGGATTTACTTCAAATTTTGCATGTATATTAC
Source organism: Pseudoips prasinana (assembly GCA_951640165.1). Classification (NCBI taxonomy): domain Eukaryota; kingdom Metazoa; phylum Arthropoda; class Insecta; order Lepidoptera; family Nolidae; genus Pseudoips; species Pseudoips prasinana. The sequence goes on along the minus strand of OX621234.1, from coordinate 19,179,857 downwards.
TAACGCCCGAAATTAATAAACGATCCGCAATCTGTCAGTCAGTCCTATCTCTAGATTAGCTCTATCGCTATCTTGATCTTTACCTGCGTGCCAATAACAAAACATATCAATCCATCCATGTTTTGCCCAGAGATTGGGTATCCTTTCCCTCTGCAGCGTACCGTTTTATGCAGAACTCGGTAACTCAGGACACAATTATACCATTTAATTTAAGAAGAAAAATTATTTTTAAATATATTAACGATATGTTATCAATACTGACTTATTTATAGCTAGGTTAAAATGTTTTACTAGACGACTAGGGTATATAATAATAATAAAATGAAACTTAATTGGTCAAACATTATGTTTTGGTGGAACGGAACGTATCAAAATTTGACAAGCAAAACGAATCGGATCAAAAACAAAAAAGCAGTAAGTTGGTTGTTTGTTTTTGTTGCAAAGCATTTATAACTAATATACAAATAATTACTTATTAATAAATATAATGGATTGTGATATGATAAGCAATAATTTTATTATTGATTTCTGTGTTTGTTTTACAAATAATTTAAACAGTGACGTGAAGTGGTTGCCGCCTATTTTGTAAACAAAAAAATATTCTTATTATTAATTACTAGCTGTGCCCCGCGGTTTTACCCGCGTTAAGTTTTATAAATTATCACACCTCCTCCCCTGTAGATAATAGCGTGATAATATGTATAAGCCTATATGTTGACCCGACCTCTTATGCCCGGTTCCTTTATTTTACGATCCGTCATTGGACCAACGTTACCATCCGTAATTCAGCTACCGATACCGATGCAAAACTAGTGTTCCACAATGCCCTACCTGCGACGAACATCCGTAGTTTAAACCACCTACGACTCGTTCGGCGATGAACCTCTCGCTCCTCTTCACGATTAGTTATAACAAAACGTCGTACGTCAATTATGCAACTAAAATCATTTATTATTCTGTAATATTATGTGAGTAATAGTACAAATTACTGTACTTATAGTTACAGTAATAATTTAATTTGCGTTTAGGTTTAAAATATTTATAAATCATTAGTATTGAAAATTTGATGTTACGAGTGCATGGTGTGAACAAAACGCGTAACAGGAAAGCGCATGGCGCATGCGTCTGTCGTCTGACGTCTGTCCAAGAGTATTTCATGGTTTCTAAAGAAGTTTTTAAATTGAGTATTTAATCTAAGGTTTGTGGTTATGAAATCTTAGAAGATAGAAAAATAATCAACCCTTTCTAACGGAAAACAAAGCCATGAATTCTCTATCAGTTTCAGAGCTAGACATCACGGAAATCTCCTCAAACACTATGATAACTACCAAAATCAAATACAAACGACTGGTATACCGACCGAATTCGACTAGTAATCAAAGCAGTAACGCCTCGTTATTTTGACAGTTCCGTGACAGTAGAAAATATTTATAGGAACACTTTCGAACGCATCTCCATACAATAAGCTTACTAACGACCTCCCATCCGTTAGTAACCAGACGTTGGTTATTTGGATAACGACTAGTATTTTATAGGAACGGTTTTGCGTTACGGCTGGTAGAAATTATAACTATTCGTAGTAGAAACGATTCGTTTTTGGAATATAGGAACCGGGCGTTAGTAATATTCATGCAAAATTTGAAGTAAATCCATGCAGTACTTTTTGACTTTAGCCCGGACATACATACAGACAAACAGACAAAAATTCTAAAAACTATATTTTTGGTTTCGATAACGATTGTAGATCACGTCCCAAAATCCTTTAAAAAAAATATTCAATGTACAGTTTTGACTTTCCTACGATTTTATTATATGTATAGATTTATATGCAAAGCCATTTTGGAATATAATGAACTATTTCACCATTATTAGGATTGCAACTTTAGATTGTTTTGGCTATCTAAGCTTATGTCAAAATTAATGGATTGGTTATTGGCACGTGCAACCTGCCATTTTAGTACAGAGGCCTAATTTTTTCTATGATCCGTCTTCCCAAAGATCGCTCGTTCGGAAAGATTGCTTTTTCAATCTGTGGATGCTTTATTGGCACGGTTTAATAGACAAATGGTTCGAAATAGCTATCGTAGATAGCATAAAATGGATTAGGATCGTTTATTAATTTCGGGCGTAAGAGATCATGTCAACATGTCTATAGGCTAAATTTTATCACGCTACCACCGACAGGGGAGGAGCTGTGATAATTTATAAAGTTTAACCCGGCTAAAACCGCGGGGCACAGCTAGTTATTAATACGTTGTCTTTTCTCTGTTAAATATAGTTATTGGATTGTTGTACTTTTGTCCTATCAGCTATTGGTTTCGGATATTTACAAGATAAAATCTCAAATAAGAATATATGTTTGCAATGATATAACCCACTTAAGTGATAGACAAGTAATTTACGCGGGTGAGGCTGCGGGGAGAAGCTATATTTATTTCTTGTAAACTATATATAGTGTGAATATAGTGAATTTGAATAACCGGAATGATACATTATGTACATGAGTTTACTAACAGACGACCTGCCCCTTTACCTTGCTATTTTATAAAAATAAGTACCGGAGAGGTTCGAACCTCGACTCTGGACGGTTACTGATGGGGAGAAGCATGAGAGGGTCATGCATAGGAGGGAGGTGCATGGGTGATTATTGATTAAATTGATAATAGGCGAAGAAGCGGAGTGCTTTCATCTATACGAATGCAAACAAAAGGTCATGGAGGACGCTGATAGTCGCGGCGCGATCGTAGCCGTACTCTCGTCTGGCGAGTACTTTATTATTTTGTGATTATCAAATATTACCATTACAGACAGTAAACGAGACAAAAGAGGTGTGCAAAGATCGCGACGAATGGAAATCCGTTGTCTCTGCATACCCATCTTAGAAACAAGCGTGAACCTATGTATGTATGAAAACTTATCCTAAATCTAGAGCCAAGTGTTCTTGTATATTGGGGTAAAAAAATGTCTTTAAAACATGTTGTCAGCGCAGCGGAACGAACGGCTTAAACACCACCACCTACTCCATGGCATACAGTACCTTTTCGCGTTGTCTCTTGACTCTTTAAAATGGGTAGGTGTACATGTTGGCGAAATATAGTCTAGTCTAGTATAAAAGTCTATGTTACTAGAAATAATAATGTATACAACTATATTACCACAAACATGTTCTGACTAATATACAAGCGCTTTTTTAAAATCTACGTGAATAAAAACCTTTTTTATTTTTAATTATTTATAGTGGGGTCAAAAATGCTGCGAAACAGTCATGTTTGTTAGTCAGTAAAAGCCAGCCAAAGCAAGTATTTTGAGAAGTGTTGTTGTGCTTTCAGGTAGTTCCTTGTACACATTAACAATGCTGAATCATTTGCATATGTAAGAACGTTACATATAGCTTAGACGTAACCGACGGCTGCTGGAGCAGTAAAGTTCTCGAGAGGCGACCAGGAACCGGAAGACGTAGCGTGGGCAGGCACCCTATAAGATGGACCGATGATCTTGTGAGGGTCGCTGGAAGCTGCTAGATGGGGGTCCGGCAATTGTATAGATCTTTGGGGAGGGGTTTGGCCGGCAGTGAGCGTCTTTCGGCTGCTATGATGATGATGATGAACTGCCGCTTGTAAGTTTATATGTCAATCTCAAAGGCTTTAAAATCGGTATATGCTATGCCGTGGACACCCATTGGCGTTATTGTGGTAAAAACCTACACGAATATTTGTAATTGTTTAGCATTCCAAACTGTCTAAATGCCACTTTTTGACTCAGCCATGCCCTCCACGACCTTTATGCATTCGTATCAAAATATACCTATGCATGATAAAATGCCTACCCCATCCTCAATCGGAATAGTGATTTGGAGTACGTAGAGCGCAAACAGAACCAAAGAACCAAGCAGTAACATATTATCGACTTAGTAGGATAGTTCAGAGGTCTGCTTGACCAATGCTATGAACACTTTGGAAAAGTCTCTGGTAAGACTTTTGTGTATATGACTCCATAATACCGCTATGGTAAAAAATAATAAATTTAATAGATTTTGTAATTATACAAAAAATAAATTTCTACTCTAGAATAAAACCGGCCAAGTGCGAGTCGGACTCGCACATGAAGGGTTCCGTAGCAGCAAGTATTTCAGTTGATTAAATGATAGCAAATTGCGGTTTATAACTTATTAGAAAAAAACTACTTGCTAGATCTCGTTCAAACCAATTTTCGTTGTTAGTTTTTATGGTAATGTACATCATATATTTTTTTTAGTTTTATCATTCTCTTATTTTAGAAGTTACAGGGGGGGGGGGGGGATACTCATTTTACCACTTTGGAAGTGTCTCTCCCGCAAACTATTCAGTTTAGACAAAAATAATATTAGAAAACTCAATATGATTTTTGAAGACCTATCCATAGACACCCCACATGTATGGGAACAATAAAAAAAAATTTGGGTTTCAGTTCTATGTATGGCGACCCCCCAAAATTATTGTTCTTTTTCTATTTTTGTGTAAAAATCTTAATGCGGTTCACAGAATACACCTACTTACCAAGTTTCAGCAGTACAGTTCTTATAGTTTCGGAAAAAAGCGGCTGTGACATACGGACGGACAGACAGACAGACATGACGAATCTATAAGGGTTCCGTTTTTTGCCATTTGGCTACGGAACCCTAAAAAGGTATTGTTTTTAACTTCCCGATGACTTTTCTAGTCCTTTTGTTTAAAAAGATAAAACAGAAAATTATTTAATTTCTGAATAAGTTTTAATTTATTTTGTTGGTTAGGCTCAGTATTTTTTATATTTGCTTTATTCGAAATAAATAATTAGAAGAGATAAGCGAACACAAAGGAACGTTGTCCCCATATTACATCAGTGAGATATAAGAAATGATTTCGCTGGTGTTGGCATTAGCAACTACAGCTATCCACGACCGCGGGGCCTTGCACTTGCGCACGCTCCAGTGAATATCGGGTGTTAGTGTTGCGATGCGCTGTGCATCATTAAGGCGCACTGCGCACTGAAAACTTAATCTTATAAATTTAAGGAAATCATGTCATGTCTTTGTGCAGTCACTCTACACTGATATTAATATCCCCCCTTTCTCTTCGATATTTCAAGAATTATTTCTTCTTTACGTATTATTTAATTATATTTAAGTCCTAGAATTAAACCAGTACATGATTTAATTCTATGTTTTATATATATTGTAGAGAGCTTCTCTGCTGTTGCATTTGCGAAATGTCCGCAAGAACATTGTGAAAGTCATTGCTACGAAGTTTGAATGCCCTATCTAAAAACACTGGGTAAGGGCAGTCAATGGAATATGTTAGGACAAATAATTGTAAGAGACTAACACTACTAACATAGTTATAAGGTTGTTACAAATATAATAAACAAATATGGACATTTGCCTGAAATAAACGTTTTTCTGTTCTATTCTATATGAACACGGGAATAATTCAATCAAATTTACACTATGAAATTGCGCATGCTGCAGTCAGCAGAAAATATCTTTTATATGATATAGCTTATAATATAAGATCTGGATAAATACGGTGAATAGATAACTCAACGAAATAAACTATCTATGGGCATAGCTAATAGTAAACGTCATGTATAATAACAATTTGGTGTACATAAAAAAAAATGCGTAGGTAGTAGGTACACTTTGGTGTGCATCACTGGTTACTTTGTGGCACGGAACTGCACTAGGCGTATGCGTTACATTATATGTATGTATACATAATGCGTATGTATTACAAACATTACTTTTCCTTACAAGTTAACTATTATGTGTCAAAATAGAGTGTTCTTATGCACAACATGCATGTGGTGCTTACCTGGGGCTCTACCGGCTAAGTCGCCGAACATCGTTTTCGTGAATGGCGTTCAAATAAATAATAATATAATAATATCTAGGGAAAATGTCACACAGATCATCCTAGCCCCAAACTAAGCAAAACCAGGCGAAATTCAAATTCATCGTTGACAATCGATTCCGGACCATTTATGACGTCACATGTGGTCATGGAAGCCGATTTAAGGATTGATTAAGTCATTTTTAACCTTTATTTATTTGAACGCCATTCACGAAAACGATGTTCGGCGACTTAGCCGGTAGAGCCCCTGGTAGTAATTGTTATGCTGGATTCATATGACTGTGTTAAAGAGTTATTGGTGAGCCAGTAAACAACATAAATGAAAAAACCGGATAAAATTACTATAAAGATGTAAATCGATATAAATTATTGCAAAATGCCAACTTCATAACAAACCAAAGATTTTTCTATCCGTAAAGGCCAAATTATCGCACTAATAATATGAAGGCGAAAGTTTGTGTGAGTATGTTTGTTACTACTTTATGTCCAAACGGCTGAAGCGATCTTAATAAAATTTGGTATGGAGTTAGCTGACATGCTGTATTAACACATAGGCTATAATTTATAAAATTTAACGCGGTTAAAACCGAAGGGCTCAGCTAGTAAATAATAATTGGCACGGCTAGAAAAAACTAAAATTGCTCTGAAAAATAACTATTGTAGTGGATTTCCAGATCTTATTGTTTTTAAATTTTCTTTAGTTAATGTTGCGTTTTTTCTATACAGTAAAAGTATTTTTAAATTAATTAAATATTCAAAACATACTCATAATAAATTCTGTGAAAAAAACTATTTGGCTTAACGAGAAAGAGCTATTAAAGTTACTTAGACTTATCTCCTATACCTAGCTAAAAATCTAAAAGATGCTGCATTCTTGTAGCTCGGTAAACATTTACGATCTAGTACAAACATAATTAAAATTATACCCACGTCCTTTATGGAGGAGATAATCGCCTTTAAAAGACTAATCGGACCGTACAAATCGGCCTGTCCGATCTTCAGCTCGGAGCTATACTTCAAGAGTATCGTTCACAAGCTTTCACATCCGGCACCTACGATTATCAGTTCTGAACGGTCGGTTTATGCGTTCGGCATCTACAAAACGTTCTCGCCGGACTATGAACGTCATTAGGGTTGTGCCACATTTGGGCTTCAATTACCAATGTTTTATTATTTTAGAGTGCACTTACTAATTATTAATATTAAAAAAAGACAAAACAAAAATATCAATGAAATATCATGAGAGAGTAGTTCATTCATTTGGTAGCATATTATTTTAGTTTGTATTTTGCGCGGACTAACCATTGTTGGGGTTTTATTATTTGACTGACCTGTTAAGTTTGTCTCGTGGTTAGCGGCCCTGACTGCTAATTCAGAGGTCCTGGGTTCGATCTCTACACTGGACAGATCTTTATGTGAAGAGCATAGCAATTTCTTTTGTCTAGATGTAATTAATCCATAATATTTATGAGTATGTTTATAACTTATCTGGTTGCCATAGTACAGGGTCTGCTTACTTTATTTTTATTTTATTTCTTATTAATACAAAATAACTAAATTAATAAAGTTTTCCGTACATGTTAGAGAAAGAGCGAACTTATGTCATGATAAAGATGTCATTGCAATAGTTACAATCACATATTTTTTGGACGAAAGAGACAAAACCAGTCTTACTTGAAAAATCCAGCCAAGTGCGAGTCGGACTCGCCCATGAAGGGTTCCACAGCAGCAAGTATTTCAGTTGATCAAATGAAGTATTCAAAAAAACTACTTGCTAGATCTCTATCTCTTATTTTAGAAGTTGCAGGGGGGACAATCAATTTTCCACGTTGGATGTGTCTCTCGCGCAAACTATTCAGTTTAGAAAAAGAATATATTAGAAACCTCAATATCATTTTTGAAGACCTATCCATAGACTCCACATGTAGGTATGTGTACATTGAAAAATAAATTAGGTTCAGTTCTATGCATGGGGACCCCCCAAAATTATTGTTCTTTTTCTATTTTTGTGTAAAAATCTTAATGCGGTTCACCGAATACATCTACTTACCAAGTTTCAACAGTACTGCTCTTATAGTTTCGGAAAAAAGTGGCTGTGACATACGGATGGACAGACAGACATACATGACGAATCTCTAAAGGTTCCGTTTTTTGCCATTTGGCTACGGAACCCTAAAAATTAGCAAGTATCTTATATTTTTTCTGTTATATGCTGAATTGTTTGAATTCAAGTGATGGTTTCCAACGAGTCGAGAATAAGGACGAAAAATCGTCAGCGGAATTCTAGTAATAATTACGTGAGAAAATGAATTTGTTTGACATAAAAGGGTATGTCAAACACATTCATTTTCTCACGTAATAATCACGTTACTTTCAATCACATTAATAAAAAATACGCTTAATTCTCCGTTTGATGAGGAGTTAAGCTCCAAACTTGTATAGTTTGGAGCTTAACTCCTATGTTCATAATCTTTAGCAAAATGAATATATATATAATGTTATGTTAGATTGACCTAAGTCTTCCAAGAGCCGGATAAATCTAAAAATAATATCTAATAATTTATATTTTTTGACCAGAACCAGTTTCTTCAAGCACAGTTTATATCTTTTTTAAGAAATCAGAGTCTTTTATGCACCGAGTCATGCAGGAGTTAAATTAGAGTAACCAAATGAATAATAATAATAATTGACTCAACTATCATTGTACCGATAGACGTTTCTGCTAATGGTTTAATAGCAAAGAGCTTCGAAAAACACCTAAAGAGGCTTACGTTAGGCGGTTGGGTCAAGAACAAGATCCAAAAAGCGGTGCTTTTGGATACGGCTCGCATTGTCAGGAGGTTTCTGTGCCTAGAGCCGTTATCTCCGGTAGCATGGACCCTGTTCCTGCTGCCGGTTGTAAATCCTATTTTTATATTTTAAAATGTATATGTCTGTTTTTTATATATTTTAAAATGTATTTAATAAAAAAGTATTTATTCTCTCAACACAAATATATATAATATTATGTCACATTGACCTAATTATTCTAAGATCCAGATAACAATAACATAAAACCCTTTATATTATTGACTAGAACCAGTTTATATCTTTTTTAAGAACTCGGAGTCAGGGAAGAGTTAAAATAGAGTAACCAAGTCCACCAATAATTCTCGTAACGACGTCGAAAAAAGAACTCTGTGGCTCGATTGACTCGTTATAGATAAAGTGGCAGCCCTAATCAGTGCGCGTGGGACATGCGACGCCTTACGTAACAGTTAGCCAGTATTACGAGAAACAGACAAATGTTTGATAACATGTTATTATGTATTACTATCGTGTGAAGGCCCTTATTTTCGATAGCAACGTCTTTATAAAATTGTTTTGGTAATGGAGTCAGTTCGAAATGTTTTTGTTGTTTTGCCGTAAATATGTTAATAGGATAAAGAGAATAAAAACGAAGACTTTCAATACTATAACAGTGTTGAATACTTGGAACTGCCCGAAGATAAGTACATATTTGGTTTTAGAAGTTTGAGTACTAAATAACAGCTAAATCTAATTATGTTCCAAACTTTTGTTTAAAGATATACATAATACCATTAGACATTATTATTATATACACAATTTTTATATATATTGATGAAAAGTAGTTGTCACTTCTCCGGTTTTATTATATATATATATATATATTTTGAAAGAAATAATTAAATAATTATAATTTAGTTATGCCCGCGATTTTAACCGAGTTAAACATAAATATGTATATCTGTTATTCAGAGAGGTATTAAGCTGCATAACTACAAAGTTTCATCTACATCCGAAAAAGTATCAAACATCCATACATCTATACTCACACACTTTCGCATTTATAATATTAATAGGATTGATATAAAGTCACGGTTGCGCGCCATAAAGAAAATAGTTTAGTAAATATCTTCCTCGTGTACATAAACTGTAATAGTTACATAAACGTTTCAATAATACGTAAACATGAAAACCTCATTAAGAGCTTTGTTACTTAACCTACATACCCAAATACATATCAGTAAAAACATTTTACGTAGAAATGCCTGCAAAAGTAAGCGGTTTTTATTCAAGTGTTGTATAAACGCTGGCTTCCCACTTTCTACCATTCGACGCTTGTACTGTCCATCAAACAATATCAGGTAATATACAACTATCCAACATTCTCTCTTCTTCCTTCCTTTATACAATAAACATTTTCCCTACCTTATACATGGCAGAGCTAGTTACGTTGACCCTAAGATTTTTAATGTACTCCTACGCCTCGGTGTTTATAACTATGCTGGTATCTTATAACACCCGAATAGGGGTGTGTACTAACATTTCTTTATTTGTTAACTAGCTGTGCGCCGTGGTTTTATCCGCGTTAAACTTTATACATTACTAGCGGCCCGGTACGTGCTTCGCTACGTATAATGCATAGTATTAAAAAAAATGATTATTAAGTTCATTTATTCAAACAAAAAAATATTTTAAATTGCTAAAAGATGTTGATATTACACTTTTTCAAGACTTTTTTTAAATTTTTCTCTACGTACAAACCTTCCCTGGACTTCCACAAATAATTCAAGACCAAAATTAGCCAAATCGGTAAAGGCGTTGTTGAGTTATAACATTACAACGAAAAGTGGCACTGATTTTTATATATATATGTAGATTACAGCTCCTCTCGCGTAAGTGATAGCGTGATACTATGTAGCCTATATGTTGACCCGACCTCTTAGTAATATTCATGCAAGATTTTAAGTAAATCCATGCAGTACTTTTTGAGTTTAGCCCGGATATACATACAGACCAACAGACAAAAATTCTAAAAACTATCGTTTTGGCTTCGATATCGATTGTAGATCACGCCCCAAGTATCCTTTAAAAAAATATTCAATGTTCAGTTTTGACTTTCCTACGATTTTATTATATATATATATATATATATATATATATATATATATATATATATATATATATATGTGTGTATTATATATTACTGCTGTGTGGTGACGGCGACAAATATCAGAATCAGAATATCATCACCCCATCTCATCCCGTGGGGGGCGTAGAAGTCGACCCGAGGGAATATCTACGTGAGGAAGGGCAGCAGCTTCCTTCTGATTACTATGACTATCTTACTGCGATCGCCAACCCGCCTGCCAAGCGTGGCGATTATGGCATATCCTCTCAAGACGATTCTTGAGGGAGGCTTGTCCAGCAGTGGACTTATTTAGCTGTAATGATGATGATTATATACTATGTATCGATATTAAGGTGGACCATAAATAAAGCGCATCAACAAAAACAAATTCAAATTACCCTCAAACGAATGAACTTATTAGCATAAAAAATCATATTATATAAAGAACGTGTAATAATGTAAGTATATATGGCGTCATTTCTAACGAAGCCATAGATACTAACAAACATTTGGGAAGAGAATCTCCGCTTGTACCACGGGTTTTTGTTGCGATTATTTATTTAGTTAATTATTATGAATAAATTTATTAACAGTCCGATCCCCTATGTCGTTATTTAAAATAAGATAAACACGGTTATAATAATAATAATAACTTAACCCCGATAGTTATTTCAACCACAAGTTTTATACGTAGACAATTATTTGATAGCCTAAAAAGTCTACTGATCTTAGTAAATCAGCTGATTTACTTTCATGGATTCTTCTTCTCCAGCATTGATATAAACGATACTTAGGGATGACGACTGCGATGACAATACTTGTTCAGGCATTGTTTACGGGTGAAGCAATTTCAGAAATTGGCGTTACACGTAAGCAGTCATGTCTCTATTAAAAGTGTCGGGTGATCTTGAGATACGGCGGGGACACCCAAAATCAAAATCAGACGGAAGCGCACGAAACACGTCCGAGTGTGTTGGCAGCCACATAGCAACTCCAAAAGAAGAAAATTAAAGACATGTGAAATTTAATTTATAACCATATATATTGAATTATTTGCCCAATTTGTGATACTTATGTTTAGAAATTATGATGATATGTGATCAATTTATTGATTTATTGGCATCCTTCCATATCCATATTGGCTACAACATCTTGGTAGATGATTTTTGCAGCGTTGCTGTCGCTATATTTGGTTAATGTCGCATCGTCTTTTGTGATTTATCAGTCCAATGGCCGCTCGGCATATCTTCTCCAACACCTGTCGCAGATAAATTGCGAGTCCACGGAATTGGGAGTGGCGACGCGGAGCATTTCCTGCTTCAGTTTGTCCAGCCAGGCTGCGTCATGTTTTATAGCTCCGTGGTGAATATCATGGCGCCAGTCTGATCTTACACTAGCGCGTGTCTCCCAGGTCTTGGTGTCAATGGCGAAACTTTCCATGTCACGCTTGCAGGAGTCTTTGAATCGGAGTTTTGATCGTCCAACAGGTCGTTTCACTTCGGAGATCTGTCCAAGCATGACTTCACCCGGCAATCTGTCGGAGTCCGTCCGATGAATGTGTCCCAGCCGACGGAGACGTCGCTGTTTCACTATGGCCGTAATACTGTTGCTTTTGGTTTTTGAGAGAACAGTTTTGTTGGTCATCCGATCCTTCCAAGTTACTCCCAAGATAGTACGTAGGCATCGCATGTGGAACGCGTTTAGGCGACGCTCTTGTTTCGAGTAGGTAGTCCATGTTTCCGATACGTACAGAAGTATACTAAGGACGCAATTTTGGTATACTAGGACCTTGGTTGACATTTTGAGCTTGTTGTTGTTCCAAACACGTCTGGAAAGCTTTCCAAAAGTCGTCGCTACCCTTCCAATGCGTGTGTCTATTTCTTTATCGTTGCAGAGTTTCGATGTTGTGGTAGACCCAAGATAACAGAAATGATCCACATTTTGGAGGACCGTTTGATCAAGGTTTATTTTAGGTGGAGCACCTGTACCCTGAACCATGATGACAGTTTTCTTCATGTTTATGCTCATTGAAAAAGTACGGCATGCCCAACTAAATGTGCTGATCAACCCTGTTTAGCGGCATGGAAGGTTATTAATCCACAAAAAATAATGAAGTGGGTGTAAAAACATTTTTGGGTAGCATCCCGGGGACTGGAATTCGGAGAGTATGTAAAATGGTCGGTTGTTAGTCTTGCTTCCGATGAGCTGTGTCAGAACTACAATCCCATCCCATTGTTAGTCACCGAACAGCTATAAGTAATGCCATGGCCGACATCCGAACAGAAAGACAAATAATAGGAATGATGTAACTTTATCTCAGGTACAATTTCACCTTTCCTTCCCACATTTGATAGATGTTCGCTATTAAACTGTTACGATACAGTAAGCAAGGTAATTGTGACCAATTTGTTAACATTTTTAGTACCCCTTCTTGATAATTATCTGGTCCAGTTAGGTTACCATGCTTCAGTGATCTTACTTTATAAAAGGGGACTGTGTTGGTTAAGTAAGAGAAGTTTCCTTAATTTTTTACCAAATGTTGTTATTTTTGTCCCATACAGAGTAGTCAAAACAAAAAGGTATTTCTGTTTTTCTTTATATTAGTTACTTTGTATATACAAGACAAAGGTTTGAATTCGACTGTTGGATTAGGAACTTATATATTAGGGGAGATCCTTGTACCTAGGGACACTTTTCTTTAAATGAAGGCTTAAAGAAAAGTGTCCAAGGTCCAAGTGTACAAGGTCATTTATGTTCAAATTGATCTATGGCCTTAAATATTGAAATTACTATTAAGTAGCCAATAACTTCACAATATTATGATGCAACACATGACATGCTATTTTTTATCAATGAGAAAATGAAAATTAATTGTTTGTCCCAAGGTACAATCATGGCTTGTACCTCGGGGCACCAATATTTCAATTAATCAAAAAAATCATTGTGAAATTTAGTAATGCGGGGCAGTTTTCAGTAATGTAAGAAGGCCTATATAACTTACTATACATACATTTTAAAAGATACGTTACCCTGAGTGAGTGATACAAAGTTACACTAGTTTAATAAGAAGTGATTTGAAACTTTCATCACAATTTTATCAGTAGTTATGATACGTACGAGATCACAAGACATCATCACGTCGATACATAAATTCTAAAGAAAGAAAGAAAACTGATTTATTGAGCAGGCAGTTAACTAACATAAAACAAGACTAATTAAAGTGTAAAAACAATAAAACATATAATTTACGCCTCAGTTGGGCTTATATCAACTTTTGTTATAAGAACAGCAGAATTTTTCCGTATACTAGCACACGGGCCAGCTTATGAAGGGTGCGCGATAGCTCGATGATCTTCGCGGCATTCGCGGGCATATTATTGGTCGGCGAGTTCGATATATCGAATTGTATCACGAGGATTTATAATAACTTTGACTTGTTTTGGGCAAATCTTGACTTGAGGGTTTATTTGCATGCTGTGACCACTACGGGACTTGAAAAAAAGTGTCGAGGTGCTTGCTTCAAGCAATGCTTGTTGGTTGGCAATTGGAAATCGGTTTAAATGTACCAGGGGGCACCTACAGCACGAGCCAGGAGTGGAATGTAAAACGCTTCGAGTATGTTTACTTGTATAGGCGAACTGCTCATGTAATCAAAGAACGTCATGTTTCACACGTCACACGACAGAAATGACATGTTTTTATTGTAGACCACGCAAAAACGACTGAACGATATAATATCGGTTAGTTGTTTAACGTGATAACGGTCGAGAGATAGGTTATACTCTAAATTAACACACACAATATGTTTCCTGTATATAAGTTACCTATGGAAACGGCTGAAATAATTTTGAGAATATTTTCAGACAATCTTTACATAAGCCCAGAGTCTATCTTGTAAAGTTTCGTAGCTGTAGGATAAATGGAAATTTATGTTATGATTTAGAATTTTCTAATACATGGCATTACATGGCATGCCGGGTACGGCTAGTTCATTGTAAAAGAAGAAAAGTACTCCAATTAAAAAGAAATACCCACTTATAAAACCTTCATAATCTAAATTAAAAATAATATAACAGCTTTGACTTTTATTTGTTATGGTCAGTAAAACGACGATTAAGTACCGTTGCTTTCATAAAGATAACAATACATTTATCGGATGTTATTTATTTATATATTCTATTGCAAGTAATAAGGAACAGATTTTATCAACACTCCGTCGTGAATCTTCTGTTAGCAATTTTGACTAACAAAGCGATTTTTGGTCGAATTAATAAATCACTTTCGCGAGGCATTTCCCTGATTAGCGGCGCATTTTCATGAGTTTCACTAGCGGCGTAAGTACAGGAAATATGACGCATGCGCACGCAACGATCCGAGCGTTAAGCTGCGTAGGCTCCTACACTCGCCTTCATTATAATGCTTTATTTATTTATGAGGCACGTCAACAGCTTAATCACATACTACAGATATTAGCAGATACAGACAAGGACAGGCGCTTATACTAATTACAGACATGCACGACCATTATACAATGACATAATAATAGGAAATAGTTTTCGTTGGAAATTCAGACAAACTTTAAATAAAATAAATACAATAAATAAATAAAACACTCTGGATAATGAAAAAAAAAACCACAAATATTATAAACGTGAAAGTTTGTGTGTGTGTGTGTGTACGTTTGTTACTTCTTCGCGTCTGAACGGCTGGGGTGATTTTAATAAAATTTTGTATGGATTTAGCTGATACCCTGGATTCGCATATAGGCTATGATTTATAAAGTTTAACGTAGGTAAAACCGCGGGGGACAGTAGTAAAGTAATATTTGTGTATAAGACAGCCTGTTGCCGTCCCAATGCAGAGTTCTCCAAAATGTCCTTGAATGCATGTGAAGTCTACCAACCTTTAGTCTATCTCCTGTCATTGTGAAAGGATGTATTTCCTCTGCAGTGGGACAGTAATGCGGGACAATAAAATTGCGATAAAGAATGGTTTTCAATAATGTTTACAACCGTATTACTTACTTATCGTATGGGCAGTGGTTAGAGTTGTTCAAGCCGCCCAGTAGGCCTCTGACATGGCTTCGAACGACTGTTGCCTCATGGCTACAACTGGGACCAACAGCGTAACGTGCCCTACGAAGCACGGAGACGCTCACAAATTAAACCATTTTGGCGGTCAACCATCCATAATAAATAAATAAAATTAAATACACTTTATTGTACACAAAAAAGAACATTTAACAATGAAACATTAATTATAATGTACAATGGGTGGTCTTATCGCATAAAGCGATTTCTTCCAGACAACTTTTGGATGGATAGGAATTAAATGTGTAAAATGCCGGGGATAGTGCAACAAAGTGTGGTACATAGATAAAAAAGACGAAAAGAGATAATTAAAAAGGTATACTAAAAACTAAAAATATTATAATGATCATATTATTATTACACATACATAAACGTAAATAAAATATTATATAATACTATACTATAAATATAATACTATATTAAAATACTATATTCATATAAAATAAATTAATAATTATTATGATAGAGACAGATAGTGGTCTTTCACAAGTTTTTTGAAGCTTAGTATAACTCATTCCACAAACGAGCAGCTTGGACTGCAAATGATTTGTCCATAAAGATGGAAGAGTGCGCTGGAATGTGCAATTTAAGGTTTTCTGATGATCTTAAAAGCCTCGAATGTGTGTCACAAAGGAATTCAAAACGTTCTTTAAGATATGAAGGAGTAGTGAGGTTGAAAAGTATATTGAATAATAAAGCGAGAATGTGGGCATTCTGACGAAAGCAAATAGGCAACCACTTGAGCTTGGCACGAAACTCGGAAACATGATCATATTTGCGTAAGCCAAATATGAATGTGATACAAAAATTTTGGAATCGCTCAAGTTTATCAAGTTGTTCTTGTGTGAGATCAAGATAGCTGGCGTCGGCATAGTCGAGAATCGGTAAGAGAAGTGATTGTGCAAGGGCAGTTTTAGTGGTAATGGGTAGGAAGTTTCGAAGACGTCTTAGGGAACCAGCGGATGCAAAAAGTTTTCGACTCACTGTCTTTAGTTGTGGACCTCAAGATAGAGTGTTGTCTATTATTATTCCCAGGTTCTTCACTTGACTGACCGCGAGCCTAGTTGCTAAACCTCGCCAATCACTTACGGACCGATGAGAGCATCTGGCTATGAGCGCTTCACAACCTTATTGCAAATGAAACATCAACAACAAGTAACATGAGAAAACATTTTGTTTCAATGCAAAACGCGCTGGGGAAAAAGTGCAAAGTAAAATTAGAATATCACATTGTATTTGTGCATGTCAGAACTGCATTTCATAAATCTTTACATACACATTTTTAAATATACAATTAAAATAATTAAAAAATGGTATGAACATATGTATTTAAAGATAAAGGCTAATGTTAACTAGCACAGTTTTTTAGAAATAGCCATAATGTTTTGGAGAGGAAGACTGTTGTTCTGTTCCATTTAAAGATATTTATTTGGGTTGGTGCACACGCCAGCACATCAAGCTGCCCCAATCTGTTAAATTTCGCCAATTAAAAGTGAACCTTATGCTTTTGTGAAAAAGTTGAAAATCTATAAAAGAAATTTGACAGATTGGGGTAGCTGGATGTGCTGGCGTCTGTACTTAGTTGGGTTGTTATTATGCAAAAATAACAAACCAACTAAGCAGTGGCTTCATTGCTACCTGGTGACATCAATATTGTTCTGAATTGACGTGCTTAGTATCCGTGAATTGAATATTTATAGATCATCTATCCCTTAATACATTTCTACCCAAAAAATTCCAAATCTTTTTCCTCTTTTTAGTGGCTACTTTTTAGTCGTGATCTGAAATTTTACTAGAGACATAATATTTCAACGGCACACGTCACAGTATTTTACAGTGTACCTATTCATTTCCATAGAAATCCTAAGATTATTATTTGATCTTAACAAAATTTATATAATACAATCTTGCTAGTTTATTTCAATAAAAAGAATAATCAAAATCGGTTTATAAATGCTTGTGTAATCGATGTACTTACACGATAAAAATACATATCGAATGCGAAGTTAATAAAATATGATCGGATAATATTATTCATACACTGAATAATTCAATTCACTCTGTTTTACTTAAGGTGTGTTAAGAACCTTAATTTCCAAGGAAACATAGAGTTTTCCTTTAACTTCTAATATCAGTTTTATAGCACGAAAATAAGGAAATTATAATAACATTGTACAACTGTTACATTGTGGCGCATACTTGGTAATAATAAAGAAAAACACTTATACAAAGTAGAAACAATAAGATTTATAAGTTTGTACGGTTAGTTTACTTTCTTATGCGGTTTCTACGAGTATTTTTGGTGCATTTTTACGTGTATTATCCGCATGGCAAGGAAAAGTTATATGCGTTTGTTGATAGTTCGTGGGCAAAGCTGTTAACTTTTTCCTACGAAATTATTTTAACAATCTTAAAGTAGTTTTTTCTAGCATTAGTTACATCCTCGTTGTAGCGGTGAATGCTCAATAAATTGTAAAAAATTCCCCAAATCATTTTTTATTTATATATATATATATATATAAATAAAAAATATAAATATCTAAGCAAAACTTGTACTATGGTTACTATAGTAAACATAGTACAAGTTTTGCTTAGATATTTATATTTTTTATTTATAAACGGCACCGCGGTGGGGAATTTTTAACAATTTATTGAGCATTCACCGACATACTTTTGTACCCATGTCTATTTGGCTTGTTGGGATAAATATATTTATATGTGTAAATTGTTCGAAGAATACAGATAAAAGAAATTGCTCGGAATTTGCTAACCATAGGAAGAATTAATTTAAAAAAATATATATTGATTTTAAAGATTCTCTAAAGTAACTTAGTACGTAAGTGATGCTTTAAGAAAACCCACGCATTTTATTACTTTCCTCAAAGGTGAAAAAAATGCCATGTAGGTATACGTAGTGTCTCAAACGTTACAAATAAGTTGTTATTTTGGATCAAATGAAAACCTTATAATTATATTTCAAAACATAATAAGTATTAAATTCCATTCCATCCACTGGTTTAGAAATTTATTTAAAACACTCCATTGTACGACTAAAAGCTTACACACGATTAATATTTTATCGATTAACGGGCCTGTCAGTGTTTAATTTATACCCTCGAATATAAGTATATGATCCATGACACACCTTCTCTGTCGACAGCTCACGTACACACAAATTATAGGATAGGGAGGGTAGGTAAGGACGGCCGATGGTCTGTCGAGTCTTAACTACTATAGAATTAATTGCTCCGTATGATATACACATAACTCGTAACAACTGGGTGTTAATTAGTACTATATAAGATTTTTAACATGGAGTTATAGTTAGCCGAAGAGTTTTCTCTGCTGCACCGGGTAATAGAGGTCAGTGAGATTTCAAGCCACCTAGCAATAGTAGCTAAGTGTGTCACATCATCAGCCTGATATTGTCCACTGCTGGAAATAGCCCCCCCCCCCCCCCCCAAAGGTTACAATAACGTTGCCATTTGGAGGAGTTGCGAATGCAAAATGGCGACCGCAGTAAGGTGGTAGCTAGTACACAGGTGGCGCTGCTGCCCAACTACCTGGTGAATCCATTAGCCAGTCACGTGATGGTATGGGATGGCTCTGCTATTCTTTGTAGGCCGGAAACCAGGCGGCTTGTTTATAATGGCTAGTTAAATCCTTTTTATTAATAACACACTATTCGTGAAGGTTTTAGACACCGCCACAAGGCGAACGATGTTATACATTTGAACTCTTTGCCTGTAGGACTGTCCTAACTCCCATAGCAAAAGGACTGATATTATTAAAAAACTAAGAGTATATTCAAGTGGTTTTAGCTGTAACTTATGGAAACCTAAACCCATTTGGTGGTCGAATTTATAAATTGCTTGTAACTTAAGTCGGCAAAAAAAGGATAGGGTTCACCTGATATTTTGCTCTTAATTTAGGCTACGATGCTTGCAATACATATAATAATAATATATAATAATAATAATTTATTTATTGTTCTCTCACACAGATTACAGAGTAGGTACATATTATTCTAATTAATACATCAGTTCGATAATCTATCTATGTGAGAGACTGGTATCCGTACAAGGAGACCTGTATGACAGATTACCAGCCTCTCCAGACACTGGACAAAGTTTAACCTTAACTAATTTATTAATCAGAGCATAAATATCTGTGTGTGTAAGTGCGTTTATGTGTGTGTATGTGTGTGCGCGTGTGTGAGTGCGTGTGTGTGTGTGTGTGTGTGTGTGTGTGTTATGTTTTATAATTTATAATTTATTTATCTAAGAGCCTACATTAAGCACGTTTTCCGTATCTTCGTAGTTCAAAGACTTGAGCCATGTTGTAAGAATCTGCTTACATTTAAATTTAGTTAGGGGATACACAGTAAGCAACTTATTTATCTTATTATATAAGTATCCGCCTAAAAAACCAAAGAAGTTGTTTGAGAACTTGGTAGTCCACTGTTTATCCGACAAGCAGACTTTATGTTTGAGCCGTTTGTTATTGTTAAGTAAGGGAGTGAATTTTGTGAGAGAGTGTTGTTTTAAAATAGTGTTTAGCAAGTACAGTTGCCGCACTGTAAGCACATCCGCGAGTTTATATAATTCAGCAGTGGGGAATTGAAAAGGCAGCGATAAACTAACTTTTAATACCGCTCTTTGCGCTCTTTCGACCTTTAACAGGTTAGTTTTGCATGCGCCACCCCAGGCAGTAATGCCATATGATAAGACGGATTGACATACATACATATAGAAATACTTATGGGCACCAGGCTCCAAGAGCACCACATTTCAGCTTTGAAGTCTGTTATTTAAGTATATATTGTTATCCCAGTGTTTTCCGTATACTAGCTCCTAAATTATGCATACGTAATCAATTCAATCTCGAAAAAATATGCTTCAAATAATTTTAATAAAGACAATAATAATTGGAGAAAAAAATACACAGTCACACACAGTTTAAATCATGATAATGAGTGGTTTACGCTCACGGCGACCGGTAGACCGATATACTAGTCGGTTGCTGTATGATGATGGCATAGAATATCAACACGGAGGGGGGGAGGGGGTAGAAATCGTCCGAAGGAATACAGGGAATACCTACCAGAGAACGGCCAACACCGCTATTCTGTGAACCATGACCATCAAATTGCGATCGCCAACCCGTCTGCCAAGCTTGGCGATTATGGCATATCCCCCATTCTTTGGGGAGGATTTTGTCCAGCAGTGGGTGTACTTTGGCTGACACAATGATGATGATGACGACGTTGGTGCGCCCGAAGATGGCTGCGAATCTTTTTAGTCAACTGTTGGGCGCACTGACCACACGTGACTTTCCCATCAGCATAATTTTATTGATTGTCGCAGATTGTCAGCTCATGGCTTTATGTATCGAGTTCAGATTTACGCTGCTTCTCAAAAACACGTGAAAAGCCCGCGCCATTCGAGTTGTTGTGCTGCGAATCCGTCCCAATTAATGAGCTCAATATTGCGTATTTTGTCAGTGCTGTTTCTTTTCTCATCAACGTCACTCATTGCGGATAGTTTAAGCATAACATCACTCACGCGTTACCGACTCTTCCCCTCCCAAATCAGCACTTACGATCTTAGACACATCCAGGACTACAACCTCCACATAAGTATGTGAATGTAGTGGTGACGCGTTGATGTAATGCTTGAAAGAAGTGTAATAGGCTATGGTAACCACTTACAATCTGGAAAGCCGTTGAATAGATAGTTTAAAAATAAATGGGAGTACTATTCCCATTACACGTACCGATAACCCTAGTATTTTACGTAAACAATAAAATATATGAACTTTGTAATATCTAACCAAGAAAACTACTAAATCTTAACATAATTTGAATTAAACCACATGATTAATATATAATTAATGAATCTATTGAATTGGTGAAAAGAATGTCTACTTATACGCCGTTTATCAATTGGATATCAATAAAATAATGACATGTTTGTTCATACCCACATAAACAAACTGTTGCAGTTAAAAAAATAACGGTATTTCAATTTATTTAAAATGTGATTAGCGGAAAAAGTAAGCGCCGCCGACACATTCCACGATAGAAACAAACACTCGTTAAAGAAACTGTATCCATAATCGAAACACGTGGTACAGGAGTTCATTCACTGGTCGTGCATTCCCCAACTCTTAACGGTCCAAGCCCTTATTACGAGAGGCAATATTCAAAGATAAAAAGGTAAAAAAGGTCGATAAGAGTGGCCTACGCAGTACTCCGAGAGAAGCATCAATCTGAGACCATGCTAAAGCCCACCGGCACACTCCTGATCTTTTTTACTTTTTTTCTGATTATTAGGCCACATTAAAATATCAACCAGCGACTGTAAAACTTTTCTTCTTTGTCTTAAACATATTTTGGATTTACCACTACAGTTTGATTAATGTAATGTTTTGGGAAGAATTGTATACTTAAAATAGTATTGTATACTCAAAATAACCTGATTAGACAAGAAAGTAATTAAATCCTTATTTTTATAACGTTTAGTCCAGTGACTATATTTCTACGTAATATGTATATAATCAATAGCTTTTGAATTGTACAATCGACTTGACACATCGATTAGCATATTTCCATTTTAACCATGACATAATCTGAAAAGCCGATTGAGAATTTTTTAGATTATTTAAATAATTCAACACACGAATTATATATTTTGAATTTTAGTTAATGTGGTCAATCTTATTTTTATAGTAGACGTTGTCGACGGAATAAGATTTTTTTTGTTAGTTGAGATTATTTTGTATCGTAATTCAAAGATTAGGTGCAGTGTTTACTTAGTCGTGTAAAAGCCTTGATCTATGTGTTCTTCTGATTGAAAATACATTGTATGCCCTGTTTTATTTCTTAAAACGTAAAGTTCCCTAATTTTGAACCTTTATACGCAGCTAATTATTATTACATTGAAATTACTATACTGAGGTGACTTTATAGTAGCAAATGACAAGGTTTACAGTGTTAAAGCAAACGTTAAAGTGTATTATCAGATCATCACAGAAGTTCTCGCCAAAAAAATGTGATTTATCAACGTGAATCACATACATTTAATATTTTGATAAGCACGCATAATAATTTATTATAATTCGGTATTTCTAAACTGTAACGTAAGGTTGATAAGTTGTCTATGCGACACATAAATAAGAGCTTAAAAGTATCCAAACCACTAAATCTTGCAAATACAAATGTCTAGATATTTCCCACGCAACATTCTAAACTTATTATAATGATACAAATGATCAGTTTTTAGTGGAACAATACTTTAGTTCAATACCATTATCAAACATTGGGAACCGCTTCATTTAAGAGGAGACTTCTCAAGATTTATTATGTACAAGGAAGAAGGGTCGGTTGTCTAGTAGGGTTTATTAGAAAGTCGGCTTATCTGAACATTTTTTGTGTTACGGTAAATCGGCTTGTCGGTCGTTTCCTCTGACTTGGTGCAGCCCGACGCGACGCCGGATCACTTACCCCACGATGCCGTTGCTTTATGTTGACCATTATTTACAATTACCTACAAATCATCGTTGCGACTTTAAGACCTCTTAAGTGTCAAAAAGACTTCAATAAAACCATTTAAAAATAAAATAAAATAAAAATGTTTTTTATTCATGTAGACTTTAAAAAAGCGCTTGTAAATAGTCAAAACATGTTTGTAGTAATATAGTTAAGTATACATAATAATTTCTAGTAGAGACTACGTTTAGGTTTAATTATTGAAATTTACAGATAAATATACCTTTATGATTAATAAATATAAATAAAGGAACGTAAATAAAACAATCGGTAATAGTATCACAATTTCTTCCATTCTTGCTTTGCTACAGATATGAGAATAAAATATTTTATATAGAATTGGTAATATAAGAACATTGAATATGCCGAAACGGTTTGAGGGTGATCTACGGTTTGGACTTATATATTATTGGCGACTGTATATCCTAACTCTCTTATTATTATTAGAAGAAAGGTATTAAGGTTGGAATAGAAGCATGTAAAAACGAAGGGTTGATATTGATTTGCGTACATGAATATCTATGTTTGTCCTGAGTGTGCACACACAGAATAATCTGGAGGTCCTTTTGAACTGACATTTGAACTAGTATGTCATTATGCCAAAAACTCAACAAGTCTTTAATGGTAGTAAAGCAAGTATGCTTGATACACAACGCAACGCTTCTTCACATCATGTTTACTTATCTAATGTGGGGACATTATCTAAGATTGTTTGATTATTGTGAGTTTTAATTAAAATTAACAACAGTAATGATATTGTGAAAAACATACAGATGTCAACGAATAACGTCGTAAGGGAAAAAAGTAAACTAAAATTTTTCCAAACAATAATTAGTAATATGCCATAACACTAAAATTTTTATTTTGGTTTTCCACCATATAAGGCATTGACGGCTTGAGCCCACGGTCGTCCCTATTGTCCGGTGCAGCAGTGAAATGCTCCAAGACTACAAGACGTATCGAATTGTAAATAATGAAAGATGACTAGAGGAGTCGCCATCTATCTTACTACAACTGAATCACTGCAAAACGAACAGCCACTGGTTGGTAAGCCACTTTCATTTTCTTGAACAACTTTGCAAGCGGATTCACATTTATTTCTATTCGTTGTTTTACACTAACTTAATTCAAAGTATTGCTCCTAGGTGGTGTTGTATTTACAGTTCTTAAAATTACTACTACTAACTAATTGGCGTATATAAACAATATACAAAATCTATCACATTCAATAAATACAAAAATAAAATCAAAGACAAGAATACAGCATAATATTTGGTATAGTGATCTTGTTTGGTAGGTATGTATATATTATTCGATGAATTAGAATTGAATCAGTAAGCCGACATATTTTATCTAACCATGACGGTAGAACATCATACTACTCGATGTAATGTAGTAAATTATTAAAATTAAACGGACGTTTCTGCAACAGATTAATTGCTCAGTTTAAACGTGGATATAGACGCCAAATAATTTTAGATGAGTCAATGTTCATTATTTTTCTAAACAACTCAAATATGGAAAATAATGAATTATAATGAAGAATAATAATCCTTTTATGAAACTCCAGAGAGTTTATTCCTCTTCATTTGTAGAGAAGGGCTGGTCCAAAAACCTATAGAAGTACATCAGAAACCAACTACGACTAATAGTAGCAGTATTTACCACCTACACAAACTAGAATAGGGGAAGAAAATTAAACAATCCTGCATATACTATGTAAATGCGATGCTTTGGTAAAACACAGAATAGCCATCCAGGGGTTCTACCGGCTAAGTCACCGAACATCGATTTTTTAAATGGCGTTCAAATGAAAAAAGGTTAAAAATTACTTAACCAATCGTTAAATCGGTTCAACGTTAACTATCGATTCCGGACCATTTATGACGTCACATGTGCTCATGGAATCCGATTTAACGATTGATTAAGTCATTTTTAACCTTTATTTATTTGAACGCCATTCACAAAAATGATGTTCGGCGACTTAGCCGGTAGAGCCCCAGAGGCTGGGATATCCAGCACTAGGAGACTACAAGGACCTACCCCAAACAAGCGTACTGAAGTATGTGCAGACTGCATTTAGGGCTCTAGAGATAGAATAAAGTATACAAAAGATCCTGAAGGGTCGAAGTACTGTCCGCAAGTACGACCCCACCAAAACAAAACAAAGTCAGGAGGGTTTATTCAACGTCAAGTTTATTAATTTTGTGAAAAATATGGGCACAGACAGATAAATTGAGTGTTTTAAACATTGTAACACAGATAGTGAAAAAAACCTTAAACAAAATCTATTTTTGGGATATTTGATATGAACTAAAAAAGCGAATTAATATCCATTTATTTTGTTTGCTATTGCCTCAAAATACCGCACGGAATGTATCCCAAGCTGTTTATTTACACATAATATTTACTTAATGCATGGAACGGCAGCTCTTATTATTTCTATGACTTGTATATCAAATTAAAACGTTCGGTGATGCAGGAAGATGACATGCATTCTTCATTCAGCCACAATTTCTTAACCCATTCAAAATGTTGTGCTTTGACAGCTACTTTCAAATCTACGTCAACGGAAGATTACTCCTATAATGTTCATATTTATTTATTAATACTTTTTTGTGATTTACGGATTAAGTGCGCAAGGTCTATTTTTGATCTAATGATTATTTTTATTTTTAAACTCCTATAAGTTATGTCAAAATTACTGATTTCACTAAATAAAAACAAACAATTTAAAATGTTTTGTCTGTATCTTGGTTTCCGGGTTATCTTCGAAACTGCTGAATTGATTTAATAGGATTTTACCCAGTAGATAAATTATTCGGCTGTCTAAAAGTTATTTCCCTAGGAGTAGAATAATAAGTTTTATACGGGCGTAGCCACGGGGGGAACTCGTATGTAAATTATAATGTCATTTCCATTCTACAAATGACTACTGTCGGCAAGATACAGGGTTTAATTGATTGAAATAGTTAAGAAAGATCGACTGATTTAGGAATATCTTAACTGTACAGACCTCCCACCTCGATCATTAAGGGGCTATCATAAACAAAATATATTGAGCAATATTCCCTTTTAATGGACACTTATATATCAAAGTATAATTCATGGAACTCTTTTTATGTTACGGCTCAATTTTCGTGATCCTTTCCAAATCCCACCCATAATCATAAATTATATTTTGGTAGTTTATATAATATCATACAAATTATGAAAATTAAATCGGGTGGATGTAAAAAAGTTCATTAGTATACCTAAATTAAATATGTTTTAGAATGGAGAGAAGTAAGTAACTATTGCTGTGTCTCCTAAGAACTGTTTG
Organism: Pseudoips prasinana; assembly: GCA_951640165.1. Taxonomy (NCBI): domain Eukaryota; kingdom Metazoa; phylum Arthropoda; class Insecta; order Lepidoptera; family Nolidae; genus Pseudoips; species Pseudoips prasinana. The sequence continues at coordinate 19,153,114 of OX621234.1, read as the reverse complement.
TACAGGCTACAACTAGAGCACTCAGAGAAAGAAGACCACTAGTATTTTTTAAGTAGACTGTGATTAGCCAATTTTATTTTCAATACGACTAAAGGTTTTTTCTAATTGTTTTGCGATTTCTCCGCTGTCAATTGTATTCGATAGGGAATGCTTTTGGATTGTTCGCATTAAAATTTAATTTAAATCGATTGTTGAAAAGATAAGTTGTAGACAGTTCTTTTTTTAGATAATAAAATTGTAATTAGATGTTAAGTATTAATACAGATATATTATAAGTAAATGCTTAAAGCGTTAAGTTAAATGTATTCTGAATGTTCTTGTATTGGTAATGTTTCCAGAATACTGGCAGCATTACCACGCTGTATGGCAATTTGTTGGGCGGTTCTTTGTTTTTTGAGGAATAATTATTGTCCGACTTCAATCCGCACTTGACTAGCCAGTTGGTTGTCGTCACTGACTGCTAAGCCAGAGGTCGAGATTTGAACTAAGAATTTGAACACAGATTCGCACAGGATGGGGTCTGTGCAAATCTTTGTTTCAAATGCACTATCTGGGTATTGAAAAAAAGTAATATGTATTTTCCACGTGGACGAAGTTCATTTTTATAAAAGTATTTATAATACCGTTTTTTAATAACAAAACATAAATCCGTGATCCCTGATCCCTGATAATGATTTTTGTATTTATACTTAGATTACATGGACCATAATACATTTATTGTTTAACCGTATTATGTATGTTCTATAAAACTAAAAATATGTCAAATAAATCCTTTCACTATAAAATACATAATCAAATTAGAACAGTTATTTATTTTGTCTTGAAAAAGTTACAGAATCAGTTTTATAAAAAATATAGTAAAAATATTAATAAAAACAATTTATAGGTCCTGATTGGGCTAGATTTTTTATACCTATAGATAACAATTTTTAATATTTATAAGTATTAAGTAAATTGCTTAGATAATAATTTATTAGTATAATTATTTTGCCTTTTATAGACAATAGCAAGAGTGAAATGATTCACTTATCTAAGATATCTTTTCTATGGGGCAAAGTTACAGAATGCAATTAGATTACCGTTCTAACATAAAAAAACATAGATTCTGATTGGACTTGTACTTATGGGATCTATAGGCGTTAATTTTCATATTTATAAATATTAACTAAATCACTTAGATAATAAATTAGAATAATTATGTATTTTATAGTCAAAGGCAAGTATTACAGTATTTTCTTATCTGAGATTGGCATTTAAGAGGTTTCCCATCGTTCATTATTTATGGTCAGTTTTATTACCAAGTCACAGTTCAGAAAACAAGCTTTTGTCAGTAATGACATAATTTATAGGGTGTCTTAAAAACATCCAAAACCTTTATGGGACTCCTGACATTAATTGATATCGGTATTAAAGCGAGTTGGTAATGGATTCTTACAACGAAAACATTTGGAGAATTCTAACAGTGAAATATTTTCGAATATAAATTAATAGAACTTCGAAGACTATTTTAAGATATACAGAATTAAAAGTCTAAAAGACGTCTATTCTGTTGCAATTGTCAACAAAATACCAAAGCTTTGACAGCTTTGGCATTTTATGATTTTAACCTTTACGAGTTTATATTCATGTACATTGCTTTTGTCCGCGACTTCGTCAGTGGTAGACGATATCAGACATAGAAGAGAAGACATATTCTTTTGAGGGTTGGAGGAAATCGCACCTTCGAACATATAGCACCCAGTTATCCGGATATTAGATAGTTCTTAAAGTATTTCCAGCCAAACACAATCCATTTGTTGTACATCAGTAATAATGATATCCCACCCGATATTTAAGATTGTATGGCGTCATTCTAGTTTAAGCTTTGACAGCAGCAAGAAACTGAAAGGGCTGAGATCACATCAGAATATTATGATCAACTAAGAGCGGCTTTGCTTATCATACTGTTACCAACCTTAAACTACAATGCCCCCGCACCATGATTTTCTTTCGACATGCTGTTTAGAACTTGTAAGCTGTTACTCTTCCAATTTCGAACATTCGTATGATTCTAAACGTTGTCAATATATATATATCTATATAGTTATCTATAGCATTCGTGACAGCGGGAAATTACTTAATAAAGCGATTTCTTCCAGACAACCTTAGGATGGATAGGAGCTGAACATTAAATAATAGCAGTAGGTGTGAAACAAGAGATATACCAAAATTTTGTATATCTATCTATCTCTAAATAAATTAATTGCATTTTAAATTTATTTTCTTGTCTATATTATCAAAACAAGTAACATAATAACCCTGCCACACCTCGAAGCCTGGGTGGGAAGGAAGGGTGGTTACCTCACCTACTGACTGACTCAGCCACTCACCGGACACGTGTGCTTCGGTGAGTATCTGTGCCGGATAGGCCGAGAAGCAACGACACACTGTCACCATTGCTGGAACGACCTGAACTCTGCCCAGCACACACTCGCCGGGTGCCCAGTCTGGGAGGCCAAGATGCGAGTTCCAGTCGCTGAGATCCGGCGGGACCGCCGCCAAGCACCAAAGGCACCAAATGCTACGCAGCGGTCTCCTTCTGTGAGGCAGTCATGCTCCGGAAGGAGGCTGCCGAGCGGGATTGGGACCGTGCCGATCTCACTCGCAACATGGCTACAAAGGGGGGCAATGGAGCAGCCTACCCGCGTTTCCGGGTCTCTCCCCAACAGGTGCCAGAAGAATTCCACGGCAGGTTAGGCTTAGTCGGAATACCCACCCGAAGACACTTTTTCCGGGTGGCATGCAGCAGGCATTACCCCTGCCCTACCAAAAAAAGTAGTAATTATATCAAAACAGAACACATACGTATGAGGCGTAGGTATTAGTCGTAGCCACGTCGGTGGATTCACTTCGAACTTGACAGCATCTTTGTTAACTACGCAATAAGGGTTGTTATCGTAGGACAAGTGTATCCACTGATGTTTTGTCGACTGTTGGTTAGAAGGTAAACGCACGCTCAATAATTTCCGTCTCGGTTAAATGCACGTATTGATTATATCGGAATGTAAAAGGGTTCCTTCTAATGTTTTAAAGATGTTCGCCTAATGCCTCACGAGAAAAGTAATTGATACTTTTGTCGAACCCGTGTTATTTAACCAATATAAATGACGTGTTAATTTTTTTTCTCAAGACTCATAATATCAATTTTAAATAATCTCTCAGTTGTTAGGTTCTTGTCTTCTCATCCAAGTCGACAGGATATAATTCTGGCGATTATGCATATTTGAAGAAACCATTCAAATATGCATAATCGCCAGAATGATATCCTGTCGACTTGGATGAGAAGACAAGAACCGAACCTGTTATTGCATAGTCATGTATCATCGTGAAACTTGGGTGACGCCTTTAATATTACCCTCAGTGTCCATAAAAAAACAAAGTGCGTATTCCTCATAATACTCGGCTATTAACGTAATGTAATGTACTAGTTTCGGGCACTTATGCCGTTCAGCATTTGATGACGAATATATTCTCATCCATATCGGCTTCAAACCATAATTAAAGCACATGTTACGAGTTCTCTAAACTATTCGTTCCGATAGCAGTTATTCGCATGGCGTAGGGGAACACCGGATACGATAATTCGCAAGTACCTACCTCATGCACCAGATATCTTAAGTTTTGAATGCATTACATTGACTGACGTCTTGCAGTTAGTTGTATGTATCCTGTACTGGCGAGTGGTGGAACGCCTCTTTCTGCCTACGTGCAGCTCAGCATGATCTCCTAACGCTGCTATATTCGAACTGCTACATTTGATTCAAATTACGCTTATCTGTCAATAGAAGCGTAATTTATCGTATATGGCAGCGTTACGCTAACACAGGAGATTCAGAATAAATGGCAAGAATCATAGAATCACATCCTTACAGTTCTTTACATTCGGCCTTATGTGGTGGCTCACATATGACATGACATAACTGTCTATATAAGGAAAAATTGTGAATAAAAATAAAAATTGTAAATAAAAATACAATTTGAACAACCAGATGATAATTAATAAATCTTTGAGTTTGACACCGTCGATGTCTACATTACAAAGAATTCACTTAATTTTACAGCGAATATTTATCACCCGATTTATAAATGTCTATATAATATATATGTAATATCTGAATGCACATGTATATGTATTACTTGGATTTGTTATTTCTTGTACCTTCATGGTGTTAAATAATTTTGTATTTACGTACATACATACGTGGTAAAAAAATTCAAATCAACTAATTGATTCCGATATATTCTTCTCCTGGTAGAATAAACAATGAAGGTTAACTCAAGTAATCTTTAAACTTTTCCGAAACATGTAATCCATTTTTCAAGTTGTCAACGTTAGTTCGTTTGGCAGCAGTTAATGCCCCTTACCGTCCGACAGTGAAAGAACTTTCGGTTTGTTTTGTACCATTGTTTTGTACCAAAACGAAATAGTTGTTAATGACATACACGTGTATGTCTTAAAGAGTGGCTCTTATAATTAAATGTCAGTCCACAAGAGTGAATGCTCAAATACAAAAGTAGTCTGGGATGCCTACCTACCACGACTCCATAGAGTTTGGGGTTTAAGATATTTTATTTTTCTCAAAAAAATTACTATTCACTCTTTATGAGAAACATATATATAGTTTAAAGTAGCCTTAAATACTAACGCAGGCGGTTTCTGAGCTACGTTCAACTACGTTCAATAACAAAAACAAGTTAAACTAAAAACTATTATAAAACAAAGTAAATATATATATAATAGAGTAAATAAGTAGGGTATTTAAAGAAAATATAAAATAACTATTACTCCGCTACAAACATACCAGTGGCAGATGATCGTTACGTTACATACCACCTACGCACGGATCTAGCGCACCTGGATGTGTCAAGGGCGTACCACGCTCAGTAGTATGGCATGAAATTTGTTTCGTAAAACTTATATAGAACAAACACTTATGTGTAAACAATCTATATCTAGCTAAATTATAGTGATAGTTACAGCGAAACTATATTAGTAGCCGTTACGTTGTGAATGAGGTGAAATTTTACTTACAAGATCGATGAAACTGTTTTTTAGTTTGAAGTTTCCGCTAGGGGCGTTGATAGATAATGTTTTAGAAAAATTTTGCAAGTATCATCGTAGAAATAGACTACATTAATTTGTGGTAGCCAAGCTGTTCTCTGGTAGGCACCGTCAGTCACCTTTCATTCTATCAATGATTTGCATCAGTATACCAATAACGTCAATTTTGAAATGTATTCGACGGCTAGGTCAGGCCATTCAACGTTGATGGATTGTATAACTATATGGTATACTTACGTGAATATGATCGCCGTAATTTTCCGTACTTGTGTATAGTAAATAAATGCGGATGGAAGAATGGTATGAGTTCATTAAAAAGGTAGGTCGACTTAAAAAGTCGACGCATTTTGTTATTTATATAATATAACAAAAATACCCTGTAGCATGCGGAAGTTTGGAACTTGGATGTTGGTGTTGGGCCTGGTCATTCCCTTGCCCTGTCAGATAGCCGCTCGATCGAATTATGAGAGAGGGATTAGACAGTACATTCGTGTTTGCGCACACACCCGCACTATAGGCTACTACCAGTTGGAATCGAAAGTCATGGCCAAAATATGCCCAGAACCTTAATTACTTAATTTCATATTTCCCAGGTTTCGGTTAAGTTGTATTGATCCTGGTCCAGGGAAGACATACATATTATGTGACCATCCCGTGACTGCGATAAATCATTGCCACTTAATTACACTTAAATAAAGTTTGGCTGTATATTTAATTCTCTCAACGTTTAGAGAAATTTATAGCTAGTTTGAATCCATGAGTATGTTTATACTGTACGTATGTGTTTTGAGTATACAAAATATTTTTGTATTTGTGAAATAATAGTAAGTACGTACCTCATATTACTCATTTTAATTATCTCTTCTGGAAGTTATTTTGATTATTTTTCGAGCGAAGAGTACTCCCTCGGCTTGGGCAGTGCTTTCTTCATATTCTTGCATAGGAAGTAAACATCCGGTGGCAAATATTTTGGGAGCAGAGGAACTCCAATAGCCTTGGCCTTGTTCTATATGTTCCTCTGCCATGAAGAGCGTAAGATCCCGAAGTATTAGGACTAAAAGTAGTCGCGGAAATTTACGTATGGTTTGGTTTAGTATAGTATATTGGTACTAGGGCGAGACTACCAGATACCCGTTGTCGTCTACCTTGACTGTGTCATTACCTTTGAATAATAAAAAAACGATATTTAGAAGTAACTCAAAGTGCTTCGTAAAGTACGCAGTTGAATATATGTTAACAAATTGTTGAGATAAAATCAGATAGATAATTATAGTTTAATACATGCCTCTCGCGACCCACTTAATAACAATTTTAACTGTGTTTTTTTGTTCTATCTGTGTCATACAATAGAATAGACCCACATTACGAAAGTAATAGTGTTTACACAGGTATATTATATAATTGGAGCAAACTCATTGCGTGCGTCCGTCCATTATTACTATCGCCACATCTGTTGCACTCCCAGTGGCCGATTGCTGTGGATTATGTACAGTCCAGTTCTCTACTAGCATACAGGATAGAGAATTTTATATATGATTTATGTATTTTAATATTATATAAATAGCAAGGCAAAGCGTTAAACTAGAAAACAATGCCAATGGATAACACCTACATCCTTCGAAAGGGTTTAAGCAAGGCAATCCTAAATTTGACCTGCCAATGTATGATCAGAGTATTTACCCCGGACTGGTAGAGGGTGCGGATTACAGACCCGCATTACAATTTAATTTATGATTTCCCTATTTTCAGATTAGATTTATTCTTTGCATTTCAAATAATGTTATAAAACTAAAATTTGTTTTATTAATGTTAATATTAACTTAATACTAAGAATACAAAATAAACATACATATTTCTATATTTTTTTTTGTATTTTTAGTTTTTCTAATATAGTAAGTTAAGTATATCCATACGTTTATTTAAATTCCTAAGTTATTTTATTGTAAATATAATTACCAAAAATAAAGCTTTTTGAAATATCTAAAACAACAACCATAAACAATGTATAAGTAATGTTTGTGCTAAATAAAAATTTAGTTTAGTTATTGTACTCATACCATAAAATATTGTAAAATATTGAGAAAAAAAATATTTGTATTACGTACAACTTCCAGTAACTTTTTAACTTTTTAAGTACAGGTTCAGCTTGATTACCATTTCCTACAAAACTTTAGTATATAACTACACCTGTTAGTACACAAAACCTATATATATCGTTAAAACGTGAATGCAACAAAACCTTTACGTAAAAAAGTGAAACCTCAGGAAGACACAGGTAATTGTAGTGAACACGGGTTACAATCATGGTTCTATTCCAACAAGGAAGTAGCCACCTAGTTATTTACTTACAAAGCATAACGTTTTAAACCTTTACTTGTTCACATTACTTATTTACTATTTATAGCATGTCTGTTCCATCAACGATAAACATACCTACACGCTTTTGCCCGCGACTTTATCCACGTTTTTATTTATACAATATAACAAAATCACCAGAGCGTCCTACCTCCATACCTGTCGCAGAATACCTTTTCATTGTTTGATTCATTGAAAAATTTGACAAGTGGTTAGATCTCTGACAAATATTAACAAAACCTAACTTGAGCAGGTATGAATGTTACCTGATGCCCATCGTTAGATCCCTATAGTAAGACTCCAGTTAGATAACATGAACGTTTAACAACAAGGCTAAGCCTGATAGACGTGGCTTGACCCGTCACGTATATGTCCTTCAGAAGATCAGTTCAGCCACTGAAGGGGTAAGATCCCATTAATAGTCTACAATGAACCCAAACTCCATACAAGTAAAGTAAACAGACACGAGTTCCAGTAGTAGTCACAGATATCAATCGTCAGATCAGTCAAGTACTAAAATCTACGAACGAGAAGAAACTTGATTACAAAGCTTACCATCAGAAACCATTTACGATGATCATAATCCGATCAGTCCTATTATTCATGCGGTAAGCCCTCATCACATTTAAACAACAACCTCCAAGAATTATATAACATTAGTAAAAAAAATATACAGACTATTAATAAAACTTGATAAGCATATATTTGTTTGTACCAGACGTACGGTCATCTCGGTTTGCTATCCTATGGTTGGATGGATGGATGTTTGTTAATCTTTCACGTAAAAACTACCGAATGGATTTTAATGAAACATTACAATAATATAGCTTATACAATAGTATAACACAGAAACCTATAATTTATTAAGTTAAACGCGGGTAAAACCGCGGGGCACAGCTAGTACTGCATATTTTTTAACCTAACGTATGCATTTAACCTTTTACTGCTTCAATGGACAATAAAGGCAAGCGAGGGCTCAAGGGTCTAGCAAATAAATCTACAAACTATTACATGCACGGGGATGTAATTGAGGATTTATTACTTGTCTATAGTTGGAAATGTCTGCAATGCAAACATTTCTAGACAGAACCAAGAGGTTGAGCTGGGCTTAGATGAGTCAGTGTCAGTCTCAGGCCTATTGTACATAATGTGTAAAAATATTATATGTTAAATTATTTCAGGCATAGTTTATTACTCATCCTGGAAAAAATATAAATATTAAAACATTGTAATATTTGGCCAAATATTCGCTTTAATTCCAAAACATGACATTGCAGCATTTTTTATAACATGTCTTGTTCAATATGGTCTAATTAACCGGCCCTAAAAATAATTGACACTAATATTGTTACACGGTAGATATAACAATCACGTTGAAAAACATGACCAAGAAACAGAATTTCGTTATAAAAACCATGTCACACGTGTAGACTACTGAAATGCAATCTAAAGCTTTTGAAATATCTATTGGCCTAGTCAAGAATATCAACTGAAACTTTAATTTTAGAATACAATTATTGACTGAGTAATATGGCCGCACCATTGCATCAGTCGAAATATATTTTGTCATTAAAATAACCCTTGAATACAGGGTGACCGATGAGTTGACGTTCAAACGCAAAGGACTTCGGCAAATCCTTGCCTGTGATGGACAAAAGTTTATTACTATTTAAAAAAGAAATTATATTATTTAAAAGTCCTCCATGCCTTTTATTTCCTTGTACAACGTGGGAAAATGTTTTCAATTCTTAAAAGTAAATATTTTTTTTCCGGCATTCTAGTTTCTTAAACCGTCTTATAGGGTCTGGCTGCTTCGGTATTTTGAGCCGTTGGGGAAATGTTTAGTTTTCCAGTCATGCATTGTCATTGTCAGAGACGTTATAATTTCACTGTATTGAAATATGTAAGTATTATTTGCATACATAATATTATCCTCAATAGTCATAAATCAATAGTATGTATGGTATGTCGATTTATAAATCAATTCTTCATAGTAATAGCAACACTTTTTTATCCGTCATATTGAAGAGTTTAGGTGGCAACGCGGCAAAAGACGCATCAGGGCATTGTTTCATTTTCAAAAACTGGTGTAAATTCAAGTTTTTATGTGTAAATATGGAGGAAAGTGCCATATTGCCGTGAATTGCGATTTTCTGTGTTGAATCTTAAACTCCATATAAGCTTCTAGTAAAGTCTCCACTGCTTTACTGGGGTACGACAAGGACTACGTATGACTTGACTGTGACGGACTTTACTTGACATGACGAAAATAAATGAAATAATAATATATTTTGCGGAAGGCTCATAAGGCCGAAGAAGCCAGAGCAGTAAAACTGAATTAGAAAAAAGTCATATTGAACTGATTGTATTTTGATTTACATTCGTGTTTAGGCTTGCTTGACTTGCATCGTGAATGTTTTCTTGTGGCTTGTATATTTACGACGACCTTTGGCTTTCTTGGACTTTGGATCCACGCATCATGATTTACCTCTGCTATTTGCACCTCGGAACACACATTTTGTCCTAAGCAACTATGGAAGCGGTATTTTTTTTGAATAGGTGTGAACTTACCATGGTTGTCATAAACATATCTTAACCCGTTTTACTTATTTATATATAGATAGTAGTATAATTATTACAAAAAATCGTACATGATCTAATACAATATTGAAATCTTGTTGACCTTTTACGCCTTATAATACATAAATCCCCCGTTTTACATAAAAAATAAATATACAGGGCGATAGAATATTAGTACCCCTTCAAAATGCATATTGTTTCGGCTGGTTGCCGATCTCCTTTCTTTATGATGAGGAGTATCCGAATCACCCCCATGTATATTCAACGATTTTGCGTTTTTTTGATATTTTGAAATTTTATGAGCCTTGAGCTCAAACCCTAATTTTGAACTTTAGAATAATTTCTAAGTCGGTTCTGCAATGATTAGATAAATTAAACTATTCTTTTTAGGGTGTTAGGTTAAACCATGCTAAGTAGTTATCACAAAAAAAAGAACTAGAAATGTTCAACAGAACGAGAAAAATATCGAAAACTGATGTTAGGTGAAATTTACGAAAAAATCATTTAAAAAAAATCCACCTCGAAAACTAGGCAAAATCGTAGAACATACATGGGGGTCATTCGGATACTCCTCATCGTAAAGTATCTAAATTTTGCGTTTAAACGTCACCTTCTCGGCCACCCTGTAACCCATGTCAGACTAGCGCCTCTTTGTGATTTCTCGGCGCAGGGAGGTACTGACTCGGATATACATATTATTATGATCGGATATACATTTAAATAAAAAAAATATATATGAATGATAAAAACAAATATGTTTAAATTTTTTACATATGCTATTTTGATTTTGGTATTGTTGAGATGATGAAAATATGTTCATTTTATTTAATTTAAAGTATTAAATTACCTAATTGACTACACGTAAGGGGCAGAGGTTGAGACAGTCGCCTCGCCACGCCGCTTCGTTGCTCTGGTCCGAATCCCGCGCCGGACAACTATTTATTTTTTTTACTTTATTTGGGAAAATAAACAACATTGCAATTTACATATTTACAAAGTAAGCTTAAAATTAGAGTAACAATTGCAATATCAACCACATTTGCGTGACACATAAATAGTTGTTTGGATCTGGATGTACTTTGGGCCCATCAATTATAACATCGTAAAGTACCCCGCGACACAGGTATAAATTTCCATAGGCTTTAACTTAAAAAAAATAGTATGAATATACGATATGATGCTCTCTGAAATGTTTGAAAATATAATATCGCTTCAATTTTTAAGGGAAGATTAAAATGAATAACTGGGTCCAAGGTATTCGTTTATATTGCACTGGTCTACAAGTATATTTTTTTACATATGAATTAAAATTATTTTAGAAAACTATAGTTCTGAGATTAAGAAACTTATTACCTCAAATGACCTTCTGAACGGACACAGTAAACTCTCTTTAAAAATCGAAGGCTTAAACATCAAGGTCACGGACCCGTGCCCAAAACGGTAGGCTCGATATCACTAGTCAGTGTAAGTAAGCTAAGTAACAAAAAGTATTAATCTTATTATTTATTGTCGATTCGATTTTGCATCATTATGCTACATTAATTTTTGCCCGTCATCTGCATTATTTGTATAGACGCCAGCACATTCAGCCACCCCAATCTGTCAAATTTATTTTGTAGATTCTCAACTTTATCGCAAAAGCATAAGATTTACTTTCAATTGACAGAAATTTGACAACTTGATGTGCTGGCGTCTGAACATATTTGGCAACTAATAGTACCATCCAGCTAGTAGTATCATTCAAGCATAAGTCTTTGTGCAATAATGTTGGAATAGTAGCAACATATCGTGCCAGTTGGCGTGGTTGGTAAATGCTTGCCTTCCACGTGATATACTACATATACTACTTTTCATATTTATATAGATAATATAAATATGAAACATATCTACCAGAGAACAGGCAGCAACGTCTCTCTGTCTATTATGACTATCATACTGCGATCGCCAGCCCGTCTGCCAAGCGTGCCAATTATGGCATATCCCTCCAAATGATGGAAACATCTCCATTCTGGAAATCTGATCCATTGAGGAGACCGTTGTCCAGCCGTGGACGTCATTTGGCTGACCTGATGATGATAGATCCACCCAAACTCAGGACAAACAACATCTGTCCTGGCTAGGAATCGAACCTACGACTTGCGGCGTGAAAGGCAAGTATTTACAACCACACCAACCGGCCCGTCAATATACGCAGCTCCTTTCTTTCCTTTCCCGTGTGTTGTTTATGTAATAGCCGCACATACTTAGTTGCTTTCGCATTTATTTCAGATGATGTATTCGTACCGAATTTGACTTCTTTGTCGGTTTAAAATCAGAGTGTTCAAGCACTGATGTCAATGATGAATGATGGTTTTATTTCAGGCTGAAAAGTTAATTCAGTTTTATCTTGCCATTTATATAAAGCATTTCGGAGTTAAGTAGTTAGCAGATTTACTTAGCCCGTGATTTGGATTGGGTACTTTAATAGAATACAAAAGCGGAGAATATAGAGGGCGCCTGTTTTTGTAATACCCATAAATGTATATACTCGTATACCATAAACATATAGTATATATATGTTTATGGTATACGAGTATATATATATATATATATATATATATATATATATATTCGCGCATATGTATAGTCTCAGTAGAGAGGGGCTGCCGTAGCCAAAATAAATCATGGCAGTTGGATAACTTTAATAGACCTGCTGCCTACATATGGAGGATAGGAGCTCGCTTGTATATTCGCAATATTAACGCGAAACAAAATAGAAAAAACCTGATGAAAATGATGTTAGGATTTTAACTAATGATTGTTTTTCCATCCAACACTTTTACGTAACATATATAAGCACCTATACTTAAGTTAAATCCAGAAGGTAAATCCTAAACATATCGTGAACAGAGCTGTAATCGCAATCTTATATGACTGTTATAAAAGTAGTAATCTCATCAGATTCTCTCTCGTTGATGATAGTAAAAGTGTCTCGACTTCCGATTGCCGCTCTGCATTACATTGCAACTTTTCTTTGCTCGAATGTTTAAATCATTCCTCTTCCAAATTGTGTCTAACTATACAGGAAGTATGTACATGTCTTTTTTCCTCTGGCCAATGAGTATATAGGAAATGTAGATTTTTTAAGAACTACTCTCAAATTCGTACTTCCCGATAACTAAAATTTGAAATGTCAATATGTTAGGTAGGATTGAGTTCAAATAAATGATTTTAATATTTTAATGATATGTATTTTAATATTTTCTGATTTAATATTATTCAAAGTAAGATTTCTTTGCATTGGTTAGACTCTTGTAACTAGTCAACTGCTTTTGAAGATCTTACAACTATTTAAAATCACATCATCAAGCAAGTAACATGGGCTGTATTTTATTTAACAAAAAGAACACATTCTTACGATAATTATATCTTATAATATAAGCCAAGATATCAGAAATATGTCCATTTTATATATCCATATATATATCCAAATATTTAATTATTTGATGATGATTAGTTAATGAAGACACTGAAATACACGGCATACATGCTATTATAAATATTACTCTTCCTCTTATTATAGTCCCGATAAAAAAATATTTAAAATACTAATCGATATTATTATAGTAATAAAGTAAAAAAAGACGTGGTTGGTTTTAGATGTTGATAAAAATATCATCCGGTATTTATATTGAAACATTTGAGCTTGAACCACTTGCTTATTACCTTCAGTTATGTTTAGCCTCATGTATTTTGTTAACTGTAATTTTATCGAATACGCAAGAAAATTATTTGTCCTCGCGTACAAAGAAGTAATTTATGTGTTGCGTATTATGATAATTTTACGTTTCCTTTGCTTATATAAATTCAACCAAATAAGTTGAGTATTTTCGACCGAGAATTACTTATTCTCAGTAACAGCGATGTTGCAGAATTCACCCCAATTGGATTATATCGGGCACCGGTCCTGTCTTATTGACGTCACATACCAGCTTATAACAGAGTAGTTTTATTTCTGTTAGCTTTGATGGCCACCGTGACCATAAAGGATGATATCGAGACGGTAATGTTTGTAAAAAATCTTCTTCCTTGAAGATAAATGTCTGTATTTGAGCAGTTCAAATACTTATAGAATTTTCAAATAATGAATGAAAACTAGAAACAGAACAAAAAGTATTCTTTAGTCCCTATATTTTTTTCTGTGTAGGTTTTATTCTGTAGGTCTCTGTGTACCGCAAGTTCTAAAGGGCGCAGGTCATATATTTATAATTCGTTGCCCATTTATATACAGAATAGCTGTGCCCCGCGGTGTTACTCGCGTTAAATTTCATAAATTTTCTTTACTATATACCTCACGGAGCCCGAGACCTTTCCAACGAATGCAAAACCGTGGAAATCGGTTCGTGCGTTCTGGAGTTATAGCGTCAGGAAGGAAACCCCGACTTATTTTTATATAGTAGAAATACAGATCGTAACCGAAATGTTTTATCTAGCTGAACATCTAAGGTATTTCTTCTCATTACGTTCATAAACAGATAGAAATATAGACACTGCCACACAAAAATACTACCATATTCTAAAAAAAATACCATTATTGCTTTCTAAAGTAGGGTTGAAAAGTGATTAATCCCGCTTTTATGGTTTTTAAACAACTTAAAATTATGATTGTCTTATAATGAACAAGGTTATTTTGCTATTGAATTCATACTCCCGTGATAGTTCAATAAGAAATTTAATTTTGACTTTTAAATTATGCGCAGCTAATGTAAACACCAAAAACATATTTTTTGTACCTTACCAAATTAGAAGATAATACTAACAAAAATAGAACAACGCCCACTAGGAAGAAGAAAGCCCCAGGAGAAGGCAAAAAGCAATTAACCTGTTTTCTATAAACAGAGTTCAACAAAGCTCTCCCGAAAAAGGCTCCGGGCATATTGATGTTAAGAATAAATTCCTTTTTAATTTATGTTTTTAATAAAACAAACTCTCATTTGCTATATTATTTATAGTTATAGTGCGCTTGATTATTAGTTATCAATAAGATATTATACATAGTTCTTTAATTAATTCCTTGATATTCCACACCCATCGTGTCCGAAGCGCATACAGATCCATATCTCAAACATTGTAAGTAGCCACCTGTGGTTCACAAACGAATTTCCACCCTACCACTCTAATTTAAACCATATTTTCACTATAAAGATCAAGTTATAAACGAATCTATGCTGAAAAAATTCAAATAGAAAATGAACCTTATTTATCATGAGTTTGGAGTTTAATTTGATTGCAATGTTACAGTTTTTATAATATCAAAATGGATTATCGATATAGTGTTTTGTTAGTTTGCAATAGAATTGAATATCGTTTAGTCTTCAGTGGACGCACTGCAAACTGAGGCGCTGCTAGGCAGTGTCGCGAAACGCTACCACGTTGCGATATAAAAGGAAGTTTTGTTTAAATTTCTTTATCACACACCAACTGACTGTACCCGCGCTCGGCCACTCACCGGTCTATCTTCTTCCACCATGTCTGCTCGTTTTTTGGTGAGTTCATTATTTGATTAGTATATAAAACATCACAACATGTGAGCATCCTTGTTTTTAAAACCCCTTGCAACATATAAGATATAGTTCAACTACCCCTTTCAAATATGAGATTGTGGTTCATATAATTTATAGATTTAATATGTGTCGAATTCCTCAATAAATTTTAATCCTAAAAGATATTTAAAAGATTTAAATTATAAGGAATGATGTACTTCGGGAATAGACCGTCAATTTTTATTATAAAACTAATTTAAAAATAATACCAAAAAATTAACATAAATTGCTACCGAACTGTAAAACTGAAACTGAACTGGGGCGAATAAATGTTCTTAACAAGTGCAGCCCTTTCCTGGTATTAATTGATAGCCTCAATGAGATAACTTTTCGTTGTCAAAATAGGAACTATGACACAATTTCCTTTCACACAGTTGCAATTATTTCTTATCTATTGTCAGTATCAAAAATATAAATTGGTTCCTACTGTGTGGGAACTAATTGTAGGTGGAATAGTCATTCACCAAACTTAAACTGTTCTCTGCGCCAAGTTAACAAATCATGATATGTAACGCCTTCATTCTAATTATAAGAATAATTAACTACTAAAATTTATATTACTATCTGTATGCTTCAGTTCAAAAGCTGTATAAATTGAATACCTACTTATTACTAAGTAATTGTATTTTATAAGTAGGAGATATTACATTGTTGGTTATTTAGATACTCGATATCGCCGCTGTTGAGTTAGAAAGTGGTTTCGAATGTCACGTTCTTCAAGGTTTTTTATTTCATATTTCCTTAGATGCTTTTTTGTGATGATGCTTTTCTTTACTTCTTTTTGTTTATAGATGCGTATGCTGTGCGATCCTGAATTTCCTAATATAAATGCTGTGCCAATTTTGATTGTGAAACTTGCTTTTGCGATTGTTCCTTGGTTTTACCGGTATCTGTTCTACTTCAGCCATTAGTTTCATTAGTGTAATAACTATGTAATAAGGCATTTCACCGTATACATTATTAAACATGGTTACGGTATTAAAAAACTACGTATACGACACTCGTAGATTTTTAACCTCGCTTCAGCTTTTAGAACTACTAAAAGTCTGTTACATACAATTAGTTGCTTGTATGTAATAGACTTAAGCAAGCTATCTTAATATCATTAATGTTGTCAAAAGTCTTTACATTAAGAGTGTCGGTAATGATTCGAAAAATACGGGGAATAAGATAGAGAAGCTAGGAAGGGGATACACATACTTGATTGTTATCAAACGGAAATGTAGCGCCTCCGCTATTTAGCCCATAATGACACTTAATAGGCCCATTGTGTTGTTTAACTGTAACGACGCTTTAGATCTCTATCACAAGTGGAAGAATTTTTTGAAACTTACGAAATCAATAATTGTGTTGTAAGTTTCAAGAAAGCTTTGTCTTGTAAGTTCATTCATTTGTCTGTTACCGAGTTACAGAGGGATCATCAAGTCTTCAATCCCTGCTATAGTCATTAGACAACACTCTTTAAGCCTTTAGAGGTCGGGATTTGTTGGACTGTTACTGTACTATTACACCTTTGAGTAATAGTGATGATATTAAGGGAAATATAAATTCCATTGGTTTTTCTCGACCTAGTACGTAATCCCTAAAAACCATCTTAGAGCAATGTATAATTCTTATGCTATATATATATTTATTATTTAGGTATCACAAATAAAAGCACAGCAAGTCCAAACTTATATTACTGTCGAAGTTAACTAAGACTGGTGTTGGTACATGGTGGGCGGCATTCTTGTATTTCTTGTCTTGTACATAGTAAACAAAGTAATACTAAATTGCTTCTGTTCCCTTATCATACGAACTCAACCTTTTAGTTGGAATTCAGGTTGGTATTAATGAACCATACCATAGGGTCCTTATTTTTATTTATTATTCAGTTCGTCTATATATATTATTTGTTCTATTTCATATTCATCATATTTAATTGCGAAAATTCATATGTTAAGGGGGGCGATTTAGAGAAAACTTTATAATATATGATTTGTAATAATACTTGGACTTCTGTTTATAAATTAAGTTGTAGGCAGAAACTAGTAAAATATACGTGTAAAAATTTCACGTTATAGTGTATGTATGCATTTTATATTTACGACTGTATTTCTTCTATTTTCAGTTGGCGTTAGTCTGTGTAGCTGAGCTGTCATCACTGATCTTAGCTGGTGGCGGCGGCGGTGGCCACAAGAAAGTGGTCATCCACGTGCCCTTGTTTGTCAAACATCACCACCACAAACACACCATCGTCAAACACGTCCACCACAAGGACGGCGGTGGCGGAGGTGATGACCACTACGAAGTGCTCGGTTATACCTACGGCGAGCCGAAGGCGGCCCCCCATGGTGGAGGTAATATTACATGAAATATCTTTACTTTTTTTTAAGTATATTAAAACATTGCTTACATAGCAATTATTCAGCATTGCATATCATCAGTATCACCATCATGTCAGCCAAATAACATCCACTGCTGGAGAAAGGCCTCCACAGTGGAACTGTGTCCATCATTTGGGAGGATATACTATAATTGCCACGCTTTGCAGATGAGTTAATGATCGCAGTATGATAGACGCTGCTGCGCGTTTTGGTAGATATTTCGGAGCGCCGATTGATGCTATTTGTCGCCGTCAGACTAACATGCTTGCTTTGTATCATCATCATCATATCAGCCAAAAGACGTTCACTGCTGGACAAAGGCTTCCCCCAAAGATCTCCACAATTGCCAGTCTTGCGTATTGGCATCCAGCAGTTTCCAGCGACCCGCACAAGATCATCGGTACATCTTGCCCTGCCCACGCTGCGTATACGGCAATGCCAATCTAAATTACATGACGTAGGATAAAGATGGTTTCGTTGAATATAAGTATAAAAGAATACCTTAACAAACCACCACAAAGAAGCATGTCACGGCATGAGAATGGGCACATCTAGCCAAAATTGCTTTGAATTTTTTTTCAATTTGAATTTGAAATTTCGATAGGGTGAAAGAAGAATAAACGATCATTTATTTTTCTTTAGATTTACCATTAATTAAATGTTTGATAAATTAGAGTGGCAAATAAAATTTCACCTGAGTTTGAGGTAGAGATGAACTGCGGTGCAGTGCTTAATTTTTGTGGGTGACCTTTTCCAGGCACTAGTCGCATTCCGACCTAATATCAATTGAATGCTGTATTTAAGCTGACAGTCCAATATACGCCTTCCTAAAATAATCGGTGTTTAAAAGTATGGAATCCTTTTTTGGGTAAACACACAACGTGAAATAATAATTACCTTTAGGATGTCCTTAGTAGATTTAAAATGTACCAGAAGATAAACCCTGAAAAATATTTTTACTAGTTGGGTGTTTGTTTTATATTTTTTAACTGTGAACGTCTTACCTATATTTATTTGGATATAGAAAATTCTCATAGTTTAAGTAGTAACACAATATTGCTGTTTTTATCTGTATATTGTATTTATCAATACTAGGCAGCCATTTATAAACATTGTTTGAATAAAATGTAGTGTACGAGTAATTAATTCTTCATACACATTATGCTATTCCAGTTCTCAAAACATCGAAGAACCATTTGATTCATCATCAATTTCAAATATTCTTTTAAAATTCATTAATTTTTAACAATGTTAATAACACTTTCGGGTGAATTCAGAGTTGGTTGGAATTAAAGTGATGTTTTTTTAATAATAATTACTGACAATTCAGGTCACGGATGGGGTGCGGCCGAAGAATCCCACGATGGTAGCTACGGCGACTCTCCCGTCAGTTTCGAGGGAGGTGACCACACGGGCTACGCGCTGTCATCTGGTGGTGATGAATACGGCTCCGAAGGACACGGCGACTATTAAATAATACCACTAACCTGTTTGTGTAAATTCCTCTAGTTGTTTTGACCGATGATTTTCACTGTCAAAAATACACACATTAATTTTTTCTATGATTTATGTATCATAATATTGTAGAAAGAGAATTAGATCGACGCTTTTAATGCCTATATTTCTTGCCAGTTTATTACTATCGATCTTTAGTACAAAAAAAACAAATCACTTCATTATAAAAGTTCAATGGTTAGGTTATTTTTACATTTTTTGTTAATGAGTTGTATGTTAGGATTTTGTGTGATTATGTACAGTTGTGATGGTTTGAATGTAATATCTTGTATATAGCTATACAGTTTGACCGTAATCCTATAGTTTTACAATTGTTTACTAGTTGTAAGTTAAAATTAAGCCCTTTGTTGTGAACTTTATTACGGTGTACGTGGGAGTTGTTAATAGTTTTATAATTGTTATTAATTTAAGAACTTGATGTTTTCAAATGTCTTTTATTTCCTACTTTTATGTCTCCTCTTTTATATATATCCTGAGATTCTTTAGTTAAGCGTATAAATGTTGTATAGTATATATGGTACGACATTGTCATCGACAGTAGCCTCAGACAGAACCAAAGTGAAACAATGCAGACGGAATGAACTGCGCTTGGCGTTACTTAGTTGCAACAAAAACAACCTCCAGCGACTTTCTAGTACCATCTTTGTTTGTTTTTGTTATTTTCCGCGTTTGTATTTGTAGCTACGTAATCTTTAAGGTTTCTTTTTAATTTCATGCATAAAGAGAAATACAATTTTGCCCATACAAGCCGAACTATACCAAGTTTTTCTGAAGAATCAAATATTCATCATGCTACATCACCTAATTTAGCGATCTTAACCACTAGACTACAATTCTAAATAATGCCACTAATCCGATTAACTTTATTTCATGTTTTTGTATATTATGTCACCATTAATTATCTAATGCTTAAGCAGACTTCTTTTGTGGATAGTGAATAATTTGGATAAATTAGTTATGAAAGTAAAACTCACTCAAACAAGGCTAGCTTAGAAGTCTCAAAAGAAACTCAAGTTAACCTTTAGATCTCTGTAAAAAGGGACCTATTAAGTTGATCTGCCGATGATTAAATTTATTAGTTCACTATCTCGGATTATTGCTAAGGCTCAGTATTAATGTAAAATTATCAGCTTTAGTATTGCCAATCTTTTGGGGTTCTGCTTATAGGTTTTCAAAAATCGCTCTATATTCTCATATCCTGTCTATCCTTCCAGACTTCCTTATGATCCACTTCTTGTCTAGTATCTTTCTATAGTTACGATTTTTTACGTTTCATTTGAGTTACTTCTATTGGTATTTAGTCCCCCTGGATCTTTATCGGGTCTATACATGATTTTGTTAATTAATTTGGACTTTCCACTGACATAAACAGGGCCACTACCGGCTAAGTCGCCGAACAACGATTTCTTAAATGGCGGTCAAATAAATATAGTTTAAAAATGACTTAATCAATCGTAAATCGGCTTCCATGAGCACATGTGATGTCATAAATGGTTCGGAATTGAACGTTGAAGCCGATTTAACGATTGATTAAGTCATTTTTAACCTTTACTTATTTGAACGCCATTTAAGAAATTGATGTTCGGCGACATAGACGGTAGAGGCCCAGGCCCCTACCGTTTGAGATTAGCTGCAAAATTTAAGCTTCACTTGCACTTTTAAGATATAATCACCTTGGTTGATAGTTTTTGCTGTCGTACATAACAATTTTTTTATGTCTTCGTTTCATCATGCATGGACGAAAGGTCCTAGGGAAGTGTTCTCACTTTAATTT
This sequence comes from Pseudoips prasinana, assembly GCA_951640165.1. Lineage (NCBI taxonomy): Eukaryota > Metazoa > Arthropoda > Insecta > Lepidoptera > Nolidae > Pseudoips > Pseudoips prasinana. The sequence continues at coordinate 19,131,841 of OX621234.1, read as the reverse complement.
GTTTGCTCCATTTTAGAGCCTATCCGTTCTAAGCATCAGACAAGATAAGAGCCCGACTCATTCACGTCTTAATAAAAAAGAAAGGCAAAGATTAGAAGTGAATAGTTACTTTTTCCTTTTGCCTGGAGTACTATTATTACGTTTTTTGCAATTATCTATGTTATGTAATACGGAACTGGCATGCCCGACTTCGCATGATGTTTTATCTTATTTCTTTAAGATATGTACGTTCATTTTATTATATAATGTTTTGCATTATGATATGAAATGTATTTTTAATGACCATCGGAAGCTACACAAAGGACCTAGTGGAATGTTCAAATGAGTAACGACTAGAAAATATTCTTTGCAAAAGTTACACTGAAATAAAAAATCCATGTCACCTATTTTAGTTTTGTGAAAACAGGCAGAGATTACGAAATAGAAACTAACCTGTTGATTATAAATAAAATAAACTTTGTTTTATTGCATCACTATGAGTGCTTATAGGTACTGATTTAGATTATTGAATACACCATGATACGCAGTCAAACGTGGTACCGCGAAAAGGGCTCGTTGCCTTTGGCACTTTTTTATTCCTTTTGCCTAACAAAGTCTCCATTACTTTGGAAGCTAAGTAAGGAAGAAGAAAGGTTGTGAAAGCGAACACATAGTCTAGGGATTTGTAATTGTAAAGTTCCTTCCTCTTTTGTATATTTTATGTACTTTCTTATTTTATATGTTGCACACTGTATTGTATTTTATAGAATCTTTATATTAGGTTATGTTTATGAATGTTTTCATGTAGATATACCATGTATTTGGTATGCCCCTTTACACTATCATACACATTTTTATTGACTACTTCATTAATTTTTACACACCCACTTTTTAAAACAATTACATCTCCTATCCATCCAAAGGTTATCTGGAAGAAATCGCTTAATGCGATAAGACCGCCCACTGTTCTAGATTGTATTATTTTGTCCAACTTATTTATCCTGCTTGTGGTCCTAATAAAGAGTATTCTATTCTTTCAATTGAAAGTCAGTTTCCTTGCGGTGGTTCTTAGGTATGTTTGGTGAGTATCGGTCCAGCAGTGTAATTACAGTTGGGGTCAGGGGTTTTCTAACGATAAGGTTAGGTTAATTAATTAACAATTTTTGTGTTTTACTTGCACTCATTTCTAGTTGTGGATAAAGGTTATATCATATTTGTAATGACTAGGTCCGGTAACATGACGTGATGATCTAATTTAGTAGATCTAATCTTCAGAAACGCAAATGTGCGTGCAGACTTACCTTTTTGTTTTCGTGAAGCCGTAACGTAGTTTAGAGAGCCGATCTACTTACCTAGTTCGTAATAACACGATACCATTATATTTTGTACCCAGTTGTTTAAAAGTAGGCTCTCGCTACCACTTCGCTTCCATGTAAATTGTTAGAAAACAAGCCGATTGGTAATCTGGACAATTCCTTGTCCGTGAAACAGCACAAATTAGGAATTGTAGAAATATCCATCAGCATTTCGGCTAATATCGTCAGCATTTGAAATGCGAATACACACTTTTAAAAGTATACTTTTTTATATTTCTTACCAGCTACCAGCTACGTCATATTACAGCGGCTTAGATAGGCTAGACTCATGTTTAGGTAGCTACCAAACTCATGATTTTATGGGATAATTTCTTTATGGTTAAAAGATTTCGCAGATAATACGATTACTTTCAGACCTGCGCCTGCGAGCTATCAGCCTCAAAATGAAGTTATTGAAAGTTAATTCGTATACAGTAATTAATTGTTTCTGGTATATTCAGTTTTCCTTATCCCTTCTATTCCTATCTTACTTTTCCAGTATATGAATAATAATAATATTATTATTATTAATATACTGGAAATGTAATGGGGCATTATTCACACATGGTTGTCTGATCCCAAATAAGCAGATCTTGTACTATGGAAATCAGATAACTGATATACCTACTACTTTTCTTTTGTAAATACATACTTATATAGATAATTACACCTTGAAGAAAAGAAATGAAATGAAAGAATCGAACCCAGGACCTGCAGCGCGAAAGACAAGCATTTACCACCCACGCCAACTGTCCCGTCAAAAATGGTTAAATGGCATATGATAATAAAATATAATTAACAAATATGTACTACTAACTGCATCATAGTGATACTGTTATGCGCAGATTATATGTACAGGCTGGCCGAGGAATTGACATTCAAACGCAAAATTTAAATACTTTATGTTGAGGAGCATCCGTGTCACCCTCATGTTACTACAATTTTGCGTTTTTTTGATACTTTGAAAATGAGTCCTGAGCTCTTTTGAACTTTCGAATAAATTCTAAATCTGTTCTGCAATGATTTGATAAACCATATCTTTTAGGCTAAACTACGCTAATTAGTTATTACAGAAATGTTCAACAGAACGAGAAAATAATCGAAAACTGATATTAGGTGAAATTTACGAAAAACAACATTTATAAAGTTCTATCTCGAAAACTACGCAAAATCGTAGTACATACATAGGGGTCGTTCGGATACCCCTCATCATAAAGTATCTAAATTTTGCGTTTGAACGTCAACTCCTTGGCCAGCCTTATAGAACAAATGTAAAAGAGAATTCGTGAATAACGGCAAGAAAAAGATGCAAATACTGTCTTGTTTCATCAAGATGGTATAGTTATCAAACTTTAACCCAGGAAAGGACAGCAATATGAAGACGGTGAAACAGTAGGTATTGAAGAGATATCGTGGTAAACGTAGTACGTTACATCTCAATGGGTAATAAACACATTTTTACTGATTATTGAAAATATATACGGTCACCGTAGCCTAGTTGGTAGTGCTCCTGCCTACGAAGCTGGTGGTCCTGGGTTCGAATCCCGGTAAGTGCAAATATTTGTGTGATGAGCACGAATATTTGTTTCTGAGTCATGGATATTTTCTATGTATATAAGTATTTATCTATCTATATAAGTATGTATATCGTCGCCTGGTACCCATATTACAAGCTTTGCTTAGTTTGGGGCTAGGATGATATATGTGACATTGTCCCTAGATATTTTTATTTTTTTATATTTGTCTCCAGGATACCTCTTAGTTCATTTTCTAGGTTATTATGATCCAAATAATCGCCAGTCGCTTTATTTTTTATTTACGCTACTACTGACTTCTTAGTTGATACGAATTGATTCTCAGTCTAGTTCAGTCTGTACATTCAGTCTCAAGTTTATTCTCTTCAATCTTAGGGTCCGTTGCTTCAATAATTTCAGTTAAAATCACCAGATTAAAGATCACAATGCGAAGATGTGGCCACACCTTATAGAATAATAATCCTAATATTGCCGCTAGCCTTCTGCCATCAATATCAACGATTTATTGTAATATACAACGGTACAGGTCTAATTCTCCAGAAAGGAGGACAGGGCAGAAAAACCGTGTACTTATAACCGGGATGACCGTATTTTGCAAGCTCGAAGAAGCATGCGGGCAACGGCTTTTTGTGGCCAAAATAAACTTTAAGTCGTACGCACTCCTCGCACCTCAGAGAATAGAAACCACTGGACATAGGTTTAAATGAATCCTATAGAACATGTGATGATGGACACGTTATTCATCCATCGTCTGGAAGCATTCATTATTAGGCACTCATTTATTTAATCTAAAATGTCACTATCCTTGACTTAATTGTCATCATTAAGTGTATTTCGAATGAAGCACTTTCGAATAATACCCACTTTCTTTAATTTAAACCAAAGCGCAATTTTTATATATTTTGTGAAGGGCATTTTAAGGCATTTTGAGTTGACGTAGTTCCTTTACCTCTCGTTCTAGACCTCATCTCATCATGATTTTGAGTTTTTGGAGTTGACTGCTAAGCAAGAGGTCGTGGGTTCGATCTCCACCCAGGACAAAGCACAATTATTTATTGTTATGTGCCGGGGTGTAATTTATCTACAATATATATGTATTTAGAAATATATGTATTATTTAGTGGACTGGTTTCCATAGTAAATGATCTGCCAAGTTTTTGATCAGATAGCAGTATGTTAATTGTCCCAAGATATTTACTTATTAATCATAAATGTTTACACATAAGGACGCATCGATATAAATCCGTCGATATTCCGTCGGCCGCAACCATTTTCAGACCAGATCTCCATACTAATTCAGAAGGTGAACTTACAAAGTTGTGTTATATGTGCCTTAATGCCTGGACAAACTGTGCCGGGATAGCTCCAAATAAAATTGAAACGTTAACGTTGAATAATGATAGTAACAGGGATGTTACTTCGTGTAATGATCATAAAAATCCTATCACATAGTGGGGCACGTGGTATATAAGAACTTCAAATAAATCAGTGCTTTGATACATAGGTAAAGGCACGGACGGACAATTTTTTTTGTAATTTTTATACTATATTTGACTATGTTTATGTGACTGTACTGCATTGTGAGCTTGACAAGTACACGTGTGTTCGTTTTCAAGTTCTGAATAAATTTCATTATAGCAGTTACGTCATCGTTTACGTCCACATCACATCATCAGCATATCGTCCACAGCTGGACATAGGCCTCACACAAAGGTTTCTATAACTTTGCAATTTTCACATCACTTAAAGATTTGGCACATTACTATTATACAAAGTTGTATCAATCTTAGAATTTATAATCTATGTTCTAAGATATTACTGAACGTAAAAAGTATTATTTCATAGACAGATATTTACCTAAACAAGAATAATAGTTCAAACAAATCTGTTTGAACAACTAAGTATAGTCGTAATAAGACTAGGAAATGCAATTTAGTTCTGACGTGATCTCGACTACTTTTGTCAGATGAAACTAGGTCGAACATTATTAGATTTCACGCAGTTGACAAAATTTCTCTGCGGTTTTTATGTACGGAAGATGGTAAACTTAATTGTTTCTTATGTGAAGCCAAATATTTTCTAGTAATATCTTTTTAGAGCATGAAAATCATTTATCATCAAAAGTCCACGTCCGTGGGCCTGTCTTATTCTAATGTTAAATCCTACCTAATATTTACAACCGCTAAATAAATTAAGGCTCGTTTAATGCGTAGATTATTTAAAAATAACTTGACCTAGTTTAGATCTAAATAGTCTTAATTATTTAAAAGATATTTAAATAACATAATTAAATGTATTTGCTGTGTGGTGAAGGCGGCAAATATCAGAATATCATCACCCCATCTCATCCCGTGAGGGGCGCAGAAGGCGACCCGGGGGATTATCTATCAGAGGAAGGGCATTAGCTTCTTTCTGAGTACTAAGACCATCATACGGCGATCGCCAACCCGTCTGCCGTGGCGATTATGGCATGTCCCTCCAAGATCAATCGTGGGGAGGTTTTTGTCCAGCGGTGGACTTCTTATAACTGTTATCATGAAATGTATTTCGGGTGTACTTGGATCTGTTTAATGCAATACCACCTGTATCGTGATATGACAACATTTAAAATTAATTGAGTAATCTTATTCTTTTTTTTTGCCGATTTGCTCATTTAGATCATGTGAGTAATTAAGTCTTAGCACAATTTGAAACTCTTAGGTAATTTGGGCATAATTCAATTCAATTTCAAAACATAAATGTTTTATTTTAAAAGGCGACGCCCGCACTTTTAATTTTATCCCTGTGCCGCGGGGTATTTTACAAACATATAATAGACGGGCACAAATTACATCCATACTCAGAACAACTATTTATGGGTCACAAATAGTTTTCCGGCGCGGGACTCGAACCCGCGACACGGAGCGGTGAGGCGACTGTCTTAGCCGCTGCGCCACACGTGTAACTGTTTCGGTAACTACCTACCATAAGTCTCTGATGCAATTATCTACGAAGTGTGTGCCGCTTACTCTAATATGACATAATGCCATGAAAATAACTTAAGTTTAGTAAGTTACTGTTACGGGCCGGCTGCCGTAGTTTATAGATACTTGCCTTTCACGCCGGAAGTCGTGGGTTCGATTACCACCCAGTACAGATATTTGTGTGCATGAACAGGTCTACTTGTCCTGAGTCGGGGTATTAATCTATATAAGTATAAGTATTTACCACAGAAACGTAATAATCAGATAATTGATAAACTACAATATATACTACGATTTATTTTATCCATAGTTTGCATTGTTTCTATAGTACAAGTTCTGCTTAGTTTTTGGGATCAGATAGCCGTGTGTAAATAATGTCCCAGGATATTATTACTTTTATTATTATTATTTATATACTTACTTTATTGCCATCATTCAGATATGGTAGTTTTAGACTGCGTATGCCTGCCTATAAAACTGAGATTTTGTATATTATTCTTGTTTGACTAAATTCATGAACACTTTTCGTTAAATGCAGTTATACGTTGTATCGTAGTCATGCGTTTTAAACACGCAATCTTATTACAAAATCGTTAACTAGTTTGGGGTTACAAATATTAAAATTTCAGTATCCCGATATGATTTCGCTTTGTTAACTGTGTTTGAAATATGTCTTATATATCATAAAAAGGCGGACACAACCAACTAACATATTGACAAATATTGAAAGCAATTGAGGAAAAGAATGTTTGGTATGCCGTAAAATCGCATTTAGTGAATTTACGCCACAAGTAACAAACAACAACTTTATTTATACATTTATATTTCAACAATTAAAATAACAACAACAAAGAAGATTTAAAACTAGGATAACAATATAATAACTTAGCTTAGGTTAATTAATATTAAGGATGTATGCATGTCGACAATGTACAAATAAGGTTTTACAGAAATTCGTGACGAAGCTCTTGGCTTAGAATAGTCACCGGATGTAATTACTGAATGATTTCCTAGCTATTGCACAACACTTGAGTAAAAAGTATTATTTTTTCTTATTGAATTATTCCGTTACAGTTACGTTGACACTCAAATAAGTAAGTATAATAGTTTTTTTCATCAACTTGCGCAACTTCGGATCTAGGGCGTATCGAATTGGAGCCCGAGACGTTTACTATTTGGGGTGTAGTAAATTATAACGTAAGTATCTGTGACATAAGAGCTTTAACTAACAAATTTATAGTTATGTCGACTTTACTAATGGGTGGTGACAGTTTTAATGGAACCCTTACTTTCTAACTTACAACAATTTTGCAAATTAACAATGTTAATAAACCTACATTTTACTTTGGTATGATAAGAAGTAATGACAATAAACGTTTATTATATACCAGTATCTCTAAAATTTACTTTAATTAGTTTAATATATAATCAATAACTATGAAGTCTTATCTAATTCCTATTATTAACACAACATCTGTTCTACCATATTGATTTTGATCATAATATTTCATTGAATCTCACAAATCTGGAAAGAATCGTATGAAACCTTTTATCATATAAATTTGTAAGTGCACTCTAAAATTGACCACTATGAGGTAATCACAGACTTTATGTCATAGCACTTCTTGTCACGTAGTAAGTGTGAAAGGTAGAGTATTATCGTAACGGATAAAGGAAGAGTTGAACAACAGTTCATTTTAACTTATTTTTGATTTTTGGCTTCAAGGACGCCATGGTTATAACAACAAGAATCCTTCTACTCCTTATAACAATGGCATTTTTACGGACACCGTAAGCGATAGTGGTCTACTTTTTAATCTAATTACATATTACTTAGGAGTTAGGTAAATATAAGTTTCCGCATTCCGTAATATCACTTTCCAAGCTAACCTTCTTCCGTTATGTTCTTGGAAACCTAATATACAACAGTTTCGACATTCCCAGTGTTAGTACTATGCTGTATACCGGCTTCTCTTGTAAACAATACCGGTGATTGATCGTTCCCACTGCTTTCGTCATTCGAAAGATATGTCACCCCACTGTCTCCTTCAGATCCTGAAAAATTATTAACGTCTCCGTCAAATCCAGAATCTCCGGCGAATGCCCCTGGGAAATCCCCCGATGGTTGCACACTCGGTATGCCAGCACTCAGGGTTGGTGCAGAAGAAGCAAACGGGTCATTCTGTGTGGATCCTGTGAAACTCTCGATACCACCAGAAAGAGTCGGCGCGGCTATCGCGCTGAAAGGGTCGTTTGGACCCTGCGAACTTATTTCTGAGAAGGGGTCATGTGTGGGCTGTGGAGCTGCACTACGGATGAATCCATATGTCCCCGGGAAAGTGTCCTGTAAGCCATTTACTGATGTAAACACGTCATCGCCTTCATCAGCTTCTTCCGTCACTTCGTAACCATGTCCGACGCCTTTAGTTGGTAAATTACCCGGATTTGAGTCGAACACTTTAACCTGCTTGACAGTGTGGGTTACCCCATGTACTCGCGGAGTATGAGGTGAATTAGAAGCCGGAAACGTGAAAGCCGTATTGGAAACACCACTGCCGTACGACGGAACCGCCGGGGAGTATGATGGAGAGTAATCGTCCCCATACGTTGGCGCATAACTTGGCGTGTAACTAAAGCTAGGAGCGGCAGGCTCATCGTGATGGCTATGTCCGTGACCATGATGCCCGTGGTGACCGTGATGCCCATGGTGCTTAGTGTGATGATGCCCATGATGGCCGGAACCTTTAGAGGATGATACCGTATGAGTTTTTTTATGGGCATGATGATAATGATGCCCATGCGGTATTTGCGGTATATGCGGCTTTTGGTGATGGTGATGATGGTGATGGTGTTCTTTCTTTGGCTTGTGGTGGTGATGATGGATTGTTATTACTTTCTTATGATGATCATGGTGTATAAACTCCGGAATGTGAACTTTCACGTGTGTACTGAAAAATAAATTTGACATTATTTCTGTGAACTTGATTTTCTATATGCGATATGGTTAAATGTTTAAAAAAATGGAATCAATGAAGGAAATCACATAAAATTCGCAAAATGCTTTATGAAAAAGCACTGCAGACAGGTTAAAATCAGAATAACAAAAACAATTAGCAAGCAGTTAGGAAATACTGTCGCAGAGCTTAGGCCTTATTCATAATAAGATGAGATGCAATCAAAAGATTATCGGTAAATGTATCTACTTGGTATGTCAAAACATAGTAATACTCCTATCTGGGGTTACTTAAATGCTAACTACAGTTACATTCATTGAATTTAATGAAAAATGCACAATGTGGGAATATTAAATATTGGATTTTTATTGTAAATCATCCTTACTGATGTTTTTTTCCACCGCCCCCTGTTTCACCGCCCTCGAGGCACAGAACCACTAGCACAGTCAGGTACTTGGCCAGCTCCATGGCAGAGGCCGAGCGCAGTTACACAACAAGTCCACTACACGCAGAGACCGACAGCTGAACTAATAACACCAGTGGACCGGACCTACGTTCACATTTTGTTTTACATCACAGACAATACTTTCATTCCTTCCAGATTTTTAGTTTTATTTTAGATCGATGGAGCGACGAACATCGCGAGCCCGACACCGCACTGCCGCCACACCGCACCGGATTGACTAGCGCAACATAGCGAGATGACCATTTATCCAATTTCACTTAAATAAACCCGTAATATCAGCAAAAAGACAACAATTTCCATTGTCGACGAAGCATGCCAAAATATAGAGTGGGCGTGGGTGAGGGGACGATTGTCGCTCTAATTCCCATTGGTGCAGAGTTCTATTCGCGGCCCTGGAAAGTTATGCTAGATACGTTTTTATGTGTACTGTGTGTAATAACTATTTCGCTGCTGTTGTTGTGAGCGAAGCATTCCATCTAACCGCAGGGTGGATGCTGTAATAGTAGTTCGATTATTGCGTGTTTACTATTTACAACTCAGTCGTCAGTCCTGTTAGGTAAATGGTTTACGCCATAAAACCATTGTATGTAATGTAAAAGATCTTACTTCGATTGGTCAGTTATGGGAAAACTGAAATATTGACGAAGAAATTATTTTATCTTAATTTATTTACTTGTTCAAATATCCCTTTAGCTTTAACTTTTACTCATAACGCCACATATAGCGTTATCAATACAGTTGTTTATCAATACAATTGTAGTTATTATTATTAATGTCGCATTACTGAATTGCGAAATAATAATTTTAGCAGAGTAATTTTTTTGAAGCGTGAAGATACCTTTAATGCTTTGCGAATGTCCATGGGCGGCAGAAATCACTTTACATCAGATAAAGTACTTCTGTTTGTAAAGTAATATTTAATATTATAACAAATAAATATATCCTTTTGAGATTATATTGAATCTCCATACTTAATTTGATGGATTCGAACGGAGAATTCAGTTATACTAAACTGATTTTATTTATGCTAATAATAAAATAAAAACATATCTATTATCATTTCAGCTTGGGCTATTTTAATCTCTTAGAATATTTAAAATAATTACGATATATAATTCTTTTTACGATCCGAATTTAAAAAGTAAGGTTGTAATAACCGGCCAAGTGTGAGTCCGACTCGCACACGACGGGGTTTCGTACAAGAATTAATATATTATTATTTTAAGTCCTTATTTTTCATGTATCCAAAACGATATCTTTGTTTCTTTATAGTAACAGAGATATGGTTTTAGTATGTACTATGTTTATAATTAAAAATAAAATAGAATTAGTTTTTTAGTAAGCCCTTAATATTTTTAGTAAGGCATAGTACACGCGCATCTTCTGTTTTTAAGTGATCTCCACCGCCCATAGACACTCGTAACACCAGAGGATTTATTTTTTACTGGTATAACGGCAACAGAACTTCAACTGCCTATATAAAATCCACATTGATTATGATTATTTGTTAAAGAACTTCCTAAGACCACAGAACGTCTGTGTATCTTTAGTTATGTAACGTAGAACAAGCTCTTTATAAGGACATATTATCACTACCTACTTGACACTTAGCTTAATCAGCTTTTAACTAAATTACTACAGAAGACACAGCAGACTAGCCACCACGCTCATTCTGTCTGCAAGATCTGGGCTACGTAACCAAGAACAAGTTCATAGTAAGGACAGGTTTTCACTACGTGTAGACCTTTATCTTAACTCGCTTGTTACTAGATTACTACATAAGACCTTCAACAAGTTCGTTATAAGAAGAAGTTCTTGTATTATCTACTGGTTGCTAGACTACTATGTAAGAGTCAGCAGACTATCTAAAGCACAGCTCATGCTGTGCGCGATATCAGAGTTGAGTAACATAAAATAAGTTTATTATGAGGATAGATTATCGCTTCTACTAGAGTACTAAATAATCTCTTATTTAGTACTCTAGTAGAGACAGTAGACTAGCTAAAGCAGTACTCATACGGTTCCCAATATCTAGGCAAAAGAAATGAATTGTTCCAAAGCATTTGAATGCGTTTTTTTTGTCTCTTTTAATTCAATGGCACGATACTCAGAACTAATATTTACTATTGATCAAATATCAGTAACTTTGTCCGAGCGATCAAAGGCCAGAGCGATCAATTAATACTTGTATTATAAAGTAATGTACAACAAATGTACATATACCAATATTAATCACAGACTTTGGTCACTATTAAAAAAATCAAAAGTCTGTACCTGGTTAATCATTATTTTGATTTAGTAGTTCCATACCAAAATTTTAAAAAAGAACCTTTGATATATCGCAGCTTCTACTCGAACCGGTGATTTGTAAATTAGGACAGTTTAAAATATTGCTTACAAGTTCAATAAATTCATTTTCACAATATATTAGTTTGATAATAATATACCATATCATCATCCCCGAAGTTTGTGCTACAGAAATGATGAGGAAGAAAATGATGTTACAATTAATAAATGTTGGCGTCCGTATTACAGAAAAAGAACCGGCCAAGTGCGAGTCGGACTCGCGCACCGAGGGTTCCGTACAAACCTGTACGAGTAAAGCAGCTACAGGTAGTACAGCGAGCTTATACAGCTTAAAGGTGTTATACACCTGAGTATTTGATATTAATGTTAGTTTAACAACTCTACGAATTCATAAAGAAAGGGATAGTAAATTTAAAATAATTATAAATATTGTTATTATATGATGTAACTAAACATTTTCGGTTTTTGCAATTTTTCCTTTATCAGTGCTATAAGACATTGCTTCGTGCAAACTTTCCCGTTTCTAAGTTCACGGGAAGTACCCTTGATTCCCTTGCGAGTGTCGAAAATTTGCGGCATACACGGCATCTTTTGATTCGTTGGCTTAGAAGTTTGTTTTTGCACAGATCTAAGGGATAGCTCTAAGAGATGAGTATTTAATATAAATTACAGCTTGATACCTCCACGCGTTCCTAAAAAAGGTGCTTGACGGACAGATGGACGGACGCACAACAAAGTTATCTTGTAAGGATTCCGTTTTCCTTTAGAGGTACGGCACCCTAAAAAAGAGCAAAGAACAAAACACTTGTTTTGTAAATTGTTTAAACTTATAAGTTTCTTTTAAATTGTGTGTCGACCATGTGGTGTAGAACTAACTAATAACTATTTATACGCCAAAGGAAGGTACAGAACCCTAAGCGTGTGATGACTCATACTCATTTATTATTAAATAATATCTCTAATAAATTAATGTTATTAGATAAATTGTACTCTTACATTTAAACATAAACGAGTCGACTCTACCTTATTTCTCTATTTCCTAGAGTTTAAAAACTCTACGAATTCATAAAGAAAGGGATAGTAAATTAAAAATAATTAAAAATATTTTTATTATATGATGTAACTAAAAATTTTCGGTTTTTGCAATTTTTCCTTTATCTGTGCTATAAGACATTGCTTCGTGCCAACTTTCCCGATTCTAAGTTCACGGGAAGTACCCTTGATTCCCTTGCGAGTGTCGAAAATTTGCGGCATACACGGCATCTTTTGATTCGTTAGCTTAGAAGTTTGTTTTTTGCACAGATCTAAGGGATAGCTCTAAGGGATGAGTATTTAATATAAATTACAGCTTGATACCTCCACCCAGATGGACGGACGCACAACAAAGTTATCTTGCAAGGATTCCGTTTTCCTTTAGAGGTACGGCACCCTAAAAAAGAGCAAAGAACAAAACACATGTTTTGTAAATTGTTTAAACTTATAAGTTTCTTTTAAATTGTGTGTCGACCATGTGGTGTAGAACTAACTAATAACTATTTATACGCCAAAGGAAGGTACAGAACCCTAAGCGTGTGCTGACTCATACTTATTTATCATTAAATAATATCTCTAATAAATCAATGTTATTAGATAAATTGTACTCATACATTTAAACATAAACGAGTCGTCTCTACCTTATTTCTCTATTTCCTTGTCTGATCGAATTTATCATATCGATATGAGTAGCACAGCCTCTGTGTCCAACCGGACGTATGCATTCGGGAAGCCGTGGTTTGAATTCCCGAACCGAACATTCTTTATCACATTAATTCCGGACCCTAAGCACATGAAAATCGTTACTGGTAGTCAGAAGAATAATAGGATCTGACAACCTACTGGTCTCCTCTAGTCTGATTTATAGATCACTCAATTAGTACCGGTAGCTATTCGCAGAAGGTTAGACTAAGGTTATCATCGTTAATAGAAATGGAATAGTCAAGGATGCAGTAAAGAGAGAAAGAAAAATTTATTTAAGTTCACTTAGTGAGCATCAAGTTCAACTAAATCCACCTAACATTAAATCCACCTAACCTAACACCTAAATTATGTTCCAATTCCGTAACTTAGAGTTAGGAACTATTCCTTGGCCTTTATTTTCTAAATATGTTCAGTGTAACGGTGTGACTGTGACTGCATCGCACTAGTAGACACTTTTTTCTCAAAACCACAAATAAATTGGGCATTTCCTTTTTCCACCTCACCGCCATTTATCATCAACTCTAACTTAGCTGATTTTTTCCGTTACTTTTTCAAATATCCCTTCAAACGCATTTATAAAGTGATCTTTGAACTGACCTGTTTTTTAATTACTAAACTAATACTGCAAACAGTAACACGAATTGTCACGCTGTTAAAGTCAATACATTGATATAATAGCAACAAAAATAGAATCGATAAATGGGGATTGTAAATGGTAAAAGGTATTATTAAAATATTTTTACTAAACAGTAATCAAGTTTAGTCTATACAACACATAGATGATTTTTGGTGGTAGTGATGGTTTAATTGTTGAATTATGGAAACGACGCAACATACTCAATCTATAATAATATATTTTTTATTATTCCTAAATGTAAGCCGTAGGAAGAAATCAGGAATACATAATTTATTTCCTTCAACTAAATGGGATGAGGTGGTTATAAGTTTGGCAGTCACCATATAGCTTACTGTAGCAAACATTTATGTAGCAAAAATATTTATTAGCTAACTGGTCTCCTAGGAGGAACTCAACAAAAGAGCATCTAAGAAAAATATCTACATGTTTTTGGTCGTATATTATCCAACACACACATAATTATGGTGTACGAAACAGACCAGCATCATAACAACAATTACGATACAATGTAATTTTAGGATTTATATAAATGGATAAGTTAGTTTTTACTGTCAGTAAAATTAGTTATCTTGCCGATTTTCTTCCTCTATTGGCGTTATAAAAACTGATTCCGCTTTTGTGAGAGACTGGACTTTCACTGTATTTTGTATTATTATAACATTATTTTAGAACAATGGGCTTATTCCGTTTATCCACCCTAAAAAAGCCACCCTAAGGAGGATACTCGGAAACGCGTGTCCTTCTATCCACCCTGAACGGGGTGGATAACCGTAATTCATATAATATGTTTCTTCCGTTTTTCTCACCTGCCTAAGTACAGTCATTAACACAAAAACATACACAAACCCAGTCCAAGAAACTTCGTGAACATTAAAATACTTTAGATGTACATACTTACCTTCTTCTTTGAGCTGAAAATAGTTTTGTTTACTCATCTAACATTCTATGTGACTATTACGTCATTCTAGACGTATCTTTTAATGACACATATCATTGCAATTAATTTCCATTCCAGTTATATTATTGTATGTGCTTAAATATAAATCATAGCTTGATTTAAACTTTAAAATGTCTTTAATTGAAAAAATAAAAATATTGACAAGGGGTAAGGGTCGAGTAGCTTTACATAATGGATATCAATATCACTTTAAGAAAACATACGCAAATCAAACAACGTATTGGCTGTGTGCTAAACGAAAAATAAACCACTGCGTCGGGACAATTACTGTAATGGTAAATAAAAGTATTATTAATTAATTATTATCCAATAGTTGTAGGATTTTGCACATAACATATTTTCTTTTAAATAAAGATACATTACCCAGTTCGTGCCCAACTAACGCCCCAAAAGCATTGTTAGCTAAGGTATTTTTTTCTTCGTCAATAGCAGTAAAATTAGTTTGGGTTGATGACGAGCTGAAGCTGGAACTAGTCGTTTGAGTATCTCGTTCAGTCGTGGTTTCTTTATCGCCTATATTAACTGCCATTGAATCCCATCTTTGACTTTCTGCCATATCCAATGATTCTTGGCTATCACATTGAGTCATATCATCGTCTATTGTGTCCGGCACATACTCGTACTTTCCTAAAAAATGTGTCGTAATAACTTGTAGCGACAAACATTGATTCAATATATTATACAGGATACTTCTATAATGTACTTACTTTTTAATGACATAGTGGAATATGCACAGTCAAATTTATTAATTTTATTTTTAGCAAATTTATAATTAAATTGCTTTATTGTAAATGTCAAATGTTTTTTTTTAATAGCCTTGTTTTTCAAATGTAAACTTTTTTAACTTTTAATTATTTGTATAAGCATCATCCAACATTATTATTACAGGAAAATACTGTGATGAAAACAAAACCACACATACAGTTATGTAAACAAGATTTCACTAAAAATGTAATTGACTCGCATATAAACCAATGTATCAACGAAGTAACCACTTCACTAGATCCGGTGCCGAAAATCTATAAAAACATGGTAGCGTCACTTAATGAAGATGATGTCGACTTACTAAATGAAGTTCCTGAATTTACAAAAATTAAAACTACTTTATATGAACATAGAAATGCAGCATTGGGTTTAAAACAACTTAATTTTAAAAAAGTTGCCGAAGTTGTAGTGCCGAAAAAATACGAGAACTTTTTATTAGCTGATTTCATAGATGAAATAGACAATATTCGGATTTTGATATTCTGTAACAATTTCGCAAGAGACCAAATGGGTAAACTCAAAAATTTCTTTGGCGATGCAACTTTTAGAATATGCCCCAAACCGTTTAACCAAGTTTTCAGTATACACGCTGATATGAACAGTACCACGACTTCAACAAATATAATACCTTTGGCATTTGCAATTATGAGTGACAGAAAGAAAAGCACTTATTTAACGGTATTTAATTTAATCAAATCCCAAATTCCTGCATGGAATCCCGCAACATTCACGCTCGACTACGAAAAAGCTACAATGGGAGCATTAAAAAGTGTATTTCCAAATATATTGCTACATGGCTGCTACTTTCATTATGTGAAGTCCATTCAAAAACGAGCAGATAAGCTAGGTATCAATAAATACCCAAATACAAAAAGATTAGTGTTACTTACGGCAAGGTTGCCACTATTACCTTCAAACTTGATTAATGAAGGCTGGTTGTTTGTGAAATCATTTTTATTAGACGATGAAAATAATATGGCGGCATTTGTTAAATATTTTGAAAAAACATGGCTCAAGGACGAAACCTTTGTGGCTGTTTGGAATTCATTCGGGGTGACTCATAGGACAACAAATTCATTAGAAACCTGGCATAAAACAATATCACATGAAATTAAAGACAAACATCCACATTTAGCTAAGTTTTTGGAATGCGTGCAAAAAAACGCACAGTTCTTCGCTAATACGTCTGCTGCAGCAAAAAAATTTAGAAAACGATTGCAAATATACATTAAAAGGGACGAATTTATCCAGGATACGCAACTACGTCTACTCAATAATGAAATAAGCGTTGGTCATTTTCTGGACATATTGCAAAATTTATAAAAAACCACCAGCCCCGCTTCGGCTTTCTATCTTATAGTACCATGTACCTACAATTTAGATTTTAAGACTATTTTATGTTATTCGCTTAACAATAAATATTAAATTAAAACTTAAAAGATATTGATTTGATTCAACTGTACTTGGGGTAAAAAATCGGAAGAAACATATTATATGAATTACGGTTATCCACCCCGTTCAGGGTGGATAGAAGGACACGCGTTTCCGAGTATCCTCCTTAGGGTGGCTTTTTTAGGGTGGATAAACGGAATAAGCCGAACAATGATCTTTGAGCTATGTGTTAGATATTTATTAAATGCATCGATCACTACAGCCTTTAATAAACACAGAAACGAAAACAGGACTATAAGAAGGTCTTCGCAAAGGTTAATTCCTATATACAATGAGTAAATTACGCAGAAATAATAAGCAGACGAATACGCACCGGGTACAAACAACAGTAACAATGTAAAACTGCAGTATAAAAATCTTAAAACATTTTAACTAAGTGACAGTAAGGAGAAGATGTGTATTTTAAATGATGAATATATTCATAGAGATCTTTTACTTTATATTTGGTTAATTTTCAGCATATCAGACGAAAGACGTCCGAGCTGGACAAAGGCTTCCCCCAAAGATCTCCAGAAAAATCTTAGTCTTATCTTCTCCAGAAGAATCTTATCTTCTTATGAGGATCTGCCCTCACGGCGTTCTGTTTCGTGTTCTTCATACGAGTAATTTGTTGCTTGTGTTGCGGGACGTAAGTAAAACCAGAGAGTTGTATAATGACTGATCTTTATTCACTATGCTTCCTTACAATCCATCTTCATTATTTAGTAATACCTACATATAAATATTATGACAGATTAGGCTTTTACTTCTAAGAGTTTTATTTTGAAAAATAAGTTATATAGTCTTTTTTAATATAAATAATCAACATTTCCTAAAGATGACAATAATGAAGAATACTATTATTGGAAAACTTCAATTTAAAACCATCATCAATCTTACAATATTAAATACTACAAATAAGATGTGTTTACTGTTACGAAAGTTTTGTTTATAATATGAACATCATTTGTTTTTTCTTATTGTTATAGTACAAAAAAGTATTTTGAAAACTTTTTGAACATTCTTTCTAATTTTGATTTTTTGCAATATGCGGTCTAGAAATATGCCAGCAACAGATTACTTAAAAATTATCAGCAGTGCAGAGCAACCCTTCGAGCTAAATGCTCGAAGGTAAAACCAAACTAGAATTTTCTTGATCAATGTGACGTCTAGTTCAGAAAAACTTTTTCTGGAATAGATGTCACATGGACGTATGACGAAATGTGAGCCGGCGTAAATACGGTCACACTGTTGAAAAACATAAAGTTAGTATACCTATACTAACTTTATGTTTGAAACGGCACTAATTTTTAATGGGCTAACCTCCCAATGACCTCGTAAATGTACTTGGTGGAGAAACCTCATTATATAAAATCATACCATCTAAAACCGCTATTTAATCCCGACGCGACACAACATTGCTGTAAAATGTCTAATAGCTAATTGCTATCTTTGTAATTTTCCAAGTAAATAAAATAAAAATCCAGTAAAGAGAATATATTTGACATCCGTCATTAATATTGATATACCTTCAATAATTAGATAAATCAGCGTAACAGAATCACATGGCCACTTTAGACGCCATTAAATAACTTGAAACTAAACTTAAAACTTAAAGAAAAAAGAAAGAATCTAGTTATCTTTATAACATAAGTCAAATCTTGGTAAACTCAAAGCAAATTTAGGTAAAGTTAAATTACATCGTTAGAGGTTTGTTTATTATATATTTATCGCATAAAAAATAAATACAAGTTTTAGTAAAGCTTATCACATATCTTAACAAAGATAATAGAAATTTAGAAGAAAATATTTTATCAATCATTATATCTATAGCTGTTGTATAGTATACATTTGTATCTTGTGTATTTTATGGATCTTTCACGCCGTATGACTTTATCTTAGGTTGATCGGGAAAGAAGATATCGTTTAAACTCATTTATAACTTATAATCATAGCATAATTCGTAAACTTAACTACATATAAGAGTTACAAGCAGGAGAGGAAACTGGTTACCAAAAAGGTACAAAACGGTTTATTCTGGCCATGGTTGTATATCGTTCAAATTGATTTAATAATTAACAGTTAGCTCCATGGGGACTTTTACAGCTCACGCATGGAATGCAGTAGAGGAAAATTAGGCAGACAAAAATCTGAAAAACCCGAAATTTACTATTCACGTTTAAAAGACAATTTGAGACCAAGCACTTCTCAATCACTTTGACGTGAATCTGTTTGAATAAGGTTCCTTCTATATAAAGGGATTAGGTGACGAGGTAATCCTGGAATCTCATGAGGCAGAAGATCTGGTATGCTCAGCTCGTCTAAAAGTACGTCTGGTAGAAACTCTGGAATACCAATCCCCGGAACTGGTTGACTATGCTGTCCCATCGAGCCAATAGGTTCCACCCCATGTATGTGCATGTGGTGGAAATGTTCGTGTTCTTCCGATGCTGGTGCCAAGTGGTCAACGTGCGTATCATGATGGTGGTGATGGATGGTCTTGAAGACGGTGTGTGTGTGCTTTATTTTTTTCACTTTGTACGGGACGTGTATAACCACTTTCTTCTTACGTCTGTCGACAAATAAGTAAAACGTAAATTATACAGGTTGTCTCATATCTCGTAAATCATAAAAACATAGAGAATAATAGCAAAAGATAAAAGTATAACATAACAGAACCAAATAAAAACTTTTGCAAAATACCCCTTTATTTAAAGCAGCTTTGGTTATCGCCAAAGATGAGCAGTGTTTTTATTTTTTAAATATACTGAGTTAAGGATTTCTTTTCTCATGGTTTCTTAGTTGTATTTATGAATACAAAAACTACTTGCTTATTCTTACACAACAATATAAGACAAATCAAAACATATTGTCTGGTGAAGCAGTGAAACCTCATTGGCTAACTGTGCTAATAGCCTAGCATATGAGCTTTAGTTCTCTTCTGGGCAGCGGATATGAACAAAATTTAGGAGACCATACCGAAATCGTTCCCGATACTTAAATTAAAATAACAATGATTAAAATCAATACACAAACAACGGAGAAATCGCGTAAAATACAGCATCATTACAGCTAAATTAAGTACACTGCTGGACAAGCCTCCCCCAAAAATCATATTGGGGGGATATGCCATAATTGCCACGTTTACATGTATACAGTTGGTGAACGTAGTAAGATGATCATAGTACGCAAAAGCTGCTGCCCGTGCTCTAGTAGCTCTAGTCCCCTCGGGTCGACTTCTACGCCCCCCACGGCATGAGATGGACTGATGATATTCGCCGCTTTCAGCACCCAGCAGTTTAAGATACATATAGTCAAGTATAGTATAGTATACAATAGTCATTCTTTTGAAGTCAATTCAGAACTCAATTCTATCACTTTAATAACCGGACGGAACTGGAAAATCGATGGCTTTACACGATTTAGTTTAAATGTCAGATTAGTAACTAAAATAATATATCATCACCTTTTTAGCGGTTCTTAAAATGTGCGAGGTGTATAAGCGACGTACATATGTATAAATTATAAACGCTTTAGGTCTGAGCAAAGCATGTTTATCCGTCATAGGCCAGTAATTTCGGAAGCTTCCTCGTACGATGCGCGTGAGCGTTATTTTAACGTTTCCGGCTATTTTTTCGGATGTAATGGAGGGATATGTGTCCATAATGCAGGAGGAGGAAATAATTGCAATTAATAAATAATAAAAGAAATAAAGACGTGATAAGCACGCAATATATTATTACTATTGCGCTTCAGTAAACATTGAAGTGCAAAACAAATAAGTACAACCCACTACAATACTTATACAATAGTTTGTATGTATGTTAACCGAATTCTCTGTTTGCCCGACTCTCCATATCGTTTCATATATCGGTTTGCTTGGTATGTTCCGAATGCTATCGGAATGGTCGCATGTAAATTTTATGTCATTTGATAGTAGAAAAATAAATTAAAGGCGGTTTTATTTTTTTTTTTTCATTTATGGAACGGAGACGTGGTCATTTGCCTCATAAGAAGGCTCAAAGTCACCTAAAGAGCAATAGAGAGGGCTATGCTCGGAGATTCCTTGCGAGATCAAATCAGAAAGTGACCGACAAAGCCCAAAGGATTGTAAAGCTGAAGTGGCAGTGGGCGGGCCACATAAATCGTAGAACTGACTGCCGTTGGTGCAGGAAGGTTCTCAAGTGGCGGCCACGAACCGGAGGACGAAGCGTGAACAGGCCCCCTACAAGGCCTAAAGGGCCCTACGGAACTCTATTCCCTATCTACCGTGTTTACCAGCGGCCTGATCTCATGAACTGTAATATTTAGACAATATAATTTTTGGTGTGTTTATTTCTATGCCCACCTAACATCCTCCTAACGGATCGGAAAAATCTCCACTGTATTATAATTTAAGCTTTTTTTTGTTTTCTAAATAATAATTTAGTTCATAGTTATTTTAGTCATCATTTTAAATGATTACCAATATGAATTCGAATATTAACCAAAATTAATTCAATTCAAAATATGTATTCTAAATCTAACAATTAACAATAAGGGCAGTGAGTTAAGTTAGAAAATAAAGGATTTATTGCTTTAAATGTTTTATAAGAAGTGAAAATATATCTCAGACTTACATATAATATAATACGGATTATAAATGAATTTTGGTCAATCAAAACTTGACAGTGAGTGATATGTTTAATAATATTTTACACTAAACATTGCTCAAGTTTGGTAAACAACATACATTTTAACTGACGGACTAGTTATAAGCACTTTTTATAGAACAGGTTATTACATTTGTTTTTTATCCATCAATCATGGAACCCGGTAAGCTTACTACCGCTTAAAGTTATTAAATATCATATACTTTACCCTTCACTATTCGTAACTAGAAGAAGCAGGAGAGCTGCTGTAAAAAGTAATACCTGAAAATAAGAAAAAGGTATTAAATTGTGCTTGACAAGCCATTATACAACTTATACAAGTTCTAAGATAAATTGTGGACGAAACTTCAGGAGCATCTTTTGAATGAACATCAACCAACAGAATGACGTCGGACGTAATTTCACGAAAGTCTCGAAATAAATATTAATTTCATACCTAACATCGTATTTCAATAACTGGTTTATTAATGTTTCATTTGTTCAGTTTCATACATGGATTGTGCCCCTTAAATCTCTACCACAAATCATATTCCACTTTGTATATACACATTATTTATGCTACCCACTTGGTGAATTGTCATGCCACTCGCTTGACGTTAAACAATAAAGTAGCTTGATTACAACTAGTTAGTGATATACAGCTCCCTCTTTAATTTAAATTTTCTTATCTTTTTTCATAATAGAACTAGCATCGTCAAATTGTCAAGATATCCTCATATTTTTAATCGTCCTATCAACTTAATCAAAAAGCAAGCGGCTAGTCTATGCATAAATTGTTAACAAGCCCATGGATGCTTGCAGCATCCGACGTCTGATGATGGTCTTTGCGGAGTGTTACTAGTACCGTTCCGTGATGAGGGCTTTATACGTTCTTATTTCTATTTATTATATCTTAAAGAAACCAATCTTATTCATTTGAGCTTGCTATATAAGTTATTGATTATTCAATATGCTTGTGTTTCTAATATAAATAATAATTGCAAAATTGACATGATACAAGGTGAAACTTAAATCATATTAAAAAGAGTCGCTATTGGCCACCACCTAAATAGAGTCGCAATGCAAAGTAATCTTACTTAATATTATAAATTTTACAATTTGTTTATTCGGGTGATAGTTACTCAGTCACGCAGAAACGGCTGAGTGGATTTTAATCAGATTTGAAATAGAGATGGATTATACTTTTATCTAATAAATAAATTGATAAATCGCAGGTAGATACCACCGCTGGGCGCAGAACATATTGGATGATAGATAGATAGATAGATAACTCTTTATTGTACACCAAGTAAAATAAAACATAAAGAACAAGGATGCATTACAGTAATGTACAATTGGCGGCCTTATCACTAAATGTGATCTCTTCCAGATGCCACTTAACATTCATAATTATCATACGAATATTCGTTTTCATACAATTAATAAGTCTTTAGAGTACTACAAATGCAGGTATTTCCCCGAGAGAACCTTTGAGTACCGTTGATGGAATAAATAAATCAGAATTAATGAATCGTGACACCGCATCTAATTACTCCGAAAGACAAATGATTCACTAATATTTCTATCGGTAAATGCAAATTAATAAATCTTCTCATCTATAAGAAAAACTTACCGCTGTTTTGCAATCCATAATTGTTTCTATTGTTGTATAACAATGTAGTGAAAAGCACAGTGGTTAAACATGTGTTGGTGGGTGCAAAAAATGCAGAGAAGGCGTGCGAAACAAAACGGTTCTGAATAGATGACGTCTTCGATGATTTTACGCCACTTGCGGAAAATTCGCACTTTCCCACTGCAGTACGATGTGCCCGTGTCTAACAACTAACTAGCAATGAGTGTCGATTGGCTCATCAATACTTATATATGCCATACAGGGAACACACGACACATCTACAAGGTCGAACCATCCTAATTCAGAACCGCATCATCATATAGAAGATGTACCATGTATTGTATACAAACGCGCAACATAAGGAGCTCTGTGTACCCATAAAACTAAACAAATTAAAGAAAACAAATTCATAAAAAAGGAAATATATTTTAGCTACCCATAGTTAATGTATCAGGTGATCGTTATTCTTGTAATTTCATCTATTTTGAATGGTGATGTGCTTTAAATTGTTCAGTTTCATAGGCAAATTAAGCTCCTTGCGTTTTTTATCCCTTGTATATCTGATATCGAACTCTCTAATATAAATCTAGAAACATTCAACCCCTCTTACTTGTTCAAGACTGCGCACTGTTTTACAACGAAGACAGGTTAATTGAATTGAAATATCAAGGAAGATTTTAGTGAAATGATGTCTACTTTGTAATGATCCAAAAACTTATCGTAGTCATTACAAACAGTACTTAATTACAATAATATTCATCTTTAGGTTCACACAATAAACCAGTTATATAAATGAAAGGAAAACAATAATTTTGGGAGAGACTAATTGCAAAGTCAGAGTTAAAACTTCTATTTCATTCTTTTTACTGTGATATTACTTTAATCCGATCGGAACCTAACCCAGGGAAACCATATTTTATACACCTAAAACTCACATGAATTTTTACGGTACAGTTTAGCGCGTGAAAACATTTTCATTTTAGTTGAACTGTATCAGATACTATAGTCTAAGATGGCTTGAATTAAAAAAAAGTCCTTTTTGCAGGGTAACCTTTTTCCATGAATCAAACTAGTCCAAATGTTTGGCAAGCTTATGCCTGGGTAAAGGAAAGTCAATAATTTAAGTGTGACTTTGAGTAAAAATGAAACCTAAGTGAATTTTAGATTTAGAAGGCGCATTCAGGAGGCATAGAAGTGATGTAATGATGCCTCCTTGATGCGCGTAGTGAAGGTTCTCCCCCAAACTTCGGGAAAGTGTTTAGGCCTGGAAACTTCTTCGACGCTCCGAACTATGAAACCACCTAGAACAAGTCAAGGCTATTTAAAACTCTCGTGGTAGTTACACCATCCACCATATCGTGCTCGGTAGCCAAGAGTACTACCGGGAACACATCACGGCCACGATGGCCCTCGATGACCGCTCGTATCGAAGAGATGCCGCTTCCAATCCTCAATCGGCTCAGCAGCCCGCGTTTTGAGTATTAACTTGGAGCAACATTTGTACAAAACGTAATGTCAACCGCGAGCCGAGGTTTTGTAATTTTATTTCTAGGAAACTTAAACACCTCTTCGCTTTTTTGGTCCGTTGAAGCAGTGAGCCACACAGCCTAAACGTAATGAAAAAAAACAGTGGTGTTCCTTGTGTCAGACCTTTTAAGCAGCCTAGTAGTCTCTAACATGGCTCAACAACCGTTATAGTCCAATTGCAGCTAAACCAATACACAGAGACGTTCAGAAACTAATATAACCCATCACCAGGCTGACAATGCAAACAGGTGCTTCAGTTCTCATGATGAGAGCCAATAGTTTAGTAGTAGTTAAATCGGATCCTATAGCGAAACGAAAAACAAACTAATATTATAAGTCGGTCCTATTATTATTTGTTTACCTAATAGAAGAATTTCATAATATATGTTTCGGTCAATTAGCTTCCACAAAATTGTGTCACGCTGCGTGGCTTTGTATTTCAATCTATTATCAAATTATGATGGTGAAAACCATCAAATTGATTTTCTTCATTTATTGAGACAACGTCAAGAGTAACCTCGATTACTAAATAAGTATTGGAACTAGACAGAACGAATAGTGCAAATGAGCTTGTAGGTTCGCGACATGATTTCTGAGAATTTATTTACACAAGCTCATCACATGATATTATTACATTAATTGTCTTTTTTTTTCATAATAACTTTATGTAGTTTAATACAAGGCTGAATTAGAAAAGTAGAGGCGAATAGAGCCGACAAAATAATTTTACTTGTGCCTTTAACCCCATATCTTTTTAGTTCAGTATTTCTTTTCATCCCAATTTACCGTACTTCTTTGATCAATGATAGAATTTGCATACCTACTTCTAAAATATATGGGTAATTGTGTGTAAATATCTGATGATGTTGTCCGGTAAGAGTAATAGTATATAAATAGTAAGGAAGTGGGATATAATCACTTAAGTTTTATTAAATGATATGATTATTGAAGTACTCATAGTATTTATTAGTACGGCCATCTGATCCCAAACTTAGCAAAACTTGTATTATGGAAACCAGATAACTGATATACCACTTTTGTAAATACATACTTATATATATAGACAATTACACCCAGACTCAGGACAAACAGATATGTTCAATTAATTGTTCATGCACACAAATTTGTTCTGGGTGGGAATCGAACCCACGACCTCCAGCGTGAAAAGCAAGCATTTGCCGACCACGCCAACAGACTCGTCAAATGTTTAATGAACTTTTGTAAACTAGGTTAGATTAGTAAGATGGCATCTTCAACTGCTTAGTAGTCAATTCACACTAAGCTGTACATAAATATAGCATACTTACGTTAAAATTATCTTCACAACAAAATATAGCCGATAATGGAGATAAAATCATCTTACACCATTTTTTATCGATAATGCACTTTATCGGTACGATACAATACTTGTAAGAATGTTTGTTCAACTTCTTCCATGATTTGTATAGCAGCTAAAACTGAAAATAAATATGAAGTAACTGAAACGTTATTATACAAACACGAGATACAACCAATGACGTCATAAAATTTGAGCGCTAAATGATGCCGTTTGAATGGCTAAATTAATTCAATATTTTAAATATCACCCTGAAAATTAATTATTTTTTAGCCTGTTTATGTTTTTTTTTGTATATTTAAATTGTAGCAAAGTACGCTAACCATAAACAATTTTAAAATAATTTATTAATTTATATTATTCCATGTACTATTACTCAATTGCGAATTTTGAAATCTCCTGCTAATACTAGTGCAACGTTAATGCAATAATTTCGCAATTTTCACAAACGGTCGTAATTCGGTGGATTTATTGGTATTTTAGGTAGTAACTAATCTAAAAAAATACACTTTCCACTGCTGCATAAATCCCAGTAAGCATAAGATAAAATCAGAAATCGTACCTACAATACAATCATTATTTAAAAAATAACAACATTGGCTCATTAGGTATGAGCTAGTGAAACTGATGGGAGTGAGTAAATTATGTCTTACATTGTATAACGTTGATTGGCATGTTGTATTCAGATATTGAGATAAGAATGAATGCGAGAACTTTTCACATGGTCAGTGAACAAGCTCAAAAGAAAAGCACATGGATTATATGGTTTAATATAATACTTTTATATAAACATAGGAGACAACATTCATAGATATACATAAGTATGCTTCTTCAAGTAGTTTATCAAAGTACGGCATGTTAAAACCAGACATTTGTCTAGGCACCATCATCAGGCCCTTGATATCATTCAGCACCATATCAAGGCAAACCAACTTGTCAAGGTAAATTAATAATACCAAATATGATTAGCTCCACGTTCAGACCCTGGATAGTAATTAGGACGAGAATAGTTATCAAAACGAATCAAGCTAACCCAATCTCGAATGGGGTTATAACCGAGTTCCCATTGCCACCTTCATCAGTTTACCTTCATGTCACAATAATATTGCATTACCATTCTATTAACCTGGATACCAAATCTAAAAACCAGCTCAATCAAAATACGGGCCCAGTAACAAAACTAAATTGAACTTACAAGATTTGACACAGACAACAGAAATCTGGACTCCAACTAAATAAAAGGTAATAGAAAAAGCTTGTTATAGTAATAACTTGTGAAAAGCTGCATTTTTTGAAATATATGACGCATAACACATGATTTAGCTTAGCATGAAACAAATATTTGCTTGCACAAAGGGATTTGTTTCAAGCTTTGCTACATAATATTAGGCTTTATTACAGTTAGGCTAAGTTTTCTAACTTAATAACATGTTTATCTATGTAATGACTTTTCTTTCCTTCTTTAATAACATTCGTCACATCTTTCGAAATTATTTTTTACAAAAATCTCTCAAATAAAAAGAAAAGAGAAAAAGTTTCATTCTTACCGTGTTTTATCACATCATCATTTAAGTTGCTTAATTTAATTCCAGATTTGGCCCTTTCTTTTTTTTAAATCTCCTTTCCCCTATTTGAGAGTACTGGACTGGCTGAAATAATAGAAGCGATACCCATTATCTGCTTTTTGTATGGAATCTATTTCAATTTATATCTTGGGACAATGTCACACAGATCATCCTAGCCCCAAACTAAGCAAAGCTTGTACTATGGGTACCAGGCGACGATATACATACTTATATAGATAGATAAATACTTATATACATAGAAAACATCCATGACTCAGAAACAAATACTCGTGCGCATCACATAAATATAATATACTAGCTGGTGCCCGCGACTTCGTCCGCGACAATTTTTAATGATGACCAATGGAACTACTTACTTCTAGCTTTATCTAAAAAATTGTAACTTTTAAAACAATGAAGCAATATGGATTTAAGAAAACCTAACCTAAAATAACCCAACTAAAAAAACCTAAGGACTACTTAGCTACTATTATTTTAAAAAAAAGAAAGAATACATAGCAATTGTCCTATTCATATTAATCACAAAGGTAATTCCCATTAGATTAGGTTGCGACTACGGCATTGATAGGTCTAATATCACATTTTGTGAACGAATGGTTTCGCGATCTAAAACGATGATTACGCCATTTACTAACAAAACTATAAACTTGTAAAGCGGTAAAATTAAGATGTGTGCATATTTTTTGGGTGAGATTTATTCGATCATCTATTGATTCAGTTTTGGACTACCTTTTATTTCAAGCATTTATTTATTATAACCGATATGCCAAATAAGTCCAGCGATTTGAAACGAACGAACGCCATCTAGTTACAAAATTGTAAACTTGTAGATCAGTAAAAAAAGATGATATTTTTTGGGTGCGATCAACTGCGATCATCTCGACACCAACAATTTATACTACGCTAACTCAAATTTTAGGTAAATTCGTTTTTTATCCCAATTTGATTAAAATATTGTTTTTTAATTTGTTATAAAAATTACACAATGGCGTACCTAAATTGTTCGTGTCGATCTATTGAATCAGTTTTGGATTACCTTTATTTAACAACAAATTATTCCCTGAATTTTGGTTTAAAAACCTATATTGCTTTTGTTTTTAACTGATAGACCAAATACCAATTTTCATACGTTTAACTCCAAAAAATAACCGATTTTCGTACCAACTCACATCCCCTATTTTACGTCCTTACGGATGGAATTTCCAAAAATCCTGAACTATATATATATATATATAATTTTTAACTGGAAGGCCAAATACAGATTTTCATGCGTTTACCTTAAAAATTGTCATATTTTTCATACAAACTTACACCCCCTATTTCACGCTCCTGGGGCTGGAATTTCCAAAAATTCTGAAATATATATTTTTAATTTTTAACTAAAAGGCTAAATACTAATTTTCATGCGTTTAACTTAAAAAATTTCACATTTTCCATACAAACTTACATCCCCTATTTTTCGCCCTTGGGGGTGGAATTTCCAAAAACCCTGAAATACGTGATTTTTTATTTTTAACTGGAAGGCCAAATACCAATTTTTATGCCTTAAATTTCAAAAACGGCAAAGTTTCATACTAACTTAGCGCCCCTGTTTTACCCCCTTAGGGGTTGAATTTCGAAAAATCCTTCCTTATTCCTTGTCTACATTATAAAGCAAAAATTTGTGCAAAATTTCAGCTTTCTAGGTTCAAGGGCTTGGGCTGGGCGTTGATGAGTCAGTCAGTCAGTCAGGACTTGTCTTTTTATTTATATAGATTAATAGATAAGTCTTATATACTTAAACTTTTGCCGTATCAGCTGCAACAAGTATATAAATATAGATTCACTATGATTACTCTGAGCGTTGTGTTGATAATAAACGTAATGAAATTCGATGTTATGTTTCAATGTGGTTTCCTTCTCCAGGTCGTCCACCTACATTACTAGAGAAAGCCGCAGGTTAGCTAGGGTAGGTTCCTCGGCGGCGAAGATCGCGTTGGCCCCTTAACACGTGATCGATGATCCCGTGCAAGTGATCACACCTCTCATTTAGAATTCCGTCTATTTGGTCCAGC
Source organism: Pseudoips prasinana (assembly GCA_951640165.1). Taxonomy (NCBI): domain Eukaryota; kingdom Metazoa; phylum Arthropoda; class Insecta; order Lepidoptera; family Nolidae; genus Pseudoips; species Pseudoips prasinana. Next base: position 19,101,987 of record OX621234.1, on the reverse strand, counting down.
GGCCTCCAGAGGTAGGGCCCGAACCCCATAAGGGTGCCCTTAGGAATAAGTCGATCAGATTAAGCTACTGGTTGAGAGCCTGCTGCTCTAACCATCTACTCGTTGTCTCCTTTTTTTATTGTAATATAATAGAACTAATTTTAAATAATAGCTTAGTAACTTGTAGTTTATTAAGGATTTAAATGTTCAACCTGATGAGCATGTTTACGTATAAAAATGTAAGATCTGGAGCACCTGTTGTGGAATTTCAAACGCCCAGCTACACTACAACATGTATAAAAATAACGTTTTAACAAAAGTTGTAAAATCTGATGAGCACTCTGTGTTGATTTATATATATCTAAGATCTGAAACACCTGTTGGATCATCATCAGGTATTGCTGCATACAGTACTTAAAAACCAGTCGATTTAGATAGATCTGAAACACCAACCTGCTCTGTAACACGACACTGTGACAAAGCGAGAGTGTATCAGGATTGCTATGTAATCGTCTGGGATGAGTGTACTATGACAAACAAAAAAGCAGTAGAGGCCGGGATAGAACACTACGAGACATTCGTCGAGATAACAGGCCAATGGGTAAAGTAACTCTTTTTTTCCGGGAGATTTTCGACTAACCCATCCATCACAAGCCGGGAAACCAGGGCCGATGATATTAATGCCTCATTAAAACAACCACATCTCAAATACAAAAGCTCAAATTATCCATAAATGTGAGAGCCCAGCTTGGTGGCAATTCACATGCCCAAAAGTTTTCGGAAATATTCTTGAAAGTTGGGGAAGGTAATGGGTACTTCCTGAAGATAATGGTCGGGTGAATGTTCCAGAAATACTTAGAAAAATTGTTGCCTCTGAAGAGGATCTGATACAATCGGTAATTGGGAACCTTTTGGTGTTCCCATAAAGCTGACGTGAAATTGAACACCGGCAAAACTGCAACGGAACCCGCAACGCTTTACAACGTAAGATAATTGTTGCTACAATCCTCACTGGGTGTGGTGCCGATTCACACCGCGCCTACCACTCATCCCCAACGATTTCCTCTTATAATTTAAGCGCACACAGTTCCCTGGGACTAAATGCTTTGCCATGACAATATACAAGTCACAAGGGCAAGACGCTTAAAGCCGCTGGTGTTGACCTGACAACCAGCTGTTTTTCTCATGGCCAACTTTATGTTGCTTTTTCAAGGGTCAGCAACGCTTCTGGTCTTTATATATTAGCTCCTGAAGAAAAAAACCCAAATATTTTTGTTATTAGCAATATTATTGTTCATTCAGTGTACCCTTGGGAATTATGCTTCGAGCATTGAATTACGGGAAGCGATTTTTTTTGGTAGTATAGGTATTAAGTCTGGGCAACATATAGGCTATAAATTATTTTGAAAAATGGAACACCTAACGCAGATTCGCAACATACCAGCTAAAGTATAAGAGATACAAAAATGGTACATTGTTCCAGGAGATGAGCATTTTCTGCTGAGAGAATAAATTTGAAGATCTGGGACACGTATTGTGGAGCTCCAAAGCCCTGCGACACTGTAACATATATAGGAATGACGTCTTAGCAAAAGTTGTTTAATCTGATGGGCGTTTCCTGTTGACTTAAAAAAAGGAAACGTTGTTATCCCGTCCCCGGGCTCTTAGAATTCGACATCAGACGTTTCAGATTTTCGATTTTGACATCCCCGTGGTCGCTGGCATAAGCAACACGATTCGCGTACGAAGTCGCGGACAGAAGCTAGTTTCACATATTTATGAATAGTTTTTATGAATAGGAAAGGGAGTGGACCTAAATATTGTAGCGGTACTTATACATATTTGTGCAGCTGACTACTGTTTTATCTGAAAAAGTATAAATTATCTTCTCCAACAACAAATAGTGTATATTACGTGAGACCCCTTATCATAAGCCAATCCCGTGTGGTTTCCGCCCTAGGGGAATAACAGGGCTGCCCTATACCATCCCGTGGGTGTGGAAAAAGGTGACTAAGGGATACGGCAGCAGCTCGCCAACTCGCATGTCAAGCGGCGGTGTGGGACTTGCAACTTTGCGGGAGGCCTGGGTCCAGCAGTGGATAATATCAGGCTAATGGTGATCAGCTGACGATGATGAGAGAAGCTGATGTTATTGGTACTAACCATTATCTGAACCAAATAAAGCATTATATACCTTTTTATCTTCAAAATGTTTCCAAAGTGCATATCGTAGTTCCCAGTCTTCAAAGAAAAAAGAGGGTTTATTCCATGTAATTTGGTGTCGAATTATTCTGTATCGGTACTTCATTGGTGGGTTCAGCTGCGGGGCTTCTTTCGCGCGGCGAGCTATTATTGTATTCACGTAGGTATAAAGCACAGGAGCTTTGTGAACCCAACAAATTAATGACATCACAGAGACGACAACTGCATGCAACCAATATCTGCAGGGCGCAGGGATGTTCTCCCCGTTCAACGCCAAGTCTTGTACCGACATGACGAAGTACGCAGCCGCTGCAGCAGTCAAACCACATGGGACTTCCAGCACCACACAACAGACGATAGAAAACACCATTCTTAAATTAACAAGGCTCGTGCAGTGGTTTTTAATGGCTGACATCAGATAATCATGAAGTATGTCTCTGTGATATCGGATAAACATTTTGTCAGCGTCATTACAAATTCCTTTCTTTATTGCATCCTGAATAAAATTGAAAATAATACTTTTTAAGCAGAATTTAAAATGTTATGATGTAATATTTTAATTATTTATTTACTAACATAAAACGTACCTGGGTGAACTCGAAGAATATTTTTAGTTCTAAAAGATATTGAGCATTCTTTTGCCGATCTAAAAATGCTTGCAGCAGCCGACACCCCACAAGACTGATAGTGGACAACTTCGAACCTACTAAACGTTTCAGTACATGTTGTATTAATCCTTCTTTGAAACTTTGAGTGTACAATCCTACTTGATAATGCTGTGCTGCATGCTCTAATAACATCCAAAACTCTAAAACGTCGTCAAGACTTATTTTAATCATCGAAAACCAATTCAGCATATTAGTTATGATCATAAGACGTATATCGTTTTCTACTCTCTCAAAGATCCGACGAAGACAAAGCTCGAAACCTTTCCGTAAGTAGCTATAAGCACCAGTTCCACTGTCCGCTTTATTCATACTATAAGCGTATAAATCTAACAACCGCGTCACGAAAGGCAAAAGTTTATTTTTATCAATAATCCAGTTTGAACTGTTGAGTAAGTCATAAAACACTCTCATGCGATGGCGTGCAGATTTCACATCCTTAAATAATACACAGTGAATATCAGTCAGCACAATGTTATACAAAATCGTATTACCTCTGTTGTAATACAAAACCTGCTCTAAAATTTGTACGACAAAATTCTCGAATGGCCACAGTTCCACGGTAGTAAAGAAATATAGTGTGATCTTAATAGTCATTTCACTACGCTCGGGCAACAATGCAGCCATAGTTTTTTGGAAGGCTGATTCTGCCTTACGGAATTGTAATTTACTACAATACGACATATATTTAGAATAGCTTCGTCTTCTTAATTTTATTCCCATACCAAAATAGTAAACCAGCGTTAAGGCACAAAGAAGCAGTTCCTCAAAATCAGTTTCGATTAAATCTTTTCGTTGGCTCTGAGTCAATATATAAACTAATTGTTTATTAGCCACCACTTTGCGTTCATAGTGTGCTGAATTTAAGTCCATGGGTAAGTACACATCGTGCAGTTCATTAATTTTATGTTGAATGTCCCTAATTGATAACTGCCGTTTTAATCTCTTAGATCGCGACATTTTTCTTTTGGATAATACAATTATACTATTTTTATAAAACTCTTAGAACTTAGTGGTTTTATTTGTTTGACACTGACAGTCGCCTATGATCAAATAATTCAAAAGAGACAATGAAAATATGACAACTATGCTAAAAGGTCTCTAAAGCATAAAAGCATAATATTATGCTGTGGCGTTATACGACCTCTTTTTACTTATTATTTAACCTCATGAGATTAAAAAGTTACGGCATATTTGTCTAATATGCCGTAACTTTTTATACATAGATTTTTCCGTGACAAGGGAGAGAAAATTTATAATCCGCTCTCATGGTATTTATAATAGTTTGATTGTAGCAAGTATCATTACAAATGATTTTGAATTGCGTTCACTGGTACCTAATCAACTTACCAGTATTATTTCCTTGCTCCTGTGAACACGCTCCAAAATGCTCAACGTTACTAGGTACCGTTTCACCTCAACCTTCAAATTAAACATTATTATAATACCGTGTAAAAATACTATGACCAGCAGATTTCAAAAGTGTTCTAGAAATTCTAAATACTAGCGCGAATATGAACAAGTTATTCGATCAGTAATCACGATTACTTTTAAATTTACACGACTGTGGAAAAGATGAGTTACGTTTTTAACCAATATTTTAAATTCATAAGGAACACCCATTAAAATGGATAATTTACTTATGATGACACTATGTGGGATCTCCCAAACCGTCCTTAGTGCCTGTCTAATAAAGACGTTGTCGACCACCTATGCATTTACTAATACTACTAGAAGTATTAATAAATGCATATCTGGATGACACTGGCTTTTTGCGGTCAGGTAAAGTAAAGATTCACTTTAAAGGACCCCCTGTAAGACAGCAGATAGAGAAATGTTATCTACATTTCTGTATTTTGTTACGTTTGGTTTTACGCTGTTGTTTAAAAAAGGAAGCCACTTAAAACTGATAGATTGGGATTTTATGACATTAAACTAAATGTTAATAATATCCTGGGACATTATCTACACGCGGCCATCTGATCCCAAATTAAGCAGACTAGCTTGTACTATGGAAACCAGATAACTGATATACTACATATACTACTTTTCTTTTGTAAATACATACTTATATAGATAATTACACCCAGACTCGGGACAAATAGACATGTTCATGCACACAAATATCTGTCCTGGGTGGGAATCGAACCCACGACATATTATAATAACCACACAGAGCGGCAATATCAAGCAAAATATAATGCTCTAATTTGTGAGTAGATCATCATTCCAAATCTAGTAAACTTCCAAATAATAAGGACATCTTTTAATAATTTGTTGTGTGCCTAACAAGAATAGATACCAGTGATCATAGGGGAAACATTATTTGTTGGCTTAGATACATTGACGTGTTTTATCTTTTGAGGGTCTATAACAATCTTTCGGAAAAATGTTATCAATTTAAGTGTTTGTTTATAACTCCCCGAGACATGTCTGTGCCTCACCACTCAGTCTTATTTCATTGTATACCACTGTCGATCCTGACTTACAGGACAGGTAATGCAGGGAGTTGCCCCAATATTAAAATACTAGTTTGAAAAGGCTAAACTGACTTAAGAACTCCTTTTGTGTTTGTTAAAATTTATATAAAAATCGGCGTAATTGATAATAGACAAGTTTTCTTTGCTGTCTAGCTGACGGTAAAGATTATCCCCTTCTCATTCCGTGGGTAAAATTTGTCAGAGTGAATTTTAACCAGAGAGCAGACAGCAGCATTTTTTTGAGATCTATGACCATCATACTGTGATCGCCAACCTGTCTGGCAAGCGTGGCGAATATGACATATTCTTTCAAATAATGGTCTCTGGGGCAAGCCTTTGTCCAACAGTGACGTGGCGACTGATATGATTATTAACTATTTACGATTATTGATTTTATACCCACTGGTTTAAAAAAAACCAAGGAATTCGGTTTATTGAGTTCACAGCGGCATAAATAATACTCTTCCTCTTCAGGCAAAGAGAATATAACAAACTAGGACCTTATCTAGGTCTTCGTGCTGACAGCTAAATGCTCGAAGACTTTAGGCTTCACTGTTGCAGCGTTGCTTCATCAACCACTTATATTAGCGCATATGAGACCGCAATGGTTTCACGGATCGTAATGTCAGAATTTCACATTCGACATTGACATGTTCATTACAATTAGAGTCTACAAAATGTTGAGCAAAAAGTTTGGAAAAAATTACGAGATAAATAAAGCGTAGTAGAATTTGTGCATACATATATCCAGCAATACGCGTGTTTTACCTCGTGTGTGGAAAAACGATGTACTACTGTAGCACCCACGCCTTTGCAGCTCACTTATGTTGCCGAATATAGATTATACTTGGTATTTTTCAAGAAGACAGTTTGATTACTTTGAAGTTATCCTTCTATTAACACGATCATTTGAGCTATGGTTTAGTATAGAGTTAGTAATCTTCGAGAGTTAGTTATGAATAACTGTTGCTGTGAGCAATAGTCAAAACACAGATAAGTATATACCATAAAGCGAACCTTCAATGAACGGGCTATGCCGATTTGACATGTCCATTCGGCATTATAATGTTGTCAAAACTTTCTGGAAAAACTTTACAGAAAGTTTGGGCGCTAAATCATCCATCAACAGTTTGCTCTTGGACAAGTCACAGTGGGTTCTATCTGCGGGCAAATTTGTTATGAAAACAATAGAGCTATTTCAAAGGAGCGTGATCTGACTTACACTCTTCTGAAATCACACTATAAAGATGAATCGGTGTGCTTATCCATGCTCGTAGGTCTCTTTATCCCGCATTATAGAACCACCATAAATGTATTAAAAACTATACCTACAACTATTTCATGATATTACCGGCCAACTTAGAGCTAGTAAAATGTTTTACGTCATCGAAGAAAACTTTTGCTCCAACGCTGGGTAAAGAAAGCAATATGGCATCATGTGAAACTACCACACGATGTGAGCTTGAGTCTGGAGCCCTGACCACCATTGGCTTTATTTATAATTTTATGTAAATCTCCGTAACAAGGGGAATTTTTTAATGTGCAAAATACGAGTACAAATCACATTCAGACTCAGAATAACTATATAGAGATCACGCATTCAGTAGCATTGTGCAGGAATCTTAAACAAAACACGTGGGCAACGCGACTACATCAACCACGTGCATCATACAATAATAATGTACACATATTAAAAAAATGTAAAACAAAAAGATTGAAGTGATTTGAGGATAGATGTTATAATGGGTGATACCATGACTCATATGTTCATACCGTGGTATACGTTCTTATCAGAGCGTGGCTACGATTCTCATTTAAAATCAATGAGAGTGGTTCTAGTTATATCTAAGACAGAATGAAAGTCTTTGCGTAATATTCAGTAAGTACTTCCCGCACGTATCTGAATGAAGGTAGTGCGCCAGGCAACACAACGCTCACTATATAAACAAATACTGCCAAGCGATAGTTCTTCTTTTTAATTTTGTATTACGTCACGATATCTTATTGCCCTGATTCATTTCCAACGGCCATTACGCAATTGGTAGGTAGGTACATAACTCTTATAACGTTTCGCTAATTGGTGAATGGCCATATTATAAACAGCTACCAGATCTTCATAAGTTAGGCTATTTTCCTAGATAATTTTGTAAAAAAAAACAATCAATTTATTTTTATATGTATTTAGAACGAACACTTATTGCCCTTAATCTATATCAGTCTTTATATTCCTTGAAACGAAAACCTCCCGTAAACATGGTACGTATTATAAAGTTAAATATTATAGTATTAAATCAAATGAGGCTTTTATTCCAAGTCCATAAATTAAATTACATAGTTCAATGAAATAAATAAAGGTACATTAAAAGAACGAATCATCGGTGGGGTTCCTTAGAGCTTATCATTACTCTACAAATTACTCTACTGCTTAGGAGTTTGTGCGTTATCTGCAGCGACTTGTACTTGCTGCGGAACGGTGTATGAAGCTTGAGTATAAGTCTGGGCCATGTAGGGGCCAGGTCCTACTTGTTCCTGAAGTTTCTCTGCCTCTTCAGGTGCGACCGGACACATGCAAGGCACGAGTTGCACGTGTTGCAATGAGACGGGCGTAAGACTAGCGCCCGCAGGCACGCTGATTGGTATAGGTGCCATGTTCTGTTGTAGCGAGAGCTCTGCCTGCTGGTACTGAGGTGGTTGCATCTGGTACACCTTGCGGGGTTCGTACGGGCCGTACGAGTACTGATACCGGTAACCAGGAGACATATTCGGCGGAAGCGCCTGCACCCACGTCTTTTGAGGTGATGACTGGCTACTGAAACAATAATAAACAACTGATAAGCATTACCAATTTTAAGTATACTATATATAGGAAGTAGTAATAGCCCGTGTGGTTTCCGGCATAAAAATAAAATCAAGGCCACCCCATACTATCCCGTGGGTATACCTACCCGTAAAATTCGACTAAGAGATACACCAAGTAGTAGTACACCTATTGGCATGCCAAACGCGGTAACTACGACAAAGCCCTCCAAATGCACCATAATATTGATCTGTGTCTGGATGTAATTTGTGTCCGTCTATATGTTTGTAAAGTACCCCGCGACACTGGGATTATATTACCTAGTGCGGGCGTTGTCTATTAAAAAAAAAGAAAAAAAAAATTATAACTTTATAGCAACCTTAAGCCTCCCTGGCCTATGCCTATGTCCAGCTGTGGACAATATTAGCCTGATGATGATGATTAAGTATTGTTTTATGAGATAGCAAATAACACTGTATAAAGTTATAGGCAACTCTTGAAAATTCATTGTGTATTAGTAACTATGCTAACATCTCGATGTCCCAGTCCTATTATCACACTAATATTATAAAGGCGGAAGTTTGTGAGTGTGTATGTCTAAACGGCTGGATCGATTTTAATTAAAATTGGTATAGAGTTAGCTGACACCTTGGATTAACACATAGGCTATAATTTTTAAAGTTTAATGCGGGTAAAACCGCGGGGCGCTTCTAAACAAATATAAATGGTCGTAGACAGTGCTTCTTTGTACCATAACTTATGTCACATTGCTTAAAGAAGAAATAGATAGCATTTGAATTCTATAGAATAGTAGGTTAGGTAGTTTTTATTATATATTATACGAAAATCACCCAAATAATATTGGCATAGCTAATGCCACAAGCAGTTAAAAACATATTATACATTTTAAAACATCTTATTCGGCTGGAACGGTATATAATCTAGATTGACTCAAAATCAATCTATTTATGCTTACAAAAAATATTATAACACATGTAAAACTAAAATAATTAAGCAAACAAAAAAGAAAAGGCAGTAAAATTAATCTCAAAATCAGTAGAAACTAAAAATATAAGGAGAAACTCGCACTGCGCATTTAATTTTTAAGCAAGTAAGTAACTAATACGTAAATATTAAGTAAGAAACTAATATAAATTGACATATTTTTGTAGTGTTGATATCAAACATGTAGAATTGTTATAAAATTATAATACGAATAATTTTATACAAATACACTTAATGACAGTATGACTTTCAACACTTAACCATCACCTGTAGTAAGATTTCAAATAAATAACTTCAACGGTGCAGGAGGAGATGTTATACCGATGCTTAAACAGAAATTCATTGATGAAAATTCGTTCTAAAGTGCACATAATTTATTGTCATCGTAGTTTAATGTGAGATGTGAGAAAATAAACCTGTTAAATCTGTAGACATAAAGAGTTTGTTCGTAGAGATTTTGAAGGCTTAAACAAGCTCATAATATTGAACAGCTTAAAATTTATCTGGCATGGGGAATACGGCGAAATTATAATCGTTTTGAATCTAAGAACACGTAAGACCAGCCATCTGATTTGTTTCGTTGCTGCCTTTCTCTTTTCATAGAGAAAAAGAGATTTAGAGATAGAGTACACTGTAGTACTGGTACATAACAATAACTATACATACATAAAAAAGTTATAAATCTAACATTGACCTTTTTTCCTATATCTAAAAACGATAAGTGGGTAGGTGTAGTGGAGCCTACTATTTAGTATAATTAAAGAGGGCATCATTAATAAGTTTCTCAGGCCTGTTCTCTGTTTGCCATGTCTATAAATACAACAAAGACAGTTGTGCACAAGGCACACCTGTGGCCCCAGAGATTTCTCTGAATGGCACGCAGTTAGAGGAAGTTGATCGGTTCTGCTACCTTGGATCGACCGTAGAGATAGCTGATGCTCGCATCGGGAAAGCGGCGACCGTGTTGGGGAAGCATGGCACGATAAACTGCTTACAATTAAGACCAAGATGATAGTCTTTCAGGCCTCCATCTTAAGCATACTCGTACACGAGTGACGGAGCAGAGACGTGGACGTCGTATGCGAAACAGGAGCGCCGAATAGGTTCCTTTTACATGCGTTGTCTCCGTAAGATCTTGGGCATTACATGGCAAGATAGGGTCACTAACGAGAGAGTTCTAGAAATAGCACAGCTACCTAGCCTGACAGTGTTTCTTAAACAGAAGCGTTTACGTTGGTTGAGGCATGTGCACAGAATGGAACCCACTCGAATACCACGATGTGTTATGTTGGGTGCGGTAGCTAATGCGAAGCGCGATGTCGGTAAACCTCTGCTTCGCTTTAAAGATTGCACCAAGCGGGATATGGCCGCTTTTAAAATTGACTACTGTAGCTGGGAAAAGCTCGCTGAACATAAAGTTGAATGGCGCAAACGTGTAGTGGAGGGTCGTCAGATCTGTGACGAAGCCTGGTTCGGAGCACTGGCTGATAAGAGACAGAAGCGACATGAAAGCGGCTCGGCACCAACCACCGCAAACTTCTCTTGTCAGGCCTGCGGCAGGCTATGTCGCTCTCGCATCGCTTTATTGCCACCAAAAAAATGTCTCTCAGACAATGCACCGTAAATCGTCGGTAACAGACGCAAAAGCCACGCATACATTAATAAGAGAAGCCGAAGTATTAATTCTTTTGAGTCTCTAAATATAAGGCAGTAGTTGGAAATTATGGGTTAGGATATGGATATGCGAGAAGATATCGCAATCGCAGCAAATTCGTATCACATTAAATTAAACTTGCTTATCATCATATCAGCCAAAAGACGTCCACAGCTGGACAAAGGGCTCCCCCAAAAATCTCCACCACTCCACAATTTCTTGCGCTATTCGCATCCAGCACTTTCCAGCGACCCGCACAAGAGCATCGGTCCATTTTGTAGGGCACCTGCCCACGCTGAGTCTTCCGGTTCGTGGATGTCGAGTCGCATCCACGAACCGTAACCTATCTGCCCCAACGGCCGTCGGTTCTACGAGCTATATGCCCCCTTGCTTATATCTCGAAAAATTATCTTAGTAAAATCTGATGTCCTTATTTACACTTATTATATATACTTTAAACCTGACCTGTAAAAACCATCCAAAAAGGAAATATTAAGACCCTACTTAATAATTCTTATATTATATTGTACTTTATATATATATATATATATATATATATATATATATATATATATATATATTACTCTAATTTAAAACTATGTTTATTATTTGGCGATACAAGAACATAAATTCTAGGTAAACGTAATAAAAAATCAAGTTCCTATTCTTACGCACTTGATTAACTATTCGCTATTTTTCACTGCCTGGAATAATTACACATTATTCCTTTGCACGGCACCGTCCTAATATTTTATCATACATTATACAACCTTTCTTGGAAAACCAAGTTACTGTAGTCAGCAAAAAGGTACACTTCAAAGGTACAGTTCACTCGCTGAAATGACACCAAAACTTTTTACCTTCGATAACGAAAATCTCTTCAGCCCAAACTCTAATACAGTTCTTTAGGCTATGCTCATAGGTAGTACCTAGACGCTAATGATGAGCCATTAAATAGACTAAATTTTCAGAATTTATGGAAATATTAGTTAGTGATACACGTATTATTCTGACTCTTTGATATTACCTACTCCGGTCGCGAGTCTGCCGGAAAAAATATCTTACGAAATAAGCAGTACTATTAATTTTGTCCTACTTTTTAAAGATTGTATGTTTTGTCTATACCAAAATAAATAAATAAATAAAAAGCATCTAAATTGATGGCCTCTATGGACGAATCATATTGACTATTCCTTACTGCCATCCCCTGCGTATACAAAACGTGAACGTGACGAAAAGTGGTCTATAAACATTATCTCCAGTCATATTCAGGAACTCCAATTGTAATTACTATTACTAAGCAGCTATTCCAACAGTCAGGCTGTTTAATTAAAAATTGTTTTACCTAATTTTCAAATAGTTGTCCTGTATTAGTTTAGTGTGTAGAAACTTGAATCGAAAACACTCGTGCATTCAAATGATACGTATGTAATTTAAAATATTACCAAGTGTGCACATAGCTGTTCATTATTTCCAATTTCTTATGGTTATTGTAGTAATCATGAAAATTAATTAGATCATATTGAGATATTAGCTGGTAATGAGACTATTGATTCTGCCTTTTGATTCTAAAAACGTTCTATTTAAGAAATTTGAAACTATATTTTTATGGATAAACAACTGTTTGGGGACTTGATTGTGTTTTATTTTACAAGACGGTTCTTTTAATATTAGTTCTTGTTTGATTTATTTGTTTCCTAAACAAAATGTACATATGATAACCTGATAAATAGGCACTGCAGTATACATGTGTTCCGTGGATGACTTTGTATAAAACTCTCAACCGCCCAAACAGCTCGTCTCTTCGCGTATTAGCATTGCATGTCTCATGCATCTCCTTAACCGCCCAGAGCTAAATATTGAACCAAAACGGGTAACCTTCATATAACTTGCCTTCTTTGAGTCGAAGCTCGCCTTAGTATTGGGACCTTATTGTGTTTCTAGTATTTGTCAAATTCGGAAATAAGAGCTCACTTTTTCGGCAGGTAAGGTGCTCAAATAGCTCTATTATTTATATCCAACCTATTTGCGCCTTAAAATATTTTCTTTCTCGCTAAAATTGCCCCAAGTTGGCTATCAACATTATCGGTTTTTTTAATTGCTTCATCCTTACTAAAGTTATAAATGCGAAAGTAACTCTGCCTGTCTGTCTTTCGCGCTTTCATGCCAAAACTATTAATCCGATTTTAATGAAATTTGGTACACAGTCTAGAGCCTGAGAAAGGACATAGGCTACGTTTTAATGCGAAAATTTAGGTTATAAGGGGTTGAAAGGGGGTATGAAAAGCTGCATGGCAGTATCGTCAATTTTAGAGTTAGAAGCATGATTTGATATAAATAATTGTGACATGCAAAGTACGGATCTTATTATAAAGTTTAATCAAAATCCGTTCAGTAGTTTTTGCGTGAAAGAGTAACTAACATCCATACTTATAAATTTTTACATTTATAATATTAGTAGGATTTAATTAACTCATCTTATTATCATCGATATCTTAGAACTCGGTGGCTACCTATTCTATTTTAACGTCAATATCACATACCTGTCGGAGGGCTGGTTGAGCACGAACAACGCGTTGAATTCTTTTGTATGTAAGTTAATCCCCGTAGAAAGGCGTGGTGAATTATTTTGTATGTTTAGACTACACTACTATGAATCCGTATTAATATGGGTCTTCCGTAACAGTTACTACCTACTATCCCTTACGGAAAACCGCAGTTATTACGGAGTGATAACAGTTTAGTCTACGTGGGGATGCATTTGTTTGTGTGCGTCTAACTGCCATTAAATTTAGACTTATCTGAGAAATAAGGGGGCTAAGAGTTACAACGGAGTGATAGCAGTTTAAATCTGCGTGGGGATACACTTGTTTGTGTGTGTCTAACTGCCACTAAATTTAGACTTATCAGGGGGCATTTATAAGGGGGCTAAGAGTAGCTGTTTTGATAAGTTTATTTGTATATGTTTATTATTTCATTTAAATTAATAAATCAATTGTTGACGATTCGCATTGAAAATAGTTTATGTTATACTAAACATACAAATAAAAATATTCTTAAAACTAAATTAACTATATCATATAATATTTATGTATAATCTGTCAAGTGACTGAGTTCTGGACTTATATAATTATTATTTTTGTATTATTTCTGTTAAATTAGTTATGTGAATTAACTAATTTAACAGAATTGTAATATTGAGTTATAGGTATTAATAAAATCAAAACCAACATTTTGGATTTTCGCTATTAATAATATCAATAGGTTTTAGTAATTATTTAATTGGTAACTCATTCGCAAATTGCATTAGGAACTTCGCATAGCAATAACTAGTGAACAAAGTAATAATAATAAACTTACGTGGAATCTGATCCCCACTTCAGGAAAAAGGCCTCGGAAGATACCACCAAAGCCAAACTTAGGATGAAATGCATCTGCAAACAACAATCGCGTTAAAACTATGTTCAAACAGTATCAAAATGTTTCCTAATCTGTTTCTAGCCCACTTAAGAAATACAAAACTAAATAGTAGTACCTACTCGGATAAATAAAGCGTTACGTCGAATGGTCACGTAACGGCGTTAAAAATAAAAATAATCAGGCTCATGTAAGATAAGGGGAAAACGAAAGTACCGCGTACTCACAATAATAATAGCTAAGATACGTATATCAAACAGTACTAGAAAAAACATTTACTTCTCTGTGTCAAAAACATTTTATTGTTGCATTTATAATTTATAACAAGTGTACGGAGAACACTTGATATGCATTTTTACTCTTACACAAATTAAGTTTCAGGTAACTTAATAAAGCTCAGTATTATACGAATTCCTTTTAGTTCTATTCTAATTCAACATAGCAAGGAGAATAAATAAATCTTTTGGCTCACTTTAGAGTACTATTCATCCAAACCTTACAGGCCATTCGGTAAAGCTCAAACATAACGCAAATAATTATCTAGAGAATTCTAATAGCACATTCAAGCGTTAAGATGTTCATCTCAAGGTAATTTACGAGTGTTATACACATATATTTTATTTTTAAACTGTGAATGTGAACTCCAGCTATGAAGATTGTTAGTCAGATTACTTACGTTATGTATAACTTAAGCACTTTAATAAATTTTCATAGTTTATAGATATTTCAACGAGAAATGCATAATAAAATAAATGGAAAAAAGCAAATATTCGCATAGCATAAGTCGCAAGCCTTAAATAATAAAAATACAACCTCTTGCTACGAATTATATATTATATCCACAATACTTTATAGAGAGTAGTAACATCTGAAAAAGTTTAATCTGGGTTCATTAATAACCATCAAGACAAAAGCCAGGGCAAAAGGTTGTAACAAATATTGTAAGCTTCTAATAGCTTTGGTAAATTAGAATGACCGAAAAAGGTATAGTTTTTATGGAGTCTCAGCTGCCCCGTGTTTCGCTAGATAGGGGAACATTATAAAGTGATTTGTGCCGGTCGCGGTCCGTGGATAATCGTTAAATGGTGCGTGCTGGACCCAAGCTCGTAAATGCATAAGTAATTTATTTTTGTGGCATCGCCATAGCATCACTAGTGTAAGTTATTATTAGGCACCTATATTATTAATTTTCAAACATTACATACATGTGTTTAAGTCTTCTTCTTTATCATATTATGGGCAATGGTTACCCGAGAATAGGCGATGTTCAAGCCACCCAGTAGGTCCACCCATCTGATATGGATTGACGACTGATGTCAAATGACTGTAACCGTGGCACACAACTTAACGTGCCCTCCGAAGCAAGAAGACGCTCGGAAATTAAACCACTCTGGCGGATACTCATATATATAGATTAACCACACGCCTAGGTTTTCGGACCAATCTACGGACCGGTGAACTGGATGTGAGTTCGAAGTACAAAATATTTAAATCAATAGTGTATTAAAAAAGTCACCACTTTAACATACTCCATCCAGCTATAAAATGGAATGCTTTTTGATTTTCATCACTTCAGAGTTTTCCAGGGGTAAGGAAATCTATGTTAAAAATAAAAACCCAAAATATGGATTAAAAAAAAAAAAAATATCTTTAATCTATTAAGTAACTTTAAGAGTGTCGGGTATGAATAAAAAAAGTTGATCCATAGAAGCCAATAACTTCAAAACTTGATATCTCTATCTCAATAATTTGATTTACAGGCGGCTGTCATAATAGAGTGTTAATAAAACGTTATTACAAGATTATAGAACGGGGTGACTTGCATCGTCCTTTCACTTTCCGCTTTATCATCCAACCATTGATTCTTAGAATATCACGTTTATTTTTGTACACCTGATAATTGCCTTCATAGTGCTACATATTTCTGAAATAACTATTAAAATTGTATTTAGGATTGTAAACGAACGATTCGTCATTTGACACTCTTATATTATTTAGCCAAAAAACAATATAGAAAATAACAAACCAATTAAACTACAAATGTAATTAAATAAAACCTAGTAGAATTACTCACCACTCTAACTGTATCCGGATACATCACAATTGATCGATTGTAACTAACTGGAGAATAAAAGAACAGCTACGTTCACCCCCTACGGCACTGGACTCCAAACTACAGGTCCAAGTCCAACGGAGATTTAAAGAGCCTTAACACGAAAAAAAATATCGTTATTTTGGGAACGAAGATGCGTGCACCCACTCCGAGCGCTGAATGACCGATCCCTGGGGACCACTCGTTTTTTATACACGGTTCCAGAAACATTCCGTCCTTAAAAGCCGGTCTCCGACCTCAACGTGAGGTATAATAATAATCTTATTAACTTATCTTTACTTAGAACGTACCGTTATTTTAGCCTGATTTTAAAAAGGAGTTTCTTAGATACTGGCCACTTAAAATAATTTCACACTTTTTTCATAAAACAGCTTAAGTGTTTTGAGTTGGAGTTTTTAAAGCCACATTTAAAAGTAGTGAAGACGATTGAGTGGCGCTCGCAGTCAAGTCTACAGATGGTTGAGAAGGATACGGCTGACACTCGTATCGAATTGCCGAGACGTGTTCATTATTAGTTACTGTGGAACTCAACTAGCCTGTGAAGCTTATCGCCCCTGTGATGGAATCCCAAAAGTTGCTTTGGTACACTGGCCATGAAATCTTAAATAGGTAAGTCAAAAAAGAGGCACAATGAATAAAAAAAATATACAAATCATCTAAGTAGTTTAACCGTTTAAGACGGGAAGTTAATTGAAATCGCTATTTAAGTAGGCAGTCTTTTACAAAATAAGTAAGCGTACCGCTCTTTAACCTTTATCGAATTACATGAACTAAGCGCAATGTACTCACATAAACGTTGTCAAATATACCTACATCATCTAATGCTAGGAAGTTCTGTGCTATTAGTCTATTACATTAAATTTAAAATTAAGTTAAATAATTAAACTTCAATTATTTATTTATTTCATTTTATTTCCGTTTACATGATTTTTAAGTACAAGTAATATGTTCTGAATATTATTTCAAGTAAATCAATTCAAAGTCCAGCGAAATAAATAAATATTCAGTAAAAATAAAATATCATTCTACATATAATTCAAGTAAATAACCTAAGAACTTGTGACTTTCGATTGTAATTCAAATAATGCTATTTAATTAAGCTTTGTAAATTAATACATCTCAGATCCAAATTTAAATGTACAATAATCCACAAGCTTAGGCGTGTAATATCTCTACAATATCGTCGTCAACCGGGAACGTTCCCATAAAGTTGGTTGTATTGCCACGTTGAATGACAATTTTAATTTATCTATATCTAATATAATTAAATCGTAGGAAAGTCAAAACTGTACATTGAATATTTTTTTACAAGGATACTTGGGGCGTGTTCTACAATCGATAAATATATGGAAGCCAAAAATATAGTTATTAGAATTTTTGTCTGTTTATCTGTATGTATGTCCGGGCTAAACTCAAAAAGTACTGCATGGATTTACTTCAAATTTTGCATAAACATTACTAAGAGGTCGGGTCAACATACAGGCTACATATTATCACGCTATCACCTATGGGGGAGGAGCTGTGATAATTTATAAAGTTTAATGCGGGTAAAACCGCGGGGCACAGCTAGTTTGAACTAAATGTAGACCACGCGAAACTTTGACCAGTCGCATAGAAATATCATGGAAGAATATTAATTATTTTATATGAAATTCGAAATCGATGAAGCATAATTTAGCAGCTTATGTTAACTATCATCATAATAATATGGGTTTACTATAGTGTATGATTCTATACCAAGTCATAATGACGACGTTTGCGCTGCACCTGGTATGCAATATCTCCAAAGATTATTTATGCGATTAATGGACCATTGCTTTTATTGGCTCACAATATATAAAGGGTGCTAATTAAACATACTTCTTTTTAATAGCATTATTCGCCTCTAAAAATTTACATTGCCATCTAAATTACTATCATAGCCGCTAGTTATCATGGTGGTTATTTCACCTATAATAATTGAGACATATTATCTAATAGTTAAAGTAATTCAAAATTATATTATAAAATGAGATATTATTTCACCTGAAAAATTGTCAACGCTCCAAAACAATGGGATTTTTTAAAACTTTCCACCAATTTTCACCAACAATAGTGTAGATATCTAGCCCTCGCTTACCTTCGCGCGCTAGATAGTCACAGTTCTAACCTAACCTTACCCAAATAATTTCCTTTTTTTAGTTAATTAGGTGGCAATGTATAAAAAAGAAGGACAAGTTAAGATAATTGTTGATCTTTACTTGACGCTTTCTATAGAATATTTAGTTGACGTTGTAAAAAAGACGAATTACTTTATTAGAGGCTATCTCATTTTCCTGTCGCATACTTATAAAATGAGAAGTTTGATCATGTGACTAATAAAGAAATGTGTGGCCTAACTTATTATTTCTCATATATAAATATCAAACAAAAACATCACATCATAGCACCCTCCTTCCTACTGTGAAATAAGCGCAAAACTAAGACTGTTTGAGAATCAATAATTATGTGAGCTTTTCTTTAGGATTTTGCGCTCATATCATATATACTTATTCATTCTCGTTATATCAGATCATAACTTATTAACTCAGGTATTGTCACTATTAAAGCTGGCTTAATTACAGATTGAGTAAATGTCGAAGGATTTTGTCCCCATTAAAATACCTGAGCAAATTACAAGTGCGACCAGATCTGAACGTTAGCCTAGAATAGTCACCGCTTATGGTTAAAAAAGCAAATTCATTAAAGTTTAGTCAAATTTAGGCACGTTTTGTATTGCTACCTTTCCTCTTTGGTTAAGTACTATTACTTTCTAAAATTTTCTTGTTGGGAAGCCTTTGGATAGGACCTCGTATGGTGTTCAATATTTGCATGTAATAAAAATTAAACAAGCTAAAGTAAGTAGAGTTTTATTTAAATATAACTCTATTGTAATTATAACGAAAACATGTTGGGTTAAGCTATTGTTAATTACATTAAAATTTGTTAATTATATAAAATAAAAAGTAAAAAAAAGACAAAGGTACTTGTGAAAATGTTACCACGACAATTATTCATCGTCAAAATTGAAGCGTCTCATGCCGTCGAACCGGAATCCATAAGCAGGAGCGTTTTTTACGTCGACTAGCGCCGGGTTGCGGTGCTTGTAGAAACTACCATGCCCATGCGCAGGCCTTGACGAACCATTCGGTATACCTTGCGCTTCACGAGGATAAAACGCTTCAAACTCTCCACTAGAGGGCAGCACATCCTTCAAACTGCCGTCTTCTGGGTCGTAAGGTAAACACACAGATAGCGCCACAATCGTGAAAAAATATATTATACATATTCTTAACTGCATCTGGAACAACCGCACAAGGTCTTTACAAGATTCCAACTAATAATGTAATAAACTAAAAACATTACGTACTATGATGGTTAGCGATGTCAATCAAGTGTATACCGATAGCCAGGCTTGTGATGATTGCGTAATCGATAAACGAGCAAATTGGAATCGCAACGTAGTTATAGAAACTCGTGCGCTTTCGACAGTGAACGGACACAGTCGATCACCTTGAAGGCGCGCAGCTCATGCTAAAATCCGAGAAGTCTAACAAGCCACGGTGACGCACGCGGTTCCGCAACACAATACTTTCCCTTCGCGCGTTTGTTACCGAGCTACTAACGACGCTGTGGCCGGCCACCCACACACTGGAAGACATCACCTCAACACTCTTGCTCATATACGCTAACATGTTTCATGTAACATATCCTCTAACAACGGCAATATTGACATACCGAAATTCGGTATATGTTAAGTAGACTAGGGTTACTACGTGATATATTTATACCTAAAGTTTAAGGTAAGTAATTAGTGTTCACAATGCAATTGGTTTTTCATAATCGTTAAGTAGGCACGGTAAACAAATACAAATTTCATATCTAAAACTTGCTAATGCTAATAACAAATCGGATTTAAAATACTATATTATTTGGTACAAGTTATTGAACTTCAATTGATAATATTTTTATTTGTGACATTTGGCGGTAACACTGTAGGGGTACCTTTTACGAACTTAAGACATTGGTTATTAAATATAACTTATCTTGTTGTGTACGATCGATTAATTTTACTTAATCCAGTGAATTGCAATATCTTAAAGATTAATTATTGCCCGTACTATCCACTACACTATTTAAATTTACGAAAAGCATACACTTGGGTTAAAGTATATTTATGCAATAGCAGATGATATGTTTTTCTTTTACTTGGCGTTTACAGTTATTCTAGGAGGCTTTTAATGATTCTACGGAGAATAAGAGAACAATTAGCAATATACAACTAAAAACTAAGTATCGCGCCGGAGGGCACCATTTGGGGTTGGAACCTCGCCTCTGAGCGATTACTGACATAGAGACGCATGAGGTCTGTTGAATTTTGGACGATTTGTGTAACTGTCATCAAAGAGGATGTTTAGTTGACACGAATGAATACTATGGGTCATATAGGATAC
Source organism: Pseudoips prasinana (assembly GCA_951640165.1). Taxonomy (NCBI): domain Eukaryota; kingdom Metazoa; phylum Arthropoda; class Insecta; order Lepidoptera; family Nolidae; genus Pseudoips; species Pseudoips prasinana. The sequence continues at coordinate 19,081,203 of OX621234.1, read as the reverse complement.
TGGTGCTCACGACAGATTCGCGGTCGTACGCATCTGAGGCCGGCGAGATACTATGTATGTGTCAGATATTCAATATCGTCCACTCACGACAGTTCATTCAAATTTTTGGTTGAAATGCAAAAATCTTATTCTTATTCTTTATTGCGCTCGCGAAACATACATTTAAGTTTTATTTTACAAAATGGAAGGCATGCATAGGCGAGCTTTATTCATTCTTCCAGCAAACCATTAGGACAGTGTGATTTTATATGTATAAAATGTTGTATCATCACTTGAGGGGATATGCCATAGTCTGCAGACGGGTCGGCGATCGCAGTAAGATAGACATGGCACTCAGGAGTACGCTGCTGCCCGTTCTCTGGCTGGTACGTATATATATCCCCTCGGGAATACTTCTCGGGACACGGGATGAGAGGGGGTGCCGATATTCTTTATGGCCTTCAACACACGGCTTTTACCCATTATATAATGGGTACAAGCAGTGTACAACAAAATATCATAATAATGTACTTTGTCGGGAAAAATATGGATAAAATATACACTAATATTTACGTACGAATATCTTCATAAAATATTATTATTCAATATAATATTATATTTATATATGATACCTATTTCTCAAAATACATATTACATAGGTATGTCCCAGAAAGTAATGTGTGTACCCTACTACTATTTATAGATAGTTGTTGTTCCCATCACAAATTAAATAAACATTGTACTTTAACAAGCTTATTTTCTGTTATCTTCTGTGTTTCTGTGGTTCTTAGCATTCTGAACAGTTCAAGGCTGCTCACACATAACTACTACTGGGATACGGATCGACTGATTGACGTACTGTTACAACCCGGATTCGTGTAACAGCACCTACCCTGCGAACCACGGAGCCACTCAGGAAGCAATCCACTCAATCAGCCAGTCATTTACTGGTGTAATCATATTAGAAGTAATTGTTTTAGGTACTATTGTGTCTGAATTGTCTGAAGTGAAGATTGTGTTTAACCGCACACCACAGCTGGACAAAGGCCTCTCCAAAAGATTTCCACAATGGAGTTATGTGTTTTATTTGGAGGGATATACCTCAATTACCACGCTTGCCAGACGGGTTGGCGATCGCAGTATGTTGGTCATAGTCCGCAAAGAGACGCTGCTGCTCGTTCTCTGGGAGATATTCCCTCGGGTGGACGGGATGAAATAGGGTGGCGATATGCTATGTCCTCAGCCCAATCAATTTACTAACTTAACAAGTAAAAAATTATTAATAAAAAGCTGAGCCCCGTGTTTTACCCTCGTTAAAATTTATAAATAACCTATGTGCTAATCCAGGGTTTCAGCTAACTTCATACCAAATTTTATTAAATTCATCAATTAGACGTGAAGAAGTAACAAACATACACACTCACAAACTTTCGGCTTTATAATATTAGTGTGGTATTAAAAACATTTCTAAGAGCATTCAACATGGTGTGTCAGAAAATCGATGTCGACTTATTTTGTAACAATATTTTACATTTAAAAAGGAAATTGCAGATTACTTATTCAATGCAATATAAGCTGTACCTATTTTTGTCTTTCTTCTTTTACTTTCTTATTCTGAACCTGTGTATATCTGTGAAAACTTGTAATTTGACTTCATCATCTATTTTCATGTTTCATTTATATGCTAGCTGTAAGTTTTCTAAAGCAATAAAATAAAATATGATGGTATTTTTCTTTTGTTTTAAAAAAATATCTGCAGGTAACGTTCAGTCACGTTCGTGAGTCTACCCAGGAATGTTAAATAGATAAATGATGAACCTTTCACCGTGCAGCCTGTATGGTAATATCTGGCCTCGAAACCGAAACCTTGATACGTTACAAACATTCAACAGCACGAGTATCTGTGGTTATTTATGACGTCTCCCAGAAGGATTTAGTTGATTACCAATAAGTAGATTTTAATTCAGTTGAGGTACGAAGCCTTAACCCTTAAAGAGTTATTGCTATATTTTTCATTGTTTTTGGATCTTATTCCAAATTGATAAGGTTAAAATTAATGTGGCCTCGTATAGCCTACAACCTGGTTAAGGTTTAATACATCATGAGTGAGGAATGAGTAATTATTAGTTGGGTAGTAAAAGTTTTGACATTGTAAGAAAACACAGTACGTCATGGCATAGTCGTTTCGCTTCTACCTCAGCGCCTTCGTGTTCAGAGTCGTTTCCCGCACAGAACAACTATGAGTGTGACCCATCTATAGTAGGTTTGAATCAGTGTGCGTGTTTTTAAAATTACATTTACATCAATAAGCATATAAAGCGTTCACTGCTTCACCAAATAAAGAAGTGTTCTTGTTTCTGTGATGAAATGTTTCCAAAGATTTCACGTTCCCAGTAATGTGATATCTTTACAATTTATCGGGCGTTTTCAAATAACAGGAAGCAATAATCTTTTACTAAATAAAAATATAATACAAAAGCACCAAGTTACTAAAAGACTATATACTATACTATATATATGAGACCTTATATAAAGTTCCTGTAAATAATGTCACATAGACATTATTTACAGGAACTTTATATTCTTTATATAAGTTTAATTATACCTACATAGGTATAATTAAGCTTAAAATGTTTTGGGGTAGTCCGTTTATAATAAATTTAAAATTTTCGTATGGTATTTTTCCTCATATGTACCTACATATATGCTATATATAGGTACAGATGAGGAAAAATATTTTTAATAGATATTGATCTAGACGTATCATCTATACATAAACATATCATCTAATGCTTTATGAATGTATTTCGGGCACCAACATATCTCTAACGTTGGTCCCAAACTAAACAAAGCCTACAGCATAGTTTGGGAACTAAGCCAAGCGCATAAGCTAGTAGTTTAGGACCATCGCAACTACATGTTGTAAAATGTCATTGATCATATAACGATTATTTTTCTTCTATGAAGTATAAGTGCTAATGGCCTGTTCTTCAAATAAAATAACACATTTACATTATTTGGAGAACTAGCAATTACATCATGTGGACTAATCTTGCTTCGCGGATTGTTGTTATTCGTATATTATGTTAATTTGCAATGCACAAGATCCTTGGCATCGTCAAGTGCGTTGACGTGACCAGTTTTATTAGAAAATAGACCATCCGCTTAGCAACAGACCTCACACTCGCCACTTTGGTAGGCTCTAGCACCTGGCAAGATCCACACAGGCGATTGTTGTTTTGTTTAAGGTTCGTAGCTGTACACCCATGATTGTTCAACTGTCACCAACTCCCATACCCAATTTGACGTCCCTTCGTTGAATTCAGTTAGGTACCATGACACTGCAATTAGTGACGCATAGATGAAACAAAAGTCGTTATTAGTGTCCAAATATTATTAATCAAATTAATTAGTTAAAGTGGCGTCACTCGGGTGCGAAGAAGCAAAATGAAATGCTCGAAGAATTGCATCAGCTCAACGTGACTTTGTTGCTACTTTTGCAGTGGAAAATTGATTGCTCTTTATTTTTTAAGACGTCGACGAAATCCCCGTATCTGTTTTTAAAAGCAACGTCCGTATTAGGGAAATGCATCGCTGTGTATCGGGGTATTTTAAAAATATATCATTGACGGACACAAAGTACATCCAGACTCAGTACAACTGTTAATGAGTCACACAAATAGTTGTCCTGCACGGGATTCAAACCCGGGACACGAAGTGACGAAGCGACTGTCTTGATCGCTACGCCACACGTCAGTCAACCTTTACTGGATTTTAGTAGTGTGAAAGGCATTTTAACTGATGAACGCTACAGGGAGGTCTTAAACATATTTTTCACCGCAAGTTGCTGAATTTCCTCCTAAGCATTGATATTTTTAGCACAGTTCTGGCAACAAAAAAAACACGCAGCTTGGGCAACGTTTTGTGGGCTGTTTTATGTTACGTTTTGGAGACCCACGGCACGAAACTTTGCCTTTTTGGTATTTTCTGTATATTTAGCAACCAGCCAGCGAGTTATTTACAAGCAACAGCTTATTCCTAAACAAGCACAGATCTGCATTAACTCAGTAGGTATATGGCCTCATTGATCTAGCGGTAACGTGTACAATCGCACATATTAAAGTCCTGGATACAAATTCCAGGTCATATTGTCGGTCTCATATCGATGCCTGGATGGGAAGGAGGCGGTTACGTCACCTACAGACTGGCTCAGATACTCACCGGACACGGGTGTTTCGGTGAGTATCTGTGCCGAATAATCCGGGAAACGACGACACATTGTTACCATTACGGGAGCGATCAGGGGGCCTACTCTCTTTCTCCAAATTTCGTTCGTTCGTTACGAATTTCTTGTGTATGCTACCACGGTTCCATTCGTTCCGCGAATTCATTCGAACGAACAGAGTTTGACATTTAGATTCTCTAAACCTACTCTAATTCATGACGTTCCGAACGAACATTTGATTTTGACACATCAAACTTCGTCATTTTAACTTCAAAATTGACGAATACAAAAGTGCTACCTTTTGATTTTCGTTTATGTGGATTTTGCTTCAAATTAATTGAAATGTCTGCAAGAATGCTTATAATTGAGCCCGCTTCATGTGAAGAATGTTTAGAGCGTAGAAGAAAACGGTGCCGCCTAAGAAATCATTTAAATGGGAATCGGATTGCCGACCTAGAGAAAAGTGCCTTTTGGTTTTGTTTTGTATGGATTTTGCATTCAGTTTAATTGAAATAGGTGCAATAATGCTTTCAAATGAGCCTGCTTCATGTGAAGAATGTTTAGAGCGTAGAAGAAAACGGTGCTGCCTAAGAAATCATTTAAATGTGAATCGAATTGCCGACCTAGAGAAAAGTCCCTTTTGGTTTTGTTTTGTATGGATTTTGCATTCAGTTTAATTGAAATAGGTGCAATAATGCTTTCACATGAGGCTGATTTAGGTGAAGAACGTGTAGAGCGTAGAAGAAATCCGTGCCGCCTGCGAAATCAATTAAATGTGAATCAAATTCCCGAAAATAGTTAAAACAAGAAATGGAACAATTACATTTACAGAACCAAGATGCCAGAGACACACGGGACATACTCCAAAGCATTGTTGATGAATTTGACCAATGTAGGAGTGAGTTTTAATGTAGTTTGATATATATTGATATTGCATAAAAATATTGATACATTTATAAAGAAAAGTATATAAGTATAAGCATAATCTTGTTGCACATGGTACTGATCTCCACAAAATCGGTAACTCTTCTATGGGGCAGTGTTTACAATTGTGTAGCAAGGCATGTTAATGATAAAACTGCTTGGGAATGAGTAGATTTAATTCAACACTTTTAGATGATAAATTTGTATTAAATGTTAAGTTACTATTTTAAAAAAGGATACTTACTGTGGTTTTAGGTAGGGAATAAAATTGTAATGATTCAAAAACCATTGCAAATTTTTACTGAATAAATATTATGACTATGCCTTGTGCTTTTTTTTTATTTCATTTATTATTTTCACAGCGGACATTGAGGGAAGATTTCCTTGCAGGACAGATATTTGTGTGCATAGATCAATGAGGCCACCATTTGCTATAAATATACTTTCACATTGTTTTAGGACATCCATCACCAACTATATAAATTTACTTGAAATTGTAGTGAAATAAAAAACAGCCTTTTTATTTGTTTTATTTACATACTATATAGTTTAGAACATCCAACAGTTACTATAATGTATTCATCCATTGCCCACCAAACTAATGATTGGGCATATTAGTGCAATTGTTTATAACAATTGTGATTCATTTATTAAAACGAATGAGACATTTTAACAACACAAACAAACTTGACAAACTTACTTATAATTGACTGTTCGATTAATGGGCAAAGACTATATATACTATCTTATTGCAAAATTGAGTTTGGAAACTGTTAATCAGACAGTTAATTATGTGGAGTATGCAGATATAAATTTAATTGATCAAAGTATTTTCTCATTAGTCCAGCTCTCAACAGGACACCCCTAATGCATGCAGGCTTAGTGTTCCTGACTATTTCTTTCTCTACATGCATCTCTTCCAATTGTAACAATCTGCTGCTGATACCAGCTGCTTATTGGTTCCTCCTGGATTTTGTAGCTGCAACAAAAACAACATTACGGTTTAAAATAGGTATATTCCGTAAAAATATGACTCTTCAATGGATTCAGTACATCATTATCTCTAAATAAATATTGCCTTCCCCCTATAATGTGGGACTAAGACCATCAGTAGGCAAAATGTGGAAGTTGTAATATATCTCTACCATCTCTTTGGGGACACAGATATGCCACTATATATAAAATAATTCAATTCATAATAACTTTTTTATATAACGCAAGTACCTATTTATGTTTATTGGATGCTAAAGTAAAATTTTCATTACTAACCATAAATTGGAAAGCTATTTCATACAAATATACTAACAAAAAAAGTACCTTTATGTTTTGTTATGTTACAATTTTTTTACAATATTAAATACTGAAAATACCTCAAAGAAATACTTACAACTTGTGAAAGTCAGGGTTTCTTGTGACACTGATGGTTAACTTGCAGTTTTTAAGAGTTGTGTGTGCTGACTATAGTCCTCTCTGTGTTCTACATACTCCAAAACTTTTTCGGGCAATTGCGGCTGTTTAAAATTCGGTAGTTGCCTTCCAATTGCTTGACTACTGACATTTCAAACTGAAAAGATGTTACGAATGCTTATTATTACGAATAGGCCGTACTTTTAGAATAAAAATAAATATTTATGTGTATTTAAGATATTTACTTACCTACGAATTGTATTAATCGAAACCACAACTTTTGGTCATTTGTGGAGAACATACAGTAGGTACTCCTTGTAACTTTTCGGTTCCCAAAAATGTAAAAAGTACCTGAAAACGTAATTATTAACACAAAACTATTAATTTATCAAAGAATCCAAACAAAAAATCCTTCAATCAAGATGGTCAACCAAAGAGAATATAACAAACTATGTTGCTATGGCGATTGATGACATTCCGTGAATATACGGATGTTTTTAAATGTCGCATATTCTACCGATTGTTTATATAAAATAGTACTCTTCACATTAGCCGGTTTATAACGTCAGTAAAAGGGTTATTTATATAATCGCGGTTGATATCGTTGGAAATATATTTTAAATTTCTGTATTTATAATTTCTGCATTAATATAACAATAAATGCTTAAAAAACTACAAGATTAATTTAAAATTAAAATACAAAGCCAATTTATATAATTATTAAAAAAAAAGTCCAAACCGTAGTTTACCATAATGAGAAACTAAAATCCCCACACTATATAGTTCAACACGATCGTTCACGTAAAATAGTCTATGGAAGCGAACCACAAGTGTGTATCCGAAAATGAAATAGAGTAGGGTCACATGCAAAACTTCGTTTCAATATAGTTCGTTAACGAAGTTTCGATTCGGAGAAAGAGAGTAGGCCCCCAGGACTCTGCCCAGCACACACTCGCCGAGATCGGACGAGGGGGCCTACTCTCTTTCTCCGAATCGAAACTTCGTTAACGAACTATATTGAAACGAAGTTTTGCAAGTGACCCTACTCTATTTCATTTTCGGATTCACACTTGTAGTTCGCTTCCATAGACTATTTTACGTGAACGATTGTTTTGAACTATATAGTGTGGGGATTTTAGTTTCTCATTTTGGTAAACTACGGTTTGGACTTTTTTTTAAATAATTATATGAATTGGCTTTGTATTTTAATTTTAAATTAATCTTGTAGTTTTTTAAGCATTTATTGTTATATTAATGCAGAAATTATAAATACAGAAATTTAAAATATATTTCCAAAGATATCAACCGCGATTATATAAATACCCCTTTTATTGACGTTATAAACCGGCTAATGTGAAGAGTACTATTTCATATAAACGATCGGTAGAATATGCGACATTAAAAAACATCCGTATATTCACGGAATGTCATCAAACGCCATAGCAACATAGTTTGTTATTCTCTTTGGTCAAATTTTGATTGAAGGATTTTTTATTTGGATTCTTTAATAAATTAATAGTCTTGTGTTAATAATTACGTTTTCAGGTGCTTTTTACATTTTTCGCAACCGCAAAGTTACAAGGAGTACCTACTGTATGTTCTCCACAAATGACCAAAAGTTGTGGTTTCGATTAATACAATTCGTAAGTAAATATCTTAAATACACATAAATATTTATTTTATACTAAAAGTACGGCCTATTCGTAATAATAAGCATTCGTAACATCTTTTCAGTATGAAATGTCAGTAGTCAAGCAATTGGAAGGCAACTACCGAACTTTAAACAGAGGGGACTATAGCCAGCACACACAACTCTTAGAAACTGCAAGTTAACCATCAGTGGCATAAGAAACCCTGACTTTCACAAGTTGTTAGTATTTCTTTGAAGTATTTTCAGTATTTAATATTGTAAAAAATTGTACATGACAAAACATAAAGGTACTTTTTTTGTTAGTATATTTGTATGAAATAGCTTTCCAATTTATGGTTAGTAATGAAAATTTTACTTTAGCATCCAATAAACATAACTAGGTACTTGCATTATATAAAAAAGTTATTATGAATTGAATTATTTTATATATAGTGGCATATCTGTGTCCCCGAAGAGATGGGAGAGATATATTACAACTTTCACATTTTGCCTACTGATGGTCTTAGTCCCACATTATAGGGGGGGAAGGCAATATTTATTTAGAGATAATGATGTACTAAATCCATTGAAGAGTCATATTTTTTCAGAATGTACCTATTTTAAATTGTAATGTTGTTTTTGTTGCAGCTATAAAATTTAGGAGGAAACAATTAGCAGCTGGCATCAATAGTCAGGAACACTGAGCCTGCAGGCATTAGAGGTATCCTGTTGAGAGCTGGACTAATGAGAAAATACTTTGATCAATTAAATTTATATGTGCATACTCCACATAATTAATCTGTCTGATTAACAGTTTCCAAACTCAATTTTGCAATAAGGTAGTATATATAGTCTTTGCCCATTAATCGAACAGTCAATTATGAGTTAGTTTTGTAATAAATGTATCACATTGTTATAAACTGTTGCACTACTATGCCCAACAACTAGCTTGGTGGGCAATGGTTCTTCCATTGTGATACATTTATTACAAAACTAACTCATAATTGACTGTTCGATTAATGGGCAAAGACTATATATACTATTCATTACATTATAGTAACTGTTGGATGTTCTAAACTATTACTTCTAGGTTAAGTATGTAAATAAAACAAATATAAAAAGGCTGTTTTTTATTTCACTACAATTTCAAGTAAATTTATATAGTTGGTGATGGATGTCCTAAAACAAAGTGAAAGTATATTTATAGCAAATGGTGGCCTCATTGATCTATGCACACAAATATCTGGCTGCGTGGAAATCAACCCGCAACATCCACTGTGAAAATAATAAATGAAATAAATAAAAGGCACAAGGCACTTAGTGATAATATTTATTCAGTAAAAATTTGCAATGGTTTTCGAATCATTACAATTTTATGCCCTACCTAAAAACACAATAACAATCCTTTTTTAAAATAGTAACTTAACATTTAATACAAATTTATCATCTAAAAGTGTTGAATTAAATCTACTCATTCCCAAGCAGTTTTATCATTAACATGCCTTGCTACACAATTTTAAACATTGCCCCATAGAAGAGTTACTGATTTTGTGGAGATCAGTAGCATGTGCAACAAGATTATGCTTATTTAGAGTATTTACATTATGAATACAAATACTTTTCTTTATAAATGTATCAATATTTTTATGCAATATCAATATATATCAAACTACATTAAAACTCACTCCTACATTGGTCAAATTCATCAACAATGCTTTGGAGTCTGTCCCGTGTGTCTGGCATCTTGGTTCTGTAAATGTAATTGTTCCATTTCGTGTTTTAACTATTTTCGGGAATTTGATTCACATTTAATTAATTTCGCAGGCGGCACGGATTTCTTCTACGCTCTACACGTTCTTCAGTTAAATCAGCCTCATTTGAAAGCATTATTGCACCTATTTCAATTAAACTGAATGCAAAATCCATACAAAACAAAATCAAAAGGCATTTTTCTCTAGGTCGGCAATTCGATTCACATTTAAATAATTTCTTAGGCGGCACCATTTTTCTTCTACGCTCTAAACATTCTTCACATGAAGTAAGCTCAATTATAAGCATTCTTGCAGACATTTCAGTTATTTTAAGCAAAATCCACATAAACGAAAATCAAAAGGTAGCACTTTTGTATTCGTCAATTTTGACGTTAAAATGTCGAAGTTTGATGTGTCAAAATCAAATGTTCGTTCGGAACGCCATGAATTAGAGTAGGTTTAGAGAATCTAAATGTCAAACAGTGTTCCTTCGGATGGAATTGCGGAACGAATGGAACCGTGGTAGCACAGACAAGAAATTCGTAACGAACGAACGAAATTTGGAGAAAGAGAGTAGGCCCCCTGGCCCCACCAGCCGTCGTAGGCGCGACGCTGACGGGTGACTCCACTAAATGGGACGCCGTGGTCTCCTTCTGCGGGGCAGTCAAGCTCCAGAAGGAGGGCGCTGAACGGAAGACATCGGGTCGGCGGCGGCAGCGGCAGCAGGTAGCCCAACTCTGTAGGCGGCAGTATGAGAAGTGGTACGTGGCACGTAAAGCGGTTGGTCCTGTATTTGACCTGTTACCGGTCGTGTCGCTAGTCGTCCCATCGGATCATGAGTGATAAAATTGAAAGTGCCCCTGTGTTTGCGCACACACTTGCGCACTATAATATGTATGTCCTGCGTAGTTAGCTAGGCTCTATTGAGCCTGGCCGCCTTGACCGAAATTCAATCTGGAGGTCATTATTATTGTTATTTCAATTTAAGGTAAACAAGCAACTGCCAGGTCTAGTAATGTCATAATGATGACATTGTTTTTACCACAGTTTATGATCAAGTTTGATGAAAATAAAAAACACCAAAATAAAATTGAGAATAGTTTTAAATTTAATTTCTATAAAAAATAAATAAGTAAATCGATAAATTAAAATTGCTATTTAAGTTTAAGGACAGTCACAAATTTACACGTTCACAATAGAGTCGACTCAACACTTTATAAGGAGACGATTTACAAGTTAGTCCATACAATAATATTATATACTAGAAATGTAGTCAAGAGTAACTTCGCTACTGTCACAAAATGTAGATTGTAATGTTATCAAAGTACTCATAATTGTTAAATGAATATAATGGATCACATGGTAACAATCAATATGCATATTGTGATGAGAGTTACTGCTTAATAAAGTCCATAAAGCTGTTAAAGCCAAGGGGCGTTCAAAATACCTTAACAATGGGTCACCGGATACGTCCAATAGTAAATTCTCACATACCTCTACCAGGCTTAAAATACGAATACCTCCTGTCAGGCTGACCTTTAGACCATTGCAGCAATTTATAAAACCTTCAGTCATTTTCGGATACTATATTTCAATATAAAATTCGAAACTGACCAAAGTATTAAAAGGTTAGCGATATTTAAGTTACAACTTTTGTTGAACCGGATCACAAGAAAAGTTGAATTTGGTAATATGTTTTAATGCTAGTAATTATTTGGGTTCCATACAATAATCCATCCATCCATTACTGCGCTATATCTGTAGGTACATTCTGACACAAACGATTATTGTTATTTTCAGAAATTGTTCATAACTGATAATATTATATTTTAAGCTACTGCTTGAAATTTAGCAACTAGTATAAATATTATAAATTTATTGCTACACTGCCATCTGATTCCAAACTAGGCAGAGCCTGTACTATGGCAACCAGACTACAGATAAACATACTTATATATTTTAAATACATATACATACACATATCATAGATAAATTGCTCCAAAACACAGAACAAATAATCGTGCTCATGACACAGAGACTTGTCCTGGGCGGGGCTTGAACAGAAGCAGTCAAGGTCACTAACCACTAGGCGAATAGACATGTCAAATTAATCAAATATCTTGAGATATTGCTTCAAATTTACAATGTTTTCAGATATTGCTTACATAACATAAATACAAATGAAAATATTAGGAATTGTATTTATTAAAGACGCTTATGACGACGCGTTTTTTACTTGTAATTAAATGTTCACCTGAGAAAGGTACGGAAATATACGTTTGAAAATTTGACCCATTTGGTTGGTTACTAGACAATTGCCGAATATATAATATGAAATAATGAAATAAGGCATTAAAAAAAAGTTGGTCCCCATATTGCTTTGAAGAGTCCAAATGAGCCCTGGAAAATAGGTATTCTCCTATTCCCTCCTTCCATCCCTCCTTCTATTTCCTAATTTAGGCACATTGCAATGGTCCCGGTCGCTTCACAAGAGGTAAAACAGGATATTTTTGAGTTACCAAATTGGAGAATTAATTATTAGTAATAAACCATATTGTTAAGGGATTGACGCGGCTAAGGAAGCACCTTATATAAGCCTAAGGCTAGGTATCCACAAAAACGGTGCAGAGCAGAGATGTACGATAACCCTTAACCAGGCATTGCTATACATTTTTTTCATTGCTTTTTGCACCTTATTCCAAGGTGATAAATTTGAAATTGATGTGTTCTCGTACAGTACACAGCCTGTTTAAGTTTAACGTACAATGGATTTTCTTTTACATATATAGAGTTATCTTTATCTATGTTCCAATCTTTTGACTAATTGCACACGACTCCACCCCACCTTTCTTCAGTGGACTCTAAAACTATACGAAAATGTAAATAGCTCAAAATTTCATAGGCGTATTGTCGCAATTGATTTTGAAAGCTTCGTATAATAAACATATTTTATCAGTGATCTAACAAACACATGGAATATTCCGACCGTCAAGAGGAAACAGTGAACAGTGTGCATATACATCAAAGTTTAAAAAATACACAATTAAAATGACAAATTCCAACCAAATGAGCATGTATCACGTCATACACAGAGAGAATATCAGCAAACATCATATAAATAAAACTATAGCAATGTTGTCAAAACATAAAATAATGTAAACAATATATTCCACTATACTTACTGATATAATAAGGTAAAAAATAAATACTTAAACTATGTGAAAAAAATATTTTCTTTGTATATAACGTAACACGTACTCTTGTATGACTTTATCGATATATACAAATTAAATGTACCTTACATGTTATGCTATGATAAATATCATTTATACATTTGAAAAAATATATCATGTATTTCATGCTTAATGTTAAAATAGCTTTATAACCCATAAAGCAACGAGTTTAAATGATTAGGCCTACTTGCACCAAAATATTTACTTAAATAAAAACAATTTATATAATGTTATACCGTGATAAATAATACTGTAAAGTGTTTGGGGGCGATAACAATCTATGGTAATTATAATTATTGGAACATAATCGTATTTCTAGGTCTCAAGGTATATGCCAGCGCTGTTTGAGCGCCCAATTTATGGGCAGTAATTATATAAATCTACATATCGACCTCTATAAGATGGGTGCAAGGGCCTTCCCTAATTACATAAAATCTATAAAAATGTATGATTTGTATGCATACGATACTACAACATGTAACATGTTTTATTACCATTCACATAACATTAAGTGAACTATAGAATACAAACCACATGTAGGAGTATATTATACGCGAGAGTTTACTACTTTCATAAAAATAATGCTTCTATAATTTACTTATATTAACGTCTTTCAGCTTTATTAAATAGGCACATATTAACATTTTTCGTTTATGCATAACTCGAGTAAACTCTTTATAACAACCTGAAATTGTCATAATATATATTTATGTTATTTTTAAGTACCTATAATATTGTAACTCAATTGAATCAATTCTGGATATTTAAATACGTAATATCCCTATATATATATGTATGTATATTGGTGTTTTTGTTTTAAAGACTGTTGTTTGCTTAAAGTGTGTTTAAAATTAATTTTATAAACATTATTTTTAGTAAATAGGTGATTAATTATTTACTATTCGCCGCAAATTACATATTATACGGCAATTACATAATAATTGAGTACCGATTTATTTTCTGTAAAACGATTCTCAATAAAAAAATATATCAATGACATAATTGGATTACAATAACTTAAAACAAAAAAATCCATACAATACAAGACATTTCGTTGTATTTCTCCTTGTTCTTTGTCAATCGCTTTCGGGGAAAAAACTTTTAATTAAATTAATTATCTTGGTTCTGACTGAGCGATGTCCGACACCATAGCCATTTTGATTTTATAATAGTAATACATAATTTACGATCAACGTTCGGAGATATGGAAAATTTATAGAAAATGGAAAAAAGTGTAAAGACTTATCTTCGAACTAACATACGTTCAGAATGGAGATCTCTAATGGTCAAGTAATTTACTGGACACAGCTCAACAAAACTGAAGGAAAGAAGAGATTTAAGAACTATTTTAATAAATTTGAGGTCACAGATTTGAGATATTCTAGAAAAAGAAAGAAGATATTTGAGAACTAGTTTAATAATGTGTTGTAACATATTTGGAATAGCTGATGCTTACCTATCCACCCTGCAATATTACATTACGGGTGTATTACAAATAAATTAACAAGAATATTATAGGGTTAATTGCATCCCACTCATTAAATAAAAGATCACTTTATCGGTTAAAATTCCGTCATTCAGGTCAACGTCTTAGACCTTCTGATGAATGACCTAAGACGTTTTAGTTTGCGTTTATTTATTTTTTGAAGCGACGAGAAATTCCTACATACATTATTAATTATCTCGACTTTCGTATCATCACAATAATTTATTCGATTGCTTTTGTTACGTAAAGCACAATGAGAGCTATGAATAAGGAATTCATGAAAGTTCGACCCATAAAGGTGTAAATAGTAAAAACAATGGTATAAAATCTTAGATCAATGAACCGGATACTTGATTTGTTTATATACATACAACGTAGTGTAACACACATAGTGAACGAAACATAAAGAATTTAATTTAACTATGAAGTAGTTGTACACTAGTTAAATACCTAAAAAAGATTCCCCGTACAAACCTTCTGCACACCAGGTCGAACATAATTTCATTTATCGTATTCTTACATTTTACAACCACTTTTTAAGTTACATCTTGTATAAAACATTCAAGTTTTTATTAATTATCATAAAAAGAATTCATGACGTTTTATGTGTTAAAAAACTATCCCTACTGGGAAATGGTACCTTTATTGCAATTAAACACCAAAATATTTATTAATATACTTATCCCTATATGGAGGTAATGTACCTGTTATGGAAAATATCCATAGGACTTTAAAAGCAAACTCTACGCGAGACAAAGCTAGACTTGTTAGCTCAATGTCTGAAATATAAATATCTGTAAACATTATACTCAACAGATCAAAAACAGATTTTCTAGAACTGATATTTTAAACTACATTATCCTAACTAGAAAATCAACTTAGTTCGGAATATTGTGATGCTACCGCGTTAATGGATTTAGCTTTAAAACACAGATCCGCGTGGCTCTAAAATGAGTATGTATAAGTAGGGTACAAACAACTCGATTGGGGAAGTACATAACACCAAAGAGATTTTGCTGCAGCTAATAACATTATGATGTAAATATTGTGGGCCTTGGTGTGACTAAGGTCACCACAGTTCATCACGTCGGCAGCGTGAGTAACAAGCTTCATAGGGTACGGTAGAAGCTAGCTATGAGAGGGGTCATATACATACATACTTGGTAACTTAGTCAAACAAATTAGCAAAAGATAGTATGTTGCCATTTTATTGAGAGATCAAAACATTAATCAGGTTGTTTATAAAAATATAAGACAGCAATTTTATATCAGTTTCATGTAACAATAGATTATATAGCTCAGAACAGTATCCATACATAAAATACACAACCTTGGATCAACCTGTACCCACCCACGTATGTGCAACGAAAACCTTTGGCAAATATAACCATTAGCCATAGACGAATATGAATGCTTTTCAACTCATTTGATCGGTAATTTTTTTACAAATATGTGATGTTTGTGGAAAAAATGTATTACAGTCAATATGGATGTCATGTGGACATCAATATTGTTTATATTTAAATCCTTAGGGGCGGTTCATTCACCACAAGAACAATATTGCTTATTAAATTATCATTAGTATCAGAATAGTTTTAAAATTCCTCCTATTGATATTAATATTCACATGAATTAATAATGGAAATGAAAGAACGGTTTAAGGGTAAAATTTGAACTCATAGCAGGAGGGATTGCGGTTTTTGAATACATATTAAATGGAGGCTGCCAGTTCCTGTAAATTTACATCAATATTGTGACACAGCCGCGCAATCCAAGTGTAACTTGAGCATAGAGTTATTATAGTTCATTGTCATTCTTTGCACAAGATGGACATATGATTTGAAAATTTTAAATAATAAACTTCTTAGGATTGTTTCACTTTTATATGTAAAATAAAAACTTACTATAAAAAAAACAGATAAAATAAAGATCACAATCAGATAAAGAATCACAAAATTAATATTAATTCTCGAAATTAGTTATTACTTATAAACGAAATACCCCATCTAATCCCGTGGGGGGCGTAGAAGTAGACCCGAAGGAATACCAGTCTTACCAGTACCGTACAGTCACTGGTAAGAATCTACCAGTGGACGGGCAGCAGCGTCTTTCCGTCTGCCAAGAGTGGCCATTATGGCATATCCCCCTAGATGATTCTCGGGGGAGGCTTTTGTTCATTTGGACTTTTTACAGCTGTTATAACGAAACGACATACGGTCGGGAATGCCATAAAGTTGTGTGCTCGAATACCAACAGATATCGCGCATAATATCAAACTTTATTATGATAAAGTTTGATATTATCTTGGACTGACCTTGGCATTTTACACAACAGGGAGCTGGCGCTTAAAAGCGTATTCTTAGAGTAATGTAGTCTTGAGTCACTATAGCTTTCGCACACAAATTTAACTCCCAGAAGTTAATCCTCTGATAGCGCACTGTTATATCACGCTGCCACGGCGGGGAGTACATCCATATATATCTTTCGTTCCCATTATTAGTATTATTGGCATAAATATAAACTAGTCATTGCTGATATTCTACTGCCTCTAACACATTTGTTCAAATATTTATAAAACATGTATGAATGATATATTAAATTAGTACATTAATTTATTGTCGCCTGTAGCTTGTTTACACCCATATCAAAGAACAATATCTACGTAATGAAAAGCTTTTATGTCACGGGGGCATTAAGCTTTATGATATGCTGCAGAAATGTTCTT
Organism: Pseudoips prasinana; assembly: GCA_951640165.1. Classification (NCBI taxonomy): domain Eukaryota; kingdom Metazoa; phylum Arthropoda; class Insecta; order Lepidoptera; family Nolidae; genus Pseudoips; species Pseudoips prasinana. Next base: position 19,063,843 of record OX621234.1, on the reverse strand, counting down.
GAATACCGATGTTACATCAACTTGCTACACTAAGCATCTCGCACAACGTATCTGCAACATACTGTCACTATGGGGACCGTGATTAATTTGTTTGAATTAACGAATACACTGTGTTTGGTACCGCAAATTACAATATTTTTGGTAAATAACAGCGCCATAATTTTAAGTGTTTCCTCTGGAAAAATACAATAACTTAGGAGTACCTGGCGCTACTTTTGAAATTATTTAATGGTTCTATATAATTACGATATCCAAAGTCTCTTAATGATATTCCCCAGTGGAGCTAATAGATTAATAGGAGCGACAAAAGTTACAGACACAACACAGTACTTATGCGAGATATATTATTCTTAGCGTATAAGCTTAGCCTTACTTACATAAAATCCATTTAAAGACAATGTTTTCTTAAATCATAATTCCTAAAAGGCAAAATAACAATGATTATAAATTACTACTTTAAATTATTACATTTAGTTATTGCATTTTTTTATTTGCGCCGCACACAAGCGTATAGGTTACACTTAGATCTCTAAACAGCAATAATCGCAATTAATACATAAAGATCAAATGTGCAATAGCAACACCATATTTATTTTCAAAATATATATTGAACTAACGCGAAGTAAACGGTAATAAATGATCACAATAATATAAAAGTTTATACACATACATGTTGAAACACATGTTGTAATTAATAAGGCGCTGACAATAGCCAACTTTTTTTTCTTTCCGCGCGTTTATGTCCGATACTAAAAAGTTCAAGTCGTTAAAAACGTATATGTTTCCTAACAAGACGCAATATGTCAAATATGACATGTTTACGTTTTACAGAATACCATTGATTCAAAAACCTAATTCAGTACTACGTAGTACTTCAGCTCGATAGAATAATAACCTTAAGTCTCCTGTAAACGATGATTAAACACAAGAAATCTAAAAAAAATCAATATAAATTGTAAGTGTATTTTATAAGTCGTGCATTTTATTTTTAGCAGTAAACGCCATTAAGAATATATTTTTCTCGCAGATAATATATTTAAGTAACTTTAGATGTCTATTCACTTTATTGTAATTCATACTAGTCGTAAATATCAGCCGTATGTACATATATACCGAGAGTGGCGTAATACTATACAATTGGGTGTTGTCAGCCTCTTAAGGGATGTATAACTTGAGCCTCTATGGCGAAGTTTCCTTTTGTTATTGATTGATTCACCAACTGAATATTATGTATTCGAAAGTAATCGATGGGAACTACTTTTAGTATCAAAATACGCTATAAATGGGCAATAATTGATTATTGTGTTAAAGTAAGAACCTTTAGTTTTAGTTCTTTATATTTTAAACACAATGACATCTCAGCAGTCAAGCTCCAATTATGCTAATAATTAGCATTAGCCAGCTGATTCATACTCACACAATTATTGAACTAATTTCTCACAAAACCATAACTAAAATTAAATACTTGTTTGTTTGTTCCCATTGCCGTTGTTAGTTCTTTAACTTATAAATAAAGTTCACATTTTAATTTAAAAAAGCTTCACGTACATCCCTATATTTCATTATTTTATAATGGTGATAACAATGACATATTGGTAAAATTTGTACATCGGATTATATGCACTGACATAATGCTAAATAGTATGTTGAAAATTATAATAATACCAAATGATTATTATAGCTAGTTTACCTAATTTTTCCTTTAAGTTAATTAAAGGACAAATTAAGCGTATGAATATTTTTCGTTTTTAATTTTTGTAAACACTCGAAGAATATTATGCAGAGTATACTTAAAAGCACAGGGAAACCTCTGGATACGGGCAGCGCAAGACCGGCCATTATGGAGATCCTTGTGGGACAATTTTGTCCACTGTGGACGTCTTTCGACTGACGCGATGATGTTGATTGTTAAAATAATTGATATTATGTTCAATGCGTATTTATGTTACCCGTGTGAGGATAAGATAAAACCTCGTTTACTCGGTGCCAATTTGACTTTTACATTAGACCCAAAATAAATTGCATTGAATTTTGTCGTTTGAAGATTTAATGTTGAAGAGTGGCATACATTAAACGCCGTAAAAATTGAAGCAGCATAATAAAATGCATATTATCCGATGAGTAATAAATAATGATAATCTAATTCATAAGATTTATGGAAATAAAAGTAGAATGTTATAATTAACTGGAAATGATGACTGAAATGATGTCATTAATTTTTAATAATGACATTTTTATATTTGTCAATGTAAAGATCGTTTATATACAGTCTATAGTCGATAATATTTTATTGGTTATATTAATTACATGTCAAAAATATCACAAAACTACACATCAATACAAGGTACTTATGTCAAAAGCAAATATGATTATGAAGTCAAGTCAATATATGTCCTAAAGAAGAAATAAAATTAGAATCCCAATAAATAAGTCAGTATATAACATATATTTAAATTGTAAATAATTCGTCGATGTATAACTTCCCCTCGACTAACCAGCGTCTTAACGGACATTTGAAACCCGCGAGAATTAAGGCGGTCACTATACTCTCTTAGAGCTAATTGTAAACAACCGCGCTCCTACTGATGATGAATAGATATTGCCGATTTTATTAATTACACCTCTTGGTCATTCAATATAATGTATTATTAAAAGGATAATTTGTCTTTTCGGCAGCCAGTAAATTACATAACTTCTATCGTTATTTGTAACTTAAGTTACAATATGCATCCAAAACGTGAATAGTTTAAGTAGAAGCTTTATTTAATTCCATAAATATATATACCAGATATTCTAACTTATTTATATTTTGTGATTTGAACTTTTATCATAGTACAAGAACTTAATATCATTAATTAAAAAGAGATCTTTTATTAAGTCCTAAGCAGGCTTACTACTTTTACGGACGCGATCAACGATTCTGTGCTTTTCGATAGCTTGACGCCACACTCCTACGCATCGAAACAGATACAGGATAACTGGTCTTCGCCATCCAATTTTAAAGGTCGGTGCAGTGTATAAACGCCAAAGTGCCGGAAATAATAATATTTGGGTAACATTCGCCGCCATTCTGTTAAGCTTAGACATTCGATTTCATTGAATTACTACACAACGATCAAGTGCAAAAACTAGGTGCAAACCGAAACAATTCGAGTTTTAATGAGCGTTTTAACGAACTCGAAAGTCGGGACGACCGTGATACGGTATCGATGCATCCACCGAATCGATGATCGCTGTTACTTAAAGTATCGTGTTTGTAATGGCCCTTAATGATACATTATTCCCGAGTCTACTACAAAACACGCAGAACTATAAATGACTTAAATCTCCTTCATACACAGTTTAATGTGCAAGTGGAGTAGAGCCCTACAGTGTAATTTTTATTATTATGTGAATAAATCATCCATTACATACAAAGGTCTAACATATTTTTCACTATTTACGAATAATTCCACACTTGTAACCCAATATTTGTAACATTTAAGATAAATAATAAATGCAGAAGTTTGGTTCACTAACTATCTATACATTCTAAAAATTCCATTGTCAGTCATAGTCACATGATGAGAATAGACTTTAGCGCAGATATGCGACGGACCAAAATCAATAAAGAGCTCTCGAGGATCGAACACTATGGAATAGATAGGACTTTATTGTTGACTAATCACAAGTTCATAGCAAAACTAAGACAACTTTTAGGCCACATTTAATCAACATGATTTTAGTCCGCCTTGCCAGTCGCGAGCTAATCATCAGAAATTTCAGTTTAAATATTTAGTACTAATATCCAATAGTATTGCTTGGTCATAATATAAGAATGATATTACTTAACGAAACTACTAATTAAATCTAATAATAAAATCCTTTGCAAAAAAACGGCTGCCAACTTTTACACCCCTACAGCGGAATGCAGGTAGGTATTATTTTGTTTTTGTATAATATTTACATCCCCACATAATGCGAAACAATGACAGACTTGATAATTGTAGTTAGGGTGAGTTTACGAGTCTTACGCAAGGTTTGTGTGTATAATTATAATTGCCTACGAAGTACCAAACCAGAGTGACGCGCAATTATGAGTCCAACATTTTCTTACAGAAAGTGTATGGATTTATTGGACCGTTTCCGCTACATATTTATTTACAAGGAAACTACATACATTAAAAATTAACTTTTTGCCGGAATTACAGTTCACTATAAATATAGAGTTGACGATAAAAAACTAACATTAAAATTCTATACCAACGTAGTCTTTTGAATAGATCACTTCCGACATTATAGGAATTCATTAATCTTAGTCCAAAATGTATAAATTATTATATAATATACGGGTGTTTTAACATCGTTCCGATATTTGTAGCGCCATCTGATGACACTAAATTGCGGTATATGTAGCGCTGCGGTGATAAGCAGAGCGGCAATGCGAATTCAACACATTATTCAAAAGGGCGACAGTAACGGACACTCGTTAGAGCTATGTCCGTCCGAGTGGAAGACAGAAATACATATAAGATTTCGGGTGCGCTATGTTTCTGTAACTCTTTAAAACAGAAGTCGGCGACTTAAATAGAAAATGTATCGAAGTTACGAATTAGTGGAATCTAAACTCAACTCGATTAAAAGGATTGAATACATAGATGTGGGTGAATTAGTTCTAAAATATATTTATAAACTCCCAAAAATACCACGAAGAAATTCGTCCAACTCAAGTTAATAAACAGTGTCGTTAATTAGAATACATATTATTGATATAGCTACCGTTTTGTTGCAAAAGTACTTTTCAAGATTAAACTTTTGTGAATAGTAATTGAAATGATAACTTGTACATTCCAATACAATATTTAAACACTGTATAGGTAGCTCTCCAACTTCGTTTTAGGCGACGGCTGGGTGAACGGTGAAAACCATAATATAGAGAATCTGCCAAACACAGATTGTATACTCTTCCACCGAGACTTGCGAACCCACCGAGCTTGTTCTTTTTTCAGTTGTTCAATACCCTGTAAAACCAAAAATTATAGTCATTATACGAGACACGAATAATATTTATAATATTACTATGAATAAATCTCCTTTTTACTGACAAGCCTGATTACGTGTCTTCGATAAACCCATAGATATACCTACATTAGATACATGATATACGACTAAAGCCGGAAAGTTTTGCTCAATATTTTTCATCCCAAACTTCAGAGATAAGGGAAATAGTATTCGTTTGCCATAGAAGATAATAATAATTGTAATTATTTTCAATTTGCTAGAAGGTGGGGCAATACATACGGTCTCGTCATTCCATATAGCATGTAACTGTGTGCCAAGCATCACTGCGGTGAAAATTGCGAATAGCAATGCTTCTGCGATCAGGAACAGTAACAACACCACTGTCGCAGGGGGGGAGTATGTGCTGCAATCTCTCCATTCGTGCCGAATGCATGTCACAAACTGATACACTGACAGCGCCACCGCGTGGACCGACAATGCCGCGATGTAGAACTGAAATAAGATAATAAAACTCTATAACCTCCCAAATATAACCTAAACTGAAGCTTTACAAAGCATTATAACAATGTGCAGTAAAAAGAACCTACTTCTCAAAAAGCTCAAGGTCACCCAAAGAGCAATGGATACTATCTCGAAGATTCCTTGCGAGATCTAATCAGAAATGTCAAAATCAAGTGATGTACCATCAGCAATGTCAAAATCAAGTGATGTACCAAAGTAAGCTAAATAGCACGATTAGATGCCAAATTAAATGGCAGTGAGCAATGCACATGGTTTGTCGAACTGACAGCTGCCGGAGCACAAAACTTCTCGAATGATGAACCAGAAGACGCAGCGTGAGGAGCCTCTACAAGATGCGGCCCACCTTGTTAGTGGTTGGCACTGCTCACGATCATGAGAGGGGCACTGGAAGTTGATGGATTCAGGTTGCTCAAAGCCGGGTATTGTGAAGATCGTTGAGAGAGGCCTTTGACCAGCAATTAATCTTTCGGCTGGCACAATGATGATGATAGGTAGTACAGTGACAAGGGACAGCGGCCTATTTGCTTTACCTATAATTAAACTACGGTTTGGTTGTCATCAAACACACTTTCTGTGAAAGATATTACTGGCATTCTAATCTAATAGCGCCATATCGCCCTTGGTATTAACGTAACCACAATGTGCCAATTATGGGTTTTATTGCATGTACAGCGACGATAACAAGAAAGAAGAAAAGAAATCATAAATAAATACTTTAGTATGCTACTATACTACTAAATGTAGTTCTTAATTGCAAAATCTCGATTTAGTGTCAAATTAGCAGTGGCGATAATTAGTTCACAATTAACTTATTCGAAATAATGTATTTGTACCTTTTACTAACACTAGGCTAAGAACATTGTTATTAATTGGAAGGATGAGGAGCAATACAGTATTAAAATAAGCTTTTAATTTGTAACGTGATATAGTCATACTCACTGTAGAATCAGCGACATCAGCCCCCGACATAACAGTGTGGTGTAATAAGTTTAAAGCTTATGTCTACATCGGAGCATCTGGAGCATTGTAGTTTAGTGGAGTTGTTTGGTGACAGTTGATTTAACCGTTTCAATTACAACTCGTTAACTTCGGAGTCTAATTTTGACATTCATATAAAATAAATTGTAGTCAAAACTATTTACCGTGAATAGAACGAAGTATTTTTGATTGTTCTCTCCAACACAATTGTTTACCCAGGGGCAATGGTGATCCATTTTTCTAATGCATCTTTGACACACCGAGCAATGATGAGCTCTCTCTGGCTTAATGCTGCAGCATTTTGTACATTTGAAAATAACTTGGCCTTCACGAAAGCTCATTTGCTTTATCATTTCTTTTGTTGCGTTTCCTTTTGGGACAGCACCCTAAAATAGAGACTTTCATTATTTAAAATCTAATTATTTTGAATGTATTTATGAATTCAACACCGTGCAATATCTAGAAACAGCCAAAGTCTTGGGGACTATGCAATAATGTAATTCACAAACAGCAAACATTCCCTGACTTAAGAAGCCTATTACATTTCGATAGTCATTTCTATGATAAATGGCCAATTTTGGCCTTCATATTTTCAGTAACTGATTAAGTTCGACGACTTTAACTTATTTAGTATTGGAGAATAGCTACTTATATAGTTTATAGTGGCGTTACTTTTCACATTAGTCTATTATTTATTTATATAAAGCCAAAATTCCGAAGCACGTTTTTCATAAAATATGCGACGGCATGTTTTCCAGCTCGTGTTTTGGTTTACTGGACATGAACAAATTAATTGAATAATATTTAATAATATCTCTTAAATAGTAGTATAGTTCATAGTGACAGCAGAATTTTTAAATGTGAAAGGAATATCTCTAACAAAATTGCATTTTAAAACCATGAAACTACAAAAAAACGTAAAGAATTATTTGGATATTTCTCCTTCATGCGTTAATATTATTACGTAAAATTTACTTTAGTATTAACGTTGGGCCATAAGAAATACATATATCATATTTATTTAAATATAACATTAAAATAAAAACTAAATAAACGTAATTACAACTGCTAAAACTGCTTCATTATGCGATGCGTCTCTTGAACGCATTCAGTAGCGCGCGTTGGCGTTGGATCTGTGCCGCTTTTTTCGCGCCAAACTATCAACCGGTAACCGTATAGTACGACTATCAATTTTGATCTAGGTAAATTTGATTTAAGTTTTCTTTGCAAAACTTATTATTTTATATCAAGAGCATATTATGTTGATTCGCTATTATTTTTTTATAATATGAATACTTACTGAATGTTTATTTCTAGCATGGGTCGAAAAGCTACCTACATCTACGTTGAAAATTGCAAACGAAGCGAGGTACCTACAACTTTCCTCAGTATACTTATAACTACTTATTGGCATGTGTTATTTTTTATCTTATAACTTATGGTAATGTTTCAGAAAGAATAACTATACAGCCAAGAAATCTCTCTCATTTCCAGTAAATATAGATAAAATCGACTTAATAAATGCAGTAATCAATTTGTACTGTAATTAACGTATTTTTATTCTAGGTAACGAAGTTTCTTTAGCTTGTTCAAAACATGTAAATAAAATAGTCAAAGCACCAGTTCATGACGAGATAGATACGACGCTGACGATAGAAATGGACTCCGAGAACATGAACGTAAGTAAATCTATTGAATTTTACAGAGGTAACAGTAAAATTTCCTGTCTTCTTTTATTAAAGAAATAATCATTGTTTCAGGTCGCAGATTACGTAGTTCGAGGACGTAGGATAATTGTTTTCCAGTTTGTCTTAAATCAACTACTTGATATTTAGAAACATGTGGAAAAATTCGGTTGTAAGCTGAGTAATATCAAAATAGTGAAAGAAAAGCAAAATGGACTATCTACCTTTCATTTTAAGTTTAATTATCCTTCTACCATCGACTATGTAATCGTCCTAAAAAAACATCGCATCGCATAATCTAAAGTTTTAAGAAATATTTTACTAGCACATAAATATTTAAGATTGAGTCTGAAAGTTTCATTGATTCGTCTAGATGTCCAGGGTCTACTGCAATGTGTTTTTTCTCCTGTACATTTTTATATAATTATTGACAAACTCTAAATAAACTTCTGTTTCAAACAAATAATTGCTAAAATGTTACGTACAACTTCAGTTACCGAATGTTTATTAATTTAATGTTCAACTCCCATCTATCCTAAGGTTGTCTAGAAGAGATCACTTTATGCGATAAGATCATCCTTTGTACAACTGATCTATGCAATATTTCATGTCATATTTATTCTTATGGTGTATAATAAAGAGTAATCTATTGTAATGTAGTTATCATGTAAGCGGAAAAAAATCATACTTTAAATAAAATGCAATTATACTAATATTACAGTCTAGGCATGAAGAGCCACACCTAAACACCTTTATTAGAAAAATAATTAGATTTTTAAACCTATTGATTTTTTTGAATTCTTTTCAGTTTTAGTATTCAGGATAACTCATGTTTATATAATTAGTTCGCATTATTAAAAAATATTTAAAGTAATTTATCTATAGAAGTAATCAATAACAAACGATAATAACAATTTACTGATTAATAGAACAAGTATCAAATTCTTGTGGTCCTTACGGAAACAGTGTAGTGAACTCGTGACCCCGAGCTAGTCGTCGCTGTGCTTCAATATACCTAATATTTCAGAATGCAATTTTGTAATAGGCCTCTCAACAGATAATGGGCGCCGTGGTATCAGCGAGACGATAACCGTAACCCCTGCACCATACATACATACAGTCATATAATGCTGTGTACAGTAACCTAAGTAAAGTAGTAAATACCACAACCAGTAGTAAAGCCTGCTCCTTTGTTGTTAAAATATATGATTACTTCATTAGAAAAGCAATATTCAAACCTATAAAGATATATAGTTTTAAATTCATTCAGGATTACATATTGATTTCCCAATGGAAAACAGAAGTAATCATATATATACTTATACATATATAAAGGGGTTTTCAGCAATCGAGGAATGATTAACAAACTAGATCCACCATATTGTCAAAGTGCTTAAAATCTTTCCCGAAATAAATGACATGTAACTGTGACCGTGGTGGATATTCATGAGTGCCAATGTTTACTTTGTTAATAAAATACTCATTTAAAATCATCTAAGTAATTTTTTTTATTCTGATCCACAAAACAAAGTTCTTGTTGAAAATAGAAAGAAAAAGATTTATTCATAAAATTGACAACAAAAATATAAAATACTTAATAATAAAGCCAAAGATAAAATAAGAATAAAGGCACTTGTTGTCGGTGCAAGTCGGGAATGGTATTTTATTGTTCTATCTTGTTGTATTTAAATAATATTGAAAAATAATACAAGGCATATATTGGGCATTTAAATAAATGTTCTGTATATTGTAATGTGTACACAAGTTGAGATTTGAACATAGATTTATGGTTCATGCAACATGCCAACATACTTAATGGAGAATCTGTTGCAGAAGGCAACAATACTTCATAATACAAACAAGACAATACTACATAATATGAAAGTTATGTAGTATTGACCACTTTGATATCTTTTATAAATAAATTCCTGGGGACATAAGAAGCAACCATAGCTACTGGTCTACGAAAGATATCTCCTTGGCTTAGCATGAAACTGCAAATGAAGATGAAGAGAAACTAGTCTTTATTTATTAAAAAAATTGCTACTTTATATTATTATTATGTAGTGTATACTTACAGGATCTGTGAACATGGTCCTAAGGTGTGATGCAAACGCTAGGAATGCCAAACTTTGGAATATAAATATGTTGATGTAACTGTAAATTGGGTATGTTGAGACTCCAGGCAACAGCATCACCATCATGACTACAAACTCTGCATAGAGTATCAAGAGCCATGTTAGCACCGCACAAATGATACCGCAAATATCCTAAAAATAAAAAACACAACATGAACAGTGTACAAATATTTTTTTAAATCCATTTTATAAGGCATAATAACATTTTCAATGTGATGAAATGCAATTTGGAGCTGCAATCAGATAAAAAAATTTGGTCTTTAAATCTGATGATAGAAATTCTAATTAGGACCAGGATACAAAACATATGTATCTTGCTTAAATATGTGTATAGGTGAAATCAACGTGAAATTGCAGTTTAGTGAAATTAATATTAAGAACAATGTTTAATTTTTATTTATCATGGAAAGAGGAAATTGGCTTATCTTATATTTAGCGATCTGTACAAATAATATCAAAATGAAAACTTGTGAATATTTTGGAATATTAATATTACAAGAAGACATTTAAATAATGTGCAAATTAATTTATATCATGTAAAACATCTAAACGTTCAAGAGAGATGGATGTGAATGAAATCTGCCTTAATTAAAGAATAGAAGACTAATGTATCTTACCTTGATACACCAAGCTTTACCACCACAGCACCGGTTATGCATGTCGCAATCAGGCCTTGTGAGAACCAAGCATTCTGGGTCTATCGGATACTGACTTTCCATGTCATCATCATCTGAACTATCATAGGATTCACGTACCATTGAATGCTTCTAGAAATCTGAAATATTTGCATGTTTCATATAATTAAGATAACTAATAATGAACCTAGGTAAGAATTATGGATCATAAACTATATCATCTTAATTTTATTTTCGGACATTCACAAATGACTGTTCACATTGGCATAGTACTTCTAATATAATGTACTAGATATTCCACAAAGTGTTTGTGTTGTTTAAGTATATATATGGTTTCCTGGGCATAAGTATAGCCTGTTAATATATTAAGTGGCATAATTCCAGGCACAATAATTAATCAATGGCTGCAAAAGTACTAAAGTGGAAGTCGCAATAAATGAAATCGCTATTACTAAGTGAAGCACTTATAGTTTTAATAAAAAAAAAACTATAAACTATTGAAGTATCATGATGGATTATTGATGTTATACTATAGCAAAGCAATAAAATAAGTACGAAACCAAATCGCAAGTGACAGAAAGCTATACATAGCACAAGACAACTGCTGAGCATATATATACTATGCAAATCTGGGTAAATACTAGTACTAGTAAAAATAACAGTTATTTTTTTGTTGCTTTAATTTATTACTGTGAGTCTGGTCATGGTGAATCATACTAGAATTTGTATTGTCTATTGCTTAATAGCTTTTATATTGCAAATCCCCATATTGTAAAATGGGACAGACTATTGTAGACACCCCACACTGGAAGCAAGGAGGGAATGTTGAAAATATCTGGGACATACCACACAGCGCCATCTAACTCATACTAAGCAAAGCTTGTGCTATAGATACTAGACAATGTGTAGAAAACCTTATATACTGTTTGGTGGAAAAGTATACATACAATACACACAAAACACCCAGACTAAGACAAATATACATTTTACAAGGATTGAACCTGTAACCTAGATCCAAAGGCAGATTCACTACCAACTGAGTCAAGTAGGTTGTCAACCATAATTAGATGACAGGATTCATTCTACCAGGTAGCTACCAGAATCACTTTTAATCCAGCACCATGGTGTTTAGAGTTCTATGGGTAAATTTGACAACCAGAACTGGAAGGTTAATTTATTTAAATTTGAAAACTCTATCATAGACTATTTCTATCCTTGACTCAAACTCATTTAGAACTTTTCTTGAAAATAGTATCTCATTACATAATAAAACTGTATATATAAGCTATTTAAATGACTTCTATTTCAATAAATCATTAACATTGGTAGTACTTCGAATTTTCGCACTTATTCTCTAACTGAACTGTAGATATTGTAACATTGGGTCTATAGAAACTATGCTGCCACTGATGTTGAGAATCTAAAAATGGGAATACAGCATTGGCTCAGCAAATCAGCAAAAGCGGCAATGAAATGACTACATAGGGTAGTACTATATATACAACCAGTATGAATGTTTGTGTTAGCATAGCTGCATAACCTAACAAGATTACAACATAGTTAAACTTACTAATTAAACAAACTAAACAGAATGCGAAAATAATACTCCGTGAACATTATGACAACAGCACAATATAGAAGTAAATATAAAATCCAAAGAATTAAACTTTTTAACTTCAGCTAAATTTTATAATTAGGTATATTGTGTATAATTTAAATTCTTTAAACAATCATTTGAATAGGTAATAACATTAAATCGCTGAATGTTATGTCATTGATCATCTAAAACTATGCTAGTACTACTTTATTCTATGTTAGTATGCCATAAGATTAAACATTAGCAATGAGCAGCAAATACATCAATATATGGTTTAAGAAATAAGACTTCTCGATTTCTTGTTATCAACTGGAATGAATTCGAGGACTCACCTTAATGAGTCGCAGAACTTATTCGTCGTCTTAAAATAATAGAAAGTAAATGTTCAACAAACGCAACAACACGATGATGAACGGTGATGATCGTCAGAGTCGGGACAATCTTAATAATACCAACTTGTTAGTGTCAGGGCAACAACTTCAGTTTTTTCTGAGCTCTCATACTTTCGTACTGCAATACACTTACAATGAATAATAGATTCAGATGAATTTTTGATAGCACGCTATGCGTAATTTCTCATTTAGTATAAAATCAATCAATAAAACGAGACGAAGTCACTAGTACAGTCACTAATCAGCACTAGTTAGTCTGAGAGCATGTAAGCTCTCAGTGACATAAAAAGAAGTTATATTATCTTTGCTCAGTCAGTTCAGTACAAAGATATTATAATAACTTTGGTTCAGTATTATACTATATGTTGCCAAATCAAATATACTATAACTAAAACATTTTCAAACTCGACACAGTAATAGTTCATTATCAAAAACGATTGGATTGAATGCCCACCTTTCAATTACATTCATTAGAGACGTGTATGTACGGTAAGGGAAAATTAAAAAAAAAGTATCAGGAGGCGTTCGTCAAAACAAATGCATGAATAATGGTGTGCAATAAATGAATGAATTAATGAATGAAACTTATAATTTTAATTTGATTTTAATAAACTCCTGTAAGAAGATAAAACGCCCTCTCCACTCAACTAACTTTAGTCACACACCGGTATTCTTGACTAGATCACTCTCTAAGCTTGTAGATATAAGATATGTTAAGATTCTTTATTTGCATTAAATGTGGTAGGTATATTGGTGGTACGTTATATTCTAGTTCACACACTACGCCGACTTCCGGCATACCTACTTAAAAATACTAATAATTTTTACATACACACACTTTTTTACATGTTATTTTATTTATTTCTATAAAATAACTTGTAAAACTCATTAATCGAATAAAAGCATTTCCCAGCTAGTAAATTCTATAATTGCTTTTTGAATTCCCTCAATCTAGGCAATTTTTTTAAAATTTCTGGTAGATGGTTGTAGATTTGACCTAACTCTTAAAACTAGAGTAAAATTTGCTAACTTGGCAATAAACAGATACGATATATTTTGATTGAAGTAAAGTCGACTAAATAGGGTTGTGCTGAAAATATTATAATTAATTTAATAAATATAAAAACCGATGAATGCCATTGATAAAGGAGGTAAAATAAAATATTTTAATTAAAATTGTTACAGACTACAGACCTTCCAATTTCGATTTGTCGTAAAGGCTATATTAACATGATGACGATGATTATGCCAATGTCAAAGTTAGGAAAACAAATAAATATTATATATATGAAATAAATATTATATAAATGACATTTTTTTATAAGAATTAATTAAAAAGGAACTGATTAGCTTTTTGAAAAACTATCTGTGTGTGAATTGATTCTTTAAAGATTTAGGGTGATATCACAAATTACATACATACATACATAGACTCACGCCTGTCTCCCAGAGGGGTAGGCAGAGACAACGGACTTCCATTTGTCACGATCCTTGCACGACGTGGTCCGCCACCCGTCACGTCTCGTTACCCGGAGAGGCGAAAAGTGGCCAACGGAAAGCCGTTTTGATACGCTGAATATCACAAATTATAGTGAAAATATATATATATATTGTAACATTTTCTGAAAAATAAAAGTAATTTTTTTTTAAAAATATAGAACCAACAATTTGTAAATTAAACATATAAGTCATAAAACGGACAGTGAGAGCCATTTGGGAAATTTTAAATGTAATATAGCAAAACTAGCATGGCTGCTCTATCATGATAATCCGGATTAATGATAAAACTCTTTAGTCAGCTTGATTAATTGTGAGTGAATTAAAATTGGATGTTTATTGAACATGGCTTGGCGCATTCATATTAATTTTATGTTCGAAAATTGTATACATTGCTATAAAACAACTTTATAGCAATGTTGTTTTGCGCATGAGTTTTCATAGAAAACATACAAGTCATAAAATGGACCGTGAGAGCCGTTTGGGCAATTTTAAATGTAATTTAGCAAAACTAGCATGGCTGCTCTATCATGATAATTTGGATTAACTATAAAGCTCTTTATTCAACTTGCTTAATGGTGAATTCTGCACAATATTCACAGCCTGTAATGTGTAACTGTCAGTAAGTGACTACTTAAAATTCAGCGATTGGACAACCCCATGAATTTAAAACAGCTTAAAAAAGTTACTGTGTGCTGATGGGAATATCGCCACCCCATCACGTGCCGTGCCGCGTAGAAGTCATCATTTACTACACACAATTTAGATACACAAAGTGTTCTTCACGGCATGGGAGGACTTAATGTGGCGCATTAAGTCCTCCCATGCCGTGATACCCCATGTAGTTGGGCCAAACAATCTGGAAAGGCTCTGGTTTGCCCTCCTGGTTTGCCGACTCCTAAATGAATATCATTAGGGCATGGCAAGATTATTAAAATATATGACATATCGTGTTGGCAAACGTGGCCTCGTCGTAACCTATATTACTGGATATTATAAACCTGTTTTATATAAAACTATTTGCTATTAACAAATAAAGCTTTTACGAAAGCAGTTTGTTAAACCCTTCCTCTTAAATCATGAGGATGAAAGAAACGATACGCAAGAAAAAGATTACAACTACAACTGATAAACATTTGATTATGACGGTTAATAGTAGATTACAGAAATTTAATAGTCTGTTAATAAGCGCTAACAGTTGGTACTATCAAAATTCTTCATCACAAAAAATATATATAAACTAAAATAAAAAGAAATAGCTCCTCTATCCAATATTAAAATTTCCTACAAAATCGCGTGCCAAGCTTTTTGGAACTAACATAGCTGGGACCCCGGCAATAACAAGAGCTTCATGAATAATGTGGTTTAGACTGCTATGGCGAGGTAGCCAGCCCGCAATCCTGTTTCATGACAAGCCGTGGTGTCCTAGACGGTTGACAAACTCTCCACAGAAACATTAATCTATACAAATAAATAAAATTGGAGTGTCTGTTTGTAATATTGAAATATCCGGTTTTAACAACATTAATATGAATATATATACGGTACATACACCAAAATAACATTTTTTTTACAATTTTTGTCTGTCTGTCTGTCTGTTTGTTCCGGCTAATCTCTGAAATGGCTGGACCGATTTTGAAGTGACTTTTATTGGCAGGTAACTGATGTAATAAGGAGTAACTTAGCCTACTTTTATTTAAGAAAAAGGCTTTTATTTTACCAAAAAAACTAAATAAACTAATTAACACGCGGACGAAGTCGCGGGCACAGCTAGTGAAGCATACGAAGGCAGGCCGCGATCTTGAATGAGTTGTTGACCAACATGGTTACAATGTTAGAGCATGGAAACACCTGTAACCAAAAGCCTGAGTACCATTCTCCAGTAGCCAATAGCCGAGCACGCTCTGCGGGATAATCTGATGTATTTAATAGAAAATCCCGAGTTAGGCTACAGAGTGGCTGGTCCCACTACTTCTGGAAGAACGGATAGTTGGGCAAATTCGTATTCGGACAAGCTATTTTCCAGGCATCAATGGTCTCGGAAAGGCCCGGTACTTCCGAACTAACCTGTGATGACAAAATAATTTCTAGTTAGTGGTTCCGTAGGTACTGTGGATCAAAGACAGGAAATATAATGTTTTGTTAGGCCACCTACAATTTTCATTGACTATTTAGATTTATGTTATATTGACTAATAAAGATATGTCATTTATTCTGAAGATAAATCATATGTTTAAATAAATATTAAAAAATAATAATACACATCTTGGTATGTTTTAGCAGATGGGTGTTGGATAGTTTCATCCCATACTCCCCTTTTTATTTCTTCGCAGTAATTTAATTAACCACTTTTAAAACCAAGAGATTTTATAAATAATGTCGACTAAGAATGAATATTTCATTCTTAGTCGAGATTATTTATAAATTGAATTGAACGCACTATCCGAGTTGGCAAACAAATTTTGACAATTCGACCTTTATATTGTCATTCTAAGTTTTGACAGATGGTTCGTTATAGAAAAATACATAGGTACATACTTTTATCACAATTAATTTAAAGGGAAATTTCCCCAATAAGGCATATTTATCCTTGACGATGAAATTATGAATTATGGTTCTTGTGGTACTATACGTGTCTATGAAATGAATTGCATTTATCAACATGCAACCACTTTATTCTGTTGGTAAGTACATGATTCTTTATTTAAGTCTATAATTTAATTGCTTATTGGGAATGGAATATTTTTATTTGCTTTGGTACATCCAACAAGCATTTGCTGTTACAATTTCATATTAGAGTCTTTTGTACATTTTGCCTTAATACTATAGTATCCAAATGTTTTATACAATATTGATATGAGGTGTGCAAATTAATATCTGGTTTAATAAAATCTGCTTATCTGTAAGAAATCTTGTTATATATGAAATAAATCAGTCTATTTTAGTTTGGAAAAGTAACATACTGTGATTTAATACAAACTAAGGAACTTTAAAAACCATTTAGTCAACAACAAGCCTAATTCATTCTGGTGGAGTTCTTTTTTGTTAATCTTCATGTATCTAATGTCAAAATAGCTATCTTCCAGGATACAAATTTAAAGTATCATACATAAATGATACTTGAAATTCCACAGTCAATTAAGAACAATTTTTATTTTAAAACTTTATTGGGAATAATTTGAAAAATATTATCGTAGTGTCTTTTAATAGTTTCACAATTATTAAACACACACATTAACAAACAAAGACATTTGGAATATTATTTATTGCATATTCATTTTATAAGTTTGTATAAACTTTATATGTAGTATAATAATTAAACAATGATTAGCATATATTCTGGCATTTGTAGAAAAGGAGTTTTCTTTGTCCAATGATAGACATCTTTTGTTTGATATATTGATAATTAACCGCATATTTTGATATGGTTGGAGTAGAACTAGACTAATTGATACTTTAAGCATTAGATAACTATTGTAATTTTGGACTTTATCTATATCTTTACTATTAAACAAAACATAAAAATGAAAACTGTTTTAATTTACCATTATGGTATTCTTATACATCAATTATTAACTTATTTAGAAGGACTGAGTGTCAAAGTTTTGTTAATTGCATTACTTGTGTGCATGTGCACTGAAGGATGGTGTTATTTCCATTCCAAATTTCACTACTAAACCACAGCCATAAGTACCAGCCCTTGGGTCATTAGAAGCATCAATTGAGAGGTTTACTTGTGTAGTAAAACTCTCACAATTTGTTCCTGAGACCGTAGAGTCCATACATCAATATACACAATTTATTGAACCCAAAATGTCATAGGTAGACAAAATTTAGGTTTTACTGAAACCTAAATTGTGTGTAACCTTTTTCATTTAATAAATCATTTTAATGTTCAGATGATTAATTGTTTGATAAATTCATCATACAAATGAATTTTATTATTTATCACCTAACTGTTTTGTTATAATTAGTATGATACCTTATCATTCTAATTGTATTTATATTACTTTACATTATGTTGTATCTGCTTATGTTATTTATATTGGTAGTACAACAACTATGTTGGTTAATATAATACTGGCCTGAGTGTGATTTGATCTGTCACAAGCCAGATAAGCAGTGTGATTTGTGTATATATATGTATGTGTTTACATTTATATCCATTTTATTTGTAATCTTCAAGCAATGAAGTACTTATTGTTGACTTGTTCCGATACTTTTAAATTTTCATTTATTGGGAGTGAAATCTAACAAAGTGATTGCTAAAAAAATTGGAATATTTGTGTTGAAATGTCTGGTAGATGAGGCTTTTAAAACATATGTGTTGTTTTGTTATAAAACTTCCTGATTATTGCGATAAAATATTTGATAGTTCTGGATATTTGGCAATGGTGGAGTTACCCCTGCACTATTTGAGTTGTAATGAAATTTTTGAAACTATATCCTATCATTTATACTCTGTTAAAGTTAGAGGTTGATAATGGACCAGTGAGATTATCTTATGATTTATCAACTCAATTTATTATGTTTCATGAACACTATTTGAGTGGATGCATCAATGAGCCCTGTTATCTGTATATTTAATTTTGTTTTGTGGATTTGAAAGACTACAATCCTTTCACAGATCATGAGACTCGTAACAATGCAAATCGGGAAGCAGACATTGAACCATTATCATCTGAAACTACACCATTGTTGCAACAGCAGCGTTTTCCTGATTTACCTCCGCAAACGAGTTTGCGCACTACACTTGTAGTGTCAGTGTTGTTAGTAATATTAGTCGCGGGGGCTGTCATTGGAATATATCTTCTTGTTATTCAAGATGATTCTGGTTAGTATTAATCAATTACTCTTTAGCTATATATTAAGATACCATTGTTGTTTAGATCGTTCCTAATACACAGTCACTGGCTAGCTAATGGCGAGCCAGAATTAAATTGTAATTTTATTATTTCCCATACATAAACTACATATAATTATAAATTAGTTGAAAATTGGTAAATAAATCATATTGAAATCTAATGTAGTAGTAGTAAATTGTCACTGTATATTGTTTCAGAAAATATTTTACCTCCTGTACCTCTACAGTTAGTGACTAGGTCACAGTGGGATGAAGGTCACTTACCACAGAGTCCTCAAGAGTCACTGGGTCATAACCTAATGCAGGTGATGGTGATGCCAACTGGTACACAGCAGTGCATGAGTACAAAGTCATGCACCCAACTGCTACAGGCAATGAAGGTACTTGTTGTTAACATAAATTTTATTACCATTCATGATGGTAGAGACAATGTATATATCAAAAAACAAACTCAGAATTATACTTATGGAATTTATATTGATCTGATTGATTAATGACATTATTTACTTATTGGAATCATCCATTAACTTAATAATCACATGGCAGTCCCATGCAAAGTGAATTGTGTCTTATTATAACTTGGCCTATGTTCAAAACTTATTGACATATCTACTTTGAAAGTAGATTTAATTAAAAACAACATTAAGAAATAACAAGTATTCTCACATAGATAACTCAACTTCACCACAGTAAATAAGTTGATTCTTTATGCCAATAAAACTATGCAATGAATTCACTGTACTAAATATATGTAGCACTAACATTGATTCTTATTACATATTTTATACCATTCTATCATAAAAGTATTATGCGGTCTTTATAAAAGCATTGCATTGTACCTATCATTTATGTTCGATTTGGACAATTTAAACCATATTGACATTGAGAACATTTTGATGAAAAGAAGTCATTACACTGTCATTGATTACATAAGTGATAATGATGCTTTTTCGATTGGCCAAGCATAGGCAGCATCTCAATAAGTATTATTTATCTTCTTGGCATTGATGTCCATTGATGCAAGATTATTCTTTTTTGCTAATATAAATAAGACTTTGTTTGATTGAATTTTGATATTGCCTTGTTCTAAATATTGTATTGATTTAGGTAGGTATTTTAAGTGTAAAATACTACATATAGTATTTTACAATTAAAATACCTACCGAACCTACGATAGTCTAACAACATATTGTTAGACTATTGTAGTATGTCATTGCTTGCGGTTATGGTATGGAGCAGGACGTCTCTTTCGTCTGATAGAGCGACGGAGTAGATGCCGTTGTGCCCGCACTGACTCGTGAGCGGGAACTGATTACAGTGACTGGTCTATTTATATCTTCTATACTTATATCCGGGTCGTGGATTTAGCTACGTAGTGGAATATTTGAGTACCTAAGTTAAGACGATTGCAGCGAGTGCTCCGTACCCTCCCTATCGATCCCGTGCGGGTAAACCGTGGTAACAATCACGTCTCTGGACAAAAAATGTAATGGTGCCTACAGGCATGTGTTGTCTAGATTATATAAAATTACTGCATGTATCGTGTCCAGTCTTTCGGTATTATTTATGTTATGAATAAACTTAGTATAAGTAATTACTTACATTAAGAATTCATTTTCAAGACAATACAAATAAAATATTACTTTTAACGAATAACCTACCGTTAAAAGTAATAGTTTATATGCATTGCTTAGATTCAGTTTCTACAATTAAATGTCTGAATGCCTAAGTTCTGAATAAATATCATGTAATTAATTAGCTAGCCATTTGTGTCTGGTTTTCCTGTTTTGCGAATGTATAAAATGTACATACGGAGCCATAGATAGCGGAACAGGGTCGTAATACTGTTAATTTCTATTCTTAAGTTAATAGATGAGATATTTACATATCAGTATTTGTATTAATGTCGGCCAATAATTAATTTAAAAGGGTAAATATAGTGTAAGTCAATTTACTTTTACATATATCGGTATCCTTCTATATTGAACAAATTATGCTGTTAGTTGTTACTGATAGTTTATGTTACCACAAATTTCATTGACTACGATTGTAAGAAGCAAGCAAACTCGTACACAAATATGTCCTATGATTCAAAAAATCTCACGGCCGTTGATATTTGCGTCACTTTAACGATTCATTGTGAGTTACACTGATACTTTATAATGCTTAACTAATATAACACAAGGATAATATAACCGTCGCCTATGTTGCTCGCGATTGTATTACACCGCTGACCTACTTTATGCAGTTACTGTTCCCAGTTGTATTAATTTGTAGTAGATACTATACATTTAACTCAGGGTCACCAACCCTTAAATCTCAGTGATTAGTGGCCCTGAATCCTAAGCCAGAGATCGTGGGTGCGATCCCTACCCAGGAAAAATCTTTGTGTGATGAGCACGATTATTTGTTCTGGGTCTTGGTGTAATTTATCTATGATTTCTGTATGTATTCAGGAATTAAGTTTGTTTATCAGTTGTCTGGTTGCCATAGTACAGCCTCTGACGAATTTGTTTATTTTCCTAAGATATTTATCTAAGTTCACTACTTACAGAATATATTGTCAGATATTTAAGGCCTACTTAGGTTCAATTTTCCAATACAAACGTAATTATCTTGATCCATGAATTTTATTTGTACCCAGAATATTTTTTTACGTTAGAACATAATTGCCCGACCCGTTATGTTTTTGTGGGTTAATCTATTTTTGTACAAGTTATGTATATCAAACCAACAACAAAGCGTATTTATAAAAAGTCGAAAGCAAATGTCCGAAACAAATCTAGCAATAATTGATCCTAGTAAACTGCGAGGCATAACCTAATTTTTTGTCCTTATAAACTAAAAAGAGGAAGGAACTTTCGATTTTAACGATTATACTATTAGTGTACTTTCTCACACGTTTGCATAGAGCGTAAAAAATATAATGCCTGGTTTTAATCTGTACGAAAACGATTTTTTGAAATTCTTTCGAATAAAGAAGAATGAGCAAAATGGTACCCGGCTCCAATAGATATGATTGTAGTGTCGTTTAAAAGGTCTTACCAAGAGGAACAATTTTTACTATAGCCGCCACTCTCAAATCTGATTGCGTTTGAAGATAAACGACAGTCTTACTAACTAATAAAAACCCTGTTCCTTCAGTTTCCCTTTGCTTTCCAGGGCCACAGTAACCTGTTTAGACAGTCTCGTGGCCCCGGCGATAAACATACATATACGAGTATATAAGTTACCACTTATTTATGTAAGAAAATGAGTACCAAGGTAATATTTTCGGCATTTCCGTTCATGTTTTCTATTAATAACGTTTTTACGTAAGACTTTGCCATGCACTCCTCATTTTAACTCGAATCCCGTTGCTCCTGAGCGCGGGGTGTGCGCAAGAGCAGCGGGGGAGGGAGAGGAGGGGATCGACTGACACCAGACGTGTTCGCGTCCTGCGTCAGTCGCTCGTTCGTTTTGCGCTCGTGACGACGTTTAGCTGCTGTTTGAGTTTCTTTTGTGCTTTCATAACTCGGTTTTATTAACTACAGAAAATAGATACCCCGAATCTTCTGCATATGTATGTAGAGAGAAAACGGCTTAACCACAGAAGAGTATATTTTCAGAGGATGGAAGCGAGCCAGATTGAAAACTTCCCTTCAATGACGGAGGAGGATATAATTCTATTAGCGCTAGGTACATACCAACTCAAGCTGGCAAGATCTTACTGTGCCGAGCATTTATCAAATGGTCTATATATAATTGAAACGTACAGAGAGAGCACTTGATGATCTGCCAGACTATGGCATACACGAAGATGCCTGGCTTTTGCGTGGACGAATCCAGTCGCGACATGTCCGTGTAAAAACATATTTTTGTTATATATTAATCAGCAGTGCAAATAATATTGTCCAACAGTATTGCACATGTTTAACCGGGCGACTTGTGCACATATAGTGTCCATCGTATGGTACTTAGGCTATGCAAGGCATACGGGATTTACTGCTCCGGCATCTTTCCTCAATGCTGTTATAGTTGATACCGATATGTAATGTTTTAAATCTACTCACTTATTGATAAAATATATGTTTTGTATTTAAAGAATGCTTGTTTTCTTACTTCTTTTAATAATAGAATCCTAAATGTGTTATATCATGTTATTCTAGCTTTATTTTACTTATATAAGTAGTTTGTAATAAATTCTTCATCATTTATAAAACACAAGCTGTTCCCCGTGGTTTCACCCCTGCTGCTCGGCTCCTTTTAGTCGTAGCGTAGCGATGATATATAGCTTATAGCCTTCCTCAATAAATGGGCAATCTAACACTGAAAGAATTTTTTAAATCGGACTAGCAGTTCCTGAGATTAAAGCTTTATAATAATAGGTATAGATAGTGAGATTACTGCTTTCCAAACGTGAATAGGGACAGGCGCCATGGTAGACGTTTTTCTGCATCAAAATGTCTATTCAATGATATATTAATGAGGACTATTGGAGCGGGTACCACGTTCCATACATTTTTGCCCATTGTTCTTTGCGACATTTTTTACGACGTTTTTAGTAAGCCTTTTTCTTTGTTACCAGACGAAAGTGGCGAGTATGGGTGTTCATACCGTTCCGCATATACCTAAGACTAAAAACTCAACCTCGGGTCGGGGTCATAAAGAGGATGGGTGTTTAGGGACTCTTGTGCTACTGTCCCACAGGTCGCGCTACGTTACTACGCGAAGAGAACATATGCGAGTAATAAATAATGCACTACATTTTTATTATTTATTGTAATAAAGCAATCGAATAAGGCAACTGTACTTATCTAGTATGAAAGATTAAACCAATACAATTATTTTTATCGAAACGTGCAGACGGCGAACGTATTATTTCATAGCTGTGTTGACTCATGCACATATCAGATAACAGAGTTGTTTGATTAGAATTTCCATGTGTAGGGAATCCATGAATTTTATTCAAGCTAAGTATTTTGTGATCTTAACAATATTGGTGGGAACCTTTAGGAATAACAAGTTGTACAAAGCGTCGCTAATAACCGATCTACATATGTATCTCTATGTAAATAACTGCCCCAAGCCGATATTCGAACCCCAAAGTAGATACTAGCTTGCGCGGGTTACTTGTCTGTACTTATATTAGCTAGATTTTTATATCTTGAGAAAATTTTAGGAATAATAATAATAATATTTATGTTTTGTTTTTAAAAAGACAACGCCCGCACTAGGGCATCTAATCCCTGCGTCGCGGGGTACTTTTGCAAACATATATTAGACGGACAAAAATTACATCCAGACTCAGAACAACTATTTATAGGTCACACAAATAGTTGCCCGGCGCGGGACAAGAACCCGCGACACGAAGCGGCGAGGCGGCTGTATGAGCCGCTGCGCCACACGTGCAATATAATTATTAAAATAGTTCCACAAAATAAAATTACATATAATATTTTATACCGTTAAGCTACAAACATATATTTATTTCCTCATAAAATATCCGCTTTGTTAACAGTACAATTATTGTGAAGGGGAATTTGATTAAAGTTGTGACTTTATAAATATACTATACACCGCGTCTTAGCTAATTAAGTGTTCTTCGTCTAAATTGGTTGTAAAGTGTTATTCGATCATGGTAAAAAAAAATTGATTATATTTTGACTTAAGAAGGAAATACCGTACATAACAAACCGCTTAATGTAGCATAAAAGTTATGATTTGATTCCAAGTTAATTTTAACTTGACGCATCTACTTGTTCCCGATAAGAGCGGTTGACAGACAAATATATAGGCAACGAGTATTCCTATAAAGGTGGCTTTATTTTGAGGCACGGAACTCTAAAATAGAGAGAATTTAAATAGGAAATTTGCTATAACTTATTCTAGTTAATACCTTTCTTAAAATAGTCCTTCAGCCAATTAAGGGTATCAAGAGACATGCTATATTTTGGGGGTTTGATGGTTAAAATTTTTCGATGACATTGTAGTACTTAGAATCTCAGAACTCAGAACGTCTAATACTCTAATGATATTTTGATGTTTTTCTACTTAATCATGTAAACACTCTTTAAGTATTCCACAGCTTTTATTATAAGTAATAACTTATAACAATCACAATCGCACACAATACTGCACTATGCACCTCGGATCTATAAATACACCTCGTTAGCTTAGTCAATGACTCTATTATATTATATACATAGTTGTTATCGAATACATAAGTTGTTAATTAAATGTTGTGTTAATTACATATACCTATGTGTATAACGGTTAAGTACCTGTGTGACCGAGACTTGTTTTTCGTTTTGGTCGTGTGCCTTAGGAAAGAGACTTATGTAGATTGATTTTTCGACCCAAAAAGACCTTGTTCTGATATATTCATTTCTAGAACACGGTTGCGGTACACCGCTTGTGGTACTCTTCAGAAAGCATGTTGTCTCAGGAATATTGTCGATGAATTCACGACTTAGTTAGAGCAAAGAAAAGCCATTAGATGCTATCATAACATTGTACACAATCCAACATTTCGTATTCGACGAATTATACTTTTACTGACTTTATCGTATGGGCAGTGGTTATCCTAGTGTCAGAGTTGTTGAAGCCGCCCAGAATGCCTCACATGGCGTATCGATGGTTGTCTAACAACTATAACCGGGACCGACAGCTTAACGTGGCCTCCGAACCACGAAGACTCGTTAATTACCACCCATCGATAGAATGACCGCATTGTCGATTACTTACGGACCGGTGAGAACAACTCGCTGCGAGCGCCTGAGCGATCGTATCGTATCCATAATTATATGTCGTCTCCGATCCGATGGGCGGTTTTGAATCTTCGCGTATTAATGTAATACGATAGTTTAACAAAACGTACCCGTTGGTAACAGTCCGAAGTCGAGGTTCTACCCCAAAGGGAGTGTCGCTGTAGTTTAATTTAGCTGGATAGCTTGGGTACTCGCTCTCTCTTTTGTCCGGAAAGCATCTATTTTTTTTCGAGACACAATTCTATTTTCTGAGAGCTTTAGAGTTAGGCTAAAACTCTAAGGCCCACTTGCGCCACCCTAGGTCAACTGCATTAACTCAGAGTTAGTGGCTAATATGGGGTTAAATTACAATTGCGTCTTGCACCACCAAGAGAGTTAGGAACTAACCTTGGGTTATTTTATAAAAATGTTAGGCCCACTTGCGCCACCCCAGGTTAAATGAATTAATTCAGAGTTAGTGGCTAATATGGGGTTAAATTACAATTATGCCTTGCACCACCAAGAGTTAGGGACTAACCTTGGGTTATTTTATTAAAATTTAACACACCTATTTTGGTGGGTTAAATTACTAACTCCGGATTAGTAATGTCAAATTTGTTTCGTTTGAGAGGTATTGTTGGATTGCAGCAGTGAATTTCAGAGATTTTATAACAGTTATGTGACCTAAACAATTAAGATTGATTTTTTATTGTCTGATGATGATGAAGATATCGTAGAATATATTAAGCTATGACTTTTATAATAAAAGAGTTGCAGAAATGTCCGATCATGTCAACTTTGACATGACAATATTTGAACGACTCGAAATTGACAGATTGGTTTCAAATACAAACGATCAAATTTAAATGTCTTTGAAAAAACTCAACACATGAGACAGTCATATACAAAGTCTTCTAGTGACAAAAAGAGGCGTATAAATATTTCACCCATTGTTCACTCATTCATATTTGGTTGGATTACATTACGGAACAAAACCTCTTTAATGATACCAACATAAAATAGAGAAAACACCGAGTTAGTTGACTCGGTGTTATTTTTCATTGGCGCAACAAAATGTGGAGGTAAAATTTTAACAAATTAACCCGAAGTTACTTAACTCGAGTTAATTTATTCTACCCTAGCTTTTGGTGCAAGTAGGCCTTAGCCAGCTATTTTGGTGGGTTAAATCACTAACTCCGGATTAGTAATGTCAAATTTGTTTCGTTTGAGAGGTTATGTTGGGTTGCAGAAGGAAATGTCAGAGATTTTATAACAGTTTTGTGTCCTAAACAATTATGAGTGATTTTTTATTGTCTGATGATGATGAAGAAATCGTCGAATATAATATTAGCTCGGACTTTTATAAAAAAAGAGTTGCAGAAAGATCGATCATGTCAACGTTGCCATGACAATTTTTTAACGTCTCGAAATTGACAGATTGGTTTCAAACACAAACGATCAAATTGAAATGTCTTTGAAATACTTGACACATGAGACAGTCATATACAAAGTTTTCTAGCGTCAAAAAGAGGAGTATAAATATTTCACTCATTGTTCACTCATTCATATTTGGTTGGATTACATTACGGAACAAAACCTCTTTAATGATACCAACGTAAAATAGAAAAACACGGAATTAGTTGACTCGGTGTTATTTTTCATTGGCGCAACAGAATGTTGAGTTAAAATTTTAAAGAATTAACCCGAAGTTACTTAACTCGAGTCAGTTTATTTTAGCCCAGCTTTTGGTGCATGTGGGCCTAAGGCCCACTTGCGCCACCCCAGGTTAAATGCATTAACTCAGAGTTAGTGGCTAATATGGGGTTAAATTACAATTGCGTCTTGCACTACCAAGAGTTAGGAACTAACCTTGGGTTATTTTATAAAAAAAATAACCCATCTATTTTGGTGGGTTAAATCACTAACTCCGGATTAGTACTGTCAAATTTGTTTCGTTTGAGAGGTTATGTTGGGTTGCAGAAGGGAATGTCAGAAATTTTATAACAGTTTTGTGTCCTAAACAATTAAGAGTGATTTTTTATTGTCTGATGATGATGAAGAAATCGTCGAATGTAATATTAGCTCGGACTTTTATAAAAGAAGAGTTGCAGAAAGATCGATCATGTCAACGTTGCCATGACAATATTTTAACGACTCGAAATTGACAGATTGGTTTCAAACACAAACGATCAAATTTAAATGTCTTTGAAAAAACTTGACACAGGAGACAGTCATATACAAAGTTTTCTAGTGACAAAAAGATGTGTATAAATATTTCACTCATTGTTCACTCATTCATATTTGGTTGGATTACATTACGGAACAAAACCTCTTTAATGATACCAACGTAAAATAGAAAAACACGGAATTAGTTGACTCGGTGTTATTTTTCATTGGCGCAACAGAATGTTGAGTTAAAATTTTAAAGAATTAACCCGAAGTTACTTAACTCGAGTTAGTTTATTTTAGCCTAGCTTTTGGTGCAAGTGGGCCTAAAAGTCATATCAAAAATAACTCTAGGTTTGCCAATATTGCTAGTTTTATAATAGGTAAGTAGTATGCAATCAACAACAATATTCATCTATATATCTCATCAGAATAATAATATAATACAATGTAAAGATTGTACTATTTAGATTTACTATGAATCTGTACAAATCTTTTGGAGAATAAAGAAATTATTATTATTATTATATATTAAAGTAAGTAGTATATAAGTAGATTCTTATAACTTGGTATCACCAAACGAGTTAACTTAATTTATTTCCGTCGGTCTTTATCATATACGTAGAAGTAATTTTGCGGCAATGGATACACTTGAACTTTGCCAGCGTCTTTATTATTTATGTAGTAAGGTCGGTTTTGTAGTGGAACTGTAACCACTGCGTTGGCTCTATAGAATCGGGATACGGAATGCCCATTTATTGTTTACAGTGTAATGGGTATTTATTTACTACGTAAAATACTAGGAAGTTAGTATTCAGGGGAATAATAAGTTTATAAAATGGAAAAATTTAAAAACGAGCATTGCTGGTATTACCGTTAAAATGACTAAATACTTAATTTTCCTTAGCTGAAGAAATTCTACATTAAAATACAAACAATTTATTAACTTTCATAGTTTGAAAATCTGTTTTTGAATCAACAGCAATAATGTGCGATATATAAGTTATTGGTAACTTAACTTAAAGATAATATATTTATTTATTTACGTAAACAAAACCCCTTTTTGTTCGCACCTACTTTTGTTCCTTTTCGTAATGAATGTTATAAGTTCAGGAAATAATGTTTATTCAGTAGCTACTTGGTACGTGGTACCAATAAATTCTATTTTATATTGGATATGCGACAGTTCCTTATCTGTATTTTGGCTGATTGCTCATAGAAGTGAAATAAGTATAATATAAAACTCAGAGGACGGTCTGCTTCATAGCATGTTGATAGGCACATGATTTTTACACTTTCGTACATAATGAAGAGTTCGAACATGGTTATATGTATTATTATCTGACGGCTGGTTATTAATAGCGGTTTCATTTGTTAAACATGTTTTTTGGTTTATCTGTATACAGGGTCTCAGGTAATTTGTATCCACGTAAGTCGAACAATGTTTTGTTTCGTTTCTTCATCCCTCTTATGTCCGTAAAGTAACCCGTAACGTTTACCAGTAATCGTCCTGAGTTGCGAGTTTGAACACCTAAGCGGTGTCCTTGGGGCGGGTTACTTATTTCGTAGTTTTATTTGGCTAGATGGCTTGAGTTTTCACTCGCCTCTATAGTCCGGTGAAGAAGTGAAAGCCTCCTACGCAACTGCAAACGTAATCTATATCGGTCCGGGTCGGTGTCGGACTACTATTTCTTATAAAACTTTTAAATAAAAGTAGACCTAATTCAATCAGTTTTTTTTAAACCCAAGTCGAAGAACCGGGATAACAGATCTCTAACCCGTCTGCCAAGCGTGGCGATTATGGCATTTCCCCCAAGATGATTCTTGGGAGAGGCTTGTCCAGCCGTGGACTTACTTCAGCTGTAATGATGATGATAATGAAAACATAACGAAGAGTCGATGTTACTTGCGCATAGGCTATGATCTAGCGTAGCGTAGTTTACTCACCAAGAAAGATTATGACGGACCTGTTGGCATGTTTGGCAAATGATTGCTCTTCACACCGGAGGTTGTGGGTTTCCCCATGTTGTTCCCCATGTTGTTCCCCATGTTGGTTGTGCGATTCCCATCCGAGATATTTGAGTGCATGATCAGTCTGTTTGGCCTGAGTGTGGGTGTAATTATCTATATAATTATGTATTTACAGAAGCAATGTAGTATATCAGCTATCTGGTTTCTATAGTACAAGCTCTGTTTAGTCTGGGATCAGATGGCCGTGTGTAAATAATGTCCCAGGATATTATTATTATATAGGGCGTATAAATATTCAAGCGTCTGCGCACATTATCTGTACGACTTTTCCAATAAATTCCGTATCAACGTCTTTTAAAATAAATAATCTATCTATCTAAATCTTTTAATATAAATTATTTTATCCATAATTATATTGTATTTCTGTCTTTTGTTCAGATGTTATTAGTTTTGTTTTTCCAAAATTATGTTAACATTGTTTGGTGTCAGCCAATTAGTATTAATAATGTTTAAACAGTTCTTTATTTCTCTGGATAATATTAGATAATAATTGATACTAAATATAACCGTACAATCATCTGCAAATAATGTCATTGGGTGATTCGTTGCTGTCGGTAAGTCATTCACATAGATAAGCACCCTCTAAGACACAGCAAATTTCCTTAAGAGATATGTAAGTTTTAATCTTCATCTTAGAACTGATACACAGCTTATTATTATTAATATGGGTTGTGGTGGATTGTTGTGAATATTCACTATACCTGCTGTGTAATAAATGTAACTTTTTAAATTTAGTGTCACTATTTAACTGAACCATTGTTTTCCTTAAACATTTGAGGATAACCGTTTCTAGTGCTATATGATGATATATAAGTAAATACATAAAGTCTAACTATTTACTATCTTGCAATCTGCTTGCTGTATTCAATAAGTAACCGCCCTGAATTGAGGTACGAACCTCCTTGGTATCCCCCTGTTGCTGGTATCTACATAATTTGTAGTTTTATATTGCTGAGCTTGCGCCCTCTATGGACCGAAGAAGCAGTGAAAGCCTCTTAGATTATCTATATAAGTCATAATTTATGAAACTTTATCCAACCCAAATAAACTACATAAAATATAATAATATATAGGGACAATGTCACACAGATCATCCTAGCCCCAAACTAAGCAAAGCTTGTACTATGGGTACCAGGCGACGATATACATACTTATATAGATAGATAAATACTTAAATACATAGAAAACATATATGACTCAGAAACAAATATTCGTGCTCATCACACACATATTTGTACTTACCGGGATTCGAACCCAGGATCACCAGCTTCGTAGGCAAGAGCACTACCAACTAGGCTACGGTGACCGTCAAATAATAAAACTGTTGCAATAAAACACTTCAGTTTAACATGTTGCAACTGAGTTTCTGCGATTTTAACCCTTATATATATTATTTTTACTTTCATCTCGAATTGTAAAGAATATTCCAGAATATTCTTTACGATTCGTGATAGCTCACTCAATTCTCCTGCAATCAAACGTCGCTGTGTGCTAGAATTGTGGTTCTACACATTGCTAAGAAAGCGCGTTAGTATTTATTTTGGTACTGGCATTTGCGATAGTACTAGTACGTACTTTGTACTAGACAAAAGGTCCTGAAGGGTCGAAGAGCTGTACGCAAGTACATCCCAACTAAGATAAGATAAGTAGTACGTACGGCCGAACCCTCTTTTCTCTGTTACTTGAAGGTGTGTGTACACTGTAACAGTATCCTTGCTAGAAATACGTTTTATTCTGTTTCTTTCGTTATAAGACCGCATTGCGAAATCTGTTCAAAATATTCATGTAGGCTTATGCCATCGTCAAAAAGTGATCTTCTGTATTATTTTATATGGATAATTGTTGTTACAGGGAAATTACTCTGCTGCAAACGCCACGTTGCCATACAACTTCTTAATATCGTCAAATGGCGAGGTATATGAGGCCCTCGGATGGCAGAGATCTTCACCCCTATTGACGACACCCTCGTCTGGATTACTGTTAGGTTTTATAGGTAAAGTACCTACATAAAACTTAATTCCGATTTCGAGTAATATCTATACGCGCCATAAAACTTTTATTAATATTAATAGTGAATTGCAATGTTCTAGCGGTGTAACCGCTACTTATCGCAAACACTATATCACTTATATAATACTTATATCGTGATATGTCATTGCACTCGGAGGAGTCCATTCCACCCCGATGCAAGCGTCACTTAGTTCCATTACGTATGAATTTATTATTATATTTTAATGAATACTTAATTTAGTCATATAATCGAATGCTTCATGTTCATAAAGTTTGATTAGCTTCTTGGGCTAGTGGTTAGTGAACCTAATCGCTAAGGTGGAGTTTGTGGTTTCGATCCCCACCCAAATCATGTTGCGATGAGCACGGATATTTGTTCTGTATCTGGATGTCATTTATCTATACATATAATAAAATCGTAGGAAAGTCAAAACTGTACATTGAATATTTTTTATTAAGGATACTTGGGGCGTGATCTACAATCAATATCAAAGCCAAAAATATAGTTTTTAGAATTTTTGTCTGTTTATCTGTTTGTCTGTATGTATGTCCGGGCTAAGCTCAAAAAGTACTGCATGGATTTACTTCAAATTTTGCATGAATATTACAAAGACGACGGGTCAACATATAGGCTACATGTTATCACGCTATTACGTACGGAGGAGGAGCTGTGATAATTAATAAAGTTTAACGCGGGTAAAACTGCGGGGCACAGCCAGTCTATAATATGTATCTGTTTACAAGTATGTATTATATATAAGTTTGTTGTATCAGTTGTCTGGTTGCCATAGTACAGGCTATGAGCAATTTGGGTGTCTTAGTAGTTTTAGACTATAGATTATCCGCCAGCCAAAGTTTATTCTGTGTAAAATTGACAGCAAAACCTACCGTGTAATGAAAGTCTTACATCAGTCGCGTACTCAGTTCGCAAACTCTAGGTCACTAACACAATTTAGTAAATATATTTTGAACTTGGTTAAATAACATTTAGAATTTCACTTGGTACTACTACACTACATATTTAGGTATGTATATCAAACTTTCTTAAATCTTCTATAGTTTGTTCGTTTAAAAAAGAATAAGCAAATGATATTTTTTATATAATTCAGAGTTTGATACTTGTTTAGGTAACAGCGTATTTATGTGATTTTGGCAAATATCGTATTTCACGAATCACGATGAACTTGAAACTGAGTGAAATCGAATCGCTGATGCACTGCGTACGTGATGAGTAGTGTTTGCTACAAGCAGCGTGTACGCGTGAACTTACTTAAAATTTCCAGGTTTCTACTAGTTTCGATTAGTTTTAGTAATTGGGGTAGAAAGCTTAGTCTTATCCTTATTTAGTGTTTTTGTTTTATTTTGTGTGTAATGCTGATATAATATTTTAAAGACTAAGACTTACCAGCAGCTTCAGCTATTTTATTTTAATTCCATTTCTTTGATTGTGAACATTCATTATGCAATCTGCATTTCTGAAATGTTTTTTTATAATAGAAAACGATAGATTATCAAAAAATATGAATGTTGAAATGATATTGAAGTACTAAAATTCAAACTTTCAACATCCAAGTGTAATCTCAAGGATTCTCGATTTAGTAGATAAATAATGTTAAGAGGGTCATTCAATGGTAAGTTTTAAAGGGAGGTAGGTCACAGCGTCCATTCTCTCGAAAAGCAGCCCGACTGGCGAAGTACCTCCACCTTACTGAAGACATTCCTTGATAATAACATTAATAATTTTAATGTTGTGTTTCTGCGTGTGAGTAAGGTCGCCAGAGCTCATCGGGGTGGGGGGACGGGTCAGCAACACTTGTTTGCTGACTCTTAAAGGCCGGCACCGCACCAGCGACTCCTTTGGTGTTGCGAGTGTCCATGGGCAGCGGTGATCACTTACCACCTGGTGACCCACTTGCTCGCTTGTCGCCCTCTGATATAAAAAAAAGTTTGACAAAAAAAATGTATCTGCAAGTATATTTTTCAATAAGGTATACCCGTACTTTTCCTAGCGTCATTTTTTCCATAGTACTTGTGTTTTTTGGCTGTCTGAACAGGTTCTACTGAATAACCAGTTACAAGAGAGATGGAGGCACAAACCTTTCGTAGCGTATGAAGCTTTTTTGCTCAGTCGTGGTTGACTCTACCTCTATCCCTCTGATGACATTGTTTACTCGCATAACACAATATTATGATATTACTAGACGTGTCCCGCGGTTTTACCCGCGTTAACATTTATAAATTTAGCCTATGTGTTATTCGGATGTATAAGCTATATTACTACAAAGTTTCATCAAAATTCGTTGGGTAGTTTTGCGTGAAAGAGCAACAAACATCCATACGCCCAAACTTTCGCATTAATAATATTAATAGGATTAATAAAACTGCATTGTATGCAAGGTAATTGTTGTTAGCTGTGTGGTGATAGCGGCGTATCCCAGAATATCATCACCCATGTCATCCCGTAAGAGGGCGTAGAAGTCGACCCGAGGGAATATCTACCGCTACAGGCAGCACTGACCATCTGAGTACAATGATCATCATACTGCGATCGTCATCCCGTCTGCCAAGTGCTGCTGAACAAAAGGCCTCCCCAGAAAATCATCTTGGGGGGAGGTTTTTGTCCAGAAGTGGACGTTGTACAGCTGTTATGATGATGATGCAATATAAAGATACAGCTTAACTAGTTAAGCTGTTAAGAAATCAATACTAGGGTCGATGGTTTTTATAATCTTTATAAATTTTAACTGAGCCTTTTCAACTTCCAGGTAATTTCACACAAGTGGAACCAACGTCATCACAACTAGAAGGTGCGAAACACTTTTTCGATGAATCTGTTAGCCAGCGAGTTTTACATCCATCGTACACTATCACTTGCAACAAAACAGAAGGGACGGCCAACTACCTATACCAAAGTCTAAAGAAATTCCCTAATAGCGAACTATCTAGTAATAATTAATTAAATATTTATTTATATCGAAAACTCAATGCCCTGATCTCGTAATTGACCGGGCCTCGTATAATTAAGGGTATAAAACAACCAAATTTAAAGCTATCGTACTCTCAAAATTAGGAAAGCTTAGTATATTCGGATTATTCGTGGGCGGAAGCGACCCAAATATGGTGTACAGGGTTAATAACTGCCTTAATCGCTTCAAAATCTTTAGTAAATCACAATAATTATGATTATAGACATTTTTATTAAAATGCGTTTCGTTGTAAAATGCTTAGTTGGTTGCAATGTTGCTAACGCGCACAAACTTTGGCTTTATGATCTAATAACAAATAAAACGAATTGGGACCTTGATTATTAATTATAATACAATGCATAATAATTATTGATAAAATGAAACTAAATAAAAATAAATAACTATAATCTGGGATCTGTTGTAAGAATTATTAATTAAAATTAACACACCTACATATAAATTAAGCAACCCCTCGAAGACGAATAAACTTTACGTTTAAAGTAAATATTTTTGTGGTCTAGTTTGTAGTTTACAAGAAAACTAACCTTTAAACTACTGTAAGTAATGTAAAAACAACCACTACTACTTCATCACATCATCATATCAGCCGGAAGGTGTCCACTGCTGGACAAAGGCTAAAGATATTACTACTAGTGCCAATCTTGCGCTACTATTACTTACAAAGTTGATAATATAGATACATAGTATAGTTTATTTTCCTGATTTAGGTTTAAGAGAATCGGGCATATCAATAGGCAAGCTTTCGCCGTACATTTATATATATAGCACTGTGTCTAGTAAACGACGAAATGTATGTTAGTTACAGTGTTTCACTTTTAATAAATACGTAAAGTGAATCGCGCAATTTTAATTTAATATAGAAATTTTCCTTTTTCTAACATAATTTTCATTTATATTACAATTCTTTAGTTTCGTCTCTCCCATTCCGTCACAGTTCAGTTGGCGGATTTGAATTGAAACAAAAATAGGGCTACCTGACCTGACCTCTAATCGGTCGTGTCGCTAGTCGTCCCATCGGATCATGACAGTAAACCCACTTCGATTTTCTATAAAATCGATCATATATACTGGCCGTTTAGCCTTTTATCTATATATATATAAATCAATAGGATTTATCTTATTTTCGTCTTGAAATGTTCGTGGAGGTCTAGGGAAGGTTTAAAAGGAGAGAAAAATTCCAATAATTGCCGCGAAAGCCCTAAAACAGCCCTTTTCTTTTTCCCATATAAACGTTTTCTAAAACAAAAGTTAAGGTCTTTTATTTATTGATTGAGGCAGTACGAAGTCTGCCGGGTCAGCTAGTTCTGAAATAAATATAAAATGAGATGCTGTGACGGTGATTAATGCAATAACAAGCGTCGTTTTATAGGTGGTGAAAGGTTCTTGTAGTTTACTTCCTCGGTGATACTTACAGTTTTTCCAGTACATTAACTAGCACCGCCCCTAGCGGAAACTTCATCATTTAAGTTTCATCGAGGGAGTTACTATACGGAGTCGTGGTAGAGGTACAGATGTAAACCAAGTTGAACGTTTTAGATGAATCCAGTCCGAACTATTTACTTTAGATATTCATCAAAACTGAAACAACATAAATAAAGGCTGACGGGGCCATTTTAATTTGTTAATTTTAATTTTGTATTTATTTCTTTCGATTATTGTTACATAAATCACACACAGAACGATAAATGTAAATGAGACTATATTGTAGTTAGCTCTGCCTACCCTTTTAGGAGTTAGCGGGATACTAAGTTGTGTTACGTGTAATTAAGTGTTGAGGTTACTATGATAGCAGGTACGACAGTTAAAGTGCATTTTGAGACTAATACTAGCATGTTACTTATGGTTTAAATATAATGTGTGTATTTGCAAATGTTGTAATTAGTACAAAAAAAAATATAACTAGTGAAGAAAAATAATATAACTAGAATGTCATGCGCTAGCTCGGTTTACTAAGTTTATAGTTTTATTTTGCTCGCTTGTTTCACCCCTCGAACACCTCTATTGGCAAGTGAACCATCGAAAGCTTAATTGAACTGTAAACGACATGTTAACAAATATGATCTCTCATTGATTTGCATTGTCTCCTTATATCACTTCGCATATGCTGCGTTACTTTTTAGAGTTCCATACCCAAAGGATAAAGCGGGACCCTATTACTAAGACTTCGCTCTCTGTCTGTCTGTCCGTCTGTCACCAGGCTGTACCTCATGAACCGTGATAGTTAGACAATTGAAATTTTCACAGATGATGTATTTCTGTTGCCGCTATAACAACAACAGAAAAACAAAATAAAATAAATAATTGTCGTATGTGAGCCATACAACAAACGTGCTTTTTTTGCTCGTTTTTATAGATAATGGTACGGAACCCTTCGTGCGCGAGTCCGACTCGCACTTGGCCGGTTTTTTAGTGTCGTATTTTGATAAACAATAGTTAGTCAAATATCTTAACTCATAACGTCACAGCTGCTATCATTTATTCCCTCTGAACTCTTGTAGTATAATATAGTTTTAAATTTAGACTCCTAGTCATGGTTATTGCAATATTTTACGGCTGTAAGCTTATATATTTAACGTTAATAATATATGTTTGTGATATATACGTATTGTGTTATTAAATGTCGGTGTTCTCCAAAAAATTGCAAAAATATCAAATAATTTTATCCTATAGTCAATGTGAAAGCAAGTCGTTACAAATTTCATAATTGAGTTGGGTTGTTTTTTTGGAACGACAGGGGCCAGACTAGGGAATTAAATCCAAGACATGCATTTGGACATAAACGACACCCAGTCGTTGATCAACTATGTAAGGGCCACGCAAATAGTAGAGACGCACGCATTGGACGCGAAACAAGGCAGTCAAGAGGTCGTAGCCAGGCGATTAATTTAACCAATGAAAATAATTCACAGAAGTATTGCATATTCTAAATAAAAATGACTGTCACAAGAAAATAGTGCTTGTCTCAATTATGATATTTTTTAGTATAAAGATCTAAACATAACACGACTAATGACACTGTATTTCACTTCGACAATAGGAATAACAATAAGTGGCATTTTTAAAGGATATATGTATGAAATAAAGTAGGACTCCCAAACCATTATAACCCATGCTAAGCAGGAACTTCCGTAGGAACTTTAAAACTTTGGCATTCCAAAAAAATGGTGTTTTAAAAACTATTAAAATATGTAAAATTACAGATATACAAGTTGTAAATAATAATAAAAGTGTTATAAATAATGGAGTATTTTTAAGGAATGCAATCTACCCAAAATAATGAATAAATAAAAATATAATGAAAAGTAAAAGAATGTGAAAAGTTGATATTTTTTTTGATTCTATTTTTCTACCCGTTGTTAAGTTTCATAGACAAATTGAAGAATTTTCTGTATATATCGTTTGCAATCGTCATTAATCCCTATTAGTTTTATGTACATAATATTTAGAGTCTGACGAGTCTCTGTTAATTTTATATATATAATGTTGGACTCTGACGAGTGTCTATTAATTGTATATATTTTGTGTTTGGGCTCTGACGAGTACCATATATATCCACACATAGTAGTTACTCGTCAGAGCTCAAACACAAAATACTCGGCAAGTGTGGGCTTGTCGTGTGTATCTTTATAAAAAGCTTGTGGTTACCAAATAGTTCAGTTAAATAAATGCAGTTAAGTTAAAGTACGCACATCTTTGTAATTTAAATTAATGATTGGGTAATAAGACGGTCGAAGTTCTTTTTATTTATATCAAAGGCAAAACACGCACTATGGATATTAATGAATTAGCGTGGTAGGTAGATCCGCAAGTCGTGGGTTAGATTCTCACCCAGGGGCTCTACCGGCTAAGTCGCCGAACATCGTTTTC
This sequence comes from Pseudoips prasinana, assembly GCA_951640165.1. NCBI lineage: Eukaryota > Metazoa > Arthropoda > Insecta > Lepidoptera > Nolidae > Pseudoips > Pseudoips prasinana. Next base: position 19,024,745 of record OX621234.1, on the reverse strand, counting down.
GTGAATGGCGTTCTAATAAATAAAGGTTAAAATGACTTAATCAATCGTTAAATTGGCTTCCATGACCACATGTGACGTCATAAATGGTCCGGAATCTATTTTCAACCTTGAAGCCGATTTAACGATTGATTAAGTCATGTTGAACCTTTATTTATTTGAACACTATTCACGAAAATGATGTACGGCGACTTTCCCGGTAGAGCCCCAGGTCAGATATTTGTGTGCATGAACATGTCTGCTTGTCCTGAGTCTGGGTGTAATTATCTGAATAAGTATGTATTTACATAAAGAAAAATGGTAAATGTAGTAAGTTAGTTATCTGGTTTCCATAGTACAAGTTCTGCTTAGTTTGGAATCAGATGGCTGTGTGTGAATAATGTCCCAGAATATTATTATTAATTTACAAACATGCAATTCATGACACACAAATAGTTGTCCTATAACGGGGAACGAAGCGGAAATGAGGGCGCCGTGATAGTTCTGGGCTACACGTACAAAGTTGAGCGTAATTTAAATCGCTAGATATATGGTTGTTAGTATGTATATGTTTGTTAGAAAAAGTAGTGTTTATCGATTAATTACTATACAATTTCATTTTAATATATATTTATTAAGGAAAATTATATTTTACAATGTTAATTCGATGGAACGGTAGATTATAATTATTAATAATATTCAGATGTATGATAATAATTAAATACTCAATGTCTTGTACCTACATACTTGCATGAAAATTACTCCATCAATAATCTTGTAAACTTAATAAATTTATTTATATTTTAAATAAAGCGTTTTTATTTAATTTTGCAATCCATATAAATCGGATATAAGACCGGTATTAAAAAGTGTAAGTGTAATCTGATAACTCGGCTACTGAGTATAATGTTGATAAATAACAAATCTTTGTTTTTATAATATGAACATTCTGTTATATGTGGGGGCCACGGTTAATCGTGTGGTCTGTACTGTACCTATTGTTTATGGAGAGGTAGAGTGAATCGCTCAATACATAAATTTGCGATAGTTTTGTTTTAATCATTATTCTCGCCTAATAATAGTTTACTACCGCGTCGCCTACCGCAAGCAGAATCATATATATTCCTATACGCATGTGCTGCCGTTAGTAAGGTCGCGTGTGTTACGGGGGTGCTAGTGGCTTTAAAAATTATTATTATATATTAGATATTGCTACATTTCAACCTTTTTAAAGCGGGGGAATGCCTACGCATGGCACCCCCAAAAAGTGTTTGCGGACTTGCACCTACTAAACCTAACCTGGCATGGAGTTGTATTGACCCCTGTTAGGGGAAGTCCAGGCAACGCGGGTATGCTGCTCCGGTGCTCCCCTTTTGCGCCATGCCCCAGGTTGTTGGGACACGTAACCTGGGTGAGTTTTGGTATGTCCTCCCAGATTGCTGACTCCTGCCAGTCAGGCACAGCGACAGACACAAAAAAGATTTGCTTGCAAGTAGCGGCAGTAGAGGACACATCCCTTACTGTCACCGCAGCCCCGAGGGGGAGTTGGGTTACTGGATACCGCCTCCGACCCCGACACGACGCCTCCTCCGTCGGGCTATATTTCAACCTATTGTTTTAATTAAATGCACCACGCGTCACCGGAACACGATTCATCTTTATACAATGTATATAGAGTTCATATGCACTGGCACAGTTCGAGTGTATTATTGTCCTTGGAGAGTGCAGAGTGGATCATCACTTGGACCAGTGTGACTATGCCGCCTATATCTAATCCCGCCGAGTCTCTCTACAGCATTAGACTAATCCCTATGTTCGCAAAGCTTTTGGTTTTTCTGTGATTTGATTAGTCGACCGCTATAGAGAGACATAAGTCTTTGTCACAATGCCCTACGCTAATATAGGTCCAATTCGAGGAGCAGATGGCGCTTAAAGTTTTAGATAAGTAGTTTTTCACACTCGAAACTTGTTGTTCAAAAGTAACAATTATCTACAAGAAATTTAATTTCATTACCATTGAATCTTGTTCATCTTCCTGTTTATTGCATAGTATCTAAGTCGCTTTCCGCGTATGATTGTATATTATTTAAGTCGATTTCTGCGTATGTCTGTAGATTTCCTAGCCCTTCTTAAACCTCTCAACGGATTTAAATACTGATTTCACTATCATTAGGTATGTATTATGTACCTATCTAAGTAGAAAAAACAACAACAATATTTTGCAATCGAGTCGCCAAAGCTTAAAATGTACAATCCTTAATCGTAAGACAAGATATAACCAGCGTAGCATTAACATTGAACTATTTTAAAAATGATGCACCTAGTAAAAAATAGATCTTCGAAATCCGAAAGATAGATCCCCGTTGGCATATATCTACCTTTTACGATTAACTCAGAGTAAAAATTTCTTTCCTTCTTTAATTCGCCTGCGGATATAACATTTCTGATTCGATTTCGCAGGGAAAGTCTAAGGATAGCCCTCTCAATTACTCTTTGGGTCACCCTGAGCCGTCTCATACCGCCCATAGTTAGCGACCACGTGTTTGTTCCGTAACTTATGTCATTCGACTAACTCAGAGTAAAAATTTCTTTCGCCTTCTTTAATTTGCCTGCGGATCATAACATTTCTGATTCGATTTCGCAGGGAAAGTCTAAGGATAGCGCTCTCGATTACTCTTTGGGTCACCCTGAGCCGTCTCATACGGCCCATAGTTAGCGACCACGTGTTTGTTCCGTAACTAATGTCATTCGATTAAATCAGAGTAAAAATTTATTTCGTTAAAACTTTGTTACATGCGACTTTATTTATTTTTAATTAGTATTAATAGTTATCCAAATAAATGTTAGTACCCTTGGGTATTCAAATTCAATGTAGATGTAGTGTGTAGATTAGCTCGGCCTACACACAACCACGACCCCGTCACTTAGGTAGTTTTATACGTAGCCCTTTCGCGTGTCACAGCCAAGCAAAATTTCTCCGTATTGTGTAACAGAAAGTTATGGGATTAGTCCCTCCCTCTTACTACAATTCCTGTAAGCCAGGTTCAATAGAGACACATAGCATGATGATGATACATAGCACTGAGACTTGGGCATGTCCCAGGGAATCGCTGAGACTCTCTTAGACAACTACAACGAATTCAAGCAGTTAAGATGCTATGAAGAGTTGGAAAAGGTGGTCCACTTCACTCCAGATCAATGCAGGATAAAGACTGATATAACGAGGCTAAAGCCTCATAAAACGAGTAAATTGCAACAAGAGAATCCGGCTGAAAAGCAGACAGGATACATTTTAAGGGCTCTATTAAGTTAGCTGTTATATAGCTTTACTACAAGATCTGTAGGTATAAGCTACTCGATTTTGGTTGCAATCTGTTAAACATAATAGCAATATTCGCATAATATTATTTATTAATTAGGCACACTGAGGTGACCATCACAGAACAGAACCGAATATTAATTAATTTCATTATTTTTTCATTTCCTTTTATATCTTATTAACCAATGATTAATTAAGTCTAATGTAAAATTATGTGCGTGAAACGGATTGTGTAGTAATGGCGGCGAATAACTTAATATCACCCCATCTCATGCCAAGGGCGGCGTAGAAGTCGACCCGAGGAAATATCTACCAGAGGACGCCAGCTTACCTACTTCTGACTACTACGACCATCTTACTGCGAACGTCAACCCGTCTGCTAAGCATGGCGATTATGGCATTTTCCCCGAGATGATTCTTGGGAGAGCTTATTGGAGGATTCTTGGCAGTGGACTTCTTTCAGTTGTAACGATGAATATGAAATAATTTCTATGTATATATGATCTATAAATTATTGTCATGCTTTCTTATCCTCTATAGTCAATTAAACTGGAAAACTATGTTGCGGCATGGTCTCGGTAACGTTACTGAGATGATCACGGGCTGCGGTTGGTTAAATTATATAATACAAAATGATAACAGTATTGTTATGCGTATAAAGGAAATGTTTCGGTTATTGTAATCTACCTTAGAGCGCACAGTGGCCTGAGATTATGAACCTACTTCTAATGGGAGGGCTATATTTTGTTTATTGCGACTTTAATTTTATGTTATACTATGTACTTAGTTAGCGAAACATTATAATGGAATACATAAAAATGCAATTACATACTGAGTGACGGACTAAATTAATAAATGTTTACGTACGATCAATACTATAAAAAAAACAGCAATATGCGCATACGTTCGACACTTCTTATCACTAGATGACGTTAGTGCTGAATTAGAACGCGATATGGTTTCGTTTACACTGCCACCAACGATATGACAGTTTTATAATTTTATGTGAGATATCAATATACTAATGGTTCAATATTTGAAGTGGTTTTATAACATGTTCAATCCTTATAGAATAACTGAGGTCAAGTGAGGTAAGCTGATCACTTTAATAGCAGCTTTCTAAACATTGGTCCTTCGAGCCGAATTATAAAAAGACTCCAATCTTTCTAACAATCTTGCCTCGTTTCAATATATTCACAAGTTAACGTTTCCTCCGGGCTTTTTTTAAAGTTAATGTAGTTCCTTTGGATGACCTTTTAATGTTCTTTGAAAACAAGAAGTAATTGAACGAATTATTTAGTCATTTTTAACCTTCATCTATTTGAACACCGATAACGATCACGAAGACCGTCGAATTGGACGGTCGCCCCCCTGGATATAATAAACACTTAGCCTGTACAGCATACTGTACCTTTAATTATTTCTCTTGGTTACGAAGTTTTTAAAAATAGCTGCCGTTGGACCTTTCCGCAGATAAATGTACTTATACGACCACCGTAAATTAGTTGAATCGTTGCCATACGGATATTAGCATAACTACAAAGCGGTATACTTACTATTGTTTAGTGCTTCTAGTGAAAACTGAACAAATAAATCGAAAGGAATTTTCGGCGAAGTGGAACCAAATCCTTACCTATGCTAAGAGCAGAGTTGAGAGCCATTAAGTTTCTAAAATGATGTTGGGGATAATGTAATTCTTCATATCAGCCGAAAGGCGCCCACTACTGATGATAAACAAAATATCCAAATATCTCTTCAACTGCTGGTCTTGCGCTACCTACTTCCAGCGGCTTCCTGCTACCCTCACAAGGTCATGGGACCTTACTGCCACTGCCACTTCAATTTGACAATTCTTCGGGTCATGTCGGTTACTTTGATTCGCCTGCGGATCATAACATTTCTGATTCAATTTCGCAGGGAAAGTCTAAGGATAGCCCTCTCAATTACTCTTTGGGTCACCCTGAGCCGTCTCATACGGCCCATAGTTAGCGACCACGTGTTTGTTCCGTAACTAATGTCATTCAATATCTAATATATAAAATTCTCGTGTCACAGTTTTCGTTGCCATACTCCTCCGAAACGGCTTAACCGATTTTGATGAAATTTTTTGTGCTTATCCGGTATCTATTAGAATCGGCCAACATCTATTTTTCATCCCCCTAAATGTTAGGGGTAGTCCACCCCTAAATTTTTGACATTTCGGAATGTGTACTGTGTCACTTACTCTGGGCTACTGTGTTTAAAGCAGACTCCTTGGTCTACTTTCAACGTAGCCTCGTTAGGCATTCATTTACATCATTATTGCGTTACAAAAGATGACAAGTATGTCTATTCTCATTTTCACAATCACCGGCAGCATAATAAACTCCGATTGTTAGCCGATCGAGTTGTCGCTTAAACTTTTCTATTTTTAATATTCCAGTAGAAGCCTGTGTCTAGATGCGGCATTGTAACTTCGAACTAAGTGGACCATTTTAATACGGTTTCAACAAAGATTGCTGACAGGACCAATATACTTTTTAGCACTTTCCTCTTAAATGTGGGAAGTGTTTTTGTTCTCCCATTTTCAATATAACCTTCCTTATCTACAGCGATGTAAATTAATATCTATTTTATACATATTATATATACAGGGTTACTTGTAAAACACCAACAGGCGTAAAACAGAAACAACAACTTATATTCTACAACTTTTGATATTTGTTAGATATTATTCACGTATAAAAATACAAAATTTAAGTTCCCGCTTGAATGTTTACAACTTTACGCAAAAAGGTTTCCAAATGTGCCTACACTTAAATGACCTACTCCAAAATTATGTTACTAGATAAATTCACAAATGCCTACACCGCAATTAACTAGATACATTTCACGGCTAGGTATAGGGAAATTTAGAAACCTTGCATATTGGTTGCAGTACAACAAGCAGTGTAGGGAAATTGAAATATCTGGCGAATATTATTAAATTTCATTAATTTTTAAAGGTACATACTTTGAACTTTAGTAATGTTATGGCCGCTTACAAGTTTTTACGTACATATAATATGTATTTAATAATTCATGATTGATGGAACAAAACCTTCCTAAAAACCTATCCTCTCATGAATCCAAATTCAACCCCAAAGTAGGTGCCCTCTGGCGCGGATTACTTATTTTGTAGTTACTATTTTCTTAGATGACTCGAGCCTCAGTCGCCTCTATTATCAGTTGAAGCCGTGAAACCTGCCTAGACTAATTGTAAAAGTAACTTTGAATTTATCTACGGCCACTGCACAATCCCATAAAGCGTGACCATATGTGCCAAACAATTTGAACTTTTATGATGATGCCACACCACAGAATATAGATAAGCCACACCATCATTAATTGATCTGATATGCAATTGACTGTTATTAAGTATATAACATGTTGTTATAATATATTGTTATGTTGAGATGGATTTTAATAAATTACATATATATTTTTTGTAATGTTTTATTATGATTACAAACCAGTGTTTACTTATATGACAAATCTTTATACAAAAGAGACGACATAATATATCTAGTTTAATCTTATAGAGCTTTATATAAAGGCGGGATTAAGAATAAGGATAAAGGAAAAATCTGACTCATAAAACAAAAATCGCTTGATACTCACTCTGGCTAACATAGCCAGAGAAATTATCAAGAATATATATCGTATTCATTGCAGATTTTCTTTTATTGTCGTTTTAGCGTAGAGTTTTATTTCATAGTACTTTATAATTAACTTTATCAATGATATATGAAACAAATCTATCAGAAACTATCAGAATAACGGAAAGTTAATGATAAAAGACCTTCCTCTTTGAAGTCGGAAAAAAATATATAATACCAAGTTCTTTAATAATTTAAGGTAAAACTGAGATATGCAATATATTCTTAATAGGCTATTTTATACTGTTTAAGCAAGATAGTGCAATTTGTTTTCGTTCGTTAGGTAGGACTTATAAATATTATTAAATTATTATTGAATATATTTATAAATTTAATCGAGGAGTTAAAAATGTTTACTACTGTATATTCCTCTGCTGTGTAAAGTGAATCTCATGTGATTACGTCGTTACGTCAAGGATCAGTTTTATACATTAGGTATAGAACACCCTACGCTTCTATGTATAATAGATACACTGTAAACATGGGATAACCTTGCTTAGATCGCCTTTTGTAATAATATTGAACACAAGATGATTATGACTCCTCATTTCTATACTTCGTGCAAACGCATAGAAATACATACATAAAAAACTGGACTTGTAATACAAAATGACCACAATATTTCTGTACATTATTCGGACTTGGATTGTTTTTCCCACGGAAATATACGGATACTTAATACTGTATCAATAAAACTTATCAACCCTAGACTTAGTTATATAATCATTATGTACAGAACAGTTAAAAACATTATATACTATATAGCCAAGTCAGTACCCACCACATAACATACTTTTAGTCCGATACAAGACTATATTATATGGAATTACTAAATATAAATGACACAGGACTGGTAAAAATGCCGCTGTGTTCTACAATTTTATCTGTGGTCATGGACCTCATTCGTACTAAGAGCAATCTATCATCAATTCCTCCGGACCTAAAAATATTTAGGCGAGTTGTGTGAATTTTATACAAAAATATAGTAATAGCTCTTATATACATACATTTCAATCTAAACACATAAGATAAGAGCACACAATTTTTTCGCACATAACGTGGGCGCCATGATCTATTTTGCGAACTAAATCGCAGAAATTTCTTTAAGAATTCAAGTTTATTTTACGTTATACATATTCTGATTTAGATCCTGAACAACCTACTGTGGAAGTTCGTGTTATTTTAATAATTATTTGTGCGAGGTTCTATTCGCATTTTGGTCCTTTAATCATGGTACAACAAGATGTATGATTAAAACATTGCCTTTATCTTAAGTATTAGAACAAACATCGCAAATAGAGTCTCAAATCTAACGCTAAGTTACGAACTAGTTACAAAAATCAGTACATATAAGTAGACATATAAGTATATGTAAAATAGCTTCAGCAGCTCTCGATAGACACACTTGTTTCCACTAAACCCCTTTGTGCAAAATATTGTCCTGTGAAACTGAAAACGTAATGTAAGCAAACAATAGTCCAGCTTAAGGGTGTACACTGTACAGCATAACAAAAACTGTTACGAGAGGTTCTACTAATAGCCAGTTTTCCCCAACGGTCTGTTCTCGGTCTCGGACAACGAACGTCTATACATTTTTATGTGATATGTCTCACTTATGTTCACACTGGCCCCTGTTTCATTTACGCACCAAAAAGTTACATGAATATTATTTTTAATAAGCATAATATATTGAACCACTGGTATTAGTTTTCGTTACGCTGTCCCTTACTTTGTCTTTAGATAAACCTTTTCTAATCAACTGGCTATAGTTTAAAGCTCGAATTATCTGAAGGACGACATAGCGATGGTCAAAATGTCAAAGAGCTTAAAGGGCAATTCTTAAAGGATATCTATCTAACAATAAAATAATTGTAAAAGCAGGATATGCTCTTGAAGCTCTCTTACATTTTAACCATCATCGTTTCTAATAACGGGGCATAAGTTTAATATCTACTTATTTGAATATATACTCGTATATACATACATATCATACACACTAGTCAATCTCTAATTTTCTGAAACTCCCTTGTACGTCGACTTCACCATTAAACGTATGGACCTTATTATTTCTCGATGTGATAATGCCTCTGATGCTGAGTATTTCCATGTCGTCGAGTCCAAGCAGCCTTTTCTTGTGGTCACTGAGCAAGGAGGACGTGTACTTGATCATATCCTCCATTTTCAAGGTACCCCCGTAAGTTGTTGGGATACAGTCTCTGTTGATGTGTTGGTGGAGCTGTTTTAGATTTGTGTGAATCTGTTAATAAAGGAGTAACATATTATTTTAATAAGGAATTTAAAGTGTTGTGTACTTGTAATTAGTGAAGCATATCCAGAATCTTTATGAGTGGACAAGGGCATGTTTAACTGGTTGGATGATACTGCGCAAATTAACAAGCTTATTTGCTTATTATAAGTTTATATAACGTACCAACCAACCATACTCAATGCAAAACCGCTACTATAATTCTTCCGCGTGGTAGTTGCAATCTGATATCGAAGATGCTAAACGAAATTACCAAGATTATATTTTTTGGAACCTGATTAGCTGACTGTTTCTGATTCACTGACTGATAGATCAATGTTAATTTAATCATTTTAGGTTGAATATTTAAAAATACGATGAAACATGTGACCAATAAAATCTTTCAAAGAATATGACCAAGAATAGATGCTTTGCGATATAACTTTGCAACCTCTTTTCACAACCTTAGGAGTTTAATTTTCAAATAAACTTTCTTAGCACACCTATATTTGTGTCTTTTTTATTATTGTGTTGTGTCTTTTTTATTATTGTGTTGTGTCTTTTTTATTATTGTGTGTCTTTTTCATGGTTCAACGCACAGCGGTTTCAGCTGTGCGTAGATCGATCAGTCAGTCAGTTTCTGCTTTTATATATAGAGATTTCATAATAATAAAAATCAAACATAAATTAACTTATATAAGTACTTTCTTCTAAAAATATTTATGACTTACTTTAAGTCTTTCAGCCATCTTAGGTGTAACTCGACTTATAGCAAAGTCTACGATGTATTTGAGAGCACTCGGCACATTAACACAGTGGAACTCTTTGTGTCGCATCGGTAGTGATTGCTGTAACAAATTAGTCATATTATTCCATGGAAATAATAATAATAATTGGCAAAGTTAGAATAAGAGGCAGGAGGCAGTTATTAAAAATTCACTGACGACGTGTAGCCGGTTTGCAATCCATGTTTATTTCTTTTGGATTGTCGACGATTGTCTTGTATTATTGTGTAAACAATACAGGGATCTTGCAATTTATCTCCTCGCTAATATCTGGGTGTCGGGTTGGGTATTAGGTGCCCACAAAGGTAAACGTAAAATCAGGAAATAGAAACAACTCCCTGTGGAGCCAGCTTCATGTTGCATCAGTTTCATCGTTAAAGTGACTTAATTAGAGAGTCTGTTACAAAGCTACAATTCTGTATTTTTTTCAATTCCCAAATAGCCGCACTTTCTAGTGCTAAGAAACACACTTTGTTATTCTTAACAAAGTGTGTTTCTTAGAGATTTAATAAACGAAGTAATCATAACGTTTTCTACAAATTTTAAATACTTGTATGATGCGATAAAAGTCTTCCTTTATCTATAAAGACCACTCATATCGATAAAAGTTGCTTATAAAACCATACCATTAATAAATTTTAAAAGAATTCTTAAGATTCTACCTACTTCGGTAGACGTCACATTACAAACATTTACTTGAATGACATGAGCCCAATGTAAGAATGACTCAACCCGACCAAGACTAAGAGACATTATTTCTTGTTCACGTCTTACTATTAGAGCATGTACCTATAGGTATGTATTAGCAGTACTACTTCTGCAGTGTAGTGACGGCGCGGAATGATCACCTCCTTATCTCATAACGTGGCGTTGTAGAAAAGATCTCGACGGAACATCTGCCAGAGAAGTTTATCTGAGTACTATGACCATTATACTGCCAAAATTAACATAAGTAAGCGTGGCAATTATGGCATATCGCCCGGAAATCTTGCGGGGGGCTTATGTTGAATAGTGGACGTCTTTCGGCTGCTATTAATGAATCAAAATGATGAATGATTTATATCTAAATACTAGCTAGCTGTGCCTCGCGGTTTAGCCGCCTTAAATTTTATAAATTATCATAGCTCCTCCCCCGGAGGTGATAGCGTGAAAATTACCTCTTAGTAATATTCATGCAAAATTTGAAGTTAATCCATGCAGTACTTTTTGAGTTTACAAACAGACACATAGACAAAAATTCTAAAATCTATATTTTTGACTTCGATTTCGATTGTAGATCACGCCCCAAGTATCCTTTTAAAAAAATATTCAATGTACAGTTTGACTTTCCTACGATTAGATCCTAGATTACAATTACAATTCTGCCATCTGATACCAAAACTAGGCAGATAACTTATAAATATACGTACTTATATATTACTAAATACATATTTATTTAAGGATTATTAACGTTACAAACACAAAAATATAAAGGACACATGTATAAAGAATAGGAAGTAGTACGGTTCACATTTTGAAGACAGATATATTAATATCTGTCTATATAAATTTTCTTCATTGATTGCCTTTAGGATTTCAACGTCGACTCAGGGCGCGTACAGAAGGGAGAATGCACAGGGAGGGAGCCATGCTTCATTGTACTAGTGGTGTCATATTTAACTGCCAATATCAAAGTCAGTGGTAGGATTCCCAGGTTGGCGAAACAAACGATAGCTATAGGGATGTTTCTTCTATTAGGAAAAATTAGGAACACACTCTGCAAGGCCGGGAGAGCAGTAGAGGTCGCATATTGTCTTGTGACGTATTCGTCCTATTAGATAATAAGTAAAGTAATAGAAGGCGGACCCGGTGTTTGCACATCTAACCTAATCCGCTTCAATCGATGGTCTTCGCTGACTTAGGCCTTGACCAAAATTTGACCAGGATGATATCTGAATATTAATAACAATACTTTCTCCCATATAAAAGCAGTAATGCATCTAATTTATAGAATAGGATGCAGCGCACACACATGATAGAAAGGTAGTTACCGAAAATGATTTATAACAATATGTTGTTTTGTTACCAGAGTATTAATACATGCTCACATGTTAAACATGTTAAGCTAGTTATGTGGCCATGATGTAACGAGAAGTATATATAAGTACAGTACACTGCACGTACAGTTCCGACACTACCTATATATATAACGGCGCGTCTGGGGTATACGGAGACATGCCTGGAACACTATTTTCCTAATTTATCATTTATTATTAGGTGAGGTTATGCAAGCAGTTAATTTAAAAATATAGGCGGACTTCACTTCCTTAGCAATCAATTATTCAGCAAAATCAATCAACTATGTTTAATGCGTCACCAAATCACTAATTAAGTTAGATTTTATTTTCAATTACGGCGATCCGTCGATAATATGCGACCACTATAACGTCTCCAAGGAATAGTGACGTCAAGATGGCCGCCCGTTCGACGTTCCACCAGAGTGACACCGACCTATCACTCTTATCTATGCAGTTCTGTTGGTAGCGCCACGGCTGCGCCGTTATATAAGTAGGGTTGCAATACGGGACTGTCACCGTATTTAAGTATCATGTCCCGTATTGTTACTTATCCTGTTTTTGTCTCTTTTATCAATATTTCAATTTAATGTAAAATTAAAAGTTAAAATATGACTGGGCGAAGAAACAGGAACCTCTTCCTGGTAGTTCTTCTCAACAGTAATTGCACTGGCTGTCGATAAATTAATCATAATTGAAGATCAGTTGCCTTTTATAAAGGCGCAGAAGCCTACCGATACCAATACTCAGGGAAGCTGACGATAGCGTAAAACAAAACAGCTTTGTTTGGATATACTTTTTAAGTAATCATCATCATCACATCAGCAGAAAGACTTCCATTGCTGGACAAAGGGCTCCCCCTAAAGATGTCCACAATTTCCAGTCTTGCATTATTTGAATCCAGCTTCCAGCGACCCTCCCAAGATGATGGGTTCATCTTGAAGAGGGCCTTCCTACGCTTAAGTTATATATTACCTACATGTAATTACTGGGCCGGTTGGCATGGTTGCTAAATGCTTGCCTTTCACGCCGCAGGTCGTGGGTTCAGTTCCCACCCAGGATACATACTTGTGTGCATGAACATATATGTTTGTCCTGAGTCTGGGTGTAATTATCTATATAAGTATGTATTTACAAAAGAAAAGCAGTATATATTGTACAAGCTCTGCTTAGTTTGGAATCAGGTGGCCGTGTGTGAATAGTTTGTTTTTAGCTAACGTTTTCAAAATCAGTTAAATTGAAAATTCGGTCTTCTAAGGAAATATATAGAGTTTTACGGTTTATTTAACCAAGGTAACGCCACCACATACCGACTCAATGACTTGTATTTGTTTATTATCACGAATACGAAGTCAGCGGAATTCGGTCTACTATACTTCTACTTATTAATGCAACGGACTGTACGCAAACAGGTTCGTATGTAGTTTACTTTAACATAATATTATTGTTATGAAATTTTTATGTAGGTTATTGTTCGTGTTGGTTAAACAATAGTATGTTAGGGTTACTACATAAAAAAATCAGACAAAGGAGGACAGTTAAATCAATACATAATGTTTTTGGTCCCTGTTGTAACTATGTAGCCAAATTTAAGAAAATAAAATACACATTTAGGATCCGCGGAAGTAAATAGATGTTATAAGAAACAATCTACTTGACTTTTACTTAAATGGCCTCGACTGGCTTATTGCTCTAGTTACTAAGCTTGAGTTCGTGGGTTCGATCCCCACCTAGAACAGCAGCTCTTTGTATGGCGAAAGTGTCACTTTATCCCACATAGACAGGCAAAGGGTGATACCCATACAGCTTAGGTTAGGTTGACATAAGCACAGCGCAAGAGCTGAGCGAGCGAAGCGAGAATGCTGCGGGAGCGACCGGCGAGTGCCAGAAGCGACTTTAAGGCGTTTCTCCCATTAATAATGATGGACAAATGCTTAATACCTGACCTCTTTCCGGTCGTGTCCCTATTCGTCCCATCGGATCATGAGGGTGATAGAATAGCAAGTTCTCCTGTGTTTGAGCACACACTTGTGCACTATAATATGTCCTGCGCAGTTGGCTAATCGCCATTGAGGCTGGTCGCCGTGGCCGAAATTCGGCCGGGAAGACATTATTATTATTATTACCTACTTTGCAGCACATTGCGGGAAAGACAAGATTTCTAATACAATACTAAACATAGTACGTATGCTAGGTGGCGAGGCAGAGTGGCCATGTGCCTAGTCACATACGGATCCCGTAATGGGTGCCCATCATTAAATGTAGCTAGAACTTTCTCAATGTCCTCTCATGTAAAGTACCCCCTACTTTACAAACATTTATATGTTTGTAAAGTACTGAACTAAAGACTGACACAAATTACATCCAGGGTCAAATTACATTGTAGGTCACACAAATAGTTGTCCGGCGCGGGACTCGAACCTGCGTCACGAAGCGGCGAGGCGACTGTCTTAGCCGCTACGCCTCACGTGCAGTATAATATGCAACAAGGTTTCCAAATTTGGCTACACCAAGCCGCAAAATTAACTAAATATATCTATGGCCGAGTAAAATAAGTGACTATCTAGTCCTCCGAAGTTGTTGGTGTTTTACAAGCAACCCTGTATATATGTATCTACAGACGCCAGCACATCAAGCTACCTCAATCTGTCAAATTTCCCCAATTGAAAGTGAACCTTATTCTTATGTGATAAACTTGAAAATCTATAAAAGAAATTCGACAGATTACGGTAGCTGGATGTGCTGGCGTCTGTACATATTACAATTAAAAATATTACCTCTCCCCATTTGATAAGGCGTGCGAAGTCTGTGGGATTCCATGTGGTAACGTGTGCGCCGGTTACACCGCTACCGTCACCCACGTGCACGTACCCGCACATCTGGTCCAGGGAGTCTTCCAGCAGGCATTCGTAGACCACCATGTGAGCTCGACACATATCCCAACAGGTGTATTTGTATGCGTTGAATTTACCTAAGAAACATTAAACATAAGTGCCAAAATTCAGTATCGACGACCCGAGAAGCAGATGCGAATTTTGTTTAAACCACCATTTTAAATAAAAATAAAGGTTATATTCACACACACTCTGCCAGAGCTCTTGATAATAGTAAAATATAATTGTACCATTGACACTACTTGAACAGAACTACATACATTTTAACATAAATCTTGCGATACCTTTATACTCTGTCTATTGGTTTATTATCTTTTTGACAGCTACGCTGACGCCTATGACACCAGCACATCAACCTACCCTAATCTGTCAAATTTGCCCAATTGAAAGTGAAACTTATGCTTATGTGATACAGAAAATGTCAAAAGAAATTTGACAGATTGGGAGTTACCCCAATCTGTAAATTCTTGGATGTCCTGGCGTCTGTACTACAGCGATGTCATATTTTATTGAGGGGTAACGCCCACTAAGACGGGTAACTAGTGAGTCAAGTACCCTGTGCATAGCACACAACTACATACTATAAAACGGGTCTTGAAATAAGATAAATAGGTCATAAGACTAAATTAATTTTTACTAAGTTTATGTCTGTTAAGATACCGTAAATATAATCAAAAAAGAAAATAAATGAATCGACATTACTCTTAGTTTAAATTTATGATTTCAACTAAAGTCCTTGTAAATAATAATTCATGGAGTCATAGACATAGTAATTATTTATTGTAATAAGTGAATAATTTGTATTTAAATTTATACCATGAATATTTGAAAGCATTAAATCAATAAAAATTCTTCTTCAATAAAAACGATTATAAAATTCAAATCGAATCGATTACGTGTGGGGGCGTCACTAATTTTGACTGTCTTTTGAAACAGTTTGCTATCAAAGAGATAATAAACGAATGGACTGAGTATAATTGTAATTGAAACTAGTGGGTTTACATATGGCAACCTGAGATAAATAGTATTTTGCGGATTCTTCAATGATGCATATTGACCGACGCTTAGCTTATAATAGACTGAAACATTATCGTGTATTATGAAAAATCAAGATTCGCCGACTATAATTCGCATGAAGTAAAAGGCACAATAACAATTTATCGCACATTATTTCGCAGTTGCATTTCAAATAATATTAATGTTACTACATACTCAACAAAAATCTCCTTACTCATATTGTATATGATGACCCGGCGACCCTTGTTGTCTCGTGACGGTGAAACCACTATGTACCTTGAAATTAGGAAACTGTTATGAAATTCCAACATGGAATTATATCACGCTAAATTACATAAGAAGTACAATCATCACGTATATGGCGTATATGTAGGTACAGGCGGCGACAACTTGGTACGAATAATAGGAAGTTTTGAGACTTAAAAGGCATAATTCACAGATTTTTAGTATGTTTGTAATGGATAAAACGAACTGTTTTACAAAATTCTTTCACCTCTCAAAACTCCCTTATAAACGCGTGGAATTAAAAAAATCAAATACAGCCAGTATTTGATTTTTTTAAATATTTATATCATTTATTATACGAAATATACAATAATGTAATCCAATGAGTAAAGATTACAATTTAAAATTAATTATTTGGCTAATTTAAAATACTGATTTATCTTTCTTTCGATCCGTCCTTGTGAATTCAGGGCGGGTCTCGAGATTTCTAATTAAAAAATTCTAGTGATGTGACTTTAACTGTACTACGTGGAAGGTCTTGTGGGAACTTTCTAGTTTGCTCATCACATGGTGTAAGTAAATATTTGTAGGTTCTCACCGCTAAAATAAAACTATGGTTATTACATAAGAGTAGTACAACGATGTTAGTAGGTTAACTTTATTCATAATACATTTTAATATAATTCTTTATTATTAAGCTCTGTTTTATCCTGCAATCTTTGCAAATTATTTGTACAAAGCTTTAAATTGGTATAAAACGATTGAATGTATCAAATGCCCAATTTTCATTTAGACTTTACTAATTTGCTTCTCTGCTTGTGATATACAATTTGATTTGGTTTTAAGATTGTAGTCGGTAAGTGTATATATTATACGCTCCAAATTAATTGATCACGATATAACATATACATGAAACATATAGAGTAGCTATTTATTTCGAACTTAAGTTATCTTTTTGAAGTTATACTTCTTTTGGCGCGATGGAGAAAAATGATGAGAGTGAATTTTTACATTGCGCGCGCACACCGACACCAAAAAATTTAACAGCATGAAGTTAGTTCTAGGTGGTATGAGAGTGAATTTTTACGATGCGCGCGCATCGTAAAAATAACAGCACGAAGTTAGTTCTAGGTGGTATGAAAATGTATGAGAGTGAATTTTTACGATGCGCGCGCATCGTAAAATTAACAGCATGACGTTAGTTCTAGGTGGTATGAAAATTGATAACTATGTTCAAGTTGTATATTAAGAAGTATAACTTCTAACGCGTGTACATAAGTACACACAAGTTTTTATTTGTCTTTTAAAGTTAAGTTAATTAAATCTTTCCGTGGTTTAAAATCAATAAATTTGGAGTGTGGACACTGATTTATTCAAATTATGTATCGAGAAGTAATCAAACTTGGATAGAAACATGAGTAGTTGATTAAACGATCACATTAATAAATAAGCTTTAGTTAATTACCACGGGTTTAATTTGAGTTCATTTTTAACGTGTTCATATATTTTAATAGAGATAGTTCATTTAGTTATATTGAATCAAACTATAAAAAAATAAAAATGGGTTACCCTTCTTGGAGAATATCATTAATCTTTGGGTCGTCAATGTCGAGTTTCAGGAAAATTTCAGGATAGTATCGTCGTAAGTTTAAATATTTCAAGAGTGTTTGCTGGGCCATTGGTATGCTGTATTTTTTATGACGTAGAAAACGAAGGAGGAACGATTCATCTGTAAAATGACACATTATTATAATAAATTAGGCATTTGTAACACGCAACTCGGGTTGTAGGCCTAAAAGTAATCGAGGGAAATCTAGCCATTTATCCAAGATATACGAGTAGTTCATTGGCATTTATTAGAATAGGTGGCGGAGAAATTGGATAAGTAATAGTTTCATCACTTCTCTTGCTTAACTAATCCATCCTAATTTTAATAAACTGGTATATCTGATGTTTGCTCTGACTTTGGGTAAAACACCAGGTTGAACGTACGGGCACTGATTGACTCTCAGATATAGAACGCGGAAAACTTTAGATTTAAGAGTTGAGCTACCATCACTCGCCAATCATATTGGTTGTTCGTTTATTTTTTTCTTATATTCTGTATACAAAAAGCATTTCTAGACATTAATATGTACATATATTACATATTGTTTCAGGGTACTGTATTGTTTTAAATGCCAAAATTGCTTAAAGTTAAATATTCTTGATGAATTCTGGATGTATAAAGGATTTAGAGGGGCTAGTAGTGCAGAAGATAATTAAAATTTGAACTACGCTGATATTTATCTAACTCTTCACCTTCCCTGTCTTTCTCTTATTTCTTTTTTTAGCTCCTAATCTGACAAGGCCTTGATGTGGTCCACTGTAGCATTACAAGGACGGCGGCTGTCTGACCTTAAAATCGAGCAATCGTTAAGAAAACCAGTTATAATATTATGTATGTGGCCACCTAGCAAGATTGTGATGTAATCAACTTCTCGGTATTTCCATAATCAAGGCATTTTGATCTAGATTGAGCTCTCGAGGATTGACCCTCAACCAGGACCCCAACTAAATAATATATTGAACACCTAGATTACAGAAAGACAGATCGTTCGAATACCAGTCAACAACAAATCTAAATACAAAAACGCCGGAGAAATCAAAAGATATCAATCTTACCCTGCCGGACGTTTCTGATGTCTCCATTTTTCTGGATCCATTCCCGCATAATACGAAGTGCCTGTTCTTTCGCTGAGGGACTCTCACGAACTTCTCTGGCTGCCTCCGCTGTAACATGCTTGATGCCTCGTCCCAAACATTCCTTTTCGATCTTGTCAGTGGAAACATTGAAGGTGGTTGTTACCGTAAACAGTACGCTTGCGGTCGTCATCTTCTCTTGTGTCTCTACAAAGATAATATTCAAGTTAGCATTTTTCTGTTGTAACCAAAGTTACGCTGTTAGATGTGATAACATCTATTTATACTCACGAGGTACTGTCACATGCCACACTATATAATAATCGTGATAGTAATACCCATACTACAATATACTTGTTTTAAACCCAGATGACAGCATGAGTTTTGATTTAGCTAGTCTACTGTCCCGTAGGATGTACACTTTGCCTACTTTAATTACTTTTTCTTATGGGTAGTAGTGACCGTAGTGTCAAAGTGGTTCAAGTTACCCTGTAGGTCTCTAACGTGGCTGATCGATTGTAGTCTAATTACTACAACTGAAATTGATAGCTTAACATGCCCTCGTAAGAACCCCTTCTATAGACTGACTGTGTGCCTAGGTGCTTTACTTCACCAATCACGTATTGATTGGTGTGAGGCACTGGCTGGGGTACGCTATTAACAAGAAAGTTAATCCACATTTCACCAAATCATCATCAAGTCATGTATAGGGTTTTAGTTAAATAGTGTTTGACTTTAAAAAGCGCTTGTAAATAGTCGGGACATGGATAGTAGTAGCATTACAAATTGACTAATGTATTTAATTGTAGGTACAAATATATTATTAGATTGTGACTTATATTTAGTTGTGGAAGCTTCTTATTGGCATTTTTGATCAAAATTTGTAACTGTTTATATGCAGCTGTAAGTTTCCGAATAAAAAAAATAAACATAATAAATGAAAATATTTGATCATATAGAATCTTAATTTAATTCAACATTATACTGATTTAGTTATTGTCAAATTGGTTGTTTAAAGTATTTATTTTCACCGCTGCATTGGAAGACGTCTTTGAGCTTCTGGATTGGAAAGGCTTGGCATCGATGTCAATGGCGAGTACATCACTCACCTTCAATTTGCCGATGACATAATAGTCATGGCCGACCTCATGGTAGACCTCAGTACAATGCTTGATGACCTTATTAGAGTCTCACAGCAAGTGGGTCAAAAAATGAACGTAGAAAAGACAAAAATCATCTCGAACATCCATGTTGTACCCACTCAATTGAAGGTTAGAGTCCAACTCGGCTTGGCAGCGTAATATGTTTCGTCCCAAATACCGCTGTGTCTCAATTCGAAAGTCTTCAACCAGTGTGTGCTACCAGTAATGAGTTATGGAAGAGAGACGTGGTCCCCTACTATGGGCTTCATAAGTAAGCCAAACGTAACCCAAAGGCCGCTGGGTTAGGTTTCTTGAGTGGCGACCACGAATCGGAAGACGCAGCGTGGGCAGGCTCCGTACGAGGTGGACCGAATATCTTCCAAGGGTCACGGGAAGCCGCTGAATTCTGGGAACACAACACTAGCCATAGTGGAGATCCATGGGAAGGCCTTTCTCCAGCAGTATACGTCTTTCACCTGATATGATTATGATGATAAAGACGGATTCAATACGGCCCAGTTGAGACGGCCCGGCGAAACATACTCAATTTATACGGGATTTCTGTACGATCAAATATCAAGATTGTAAATTTTGAGAAGAATTACAAATAGACATATCGTTTTTGGCGAAGTTGACTCGTAGCTAATTATCAAAACATCTGCCCTGGATATAAGCTACGGGCGGTAGGTCAATGACTATTATGATAGTTTTAAGTAGGTTTGTAGGTGATATGGTAGTACTAACAATGTTATGTAATGCAGGTAACTGTTCTTACTTATATTTGCTTCGCGCGGTAATCCACTGTTACAGTTATTGAGCGAAGAGGAATGCCATGCTAGTTACAAGATCCACCATTGTGTTATTCATAATTTGACGTAGTCATGGCTTTTAACTCGAAAAGAAACGACAATCTTTTTTATACAGCAAATTATAAGTTTGAATGAAATGGGCTTATTGTACCACTACAATTTGTAGACATTATTTTTTAACTTTTTCTTTGTTGTTGATTTGTGGGACAAGACAATCATTGTACCGGAATATAACCTACCGTGAATGACTGTGTCGTAATAGAGACGACATTGCCGGCACTAGTATGTAGTATGACAGTTACCGGCCAGTAGCGATAGCAGTTTGAATGGGAAAGTGTGGTCTACCGTAAAAAATTGCCTCCTAATCCAGAACAGCCAAACGGCTTCACCTACCTTTTTGGTGGGCTATCAAACATTGATATTTATTGCATTTAAAAGGTCATTTTAATCTTACGCGGATACGGTAGTCGCTTCCCATCTGGTGTGCTCTGTGTCTACCTGGGCTATTGTAGATTAAGCATTCCACCGTACATCGGTTATCGACTACATGGCTTAAGATTCTTGGGTCTTTCAAACAGTAATTAATTACCATCCACTGGAAAGTCATCTCTGTATAACTTCCCTCAATGCATTTATTTAATATCCCCTAATACAACAGCTTTATAGCGGGATTTGCTTATAGATCATGTAACAATCTCATCACAGTCTTTTATGCTATATACATTTAAATTTGAATGCTTCACGGGGCATTTTCCCGCAATCACTACTACTAGGTTCAACTTCATTTGGTTTTTCGTTTTATAGGCGCTCAGAGCTCGATGCACTCACCGGTCCACAAGTGGTCGCTGAGGTTAGGTATCTAGGCTAGCGGTCAGTCCTTATATGGGTGACCACCTCCCTTGCTCCTTGTCTCTTTGCTCCGGAGGGCATGTTAAGCTGTCGGTCCCGGTTTTAGAGATTAGACAACAGTCGTTAAGCCAAAGGGCTACTGGG
The DNA here is from genome assembly GCA_951640165.1 of Pseudoips prasinana. Taxonomy (NCBI): domain Eukaryota; kingdom Metazoa; phylum Arthropoda; class Insecta; order Lepidoptera; family Nolidae; genus Pseudoips; species Pseudoips prasinana. The sequence goes on along the minus strand of OX621234.1, from coordinate 19,002,927 downwards.
TGGCCTGAATACATATGCCACTAGGGTAACCACTGCACATACGATAAGTGTTTGTTTTATTCAATTTTTATTATATTTGAAAGAATTTTATTGATCCCATAACATGATTCTACTATTCCTTGATAGCAAAAAAAAATTATAAAAATGTTTGAAAGTAAGGAATCTGGATACAAAATAAAGAAGAATTAGGAAACACATTAATAAATTAGATTGAAATAATTATCTGTTGTTTACCCTATATTGACCCGTACTTATTAGATTTTACGCGTGAGATATAATAAAATTGCGTGTTGTTAGCCTCCTAATAAACGATTAGATTTATTACGTTAGATTACCGCTTAAACGCTATTTGGTCCTTTCGGTACTCATTCAAGGATTTCAAGTCAGTTAGTCACGCACATATACCGTCGATACATCTAATACATTAAAATAAGAACCTTATAAAATAGTAAAGCTAAATAAAACTATCATGACGATCATGAAGATTTTATATTAAACAATATGAAAATTTATTTATAATGAAACATAATAATTATTAAAGTCTCCAACTTTAATAATTAAATATTTAATTTAACACTTACTAAAAGCATCTTGTGATATACCTAGCGCTAATTATGACCAATAAATTTATTAGTATTGAAGATTTAAGGCTCTACATTTCGAGCTTAATCTGACGGTGGTATATTTTTGATATTTTGAATGATTCCTTTAGGCATAAACTCAGCAACTTTCCCTATCGTCTTGACTGTATCCTCGTTCCAGTTTTCCGGATTACCAAAAGCATCTTCATGCACTGCCAATGACGCAAATCCAAGGAAAGTTTCTGCAGCACACCGTTCTAAATTACCGATCAGTATTGCTGCCTCCCTATAAGCTGCAGGTCGAATTTTTTCTATAACTGTTCTATTAAAAGCACAGAGTATTTGTCTAAGAGCAGAGAGATCGTAGTAAGTGTAATCTTCAGGTTCTTTTGATGCAAAACTTTGTAGAACCTGGGTAGCAATGGCTGACAGTTGGGTTTCATTGAGATGGTAGTTCAGACCGAAATTTTGTACAACATCTATATCATTCATAGTTATATTACAATATTCCTCTGGAGTTATAGCTACGGTAATCCAATGCAGTTCTGAAAGTATTTTATCAGGGATGTTTTCGATCCCATTGTAAAATTTCACAATGGATTGCCAAACGAAAATTGCTTCAGCTTCCGGGAGTTTCTCCCTACCCAGATGTGCCATACAATGCACTATATCTGTTGGTTCTATTGATTCTAATTCCGCTTTTGTAAGTTTTCTCTCATCTGGCAATTCTATGACTTCTTTGCAAGTGAGTGCATATGCCGTGACAATCTCGATTAGGAAAAGCAGAATCATCCTGTACTTCAATTCCAGAAACGGCTCTAGTTTAATGGACTATTAAAGTTGCCAGCCAATTGAAATTCAATTACTTGGAGAATTGATATAAGATCTACATGTGTGCAGTCAATTGTAACAATACACACGGAATGAGTTGATTTGAGTTGAATTGTGAGGACAACAGTTGTTCGGTAGTAATTAATATATTAATGATTCAATTACAACCGTATCGAACGTGCTGACCTTTTCTATTACAGCCTTGGTATTTACGAACAAATCAATCCATGGCTGGCGTGAAATTTTACCATCACGGTATACTGTTCTATTAATAAAAAAGTGCCAGATAAAGTTAACTTTTTTTTTCTTGAGGACTACTAATATAGTGTTTTAGTCAAATTTCTGTTTTGGCAGCCAGTTTCAATGGAGATAAATAAAAGTAAGTCATTATGATTATTTTTTTCTACGTATGCACCCATTTTTCGTGTATAGTATACATAATTTTAATTTATTTTATTGGTGTATAAGTAGAAAATTAAATAAAAATAACTTATTGACAAAACGTGTCATAATATTTGTCTCATTAAATATTGATTATCTTTACTTTTAAGATGGCATGTGTGACGGTTGGTGATTTGATTGAGTGAAGTCACTTTAGAGTTCCGTAGTCCGACAAAACTTTAATATACTTCATAATTTTACTTAAGTAATAGATACACCTGAACACACAAAACACTCTTTTATATAAATCAATTTCGTAGTTATTTATATTATTGCATCAACCAATAGCGTCACTAATAGGCATTCTGAAAAATAAATTATCGCTTTTCCATATTATGTCAATTATATCATTATTTTGGGAACTAAAGAAAAGTGTAGATTTTTAAATTTTCATATTGATCGCATACAATTACTATGATGCTCAATTTCTTTATCATTATTATTAAACTACATATTTAAAATATTAATTTCTTATTCGATTTGCCAGGATATGAACTTAAGAGAGCAATAAAAACACTATTCAAATTAGAAAGGGAAGCTGAATATACGTCGACTTTATGTTCTTACTCTTTGTGTAATATTTTGAATTACTTTATCATTTTTAAAAGTTAGGTAAAGCCAACCTAACTAACAGAAATATTTGATTTAGTGCTGCATATTGCGTAATGGTACGGCCTAGTTATACCGTTGAACAGTCGAGTTCAAAGCGCGGTGCTCTCGTGACTCTCTTGATTCAAGTGCCTATTAGGAATTAAATATCTCGTACTTAAAATGGTGAAAGTGAATATCGTGAGGAAATCTGAATGCCTATGAGTTCTCCAAATAAGTTCTAGATGGCATGTGAAGTCTGCCTACCTGTGCTAGGACTATGGCGTATGCCCTCTCATTGTGGGACAGTATTGGGCTGCATTAGTATATTTTGTTAATATAAAGAGCGTTACTCTAGCTTTGTGGTGTTACCGAAAGACGTAACCCCAAGAAGATCTTTTCTTCATGTTTGCAGTTTTATTTACACTACTTAACAAAACTTTGCCAAAACAAAATTTTCGAGTACTACGAGCAGTATGTACCTGCAGAAATTGACATTATCCTCGACCGGAGATTTTCGTATCTACGGAGTAAATGCGTCGTGTTTACAAATGATGTTTAACTTAAGTTTTTTGATCCAGAATCCCAACAAGATATTCGGCCTTTCTTCCAAAAACATCGGCTCGCCGGATATTTGGACTGACCTGCGAAAAGAGCAAGGCGGTCTTTTGTCGGGCTCAGCTTGATGGTCTACTTCCTGAACCTGACGCATTGGCGACAGTCAGGAGATGGTTGTGGATGGCATTTAGACTGGTACCGGAGTAAAACAATGCGAATGGAAAGAGAACTAGATGGGCTTTCTTAGGGATAGTAATGTCGCAAGTGTGGAGGGAACAACGCGCAGGCCTAGCCTCTGGCAGGCCTAGGCCTAGTACTCCTGCCTGAATCGGGCGGGGAACAGAGAACGCTTCTTCGATGCGGTAATGGGGATGCGGGTTTTGTCAAACCCATTTTAAAACAACCAAGTCCTTGGAGTTATCAATATTTACGAAGTTATCCAAGTTATATCTTAATAAATATTTGTTTATACCTACGGAACTCAATCTGCGTGACCCGGCACGACACGTACAAGACAGGTTTTAAATCACTATATTGACTATGACATAATGGATTATTTAGATTATGTTTTACTTAATTAGCTTTAGCGCAGCTGTTTTCATACAAGACATTTTTTATTAATCACACTGTTATCACTGCAGTGCGAAGAAAAATTAGACTGAGCCTTACAGTAGTCGCATATGATCTGTAATATCTGTCATGTTATCATTCCATATTATAAAATTATGATGTAAAATGTATACACAGGACAGCAACAACTTTAACACACTTATTTAAAAACGAAGTCTAAAGTTAAACTGCAGTTGATCCTCGGTTTAGTCGAAAACCATCCAATGAGATTGCTTGATTCATAGTTCAACTGCAGTTTAACTTTAGACTTTATTTTTAAATAAGGGTGTAAAGCTCCGTCGTTTTTTTAATCATTAGAACTCGATTTGGAGTAGTCACCATATTTCTTCTAAGAAATGCGGAGCATTAATTTCTTCATGGTGCGAAGACGTACTTTTATCATTGGAACAACCATCAATATTTTTAATCGATAACGCGCCCTACCACTCTCGCCAAATTGACAAAAGGCCAATAAATATAAATAAATTATTAATTGGCCACGCAAAAATATCAAAAGGGAATAAAAACCTAAAATAAACCAAAACGGTATATGAACGATGAGATTTCAGCAGAATATGGCCATATCGTCTTTAGGATTCCTCCATGTCACTGCCAGTGGAACGCCATAGAACTCATATGGGCACAAGTTAAAGGGCAGAAAAAATACAAGCCCAATTTATAGCGGATAAAATGTTGCAATTACTCGAAAATTCTTGCACCCACATGACGGCTAAGAACTGGGCCAGCGTGGTGGAGAGAACTAAGAGAGTCACAATTTCTGATTAGGACCGTGACATTGCATTTGATAATTTATGCCAACAAGACCTAATCATTAATATGACTGAAGACTCTTCATCGGACGAATCATGTATAAATGATGATTCTTACTTATATATAAAAGGAATTTGAACTATTTTCGTTGTTTTATTTGTATGCCTTATACCAAGAAGAAAGCAATACTTTATATAATGATGATAGTTTCATTTATTGGTTCCAAACAGTTTTGTTGTCTTTCTGCTTAATTAACATACTACACCTTATTTACATGTTAGTATTTATTTCTAACGATTATTAATTGTAATCTGTGGCCCAAATGTAGTAATCGTTATGTGCGGCACATCACTAAGGGGCAGTACCCGTCCATGAAGTACAATATTATTCGTAATATTACGTGAAGAATACAAAACCTCATGGGCGTGAACTTTAAGAATATCACGGAATTATACCTAAATGTTCAGACATTAAAAATATTATTAAAAAATATACAAACGTATTTTTAGAGACCTTGTGAGGCCTCAATAATACCGAAACTACAATTTAAGGGAACTTTTAAAATAATCAAGATAATTACAAAATTACAAGGATTCCACATAACACTAACCTTACTAAATACAGTTAAAAGCCCTCAACTTAATAAACCGCTCTACCACCTTTGATAAAACATACAGAAACTGTTGTAAATTGTTCAAACTTATGCAAATCTAGTGGTAAAACTGGCAGTTTCGAATTCGTAATGAATGTTTGGATACTAGACAAACTTTCACATGCACATTCTTTTGTATAGTTATAATAAACTAACTATAATTCGAATTACACGCATTGTTGTTAATATTACAAACATTCATAACGAATTCGAAACTGCCAGTTTTAAAAGTCAGCTAGTAAAATTACACATGATTATTTTATATGTGTATGAATAAATACACTGATTACCCAATTTAAAAAACTAACTTTGTTAATACCGCTTATGTTTTAGCGATTGAATGGTTTAGGTTACGTATGATTTCTCTTATCGGCATATCTTAAGTCAAAACAATGTTTTTTTTTAGCCAATTGGCATGGTCGATAAATCGTGGGTTCGATTGTCAACCAGGACAGATGTTTGTGTGCATGAACATGTATTTTCGTCCTGTGTCTGGGTGTGACATCGTCCCTAGATATTATTATTGTTTTCTGTAAATACTTATATTGGTCATTTCTTTTCCTTGTGTTGTTCTTTCAATTCTAATTTTTTCTCTTTCCTTAATAAGACGCACGTACTTTGGAAAGCATCTCAAGTGTGTAGCGCAGTGACCACAGGTGTAACATGACTATCGTATACATACGGAGAAGGTTTATCTAATTTAACGTAATAAGTTATATCTACTTACAAGCAATTTTAGGAAACAATCAACAGATCTTGCAGTTCGTGCAAAACAATTTCGTAAATGTTTCACAATATGTTGTTAGTTAACATACGAACTCTAAACGAGTGGAATAAAAAGTTACGTAATTGGTACGCCACAATTTCAACAAATCTGTAAGACATAATACCTCAGATTTTTTCTTGTGTGTGATCTACCTAGCTCAGAAGAGAAGACGTCGTTTTTAACGGAGTCATAACTTTTTTGCCAATAGTACTAAAGTTGTCTTCTAAAATATATATATTAAATACTATTTTTAAGGTATTTATTAATCCTATAACACACTAGTACTTTTTCTTAAAAATAAAATATCGCAGATACCTCTCAAAATATTGAAACATTATAATCTCGTTAACATAGTAAGAACAGAACGAAAAATATAATAACAAAAGAAGGGCCCGTAATATGCACGTTTATGAGAAATAATTTTTGGTACAGTTTGCTAACTTTAATATAACAATAAACGAGTGAACTTAAGACCACACTACTGAAGTACAATTTAGCTATACGAAACGTAACTGGATATGCGATAAAGAGAGAAAGAAAATATGTGCTCGCACCAGTAACTTCCGTTCGCCTCGCCCGATCGCATTTTTCGTAACGCGTTCATCGCGTATTCACCAGCTTACTTCTCAAGTTAACCATGCGTAATGAAGATTTCATTCTGAAGCATACAATAATTTCAGCTATATACTAAATTACAATATTTGAAGTTAATGAAGTTGGCACTAATTTCAAATATTTTATTTTTTTAAGATCACATTTTGTTTTTATCATATAGGTACTTCTTGCGGGAAGCCGCTGGATGCGGGCAGCATAGGACCGGTTACTGTGGAGATCCTTGAGGGAGGCCTTTATCCAGCGTCGGACGTCTTTCGGCTGATATGATGATATAGTATATGTATAATAATAATAATTAATAATTTAATAACATAATTAATCAACGGCACTTGATACATTAAAACTGTTAATATCGTTCTTAACTGGGTACTTCTCGAAATTAATAAAAATTATGTTACTAGATTGCATAGATTTTTTAATGTATTTGAATAGTTTCTGACATATTCTAACAAATCTGCATTTTTTTCCATAACGTATAACAATCTAACTTGATTTTTTCTTCTTGTTTAATTCCAAGAGTTGACAATGCATTGAATTTACTGTTAGAACTATTATATGTTTAAGTTTTAAATGACCTGAAACTTAGTTTTAATGACACTAAAACGAATCCACAATTAATCTCTAGATTAGGTATTATTTTATAGCACGGAGGAATTTGTTCTAGACATAATGCTTTCATTGAAGCGATGTAACCTAGAACTACTCTGAGAATTTGAATTTATAAACTTCACTAAAACTATGTCATGATTTTAATTAAATATTCATGAGAGCACACTTATTTAAGAATTGATATGTCCACACATTATCGACCTATTCAAGGCGCAGAATATTTTTGCAAGGGGCTTCTTCTATAACCATTTTAAATATGAAATGGTATAAAGTGGGGGACAATAATTACGCGGTACTAATTGGTGCTCCAGCTCAACACAGGAAACTCAATAGTGGGTTGGACTAAACGATTTACACTAGGTTAACATTTTATATCAGATCCTTGTAATATTATAAATGCTAAAGCTTGTGAGTATGGATGTATACACTTTCACGCAAAAGCTACCGAACGGATTATAATGAAACTCTGTACTATGAGTATATAGCTTATATATTATATATATAAAGTTTAACGCGGTTAAAACCGTGAGGTAATGATAAAAAGATAAATAGGCTTCCTTCTCACAAACGTATTATTGAATAATGTATTTAACAGGATTAATACGTGACATATTTATTCAATGCTCTGTTAAACGTAAACAAATGAAATTTTTCAATAAATGCACTTAATACTTTTCTGGTAAACCCTAAATGTTCTGCTTGACAATATTTAAACCATTTATTCCTGATCCTTATACTATCTAGTTTAAATTATTTTGTTTAGTATGACTACGAACATGAAAGTCAATACTAGACAAAGGTTTATTAATGTTATACAATGACAACCGGGACCGACAGCTTAACGTGCTCTCTGAAGCACGTAAGCGCTCTAAAGTTAAACCACTTTAGTAGTCACCCATCACTGGATTGACGACGTGATTAGGTACTTTACCTCACCGATCAGAGGTGGACCGTTAAGAGGTTATTTATTATTAGTTATTGGTGCTAATATGATTATCTGTACTAATACATAGCTCGTAGGACCGACAGCCGCAGAGGCAGAAAGGTACTCGAGAGGAGACCACGAATCGGAAGACGCAGCGTGTGCAGGCCCCCTTCAAGGTGGACCGATAATCTTGCAAGGGTCGCGGGAAGCCGATGGGTGCGGGCAGCACAAAACCGGCGATTGTGGAGAAGCTTGGGGGATGCCTTTGTCCAGCAGTGGACATCTTTCGGGTGATATGATGAAGTTGAGACAATTATAAACTGGCTATTTAACAAGTTGTTTTTGTCAAATTATGGTAGATTGTGTTGTAGAGGTAGACTGTAGATGGTGCTATGCCACCCGTAAGTGTAAAATTACATATGTTAACAAAAGAGTTAGTATTAAAATATGATTCAAATTGATTATGATGGCATATATTATACAATACTAGCTGTGCCCCGTGGTTTCATCTATTTTCAACTTTATAAATTATTGCCTATGTATTCATTCGGATGTTTAAGCAAGTTTAATTAAAATGCGTTCCGTAGTTTTTGGGTGAAAGAGTAACAAACTTCCATCCATTCATCCTCACAAGCTTTCGGATTTGTAATATAAGTAGGATTAAGAGGTTATAAATATACTTATTTAGCACCTCTGTTATGCTTGAGCAATAATTTGTTTGCCATTATTACATGGCTAACAAATTAGTAGGCACTCGAAATAAATTATTAATATTTATTGAAGCTGCTTTAAAAACTAATGCACCTAAATCAATACTACTTCGATTCCTTGAGTTATAAATGATGTCACTATCCCGACTTTGTTTTGATATCTACCAATATTAACTTTATAGTAGTAATTTTAAGATGGACCGATGAACTTATTAGGGTCGCTGGAAGTCGCAGGATGCGGATAGCGCAAGATCGGCAATTGTGGAGAGATATATATATATATATATATATATATATATATATATATATATATATATATATATATATATATATACAGTCGTGGTCAACTAACTAGGGACATTCAAGATAGTGAAGGGCTATAACCGGTTATGTACATATAAATATAAAACCCTATTGATTTCTCAGCATTTCTATTATTTGCATAATGTGGTCCGATTATTATGCTATAAATGAAGCGTGTAGAAAACATCAAAACATGGGGACTGAAACCCAAAATTGTTCACTGGATATATAAAAAGATTGTAAAACCGGTACCGATACGGTAGTATCGTCTGGTGGCAAAGAACAAAACCAGAAACTTGTAAACATGAGCTAAACAAAATACAACGCACTGCCCGCTTAGCAATGACAGGGGCGTTTAGCACCACACCAACAGTGACCTTGGAAATAATTCTAGACTTAGTACCACTACAGCTTGAAGTAGAAGAAGGGGCAAGGAAAACACTCCAAAGGCTTACTGCCCTGGGACACATATCTAATGAACGTATGCCCACTAGGGACACGCAGACACAAAACTGGAAAGACCTTGACAATGTAATAGGGATGGGAAGTGATAAAATGCAACCAACCAACACATTTGACAAACAATATAATTTATACATCCTTAGTAGAGAAGAATGGAAATTGGGACTTTGTAAACAAAACGAACAAACTCAAATTTGGTATACAGACGGATCAAAAATGAAATCCGGCACAGGCGCGGGCGTATATAATGAAACCTGCAGAATCAGCGAAAGCATGGGCAATTTCACGACAGTGTTTCAGATAGAGACATATGCGATAATAACATGCACCTAGACGATCATAGATAGGGTGACGGAAGGTCAAACCATCTACATACTCAGTGACAGCCAGGCTACATTAAAAGCTCTGATGTCATACAAATGTGGACCAAAATCAGGGAACTAAAACACTCAAAGCAACTCATAAAAGGAGTAGACAAGAGCTGGTCCAAAAAGCTTTGGAAGTACAGCAGTTCAGCTACGGCTGATAGTAGCAGTATTCACGGGCCACTACGGCACCAACTATCACCTACACAAACTGGGACTGTCGAATAGCCCGATATACAGGACCTGTAGGGAAGAAAATGAAACAATGCTGCATATAATATGGAAATGCGATGCATTGGCAAGACAGAGAATGGCCATCCTGGGGCTGGCATATCCAGAACCAGGAGACTACAAGGATCTACCCCTAAGAAGCGTACTGGATTATGTGAAGGCTTCATTCAGGGCTCTAGGGAATGAATAAAAACCAGTGGGGGATGGTACTAAAGATCCTGAAGGGTCGAAGTGTTGTACGCAAGTACACCCCATCAAAGATAAGATAAGATAAGATGCCATCTGATCTCAACCTAGGCAGGGCCTGTATTGTAGCTGTAGCAGCCAGAAAAGTGATAAATATACTCATATATTCCTAAATGAATACATATTATAGATAAATTACTATATAGTAATTCTACTGTTCTAGCAGGAGACGAATCCATAAAATCTGAGATCCTAAAAATCAGTTCAACCATTCTTGAGTTATAAATAACCCGACTTTCTTTTAAGATTAGGTATAGATTACTGACTTGACTAACAATACTGTTGGCCTTATTTATTATTGCAGTTTGTTGATTGCAATGTAAACTTTGTATACAGTTTCTGAGAGTGGAAAAATCTATTTCCTGTAATTGCATAGTGTGCTTAGATTATTATGGTTCCTTATGACCCCACACACGGAAATAGAAGCCTCACGAAGCGAAATTACGCCTGTAGTAGTTGGAAAATTACGTTTTATGCAGAACCCAAGGATTAGCAAATTTTGTGCTATAATTGCGCTTCAATTCGGATTTGTATTACATGATGAATTTTGCAACAGCAATGCGAGTATTTATCATTAAAACTTTCAATTATGAGATCGTATTTAACACGAAATTTGATTATAGAAAACAACTATATAGCGAAAAGTTGCAATCGTTCGGCTGAAATACGTATTTATAAGTTAATTTTATTTCCATATTGCCTTGGTGTCATGTGCCATATTGACATTTAATTGTATATTAAATGCTAATTAACCGACTTCCAAAGGAGGAGGTTCTCAAGTTCACTGGTATTTTTTTTTTTTTTATGTATGTACACCGATTACTCGGAGATTTATGATACGATTTATGTGGTTTTTATTTAGTTTGATGCGGAATAGTTGCCATTTGGTACCATAAAAAATATACATAGTTTGGCCCAGTAGTTTTCATATTATGAACATTTTTGTATGAAAAATTTTGTTTATGTGGACGATGTAATTGTCTTTGGCACAGACATTTTTAAATATTAGCCAGTCTTGCTAGACTCATACTGTTCAAGTGTTTCTTGGTGTGAACATAAAGAACAGTTTCAGATGACTAGCGTTTAATACGCGCGTATAAGCTCGTTTTTGGAAGCGCATGTAGCACCTTTTAGCACATGCGCATTTTTATTATCTCTTTTATCACCGATTACGCTGAGATAACTGACTAGCTGTGCCCCACTTCACCCGTGTTAAACTATATAAATTATAGCCTATGTGTTAATCCGAGTTGTCAGCTAACTCCATAGCATATTTTATTAAAATCGCTCCAGCCGTTTAGACGTGATGATAACAAACATACGCACTCATACACGTTACGTTACGTAGCTAAATGGCAAAAAACGGGTTACTTATGGATTCGTCATATCTGTTTGTCTGTCTGTCCGTCCGTATGTCACACCTACTTTTTTCCGAGACTACAAGAACTATTCTGTAGAATCTTGGTAAGTAGATGTATTCTATGAAAATCTTATTTTCACAAAAAATATAAAAAAAAATGGGCGTTTCCCATACTTAGAAACAAAACTCAAAGATATTTTTTTCATCACACCCATACATGTTATCAATTTTTCTTAATTGAATAGTTCGCGCGAGAGACAGTTCCAAAGGCGTAAAATGTGCCCCCGTCCCTGTAACTGCTAAAAGAAGAGAATGATAAAACTAACAAAAAATATATGATGTAGGTACAGATGTATACATTACCATGCAAACTTCCACCGAAAATTGGTTTGAACGAGATCTAGTTAGCAGTTTTTTTAATACGACTTAAATCGTAAAGCGCAATTTACCTTTCATTCCATCAACTTAGATACTTGCTGCTAAGGAGCCCTTCATGGGCGAGGCCGACTCAAATTTGGCCGCTTTTGTTATTTATATCGGTTCAGCAGACTCGTTGTCTACTTGATCATCAATACGATCTATGAGCCTTCTGCTCAGTACACTCGTTGGCTAATCGATCATGAACAAGACCTAGTCTAACAGCCCTCTGCTCAGCAAACTCGATAGCTAATCAATCATAGATAAGACCTAGTCCATGAGACCTCTGCTCAGCAGACTCGTTGGCTATTAGATCATTAATAAGACTTAGTCTATGAGCCCTCAGCACACAGACTCATTATCTAGATGGTCATAAATACGACCTAACCTATGCGCTTGCTGTTTAGACTTTCATGAATCTTAGCGAGTCTGAACTTGTACTGTGCAAGTTTTTCTTAGAGTGAACGAAATTTTATGTAATTTTCTTAATTTACAAACGTTCCTTTTGATCATTCACTGTCGCACATGAACGGAAAATAGAGATTCGAACAACATTTCTTCGGAGGATATATACCTTTTTCATTTTTCCTTTCCCGTTTGTTGGGACTTAGGACCTATATTTTTGAGGCCCGCGGCAGCTTTCGTAGGCATAGCTAACAACTTAAAAGTAAAAAATAAAAAAACTTGGTTTAAAAAAACCGACTTCAAAAACTAAAAAGTATAAAAAAAATATCTTAATAAATATTTAATTTTATACATCTCTTGTGCCAACCTAATACGTTTAATATTAATGAAATACTATAATTGGTATGTGCTACCTATTGATAGGTAAGAAGTCGGTGCCAAGCCCAAAGCAAAATCAAACTCAAAATTACAAACAGCTTTCTTACTTCGTGATGAAATTCCTACACGACTAACCTAAGAAACACTACAAGATTAACCTAAGAAAATAAACTTAAAGAACAATATGAATTCATGTAAAACAGACGAAACTTTATCATAAAAATATATATAATATTAATTACTTACATTTGCTAATACCTTACATTTGGCTTGGCACCGGCTTCAAACCTATCAATAGGTAGCACATACCAATTATAGTATTTCATTAATATTAAACGTATTAGGTTGGCACAAGAGAGGTATAAAATTAAATATTTATTAAGATATTTTTTTTATACTTTTTAGTTTTTGAAGTCGGTTTTTTTAAACGAAGTTTTTTTTTTGTAAAAATATGTTCATGTCTATGAGGCCTAAGAACCAAAAGAGCGATGTAATTACTTGTAAGATTATATTACGATATTCGCATCTGTCATCGTAGTTTCTGAACTGGTATTTTATATGCTGGTTTAATGGTATTGGTTCTTAAATTATCATAACGCATATGAAAAGTTGTTCATTCGACCAAAGACAAGACTCTTTTTCTAGTAGTCGAGGGTATTTAAAAGTTAAGTTATATTACTCACATGAGAGCTGCCCGTTTGATGTCAAGTATCACAACGCGTGCTGTCGTCAAAGTGTCAGCTTCTGGAAACAAAAACACCTATTAGTCACCGGACACATTTCTAAACGTTTGAACAAGAGAATTTGTGGCAATCTACTTTGTTTACAACACAGATACACTTCACTCTTCCTCATTACAATAATTTTTAAATTATAAAGGCTTTTGAAGGAGATATAGCGTACATATCAGAATTATTCCAATTACCTAAGATACAGGCAAATTAGTAAAGGTAATGAATGATCACTAATACTCGTAAATTATTGTTATGGACGTAATATTATGAAGTCTGTGTCTGAGCGGTGCAAGCCAGACAGTGTGGCCTTTGTCTCCAGTAGGTAGCGGGTTCAATTCCTTAATGTAAAAATATTTGTTTCGGAGTCTGGAGGGATGAGGGACTACTTTCCGTACTTCGAGAGCACAGATCTATAGCAATCGCTAAAGTATTAAGAAACCAATTTGAATCTGTTGAATTGAGTCCTAAAGGTTTAGATTGGCACACTCCTCCCGACTACCCTCCAAACAAGAATGGAAATATATAGGGTATACGAATTTCTAAAGAATACTTATTTAGCCTCGTTATGCATGAGAATTGGAATTTACAGATATTAGTTGTACTGACTGACCCTTAGTTGGCCTGAACCCTGACCCCATATAAGCCTAAGTTTGCAATCGTCACGATGAATTGCGCTCAACGATCTACAAATGGGCAAATGGCTGCTTCTACGCGTTCATATGAAAACCTCAAACGCGGGTTTCTAATAGTTAACAGTCTTATCTGTTACGTGGCTTGCACCCCCCTTCTCACGAGGCCCTATATTTAAGAGAAGTAGTGAAAGCCTCATGGGCTAAATGTAAATTTTACATTAAATCCTACATTTAGTATTGTTATACTTAAGCCACACACAAACTAGTTTCTTAATACGAGTTTCATATAGCACGAATTGATTAGCATACTGGTGTAGGTACTTACTTCATGTTACTTTAAAGAGCGGCCATGAACTGTAAGATTGTCACCTACATAAGAACCAAATAGACAGTGACTGCCACTTAATGACATAATATTTACTTTTGAGTACTAGTCAACTCTACATATTTGAAGAATTCACCGAGCAAACAATACGGTATTTGATTGTGCTAAAAACTCATAAATGTTGCGTGACGTCTATTGCTCTGTGTAGCAGTTGCGCAGGGTCCATAAAACATGAATTTAGTTGTGCTAAAAATTGATCAATGTTGCATGTAGTCTATTAGTCTATGGATCAGTGGTGTAGAGTCCATATAAGAAAAAAAATTGTTTGTGCTCAAAACTGAATGTGTATTAATTATACTGACTTTATTAATAATTATAAATTTTAACGAATACAATGTGCTTCTACGAGTATATATGACATGGAACTTAGCTCTATCTGCCTTTATTTTTATGTACATATCTTGCAATCAGTCGTTACACTGTAAACCGACGTACTCTAAATTTGTTGGATTGTAGAGTAAGATCCTCATTACAACACAACGTTCGTATTACTATTGACGCTGTGGTCTCCTTCTGTGGGGAAATCATGTTACAGTAGGAGGCTGCTGAGCGGGATCGAGAACGAGCCAATCCCACTCGCAGAAGCCAACTCCCCTCGGGGCTGTGGTGGAAGTATGAGAAATATCCCCTACTGGCGCCACGTGCAAGCAGTTCCGAGAAGATAGCGATTTCTTTGTGGCGTACTGGCAGGTGTCGGCATCAAGAGAGGGTAATCCAGAGCAATCCCAAGGTAGGTACGTTTATTTTATTTGAGACAACAAACTATTGTGTAATTTGCTTAATTGTACTAACACAGTATTTCTTAGAAAAGACTTAGTTAATCACACAACCAGCATCATAATATGAAACAATAAAACTAGCAACAAGCAACTATGGCAAACTATGGGTAATTAACAAAATTAAGTTAGTCTAGGTAGCATACAGTAGGTGACCCCCGACCATCTGGGACATGGCACAAAAGGGAGGCACCGGGGCAGGATACCCGTCTTCCCGGGACTCCTCCCATCAGGCGGGGCAGAAGAAATCAATGCCAGGTATTCGGTGCGAGTCCGACATACCCACCACAATAATGATTGTGGTGGGTATGTCGGACTCGCCCCGAACTTACCAAAAAAAATTTACTTCATATTACAAAAATCTATGCTCTATTTCTATGAAAATTTTTAACAGCTTTACAAACTTAAATTTACATTACATCTTTCACGTCACACAGCACAACATATAGTTAGACGTTGCGTCGTAATTTAAATGAAAGTTCTGATCACCACATGTCAAATATTTACGTTATATCGATATTAAATATTAGGCAATGCTTAAATTTTATGTCTTCATAAAATATATATACATTTAAAAATCGCATTTAGAGACGCAATTCCAATTAGAACCGTGCATAAAACTTAAGTATCTCTTTCGCCCATTGTTGCCTAATTTGTTACTCAAGTTTTAACTAAGGCATGGCTTAGAACTTAGTTTCATCGGTAAGGTCCATGTTTATAAATCTATCTCAAGTCATATCTATATCGTAACATCGCACTTGGTAACGTAATTTTCCTATTAGATTTTAGAATATGTTTCTTTAGATCAGGTTCTTCACCGTGCAAACGCTAAGCTCAGGGTAATACAGTATTTCAATATTGTGCGTGTTCATTCATGTAAACTTTAAAACACACACCTTACACTATATCTCACGTCGTATTTTGATTTAAGTAAAGTAATAATTGGTTCAGATAAAAATATCTTAAATTGTAGACCTTAAAATATACGTAATATTCAATTAAAACAATATTCGTACAAAAATGTTGCAATCGTGCATTTGTTGTGTACGAGATAATTTAACGTCCTGATAAATAATTTTTATGTTAAAGTTACGCATGAATTCTAATGACAATCCATTAACAAATCCGTTATCTAAGGAGCCTTGAATCCGGGTCACTTAATGATACCTTTATACTTAAGTTTCTTTAAGTGACGATATTTATATCCCGGAAACTAAGAACGCTAGTAGAAATAAATTGTGTTAAGTAGACTATATAATACTCCTTACATGAAAGTAATAAAGTATATGAGTCACTACATTTTATTTACTAATAATTACATAGAGAAGAAAACCAGCTCACGTCGCCTGAAATTTTGTTCAAAAATGTCATGTTCCCTGTTTTGTTTTAAAATAGGAAACATGCGATTTTTTAACAACATATAGCGGACGTGACTAAAAAAACACTGTTCAAGGCATATAATTATTTCATAAGTTACATCTAAAATCAGTAATTTATAATAGTAGCTTACTTAAAAGAAAACTGAAGGCTCACATTTTAGGTAACTGTTTTTATAATGTGTCTGAGTTTGTAAATCGTGAGGTATCTTAATTGAGTTTGACTACTGCTGGTTGTTTGTGTGGTGTAAAATTGACGATATTTCTATATCGTCAATTTTATTAAATGTTTTAATTAGGTGTTTATTTTAGTAGTATCGTTTCTTTTTTTTCTATTACTTAATATATATTTAATTGTATTATATTTAATGTTAGTCAACCATTTCAATTTTAATTTCGTTATGTTCTTTGATTATTTTGTCACCCAATTTAGGTTTGATTTTTAAATGTAGCTTTTATTTTAGGAATTGATTTAATTTTACATTATTTTAAAATCCATAGACAATGTAAATTGTTACTGAATAAATCAACCACCGGTCAATCGTGCGCTGCGTACGCTCAATAACTTAGTATGTACGGGACAACTGGATCTGTTCTCGTGTACGCACGTGGCTATAAATATACAAATAGGCAATAAAGCTTTTTAAAATTGTTTAATAATGTGTAATTAGTTATAAGTATAATTTAAATTTGTTATTTTTAACCTATTTGTCAGGTTCCACTATTGCATTGGTTGTATAACTGTAATGATAGTGTGTTATTTGGAAATAAATAAATAATATCACAAAATAACCATCAGAATCATGCAATTAAATAAAAAAATAACAAGTGTATTTTATTGTATTGTACAAACCGGTTTTCTTTTATATGCTAAGGTTTATGGGCACCTTAATTTTCATCTACTATGTTACACCTTATACAAGGTTATAAGGTAGATGGTCAAGCTTTAGCGTTGTATAATCCGTACCGATCACGGTAACATTGACTTTGGCTCTGGTTTGATGGTCAAGAACTCGATCAAGATTTGACTAGATGCGTGCTATTATCACGTGCTATATAATGTTGTTTGGCTATAATTTTGTTAAGTAGAAATATATAAACTGGTCAAGAGTAAATCAGGCTTGCCAAAAGGGTTCCTTACAGTGAGACTTGAATCCGTAGTCAAAATACCGATTTGGCACATCTAATCTATTCTTAACACATACTTAAATCAAATTTAACGTTTTTATATGTACTGGTTCTTAAAGTTTCCGCTTAAATGGATTGATGTAAAGTTCGAAATGATTTAGTTAGGTAATGTTTTATGGCTAATAGAAAAATTGTATAATAATAATAATTGAATCTATACATATAATAAAATCGTAGAAACGTGAAAACTGCACATTGAATATTTTTTTTAAAGGATACTTCGGGCGTGATCTACAATCAATATCGAAGCCAAAAATATGGTTTTTAGAATTTTGGTCTGTGTGTCTGTATGTATGTCCGGGCTAAACTCAAAAAGTAATGCATGGATTAACTTTAAATTTTGCTTGAATATTACTTAGAGGTCGGTTCAACATATAGGCTACATATTATCACGCTATCACCTACGGGGGAGGAGCTGTGATGATTTAAAAAATCGAATGCGGGTAAAATCGCGGGGCACAGCTAGTTCAGAATAAATTCCATATGTGTTAGTTACAATGACAACTTATAAACTAGTTTTAGTAAAAATAACTATTTCTTGCAGCGTGAGCATTGTGGCAGAGCCCGCCGACTCTGGGAAATGTTTACTTGACAGCGTGCAGTCGTATCCACCTTCACAACATCCCACAACGAACAGCCAGCGACCTGCGCTCACGTTCTACATTGACGTTATCTTTTAGATCGTCTGAGACCCAGTGACCCAGATAATTAAAAATAATAATATCCTCACTTTGTTCACACACGGCAATCTGATCCCAAACTAAGCAGAACTTGTACCAGGTAACTGATATACTAAATATTATACTACTGCTACGTTTCTTTTATCTCAGGACAAACAGATATGTTCACGCACACTAATATCTACCCTGGTTGGGAATAGAACCCACGAGCTGCGCTATGAAAGGCAAGTATTAAGCAACCACGCTAACCGACCCGTCGAATGTATCTCTGTATTATGGAAATAAAATTCATTAGCAAACTATTTTTCATCAACACTTTCAATACTTATCGAAAGATTAATTGTGGTTCAATAATTCATGAATTAGACTTATATGTATATATTTAAATGTTAACCTAAGAAGCAGAGGATAATTTAAAAAAAATTGTTTCGATAGCAAATTTTATAATTTATCAATTACTAAGTCAAGCACTAACTCTTAGGCGCTCAAAATACAATACTATCTTGCTGCCTATTGCGATCGCACTCACAAATAGAGAGAAATTAAGTAATGCTATAACCCGCTTTCTTTGGATTTACTGTCCATCAGCTTTACTTCCGAAATCTAAATAAATCACTCTTTGCCACTGCTTAGGTATCTCCTTGAGAAGTATTTCTAAGAATAAAGTTGTTTTTAATAAAGTAATAACGTTATTATTTACTTTGCTATGCCTTAACAAGATACCTATGTATTTAATTGTTTTAATAGTAATGTAACTACCGAGCATAAATACTTAGGACATCAAGTAATATCAACCTTGATACTAAGTAATCCTTGTTACAAACACGTATGAATCTAGATATTGTAGGAAATATACCTACATATAAAGTAGGTAATGAAACGATCTTACAACCTGATGCTCACGCGCCACTGACCATTTTTCTCATGTTACAACTTCACGTAATCGAAGATGTATCATACTTTTGTCACATATTGCAATACTTAAATCGCGAACCCAGCGGCCAGCCTGCTGCGCACAAATTGGTTGAATTTAAATTTTCGTTTCACTTTGTCAATTTTGTTAATATAATTTCCATTCTTATTTATTTATGTATGAATCAAGTCGTTTTTATTGATCATTTTTATGTTTTATTTCAATATATATCAAATTTAATGTAAGTTGACTGCACGTGTGATGCAGCGGCTAAGACAGTCGCCTCGCCGCTTCGTATCGCGGGTTCGAGTCCCGCGCCGTACAACTATTTGTGTGACCCATAAATAGTTATTCTGAGTCTGGATGTAATTTGCGTCCGTCTATCGTTTGTAAAGTACCCCGCGATACTGGAATTAGATTCCCTAGGGCAGGTTATGTCTTTTGTCTTTTAAAAAGAGAGTTGTAATTTTTTATTATTAAAATCGCGCAAAAATATACGTCGAGAGTATTTATCATCATTATAATGCCAGCCGAATAACGTCCACTGCTGGACATCAGCATCCCCCAAGAATCGGGCGATATGCCATAATTTAAAACACAACATTATTAAATTTTCTTGAACTCTTCCCATCCGTGTATGGTTCGTTATAATCATGTTTGTCGAATAACGTCCACTGCTGGAGAAAAGTTTTCCATAATGGAGTCATGTCCATCACTTGAAGGTAACGCCATATCGCCAAGCTTGGCAGACGGGTTAGCGATCGCGGTATGGTTCTAATACACATTGAGTCGGACTTTTACGCAACCCACGGGATGATATCATGAGGTATTGATATTCTATGCCGTTAGTCACACATCAAGTCTATCTACATAGCTCAATAGTTTATTATTATTATTAAGCCTATATTGCTGAAAACTAAAAATATAGGTATTGAATTTAACAGTTTTAAAAATCTTAAACCTAACACCTCTGTTTTTCCGGTTTAGTGATCAGCGTGTCCTGGGACACATAGGCCTCTTCCAGCTGTTTCCACTCATTCCTGTCTCCAGCTTTTCTGGACCAGGTAACGCCTCGAATTTTTCTTATGTCATCTATCCATCTCTTTGCCTGTCTTCCCCTTTTCCTTTTGCCATCGCGTGGTTGCCACTCTGTTATAATTTTTGTCCATTTTGACCACTGCTCTTTTCCTGTCTTTCTTAGTAACACCAATCATGCTTCTCTCCATTCCCCGTTGATATGATCTAAGCTCAATAGTTTACCGAGTTCTAAATGTAACAATTGTGAACCCTGTAGGACACAGCAACATTGGTAATTGAGAGAAAAAAATTACGATGCCGTGCGTCTGTCTGCGTGACAGACATTCAAGGCATGCAAGACTCTTATATATTGGTAGTAAAAAATGAATATTCATTCGATATTTATATATAATAAACCATTAAGTTAACATTTCGAGACTAGAAGATATAATTTTGGTCAAAAATAGTATGCTATGCAAATATTGTGTTAGTTTTCGAGACATCACGTAACAATGTATAATGGCAACAATTTTTTCGTAATATTTCGTTTATGGATGGATTTTGTAATAAAGTAAAACGACATAGCTTCTATAACTTCCTAGTTACATTGACAAATCGTATCATGAAACTTCGCAATACGCTTTTATATACCTAAGAAGAAAAACCCACGCGGTAATGTTTTATGATTTCCTCTATCAATGAGGTAAAAGTCCTCTAAAGTGGTGGGAGGTCTAGATATGAGTATTATTATTTTTAGAAACTTTAGTTGAGCTTATACTACTGGAAGGTCCCGGGTATCGCGGATGTATTGATAAGGTAATGTACGAGTATAGCCTAATTCTTTCATGAGAAAAATGTTCTTTACCGACGGACAGGTCGGCAAAGAATTGATCTTATAATGTATGTCGGTATTATTCCTATGTCAATTAAAATAATGTTTGTATGTGTCGCCTATTTGTTTCTAAGCCTGTCTTGAGATGATTTCATTGTGGTAGTTGAACTGTGTTTTACAGTAAGTCTAGGATGTTTTCACTGCTCAACTGAACTATAGAAGCTAGGTAGGGCTCAAATAATCTAGCAAAATAAAATAACCCTCCCCGGGCACCCCCTTTAGCTTTTGAATCTCGACTCTGGGCAGTTACTGACGAGTATGTGCATGAGACTGTCGGTTTTTAGGGCTCCATTTAGACACATTCCGGCTCGAATTATATATTATTACGTATCTTTCCAAGCGATAGCGAAATTTGTGCAATAATTGCTTTTAAATTGCAAATTGGTATTACGTATCGATAATATGTGCAAATTTTGCCGCTTGGCTTGTGCAAGATGAGTAAGAAAAGGTTTTACAAAACTTTAGCCTAAATTTAACACGTTTACATACACATAACCCAAAGTATATGCTCCATACAAATACCGCCTAATGGCGATACAATCTTCCAGTGGTATGTTAAGTCACTTTTGATAATAAATTAAACAGAAATGCGCCATAAATAAGAACTGGAATTTGCTTTGGAATTAGCAAATGTAGTCTTTTATGACTAGACACATCATACCTAATTTAGACAGTAAAATTCGGTCCCGTTTTCCTTATTTTATATTTTTTCCAGACGGGAACGCTGCTTAGTTTGGGATCAGATGGCCGTGTGTGCATAAAGTCCCAACCTACTATTATTCTTATTATATTATTGTTTATATTATTCACATCTATAGCGATGGCGCTAACAGTTAATAGCTAGAAAATCCCACAAGGCATCTCGCCAAGCGGCATGATACATTAAGGATTAGGTACATTAATAGCAGTAGTAGATTTCAAATGTATAGGGGATGCGTATTATTATAACGAAGCGACTACAAACTATTTCAATAAAATAAGTCTTGTATCACGTTTTCCATAATTACAACTGACTATTCTAAATATACAGCGGCTTTCTCACCATCTGGTGAAATAGCCCGCTGTAACAGCCGCTGTACCAGCCTTTTTACTAAAGCCTAAAAGTTACAATGAAATACACAAATATATGTCACATTATAAAATATATGTTTTCCTGCCAATGGAGATTTGCTACGACTGGTAGAGACGCTATGCCATGCACCATTTGAACAATTATTGCTAAAAGAATAATTTAATTAGCGCTTCCATCTATTAGTAAGGTTCCAGACTGGTATGTCAATATTGGGGTATTGGCATACCAGCCGTCTTAGCCGTGTAGGATTCAGTGAGATGGCGTTAAACGTCGTCATTCTAATAGAGCATCGAATGGATTGTGTAAATTCTAGTCCCAACACCACGGTGCGATGGTAGAGTAGATCACGCACATGGGCGGGATACCCCGTGGTTCTTGGGTTCGACACCCACATGTAAAAAAAATTATAACTCATTTGAAATATGTCTGAGACTTTATTTAAACGCACCGAATGGGTTTTTGGAGATTACAAATTTACATTCGCATTTGCAAAATTAGATAGAATTTATATGTGGGTGGCAGTGTCTTCATTTATTCTAGTTAACATATGGGATCTTTTAATGCACTAGTGTGTCCTGTGCTTTCATATATATGTAATGATAGAGGGGCATGTTATCTTGTACAAGTGTGCGAACAAATAGGTGCACTTACGTCACTTTTATCTGCGTAGGATATCTTATTTTAACGCACTTGCACCAATGTCAACAAGAAGTATCACAACGTCCTCCCCATTCTCATCTGTGAGGGATGAATCTGGGATCCTTCTAAAGTCCACCCGCACAAAGAAAGCAATCCTGACTACTGATGAAATTAAACATAAATTTGGCGATAAACTATAATGTTTATCGTCAGTTGACATGATAATATACTTTTTAAATGATACCTAATTATTAAAATATCGTTAGGTACACATATTTCAATGAAAATTCAGAGTGACTCCCTCCATTCCATAACTCAAAGTCTTTAAGCAGCCGGACCTTAAGAATTTGATTTGTTAAAATAATCCCAATACCCAGTACTCCATTATTTGCGGTTCAACAAACTTCCGCTACACTACCAAGGCTGAACAAATATTTAAAAAATCTCCTACTAGGCCCCTAATTATACGTAGTATAAGATAAATTATAAAAATAATAAAGGTATTCTCCGGTTAACCAACATAATTGTATTAGACAGGGATTTAGCCTTTATTGACGTCGACGGTGACAATTGATGTAACACTAAGGTCACAGAACACACGCGCAGCTAGAGTTCCGGCGATCAACTTAAATAAAGAGCGTACTATACTAATGATAGTATAGCATGTTCTTTATTTAACCTAATATGACTCCATTATAAGTGATGACATAATAATATGTATGACGTCACTTATAATAATAATAATAATGTCCTCCTAGCTGAATTTCCGCCACGGCGGCCAGTCTCAATAGAGATTAGCCATCTGCGCGGGACATATTATAGTGCTAAAGTGTGCACAGGAACACAGGAGCACTTTCTATTCCATCACTCTCATGATCCGATGGGACGCCTAGCGATACGACCGGAAAGAGGTCAGGTACAGGACCGACGGCTTTACGTGCTCTCCGAGGCACGGGGGTATAATACCACCAACTACCAGACTTCTGGCTGGTGCTGAGAAATCTTTCTTTTTACAGCAAAGGCCCAAAATCACTTTTGGCCCGACCCGGGATTTGAACCCAGGACTTCGTTTTCTGCGGGTGAACACGCTACCACGGCTGCCGTCGACGTCACTTATAGTGGAGTCATAGAAGCTCTATACTAACTGTAGTTTGTGTAAAAGGGAAAAAGATTCCTCACTTAATCCCTGCCAAGTACTTAAAATGCTTACATCTAACATCGTAATCAGCCGTTATAGAATATTTTTTGCTTTCCTATTTCTTATTAAGATTGCGAGCTTTAATAAATTCAATTTTAGTATGATCTACTATATTTTTTCACATGTAGTTTTTTGCCATAGCTGGGTTGTACTTTGCCCGTCATTTTGTGAATTTTATTAATGAATTTGTTGGGTTTCGCCCTCTCTAAGGGGTTTAATAGTTGTTCTTGATTTGAGAACGTTGATAAGCTTCAACAGGCGAATGATTTCCTAAAATTGCATACAATTGTGCCAGCCTCATTAAAGTCGTAAGAGAGAAAATGTTTTGAAATCAGATGCCGTCCATGAAACTCCGCCCTGAATCTACTACACAAATTCGTCAAATGCAGTGATCTAGATGGCCACCTCCAGGGCCAGTTCTCGTTCCTTGCACCACTCCATCATTGAGTTTCCTTAAATATGTTTATGATCAGTCCGCTTGCTTAAATTTCCATCTAAACTTTAATCACACCTATAATTTCACTTCACGCTTGACCATGACTGTACAAAAATGACGGTAGTGTTTTTACCATAACAAATATTCCCAGGGTTTATGAACACAAAATGATTTTTAATAGTAAAGTAAAACCACCTGTTCTCCGTATAAATAAACTTATATATGTCCTATTATATATATATAAAAACTCCTAGGACAATAACAGCATTTAAAAGGGACTACAGTGAGCACAATATAAAAAAATTTAAAGAGCACCTCCAAAAAATTGTTTACAATGACATTTACATTGAGGGTGATCCGAATATAGCATTCTTAAAATTTCACGACCGTTTTAGATTATTTTATAGCCTGAATTTTCCAAAAAAAAAAATTAAGTTAAACACAAATGACAAGAAAAGGAACTGGATTTCAAAGGGTATAAAGATAAGCTGTTTGAAAAAAAGAAAATTGAGATTCAAGTACTATAAATTCAAATCATCAGAAAACAAAATTGAATTCAAACGATACTCAAAAATATTAAAACACTGCCTTGTTACATCCCACAAGCTCTCTAATGACAAATTTTTATCAAAAAGTAAAAATATCTGCAGGGCGGCATGGAAAGTAGTAAAAAATGAATATAATAATAACCTTGACTGTATGAAGTACATTGACGAAATAAAAACTGACGAAAAAATTATTAATGATCCTTTACAAATAGCCTTGACATTCAATACTTTTTTTATAGAATCTACAAATGTGTTAATTAGTACTAGTGATATAGATGGTAATACAAAATCAAATTTTAATTTTAATAACAATGGCCACTCCTTTTTCTTAAAGCCAACTTCAGAATACGAAATAAAAAAAGTCATTCTTTCACTCAAGGATACGAAATCAGTAGGGTATGATGATATATCACCTCGAGTTTTAAAAGCATGTGCAGATGAATTGTCACCCCTATTAGCTGACCTAATTAACTTATCCTTTGAAAAGGGATCTTTTCCAGATGCTTTAAAAAAGTCTATAGTAAAGCCATTGTACAAGAAAGGAAACAAAAGAGAACTTGGGAATTATAGACCAGTTACCCTCATTTCCATATTTTCTAAAATCTACGAAAAATGTATGCATACAAGGTTAACAGAATATAGCAATAAATTTAATATAATTGTTAATGAACAAAACGGATTTCAGAAATGCAAATCGACTACCTTAGCAATGTTTGATCTAATTAAAGCCATCACAACGAATCTAGATCTCAATAAAGACACCACGGTACTACTATTTGATATGACTAAAGCTTTCGATTTTGTAGCACATCGTATATTATTATCAAAGTTAGAGTCATATGGTGTACGAGGCCCTGCGTTGGACTGGATATGTTCTTATCTCGACAATAGAACACAATGCGTACAAATTACAAAAATCGATAAAAATAATAATTTAAAGACATACGAGTCTACATATCTTCCAAACAAATACGGGGTTCCACAAGGAAGTGTGTTGGGTCCTCTTTTGTTTCTATTTTACATTAATGATTTACCAAAAATAACTATCCACAAAACTGTATTATTCGCTGACGATATATCCATAGTAGTTAAAACTGACAAAGACAAAAACACAAGTGACATTGAAATTCAAATTAATGATACAATTAAAAAAGTAGCAAGCTGGCTAAAACAAAATAACCTACAAATAAATACCAAAAAAACAAAATACATGCGTTTCCAAAAAAATTATAGAAACCTAACAAATAAATTAATTGTTAAATACAAAGAAGAACCCATAGATGACACGGAAAATGCAGTATTTCTGGGAATAATAATTGATAAATACCTAAATTGGAAAAAACATGTTGAGAAAGTATGTAACAAGCTTAATAGCTTTACATATGTCCTCAACCGATTGCGGCTTGTAACGTCAGAAAAAACTACCATAATGGCTTATCATGCATATGTGGCTTCGACTCTAAGGTATGGTCTACTATTGTGGGGTAATTCAACAGACGTTAATCGAGCCTTTATTGCTCAAAAAAAATGTATACGAGCAATTGTGGGAATACGTCCATACGAATCGTGTAAGCCATACTTTGATAAGCTGAAGTTGCTAACACTTCCATCAATGTACATTTTTGAAATTTGTATGTTTGCTAGACAAAACTTGCATCTTTTCTCGACTGCAAAAGAATTATTCCCACGGTCAGTTAGAAACTCGCAGAGACTGGTATTGTCACACATTCCAAATACTGCACTGTATCAAAAAAGTTGTGTGGGTATGGCCATTAAATTATATAATAATATTCCAAATTGTGTAAGAGAGTCAACGTCTCTAAACATATTTAAATGCAGATTATCCAAGCTCCTGTTACAATATAGGTTTTACAGCGTCAAAGAGTATTTAGACTGTAAGTTCAATGACATGTAATTGATTATAAACAAGTATTGACATTATTATTATTAGAATTCTGTTTATATTTTTTGACATTGATTATTGTTCATTTTGCTATTAATGATTATATAAATTTAATATTAGGTATTTAAGTGTAACATAAATGACTTTGTAATTTTGTTGCATGCCAAACTGGCGAAACATGTATGTACCTACTTTATTTTTCATGACCATCTGTAACCATTTACCATGATTCTTGTGAATAAAGAATTGAATTGAATTGAATTGAATTGAATATATATTTTAATGTAATATTGGCGGGGTTTGAGTTTGAAACCTAATGGATGTGAGTTCCTAATGTCTGTGGTATATTAGCTTTAAAGCTAGTGCAATGATTTAAATACAGTTTTATGATTTGATTGATAGGTTGTTAGAGGTTTTAGCTATGCATTAAAGGGATTCCGATAATCGTTCAAAATTAGAGTTACCTTTACTGGGCTTGAAGAAGAGCTTTTAGAAATGAGGATTTTACTAAAAAGCGTACGAAGATGGAATAGGTGTATCTTTAAATATAAAACAAAGTCGGGTTAGTTAAATCGTAACTCAGAAACCTCTGGTGTATGTGTCTCCTCCCGGAATAGCTGATTAACTATTTAAACATCGTAAACAACGCAATCTTTTGTTTTCGCATTTACCTAATGCTGCTAATGTATGGTAACTTTTATTTAAGTGTTCATTTAAGAATATCAACAACATATAAAAATCATCTAAATGAGTGTTAATGATTTACATGAACTTGTGCCTTGACTCAAGAGTTGTTTAAATCGATTTTAGTGATATTCGGAGTCATAATTGGGCACGTTAGGTGGTGCTACGAGTATAATGGGATTCTAAGCATTTCAACACTGTTTCTGGTTACTTTGAATTAACAATTACACGCTAGATGGCGTTCTAGTTTCTTATTCATTTTCAGGGAATGATGATGTCTGCCAGGACAACTAGTCACTTGTATAAATAAATCATAATTGTCACGCAATTGAAAATAAGCGTACATGATATGTGTATTACGCTGTTTGATTGCGTGAGCTCGATAGATTCTGAACCATTGAAAAACCAGAAGCACTCACAATATATTTACACAGCAAAAGATTATGAAATTATAGGACGTATATCTTAGTTTCTGTTCACGACTGGCATATACATGAAAATGTTTAATTATAATTACCCATGACGAGAGTCGACGAAATAATATTTAAAGTGGTGAAATTTAGATGACGAAAATGCGTTTATATGTATCTTACATAATTTAAAACAAGTGTACTAGCGTGACGTTGTTACATGCATGAACTAACACTGCCGGTTTTATAGCCAAAACTTTATTTTGTACATTACGTATGGCCGTGTTCTTAAGGACCAGTGTTCAGTGCGCCGCCATATAGCTCTCGCATTTTGATTGTTTCACTGAATATATAACTGTACACTGTATCCTAAGTCACATATATAGTCATAAAGGCCTTTGTCCAGTGGTGGACGTCTTTTGCATGATATGATGATGATGACACAAATGTCACTGGACTACACAATTGTGTGACATCATAAGTAAAATTGTATATGTTCTTTCAATAGATAGTACAGACGCTAGCACATCAAGCTACCCCAGTCTGTCAAATATCCCTAATGAAAGTGTACCTTATGCTTAAGTGATAAAGTTGAAAATCTATAAAAGAAATTTGACAGATTGGGGTAGTTGGATGTGCTGGCGTCTGTACAGTTGAGTAGATTTCAAAATTGGTATTTTAATTGTCATCGCACAATAAATGTAAAAAAGCTCTTAGAGTAGTACGCCTCCGGTACCTATACAATCATTATACACACTTTCCAAATATATAAATATTTTAATGTTGTTATTTTTTCAATTAATTTTAAATTGTTTAAGACTTGAAAATTCAATACAATATGTATAATTATTTTAATATGAAAGCACGGTATCTTTCGGCACTAGCTTATAAACGAGTAAAAGGATACCTCAACCTTTAGTATCTCAAGCAATTTGTGTTTACGTAAATAAATGTTTTTTTATCTTTTATTATTTTATTTTAGTATTTTTTTCATATCTTAAAGACAGTTTTAACTTTTATAGATTACACAAATTAATCCCTGTGTAGCGGTAGGAATTTACAAACTTAAAATTCACAGAAAAACAGTACACTCAGACTCAGAACAACTATAAATGGGACACATAAACAGTTGTCCTCAGCGAAATCAAACCCGAGACACGGAGGTGTCTCTATAATTTGTTCTCACCATAATGCAAAGGAATATTGTTTATTCCTATTATTGTGATCACTACAAATAATATCAAATAGTAACTAGTTTCTTGTTCTGGAAAGTTTAATAATTTTTAATAAAAATAGATATAATTTGTACACATTTTTCTTGAATAAAAATTTTATATACTTATATATTTTTTATTTTGTTTGCAATTTTTTGTTTTTTGGCATGTGAACATAGTTGTAAATTTCAAGTAAAACTTATTTTAGTACGAAAGTAAAATCTAACAAAATATCAAAGTTGTAAAACCAAAGTTGTTGCTTATGATTTTAGCTAGTTTATGTTAATTCTTCAAAATGATTTACAATCGTATTATATAACTGCTCTTTTACCATCCATTCTAAGTTCAAAGTTTAAAATATTACTCAAGTTTAAACTTTTTACAATATCAAACTTGTGTTAAGAAATTTTTCAAATTTGAATTAATCAAAAATTTTGCAATATTTGAACGTAGAATTAACTCAACTTTTTCAGAATGATGAATCTGACAGCTCTCTGAAGACCATGTAAGCACACAGTGTGTATCACAGATATATAATTTTTCTCACTTTTGAGTATTTAGCTAGTCCAACTTTAAACTTTTACTTTTAACTTTTAAACCAAAATTCCAAAAATGATAAAAAATATAGTTTATTATGAAAAAATGACAATAACTACATGTAACCCGAATTGTAATATGAGTTTTCTATACATTATATTTGTCTTGGTAAACACATGTATGAACTAGATTTTTTTCTTGCTACTCATAATTATATTTACAGCGTAGTTAATGATCATAGACCCTAACACGCAACATCACAGCTCGAGCTGATTCTTTTTTTTATAATATTTGTGACATTATTCACACACGGCAGTCTGATCCAAACTAAGCAGACCTACGGAGCCATGGAGACCAGATAACATATACTATTATTCTCTTGTAAATACATACTTATATAGATACCTAATTACATCGAGACTCAGGACAAACAAATGTTTACGCACACAAAAATACGTCCTGGTTAGAAATCGAACCTACCACCTGCGGCGTGAACATCTAGCAACCAAGCCAACAGGCCCGGCATATTGCGTGTTAGTGCCTTTTTATTAAATAAAGTTTATACGGTAGCTACATATAAAATAAAATAATAATATCCTGGGACATTATTTACACAAGGCCAACTGATCCCAAACTAAGCTTGTACTATGGAAACCAGATAACTGATATACTACATATACTACTTTTCTTTTGTAAATACATACTTATATAGATAATTATACCTAGACTCAGGACAAACAGACATGTTCAATGTACAATTACTTTTTAATATTTGTCCGTATATATGTATATTTGTTCCAACTAAATTCGGAAACGGCTGAACCATGTCGGAGATTAAATTCATATTCTTTCCCTAATATTCCCTATTCGTTGTCCGTAACGATGAGCAAGGTGTCTACGTAATTTAATGATAATCGTTTAGTAGCCAAGGCGTAATATTAACAAACAAACACATACATAATATGTAAATGTGTTTAATTCACGGGCAACAGTCTGTATAAAATATTAAAGTAAAACTTTTTTTACATCGCCTCAAATATTATTTGTCGTCGCATGCCATAATATTGTTGTTCACTTAATCATGATTGCCAAAGCTTCGTCAAATGAACCAGTCAACGAGTGAAAAACCAAGAATGCGAAAATATTCGACAGTTAATTAATTTTATGCCGTAAGTGACAAAGTTACACTTGCATTGTGGATTCATAAAACCACACTAGGTTCTTTTGGACAACTCTTAATATCCAGGAAGGAAAATCAGAGTAAGATTGTATGGAGTAATGTGAAGCAGAAATGCTCTTTATGCGATTGCTAGAAATGCGGTTTAGCAGAAAAACACTGCTAAGGATTGATATTTATATCTATAAGTCTCTTACTTACCTAAATACAATTTTAACTTCCCATGAATATCAACCTTTACACACATGTTAAAACATTTTATTGTATTGTTCCAACTAGCATTAGTATAATTGGTGACCACAGTTCTAATTGGTTCGGAATCGTATTAGATGACAGCTCTTTCACCACGGGTTTACGGATCAATGACTCTATTTATTCAACTTTTCAACAAATCAATAAAGAACTGGATATGTTTCATGCCACTACAATATTATTAAGCATCAGTTAACATGTTTATATATAAATAAGATCCTGCGACATTATTTACACACCATGTAATCCTAAATTAAGCAGAGCTTGTACTATGGAAACCAGATAACTGATATATTACATATACTACTTTTCTTTTGTAAATACATACTTATATAGATAATATTAACTAATCCAATCATTAAGAGACAAAATATCAAATCTGAATAACGCGTTAATATTATTTTGATTTCACCGTGTTTTGTATGTATTTTTCGGAAATATGCACTTACGCGCTAAACAATCGCGTTCATAAAGTAATTAGATCAACCCGCTCAGATCACACATGGGGACATGCCGCATTATTTTTATTATACACCAAACCACAAGATTGTCGCGATGTCGTTTAATTACATACAAAGCGTGGTGAATAGAATAAAACGTCTTTAATTGCTAGAATCTATGACTTACAAGTACGAGGCAATTATGTGAATTATTGCAATAAAATATGTAATCGAAGACAAAGATTAAATCCTTCGATCGTTGATAATCGTTTATAATATACATTTTAATTGCGTTCGTTTTAATTTGTTTAAATATTTAATAAAATATGAAACTTATGAATTATGTTAATATAGTACATAATATGAAAGTATCTATTGCCATAGCTGATATCATACAAAGGCTTTTGTATCAATTTTATAACCTAAAATATATTTATCTTATTTGTATTCTGTATTTTAAAACTTTCTATTTATAAGTATATGTTCAACTATTTGGGTTGCGAACAGTAATTAACCACCTTAAACTGTGTTTATCCATGTGAACGTACATAGGTATATGTATTTAGAACCGCTTCGAAAGTAACTGCTCTACACTAATAGTTAAACGATTTACGGTAAAGTCAAAACCATCACAGAAACTAACAGCAACAAAACCGCACAAAACCAAAGTATACTTCTTTGAAAAAAAAGACCTAACTATAAAATCGAAAAACATGGGTAAACGCGTAGGTCACAAAGCTATCATTTATGAATAAATTTAAAGTTGCAAATGAGCACACTCATGAATTTGACACACTTTACTCTTAGAATTAGCATAAGTATACAATGTAACAGATTCCGTATTAGATAACATAAGTCATATATTTAACATTTGTTCACAATTAACCTTGTAATATAACTGTAAAAATAGTTATAATATATATGTAGCTATGTTAAAAGTTGACCATTTTCTGTTTTGGAAGACGTTATTAAGATAAGTACTAAGTTAAGATAGTTAACCGCAAAATATTTTTTAAATAATCTTAATTCTTATTTACCCGATTGTGTCCGATACCCGACATGGTATCGTTTAGTATTGTAGAATTTAGTTAAGTTTTTTAAATATATTTATTGAGCCATAATTACAAAAAGGTTTTGTTTTTTACTAGTGGCACTTAAACTTCTAGGGTTTGAGTGAGCCACTTTACAATACGTCGGCGGCTAAGACTAATATACGAGTAACTGTAGAAACATCTAAGTAATATAACCTTAGCAATTTAAATAAAAGTAAGTCACTATTTCACACTATGTGTGTCAGATTAAAAATAATTGATAGTAATGTCACTCTGTCACTGATAGGAGAAAAGTACGAATGATCAGCGGGGACCCATAAAAATGCATCTAAGCGGGACAAAACAAATAAAACATTTAATATCTTGCATTTCTATGTATATCAAGTAATCGTGAATCATGATTAATGATCGAAATGCATTAATTTGCTTTCAAAGGTTGTGAAAGTTTCAAAATGATTGTTCGTCGAATCAATCGTATTAGATTCAGACACAAGAAGTAACCTACCGAATCGCAGATAAGTCAGTCAAAAACGGAGGCAATATTTTTATGTTTGCGTTAACAAAGTTGCGGTGGCTGATTTTACAAACAAAAGTCATTTTATTTACTGTGATCATGTTATGATTTCAAACAAGCAGTTTGAAGGCTGGACACTAATAATTATATTGTAATTAAAATTATTAATTAATCACAAGAATTAAGGTTATATTACTATAAAGAAAAACATCATGGATATTAAAATTGCCTGTTGCCTAACACGTAATTAAATTGATATTTTAAATAAAATAATAGTTATTTTTTTTATTGATATGATTGCTTACGTTTCTGTAAATAAAATGAAGACTTACGTAAAACGCGGAGGTCGTGTTGTGAGCTGCCAGCGACCTGCCCCTGCGTGCTCGACGACGCACAGATGCGATATGTTGTGGGAGCCGGCTGCGCTGGCGTCTTCTACTCCTATTCTACTAACGCAATAACTCGTACACATACAATAAACAAAATATACAATTTTTCTCAACTATATACGATCTTTTTGAAAAAGAGTTTATTAAATCATTTCTTATACATATGTTTTAATATCTTTCAGAATAATTAACTATGAGTATAAAGAAACCTAAAAAAAACCGCAAATTATTTATTGAACAGCATTAGACGTCGAAATGGGCGCTACCAAAGGTGCGGTAATTTTTTAGGGCAGCACAAACCCCAAAAGAGCTCGTTGTGATATCATATAACTAAGAAGATGCGTAGTTCTTAATTATATGACCTCGATTAAAAGAGCCTGTGATAGATGTAGATCTCTACATTCAGTTTACGAGTCAGACGCCCACGTGACACGTGGATCATGCATTTAATTAGTATTTAGGTCAATTATAAAATAAACTTTTACTTAAAAATTACTATTTTACTATTGGCACTTCATTTGCTTCTTAAACAGCGAGTAAAGCTTTATGACGACGTTTTTTGGACGATGATTTTCAAAAAAAAAAAAAAAAACAATTCACCTAAACCTATATACATATCTGGGGGTATTAACAAACTTCCAACTCACGGCTGAGAGTGCTTTTTGTACCCCTCTTCTTTGTCCACTGCCATCAATAACAATACTGTCCTGTGCTGAAGTCGAACCCAAAACATTTTTAGGTCTAAGAATTAGTATTGGTGATGCCTATTCATTATTATTTACCAATGCTGATTCTTTGACCCCAAAAATGTGCAGCGTGGCAATGCGGTCAGCCTTCTGGGTACCATGCCTCCCGACGATGCGAAGCAATTTTACGATGCCCTATAACTCAGTTGTATTAGTTAGGTATTTAGGTTAATTTAGCTGATATTTTCTTTTTCTTTCAAATGTTCAACTGAATAAATATATTTTATTTATTTATACTTTCGTGATAAATGAAAATATAGTTTTTCGTCTTCAAACCAAAAATTGCAGCTGATTGACATTATTGTAAGGGATTTCTTATTTACTTTTTAGGGAATAGTCAGTGTTTTTCTTATCTAACTTGTTCACAGACCTTGTTCATCATAATTATTGTTTGTTTTTCAGTTGTAGTTGCTAAATAATATGTTTTTGATTCCTTTTGTTATTACTTTATGTAATATTTCTTATTAAAAAAATACATATCAATCTTCTATTATTCCCAAACTTCATTATTAATCTAGATTAAATAATTGATGTCTGACTAATTCCGTACTTATTTTTATTAATGGATTTAAACTTGATAAACTTACCGACTGGCTTTCTTATTTATAATATTCATTCATGTTTATTATATACATGCATGGCTTCCATCAGGGTATTTCTAATTGTTTTCTTTACTGCATACACACAGAAGATACTTTTGTTGGAACAACGGTTACAAGTATTAGTAAATAACCACATAGCAAAGGAATGTCAAAGGCACTTAATGTTATCATGTTCAAAAAGTACTAGGTATCTGATCCCAATACTTAGTGGCTACTTTTCCACACATTTGTAGCTTTAAACAACGGTAAATGTACTTATTGTAAAACCTAAAATTTTTTACAATGTTGCCTTGACAAAAAAGTTGGCAATTTGGTTGCTGCTATTTGTTTGCCATAAAAAAAAAGAAACGCATGCATTATATTAGCATAACAATCCAGTAACTTTAGTAAATCAAGTGAATCTATAGGAAGTAAGTACCTCTAATAACAATACAAGTAAATAACAGCTTTGAAAATGCTAGATTTAATTCCTTAATCTAATTTAGCATAGTTTGCCTCATGGAACGTTCCGAACATTCTGTCATACGTCAGTCATAACCATATTATTTTGCAACTTGATCATAGATATAACTCAGTACAAGTTCCTTATAGATCGGATACGGTGTTGATTATTTTTACGTCTGATGTGACGCGGCACGAGAAGTAGATACCTAAAATAGTACCAACTGGAACTAGTATTTTAAGTTATATATTTACTAGGAGTTTGATTTAGATATTATAATAAATATCAACATTTCACGTTTTCCAGATACTC
This sequence comes from Pseudoips prasinana, assembly GCA_951640165.1. Classification (NCBI taxonomy): domain Eukaryota; kingdom Metazoa; phylum Arthropoda; class Insecta; order Lepidoptera; family Nolidae; genus Pseudoips; species Pseudoips prasinana. Next base: position 18,966,944 of record OX621234.1, on the reverse strand, counting down.
TGTTAGTCTGTAATTGCAAGACAAAATTTATTTTATACTAGCCTCTTCATGAGGCCTTGCCGCAATTTAAGGCTTTTCCAAGGTATAAAATATCATACAAATCCAGTCAACCGTTTTTGCGTGAATAAGTAACAAATATCCAAACATTTAATCTCACACATTATTTTAAAAACTTCAGGTTGAATTTTTTTTTTAATTATTAGAGTTATATTTCATAATGGAATGAACCATGTAGTTTAAAATATTACAGCTACCACTTTATACATTTCTTTTTGTTTTATTTTAAATATATTAAAGCGGTAGTATTTAAAATATTATATATTTTAAACTACATGGTTTATGGTACGCACGGCTACACATCAAGCTATACATTCCATACATATAAGCTGACTTCTCATTGTATGGAAATCCTTGGCATCACCTTATATTGGAAATGTATAGCTTGATGTGTAGCCGTGTGTACGTGACAAAAAATTAAAAATTTTCTGCCAGAAAAGCACAAATGTTTTAATTTTTTGTCATCTACCGCTTAAATATACATCTTTTTTGATTTATTTTAAATATTTTCAATATATAAACTCAGCCAGAAAGGGACAATAAATTAATTTTTTGTCATGTATGACATGAATTGTCACTCGATCTATGTATTGAATATCTATGAACTAGATTGAGGTTACTTCGCCAGTTTATCAAATGTTTTCATGGCATTCTTGAGAAAATTTATATTTATATATATTTTATAAATAAATATAAAAACTTTTGGACTGGATTTACTAACTAGCGAAATAATTATGACCGGTAACAAAATTGTGTAAAGAATTTCTACCGACCAAGTTATGAAAGTAGACTGGGTACTTTCTGAACGAGTAAGAGGAAGGGTTCCAAAATCCACTTTATGTAGTCCGACTCGTGAGGTTATCACTGCTTCAAAAAGCGATACTACTGTATCTAATTAGGCGGTATTGATCACTTGCTGTGTGGTGACGGCAAAATATTCTTTGCCGTCACCCCATCTCATCCCGTGGGGGGCGTAGAGTCCGAGGAAATAACTACCAACGAACGATCAGCAGCGTTTTTCTGTGAACTATGAATATCAAACTGTGATCGCCCAGCAAATCCCCTCATTCTTTGGGGTGGCTTTTGTTCAGCAATGGACGTACTTTGGCTGACATTTTGTGTTTCTGGACTCTTTGTGTAAGAAACGAGTGATTTTCTCTATTAAGGTTCCTTGGACGTGTCAAAAATACGCGCTTAAAAGCAACGCAATTAAAAGAAACGTTCATTTCTGTCAGGTACTTCCCGTTAACCTAGAATTATGAAATTTGGCAATACGCAAGCTCTCTTACCATGTGTAAAGGAAAAGTAGATTGTTAATTTGTACTTATATCACACTGGAGGCCTGCCCTGGCTTGGTTTCGTTTGAGTTATATCTGTTACGGTTAAAGGTGGGTGTGAACATAAACTTAAGAGTAGCCGGCTAACCTTAGGTTTATCTTCGAGAAGCACCTAAAGTTCTCTATCATGTTAGTTTGTGTCGTAATAATTGTAATTTTGAATACCTACATAGGTACATAAAAGTATGTGTAATTAGAGTGATTATTTTTTAATAAAAGTTTTCGTGTCAATAATCAAAATTAAAATCATTTATTTGCTTACTAAGTGTACAAACAGGTCTTATTACTCAATAGTGGTGCTTAGAACTTAGCGGCCTTTTGCAGGCGTTGCAAATTTGAGAGATAACATGTTATTTCAAGTATGGTATAGCAAATTTATAGATACAAATTTGTTAATAATGTAATAGTAAAAATAATGTTAGTTAAAATATCTATTCTGTCGCCATATTCATTCATATTTATTATTAGATAATTTTATTTATTAATATTGTTTTGTTATTGTTTTTTTGTGTTTAAGTATTCTTCAACGGAATAGTAACATTTTTTAATAAGAGAACATTTTCGTTTTTTGTTGAATATATAGAATTTGGTTTCTTTTTTAATTTCTTGTGGTAATTTGTTATATATTCGTATTGCCATGTATGACTTTCATTTAATATTTTTAATCTTGATGGTGGTAGATAAAGTCGATTTTTGTGACGGGTATTAATGTTGTGAGTTTCTTGTAAACATTATTACATTATTTCCTTTTTCGTATCCTTCTACACTTTTAACCAAGGGCCTGCAGCTACACTTAAGTTTAGCCGGCTAAAGATAGAAGAAACTAACATTAACACCTCCTCTAAGATAAACCTAAGTTTAGCCGGCTTAAGATTATGTTCACACCCACCTTTAGCCGTAGTATATCTATAACTGGCTTTAAAATTAAGCTGTTAGATGGAATGGAATGGAATTGTTAGAGTTATCAGATATAGTGCATTTGTATATGCTATACCTGAAAACTTTAAGAATTACATTAACTACGTAGAGTTATGCAGATAATTTATAATTCAAATGTGCAGACTGAACAATTGCACGTGTGGCGCAGCGGCTAAGACAGTCGCCTCGCCGCTTCGTGTCACGGGTTCTAATCCCGCGCCGGACAACTATTTGTGTGACTCAAAAATGGTTGTTCTGAGTCTGGACGTAATTTGTGTCCGTCTATTATATGTTTCTAAAGTACCCCACGAACAGGGATTAAATTAACTAGTGCGGGAGTTGTCTTTTTAAAAATAAATAATTAAAATAAAAAGCCATATTATTATTATGTACAGTAATCTAGAAAGTTTTAATTTAATGAATCCTTAATATGTACAGGACGGTGTTCGTAACAGAGATACCTACTTTAATTTTAGAGTAGGTAAAGTTACAGTATTTTACTAAGATGTTTAATTTTAAGATATTATATTTAGAATTAGTTAAATTATTACTTTGTAGAAAACTTTTACATATTTATTAATACGATTGACGGGCCGGTTTGCGTGGTTTTTAAATGCTTGCCTTTCACGCCGCAGGTCGTGGGTGCGATTCCCACGTAGGACAGATATTTGTGTGCATGAACATGTCTGGTTTTCCTCAATCTGGATGTAATTAAATAAATAAAATAAAAATATGGTTTATTTCTCTCGTAAAAGTTCATATATAAATGACATTGCGATGTATAAACAATTATCTACTTATATAAGTATGTATTTTTAAAATAATAGTACCTAGTATGTGTAATATATCAGTTATCTAGTTACTATAGCACAAGATTTGCTTAGATGGCCGTGTCGGCCTGTCCACGGATATTATTATTATTATTAGGGCATGAATTTCATTCATATTATTATACAGCTTCCATTACATAAATTAAATACAGAAGAAAACCTAAACTAATGAGATTTAAATTTAGTTAAATTCTTATGTTCAAAGTATAGTCTAAAAAGTGCAAGGTCTAAAGGGCCTACTTTGAAAATGATCTGCCGTGACACCGCGTGCGAAATTGAGATGATTCCCTTTTGATCGCATGTCCATCATTATCATTTTTAATCATCATTGTTATATAAAACATGATTACAACTTCTTTGTACGACAACCGATTTAAAGAAAATTTATATGGTAACTACCATATACATTTTCTCGTCACACATCACAGGAAGCAATTCCCACCAATTCAAATCAAAATCACTTTACAAATAACGTAGAAATTGCGTAAAAATAAAGCCAAATTACAGTTGAATTTGTTAACTTCATGAATTTAAAGTCGGTTAATAATAACCTAGGTCCGCAATAAAAGTTTATTTTAGTATTACATAATATTGCCATGACGTATGTAGGTTCTAAAAGGCCTAACCGTTCAACCGGTAAAATCTACGAATACAGAAGACACTAGAAGACATATTTTTAATTAACAACAGACAACTCAAAACCCATACTAGGGAAATTAATCCCTGTGACGAGTACTTTATAAACATATAATTGACGGAAAAAAAATACATCTAGACTCAGAACACCTTATTTATACGTCACATAAATAGTTGGTCTGCGCGACAATTGAACCCGGGGCACGAAGTGGTAAGGTGACTGTCTTAACCGCAGTGCCACAGATATTTTTAATTAAAAGAGGTAATTTAGTCTGCTCAATACAATAAATCTGTCTAGAGTGCATACAATGTACACTGACAGACAAATTAAATAAATATAAAGTCAGGCATACGAACCCCGCAGTGACTTTTACCATTGACATGAAAGTTGCAGTTCGAAAACGCATAAAAGCAAGACAAGTGATAAGAATTTGTATCGATTAAATTAATACATGAATAATCGATTGCGGATGCGAGATAATGAAATGAAAAGAAAAAGGTGTTATTTATATTATTTATTTTTCCTTCTGTATTGTATTGTTAATTTTTATGTTCTACAGTTCATCATAATAATCTAATATATTTAATGTGTATAACATTATATCAATTCAGGCATTTTCTTTGCTGTCATTATGTAAATTTGTCTGTTATCACACTAACCAGTAGGTACATACATACATACTGGCCCTAACGGATAATCAAAACTGCAGAAATGTAGTGCTAGCTGAGAAAGGGCCATTTTTCATACCAGTGCGGAAACAATTTGAAATTCTTCAAAATGTATACATAGTTTATTATATATTTTCCTGACATGTATCGAAAATAAAATTTTTTCTCTTCTTTTTATGGTGCACTGCCCATTGATGAGCTAATTATCTTGCGGTACAAAAAGACAAAAAACGCTGGAAGAGAAACACTAGAAATTTTGCGAATACCTAAACCTCCAAAACGGCTCGGTACCAGAAGTTCCGAAAGCAATCAATTTAAAATTTAGGTCAAAACATTTGCATAACTTGACAAAAGTACGGTTTGGTTCCAAAATGGACAGCAACGGAGGATACAGATGAATGTTGGTATGAACAATCAAAATATGAAAAGCAAAATGTGAATGAATGGTGCATAGAAGTTGACTCGGGAAATTAAACCCTGAGTCGCGGGGTACTTTACCAACATATAATCGACGGGCACAAAACACATGTATACTCCGAAAAACTGTTCCAGCGCGGGAATCTAACCCATGACACGAAGTGGCGAGGCGACTGGGTTAAGTGTGTAGCCAAGGTATTGGACGAAACTTAACGAGCAATATCTACCAAGTAAATCCGCCTAATAAGACGTTTTTGAAAATCCTTATAAATCTAATTTAAGAAGTATTTCAATTTAAAAAACGCCTAAAATATACAAATTGCTCATATTTGAACTAAAACCCTTAGGTATAAATCATGTATCAAAAGTAAATTAGTGACAAAATTTGTTTTTTAAAAGCTTGTCAATGGACTTTATTAGGAATAGGTAGACTCAATAAGGCCCATTTCTATTCCGTATGTATATCTGAAAGTTCATTATTTTATTATTTAATTTCAAAGTAATATATAAGTAGTAAGTATAAATAATCTTTTGTAGTAAACAGATACCATTATTTTTGTCATTTCCGAAAGAATTACCTATAAATTAGTAAAAAATAAAGTGATGGTCCTTATAAAGACTATAGAAACTGAAATGCGGAATAATACACTTGATTTATGTCTTTTAATAAAACACAGTTTGGTGTTGTATTATTATTTACTAAATGAAATAATTGTAAGCATAAAAAATAACATATTAAGGAACATTTTCAATCATAGCCCTTGGGCCTTATTAAGTCTATAGAAATCACATTTTGAACAGTGGACCTTATTTGGACTACGAAATAATAACATTAAGTAATAAGTTTAATAAACTCAAAATACTCAGTGACACAAACTGATGCTAGTAATTAATAGGTATAAAATAACAAAATGAAATAAAGGTGAGTTCCTGCTACGGCCAATGTAAAATATGCACTTAGCTACAGATATTTCGTCACCAACTAACTAATATGTTCTAGTACTTATTAAAATATTAGGAACTTCAAAACTGAAAACAAAAGAAATACTTAAAACTTACTCAATAAATCAGATCTGATCCGTAATAAAATGGTTCAGGTAAATGGTTTTCTACACTGTAACCTCGGTTTAGTTGTATTAAGAAGTAAATGCCTACGTTGATATTCCTTCATAAAATCTTCTCATATTAACGAATAGGACTACATATGGCAGCACAAACATAAAGATTTAAACAAACTCAACTCAACAGGCTCAAAAGTAACCGTAAAAAATAAAGTTTCATTGAAACTATAAAATTTCCGTAGCAATAACAAATAATATAATCCGCCAAACAAATAATATAGCAAAATCAGTATTACAAAAATAAAAGTAAATAATCGTTTCTCTAAATATTAACAACTCTTTGTGTAACTTACGAGCAATCCGGACATATAAAGTCATCAACATCTTCTTTCATTAAGCCCACGCATTCTTCGTGATACCACAATGTGCATTTTTTGCACTGTCGCATATCTGCTACTTTATCCTTCTTGCAAGCAGGACAGTACCAGGTTTCCTTGGTTTTTTCTGCTATATCTATTCCTTTCTTAGGTGTCGAATTTTCTTTTGTTCTATTTCGTTCTTTAGTTTTCCCTCTTGTTTTAGTTTTCATGGCTTTAGATGTAGTAGTAACTTTTTTGCATGTGTTACTCAGCGATCTTCTGTTGGTTAGCTTTAATATTTGTCTGTTTTTCGGACTTCTTTTGGTTTTTCTTTGCTTCAGAGTCTTTAAATAAATCTTTGGTAATACGTTGTCCTATATAATTTAATGATTTGCGCCTTGGCTTTGCCTTAGTTTTGGCATAATTAGGGGTAGGAATAAATTCTTGAAATGGTGTCCTTTGCACACTAGAATGATTTTGATTATTGCTAAATGTTAACAATGGGATATTGTCACTATCGGACGTCTCTGTCTCGATCACTTTTGATGCAACATATTTCTGAGTTGGTATCTCATTTGGTTCTCCGTCAGATGCCGAAGAGGATGACGTATAAATTCTGATATTCCTGGCTGGATAATTTTTGTGTATTGGCAGATTGTATTCAAAGTCTGAACCTTCAGACGGAGAAGATAAAAGGGTCGGCGGACGATGAAAATGCAGTCCTGAAGGACCTGGAACGGGCGTACTGTAGCGAACATTCTCAATTGGTGTATGGTTTGCGATTAAATCTATTTCCTCCTGAATTGATTCTGTAGAAGAGCTGTAATCTACCAATTTTTGAAAATTATAAACTGATCGTCCCACTTGTTTCTGGGTTGGAGAAAAATTTTGTACTAAGCTATCTTCTTCACAGAAGGTGACGTCTGGGTCGAAGGTGTCATGTGGGACTTGAATACATTCGGGAGAACTTGGTGTCGTCACTGAAATTTAAGTAGTTGTGGGCGCCACAGTTATATGAGTCAATATAGATGGAGCGAAGGCTTCTTCGGGGATCGCACTTGGGTCCCAGGGGTACAGACCAGTTGCCCTGAATCCGTTCGCAATATTGCTTTGCGTCATACACTTTGGCCACACCTTTGTCAAAATTTTATTGAAACGAGCTTTGGTGAGCTTTTTCTGTGGGTTCTGGTAATTAAACTGTAATACCTGCTCGTCCCAAAAGTGCTCAAACGACTTATTGACAGATTTGTCGAGTGGTTGCAGTTCGTGGGTAGTGTTCGAAGGCAAGCAATAAAGGACTATCTCCTCTTTTTCCGCTGCATCAACAATGTCGCAATTAAAATGCGACGACGCTCCGTCAAAAATGAGAAGGCACGTGCCTGGAGATTTGTATTTTGCCAAGTGGTTGATAAAATCAACGAATAGTTCAGTGGTCATAGAACCTTTCGGGGCCATTTTGACCAAGGTCCCCGAGGGTAAGTTTTCTTTAAATTTATCACGTATTCGCTTGCCCTTGAAGAGTATCATTGGGGGAATTGCCATGCCAGCAGCGTTAACGCACATAGCTATTGTTACATTTTCGGCGTGCTCTTGAGCTACGAGATGGACCCTACGAGAACCTTTTTCAGCCAGTACTTGTGGTTGTCGATGCACAGTAAGCCTGCACCCCTTTTCATCGATATTATACAGCCGTTCCGGGTGTTCGTCTATATTAAGGTTGTCATAGATTTCCCGAATTGCTTTGAAGTGATGTTCAACAATGGGCTTATTTAGCTTTTGAGCCCTTGCTGGGTTCATCAATTGTGCTTTACGTCTTGATATATCTTTATTTCTTGCCAGGAAGTTTTTTAGCCATTTTCTGCCAGCTGTCGATGTTTTATCACTGAAGCAGTTTTGTATTTTGTGTTTTTTACAAAACAAATAAGCGTGAGTACGTATTAATTTTGGTGTTAACGGAACTCCTATTTTTGAGAACTTCTTTATCCTGTCCGCCAAATCCTTTTCTTGTTCTTCCGTGAAAATAGCTTTTCTTCCCATCCTCTTTACTGCACTTCCAGATTTAATGTGATTCTTAAGAGTTCGTCGTGGTATATTGTATTTCAAAGCGGCCGCACGTTCCGACATTTGGCATTTTTTTACTTCTTCTAAAGCGTTCTCCAGATCGCTTTGAGTCCATCCAATACCACGCTTTCTGTTTTTTTGTGGTTCCATATTTGTTGATTTACTAAAAAAGAAGTGTGATTGTGGTTAAAGATAGTAATAATAGTTAAATAAGTAGTAATAGTTGTGTACCTATACTAGTAGTAGTATAGTAAGTAGAATGTCCTCCTAGCTTTATTTCGGCTACGGCGGCCAATCTCAACAGAGAATAGCCAGCTTGGGACATATTATAGTGCATAATTGTCTGCGCAAAGTCAGGTGCAGTTCCTATTCTCTCACTCATATTATCTGATGGGACGGTATGCGACAGGACTGGAAAGAGTATGGGTGCAGGATCGATGGCTTTACGTGCTCTCCGATTAATGGGCGTATAACACCACCAACTTCCTGAATTGCCTGAATTTCTAGAATAATTCCAATAGCATTGTTAAGCCTAACCAGTGATTTGAACCTGGAACGTCATTTTCTACGGATGAACACACTACCGCTAGATCAATTAGGCAGTCAGGTAGTTGGTATAACAGTACGTACCTAGTGTAAAGTAGTCACGTTAGTAAATCAGTTAAATTCGGGTGTTCATACACCTAATAAGGTCCGGCCCTTATTTGGTGACAAGGAGGTGGACTTTCTTAGGCACTTTACCATCCCGTAGCAAACCAATCAAAATTAACAAAAATAACAGCGCTTTCAGTAACTTACCTTCACAATCCACGCCTTTATGTTGCTTATTTATCAACATTAATAAAATTCTTGCAGAAACAAAAAAGAAACACTTAAATGAATTAAAATAACACAAACAAATTTTATAAATCGATCGACGCGTCGTGACTTGTACAGCATTGATAGGCATACTGCCAAAATGGAGAATTTACCTTCAGCGAGCATCTTTGTATTTAGAATAAAGAGCATTTGCTCTTAGTCGACTTTACTGCAACCTAAATACGCGTAGTAAAACAATAATGTGAAAATTTTCAAAACATGAATTCAACCCATTGTGACCTATGCAAGTACGGTGTTCGCGCACGCCGGTACATGCGACGGTTGAAACCCTAAGGGTCAGCGCAGACTGAGAGGAGCGCAGCGGAAAGCATTTTATTAAAGCTATAGAAAATTAACTTTAAAATTATAGAAATAAAGTGCATATATGCTTGAACCTATCATAAAATGCTCGCGCGGTCCCGGGCATATAATGTTTAAGCATATATGAACTTTATTTTAATCATTTTAAAGTTGATTTTTTAGTGCCTTAATAAAATCCTCTCCGCTGCGCTCCTCTCTGTCTGCGCTGGCCCTAAGGGGACGGGTTACCAAGCTTGTAGTCTTAATTTGATAGACGGATTGAGTCTCCGCGACCCCGCGATAGTGCCGTCTATTATTGGGTGAAGCAGTAAAAAGGCTCGTAGACTACTTAGTCTATTAGAGGTTATTTCATGATGTTAATACTTATAAACATCAGCAAAAAGCATTTTTTACGTGCTTATTATGACTATATAGTTTATACAGTCCTAGGAATACAACAAAGTTAACTGTAAAACCGCTATCCAAAATTCTTATATCATCTTTAGAACATCCTAGGTTGCATATAAAAATAACGAGTAATTATGTAGGCGTAATAATAAAGTAATATTGTAATTGTTTAGAGCCAGTGTCACAGAATGAATGAATTGTTATCTCTCATCGGTACTCACACTCACGTAATTTTATTTAACCTAAAGGGGACATCGTCAACGAATGAAGATTCCTTGACCTACTTACAGACCAGGTAAAGACATTATGTAACACATAATAATAATACTTGAGTAGAAAAGAAAACCTACTTCTTAAGTTAACAGACAGTTATCTAGACTGCGCACGGAATATTATATATATTCCGTGCGTCCGTATACATTGTTTTCTTGGCTTCGTGCTAAAATGACAAAAACTGATTGCTAGATATTATAGATTACTTACTCCAAAATGATAATATAATGATACAGAGTATTACAGAGCATTTACCCACCGACGACCTTGTGTCCGACCGGTTCAAGCCCTTCGGGAAGTCGTAGAATGCACTCACACACTGTACAATCGTTTGGCATAAACTACTTAAAATGTTATCTGAAGAGGTTGGATTATGGTTGGTCGAGGGGCGAGACTACGTACCTCGGAGAGCAAGTTAAACCGTCGGTCCCGGTTATGAGAACATCCAAGGCCATCTATACAGGTAGTCAGAAACCGAACAGAAGCCGAAACCCTCCCCCTTATCCACCAGTACAACTCTTGTAGGCCAGGATCACAGCACACAATGAAATGACTCTGAGCTGTGAGATTCAGGCATGTCCCATAGAACTGGTTCATCTGTTTGAGTAAACAAGGAGTTAAAATAAAAAATTTCCATAGGAGACATAATTATATAACAAGGCTGGACTGGCTGACTGACTGGCTGGCTTATAAAACGAGAGAATTGCAGATAGCTATTATAATTGGTACCAAAATAGGCTTGAATGGGAAGCGACCCCAATGGAAAAAGGAAAGGCAGAAGAAGAGAGTATACGTACGACCGCGACGTGAAGCGCAACCGACGTTTCTAAATTATCTAATATATTCTTAATACTGGCGCTTCTCACGACCACAAACAATAAGGAACCATTTATTTACACCAAGTTGACATTTAAATACTGGCCCACTTAATTACCGTAGCCAATAAAGCTTGCGACACACGTCGACCACTCATTCATTGACGACTTCTCCTTCCTGACCTCCCGATGAGCTCTGTCAATCTTACTCACACCCAGGGCCAATTCATTAATATAAAAATAAATGCTGGTACTTGGAGTACTGATCTTTGCTCAATCGATTTCCAAGGACGCTAGGTATATTTTTTACATACATATTTTACGTACATACATAGACTCACGCCTGTTTCCCAGAGGGGTAGGCAGAGCCAACGCAAGGACTTCCATTGGTCACGATCCTTGCACACCTCTTTTGCGTCATTTACTGTTTTCTTTTTGTTTGCCACTTAAAAATATGCATTTTAGAAAATACCTAAATTAATGTTGATGCTTGATCTTGAAGCTGCTAGTCTTGATGTAGGTTCTATGACGGCTTCAACACCTATCATATACACTTTTCCTGACATGACAATATTCAAATCAGTTAGCGCGGTTTCCCTCTGTTTCTAAGGGGTTCCAATGTACTCCATCGGATAGCCGTTCTCCCTCAGAGTTGTAGCGAGCATTAGTCGGAACTTATGACCCAATTCCATTGGACATATCCAAGAATCGATATCTAAAACCCAGTCCATCTCGAAAGACTCAGATTCAGAATGCAACCTTTTATACCAATCCAACGGTATATATATTTTAAGTTAAATCTATCTTATAATAATACTCACGCCATGGTATCTAATTATGGACTTATTTCATAAAAAAAATGTTAATTTAAAAAACTACACTCTGATACGGTGATAGTAATGGCATGCTAATGGTAACGCAAGGCACCTCGAACTTAAATGTTGCACGTGTTGGATTACCAAAGTTGAAGCATTCGACCATCATATTTGTTACAAACTTCCGGATAATTCATCATTGGCTTGAATCATACTTAGCATTTATTGCTAGCAATGAGGTAAACGTTTCCCAATCAATCATAGATAACACTGCTATCCACGTTACAATGGTTGTATAATCTAAAAGAGTAATTCCTGCTTGAAATGGTTTTAAATGTCTATTGTACAGATAATCAACTTTGAACTCGGTGTTACATAATCCACACATTACGGACGATATGAGTTCTATTGTAGCTTGCTGCCCCTGCCATAAAATAGTCTCGTATCCCATCATTACATTGAGGTTACTCTATGATACAACCTGATCAGGGCATTGCAGACAGCATGACGTTTTCTGTAGCTTGATGTCATTAGCACTCTCGTAACGAGCAGTTTAAGTGACGTGGACTGTAAAAGAAGCAACTAACTATACTCATATGAGTGGTATGGTTCTAGGATAACATCCTAACCCAGACATTAGGAACAGCGTGGGCTTTGCTGTCCTTATAAAGTGCTCTCGTAACAATCAGGTTATGTTAAATGTCTATACCGAGCGACATAAATTGTAGCTCGGTATAGACACTTAATAACACCTGTTTATTACGAGAGTATTTTACTCATATTGAGCTCGCTCCATGATACCTATAAAGCTCGTATATTACGGACAGCATGAACTTGTTATAACTGAAAGTGCTCAAATAGATCATAGTAGGTCATCATTTATTTTTGTATTATATAAATTTGAAAATAAAACATTAACAATGATTAGTGAAATATCTGTTTGCATATTTCATTGTGTTTTATATTAGTCATTGTAAGAGTTATGGGAAAGGTTATATTCCCTAACACCTGCAATGCTTGTGGGTTAAATTAGTGGTTTATACCAAAATTCTTGCCAGCCGTGAGAGCGGAGAGGCGCCAGAACTGACGCTTATTGTGTAAAAGCGGGATGCATACCGGGGCTTCTCGGACTGTGGCGTGCGAGGCTCGTAATGCCGCGGCAAGCGCACTGGCGCACCGTCGTCGTCGCGGCGTCGGTACCTACTATTCTGCCTTACCTCCTGGCCTGGTACCTTCCCGGATATGTCACCTACAGACTGACTCAGATTCCCATCGGACGCTTCAGTGAGTATCTGAGTCGGATCGGCCGAGAAGCGACGACATAATGTCACCATTGCGGAAGCGACCTCGAAGGCCGAGAGGCGAGTCCTGGTCACTGAGATCGCCGCTGGCAATCGTTTCTGCGAAGTTGGCGAGCGACTCCACCAAATGGGAGACCCTGGTCTCCTCTTGTGAGGCAGTCATGCTCCAAAAGGAGACCACCGAGTGGAATCGGGAGCGAGCCGATCCCTCTCGCAGACTGCGTAAGAGTGAGAGACGTGTCCTCAACTGCCACCACGTGTAAGCAGCTCCGTGAAGACAGTAATCTGTTTGGGGTGCAGTCGCTTTGCCGGACTGGCAGGAGTCGGCAATTACGTATTAGAGCCCTCCTTGAGTACGTGTCCCTACCATTTCGGAAATGGCGCAAAGATTTTAAGATCATTGTAAAAATTTTGAGACAGAAACAGATTTATTTTTCAGTAGACGGTAGTTTTTATTCTAATAGTACTAGGTACGCCTAATTACTACCTATCACTATGGAGTGTTGTTTTACCGTAATAGTTCATTTAGTTTAAAAGTTACATCGTTTTGTTTACACTGGTACCACAGTCATCATCATCATCATATTTATTTATTTTTCCGTCGAAGATAATGATGAATGAATGGTGTGATTAATTATCACAGATTACCTCATTTCGATATGTGCACATTTCATAGACTCGCACCGTATCTTCGACCAATCAAATTCTGAATAAAATAGCTTCACATTTCATCTCAATTTAATAAAATATCAGATGTTACTTACACATCACACATTTTTTGTAGTCACCATATGGTGACTACTAAAAATTCAGTTATAATGAAATAAAAAAACAAGCTAGCCTTACAGTTTTTAGTAGTCAATTTTTAGTAGTCACCATATGGTGACTACTAAAAATTGAGTTTTAATGAAATAAAAAAACAAGCAGCAATGCTTATTTGGTTAACTGTCCGAAAAATTACAATAACCTTGTCATCAAATATTAATTAAAAATTAATCATAAACAATTTCGGAAAATGAAATATTATAAAAGAGTTTTTATAAATATTGCGTTTATTTCATACTATGAAATAAATACAATATTTAATATGTACATATGTCGTAACATATGACAGCCACCTATCCGCAACCGTACGCGTTCATTGATCAAATCAAATAGCGCACACGCGCTTCCCCGGTTTCCTGTAACACATTACCGTCCCTTTTCCAAAATCACTGTCACAAAAAATATCCAGGAATATCGACAGGTAAGACGTTACACATCAAAAAGATTTTCCTTACAATATCACGCAGCACTAAAATATTGAGATAATATGGTACCTATCTCAATGTTACCTACTACGGAGTATATATAAATGATTAATTGTTCATGTTGGGTAATCGGTTTCTTTTCAAGAATACAGTCTTTCAATAACACCTAACGCCATACACTAGAATATATTACATGGAGTTAAAAAAATCCTACGTTATATGAATCAACTGAAATCAGAAACTCCTTTTTTAAGTCAGTAAAAAATTGGTAAAACGGTAGCTAAACATTGCGAAGTACCTGACAGGACGTTTCTTTATTAATATTACAAAATATATTGTTGTTTCCTTACAATTGTTGTCCATTTTTAACTAGCACATCAATGTCATAAAAACAACAGTAATATGAGCCCATTTCGCAATGCAATGTATATGGTACGTTACAACATCTATAAAGTGTAATAATAAGTATTACAGTTGGAAGCATTGTAGCAACTAAACTGCTTTCAGATCATTTCAGTTATAATTGACCTGACGGTTTTAGTTCAATTCGTGAATGAATGAAATATTTATTTGCCAGAATATAGGTACAAAGTAGTTGGCGACATTGTCGTATAGTTTCACTATATTCAACATACATATTATTATGTTGTGCAAAATGTTTGGGTAAGTAATCTAATGTTAAGCATGCAAATTTATTGTGTGTGCATAATATTATATATATTTTTTAATTTATTTACAATAATAATATGTAAGAACTATCTTAAAATGTTATACAATTAAAATATATAAAAATGATTAATAATTAAAGTTAAAAATGAATAATAACAATAATAAATCCTTAATGTCACACCCTGATTAAAATAATTTCAATTACAATTTTAAATTTCCTATAAATCAATACACACAAAATATCAAATAATTCCAAAGTCACAACTATAGTTTAAAGTCTTTAAATTAAATTTTAAGGTAGTCGTCCACTGAATAAAAACATCTTTTAAATTAATTTGTAATCCCTCGGCATCTAGGTACTTTATAAATCAATTTACGCCTAAGTATTTTAAATTAATACCATTATCTCAAAATATTACCTAATTGTACGAGGAAATGAAAAAATAAATTGTCAAGCTTACAGTGCAGTACATAAATATAGCTAAGTAAAATAGTGAAGTAACTAGGTTTTGAACTATCTTTATGTATATGTGGTCTGTTTTATAACATAAAATGTGGCGAAATCCTTAAATAAAATAACAAGCTACTTATACTACTAATTTAAAGCTACTATTATTAAATTTCGTTGCGTTCGTTTTGTGTGAGTCGTCAAATACATAAATTGTACCAACTCATTACCAAGAGTACGTTCTAGGATAAGTAACCTTATGTACGCATACAAAGAGTTGCTAATGTTTTGCCCGCCGCGCAACATGTACAAGCGCGTCATCAAACGAATGCATTAGGGTTCTATATACCTACATTCATGGTATCCATTCATGATACTGGTAATGAAACGAATGTTGAATGTTGTGAAAAAAAACAAATGTGTCGAATATGTTTGGTAATTAATTGAATTAGGCGTTACTTTACGGAAATCCATTAAAGCTAATTTAAATAACGTATGTATACATATTTCTATGTATAATTGCAAGAACATAAATAAAGAGATGAGACACGAAATACAATCTCTAAAGCTGCGGGCGAGTATCACCCCACTTAGACATTTGATTTGATATTGTTTTGATATTTTACTGATTGCCTGAATGGATTGGACAAATATATATCGATGATTTCTGTTAATCCTTAATAATATTATAAATGCGAACGTAACTCTGTCTGTCTGTCGCTCTTACACGCCAAAACTACAGAACCGATTTAAATGAAATTTGGTACACAGATAGTCTAGACCCCGAAAAAGGACATAAGCTACTTTTTAATTTTTTTTAAGGCTGTTGATTCGATATAAATAAAAATGACATTTTAAGTTTGTAAAAGTTTTACCTACACTCAAGGATAGAAAACTTGTATGGAACAAGAGACAAAATAATAGAGATATTCTGATGTAACATTCATGGAGTCATTACAACATTTGCGGACGAAGTTTGTACAAACATGATTATATTAAATACTAGCTGTGACCTACTACTTAATATAATCATGTATGTACAGACTCCAGCATATCCAGCTACCCCAATCCCTATCAAATTTCTTTGATAGATTTTCAACTTTATCACAAAACCATAAGGTTCACTTTCAATGGGGGAAATTTGACAGATTGGGGTTGCTTGATGTGCTGGCGTCTGTGAAAAATAGGTAAAGTTAAATCGCAAAAAATATCAAAGCAACGGTTGTTCTCTACTGTTTTTACTAGTCTGACTTTGAATATTTTTTCTCTATGATTTTGATTTCTCTTTTAATTGAAAGCCCTTACTGTGTGGGCGCTTCTTTTGTGGCCCTCCCCTGAATCCGGTAGATGCTCTACCATAGGCAAATGTAGAAGGGTATAACTTACGATATTTATTCTTAGAGTTCTATCGTTCCCTCTTTGGACTACATCATCCTGTTCAATATTAGGTCTTTAGATACAGGTATAGGCGGCGGCAGCAGCCGATAACTCAACCGCCCGTCCGCTTTAGATTCAAGTGGCAATATACACGTGCGCCGCAGTTTCATCTACTAACTAAACGTTTACTCAGCGTTTAAGATACCTGTCTATTATTAAGAAGTTAAGGGCTATGAGAATCCGTACATAAATATATACGAATAACCTACCTAAGGAATATTAAACTGCAGAATTCGTAGGATCACGTCGATCAGTAGATATGTGGCAAAAGAGAAAATAGATTCTATTATGAAAGTAGATTTTTAAAATTATATAAGACAATTTTGTCACGTAACTTCGTATGTAGTTACTTGTCATAATCATCATGGGATCACATCGTTCAACATAGCTACGTACCGCATTAAATTTCCACATCAAGGCTATAACTATTAGCGTAGGTACCTAATGATCATTCGCCATAAGTCTTCCATTACGACTTATTATACTTACGTTGGTATTTACCACAAAAAAAATAACTTTTCCCGTATGGAAAACAACCAAATTGCAAGTCCAGCTCGCACAAGCAGCCAGTGTACCTAATGAGATGTAAGATGGCTGTGTATTGGTCAATCTGATCAAATTACCATCAGAATCAAATTACTCTCGTTGAGAACTTTCTCTGGGAGTTGGGACCTCCCTATTAATTAGTAGGGAACGATAATGTAGTCTAATGAAATGACCGGCCTAATCACCATCAGAATATTGTGTCATCAATCGGCAAGCTTCAGATTGAAGATGCAATTAAATAAATGTACGCTTAATTAGGCTAATTTATCTTTAACATGATTTAAAAATTGTTCGAATTCTAAATAGTAATCCGTGTAATAGTAGTAGTAATAGTAATCCGTGAGTTTTATAGAAACATGAAATACAAGAATAAGACAAGTTTCAAATAAATTTACGTATTAAACCCATGTTTGAAGGATTATACCTGAAAGTGTGTTACAAAGGAAATCATTTTCAAAGTGGCATAAAATTTAAATATTTTAGCTCCTAGATATTAATAAACGTAAATGGACTTTATTTCTAAAAACCACACACCAAACACCGTGGCATAGGATCTGAAAAATTAGAAGTAAGTTAGAAATGTTTAAAGAATGTTGGAAATTCACGTGTAACTAAGTCTCAGGAGAAGTGCTCTAGTCTAGTTAGGAATGGGTATCATTTTTCTCAAAAACTTTAATTGAAGCTCTTGGAAACGCGATGTTTAATTTTCAAGTTTAATTTAGGAACACACCGTTAGCAAATTTAATTTTATTCTTACTTCACCCGAACGGTGCCACGTGGTCCGTACTGGACATCAAAATTCAACTACTTCGTCGATTAACGATTCTAACTGGCCGACGAAACGATGTATTGCTGAGCGATTCTTCGAGTTAGCCCTTAATATATTTATTACATCACATCGTATGTATCCCGCAAAACCGTATCCCTATATGAGTTAAGTATGTAAGATTAGGTGTGGACTGTAGCCCCCAAAACGATCTGCTTCCAAATAAGTAGGTGTTGTTAGGTTAGAACTGCGACCCTAACAACAAGAGCGTGGCTCAGCAGCGGCCGGCGAACCGCCAGACTAGTAAGCCACCCCACAAAAGCGTCTGGAATATCAAACAAGTGATAATAGCTTTGGTCAGTCCCAACAGGCCTTATCAACAACACGAACAAGGACCGTGTCATAGTTACGGCACGAAATTGATACTCCTATACATCTAAAAGGGTATCTAAAAGGGTGATGGAGAGATGCTGTCCACGTCTTCTGTACAAATTTTAAAGCTTTCTCGTCTGGATACCGCTACCGCGCCGAGCAAAAAATTCACGTTTGTTGTATGGGAGCCCCCTTAAATATTCATTTTGTTTATCAGTACTTGTTTTTATAGCGGCAACAGAAATACATCATCTGTGAAAATTTCAACTGTCTAACCATCACGGTTCATGAGATACAGCCTGGTGACAGACGGACAGACAGCGAAGTCTTAGTAATAGGGTACATTTTTACAGATACATCCTATATACAACCGACTATCGCGACAAACAAGTTCATTGAAATTTTTCAAACAATCCATAAAAAACAAAAGTTAAGGTGTAAATATAATAAAAATAGGCTCAATGATTACTCCCGTTCCTATATTTTTATAAATTTTTAACATGACATGAGCCTGGCAGCATCAGACAGCCCTGGGTTCTCCTATACTGTTTTATGGGATAAAACCAAACACGCGTTTTTTTTTTCAGATAATTTCAAATGATAACGATTTATGCACACTTTTCTCATTCTAGAAGACAGTGAATACTCTGATCTTGAGAGCGTTTTTATTACGTAGATAGGTACCGTAATAAATCCACTGCCGTGTCCCGAGTATAGATAAACTCTATTTAACTACGAATCATAGTATTATGATCGTCGTTAAATAGATTTTTTCTATACTTACTCCTGTAAGAATGTACATAAGCCAGCACATCAAGCTACCCCAATCTGACAAATTTCCCCAATTGAAAGTGAACATTATGTTCCCCAATTGAAAGTGAGCTTATGTGACAAAGTTGAAAATCTATAAAAGAAATTTGATAGATTGGGGTAGCTGGATGTGCTGGCGTCTGTACATATTTATTTTTGAAGGTGGGATGAAAATTTAAATTAACTCCCAACCATAATAGTAAAAGGTCTTACTTCAATGGAAGAAATCAATCTGCTTGTCTATTACGTAGTTATACGTATATGTGTATAATGTAATAGTAGTTTTATCATCATCTGAGAAGGCTTCGTATGCACATATCAATTAATTATTTTTGTTTATAATTATTATTGTTTATCCTTTTATATATAAACAAAACATACCATTCCCTTTCGTTATCTCCTCAGTTAATATAGTCTTATCTATAATAGTCAAGCGATATTGACTGCCTATGCTTAGGTATGTACCTAGGTTATGAATCAGTCGTGAATGCTTTTTGATAATTACAATAAAATTGAGTTATCAGAAACACTTTTGCTGATAACTCAATTTTATTGTAATTATCAAAAAGCATTCACGCACGTTTATTATATAGTCATAGGTACATTCCTAATTAAATAACTTTGTATAAGTATAAATACGGCATAAAACCATTATATCGTGCGGCTAATTCGGACATGGCGTTTGGAGTTTTAATTCGCAATCAGATTTGCCAACATTCGGTCTCTACAAAAGTAGTAAAGGACTTAAAAAAATTACGCATATTATGCGTGTATCTGGGTGTACCGTAATTAATAAATTACAGATAGCTAAACGATCTTTATTGTTCAATAAGAGAATAAACAATAAAAAATCTTAAATCTTTTAAAGTTCACCATGAGCAGTCTTATCACAAAATGTGATCTCTTCCAGACAACCAAAAATATAGATAGTAACCAAAGTAAAGATCGAAGAATAGAGATTGAGAGAGGCAGTTGTCGGTGTACAGATATGTACATTATACCTGACCTATAGTAACTATAGGTCAACATACAATATATAGATGTATTACAAATAATACACACAAACAACATATATGTTCCTATTTGTGTTGAGCCTTGTAGTGACAGATAGTGATTCTTGTCAAGTCTTTGGAACTCTTGTATAGGTAATTTGTGCACGTCTATAAAACGCTTTGTACCGAAAGTGATTTGACAAGAAAATTTGTAGAAATGAAAAATTTGTAGAATGCTTGAGCTTGAGATTTTCCTACGATTGCAATCTTGAACATCTGGAAT
The DNA here is from genome assembly GCA_951640165.1 of Pseudoips prasinana. Lineage (NCBI taxonomy): Eukaryota > Metazoa > Arthropoda > Insecta > Lepidoptera > Nolidae > Pseudoips > Pseudoips prasinana. The sequence goes on along the minus strand of OX621234.1, from coordinate 18,946,256 downwards.
GATATTCATGAAGGAATGAAAAACATTCCCCTGTGTGGTGACGGCGGCGAATATCAGAATATCATCACCCCATCTCATCTCGTGGGAGGCGTAGAAGTCGACCCGAGGGAATATCTACCAGAAGACGGGCAACAGCTTCTTTCTGAGGATTATGACCATCATACTACGATGGCCAACCCGTCTGCCAAGCGGGAAGATTTTGGCAAATACCCTCAAGATGATTCTTGGGGGTGGTTTTGTTCAGCCATGGACTTTTATACGCTGTTATGATGATGATGAAAATCTTTGTTTGAGACAAGAGAATACGTATGGCTAGCCACTTGAACTTAATACGTAATTCGGAAATATGATCATATTTACAGAGCCCAAATACATATCATATGCCTTAAAGGCATACCTTTTACCTGATTCATTATAATGATAATAAATTAGGCGCCTCCAAGACGAGCACTTTCTGGTACACAAACAATTACAATTAGTACACATATTTCATCTTTTTTAAAACGCTGCACTAAACTGCACTGCACTGATCGCAGAGTTCTCTAGTTCTTCATGGCAAGCCTTATAAATATATGTATCTATCGGGATCCCTATTAGAACAGACGTGAAAGGCGACTTTGTTTTGATACTATGGAAGGATTATTACTATTATTGCGGGAAGACAGGCCTTTTGCTTGGCGTAAGCGGGTTCCATCAGTGGAAGTCTTTCAACTCACATGAGCAATAGTCCTTGACGTGCCAACAGACAGACGAATATTCATTTTTTTAAATTAATTTCTTGCACTATTAATTTTGGCTGTGCGGTGACGGCATAGAATATCATCAGGGGGCGTAGAAATCGTCCAAGGGAAAACCTACCAGAGAACGACTACTACAACTACAATGACAAATACTATTTGACATTGATTATAATTACATTTACTTAATTAATTGATTATATTGTGATCTAATTATATATATATATATAACTTAAGTTTAATAATTGCACTCGTCGAAATCAATGTAACTAATTCTTGTTTGTTAAAGTTTGTATATGAAACAATTTGCATGCCTTAGTTTTTAGGTAGAATACAGCGTTCAAATAAGTTTAATGTGTACATCCTCTGTAATACCTGTATTGAGTAAATAAAATTGAATTGAATTGAATATGACCATCAAACTGCATCGCCAATCCGTCTGCCAACCGTGGCATATCGCCCTATTTTTTGGAGAGGCTCTTGTCCAGCAGTGGACGTACTTTGGCTGACATGATGATGACTGTTAATATGGTTATTTTATGTACTTAGTATACCGCGTTATGACCAGCCAGGGCCATTACTATTCCGAAGCGGGCACCGACTTATACGGACAGCACACATGAAAGCCTTGTTGTTTTACTTTGGTTAAAAAGCAATGTTTTTTTAAAAAGTTAACACTTCACATTTGTATTAAATAATATATTATAATATTGACACACGGTCATCTGATCCCAAACGAAGCAGAGCTTGCACAATGGAAACCAGATAACTGATTTAATATAACATACTACTTTTCTCTTGTCGGGACTTGTCCCTCCCTCTTACCCACCACTGCAACTCCTGTAAGCCAGGATCAACGGTGGCACACAATGAAATGACACTGAGCGGTGAAGCTCAGCCATGTCCCGGGGAATCGCTTTAACTGTCTTGGATCCCGCAACGAGTTTAATCCGAAAGAGAAAAAGGAGGAGTTAGAAAATGAATAGTTCCACTTCCCTCCAGAGCAAAGCGGGAGACAAAATGATGTAAAGAGGCTATAGCCTCATAAAATGAGAGATTTGCAACTAGAGAAGCAAGCTGCAAAAGCACCGCGGATCAATTTAAGGGTGTAACTTTTCTCTTGTGAATATATAGTTAGATAAGTGTACCTATATAAGTGCTGCGTGGGGGTCGAACCCACGACCTGCAGCGTGGAAGGCAAGTATTTACCAACCACGCCAACCGGCCCGTTTTGAAGATCCAAAGAAGAGACCTGGGTATGATGCCGATGAGTAACTCCTGGAGGCATCAGTCATCATTCGTTCAAATTAAGTGAGAAGATGAAAATATTTCTCTTACTACACTATAAACGCGTTTATGAATGTTTGTGAGTGTGTACGATTTACTTCTTCACGTCTAAACGGCTGGAGCGATTCTAATAAAAGTTGGTATGGAGTTAGCTGTACCCTGGATTAACACCTAGGATATATATATATATATTTGTAAGTTTAACGCGGGTTAAACCGCGGGGCACAGCTAGTTATTTATTTATGGATTTATAAAACTGAAGTTCTGTTTCTATACAAATTCTTGATTTTAATAAATTATTTATGTTGCACTCGCATTCTGACGGCCAGTAACCAAATAGTGTTGTTCAATAATAACGCCATAAATTACCGACACAAATGAAAACTGAAACGACACGACTGAAATGAATTTTAGTATAGAATTTTGGCTAAGTAGGTAAATATGATTTGTTTTAAAGTACAAATATAGTACAAATTATATGCCTCGTTGGTCTAGCGGTAGCGTGTTCCCGCAGATAACGAGGTCCTGGGTTCAAATCCTAGGTCGGGCCAAAAGTGATTTTGGGACCTTTCTGTTAAAAGAAAAATTTCTCAGCTTCAGCCCGAAGTCTGGGAGTTGGCGGTATTATACCCCCGTGCCTCGGAGAGCACGTACAGCCGTCGGTCCTGTGCCTGACCTCTTTCCGGTCGTGTCGCTAGGCGTCCCATCTGATCATGAGTGATGGAATAGAAAGTGCTCCTGTGTTTGCGCACACACTTCAGCACTATAATATGTCCCGCGCAGATGGCTAATCTCGGTTGAGACTGGCCGCCGTGGCCGAAATTCGGTTAGGACTATATTATTATAGTATAATTGTAAAAGACAATGGATGCTATTTAAAACTGTTTAAACAGCAATAATTTACTTTAAATTTATACGATATCACTGTATCTACATTCCCTTCATATCGAATACTAAAATAATGATCAAAATCGTGCTGTATCCAGTCAAAATATGTATGTTGGTAAAGTACAAAGACACAGCTTAGGGATTCAAATCCATAAAGCTGCGTTATGTTTTTAAAAAACAATATTTGTAAACTAAAACCAATTAATACCTACATTCTTAAGTATATTTTTGAATTTCATGTAAATCAATTTATCAGCCATTATATACGTTGATTGGGTTGATGGTATTGATGGTCAAAAATTAAAATAATACAAAATTACATATCCCATAATTTGCTTTCTAGTTTCGGCGACAAACAGAACCCATCCCGATGGAGTAGTAGAAGTCGTCAACAGAGAAAATCTATCAGAGAACGGGCAGCAGCATCTAACCCCAACCGTGGCAAATAGGCCACCCCCTAATTTTAGGGAGGCCTTATCCCAGCAGTATACGTCTTCCGGCTGATATGTTGATGATTTTTCCTTATTAATAACTTTACTAAGTGAAATGACACAATTTTTTTATAAAAACCAATTAGTGTAATTCCTGGCTCTTACATTTGACGCTTTCTTAAAATTAAGTACTGATTTTCTGATTGATGGGTGACAATTGCTCATCACCAATCATTTAAGATGACTCATTAAAATGGGGAAATATATAATACATTGTAACAATCCTTACAAACGCCATCCTGACATTTTAATTATTATAAAAATGGTAATTAGTTCTACCTATAAATCATTATTTACTTATCTTTTATATTTATTTTTATTTTAATATATAACTGATAGTATACATATTGCTAAAACATAGTTTTATATAACAAAATTAACGACATATTTCATATTCAATCAATCGGTCAATCAAATCATTTATTTGTGAAAATGGGTGTTTGACATTAGTTATTACAAAAAGGTAGTAGCTTCGGTATCACCATAGAAAGCTTTTAGGCATGCAAATATTTTTTTTAATGCTCGCAAAACAAACAATACATTTACCTAAAATTACATTATGTAAATGTTATAGTGAATGTCAAGAAAATGACTAACTAACTTATTCAAATATAAAATATAGATTAACACAACATGAATTATAAATATTTATCCGTCAAATACTCATTAACAGGATAGTAACACTTAAGCCTTAATAAGCCATTTCTTAAGATGACTCTTCACACGATACGACAAAGTTTTACGTTTCAAGCAGTTTGGTTGGTAAGTTCTCGTCTAGGGGCCATGCAAAATATGCTCTTATTTAGTAATGCAGTTTTGTTTAATGGAATCCGTATTTTATTGTTATGCCTGCGATTACTTAATTTTTCAAACATATTTATAATAGTTTGAGTAAATAATACTACTTCTAGGATATAGATGCTAGGTAGTGTCAGTAAATTAAGTTTTTGGATAAATGGTTTACAGCTATCAGTTAGTTTTAGTTTCAAATAGTTCGTATACATCTCTTATGTGCTTTGAATGCTGTGTGTACAGAACATAACTCATACTGTAAGAGGGGAGTAACATGACCGTTATATGCTACTAAAGCAGTCGAAGTATCAACTGTTTTCTTCAAAATGTACAAGGTATATGAAAATTGGTTAATTTTTTAAACAAGTGAGTCTAAATGTGAGGTCCAGTTTAAATTGCAGTCAATATTTATGCCTAAAAACTTCGTTTCGTCAACTTTTTGAATTCTGTGTCGTAAGTATTTCATGTCAATGTTATTTAATTTATTTACCCTATTCCAAAATATTATAAAATTTGTTTTATATGGATTAATTTCCAAATTATTTAATGTCAACCAATTAATAATATTATTTAAAGTATTATTTATGTGCTGCTCTATTTGTAAAGTCAAAACAACCATACTGTCATCAGCAAATAGTGTACTATTATTATTACTGTTGATATCTTTTCATTTTGCGTTCCATTTTTTTCCGTTTCTTTTCATCTTGTTCAGTGTCTTCAGGTGCTTGTTGGAAGAACCAGGGTCCCAGTACACTAGTCCAAAGTAACCAGAAAGCCCTGACAGGCAACAGAAGCAGTAGAAACCAGAAGTAGTTGGAGACCACGGACAAAACATGTGTGATGGCCGATAGTATCACTATGTCCTTTACGTGCCTGGAATAGATACATAACACTAGCTTTATTTTAAATTAAATTAGTCGTCAAAAAAACACTTGTTATAAAATATATTAGTCCGGTTTTTTATTTACTCCCAGAGGTAAAAAAATGCTTTACGTTGCTTTACGTGTAAAACAGTGTAAAAGGTTGCAAACTTAATTACAAGTCGCCAGTGAGATTCTATACATATCGATCTGCTTCAGAACATTATGTTTTCCATTTAATTTCACTAGATGACATTATACAAATAGTTATAAATCGCAAGAGAGAGTGAAACATCATGATAATGCAGATATAATAAATATTGTCAGTCTCCAATATGCATTATTTATACTTATATAAAAACACACATAGTGAAGCTAATATAAACTACTATAGTATCGCATTGATGTAATCGCTTATTTCGCTTGGCTGGAAAGTAAGAAGTAAGTAAGAATTAATTAACAAGGTTTTTCATAAATATCATAATTAACCATTCGCCGCATGCCAATCGTATCGCGTTACCATAATATAGCTAGCACATAGATAATAATTTAATCCATTTTTAAAAGGGAACACAAAATAGAGTAAAGTAATTTTTATATCATTTTCCACTGACCAGTATGGCCTAATAAAAAGTTACTGAGAATATTTGATATTAATATTGTTATTCATTAGATATATATTCATTATATGCAGAATCAAACTGTTATAAATAACTAATAAATATCTAGGGAAAACTAACACATCGCCATCTCATCCGAGACTAGACAAAGAATATGTATTTAAATACATATAATATAATATATTATCGATGATCACACAAAGATTTGTCCTGGTTTAGTTTAGCAGTCAGAGTCACTGACCACTAAACGAATAGGCCAGTCTATGACTATATTAATTAAATAGAAAATTAGGTTGGTACAGTATGCAGAACAGTTAATTATATAATACTACAAAACTGAGAAAATACTACAACACTATTGTAATATGACACTAAACGGCGACATGGTTATATAAATAATCTTATTGAAAACATTCTTATGTGTCATAAATATAAAAAAACCCAGCATGATAAATAGCATTTTACAGTCAATCACATTTTTACATCTAAGTAAGGCGCAAAGCTGTTAATCTTGTATTGAACTGCACTATAGGTATATTTTTATAGCATTATATCATAATTACGACATCTTGTGTGCATTGTAAGCTATTAAACATATTATAGCATTTTTTACGTCAAGTCACATGCCCAAAGTATGTGATGGGCGATTTGTTGATATTCGCAATAGGAAGTTGAGCAAAGGCAGATTGGTGAAGTTCAAATATGAAACTAAGCAATTTACTTTTAAAAGTTCACTGTCCACTAAGAAATTGTACCACACAATAATGATAATAATACTATGGAAAACAGATAACGATATACTACACATACTGCTTTTCTTTTATAAATACATATTTATATATCATCATTACACCCAGACACAGAACAAAGAGACATGTTCATGCACACAAATATCTGTCCTACATGGGAATCGAACCCACAATTTGCGGTCTGAAAGGCAGGCATTTATCAACCATGCCAACTTTTATTTACACAAGATTTATTTAACCATTCATAAACATCTGGAAAGAATTGATGCAAGTGACGAGCCTTGGTTTGTATATTCTATCTACATTACCATTCATTTAGCATTTTGTCAGTTACATCAGCTATTAGCATAAAGTTTTTATACAAGCATGTATTTACAAAATAAAAGTAGTATATGTAGTATATCAGTTATCTGGTTTCCATAGTACAAGCTCTGCTTAGTTTGGTGTTATTATTATCTTTGAAATTTTATTGCGGTCGCATAGTGATAGAAAATCAAGTACGAAGGTTTCGCGCGTAGATCAATATATTGCTGCAAGTCTTTGTAATTCAAGATCAACCGAAAGTTGAGATGTATGCTACTCAATCATTCAAAAATGTCTTCAGGAAATAAACTTCTAAATTTGAAATTATAGAAAAGAATAAACTTACTCTCCCATTCCACCTTCCATATTCAGGTCAAGACCCGGATCAATAAGTTGGCTGTTGTCTGAAAAAGTTGCTCGACTGATATATCTCATCATTTGATAACATCCAATGTATATTGCTACAACAAACACGTTGAGAAACTGGAAAAAGAACAAATGATGGACTAGATAAGTAGAACATGGTTGCATATAATAAAATAGACTTATGAGTACTTCATTTTTTAATAGAAATAAGCAATTTATTGTTTTATAAAACAAAATCAGGTTTAAGAATGCACTACTAAAGTAAATTTAAAATTTTTGCAATCATAGGTAAATAGGGAAAACTGGAGTGTAGGTTATCTAGAAAAAAGTATGATTCAGATTTTCTAAAGAAATTATGCATATCAGGGTTATATGCACCTACTAATAAATCAATTAAGAGACGCTTTTGTGTTCTCCTAAGTGAACATAAGGAACATATTAAGCAATAATGGTTCAATCCAAATAATGTAATGACTCAGGGAATGCGGCACAGGCTTTCCCATCGATTGCATTTGTTCTGATACTATACTGAAGTAGATGGCCATAAGAATGTTTAGTGCTTCTTATACTGTCCATAATAAAACAGACAATACTAACAATAATGCCAATTGTTAAATTGTCTAAATATAATATTGCAGTCATAACTCCATAAAAGCCAGTTGCTCCAAGGGCCATATTGCGGTAAAAATTAATTGTAGCAGCATTTTCCATCAAAATCTGTTTGGCACCTTTTGTAGGGGCTTTTCCTTTTGGAGGCTGAAAAAGAATGAAAATACTTGTCATCACTTATACTCGGTTACATTAAAATGGTACATAAAATTAACATCTTCTCAGCTTGTTATAGCATAACATTACTACATAGATTATAGATACATACATACACAGGTATTAGCATAACAAGATAGATCACCTACAATACTATTTTTCTTAATTCACTTATTCTATATGGAAACTAAAAACACAATCTTTGTGTGAAGCTGGTAGTGCTTTATAAGGACAAATCAACAACATACTGAGTTAAATACTCTAAGCCATTGAGGAGTGGATCCACCTCCTGGCTACTCCTAATGTTTAGGAGCCATAAGATTTGTCTTGCCAAATCACTTACAATACACTATAAACAACCCTCTGTACTTAAAATAACTTTGAGACACAGATTAATTGGCAGATCATTTGATCCTAGAAAGGCAATTGAACCACAGAGAAACAAAACACTCTCAAGTTAATCAGTGTTCCAATGTTGTAAAAAGTGTTTTATTTGTAGTGTAAGAGTTGTTCAAGCTGCTTAGGCTTGTCATGGATTAACAACTGCTGTCTCACAACAACAACAGGGACAAACAGCTTGAGATGCTCTCCAACGCATGTAGACACTAAGAAATTAAACCAACTTCAATGGTCATTCGACAACTCACTCTATAGACTGTCTGCACGCTTAGGTGCTCTAGGTCTCCAATAACTTGTAGTTCAGTTAAAAGAATTGCACCTCAAACAATCTGTTACAAACAACAAAGTTTCTATAAGGCATCAGTAAACTTCCCACATTTATATCTTGATTACAAAGAATTCTGAATTAGCTGGAAGAGATCACTTTTAGTTTTGTCCATTTGGATTATAATAAGTTAATTGCTTTGTTTGTAAAGACTGTTTTGTTATTCTTTTTTAAAAAAAGTGAAGATGTACACTTCTTCTAAAATATGTTTTTTGTGATATTTCACATTACTAATTTACGTTATGATATAATAATTACGTATTTTCAGTAGAAATGGAAAAGTTTTAACCATGGCTGCTATTTTAAAGACCGTGTATTCCATAAGGAAGCAGACATAAGCTGCCTGAATTTACATTTAAATTACACAGTAATACTGAATGAAATTCAACTTCAAACTAATCATGCATATTGTAAATATCATGTTCTTGCTATAAATATATGTTATAGTAAAAATATCTTCAGATAATATTTCTGAAAATTATGAAATGATGTGTAATTTTTAGGTAACTTACCGGTGCCATTTTAGAAATGCTTCTGAACTTAAAATATGTTTTGATCCAACTGACTATCAGATTAATTTTAGTGAATACTATTTCTCACACGTAATTCGTCACATAAGGAGATTTTCATAAAAGTAATTCTTAGGTTATCGTCAAGTCATCACAAATTAAATTTACATTAATGACATCTGCAGGGTTGCTAATAAAAAAATCGGATTCCTCGACATGTTTAGTCAGTAGTCGTCATGTTTAGTAGCGAGTAAAGTTTAGCCCAACTTGGATAAAATTCCAATGAACTATGTTACGATAATTATATTACGATTTCTTTTTTAATATAATGAGATTACAATAAATAATAAGTTTGCAACGCAACCTGTTTGAGGACACCACAAGTACAAGATCGACATATTACTATATTTTACACATAAAATAGGTATGCTTAAATTTATCTGTTTAGATGCTAATAATGAATCCACTGAAATTTACCGTTTTTGGGTATATATTAATATAATAAATAATACATGATTTTAACTATCTATAAGAAAAAAAATACTACAAGTAACGATTGTTTCTTTTATTTTTATACTATCACATGACGTTATTGTCGAAGAAAAGAGGTACATACTCTTTAAAGATGTCACCTCATTGCATGCTATTGTTAAATTACATTACAATTTAAAAAAGAATATTGTTGACAGAGAATGCTGGTAATTGATATTTGTTTTTGATTATGTTACTTGTAAAAATATATTCTTGATTTAATTACGTGTTATAATATATTTATTATATTTACAGTGGGTTATAACTGATTGTGAATTATTTGTTATAACTATAGAAATAATACAGTTATTATTTTTATGCGTTTCTTTGCTCAAACTATGTTGTAATTAATAAACTCTGCTAGAAACCTAAATGGTAGGTTTTTTGGCTGTTGCTGCATAGAGACTTTCAAGGATTTATGAACAATAAATTAAAATTAAATTTATGAAACAGATCATATCGCAGTTCTAACCTAACCTACTTTTCTGGTAGCAAGTTTCTACTATTTTAACCTAATCAACTTATATAATATATCGTTAAAGGTAAAGCTATCAAGGTATGTTTAGCAACTGCTGATAAACCTCTCGAATGTATAAATAATAGTTCATAAAATGAGTTCCCTATTTATAGCCACTTGAACAATCAGTCAAGTAACTAAACTAATAGAATAACAACCCATATAAGTACATACATATACAAACAATTTGTTATGCCTGATAAAAAATAAAGGTTTTATTCTCGTACACTTGAAAATAGGACTCCAAAACAGTCGGAACATGTTTGTGATATCGTTAACCACACGTAATTATGAATATATACTAGTACGTGTATATGTTTAGATATACGGTTCGTATCATTTGAAATAATTTAGAAATTGGATTCAATTTGGTTACTTAGCTAGTGTTTATTGAAATTATTGTCAAAGTAGTCATTTATTTACTTTATTTATTATAAGACGGTCACCGTAGCCTAGTTGGTAGTGCTCCTGCTTACGAAGCTGGTGTTCCGGGGTTCGAATCCCGGTAAGTGCAAATATTTGTGTGATGAGCACGAACATTTGTTTCTGAGTCATGGATGTTTTCTATGAATTTAAGTATTTATCCATCTATATAAGTATGTATATCGTCGCCTGTTACCCATAGTACAAGCTTTGCTTAGTTTGGGGCTAGGATGATCTGTGTGACATTGTCCCTAGACATTATAGACATTTATAGATTTACATTCATTTAGAGGCCGAAATTTATAGTGTGTGTGTGTAGTATACATATATTTTACTTCATCTTGTCTGGATGATTCTATAAGTTTTCAATTCAAGTTTATATGATATAAAGCTCTGTTAATAAAACCATTGGGTAATGTAGCGGATGTGAACGGGTTGCATGTGAACTCTTAAAGTAATGTATGAAAATCACCATTTAATAAAAAGCGTTAATTATTGTTGTAAATTATCTTCACATTAGTGTAGTAAACTGGTAAAGATAAAGATTTATTTATTGCAAAACTGTGTACAAGTTAGGTCTTATTTCTAGGTTTCTTTCTATTCACAGTCCACCCAAATCGGATATGCAAGACAAGGCGCAACAACGCAGCATAAAAACTTAAATTAATTAAATCTAAATACCTTTTTTCCAAAATATCTTGTAGATCGTAAAAAACCTTATCTATCAACAACTTTTAAATTTTGTTTTAAATTCATTCATCATCTTTATTCGACAAGGTATATAAATTATTTCTAAATATACATTTTATGAAGATCCGAGGGTCAATCATAGTTAATTTATAAACTTAAGTTGAATACGGGGGAAGGATTTTTAACACAATTGTTATACTACTGTTTTTCGATTTTTGTTATTACGAATAGATGCCACATGCCTTTACTTGGTGCACTTTATTTTACGTTCGAATGTAAAGTAGTTTATCAATTATTAAAAATAAAATTACGGCTTCGAAAGGGATGAATAAAGCGCTGTGTAAAATAGTAAAGCATACAATCTTGCAAGTTTAAAGCATTGATATATCGTCCTCAATCCTCAAGACCAACAGTGTGTATGTATTTCAAATTTGCCCACAAATTTGGGATCGCACCGCGAGCTGACAACACTTGCTGAACTTTTGCCAAATGTACGATGACGTATCAAATGTCAAAATTTGCTTTTTTTATTTTTAAACCATGCTCAAAATGTAGTCTTTTTGACTCATTTTATGAAAAAAAAAATATTTGGCACACTTTAAGAGTGATCTAAGAAATGGCTACTTTTGTTTTCATATTTTTATATTCCTTAGATTATATCCAAGGTAAATATTTTTCCGCCATGATTTGTTGTATCTACACTTTATTCTAAAGAATGTTTAACTCACTATATTTTATTTTGAACCTTATATTTCAGTAATTTCGAAACGGTATTATTTTTTACAAATTTAACCCAGAATTTTATTATGACTGTTGTTAAATTTAATATATTCGACCGTACTAACATATACAGACTATCATGTACTGGCGTAAATTATTATATGCTAAATGAATACTACAATGACTTACTTAAATCAGTTCTTTCTTGATTTTAGCGAGCGCTTCATAAACTACAAACCAAGCAACCGCGGCGAAGAGTACCCATTTGGTGTTCGAACCTCGGCTTGACTGTCGCTCTACGTTAATACGCGAAAAAGCAGATCTCCCGTCCGATTGGAGTTCGGAAAGGGCTTTTCACCAATACGAATTCAAACTAATGGTCGCGATGCGTTCGCGGTCGCTCTTTCGGCGGGCGATTCGATAGATTAGATTATGTAAAGTTCATGAGAGTTTCCAATAGTCTTGTCTTGCTCCAGGTAAGTAGTGACCGCGTCATCCAAATCGCTTTGAGCATTTTGACAAAATACTCGAATCCCAAATCGCTAACTCGTTCCTGGGGTGACAGTGCTTAGTGAGAGGTCGATCGGTGTCAATTTGACAGCGTCGACCACCAGGGGACATGTATGATGGATGGTTGAGACGAAAAAGCGTTAAGGCGCATGATTCATCCAAGTTTATCTTTCAGTCAAGGGTCACACCCAAACATTGGCGTGAATCAGTTATTAAACCTGCCTTCAGATCCAAAGGATGCGGGTTCCTTGCCTAAGAAAATTATTTTCACAAACAAGTCTATTTGTCTGGTTCTGTGTGTTTTCCGTGTATTGTAAATACTAGCTGTGCCCCGCGGTTTTACCCACGTTAAACTTTATAAATTATCACAGCTCCTCCCACGTAGGCGATAGCGTGATAATATGTAGCCTATATGTTGACCCGACCTCTTAGTAATATTCATGCAAAATTTGAAGTAAATTCATGCAGTACTTTTTGAGTTTAGCCCGGACATACATGCAGACAAACAGATAAACAGACAAAAATTCTAAACACTATATTTTTGGCTTCGATGTCGATTGTAGATCACGCCCCAAGTATCCTTTAAAAATATTCTATGTACAGTTTTGACTTTCCTACGATTTTATTATATGTATACATTATGTATAATTATATTTTTATTACATACAAAGTAAATAAGTATTTATATCCTTTGTCAAGTATCCATAGTACCTACTAGGTTTGCTTAGCATGTGTTAGATGGTGCTGTATGACATGTTCCAGATATTTCTGATTATTCTTATGACAGCTGCTATCTTCTCCTTAGAGATAGGCTCGCTGAACATTTAACTGGTTTGATCGATATAATGAGTCTATAGCCGCCTTTGAACTAGGCAATAGTAGGCAATAGCCTAAATATCAAGACCACGCCCATGCTCGCCTCTATCGAAAACCTCCTAAACTATGCGGGGTACTCTTTGGGAGCGGCTGATAGAAGTGAAAACTATTTATTAAACTTCTAATCTAAATAATCTACAATATAATAGTTATACATATAGCTCATGGGAAGCGTGACGTGACGATGACTCGAGATCCATGATTTTTGTTCCACCAATAATTTCTCAACATGCCTAAAGAAGTTTTCACTATGTAAATATTACTGGTATTAAATATATGCTCTTAGAATAATCTCTGTATCTGATGTTTTAAGTATCTCCTTTTACAACGCCAACCAAATAAGTGTTAAATATATTTTTTAGTTACTTTACTATAAAACTTGGCTAAGGCACTTTTATCAAAAACTCGACAATCTTAAAATCTCTCATAGTTTATTGGTCCAATCCATGGCCCACATCAAGCCCAGCCTGCCCTACCACATGTTGGTGGCAGGATGTTAGGAATGCCACAAGCGGAGCAATCAGGGCGGCCACGTTCTAGGCCACTAAAATTTAATGAGTTTGCCATCGATACGCTAAGGAGAAGAAGAGCTTGCTCATTTTATGGTAAAAAGAATAGTATAGTTTTTTCAGACACGTATTTGCTGTGCACACCTACTGATATCGTAAGTATCTATGTTTATTTCGCTATATTTTAACGTAGGGTGCTGAAATGCCCTACAGCGTGATATAATGAAGTAGAGTGTACTGCTTAGTTTATAGAGTACATATTATTTTTAAATGATTAATAAAAAAGCTTGAACGTCTTGGCATCAGAGACCTACAATTAAAACTTTTTGAAAGTTATTTAAGTAATCGAACGCAGCGGGTGATGATTGAAAATTTTACCAGTAAGGATGAATCTGTTTATTTCGGAGTTCCACAGGGCAGCATATTGGGCCCAACATTATTCCTCATTTACATTAACGACCTATGCGAATTAAAACTTGTTAAATCTAAAACAATAACATTTGCCGATGACACAGCACTGATCTTCAGCGGTGACTCATGGGATGAAGCCTTCATAAATGCACAAAAAGGTTACAACATAGCAACAAAATGGTTGCAGAACAATATGTTGACTTTAAATCTAGAAAAAACCAAATATATCGCCTTTTGCCTGACCAACGAAGACACTGACAACTCCTCAAAGTCCCTAATATCTCATTCATGCCATAACAATAACGACTATAACTGTTTATGTCCCAGGCTTCAAAAAACAACTCATATTAAATATTTAGGCATTATGATTGATAGTAAGTTAAACTTTCAGACGCATATTGACATGTTAGCGTCAAGAATCCGCAAACTAATAGCTGTCTTTAAAAAGTTGCGACATGTGGCCAGTAAAGAACTCATAAAAACTGTTTACATAACATTATGCCAATCACTTATCACATATTGTATCACCTCATGGGGTGGAGCTACAAAAACCCACCTTCTTAAAGTTGAGAGAGCACAAAGAGCAATCTTAAAAGTAAGCCATTTCTTACCATTTCTGCATCCTACTTCTGATCTCTACAAAATATGCGGGGTATTAACAGTCCGCCAGCTTTTTATTCTTCATATTATTATAAAAAAACATTCGGAAACAAAATACGAGTCAGAAGTTGTGACCCAAAAACGCAGAAACGACAGAGTCTGCCCGAAAACAATGTATAAAACCAGTTTTGCCCAGCGCTTTTTTTGCTTCCAAGGTAGCAATTTATATAACAAATTAAACAGAATTTTGACAATTTATCCACTCACTAAAAAGAAATGCAAACAAGCTGTCAAAGAATGGCTGCATGAAATGGATTATCTCCATACTGAAAGGCTGATAGTAACTTAAGGTAAGTAATCACACACACGTACACATACACACACATACACACCCTCATTCACACACATCAAAATTATCCGACATGACACACACTGTATTAAAATGTTTGTTCTTAGCTTTAAATTATATTTATTTTTCTTATCCTTTACGTTGCCAAATAAAAGGTTCACATTCCTTTTAGTTTAATACTTTATAAAAATGTAGAATGTGTTTTGATTTTACTGCGGGGAAGGACCTGGTGATCCGTTATACAGGCTTACGCCTACTTCGGACACCAGCTCCCTACTAATTAAAGATAATGTACGTTAAGTTGTTAGACATAAGTAATGAAAGTGTGGAGAAAATAAAATGATTATTATTATTATTATATAAATATGTATTCAGTACCTATTGAGTACAACCCCGGCATTACCTTATAAATAGCAAAACAGATGAAGGAGTTGCTAGGAAGCACAACGTTAGAGAGTATGTAAACGCACCACGTTTACCTACACCATAAAAGTGTTTAAATAAGAAAAGTTAGCAACCCACTGGGTCAGGGAAATAAAATGAAAAAACTGCTTTTGTTCATGATGGAATTCATAATTAAAGTCATATCAGGAACTCCTGGTGTCTTTCAGAGGGCACGCCCAATAACCATAACTGTACAGACCCAGCACATCAAGCTACCCCAATCTGTAAAATTTCCCCAATTTAAAGTGAAACTTATGCTTTTGTGATAATGTTGAAAATCTATAAAAGAAATTTGAGAGATTGGGGTTGCTCGCTTTCCTGGCGTTTGTACAATGCAAGTTAAAAAGCGACTAGGAGTGGGACGGTGTATTTTATAATTCTCTCTTCTTCCTTCCAACTTTTCTGTTTTTGTATGGAACACCTAGTCTAATATTGATTTTATTTACTAAAATTGATTTGGATGACTGCCATCTGACTGTTATATTCATAGGAACTTTCAATTGGAAACTGGGTTCCTTTTAAAACACCAACAATCTCGCAGGACTACATAGCTAAGACCATAAGCAACAAGTTTTGTTCTACACCTTTTGATAATTACCTACTAAGATTATATTTTTGTAAAAAAATAAATTTAAATTTAATTTCGCGCTTGACCGTTAATAAATCTCTTCAGGTATCACAAAGATTACCTAAACATATCCTTGCGAGGGCGTGGTGCAGCGATAGCGCCTTTGAACTTGACCCATTTCTCTATTCCCCAGACGTCTGTGTTCAGTATTTTACTCATATATTGAGTTGTCTCCGAACTCGTAGAACAAAAGTTGTTGCTTATGGTGTTAGCTATCTAGTCCTGCGAGGTTGTTTGTTCTTTTCAATGTAGGACCTACCTTCTCTTCAGGGGGCAACCGGCTAAGTCGCCGAGCATCGGGATAGAGATCGGCGTTCAAATAAATAAAGGTTAAAAACGACTTAATCAATCGTTAAATCGGCTTCGACGTTGAAAATCGATTCCGGACTATTTATGACGTCACATGTGCTCATGGTAGCCGATTTAACGATTGATTTAAGTCATTTTTAATCTTCATTTATTTGAACGCCGATCACTATCCCGATGTTCCTCGACTTAGCCTCCCTAGCAACAGCTTCCGCGAACATCATATTTCAAAAAGTCAAATTGATACGTGGGCACTTTAACTCCACTTTGGTGAAGTAGGTAGTTAGTTAGTATATATAATTCTAAAATTGTTAACATTACCTTCGTTGTATATTTATGAGATGGTTGTTAGGACGAATCATTTAGACAACTAAGTGATAGGATTATACTGCTGAGTAAAAGTTTTCTTTGCATGGCACAAAAAAATTTCAATAAATTACCAGATGACAGTAAAAAATTAACTATAACTCAATTTAAATAAAATCTAAACAAGTTTTTGGTTGATAAATGATCTTATAAAGTTAACGATTTCTTAAATATCGACATGAATAATTTTATTGACATTTTCCACTGGATTATATTTTAGTATTGTAAAATTAAATACCTGTTTGCACGCCTCGTTATGGCAAAACATAGAGATACCTACTAACCCTATTCTGTAACAATTTTTTTGCTACCTATTTGAATTGAAGTTACAAATTTATTAGTTCTTATAAATCTATAGGTCATGTTATATGTTATGGTACATGGTGATGTGTTGTTTTTAGGTTAGAATAATCATTAAATTATTTTGTTACTTTAAAATAATGTATATGGAATGTATATACTGTGTTATTTAAAGTACTAGGCTTCAACCCGCCGCCGCGCCTGCTCACACGCTTAATCTTTCGACCGTCTCAAAGTTATATTTAGAACCCTTGAGAACAGTAGGTACTTTTCCATATGTATTTGATATTATTATGCTTGCTGATTATTCTCTCTCAGTTCGGCTTGTTTTACTGCCAGATAAACAAATTAAAGAAATCTGTACAGTCATCATACAGACTGACATAGATATGTTAATATTTTTTTGTTATAGTACCGACCGTATAAACCTACTCTCATATGCATTTAGTAAAAATCATAGTTCAAAGTGTTCAAACAGATACCTACATTTCTTGTTATACAAGTACTTAGGTATATGTATAGATAGATAAAGAAATGTTAAACATTGGTTCGAGCAATAAATACAGAATTATTTCATAATGTAAGGCGAGAGACGTCCACAGCTGGGCAAGAGTTTCTCCCAAGGATCTCCACAATAGTCGGTCTTGCGCTATAAACATTCAGCCATGGTATTCATCTGTCATTTATTCATCATAGACAATAAACCGTAAGGAAACATTACATAAATGGAGCCTACGCGACTTCTGCTTAGGTACGAGTAGGTATAATTCATTCCAGTGGCAAATTTCTCTTCCGCTGAAATTGCGACGGCGCTGTGGAGGACAAGCAATTGACAACTCAACAACAACATAAAATAAATTATTTATGAAATAAGCAGGTGTAAATATCTACCTACTTACTACTCGTTGGTCCCGGGTATGACCTTAAACTGCCTCTATTGGGGGCTCTAGAATCGAAGGATTCATCACGGGCCTACGATAACAGGGGAGATGAGCCCTAAGCACTGGCCTGCAACTCATCTAGGAGATGGAAAACTTTGATCACAAACCCGGAACGGGGTCTCCGTTAGGCGCGAGTAGGGTCCAACCCGGAATATGCGGCAGATTTCTACAGCAGACCTAGCTCCACACGTATTGGCTTGCCTTTCCTGTGGGCTCAGCTAGGCCTCCTGAGGCTAGAGATCCTGAAGCCAAAAGAGGAATGCAGGTCTTGGGCAACTCTGCGCTTCCTTTACTCCGTCCCAGGCGGTGTATTGTCTGTGGAGAGGTCACTCGCCCGCTTAAAGCCGGGCAGCCCCCGGCCAATTAGGTACCGATCCGTCCCGGTGCTGGTCTGTTCCCTTGGGGAGTGGGGAGCACTAGCTCTTGGCTAGATGACTGGTTCCGTTAGCTACTTCACCTACAGGTTCAAATAAGCACAATAATAAAATAATGCCCCACCAATCCATGTGCTTTGGAACATGGAATGTCTTGAATGTCATGAATGGTATCAAACGAATTTGTAAAAAGATAGCCCCTCTTAAGGACATAACAGGTGCTATTATTACTGATAGTGAAAAGCAGCTTGACCGTTGTTGGGTTGAGCACTACACCTGTCTCTACTCACGTCCTGTATACTTACAACAGGAGGCAGCGCAAAGCATACCTATACTGGAAATATTGACTGAGGTAGACGACCTTCTGTCCATTGAGGAGTTCATCAAAGCTGTCAATCAGCTTAAACGCGGAAAGAGCTCTGGCGGCGATGGCACCCAGGCTGAAATCATTAAACTCCATTGCGTGCGCCTTATTCTGCACAATCTGCTATCTGCTACAGGATATGCGGGACGCTAACATCACTACATTAGGCTTAGCTTCACAGTCCACCCTGATAAATGCTAAGCCATTGTACACCATTTAAACCATTCAACCGCTCTGATTTCATCCACTTTCTCTCTCTTTTATCTATTCTCCTCCGAAATTCTCTTCCGCCGAAAATCAGAATGGCTAAAAGTCGTTATTCTCCTACTATATTTAGGCATATTGTCGGCTTCTTAATGCGTAAAACGCACTTGTTAGGATTAGGATCTACTTGAGTTATGTAGGTATAAAAGCGCTACGTCGTTGGAGACACTTTTATTTTGAGAGCGCCTTTATTACATTGGCAGTAAAGGCGGTTTTAAAGTGCCAGCGTTTCCACTTCACATCCTCGGTAATAAATAACATAAAGAATTTATTTTATGACATGGAATTTTTTACCATAAGATAATTCTAAAATGGCTTTTGGTGTTGAGTCAGTAAGTGCCATTATATATTTAAAATCGAATTTAATTTTTCATTAATACTTATTTGGAATTACATACGTCCTAACTGATTCAAAGCGGTTATTTTAATCCAAGGTGCTTTTGATACATAACGCATCACTAATACGCTGCCAATCGTAGGTATTTACACCCAGGAACACAAAATTAATATATAAATGCTATTGACAAGATTTTTTTTAATTCGTTCTGAATCTTCTTCGGGTTTGGATTGATTCTGATGCCCGGTTGAGGGCTTTCGATGATATTATTATATAGGCTGACTGGGTCCAATACCCTTATACCTTTTTGTGGCAGAATCGGCAACGTTTATTAAAAATGTAAACAATAGAAAAGTTGTGTGCTATATTATATGCACGACTTTTAAAGAATTCAGTTCATTTTATCTAATGAGTGTATTTGGATGCAAAAAGAGTATTTGGATACATTCAGCCTTCCCAAATCCTCTTAATAAATAGTTCTTACCCAATTTACGTTAAGGAATATGTTTTTGTCATATTTCTAATCGATAACGCCAGCAAATAATAATTTGGTTCAATTCTGTTTATTTTCATTTGTAATTTTTCAACATTCAAAAAAACAATCTTTATTATAAGTATCTATCTACTAACTCCCTTTAATTCATGATAATGTACTTTATCAATTGTAAAGTTTCATTCTTCGAGATACAACAGCTGCCTTTAATGACAGATGTCCAATGTGAAATACTGGGAAAGTTACAACGCAGCCGGTATCAATTTGACTTTTGTAACCTGCCGTTTATAAATACGCAGTTCCCAATGACGCCTGGCAGAATCATGCGGCGGTTTAAGACTACATTGTATGATAACTATTTTCAATTTTTTTTTTAAATATAAATACGTGAGTTGCCCGTTCGAGTTTTAACAGACAGAACAGTTTAATGAGTTCAACTTATTCCTGATTCTGGTAATATTTAGACTTTTAACATAGCTAATGTAAACGTACCCATTACCGCCAGTTTAAGCGGAGTTCAGATTGATATCCAAAAAATAAGCACATTGTTAATATGTGGCAGCAAAAATTTTTTTTTCGAGTTCTGAATTTATCTATGTTTTAGTCATGAATAAGAACAGATGATCTAAGAATTACTTGAATAATTTAAAATTAATTAATAGAATAAAGGGTCATGTCTCTCTAACCGACCCAAAATATAGTCATGTATAAGAACAGATAATCTAAGAATTTCTTGAATAATTTAAAATTAATTAAAAGGCAAAATGGCCATGTCCCTATTACCGACCCAAAATATCGGGTTGTTCCTAACAACATTTATGTGGCACCTAATACAGACCACTAAATAAATGGAACCGTTAAAGTTAAATAAAAATGCTCGTGTATATTTATATAAATGCTCCAATACAATACATAATGCTATCGACACTTAACAATTTTATGCATTCTTAAAAAAGTATATTCTTAACTGCGTTAAATCAGTCAAAAAATCTTAGTTATAGAATTATGTATAACAAATTACCAAAGGCCATTGATTATACTATAATATACAACCAATGCTGGCATTCGGTATTATACAAGAGTAAATAGCATTATACAATCTTAGTAAAGTACTGTAACATAGTCATATAAAATTACTATAATATTTAAGTTATATAGACATTTCAAATCGAAAATCAAATCTTGGATTAAGATTAACAAATGAAACAAATGAATAAAATTATTACACTGAAAAAAAAGAAAGTAAATAGCATCGTGTGACTCTGAATCAAATTCAAGATTAACTATAATCTCAGCACTCACTACAAAATGTTATCAAAACTTAACGTTATTATATATTCTTAACAGTCTTCAATAGGTCTTAAAAATATACCACTTAATATAAATTCAAATAGCAGTCATGCCAAATCAAAATCAAATATTAGATTTACATTCAAAAATAAAACAAAATAACACAAATAAAAAAAATAACCTTAGGCAAAAAAATGAGATTACAAAATAGATTCATCTGACTCTAAATGAAATCCAAAATCATATCTCGGCCGCAAATGATCTTTGCTTGACGGTTTATTTCGCAATCATCTGATGAAGAAACATAATTACAGAGGTGCACATCTTGTGATGTAGCTGTATCTCAGTAAGGGGCTAGCCTGATTAGATCGTAATGCAGACTCAAAACTTAATTCCGCAAACGGCTGCATATTATTATGTCTCCTTTGGGAATCATTGAACTTGAAAATTTATGTTTGTCTTATTTAGTAATTTTAATTTTGATTGGCCTTGTTTGCTTAATTTATCTTTTTTTTTCTCCAACTCTTCGTTTTGTTTTGTTTTATTTTCTTCTTTATCTAACTTTTCTGCTTCATTTTTATATACCATAAATTCATATTTTCATATTCATATTGCAAAAGTTAAGGTAACTCTCATGTAACTAGTATGTAACTAGTATGGGGGTTCTTTGTAAATGTAGGTACAAGTAGATCGGTAATAGGTTTTCTTGAAGGAAATCGTATAACCTATTACCGACCCAAGGGAATGTTTATAAATTGTGTAAACACATGTGATTTTTGTACATTTGTATGATTTTAAATGGTGCGGTTGCTTTAAATATTTAATAATAATGATATTTCAACTATCTAGATACACTATTTAAAAATTATACCTCCTTTATTTATCAAAATATTTACATAAGAACAAAATTAGATTTTACGGCTACTAAAGCTCTTGAATGTGTGGCGTTAATAGCTCAAATACAAGTTAAAATACTAAGGAATTGAGTTAGTATAGCCTCCTGCCTATTAATTTATGCATTTTAACAAAAATCATGGCACACAAATGATACCAAAAGTACTTATCAGCGACATGGGTAGTTAATAAGAATAAAATTGTGATTTTTGTTCCTATTAGCGCCTATTTTTAATATTGAATATTAAGCAAAGTAAAATAGTATCTCATTAAAATTAATTATTATTTGTGTTCATAAAAGTATTAAAAATGTATCAAAAGAACTAGAAGTAACATTAAAATACTTGACGCTTGTCTGCTAAAAAAGAAACAAGACTGCTGACGTCATCAAGAACGCCACGCTATGGAAAATGCACTATCGCCGGCGTCCACTGACGAATTGAGAAATTATTCTTTAAATCTTTGAGTTACGCACACAAATAAGAGATGAACATTTGCAATACAAATACGTCTACATTTTTTTTTAAACAACTCGTGTGTAACTTTAATACATCACATAAAAATGATCAGAATAGGGCGGTAATGAGCGCGGATTTTGAGGGGTCGTTATTAGGTGCGTTTACCTTAGTAACTTATTACCCGGCAGTTTTCAAGAGGACTTGACTAAATGTCTCATTTAATAGTCAACTTTATCATTGATTATTTTACAAATGATTTGGTTCTGCAGAGGATTTCTATAAAATTAATTACATTCATACAATATACCAGAAACAAGATTTTAAATCAAGTACCTAGTCTAGAATTCAAATCGAGTTTTTCCCTTCGTGTTTTGTCATCATATTAACATCATTTGACACGAAATACCGATTAATTTATTGTTAGAATTTACATAACCAATTTTCTGATAAGTGAAGTTGATGTTTGGAGTGGCATGTGTTGTCAACGCTTCACTGAACTGTGCACAAAACCCATCCATTGTGAATAATATGATCATCTTGATATGGGTGAACTATTTAGAAATTTGTCAATGTACAGTCACAAGTTTATATGTATATGAGGCGCCATTAAAAAACAAATACTGTAAGGTAACCAGGTAATATTGTTAGTACAGAAGTTAGGAATCCCAATCTGTGATAGTACTATACTATTATCGGTTCGAATAAGTATGTAGATAAATACTAAACAAAGACATCTATTTGTTTAGGGTAGGGTTAATCATCATTAACCCTAGAAAAACCTTTTTCTTTTCATATTTCAAATTCGTTAAGTAAGTTCTTAATTCTATATAGACGAGTAACAGATATATTACAGAAAATGTCAAGTTCTTAGAATATCAAACGCAAGTGATTGTTCGCTTATTGTATATAAAACTAGCGGCCCGGTACGTGCTTCGCTACGTATAAGGCATAGTAATAAAAAAAAATGATTATTAAGTTCATTTATACAAACAAAAAGATATTATAAATTGCTAAAAGATATTGAATTTACACTTTTTCAAGACTTTTTTAATTTTTTTCTACGTACAAACCTTCCCTGGACTTCCACGAATAATTCAAGACCAAAATTACCCAAATCGGTAAAGGTGTTGTTGAGTTATAACATTACAACGAAAAGTGGCATTGATTTTTATAAATATAGATATGAATATGAAAGTTCTGTGCGAAGTGCTTTGGAGAACATGTAGAGCTGTCGGCTAGGCGCTCGATGGCCCCAGTCGTATCAAATTGCTGTCCCACCAGATTCTGACAGTGACATAATAATATAAGAGTGCACACAGCGCTTGCGCATACACTCCCATACTATACTTACTATATGACATGCGTATTGGGCTAGTTGCCATTGAGATTGACATTGTTGCTAGGAGCATTATTATTAGTTCATCAATGGCATCATCCTTTCGTTGGCATGATTGCAGCAGAAGAGTTATGTTACACCTCTTTTCAGGAAGTATAAATGGGGGAAAGCTTGGTCCTATGTTTGCGGAAACTCTTTTTATTTAGATACTTATGAGCAACCTAATCGGAAGTCGTGACTGAAAGGCCCATGTTGGGTAAGGTAGGGCTCAAAGGGCCGAGGGTGACATGGTCCACACTGCGTATCTCTAAAATTAAAACAGCCTTATAGATAAGAAATACTGTATAAAAGGGTTGTGGGAGGGGAACGCAAACCGGAGTCTCGTTTGGACAGCCGACGCGCACGGACACGTTCGTGCGCTCCTGCCTTACCCGACTATTTCCGACTATACGTGCTCGTGTACGTTCGTTAGTTGAGATAAATCGATCGTTAGATTGGTTGAATCTCGGCAAACCTTCACACTATTAATTGGTGTAGTGGCGTCTTTTTCAAGACAGCGCTACCCCAATATAGTGTGTGTTTCTTTGTACTCTCGTGCCCCTTCAGGGAAAATCCACTTTTCTAGTGGTACTTGGTGGAAACGTAACCGTGCCAACTAAGCCAAGTTAGTGTAGCCCCAAGCACTAGGCCTTGCTCCTTCAGAGCAACGCCAGTTAATTGGAAGCGGTTTGGAATCATTGGCCTTGGGGGCTACCCTAGTCAACTCCAAATCGGAATCCCACCTCCTTACCCTACCTTCCCATTCTCTCTTGTTGTTTGGGTGCTGACGGCTTCGGCATATCGCCCTCTGCATTAGAGCTGCTAGGAACCCTTTCGCACAATAAGACTGGCGAGAGGGATACAAGCTTAGGGCTCACCATAGGTACACATACCTCCTCGTCTAACCCGGCGAGGAGGGTGATACACACACCAACACACCCTCGGGCCCGTCCAACCCGAGGTGATAGTTGTTAGGGACATTCTATTGTTAGAGCGACCGCCGAGAAGTTTCTTGTTGGTTCTTCTTCTCGGAACGCTCCGGGAGCGAACCAACGTAAATTCCGGTAGTTGTTAGGCTCTTAAAACCATCACAAGATGGCCGCCCCCGTACCCGCCTCCATGGTAGACATTACCAAGGATCCACGCTTCATTGAGGCTGTCTTCAAGGTCCTCAAGTCTGACCCAGTTGTCTGGACAAACTTGATGGAGTCCGTGAAGACTATACTCATGCTAGACAACCCCCCTTGCTCCGGCGCAACAGCGCAGGAGAAACTCAGTCTCTCCGTCCCCTCCTCTTCTGCCCCGTTCACCCAGACGGACAGGCAGTCGCCACTCCCCCGTAACCGTACCCCCTCTCCATCTCAGCCTCTAGCCACAGAGGAAGAGATGGACGTCACTCACATTGACAGCGATGACGATGCCCACAACGAGTGGACAACTGTCAGGCGCGGGAAAGCTGATAAGCGGACCCGCGGCAACAAGACGTCATCGTCCTCGTCTGGCAGCTCTTCGGGCTCCGATTCTGAGTGTTCAACTCAGGAGAAGAGCAAAAAGAGCGCCAAGACGAAGAAGTTGCGCACGGAGAGACCCTCCGTCACCAACTCTGTCGCCTCTTCCCCCACCACAAGCGCCTCCGCCTCCCAGGCAAAGGCCAAACCCTCTGGCCTCACGGCCAAGATCACCAAGCCCCCTCCTATCATGCTACTCAGCATCGATAAGTGGGAAGAATTATCCACCACGTTAAAGTCCAAAGGTGTAGTCGCACTTAGCACTACATACATCCTCAAGGAGCAGATGTATAAAATACAGCTGCAGACCCCCACTGAGTACAGGACTACGACGGCCCTCTTTGATGCTCGTAAGGTAGACTACTACACTTACGGCACCGCTGAGGACAAAACACTCCGCGTGGTTATCCGCCGAGTGTGCCGTTACCTTCCCATCGACTCCATCAAGGAGGACCTAACCACCCAGGGGTACCCCGTGAGAGAGGTGCATCGGATGCGCCGATCAAACGGTGGCGAGCCCTTCGATATGGTGCTGGTCCACCTTGACGACTCGAAGGAAGGTCAGAAAATCCTGACCATCCTTAAAACAGTTTGCGGCGTCGGCGGCATCGTCGTCGAGCCGCCGCGGCGAGGGACCGTACAGGGGCAGTGCCACAACTGCCAACTGTACGGGCACTCGTCTAAGAACTGCCACGTCGCCCCGAGGTGTGTCAAATGCCTGACCCCAGGCCACCACACCTCCGAATGCCCCAGACCGAAAGACCGTAGCGAATGCTCCGAGCCACCTGGTTGTGTTAACTGCCAGTCCCTGGGACAGCCTGCGAACTATCGCGGCTGTCCCAAGGCACCGGCGAGGAGACCCGCCAGGAGGCCTCGCAGTAAGCGCAACGCTCGAAAGCCTCAGGCGCAGACTAGCTCCGCCAAGCCCCAAGCAAGCCCTCCCCCGCTAATGTCCTTGGATGTCCAACAGACATCCCTGCGACCAGCAAGACCACACTGGCCTCTGCCAGATTACGTCCCCTCGACCGCACCCAAGGCTGCGGGTGAGGTGGTCGCCCCTAAGGCTGTGCCAGTCCCAGCTAAAGCGGTGTCCCCCAAACCCCCAACCAGCGCGTCCCCTCCCGCCCCAGTCCAATCGGGCTGGGCTTACAACCCGCTGACTAAGAAGTCACAGGTTCCAAAGGCCCGGCCAAAGGAGCCCAGACTTCAAAGCCATCGGCCTCAGCGCCCAAAACCCGGGCGCCCCAAGCGAACAGCAAAGGGCGCGCCTCAGGTTTTGCCGAGCGCATTAAGACTCAAGGTTGGGAATTGCTCGACCAGTTTGAGGACCTCTCCCAGAGGGCCGAAGCTGATCCGACCAATATCCAACTGGCCATCGACGCGGCTCACGTCTACCGCCGCTTTATCAAATCCCTGCAACCGTAATGGCTGTACACCCGCTAATGACTACCCAAACCACTTGCAGGCTAAAACCCAGATCTCTAAAGATCGGGTTTTACAATGCAGACGGATTAGCGAGACAACGCGATGAAGTCGCAGAATTCCTCCGCGATCATCAACTTGATCTCTTCCTCGTCCAAGAGACATTCCTCAAACCGAGTAAACGGAGGAGTCCTACAGTTGCCAACTATCGTATAGTTCGCAACGATAGGACCCACTCCGCCAAAGGGGGCACGCTGATTTACTTTAAGAAATCACTGCATTGCGTACCTTTGGACCCTCCCGTGCTGAAGAACATTGAGGTCTCTGTCTGTCGAATTGGCATGACAGGCCATCAGCCAATCACGATAGTCTCGGCCTACCTCCCCCCAGACAAGGAGATGCTACTTAGCGACCTCCAAGTACTGTATGACTTAGATGGCTCTGTCATAGTGGCAGGCGATCTAAACTCCAAGCATGAGCAATGGAGCTGCCGTACGAGCAACTCGAACGGCCGCGCACTTGCTAATCACTTGGCAATCATACCGTTCGACCCTATAGTCCCTCTCGAACCGACCCACTTCTCTAGAATTTACGGTCACCGACCCGACATACTCGACATAGCGCTCCTTAAGAATACAAACCTACGTTTGGCTTCTGTAGAGGTGCTACACGAGTTAGACTCTGACCATAGACCGGTCATCCTTAGTCTAGCCTCCCGCACAAGCCACTCTGGCGCGGATAGCAACCTCCCACCCAGATATGTTACCGACTGGAAGAAACTTGAGGGTAAACTCAAGTCAGCCACGTCGGAGCACTTAGATTCGATTCCGTCCCTCATAGAGACCCCCGAGCAAACGCTCGCAGCTATCGGCTCTTTCACGACTCACGTACAAATCCAAGTGAACGAATGTTCCCGGGAGGTCCCAGCGGCTGACGCGTGCAGTCGGTGGAAGCTCCCGGAGGATTTGCGCGAGTTAGTGACTGAGAAGAACGCGGCCATCAGAGCCTTCGACTCCTATAACACCTTGGAAAACCGCACTCGAATGCGTGAACTACAGCGTACTGTACGTGAACGCATGACCGAGAGGCGGGAATCCGGGTGGGATAGGACGTTAGCCGAGATTCAACCCTCGCGGAAGGCCTTTTGGAATCTCTGCAAGCGACTCAAGACAGACACCGACTGGACCATCCCCCCGCTGACGCGTCCGAATCAACGCCCCGCGTTCGATGACGACGAAAAAGCCGAATGCATGGCCGACAATCTAGAGACCCAATGTTCTCCCAGCAACCTACCAGTAGACCCGGAGCACCTCAATGAGGTTGACTCCGAGGTAGAACGTAGGCTCGCCATCCCTCTCCCTCCGACCCCAACTGCCCCCTCCCGGGAGGATGCAGACGTCGACGACGACGACGATCCCCTGAGGCCAGTGACCATCGAAGAGGTTAAAACTCTGATCATGAAACTCCATCCTCGTAAAGCCCCCGGTTATGACGGACTCACCAATCGCGTTTTCAAGCAACTCCCATTGCTTTTACTTAGCCTGATGGTCGCGATTTTCAACGCGGCCTTTTCCAACAACATCTTTCCACACCAGTGGAAACAGGCGAACGTGATTGGTATCCCGAAGCCGTTTAAATCCAAATCCGACCCGGCGAATTACCGCCCCATTAGCCTTCTCTGCGCCATGGGGAAACTCTATGAGCGTATCATCCACGCCCGTTTGTCGTCTTACATCCACGCAAACGATTCCTCCCTGACGAGCAGTTTGGCTTTCGAGCCAGACACTCCAGCGTTCACCAGGTGCATCGCATTGTCGAACACATCCTTGTGAAAGCTGCCCGTCAAAGAGCCCACACAGGAGCAATCTTCTTCGACGTGGCCAAAGCGTTCGACAAGATCTGGCACAACGGCTTATTATATAAGCTGATTAAACTCAAAGTGCCTGACCGTCTCGTGCACATCCTACGAGACTTCCTTACGGACCGAACGTTTCGCTACCGCGTCGAGGGAAATTACTCCTCCCTCAGACCGATACGCGCAGGAGTTCCCCAAGGCTCAGTCCTTGCCCCGCTCCTGTTCTCGCTGTACACCAGCGACATCCCCAGACCCAAGAAGGCTCATCTAGCCCTCTTCGCTGACGACACGGCTCTCTACTACTCCAGTAGGGACCCGTCAGCCATTCACCGAGAACTCCAATCCTCAGCCGATGCCCTCGGCAAATGGTTCAGGAAATGGAGGATCGAAGTAAACCCGACCAAGAGCGCAGCCGTGCTCTTCTCTAGGGTACACCCCAAGCCCACCACAGATCCCGTCCGAA
Organism: Pseudoips prasinana; assembly: GCA_951640165.1. Lineage (NCBI taxonomy): Eukaryota > Metazoa > Arthropoda > Insecta > Lepidoptera > Nolidae > Pseudoips > Pseudoips prasinana. Next base: position 18,916,947 of record OX621234.1, on the reverse strand, counting down.
TGTTTGGTAAACCGATCCCCTGGGAGAGGAAAACCAAATACTTGGGAGTGATCCTCGATCAGAAGTTAAACTTCAAGGACCATCTGAGATACGCTCGCAACCGTGCCTCATTTGCCCTTTATCGATTACACAGCCTCCTGAATGCACGCAGTAAAATGTCCCTTGTAAACAAGGTGAGAATTTACAAGACGTGCATTCGACCCATGATGACCTATGCGAGCCCGGTCTTCGCGCACGCTAAGGAACATCTCATCCACCTCCTACAGGTAGTCCAGAACAAGTTTATGCGACGAGCCGTGGGCGCACCATGGTTCGTCCGTAACAAAAGCCTCCATGCCGATCTCCAATTGCCTACCATCAGGCAATGGATGAAGCAAACGTCCAAAAGGTATTTTGACTCTGCCACTCACCATCCAAGTAAATTGGTGGTACAGGCGGTCAATTACACTCCCCTCCGACTCACAATTAAGCACCGTCGTCCGAAGCACGTCCTAGACGAACCGGACGACGAGACCACCGTTTACCTTGAGCACATCAAATCGATTAGAGACTCTCGCAACACTGCACAACCGATATTTCGTACTCGCCGGATGCGAGTACGACCGCGAACGCGTCGCGACCACCAGCGTCCTCCATGACCCTTAGTTTGCATATCGTACCGATAAAAAGCCCCCCTCAACGCGGACGGGGGGCCGCGTCATGTCATTAACGTAGAGCGAAAGTTGCACTAAACTCCCTAAAAACCATGATCTCTCGCCCTCTCCCCGTCAGTATCCGCCCAGAGCCGAGGTTCGAGCCCCACAGGGGGCGCCCTCCGGCGCGGGTACTTAGTTTGTAGTTTTTATTTGCTAGGCCGGTTAGAGTCCCGTTCAAAATACAACGTAAGTAAAAATTTTCAATAATGTTATTTTTAGATTGATCGTTGTGTTTGTAATATGAGCAAGCTATATTATAATACGACTTTTACTCGCGAATCACTTGTGACCGTTAATTAACTAAATACTGTTTTGGTATTATTTATATAATTTTTAAATTTATATTTTTTATTTTTCTTAACTTGTGGGATTGAGGTTAATAGTTTTAGGTGTGGACCTTTATGCCCTTTAGTTGGACCATTTACCCCGCGTTATGTAAATTTAGGAAGCTAAGTAAGTATATTAATTAATTTCAGAATGCGCTATTTCAAAGGACATCTAACAAAGGTAAAAATCCCTGGAGTTGATGTAGCGTGCGGCTGAATTAGGGTCATAGCTCATTGCACCAACCCAGCACCGCATCCACTCGCCGTACACTCGTTGACGATAAGTGGTTCACGGTTGGAAGCCGCGTGTCAACAAGTGAACGTCGCGGTTTCTGCCTATTCGTTCGATTTTTTAATTATTTTTATTTTTAACATATGAACGCCGAAAAAACAAAACCCTATCAAAAATGACCGACTATCGAGTTTGCTTAACAAAAATGAGTGCAAAGTATGTTCGACCTTATTGACCTTTCCCCAGAAATTAACATTATTTTGTATGGTATTAACGCAACAGCCCAAATTTTTAAAATTTTGTCTTAGTTAAGAATGTCAATAAAGTCGAAATTTGCTTGCTTGCACTATCGATAACTGATCACTTTCCGATATTCTTTTGTTTCGCCGTGTTTTTTATTTGTTTGTTAATACTAGTCTGATCACATTCATAAAAGCACTAAATGGATAAATTACGTGTCTTGAGAATACATGACTGGTCTGTTGGTCCAGTGGTTTGGGAGCCTGGCTGCTAAGCCAGAGGTTGTGGGTTTGATTCCCACACGGGGAAAATCTTTGTGTGATGAAGACGATTATTTATTTCGTGTCTGGGTGTAATTTATCTGTATTTAGAAATATAAAAGTGTCTTTGTCAGTTAACTGGTTGCCATAGTACAAGCCCTGCCTAGTTTGGGATCAGTGTGTTACTTATATCAAGATATAAAAAGTATGGAATAGTAGTTTGTGTCGCCGCACACTGAGGCAGGCTATATGAAAGGGATAACCATGACTCAATTTTTAAAATAATGGTATTTTGATATATATCGGTAATATTATTGTATTAGCGACCCAGTCGCATGCATTCCTGATGGTGACTCCCACTAAAAGGTTATCAATTAGCTAAGAAGCATCTGGAATGTTACTGTTTTTATTCCTTCTGCATTTGCAGCAGATTTTATTAAGTTCATTGACTATTAATAACTCTTGAAGTTATTTCAATTGTAAAACATGTCGGGTGGAGTTCAAACTATTTCATATCAATCAAAAAGATTGTGTTTCTTTTAATTATCGCATACTTCAGAGTAAAAGTCTTTATAACAAGGAAGGTCCCTTGTTATAAAATTGTGTTGAAAAGTAAAAGCGGATTGCGCGAAATTAAATTAATAATTTTGATATTGGTAAATAAATCAAATCTTTCTGAGTAATAAACTCAAAGCTCGTGTTTTTTATATGTTTTTTTACTTGACGTCCACATTTAGCCTAGAGAGCACTTGCCCGATGGAATCAGGTCATAATTTAGTAGTGAAGCTGCGTACCAACTGCTTAACTTTAAGCGGCTATCACAGAATCGACTTAAAAAAATCTTTCTATCTAATTAAAGTGCTTGGCTACATTTGAAATGTGAATTTACTTCTTTTTTATGATTTGTACAATCTTTTGTGTAACTTTTTGTACAACGTTATTTAATTTCGAGGAGTAGTGATAATTCGAAACGTATAAATTACCTATGTGCTTAGAAGCAGATGTTTTAGTTTATTCCGCTGAGACACAATTAAGAAAAACCAAAAGATACAGAAGTGCGTATTAAAAATTGCGGAGATACAAGTTTACACCAATCTTTGTCCTTTAACAAATAAAATACATTATTAATTTAAATAAATAAATCTTCAGAGACAGAATAACCAAAAGACAAACAAAAAAGTATTTTTTAATTATAGAATCAAAATGAAATCATCAGAAATTATACTACAGAGGTATTTCCATCTTACAAAGTATTGTGCACCTACTAGGTAGGTACAATCTGCTAATTTATTTATATGTTATAAATATATTAGCAAATTGGCGGTTACCATATGACTGCGTCATAAAATACATTTTTCAAATGCCAACCACTGCACTAACAAAATGTCTGAAAAATATTGTCTATCGGGCTTTCTGAACAGAAACAATAATTTCTCCATAAAAAAGCCTTAGACAACGAGTTTAAGTGGAACCACATCTTTTAATTGACTAAACATGCCTGAGTATATTGGTCACTTATAAAATAGGCGTCTCAACCATCTCTAAATCATTTAAAATAAAAACTGCCAAAGGAAAACGAAATATTAGATTTGACACATTGGCCGAAAGGAAAACCAACGTTATATTGCTGGTAGCAGTTTCAGCAATTGGTTCCATTGTTGCGCCACTATTTGTCATTCCAAAAAAGAAATACCGAGACTATCTTGTACAAGATGGCCTTGCAGAATGCATATGAGCCGGGAATGCAAGGGTATGGATACTTATGGTTCTTTATGAATCATCACATTATATATATTAAACCGACTAAAGAATTTGCTGTGCTGTCTTGATACCTTGATACCACCCCAATGTTCCCACAAACTATAACCGTTAGAAGTGCTTGTTCGGTCCCTTTAAAAATAAATCCGCGAAAACAATGGCATTTTACGATGTCCCTGGAATAGTCCCAAAAACCAGTACCACCGGCGCTAACTCCAATTCGTATCTTAAATGGATATCAAAAGTGGTTTACCATTTGATAGATACATTTTTCATGACTATGACTGAATATAATGATTACAAGATTATGCTCCAAGCTACGTGTATGTTTACAAAAGAAAGGAAGCGACAAAAAGCAGCCATATTACACACCCAAAGCCCAAAAGGAAAAATTGTCTTCAGAACAAAAAATAAGAAAAAGTAAAAAGTGTTATCTCACAGAAAAGCGATGTTGAAATATAATTAAATCAAAAGGTTTTAGCAGATCTTTAGATGAAGTGTTAATGTTATAATTATAAAAGCCTGCCCCATGATTAGTGTGTTAACCCATTTTTTTATCTTTAACATATGTTATAATAATAATAATTGTCATTCTGATGATGATTAAATTAACCAACAGAATAATTTTATAACGTTATAAATTAATAGCAATATAAAAAACAAAATAAGTAAGAACTATTTATTAAGACTTAAATGTTGTGCCATAGCTTTCAGAGTAACAAATGTTATTTAAGCTATATGTTCCTTTTATTAATTATATGATTTTACACGATTTAAGTACATTTGTTTTCCTAAGTTATTTTTCTAATAAATTTATACCCCAGCTATGTACCTGTTTATGGAATTAAGGACCACACCGGCAAAATGTATAACATTAGCAACAACTTTAGTTTAAATTTACATATTGGTTATATTAAATTGTTACTACTTATACATGAAAGATAACGCTACCCACTGTGTACAAGCAGGTAAGCGGCTTCTAGAGTGATATGAGTGAAACGTATTATTAATGCGTATCTGCTATAAATGTGCGCCACATAAAAAATATTACGCCTTGTAATATATCGATTCGTCTAGAATGTTCCTGCTGGAATATCCAGCAGGAAAATTCTAGACGTACGATATATATCCTTATACTTTTTTATATTACGAGGCGTAATAATTTTATGTGGCGCACATTTACAGCAGATACGATTAATAATCTTAATAATACGTTAAATAATATAATAATGAATACTAAAAAAATGATTGGATAGAGAAAAATTGTGTGCGGGCAGAGAGCTTATACTTGTATACAAATTTGCGCAGCATTTGCAGAGATTTTTATTTGTGCGTAGCTATTAATGACAGGATTAGATTTCAAAACCTAATCATAAAATTCAAGTAAGAAAGTTTAAGTTGTTGATGCCTATAATATTATCAGAAACTAAATGGCTTAACTCAAGATGTGTATAAACAAACAACTTGGGCGTTAAGTTATAAATAGCGAAAATATTCCGCTTCTAGAACGTTTCGCAAAAAATAAAACATGTAAACAACGGCTGGCTATCTCCGACCAAGTTCAAAAGAGTACAAATCAACCCATCGTATATATATATATATATATATATATATATATATATATATATATATATATATATACATATATGGGTGCACATAACTTTCTGAGCTTTTGTCCTTAGTATTGCGTTTAAACATTATGTAGATGTGTAGGTGTAAACAAACAACATGTGTGTTAAGTATAATTGGTAAGTTATAAATAGCGAAAACATTCCGCTTCTGGAACTTTTCACATTAAGTAGATATAAACATACAACAAAACATGTAGACAACGGCTGGTTATCCGACCAAGTACAAAAGACTACAAAAATCGACGCATCGTAGATATGGATGACTTTCTTTATTGCACGTATTAAACCTAAGGTTTTGTCCCTAGAATTGCGTTTAAACATTATAGGTATGATCTAATTTCGGGGTCTAATAAAAAAAATACCGTAAGCACTTTGTGACTATATCAAATGAAAGAGCCTGTTGATAAGAAATTTTGTTCGCCTAATTTTGATTCTTTTACGAATTCTGCCAACAAACCACGCATTCAATACCTAACTATAAATATTAGAATGCAAATAGTTCTATAAAATAATTTGTACCTTAGTTAGGTTGTAGCATTATTTAAAATCTCTTATCAGTTCTTCATGTAACTGCTTCTAGATTCAGTTAAAGCAGGTTCAAATAGATACCAGCCACACATGCATTGAAGGTGCAGAAATTAGTTGTTGGTATTTGGCCGGCATATAAAAATATACGTATAACGTAAAGAGATTATCATCTAAATTCGGCATGACAATTAAATATACAAAACTCCACCGAAATTTTATAAATATTATTTGACACAACATAACCAACTCTGATATAACGTACGTAGAGTATATATCCCATATACTTTTTTTTTATATATATTTTTTTAATTTTTTTTTTTATAAAATAATATTTTACTCACTTATACTTTATAAAAGCGCTTGTAAATAGTCAGAACATGTTTGTAGTAATATAGCTATATACATTATTATTTCTAGTAACATAGATATTTAGGTACACATTGTATGAAAACATTTATAAAATTTATTTTATTTATAGCAATGATATTTAGCTAGCTCGTATCAAGTTATTGACAAGAGTTTATGTTTAATTATCTAGTTTAAGGCTAATAATATAATACGACATATTATAATGATTACATGTTGTTGCACCACATATCTTCGTACTGTTGACAATAGGTACACACTAAATACAACTTACAGAATTTATTGGTCCAAACTTAGAAAAACATCAGAATTCTATGGTATCTTTAATTTTCTTTCCTATATTTTAACTATTTTTGATGGGATGGAAATAGGTATGTCTGCAGGTAGAAATTTTGTTATTCATTTTCTCCTCAAGTATTCAAAAATATAAATTTACGCAGTACGTGTGTTCTGATATAGTTTAGCCCTGATTAAATTTCCATGATTAGATCAGTTCAAACTTAGATAGGTATAAAGATCAACAAAATTATTACATCATCTAGATTATGAATGGACAGCTAACATTATTCTGACTGTCAATGTAAAATATAGATATGTATTCTGAGAAAATTTTAGTGTTTACTGTGAAAAATTTAATTTTGGTTCAAAGGATACAGTTTTCTGACATGCTGAACAATAACATTATGCACAGTTAAGTTTATTTAATTAATAAATCTGTGAATATTATAAACACTTGTTGGGACCAGTAGAGTCCTCTACGCAGCAGTGGAAGTAATAGTATAATAATGATGGTAACTTGTGCTTAAAATGTTGAATATACAATAATGTTAATAATTATTACGGTTTATTTTAACAAACATGATTGATTACATTTTTTTAAAATAAATAATGTACCTACTGAAAAATCTATGTCTTGGTACTAAATATATATTAAAGAGTACCAAATATATGACTATTTGACTATAAGTACTTTTAAGTAAGTCAAAACGATGCCATTTTTTAAATATCTGAATATGTTTAAATATGACGCTACTTTCAACCAACTTCAAAACAAACAAACGTGTACACCGTGCAACCGTGTGACTCAACGCGAGTGTCCTTGGCGTCGTAACTGCATCTGTTTACTAGAGCTGTAACAAATCGTATGTATACGGTACCGAGTAACGGGTGCGTCATCTAGTACCGAGTAACGAAAAGTTATTCATGAATGCATTTTGGTTCTCGCAATTTTCATATCTTCATACTGAAGTTAGTTTCACCTCGTGTAAGTACCGTGAATTGAAACAGTGTGCTGATCGTGCGTTATATCCATGCTAATATTAGATTTAATATACGGTCAAAAACTAAATGTAAATTTAAATTTTTAAAAAGTCTGGTTAAAATACGATAGACTTATTAAGCACTTTATGCAGCTAATATGTAAAGTATGTTTTTTATAAAGTACAGTTGCGTGACGTCAGTGTCATACCGTTCGCAATACGCAATATAATTCGATCTATTCTATCAAAAAAATTGTAACGTGACGGTAGTAACGAGTACTGATGTAACAATCAGTACTCGTTACAATCGTATAACTAGTAACGAATACATACAGGTACGCTATTTTGCGTTACTTTTACACATCTGTTGTTTACCAAGTGAAAAAAGCTAAAAGCACTTCAAAAACAAAACACTACTCGTTTTTAATGATTCACCAACGTTTATATATCTGTCTCTATCCTACGAATACCTTACCCTAACTAGCTGTCTCACTTTTTCGAAGTTAGAGAAAATTACCCCTTACGACGCGACGACGTCAGCGTATTGCGCGGGACCAACGATGACGAGGCGAAAAAAGGCATTTTATAATAATTGGGTATGGAGAAATTAATGTAAAAATGTGTAACCCATAACCCAAATTAATGCATGTAATATAACTATAATGGGTTCAGATGACAGTGTGTTAGTTGTTCCAAGATTTTTCCGCACATTTTGTAATGACTCCGTAAATGTTACATGAGCAAATCTCTAGTATTTTGCCTCTTGTCGCAAACTTATAAAATGTTCACATAAATCTTATATATTTCTATAGAAACTTTCATACCCTATTATCATGTGTATTATGTAAATATTTTATGTATTTTTTTTGCTTTTGTCTTAAATTGTTTTTTTTGTAAACTATATCTATATGCTCTTTTTGTAGTGTTCATCATACATTCAATAAACAATTGCCAATCAAATTTTATATCAGTTTATATATATCTTTTATATATATAATTGTATATCTTTGTTCTACTAATATTATAAATGCAAATTTCTTCGTTCCCACATGAAATACTGGAGGAACATTACATGCATGTGCATCACGGAAATAGCCAGTGGAAAATAATCCAATAGCAAGTTTATTTTTTACTTCTTTTCTTCTTCAGTGTACTCAGTCAGGGACAACATGTTTCAACCGGTTCGTGAGTTATGTTCAAATTTCTCATTTCTTTTGTAGTCTTTTGAATTTGGTCGTATAACCAGTCGTTGTTTACATGTTTTGTTTTTGTTTATATCTACTTAATGCGAAACGTTCCAGAAGCGGAATGTTTTCGCTATTAATAACTTATCAATTATACTGAACGCACAAATTGTTTGTTTTACATCTACACTTCAGGAATTAACTCTGATTACGCTAATTTGGCTTGAAAGTTATAACACCGTCCAATCGTTTTGATTTTTCCATTAATATATTAATGCGTACATGTACTTTTGAAACTTTTTGTATGTATTATAAATGTCAAATAGGGCCGAATACAGTTTCCATAAGTTTACGCGTTTCCTCACTTAGACACTACGATAGTTTTAGGGTTTCCGAAAATCGCACTTACTTGAATTATATGATTAATATAATTCTGCCACAAGTACGCACAAATAAAGAGTGTATACGAAATACAGGATTCCAACAGAAATGCAATATCTCCACAACTTGAAGACACACAAATCCTATTTTCGGCGTAGATTACGCACTTTTATGATACGTTCCACGCATATCTCTTCTTTGGGAACATAAAAGTAATGTATAATAATAAAGGATAAGTTCAAAATGGACCTTTTGGTCAGACCTATTCTTATCTGACTCATTTTGCTGAGCTTTCGGCAAAAGGAGTGAAACTGAGTAACACAGGTACTCATACTATGAAATAACGTACCTAATTCATTGAATTAACGCTATAATATAGGGTTTTAAGCTTTTCGTTTATTTCTATGAAGTATATTTATACTTCATAGAAATAAACGAAAAGCCGTCCCACGTTTTCCATTATGACTGTACCGAAATACGTCGTAGTCTCGTCTCTATGGCACCTCTCCTTTAAATTACATTTTGATTTACCTACATAAGCTTTTATAGGTGGATCAACCCTCCAAAAGATTTTGTGTTATATGACAGAAGTTTAACATCGTTTTTATTCAATTTGGAGGGCTATGACAAAAGTATTCACTTCATTCGTACCGCAATATACATTATTTGCTTAGGATTTAGGTGTCTACAATTATTTGAAAGATCCTATACATTCTGCCAAAAAGGATGCGAAAACGATAATATATAATTATGTTATTAATAACAATGATAACTCAAATTAAAGATTGCAAATAAACTCAAAATATAAAAAAATAATATATAAACTAATATATATGTCATATAAACTAATATTAATTACAAGCTCAAATGTTTTAAATAGTTATATGGGATATTGCTTATAAATACTAATATAATCAATAAGATATATTCATAATAATCATCATCACGTTGACCGAAAAATTTCTGTATGACTGCCAATGATTTTGTAACTATGCAATGAATCATGGCCGAAATTAAAAGAATTATTGATATGACTCTATTCAAAATTATAATAATATTATATAAATTTTAATCTCAGTGATAGTTTTTTTTATAATCTTTAGCAGACCGAAAGTAGTTTACTGCCCGTTCTCAGGTAGATATTCCCTCGGGACACCTACAAGCGACTGGAAAGTAGTATTTATTATCTGTGTAATTAAGATAAGATAAGATAATTATTTTTATTTCTCTCCACAATATTAATAATTACAAAAACAAATCTTTATATGGTAAGAGTTTACTGATTATTACTGTTTTGAATTACTGTAGTTGAGATTTAGTTAGCAGATACTTGCATTATTATTGACAGAATGTGTATATGTACTATAGGAGCCAGCCCTGGGTTCATTGGGACGCTATCTAGCCTAAACGGTTTGATGGATTTTAATGAATACGGTTTCGTTTGATTTGTGTCATTATAAACACACACTTCGTTTATTAAAATATATTTTTATAAATAGATTTTATTTAGCAGTAGTGTTTGTGTCCCGTGGATATTAATTAGTTGTTACTCCAACTTATATCAAAAACATTATATCAAGTTTTAATACAAAATTAAAATGAGCAAGAGTGATCGTTCGTGCTATAAATTGCCTGTCACTTACATGAGAAGCTCTCTTATCACCTGTTAATTGTATTGTAACTAAACATATTCTAAATCAAGGGAATATTAATAGAATGACGTCAAAACAACCCTTCGATGAGTCTATATAAAGCTGTGAATTCATTCGGGTGTATTAGTAGATATCTAAACAAGAGCAAGGTGAGTCACGATTTTTGCACTGTTACTGTTTTATTGTCATATGATTTCATAACACCCATATTATTTTATAGATGCTTACTGATACATTATTTTGTTATAGTTGGCGCAAAATGTGTAGTAAATGTTATTTAAGAAAACAATCTTATATGGCAGTTTGTATGACTGTTCCTTACGATGTTAAATTAGGGGATTATTGTTGATGATGACGTAGCTTTCGATGTATATTTGTTTGTAAAGGTGTCGCCCGTGTTGCCCGTTAGTGAGAAATAAATTCTTGTATCGCGGAACGGTAAAAAAGGTACAATTTACGGACACAAAGTACGCGCAGAGTTTGATCAACTTTAATTTTGGATATTTATGTAATTATTGTTAAAGCCTCCCAGTAGGCCTCTCATATAGTATAACAACTGTAGTCTAATAAATAAAACTAATTAAGAAAAGATTACAACCAGCTCCACAGTGCCCGAAGTACGGTATACGTTTATAAATTCAACAACACTAACGTATACAAACTGCATTAAGGTAACAGAAACTTGGAAATAAGCAAGCATGTTACCTATAGAATGGTTTATTCTTTGTTCTTGTCTTCACTTTTTCATTTACGTATATACATATCTAAAATAATTGTATAATTATTGAAAATATACCTAAGTATTAAAAAAGTAATCGTGAACTTTGATGGGTCCGTCAGTATATATGTAACATTGTGATCGTTTACGGGCCGAGCCGAAATAACTATATAAGGCTTAACATAGAAAGTGAGGAAAATTAAATGAGTGCAACCGACCGATACAACTAAAAAAATAAACCGTATGTGTCAAAAACCTTTTTAGGTGACCATTGAAAACCATTCTAAATGTTTTAACCATTTTTGGATGGCGCCCATCTTGGATTTGGAATTTATCATAGTGTACAGTATTCTACTAGTCGATCTCATTTATTTGATACTCATATTAAGGGAGTGGTATAAAAATATGTTGTCCACCATTTTGTGGCGGCGGCCATCTTGAACCGATTTTCATCGAACACTCCCGACTAATTTGCCTTTTAGATCAAAAACTCAACTGGTTTCTGCTAGTAATGGTCGGTAAAGTCCGTTCATTAGTAAATTTTTTTGTAGTTCTAGTCTAATTGATTTAGAATGGGGAGACAAAAATTATTAACTAACTAGCTGATCGTCATTTTTGTGTGAGAAGTTAAGCTTTACGTTCTTATTTTGTTGTCTATTATAACTCTGTCTAGTATTTATGGTTTATTTTTGTATGGCTAATACAAATAGATACTTGTTATGGACAGCAATCGATACGCATATGGAAACAAAAGACCACTTACGGCGCCAGACGTGCAGTTTCTAATAAACATCAGTGATTGAAAGTAGTTGTATAGGATTGACACTAGATAGCCATATACTGATGAGCGCGGTAATTCTTGGAGGAAAATGAAGTCAATTTTCTATATGTACTGTATTAAAAAAAATATTCATATTTGTTTTAGTGGTCTGAGTCTGTTCAGCGAACACAAAATAAATTCTATTAAAATGTAAAAGATAGTATGATTTAGGTTGTTATCATGAAAGTATTAAAAACTTCCATCCATGAATCGATCTTTGTTCGAAACATTTTTCACATAGCCTGTGAATTCCCACTGTTGGTTAAGACCCTCCGTACTTTTCCACATATGAATATTGACTGGCCTGATGGCGTAGTTGGTAGATACGCTGCTTTTCACGCCGCAGGTCGTGGGTTCGATTCCCACCCGGGACAAATATTTGTGTGTATGAACATGTCTGTTTGTCCTGAGTCTGGGTGTAAATTATCTATATAATTATGTATTTAGAAAAGAGATATAGTATATGTAATATATCAGTTATCTGGTTTCCATAGAACAAGCTCTGCTTAGTTTGAGATCAGATGGCCGTGTGTGAATAATGTTCCAGGATATGATTATTATTATTATATGCCTAGAATGTGTCACCCAGTTTCTGTTGTAAACGACTAAGTCATTGCTTCAACGATTTCAAGGTCTCGTCCGATGACATCGCCTATTATAACCCCCGACGCAAAAATAAGGGTGTTATAAATTTGGCGTTAATGTCTCTCTCTCTCTCTATGTGTGTGTAAGTTTGTGGGCGCGCGTGTGTGTGTGTCTGTGACATGGTAGCTCTTAAACGGATACACTGATTTATATTTTTGTTTAAAAGGCGAATTAGTCGGGAGTGTTGGATGAAAATCACTCCAAGATGACCGCTACCTCAAAATGACGGATAACATATCTTTACACAACTCCCTCAATATGGTATCAAATGTGGAATAGACTAGAAGAATACTCTTACACGTTGATTAATTTCAAATCGAAGATTGCCACCATCTCAAAACGGCGAAATACTTATATTTTTACCTCTTTATGAGTATAAAATGAATGCGTTTTTTTTAAATATTAGTTGAATTTAGTATTATAAATGCATATTGACCGCAGATTCAAGCGCTGGTTCAAGCCATCTTGCAAAATAAAACTACTCGCAAGACCCGTAAAGTTTGATATCTGAAGGAATATTAATCTTTTACCGTGTTAAACACGAATTACATAAATTATATCACTAATATAAAATCACATTTATATTAGTGCCTAATTACCCATCGGGCCGTTTGGAAATGGCACTAGTCATCTCCACTGGTGTATTTATAGAGAATATATAAAGAACCTTGGAAACTTACAAATTCACATTGATTCTTTTAGATGAGGTAAAACACGCGGTCAGTCAATGGATAGGTCACCGTGAAATTGGTGTAATTTCTTAGTATCTCCGTGCTTCGGAAGGCACAGCTGTCGGTCCCGATTGTTGTCGTTTGACAATAATCTTTTATTAAAATTATTGAGAGCCTTTTAACAATTGATGCTCACCGTGCTTTTGACTAATTTTGGATACTGGGAATACCCTTATTTGGTCCACACATCAGCAGATAATAAGATCTGCGGATGAGTGCTTTACTTAAACGACCGGAATTTGTATTGAATGTATACGAACTGCAGTACCAGCAAACCTTAGAAATAGGGAAATAGCACACAACATAGATTCGGTCATGTATTTTTTCGCATACGTTGTCAAGTATGTAGACGGTAGGACAGTTTAGAAAATACGATTCTATTCGTACGTGTATCTATCAGTATATTTAATTTTATTTAATTGACGAGCATACTGGAAGTAACTAGTGACAAAAAAAATCAATTAATTTGGTGATAAAAATTATTTTATATTTTTTAAATTAAATTCCCGCTCGTAACTCGCTGATAAAATGTCTCGCTATTTGCATAAATATACTAAAAGCACATTTACGCCAGACATTCTACGGCATAGGACCTAATAAAAAAGCATAGGTACTGCTTTGTTTTCGTTTATCGTTGCGAGACTTTGTATAAAATAACTCTTTCTTCGCTTATTGTACCTTTGTTAAATCCGTTTATATTGCAAACGTTATGAAAGGAGTGAAATGAGTTGACGTCTTGAGAATATCATTTTCAAGTTAATTTACAGATATCGTTCGTTTTAACTTTATCCAACTCTTGGATTTGTTACTTTATTTTTTTTATATTGAGCATTCATACTAATAAGGTGAGCGTACAGAACCTCTTACATTCTACACAAATAATATATAATACAAACGTGTGGTACATTTCACACATATAATTGTCCATCGCAGTGATTCTTTTGTCACAATAAAAAGATAGTTACCATTTAAACTGTAGTCGTACTGGTAGAGACAAATAAATATTTTCTTTTTGTAATTCTGAAAATACCGTAAGTATTAATTTATCAAATCACCTTGAAAACCAACACGTATGGTGCAAGCATTTACATTATTTATCATTAACTCGTGGTATCGTTTTAAACTTGTACGCTAGGTTAAAATTCAGGTAATGGTAAGTGGAGAGAATAAAATGAATAAAAATGCATATTTTACAAAATCAACATTGAATCTTCATTAAGTACTCTTCTTGTTCTTCAATTCTTTTTACCATAGACAAAGCAAATATTTCAGACTCTTACCTGTTGCCCTAGATAATGACAATTCAAAGGGCAACTACAAGTATCACCTGACCATATAATTCATAGGGAATTTGTAAGGCATATAGGTTAGTCACACTTAACCAATTAGGACCCTTGGTACTTTCTTTTGTGAGGCAGTCCATTACAGCTAGTATAATTTTTTTGTTGTGCGGTTGTTAAGACAGTGGCCTTGCCACTTCGTGTGCCCTGCTCCGTGTTCCCGCACAATACAGACACATAACTATATGTGTGACCCATAATTAGTTGTGCTGGGTCTAGGCGTACTTTGTGTCCGTTAATCTTATGTTCGTGAAGTATTCCTCGTAAAGCGATTAATTTCATCAGTATGGGCATTGTCTATAAGAGGAAGAAGAATTTACAACACAATTGTATAATATAAACCATCTTATTGGTCTTTTTTCATTAATTGGTATTATTTGACCTGGGAACCATGCATTGTTCTAATAAATATAGAATCTACCTCAAAAGTTCTTAGCATGGATACATTTGAGCAAAATCTTAATAAGACCGATGCACGATGGCAAGCATTCCCAATCAAATGAAAAAATAAACCGGTTCATAAACAATGGAGAAATCGCGAAATTGGAATACAACGAAAACCGTGGTAGCCATAATATGGTGGTTTTTTTCCTGCAATGCACACATATACACTGTAATTATTTTAACGCAAACTTTGTACAAATATTCGTATATGTATCAGTAAAAAAAATAATCATATAAATTTTATTGTAAAATCTCTTAAAATGCCTTATTTTTTTTTTTCTTAAATGCATATATTTTGCACTGCCTTAAATTTGACTGGAAATAAATGCATAACGCATTAAGTCCGCAAATTCTCTTAGGTGTTTGAGTGGCTCAGCATCTCATTTTTCGGGCTTACCCGTTTTGATACGACGACTTTGTGGCTTTGCAAATAAGTGTTGCTTGTGTTATTTGTGCTAAGATTCAGCGTTTAAAAACTACGTCGATATCAGAAGCATTCAAAATTTTATTCGTTTCGCTGAACAGACACAAACCTTAAGTCTCTTTTTCGAGTTATAGATAATGACTCAAAACGGGTGCGCTCCAAGCCAACATTTAGAGGCATCGGAGCTTACCGCGACGAGACGTGACGGTGGCACTGGCAGACGTAGTCGGAGTCGCTTACGAACAGACAATCAAGAGATACGCCGCAATCGGTATCGAAGACGCAGCCCAGCTCGTAACAGCGGACGCAGCAGGACCGAGTGTGAGAGGGAACTGGACAAATTCAAGCGCCTGGAACAGCCAAACGGTCGGGAGAGGAGCCGTTCACGATCCAACTTAAGACCTCGTAGTCACTCTCGAACTAACTTGGAGACCTAGCTAGTAGAAATACGAAAATATGCTTTTATTTAATTTTCAAACTATTAAATTGATTTTAGCTAGCGATCTTTCGCGCCGCGCCTCTTGAAATAATAATGAAATTGATTTTATTAAGACGGTAAGCAAGAAAATATAACTACGACAAAAAATGTGTTTAATGCGAAGGACAAAATAACCAACTGTACCGCTTTAATATACATCATCTCACAAGACAGTTCAGAAGCGTACAGGCGAAGCACAAGGATCCATCGTGGGCATTATTATTCATCGTTCACGATCAGGCTTCAAGTTTGACATTTCGCCCTAATCTGCCGTATTCTGTCGAAAACAAATATCAAAATATAGTCCTTACACAACTTGTGGGACTTTTTCTCAATAAAACTTTCGCATACTCAATCTGGGTATTCCAATAAGGCCCATCACATCAAACGTCATCAGACACATCAAAAAGTATTGCCATTTATTTAATGAAGTTTTATAGCAAAAAATATCAACATGGTAAATAATTTGTACAGCACTTAGAAATGCACTTGCATATGTTATTGCCAATGCAGTTAAGCCAAATAGGTACGTAACAAATTATAGTATGTACGTGCTAAAAATTCATGTATATCTTAATATACATTATTTTTTAATTGACAAGTGTCATAAGACTAGATTGTACTCGCCACTTGATGGTAGTTTTAGTAATCTCAGCGCCAAACAGCTAAGAGTATAGGGCATACTGGGTTTGAACTACAGCTACAGGTCTGCACCTTGAGCTGTAGTTCGAACCCAATATGCCTGAAGCGTAGATTCAGATTGCCTTATTCAGAAGATCGTGATCTTGCACGGAAAGCACGGGATCACAAACGTGGTTTCCAAACTTACATTCTGAATGAGAATGTATGTTTGGAAACCACGCTTGTGATCCCGTTCCTCAGGTAAACGACCCAGAGGCCAGAAAGCAATCCCAGGTTTGGTTTTTGTATTGTAACGCCACTTTTTACTCAAGCAAGGTTTTCATAGTACAAGTGATGACCCTAAGTGGCTTCGTGAATATTTTGTAGACACAATAAATAAAACAACATAAATATAACTGACTAGGTTAATAGCGATAAGTAAATAAGCTTAAAAGGAGACGTTAACCCTTAACCAGGATCTACTATATACTACTTATTTCGCTATTTTTGGACCTTATTCCAAAGTGATAACGTTAAAATTGATGTGAGTTAAACAATTTTTTTACCAATTTCAATCAGTCGGACAATATGTTTCTTTATTGTGTTTGGATTTCTCTAGAAGTTTTTCTATGCTTTACTGGTCAATGGGAACCAGCGTGGGTTCTGGCTGTAGGTACAGCCAGAACCCACCCAATATTGTCCGACTGATTGAAATTGGTAAAAAAATTGTTTAACCCACATCAATTTTCAATTACATCCAACTGAGACTAGGTAGACTCAGTTGGATGTAATTTTTGATATAATTTAGATCGGCTAAGTTCTAATCCAAATTATATGAAATTATTTTAAAAGTAAGTAAAAGTACAATGATTTGATATACATAATTATGTTAAGCAGATTTAAATACTATTTATTATGCCACATGTCAGTGCAAACATGGAGTGGAGTACCACAGAAAATCAAATCACGTTAATTGTTTCACATAAATTTATAATAAAAAAATACATAAAAAAATTTTGACGATCTTATTGCATAACAGCGATTAAGGATTTTAACCTGTTAAAACCACAAAAAATAACGTAGAACAGACTTTTGGCCAGTTACCTCAACAAGAAGAATACAAAACCATCGAAGCAGAGAATCCTGTTACTGAAGCTAAGGGCTCATTAAAGAAGAATAGGACGGTTGTTTTGTAGTATTCACCCGGCTTATCCTTCCTTGATAAGTCCTTCCCTTCGCGATAAACCAACACCATAAGTGAAGAATTTGTTACACGCGAAAACTAGTCACTCCAAAATTCCAATCACGGATGAAACCGTTTTACTTTTGAAAATAGTACAATCGTCAAAATTTACACAGCTCTCAACAGCTACCTGAGATAATTACGAAGGTTAAATAAGCCCCTATTCTGTATCTAGTATGGTATAAAAACACTACATTTTTCTTTTTAACAACCTAATAATTGTGTGTCTTAGTTTATTCTAGTTTTTGGTCTGGGTTTTTGTATTGAAAAAAAAAACAGATAGAAAATCTAGACTAAACTGCGACGAAAGGAGAGGAATGGGAAGGAAAATATAGACTAGGCGGAACCTTATTACATACTTTAAAGCTTAAGACGTCGCGGTAGGCTATAGCGATAGTCAGTTTTTCGAAAGACTTCTGTTTGCAAATTTTGCCATCCATAATTATTAAATACTTTAAATTCGCTAAATAAAATATAGTTTCATCATAAAACGATAATTTTATATTTTCCGGCCTTCATAACTTAAAAACGTATATTGATTGTATCGAGTTTAGGGTCTTTCTTTCTTGCTTTATTATTAAATTTTCATAATAATATAATACAATTCTCTACTCTAACTGTGTAATGACTCCGAGAATGTTTCATCAGAATATCTCTAATATTTTGCATTCACATAAACCTTACATATTTTCATAAAAATGTTCATCTCCTATTCTATATATATCCCTGTATTTGTTTTCAAGTTTTTAAACATACATGTCATATTTACTTGTATCAAATGAACAGCCTAAAAATAAGTTCAAGCTCTGTAAATGACGATAGTTTATCGCTCAAAAATATAGCCAATGTCCTTTTTCAGGCTCTAGACTATCTGTGTATCAAATTTCATTTAAATCGGTTTAGTAGTATTGGCGTGAAAAAGCGACAAACAGATAGAGAGAGTTACTTTCGCATTTATAATATTAGTAAAGGTTATGAACATTTTGAAGAGTTCTTACTATAAAACTTCATGGACAAAGTAGATGATAGAGACTGTTCCAGGATACCGATGACGGGTTAAGAAACAAGTGTCAAGTTTGGGCTCATTAAGTCTGATCACAGAACTGAATACTTTACTTGTAGATTAATGTTAGATTAAGCCACGTTTATAGAATTTGGCATAAAGGAATAGTGAGAGGCATTCAGCTGTTTGAAAATGATATATCCTATTCTAAGGTATATCCGCTTTATGTAACATTTTCTCTTTGAAATTGTTGTTGTCTTGATGAGCGCCCTAGAGTGTAAGATTAAATTGACGTAATTGCACACGTAAATATGACTTTCTCTATGATTTGTTACAATTAATTATTTATAAAACAATGTTTCCCGATCAACAATGGTGCTAGTTACTAACAGTGCCAGGGCGGTTGTGGAAAAGCATGAATTAATAAGTGCCCCAAATATTTAATCGTTTCAAACATAACTAATATTTATAATATTGTTTTATGTTTTCTTGCGATCTTTCTTTTCGTCTACCTTGGTAATGTGCACTCCAGGGCGGGTTCTTAGTTTTTTTTTTTTATTGGGTAAACTAACAATATCACAATATTACACTATAATAATGTTTAGGCTATACAATATAATTAATTATGATATCCACACCGTTTACCACAGATAAAGTTAAAACATATGAGTAAGTTCAAATTGAGAGTCGAACAATTATGCAAAAATTAGAGAAAAGATAGTACGAACAACATAATACATCAACAATAAAGTTCTTAATCTTGATGTTATACACTTATTACAACAACAGTATTACATAGTTACACAGTCTTTACTACATAGTTAGTAAAGGTCGTTCCTCAAATGTACCGTTATGGCGTGGAACGGGCATTCGCCAGTATAAGCTTCTTGAATGTACTTACACTACTCGCAAAAACATCAATATTACCAAAATTACTGTTGAAGGAATCCAGTATACGACAAATGGGTGAGCGTTTGCCTGCATTAGTGCGTGAATAACCTGTGTAGAATGTCGGGATTGAACGACAGGCTCGCGGTTGCGATCTGGTAGGCACATAATAATGAATGCTGTTAATAATTTCGTTACAGTCGTATCTATTGTGACATAAGTCATACAAAAACATCGCTTGCAACTGTATTCTTCTCGACTTTAGATCTAAGAGTTGATATTTTTGCAGCAGTGTAGAGTAATTCTGGTAGCTATGAAAGCATTTATAGTGCATACAACGCAAGAATTTTTTTTGCACCCTTTCAAGGCTATAAGAATACTTAGTATACAATGGATCCCAGATACATGTGGCATGTTCCAATTGCGAACGAATTAAGGTCCTATAAAGATATAAATATGTTTCGGGACGGACAAAGTCATTACTGGCTCTCAACACAAAACCATACATTTTGTAAGCTTTACTGCATATTTTATCTACATGTGCATCCAACGTCATCTTAGTATCTAGTGTGACTCCAAGATCGCGGATAGTCTGTACTCTATCAAGATAGTGACCGCCAATGGAATAAGAATTGTTGCTAATTGACGTTCTTTTTCTAGTAAAAGTTAAAAATTTGCATTTATCAAGACTTAGCAGAAGTTTGTTTTGTGTACAATAATTATTAAATCTATCCAGGTCCTCCTGTAGTTTATGCTGATCATTAACGTCATGAATAGTTCTGTAAATTTTCAAATCGTCTGCGTAAAGTAAAAATTTACTGTGACGAAAGCAGTTATGTATATCGTTAATAAATATAACAAACAGTAGTGGACCAGGAATGGACCCCTGCGGGACTCCAGAGGTAATAATTACCATGTTAGATTCGAATCCATTGATGACGACTTTTTGTGTTCTGTTGGTCACATAAGACTTAAACCACCTCCATAGATTACCACGAATGCCGTTAAAAGCAATTTTTTGCAGTAGTATTTTATGGTCTACGCGGTCAAATGCTTTCCGAAAGTCAGTATAAATGCTATCTGTTTGTCTATTTGCATCCAAATTATCAAATATTTCAGAGGTGTAAACGATAAGATTTGTGACAGTGGAGCGTTTACGAACAAAACCATGTTGCTGCGGCAGAATAGTGCTGTGTAGTAATGGATAAATGGTGTTATGAACTAACCTTTCTAAAAGTTTCGAGAGCGCAGGAAGTATTGAAATTGGGCGATAATTAGTGACTTCTCTTTTTGAGCCTCCTTTGTGTATCGGTGTTATTCTGGCCGATTTCCACACTGCAGGACATATACCCTCCATCAAACATTTATTGTACAATATTGCAAGCGGCTTATATATAGTTCTTGCAGTATTTTTAAGAAAAATTGGTGGTATACAATCAAGTCCTGGGCCTTTGGTACAGTCAAGAGCCTTTAGTTCTTTCAATACATCCGCTTCAGATAATTGTATATCACTAATAAAGTTGTTTGTTATTCCTATATCTACATCACTCAAATTTTCAACACTGAGAGTGTCTGAAACATCCGAGTGCTGAAAAACTGAGTGAAAGAATGAAGAAAATAAGTTACAAATTCCCTCGGGGCTATCTGTCTCCATGCCACCACGGTGTACACAGTTAGGAATATCTGATTGGTTTTTACGGTTTTTTAAATATGTCCAAAAGTATTTAACATTTTTAGGTATACTGTTTTCTACCGATTTCATATATGTCTTGTAACATTTTTCAGATTCTTTTTTGAATCTGTCTCGGTACATAGAAAATATATTATAGTCACATTGATTTTTATATACCTTCCATTTAATCCAAGCCGTATTTTTATTTTTGAAAATATGTATTAGTGCAGGGCTAAACCAAATTGGAAAATGAGACTTGAAAATGCGTTTCGAGGGAGTGTGTTTACGTATGATATCAAATATATATTCATAGAAAATATTAACACTATCTTCGGCAGATTTGTTTACAAACAGCTGACCCCAGTTTAATTCATAAATGTCGCTGTTAATTAGCTGATAATTAGCATTCTTGTAACAGTATTTTATCTGTTGTTTAGTCGACATAGGTTTGGATATGTTATTGTTAATTGGTATTATGACGTAATAAGGAGGGTGATGTAAGTCCGGTGGAACCAACGTGATAGGCGCAGAGAATGTCCTGCTGGTATGTATATTGGTTAAACACAAATCTAGTAATCTATTCATATCATTTTTGTGGGTGTTTACTTGTATACAGTCTACAGCGGATAAAAAAATTAATAAGTAAGAATACGGCGGTGTCAAGTTACTTGTTCGGAGGAGTTGCATTTTTGTTCCGTCCAAATACCAGTCAAGATGTGGTAAGTTAAAATCACCAAGTAAACAAAAATAATCGTAGCCCTTTATCTGTATAATGTTTTGTACTTTGTTAAAATAAGCGAGATAAACATTAGAATCTATGCCAGGTGGGATGTATGCGGCACCTAATAGGTATACAGCGTCACCAAAGCTCAGCTCTAATAGTATATGGTCAATGATTGGTGGCATTATCAAGGAAGCGGCGGGAGGCGCCGACGTGCAGGGAACCGCACGCAGCGAGTGAAGCACGGCCACCAGCACGCCGCCGCCATCTCGCCGGTTAGTTGCGGCGCGATCCCGGTCGCATCGGTACACATTATATCGAGGATCTATAAATTCGGTATTCACTATGCCAGTTTGTTGATTTATAATAATTGATTTATTATAATATTACTAAACAGTCCGAGCTCACGCTCGCCTATACTGTCCAGCGAAGCAGTGAAGGCTTAAAGATAATGTTACGTAAAACTGCTGAAAATCGTTTTTTATATATCTTGGGACATTACTCACACACGGTAATCTGATCCCAAACTTAGCCGTCCTTGTACTATGGAAACCAGATGACTGACTTACTTATTTTATTTCGTTAATACATATTTATATAGATATAATCACTGCTAGACTCGGGACACATAGCATGTCTGTTTGTTATGCACACAAATATCGGTCCTAAGTGGGACCTACGCTGCGGCGTGAAAGGCAAGTATCTAGCAAACACGACAACGGGCCCGTCAAATTTAAAAACACTTCACTCATATAATTTTTACTGCAATGCATTTGTGTAATTTGTACCGATATACTTGAGTTCTCTCTGTTCTAGACAGGCTATAATTTAATTAGCTTTTGTGCGTTGTGGAGGTATGACTGGTAAATTTATCTGGTTTTAAACATAGAATAAAATCGTCAAAAAACATAATTACTTAGTCATAGGAATCAGGAAACCAGTTCCGCTATCAAAAATATCTTAATGTTTCTGGAAGTTTTTGATGATAACCGAGCAATTAATTAATTATGGAATTGGTTTATGGAAATTTTATACTAAGTATGTTGAAACCACAAAATCACGAAAATAAAAACGTGGATCGTCCATAGCCGAATGTTTTCGCGTTTGCCTAAATATGTAAAAATGGTGATTAACATAATGTTTGATGAACGCCTAGTGTACCAATAACTATAAAATATATTCCATTTTAGATGCTGTATTTGATGTTTCTGTGGATCCCTTTTCTGGGATTCGGAGATGCTCAAGCCGAAGAGTCGCCTCATGCACTCTGCAAGCGGCACCTGGCGGAAGTTCACACACTGTTGTGTGCCAACACCCAACAGTATAATGAAAGGACTACTGAAGCAAACCAGTTTAAAGGTAAGATTATAGAACTTTTAAGATAAAATATAACTACGGGGAGATATTGCTAATCTGTATGATAAAAAATACTGGTAGATCAAATGGTATGAACCGATTTTGAAAGGTTTGCAATTAAAGAAAATCTATGGTTGATGGGTGCGTTGTGCAGTGTGGTTTCAATTTAATATGCCGCACTAATTGCTAATCGAGTTATCGATGTTTGTTTTAATTTGTGATTCATGTATTGACACTTTTGTGTCTTTTTTTTATTTTTCACACTTGTCGCGGTACGAAAGTGAAGTTGTTTTATATTGGCTGACTTGCAGTGAACCTAGTATGCGGCTGTAGTAGCGTGAAGCTGTACACAAACGCAATAAAAGAGTCACCAAGCACATATCGTTCGGTCCTGATGAAAAACATATTTGCACAACGACATTCGTTCCAAGTTATATCCGCCAATGGCAATTGCACTTTACTAAACACAAGATGGCAAGGCACACACGAAGTTGCAAAAATGAAAGCAATTTCTGTGCGTCTTACGTGGTGAAAGCGCGTTGAAGTCTTTTGTATGTATTGTTCTTAAAAATAAACTAGAAAGCTAATTTGATATGTATACATGTATCTAAAAAAATGACGCTGTGCAATATTTATCTTGTGATCAGCTAAACTGTCAGGATTTTCAATAACAATCTCGCAGATTATAATGAAACCGTACCATAAGCCGTGAATATAACGCAAGATTACATTGGCGAAGGGTGATATATCGACTAGAAAACCTACTGCGCCGCGGCTTGCTTCGAATGTGTAAAAAGTATCGTTAGATCTACTGTGATTACGATTGACATATAGAACTGGGTGGTATTTGTGGGTTCCAGAGAAAGTTACCTCGTATCTAAAGATTCTTATTGTAATGTTATTATCGTTTCGGTGACCTAGGTTACATCTGGTCTTAACTCCAAAGTATGTCGCGGGGCTGGCTTTTTGACACTAGAATTATAGAATACCCTTGACTTAATACCCATTAGTAAGTTATATTGAATAACTTTACGGACCGGTTGGCGTAGTTGGTAGATACTTAACTTTCACTGCGGTGTGATCATGACGTCATGGGTTCGATTCCCACCCGGCACAGATATTTGTGTGCTTGAACATGTTTGTTTGTAGCGAGTCTGGGTTTAATTATAGTAATTTTAAGTATGTGTTTAGAAAAGAAAAGTAGCACATTATTATATAGTATATCAGTTATCTGGTTTCCATAGAACAAGCTCTGCTTAGTTTGGGATCAGATGGCCTTGTGGGAATAATGTCACAGGATATTATATTATTAAAAAGACCGACGAATATCTATCCACGATCTGAGTGTCTCCTTAATTTGATGGTGTTAAGGTGCTAGAGAGTGGCCCAGACTATGGCTTCCAAAAAAATCTAGACTTCTCGTGCCTGGTATATTTGAGAGACCCCGATAAGTATCGCGATCTTCATAGTTTTAATAACTTCGCGATTTTTACTTTAATTTCAGTTATAATATTGTTTTGGCTATGATAAGATATTGAGGTACTAAGTTAAATACATCTCAGTGTGTGTGATTTTCCTTTTGAAAGTTGATTATAAAATAATATATAAAGGTTATTTAAAACAATTAAAAAAAAACAAGAGGTAAACTTCCCAAAAAGAAATCTTCCCACTAACTGCGAATTGTGTATAAAGTTATTTCCAGAAAATTATTTAATGTCAGTTTGTTGAAAGTTTGTGATCATAATCATCTAAATGGAAGCAATACTTTCAATACTTCACGATAATTATTTTTCTTCTTACATAATAAACTAAACAACTTGACTTCAATCTGTTAATTGAGATTTTTTAAGATACCATAAACTACTTAGTCTCATTCAATCATTCACTCCTCATCACAATTTATTCAAACATTTTGTTCTATACAAATGTTATCTTGATAATTAATAAATCTACAAAAAAGAGTTAACCAAATAGTTATAAGTATTACTGTTATGAAGATATGCGTTTACAAACATTCAGCAATTGATTTTTGTATATATCGATTTTATTTTGTGTGTTAATAGATGGGCCATTAACAAGAGCGATATGGCCGATGCTAACACGGGAATATGGAAAATTCGACGGGCTCTTTGCAGATTGCTGCCGTAGACCCTGCTCTATGAACGAGATAGTTGCGTCATGTTAAAAATGTGTATTTCATGTGTTTATACCTATTCTTTTTACTATGACTCTGTGCATATAGTTAATAAAACAATAGTCACTTTGTCTACATAATCACTTCAATGAGTATTTTTCATTTATCTCCTAATTTACCTTGTTAAAAATGTGTATTTCATGTGTTTATACCTATTCTTTTTACTATGACTCTGTGCATATTAGTTAATAAAACAATAGTCACTTTGTCTACATAATCACTTCAATGAGTTTTTTTCATTTATCTCCTAATTTACCTTGTTAATGTAAGATCAGATGTAATCGTTTTATGAATTAATAAGGTACAAAGTTAAAATAATGGCAGTGCTACGTTAACAATAGAATTACTTGAGAAATCACTGTAAGTGCTTGGTTTTTGATAATAATTTTAAGTGGGTAAATAATTTCCTTGTGTCCGAATACGTTGATGTGGAGTTAGGGAGCTGGCAGGGAACCCTTTTTTGACTTCTGTAACAGGTACAGCCTTCAGGTTCGTGTGGATATCCCACTGGAACATAACGGTTCCTTAAATTGCTACAATAATACACAGCCGTTAATAAGGTGCTCATGACAAAAAATAAACCAAAATAGCCATTGACCTATATGTATTCTACTAGACGCGCAATCCCATATTGAGAATTTTGGCCGCCGTGCGCGCGCCCCTCACCTCGCGCACAGCCGGACTGGGACAGAGTTTTTATTCGAAACAGCGTGTCTAGTTATACATATAAGTCAATGAAAATAGCAGATATATTTCTTGGAAATGTAAATTTAGTTTCCACCGAGTTTACTCTTACATTAAAAAGTTATATAACCACCAAACTTTACAGATAGTACAGTTGGCGTTGTTGGTAGATGTTTGTCTACCACGCCACAGGTCATGGGTTCGATTCCCACCCATGATAGATATGTGTGTGCATGAACATGTCTGTTTATCCAAAGCACAAGCTCTGCTGAGTTAGGGATCAGATGGCCGTGTGTGAATAATGTAAAAAATATGCACATATTTGTAATTGTCTTTTCTGGCTACGTAATAAAGATGCTCTCTGTGTAAAAGTGGATACACCAGCCACTTCTTGAAAATTGTTTAATAATACTAGAACACAAATAGCAGCAATTGGTTGATCAATGGAGTGCTCGCGTGTTATAAGCGTTGCTTAGAATCTCTAAGCATGGTGGTTTTCTTATGTAACGCTCGGTGGAAGACAACCATTCATCCTGGTGATATTGCTGAAATGTATGGCATCTAGCGAAAGAGTTTGTTACTGTTGTTTGGTAAGTGTCTTAAGTAACAAAATTTAATAATTTTGACTTCTTTAAGATGTTCCATGATCCATACATCCGTACCCATACTCACAAATTTTCTCATTTATAATATTAGTAGGGTTATGATTAGAAATGGGAAAATAAATTACAGTCCCACACATAATCTTCGACATACATCTGAAAAAATATATGATGACGCTGTTGAAAAAATATATGATGCAGATGTTTACGTGGACTTTCCAGTAAATTAAATATAGTATGTTGTTCATTACAAGCGCAGTTCAGATGGCACAGTAAGTACATTAATTTTATTGAACAAAGTTTGCAAAGAATCAAGACTATAAGGCCTCTGACTATAATTTTGCAAGCGCGGGAGTGGCAGGATGTTATGTGTAAAATCAAATGGATCCACTCTCTAAAACAGCGGTGCGGCAGTGGGCGACAAGCAGTGCATTCCTGCCCGCAAAATTCAACGCAAAGGCCTTATAGTCAATGTCTCTGACTGCTCCTTTTTGCAATATGAAAATGGTATCTATATCAGCTGCCGACCCCATAGATGAGTGTCATAGGACATAGTGCATTGTCATTAACACCATTCCTAAATAAGTCTGAGTGTATTATTATATACTGTCTTTATCTGGTAGGTATTCCCTCAAGTATTTCATCTCGTACCTCAGCCTGTACGAGATTAGAATGGCTCTCAAACAATTTAAGAACAACAAGGCGCCTGGTGATAATGAAGTTACAGCAGAGCTTCTGAAGGCGGGTGGTACACCAGTCCTACGGGCCCTTCAGAAGTTATTTACCTCCGTCATACTAGATGGTCAAACGCTACAAGCAGTGTGGTGGAATTCTTCTTCAAAAACGGTGACAAAACCTTATTGGAGAATTATAGACCCATCACACTGCTGAGCCATGTTTACAAGTTGTTTTCGAAGGTCATTACGAATTGTCTCGACACTAGAAAAACTAGAACTTGTGTTTGTTATTTTACTAAGTGTACATGCCAAAATAAATAGGAATCTTCCCATTTTTTGTGGTTTGCACAGTAACTAATTGCTGAATAATTGAGATTATTTTATTTTAAATTTACATTATAAAAATTACGTATCCTTGTATAACAACTTTGTACAAGATGGTAATCACGATACATCCCACTTGCTGTTCCGCGCTTCCATAGTGTATGCTTGCGACATACATGTTATCAAACTTAAGTTGCGGACCCGTGTCCCTTCTAGGCTAAGCTGTACCGAAAACCACAATATCTTAATAATGCTATTATCTGAATTCTATACCGTAATCTGCAAGGGGTATACGTAGCGCCACGAGTTATGAGCGCTCGCTTCATCTGCGCAGAACGCACTTTTAGGTCTGTTTGGTGACAGGGTTGAGGCGCGGGGCAAGGGAGCCCGCGTCCAGTGCTGTCTTTGCGCACTATTGGAGAATCAGTCGCTGCATAACTCCCACGCTTGGCGCACGTCGATTTGAGTCCGAAAAGTACAGTCGCGTAAATAGTTGTTTTCGATCGTTTATATAATTTGTATTGGCCAATAATTAAAAATGCCAAAGAGGCAGGTGTTAAAAAGACAAGATAAATACATCATTCGCACAATTGTTTAAAACCTTTGAAAATAGTTTAGAAAAACGTAATGAAATTATACATCAATGCATTTTTATGCATATTTTTATTTATTATAATATGCACTAGTCCGCACTTCCACCTGTGGAAGCGTCAAAATTTTGCAAAGAGATAGTTCAAACTATCTCTGTACAAAATTTCATGTTTTTTTGCGAGTACTTACTTTAAAATGTAAAGTAACAAACGAATAACAAATAAACGCACTCTCGCATTAATAATAATATAAGGATATTTTTTAAATACTTAAATTATTATTTGAACTTCACCCTAAGTTGTTTTGTTTGCGAGTGTACACATGCGCAGATCCCCACCACTAAAACAGAGCGCTCATAACTCGTGGCGCTACCTATACTTGACGAACAG
Source organism: Pseudoips prasinana (assembly GCA_951640165.1). Taxonomy (NCBI): domain Eukaryota; kingdom Metazoa; phylum Arthropoda; class Insecta; order Lepidoptera; family Nolidae; genus Pseudoips; species Pseudoips prasinana. The sequence continues at coordinate 18,887,870 of OX621234.1, read as the reverse complement.
TCAAGCTCCACAATGAAATATTACGTCTATTTTAGAATTAGGTACTTATGGTCAATAGAGCTAAAGTAGGTATACAATATACAATACCAAACTATATCAATCATTTACCTTAAATTATTCAAGTACGTAAGTAAAACCACTTCGTGCTTTAACAGTAACATTTAATTTTAATTCATTGGTTCCGCAAATCGATATGCTAAAGTATTAAAAAAAAAACCTTAAAAATAATTAGCTTATAAACAACCAAACACATAGCTTCAGTGGGTAACAGACACAGCACTGCCGTCCGTTAGCTAAAAGGGCGCAAAGCCACAAAATCAAATTTTGAGTTATGAGCGAAAAACGCGGGGAAGATTTGAAAGATATGCCACTTAAAAACCATAGGTACACCATAAAATTAATTATGGTGTACCTATGGTTTTTAAGTGGCATAATTTCAAATATTTTTTAAGTGGCATATTTTTTAAATATTTTTGAAGTGGCATACTTCACAAATATTCCCCGCGTTTGTGGCGGACGGCAGCAGGTCTCGCCATTACAATACTCTACAACAACACACACTCGTAATCAGACTTATTTAGGGTAACTAGACATCGACTCGGTTTTAAAGCTTACTAATCATAATATAGACATTGAACATGTTTGTCAACTTTACGTTTTCCACGCTCAAAGAAACAATCGCATCACAGGTTTACACTCTTCGCATAGCAAAATTTATTATGGTCTCAAATGAATGAGATTACTTCTTTGTTCCGTGGTAGACGCTTGTGGATATTGCAAATAACGCTCTTATTCTACATACAAGCATTTACGGTTCCCGATTAAGGGATCCGCTTCAACTCATGTATTAAGAAAAATCCTACTATTTAATAATATAAATTACTTTGAAAACTGCCATGACTGCTGCGTTTGCTTCAGGGTTTGTTGTTGTTGTGGAGCTGGTTGCACACTTAATGATTTTTGGCTTGCTGCTGTACCTATTGTTGTCGCTTCTATCCCATCCGTGTGACTCATGAACGTGCTCGTGACGGTCAGGAGAAGGGAACCATTCTGATATCCATACCGGCCTCCAAATCTTCTTAACACCTGGGACCCAAATACATATTACATTATTGAACGCTTAATCTATTATATGGACCTGGTCACCCAATGGTTTAAATCAAGTGTTGCTTTTAAATTGTATACTAGCAATAGGGTTGGGACGTCTTCATAATTATTGTAGACGTTAAAATTATATCAAATAAGTTGCTGAACTCGTAATAGTAGTTTTATTCTGCAAGAAGGACGGGCGGAATTTCCCCAAAGTATAATTATCATACGTGGTGTAAGTATAAAAATATTACTTGGGGCCAACTTCGCCTGTCCATCTTGCAGAATAATACAGATATGAATCTATTATATAACATTACTATTACAAAGATGATACAAATATTTAATTTTTCACTTATTATTATAATTATGATATTATAAATATATTATGATACTAGATACTACAAGCATTAAGATGAAATCTCAGACTAGTATACTGTCCTTAATAAAGTGCTGTACGATAAGTTAACACCAATTGCATATTGCCCTGACTCTAACCTACATAACGAAAAATATTAGGATCAAGATGCAACCTCTCGCTAGTGTGCTGTCCTTGACTGGAACGCTGGAGTGTATGGTGGGTATATTAGTTAGTATTATTGACCAAAAGAATCGAGAAGAAAATCTATCGGCATAGGTAATAAGGTTATAATTAACCCCTATCAATCATGTGTCGTGAATGCCGTGCGTCTAGTATATTTACGGTGCGGTGTGAAAAGAGAAATGCAAATTTCATTGTCAGCTCCGTACATATTTGTTTCACGCTACTAGTTCGCAAACTCTACACTATTGACATATAAATTTTAACTTGTTGTTTTGCAATTTGCATGAACACAGTTTCATGTAGTCAATATAAATATGTAAAATCGCGATCTATCACTTTACTTTATCGTATAGCTTGTGGTTACCGTAGTGCCAGAGTTATTTAAGCTGGGCTACTTAGCAGCTTAAATAAATCTGGCACTGGGGTAACCACAGATAAAGTGCTATCTTTAGCTTTATCGACAAATACAATCTGGACCGACAGCTTAACGTGCCCTCCAAAGCGTCGAGACGTTAAGAAATGAAACTACTTACCGGTCTCCCATAGATTGCCTAACCGCGTACCTGGGTGCCGATCACTAACTACACTACACTTTTTGTAATTACGCATCTTTAAAATGTGGTTAACAAATTACTTTTCTCCACGAAGATGATGGACACCCCTAACGTTGCTACAGTTACACACTACTTTCGTACAACACGTTTTACGCGATATGAGCACTGATTGATACCAAAAATAAAATATAATATGTTTGAAAACTAAAAACTATTTTCCGCTGTTGAAAATAAGATCTAAGCTCCAGATCCCTCGCATGATGTGGCGGGGAACGGCGTTTCCACTAGCTAAGACGCCGGAACTGTTAAAACTCTATTAGTTCACCTTGAGTATGTTTTTATATATGAGCTGGCCCACCCCATGTGTGTGGAGGTGGGGTTAATTCAGTTTAATCAAACACCTAAATCTAGTTTTTTTAGTTTTATGTTCTGCACAAAATATCCTTAAGTAGTTCAGCTTTTTGCTACTGATCTAAGAGGCTGATAACGCCCAATTTTCACTCCAATATCACACGTATCAGTTAACATGTAATGGCCAAAATAGAGTGAATATAAATCTAACATTTAATATAACATTCGTTTTCTTTAATCATAAAATGAGAATAATTATTTGTAGTTTGAGGAGTTTTTGTATTATTTTTTTAATATCAAGCCGAAGTAGTTGAACCGTGTATTGGGCTCAATAATGTGGTTTATATAATAGACATATTTGGAAAATTGATGCAAGCTTTGTAGCTAGGCGAATCAGATGCAAACATCCGACCAAATGGTTATGGGTATATTTATTACTAACTATTAGTTTGGTATTATTAATTTAGTAAATGACTAGTAAGAATCATTTCTTATATGTGGAATTTAAGTACAATAGGTTTTATGTAGTTTATTCGGTAGTAAAGTATGTTAGTGTGAGTTTTATCAATGATTTTACTCTAGCCTTTATAATATTTTGTTGTACACTACTTGTACTCATTATATCTAAAAATCTCACTGTTCTGTGTTTTTACTCGAAGATTAATAAATTAATTGAGCTCGCTTGTATTCATGCCTTTTGTTTTGTATCATTTAACTTGCATGTATGTTTCTGTGTGCAATAAGCGAATATAACACATTCTTGCATATAATTAACCTTATACTCGTACAGATTAAAAATATATTAATAACGCTTTTTTGTGCGTGTGAAATAAATACAGTTTTCAGAGAAATGTACAAACCACTGCACCTTAATTAATTCTACGCCTTACAAAACAATGCGCAAGTCCGAGTCGCGTTTGGCGCGGGAATGCGACTCGCACTTGGTTGATTCGTTACCGACTAGAAAAAAAGAGGAGGAGGTAAATTATGTATCTAATATATTTAGTTATTATACTTTTATTTTATAAAATTAAAACCCAGATATTTTTTTTTATAATATGTACTAAAATTATTATAGTATATTAATTATAGGTTACTCTATTTCGAATTACGAAACGCCTACAAATTTGCTTTTGACAAAGTATAGATTGTGAGGAATCTTTGTTGCGGAAACGGTCTTGTAATCCACGCATAAGAGTGAAAAGAGAACAATATTAAAATCGTCAGAATGTTCTCCCAAATAATTGGAATAGTTTTGAGTCTATTTTAATGTTTAATAGTAATCATTTGACCAATTAATGGAACGTGGACTACGTTTTTCATTCATTATATGGCATTAATTACTAATCGAATATAACTGTCCCTCGCACGTAAGGGCCTCCTCACAATGGTGGGATAGGGCATAATCCAACACGCAGGCCTATTGCCGGTTAGCAGTCTTCACATAATATCAAGATCTTTTGGGGAACTTTCAGGCTTTAAGTACGATATAATATTTACTAAAACCTAATTATTTCTAAGAAAACAACATATACAATATGAAATTATATTATATTAGTCTCAAAGACTAATATAAAATAAACTATAGGCAACCCAATAGGCGTTCCATGTCGTATCCATCTCCGTATCGTATCGTGCTTAAAAGACTGGCAGCATTACCACCTTATGTGGCAATGCCTATTTTCTGTGCTAAAATAGACCAGCCATATGGTCATGTGTCGCGTTTCATTTTTTTTGCAATACTCTTGAAGAGTCAACGTGCACCTGCATCACATGGTCCTAGAGTTTCCATCCTAAATACGATATAGTTTTAATGTTATAATTAATTTATAAAGAAAACGTGATTCGAAATATCAAGGCAACCCAGGCTTTTCGATTGATGTTTTCATCCAATGAAGATGAAAATATCATTCAAAGAGCCTTGGCTTTGAACCTAGCTCCACGCTGCTGGCAACAAGAGATTGTAGAAATATATTGTTAAGATAGCTCGAACCCTCGGTCGCTTCTATGTTCCTGTGAATCATTGAAAGCACCCTAGGCTAACTGTAAACGTCTAAGAAAATAGAACAAGCTATGTAAAAGAAATTATTTTTTTACAGCCTACAATATACTTCAAATGTCTCCTCACAGTGGCATGGATCCGGTAGGTCCGTTATTATTGAAACAATGACTCTGCAACATAAATAACATTGAGGACATTAGTCAATTATGGCTCTGCGACAAATAACCATTCTTACATAACCCTGATGCATTTTGTCCATCGTGGTATCCGCTGTACGCACTTAGCGCTGTCTTTCTAAGCCGCGTACGTACTCGTATGTATGTACAACTATATGAGTATAAGCAATTTGCCAAAAGAAATCGGTTATTTATTATTCTTCTGTAGCACTCGTTGAAGGATCAAAATTTGAACGACCGGTTGGTAAATATTTGCCTTTCACGCCGTAAGTCGAGTATTGGATTTGGGAATCAAATCCACGACCTGTTCATGCACACAAAATGCCTGTTTGTCCTGAGTCTGCGTGTAGTTATCTATATAAGTATGTATTTACAAAAGAAAAGTAGTGTATCAGTTATCTGGTTTCCATAATGCAAGTTCAGCTTAGTTAGAGATCAGATGGCCGTGTGTAAATAACATCCCAGGATATTATAGCTACTTTAGACTAACAAATATGAAAGGTGCAGTAAGTATTATCAACTATAAGATGACATAAAAATTATTTATACGCAATATAGAGAAAATACGTACCTCCCTAACTATTTTGAGTAGACAAAGAGTAGAGTACAGTACTTTTTTAATGTAACGTCTAAATAATTAAGCTATTCAGTTTTATTTAGACGTTTCTAAAAATATGTTGCAGAGGCAACATATTTTTAGCGGCTCTCAAGCTAAGTGGTGTCAATATAAGAGGATAATTGGTCCAAAAGCGGATGTTTCATTATTAAACGGGCCAATACAAAAATACGAGAATTCCATCTATTGTAATTCAAAACAAAAGTTTTTAATGACTCTATGACTCGTAATATAGTTATTAAAAACTGGATCTATTGGATCCATGACTTTATGAGGAGACCTTTGAACTTTGAACAATATTATACACTGGTTTGAAATAAAATCTTTGAAACGTCAAACACACCTTGTTTTATTTTGTTTTTTTATTAGACGTTTGCTGTTGCCTAGGTTGCTTTCACTGCTGTAGAGGCCACGAAGATATTTTCATAAGAGTGTATCAGGCACTCGACTTCTTATCAATGTGATTCCCTTAATGTAATACTGGTATGGAACCTTAATTGAGTTTTTCTTACCATACGCGTTTGGTGAAAGTTTAAGTGTTATTTAACGCGTTCAAGCTACAAGCCAATTTGATTCAATTATTTTTTGCCAACACTGAATTATATAGTAAGTAAGTTAACGAATGAGATACATGTACAGAGGCGAGTTATTATCAACTACAAGTTGTCAACTGAGATTCACATATTAATATATGTAATGGGTTCCAAACAGTGCACAACAAATTTAAATTAGGATAAAACTTAGTAAGTTATAAATACATAAATATTGTATGTTACAGTTACACGTATTTTAGCAATAATTCTTTAAGGCTGTTTCAGAAGTCGCAAAAACTTACAGCTTAATTAAATAAAAATTGATATTTTTAAATTAATCACGTATAATTTCAATCACCATGACAGTCGTAAGAAGTGCACAGCTGAACAAAAGCCGCCCCCAAGAATCGTCTTTAGGTATCCCTAAAGACGATTCTTGGGGGCGGCTTTTGCTATAATGCTATGATCGCAGTAAGACGGTAATCAGACATATACGCCTCCCACGGGATGAGATGGGGTGATAATATTTCCTGATATTCTCCGCCGTACAATATGAATGGATATCATACGTATTTATTACCATTTTTTAAAGTTACACATATACCTAATGTGTAACTTTAAAAAATGGTAATTTTTTTAACAAAATAAATGTAGGTACATAATTTTAAAAGCTTTTTTAATTTGATATCTGATATTTTTTAGGCAAGGTTTGGGCGTTTGTGCATTAGCGGCGATTTATACTCTTTATATAGTCTTCGCTTATCGTCTTCGCTACACATAATTAATGTCGTTGTCAGAACTCAAGACTTACAAAAATTCTTGAAATTTCTACATGTTGGGGTGTTGAATAATTTCGGTCTGTGGACTGCAACGCTGTTGCTTTTATGAGTTTTTTCCTCCCCGAATCTAAAATATATACATACATTTAGGTACAAAAATAAGGGAAACGAAATTGCATTACATTTTAATCAAATGAAAGTTTTATTAATCTCTGCTCTGCGGTTTTACCCGCGTTAAAGTTTATTAATATTAGCCTAAGTGTTATTCGGATCAAAATCGCATTAAAATCCGTTCGGTAGTTGATGCATGAAAGAGTAACAAACAAACAAACTTTCGCATTTATATTATTAGAAGTACATTTAGTTATAAAATAAAAATAAAAAAGGTTTTTATTCACGTAGACTTTAAAAAAGCGCTTGTAAATAGTCAGAACATGTTTGTAGTAATATAGTTGTATACATTAGATATTATTTCTAGTAACATAGATATTTAGGTACATCTTGTATGAAAACATTTATAAAATTTATTTTATTACAGAAATGATATTTAGCTAGCTCGTATCAAGTTATTGTCAAGAGATTATGTTTAATTATCTAGTTTAAGTCTAATATTTTTACTACATATTGTCAATATAAGGTAGGGTATATAAATTAAATACCTAAGAATTATATAAAGTAATCACAGTCTGGTATCTTAATTAAGTTTTACAACAAAGTATCTACTAATATCAGCCAGATGGTTATTTAACAATCAATACTTTTAGAACATTTATATATTTATATGTGTTTATTTAACTATGACTTTAACAAATGACACTGAGCTGGCGTTCAATAATTATAACTATGGTTTTTATAACTTTTCTATTATAGGCTCTCTACATATAAGTAAATATTTCGAATAATCATATAACCTCTTTTCCTCTAACTTTAATATGGAGATACTGAAAACTTAAGAAATTATTTTCCATAATTTATCGAATTTAAAATTATATTAAATGAGAAACATATGTGGAGGTTATCTGGAAGAGATCGCTATAAGCGATTAGACCGCCTGTTGTACCTTTTTAATATTATTTTAAATCTTGTAACTATTATCTGTAAATGGTGTGCAATAAAGTGTATTCATCTTATCTTATCATTTAAAAAGCACCTCACAAGCTAAGCGGTGTCTCAACATAAGAGGAAATATGGTCCGAAAGCGGATGTTTAATTATTATACGAAAATACGAGAATGTTCATCCCATCTGTTGTAATGCAATATGCGTATTCGCGTGCAGCTGCATCAAAGGATTGGCCGATGCCTGTGATTTATCGCGATTATTTGGGTCATTAGACCCGCTTGTAACACTAGAAGCGTTTGCTTGGAGGTATTTACTTCAACATATGTATTTCTTTAATTACATTGAATCCGCCTCTTTATTATGGTCTCTTTTCTTTCGATTTATATATTAGTTTATTTTTCACAGAATGACGCATAGATTACACGATATAGATTCTCTCTGTTGTTTTTCCTATTCTGGAGTATCATCTGTTAATTAACGTAAGTTTTAAAATATAAACAAACCTTACAAAATGACCAACATTTACATAGCAGGGTATTATATTCTAACGAGAAAAAATGGGAGAGAAAACGATTTACTTTTTCTCTGTTGATGTTGATTATGGACTACTTTGTTCTGAAAAACTATAGTTCGCACAAGCTTACAATGCAAACAACTATGCTTTATTTGTGTATTAAGCATAATTATTTGCATTGTAAGCTTGGATAAACTATAGTTTTTGAGAACAGATAATATATAATCATAATTTACAAAGTAGTACGATGAACAGGCTCCTGGCGTGGAATACCATAGTTTGCACTCTCACGCCATCTTATCTACGATATACCATGGGATATGGCATGAGAGCGGAGATCGGCAAGCGTCGAATAACAACAAGCTGGTTGGTTACTACGTGTTTGAGGCGAAACGATCGGGTTCCCATACACGCTAACGTGTCCGAAACGTTGAAAATATTTTATTAACGCAATGTGTGATAAGAAACGTTTTCTTAGGTCATCGAATTACCATACAAAGTACTTCTGGGTAATTACATTGCTGCTAAACAGCGATGGGAGAAATACTTCGATGCCTTAATATGATTTTAGAATATCGCTTTTATTTTTTATATAATTAGATTAAGATTTCTGTACATATATGTATATTACCTACACATATAGTTATTCAAAAAAATATTTCTCTTATAGGTTAGCTATAAATGCATCACACTAATATTATAAATGCGAAAGTTTGTGAGTGTTTATGTTTGTTACTTCTTCACGTCTAAACGGCAGATTTTAATAAAACTTGGTATGGAGTTAGCTGACACCCTGGATTAACACATAGGCTATAATTTATAAAGTTTAACGTGGGTAAAACCGCCGGGCACAGGTAGCATAAAATATACATATAAGATTATAATCCTATTAACTGGAGGCGCATTTGGTGGGAAGTGGGTACTTCCCACCAGATGTGTCTCTATGAGATGGAAATCTCACAGAGTGTACGTCACACTATGTACGTGTTTGTGTACCTCCTCATATGGTTGTTGGACATCGGCGCTGGGTAGTTGTTTTTGGGACCTTTTGTGTAATTGTCGCTGTGGAAGGCACAGGTGGAATCTGTTACGGCTTGTTTGCTTCGGGTATTATCCTGGGCTACGTCAACCTTGGTTGGGCGCTCAGGCTAGGTAGGCCTGAAAGCTTCACCAGCGTCTGCCGGGTGTCCGCACTGGGCTTTTCCTACCGTCACGTCAAACATTTGGCTACGCTGCTCGGTCGTCTGTCAAGTCTCTGGTAATACACTAGGCATGGCCATGGCCAGCTCCCGTAGGTCTAACGCTGCTAACAGCGCTGTTTTGTAATGTGAATTTAGTATTTTATTCATTCATATTGGTTCATCAAGTAGATAGGCCAGTATACGGTCGCCCCGGATGTATTATTCGTAATACAAAGCTATATTAAATAAAATAGCATTTGGAAGGCAACCGTAAATTTAACCTGCCAGTGTGTGTGTGCCCATTTTTGAGATTAGTAAATCTAATCATATCGTAAATTTAATCGTACCACGCACCAGCACCCTGTACCAATGCGGGGTAAGCGCTCTGCGTTTAGCTACAAACGATACACACTGGCAGGTCCAATTTACGATTGCTTTCCAAGTTGCTTTTCTAATGCTATATATATTTTATAATTTTCATAATGTGATGCTGTTCTCAATATGATAGAATCGAAAAGTTGTTTACTTATATGTTCATAGTTGCATATGAACACATCAGTAAACAACACTTTTATCCTGAACGGCAAACGCCCGAGCCCTATTGTGGGTCGATCGCGGCGCATCCCAGACAGCTGCATTCAACTGATAACTGCATATTTATTTGATTGACAGAACTTTACAGCGCAGACAGACAGCAAATTGACAGGTCGAAATGGTGAAAACACTATCCGTGTTTTCACCATTTCGACCATGTCCTGAATTAATTAGTTTACCAGAATGAATATTGTAAAATACCTAAAATTGACAATAGACACTCTCATACGTCTGCGCGAAAGCGAACAAATTCTAGCGCTAACTATGCTCTATGGATCTAAGTATCTTAGGTGACACAATTTGCACCCAAAATGAGCCTGCTACGACACAAAACAACATGCACACAGAGATAACTTTGCAAAGTTTAAGTGAAATTATTATGATACGCCTTAAAGAAAACAACAAATCCATCATATCTGAATTACAAGAAACAATACAAAGCGAAATTAAAAAAGCCATCCAAAAACAAAAAATAGAACTAGAAAATATTTTGTTATTGAAGGAGAACGAGCAGAGAATGCGTGACATTGAACAAACAAACCGAAATATTGAAGAATTAAAAACGGAAAATGAAAAATTTGTCATTGAAATGAAAGATTTGAAAAATAAGATTACAGCTTCAGGGCAGAAATCTACCAAAACCTACTAAAAGAGAATAGTACTCTACGGTCATCCAGAATATCACCAAGAGACGGAAAATGAATTACATTTTCGATTAATAGAAATCTTCCGCGAAGTTATGAATGTTGACTTAATGGGATATATTGAAGAGACCTATAGAATAGGCGGAAATGGTATCGGAAACCGGCCACTAGTGATTGAGTTAATAATAGTAAGAGAATGGCCAAATATATAAAAGAAAATAAACTTCGTTTCCAAGGCACTAGGTTATAGTTATCTGAATTTCTAGATGATAAGGCACAAAAAGTAAGACAACTAATGCGTGGCGAAATGATAAAAGCATGAAAAATAGGACAAAATGCTGTAATTCGCAATAACCAGTTATTAATAGAAGGCAAGGAAATAAATATCTTAGACAAAATTAACCCAAAAATATGCGAAGAAGAGAAAACCATTTCCACTCCCAAACAAACAAACACGATACGAGAACGAGCCAGCGACCATCAAACGAAGAAATGTGTTTTCGAAACTAAAAACCAACAATTCAAAGTACTATTTCAAAACATCCAAAGCCTTAATAACATGCAACACATCTTAGAGGCCTTCCTACAACAGAACTCACACTGTAAAGCAATTTGCTTATCGGAATCTTGGTTAACACAGGAGCTCTGCCCAGCATACGCTGGAGGAGTGCCCGGCCTGGGAGGCCGAGAGACGAGTCCTGGTCGCTGAGATTGGGCGGGATCTTTCGGCGGCAAAATATTGAATTGTATAAAAAACTAAAAAGTCAGATAACAAGGTAAAAACAATGTGGAACATTATTAACAAACGTCATCATCATTACAGCTAAATAAGTCCACTGCTGGACAAGGCTCCCTCAAGAATCGTCTTGGGGGGATATGCCATAATCGCCACGCTTGGCAGGCGGGTTGGCGATCGCAGTAAGATGGTAATAGTAATCAGAAGGAAGCTGCTGCCCATCCTTTGGTAGATATTCCCTCGGGTCGACTTCTACGCCCCCCACGGGATGAGATGGGGTGATGATATTCTGATTCGGATATTTGTCGCCGTTACCACACAGGACATTAACAAACGTACCAACAAGAAAAGAAAAAAGAAAAATTAAACATAACTTTACTAGTAGATAACAATACTATCACTGACCCCCAAATCATAGCTAACACATTTAACGATTTTTTTGCTTCAATTGGAAAAAATAATTCCCAAACATCAACAGATAGGCAGTGTTGTCCCAATGTTCGGTAGTTGATAGCTACCGAAAACTCTATTTTTTTAAGCCCCGTAGAACCATATGAAAATTACTCGATTATAATTTTTTTTAAAAATAAACATAGCCATGGTATAGACGAATTACCACCTATGTTAATAAGGTAATGCGCTGACGAATTAACTCTACCATTTTATCTGTTAATCAACCAATCCTTCGAAGAAGGAAAATTCCCAGATTACTTAAAGAAAGCCATAATCAAACCGATATACAAGAAAAAATCACACATTGATCCCACTTTCGCCCCATTGTTCTGTTACCTATTGCCTCAAAGATCTTCGAAAAATCCATGTGCAATCGAGTCTATAACTTCTGCGAAAAATATAAAATATTTGAGGAATGCCAAAATGGATTTAGGAAAAATATATCAACTCCATTAGCCATTTATAAATTTATACAACAAGTCCTTAATATTATTAATGATAAAAAATACGCGGTAGGAATTCTACTGGATATGACCAAAGCCTATGATAAAGTGCAGTACATTATACTACTTAGAAACTACTACTACTTAGACTGAAGGTCAGACCATCTACATACTCAGTGACAGCCAGGCTACATTAAAAGCCCTGATGGCACATAAGATGGAATCAAAATTAATCCAGAACTGTATCACGGCTCTGAACAAACTTGGTACTAAAAACAAAGTCATACTCGTATGGGTACCAGGCCATACAGGAATAGAAGGTAACGAAAAAGCGGATGCACTGGCTAGGAAGGGATCTGAAAGTCAGTTCTGTGGACCAGAACCGTGCGTAGGGATTCCTCCAAATGTAATAGGAGCAATCCTTAAAAATGAATCCACAGCTAAACACAATCAAATGTGGACCAAAATCAAGGAATTAAAACACTCAAAGCAACTCATAAAAGGAATAGACAAAAGCTGGTCCAAAAAACTTTGGAAGTACAGCAGAAACGACTGATAGTAGCAGTATTCACGGGCCACTATGGCACCAACTATCACCTACACAAATTGGGACTGTCGAATAGCCCGATCTGCAGGACCTGTAGGGAAGAACAGGAAACAATGCTGCATATAATATGCAAATGCGATGCATTGGCAAGACACAGAATGGCTATCCTGGGGCTGGCATATCCAGAACCAGGAGACTACAAGGATCTACCCCTAAGAAGTGTACTGGATTATGTGAAGACTTCATTTAGGGCTTAGGGATAGAATAAAACCAGTGGGGGATAGTACAAAAGATCCTGAAGGGTCGAAGTGCTGTACGCAAGTACACCCCATCAAAGATAAGATAAGATAATACTACTTAGAAAATTACAGGGCATAGGTATTCGTGGAAAAGCTTACGAATGGTTTCAGTCATATTTAAGAAATAGTGAATTTCAAGTAGAAGTAGAATATTACAACCATACAAATAAAGAAATACAACACGTCAGATCAAATAAAAAATAATCAAAGCCTCTATCCCACAAGGTAGTGTAATTGGATCTCTTTTCTTTCCCATTTATATAAATGATCTTCCCAAAAACATAGATGGACCCTGTATTCTTTTTGCAGACGATATTTCATTTCTCACCTCGTGTCAAAATAATAGTACACTTAACGAACACCTATCAGTCACACTTGACTACGTCACCACAAAAAGTGTAGTGAAGGAACACTGTTTAGAAATAAACTTCTCAAAAACTAAAATTATACCTTTTTATCCCCACCAAAAAGCCCCTTTGGATATAAATTTTGTTTATAATCACATACCAATAGAACTAGTACCAGAATTTACATTGCTTGGCTTGTCAATAGACACCAATATAAATTGGAAATCGCACATTAAGAAATTGAGAGCAAAGATATACGCTCTCAACAAAGTGAAAAAGACGACCAACCTGCAAACTGCCCTAACTACATATTATGCATATGCGTATGCATGGTTTAGTTATGGCATAATACTGTAGGGCAATACTACAGATGCACCTACCCTCTTCACACTTCAAAAATAGTTAATAAGAATACTGGTAAATATTGACAATACTGACAGCTGTAAACCCCATTTTATTGAACATAATATTTTAACTTTGCCCGCCATATTTATATTGGAAATATGTAAGTTCTTAAGAACAAATATGCATTTTATCACTAAGAGGGAAGATACACAATTACAGTACACATTACGCCATAAACTTAGACTTAACTTACCAAATTTACGCTTAAACTCCACTCAAATAGTACATATGTTTTGTCAGTAAAAATTTATAATAAACTTCTTGAAATAATCAAAAGGAAACCAAATTTAAACCTATTCATAAATAAAATAAAATCGCTCCTATTAAGGAAATGCTATTACAATTTAAACGAATACTTGACTTACAAATTATAGTTGTACAGGTAATAATATTATGAATATATAATATAATAATAAAATAGAATAATAAATAAAAATAGGTAATTTAAATTAATACTTGACTAGTAAATTATAGTAGAATAGGTATTAATAATATCTAATTGTAATTAATTAAAAACAGATGCCTAATATTTATTATACATACATAAATATATATATATATATTAGATACATTAATAATAATAATTTTATTTGCATACATTCCATTACATAATAATTTATGTGAAATATTAACATTAAAATATTAACAGCGGCTTCCACACTAAGCAAAGCTTGTATTGTGGATGCCAACTTCCTATATGGTTAACATTAAATTTGTGAGCCACCACGGTACCTTGTTAAACATATATATATATATATATATATTACAATTATTTTTTTTAACAATTACACCCTTTTTTAACAATGACACCCTGGCTTATTAGCATACACATAAGTAATAATGACTAAAGCCAGAGGACTTTTGTTAAACATACTAAGAAGAAGAGTCCTCTCTTCTACATTTGCTGTGCCCGACAGGGTCCATAATGTTGCCATATATAATTATAACACCTAATCAACATTGTGGAATGCAAATAAAACATTGGGTATTGAGTATCAAATAAGGAACTTTTGCCATTACTGGCATCGACTTAAAATTATGTATAAGTTTTCAATATATATATATAATTAAAAAAACAATATTTAGAACATTGTCAAAGACTTGCTCTAAGATTAACTGCTAATTAGGAAACCATCTAGTTATCGACTCCATTATTACTTTTTAACAGAGTACTTATTTCTCCTAATTAACAGAATAATTCTTTTAATTAGTGTCCATTACCATACTTGTTCTATAAGAAAGTGTAGTTAACTTTGAATATTTCTGTAGTGTTTCTCATAAAAAGTGAATTGTATTATGTGGGAGAAATAAAAGTGTTAAACATTTCGGTAACAATTTAAAGGCAAACGGCAAGAATGTATGGGACTTTTGTACCGCTAGTAAAATTCGTGTTACGGGATATTTTATGTTTTAATTGGTGGTTAATGTGATAGAAAAGGCAGTTTTAATTTTTTAGATTTTTAGAACTTGGGATATAAAAGTTATAGCCAGTTTTATTTGAAGGTTATGTTTGGTAATCTGTGGGTCAACCCCATGACCGTAGAAACATTGTAGTTCGAAAATCACTCTTACTGCCTAAGTAATAAAGATACTGTAAATATCAAAGTGTGTCTACTGATGTGGCAATGAAATGCTAGTGTTATCTAGTGTACCAATCAAGATTGTTACATGTTATATTTACATAAACATTGTTATGGTGATAAAGTGAATGTTGTAGCTCTTTTTATAGTCTTTTACATGGATTTATTCCGAACCTGCCCCGAAAACCCTAACCGGGTCGCGAGTTAGGAGAAGATGCAAAAAACTATTATTTGTTGAGATAATGAACAGTTCTTTATTTTCATTAATTACATAGTTCATAACCCAGTGTATATTTGTGTGAGATTGCGAGGGGTTATATGAGGTTTTGAGTGGAGGTAAATAAAACAATAGATTCTTTGTTTTTTGTAACTACAATAATTTTATTGATATTATTATTAATGTATCCTTAGTATTACTTCATCGTTGACTGCCTCGTTGGTCTAGCGGTAGCGTGTTCAACCGCAGAAAATGAGGTCCTGGGTTAAATCCCGGGTCGGACCAAAAAGTGATTTTGGGATTTTTCCGTAAAAAGAAAATTCGCAGAATCGTCGGTCCTGTACCTGACCTCTTTCCGGTCGTGTCGGTAGTCGTCCCATGGGATCACGAGAGTGATGGAATAGAAAGTGCCCCTGTGTTCGCGCACACACCTGTGCACTATAATATGTCCTGCGCAATTGGCTAATTTCTATTGAGAATGGCCGCCGTGGCCGAAATTCGGCCGAGAAGACATCATCATTACTTCATCTAAGAATATCTTCATATAAGTACCAAACAATAATTATCACATAGCACAAAGCAACATTGGGCTGGTTTATTGAGAACTTCACTCTCTTCGAATAATGCTTGTCTTCTTAGTCGGGGCAAGCGAATGTTGCAATTAACACATTGCAAACTCGTCATTTTAATTAAATGATAAAGCGTCCTTTCGTGTATCCACTGTCAACAGATATATATTATAGCACGGAGGAACTGATGCTGAACTCACGTAATATCTGCAAGATAATTTGCTAAATTGATGACATGTATCAAAACAACAGCAATAAATACCTGACAGATTGTCTTTGCCTGTCAATAAATAATTGCCATGAACAAAAATAATATTGACGTCGAAAATCGTACCTATTCAAAATCATAAATTATTTCGATATAATGCAACTAATGTGCTTACTTAGGTATAATAAATAAGTCTATAATTAAATGATTTATATGTAATGTTGTTCCCATTTATAAATAATTAATTATAATTTCGACATTTATATTATTTTACACATGGCAATTTCTGTAAACGTAACTGCGTTTAGGTTACGATTTTATTACGTTTATTTATTGAAAATAATTGAAATATTCTTTTGGATTTAATTAATTAATCCCAAGTTCTAAAAATATTATACTTACATTAAAATCAATACCTTAGTTGTCTTAACAAGTGGTACAAATTATATAGCTGAACAACAAAGGAATTATGGGGTACGGATTCTGCCATTTTCTTTTTAAAACGATATTCTTATTTGATGTTTGTGTATTACAAATTAACTATAAATAGGTATTTATTTTTAAACGAGATATATTAGCTATTACTATATAATTAAAAATTAAAAACTACATTTAACCTACATAGATATAAAATAAACTAAATCTCATCGTTGTCGGGGAACGTACCCAGAAGACTGGCAGCATTGCCACGTTGTATGGCAATACTGATTCTTTGACCAAAATAAAGGCCAGTCTTCTGGTCACGTGAAGTGTTAATGACCCATTTTGCGATATCCCGAAATAGGGTGCGCGCATTTGGACCCCATGGGCCAAGCGTTTCGACCCCAAACGACTCAAATACATAACCTCCGACGAGGTTAGTGTATTTGCGCCGCTTAAGGGCCTCCGCCGATGCAGCAGCAGTACCTGCAGACTCCGACGTATACGGAAGATGGGAAGGCGCAAAGGTGTCGACGCAGGTTGCATCCCACACCAGTGGCCAACCCATTTTCCGTGGCAACAAAGACATACCGTCCGGTCTCTTTCCATCGTCGCGCGCCAGACCGCTTGGTTCTAGCACAGCTGGGACGCCGGCGGTGGAGAGGGCCCTACGGATAATGTCATTAATGCTACTGTGACGTGCGAATCTACCCCCACTCCTACAGCATGACAGACCATGGTGTCCTAAATGATCAACTGACACTCCACACCGACAACGATTTTAACACGAAAGGCGCCGTTGTCTAACATAGTGCCTATATTGGGCGACGGCACTGCCTGTAGCCAGAGTCCCGATTCCCATTCACCCACATCCAATAGACGAGTACGCTCTGCGGGCTTAGTGCATGTATTGATTAGATTATTACGCACTAATTCACAGAGCGACCGGTCCCACTGCCTCTGAGAGCAAGGGTTTGTGGGTAACTCTGAAGTCGACAAGTTATTTTTCAAGCGTCCAGGGCCTCAGTCGAAAACGGTACCTCCGAGACAACCTGCGTAGAAGAATGGGTTTTACAGGTTAACTCTTTGGTGCCGTGGAACGAGGACAAGAACGCTGGTAGGCTAACACTAGAATTTTTTCTGATGCCGAGACCACCCAGGCGCACAGGTAGTGTAGACTGTTGCCATGCACGGTCGTCAAGGTCCAAGTTCAAAATTGTGGAAATGGTATGACGTAGAATTTCGTCAATTTTTTGTACAAGGGCCGAATGTTTCCATAGAGGACAGGAGCGAAGGGCATATGTTAATTTAGGTACGAAAAAGCAATGCCGAATTATAGTTTATGCTGAATGTATTTTTATTTTAGAAAATCTTTCCAATGTATCATTAAAGTTTTGAATTTTACCTACGATAGAAAGCTTTCATCTAAAATCGGAGACCTAAGGAGGCGAAGTGCATTATTTTCAATAATTCGAATATTAGGGACTATGGTATTAAATTGATGTATTGTCGAAGGTCGCTCAGTTGAGTCCATGATGAACAATTCACATTTCGAAGAATTAAGTTCCATGCCGATTGATTGTAATTTTTGTTTTAAGCAGGTTATATCATCCAGTAGGGTGTTAACATCACCTCCCAAGGTTCCATCATCTAGATAGCAAGCATTAAATTTAGAATTTAACTGTCTAATAATAGGTTGGATGGCACGACTTGGCAATAACTGGTCCGAGAGGGTCTCCTTGCTGGCATCCGTTGTCTTTATATAGTAATTTTGTGGGTTGTCTGTAGCACTGCCATGATAATTACCTCACCTTTCCCGCTGCCTAGATAAGTAGAAAAGGCGTGTATGGCGGCCTCGCAACCTCCTCTCAATCCAAAGCCTAGCTGAAGGGGTTGGAACACCTTTGATAATTTGCTGTATACGTGCCTACAGCAAGTTTTTGCCACCATACGCCTGTACGTACACCCAACGGCGATGGGGCGGATACCGTCGATAACGGAATCCGCCACGAAGCCGCGAAGCATCAGGTTACTAAGCGATGCGAGTTCCTTCAGAAGGACCACGCTGGTCTCTCCGACAGCTGGAGTTATTAGATCTTTAAGATACTGGGGTGTCAGGCGGTCTAAGCCACCTGCGGAGCCACAGCGGAAGGAACTAATAGCTACAGCAACTTCCTTAGCGGTTACGGTGAGTACGGGCTTGCTGTTAGGAGAGGCGGGAAAAGTGAGATCGGCCGGATGTTTGTCTTTTAAAGCTGCCAGTGTTTCTGCGGAATACGGTGCCACTAATAATCACTAAACAATAGACGAACCGCACCCGCAATGTCACCCTCCCCCAACTTGGACTCTATATACTTGTAATAGTTTTTATTTATAAAATTGTCGGATTCTGATGGAGGGTGTTGGTTATTATGGTTCAAATAGTTATTTTTATCCCGGCCGTATTTGATGTTTTGATATATTTTAATTATTTTTAAATGTTATGGTATCTTAATGCTGACGTAGTTAAGTCCTTAAGAAAGGTGTCATTTTAGGTTTGACTTTCTTTCGAGGTCAAGGTAAGAGTAGAGCACGGTTATAAAACGTATCTTCATCATCAAAGGGGGTGGGAGGTGGGGTCGCGGACGCTCAGGTTAGCAGCGCTGAGCTAGGGACGCACCCCGCCAAGCCCTTTCACACACGTCTACGTCGTCTACCCTAGAAATGCTGTGATCACAACAACGGGCGCTGCACTGAAATCCCGGATCACAGCAGCCAAGTGTGAATTGAGGCGTCTTTACCCCAAATGGGCAATCCCACCCCTTGGGTACCCCAACCCCTAGTTCCAGGATCCATTACTAGCCCAACCAAACCTGATCTATTCCTTCCCTTCCCATAATCCCCATCTCTCCTCAACCCGGAGGAGACAACCTCGCCCCCAAAAACCCCAATCTTAGGTGTTACCCGCACCGTGCCAAGAGATGCATGGCTGAGGGGGAGCTCAGTCGTTAACGGTGGCCCCTCGATAACAGGCGACCTCGAGGTGTATCATAGCCTTACTCCGGCAAGCGGGGCTCTGCTGGAGCGGACCTACCCTTCCCTAGCTTCTCGTGGGAACCAAATGGATGAAGATAGTTTATTACAAGATGTTCCAACCGTGGCTGAAGAGTCACAACTACTGGAAGACCTCTGCGAGGACTTCCAACCGCTGACAGTAGGTTCAGAGCAATCGAACCAAATGTCAATAGCCACCTCTGAGACGACAGATTGTGCTAAAATGGAGGAGGAAAGGGTCGTTGTCGACCCAAACCCACCGCCGAGCACATCAAACGTTTCGCATGGTGGCGCTCCAAGAGGAGCCGCCAGAACCCGATACAAGGCTCTAAAAAGACTGGGCGTGAAAGATAAGGAGGCCGCCCGACTGTCTTCAAAGAGCTTCGCCGCACTAAAAGCTATGGGGTATCAGTTCGGGGCTAAACAGGAGGCACCCAAGCGATCCATCAAAAGGGACCGCTCTGAGGAAGAGTCGCCACAGGGTCACCAAAAAAAGACCCAAAGGACGACCGAGGCCCCACTGGTACAACCGAGTACATCTACTCAAGAGCCGAGAGCTACCTACGGGGGGGTCCTTCGCTCCTCTCGAGTTGGCGTTAAAAATGTCAGTCCCATGACTGACATCCAAATGGGCCAGTTGTACGAGGCCATCTTGCAAAGACTCGCCAACATGGGGAGGGGCGAGGGGCCTGCCTTTGGGGGTTTCTCGCTCAAGCCAGGCTGGCTCTGCATCACATGCGACGACGAGCAAGCCAAAGTATGGGTGGAAAAAGAAATTCCACTCCTAAAACCTTGGCCGGGGGCAAGTCTGTCACTTATTAGTGAAAAAGATCTGCCAAAACCTATCCTAGGAGTGGTACATATCCCAGACCCAGAGGCCAAAAGTGTGGAAACAACACTAAAGTTGCTACGTGTCCAAAATGAGGGTTTGAACACTGATCTATGGAGGGTTTTCAGCAAAAAGGTTGACAAGGGTGGGGTCATTCTGACTCTATCCATAGACGACCTCTCAGCTGAAGCCCTCAAAAGAAAGGACCTAAAAGCCAACCTTGGCCTAAGGAAGGTCCTATTCCGGCTAAAGGGTCAATCTTGCACCCAACAGCCGGAAACTTTAAATCACCCCATTCCCTCTGAACCTCAACCTTCCACCTCCGGTTCCAACACCACAACCTCCATACCCAACCTACAGATTCCCAGCACTTCCCACCCCACGCACCCTACTCCGACATCCCAACCTACTGCGTTCCCCCGACCACCGCTGTTTCGCAGAAACAGCACTCCAGCCCAATCCATCCCCGCTCCAGTCACCTTCACCCCACCCAACACTATACCTGGCCGCACCGAAAGCCAGAGTGGCGTCGGGAGCAGGTTTCCCCCAGGCAGGGGGACCACCAGGGGTGGTCATACCCCCAGGGGCACGGGTCAGCGCCCAACAAAGGGTTACAGGGGCAACAAACCCGGCCGTGGGAGTAGGACGGCCCGCCCATACTAACTCCCACCTACCAACCGACGCAGCCGGCAAAACCAGCATACTCCAGGCCAATCTTCACCACGCCGTCGCGGCCTCTGCGGTCGTCGAAAAGATCTTCGTGCAAAATGGCCTGGATATTGCACTCATACAAGAACCATGGCTTAACAACAAATCCATGGTTACTGGTCTCAACGGAGCAGGTAACGTATTAGTAAACGAAAAAGGCACCAAACCAAGGGCCTGCATGGTTTTCAAAAAACGCGTAAACTTTCTGCCTGTTACAGAGATCTGCAGCGACGACGTAGTCGCCGCAATCACCAACCTCAAAGGGCCAGGAATGGCGAAAGCACTTATATGCTCGGCCTATCTACCCGGTGAGAAACTTGATCCCACAGAAGAACTATCAAATGTCGTGGAGTACGCTCGAAGACAAAAGATAGAGCTCATAGTTGGATGCGACGCCAATGCACATCATACCATTTGGGGAAGCACTGGAGTCAACAAAAGGGGTGAGGTACTTTTTGATTTCCTATTAGCAAACGGTCTACACATCATTAACAAAGGCTGCACCCCGACCTTCGTGACAAAGACCAGACAGGAAGTATTAGATATCACCTTCGCAACGGAAAAAATTGCCCGCTATATAACAGATTGGCAGGTAAGTAGCGAAAACTCTATGTCCGACCACAGGCATATCAGGTTCGGAATACAAGGCTCCATCATCATGGAACCGGTTAGAATTAGAAACCCAAAAATGACTTCATGGGAAACCTATAGAGGTCACCTAGAAGAGCAATTAAAGGGCTTTCCTAAATCGATCAAGACACCAGACTCTCTCAATGCGTCAACTCAGATTTTGACCAACATCATTAAAGAAGCCTATGAACTAAGCTGAAATAAAAGAGTCTATCGGTAAGTATAAAACCACGTGGTGGAACAAAAGACTTGAAATACTAAGGGTATCTACACGACGAATATTCAATAAGGCTACCAAACCGAGCGAGTGGGAACAGTTTAAAAAAGCTAAAAGAGCGTCTTGGCGACGGTTCTGCGATGACATCGCTCAAACACACAAAGGAGCAAGGATCCAGAAAGTACTCGCCAGGACACCAAATGTTTATCTGGGACTACTTAAAAAACCAGATAACTCCTTTACGACCACAGAGAGGGAGACTATGGAGCTTTTAAGAGTCACCCATTTCCCAGGTTCGTACCAAACTAATAATATCTTCATAAACCCAAAGGTTAGCACTAACCACAGGGTTCGCAAAACCGACTGGAACATGGCCAATGCAGTGTTCAGGCTGAACCAAGTCAAATGGGCTGTTAACAAATTCAAGCCATATAAATCGGCGGGCGATGATGGCATATTCCCAGCACTGCTACAACAGGGAATCAACCTTCTCCTCCCGCATCTGGTGAAGCTCTTCAGAGCAAGCTACTCATGGGGAATTATACCAAAACAATGGTCTAGGGTCACGGTACGCTTCATACCAAAAGTAGGGAAAAAGGATTATTCTCAACCTAAATCCTTCAGACCCATCAGTCTAACTTCTTTCCTGTTAAAAACCATGGAGAGAATAATAGACCAGCACATTAGAGCACATTATCTAGTGGATAGACCACTTAGCTCCAAACAACATGCTTACCAAAAGGGTAAATCAACTGAAACAGCACTACTCGATCTGATCGATAAAGTGCAAAAATCCCTAGAGGACAAGCAAACAGCTCTGTGTGCTTTCCTAGACATCGAGGGTGCTTTTGACAACACCCCCACAGAAACCATCCTTCGAGGCATGGGAGCTAAGGGAATTGATGTCACCACTATTAGATGGGTGGAAAACATGCTCTCTAATAGAACTGCAACAATTTCATTAAATGAAACATTGCACGAATTTCAGACCACGAGAGGATGTCCACAAGGAGGCGTACTGTCACCACTACTATGGACACTCGCCGTGGACCAACTCCTTGCAGTGATGGCAGACCTAAACCATGACACCCAAGGTTATGCAGATGACCTGGTAGTCATAGTCAGAGGACACTGTCTCCACACCATCTCCACACTACTGCAAGGAGCTCTTAAACCATTAAC
This sequence comes from Pseudoips prasinana, assembly GCA_951640165.1. Taxonomy (NCBI): domain Eukaryota; kingdom Metazoa; phylum Arthropoda; class Insecta; order Lepidoptera; family Nolidae; genus Pseudoips; species Pseudoips prasinana. Next base: position 18,864,409 of record OX621234.1, on the reverse strand, counting down.
AAATGGTGCAGAGACAACGAACTATCCATCAACGCACAAAAAACGGTGATAGTACCTTTCACAAGGAAAAGGAAGCTGGAAAGACTGGTAAATCCAAAGCTAAACGGCGATATTCTGTCCTTTTCAAGTGAAGTTAAGTACCTAGGGGTCACTATTGACCAAAAGTTGACTTGGAATACACATCTAAAGAATATAATCCAAAAAGCCAAAATGGCTATATGGATTTGTTGTCGAATGGCTGGAGCAAGATGGGGCCTTAAACCCAAGATTGCACTTTGGCTATATACCGCTGTGGTGTGGCCAATCATAACATATGCCTCCGCGGTATGGTATAATAAAACAGCACAAAAGACAACACAAACTAAATTAAACAGCCTACAACGAATGGCTTGCTTGTTAGCAACCGGCGCTCTCTCCACAACGCCGGGTGAAGCCCTAAATGCTTTACTAAGTCTAACTCCACTCGACTTGTTTTTGCAAAAAGAGGCACAATCATGCATATACAGATTATGCACACAATCGAACCCAAAGTGGCAATCTAGAGCCCTAAACTCATTTAAAGTTTATCTCTAACTTTACAAAATTGTATACCGTGGACATACCAGACAGGGACGAATGGCTAAGCGGTCAAATTTAATGTCCCACAAAACTGGCAGTCACATTTGGTTTACAGATGGCTCAAAGAAAGGTCATAATGTAGGATGTGGCATTTACGGACAACTGCCCAAACACAAGAGTAGCGTCAACCTGGGTAAAGAGGCCACCATATTCCAGGCTGAACTTTTCGCCATTAACAGATGTGTGGAAATGAACCTGGACAGAAAACTAAAACAACAAAACATCTACATTAACTCAGACAGTCAAGCGACGCTGCTAGCGCTGGACTCTTTTGAATCCAACTCAAAACAAGTGCTGCAAAGAAAATCTGAACTCCCTGGGTCAATCCAACAGAGTCACACTCAGATGGGTACCGGGGCACTCAGGAATAGAAGGGAATGAGAAGGCAGATGAACTTGCGAGACTCGGAGCCGCCAACCCTCAAAACGGACCCGAACCATTTTGTGGTATTACCAAGCAAAGGGCCTGCTCTTTCCTAAACGATCAATGTACCTCAGCAGCCATGGAACTGTGGAAATCCTCAGCTGGATCTCTACACTCAAAGGCTGTTATCAAGGGCTACAACAAAAAATTGTCGAAAGAATTACTTGAATTCAAACGTTACAAAACATGTGCGGTAACTAGAATTCTTACCGGACACTGCAAGCTGAATAAGCATATGTTCAACCTAAAGTTGGCCGACAGCACAACTTGCAGATTCTGCCAAGAATCAGAGGAAACTCCTTTGCATATTCTGTGCTCGTGCGGGCCACTAATGCGTTGTAGAAGTATCCACTTAGGACAGCATATTATGCAACCTGAAGAGATACAAACACTCACTGCACAATCAATCTGGGAGTTTTTGGAAGCCGTAGGATTGAGCAGTGAACTTTGACAAAAGTCAAAGGAGCTCTGCTACAATAGATCAGTAATGGTCGAGGTAGCAAGATGCTACTAAGGCATCAAGCCCCAAACAAACAATAATAATAATAATCTTCATCATCATCATGTCAGCCGAAAGACGTCCACAGCTGGACAAAGGCCTCCCGAAGGATCTCCACAATGTCCGGTCTTGTGGTGCCCGTATCCAGCTGCTACCCGTGACCCTTACAAAATCGTTGCTCCACCTTGCAGGGGGCCTGCCCGCGTTGCCGTATTAATACATATTAATGTATTATTATTTATAGTTTAGTATCCGTCACGGTCTTTACTACTAACATCACTAACATTTCTATGATACCTACATATTAAATATGTTGCAGAAAAAATCGCGTTGTTGTGTGTTTTAGATCTTTTATGGCAAGGCAACGACACCGTTATGAATGCAACATATAAGATGGTCAGATGGCATTTAAAACATTATTGGGTTTGGAAAGTAGACGTCACTAGCGAATGATCAGTGAGTAGATGTGCGCTGAATAAATAGGCTAATTAGAATTATTAACCCCATACATGAGTCAAAAAGCCTCATGTAGGTAAAAACAATATGTAAAACTGAACTTATTTGCTAGGTTTCTGGAAGTAGATCAAGAATCTTTATAATATGCCATATAACTTATATTAACAGCCTCAGTCCTATTAGAGAGCCCCCATTTAGAGAGTAAATATATATCTAGTTTTTATCCCTATCTACTTTTCCGTTGCTATCGGAACATCACTTGAACAACCGGTTTGCAATGGCGGAAAACCACCTCGGTCCTGAATATCTTATTCAGGACCGAGGTGGTCCCTTACGGTGGTTTACGCGATGGGAATCTTAGGGGTCGGATGAGACGGCTGGTCACCATTTGTCTCCGTAATACCAAGTTTACCATCGCCTGGAAACAAGCCAGACTAGGGCTTTGCACAAGCCGAACACGACCGCCGATTGTCACTCGGCGATCCACAAGAAGAAATATATAATATGAAGTCATAGTTGTATATGGTCCCCAACATGCATCGGAATGGTTTGCTAAACCTGTAGTAATAGTGTAAGCGTTAAATAGATAGATACGAAGGATGTTCTTGAGCATGAATCTTTCATAATTTCATTTTCAATTTATCTGTTCTTTTTACATATAATGTAAGGAAAAACCATTCACGAAGCGCACCAGATTTATCCGTTCTGGAAAGTTACAGACGCAAGTTCCCTCCCTCTAACGGGGATATTTGGCATAGGGCAATGCACTTATACCTTTGTCTCGGGGTGGTATCAGTTTTCTATACAAAAGCCTTGTAATTAGACCATCTGAAACTCACTGTCAAGAATGTACAATTTCTTAGGTGACAATGTGAAGGAAAAATAAATATGGATTCCATTTTTGCTGGTAGCCGCTGGGTACTTGTGGCGCAAGACCGGCTATTGTGGAGGTCATTGGCGGAGACCTTGACCCAGCAGTGGACCTCTTTCAGCTGATATGATGTGATGATTATTAATTCCATAAACCATTAAATATAAATGTCAATTTACACGTATTAGCAAAAATATGAGGCGAATGCCTAAGTATAATAATATATACTGTAGCAAATTCTACTCGGAAATAATTTGTGGTCGATTTGAATTTTTCAAAATAATAATTTATCAAAATTGTAAAACAAATTGTATAATTTGTGTCTATACTAGTATCCGTATTCTTAAGTATATAACGAACTATCAGTACGTGAAATAGTAGTCTTATAACAAAAACTGACTGTGTAAAATATTGATTGATTCTATGAAATTGATTGAGACATCATAGGTACTATGACGATCAGGACTCCAGATGTCTTCGGGATCTTTTATATCGGAATAAAATACGTTTAGACTTGCATTTTCGTTTGAATTATTTTCAAACGATTTTTTTAAATTATTTCTTTTTAAAACGTTTGCTTGGACGAACGAAGGTGTGCAACTAAGAAGATCGTTACAGTACCTGGGTGAATTTCAACAAGTCATTTTTATTTATCATTTCGGTGGAATTTTTTGATTTCAATGCTATTTACATATTTTTAGTGATAAATTAAACTTTAGCCTATTTTATAACATTGTGCGTGAGTGGACACCAAATATCATAAAAACTGACATAGATATTTAAGGATGAATTTTTAAGAGTCCACTGAAATGAAAAGTGTCTAGCGAAATGATAAAAATGACCACCGAAATGATACAGCTAAGAACAACCGTGCCGGGCAGCCAGGGTTCCGTACTTTGTTAGTTTTGATATCCACAAATTTTAGATAAACACTGAGACGTCCTGTCACACAGGTGTACACAGGTATTTTAATATCATTCTTGATATACAGATATTACATTTAGTATTACCATATATCATTCTTTTAGGATACAATATCCCCAAAATATGATATCAATGTAATGTTTATTACGATATGAATGAATTGTTTCTTCACTTATATAACCTTTGGTATTTTTTCTGGTTGTTGTTGGGTGAAAATGTTGGAAAACTTCATCGTAACTGCTGATAACCATACATAAATATTTTTGTATGTTTAATGTGTTTTGAACTAATACTAATTTACTTAATATATTTTCAAAAGAGTTAACGAAGTGCGATTAGGAAGTTTAAAGTTTCCGATTAATATTATGGCTGCACTTGTAAGTTTTGTCATTAATTAATTAGTAATACATAATGTCTACCCATTGCACGTAGAGAAAAATGCTAGGTATAATTTAGTTAAATTGGTATCTAGACGAGAATAGTGTTTCTACAGGTATATAAGTAAAACTTATAAAATTAAATCAATTTCAAAACACAATAAATGAATAAGAAACATTATAAACATATTATTATCTAAGTAGTAATAGCTTAGTACTTTTAATCCTTTTACATAAACGTATGAAACATAACAGAAACCAAATTGAGATCACCGTATTCTTAATTTACTACAACAATAGAGAAACGTATATATCTAAAAAGAACGAAAACCAAAAGTTTTGTTCCACATAATTACTTATACCTAACTGCGAAAATATGTAGCTTAAAAAGATTGATTTTTCATCATGTTACTTTAAATCACACAATAATTTCTCAAATTCACTAATCAGCTTCTTTTTATGAGTGTAAATATAGGTTTTTAATTTATATATTTACCTACTTAATAAGTCTTCTTTAATTATTAGACCAAAACACGTCTTTACTATAATTATTATAAACATCAGTCTTTTTTAATAAGTTTAATTATAGATTTATTTGTTATATCTTGTAAAATTTAGAAATTATATAAAACTAGATATGCCCCGCGGTTTTACCCGCGTTAAATGTTATAAATTATCACAGCTCCTCCCCTGTAGGTGATAGCGTGATAATATGTAGCCTATATGTTGACCCGACCTCTTAGTAATATTCATGCAAAATTTTAAGTAAATCCATGCAGTACTTTTTGAGTTTAGCCCGGACATACATACAGACAAAGAGACAAAAATTCTAAATACTATATTTTTGGTTTCAATATCGATTGTAGAGTAATCCCAAAGTATCGTTTAAAAAATATTCAATGTACAGTTTTGACTTTCCCACTACGATTTTAATATATTTATAGATATTATTTACTCATAATAAATGACATAAATATAAAGGTAAGTAACTTACTTCAAATGAAGGTAAACCCTCGAAATTATAATTTTGTAGACAATTAGTAGGTATAAGGTGGTGACTCACACACTCATCACATTATCGTTGAGCCGAACAAAGGTGTATGTAAAGTAAGTATATACATGTACTTACTACATAAATATGTGTATACATTATTATATATCATAAAACACAAATATTACACAACAAATACACCCGAATAATCAAATCTACACTCTAGGTAAAATTACATTACAAAACTATCACCTTGTATTTGGCACAAGGATCTCTAAAACTATATGGTTTTATCATTTCGGAGATACATTTCATTCCGGTGGACTATAATTGGTATAACAGTCCACCGAATCCACTGAAATGATAACACTGAGATGATAAAATACAGGTTAGTTCTACATTTAACTCCGAAATAAATTTATTAAAAAGGTAGTTCCGATCCGTATGACATGGAAATCTTCAAGAAGCAAGTTTATTCTTCCTTAAATTCAACCCTAGCCAGGTCAGCAACGTATTTGCGGACTCGCACGGGTTGCAAGTGTAGGTACCTGACACCCGCTAGCTCGTTTGTATTCATCTATATCTATAATAATATTATAAAGAGGGTTTCGTTCATTAATAGAATGGTACGTTATCACTGAGTAACATAGAATATATTGGTAATCGAATATATTAAGAATCCCTACGAAAACTACAGTAATCTATAGTTTTCGTAGAGAACAGTGATAACGTACCATACAATCCCAAGCTGCAAAAAATCTCCTTATACCGCATGCTGTGTAATAATTATTAATGATAGAAATAAAAAGATAGTTAAAAAAATTGTAATTAGGTACAGCACTTTAACTACTTATTCATATGTAAAAAGGTAATAAAATTCCCTGCCGAAATAACATCATATTTTTCATATTATTATCATGGTGTGAATAATTAACCACATAAATGCATTCTAAGTAAAGGTAGTTTTGGTACTTTGTAAAGCACTTTTAGAATGATTGGAATCGGGCATTTTTTCGGGCAATATATCACACATTTAAAATACAATCACAAGACATTACAAGTTGCAACGAAATTGGGAACTTAGGCGAGATCAAGATGCAAGGTGGTAAGGAAGTGTTAAGTGTATGAGAGAGATAACCCCGTGATTGAAACGCATGGTCAGCTTTCTAGATTCTTTTTTTTAAATTAGGTAGATTTGAAAAGGAAAAGCATGTTAATAATTTATTTTTTAATGATAGAAAAGCAAACTAGCAAATGCGCGCACGGGCATCTAGCGCGGAGCGTACATCGTGTTTAGTTGAACAATAATCGTCATAGCTGTATAAATAATAGTTGACTGCTGAACGTTCGCAGCGTCTAGTTGAAAATAGAGCTAGAAACGCAAGCGCAAGCGTGCACACTGGATCTAGGGCGGAACGTTCACTTTGTTTATCCGAATAAATTGCGAGATCGTGTCACATATGTATGAACGGCAGTCGAGCGTTGAATGTTTTCAGCGTCTAGCTAAGTACAAAGATAGAAACTCGCAAACATGCGCACAGTAATCTAGCTCTCAACGTTCTCCTCATTAAGTCGCTAAAAAATGCGAGATCATGTCACAGCTGTGTGAACGGCAGATCAGCGCTGAAAGTTCGCATCGTCTGGGTCAAATAATATCAAATATTTCATGTCATAGACTCGATTTTAATTAAATTTAGGATAGAACTTGCTTCGATTATCACAATACATTTGACATTAATAAATTCTATAACAACAGAATTCTATAAAAAAGACGCAAGTCTTTAGATACGCTTTATCGCTATTCAATGTTTGAAAAAGGCACTCAACGTTGACGTCAATTCACGTATACGTACATTGTTACGAAGTTGAAAGCTTTTAACAAGCTTCATACTGACTATGGATACCTGTCAGGAGTGACTGTTCTCTTACAAGTCAATACATTGGTATAATACAGTCAGCTGGAACTAAATGCATTCAGTGCTAAAAATATACCCTAATGGAATTGAAACTCAATCATCACCTAAACGTGGAAAGTTTAAGCTGTAGTTTAAATCAGCCAGTGTCAGTGGGTCCCTATAACATACTGGAAGAAACTGGAAGTGGGTGGCGCAATGCCAGTCAGCGTGGAGATCTTTGGGGGCGCCTTTGTTCAGCAGTAGACGTTTTTCGGCTGACATATTGATGCTATTGGTTTTAATTTGTTCACTTGCAACACATGATATCACGAATACGTTAGTGAGACTTCCGCCATTCCTAACACAATACTATAGCTTGACATATTAATGCCACTAGCGAATGATCAGTGAGTAGATGTGCGCTGAATAAATAGGCTAATTAGAATTATTAACCCCATACATGAGTCAAAAAGCCTCATGTAGGTAAAAACAATATGTAAAACTGAACTTATTTGCTAGGTTTCTGGAAGTAGATCAAGAATCTTTATAATATGCCATATAACTTATATTAACAGCCTCAGTCCTATTAGAGAGCCCCCATTTAGAGAGTAAATATATATCTAGTTTTTATCCCTATCTACTTTTCCGTTGCTATCGGAACATCACTTGAACAACCGGTTTGCAATGGCGGAAAACCACCTCGGTCCTGAATATCTTATTCAGGACCGAGGTGGTCCCTTACGGTGGTTTACGCGATGGGAATCTTAGGGGTCGGATGAGACGGCTGGTCACCATTTGTCTCCGTAATACCAAGTTTACCATCGCCTGGAAACAAGCCAGACTAGGGCTTTGCACAAGCCGAACACGACCGCCGATTGTCACTCGGCGATCCACAAGAAGAAATATATAATATGAAGTCATAGTTGTATATGGTCCCCAACATGCATCGGAATGGTTTGCTAAACCTGTAGTAATAGTGTAAGCGTTAAATAGATAGATACGAAGGATGTTCTTGAGCATGAATCTTTCATAATTTCATTTTCAATTTATCTGTTCTTTTTACATATAATGTAAGGAAAAACCATTCACGAAGCGCACCAGATTTATCCGTTCTGGAAAGTTACAGACGCAAGTTCCCTCCCTCTAACGGGGATATTTGGCATAGGGCAATGCACTTATACCTTTGTCTCGGGGTGGTATCAGTTTTCTATACAAAAGCCTTGTAATTAGACCATCTGAAACTCACTGTCAAGAATGTACAATTTCTTAGGTGACAATGTGAAGGAAAAATAAATATGGATTCCATTTTTGCTGGTAGCCGCTGGGTACTTGTGGCGCAAGACCGGCTATTGTGGAGGTCATTGGCGGAGACCTTGACCCAGCAGTGGACCTCTTTCAGCTGATATGATGTGATGATTATTAATTCCATAAACCATTAAATATAAATGTCAATTTACACGTATTAGCAAAAATATGAGGCGAATGCCTAAGTATAATAATATATACTGTAGCAAATTCTACTCGGAAATAATTTGTGGTCGATTTGAATTTTTCAAAATAATAATTTATCAAAATTGTAAAACAAATTGTATAATTTGTGTCTATACTAGTATCCGTATTCTTAAGTATATAACGAACTATCAGTACGTGAAATAGTAGTCTTATAACAAAAACTGACTGTGTAAAATATTGATTGATTCTATGAAATTGATTGAGACATCATAGGTACTATGACGATCAGGACTCCAGATGTCTTCGGGATCTTTTATATCGGAATAAAATACGTTTAGACTTGCATTTTCGTTTGAATTATTTTCAAACGATTTTTTTAAATTATTTCTTTTTAAAACGTTTGCTTGGACGAACGAAGGTGTGCAACTAAGAAGATCGTTACAGTACCTGGGTGAATTTCAACAAGTCATTTTTATTTATCATTTCGGTGGAATTTTTTGATTTCAATGCTATTTACATATTTTTAGTGATAAATTAAACTTTAGCCTATTTTATAACATTGTGCGTGAGTGGACACCAAATATCATAAAAACTGACATAGATATTTAAGGATGAATTTTTAAGAGTCCACTGAAATGAAAAGTGTCTAGCGAAATGATAAAAATGACCACCGAAATGATACAGCTAAGAACAACCGTGCCGGGCAGCCAGGGTTCCGTACTTTGTTAGTTTTGATATCCACAAATTTTAGATAAACACTGAGACGTCCTGTCACACAGGTGTACACAGGTATTTTAATATCATTCTTGATATACAGATATTACATTTAGTATTACCATATATCATTCTTTTAGGATACAATATCCCCAAAATATGATATCAATGTAATGTTTATTACGATATGAATGAATTGTTTCTTCACTTATATAACCTTTGGTATTTTTTCTGGTTGTTGTTGGGTGAAAATGTTGGAAAACTTCATCGTAACTGCTGATAACCATACATAAATATTTTTGTATGTTTAATGTGTTTTGAACTAATACTAATTTACTTAATATATTTTCAAAAGAGTTAACGAAGTGCGATTAGGAAGTTTAAAGTTTCCGATTAATATTATGGCTGCACTTGTAAGTTTTGTCATTAATTAATTAGTAATACATAATGTCTACCCATTGCACGTAGAGAAAAATGCTAGGTATAATTTAGTTAAATTGGTATCTAGACGAGAATAGTGTTTCTACAGGTATATAAGTAAAACTTATAAAATTAAATCAATTTCAAAACACAATAAATGAATAAGAAACATTATAAACATATTATTATCTAAGTAGTAATAGCTTAGTACTTTTAATCCTTTTACATAAACGTATGAAACATAACAGAAACCAAATTGAGATCACCGTATTCTTAATTTACTACAACAATAGAGAAACGTATATATCTAAAAAGAACGAAAACCAAAAGTTTTGTTCCACATAATTACTTATACCTAACTGCGAAAGTATGTAGCTTAAAAAGATTGATTTTTCATCATGTTACTTTAAATCACACAATAATTTCTCAAATTCACTAATCAGCTTCTTTTTATGAGTGTAAATATAGGTTTTTAATTTATATATTTACCTACTTAATAAGTCTTCTTTAATTATTAGACCAAAACACGTCTTTACTATAATTATTATAAACATCAGTCTTTTTTAATAAGTTTAATTATAGATTTATTTGTTATATCTTGTAAAATTTAGAAATTATATAAAACTAGATATGCCCCGCGGTTTTACCCGCGTTAAATGTTATAAATTATCACAGCTCCTCCCCTGTAGGTGATAGCGTGATAATATGTAGCCTATATGTTGACCCGACCTCTTAGTAATATTCATGCAAAATTTTAAGTAAATCCATGCAGTACTTTTTGAGTTTAGCCCGGACATACATACAGACAAAGAGACAAAAATTCTAAATACTATATTTTTGGTTTCAATATCGATTGTAGAGTAATCCCAAAGTATCGTTTAAAAAATATTCAATGTACAGTTTTGACTTTCCCACTACGATTTTAATATATTTATAGATATTATTTACTCATAATAAATGACATAAATATAAAGGTAAGTAACTTACTTAAAATGAAGGTAAACCCTCGAAATTATAATTTTGTAGACAATTAGTAGGTATAAGGTGGTGACTCACACACTCATCACATTATCGTTGAGCCGAACAAAGGTGTATGTAAAGTAAGTATATACATGTACTTACTACATAAATATGTGTATACATTATTATATATCATAAAACACAAATATTACACAACAAATACACCCGAATAATCAAATCTACACTCTAGGTAAAATTACATTACAAAACTATCACCTTGTATTTGGCACAAGGATCTCTAAAACTATATGGTTTTATCATTTCGGAGATACATTTCATTCCGGTGGACTATAATTGGTATAACAGTCCACCGAATCCACTGAAATGATAACACTGAGATGATAAAATACAGGTTAGTTCTACATTTAACTCCGAAATAAATTTATTAAAAAGGTAGTTCCGATCCGTATGACATGGAAATCTTCAAGAAGCAAGTTTATTCTTCCTTAAATTCAACCCTAGCCAGGTCAGCAACGTATTTGCGGACTCGCACGGGTTGCAAGTGTAGGTACCTGACACCCGCTAGCTCGTTTGTATTCATCTATATCTATAATAATATTATAAAGAGGGTTTCGTTCATTAATAGAATGGTACGTTATCACTGAGTAACATAGAATATATTGGTAATCGAATATATTAAGAATCCCTACGAAAACTACAGTAATCTATAGTTTTCGTAGAGAACAGTGATAACGTACCATACAATCCCAAGCTGCAAAAAATCTCCTTATACCGCATGCTGTGTAATAATTATTAATGATAGAAATAAAAAGATAGTTAAAAAAATTGTAATTAGGTACAGCACTTTAACTACTTATTCATATGTAAAAAGGTAATAAAATTCCCTGCCGAAATAACATCATATTTTTCATATTATTATCATGGTGTGAATAATTAACCACATAAATGCATTCTAAGTAAAGGTAGTTTTGGTACTTTGTAAAGCACTTTTAGAATGATTGGAATCGGGCATTTTTTCGGGCAATATATCACACATTTAAAATACAATCACAAGACATTACAAGTTGCAACGAAATTGGGAACTTAGGCGAGATCAAGATGCAAGGTGGTAAGGAAGTGTTAAGTGTATGAGAGAGATAACCCCGTGATTGAAACGCATGGTCAGCTTTCTAGATTCTTTTTTTTAAATTAGGTAGATTTGAAAAGGAAAAGCATGTTAATAATTTATTTTTTAATGATAGAAAAGCAAACTAGCAAATGCGCGCACGGGCATCTAGCGCGGAGCGTACATCGTGTTTAGTTGAACAATAATCGTCATAGCTGTATAAATAATAGTTGACTGCTGAACGTTCGCAGCGTCTAGTTGAAAATAGAGCTAGAAACGCAAGCGCAAGCGTGCACACTGGATCTAGGGCGGAACGTTCACTTTGTTTATCCGAATAAATTGCGAGATCGTGTCACATATGTATGAACGGCAGTCGAGCGTTGAATGTTTTCAGCGTCTAGCTAAGTACAAAGATAGAAACTCGCAAACATGCGCACAGTAATCTAGCTCTCAACGTTCTCCTCATTAAGTCGCTAAAAAATGCGAGATCATGTCACAGCTGTGTGAACGGCAGATCAGCGCTGAAAGTTCGCATCGTCTGGGTCAAATAATATCAAATATTTCATGTCATAGACTCGATTTTAATTAAATTTAGGATAGAACTTGCTTCGATTATCACAATACATTTGACATTAATAAATTCTATAACAACAGAATTCTATAAAAAAGACGCAAGTCTTTAGATACGCTTTATCGCTATTCAATGTTTGAAAAAGGCACTCAACGTTGACGTCAATTCACGTATACGTACATTGTTACGAAGTTGAAAGCTTTTAACAAGCTTCATACTGACTATGGATACCTGTCAGGAGTGACTGTTCTCTTACAAGTCAATACATTGGTATAATACAGTCAGCTGGAACTAAATGCATTCAGTGCTAAAAATATACCCTAATGGAATTGAAACTCAATCATCACCTAAACGTGGAAAGTTTAAGCTGTAGTTTAAATCAGCCAGTGTCAGTGGGTCCCTATAACATACTGGAAGAAACTGGAAGTGGGTGGCGCAATGCCAGTCAGCGTGGAGATCTTTGGGGGCGCCTTTGTTCAGCAGTAGACGTTTTTCGGCTGACATATTGATGCTATTGGTTTTAATTTGTTCACTTGCAACACATGATATCACGAATACGTTAGTGAGACTTCCGCCATTCCTAACACAATACTATAGCTTGACATATTAATGCTAAGCTGCAGCGCATTTCGTAAGGTAGAGGTACTACCCCAGTTGAGCTGTTCATAGAGTGAATCACATTGTACCTTATCTCCGAAATATTTCTACCGCTACCCAAAAGTCATCTGTAGGATCACTAATACTGAAACCTATGGAAGTGATACTATGCATTCGATACCAAAACTTTACATAAAAGAAAGTCAGGTTATTTAAACCAACAATGGCTCCTACAGGAATAGCAGAATAACTATTAAAATGTACAATACAAATTTTATGTAAATGTGTAAATACAGATTTACATAAAAAATCAAATACATATAACATATTATTATCGAAATAAAAGCTATCAAGATTATCGCATCATATATAACGCGATAAATTGTCATTGATTAATTTTAACATCTAGACGGTATCGGTTGATTATCGTTACGTGCAAGTACAAATCTTATTGTGGGAGTATTATTATTAAAAATAACGCGACCAGGACGATCTAATATTTGCCTACAAAGCCGTAATGCAATTGGACTTTGTAATATTGGAAATCAATCCACAGAAGAAGAGCGAAAAATCACACGAGAAGAATGCCGTGTTAGTGTGGCCCACCTCAGTGCTCCACTCAAAGAGGAATGAGAGGCAGCCCATGAAACGGCTCGATAAATAATGAGAAATTGTCAATCTTATTACACGAGATAATCTTTGCCGCCCAAGAAAAAAATATTCAAATGGTGATTTGGATCGAGCAGCGATTCTGTACGATTGCACAATTGATTACAGTTCGAATTCTTTAGTTTGTACTGGTTCAATAGACGTTGTTTGTGAACATTGTGGCGCTGGATGCGCCACAATATCTACAACCAACTGGTTGGTTTACTGGGGAGACACCTGCATTGTGTTTCTGTAATGGTAAAGTGAAAATACACACCGTTACAGTTTTACCTAAAGCGTAGGTACATGAGTGTACAAATTTGTTACTATAAAGTTGATATAGGTAAAATATTATTGAAACATATTTGTATCAAACAAAGTCGGCATATAGCTATCATCTTCAACAACAGCTTCGAAAATTTTCGAAAAGGCCATGTGTGACCGCGTGTACAACTTCTGTGAAAAATATTAAAAATATTAAAAAATTGAAAGGGACGTTAAAAAGTTTTAGCAATTTACAAATACATGCAATTAAATATAATTAACAACAAACACTATGCTATAGGTATTTTATTAGACATGACGAAAGCTTATGACAAAGTACAATTTGATATACTACTTCAGAAGTTATATAACATCGGAATCCGTGGAAAGGGCAACGATTGGTTTAAATCTTACTTGCATAATAGGGAACAACAAGTAGAAGTCGAATACTTCAATAAAATATCAAGAAAAAATACGCTCGTTCGCTCCGATAGGATTTATTACGGCATCAATACCTCAAAGAAGTGTAATTGGATGCCTCTTATTTCTCATATGCATTAACGATCTTCCAAAATTCGTAGAGGGACAATGCGTTTTATTTGCTAATGAAATTTCTCTTCTGGCCTCATGCCGAACTGACATTAATATAAATAATCAATTGACTTATATTTTCAATACAATTATGATTTGGATGCACGAACATAACTTAGAAATTAATTTTGACAAGACGAAAATTATGACATTATATCCTTGCCAAAAAACACCCCTTAACGGAAATTTTATATATAATAACTTTAAATTAGAGGTTGTCGATAAATTCACGCTACTTGGTTTAATAATAGACAAACACATTAGTGGGAAACAGCACATACAAAAAATTACGGCAAAATTCACGTATGCCATGTATTACGCATATGCTTTTGCATGGCTTAGCTATGGCATAATCATGTGGGGAAATAGTACCGACGCACCAAATCTTTTTACACAACAAAAAAAAACTTATTAAAATTTTATCAAATATAGATCAAACCGATAGCTGCAAGCCTCACTTCCAAAACCTCCAAATTCTTATTCTACCTAGTATATACATCCTCGAAATATGTAAATTCATCCGTAAACACTCAGAATTATTTAATAAACGTGAAGATCTACCAATAAAATACTCACTTCGACATAAGAATAGACTAAACCTTCGGTGTCACGAATTAAAATGCACTTTTGCAGCCCCCTTGCTATGTCGGTAAAGCTATATAATAAACTACCAAACTGTATAAAAAATGAACAAAAAAATTCAAATTTATAAAAAAGTTAAAATTGTTGCTCAAAAATAAAAGTTATTATTCAATAAATGAGTATTTAAATGATAAAACTATGTAATAAATATTTTATTAAATTTATTAACTATTTATAAAATCTATCCAGTTACAATACTAACAAAATTTTTTGACATAAATACATAAATAATGTAAACACTAATAAGATACAGTGGTCAGTAAGAAAATATATCCTAATTAATAATTCTCTTCATAATATATTTTTTTTAATAACGTTATTACATTGCTGCCTATTCAATAAAGAAAAAACATAAAAAGCTCACTTTACAGATATTCACAATGCTATTTTATCGTATTCATTTTAATTTAAGTTTAACATGTGAAGTTTTTTTTTGTAATATTGTATTGTTGCAGTGCCCTTACAGGGTTCATGTTTGGTACTGTATTATAATCTAATATACCTACATATTTAAAACCCATGAAAGCAATAAATAAATTGAAACCTTTTATAACTCAAGAAATCAAATTACTTCGTCGATTTTATGTAGGTACACAAAAATCGACGACGCCGGGTCTGTCTCCGAAAAAATATTTTAAGAAGCTAATTAATTGCTCAAACATGAAGTATACATTTAAAAGTCGATGGTTGAAGGATGATACACATGGGCTCCAAAACCGGTGGAGCTATTTTAATGAAATTTTCAGACAACCTACATATTCTCCTCGCCGGTGATCCAGTAAAGTTAGGTAGCGAGCGAATATGTTTAATAGACATACATATATGTATATTCCCTATAGACTCCACAACGGGTGTTGGAAATCTCCATTATCCCACCCTGTTAAATTTGGTAGTGCTTGGTTCGACAGATTTATTTTTTACATTCTTTTACGTGTCATTGCAACGCATGTCGGATACAGCTAGTTCGTTATAGAAGGTGAACGAAATATAATTATTTCTAATTTTAATGTAACTGTATAAAGGTAAATATATTCATACAATTATACACATTTGAATATATCTTTATTGTTTTAAAATATAATTTAATTATTAAATGGAATTTGTGCAGTAATGTTTTTTACAATGACGTAAATTAAGATCTATATGTATATAAGTGTGAAGCAGACTGTACGTATGTACTTCCTGCGCAAACAGATTGGAAAACACAAAAGATCCAAGTTTCACATTACAATGTATTGTACTGCGCAAACAATGTTCTTATCTATTGTCAGTTTAGCGACTCTATATAAAAAAAATGTCTAGCTAAGTACTATGTTGTGCTATTTCAAAACTTTAATGATAAAGCCAAGGTAATTAAATTATGAGAACAGGCGTATATCATCGAGGATACGGAAAACAAACCAATTATAATTCTAATTAAATTATTTATGTTCAGTCCTTACAATAAGGACTGTAATAGCGTAACAAACATTTTCAGTATCCTTAACGATATCTGTCTTGGTTACTTTGTTGAGTGCCCTGTTGGCCTCGGGTTTTCAACCGCAGATAATGAGCCACTGGGTTCAAATGCCGAGTCAGACAAAAGTGATAGTGGAATTGTACAGTTTCGAGAAAATCTCTATAGGTATCAACCTATAGGTATTGTATATTCAATACCTATAGGTTGATACCTATAGAGATTGTATCTATATATATATGTAGATTCTACAATTACCAACAAATTGGTGATAATTGAACCTAGTGCGTCGGAAACAATTGGCCGTTGGTGCTTGCTTGCGAACTATGTTATGTCCCGCAGATTTGAACAAAAGAACAGTAAGAACACCATCGAACTGAATCGTACCATAGACACAATCACTCCATCTTTTTGTCACAGTGATATATTTTCGTATATTACCTACTGATTTTAGTAATTTTAAATTTTCTTTAGTATATGCAAAAGGATTCGGCATGGAGATCAAAATTTACTTACACGTACTTTAGGTAGAGACATTCACTCCTCTCACACTCATCCCCATATCTATGTAAGAATAAAGGTGTAATTTATATTGAATATTTAATCGAATCTTCACTAAATAATATAGGGAACTCCTTCTTAATTTATAAGACAAAAAGAATCTCGCCGATAAAAAGAATCTCGTTTTTATGTTGATCAACTCATTTTATACATCTATATAGGAGCTATAACCTTTATACACAGACATATACTTCAACTTTGTAATATGAGATTGAAATGTTGCACCTACGGTATAAAAGTAATAAAAATAAACCAAAATGAGCTTTATTCGTTTTTAATTCTGTGTATTGGCATATTGGCGTATATGCCTATGCCAATTTCATGATTACTGGTAAACGCTCAACAGACTGCGCTGCCAAGTCGGACACTGCAAGAAATATCTTCTCAAGTGGCTAAATTCAGTTCTACTGTGTTACTTACATACATACGTATGGCTAGTGATTGCCCTCGTGTCAGAGTTGTTCAAGCCGCCCAGTAGGCCTCTGACATAGCTTAACGACTGTTGCCTAATGGCTACAACCAGGATCGACAGCCTAACGTGCCCTCCGAAGCACGGAAACGCTCAGAAAATAAACCACTTTGGCGGTCATCCATCTATGCACTAACCGCCAGCCTAGTTGCTTGACTTCGCCGATCACTTACGGACTGGTGAGAGCATCTGAATATGATCGCCTCAGTGACAATTTGTTGTCCCGTCACAGTCTATGTCGCATGTGTTGGAGTGCCCTTCAGGCCCCGGCTACTGCACGGTGAAAGACCGCCGCTGGACAAAAGCCTCCCTAAATAATGGTGGGACACGCCATAATCGCTACGCTTGGCAGACGGGGGTTGGCGATCGCAGTTTGATGGTCATAGTTCACACGAAAAACGCTGCTGTCCGTTCTCTGGTAGGTTTTCCCTCTAGACAATTTCTACCCCTCCCACGGAATGTGATGGGGTGATGATATTTTACGCCGTCGAGTCGCCACACATCGATCTCATGGAAGGTTATTCAAATGTATAAAGTAGCAACGTATGGGCTTTAAATTGTAGTCTGAACTTCGACACGTAAAGGAAGGATGCCAATAAACATCATTTGTGACCAATAAATTTCAATTTCAACATCAAGTACTACTCAAAACGTAATTCATGTATGCGAAATTAAATCGGTTCACTGAGCGGTGAGGTACATCATTTAAAGTATTGGGTTTTCCAAACATCAAAATAAGGCATGATACTTCGGTTGTTTTGACTGGCCGGTTGTTGGTAAATGCTTGCCTTTCACGCCGCAGCTCGTGGGTTCGATTCCCACGCAGGGCAGATATTTGTGTGGATAAACATGTCTTTATTGTCCTGAGTCTGGGTGTAATTATTTGTATAGTGTAATTTAGTTGTAGTATAGTAGTAGTAGTTTTAGTTGTCTTCTATATATATATATATATAAATCAATGCTACTTTTCATGTTGCATGTTATAACTCAACAACGCCTTTACCGATTTGGCTAATTTTCATCTTGAATTATTCGTGGAACTCCAGGGAAGGTTTTTACATAGAGAAAAATTTAAAAAAGTCTTGAAAAAGTATAAAATCAACATCTTTTAGCAATTTAAAATATTTTTTTGATTGAATAAATTAACTTAATAATCATTTTTTTTATTACTATGCCTTATACGTAGCGAAGCACGTACTGGGCCGCTAGTTATCTATATAAACAGTTTTTATGTGAAAAATCATTTACATAAAACCGAACGAAATGAAATTTGCCACAAGAGTAGTGCGGGACCTTCCCCGGTGTTTGAGCCCAAATCGCACTTGGTTTTTATTATAGCTTCCAATTCTAGCTTTTGCTTTGTTTTTCAAATAACAATACCGTATTGCTAAACTCGATTCCGGAATGAGACGATTCAAAACAAAATACAGTTTGAATTACCAATAACTTCCAATTATACATTCTAGATTGGATTGCTTTTACACGTAACAGTTTACAGCTAATAACACATTATTGTAAATACTTGAAACTTTCTGGAATATAATATTTCTCATTTTTAATGTGCGTTTAAAGCATAGTCATTATGAACACTCCTTTCAAACGAATTGGTCTAGTCAGTGACCCGGGGGTCACGGGTTTGATTCCCACCCGGGCCAAATCTTTGCCTGATGACCACGATTATTTGTTCTCTGTCTGGGTGTAATTTATCTATAATATGTATGTATTTAGGAATATATACATAGGTATGTGTAGTAGTTGTCTGGTAGCTAGGCGTTGCCTAGTTATGGATCAGATGGCATCGTGTTAGTTGTCCAAATATATTTATTTATTATGACTATATAATAGGAACTTATTTATCATTAACCGAAAAAGAACCACAGCTTTACAAAAACCTACCCCAAAGATCTCCACAACTGCCAGCCCTTGCAGTCCCCGCATCTAGCAGCATCCCGCGACCTTTGTAAGATGGTCCACCTTGTGGGCGCTGGCTATTCCGGGTCGTGGTCACCGCTCGAGAACCTTCGTGACCCAGTAGCTGTCACGTCGGTTCTACTAGCCCCGCCCACTGCCACTTCAATTTGGCAATTGTTTGGGCTATGTCGGTTACTTTAGTTCTCAGCGGATTTCGACATATCTGATTCTATCATATATCGATACTCCGAGCATGGCCCTCTCCATTGCTCTTTGGGCGACCGTGAGCTTTCTTATGAAGCTCATAGTAGCCAACCACGTTTCTTTTCGTAGATCATCATCACTGGCAACATTCACACTGGATGAAGACTATCGACCTGAGATACTGTGGTATTTGTGATGAAAAGATGTTGCATAGGTAGGTATACTAGGTGATATTTGTTCTATTTTATTCCATACTTCAGAAATACAAACACAATGAGTAATAATCACATTAATAACCTTATCATTACTACCTACCATGAACTTGTGGAAATATGTCAACATGCCAGAATGTCATTGCACTTATGCACTTATGTATGAGATTAGGTGTGGTCGGTGCGTCGCAGTGTTTTTCCGCGAGAATCGGAAATCATGGCGTAACTTTTACTCTCTCATATGAAAATCTCGATATTCAGAGACATTCAGGGTTAGATAATATCTTATACAACTCTTCTTTTGAAAGAATTTGTTGGTAATATTGGTAACATCCACATATGTAGAGGCTATATACATATATATAAATAGCCTCTATATATATGAAGGCTAGACTGGTATGTCTGGGAATAAATCGTTAACAATTTTTTGGCAGTATGTAATAAGGATGACGCAACCCAACAATTTTTTCTGGTTGCTCTTAATTTTTTTTTATTTTATTATATTTCTTTTTAATAAATTTTTATGCTTCTACCACCAACCCCCATTTTTTTATACCGATATTTCTCATTATTGCATTCTCTTTCTACCTTTACTTGCAATTATCCTGTAATTTGTCTGAAGAGACAACTTAACAATAATTAACACTTCATCGGCGCTTCTGGAGAGCTGGCCTTTTTGCCAATGCCAATAAGAATCAGAATTAATCTAAAGGTCCTACAGTGGAACTGTAGAATTGCAATAAAAAAAAGTGAATTTCTTAGCTAACAAAGAAGTCTAACTAAAAAAAAGTATTGAAAGTTTCACATTTAAAATAACTATTCTGTTATTTGCTATCCATGACGTAGTAGCACAGGCAAAATGGTAAGCTAGTCTGCTATAAGCTTTCTGAAAAGAATTATTACATTTTTATTTTCATCGAATGTCTTTTCTCAGAACGACTCAACTAAATGTGCAGTTGTAAGAACCAGTGAAAATGGAACTGACACTTGTCAGTTTAAAAAAGGTTCTCAACTGATATGTATCTTGAAATCATTCTTACAGAGGCCACACTTTGCAAAACTATTGCGGTATTTAAAGTCGACTGGAAAATAATACATTATAATTATTTTTGTAAATTTGGTATCTGGAGCCTTAGATTCAGGACTGTCATGGTTCGGGTTTCGAGGCTATTTTGGTTTCTTAGCTATCATGTCATAGCAACGAAACTTTAATTTTTTTTTTAACTTAGTTTTTATGAAAAGGACAGGGCATTTATATGTTATGTGTTGATTTGGTATTAACGCGAATTAGAACCTACACCCGGTGCGCGTATTATAAACAGTTTTAGTTATCTGAGATGAATTCCCAATTCTTTACATACGAGCTATTTTATATGGAGATGTAAATTTGTTTAGTGGTACTTATTAAAGACAGAATGGTCTTATATTGCATTTTTAATACATTGTAATCTAATGGCATACAGTAAGTTATAAGTACGATATGATTATATGATTTTATGGCTCAGTAGTATAATATTCACGTTTATATTTTATAGTCAGTGGATAGTCGACTTATCTTCGAAAACCTAATAACGTCGCCGACAATATCAAAGAGTTTTCAATAGCCTGAAGTTCAGTTAATTTAGTCACTAGAGACTACTTAGACTAGACTAGATTAAATGTACCTTTAAGCAGGTAAGAAGATTACGGAGAGGTCGACAAATCATATTTCTGTGGCGGTATTACCAACGTAATATAGTATTAAATATCTATCTAAAAGTTGGCCATGATTAAGCTGTACTGTGGCACGGACGTTTATTAGACTTTAACAAAAATTTTATATAGTTATTCCTCGATTATCAAAAACCAGACCGGATGTTTTGTTAACGAAAATTTTCTTATTTAATTCAATAAAATACCTACTGCAATATAACTGAAGCCTCATTGCTCATGAGGTAGTAGGTATAGGTCTTTAGTTCAAATCCCGAGTTGTGCCTAAAAATGTTTCTTAAATGTATTTTTATTTTATTTATATATAAAGACTTTGCCAAAGTGCTCCAAAGCGGTGTTATATGCCCGTGTCTCGGCGAGCTGACGGACCTGCACCTGATCTCTATCAGGTCGTGTCGGATAGCCGTTCCATCGGATTTTGAGGGTGAGGGAGTAGAGTACCGTTACTTTCATGCACGTACTCCGTAGCTAATGGCCAGGAGCACTATTTGCTTGTGTATACATGTGCGATAATTTAAGATTTTTAATAATTTTAAACCATACAAAACACGACGTATGTAATCAAAACCCAAACAGATTTACGTTTTATTACTCCGCTTAAATGTTCGTATTAATTCGAATTACAGAATAAGATGTTTAAGATACAGGACACCTGAAATAGAATGATGTTAATTTACACAGTCCAGTTTAAGTGGTGTAAGACTAACTAAATAATGTTTGAGGAAATAAAGTGAAAAAAATGTCATTCAGTTTACATAAATATCACCATTTGATAGATTTAATTTCTTTTTATATATCTACCTATCTAAATATGCAAAACATTTTTTCCATATTCTACCAATATCTCAAAAAAACTGTAAATAATGTTGAAAAAGAAATATGCGTTTGGTACACATCATCCTATCCAATTCTCTTAACCACACATAAAATCACCATCATTACAGCTGTAGAGGCTGGAGGAGGCTTGTCCAGCAAAGGACAGAATCTTGGGGGGATACGCCATAATCGCCACGCTTAGCAGGCGAGTTGGCAATCGCAGTGAAATGATCATAGTACACAGAATGAAGCTGCTGCCCGTCCTCTGGTAGACATTCCCTCTTCTACGCCCCGCATGGGATAAGATGATTAAGATCATTAATATTCTGATATACAACAAATATTCCATGAATATTTGCTTTATACTGATGTATATCCTTACACCATAAAAACATACGCGTTTTAAATATTAGTTGGTTCAGTTCTGTTTATTTCTGGTAATTTTATTATATAATTGAAACCCGTTGTGTAGTTTAGTTTAGAAATGAAACCATTCCTATACAATTATATAACCAAAATCTAATCTAATTGAACTGCTTTTCTTTTATTACGAACTTATTTATACTAAATACAAGATATACTTACTTATAATTTCAAGAAAAACATTATATTTATAAACATTAAATTGTACTTATACGAGTATATGTTAAAGTTAATAATGTCCGTCGATTATAGTGCACAAGTGAGTGACCAAATACAGGGCACTATCTATTCGATCACTCTCATTATCCAGTGGGTTGGCTATCGACACGACCGGAAAGAAAACAGGACCGACGGCTTTACGTGCTTCGCAGACTTCGGGCTGATACTGAGAAACTTTTAGTGTGTATAGAAAAAATTCTAATCACCCAAACCCAGGACCTCATTACCGCAGATAATTGAAATTGAACAGCTGCCGCTAGACCAACGTACATTAAATAAAAGTTAATAAAAACCTACATTTAACCTACCAAATCATGTGTTACAATTCGATTTTTTGTTTCCGATTTTATGTAGATGCTTATTTAAATGAACTAGAGATCGCTTGTTCGAAGTTCGATCATTTAGGTTATATTGTCAAATACAATAAAAATAATAATAAAATAATATTAATCTGTTCTCAGTTTTGACACTCAGTTTGCGATATCTGCTCAGTTTGCCTATGTATTAAGAAGTACCTAATTATAAAAATATTAGTTTTCTGCACTTCTTCTCCATATGAACTTTAACTGTTCCAAACTTAATAATCCTCCGTCCGCACAATTATCGTAAAAAGAGGTACAAAGATTTTGCTTCCCGTATTAATATATAGATTTGAGGAGCCCCCTATTAATCTTGTAAAATAAATGAAATTGCAAAACAACGCAAGTATTCCAATTTTATATGTTTTAGGTTTATATACGACCTACGCCCCAATGCACGTGCAAATCAATTAATTAGTCTCCCATTACCAAAGGCTTATGCGGTGAGCTGTAACTAATGGCTTATTAGTAATCACATTGCTATTATACATATATTAGAGATACCTATCGATAAAATAATATTTTAATGTTATTTAACTTTTGTGACCCCAGAGGCTATATACATAGGAATAACTAGAATCGAGCTGCTGCACCTGGTAGGTTTCGGGTTCGGTCCTCGCATTGACAAATAACTTACTCAATTTGTGTGTCGTAATTTGTCAACTTGGCATATGTGCCTGCGGACGTTTTTTGCGCGCGGTCACACGGTTACAAATTTTACGTACCTAAGCTCACTGTACGTTTATTGACTCTAGACTGTCAGTTTATCGCTTAGGTTAACTATGCTTAGTGGGTGCTGTCACATTTTCACTCAGTTTTGGTCTCCCTCTAATCGGTCAGACTTAGGACTGCTGGGCCAAGGCCGGCAGTCCTAAGTCTGACCGATTAGAGGAGAACCAAAACCGAATGTTCAATTCAACTCTAGCCGATTCTCTTCCCTATGTCTCCCATCACCTAGTGTTAAAATTAAAAACCTTCTGTAAAACTAAAACAACTTCATGTTGTACCCGGTATTTCAGTTCCGCTTCTGATATGGGCCTCGCTATATAATATCGAAAGTGGAGCCGAAACTGCTAGTAAAAATGTGCGTTAACCTAGCCTTAGCACTCATCCTAGGCCAGGGCAAGAATCAACTAAGCAACCAACCCTCGGTATACTCAGCCTGAAACGTAACCAAGACCTCGGCCTGAGAACGGCCAATAGAGGTTATTGCATATCTATATATATAAAAATCAATGCCACTTTTCGTTGTAATGTTATAACTCAACAACGCCTTTACCGATTTGGCTAATTTTGGCCTTGAATTATTCGTGGAAGTCAGGGAAGGTTTGTACGTAGAGAAAATTTAAAAAAAGTCTCTTTTAGCAATTTAAAATATTTTTTTGTTTGATTAAAGGAACTTAATAATCATTTTTTTATTACTATGCCTTATACGTAGCGAAGCAGGTACCGGGCCGCTAGTATTATATAGATCCCAAGCAGCAAAATTATCCTATAGTGCAGACGTTATAGGACTCCAGCACTTTTAATGTTCTCTTAAGGGTTCTAGTTTTTGCTGCATCGCTTATAATAGCAAGCATGGAGTTAGTTGGGCCTTATAGTATATCTCCTCCTATACATTAGCTTATAATTACTTATAGGCCGAAATTAAAGGTCAAATATAAGCTTGGGTGACCTATAAAACTATCGCGAGGGTGTAAACGCACTCAAGAGCAGATAAACTGGTAAGCTATGCTTATAACTACTAACAAGAAACATTATAGAACCACTATAAGTAAAGTACACCAATAAGAGTGATAAACAGAACTAAACATTCTGGATACTATTTGCATTTATTACTTGGTTTTATAAGGGTTTATAAATTTTCTTTACAGAACAATTATCAGTAAAATGGAGCGGTTATATAGTGGTATAAACCAATATCGTTATAATCTTAACACGCTTATAAAGGTTTAATATAATATACTTAGTATCCAAAACTATATCCGTGGTGACCTGAACAAGAAAACATTGGTTTGTAGTGGTCTTGCAAATTCTGTTATAGTCTCAGTACGGATATTTTGATTTTGTTGAATCGTAGAAATATGACAAGGTTCCGTACAAAATTGTTATTGTGAAAATTTAAGACAAAATGTTTATTTTAATGATTCTGCACGAAAAAACGTTTAATCGATAAAAGCAATTTTAAATGTAGACTTGGAAGATTGTGTTAGTGAGGAACCTGTACAAGAAGATGAATGCGATATTGAAAACTATTCCAATTTTCAACTACATAGCGATCTTAGAAAATGGGCTGTAGAATACAATACGACATGCGGCATTCAATTCTTTATTAGAAATTTTGAATAAATGTATTTGTTAAGTTTGTTTCAAATTCTTCAAGTTCTCTTAGATTTCTTATAACATGTCTACATCTACGTCTTCTTGCTTTCTTGAAACGGTCATTGGATGTACGGGTTTAATTCATTCTGAATCTCTCTTCGACACAGCACTCAGCACATGTTAGTTTGTATTTCATAAAGTGGATTTTGATTTGGTATGATGGTTTTAATGTCTTCTTTGATTGACTTTACTTCATGTTGAAGTTGTAGAATTTGACCATCCTCGACAGGCTGTATTTGGTTATCCGTGTTGTAAAGAACGAAATGTTGAGCATTTAAACTGACATCTGACAGTGTTTTTTCTGCTTCTGTTATGACAAGTTGAGGGTTTTGCGCGACAAAAGAAGATACAGGTAAAATTGCTGATCCGGATTGAATGGTAGCCGAGTTTTGTTGTAAATGAAGTGATCTTGTAGTATTTGAACGAGTTTCTTCTCGAGAGACCGTTGGCATCTCACTAATTTGGTCTTGATCACGATTCTGTGAAACAATAAACCAAGTTAGCAAGGGAAAGCACAAAATAGAATTAGAAAATATTTCAAACAATTTTTAAAGCTCGAAAATCCCTTTTAGTTAAAAAGCTATCGACGTCCAGAAACATTACCATTTTCACACCTGACACCTAAACAAAAATATGAAAATAAGACATCGGTACCTAATAACAACATTAGTAGAGTACAACATTAGAGAGTAGTTAGAGTAACATTACAATATTTGCGGAACTCTAATTCCAAACAATATGGCCAAGCAATAGTTCTGATATTTACCATTTGTAACAAAGTACGCCTATAACGGTTTGTTAATGTATTTGGGAAGACCAAGTTTGTCAAGATGGCGACTTTTCGTTGTATATCTTACTGAAACCAACATTATTTTAAAATTCAACTTAATGAAAACGTGAATTTCGAGGGGCGTTTAAAAATTTTGACAAAAAACTTATTACACTTCACCGAAAATATACCTGCGCCATGCACATTCAAACACGGCTTCACTTATTGTTAACTAACACCCTACTCTTATTCTAGATAATATTTATTATAAAAATATAATAACTTACCTTTATCAATATTAATTAATCTTTACCAATGTGCATAGCAACATTTACAAATTCACATCACTTTGTATGAGCTTGTAAGATATTCACCGTGTACGTTATTGTCGTGTTTGGTTCCATTTAGCGCTCATAGTTAGCTTCGCGAGAGCAAATAGTTCTACGTGGTCTAACTATAAGGTTACTATTGTCGTGATTGGTTCCATTAAGCGCTGATAGTTGGCTTCGCGGGAGAAAATAGTTTTACATAGTCCAACTATATGGCCGTTATTGGTCAAAATGGTATTCACCAAGTCTACTATAGATATTTAATTAGCTAAAATACGCCTATAAATTGGGCCCTTTTCCGTGGTTATAATTGCTTACTATTCCGTTATAGTCTAATGGAATGGTGGTTCCAGGACAATTACTAGACCACATTTTGCTGCTTGGGATGTGTCTAACGTCAGATGGGTATCAAAGAACTAAAAGAATGCATCAATGCAATATTTATGTCCAGCAAAATTGATTGTATTAGTACCACAATGCCAAAATAATCGCTAACCTTAAGGTGTAGTAATAATGAATGATTCCTCAACGAAGAATCATTTTACTTCTCACATTTCCATTGGCTTCGTTGAAAATGCTTAGTAATCTTTAACAAGAAGTTTACATAACTACTAACATAATATTAATAATTATCCATGGTAATTAAGTATATGCTCATGTTGGATCTTCTTATTGCATTTGACCCCGACGTGAATAAAGTATTGTAATAAGTGCATTAGCACGTCACATAAAATCTAGACATAGTATGATAGTGTAGAACACTCGCAGCAGCAAGAGGTACTCTGTAACCGGATCTAGGGAGACCTTCACAATGATAACACACGTATTAAACACCAATCACTTATTTTACTGAAAAAATAATAAAACTAGATTTCACAATGTATTCTTTAGCACTCCATTTTTATAACTCTTGACAAACATCACTCCAACGTAAAATTATACTTTTTATTTAATTCAATTTCTATTCTCATTTTAAAAGCTATGTCCAGCTATTTTAATAAAATGACCAGAGTTAGCTATCTTCTCAAAAGAGGTTTTATTCTATAGGAGGGCAGGTAATATCATTACAATAGCTACTATAAAAAAAGAACCAGCTTAGGCAGACCTCCTACAAGAGGGTAGTTGGAAGCCGCTGGACGCGGGTTGCGCATGACCGGTAATTGTGCAGATCTTTAAGGGCCACCTTTGTCATGCGGGGTTCGTCTTTGATATAATACTCACACTGCAGTACCTACATAAATATGTCACATCTAGATATTAAATTTTTGTTTGTTTTATCACATACAATGAAAATTCCTAAATAAATAACCAGTTACTAAGTTAAGTACTTTTTATAAATTTAGTATTACTATACTATAAATTTAAATCACCGACCAGTTGGCGAACTAGTAGCTTAACTTAAGCAATGAATAGGTACCCGAGGGCACCCTTATAGGCTTCGGGCCACAACTCAGGGAATCGCTGACGTAAAAAGACAGAATTATATAAAACTAGTGTTTTCGCTGGCGCGGACTACAACAGCTAAGGGATCAGAGATCTGTGATTACAGGGCCAACGCGATCCTTGATGGCGAGAACCCTACCGTAGCTACCTTACAGATTTCCCTATCTACAAAGGATGGACGACCCGGAGAAGAAACCCAAAAGGAAATCCCGGGCTTCCATTTATCGCCTTTTGGTTTGTATGTTTTTTCTTTGTTTTATTTTCACCATCATCGTCATATCAGCCGAAAGACGCCCACTGCTGGACAAAGGTATCTCCCAAAGATCTCCACAATTGCCGGTTTAGCGCTATTCGCATCCAGCAATTTCCAGCGACCCGCACAAGATCGTCGGTCCATCTTGTAGGTGGCCTGCCCACGCTGCGTCTTCCGGTTCGTCTTTTATTTTACACTAGCTGTGCCCGCGACTTCGTACGCGTGTTAATTAGTTTATTTCGTTTTTTAGTAAAATAAAAACTTTTTATAAAATAAAAGTAGCCTAAGTTACTCCTTATTACATCAGCTACCATCAAGTAGCCAATAAAAGTCCCGTCAAAATCGGTCCAGCCATTTCAGAGATTAGCCGGAACAAACAGACAGACAAAAATTGTAAAAAATGTTATTTTGGTGTATGTACCCTATGTATATTCATATTTATGTAGTAAAAACCGGCTATTTCAATATTACAAACAGACACTCCAATTTTATTTATTTGTATAGATTAATAAAAATAGTTACGAAATAAAAAAACGTATGCAAGGCCATTTAAAATCAAAGAAGGAAAATGGGGTAAAGCTTTGACAAGATATTATTATTGTTTATAGCTTTATTTCTTCTCTCACATAGAATATTACAAGGCAAATAATTATGAATTATATCCGACATCATTATTTTAAAATAATTATTCTAATATTCCACGATATACTATATGAAATAGGTAGCCTTCGCGGTTCATTAGCCTGAAGGCATGTGCCGTAACTAACCCGACCTGTATTAAATATTTCACTCAGAAAATATAATCTATTTAACTAAGAAAAGGATAATACATAAAATACAAGTTATCAGTTTTAATATTGGCGAACAGATACTTTGATACCAGACTATCGGCTTTTACCCACCTCCATCATATTGATTACGTGTATAAAATCGACGCTTATAAAATAGAGATCAAATTTTAATCACACTAATATTATATAGGCGAAAGTTTGACTGTATGAGTGTGTATGTTTGTTTTGTTACTTCTGCACGTCCAAACGGCTGGAGTGATTTTAATAAAATTTGGTATGGAGTTAGCTGACACCCTGGATTAACACATAGGCTAAAATATATACCTAAAATATATAACGTTTAATGCGGGTAAAACCGCGGGGCACAGCTAGTGTAGAATAAAAGGTTTTATTTCAACGATTTCATCTTCAAAATTATGTATATTCAGCATAAGAAACTTAGAAGTAGCTAATGAAGCTACTTAACATTTTAATGTTTCTACAAAATATAATGAGCTAATTGGCGCCGCGTGGTGTTTGTCGTGGGGTGCATTTGAAGCCTCTATAGAAGAAAATATTAGTAAGCTATACTCTGAAATTCCCTGGATTAACAGTTTTGCATATTTTCAACCCATTGACAATCGAATAGTAAGCTGGTCTTTAGTAATTGCGATATATCTGTTTCAGATAGCAATTAGGGTGACTTGATTCCTTTACATTATAAGGTGAACGCAAGATTATACTATGAAATAATGAACATTCTCTTACAGTACAAACATAATCCCATTATTTATAGAGAAACAAACTTGCTTAGAAATAGTAGATATCTACAAGCTCTCAAAGCTGTCTCAGCGTTATAATAACAGGATGAAATATATTTTGACTACTGAAGAGAAAAGCGTTAACCTTATGTTTTCTAATTGAAATGATAAGGTAAGTATTAAAGTTTCTATTATGTTTAAATTGTGGTAACATTACAAAATTTGAAAATTGGGCGATATTTAAGTAATATTGTTTATTTTTTGCGAGAGGTTGTCGCGTGCTTTACTTAAACTGGCTACTATTTTATGGAGAGTCTTATTGTAAAAAGATATTGTTGAAGGCGAACTGTTTCTTATTTTCTTTATTTACAATAGCTGTTTTTCAAGTATACCTCTTACAATTTAGGCGCTAAGCTCCATTTGATTATACAATATACTAGCTGCACCCCGCGGTTTTACCTGAACTAAATTTTATAAATTATAGCCTTTGTATTAGAATAGAATAGACTAGAATACTCTTTATTGTACACCATAAGAATACATATTTCATAGGATATTAGATAAACAAGTTGTACAAAGGGCGGTCTTATCGCATAAAGCGATCTCTTCCAGACAACCTTAGGATGGATTCCTATCCATCCTAAGGCTATTAGTTATTGTTCAGCTCCTGCTGAAAAATAACTAATAGCAATAGGTGTGCAACAAGACATACACCAAAATTGTGGTATATTCATAAAAAAAAGATATTTAATAAATGTACTGTTAAAAAGAAGGAAATGTAAAAATAAAAACATAATTATATAACTAAATAAGAAAATACTTTATTTAACGTAGGTACCATAAATTATACAGACAAATAGT
Organism: Pseudoips prasinana; assembly: GCA_951640165.1. NCBI lineage: Eukaryota > Metazoa > Arthropoda > Insecta > Lepidoptera > Nolidae > Pseudoips > Pseudoips prasinana. Next base: position 18,833,462 of record OX621234.1, on the reverse strand, counting down.
GTTCTATGACTAGCTTTTTAAAAGCTGATATTGTCTGGGCACGTTTAATTTCGATAGGCAAGGCATTCCATAGTAGAGCTGCCTGTACACTAAACGATTTTCCCATAAAAATGGATTTGTCCTCTGAGATATGTAGTTTTAAATATTATGATGATCTTAAGGATCGCAAATGTGTTTCACAAAGGAACTCGAAGCGTTCTTTAAGATATGTAGGAGTAGCAGGGTTAAAGAGAATGTTATAAAGCAAAGAAAGAATATGAGCAGGCGAAGGCGAATTAGCAACCACTTGAGCTTAGTACGAAAGGAGGATACATGATCATATTTGCGAAGACCAAATATGAATCTTATACAAAAGTTTCGAAGTCGCTCAAGCTTATCGAGTTGCTCTTCACATTAAGATAGCTGACATCAGCGTAGTCGAGGATTGGTAGGAGAAGCGATTGAGCAAGCGCAATTTTAGTGGTAATAGGGAGAAAGTTGCGTAGTGCGCCTAAGTGTGCGTGCTAAGTGAGCCTGCTGACGCAAATATCCTTCGGCTAACCGTCTTCAGTTGTGGGCCCCATGATAATGTACTATCTATTACTATCCCCAAATTCTTAACATTATCTTAAAACGGGATGACAGTACCTTCAAATGTAATTTGGGGAAGTTGGGACATGTCTATCCTAGTCACCATTCGGGAGCTGCCGATGAAAACAGCTTGCGTCTTTGACGGGTTAATCTTCAGACCAAAATTATGACTCCATTCCCCAATGCGAGATAAATTAGAGTTGATTATTCTGATGGCGATGGAGAGTGGTAATATATTTGGAGATCGTCTGCATAAAGATGATAGGAGGAAGAAAGCTACATAATAATATAGCTTATATATATATATTACTACAACGCTTCATCAAAATCAATTTGGTGGTTTTTGCGTGAAAGAGTAACAAACATCCATACCATAGACTATCCATACTCACACACAAAATTTCGCATAATAATATTATATTACTACATATCCTACTATGCTAACTTTGTACTCAAATCTTGGAAACGCGCTCTTAAGGGTTGGATTCTATTTTGCATTCACTAATACAATTCGAACCCAATTATAAGTATTTTGTGGTTCCTAAAATTTACTCAACATTTTGTATATGTGCATAATTAAACATTCAACTGAATATTGATTAATTTAACTTTTCCAAGGCAATCATAACATTTAAAGATGCTTGAAGTAATCATCTGGACGAAATCTTGCTGAGTTTGAACCCAAACTCCACTGTTTATAACGGTAGTTATTAATACTTGGTAAGTAAATAAACTATACTTTAATCTATAATTTTTATTGTATTTTATTTCAATTAGTAGCTCATATAGCGTTCTACGGTAGGTGACTATATTATTTCCTAAATATCTAATGTTATAAATCTAAAAACTTTATTTTATGTTAATTGACAAATTGTTAATTTTATTTAAAGCTACCGCATTGACCTGATCGGAGACCGTGACGTCGATTAACGAGTAAGGTCAGAGTATTATTAGCGTTAATATTTACTATTTTATTGACAAAACACCCTTAACAAATGGGTAAAAGCGCTTTGCGTAATCTCAGGTGGGTCCTTTTGTGAGTATCGTAATAAGTTTTGGCAGATTATTTGGATTTCCTTATGAAAAGTGGGATCTAGTTTGAGAACTTGATGCAAGTTCAAATGCGTTATCGCATTTAGCGAGAAATGAGTATAGATATTCTCGACTACCATTGTTTGATTTAATAAATTTGAACAAAATGTTCTATTTCAAGTCAGGCTTTGCTATAATTGCAGACGCAGTAGTTTTCCTAGTGACGCGGGGAGAGAGGACAGGAGAATTCACTAACTTATCACTGGTACCCTGTTCCAATTCGGGGATATCGAGACTTCCTTTTCTTCAGACTTAAGCACGTTAGTCATAGTTGGACACCTATACAAAATTAATTGTGTGAGTAATCAACATGGAAAGTTTCACAATTATATAATAAAACAATGCCCTCAAATTTAGATATCATTAATTAAATTTATTGCGGAAAGCTAGACAATAACAGCTTTTGCGAGTAAACAATAACCAAGGTCTTACAGTATCAGTAATACGTGGGCGACGGATAGGAAGGCGACGGCCGGGGACATTCCGTAGTGATAAGAACTGAGTGTACTCTCTCGTTGATTAATTGTGTTATTCACTTGTTGATTATGTTTATTTCAGGATACAGGTGTGGCAAGTACTTCTATCGGAATTTCTTGCGGGTAAGGGAGCACGGCACGGTTGCACACTTTCTTCTCATGATGAACTGGACGATCAGTTCGTATATGCGTGACGTAACACAAGCGTGGTACGGATTTAGTGATCAGTAGATACTTTCATTTTATTCGCCAAATAGCACAGGACTCGGGTATGGTTTTTTTGTAGCTTTTGTGGAAAATGGAGTGACTCTGCGGTGTGGTTGCCGGAACTGGCGAATTTCATTTTTTTTCATTAAAGATAACGAAATATTATTTATTTTATTGAACTTTTATAACACCAGTATATTATATATTATTTAGGCAGCCGGTGGGTATAATTATTTTCAAGGGTGTAGGTATAACCGTGAACATAATCCCGTCTGTACGTCTTTGTTTGTAGATAGATACTTATATTCGTAATCACCTGTCGCTGGCTATCTTGTTAAATTGCGTGAGAAGAACATTTTATTGTAAAACGATGCCGCGATTGAACTCAAGTACATGTCTAAGCTACTTGAAGACTCTTCGACTTCTTATACTGACGATATTGTTATAATAATACTCACTTATACAGAATTATTTAATAGAAAACATGGTGGGAGTTTGATAACGAAGGGATTCTGGTAAATATGTGAGGAATAGACCTTTTTTGAAGTGAGATTCATTTGGTCTATGAGCCATGCCTTCCAGGTATTATTATATTGATGTTTTCATTATGAGTGTGAGCAAGACTGCCAGCGCTCGTAGGTGAGAGGTGTAGTGATGCCTTGCGTGTTGCAAGCTTCATATACTTATGCTAACCACTTACCATGGCATGGGCCGTTTTCTTATTTTCTGACTTAGTTGATTCGAAAATAAATATGGAGTACAGGTCGTAAGTTCCTGAAAAGAGGAAAGCCCAAAGAAAGAAACTGCAAAGTATGTGTAATGCTAGGACACGCGAAGAGGAAACTAGTAACAATTATTGTAATATAACGAAAAAGCGAATAGGTTTGTTAAAATTGATAGTTACCAATTACCTCTTTGCTTTTCTTTATATAGGAATCCAAGGAAGGTGGACTAAGATAAAATAAGGGATGGTTAAGGATTTGTATTGGTATGGTTCACCTAGAGTGCAAGGTTAGTCAGAACATTGACACACTGAACACAGACTGATACCACCTCAATACAACATATAATTTTCCAAAATCTCCAAAATTATTGAATGGAGGAAAAGTGATATATAACAAGTAATACAATATTTGTCTTTTGTTACACACGATAGTATTCAATATTAATTTATATTTTCTTTTTCGCTTGTTTGGCTGAACTAACTATTCCTCTAAGTATTTTACAGTAATTACGTTACACGTTGTATAATTGTAGTTGCGTACGATAATGTAAATTTGAATCATATAATTCTCAACGAAAGAACTCAAGTAAATTTAGGTCAATATTTTAAGAGATCTTCTCAAGAAAGGGCAGGTCAGAAGTACCCTAAACCGGCGAGCATGTATGAAGAATATAATGACAGTAATCGATGCAAAAGAAGTATGCAAAGATCGTGACAAATGGAATTCCGTTGTCTCTGCCTACCCCTCTGGCAAACAGGCGTGAGTCTATGTATGTATGTATGTAATATTTTAATACTATTGTCCGGGCTAAAGTTTTCAAATTCACAATTATTTTCTCAAAATATTTCATTTAATGTATTTAAATTTCAAATTACTGAAATGATTATTAAAACATTGCTCCTAAAGGTATATATCCATAATAACTAGTATTTTTCTATTGTCTATTCTAATAAAAAGATAAGAATACTTCGTTGATTCAACGGTAGAGTTTCAACCGCAGGGAATGAAATTCTGGGATCAAATATCGGGTCAGACCAAAAAGTAATATTAGGTATAATCTTTCAAGAAGTACACACTGACAGAAGTCTGGCAGATGTCGTTGCTATACGCCCGCAGTTCGGAGGGCACGTAAAACTCACAGTCCTGCAGACAGACTTCAACTCATTCTTTACTTTTACCATCCTTGTCACTCCACACATCTAACTAAACAGCCGCATCTCATTACCATACAAACTCCTATCATTTGCTACTTTTATGTTCCAACATTCTGACCCATACAAGACGACAGTCCTTATAATTTTTCCCCTTCAGTTTAGGTACGCGTGGGTCACAGATTGTGTCCGTGGTCTACCACCAGTTCATACAGCCTGCGTTGTTTCTATGATTCACCTTGGACTATTTCGCCATCACATTAGTTGAGTTAACCTAAATAATAATAAGCTGAGCATGTTTGTATTAATACACTATCTAGACGACACTAAGTTTGGCTGGAGAAATAGAGATAATGTACCTCTAATAAACTTCATCCATTGATTGAGAATGTTCTACAGATTAGAACATTCTCAAGTTACACTGTCTCAGCTTGAAATGTTTTGTCGTCTGGCATAATAACGTTGTTTTCTATTAAGGCTTTCTTTTCGAAAGAAACATATAAATGTATGTGCCGTTTATGATAAAATTCTGTAATAAACTAATTTAAATTGCTAAAGAATTATTTTAACGTATCTTTTGAATTAAGTAGCGAGTCCTTCTGGTTCATAACTTTCAAAAACATTGAACACGTTAAATAAATATGTGTTATGAGTTCGACGTTTTTAAAACTTATGGAATAAATTAATTTTTAACTTGAAGCTTACTTTATTTTAGAATTCTCCATTCAAAAGTGACGGTATTTCGTGCAAAGAGCAAGAGCATCAGACAATCATCATTCATCACATTTTTAAGCCTATTTCATTTCACCCTACTTCTGAGTTAGTGGTCTTTTTTAATAGGTCCATACAAAGTAATACTTTTTCAGCACCATCGATACACAAAAATTTCTTATTTACTTGGTTTTAGAGTAATTTTTATTTAACAAAACTTAGTAGCATTCATTTCATAAAGCTATAACACAGAATAATTAATTTATAATTTCATAAAAGTCGTAATCTCCGTAGTGTACGAAATTCCATCCCTAATAGGATGAAACAGGGCTTTCATTCTATAGAGGATAATAATAATAATATAATAATAATAATCATTTATTTGCGATAAGTGTTGGTACAATGCAGATCTTAAATATAATAGGGTCCTTAACACTTAGCCATACATGGTCATGCAAATATTATTATACAATAATGTCATTTCCTATTTTTTATAACAATTCCTAGATAGCATATCATTCAAATACAAATTTACAAACAACTTTAGAGGTGCTTACTAAATGTCATGAATACAATAATACATGATGAAACACATAATGATAATGACAACATAACATAACAACAAATTATATGAAATGAAATAAATTAATGTCACAAAGTCAAAAAAAAAAATAAACAATAATTTGCAATAAAATAATAATTATAATAATTAAACATCGGATATTTATGCATTGGGTTTCAAATAATCAGACACAGAATAAAAACATTTTTCTATTAGCCATGATTTAAGCTTTTTGCAAAATATTGTTGTATTGTGTAAGTCTGTTATATCTTTAGGCAACTTATTGTAGATATATCCACACATGCAATAGCAGTTTTTTTTATATAGTGTCGTTCTTGGTATATTAGGTAGGACTATTCTGTCAGGATTTCTAGTATTACGTGGAAATTTATCTTTCGCTCTAACGAAAAGGTCAGGGTGTTGACGAGTAAATTTGGCACACTCAAAAATAATAGGTCTTTACCTATGAAATTGCCGTTTTGTATGAAAAAATTTAAACGAATTTTTTTCATGAATTTTTTTATTTGTATTAATCGAAGTAATCACCCATGCAATCAATGCATCTTTGCCATCGCAGTGGCAGTTTATTGATGCCCTTCTTAAAGAAATCAGCTGGACGGGAGGCAACAAATTCTTCAAAGGCATTTTGTACTGCCTCTCGGGTATTGAATTTTTTTCCCGCCAAGAAGTTATCCAAATTCTGGAAAAAGTAGTAGTCTGTAGGCGCAAGGTCTGGTGAGTAGGGCGGATGACGGAGAGCTTCCAACCCCAGTTCTTGCAACTTGGAGACCGTCTGCTGTGCAGTATGAGGTCGCGCGTTGTCGTGCAGGAGCAGCGGAGACGAGCGATTGACCAATGCTGGTTGGAGATGCGCCAGCTTCTCCATCATTGTGCTCAGTTCTTCACAGTACACATCTGCAGTAATGCTCACCCCGTTTGGTAAGAAGCTGTGATGAATCACACCGGCGCTAGACCACCAAACAGTGACCATCACTTTTCTAGGGGTAAGTTTTCGTTTAGGGCATTGTTTAGGTGCTGAACCAGGATCCAACCAACTTGCTGAGCGCTTGCGGTTATCAAACAGAATCCATTTTTCATCGCAGGTAACAATGCGGTTCAAAATTCCTTCATTTGTGTGTCTGTTGAGCAGTGCAAGGCACGTCTCGACGCGTACTTCGCGCTGGCGATCATTGAGTTCGTGGGGCACCCATTTGTCAAGCTTTTTTACCTTGCCAATTTGACGCAAATGGACCAATATTGTTTTGACGCTAACGTCGAAAGCTGCTGCTAATTCAGCCGTAGATTGTGTATCATCAGCTTCCACAACCGCCTTTAATTCGTCATTGTCGACCAAAGTCTTCGGACGACCGCGAGGTTCATTTTTCAGGTCGAAATTTCCAGAACGGAAGCGAGTAAACCAATAACAGGTGGTGCGTTGGTTTGTAGTGTTAGCTCCGTAAACGTCGTTGATGTTGCGTGCCGCTTGTGCCGCGTTGCTGCCACGACGGTACTCATATTCCATAATTACTAGAATTTTTAACGTATCCATGATGACGAAAAAGATTGAAATGCGATGAAAATGTAACACTAATCAATAAAGAAATGACTACTTTTGGAAAAAAGAATCCATGTTTTTAAAATAAAATTAATTTGAAATTAGAATTCTTAGCCAAACAAAAATTATTTTGATTTGAAATGGCCAGTACTGCAGAACGGCAATTTCATAGGTAAAGACCTAATATACATACTAGGTAGGGTCAATAATTTTAAGTTACGAAATAATGGTTTGCACGACTCCCATGGTGGAATGTCACAAATTGCTCTTATACATTTCTTTTGAGCTAAAAATGCTTTATGTACTTCTGTTGAATTGCCCCACAATATAAGTCCGTATTGTAAGGTAGATGCAATATATCCGTAATAAGCAGACAAGACCGTGCTCTGTGATGATATTTTTCTCAATGTATATAATACGTAAATAAATTTGTTTAGCTTAGAGCAAACCCGGTCAACTTGCAACTTCCAAGAAAAATTGCTATCTAGTAGTATGCCTAGAAAGGTTGTGTCCTCAGCCTCCGATACATTTTGTCCATTGTAAGAAATGTTTAGTTTATTTTTTTGATAGCCGTATGTGCAAAATTGAATTATATTGGTTTTTGTAACGTTCACATTTAAATTATTTAGAGTCATCCATTTAATTATCGAAAGAATCGTATTATTTATGTCAATCAAATAATTATTTATGTCAATAGTTCTAGGAGATGTCATAATGATAGAAACGTCATCGGCGAATAGTGTGCATTGGTTTTTTGTTACTTCGGGAAGGTCATTAATATAAAGTAGAAATAGGAGAGGTCCCAATATACTGCCTTGCGGTACTCCCGAGCTATTTAATTTTAACGTTGATCGTATACCTTCTAACTCTTGGTTTTCACTAAGATGTAATATCTCTACACACTGTTTTCGGTCTAAAAGATATGATTCTAGCCATTTTAAGATTTGTCCACGAAACCCATAGCGTTCTAGTTTATTTAACAAAAGGTTGTGTGAGACAAAATCAAATGCCTTTGACATGTCAAAAAAGATGACAGATACTCTATTTTTACTATCTAATTCATCTATAACCTTTTTCACCAAATTAAAGCATGCTAGAGTAGTGGATTTATTTTTTTGAAAACCATACTGTTCGGTCTTAAGTATTTTATGTTGATCAATAAATTCCATCATGCGTTTCAGCATAGCTTTTTCAAAAATCTTGGAAAATACTGGTATTAGACTTATTGGTCTATAATTACTTATTTCAGCCCTGTTACCTTTTTTGTGGAGAGGTTTTACAATTGTTAGTTTCAATTTGTCTGGGAAGCAGCCCTCTTCAAATGATCTGTTTATGAGATATGTTAAAATGGGAGTGATTTCTATTGCGCATGCTTTAACAATCTTTGTTGCAATATTATCAAATCCGACCGCTCCTGTATTTTTAAGGGACAGTAAAATTTTATGAACGTCATCATAGTCATATTCTTGGCAAAACATACTATTGCAGATCCGTGATGTACATGTGTTTCCTAATGTATTGTCTTGTTGGCCTAATTTTGTCCAATAGTCATTAAAAGCCTCTGCAATTTGTATAGGATTATTTAGACAGCTATTATCCGTATTAATAGTCCTTATTAGTTGTATACTTTTTGAGCACTCAGTTTCTTCCTTGATAAGGTTCCAAGCAGCTCTGCATTTATTTTTGGAATTTGTTATTATGTTTTCATTGCGTTTTTTTATTGACTTAATTATGCAACTTTTGAGTAGTTTACTGTATTGTTTATATCTATTTTTATTGAATTCTGATTTATTTTTATAATATTTGTAACGCAGAAAACGTTTATTTTTACTGCTGATTCGGATTCCTTTAGTTATCCATCTAACCTGTTTTTTTTTTATTAGACACATTTATTTTAACGATTGGGAAACATAGATTGTAGAATAGTAACAATAAGTCTAAAAAAGCGTTAAAAGCAGAATTTGTGCTTGTTTGGTTGTATACCTCTGAGAATGATAGGCATGACATACATTCTTTAAATTTGGCGATATTTTCCGCACTATAATCCCTCCTTGAGAGAGAATACTGTGCGAAATCATTATTGCTCTTTAAAGGAATTGTCAATAATTGGGCTGTATTGTGGTCTGATATATCCCAGTGTAAGAGGCATCCCTTTGCTGATCTAATATTACTAATAATGTGGTCTATACACGAATTCTGTCGAGTTGGTTCTACAATGTGAAGGATAAGATTAAAATTTGCAATTAAGTTTCGCAATTCTTGTGATTTGTAATCATCTTTCAATGTGTTTATATTTAGATCCCCAAGTAAAATTATTTTTTTCCGCTTATATTTTTTTGTTAGCTCTTTAAAAAATAATGAAATATCTGACGTTGGTGTTCGGTATAGTCCTATAATTAATATATTATGAGTAAGTAAGTTCAGCCCACAACATTCAAAATGTTTATCATGGCCATGTTCTCGAACAAAATCAAGCTCTTTGAAATTAATGCCATGCTTAACCAGAATGCCTATTCCTCCCCGTTTTTGATTTTTCCTGCAATATGAAACAGCTAAATTATAGTTTGTCAACTTAATAAGACATTCATTTCCTTTTTCAATAAATGTTTCTGTCAAGCAGATAACGTCCGGTTCATTACTATTTTGAAGATAATACCTACTCAACTCAATTTCAATACTGTAACGTTTATTTAAATAACCTGCTACATTCTGGTGTAACACTCTAATGGAATTGTCCTTGTTAGTATTAATCCCTGTTGAATATGTGTTTCCATGTTTAAGCTCGAAATAACTGATGTGAATTTAGCTCAGATATTTTATGAGATAGTTTAATCTCGTAGTCATGTCTTATTTCATTAATGAGGTCCAAAATGTCAATAAAAATAGTGTGCATGCCACGGTTATTTATAGAGCCGGTTCGCCAATTAAACATGGTGTTGTCAATTTTTAAGTTAAGGTTACTATCTAAGAGGTAAGCATGCTCATGGGTTAGAACATCTAGGTACAAAAGATTATTAAAAGTTTCTACACGCCAGTTATACAAATTTAGATTATTTTTACATTTGTACGTCGGTAAACATACAATAAAGTTGGTGTTTTTAAGGTTTTGCAGAGTTTCTCTAATACTAAAAACTATATTAATATAATTACGAGTCTGTATGAAATCTTCTTCTCCTAAGAGTAGTACACAATAGTCCTGTTTGCCATAGTCGGAGATTTTGGAAGGCAGACCTGATAACAGTTGTTCAATGTTTCCATTTGTGGTTATATAATGACAATAGTTGTATTGGTTTCCTATTATACTTTCTGTTATCGGAGTAATTTTATTGATGTTATTTGAGCTAATAATGCACACTTTATTCTTTTTCGTATTGAATTTTTCTGTGTGTAGTGGTGATCTCTTTTCGGTATAGTGCAATGTCCGTTTTGACTCAGCTAATTTTTCTAAAATTTCAGGTTTAGGTTGACCATTTTTCTTAGATGTGGAACTTTGGGTAGGCTTCAATATTTTTTTCAGTTCTGAGCCTCTTTTTTGAGACTGTAAATTATTTTTTTGGCTTTGTTGTGAACAATATTTGGGTTTTTGAAGTATTTTATTTGAAGTCTCTTTTTTTTTTTTTAGTTTGTCGACACTATCACATAGATTTAATATTTTGCGAGCGCAGCGTAAGCGTGCTATCCGCGCGCGCACCTCTTGCGTTATCCGCACCTCTTGCGTTATGGATACAATTTCTAAAAACGATAGAATAGGTGTTAGTTTTGACTTTGTTGTATATTTAATGTTACTTTGGCAAAACTAAGCGATTTGTATACAATTTTAAGAGCGGAACACTATATTTTTGTCTAAGATGTTACAAGGGTTTAAAATAGTTACTGATAAAACGGCCTAGACGATAAATCAGACAATCAAGACATATTTTATTATTTAAATGCATTAAATTCGTTATTTTACTTAATATATTACTTTGTATCATTCACTTTCTAATCTATCTACTATATAAAAATAAGTCGGGTTTTCCTTCCTGACGCTATGACTCCAGAACGCACGAACCGATTTCCACGGTTTTGCATTCGTTGGAAAGGTCTCGGGCTCCGTGAGGTTTATAGCAAAGAAAATTTGTAAAATTTAACGCGGGTAACACCGTGGGACACAGCTAGTTTCTATTATAATACAGTGAACATTATAAGGGACTTTTTATGTAAAGGTTATAAATAGTTGGAAATTATATATGCAACATAATGTCGCCAATTGACGTAGTGTGACATACAAATTGTAAGATTATGCAAAATGTACGGTACCAGTAGTCTCACCGTTGTTATAGCTATGATTATAAAAACCTACATAATAATATGTTTAGTTACGGTTAAAGTGGTAAATAGCATTTGTCGTATATACCTACGTTTCATATCTCCGTGTGAATGACAATGCTTGGCCAGTTTATTTCCAAGAGGTGTATAAAAAACAAGACAAAATTTAATATATTTTTAAAGCATTTTATCCCGTTTGTCAATTTTTACAGAGAAATACCATACAGTGCGTTAGATGGGAACTAGTTATGGTAACTTGACCGCTTGCAACACCACAAGGTAAGACATACCTACACTGTTTAGCCTACACCCTCCTTACCCCCAACCTTATCAGTTTTGGTAACCTTAGTTGCTCTTTGAGCGAAACAATATGTCATGGAACGATATTCCTTTTATATTATAAACGTCTAACAAGCACTGACAAGAGTATGAGAAGCAGTTACTATTGACATTACTGATTTGTACTGCAACATATAGTTTAGAAACGTACATAGGTCTGAATTATTATATATATCATTGTGACGCACGATCACAGTAGGTATAGTAGCAGTGAATTATTGTTTAGTAATTCATTACTTCTAGACCTAATAGAGATATTGAAAAAGAATAAATGAATTATGAATAAAAGAAGATTGAAAAGAAGTACACCTGGCCTGTGCAAATGTTACAACCGGAAGGAGAATGGTACAACCTCGTAGAACATTCTCTAACCCAATCGGAGATGTTCTCAAGAAAGACAATAGGTAAATGACAAGAAGAATATAATGACAATCAACGACGCAAAATAGGTGTGCACAAGGATCGTGACAAATCATGATAAATGTAACGCTTGGAGTCGGAAGCGGGTGTTATGATAAAACACTAATTGAATAGAAACTAATTACGTTTCTGAAGTAAAACTTATTCACGCATGAATAAGTTTTACTTAAAACTTATTAATTCATCCGTGAATAAGTTTTACTTCAAAAACCTAATTCGTTTCTGGGGACGACTTGGGGACTAAGATGGTGAATGTATGACTACAGCGTTACGAAAAGTATGATTGAGTGAAGCGAACGGAAATTGAGTAGGAGTTATAAATTAGTACAGATAGATAGAGAGAGAGTTTACGTTTCGTATATTACTGAAGGGGCAAGAGACACAGAGGTGCGAGTGGACATTTTCTTTCACTCTTTCTCTCATAGTTACGTTTACAGTTTTACTTCAGCCGGTTGGTTTAAAGAAGACTTGCTTTTTTGATAACACCCACACCACAATTTCTAAACATATAATTAAAGGACTCACAGCACACCCGGACTCACTGCCATTTATGGGTCACCTAAAATAATCTAACTGATTACCGCGCCACACGCGCCACACACAAGTGCCGTCAATGCTGAACTTTCTTTGGTTACCTACGTCAAATTTTAATAATCCCTAATCGTAACTCTAGGGCAATTTATCCTACTAATATTTACTATTATTATTTACTATATATTACCGCTAGATTAACTATATTACTACAAAGTTTCAGCAAAATTTGTTCGGTAGTTTTTGCGTGAAAGAGTAACAAATGCATACATCCATACTCATTAACTTTCGCACATGACTTGGATGGCCTCTGACTCGCATAGAAGGTTAGAGTGTCATCAGCAGTTACAATAATACTTAATTTAGAACTTAAAATTTCATCTACTCGGTTATTTATAGTGCAAACATAGGACAAAGAATGAATTGTTTTTATAAATTAATATATACTGAATTTTGTTACTTCGTTTAATACTATAGTAGTATGGATAATAAAGTGGCTAATTACGTACATAAACTCGAGAGGAGCAGCCCCTCTTTAGTTTAAGCTGCGATATTTAATATTAAACAAAATGGTGATCTGATCTCATGGCCGCGACTTTGCGGAAACACGTTTGGAAAGCGCTTCATAAAGTCTAGCTATCTTTGTTAAACGTTATGTAAGTTAACTGCCTGTATTTATAGACAGTTCACATTATTGAGTTCACTGTTATTATGTACAAGATACTAAGAATGAATAATATGAATATTAATCATATTATAAATATTATTTATCCGTGACGGAACCACTTATCAGACGCATTATTTAGCAACATAACTTTATTAGTGTTTAATTTAAATTCAATACAAAGGTGTATGTTTATTTAACTGTGCCCTTATATTCATCTCTTCAGCGATCTAAAGTACGGTCAATTTTGTGTCGATCATGAGCAAAGGATAAAATAATGATTATATTCCAATATTGAAGCAAAGCCGCAGTGTGCAAAGAGTGGATATTTTTAATTGTTCAATGGTGGAATTCGAGAAGATGACTCTCGATCTACTTATATAGTAATCACATCATCGTATAAGGCGTAAACTGTTAAGATGGTGTTAAGTTGTTTAAATAAATAAAAATTACAAAATTTTAATTCCAAACAATAAGCTAGGTGATTGATAACAAATTAACAACTCGATTGAGATCCGATAGAGAATTTGTAGAGTCAAGTTTTCTAAAATAATTGCAATAACAAACTTCGAGCGACGATTCTATGACTTATACCGCAAAGATCATTCGAGAAGTATTCGAAACGTATGTACATACTTGGCGCCACAGTGTTGCACCGCGTCAATGGATATACTTGACTCTAGATAGCGTCTTTATTACTTAGGCAGGAAGGACGGTTTTCGCAGAGCAGGTGTGGATATTGACGCGGACTTGACCCCGCCTACTGCATCAGGAAGTATTTGTTGTGAAGGAAACTAAGGTCCGGCTATCTGCGGATCAAGGGGCATCTCAGGCTCGCGGAAGAAGTCCCTGCAAAACGGACCGAATCACTTTCTCAAACCTTTCGTATTGCCACCCACCTCATTGCCTTTAGCGTAGTTTAGCCAACTGTTATATATTGTGGATAGCCGAGCAAAAGTAGTGTGTTCTGTGTAAGTTTGGTCTATTGTTTTCGTCTCGATAGGATCCGTTAAACAAAAATGTTCAGTATCCATAGTACAAGCTTTGCTTAGTTTGGGCTAGATAGTGTCTCGAATATTAAAACAAAATCTTTTTTTTTATGCAAAAGTTAGTTGGCGAGCAGGTAGTTTCGAATATTGTATTCAACATCTTTTATATATAGATAGTAGAGTTGGAGCGGAGGACCAGTTCATCTAATGTAACAATAATGTCCTCCATGGGTTAAATTACTGGTCGAATTTAGGCGCAGATATAATTTAACAGGAAAATCTCATAATCAGTTTTTGGCCACATCCGGAATTTGAATCCAAGACGTCATCACACACCAAAGGCTTCTGTCGTTGAACACGCCACGGCTAACCCTGCTTGGTAGTCATGTATCTCAGACTAATCTCAGTAGCTTCCACGTCATGTATGTATGTATCGCACGATACGGTTAAAACAATACCTACAATTCTAGTGAAATGATATATTTTACGGAATAAATTAATTTGGAATTAGAATTACATAACTTTAAAAAAATATCATATTTTATTATTTTATTTCTGCGTAGATAGCGATTATAATTCATAAGTCTGTATAGTATTCAACCAATCCCAATCAATGCCTCCTATCCAATGCACTTATAATCTGATCGAATTCGAACCCCGTACAACAGGATCATAACTGTAACCTATATGTACTTTTTCTCAGCTTAGGACTACTTTGTGTTCAAGAATTCCATGTTAACAAAGTCTTCCGCTATACAAGAATTCCACTAATACGGTAACGTGCGCCTATCCCCTTATGGTCCTACCGCCGCGCCGTCTTGCCAGAAACATCTTAAATGATATGAACTCTCACGGTACAAGACTACGTCTTACCTAAATTATATCAAGGGTAACAGAAACTCCTGTGAGACGCTACATAAGGACATATCGTACTCGCTAGGTGCAAGTACGAACACTATCACCATGCCGTAGTTTAGTTTGCATTCAGATCAATAAATTGACCTCTCCGATTCTAAATAGGCTAAGTGGCTACGCGCCTAGTAACTAGACGATGTAACGTGACACTGCTGACCGCTTCAACTTGGTTCCTAGTGAGTGAACATGCCTTCTGATTAAAAGCTTGCTGGTTCTTTCCACGCACATGACAAATATTTGCGTTCAAGAACATGTCTATTTGTCTTTGTCTGCGTATTTTCAGTTCATTGTAAGTATTACTGTATGACTGGCTGTTTGGCGTGGTTGGTTGATTGCTTCTTCTGTTGCTTGCCTTTCATGGATGGGTTACACAGATATTTGTATGCATGAACATATATTTGTATGTTTGTCCTGAGTCTGGGTGTTATTATCTATATAAGTATGTATTTACAAAAGAAAGGTATTAGTAGTAAGGTATTAGTACACGCTCTGCTTAGTTTGGGATCAGATGGACATGTGAATAATGTCCCAGGATATTATTACTATATTTATAAAAGAAGTAAGTAAGTATATCTTTCCGTCGCTGTCTGGCATCCAATTATTATTACTTTAGTTAAAAATAGTCTCTAAAGCCGATCCTCTGCTGCCGTCAGTACGCGTAACTTGATTCGAATATCAAAGGAGCTGTCGTCTGGTTCAGTATACTGTATAGTTTGTAGTTTTATATTGCAAGACGGCTTATTCCCTAGCTTGTTTGGAATTATTCCGGTCTATCTTTAAAAGAGGAGGAGGTTATCAATTCATTGTTTACAAATTTAGGATTTAAATCTACAAGCTGGACTCGGATGTGAATATTTTAAGTAAGAACTTCTTTAGGCGCGTTAAGCACTTTTTGGGTGAACAAAAATCATGAATCTCACGTCATCGTCACCGAAGCCCAGTAAAAGAGACCGTTTTTTTGTCAACCATGCACTAAATTCCTGAAGTAATTTTGTTTTTAATAAGGTTTTAGATCTCTTACTGAGCATAACATAACCACAAAACATGATAGATCTAGCTCAAAAATAGACATTTTATTCATAACACTAATAGTCCCAACAACTTTTGTCCTAAAGTGCATAGTTTCCGAGATATCGACCAAAAACTTTTTAACTTAAAACTTCGCGCGTTAAGCACTTTTTGGGTGAACAAACCGTGAAACTCGCGTCATCGTCACCGCACGCTTCCAATGAGCTATATGTAATATATATGCACATAGATATACCTCCACGCGTTGTTAGTAGGTACCTTATGTATATATCTCAATGTCAAATGTCACCTATTATATTATAGACTAGCTGTGCTCCGCGGTTTTATCCGCGGAAAATATTATGATTTTAGCCTATGTATCATTTGGATATATGTATAAGCTATATTACTACAAAGTTTCATCAAAATCGTTCGGTAGTTATAGCTTGAAAGAACTGTTGTTGACATCCATACTCACATACTTTCGCATGTATAATATGAGTAGGTACCATTATTTATATAAGAAGTGTAAAAATAATATTCACATCTATGAGCAATCCCCGAAGACTGCCCCGTATTTAATCACAGTAATTATATAACTGTTTAATACATGGTACTTAAAATACATGGTATAAGATAAGATACGTTAGTTTATTTCGCAAATATAGTACATGTTGTTAAATACAATGATGTTAGTTCAGTCACATTTTAACCTTTGTTATGCGAAAGGTCCAAGACCAGAATAGCAACAGAGACAGACATAATAATTATAAGCATATAATAAATCAGCATATTAATAATAATGATAGGCGATAATAACGATTTACATTTCACAGTAATCAAACAAATGCGTTTTCAGCAATGAAACTGAAATATTAATATGTAATACGCTCCTTTCACTACAAAGGAACTTCGTGTTTTTTTATAAATAGTTGGTTGCACGCTGCTAGTCCTCAGTACTTGTTATACACACCATAACGGTACGCCGATGTTACATGTACCTATCTTACTCCAATTATGTAATTTAAGCTAGGGACTCGAAGCATGATTAGATTAGAAATAATGCAGACTAACTGCTTTGTCACCCAATTCATCAAGTTGAAATCTATCTTAAATCAATATTTGTACGCCATTTAAGTGACAAACATAACCGAAACAATGTTTACTTTACATACGTCTTGCATGCAAATCACGTTCATGTCTGAACAAATAAAATTTATACTTACTAACGCATCTTAAAAAGAGACCATCATAAGTATATGAAATTAAAGGATAATATTTTAAAATCGTGCAATATTATTAATATTGCACGAATTTTTCTATGACTAGGCTTCTAATAATAATACATTCTCATCGATGTACTCGGACGGTTGAATCGAAAGTGCGAAGTCACATCAGTCTATCATTAGTCTGAGGTCCTGAAATGTGTGGTTTAGGTTGATTTTTTCATCTTGACGTTAGGTATGTGAGGGCCAAGCTGTCTATCTAATGACTACATACCATAGAGAAATACTTAGACTGGGATACAGAGGTCCAACTCTCGCAATTATAATGCCAACATGTTGTCAATGCGCCATCTGTTAGTCTTTTTCAGAAACTTTTTGTAAATACATACGTATAGCTCTATATGTATATTGTATAGGATCATATCAGATATGCATTTAATCTTATGGTAATAATATAATAAAATGCACAGGATTATTTCTTATTTTTATTATATTTATAGTAATGTTTCATATATGTATGCTACAATACATTATCATACATCCAAATATACAGCGTCTGTTGGATACTATAGTTAACCTCAAATGTACAACTATAGCGTTTATCACAACACTTAAATAATAAACAACGGTACGAGATGGCATGTTCCAGAAATAGATCTATGCTATACAGTAACTTTCCGCCCCCTGCTACATACAAAGTAAGCGGCAATGTAATGAGCGCGATCAATTGACAAATCAATTTTCTTACATTGATCTTTGCCACCCCAGCAAACATACACACTGTTCTATTTGATAGTGAATCATAAAATCTTGATTTCAATTATGTAATAATAATAAACGAGTTGTTTTAAGATAAAGAAGGACACCAGTAAGTTGACAGACGAGTTGGCGATCGCACTATGAAACTACTGCCCGTTCTCTGGGAGATATACCCTCGGGTCGGCTTTTACGACCCCCACGGGACGAAATGGGGTGGTGATATTCTATAACGTAATTTTTATATCACATAATCAGTGAACGCAAAAAAACATTTATTTGTTTATTTGCGTTCACTGGATATAATGTTACTTTAACTGATGGCAGTTTATTTGTTTATTTTAGAACTTATTGATCCATAGATTAATTTTCGTTATCAACATCGAGTGTATCATTGGATTATCTATTTTTAGTTTTTGGTTGTAACGTCAACTATAGTATTAAGTACTCACTTTTATGACAATTTTATGTGGCGACCTTTTACGGTCCAAAAGAATAAAAATAATTCATGCATAAGACTAGGTTTAAATAGGTTTGTTGTTATGACCCCCTTTAATTTTATCATCATCATCATTACTAACGAAAGAATTCGGCTGCTGGACGTAGGTCGTGCGCCACCTACATCCAGGGGCTTCCAGTGATCCTCACAAGATCATCGGACTCATTCCATCTTGCCCTGCGCTGCGTCCTTTGATTCGTGGTCGCTAACCTTTCCCCCCCAAAAGCCATTGGTTTTAGGGTTCTATGCTCTACCAAAAAAAAATTCAGGCTTAGTTAGAGGGTTTAATTTAATTCTGTTTTATTCAAGTAATGATCTTAAGGTAAATAATTATAGTCTTTTACCGAACGTGTGCCAAGATAGTTATTTTTTAATTTTCTTTGTTTTGTTTTCAACGCATCACAGGCTCATCCTGTGTGTAAGTGTAAAGTTTGAAAAAATAAATCTACTACTTATTAGAGTTCAATGAAAGCTGTCATAAGAGCATGAGAACTAAACTAAAGAACACAAATGCTTATCATCGTTAGGACTGCAATACCGAATAACTAAAAATGTTTGGTAGGCCATTATAATCCTTATATAGTCCTACATATATAGAACTATAAATGCTTGGCAAACAGTTTTAATTACGCGGTAATGCTGCCTTACTGAGGTTAACCAAGTTAATTACATAATTAACTTGGTTATGTAGTATTGGACAACGCGAGTGTTGTAGTATACTACATAAGCAAGTATTTAGTTCAATATTAAAAGATACGTGTGCGGGATTCGGTTGCTTTTATTTGATAGAAATAAGTTAACAAAGAGGCATACGGCATCTGATGGCAAGTGGTTATCATAGCCTATATCGCTTGCGACACACATACCATCACCCACAAATTGTCGACCTTTCCCCATCCCCGATGAGCTCTTCGCGACCTTACTCACAACAAGAAAATATGTGTCGTATATCTTGTAAGCCTTATGTATGTACTTCTCCAGTCGAACGGCGCATAGAGCGATATAACGCTATGCCCTACCTCTTTGAAGACACACTAGCAGGGAACCATTTATTATGCTAAAGTCATGTACATTATGTTTGTTTAGTGATGTATGCACCGGGTTTGATTGACTTTTATAAACCACAGATAAAATTTTCTTGAGTTTTGCAATAGCTTTAAGACGATTAGCAAACTGCCCCGCATGATACGGCGTAGTGCGTGAGTGCGTGCTCTAACGTTGCTTGTAAGTATCTCCGTTTGTAGAAAACACCCACAGTCCAACACACATGTATCTGCATGAACGCACGTGGATGCATGTTCTGTGTGTTGGACTGTGCGTGCTTTCTATACAAACGGAGATACTTACAAGCACTACGCTGCATCATGCGGGGCAGTTTGCCAATCGGCTTTTAGGCCTGTGCCACCCATTGAATGCAAACGTGAGCTTTTGGACAATATTTTATTAAAGTTTACATTCGTTATTCTGGATGTGTTCGACTACTACGACGTTCATGCTATGTGTGATTGTACACATGGAAATTAGGTTATTATGTATTTAACAAGACCAGTACTAGATTTAGTCGCTACACAGTGGATGTTGTTAAATATTGTTGTTATAACATGATTTGTTGATACGGTTAAAATTAAATAAAACGTGTAATTTTGAACAACAAAAGCTTGTTAACTTTTCAAATTAGAGTGTTGTGGCCTCAATATGAGTTTTGTAGACTTTTCGGTACTCGTTATTTTACTATTATGTACCAATAGAATGTCATTGTACAAAACAGATTTAGTAGGCCCTATATTTCTTTTAATTATTTTGGGCAGTAATATCAATCATAATCATTTTAGTAAGTAAAATACCGTACTTTTGTGATTTAAGAACATTCATTGATTTACCTTTTTAAAACAAATATAAACACGATTATAAATAACGAAGTAGGTTGGTTAAATTTCAAATCTTTAAGTCCACAATGGCCGGTCATGTGCTGATGCATCCAGAGGCTTCCCGCGACGCAAGGTCGTCGGTCCACCTTGTAGAGGGCCTGCCCAGGCCGCATCTTCCGGTTTGTGGTCACCGCTCGTGAACCTTTCTGCCCGGTTCTACATACGTAGTATACTTTAGGTAATGACAAATTATCGTCATCCACCTAGGTAGCTAGAGAAAGCCACAGGCTAGCTAGGGCACGTGATCGTTAATCCCGTGCAAGTGATCTGACCCCCATTTCGAACTCCATCTTTTTACTTCAGCGGCCGCCTGAGCTGTGGCCCGAACCCCATAAGGGTGCCCTCAGGTATTAGTCGCCTAAATTAAGCTACTGGTTGAGAGCCTTTTGCGCTAGCCAACTGTTCGTTGTTTTCAATTCTTTCTTTAACTTTAATATACAATTGCTAAATTTAACAATAATAGCTTAGTATCTTGCTATTTATTATTTATTTAAGGATATTAAAAATATATGTGACGAAACAGACCGCACGGACGGACTAATTCAAAATATTTTGTTGCTTTAATTACTGTTTTTAAACTGTGTTTATGTAATACATTGTGAGCTTGACAAGTACAAGTGTATGTAAATACCCAAGTGCTGAATACATTTCATTATTTCATTTCATTATAGTTTTATAGCAACTGGCCTATTGATCTAGCCAGAGGTCGTGGGTTCGATCCCACTCAGGAGAAATCTTCGTGTGCTGAGCAGGATTATTTGTTCCTTGTTTGGATGTTATTCATCCATGATACGTATATATTTAAAAATAGATAAGTATGTTTATCAGTTGTCTGGTTGCCATATTGTTCTGCGTCGTTTGGGATCAGATGGCAGTGTGCTAGTAGTCCCAAGATATTTATTTATCATCTAATATTCACAAGCGTAAATCTTAACCCAAAACGGGAAATCATAAATTAAATCGTCCGACACAAATCGAACCAGCACCAACACGGGGTAGGCGCTCTGCCGTTAATCTCCAATACGCTAACAAATCAAAACCCAAAACTGGGAAAAGATAATATTATGAATAAAACGCACTGAAATTTACGAATCCTTTACACAGAAATCGATGTCAGCGTGTTTTATTCGTAGTGTTATTTTTTCCCAGTTAACAATTTTTTGTATTGTCTTGTACTAGTATATAGCATAGTACATACAGGCATAGCGGGTTCACTGTTATAATCGATACTATACCCGTGGGACAGACGATGAAAGTTAAAAGGCAAAAAGAAAACCCTCGCATACTGAACAGTTTTCTATGGAATGAATAGCCAAACATCACAGTTGTGTAGGTTGCATAGCCGACGCGACGTTCTAAAGCTAAGCCTCACATTCAACCCATGGACATAGAATATGACCAGCTAGTTTACCGAGATCTCTTTCTGTGATTCAAACTGAGACCAACCAATATAATGTTGTATCTTAAAAATACATATTTTTAATGCAATTGCCCGGTTGGCGTGGTTGGTAGAATAGGTACCTACTTGTTTTCCAAGCCACATGTCATGGGTTTGATTTCCACCCAGGGTAGATATATGTGTGCATAAAAATGTTTATTTCTCCTGGGTCTGGGTGTAATCTATACATATAATAAAATCGTAGGAAAGTCAGAACTGTACATTGAATATATTTTAAAAAGGATACTTGGGGCGTGATCTACAATCGCAATCGAACCTATAAATATAGTTTTTAGATTTTTGTCTGTGTGTCTGTTTGTCTGTATGTATGTCCGGGCTAAACTCAAAAAGTACTGAATGGATTTACTTAAAATTTTGCATGAATATTACTAAGTGGTCGGGTAATATAGGTTACATATTGTCACTATATCACCTACGCGGGTAAAACCGTGGGGCACAGCTAGTTATCTATATAAGTATGATAGACAAAAGAAAAGTAAGGTATGTAGTATATCAGTTATCTGATTTCCGTAGTACAAGCTCAGCTTAGTTTGGGATTAGATGGCCATGTGTGAATAATGTCCCAGGATATGATTGTTATTATGGTGTTATATAAATAGAGGAAGAAAATTAACTAGCAAAGAAAGTGAATAAAAATAAAACTTTTTCTAATTTCTTATTTGTCAATATGAAGGCGGAGTTATAAGGTGATTTGAACTTAGCCTAACAGTAAAACCTTAGAACTAAGAAAGTTAAAAGTGTTAAATAAAGAAAAAATGTTAAATAAAAACTTGTTAGATAAGGATCGCGCTATACTGACATATGACGTCACTTGTAGTGAAGCCAAAGAACTTCTTTAGCGCGAGAGGAACAAGGCAAGCCTACGTTATCTCCGCCAAAAAAATTAAATACTCGTATCTAAATACATGTGATTTCCATGTTATAGAACCCTTTGAAAATATTGGCTGTGTAATTTTTAATAACCGTACTAAAATCATGACATCTTTATCCTTACACAGAATTAAAAAAGCCTATTTTCTTACTTTTTTTAAGCATCGTCTACCTGCTACCTAACCCTGTGAGTATATATAGCTGGTCCTCAGACAAAGTAATTAAAAAGTTGTTGACACATAAAAAATAAAAAATTATATGATCCCGCTAGTAAACATATGGAATAAAATAGAATTAAAATTACGTGCCCACAGGTGTTTTAAACGAATATGTCCTACATCAGTTGTGAAAAATATGGACCATGCAAGAAAAACATGAGTCGCACCATCTTGCTATCGTATCTGCATCTTCTCCGAAATGTGTTTCAACGTAAACATTGTGACCCACCGCATCGTCACCTGATACTACCGACGCAGTGGTCAATTTAAAAGCGCTCTATATCTCGGTCCCTGCTCTCAAGCGGCTAACTATATTATTTAGAAGTGTATCTATACCAATATCATGTATATTTTGTTATTATATGCATAATATTTGATGTGTAATAAATAAGTGATGTTCACAACGTAAACACCAGATTATAAATATTAATTTTAATTTACTGCACAATGTTCCAATTAGTAGTCTAAGTGCGGAAACCAATCGCCCATCTAATAACCTAAATACAAGAATAAACATAAGTTGTGTTCTGATTACCAACGTCAACATAAATTAAATGGAGTAAATGGGTCTGTTATTCCTCTATTTAATAATAAATGCGTCTGTGTCGCAAAATACCAACAAATGCCTCTCCCCAAATTTAAATCAGAGTAAAAAATGTTTAATGAAAAAGGATATTGTACGATTAACGACTATATAAATGACAAAACCTTTTGGTAGCTTGTTTAGTGGTCCTCAAACTGACTTATGTTTTACCAATATGTTACATATATTATATTACATGGGGTTCATTCGGATACTACTCATCATAAAGTATCATCTATATAAATAAAAAGAGAAGTCCTGACTGACTGACTGACTCATCAACGCCCAGCCCAAACCCTTGGCCCTAGAAAGCTGAAATTTTGCACAGATGTTTTCTTTATAATGTAGACAAGGAATAAGGAAGGATTTTTTGAAGTTCAACCCCTAAGGGGGTAAAACGGGGGTGCCAAATTAGTATGAAACTTTGCCGTTTTTGAAGTTAGAGGCATGAAAGTTGGTATTTGGCCTTGCAGTTAAAAATAAAAAATATATGTCTCAGGATTTTCGGAAATTTCACCCCCAAGGGCAAAAAATAGGGGATGTAAGTTTGTACGAGAAAAGTCCCAATTTTTAAGTAAAACGCATGAAAATTAGCATTTGGCTTTTTAGTTAAAAATAAAAATATATATTTCAGTATTTTCGAAAATTCCACCCCGAAGGTCATAAAATAGGGGATGTAAGTTTGTATGAAAAATGCGATATTTTTGAAGTTAAACGCATGAAAATGAGTATTTGGCCTCTCTGTTAAAAATATATAGCATTTATTTCAGGATTTTTGGAAATTACACCCCCAAGGGCGGCAAATAGGGGATATAATTTTATACTGCCTGACTGACATATCAACGCACAGACTTGAATTTTGACAGTAGTTACCTTTTATGACGTAGGCATCCACTGAAGAAGGGTTTTTGAAAATACCACCCCTAAGGGACTAAAATAAGGGATGAAATATTTTATGAAAGTCCTTAATTTTTATGTTAAATGCTTTAGTATATAGACTTGCAGTTAAAAATTAAAATATATATTTCAGGATTTTTGAATATTCCACCCCCAAGGGGATGAAATTGGGGATGTAAGTTTATACGAAAAAAGTGCCTACAAGTTTTAAGTTAAACGCATGAAAATTGGTATTAAGCATTACAGTTAAAAATTAAAAGTATATGTTTCAGGATTTCCGAGAATTCTACCACGTAGGGTGACAAATAAGGATGTTTGTATGAAAAATGTGACATTTTTTAAGGCAAACGCATGAAAATTAGTATTTCGCCTTTCATTTAAACATTCTAAATATATCATCAGGACTTTTGGAAATTCCACCCCTAAAGACGACTAAAATAGGGGATGTAAGTTTGTATGAAAACCTGTTTTTTTTTTGCGTTAAAAGCATGTAAATTGTTATTTCAGTTAAAAATAAAGCAATCAAGGGAATAATTTGTTGTTAAAAAAAGGTGATCCATAACTGATTCAATAGGTCAACACGAAAAATGTACGCCAACTTAAATAATAGAGAAATTCGTTTCTTATTGCATAAAATGTCGTGTTTGTTGTCGTCTAAGTAAAGATGAAGCGTTTTATAAGATTTGTAACTTCTTTTTTTTTGGTATTTTTTATAACATATTAAAAAAACGTCAATTTAATAAAATTTGGATAAAAAAGTAATTAACCCGAAATTCGAGTTAACGTAGTATAAATTGTTCGTGTCGAGATGATCGCACCCAAAAAATATCATCTTAATTTTACTGATCTACAAATTCACAATTTTGTAACTAGATGGCCTTTAAATCGTTTCAGATCGCAGAACTTATTTGGCATATCGGTTAAAATAAATAAATGCTTGAAATAAAAGGTAGTCCAAAACTGAATCAACAGATGATCGCCTAAATCTCATCCACAAAATATGCACACATCTTGATTTTACCGCTTTACGAGTTTATATTTTTGTTAGTAGATGGTGTAATCATCGTTTTAGATCGCGCTATGGTTTCGTTCACAAAATGTGATATTAGACCTATCAATGCCGTGGTCGCAACCTAAGCTAATGGGAGTTACCTTTGTGATGAATGCATCGTTGATTATTATACTACTTTATTTGACTTACTGACTTTACTTAAGGACAATTGATATGTATTCTTTGATATTTTTGGGTTTATAATATCGGGTCTTATTTTTAAATAACAGTAGCAAAGTAGTCTTTAGTTTATTTCTTAACTAGGCTATTTATAGGTAAGGTTTTCTTAAATTTATATTGCTTATTTCTTTTAAAAGTATTTTTTTTATATTAAGCTAGAAGTAAGTAGTTACATTGGTAATCATTCAAAATTATCGCGTACGAAGTCGCAGGCACCAGCTAGTTTATTATATAATTCTACTCATATTTTGTTGTAATAATCTATATATTTATTTTTAAAGTTATTTTCATAATTTAAATAGGTATAATATATATAGGTATAATATAAGTAATATGTATAATAATATGTAATATGGTTTATCTTTTTAAGTAATTTAATATTAAATTACCGCTGACGTGTATGTCATGCGTGTAATATAATAAATATTTATGAAATGTGAAAGTGACTGTCAATGTTTTTACGCCAAAACAGCTAATTTAATCGGAATGAAACTTGGCAAGGAGATATATTAAACCTCACGGAAGTACCTGGGCTGCATTTGCTATTACTGGGCACAGGTTACCATCAACGATATAAAAAGTAGTGCATGCAGACAACGACGCGGGCAGTAAAGTTAGTCATTCATACATAATACTAGCATACCAGTGACAGGTCACGTCGAACGACTCGATATCTATCGCAATGCATCATTGATATCATCAAGCAGCAATATCACGTTGGAAGTAACATTAATATTGTAATATGATTCTTACGGTCTGGATCTTAAGGTGCACCTTTCTTAAGGTGCACCTTTGTTAAGGTGTAAATGGTAGTTAGCATGAGAGTCACAGGTCGGTTATGTGTTATGTTGTTGCGATCTATATAATCGCGGCGTGTTGCCGTGAAACGTTCACACGTGCACCTGTAATGCACAGTTTTGTGATTGAAACATCGTGACATGGCACACGTTTATGGGGATCGGGGGCACGCGACTATTTTGTCAGCGCACATCTTTAAATTTGGTTATTTATTTGGATAGAGGCAGTCAAAAAGAACATTTAAGCCCAATCATATATACTTACATAAATAATACTTATTCGTGTATGAAATCTGGAGATTATTGCGTTTCCCACTATTTTATGGGGATGCCTCTT
The DNA here is from genome assembly GCA_951640165.1 of Pseudoips prasinana. Lineage (NCBI taxonomy): Eukaryota > Metazoa > Arthropoda > Insecta > Lepidoptera > Nolidae > Pseudoips > Pseudoips prasinana. The sequence continues at coordinate 18,806,438 of OX621234.1, read as the reverse complement.
CCAGCAGTGAACGTCATTCGGGTGACATGATGATTAGAGTAGAGACGGCACGATCTTGTGGACTCACTGGATTATTTTAATTATACAAGCGGGGAGAAATCTGACACAGGATGGATGGCTCTAATGTTACAACATCAAGTACATATTTAGAATCGTTGCCTTCTAACAATACAAATAGTTTTAAAATGCAGTTATTGATTATTTTTACCCATTGTAAAAGTTATGATGCAAAGCTAAAAGTATGTTAAAAACCTGGTTAATAAAATACATTAATTCAAAATGATTTACAATTCCAGAGAAATATTAAATTTCCCACGGCCAATATCTTCATTAAAGCGCTTTAAGGCAGCCTTAAGGTATTTTATTTTACTTTTATGTTTTCTAATAACGATTCTGAGCAACTAATTCATACCTACAGTGAAAAAATAATAATTTAAATCATGTTTAAATAAGTTAAGTTCAGGCAAGAGTATTTTAAGTATGATATGGTCTGCAAATGCAGTCAATCGATAATATTATTAAAAACTTAAAATATAAAATCTCAAAAATTTAAATACTTATTGAAACTTATATTTAAGATGAAGTAGTATAATATACAGTTTATGTACCTATTAATTCAAAAACAAATAAATTCAATTACAATATTATAAAGTGAGGTAAACACAATGTACTACAACACGGAGAACAGTGTTAGCAGAATAATAACAAAATATATGATAAATAATACCAGCTACATTAACAATTTCTTTGCAAGTCCTGATGAAGACTCATCGACTCAATATCTAGCACTTGGATATACATAGGTATAGGAATTAGTTAAGTCTTATAACAATTGTGTAAAACATATAGACGTATATAATAGAATGTAAATAATTGCAGTTCACGCAGTGGTCTGAGGCTTTAAAGACATCATCATCATCATATCAGCCGAAAGACGTCCACTGCTGGACAAAGGCCTTTAAAGACAAGAGAAATTTAAATGCGCAAAAAGTTAATTGAAGACGAACCAATGTATATGTATATAGCTACGTTTCTAATTTTGATTAATTCTGTTAAATTTGATACCGCTAGTAACGCCTTAACATTTTGAACTCTACGGTTTTTAATAAGTATTGACCGTTGTAAGTTCGGTGTATTTCGACCAATATACAACATGTAACTTAATTAACGCACATCCTGAAACTAGTTTGTTATGAATCGTTTACTGAATCGATTTATATCATTTTTAATATAGGTATTTTTTTATTCCAAAATAATTAAAACTACGGAAATTGTTGTCATCTAAACCCTGTACAGTCAAAACAGATAAAAATGGACCGTGAATCAAAGTAATAAGACTTTAAAATCGCAGTTTTATTTGTATTCATACAAATTTCATCATTCAATACAAAATAAAGCAAAATAAACTTTATTCCAAGAAACTAATTTAGTATACAATATTGCATATACATGTTAAATTAAAAATTCAGTGTATGTATTATGATAACAACATAATATTCTAGTTGGTTGGAAGGTTGTATGATCATATTTATGATAATATATATAATTGCAAAAGGAGAAGTTGAAACAAAGATGGCAAAAAATAGGATGAAATACAAAATATATACATCATAACTACAAAAATATAACTAGTATTACATAACAAACAAAAACCATCACCTTGAGTATAATATCGAAAGAGCACACAACCAAAAAAATTTACAAACTAAATATATACAATAATATAAAAAGTTTCCTAATAGATACAATAAATAAATAAACAGAATAAACAAATTACCAATCCAGGAAACAACAAACAAACATATAAATAGAACTATGGATACCTACCTAAAGACTATAGGCCTATCTCAATACTGCCAGCTTTAAGTAAAATATTTGAAAAGCTGATGCTCAGCCAAATGTTGTCGCACTTTAACGTGAATGAGATATTGCATAACAAGCAGTTCGGGTTTACAAGGGGCCGCTCTACTCAGGATGCAGGTCGCACATTAATTAGGTCAATATTGGAGGCTTGGGAGGGATCACAGGATGCGCTGGGAGTTTTCTGTGATCTCTCTAAGGCTTTCGATTGCGTTGATCATCGTACGCTCGTTGTTAAACTGAAGTACTATGGAATATCTGGCACATCTATTGATCTTGTGATTTCCTATTTATCGGGGCGACAACAGATGGTTTCGATAGGCGGTGTCACTTCGGCACGTCATCCTGTGAAAATGGGGGTGCCCCAGGGGTCTATATTGGGCCCATTTTTATTTCTAGTTTATATAAATGATCTCCCTTATCTGGTAGAGAAAGTATCAGACATAGTTTTGTTCGCTGATGATATTTAAAGTAAATAGAAAGGATAAAGATCTTATTGAGCATAATAAAACACTCAGCTTTATATCAGAATGGTTTTCGGCAAATAATCTCTTGTTAAATGCAGGGAAAACTAAATGCATCAGGTTCTCATTGCCGAATGTGACTCAAATTGTACCAACAGTTGCACTTAATGCGAAAATATTAGATTTAGTCCCATCGACCGTATTTTTAGGATTGACACTAGATTCAAAATTGCAATGGGGTCTTCAGATTGAAAAGTTAGCAGGTAAATTAAGTTCGGCTTCCTATGCTGTCTGGAAAATAAGGCAATTGTCAGATGAACAAACTGCTAGATTAGTGTATTTCGCGTACTTTCATAGCATTATGTCGTATGGCATTCTGCTGTGGGGTTCGGCGGCTGACATAGGTACTATTTTTGTATTGCAGAAAAGAGCAGTCAGAGCCATTTATGGTTTAGGCAGTCGCGATTCTTTGCGAAATTTGTTTAAAGAAATAAATATACTTACTGTGCCATCGGAATATATATATCAGAATATAATGTTTGTTAGAAAAAATATTCATAATTATAAAAAGAAAAGTGAACTGCATAATATAAATACTAGGAATAAAAACAAACTAGCCATGCCAGGCTTTAGAGTAAGCAAAACTAATAAATCATTTTTAGGAAATTGTATTAGGTTTTATAACAAGCTTCCTACTCAAATTACTGATCTGCCTGACACAAGTTTTAAAACACATATTAAACGTATACTTATGGCTAGGGGTACCACTAAAGAGTACATCGATGACAAAGACGTCTGGCTCTCACTTCCTACCTGCACATTGCTCGCTGGAGATATTGTAGCCATATAGACATGACTGATCTGCTGTGTTACGTGAACTATCTGTAAATGATTGCTATCATATACTTAAGTTAAAATTATTGACTCTGTCTCAAAATGAATAATGTTATTGTTTCGAAGTTTTTCTTTTGTATACCTAAATATAATCTAAAATAATAAGCATTCAGACAACCGATCGAGCATATATTGTGTTTGCCTACTAAATAATTACTCTAATTGGACCAAATCCCGTGTTCATGCCCGCTTGAGTATGTTTCGCCGGACCGTCTCAACTGGGTCGTGTTGAAACCGGTAGTAGATGAACCCACTGAGTTTGTTTCGCTGGGTCTTCTCAGTTGGGGCGCATTGGATCCGGTGGTAGCATTAAAGCGCGACCGTCGTTATTAACACAAGGTCCGTCATAATAATAATACCTTTAATATAGACAGAACCATTGACAATATGAGGTAAAAATATTAGACTTAAACTAGATAATTAAACATAATCTCTTGACAATAACTTGATACGAGCTAGCTAAATATCATTTCTGTAATAAAATAAATTTTATAAATGTTTTCATACAAGATGTACCTAAATATCTATGTTACTAGAAATAATATCTAATGTATACAACTATATTACTACAAACATGTTCTGACTATTTACAAGCGCTTTTTTAAAGTCTACGTGAATAAAAACCTTTTTTTATTTTATTTTACTCTGACACAGTCATGGGAACCAATTGTCTGTTGCCTAACAAAGAAACAGGGAACAAATAAAAAAAATTATAAATATATTTTTGTCTCTTGTCGCGAACTTATAAACCATTCGTATAAACATTACATATTTCCTATATACTTTTATCAGCTTCCTATTGTTATTTCACACTCTTGAGCAGGAATCTTTTGCAAAATTGGAATGTCATTTTTATTTATATCGAATTAACAGCCTTAAACATAATTTTCAAGCCTCAATAAAGCAAGCAAAGCAAGATCTAAAAATTACGATACATCCATAGAACTTCATTCATCCCTCTTTTCTACCCCTTACAATTTTTTTCGCATTAAAATGTAAGCCAAACAGAGTTACTTTCGCATTTCTAATATTAAGTAAGAATTAATAATTATTAATAATTATCCAATGTCATCCTAATGTCGTTGCAGGTCTACGCCATTAAGCTGAAATCAACAGAAACAATCAACAGAAGATCAACATGACTCAGCCCATCTCCCGAATTCAGTAAGATCTATGCGGCAGTCATTGCAGAGTGGACCACTTGCATCTGTGCCACCGTAGGAAGCCTATCATCTGCCATTCAAGGTCCATGTTTGCTCTTATTGGAAACCCACCCTTATTGAAAAATCCTTTATTTAAGGAACCCTACAAATATGTTCAAAAAATTTAAAAGAATCTAAGTAACTAATTTGGACGGTGAATAGTTTACTTGTCTATTGAATTTGGATGAAAACACTGATTGACACATTGACGTATCTATTAACTAAAATTGACGAATAAAAATACTCAATAAATGACTAAATTGATATATCTATTTACACGTCATGCACTGCACGGTAGGGTATAAAAAAATATGACGATTCCACATAAATATAATTTTTTTATGGATAAAATTAATTTGAATCTTTGAATCCATAATTTTAGAATAACATCTTATTACGAAATACATATGTATTTTTAATATAAATAATTGTATGTCTGTCTATTCTATCTACTCTTCCAACTAATGCTGCTATATGACATATGCTATATGCTATATGACACTTCACGCTGTTAAATTTTTTGGTGTCGGTGTGCGCGCGCATCGTAAAAATTCACTCTCATCATTTTTCTCCATCGCGCCAAAAGAAGTATAACTTCAAAAATATGTAATTTATGTTTCTAGTCTTGTAAAATTATAATAAAATGTTGAAATTCATTAATGTTAACGTTGTAATGTTAGGTTTTTATAAGTCTTATCTCCCCATACAACAGAAATGTATGTGGTCGCAGATCATAAGATATGGAAATTGAATATTTCATTATTCAAAAACATTTCATTACTATCTAATTGGCAGATTTTGGTTGGTTGACATTGACGTCACGACCAGGGTATCTATGCCATTTAATACTGGTAAGTAATTAATTCATTAATATAAATAATTGCTGATGATTTAATTATATTATGATTGATGCTTCATCATCATCATCATATCAGCCGAAAGACGTCCACTGCTGGACAAAGGCTTCCCCCAAAGATCTCCACAATGCCGGTCTTGCGCTATTCGCATCCAGCAAGCGACCCGCACAAGATCATCGGTCCATCTTGTAGGGGGCCTGCCCACGCTGCGTCTTCCGGTTCGTGGTCGCCACTTGAGAACCTTTCTGCCACAACGGCATTATGATCGATGATTACTTAAATTAAATTATTTATTTCATGTATATTGTTGTATGGATCTTGAGCCTGAAATAAAGAAATATTATTCTTATAATTTTTTTTTTGTATTTCTATCCATGTTTGGGCCATCACTTCTACACATTATATTGAAATTCAAGATCTGGGAAACCGACCACTACTGCAGTTAGTTGGCCTTATCACCGTGGTGCATTACTCGTGACATTCAAAACCATCGGCCGTAATACCAGGAAGGCACTATTGTAGAACCTGTGAAGGCTTTACAAACAGTTAGTGACTATTCTTAAGAAATATAAAAGTTGCCCCAAGGAAAATCTCCCAGAGAACGGATAGCACCGTCTCTCTGTTTACTATGACCATCATACTGCGATCACTTAATCTTCAGTCAAGCGCGATGATTATGGCATATCCTCCTAATAATAGAAAATACACCATAGTGTTTACGGTTAGTTATTTGTTTACGGCATCATAAATACGAAGAGGAAATGCTGACCACAATCAATATTTTAGGTAATATTATTTACACATACGTATTTCTAAATTATAGATCAATAATCCATTGCTAATATTTGCTATCAATAAAAATATAGTGTTATAGAATTGTGAAATGTTGTCAATTATACCTAACTGATTTTACCTACTTGGATAGTTCTATGAATTAGCATAAGTCAGTTTCATAAACTATATTGCGCTGACAATAGAGGTCAAGTAACTGATACTTGACATGACATACCCAAATAAACGCTTATTTCAGGGAAAGTCACTGGGAAAGTAGTAGAGATGTTAGGTTGTGGTATCACGCCTTTACGTTAATACATTGGGTAAAAAGGCATGTTTATGACCCAATGAACTAACTTAATATTAGTGCTAAACTCATTTAAACAATCTGGTGTATCCAAAAATCAAACATCTAACATTGAACAAGTAAACAGAATCTAGGCGAAATGGGCACGCGCCTTTAGTATGAAAATGTGCTACAAATACATATTCTAGTGTTGCAATCCATAACAATGCTCCAGTTTCTATGCAATATCAACAAAACTAATTTTAATAGCATTCCACCATAGTCCTTACATCTTTATTTGTGTCAATTAAGTTTTGGCGGTACATACTGTAACTAATTTTAATATCATTCCAACATATGATAGGTAGTTCTTACAGGGATGACGTCTTTATTTGTGTCCATTTAGTTTTGGCGGTACGTACTGAAACTTATTTTAATATCATTCCAACATATGATAGGTAGTTCTTACAGGGATGACATCTTTATTAGTGTCAATTTAGTTTTGGCGGTAAATACTGAAACTAATTTTAATATCATTCCAACTTAGCTCTTACATGTATGACTTCTTTATTTGTGTCAATTAATTTTGGCGGTTAATACTGAACCTAATTTTAATATCATTGCAACTTAGCTCTTACATGTATGACATCTTTATTTGTGTCAATTAATTTTGGCGGTTAATACTGAACCTAATTTTAATATCATTCCAACATAGTTCTTACAGGGATGACATATTTATTTGTGTCAATTTAGTTTTGGCGGTAAATACTGAAAATAATTTTAATATCATTCCAGCATAGTTCTTACATGAGTGACACTTTACAAATGTCAATTTAGTTTTAGCGGTAAATACTGAAACTTATTTTAATATCATTCCAACATATGTAGTTCTTACACGAATTACATTTTTATTTGTGTCAATTTAGTTTTGGCGCGTAATACTGAAGGACCTGAAATACTGAAGAAGCTTTTATTTAATTTGACAGTTCTATTTATACCCTGCTCTTTTCATTCTATATTAGAGAAAAGTAGGAGTTCATCATGTCAGTGAAGGTATATCCACTGCTGGACAAAACTCTCTAAAGAATGGGGGAACTGCAATGATCGCAACGCTTGGCAGACGGGTTGTCGATCGCAGTTTGATGGTTAGAGTTCACAGAAAAACGCTGGTGCCCGTTCTCTAGTAGGTATTCCCTTGAACGATGTCTACGCCTCCCACGGGATGAGATGGGACGATGATATACTATGCCACACAGTTAAGTGGGGTAAAAGACTGAATCGCCAGCAATAATCCATTCCAGCTAAATAAATTGGAGAGAATAACAAATATTTATATATTTTGTACCTAAATAAAATTAAATTTTCTCACTGACCAAACACCTCTAAAACTACTTAAGATCAGCTAAGAACGAACCTCTGGTAGATATTCCCTCGGATCAACTTCTATGATATTAGCCGCCGTCACCACCACTTTTGTTACACATGACAATTAGGTGAATTAGTAAACACATGAATCAAATTAATTAATTACCACGTCCCTCAGTAGGTAATTACCAGTGGTAGTTTAGTTGGTAGGTCTTGAATTACAGTGCATTCCCATTGACGCAGAGGTTTCTAATTACTAGTACCCGGTATTAAACAATGTTTATTTAAAACAACAGTGAAGTATGGAGCAAGAAATTTAAAATAAAAAGACCGCCTTTTGAAATTTAAAACAATAATAATATGTATTTTGACTGCAGTGTTGCGGGTTCGATTCCCGCGCCGGACAACTGTTTGTGTGACCCACAAATAGTTGTTCTGAGTCTGGATGTAATTTGTGTCCGTCTATTATATGTTTGTAAAGTACCCCGTGACACAAGAATTTGATTCCTTAGTGCGGGCGTTGTCTTTGTAAAAAGGAAAAGGAAAATTACTCTAGAAACCCACGCTTACCTACTTACTACGCCTACGGTATAATGGTAAATTAACACGTAAAGGTAAACGGCAAGAATGTACGAGACTTTTGTACCGCTAGTAAAATTTCGTGTTACGGGATATTTTATATTTTAATTGGTGGTTAATGTGATAGAAAAGGCATTTTTAATTTCTTAGATTTTTAGAACTTGGGATATAAAAGTTATAGCCAGTTTTATTTTAAGGTTACGTTTGGTAATCTGTGGGTCAACCCCATGACCGTGGAAACATTGCAGTTCGAAAATCACCTTACTGCCTAAGTAATAAAGATACTGTAAATATCAAGGTGTGTCTACTGATGTGGCAATGAAATGCTAGTGTTAACTAGTGTACCAATGAAGATTGTTACATACTATATTTACACCGTAGCCACCGTAGCCTAGTTGGTAGTGCTCCTACCTACGAAGCTGGTGGCCCTGAGTTCGAATCCCGGTAAGTGCAAATATTTGTGTGATGAGCACGAATATTTGTTTCTGAGTCATGGATGTTTTCTATGTATTTAAGTATTTATCTATCTATATAAGTATGTATATAGTCGCCTGGTACCCATAGTACAAGCTTTGCTTAGTTTGGGGCTAGGATGATCTGTGTGACATTGTCCCTAGATATTATTATTATTATTACATAAACATTGTTATGGTGATAAAGTAAATGTTGTAGCTCTTTTTTTTAGTTTTTGACATGGATTTATTCCGAACCTGCCCCGAAAACCCTAAACGGGTCGCGAGTTAGGTTAGGAAGATGAAAAAAGCTATTATTTGTTGAAATAATGAAAAGGTCTTTTTTTTTACATTAATTACATAGTTCATAACCCAGTGTACATTTGTGTGAGGTTGCGAGGGGTTATATATGAGGTTTTGAGTGGAGGTAAATAAAACAATAGATTCTTTGTTTTTTGTAACTACATTAATTTTATTGATATTATTATTAATTTATCCTTAGTATTACTTCATCTAAGAATATCTTCATATAAGTACCAAACAATAATTATCACATAGCCCAAAGCAACATTGGGTTTATTGAGAACTTCACTCTCTTCGGATAATGCTTGTCTTCTTAGTCGGAGCAAGCGAATGTTGCAATTAACACATTGCAAACTCGTCATTTTAATTAAATGAAAAAGCGTCCTTTCGTGAATCCTCTGTCAACAGATATATAATAAAGCAAGGAGGAACTCATGCTGAACTCACGTAATATCTGCAAGATTATTTGCTAAATTGATGACATGTATCAAAACAACAGCAATAAATACCTAACAGATTGTCTTTGCCAGTCAATAAATAATTGCCATGAACAAAAAAAATATTGACGACGAAAATCGTTCCTATTCTAAATCATTAATTATTACGATTTAATGCAACTACTGTGCTTTCATAGGTATAATAAATAAGTATATAATTATATGATTTATATGCAATGTTGTTCCCATTTAAAAATAATTAGTTATAATTTCGATATGTATATTATTTTACACATGGCAATTTCTGAAAACGTTACTGCGTTTAGTTTACCATTTTATTACGTTTATTTATTGAAAATAATTGAAATATTATTTTTGATTTTATTAATTAATCCCAAGTTCTAAAATATTATACATAAATGAAAATCAATGCCTAAGTTGTCATAATAAGTGGTACAAATTGTGTAGCTGTACACCAAAAAAAGTATGCGGTACGATATTTGCCATTCACATTTAGCGTATTCAGAAAAGAATATTATAGATATAAAACGTAACCTTTGCATTTTTGAAATGATTACATTTAAATATACATTTTTATGTGAAGAATTGAATTGAATTTATTAAACATGACTTTTGTTACTTATATCCAAAATTATATAATCACTTTAATATTCGTCCACCTCCATTAAGTTAAGCAGCGCTACAGTTATTTATTTATTAAAAAAATCTTCTAGCATATGAAAGTACAGAAGCGGGCTTAATGCCAGAGGCAGTTCTACCAGTAAACCTTTGGGTGATACAGGTAAAGTATGGTAGATATGGTAGTGCATTATTAATTTTCATATAAGACGAGACGAGAAGATAAAGCAAGTTTAGAAGATATACAAAACAAATTACTAAATGAAAAAGAAATAATAAAAGCTTCACCTTACGGAAAGTACAGACGCCAGCACATCCAACTATCCCAATCTGTCACATTTCTTTTATAGATTTTCAACATTATCACATAAGAAGAAGGTTAACTTTCAATTGAGGAAATTTGACAGATTGAGGTAGCTTAATGTCCTGGCGTCTTATCTGTACATCCCTATAAATAACTACATACTACGAGTAAAATATAAATATTTAGTTATCTGTGAAATTAAGCTGAAGTAAAATAAAATACCACATAAACGTAATAGTACCTACTTAATATATGTCTTAATAAAACAGACCGTACACACGTACTGTGAGTTTAGATCTGCAGAGTTTCCTATAGTAGATAAACTTAAACTCGCATTAGACTCTACTGCTTAGTTGTGAACTTGACATATATTTCATTGTCAGTATAATATCACCATTGCAACTCCTGTAAGTCAGGATCTACAGCTAGTCCAGCTAGTCTAGTGAGACTGGGTGTGATACCCGCATACTAACCAATTAGTCCAACTTTTTTTATAGGAGGAAGCCAGTTGCGCTCACCTAGGCATACGGTCTATTTACAGAAGGGTGACCGTCGAAGTGGTTTAATTTCTGAGCGTCTCTGTGCTTCAGAGGACACGGTAAACAGTCTCTCCCGGTTGTATTTGATAAACAAAAGTCCTAAGCCATGTCAGAGGCGTCCTGGGCAGCTTGGAAAACTCTGACATCAGAGTAGATCGAACAAGAATATTTTTATACGACTGGCATATTGGACTAGTGGCTAGTGGCAACTGCTACTAAGTAGTTAGGAACTAACACATACCTAGTTTGGGATCAGGCGGCAGGGTATCGGTTGTCCTAAGATATTTATACAGTAAGTACCCTATTAATCTATATAAATAAAAAGACAAGTCCTGACGGACTGACTGACTCATCAACGCCCAGCCCAAACCCTTGGACCTAGAAAGCTGAAATTTTGCACAAATGTTTGCTTTATAATGTAGACAAGGAATAAGGAAGGATTTTTCGAAATTCAACCCCAAAGGGGGTAAAACAGGGGCGCTAAGTTAGTATGAAACTTTGCCGTTTTTGAAGTTTAAGGCATAAAAATTGGTATTAGGCCTTCCAGTTAAAAATAAAAAAATCACGTATTTCAGGGTTTTTGGAAATTCCACCCCCAAGGGCGAAAAATAGGGGATGTAAGTTTGTATGGAAAATGTGTAAATTTTTAAGTTAAACGCATGAAAATTAGTATTTGGCATTTTAGTTAAAAATAAAAAATATGAATTTCAGCATTTTTGGAAATTCCAGCCCCAAGAGCGTAAAATAGGGGGTGTAAGTTTGTATGCAAAATGTGTCAATTTTTAAGTTAAACGCATGAAAATTGGTATTAGGCATTTCAGTTAAAAATTAAAAATATATATTTCAGGATTTTTGGGAATTCCACCCCTTAGGGCGTAAAATAGGGTATGTAAGTTTGTATGAAAATGCGACTTTTTTGAAGTTAAACCTATGAAAATTGGTATTTGGCCTTTCAGTTAAAAATAAAAATATGTTTTCCAGGATTTTTGGAAATTCCACCCCTAAGGACAACTAAAATAGGGGATGTAAGTTTGAATGAAAATCTGTTTTATTTTTGGAGTAAACGCATGTAATGTATTTGGTCTTTTAGTTAAAAATAAAGCAATCCAGGGAATAATTTGTTGATAAAAAAAAGGTAATCCTAAACTGATTCAACAAATCGACACCAACAATTTACGCAAACTCAAATTTTAGAGAAATTCTTTTCTTTGCCAAGTTGCTTAAAATGTCGTGGTCGTTGTTGTCTAAGTAAAGATTTAGGGTTTTATAAGATTTGTAACTTCTTTTTTTTGGTAATTTTTATAACAAACCAAAAAAGCGACATTTTATATTTTATATTCGAGTTCGCGTAGTATAAATTGTTCGTGTCGAGATGATCGCGCCCAAAAAATATCATCTTAATTTTACTGATCTACAAGTTCACAATTTTGTATCTAAATGGCGGTAATATCGTTTCAGATCATGGAACTTATTTGGTATATCGGTTAAAATAAATAATTGCTTGACATAAAAGGTAGTCCAAAACAGAATTAATAGATGATCACCTAAATCTCACCCAAAAACTATGCACACATCTTAATTTTACCGCTTTACAAGTTTATATTTTTGTAATAGATTGCGTAATCATCGTTTTAGATCGTGCTATGGTTTCGTTCACAAAATTTTATATAAGAGCTATCAATGCCGTGGTAGCAACCTAATGTAATGGGAGTTACCTTTGTAATTAATGCACCGTTGATTCTTATTTTACTTTATTTGATTTACTGACTGTACCTACTTTAGGACAATTGATATGTATTCTTTTATTTTTTTTGGTTGATGATATCGGGTCGTTTTTTTAAATAACAGGAGCAAAGTAGTATTTAGTTTATTTCTTAGTTAGGTTATTTATAGGTTAGGTTTTCTAAAATTTATATTGCCTATTTGTTTTTAATGTAATTTTTTTTAGATTAAGCTAGAAGTAAGTAGTTACATTGGCCATAATTCGAAATTGTCGCGGACGAAGTCGTGGGCACCAGCTAGTAGTATATATTTTAAACACAACAAGTTCGTTCAATTTATTTGGTAGAATATGTGGAACTATGATATTAGGTATAGATTTCTGAATATCTGTGTGATTTTCTTGTCCCTTATAAATTTTATTCTTTTGTATTTCTACGTCGCAACTGCCTTGAATTATGAATTTTAATTTATAATTGACTTGTATAAGTTAAGATCCGATAAAAGATGCAATGTTTTGCGATGAGAAGCTAGCAACGAGATTACATTACTTTGTTTTGTTGTTTCTTCATTCCAACTCCGTTCTATTAAAAGGTTATAAGGCAGAGATCACACCTAGCGTTAAACCATTTGTATTCTCTACAGAGTATAAAATACAGCCCTTTCGCATCAGTCTGTCTACCCGCAGTATGATGTCTACTCCTCCAAAATCACAAAATGTATTTTTATGATTTTATTATTATTATTTATATCGAATCAACAGCCTAATAAATAAGTTTCGTTTCCACCGAATATGAAAATTTGTGTGCAGTTTCTTCTAGCTCTAAAAATGCACACAAATTTTCATCTTCGCTTTTAGCCCTCTACAAACATCTTTTCGCATTAAATAGTAGCCTATGTTCTTTCTCAGGCTCTAGACTATCTGTTAATCAAATGTTATTTAAGTCGGTTCAGTAGTTTTGGCGCCACAGACGGACTGACAGACTAAGTTACTTCCGCATTTATAATTTTTTGTTAAAGACAACGCTCGCACTAGGTAATTAAATACCTGTGTCGCGGGGTACTTTACAAACATATAATAGACGGACACAAATTACATCCAGACTCAGAACAACTATTTATGGGTCACACAAATAGTTCCTCCGGCGCGAGACTCGAACCGCGATACGAAGTGTCGAGGCGACTGTCTTAGCCGCTGCGCCACACGTAGTCAGTGTTAGTAAGAATATATATCTAATAAAACTTTCCCTTTTTTAGTATCTACAATAATAAATTATGTATTTTCATATACGTTGCCGAAGCTAATGTAGATCACGGTATATCTTACCTACGCTAAGCCCCAACAGATACTTAAACATTCTTAAAGCTCTAAGTTCCATATTTCTTTTATTAAATTTTAATAAAAAAATTGCGTTACTTGTAAAAAATATCTATATAAATAAAAAGAGAAGTCCTGACTGACTGACTGACTCATCAACGCCCAGCCCAAACCCTTGGCCCTAGAAAGCTGAAATTTTGCACAGATGTTTTCTTTATGATGTAGACAAGGAATAAGGAAGGATTTTTCGAAGTTCAACCCCTAAGGGGGTAAAACGGGGGTGCCAAGTTAGTATGAAACTTTGCCGTTTTTGAAGTTAGAGGCATGAAAGTTGGTATTTGGCCTTGCAGTTAAAAATAAAAAATATATGTCTCAGGATTTTTGGAAATTTCACCCCCAAGGGCAAAAAATAGGGGATGTAAGTTTGTACGAGAAAAGTCCCAATTTTTAAGTAAAACGCATGAAAATTAGCATTTGGCTTTTTAGTTAAAAATAAAAATACATATTTCAGGATTTTCGAAAATTCCACCCCGAAGGTCATAAAATAGGGGATGTAAGTTTGTATGAAAAATGCGATATTTTTGAAGTTAAACGCATGAAAATGAGTATTTGGCCTTTCTGTTAAAAACATATAGCATTTATTTCAGGATTTTTGGAAATTACACCCCCAAGGGCGGAAAATAGGGGATATAATTTTATACTGCCTGACTGACATATCAACGCACAGACTTGAATTTTGACAGTAGTTACCTTTTATGACGTAGGCATCCACTGAAGAAGGGTTTTTGAAAATACCACCCCTAAGGGACTAAAATAAGGGATGAAATATTTTATGAAAGTCCTTAATTTTTATGTTAAATGCTTTAGTATATAGACTTGCAGTTAAAAATTAAAATATATATTTCAGGATTTTTGAATATTCCACCCCCAAGGGCGTAAAATTGGGGATGTAAGTTTATACGAAAAAAGTGCCTACAAGTTTTAAGTTAAACGCATGAAAATTGGTATTTAGCATTACAGTAAAAAATTAAAAGTATATGTTTCAGGATTTCCGAGAATTCTACCACGTAGGGTGACAAATAGGGGATGTTTGTATGAAAAATGTGACATTTTTAAGGCAAACGCATGAAAATTAGTATTTCGCCTTTCATTTAAACATTATAAATATACCATCAGGACTTTTGGTAATTCCACCCCTAAAGACGACTAAAATAGGGGATGTAAGTTTGTATGAAAATCTGTTTTTTTTTTTAGTTAAAAGCATGTAAATTGGTATTTCAGTTAAAAATAAAGCAATCAAGGGAATAATTTGTTGTTAAAAAAAGGAGATCCATAACTGATTCAATAGGTCAACACGAAAAATGTACGCCAACTTAAATTATAGAGAAATTCGTTTCTTATTGCATAAAATGTCGTGTTTGTTGTCGTCTAAGTAAAGATGAAGAGTTTTATAAGATTTGTAACTTCTTTTTTTTTTGGTATTTTTTATAACATATTAAAAAAACGTCAATTTAATAAAATTTGGATAAAAAAGTAATTTACCCGAAATTCGAGTTAACGTAGTATAAATTGTTCGTGTCGAGATGATCGCACCCAAAAAATATCATCTTAATTTTACTGATCTACAAATTCACAATTTTGTAACTAGATGGCCTTTATATCGTTTCAGATCGCAGAACTTATTTGGCATATCGGTTAAAATAAATAAATGCTTGAAATAAAAGGTAGTCCAAAACTGAATCAACAGATGATCGCCTAAATCTCATCCACAAAATATGCACACATCTTGATTTTACCGCTTTACGAGTTTATATTTTTGTTAGTAGATGGTGTAATCATCGTTTTAGATCGCGCTATGGTTTCGTTCACAAAATGTGATATTAGACCTATCAATACCGTGGTCGCAACCTAAGCTAATGGAAGTTACCTTTGTGATGAATGCATCGTTGATTATTATACTACTTTATTTGACTTACAGACTTTACTTAAGGACAATTGATATGTATTCTTTGATATTTTTGGGTTTATAATATCGGGTCTTATTTTTAAATAACAGTAGCAAAGTAGTCTTTAGTTTATTTCTTAACTAGGCTATTTATAGGTAAGGTTTTCTTAAATTTATATTGCTTATTTCTTTTAAAAGTATTTTTATTATATTAAGCTAGAAGTAAGTAGTTACATTGGTAATCATTCAAAATTATCGCGTACGAAGTCGCGGGCACCAGCTAGTTTTAAAATAATTGTTTCACAAGTAACGAAATTTATCACTATTCAAATAAATATTTTAATAGTCTTGGCCATTGTCTTGTACAAAATACAAATACTTTAGAATACATAATAGGTTAAAACAACTACGTAACCCCTTCGGGCGTCCCGTCCAAAAATAATATGTACCTCCCTACCTATTGTGTAATGAAAGGTCATTATAAAAACATTGTTCATAAAGAAATGCTATAATTAAAGGCAATAACGTTACATTTTCCCCCGATCCCGTGTCTTTTTGAAGTAAAAACTTTGTCAGGCGCGTTAAGCATTTTTTGGTTGCTCATGAATCATGGAACCCACGTCATCGTTACGTCACGCTTCCCATGAGCTATATGTACTTTTTGGGTCAATACAAATAATCACGCTTCCCATGAGACATATTATATTGTAGATTATTTAGATTACAAGTGTAAAATATAATTTTCATTTCTATCGGCAGGCCACAAAGACTGCCCTTTTTTATAAGTACATCGTCGCTAGTGTTGTATAACGTATCAACATATAATTAGTATATAATAAAGCATTACATACTCACATTACACTAACTAATAGGAAAATCACATGATCAATTATTTGATACAGGACATGATTTATGTGAATATCAACTATATAAAAATAAGTCGGGTTTTCCTTCCTGACGCTATAACTCCAGAACGCACGAACCGATTTCCACGGTTTTGCATTCGTTGGAAAGGTCTCGGGCTCCGTGAGGTTTATAGCAAAGAAAATTTATAAAATTTAACGCGGGTAACACCGCGGGGCACAGCTAGTCTTCTACTATATAAAAATAAGTCGGGTTTTCCTTCCTGACGCTATAACTCCAGAACGCACGAACCGATTTTCACGGTTTTGCATTCGTTGGAAAGGTCTCGGGCTCCGTGAGGTTTATAGCAAAGAAAATTTATAAAATTTAACGCGAGTAACACCGCGGGGCACAGCTAGTTCCGTATAATTATGATTGGGTTATATATGCGCGCCTCCGCATTGTATCATAGCAATGTTTTAGAAAGTTAAATATTGCCTTCACAATATATTTGTTCCAAATATCAATTACGACAATGACTACTCTTAGAATTATTTACAGGGCTACCTATCTTGGATGTGCTACTGCTGGCCTGTGTGGGCTGACAGGGTTACCATTGGAGCTATTCGGCGTAAATTGTTACGAAGTGTAAAGGTTGGCATTAATATTCCTGTGTTAAGTCATAGAGCAGCCAGTAAAGTGGCCTTACCTGTAATAGCGGGTGTACTTCCTGTCTATCTTGAAGTACAAAGACATGCAGCGATATATTATTCTACGCGCTAAAGCTTTGAAAATTATTTTCTATCACTCGGTACGCGTCTAGGCTAAAATTTCCAGGCTATTTATGAAATTGGCTGAAAATTACGAAACGTTGAATGAACGGCAATGTGGATGGAATATATCATCTAATGGTCACCACTTGCATCAATTCTTTCCGGGTGTTCAGGAGCGGTTAAAATAAACTTGGCTAATCATAGATCATTGTATGGCACAATTTCAAACTGGACACGGAAATTTGAGCCTCTATCCTCGTTATATCATTCGGTCTCCCGCTTTAATCTGGGGGGAAGTGGAACTACTATTTTACGGAACTCCTCCTGGTTTCTTTCTGATTAAATTTATTGCGGAATACTAGACTGTTAACGAAATTCCCCGAGACATGCCTGCGCCTGACCGCTTAGTGACATTTCATTGTATGTCACTGTAGATCCTGACTTAGGTACAGGAGTTGCAATGGTGGGTAACTACTTACTACGATGGAATAATGAAATTTATATTATATATTATACTGATAATGAAATATATGTCAAGTTCTCAACTAAGCAGTAGAGTCTAATGCGAGTTTAAGTTTATCTACATTATAGGAAACTCTGCAGATCTAAACTCACAGTACGTGTGTACGGTCTGTCTTATTAATACATATTGAGTAAGTACTATTACGTTTATGTGGTATTTTATTTTGCTAGACGGCTTGAGCCCTCTGCTCGCCTATATAGTCCGGTGAAGTAGTGAAAGCCTCCTAGGCTAACTATAGCGTAAAGTCAAAAAGAAAAACAAAAAAAAGTATTTTATTTTTAAATTTATGGTAGGTACTATACAAATTTAGAGACCTAAAATTTCAATCGCAAACGGCTTTCGAACAATAGTTTGTAATTTAAGCGACGAATCGGGGTATATTATTATTATTATTAACTCTTTATTGTACACCAAAATATTAATAAGAACAATACACATTAGAGAGAACAGTACAATTGGCGGTCTTATCACTAAAATGTGATCTCTTCCAGACAACCTACTTAGAAAACAGGAGAAAGGATACAGTCACGGGTAGTTGCCGGTGTACAGAGTGTTTAAATAAGGTACCTACTCTTGGGTACATACTAAAAATAAATAAATAATAAAAATAAAATACATTCTAATATGCATCCTACTACGTACATTAAAATATTTATAAGCAATATACTAGATATATACAAATATCATAAACTACATATAATCATACTACATATCATCTACATGTAATAGGAGTCATCAATAACATTGAAGATGCTATTACTGATAAACCGGTATTGACAAATAATGATTCTTTAAAAGTTTTTTAAACTCGCGCAATGATTTTGCTTGACGTATGGTAATTGGCAGCTCATTCCAGAGACGGACACTTTGTACAGAAAAAGATTTGTCGAGAAAAGTGGTGGAATGAGCTGGCATTTTTAATTTTAAATTTTCGGAAGATCTTAAGCACTTCAAATGTGATTCGTGGAGAAATGAAAAACGGTTTTTGAGGTAAGACGGAGTAGACGGAAGAAATAGTATACTGTACAAGAATGATAGAATATGAGTATTCCGACGAAGGCGTATAGGTAACCACTTGAGCTTATTTCGAAATTCTGAAACGTGATCATATTTGCGCAAACCAAATATGAATCTAATGCAAACATTTTGGAGTCGCTCAAGTTTATCAAGCTGGTTTTCGGTGAGATCAAGATAGCTGACATTTGCATAATCTAGTATTGGGAGGAGCAGAGATTGGGAAAGCGTGATTTTGGTGGCAATTGGCAAGAAGTTACGTAGTCTCCTTAATGAGCCAACTGATGCGTATAATTTGCGACTAATATTCTGCAGCTGTACATTCCAGGTTAGACAGTTATCAAATAGGACGCCTAAATTTTTAACACTATCGCTCAACTGCAGAATACTGCCATTAAAATGGAGTTGAGGAAGTTGATTCCAAGGTACTTTTGCAATCATACGTGAGCTGCCAATCAAAATAACCTGGGTTTTTTGAGGGTTAACCTTAAGCCCGTGAGCACAGCTCCACTTATTAATTCTGTCCAAGTCAGTGTTAAGAGTGTTAATAGCCTCAGGCAGTCTTTCAATTGGAGCTTGATAATAAATTTGTAAGTCATCCGCATAAAGGTAGTAGGAAGAAAGAAGTTGGTTTGAGATAGAATTTATAAAAATTGCAAAAAGTAATGGAGATAAAACGCCACCCTGAGGCACACCTGCAGTAGTGCTACACCAAGAAGACAGTGTGTCATCTATGCGTATACACTGCCGGCGCCCAGACAGGTAACTACGAAGCCAGTCAACAACCGTTGGAGATACATTAAGAGAGCGTAATATTCCGAGAAGAATATCAAAATCGACCATATTAAACGCGTTACTGAAATCTAAGAGCGAAAGTACCGTTAGATTCCCTTGTTCCATGCCAGTTCTAATGTCCTCCGTAATATGAACCAGAGCTGTAGTGGTACTGTGTCCGGGCCGAAACCCAGACTGGAAAGGATTGAGGAGATTGTTTTTGTTGAGGAAACTACTAATCTGTTTATGGATGAGGCGTTCTAGGACTTTTGACAGGAAAGGTAGAATTGAAATGGGTCGAAAATCAGAGAAGGCCGAAGGATTGGACTTTTTGGGGAGGGGGATGATGTAAGCGTCTTTCCAAGCCGATGGAAATACACCAAGGATAACAGAGGAATTGAGGATGTGGCATATGGCAGGAAGGATTTCCTCAAGGATGGGAAGGATCATATTACGGGTGACATTATCAACACCAACTGCATTTGATGCTATGGAAAGAACACTCTTCTTAACGTCACAAGCAGAAAATTTACTAAAACTCAAAGGAGAATAACTGGGAGTAGGAATAGATGAAAGATGGTTCAAATTACTAATCTTGGTTGCCCTGTCGAAATTGGGCGAAACAGTAAAGTGTCTATTTAAAGAATTAATGTCTAAATTTATTGGACTAAAATCGTTACGAGTTTTTCCAACTCCCAATGTTTGTAGAAATTTCCAAATCTTGGAAGGATCTCCGTTTTCAACAGAATTGTGGATGTGTTGGCGTTGTGCGCTCCTACACACCTTATTGCTGTGATTACGCAGAGCTAAATATTTTTCACGATTTATGTCGTTAGGCCTGCTGGTATATCTCGACTTAGCTTTGGCTTTCTTTTCTAAAAGAGATTTTATTTCGGTACTAAGCCAAGGCGCGGGTAACTGTTTTACTTTAATGGCACGGATTGGAGCGTGTTTGTTGTATAGTCGTTCTATGTGACCATTAAAAATATCAACCTGCTCGTCGAGTATAATGTATTCAGCACGAGGCTCAACGGGGCGTGGAAGTAAAAAGAGGTAATTTACAAGGGGGATGTAATCGGTAGCATGGTTTTATAAGGGGGATGTAATCGGTGGCGTGGTCTAGGTACATGCACGAGATCACAGGTGAAGGACATGGGGGGGCAACACGGTTTTCTACTTCAAGGATCGATATCTAGGATATGCTATCAATATATTAAGTCAATATCTGGAGTAGTTGAAATAATGAAATTTATTCAGCACTTGGGTATTAACATACACTTGTACCTACTTGTCAAGCTCACAATGCAGTACATAAACATAGTCGAATACAGCATAAAAATTACAAAAAAAAATAATTAGTCCGCCCGTGCGGTCTGTTTTTCTCAGATATATTTCTTAAATCCTAAAATAAATAACAAGTTACTAATCTATTATTTTGAAATTTAGCTGTAGTATATTAAAATTAAAGAATTGAAGGCAATGAGCATTTGGCTAGCGCAGAAGGCTCTTAACCAGTAGTTTAAATTAAAAAACCAATACCTGAGGCCACCCTTTTGGGGTTAGGGCCACAGCTCAGGGGGCCCCTGAAGCAAAAGGACAGAATTCTAAGAGAGGGTGTAATCAGTTGCACGGGATCACCGATGACGCGTTAAGGGGCCAAAGCGATCCTTGCCGCTGAGGAACCTACCCTAGCTAACCTGCGGCTTTCTCTAGCTACCTAGCTACCTACCCGGAGAATTTTATTATACGGATCTTGTAGCAACAAGGACCAACTTAAGATTCCTCCCAACCTATTCATAAGACCATCCTGTCTGGGGAGAATGCTGATATCAAGCCCATAGCCTACCTACTGTATAAATCACTGCCGAACATTTATTTATACTTAGTACTTAAAAATATATATTTATGAGAAATCTAGCTGTGCCCCGCGGTGTTACCCGCGTTAAATTTTATAAATTTTCTTTGCTATAAACCTCACGGAGCCCGAGACCTTTCCAACGAATGCAAAACCGTGGAAATCGGTTCGTGCGTTCTGGAGTTATAGCGTCAGGAAGGAAAACCCGACTTATTTTTATATAGTAGAAGAATACACCATGTGAGTGCTTTATCCGCTAATTAATTTTATGAAATATCTTTTTGATATATATCGCTTTTTAAAATATTCTCTAAGTTATATGCTTGTTTTTTAATTTATTGTATTAGTGCCTGGATTGCACTAATGCAATTAATACCGGGGAACTTTACAGACATGCAGTTCGTAGACACAATGCACACTTAGGCTCAGACAGAACATCTGTAGGTACATGGATCACACATTTACTTGTCATATAGGTACCTAGAATCGCTTCCAGTTTTCATTGTTCATTTACTCGTAGGTACTTTAGCTGAACCAAAAGTCATAAACAAACCATTAGAATGGAGCTACTAGTTTGTTTATGCCTTTTTAAGTAGCAAGTGTGATAAAAGGTTTTACGATGTTTTTAACTTCACACCATTAAAGCATGCAAACTAAGCACATAAGTAGTAGGGAAGCAAGGTAAAAAAATATATTAATTAATGGCCTCCTAGCCGAATTTCGGCCACGGCGGCCCGTCTCAACAGTGTGCGCAAACACAGGAGCACTTTCTATTCCATCACCCTCATGATCCGATGGGACGCCTAGCGACACGACCGGAAAGAGGCCATGTAAAAAAATTATAAAGGAAAGGGTAAAGGAAAAATGCCTACTTTCCACGAAGTTCTTCTACGAAGTGATTTTCCTTGAGTGTTTGTTTCTATTCATTGATATAGCTGAAATATTGTCGTTTAACGGACTACGTGACATTTAAGCATAATTTTTGTACGCTCTCTGTCTATTTCCGCCACCTCTGGCCTGGCCATAGTACTAATTCTTGTCGTCGTCGTCGTCGCTCACAGACATCATGCCATACGTAACATCGCCGAATTGACTAGAACATAGGTACTTTAAGTTTGGTTGGTTCGAGCTTGATCAGTTCTTTGTTCTCTCGTTCTACTTAGCTTTTTCCTAAACCGTAGGTTATGACCAGCCAAAGAGAATTGTACTGGTGTGCAGTAACGTGTGTTTTGCAGTTTACAGTTTGCACCCACCAACGCCAGCGACCAGCTGCTCTAATTGCGATGATGATGAAACTTTAAATTACAAAAAAAAACAAGAAATATCGGTTATAATTGTTTCTATACAACTAAGTCAGCAACTAGCATACGGTTAACCTGATAGGTACTAAGCTGATACCTAGCTGTGACGCGGGGGCAGTACCTACGGACTGTGGCTCTCAACGTGGGCAAGCTGCTTCAGCAAATTACAGCTATGATGCAGGAACAAATGCACCGTCAGGAAGGGCAACTGACCCACCAGAAGGAACAGCTGCGTGCGCCGTCAGGACGAGCAATAGCGCCGCCAGCAAACACGCCACCAGGAGGAGCTGTTGCGCGCCATTATTGGGAACAATGTCTACCTACGTTTATTTTATTAATATTATATTCTCTTCCGTCTTTTGCGTAGTTTTTTGGTGTAGTCTCTTCTGTATCGAACTAAGTATTTAAATTCGAATGAGATATGAAAAATAAGCCTAAATGCGGCAACTTTAAATGAGTTAGGTATACTTATAAATAAATGTAGTACGTGCATAAAGACCTTAACATAAATGCATTTGTATTTTTCCTGGGTAGTTATATATATTTATAACGTCTCGTTGTAATGAGTCCATGGTCAATGATAAGTTATCCAATCCCCTATTTCCTATAGTGAAACGGGAGCTCTAAATTTATTATTGGCCACACTTGTTCTGAATAAGTGTCATAATAACAGAGTAGAAAGTAGAAAGAATCACAGTTTAAACATTGTAAATTATTGTGTTGTAAATTCTGTTAGTAGTGAGTTATGAAACTATTCAATGAAGTTTTATAATATGTAGCTTAAGTATTATATTATATTATTAGTAATACTTATACTACTAGGAGTCTTTACTACACTATTGTTTACAAAATGTGTTCGAAAGGGCAACTAATCGCGCAACTATTTACTAAAGCTATTTCTAACACAAAGTGCTTTGATCAAAACCTTCGTAAGGTAATATTTGGAGTAATATGTGTTCTTAGTTCCGAATATCGTTTATTTATCGGTTAAACACTAATCTTACCGCTCGCGAACATAACCTATCCCTTTATTAAATTTATATTGAGATCTAAAGAGTTTAGGGTCGGAGTTTAGCGACCAATATTCACTGACAAGTTACGATTTTCCGAATTTACTTGATTGAAATACTTACCATTATTTACCATTAATAGAAACAGTCAAGTTTACTAAACATAGTTATGTAATAGTGACATGGTATTCATTTAAAGTTTTATTTGAACAAGAAATTCTTCAGATTTATGCTCTTAGTACGCAATTTAAGTGTCAACATTTATCATGAATCTTTTAATTGTGTACATATATTAGTTTTGTAGTGATAACAGCAGCAGAGGCACCTTTATATAACAGTACTAGCGGCCCGGTACGTGCTTCGCTACGTATAAGGCATAGTAATAAAAAAATGATTATTAAGTTAAACAAAAAAATATTTTAAATTGTTAGCTAGTAAAAAAGAATTGGGTACTCTTACTATAGTGGGTCTATATGGGTTAGTCTAAAACATTTGGATAAACAATATTTTTTGTTTTTCCATTTTGAGAATGAATAAATAAACAGTTGGGGGTACCGACTCTGGAACAGGCAACATAAAGTTGGCCATGTGAAAAACATGATTACTCCAAGTTCACACCACAAACGTGAAGTGTTTGCCCTTGGGCCTTGTTTATGGACATCGCAAATGATAAACGCACAGGATATTGTAATCGTTTGAATTCAAATGGTATATCAGTTGGAATCATAGGGATTCTCGGTATCAAACACACTTCTCCTTTTGATTTACCAGTTAAGATTGTAGCTTCAATCAAATTTGGCAACTTTTTCACTGCCAATCTGGTGCCATTACACAGTTTTGGTGGATTAATATTTCGCAATAATATAATCAAAGAACCAACCAACACATGCCGGGTGTTTCACCTGGGAATTTAGCCGCATCACAATGTGGACATATAGCGTCCATCATTCCAATGTATCCGTACATACTGTAATCAATCCGACTGTTGTAATTAAAAGCAGCACGCAGCATTTCAGCCAAAACAGCTCGACGTATTCGTGATCGCCGTGCAAGATTCAGTACAGGTACAGGATCAACAGATCTATTCTGTGCATTAAGTTCACGCTGCGATGCATTAGCTTGTGCGCGTTCATTGCAGTCTGAGATCGTCTTAATAATTCCACATGATTTGCATTACGCGTTACCGGCCTATATTTGGTCGTCTGGTTCGTGGCATTTTAATTTCATATATAAAAATATCGTTAAATAATTGAGTATTAAACAATTTAATTTTACTCTATTAATTCAAGACTCACCGATTGTTAGAATAAACTCAACAATATTTAGAAAAATATAAACACAAAGCAATAATTATCAACTTCAACTCTTATTTGTGGCATTTGTGGGCAATAATTATCACTGCTAAAATGATATGACATTGAACGTGTTTGACAGAACTATGGTCACTTTCATTGTCTTCGATTTATTTTGCTTTCCCGAAATCTCTTCACTAATACCTACTTGAACTTTACAGTATGGTATTAAGGTTCAAATTGGCATTTAAGTATTAGTACAAATTGTTCGTATATGGGAGTATAGAAAGATGTTGATTTTACACGTTTTCAAGACTTTTTTAAAATTTTCTCTACGTACAAACCTTCCCTGGACTTCCACGAATAATTCAAGACCATAATTTGCCAAATCGGTAGAGGCGTTGTTGAGTTATAACATTACAACGAAAAGTGGCATTGATTTATATATATATAGATTAGATAAATCCAATGTTGTACTTTCATGAATAAACAGACAGCAAATACTGACAGCTGATTATTTGGAATACAAACCACATTTACAGACGCCAGCACCTCCAGCTACCCCAATCTGTCAAATTTCTTTTATAGATTTGGTCAGTGGGTATTCTTAGATTTTCAACGCTATCATACAAGCATAAGGTTCACTTTCAATTGCGGAAATTTGCCAGATTGGGGTAGCTGGATGTGCTAGCATCTGTACAAAAGCAAGTCTTATTTCACTTCTAGTTAGCTTTATATAGTGATGACTTACAGAACAGAGACGTGGTCGCTCAATATGGGCCTTGTCAGAAGGCTCCTATGGGCCATATCAGAAGGCTCACCCAAAGAGCAATGGAGAGGGCTATGCTCGGAGTTTCCCTGCGGGATCTAATCAGAAATGTTGAAATCTTCAGGCGAACTAAAGTCACCGACATAGCCCGAAGAATTACAAAACTGAAGTGGCAGTGGGTGGGGCACATAGCTCGTAGAACCGACGGCCGTTGGGGCACAAAGGTTCTTGAGTGGCGACCACGAACCGGAAACTGTTGGATGCGAATAGTGCAAGACCGGCAGTTGTGGAGATCTTTAGGGGAGGCCTTTAGTCAGCAGTAGACGTCTTTCGGCTGATATGATGATGATGATAGCTAATTGTAAGTTACCCTCTAGCAGCAAAACATAAACTGTGTTGTTACTTTTGTAGGTGAAAGTGCTTTGTTGCGACCAAGGAACAATGACTACTCAGTTCCAAGTTGGACCAGAGCATCTAAACCAGGTAGGCACACTCCATGGAGCATTCATAGCACACCTGGTTGATGCTATCTCAACATATGCCCTTACTACTAATGAAAAGGTTAATACTCGAGGAGTTTCTGTAGATTTAAGTATAAGGTGAGTTTGCATTATGATTACGTTCCTTGCTCTTTTCCTTTTATTGTATTTTGGGACCAGACCCTAGTCTTATCTAATATGACTTGCTACCAATACAGTAACTGTAGCAGTTAGACCAGAAAAAAAATTCTTTTAGTGTTCACAGTACTTAACTAAAACAGATGTGAAATATGCACATCATTCAAATGAGTTGTTTTAATCCACAAGTTGAATCTCATAAATGTAAATTATTAACAAAGTAATTAAAAGTTAATTTAGCTTTATAATATTTTTAATGAAAAGTCTAGTAAAATGTTTATTCTTAACTAATTTCTTATATTTACTTCTCAGACAAGAGAAAAAAATAATTTATGAATATATTTTTATTTTATTATATTGACTTTAGATAGCACTTCCAATTAGTGACTGAAATTCTTTATGAGAGGAATTACAGTCACTAATTTTATTGAAGCTAATATATGATATGTAACTTATGTAGTATTGATACTGAAATAACTAAATAAATTCAAATATTAACTTCTCCTGGAAACTAATCAATTTCTGAAAAAAACTCCCTAATTGTATATTCATTGGACCCATGGCGTGAAAATTAATGTTATTTCGATAACTGGTTAATTTTTGCTACATTTTTAGTTACATGAATGCTGCAAGGGAAGGTGACTTAGTTGAAGTTACAGCAACCACCAAAAAGGCAGGAAAACAGCTAGCTTTCCTTGAAGTTGAAGTACGGAACAAAGAGAATGGCCGTTTATTGGCTACTGGAAAACATACTAAATATATTGGTGAAAATACTGTACCACTAAAACTAGAATAAATATGTGTTTGAATTCTACATGTAATGTAGTTATGTAGAATATTTAAAGGATGAAAATACACATAAACAAGTCAATCTTTAGAAATTATAATTTTTGAAACACGTGTTGGGTATGGTACTGGCGAATTTAAATTGCTTTTTTATATTGCCCTTCTTGCATTTGCATATTTTTGGGGAGGGTGGTGCAAATTGCATCCCGGCACGATTAGCGGAATTAACACTACATATTGATTTTGTATTTTGATTGTTATGGATTTCAGCAAAGTAACGCCTGATTCCATTACTTAGGTATCTTATTATATGATATCTGCGCTCCTTGTGTTAGCTGATTGGCATCTATGTTTGAGTAAAAATATTACTTTCGCATGTTTTGTAAAGTTATGTTGTACGAATTGTTCAGTTTTATTGGCAGTTTCGATGCGCACATACTCAAGTTTACAAACTAGGTCCTTGCACAATCTTTGGATGGCTAACCACTGGTTCATACCCAGTGGTCAGGAATCCAAAGATTGTGCAAGTACTTTGATTGTGATTTAATTCCTGATTCAGCGATATCAGAGGTATACTGGAAGCTATAAAATTGTTCTGATTCTAATTTTAATGTGAAGAATGAAATATTCGGGGCGATATGGTTCTAAATAATATTGTTCAGTAATAATGTCTATAGGTTTTACATTTTTTTATAAACATGCCCGCACTAGGGATGTTAATCTCTGTGTCGCGGGGTACTTTACAAACATAATTGACGGACACAAAGTAAATCCAGACTAGGAACAACTATTTATGGGTCACACAAATAGTTGTCATGCGTGGGATTCGAACCCGGAACACGAAGCGACGAAGCGACTGTCTTAGCCGCTGCGCCACACGTGCAGTGAAAAGTCAATTTTATATAATTCAATTCCATTGAAGTATTTCACGATAAGACAATACATTCATTTAAAATAAATAATATATACATAACATTGAGAAAATTTTTATTTTAGTGTTTCTGTATTCTAATTAATATATATAGATATATAGTGGACGTAATTTAAGATGTTTAGTTTGCATATGAAATTAAACAATGTGTGACCAAATTCCCACAAAAAAGAAAATTATACAGATAACGCATTTTGCTTTGAATTTTTTCAAACAGGTTTCATTTCCCCACTAGTTGACGAATTTCTTGAATGTCCTCCACTATTTATGTATGTTAAACCTTGTGTTGCCGAAATCTGAATTAGTTTATGTGTTTTGCTATTAGTATTTATTTTCATTAATAATTGGGATCTATCCTAAATGAAATATTGTACACCTTTTATGATAAACAGTAACTTATGTTAAATTTAAATGAATATAACCGCTATCGCTATCCCGAACAAGCCGGTTTCCGAAAAGGCTTTAGCACCATAGACCACATACATACGCTGCGGCAAGTTATACAGAAGACCGAAGAGTATAACAAGCCACTGTGCTTAGCGTTTGTGGACTATGAGAAAGCCTTTGATTCTATCGAAACATGGGCCGTGCTGAGGTCTCTCATAAGGTGCCAAATTGACTACCGGTATATCGAGGTGATAAAGTGTTTGTATGAAAACGTCACTATGTCAGTGCGACTCCAGGACCAGATCTCGAAACCTATCCACTTGCAGCGAGGCGTGAGACAGGGAGATGTTATATCTCCGAAACTGTTCACCGCTGCATTGGAAGACGTCTTCAAGCTTCTGGACTGGAAAGGCTTTGGCATCAATGTCAATGGCGAGTACATCACTCACCTTCGATTTGCCGATGATATCGTAGTCATGGCTGAGACCATGGAAGACCTCGGTACAATGCTCGATGACCTCAGCAGAGTCTCTCAACAAGTGGGTCTGAAAATGAACATGGATAAGACGAAAATCATGTCAAACGTCCATGTTGCACCCACTCAATTGAAAGTTGGTGACTCTGCACTCGAAGTTGTAGAGAACTATATTTACCTAGGACAGACCATCCAACTAGGTAGGTCCAACTTCGAGAAGGAGGTCAATCGTAGAATCCAACTCGGCTGGGCAGCGTTCGGGAAGCTACGTAACATCTTCTCGTCCAAAATACCGCAGTGTCTCAAGTCGAAAGTCTTCGACCAGTGTGTGTTGCCAGTGATGACATACGGAACAGAGACGTGGTCGCTCACTATGGGCCTTATTAGAAGGCTCAAGGTCACCCAAAGAGCAATGGAGAGGGCTATGCTCGGAGTTTCCCTGCGGGATCGCATCAGAAATGTCGAAATCCGCAGGCGAACCAAAGTCACCGACATAGCCCGAAGAATTGCCATGTTGAAGTGGCAGTGGGCAGGGCACATAGCTCGTAGAGCCGACGGCCGTTGGGGCAGAAAGGTTCTCGAGTGGCGACCACGAACCGGAAGACGCAGCGTGGGCAGGCCCCCTACAAGATGGACCGATGATCTTGTGCGGGTCGCTGGAAAATGCTGGATGCGAATAGCGCAAGACCGGCAATTGTGGAGATCTTTGGGGGAGGTCTTTGTCCAGCAGTGGACGTCTTTCGGCTGATATGATGATGATGATGATGAACCGCTATCAAACGGGAAAGAAAGTAAGAAAGATTGCTAAATTGAGCTTCTAAACTATATACATGCGTATGTTACATGTTGCATACGATTTACTGTTATTATAGTTTCTAGACAATATGTGATATTATTTAATTTTTGTATTATTAATAGTTGTTTAAAGTTGTTGACGAATCATTCTGTTATTTTTTGGTTTCATTAAAATGTATATTAAAAATAATAGTTTTTCTTAAAAGTCCCTGTTATTAATTTCATGAACATAAGCATAAGCGATTCTGCTGTGTGGCTGACGATAATGAATATCACCACCCCATTTCATCCCGTGAGAGTGTAGAAATAGACCCGAGGGAATATCCGCCCCCGCCAACGCAGAGAGCACTTGGTTCTCTCGCCGGTCGTCTCGAATAGCTGTCTGTTGAGTGGTTTGTGTTTGCGCATATAGTGCTGCAATATAATTATGTGCTGCATAGTTGATTAGGCGTTAGTCGCAATTCGGCGAGGGCCACTATTATATATTATTAATTTAGTTTACTCTAAATTGATTTTAAACCATTAAAGATATTATAATATACCTATCTCAGGATATTATATTATATATGGGATCAGATGGCAGTGTGTGAATAATGTCTAAACATTATTCACACACAGCCATCTGATGGCCACCCCATTAAATCCCGTGGGAGTGTAGAAATAGACCCGAGGGAATATACGCCCCCGCCAACGCAGAAAGCACTTTGTTCTCTCGCCGGTCGTGTCGAATAGCTGTCTGTTGAGTGGTTTGCGTTTGCGCATATAGTGCTGCAATATAATTATGTGCTGCATAGTTGATTAGCCGTTAGTCGAAATTCGGCTAGGGCCACTATTAAATATTATTTATTATATTAGTTTACTCTCAATTGATTTTAAACCATTAAAGATATTATAATATACCTATCTCAGGATATTATATTATATATGGGATCAGATAGCAGTGTGTGAATAATGTCTAAACATTATTCACACACAGCCATCTGATGGCCACCCCATTAAATCCCGTGGGAGTGTAGAAATAGACCCGAGGGAATATACGCCCCCGCCAACGCAGAAAGCACTTTGTTCTCTCGCCGGTCGTGTCGAATAGCTGTCTGTTGAGTGGTTTGCGTTTGCGCATATAGTGCTGCAATATAATTATGTGCTGCATAGTTGATTAGCCGTTAGTCGAAATTCGGCTAGGGCCACTATTATATATTATTTATTAATTTAGTTTACTCTAAATTGATTTTAAACCATTAAAGATATTATAATATACCTATCTCAGGATATTATATTATATATGGGATCAGATAGCAGTGTGTGAATAATGTCTAAACATTATTCACACACAGCCATCTGATGGCCACCCCATTAAATCCCGTGGGAGTGTAGAAATAGACCCGAGGGAATATACGCCCCCGCCAACGCAGAAAGCACTTTGTTCTCTCGCCGGTCGTGTCGAATAGCTGTCTGTTGAGTGGTTTGCGTTTGCGCATATAGTGCTGCAATATAATTATGTGCTGCATAGTTGATTAGCCGTTAGTCGAAATTCGGCTCGGGCCACTATTATATATTATTTATTAATTTAGTTTACTTTAAATTGATTTTAAACCATTACAGATATATAATATATCTCCGGATATTATATTATACTAGCGGCCCGGTACGTGCTTCGCTACGTATAAGGCGTAGTAATAAAAAAAACGATTATTAATTTCATTTATTCAAACAAAAAAATCTTTTAAATTGCTTAAAGATGTTGATTTTACACTTTATCAAGACTTTTTTTAAATTTTCTCTACGTACAAACCTTCCCTGGGCTTCCACGAATAATTCAAGACCAAAATTAGCCAAATTGGTAAAGGCGTTGTTGAGTTATAACATTACAACGAAAAGTGGCATTGATTTTTATATATATAGATATGGGATCAGATGGCAGTGTGTGAATAATGTTGAGACATTATTCAGACACGGCCATCTGATCCTAGAACCAATGTGTTTTACTAAATATACTATTTTTCTTTTGTAAATACATGCTTGTATAGATAATTACACAGAATCAGGACAAACATATGCTCATTTACATAAATATGTGTCCTGGGTGAGAATCGAACGCACGTCCTACGGCGTGAAAGATAAGCATTTCCCAAACACCCCACCGTCACCGCTGTGTGGACCTCATATCCAGTGAACAAGCAAACTTGGCGATCCTGCACCGGGTGTGTTGAAGACATCCCATAGGATTATGAGAGTGGGTATGTTACGTAGGGTAGATACTCTCCGTTGTTATTGTCCGCCCCGCCATATGAAAATTTCCCTTGAATAATTACACTATAATTAGCAAAGTCACTATTGCCGAGTTACCGAAACTATACCTATGCAGTATCCATATTTTGATATAGTCATTCAATCTCAGTTCTTACGCCGATCGTAACTTAATTAAACTTAAACAATAACCCACCTTAAATTTACAAAATCGGCTGCAGGTAATGTCGATACCTTAATAATGATTAGGTCATTAGTCATTAATATAATACGCCCGCCGCAGCACCGACGGCTTTGCGTGCTCTTATAGGTACAGGCGGTAGAACTATTTATTCTGTGGTACAGGGGTCTCTACATTCTAAGTGCCTTCATACAGTTGAAGCTGTGTAGCAATATAATACCAGCACCAGAGGTAACCCCATTTTGGTTTCCAATCATAATGAATAGCACAGCCCATTAATAACGATATTTAAAATCTTTGCAATGCTCGATGCAATAAAACGCTCAACTAAAACTTGGATATGTCTTGTAGCAAGACATAAATATCTTAACATCCTAGTAATTTTTTATGACATGCCATGCTAGCTACTCATAAAAAAATGACTGACGACCATAAAGTTTACGGAGAAGAGTACCTCTTAGCGCCCGATATCTAGTTATCATGTTTCAAGATAATATAGGCTATAATAAAAAGCTATTGATCAGGTTTTTGAGATATGTCGCATATAGACACACATATCACATACGGATATGTTTATACTTAAATTTAATTACTCTGAGAAACATGGTTGTGTGTATAGGTTAACACCATGTTCTGGATATCCTGGGACATTATTCACAAACGATCAACCGATCCCAAACTAAGCAGAGCTAGTACCTACTACTTACTTATCGTAAGATCAGCGGTTACCCTAGTGTCAAAGTTGTTAAAGCCGCCCATTAGGCCTCAGACATGGCTTAACAACTGTTGCCATGGTTACTACCGGGACGGACAGCTCAACGTGCACTTCGAAGCGCGGAGACGCTCAGAAATTTATCCACTTTGGCGGTTAGCCATCCATGGACTGACCGCGAGCCTAGATGCTTAACCTCGTCAATCACTTACGGATCGACGAGTGCATTTGGCTATGAGCGCCTCATACCTCAGTTCCTCCTATGGAAACGAGATAATTGATATATTACACATACTATTTTTCTATTGTAAATACTTATAATATAGATAATCACACCCAAACTCATGTCAAACAGACGTGTTCACGCACACTAAAATTTCTCCTGGGTGGGAATCGAACTCATGACCAGCAGCATGAAAGGCAAGCATTTACCAAGCATAGTACTATCTTATTCATTTAATGCTGCTTCAGTAATTCAATTCAAGAAATTTTATGAATTTTATCAGTTTTTTAAAAAAAGATGATTATGATTTGGGAGCATAAAATAAATTATACGTATTTGAACCAATATTGTTTTTTAAAATGATGATAATTTAATAAATATATTCATTATTTAATAAATTCCCTTATAAAGATAAGTTGATTTCGGTTGTATATTTTTTGAAACTGTAATTATTCATTATTTAGGTACATTGACTGGCTGTTAAGCCAGAGGTCGTGGGTTCGATCCCCACCCAGGACCAATCTTTGAGTAATGAGTACGACTTTTCTGTATCGGGGTTTAGTTTATCTATAATATGCATATATTTAGAAACTATAAATATGTTTAACAGTTGTCTTGTCGCCATAGTACAGGCTCTACCTAGTTTGTGATAAAATGGCGGCGTGTTATTTTTCCCAAGGTGTTTATTTATTATATTTGATTGGTATATTTAAAACTAAGCATTTTAATAATTATTTAAACAATTCAAATAAAGTAAGAAATATTTTATTACGCTTTATGTTTTGTTGTTACATTATATTGTTTTAAAAATACCAATTCAATAATGTTAAGTAAGGGTAGGTATTATCAAATAAAATTCTCTTATTATTTTTTAACATTTATTAATACATAGACACAAACTATGGAGCAGAATAACATTATTAAAGAATATTAGTAAAGTAGGTAAGACTTGGAACATTCTACCATAATATAGTGTTGTTTTGGTATGGGAATTATTTATGGTTGTTTACACAAAGTTACCTACAGCTATTGACTGTGCCATCCCGTCTCACGTAGAACACAACATTAATTAGAGTGCGTGTAAGTTCTACCATCATTATGTCAGCCGAATGACGTCCACTGCTGGAAAAAGGCCTCCCCAATAGATTTCCACGATGGAGTTTCCACATGGACATATGGAGAGATATGCCATAAGGTCAAACTTGGCTTAGCAGATGGCTTAGCGATCGCAGTTTGATGGTCATAGTACTCAGAGAGCCACTGCTGCCCGTTCTCTGGAAGATATTCCCTCGGGCTAATTACTACGCTCCCCAGGGGATGATATGGAGTGTTATAGTCTTTACCATCAGCCACGCAGCAGCGTAGCTAACGGCAAAGAATAAGCTTGCGTGTATATAGCTTGAGTGCATAATTTTAAGATAAATGCTATCTCAGCTAGGTAGGTTGTTAATACATCATCATCATATCAGCCGAAAGACGCCCACTGCCGGACAAAGACCTGGACATTATTAATACATATATAATGTGAAATACATCCGCAAAAGTTATAATGAAGCCCTTTGTCTTATGTAAACCCTGAATTAGAGGCGATCTCCAACTAATTTAATTAATGTTTTCTTCTCAAATTGTGTTGTATATTCGTATTAATACTTAGTATAGTAATTCATTAAGAATATAATATGATCGATTACATTTTTAAAAGACGGAAAATATAATATCAGAAAACTGGATACATTGAATGTCTATCAGAATATTGATTACATTCTAAAGTCTATAAGAATATCGGTTACATTTTAATGCATATCAGAATATTGATTATTGACTATCAGAATATTGTTTACAATGTTTAAATATTAGCGGAATATTGATTACGTTATTTTATGACTATAAATATATTGGTTACACTTTTTTAAATACTCATTTATTACTTATAAATTGAATTCTGATTCGTCTAAATGAAGATAGCGTATCATAATAAACTAAACTATTGACCATAAAAACACCTTCGACATCTTCCATCAAATGCATTTTTTATTAAATTGTTAAAGCCCTGAATCTGATTCTTCCTTTACTTCTGTTCAGTCAATGCTGTACAATTTTGATTAGGTATAGCCTTTCAACATGAACCTATTTCTGAAATAACATTTCCTAACAAATAAATGTGTTAGTTATTATGATACACTAGCTGGTGCCCACGACTTCGTCCGCGACAATTTCGAATGGAGGCCAATGTAACTACTTACTTCTAGCTTAATCTAAAAAAATTAACATTAAAAACAAATAAGCGATATAAATTTAAGAAAACCTAACCTATAAATAACCTAACTAAGAAATAAACTAAAAACTACTTTGCTACTGTTATTTAAAAAAACGACCCGATATCATCAACCATATAAATCAAAGAATACATATCAATTGTCCTAAAGTAGGTACAGTCAGTAAGTCAAATAAAGTAAAATAATAATCAACGATGTATTAATTACAAAGGTTACTCCCATTAGATTAGGTTCCGACCACGGCATTGATAGGTCTTATATAAAATTTTGTGAACGAAACCATAGCACGATTAAAAACGATGATTACGCAATCTAATACAAAAATATAAACTTGTAAAGCGGTAAAATTAAGATGTGTGCATAGTTTTTGGGTAAGATTTAGGTGATCATCTATTAATTCAGTTTTGGACTACCTTTTATTTCAAGCATTTATTTATTTTAACCGATATCTATACATTTAAATAAAATTGGAGTGTCTGTTTGTAATATTGGAATAACCGTTTTTTACTACATAAAAATTAATATATATACGGTATATACACCAAAATAATATTTTTTACAATTTTTGTCTGTCTGTCTGTCTGTTTGTTCCGGCTAATCTCTGTAATGGCTGGACCGATTTTGACAGGACCTTTATTGGCAGGTAGGTGATGTAATAAGGAGTAACTTAGGCTACTTTTTTTTTAGTTTTTTTTTTACTAAAAAACTAATTAACACGCGGACGAAGTCGCGGGCACAGCTAGTACCAAATAAGTTCCATGATCTGAAACGATATTACCGCCATCTAGATACAAAATTGTGAACTTGTAGATCAGTAAAATTAAGATGATATTTTTTGGGTGCGATCATCTCGACACGAACAATTTATACTACGCTAACTCGAATATAAAATATAAAATTTCGCTTTTTTGGTTTGTTATAAAAATTACCAAAAAAAAAAGAAGTTACAAATCTTATAAAACCCTAAATCTTTACTTAGACAACAACGACCACGAAATTTTAAGCAACTTGGCAAAGAAAAGAATTTCTTTAAAATTTGAGTTTGCGTAAATTGTTGGTGTCGATTTGTTGAATCAGTTTTGGATTACCTTTTTTTTATCAACAAATTATTCCCTGGATTGCTTTATTTTTAACTAAAAGACCAAATACATTACATGCGTTTACTCCAAAAAAAAAACAGATTTTCATACAAACTTACATCCCCTATTTTGTTGTCCTTAGGGGTGGAATTTCCCAAAATCCTGGAGTACATATTTTTATATTTAACTGAAAGGCCAAATACCAATTAAAATAGGTTTAACTTTAAAAAAGTCGCACTTTCATACAAACTTACATACCCTATTTTATGCCCTAAGGGGTGGAATTCCCAAAAATCCTGAAATATAAATTTTTTATTTTAACTGAAATGCCTAATACCAATTTACATGCGTTTAACTTAAAAATTGACACATTTTCCATACAAACTTACACCCCCTAATTTACGCTCTTGGGGCTGGAATTTCCAAAAATGCTGAAATTCATATTTTTTATTTTTAACTAAAATGCCAAATACCAATTTTCATGCGTTTAACTTAAAAATTGACGCATTTTCCATACAAACTTACATCCCCTATTTTTCGCCCTTGGGGGTGGAATTTCCAAAAACCCTGAAATACGTGATTTTTTATTTTTAACTGGAAGGCCTAATACGAATTTTTATGCCTTTAACTTCAAAAACGGCAAAGTTTCATACTAACTTAGCGCCCCTGTTTTACCCCCTTAGGGGTTGAATTTCGAAAAATCCTTCCTTATTCCTTGTCTACATTATAAAGCAAACATTTGTGCAAAATTTCAGCTTTCTAGGTCCAAGGGTTTGGGCTGGGCGTTGATGAGTCAGTCAGTCAGTCAGGACTTGTCTTTTTATTTATATAGACTACGAAAATCAAGTGTCGGATTATATTTGGAAACTTGAATTAAATATTCTTAGGTCACAAACTACACATTAAACAGTTCCATCGATAAAGTAGGAAATCTTATACTATTTGTTTTATAATTTTTAATTTCTAGATGAGTAACTGTGGACACCTCATTTAAATAATTAATGGTGCAATTTCTTTTGTTATTCACTTCACTAGATTAACAATTAGGTATATATATGTGCGTCTGAATCGAAAACGTTTTAAGAATCGTCTATTATGAAGGTTTTAGTAAAATGGTAAAATCGTCGGTATCGTCTGCTTTTTCCACGTACCATGTCGACTGTATATTGTTGTTGGTTATGAAAGATTTTTCTTTATATATTTTTACAACGCAGCAATATCACATTTTCGTCATTTATAAATCTTATAGGAACGAATTATAAATCTGCGTATTTAACTTAGTATATTTCATACGTTTCAAATGTTGATCTCAACGTTTTATGTCGAGATATATGTATATGCACTAAATAAAAACATGCTTCATATTAATGGGCGCAAAGATAATATTTTAATTGGACGGCGATTTAAAAAATAGCCAATATAAGCTACATGATAAAAACGCTATCTAAGAAATCAAAAACCTTATTGTTTACTTTTTTCTAAAAATATCATGATTGTAAAAGTACTATAAATGATCGTCTGACCAGGGCTATAAGAAGATGCAAATTAGTAGATAAATAAAAAGTGTAGATAAAAAAGTATATACAACTTATTATAGTAGTTAAGTAGAATTTTTCAAACAATCATAAATAGTTGGACCACTAAGACAGGATTAAAGCTTACAATATAAAAGGATGCATAAAATATATTCTTCGAAATACCTCTCCAAGACTTGTATAAGTTATTATATAATCCTCAAAACATTTATAAACGTTATTCTTAGCGTTTGTTGCATGTCTCCTCCAATACTTCAATTCGTTTTTTTAGAGAAGAGATGGTGTTTTCCAGGCTATGCCGATACTCTTGTAATTTATTTCGTGACTCATCTTCAAATAGCTCTACGTTAGTGTGGATATCTCTACGCGCACGACGTTTAACGCGTTCGAAGTCGTCATTATCATTGCAACTCTCACAGTCGGCCCAAAATCGTAAGTCCATTGACGGTAGGTCCTCGCAAGACACTAGACCATCCTGTGCTTCTGGCAGTATAAAAACATTTTCGCTGATAGTGTCAATATTATCGCCATTATCACACAAAATCCGAGCTAAACTAGTCTGTTTGATTTGTCGTAACTGCTCCGGTTTAAATACAGATGGACTTTCGTACCAGAACCGATCTCCGTCTCGTAACCTTTTAAACTGTTCCAACAATAAGCATCTGAATAAAGGTCCAATTTTTCCGCCATCTACTTGATCTTCCAAGATACCACCGACCCACACATCGATGTTATGAACGGATCCATATAGATCTTTCAATTTTTGTCTTACACTTTCATCAGAAATTTCACCAGCTAAGTCATCAAAGTCATTTACTTCGGTCATGTTGCAAAATTCACGCCATTTGGTGTACGGTGGAATTGCATGTTCCCGGCTCCTTTGAATATTCATAGCAGCTAAATCTAAAGCAACGGCATGAGCGTTATAGAAAAGCTTTTCGGTTAGTTCAGAATTCAAGTTTTGTGTGGGTGTCTTTAATTTTGCTGGAGTGGTAAACATGCCTCTGAGTAAGGGATCCACTCCGCCTTCGTCAACTAATCTCCAAGGCGAGAAAAATGCATTTCGAAGCAAAAGATGACCTTCCGGAATAGTTTCAAAATTTTCATCGTAGCGATGTAATATAGGATTTATCATAGAATGACCAAATCTCAACGCAGCTGTTGCAAACACATTCGAAATAGAAGGGTTAAGATTTGGGTCGTATTCTTTATACTTACCTAATTCTTTAAACCCTTCAGGTCCCAGAATGATTGGCAACCAGTGCTCATAAGTGATGAATTGAATTTGCGCGCCTACTATTTTCCTTGCCTCCTGAAAAACTCGATCACCTTCCCAAAAAGGGTTAAGTACTTTTATTTGAAGAGCAACCCGGTTGTGCTCTCGCATCCAAATTGTGTGCATGGCTGCCAATCCTATTTGCTCATTAGCCCTTATGTCGCCTGCCACAAAACAGTTTCTATTACTCTCTGCTAGATTACGTCTACAATCCATACCGTTCACCCCCGTCGTTGGTAAAAATGGCTTTCTGCCAGTGAAAGTTGCGCCTACCCGCAATAATCCGTTTTCGTTACTTAAATCACGTAAATCCTCAGCAACAGTTTTCTCAAAACCATAAACTTGTGAAGCATCAATAAAAGAGGTCAATTGATTAATTTGTTCACGTGGTTGCAGCGTACCAAAAAGTACCGATGTAAGACCAGAACCACATACAGCACTCGTTCTTACAAAATCAATGCAACGGCGATTAGAAATTCTCGGATCATTTTCAGGAACATCAATGGGAAAACATGGTGCGGCGTAATCGCAAGTTTTTTTGCAGTCTACTCCATCCCAAGTCTGAGAACTTACAGACGGAAGAGCATGGTCTAGATCGTGATCGAGCCATTGGCCCCACTGCATAGTCATATGCGTTATCTGAAGGTCCTCTGATATATCTTCTGTCGTTATAATAGACGTGGAAATTAGTCTAGCACTTGGTAACGTAAAGCCATTGTATTTAACGTCCTTATTCCACCCCACTGGTTCACTAAAACCATTTTCATATATTGGTAACAATATTCGCCTGAACCCGCTCAAAGAACTACCCCATGTGGGATGAATAAAATTATTACAGCTTCCATCATAACTTCGATACTTGCCGTGATAACACATATCAGAACAGTTTCTTTTCTCTCTGTGGGCTACACAGCCAGATAAACGTGCAATAACTTCGAGGTGTTCATTAGAGAGAAAATTTTGGTAGTTAAATGGCTCAGTTGAAGTGACTTTCCGACCGTTATGTATAAATTCTCTTATTTTATTTAATGTCCTCTCGTAAATTTCTGCTGCTCGAGCAATTTCTCGCGCTGGAGCATTTGGGAATCTAGTTATTCTATACAATTGGCTCATATCCAGTTTTGCACTATTATTAGTACTAAACAAATCTTGCATGGTGCGTTCAATGGCCTGATCAATATCTCTAGTAGCCTCTGTTAAAGCTATGTTAACATATTCGTCTCCCGGTAAAACGCGGTCTTTCACTGTCAAAAAAGCTGATGCAGTGTCTCTTCCATATTCATTAAAAACTGAACACTCGTATCTACCAGTATCTTTTAAAGTAACGTTATGAATTATTAAACTTCCAATAACAGTAATAGTATATTTATCACCATCATCAATGAAAGCACCATCTTTTCTCCATTCTATAGAAGCCTGTGATCCACTCTCAACTTCGCACGGCAACTGGACTGATGACTCTTTGAAAGCATCAGTATCATCAGGTTTCAATACGATCTTCGGGGAGGTAACTTCAAAACGTTCAACCGTTAAATACGCTGAAACTTCAATAAGACCTTCGGCATTTTCTGCTCTACAGTGATAAATGCCATCATCATCTGTGCCAACCGAAACAATGGTTAAATTTTGATTATCATTCCTTAGCAAAATATTTTCAGATTCAGGTAAAACTAATGTATTTCTATACCAATTAAGGATTGGTTTTGGCACCCCTGTAGCTTTACACAAGAATTGGACTTGGTCACCAATTCTGACTGACGTATTGCTCGGAATCTCAGTAAATGCTGGTGGTACTAAAACAAATAAAATAAACATTAATATTATGCAAGTTACAAAAGAAGTCGCCTTGGGAAAGCGTATGTGCCTTATACCTTATTTATTCAAACCTTTACAAGACACGTGTGTAAAATTAAGAATCCGTATTTTTAACACAAAAAAATCATCTAGAGAGTATAACTTTGGTTTTGTGGAGCTATCCGCTTGATCGATTCTTATCGGTATTAGGTTTCGCATATTCGTTTTGTACATAGAATTATATCAAGTCAAAAAAATCACTTATGGCCGACCCGGGATTTGAACCCAGGATCTCGTTCTCTGTAGGTGAACACGCTACCACTAGACTAACGAGGCAGTCAGTGATTTTGAAACATTTCTGTAAAAAAAGAAAAATTTTCTCAGCATCAGCCGAAAGTATGGGAGTTGGCGGTATTATACCCCCGTGCCTCGGAGAGCACGTAAAGCCGTCGGTCCTGTACCTGACCTCTTTCCAGTAGTGTCGCTAGGCGTCCCATCGGATCATGAGAGCGATGTAATAGAAAGTGCTCCTGTGTTTGCGTACACACTTGAGCACTATAATATGTCCAGCGCAGATGGCTCTCTGGACCCTATTGAGACTGACCGCCATGGCCGAAATTCGGCTAGGAGGAACATTATTATTATATCGAGTCATTCATCAATCTACGGACGGCCATCACACGGTACGCATCAAAATTCCAATAAAGTATTTTGTAACGGAATTTCTGGAACTAATAAATTTATTAGCCCCTGTGTATACAAATATACAAGTAGTATGGTTACGTAGATTAAGGAATTCTTATGTCATCTCATAGCTGGCAAGTAAAATAAAAAGATTCTTAGGAATATTTCAGTTACATTTTTCGTAACTTCTATACTTAATATATGTTTTAATGTTTTTTTATTACTTACTTATATACAAGGGAAATACTTTCCGTGGGGTAACTTTAAATCTAACCATACCAGATATTTTCGAACCTTCTAGAACGCATTTCTACATGGGCAAAACTATTAACGTGATGGATTTTACCTAAGCAGTAAGCACAAAGCTAGAAGTACTATAATCATCTCAATATAGATGTCTTACCCAAAATCTCTAACGCTGCAGACGTAGATACTTTTCCATAAACATTTTCAGCTTGGCAAGTATAAAATCCACCGTCAGACTGCTCAACATTTGTAATTGTAAGAGTTCCATTCTTATGTATTGAAATGTGTTCGTTTAATAATATTCTCTCATTATTAAACAGCCAGATGACATGAGGTTTTGGATAACCAGTAGCGACGCAGTTAAAACTGATAAACGGCTGATATAATTTGGCTAGTTGTTTTGTAGGCTCTGTAGTAAATACAGGAGGCTCTGGAAAAGAAAACAAATCTTTTGTCATATCTTGCACGACAGCATCAAATAGGATAAACGGAACGTAGCTGGCAATAAGAATGCATGACACATATGTAAATAATCAAGTAAAACCGATTTGATAAGGTAAAGTGGCCCGCAATTGGTTATACTTTGCGGGTGTACTGAATGGTGAATTCTCGAGTTATTGCTTCCGATTTACTGATGTTTTGTGTTTTTATTTAGATATAACTTATGTAAAATAGTGTAATACGTAGCCTAGAACTAGTACTTTAATTTAGAGTAAATAGTAGATAATTTATAGAATTGTGTAGAATATTGAAATTAAGTGAAATATAACAATAGAAATCGCGTTAAATCTACAACTTTTTCGTGTTTTTGCAATGTTTGACGAAATATACAATTATTCCCTGTGTCCTTTACTAAAATAAGGTATAATATAAGGATAAAATACATAGATATGAACGCTCCCGCGGCCGCCGCGGTTTTGTAGCTCGCGAAGCAAACGCCCATTATTTTCATAGTAATGAAGCAGGGGACGAAGCTCACATAAAATCCCTCATTTCAAGCCCGGCAACCGATGGGGGCTCATCTCCATGCCCTCATTTCAAGCCCGGCAACCGATGGGTGCTCATCTCCATGCCCTCATATGCACCCCCTATGTAAATGTTGTTTACAGAAATTATGCATAACACCATTTGCGGTGGTGAGGTTCGAACTTTCCAGAATCAATCAATTGTAAGATTGGTTATCTGCCCATCAGCGCGCATAGACGTGTTTCGTGCGCTCCTGCCTGATCGGTCGATCGGTTTTTTGACCACCCGACATATTTATTAAGAAGATACCCGCTTTTCTTTAAGTGTTTCTTAATGTCAGTGCCCCCCAATTTCCCAGTGGTCCTCGGTGGAAATATAATCGTGCCAACTAAGCCCAATGGGGTGTTGCCCCACACACCCAGTTTTGCTCCTTCAGAACAACACTAGTTAATTAGACGCAATTGGAACCACCAGTCATGGAGGAGCTCCTAGTCGATACCAACTGTTCCTACCTCCCAACCTCTACTGTTGTTTGGGTGCTGACAGCTCCGGCCCATACGCCCGCTGCACTAATTTACTCCTAGTTTTCGACGGGCCTGTTGGCGGGGTTGGTAGATACGCTGCCTTTCACGCCGGAGGTCGTGGGTTCGATTCCCACCCGGGACAAATATTTGTGTGCATGAACATGTCTGTTTGTCCTGAGTCTGGGTGTAAATTATCTATATAAGTATGTATTTACAAAAGAAAAATAGTATATCAGTTATCTGGTTTCCATAGTACAAGCCCTGCTTAGTTTGGGATCAGATGACCGTGTGTGAATAATGTCCCAGGATATTATATTATTATTATTATTACTAGTGCTGCTAGGAACCCTTCGCGTATTGAGATTAGCGAAGGAATTACAGCGATGTCACACACTAAGCACACCCACAGGCCCGCCCAACCCAAGGCGACAGGCGTAAATCCCTAAACCTAAATAGGAGCGATTGCCGAGAAGTTTCTTGTTGGTTTCATCTTCTCGGAACGGTAAGCGAGTGAACCAACGTAAATATTGTTAGGGTGTTAGGTCCATAAATTTTATCCACCTAATCCCATATCGCCGGCATTACACAAGACAGCGCCGCCTTATGATTGAATGAGGCAATACCCGTAACAATACATCGTAACAAGTTCACTGGGAACGTTTTTGTTCCGAATATA
Source organism: Pseudoips prasinana (assembly GCA_951640165.1). Lineage (NCBI taxonomy): Eukaryota > Metazoa > Arthropoda > Insecta > Lepidoptera > Nolidae > Pseudoips > Pseudoips prasinana. The sequence goes on along the minus strand of OX621234.1, from coordinate 18,761,937 downwards.
AGAACAGCCAATCCCAAACGAATGAACCCAAAATCAAACCCGCGGTTAAGACGAAGGCTTCCCCAAGAGGTAAGGAGGCACATCGGGAAATCCCGGAGCAGACGCAACGGCCGAAAGGCCGCTACGTAACCCACCCCATCCCAACCCCACCTAAACCCGTTTCGCCCGTGCCCCTGGACATCTGGACATCAACAGATATCCCTGGGTCCGGCGAGAGGAGTGATGACGAGTGGGGACTGGCCCCACTCGTCGTCGGTTCATGCCATACTTAAAACTTGCAATCGCCCCTGAGGCGTCAGGCAAGGAGAACTCCCATAAGGTTGCCCCTGGGTCAACCAAATTAGCGTCCCCCAATGCCACCAAAAATGCGTCCCATCTCGCCCCAGCCAAATCGGCCTGGCTTTACAACCATCTGATGAAAACGCCTTTGTTGACAACTTCTGTGCTCTCTCGCATACGTCGCCCCTAAGTTTATCCATCTATTCGAAATGCTTCAGAATCGGTTCATACGATGTGCCGTAGGCGCACCATGGTACGACCGCAACAGAAGTCTACACGCTGATATCCAATTGCCTACCATCAAGCATTGAATGCAGCACCATACAAGCCATTGGGTGGAAAAAGGCGGTCAATTATATCTCTCTTTGCATCTTTTATGTAAGCACCGTCCAAGAATATCTTGGACAATCCGGATGACGAGATCACCACTTACCTAGAGCATGTCAAGACCATTATCGCAAAACTGCACATCAAACCATTTATCGTATTCGCCGGATGCGACCAACAGCATCCTCCATGACCTTAGTTTGCTGTCAAATTCATGAAATGCACTCTCCGGACCTAAATCGGACGAGAGTTACACAAAATATCCCTAAAATAAATGACTCTCATGAAATGCATGAGAGGTTCATTTATTTTAGAACGCGGGTTTGTAATTTTAATTGCTAGATGGCTTGAGCGCTCGCATGCCTCTATTGTCAGGTGAAGTAGTGAAAGTTTCCTAGGTTAACCGTAAACCTCATGTTAAAAAGTAATGCCGTACATTGATTCGCACCTGGGAGATCGCTACAAGAAGATAATACAAAGAAAGAACAAACCGAAAAAGAAGCTACAAATAAATAATTTATGAAGAAAATTACTACATCTCGAAGGGCGAGCAGTATAACAAACTTGATCACAGCAACGTCATCTCAATCAACATAATCTCTATTTTCATTTTTCGTCTTCGCTACCCATTGTATTCTAAGTATCTTTGCACTCCTTTCATCACATTTCTTTAACTGATTTTGTGTTAAAGGTAGAGAATGTATGTGATATTTTTAATATTATATGTGAATGTGACGCCACGCACCTTCGTTACGTGTCGGACATAGATGCCACACTCATCTAAGTTAGAAGAAATGTTAAGATAGTTTAAGCGTATATAAAGATAGATGAAACAAATTTAATGAGTCAAGTATATATGGCCAGTGGAGGTTGTTAAACGTTATTTCGGTCGTTTGTTAAAGTCGGGGATATTTTAAGAAAAGAGCAGATAAGAATTATCTTAAATCGATGAGCATGCACTTTCCAATCACTTACCATTTTCTCGTTTATGTTTGACGACCATTTTTGCGGCTTTAGAATGTGTTTCCCCAACAGAATTTTTCGCCATGCATTCGAAAAATGTGCCATGATCCTCAGTGACATCATGAACCATCAGAGTTCCGTTGTCCATAAGCTCATAACGCGTATCGTCAATAGGTATCTCGTTAGAATCTCGCAGCCAGACTATTTCGGGAGTTGGTTCTCCGGACGCAACACAACTGAACATAGCCGCTTCACCAAAATTAACATGAATGTCTTGAGGTTCTTTTTCAATTTGGGGCAGCCCTGAAAGTTTTGATTTATATTTATTACATCATTATTGCTAACAATAAGTCTAGCCTTCGGTAGTGGTCTAGGCTAAAAATAGAGTCATCAATATACTCTAATATTTAGCAGAGTAAATGGGCCTTAGTTAACTTCAAAGTAAAGGAGTTATTCACGTAGATCTATGATTATAAGTCTTAGAGATCTGATTAGTTAGTCAAATTTTAACTTAATCACCGTTGGAACGTAGAGCATGTTTGAATCCTCATTTGCAATAAGAGCACTGATTAAGTTAAATCTGTATTTAGACTTAAGTTATTTAATTCTTATAAAACGCGTGGAAAACGCAATTATGTCTATATCTGTAATGCAGCATAAATAATATATAAAGTAATGTGTTAGAGGAATAGGTTTAATCTATCATTGGCTGTAGGCCTCTACTAATCCGTCACGCTTATACTCACGACAACGGAAGTCTCTTTCTTCCATAATAGAAAGCGGCATTCCGGTAACTTCCGATGGCTGGTAGCAGGTAGCATCAATGAACATCTCATTATGTTTAGACATCATCTGAACAAGCCACAGCATGGAACAATCGCAGATCAAAGCATTACTATCCAACCGTAACTTGCGGAGTTTCGGCATTCCAGAAAACGAGCCAGACGGGATCTTCTTCAGATGATTATTATGTAAATATCTGAAATTAGTGGGTAAGTAGGTACATCACGTTGGTATTCAAGTAATTGCAACTACATAAGTTGTAAATTCCTCACAAAGGGCAGCTTAGGGCTCTGATATAGATAAAGCGAAATTACAATCATACTCACAAACGATCTAATCTTGGCAGGTTAGTGAATGTTTGGGCATCTATTTGATGAAGCTCGTTTATGTGCAAATATCTGAAAAAGTAATGGAAATATTTTCAGGAGTAGTTAATAATAATAACACCACATTTATCATGGTAACAGTATTTAAATACTATATTCAAGTGTCTTTGACCTAGTAAAATCTCAGCAATGGTGGCTAGCCTCAATAAAATCTAGCATATTATAGTGCACAGATGTCTGCTTAAACTTTTTTACCTGGTTCCATCAGAAAACCAGCGTTGCAACAGTAATGTCGCAGCTAGTGGTGAGATGGGACCAATTCGGACTCGCACAGATATCAATTAAGAACTTCTTTATGTGTTCTTATATATTATTATTATCTGTGCTTGTTTACGGAATAAATATTTTTTTTTCTTTTAATCACAAGCACACTTTCTATTCCTTCAGTCTAATGATCAGTTGGGACGGCTAACAGACACAATCGGAAAAATGTACCTGACGGTACAGTACCAACGGATTTACGTGTCCTACGAGGCCCAGGTGTGTAACACCGCTAAGTTCCAAACTCCGGGCTGATACTTAAAACTTTTTTTCGTAACTGAAAAATCCCAATATCACTTTTAAGCCCGCCTGAATTTTGAATTCAGGACTTCATTAAAGGCGGTTGAACTCGCAAGACCGACGAGGCTATATAATTTGTATTAACAACTTAAGTTTATTCATTAATATCAACCAACCATATTATTATGTCGTTTTAGTTTCATTCAATAAAAAAAATATTTGCATATTTATGGCAACAAAGTTCTACCTGCTTATTCAATAGTTCATTACACCTACTAAATAAATGAGAAAACAGTAGCTTTTATTGACATATTAAAATAGTATTGAATTATAAAGCAGGCTTTAGTTGTTTCAAAACAATATTCTGGCTAGTTAAAATGTCGCCTATACGATAGGTTAACAAACAGATTGATTTATTTCAATTAATTCCTCCCTCAATCAAGTGCGCCACTTGTATTTTACATGACAGCCTAAATCATACTACTCCATTATTTTATTTATTTCAATTTCAGTACAGAGGAAAAGTACAGTAGCCAGCCCATCAAGCTATCTCAATCTGTCAAATTTCCCCAATTGAAAGTGAACTTATGCTGATGTGATGAAGTAGAAAATCTATAAAAGAAATTTGACAGATTGGAGTAACTGTATGTGCTGGCGTCTGTACATAGGCGGACTAATGCCAAAGGCTCAACCGGTCAACCTCAGTACTACCGGTCAACTCCATGAAACTGACTAAAGAATATGACAGAGCTCAGATAAAACTGATCCAGAGAACAAGCAAACCTAGGGCTTTAGCGGTGGCATGATCAACCGCAGATGTGAGGCCCTTTTTTTACGTGGTGGAAATGCTCAAATCGCACGTCGTGTAGGGCCGACCCACTAAAACCACCACGGTAGCCAACTTCACAGTGCTTGTAGCGTAAAGTGCTTCTAAATTGTAATTAGAAGATCCCTACTCAAATTTTAAGCACTATCAGTAGCTGCCACTTCAAGCACTGCAAGGTAAATAATGTTACCATCACAATAAAAACATACTAAATTAATATATATGTTTATTTTAGTTTATAAAACCCAGACACAGATTGCTAGATTTTCCTGTGCTCAGCGCCAGACGTCTATATATGAGACACTGCTGTTCCTACTTTTTGGTTGAAATAAAACCGGGGTAAAAGTCAGAATAACTTTTACTGAATAAAATTGTAGATAGTTACAAAATGATGTGTTGCATGGGCGATAAGTCACAGTATACAGTGAAAAGTGTGTAAAAAATAAGTAGTAAATAATTAAGATGTCTTCTGGCTTCGGGAGGGGACAAAGACGAACAAGTGACGCCCGATCGCAACCTCTGGTGGTATTGACATCTGCTACGCGATGCATGCTGTCTGGTACCGTGTAAAGTTTTGCAACCCTTCCGAAATTCTAACATAGAGCAGAAAAGAAAGTAAAAGTGCAGTCGCATTCGATCCGGTCTTTTCTACTTCTGAAGTTCCTTTGGATCAATCTCTAGAAGTACAGAGGCTGGAAAGGTAAAGTAAAGGTCTCCCAATTAGAAAATGTCCTGGGGAGAGGTCTACAGGATTGGAAGACATGGGACATAAGAGACGGCCGTTTAGTATTGTCTTTACATGTGTAATAAAAGTAGGAATCGCTTCAAAAGTAAAATATTTCGCGCATTTTATCCCGGATAAACGAGAACCTAAAACCTTCCTGTGCAGAAAATAAAGAAAGAGACTTGTTTATTTTTAAAAATCGAATAGACTTCATCGAAGACTACTCTAATATTAGTCGATTCACTGCCTTCTCTAAATACAGCGAGATGGCATAAAAATATCCCGCAATTTGAATGGCATTAAGAGACAGCGTAAACGTCCGAGCCGAGCATATTCTGTGTATTGTAATTTTAAGACAGCGTTTTTACAAAATCGCCTAGAGAATCAGGGGTATTACTCAATGATATTGGATACGAAACCTATTTGTACATGTGCGCCTAGTGGTAGTTAAGATATATTCCCGACATAATTTTTCTGTATAACTTAAATTGGTTATTTGTGAGATTACTCCAATTTTCCAAATTAGGTTATAATTGTTTCTATATGTTGTAATGCATTAACCAAATTATTTAAAGTTTGATCATTCGCATGATCAGATTAATGATTGCACTGTATGAACTATTTTGCAGAACTTGGATAGGTCCAGCCACCTATGTTTTGATTTAATAAGTTTTGGATTCTTAATGGTAAGTTTGGGATGCTAATGAGTATTTTTCAGGACATATGACGTCCCAAAATAAGTCTGCTCTTAATCTTATTATCGGAATTCATGTATTATTTATTAAAATTGTGATTTGTATGTTGCGTGATTATTATGCAAAAAATCTTGAGCCATCGTATTAGACTTGTCACGCTTATTATGATTCAAAAGCTTCCAAAACTTCAGCGCGATCAGTAAAAGATTTGATAAACTGATTCAGAGTCGGAAACTTCACTGAAAGACAAGAATATCAACAAAATATCCCATGTTTCTGTTGGCTGCCCTAAACTAGACAGCCCGCGTAAGTTCTTCGTAACGTAGTCTATTAAAACTCGTGAACGCTCTGATTGTTTGAAAATTAAATAACGCGGTAAGATGCTGATTGATAAGTACGCACTTATTAACGTAGCGGTCACAATATAGCAACGACCATGCATTTTGTATTTAGATTCTGACACTTCGAGATTGGATAAGACGAATGCTGCGTCATGTTTTAAATATGAAATCAAGTAATTAAACTTATTTATTATTATATCTTATATACGGTCATTTTTAACGTTAAAATGTATAGCGAAATTGCCTCCAGCGAAAAAAAATACCGTCATATTTCGAAATTAAAATTTTCGGTAACTTTCAATTAATGCCCGAATTATGATTACGATGAGAAGGGCCACATCGAAAGTCTGCTACTGTATCTACGCTTGCTATCTATCGGTATATTTATACAATCTCTTAAAATATTCAAATTATCCGTGCAAGTAACAATGTCCACATCAGTCCGATCTTTTACATCAATCTCAGCTTACAAATTATCCAAACCTAAAACCTCATTTCAAATTTCAAATTCATAACACTCTTTCTGACTTAGCTGCAGTCGGGTAAAGTCTCACTCTCCCCCTTTAGCGACATCTTGTCCCAGGTATCTGGAACGTGCCGGACGGCTATCAGTGCAGTAAGCCCGAGGTATACGGTATTCAATCTTGAGTACCGGGGGCCCCAGTCGGTAGTGAAATAGGCGAAGCGGGTGATAAACGAGAAAAAATCAAATAAAGAATATACGGAGGACCATTTTATAAAACTAATTATTTATTTTAAAAAAAGTAACTAAATTATTAACTTATTTACTCATCTACTTTTATATTAGGTCTTTACCTATGAAATTGCCGTTCTGCAGTACTGGCCATTTCAAATCAAAATAATTTTTGTTTGGCTAAGAATTCTAATTTCAAATTAATTTTATTTTAAAAACATGGATTCTTTTTTCCAAAGGTAGTCATTTCTTTTTTGATTAGTGTTACATTTTCATCGCATTTCAATCTTTTTCGTCATCATGGATACGTTAAAAATTCGAGTAATTATGGAATATGAGTACCGTCGTGGCAGCAACGCGGCACAAGCGGCACGCAACATCAACGACGTTTACGGAGCTAACACTACAAACCAACGCACCACCTGTTATTGGTTTGCTCGCTTCCGTTCTGGAAATTTCGACCTGAAAAATGAACCTCGCGGTCGTCCGAAGACTTTGGTCGACAATGACGAATTAAAGGCGGTTGTGGAAGCTGATGATACACAATCTACGGCTGAATTAGCAGCAGCTTTCGACGTTAGCGTCAAAACAATATTGGTCCATTTGCGTCAAATTGGCAAGGTAAAAAAGCTTGACAAATGGGTGCCCCACGAACTCAATGATCGCCAGCGCGAAGTACGCGTCGAGACGTGCCTTGCACTGCTCAACAGACACACAAATGAAGGAATTTTGAACCGCATTGTTACCTGCGATGAAAAATGGATTCTGTTTGATAACCGCAAGCGCTCAGCAAGTTGGTTGGATCCTGGTTCAGCACCTAAACAATGCCCTAAACGAAAACTTACCCCTAGAAAAGTGATGGTCACTGTTTGGTGGTCTAGCGCCGGTGTGATTCATCACAGCTTCTTACCAAACGGGGTGAGCATTACTGCAGATGTGTACTATGAAGAACTGAGCACAATGATGGAGAAGCTGGCGCATCTCCAACCAGCATTGGTCAATCGCTCGTCTCCGCTGCTCCTGCACGACAACGCGCGACCTCATACTGCACAGCAGACGGTCTCCAAGTTGCAAGAACTGGGGTTGGAAGCTCTCCGTCATCCGCCCTACTCACCAGACCTTGCGCCTACAGACTACTACTTTTTCCAGAATTTGGATAACTTCTTGGCGGGAAAAAAATTCAATACCCGAGAGGCAGTACAAAATGCCTTTGAAGAATTTGTTGCCTCCCGTCCAGCTGATTTCTTTAAGAAGGGCATCAATAAACTGCCACTGCGATGGCAAAGATGCATTGATTGCATGGGTGATTACTTCGATTAATACAAATAAAAAAATTCATGAAAAAAATTCGTTTAAATTTTTTCATACAAAACGGCAATTTCATAGGTAAAGACCTATTACTAAGTTTCCAATTTCAACCTTGTTATTTTTTTATGTCATAAAATATAAATAAACAATGTTTATTTAAAATCCTTGAACAAATTTTTAGCTAGCACAGAATATTTATTGTTACCTATTAAATAATGAATTGAATGTATATAAGAAAATGCAATGTTACTTCTAACAAAGATGGTGATTATTGACCTTTGTAAAATGTTCGATGTAGCTATGCAAAATAAAAAAAAATAACAATTGCATTTTGATATTTATGTTATGTAATTATTTGAAACTTAATGAACTGTGGAGACGATATCTGATGAGTTTAGATGGTTAAAATCTGAGTAGGGATGGGTGGTGGTTATAGGAAGGACACTTATTTTTGTTCGACGTATTCTAATGTATTTCACCACGAAGTTTTCGCGCCTGAATACTGCCGATAAAACGTGAGACAATTCTTTGCTTTTTTAGCCTCTGAGTTCTGGATATCTCGGAAGTACTGGAGACACGATGTTGTCCACTACTTGCGATTTAGCGTGCCGTAATTTGATGATCATCGTGACGTTACGGTTCGCCAAAAAAAACGATGTCTATGCTTGAGACATGGGAAAAAGTGCTATACTGACTAATATTTTACATAGTTTCAAAATAACGTGTTCCCTGGCCGATGGGTTTTTGGTTACAAAAATTATACAAAGAAAAGCGAGTAAACCAATATTAAGAATATACAAATTGTTAGCTATTCGTAGTCGATGAGATTTTTGCTATGGTTCTTTGGAGAGGCGTTCAGGCCGTGACACATGAAAATAATAGGAATACCGGAAACCACACGGCTAGTTAATAAATATGAAGCTCTCATAAAAAAATATAGAATTCAAATAAAAAAAATTAACACAGAAAAAAATATAATTGTTTTATTGCATTGTTTTGTGGCTGAGGGCGTTCATCTTGTGGAGGGCGTAGAAGTCCACCCGAGGGAATATCTAACAGAGAACGGGCAGCAGAGTCTCTCTGACCTGCCTACCAGGCGTGGCTATTATGGCATATCCCTCTAACTGATCGACACAACTCCAGTGTGGAAATATTTAGGGGAGGCCTTTGTCCGGCACTGGATGTTAATGGATGTTTGGATTGATTAAGTGGTTGATGCAATCCATATTTTCTTACAAAAAAAATGAAATGGAAACAATCTTGAAGAAATACATAGAAATGTCTATAAATTATTAATGCAAATATTTTTTGTTTTGCGAATGGAATAAAAATAGAAGGTTTTCTGTGCTTCACCGGACAATTGAGGCAAGCGATGGTTCAAGGATCAGGGCGGTTACTGACGTGGAGATGCATGAGAGAACCCAAGGTTACGATATGCCTTTTTACAGACTTCGATGATTTGGTATCAGCTGTAAAGCCTATATCCTTCCTTTCTAGATTCTTGACTAAGAGGCTAAGGTCGCGAACTTAACCTTCAAACGACTAATAACTGTAACTGAGAATATATACTAGTACAACCATTAAGTACATACCACTATTTAGTAATATGTACCTAAGCTATCTCCTTCATATCTTAACTACATTCATACTCTTAACTCCCAACAATACACAGTCCAACTAAAGCCTGACTGGAAGATAGGCTGTTACTGATGAGACCGCCTTTTAGGTATTTAAATTATTAAAAAGGATATACCTTTTTAATAATTTAAATACCTACTGTATTCTATGTATAAATATGACATATTTTAACGTAGCAGTTGTTGGTAACTTAAAAAAAACTGTGGAGTCGTGTGTGTTAGGTTTAATTATAGGCTAGAGTTAGATTTCATTTAATGGAGCTTGATGCGTAATTGCCTTGAATCCTGAATAATTGGCCTGGCTAAATAATACTGAGGCCTTAGTCAAATGGGCATACAATTGGGCTTAGTTGGTATGTTCTGATTGCCAAAATTATCTAAAAGTAGGTCCCCAATCGCTAGGCCAAATGGCAGATAAAGATGGAAGCTAGATAAAGTAGGTAGTATAGAATACAAAATCTCAGAGTCTCTAGAGGCAGTCGCTCTTCCATACTCGTATTTTGTTCAAGTATTTGTTGCCTTGCGTGTATATGTTGACGCCAAATGTTGCCGTGTGGTTAACAGAAACAGATTAATTAAATTCTTCGTCATTTATTCCTCAGGGGCAGGGGAGGGTCATATAACATAGCCGCTGTCATTAGCCGTGGTCCAGAAGAGGTCCAGAGATCCAGAATAATAAATATACATTATATATATATATATATATATATATATATATATATATATATATATATATATATATATATATATATATATAACCAGCTAACACCCTGCCATCTGATCCCAAACTGGGCAGAGCCTGTACTATGTCAACCAGACAACTAATAAACATATGTACCTACATATATATTTTCCAAGTACATAATATATGGTATCGATAAATTACACTCCAACACAGAAAAAACTACTTTTTCTGTGCTCAACACACAAATATTTGTCCTAGGTGGGGATCGACCGGCTGACTTAGCAGAGTTATTAACCACTAAACCAATAGTCCAGTCAAAATAATGTTTGAATTTTATATATCGTTGGTAAACAATTATTTTGGAAAAAGAACCAGAAGGTATTTAACACCCGTCATATCATCATCATCATCATATCAGCCGAACATTCACTGCTGGACTAAGGCCTCCCCCAAGAATCCCCACAATAGCCGGTCCTGCACTGCCCGCATCCAGCGGCTTTCCGCGACCCTTGCAATATTGTCGGTCCACCTTGTCCGCCCACGCTGCGTCTTTCGGTTCGTCTATCCGTCACTTACAATACCTAGAAATGATTATTTAAGCAATATAAATCCCAATGTATCTAAAATTAATACAGTTAAAAAAATACGAAAGACTGTCATGCTCCATAATAGACCATCAATAGTTGTACAGTGTAACACCAATTTATCATTATTATTAATTTTCTTTCTTTCGTTGATGTTTAATTATTTTATATTTATTTCTGTATTATTTTTTTATTTTAAGTCAAAGTATTTAAACTGGGTCATTATTTCGCCAAAAAACTTTGTAATGCAGTTTGTCGAATACTAATATTAGTTTAATATGTATTCTTTATATTTATTATAAACAACAATACCATAAAAGTAATTTTTGAATGAAATTTTGCTTATACCTCTTTCGGTTCACGTTCACGATATTTTATAGGCAAAGTGCGGAAAGACTAAGCCTTGTAATACTCTTATACCCCTATTTTTATCTAGGACAAGATTAGCACAATAACTGAACTGAAGGCAAATTGGAACAGACGGTAGATACAAATCGTAGGTTACTTGTTTTATTTTTCACTAAAACATTTTTCTTGGCTGTGCAATAAGTTTACTCCTCAGGAAACAATTTGGCCAACCAAGAAAGCACTTTGGTCTTATCTTTGTTGGGCTAACCAATAATATTTATTTAACTCTCTTTACAGACTCAAGTTTGAAACGATCAACGATGAAACTGGCCTTCCACATCATAATCTTTTAACATTTGAATAACCTTCGTTTCGTATGAAACTACCTAGCTACGTAACCTATGGAGACATGCATAAATAGTGCCGTAAATCGATTTTAAACACGTTTTTCAATTGCTTAAATTATTAGCTATAACTTTTAAATTGAGCGCAATTGAATGATGAACTTAATTTAGATAAACTTATATTGTAATAAATACAGGGTTACCGTCGTCAAAATTAAAAAGGAGAAACAATGTGGGTTTTTCTTAATAACTATGTGCAAGTCGTTTAAAATGATTTATGGTTACGTCTGGTAACCCTATACGAATAGTGGAGGTGGTAGAAAATGTTTTGGAATTTTTTTTGGCGCCAACGCGGATAAAGACGCATCGAGGCTATGTTTTATTTTCAAAAACTGGTGTAAATTCGAGTTTTTATGTGTAAATATGGTGGATTTTTAGACATGACATCTTCGACAACGTACACAAGTGGAGGAAAGTGCGATATTGCCGTGAATTGTGATTTTCCGTGTTGTAACCAAAACTGCAAAAAAGCCTCTAGTAAAGTCTCCATTGCTTTACTAGGGTTGGACAAGGACTATGTATGTCTTGACTGTGACGGACTTTACTTGACAATGACTGAAATAAATGATATAAAAATATATTTACTGAAGGCTCATAAGGCCAAAGAAGCCAGAGTCGTAAAACGGAATTTAAAAAAAATAATTTCAAAAGGAAGTGTTCCGCATCAAAGCAAAGGCGAACAAATAACAGAATTGTCATTGCCAATTTGTCAATGCCTCAAAATGAAATGAAATGCCTCAAAATCAAAAGCGGTAGATCAGTAAATCTTACTTAACAAAATGTTGTAAAAATAACTAAGAAAATTCTACTCATACACTATTGTGTATGAGTAGAATTTTCTTAGTTATTTGTACATGACTGTAAAAACAAAAAAAAATATAAAGCGCCTCCAAGTCAATTTTGTCCTTCATGATAGTCAATAATGTTTCTTTTATAAAAAAAACTAGTTTAGTCAACGCTGCCTCCCGTAAAAAATAATGTATTGTAAAAAAGAGTACTGCTGTAAACTGCATTACTTGCAAATTTATTGTTCCAGTTTTCTATTGCACATATTTACATTAATAAATGTTGCCGATTGGAGTAGTAAAAAAATGTGTATTGCACATATTTAACCGATTTAAGTATTGTAGCTCTTAAATTTGTTATCGCACACCTACTGGATTTTAGGCAATTAGTGCTGATCTCCTAAACACGTTGCTCAGATCACGAAAAAGAAGTAGTTTGTCAACTGAAATTTGATGATGACCACTAATTAATATCTTGGGACATTATTCACACACGGTCATCCGATCCCAAGCTAAGCAAAGCTTGTAGGTATTATGGAAACCATATAACCGATACACTACATATACCACTTTTCTTTTGTAAAAACATACTTATATAGATAATTACACCCAGGCTCGAGACAAACAGACATGTTCATACACACAAATATTTGTCGTGAGTGGGAAGCGAACCCACGACCTACGGCGTGAAAAGCAAACATCTACCAATAGGGTATACTATTTATACTAGCTGCCCATACTTTATACAGAGTCACAAAATAAAAACTCTCCGGCGTGGGAATCGAATCCGGGATACGAAGCGGTGAGGCGACTGTCTTAGCATTAAGAACATCATAACATCTGTTTAAAACAGGGGTCATATTAAAAACTTTACATGTTAAAACATTCAACAAAAACATTTCTATAGAATTAATTTATGTTACAAGGTAAGTAAGCGTACCTACTCGTACACTACAAAATAAACATCCAGGACTGGTGTCGCAGAAACCTGCACGATATGGTATTTAATATAAGCAATTGTTACCTGGTAACATTCTCTAGGAAAAAGCAGCATATAACTCCCGGCTATGTAGGGCTTTGCATAGACTAAAAATGTATACACATTTCTTTACCTAATACAATCAGCAACATAGGGAAAATGTAAACATAAAACGTCATACAATACGTTTGCACGACTTTTGATAAGTTAACATTAAAAAAATACGAATGAATTGGGCTACAATTTAATATTTAAAACAACCTACCATTATGTTAAAATTAGCAACGAACTTGTTAACAAATTTTAACAACGTTTCTATTGTTTCGGTACATTTTAATTAATGTTACCAATTTTGATACAAATATTTATATAGTTTTTATTATGTGTACCCATAGGTACTATTCTATACACCGACAACCGCCCCTCTCAATATCTCCATTCTCCGATTTTCATTTTGGTTGTCTGGAAGAGATCACATTTTGTGATTAGGCCACCCATTGTATACTTTTAAGGTTTTAAGTGTTTTTATTTGTATTGGTGTACAATAAAGAGTGTATCTATCTATCGACAAAAAGATAAATGTGTTTTGCACACACTCTCACACTTATCTAATGCTCTTAATAAGGCAGCTTTTTCCTAAATAGATTAAGTAAGGCACACGAACTGGGCGTTATAGCGGATAGCCAAATTTCAGGGCTCATATTGATAACAGTACCTACAACCAAATCTACACACATAGCAGGTTTCTTAAAACGCTCGCCTAAAGTTTGTTATCTGATGTGTTATAGCTAAAATCATTATGTAGAATACGCTGATTCGTAGCTGACAAGTGTATGCAAGCATTATGAGGAATCCATTGTATGCAGTGTCTTCTCAGCTTGCCTGTAGGCACGCTGTACATTTTCAACACCACAAATCTACAATCAACGCCACAAATCATCCTGGAAATTAACCTCAAAACATATTTAAAATGACATCTCTATGGAATAATATATATAAGTAATGTCTTGGGACAACAAAAACACTGTCATTTTACCGAAATAAGGCTAAATAAAAATCTAAATACATACATATTAGGTATAGATAAACTAAACTCAGACACAGAATAAATAATTATGCTCATTACCAAGATATTTGTGATGGGCATCGATCCTAGGACCTCTGGGTTAGCAGCCAGGTTCACTAACCATTAGCCCAAAAGGCCAGTCAAATACCAAGGACGACGTCAACCTACCACGAATACTTTTATGGTAATAAATTAATTAATGGGTAATCTGTGTCCATTAAACTGGTTGCAAATCTCTTACTTTTTATCCCTCGCAGGATCCCCCATAATCCCTTAAGCATAGTAATTGTGTTGCCGTCGTCTACTACTAATACAGGCCGTAACTCTCCTCTTCTAATAACGTCTAATTATCACGCCTCATTTGTAGTATCGGATCCGGAAGGTGATATATTTTTGAACATCCAAACCGAATTAAAGATAAAACTAATAAGTTTCTGAATATACTTTAGCGTAATAATATCAAACAATATGAAAGAAAACCGGCCAAGTGCGAGTCGGACTCGCGCACGAACGGTTCCTTACCATCATCTATAAAAACGAGCAAAAATTTATTTGATTGACTGCACGTGTGGCGTGGTGGCTAAGACAGTCGCCTCGCCGCTCCGTGTCGCGGGTTCGAGTCCCGCGCCGGACATCTATTTGTGTAATAGTTGTTCTGGGTCTGTTATGTTTGTAAAGTACTCCGTGACAAAGGGATTAGATTCCTTAGTGCGGGCGTTGTCTTATTTAAACAAATAAAATAACTAAAAACATTTTTTCATGTTATTTACGTTATCCGTAAAATTCACTTTTACCTGAAACTCAATACCTATATATCAGAAGAATCCAAATGCCTAAGAAGTTGTTAAAGAGATATCTTTTCCAAAAAGAGTTTTAAAGCAAAAAACTTGAGAGGTGCCAAGGGACACCCGGATGCAACGAAGTTATTTCTTATTATTTATTATGTACAAAAAACCTGTATACACTCAACAAAAATAATCGTCGCGACACCACACTGTTCAATGCGAAATAGAAATGAAAATATCTGGCTTGCTTTCTATAAGCTAGAGAGAGAGAGACAGACAGAGAAACATGCGCACGCCACACAGCTGCAAAAAGTGTCGTGACAACTTTTCGTAAGATTTTTTTCCGTCTAGCCCCCTTTCACAACGCGCGATAAGGAACTTCGTTCCAATATGTTTTATATCATATTATCCAAATTATATATTGTATTATTCAAATATTCGAATATATTTCTTTTAGATGACTTTGCCTATGATTATTAGATAGATATATCAATTCTTCTACTGTGCGGAAATCGAACCTTTGGATTTGGGCGCACTGCTAACCACTGCGCCCCAAATGTATCTAATATTTTATTTCTATCAGTTTATTTATTTGTGGTTTGTATAAAGTGGCGTATCGCATAAATCCTCTTAATTAATATCAAACACATATTGCGTACGTTCAAACAAACTAAAAGTTAACCTATAGAATATATGATATGAATGGGATGAATAGCCATGAACATGAATAGGTTCTAAATAGAATACCTATTTACTAAAGCGTAGGATACAAGTATAGTCCAAACCACGTTGTCAGTAGACACACATTGACTCAACTGTGTCTTAATTACCTAGGTAATAAAGGTGGTTTTCATAGTGAGAATGCCAACTGAAGTGGCGGCGAATCGACATAGGCTTGATTTGCGGATGGATGGTAATGAGGACTAACATTTTCTATTGCCAACTCACTATTAATAACGAAACCAATATTAAAGACAGACAAACACACAAATATAGTGCCAGTGGTTTATAAGGGCTATGAAATTTAATTACGCGTTTGTGAGCTGCGATCATTGATATACAAAAATGCGATGCCAGAAATAATTATTCTACTAATTATAAATGCGAGAATTAGTGACGATTGGATGTTTGTTACTCATTCATGCGAAAACCGCCGAACCGATTTTGAAGAAACTTTGTAGTAATATAGGTTTTATATCCGAATAACAAACAACTGCACGTCTAGCGCAGCGGTTAAGACAGTCGCCTCGCCACTTCGTATCCCGGGTTCGATTCCGGCAATACACCTATTTATATGATCCATAAATAGTTGTACTGCATCTGGATGTGCTTTGTGTCCATCAATTATATGTTTGTAAAGTACCCCGCTATACAGGGATTCATATGCCTACCCATAAATTGTTGTACTGAGTCTGGATGTACTTAGTGTCCGTCAATTATATGTTTGTGAAGTACCCCGCTATACAGGGATTCATTTACCTACCCATAAATAGTTGTACTGAGTCTGGATGTACTTAGTGTCCGTCAATTATATGTTTGTAAAGTACCCCGCTATACAGGGATTCATTTACCTACCCATAAATAGTTGTACTGAGTCTGGATGTACTTAGTGTCCGTCAATTATATGTTTGTAAAGTAACCTGCTATACAGGGATTCATTTACCTACCCATAAATAGTTGTACTGAGTCTGGATGTACTTAGTGTCCGTCAATTATATGTTTGTGAAGTACCCCGCTATACAGGGATTCATTTACCTACCCATAAATAGTTGTACTGAGTCTGGATGTACTTAGTGTCCGTCAATTATATGTTTGTAAAGTACCCCGCTATACAGGGATTCATTTACCTACCCATAAATAGTTGTACTGAGTCTGGATGTACTTAGTGTCCGTCAATTATATGTTTGTAAAGTACCCCGCTATACAGGGATTCATTTACATACCCATAAATAGTTGTACTGAGTCTGGATGTACTTAGTGTCCGTCAATTATATGTTTGTAAAGTACCCCGCTATACAGGGATTCATTTACCTACCCATAAATAGTTGTACTGAGTCTGGATGGACTTAGTGTCCGTCAATTATATGTTTGTAAAGTACCCCGCTATACAGGGATTCATTTACCTACCCATAAATAGTTGTACTGAGTCTGGATGTACTTAGTGTCCGTCAATTATATGTTTGTAAAGTACCCCGCTATAAAGGGATTCATTTACCTACCCATAAATAGTTGTAGTGAGTCTGGATGTACTTAGTGTCCGTCAATTATATGTTTGTAAAGTACCCCGCTATACAGGGATTCATTTACCTACCCATAAATAGTTGTACTGAGTCTGGATGTACTTAGTGTCCGTCAATTATATGTTTGTAAAGTACCCCGCTATGCAGGGATTCATTTACCTACCCATAAATAGTTGTACTGAGTCTGGATGTACTTAGTGTCCGTCAATTATATGTTTGTAAAGTACCCCGCTATACAGGGATCCATTTACCTACTGCGGGTGTTGTCTTTAAGAAACCAGAAGAAAAATATAGGCTATAATTTATATAGTTTAACGCGGGTGAAACCGCGGGGCACAGCTATTCATATAAATATATTTACTTACGGGGTGTCGTACCAGGTTACAAACCCACGGAATCTCTGGCTCGGGCTTGTCTGTTTTTATTTTGATACTAACCTCATAACCTGTTTCTTATACAATCAATCCATCAATACCGTTTGAATCTGATAAGGCAGTGCTTCTATATAACTAACATTAATCAGAATAACCTTTTAAATGTTTGAATATTTCTTAAAAGCATTGAAACGCCACCATAGTCGACTAAACCTGAATAGAATCGAGAATTCATGACGCGTCATGCATCGCCTTTACATTCATAGACGCATTCACATGGAGATGTCAATTCACCGCTCTGCTAGGCTATTCTGAAAGCGTTCAACTCGAAAGTCGAATTTCGCGCACGTCGAACGCACTCACTTTATAACTCACTTAAAGTGGAACGTTGGGACTTTATGTATTAATAATATAATAAATAAATACGCCGATGAACTTATCCTTCCTTCCCCCTTGTTTCATCGGACTACCAGGCGTCGGGAGGGTCTCCACCGCTTTGTTGTTGACATCCCATTATGCCGTATGAAGGGCTTTGCTTCCTCTTTGATCACGCACGTCTAAGCGGTGGAACACCCTCCTGAACCACGTTTTTCGAGACTCATACAACATGGGTTTACTGGTATTGTATAGTCCCATAAAAACACTAAACACTTTCATTCCAGCATTTGCAATGCTGTTGACTACAAACAAGAGTAGGTGCCTGAATAAACCTATTTCTTTAAAAGTTAGTTAAAGTAATAAAGCCTATTTTCAAACTGCTGAATAAAAACTGGAGGCCTATTCCCAACAGTGGACGTCTTTCGGCTGATATGACGATGATTTGATAAAAAAATGGCGACAAAGTTTATATATATTTATTGTCATTTCATGTTTGGAGGTGGAAATAGTAAAATATAAAACCACGAATTTGTCGACTTAATTATTCTTTTGTATTCTGTTCACACGTACGCATATAGAGAGTCAGTTTTAGCACTAGATATTCCTCCGAAATCAGGGATACTACGCATATCTAGAATAGGTATAGATTTTTGGATATCGGAATACTGCCGGTGCTTGTTGTTGCGAGTTAACCCTATACCAATATGAAACTGTCCGAACCTCTAACGGGAATTCGTAATCAAAATTCCAATGTTAATTACTGACTGATAGATGACTTTGAGTTCACATGATGTAACATTTTGTTATTGTTCTTATTCAAATTGCGGTCTTAAATTGTAACTGAGTTACGCTAGGTTAGGTAACCTAGCGTAACTCAGTTACAATTTAATGATCTATTTCTTACCTAAAACTTAAAGTTGACCGCTTTGCCAAAATTAATGACTTCATTGGGAGATCATATTAATGTGATTGTCAGCCGAAAGATATACCCTGCTGAACAAAGGTCTCTCTTAACGATCTTCGAAATGGAATCTATAATTTGGGGGTATATACCATAATCGCCACACTTGGCAGGCGAACTGGCTATCGCAGTATGATGGCCATTATCTGGTATTTCTGTCGGAACGACTGCTGCCCTTTCTCTGTCATCGGTAGGTATAATAATAATAAGTTTCCCAAAGCCCTACCTTACGTCCGTGCCGACCATGTGGCCACGTGGGGGACGGGCACACGTATGTTCTAGTAAAACTTACGCCGCAACAATGCTAAAGCAATATGTGGTTTAAGATATGATCTACCCTAAACCATTACACGTGCATTGTGAGTTCATTAACAATAAGTATATGTAGTCGAATTTTAATGTACTACGCGGCACATCAACATCATACGACAAAACAAAAAACGTGACAATTCAAGGCGAATAAATGAATGAATTCAGTTCAGTCAAATCCAAAAAACAGTCGCTTTTAAACAACAGTTAGGTATATCTATAAATAGGGTTTTTTATTAATTTGTTTTAAATATTTTTATTGGGTGTTGATATTTATCACCTTAACCTACAGTAACAGTTGTATAATTGTTCTCTTGACGTCTGATCAGATCTATAAATAATTGACATTACATCGCTTCAAACTTAAGACACAGCACACATTTACAAATCGCTTTAGAAACAAATTATTTAATCTCAAGAGTTGAGATTCCTTTATAAATATACTACCCTTAAGGCTCTGGCAACAGCCAAATTGCATACTATTATCCCCAAGCCAATACCACTATAAGCCAATACCCCATTTCGAATTCCGTCTTTTTACTTCAACGGCCGCCTGAGCTGAGGCCCGAACCACATAAGAGTGCCCTCAGGTATTACTTAGTCGCTTCAATTAAGCTATTGGTTGAGAGCCTTTTGCACTAGTCAACTGCTCGTTGTTTTCAATTCTTTAATTTTAATATACTATTGTTAAATGTAACAATAATAAAGTAAAAGCTCCTAATACGGCGGTAGTCAAAATCGCTTCCTATTACGGCGGTATTTCTATTTTCGAATTGTATTCCTGTTTTATTCAGTTTAAGTACACCAAAACGTAAACTATTTATTCCAAATTTATTACTTCATGACTTAACTGACGTTTGCAAGTATAGCACATAGACAACACAACAAGATCAATCAATCTGTGTAACGGCATCGACGTGAGAGGCGTTTCCATACAAACGCGGAACAACAAAAGTAAGTACACTAATATTTATAAACTAAGTTTTTTTGTATTAATAAGCGTTCAAGTTTGTTTATATATTATTTATAGCATTTTCCTACTATTACACCCACTATTTAAATAGCTCGTTAAATATTAGTAACTCATTTATTGCCAAAAAATAAGAAATAAAATACCGCCGTAATACGATTTTTATAGATTAATCCTAATACGGTGGTATAACTCCGAAATAGGAAAAATACTGGGCATGTTTAACTGTCTATAACTTTCAATTTATTAAATTTTTGAATTAGTTCCAAGTTTAGTTGAAATAATTATTAATCTCATAAATTAGAAACCATATTCTGCGGTATGTGTTCTTAATTAGAAATCTAGTTAAATATGAAAACTGTTGAGTACAAAATGTTGGTTTCTTAGAAGGGGTAAAAATAGGAAGGTGTATTCTAATTTATCACAAATCATTTATTTTGTATAACTGTTGACTTGAGTTTTACACATCTGAGCCAAAAAACTGTTATCGTTTGAATAAGCATTTACACTCTTTTGTTTATCAAAATTTTGATGGGTCAGAATTAGGATTATTAAAAACACGAGTATTTTTCCTATTACGGTGGTAGTTATTTCCAGGTAACTCTGTATTAGGTTATATGATCTCCTATTACGGCCCTATTCATAGAGCATTAAATTACAAGATTTAGGGTTGCGTAAATAAAATGAGTTTTGTGTCTTATTTGTTGATTCTTATTTGATATGCATGTTTTTTTTTATAAAACCTGCCTACATTCATTTTACTGAACGTAAAAAGAAAAATCAACCTTATTTTAATAAACCAAAACGCTTTTTAAAACGTGGTTATGAATGCACGGTTATGCTATATTTGTAATATAATATATTGTGTAATTTCCTTAACAGTGAATCAATGTAATCAAATCAATGGTCAATGAATGAAAAACTTACAATTTACTTTACTAACATTAATTAATAAATATTATTTGTACGGAACTTCAATGAATATAATTTCTGACCCTCCGTATTAGGAGCAGTCTACCGCAGTAATAGGCTCTGACCAAAATCATACCTCCGTATTAGGGAAAATCGATTCGACTATTTAAATATTTTTTTAAAATAAGAAATATCATCAAAAGAAACATAGACTCAACAGCAATACAATATGTAAGTTCCACTTTTGACAATAAAGTTGTTTGGTACCTTTAAAAATACTTACAAATGCTTATTTTTGTTTCTTACTTTCAAATGTTGCGAAATACCTCCGTAATAGGTGCTTTTACCTTAGCTTAGTAACTTGCAATTTATTATTTATTTAAGGATTGAATAAAAATATATATGAACAAAATATTTTGTTGCTTCAATTAGTGTTTTAAACTTTGTTTATGTATTGAATTGTGAGCTTGTGTACAAGTGTACGTAAATACCCAAGTGCTGAATAAATTTCATTATTTCATTTCACTGGGTTCATAGTGTTGAAAACAATATATTCAATTTTACTATATTTTATACTACATCTATGGATTCCAAAACACGATTCCTCTAAAGTTTATATTTTTGCTCGCAATTAATCATCATAAAAGAACAGCCGAAAGACGTCCATAGCTGGACAATAGGCTCCCTCAAGAAAGGATATGCCATGATCGCGACATTTGGTAGACGAGTTGGCAATGTAGTTCTCAATAATATTAATTTTCACGCTGTTTCTATCCATACTTTTAAACTTGTACTGGCGAGATTGATGTGTATGATAAAATTGGGTATCGTCAGTCTCTTAGTCTGTAAAGGATGAGTTGATCAAATATTCTACGCTATTTATGTTGTGTGTTCAAGTTTCAACTATTTCCGTCTAGTTACAGATATGGAGGATACAGGCTGTGTGTGACTGTTGGACAGGCAGACAGCAGGCAGGGACTAGTGATTCTATAAAGGAATTATTACAATCGATTTATGCGGAATACAGGCTTGGTAATGGCTTAAAATAACAGTGGTACTTTATTATCTATGCTAGATAAAAACGCAGTAGTTTGTTTGGACTTTCTTTGCTTCTGACTTCTACACTTTTGACGTACGTGGCCTGCTTTAATTTAAGATACCATGTTTTCTCTTTTGGCAACAGGGAAATTGTCCAACAGGGTGCTACCTGCAACATCTACCAAACCAGTTTAAGCCTACGAACGATTCACACCGGCAGATCAATTTACGAGTTCATTTGCTAACACCCTTTGTGCTGCGCCGAGAGAACTTTTGGTAGATAAACGTTACCGGTAGTCATAAACCTTATAAAACTTTACGTTACCATCTTATTCCCCATAAGTTTCGGGATGGGATGGGAGTTGCTCAATTAGATATATATTATTTGCCAGATATATCTAGTGTTATGAAAATATATAAGGTACTTACCACATGTGTGATAATATAATCAGGTTATACAACAAACATTTTGCAATTACACTCAATGTTGCAATTGTTCAAGGACTCAATGTTGTCATGTTAGCAAGTTAACCGCGTGGTTTGCCTGGTGACCTGTAATTCAGGTTTTTCCAAAACCTACCTATAGGCACCAGTCTCTCACAAAGTTAGGTTGTAACTTAGTACCCCAACCATAATTAAGATGTATTTGTTTTAATTAGAAGCTGTTATTCTTTGTGAAGAAGAGAAAATAAAAGAATTTTGAATGATTGATTGACTGCACGAGTGACTCAGTGGTTGAGGCGGTCGCCTCGCAAGTACCTATGTGCCCTTGTGTGGCGGGTTCGATACCCGGGTTGTAGTCACGGGTGGCAGGTGACCCGCGACTTCATCCATGTTTTTAGAGGTACAGATGAAGACAGGGACAAAAATAACTTATGAACAGCCGAATAATTTTTGTGTGTGAAGACGCGGGCAGAAACTAGTATACTACTATATCGCTCCTTAGAACATCAACTGTCTACTAGTGGAAAACTCGTCCAAATCGATCAAGATGTTTCAGAAATAAACCGGAACAAACAGATACATAGGCCAAAGAAATGTTTTTCATTATAAGTATATTTTTCCATAATTATGCTTTTGGTAAAAATATGTTATTTTATTGTTGTGCCGTATTTATTTGTATATTATTCACTAGGATTTTCCTATATTCAAATTATATCACCAATTATATCAACAATATTAAGCCGCGTACAAAAAGGGATAAAATACTCCGTGTTCAAATATATCAATAAATAATCATGTAACAATGTATGTATTTGAATGCTGTGGTGTGGAAATTCAAAACATGAAATTAATTTTGGACGAATGAATGATGAATTAATACGAGTACACGGATACATGTATCGCAAACGTTATCGCATCAGTCGAATATTAACATGTTCATAAAACACTTAATTGTCTGACGTTGATATTGTGTTCTAACTGTAAGAATAATATTGTCATAGTAGGTGGTCATATAAATAAATACCTTAAATTCTAATAAACAAATCTAATTCTAATAACTAATCTAACAGATATTATAACCAGTTACAACTTTAAATTACGCATTAAAGAGACAACAAGAATAAATTCATCTATTGATTACTTAATTAACAGTATAAAATGCGAATAGTGAAAGCTTAAGATTAGAAGTCTCAGATCATGGCATAGCTCAGTAGTCATCATCATCATCATCATATCAGCCGAAAAACGTCCACTGCTGGACAAAGGCCTCCCCCAAAGATCTCCACAATTGCCGGCCCAGTAGTGCTATGACAAAATTTAATAAAATACGAACATTCTACGCAGTAAAGAGAGATTGCTGTTACAAAAACATGTCAAAATTATCTTAGAGTCTTCAAGTCTTAACCTTTGTATAAGTCTATTACGACACAAACAGAGCGTTTCAGAAATGTCACTGTAAATTTTGTCTATTTTATGATTTACGTTTTCCTAGGATGAATCGGAGAGTTCATAATCCTACTATCGGGTTAAAACGGATTAAAAGGGTTTAAAACATAGTTGTAGAACAAACCAATCACTACCATTTCAACAATATAAAAATAATACTTGAAAGAAAAGAACATTGTGTATAGATGAATCCAATGACATTCTATACATATGAACATCGCATCAGCGCGCTAAAATCTTTGTAGAATTCCGGTCCGATACAGGTTTTGCACACTGCACCAAATACAATCGAGAAAGCTGAGGCGGCGGTAGCACGCTGCATGTGTTTGTTTAATATTATTCAGAATTGTTTTTTATAATACCCTTAACACAATTTAAGATATTAGTAGAACTCAAGCAGGCCGGACAAACCTACGTAGTGTCTTGGTATAGGTACTATGTTGTCCGGGGCTCCCCGTATCAGGCGCCAGAAGAAGTCCACGGCAGGTTAGGTTTAGTCGGTGCGAGTCCGACATACCCACCCGCAGACACTTTTTGCGGTTGGCATGCATTAGCATACAATTAGTCTTGCTTGAGAGGTGTAATAAACTATTAAATCTTATTTGGTGTTCAGATCCGGCCCGAAGGAGCAGAATGTTTATTATTTCAGCTTAGGTCCTAAACAATCAGAACACCAAATAGGATTTAATCGTTTATTACACCACTTTATAATTATAACCTAATTATAAAGTGGTGTAATAAACTATTAAATCCTATTTGGTGTTCTGATTGATTAGGACCTAAGCTGAACTATTTTAATTTAATTAAGAATATATTAGATCGAGAGAACGTGCGGCTCGCTCGAGATGACCAAAGAGAAATAATTTAGTATGACAATACTAAACAAGCCTGTATTATTGACAAATCAAACACGGGACGACAAAGTGTGCTTAAACGCCATATAAGCACACTTTCCTCCTTAGCCGTGTATTGATCGTGAAGCCGTAAATATACCTTAATAAAGTGCTGAATAAAAAGGAGTGCTAAAATAATACACTAAAAACGTAAAAGTCTCTATCGGACAGTCTCTTTTAAAAATAAATATTTTTAAAAGAGACTGTCCGATAGTAATTAAAGTGGGTAATGGACGCCACGGACTTACAAAGAAATTGCAAATTAAGGACTTATAACCTTATTCAATGAGACACGTATGTTAATGCTTCTCTATTTACTTACTACGTTGATGGTGGAAACACCCAGAATATATAATATACAAAAACCGATTAAGCGCGAGTCGGACTCGCGCATGAAGGGTTCCGTAGCAGCAACTATTTCAGTTGATTAAATGAAAGCAAATTGCGGTTTACGATTTATGACGTATTAAAAAAAATAGCTGATGAATAGCTTGCTAGATCTCGTTCAAACCAATTTTCGTTGTTAGTTTTATGGTTTTGTACATCATATATTTCTTTTCAGTTTTATCATTCTCTTATTTTAGAAGTTACAGAGGGGGGGGGGGACTCATTTTACCACTTTGGAAGTGTCTCTCGCGCAAACTATTAAGTTTAGAAAAAAAAATATTAGAAACCTCAATATCATTTTTGAAGACCTATCCATATAGGTAGGATGAAAATTTTTTTTGAATTTCATTTCTATCTATGGGGACCCCCAAAATTATTATATATATCTTTTTCTATTTTTGTATGAAAATCTTAATGCGGTTCACCGAATACATCTACTTACCAAGTTTCAACAGTACAGCTCTTATAGTTTCGGAAAAAAATGGCTGTGACATGCGGACGGACAGACAGACAGACATGACGAATCTATAAGGGTTCCGGTTTTTTTGTCATTTGGCTATGGAACCCTAAAAAGGGTCGCGGAATTATCATAAATTGACCGAATTTCATTTCAACTGAAACTTTTCAACTAGTATCGTTTCGTTTTTTTTTTTAATTTCACGAAGTCACGTCTGCTACTGTATCAGTTGACTTATTATCAATTCGTTTTATTCGTTCCTCCGACGTTTCATTTAGTCAAAAACCTTTCACCGATGTTACATTTAGCCGAAATAATATTTGTTCGAAGTATTATGTTTCCGAACATTCATTATACCACTGTTTTAATTACCATATTTTTATTTCACCTAACGCCTAGAAAGTTTGTGGACACTATTTCATCACTTAATTTTGCTGTTGCTGCAGCATGCAAGAAGGCATGCAACATGCAGTAGGCATGCAGCAAAACAATCACAGCTCATCACATCTCATCCTCACCTAGCTTATCTCGTCAGCTTAGATGAGAAGACCGGAGGTCAGCTAAGGTCAGTTCCCTAAAACTTGTACATTTTCCCCCGTGAGTGATGCGAACCGCGGCCTACCCTAAAGACGCTACTGCTCCTTAGATTTCCTACACTACTTATATTGCACCTTGCCATATAAGTAGTGTAGGAAATCTCGGGAAGGAGTGCACTCTACCCATGACACTAAACAAATAAAAGACAACCAGCTTAGTATGGAAAGTCACTTATTTATTGTACAAGTTGATATTATATACCTTGTTTTGTTCCATAGACATAATACTGGGTATGGTCGGGTACAATCAGCTGAGGGTGCGGAGAGAGTTTACCCTGGTCGCGTGCCTGATTAGGGTGCTGCGTGGCCTTGAGCATCACCCGAAGCTGTTACAACAACTGGGCCTATGTGTGCCGGATTGCTATGTGAGGAGAAGACGAAAACCGCCATTGTTAGCCGTGCCTACTGCTAGGACCAATCTTTTAGCAAAGGCTCCCTTTACTCGTGCGATCCGTACTATAAATAGGGTCCATGACCGGATAGATATACTGACCTGTACCAAGAGTGAATTCGCAAAGGTGTTATTATATACTTTGTGTTATTATTTTTTATTTCATTTTATGTACCTATTAGATAAGATTTATAATATGTTTGCTTTTATATACACACTATCGCATTAGGTCTACCCTGAAATGATTATGTGTTAAGGAGCTGATAAATAAATAAATAAATACGCTCCTAATGTTTCGTTTTCTATTTATGTTGAAGTAGGTACATACACAGTAGTTATATTGTGTACGACAGTACCTTTTTGTTTATTTTCTGGATTCTGATTATCTGGTAGGTAACAAGATAACTTCGAGAGTCCCGGCCCCTAAAGGTAGATAAGATATAAGGTTTGGATGGGCTTGATATTTACTTGATCTGGAATTCACTGTTCTCGACCTAAATGAACGTAACAGTACGATATCCGATTACACTCTGCCTACACTCATATGTTACTAATTATTTATTTTCGTATTGTATTACTATATAAAAACATGAATTAAAGCTGCGAGATTTAATTTTTATCTTTTCGTTTTTCCAATATATGTATTTATTCTTTAACGGTGAAACTACAATATAATGCTAATAGTAATGGTAAATATTTAAGCACGTTCACAAGCACGAAATGAGCGTAGAAATAGTGTTGTTTCTCCTATTACGGCGTAAAAGAAATGAATAAACACTACATATTAAAATATTTGTAACACCCGAAGTCGTCTAATTTCACTGATTGACGGGAGTTGATAGAACATTCTTTACCGGCGGTGTCAAATATTTTAAGGTAGGAATTTAAAGCTCGTCTAACTAGCGAAGTATGTATCCCAAATATTGATGGCCAGTAATTTTGAGAGGCATGTTAAACGTATGTTGTATGGAACGCACGCGCTTTCCAACAATTTCGTTAAATCAGCTGCTTTTATACAATCAGTTTCATTTCAAGATATTGTTGGTAGATAATATTGATTTTCTCAAATATAATTCAACATTTATATAATTAACCTACATACTCATGAACAAGTGCATCATAAAATAGAAATAAACAAAGAGAACACTAAATAATACCGGTTTAATAACAACAATACAAATAACTTACTAGTTACTTCTTTATAAACAGGCAGGTCCAATAGGTATGTTTGTAACAAGATTTGTTCCTAGTGGATTTTTATATGAAAAATATGTTATATTTTTACTAATACTTCACCTTAAAATGGATGTTGATTGGTAAATCAGTAAATAATATATACAAGCAACCACAAAATTCAATATGATGCAATCCATTGCTTGGATTCTGACGATACAAAGAAATTGACAGCACGCTAGGTCTCGATTTTGAAGGCTTGAAGGTTTTGTTCATAATCTATAGACACACACATAAATTGGAAGTCGCACATACAAAAATTTTGTGCAAAGTTGTCATAATTTTCAAACGCCTTACGTGAAATTAAAAAAACAACCGACCTACGAACTTCACTTGTCACCTACTACGCCTATGCCAATTCATGGATTAGCTATGGATTCATACTATGGGGAAATAGCACTGACTCACCAACTTTATTCACACTACAAAAGAAATAAGTCCAAATAATAACCAACATAGAACAAACAGAAAGCTGTAAACCATATTTTCAGAATCACAAAATACTCACGCGTACCTGTCTCTATTTCTTTGAAACAAGTGAATTTGCAAGAAACCACCCACAATTTTATACCACTCGTGAAGAAATCTAAATACAATTTTCGACACAAAAAAAGATTAAACTTGCCCATTTCCAAACTAAAAATCCGTGAATATAGCCCTATGGTTATGTCAATAAAAATCTATAACAAATTACCTAACAACATTAAAGAAGAAAAAATACAAATTAAATTATATACCAATTAAAATATTTCCTGATAACCAAATGTTACTACACAATAAATGAATATTTCAATGATAGATCAAACACGATATAATCAAACTAAATAATATTATAATTAAAGCACCTATTAATTTAATATATCGCATTATAAACAATATACTTGTCGTCCTCTCTTCTATCTACTAATTTTGCTGTGACAGGGTCCATAATTGTTACCAAATTATCTGTTTGTCATCTGATATACATTGTGAAATGAAAATAAACTATTGACTAATTAGCTAAGCTTTAAAAGTAGAAATTTCTAGCAAAGTAACAGTCCGGTATCTATAAGTGTTACACCCCCGTGCTACAATAGCACTACATTCTTTTAATAGCATCGCATAGATGTTCCATTTGTTTAAGAGACGAAAGGACTGGAAAGTTCATACAGCGTTATAAGCTTTTTTAAAAACAAAAAGAAACGTTCTGTCCATTTGTATCTATATATTAGGTCTTTACCTATGAAATTGCCGTTCTGCAGTACTGGCCATTTCAAATCAAAATAATTTTTGTTTGGCTAAGAATTCTAATTTCAAATTAATTTTATTTTAAAAACATGGATTCTTTTTTCCAAAAGTAGTCATTTCTTTATTGATTAGTGTTACATTTTCATCGCATTTCAATCTTTTTCGTCATCATGGATACGTTAAAAATTCGAGTAATTATGGAATATGAGTACCGTCGTGGCAGCAACGCGGCACAAGCGGCACGCAACATCAACGACGTTTACGGAGCTAACACTACAAACCAACGCACCACCTGTTATTGGTTTGCTCGCTTCCGTTCTGGAAATTTCGACCTGAAAAATGAACCTCGCGGTCGTCCGAAGACTTTGGTCGACAATGACGAATTAAAGGCGGTTGTGGAAGCTGATGATACACAATCTACGGCTGAATTAGCAGCAGCTTTCGACGTTAGCGTCAAAACAATATTGGTCCATTTGCGTCAAATTGGCAAGGTAAAAAAGCTTGACAAATGGGTGCCCCACGAACTCAATGATCGCCAGCGCGAAGTACGCGTCGAGACGTGCCTTGCACTGCTCAACAGACACACAAATGAAGGAATTTTGAACCGCATTGTTACCTGCGATGAAAAATGGATTCTGTTTGATAACCGCAAGCGCTCAGCAAGTTGGTTGGATCCTGGTTCAGCACCTAAACAATGCCCTAAACGAAAACTTACCCCTAGAAAAGTGATGGTCACTGTTTGGTGGTCTAGCGCCGGTGTGATTCATCACAGCTTCTTACCAAACGGGGTGAGCATTACTGCAGATGTGTACTGTGAAGAACTGAGCACAATGATGGAGAAGCTGGCGCATCTCCAACCAGCATTGGTCAATCGCTCGTCTCCGCTGCTCCTGCACGACAACGCGCGACCTCATACTGCACAGCAGACGGTCTCCAAGTTGCAAGAACTGGGGTTGGAAGCTCTCCGTCATCCGCCCTACTCACCAGACCTTGCGCCTACAGACTACTACTTTTTCCAGAATTTGGATAACTTCTTGGCGGGAAAAAAATTCAATACCCGAGAGGCAGTACAAAATGCCTTTGAAGAATTTGTTGCCTCCCGTCCAGCTGATTTCTTTAAGAAGGGCATCAATAAACTGCCACTGCGATGGCAAAGATGCATTGATTGCATGGGTGATTACTTCGATTAATACAAATAAAAAAATTCATGAAAAAAATTCGTTTAAATTTTTTCATACAAAACGGCAATTTCATAGGTAAAGACCTATTATATAAAAATGAAACCCGTTTTCCGTTGTCACGACATCACGCGTGAACGGCTGGACCGATTTCACTATTTCTTTTTTTATTGTGTTTGTTATTGTCAGGAGAAGGTTCTTATGTAAAAAAAAGAATTTAAATATGCGCGGAAAATAAGAAAATTTAAGAATACTTCACAACCAAATATTATATCTAATCTAACCTTAGCGCTTTGGACAATATAACCTTTTTTAATGTAACTTTTTTTTATTTGACATAGTATTGACAGATAGCGTGCGTTAATAGTCATCGTTAAGACAGGACAAGGTCTGTAGGGTCAGCTAGTTAGAGATAAAACTGAAATCGGCACAAACTTAAAGAACCTTTCTTTAACTCCTTACTGCCTTTTCTGACTCTTACTGTCTGAAGGTATGATCTCTGCTGCATAGTACTTTGGCTCCGCTCTAGTTGCGAATGGTTGTAAATTTCAGCCAGCTTTTAAAATTTTCTCAGATACCCATATATAAGTACGTAGTCAATGTATGTCAAAGGTTTATCAATACTTTGGCAGTTCCTGATGTTTTTAATATGTTGAAAACAAAATAATAAAAAAAAAAAATCATAATTATTTTTTAATATTTTAAATATATCGCAGATGTCGAATTAATTTGCTCCAGAATTAATTTATGATTATGAGAATTTAATTCTTACAGAGCTGTATAAGTGCCACACACAATAATAATAACGATTATTATGCTAGGTCAAAATCCATGTGGTGTAACTGTTAATATAAAGTTTCATTTTTTTGTCGTTGGGTTTGTCAAACTACTGTATTGAGACTCTGCAAGGAATTGACAGGTAAAGCAGTGAACGCCACCTAGGGTAACAGTAAACGTCATGAATGAAAATATCTGCATGGATTCTTCAATCCACGTGTGGCGCAGGGGTTATCTAATCTAAGTAGACAGCGAAGCTACTACTTAGGTAAACCTGATCAGCAAACAGACACTCCTGATCGGCAAATAAGTTTTAGGTCCGATCCCGATTAGATTTTGGGTCTGTTTGTGATCTGTGCCTTTTTGCAATTTTATTGGTAGGTATAACGATAATAATGTAAAACGATATATTGCTTCTGTACAGTGTCATGAGAGTTTTTGACAACCTTGACTTGTGGACGTTCCTGGGACCACGTGCTTATGAGAGCCAACGATTGGATTGAATTAACTAACATGACCACTCAGCGGCTAAGTATGTCTGTGTGGAAAAGCATTTAGACGCTTAATTGTTGCGTGACATGTTGAATGGGCGTTTAGATCTGATCCTCTGACTATCTAATGAGTCGTCGGATAAGATATCTTTAGGAGTTAAATGCCCCTGATTCTTATAAATCCTCTTTAAATTCAACTTTTAAGATTTAGAATACCGCTACCTATTGTTAAAAAAGGTGCCCGGTCATACATAGACTCACGCCTGTTTCCCAGAGGGGTAGGCAGATACAACGGATTTCCACTTGTCACGATCTTTGCACACGTCTGTCGCATGTCATATATTTTAATTTTAAATATAATGTTAGGCTCAGCACGAGCTGTGCGTCTAACGTGGGTACTCTGCTCTGCACATACCACGCCTCCAGAGCACACATCCACCCATATAATAAACGTAAACCGTTTCCACCACTGCTAAGCTATACGGACCAATGTATATGATTGGCGAATATCAAACGCAGCGTAGGATACCATATCTCACCAATGCGACGACGAGCGAAGCAAGCATGGCGCGACAGCGGCCGCCAGATCTCCCCTATTGATATTTAATCATAAATTTTAGTACCATTTATGTTTGATTTAAACACTCTACATATATACTTTATCAAATACTTATTATTATGTAATTAAATAATTAATAATAGCAGGAAAATACGGTAGGCGTTATTACAACAACTACTAAACAGTTAATTACTTCATGATTTGTATCGGACGACTTTGTATTATATTTTTTAGACGGAGGCAGTAGGCCCGTTATCCATAAATATGATGGATGGATTTAATTTTAATGTAACTTGTCATAGTCTAATGTTTCATAAAACCTCTGTTAGAAATAAGTTTGTACTCCCGCATTACAAATGATAAAATATTCACCCACAGTACCCGTAGTGTTCGGTACCGTAGAAATGGAGGCTTCAGGATCATCAGTCCAGGACGCCGTATAATTCGCGTTGAGCTAATTTGGACTAGTCTTCTACCTTTTTATTTTCGTACTAAGCCAGAGCTTTTTGTAACTTTTTTGCCAAATCTTGTTTTTGGTATGTGTTGTCTTGTCTATGTATACAATTTAAATGACATCGAATAGCTTCAGCTACAAACTTACAACTGTCCTCTCTCTACGAGGCAAGTGTATTTTGTTTAGTGTTCTCTTAATAGCCACGGGTGTCGTAGGCTTGTTTGCTTAATTTCATAGATGTGACGACACTGACACCTAATGCTGCTGCAACTCTGCTGATCTTGCGACACAGGGAAGAGTGCTCTACGATTACTTAGTTACTTCTTTTCATAAATTCATGAAGCCCCTACTATCTGTCACATAGCGTCAATATTTATAAAGATAACGTACTGGGAGGAATGGTTGTACTCTGCTCAACGTCCGTTTGATCAGTTCACGAATGGATAAGTACGGGAAAATACTAACAAAACAATACAAATACGTATGAAAATTGTGGAAGAACACTTAACCAACGAAAATGCTCACTGCATTCTGAGCATAAACAGTACCTATGTTATGTTGCGAATGACAGCCAAATGGAATGCCCGTGCCGCGCATCGTCGATGTAGTGTTGCCTAATTAAAAATAGATTTACATAAACGCAATGCTTTTTAAGTGTATGGCTATATTCTGATTATTGCATGTTTTTAAACCTCGAGTATATCTTACTTTACCTTAATACTTTATCATAAATGCGCAATAGGATGCGATATTCTGTGAATAGATAAGAAATTCAGGAAATGATTCCATAGAAATAAGTTCTCGCTTTCAAATGCTACAAAAATACAGCGACTAGTGTAGTTTCCTAAGTACTATATGGAAGCGATAGTATTGAAGTGAATTCCTCTCTTTTGATCTAGTACTAACATGTACACCAACAGCGAACGAGGTACTGGGTTCAAATCCCGGGTCGGGTCTAAAGTGATTTTGTGACAATTCTGTTAAAAAAAACAATATCTCAGTATCAACCCGAAGTCTGGGCGTTAGCGGTATTATAGCCCGTGAATTGGGGAGCACGTAAAGCCATAGGTCGTTTACCTGACCTCTTTTCGGTCGTGTCGCTATTCATTCCATCGGATTATGTGAATGCTGTAATAGAAAGTGCCTTTGTATTTGCGAACACACTTGTGCACTATACCTAATATGTTCCGCGCAGATGGCTAATCTTTATTGAGACTGGCCGCTGTAGCCGAAATTCGACTAGAAAGACATTAGTTTTGACCATATTAATATTATGAAATCAGGTGGTTAACTTACAACTGTTCCAAGTGAACCAGGCCTTGAAAAACATCAGGGTCAATGTGCTTGATGCGGTTCCGGTAGAGGTACAAGTACTTGAGTCGGTGGAGTCCATGGAAGGCCCCGGAACGGAGTTCCCTCAGCCGGTTGTCATTGAGGAGAAGCGAACGCAGAGAGTGCAAATGATACAACTCGCCCGGGTGTATCGCCTCGATGTGGTTGAAACGTAGATCTCTGTAACCAAAAAGACAAGTTTAGTAAAGCTATTAATAATGTAGTTATATATTACTTCTTAGTCTAGATGGTAAGCCACCTTTGTCATCCAAATATGAATTTATTTATTTTTAAAGGTGCACTAACACTAACAATAACAATAATTGGTACCAAGTTACGGTCTTCTAGAGTTGCCAATAACAGGAGAACCAGCACTCACAAATACAAGTGATTACCTAAGCAAAAAACGAAGTGTAATATTTAAGTGGAATAAACTGGTAATAAACTTAACGAAACCCAATCAATTAAACCAAATTTTCAAATACTAATTAAACCAAATTATATCTACTTAATAAAACAAAAAATTTAAGAGGTATCAATTAACGTAAAACTAGTATGTAGTATATGAGATATACCAATTTACTAACACAACATAGAGCTAGTACTGGGATGTGCGCTTTGGATATTAAAAAAATGTGTTTTACATATTAAAGAACGGGGGAAGCTAAAAGTGGTTTATGGCAAATTTATCTATATAGTGCTATATAGTGCTTGATATTGCCCACATTATGTATTTGTTTCTCGTCGAAGCAAAACGCCAAATGGCTTGTGGTGATACCTAATCTATGCTTGTCTCTTTTTGTAGAGTTTAAATCTGAAATCTTGTCCGGTTCCGTCTGCTAGAAACAATTTCAATTTATTTATGGCTTTCATGGGTTTTACACAGGTATTTTAGATTATAATACAGTACCAAACATGAACCCTGTAAGGACACTGCAACAATACAATAATAATATATTAACAAATATTTTTTTGTCAAAAACTTCACATGTTAAACTTAAATTAAAATGAATACAATAAAATAGCATTGTGAATATCTGTAAAGTGTGCTTTTTATGTTTTACCTTTATTGAATAGGCAGCGATGTCATAACGTTATTAAAAAAATATTATTATGAAGGGATTATTAATTAGGATTTATTTTCTTACTGACCACTGTATCTTATTAGTGTTTACATTATTTATGTATTTGTGTCAAAAAATTTTGTTAGTATTTTAACTGGATAGATTTTATAAATCGTTAATAAATATTTATTACATAGTTTTATCATTTAAATACTCATTTATGTTTCATCAAATATCTAAAAATCGTTGCAGAAAAGGGAATGAATAATAGGTAATTTCAAGTACTTTAATTAAAAATAAAAAACTTCATTTCTTCTTTAAATAAATTTATTTTTATTGGTAAAATCTTATAGAATCTAATTATTAAAATCCGTGTTGCACCTCTTACACTTATTATTACACCTCGACATCGATCGTTCATACTTCAAACGAAATTGCCACTGCATATTTGCAACTGTTCGTAAAGTTGTTCCATTGTCCAGTTTGGCGAGAAATCACACAAAGCTTTGCGTTGTAACATGCCCCAGGCATACTCGATAGGAATTAAATCGTGCGACTGTGAATATCGTGGTGTCGCAGAGCGACCGAGAACAGCCGTACCGTATGGGAAGGAGCATTATCGTGTAGTGATAGATAGATAGATCACAAAATATATCACTGAAAAGAAAATATATCACTCTTTTATATCCTTTTAGATTTTTTATATCGCCAACGCTATAAAAATTCTGACTGTGGCATCGGAGCTCCCCAACGATTGGACCGATTTTGACGCGATTTTAGCTATAATTTATGAAGATCTGTTCAGACGTTTGCTCATGTTATCAGGGATTTTTAAATTTACAGTTATAGCCATTTAATTATATATTAAAGTGCACACACGGGGAAGATCACGCGAGACACAAAATAAAATTAAAAACAATAACCACTTACAATAAAATTATACAATAACACTATTTAGTTCAAAATTCAAATTAACTACGTCAAATCGTGCATGAATAGCTAGAAATATCTGGCCCATTTGGATTCTGTGTGGGACAATAATAGGCTTTATTTACCACCTACTATTTTGTGCAGTCATGCCGCCTTGAATCCAAAAGATCTGTGTTCGTCCACCAAGACGAATTGTTGGCCACACCATGATTATCCCGCCTTGCTAAGAGTGTACCTCCTGAGAATGCTAACTTGCCCTGGAGTTCTACAAAATTGCTCTCGAGAATAGTCTTATTATTCTCGAGCAATTTTGACTATTGAATTGATATCTTCATTACCTATGTATCTAATAAAATATACAAGCTGTTAACAATAACGCAGGACCGCAAACTAGAGATTATGCCTGCATTTTGAGTACTGATCATACACAGATTATACTATAGTACATAGGTACTAAAGAAACCCTAAAGCTGTTACGATATAATTTACACGCTCAATTTTACTAGGCAAAGTAGGCTGAATACCTAGAAATATCTGGCCCATTTGGATTCTGTGTGGGACAATAATAGGCTTTATTTACAACCTACTATTTTGTGCAGTCATGCCGCCTTGAATCCAAAAGATCTGTGTTCGTCCACCAAGACGAATTGTTGGCCACACCATGATTATCCCGCCTTGCTAAGAGTGTACCTCCTGAGAATGCTAACTTGCCCTGGAGTTCTACAAAATTGCTCTCGAGAATAGTCTTATTATTCTCGAGCAATTTTGACTATTGAATTGATGTCTTCATTACCTATGTATCTAATAAAATATACAAGCTGTTAACAATAACGCAGGACCGCAAACTAGAGATTATGCCTGCATTTTGAGTACTGATCATACACAGATTATACTATAGTACATAGGTACTAAAGAAACCCTAAGGCTGTTACGATATAATTTACACGCTCAATTTTACTAGGCAAAGTAGGCACAAAACTAGAGGCTCGTCATTAATAAAGGATTTTTTGTAATCCTTAATATTTCTAACTTTTGTAAGAATTTTCTAGACCATGCCCCCGTTCCTATCTAATACTAACTTAAATTAATATAATTGCATTCCTTCCTAACAACGTTTTTACGAGGACTAGTGCATTTTTTGTTGTGTTAACTTAGTTTTGGCCCGAAATACTGAAGTAAAATAAGCGACACGTTCGAACCTGACGACCAATTATGAAACAGTTTTAGTAGTTTGGCAGTTCTATGGATGTTTTATTCTTTTCGTACGAACTGTGTTGGACAGAGATTTTCAGTAACCTTCAGTGGTGTAAAAGACAAAATCGCCAGTATTGCAGAATTGGTTAGTATAGTTGCAAATGCAACCAATTCTGAATAACCACGACACGAGAACCATTGTATTTGACGTGACTCTACATTATCTTGGAATAGAGTAAGTTCAATCTCTAAGATCACTCTTAGGCTTATAAATTATATATCAAACCCAATTAAGAGCCCTAAAGTTAGATTAGGCCCCGATTAGAGTTATTTCGTATAATTGGAACCTTATAGGGACTTATATCGACTTAAAATAAAAGTATTTCAGTTGATCAAATAAAAGGCAAATTGTGGTTTAAGATTTATGACGTATTAAAAAAAACTACTAACTAGATCTTGTTCAAACCAATTTTCGGTGGAAGTTTGCATGGTAATGTACATCATATATTTTTTTCAGTTTTATCATTCTCTGATTTTAGAGGTTACAGGGGGGGGGGAGGGGGCACCCAATTTACCTCTTTGGAAGTGTCTCTCGCGCAAACTATTCAGTTTAGAAAAAAATCTATTAGGAACCCCAATATTATTTTTGAAGACCTATTCACACACATGTATAGGTACGATAAAAAAAATGAGTTTCTGTTCTATGTATGGGGAACATCCAAACTTATTGTTCTTTTTCTATTTTTGGGTCAAAATCTTAATGCGGTTCACAGAATACATACTACTTACCAAGTTTCGGCAGTACAGCTCTTATAGTTTCGGATAAAAGTGGCTGAGACATACGGACGGACAGACAGACAGACAGACAGACATGACCAATCTATAAGGGTTCCGTTTTTTTCCATTTGGCCTACCGAACCCTTAAAATGTGCAATCAACGTGAGCAATAAAAAAGCAATCAAAAATATTTTATTCTTGATTGCTTGGTATTTGAATACAAAATAAAAAACCAATTCTAATTTGTTTCAAATTTGATATCACACCAAAAATATTTTTAAAACAACTTTCCATTGAACCTGGCGAAAGCCTTTTGAAAAATAAATTTTATTATAACTGTATCGGGGTGGTGTCAGATTTTCTCAATCAACGGGCGCGGTGTACCTACAGTTTGTTTCAAAGGGCCTTTGTGTTGTTGACAAGTGACATGTGAAAACATATATGTATAAACCTACACTGCCACTCTACTTTATTCAACATTTTGCCCAACTACGTATCGAACTAAGCCCGTAGCCTAAAAAGAATAGCCAGCATGACAGGCGCACGCTAGTCTTTTTAGACTATGGGTTTAGTGCGATGCCTTTGGCTCAACATTACACAGGTATCAACTGTGGTACTTATTTTACAGAATAGAGTATATGGTTAGCTTAGTAGGTCCATAGTTCGATATTTTAATAATCCTACTAATATTATAAACGCGAAAGTTTGTAAGTATGGATGGATGCATGTTTGTTACTCTTTCACGTAAAAACTACTGAATGGATTTTAATGAATCTTTACAATAATATAGCTTATACATCAGAATGACACTTTGGCTATAATTATAAAATATAAAAAATATAATAAAACATATTGTGTGAATTGTCTAAAATATGACAATATGTATCAAGTTAGTACGAAAACATCTACCATATGCGAGCTAGAGACTAAAATTATAAATTCAAAAGTTTGTGAGTATAGATGTATGGATGTATGTTTGTTACTCTTTGACGCCAAAACTACGTTAACGCGGGTGAAACCGCGGGGCATAGCAAGTAACAAAATATAAAATTTGTTGAATATTTTATTTAACATCAATCCAGTAAGTATGTCCAAATATGCAATTGAATGGTAGCAATTTTAAGTTTACATGTTTTTGTTCGTATGACTGCATACGATTACAATACGTACCTATTGAAAATACGTTCCCATATTACAAACATTAATTATTGAATTATAGAAGCTGAACTGAAAAAGCATGTAATAACTTAAAGACATTGTCGCATTCATAGCTAAATTTCCCTTATTAATTTCTTAATAATTATATTTATCGTCCCTATACTTTATACCAATATTTTATACTATTAGGTATGATATTTTCAAAATATTTATAATGCTTTCCAATGGAGAATATATACATCTCATCAATATTATCAAGATAGTTTAAATACTTTAATCTGTGGTCTATAATTTAATCTCGTTTGATATTCGCAACTCAGGACTTCAGTGTATAGAGCGGACAATAGCTCTGATTCTGACGTTCCTATCTGTACCGACTAAACTCATTACAACTTAGTTTTAATCATGTTTGTCAGTACTGTATACCTAAAGGTAGCGCAGCATAATGAAGTGTCGAACAGGTTCAACATTATCATGCTATGACAAAGCGGTTAACGGATATGGGGCCGGATACTCTGAGTTCGATTCCCATACAACTAATTTTAAAGAGGTGTGAAGCTTATATTACATGCGGGACATGTTTTTATATTTTATAGGTATTACCATAAACCATATACATAAGCATATATGCCATAAGCATTTTATTTAAGTTAAGTAACATGGCCAGATGCACTTTGACTGCATCTAAATTTTTTGAGATTCTGCCTGTCATATTGCTATAGATAAAAACATATACCTATTTGCAGTGAAAACTTCTTTAGGCGCATTTTTTCCAGTAAACGAATTAGAACCATTACGTCTAATTTGGTATAGGCACTCCATCCATGTGCAAAATCGGCTTTACGAAGTCACTATTCAACAATTCTAATTGAATAATCGTTTCACAGACTACATGTTATATCTCTATCACTCCACATCATTCTTGTTCCGTGCTAAACCTTAAGTCAACTCAAATTCGTTCTTATAAAATATTTCTAATACTTATTCAGCCTGTAGGACAAAAGATCTTCACAAAGGCCGGTATTGCATTGCCCGCATCCAAGGGTTTCCCGTGATCCTTGCAAGATCGTCAGCTTACTTCAGCTTTGCAATTTTTCATTATTAAACTGGGAGAATCAGAAAAACGCAAAAATGCAAGGTAAAGGCATAAAATAAAGTATTTGCTTGAAATATAACTTATCAAAAGTCGTGCAAATCTATTGCACAAATTTTACAGTGTATATTTTATTAATGTCAATTGTTAATAGTTCCTACATATTTCGGACTGTTAAATCTTGTTATGTTTTTTAACTTCTTTTTATATTATACTGGTGTGTATAAACACACCAGTAGAAAGAAAGTGCTTTTTCAAACTCGTGGAACGGTAGATTAACCCTATTCCTAGGCCTATACGGTTCCCAAATCTTTTAATGTCTATGTCAGGAGACGTTTACACGTCTCCTGACATAGACATTAAAAGATTTGGGAACATTGCGCAGTAATATCTTTACAGATATTAGTGCGCAATGAAACAGCCGTGCATACCAGAGAAATTCTGATAGGTCAAATTGCCAGCTTCTTTGAGACACAGAAAGTGGAAATTGGGCTCGGCACTACATCTCTACAATCTCCACTCGAGAACCTTTCTGCCCCAGCGCACGACCGTCAGTTTTTCGAGCTACCTGGCCTGCA
Organism: Pseudoips prasinana; assembly: GCA_951640165.1. Lineage (NCBI taxonomy): Eukaryota > Metazoa > Arthropoda > Insecta > Lepidoptera > Nolidae > Pseudoips > Pseudoips prasinana. The sequence goes on along the minus strand of OX621234.1, from coordinate 18,720,996 downwards.
GACAGGCACTTAAGCTTAGCAATTCTTTAAAATGTTAGTATATGCGATACGAACAAATGTGTAGTATTAATTTTGTAGAATGGTCTGCGGCACACTTTACAGACATATGACGGTTAATTTATAAATATTTTCGCCAGTAGCACTTAAAACCATAATTAGGTAGATAAATAACCCGATGCATTAATGAATAGTGAATGTGTACAAGATAATAAATAAAAGATATTTAAAGCGTTAGTAGTGGTAATGGAATAGTACAAAAATAGGTAACCAGTTTGTAAAATGTGAAACAGTATTGTTTAGCTTACCATACAAAATGCGTTAACGAAATACGTTTATATGAGCATATTAATACATTTTTTAGTCAGTCGTCTTATGTTATATTTCTATCCAGCGGAAACAGTTCCATTTTTTTTAAATATAAGGCTTTTTTTTAAGTGCAAAATTTGATAACAATCACCTGAGCAGTTGAGTAGTTCAACATATTCACATACAGCCGTTAAAGCTGTCAATAGGTTGAATGTGTACGTCCAAAAGACAATTTCTTTTTACCAAAACCGGCAACACTAATTAACAACATAAACAATAGAAAAGTACCTACGTCTTTTGATAAGTTTACAATAAAAGTAAATATTTTTTGCTAGTAAAAACAACCTGCTAATTAGCAAATTGTACTCTAACTATATAGGTAGTTTAAATAATGTAAAGTAAATTTTGCACATCTACTATGTTTAGATGTTTCATAATTAACTGTTGCCCATTTTCATAAAAGCAAAAAGAGAAATGAGTTACGCAATACGAAAGCGGATTTGCGCTGATATTAGATACGAAAATACTAGTAATTCAATTTTATTTATGATTAAATCACTAATGGTTCAGGCGTTGCATTGCGGAAATCCATAACATTCAAACAAAAAGTTAATATGTAGTATCAATTCCGCTAATTGACATTACATATGAACTTTCTATTTTGAATTATAAAGTTATTATTATATATGGTAATTCAAAGCAAATAAATAGTCTGCCAAGTATCCTGTCATGCCTCATACTTTTATTAGCCGTTTACGTAAATATACAAAAGTAAACAAGTCGGTTGCTAACCATCGCGCTACAAAATATCTTCTATTCGCTTTGATGATGCCACCTACCGTGTCCAATTCTATATCTAAGTCATCGAGGAATAATATCTAATATATCTAGGGACTAGGGGGAAATTTTAATGCCAAATCATAATAAAATAAAAATACTTTCCAAAAAGTATTAAATAATAAATTGGGGTAAGGGATTTAAAAACCAGTTTCCGACTAATTTTCAAACGTACCAAACATGCACGACATTTTGCGGAGGAATTCGCAGACAAACACGTGACACGAGAATTTTATAAATTAGATTTATTGAAAAGGTAAACACACGTAGATTGCGAATTATTTTGCTTATTTCAATTTTATGCTTAGGCATTTATAACACCTGACAGCAACGGCGGCGCGGCGGCGCTTGTATTGAACTTTACCGTTTATCGATATATCACCTATATTTCCGTTAAGTCTCATTCTAGGTTCAAATACTTGCCTTGTTGAAAAATATACCTAGGTAAACGCATTTTTTAATTACCTGCCACGACAATGACCAAAATCAAAACCAAAAATAAAAATCAAATTCATTTATTCCGTAAAAAAGGAACATTTTTATTTTTTACCCTACCGTGCAGTGCAGACGTGGCAGCTACTGAGAAACACTGCCAGAAAATGCTGTAGGAATTTTTAAAATAAAATATACTTAATATTAATTACAATCATATGTGTTGACTCAGAACAACTCAATCCCAAGCACTTTTGTCACTTAAATAATCAGAAATTTTGTAATATGCCCTGCTACACAATTTAAACTTATTCGTAGACAATTCTCTAACATCATTGGGAATTTTGTTATAGAATCTTATACATTGCCCCATAAAAGAGTTACTTATTTTGTAGAGACGGGTAGTATGCAATATGAGGTTATTCCTATATATAGTATTTACATTATATGTATCGCTCCTTTTACAGAAGGAATCGATATTTTTATGCACATACAGTAGGTTTTCATATATATACCTACTGAGATGGTACAGTAAGAATGTTAACCTCTTTGATCTTTTCTCTTAGAGACACTCTGAGGCCAAGATTATAGATAGCTCTTACAGCTCTTTTTTGCAATATAAATATGGTGTTATTGTCAGCAGAGCTATCCCAAAGAAGAATCCCATAGGACATCACACTATGAAAATAACTGAAATAAACCATTGTAGCTGTGTCAACATCAGTCGGCTGTCTAATAGTTTTCACTGCATATGCTGCAGAACCTAATTTGCCGGACAGCTTTTCTATGTGTGGGCCCCATTGTAGCTTTGAGTCAATAGTGATACCCAAGAACACAATTGATTCAACAGGGGCTAACCTAGCTCCATTAAGACCATCTATGGATAAAGCCCTTCTATGAAAAGTTATTCCTCCAAAAATCAATACATACACAAGCCTTTTTGATTAGACAGGGGGAATGCTAATGCATGCCACCCGCAAAAAGTGTCTGCGGGTGGGTATGTCGGACTCGCACCGACTAAACCTAACCTGCCGTGGACTTCTTCTGGCGCCTGATAGGGGGAGCCCCGGGAACGCGGGTATGCTGCTCCGGTGCCCCCCTTTTGCGCCGTCTCCCAGATGGTCGGGACACGCACCCGGGGAGGACTGTGAGTTGCCCTCCCCATTTGCCGACTCCTGCCAGTACGGCACAGCGACTGTGCCACAAACAGTTCGCTGTCTTCCCGGGGCTGCTTGCACATGGCAGCAGTAGAGGACACTTCTCATACTGCCACCGCAACCCCGAGGGGAGTAGGGCTAACGGCTGCCACCGCCGCCCCGACGCCTCCTCCGTCTACGAGCGGGGTCGGCTCGCTCCCGATCCCGCTCGGCGGCCTCCTTCTGGAGCATGACTGCTTCGCAGAAGGAGACCACGGCGTCCCATTTGGTGGAGTCGCCAGCCAGCATCGCATACATGACTGCTGGCGGCGAAAGATCCCGTCCGATCTCAGCGACCAGGACTCGTCTCTCGGCCTCCCAGGCCGGGCACTCCTCCAGCGTATGCTGGGCAGAGTCCAGGTCGCTCCCGCAATGGTGACAGTGTGTCGTCACTTCTCGGCCGATCCGGCACAGATACTCACCGAAACACCCGTGTCCGGTGAGTATCTGAGTCAGTCTGTAGGTGACGCAACCGCCCTTCCTTCCCACCCAGGCCTCGAGGTGAGGCAGGATAGCACCGACGGCACGTTGGCGCGCGTTCAGCCGCAACTCAAGCCTTGCGCGCCACTGTACAAGTACGCGCCGGTGTGCTTCCCGCCTGTAGGCAACGAGCGTCTGCTCTGGCGCCTCACCGCTCTCCCGGCGGACGCGGATTTCGGTGAAAACCGTCGCGTCGACTGCCGCCAGGAGATCAAACGGTGGAAAGCGCGCCAGGAGTGTCGCCGCCTCAAAGGATATCGTTCGATATCCTCGTGCGATCCGTATGGCCACCACACGCTGCAGGCTGTTCAAGATAGCCCTGCAGCGGGAGGCGCCCGTCAGGCGTTCAGACCAGACGGGCGCCCCATAAAGGACCATGGACCGCACGACACCTCCGTAGAGGCGGCGAACTTCTTCCCTGGGACCCCCGAGGTTCGGCAAAAGCCGGTGTAACGCGCCGGTTACCGGCGCACTCGGGGGGCCACACGCTCGAAATGCTCCTCGAAGCCCCATCGGCTGTCTAGGGTGAGGCCCAGGTACTTCATGTACCGCCCCACCCTGACCTCTGCGTCACCTACACGCATCGACGTACTGGGTGGTTCCTCCCTACGGCGTAAGCCGTGGAACCATAGCGCCTCGGTTTTGTGAGGCGCTACCCGAAGGCCCAGTCTCGTTATGGCCGCGACGACACACGCGACACCGAGTTCGGCGAGCCGTACCGCCCACTGGAAACTTGCCTCCCGCGCTATGACGAGCGTGTCGTCCGCATAGCAGACGACGCTCACCCCGGGAGGGAGGCTTATCCTCAGGACCGCATCGTATGCGAGGCTCCATAGCAGAGGTCCTAGCACGGACCCGTGAGGAACCCCGCAGGAGAGCTCCCTCCGGAACTCAGTCCCGTTCCGACCGACGAATTGAATCGTCCTGTCGCGCAAATATGCCCCGACTATACCACGGAGATAGGGAGGCACGTACATACACAAGCCTATATCAAACGGTCGAAAATACACACAATAAGAAAATATCTTATGAGTCACCAATTTATTCGTATCAAGTTTGAACCAACCCACCATTAGGACCAACTGGAGAAAGTTATTTTAAAGTTGTACCTTAATAATTTAAAACTACCGTCATAATTTTCGCATCTATCGGTCCCGTATTTTGTTTTATGCCGGCTCAAACTATTTACCTTTATCTTATTCAGAATCGACCTATTTATTTCGCAATTCAGCGGCCACTTTGGCACATACAAATGTCGGTAAAATTTATAAGAGCAAAAGTCAGCGTCAATATTGCGAAACACCAGATGTTATAAGAGTAATATTTCAAGGGCACCGCCAACGTGTGTCACCACAGGCCATTTTTATTTCTACCCACGACGGAATTTGGAAGGTAGATAGATACGTTTAGGGAAAAACGTTGTATGTTTGTGTGTGTAGTGGTGTCTTTAACCTTTTATTTGGTTAAGTTTAATATTAATATTAAATAATATCTCTCATAAATTTGGCTAATGAAGATTAATTCAACATGTATGGGAGTAGTCCAGTATAAGTAATGTATATGGAAACACAAAAGAATCTTCTCTCTTCTTACTTAGTATCTATGTAGTATAAGTGGATTAATAAAATTATGTATTTGAAATGTGCTTATGGAAACCTCCTAATTTATTTTAAGGACATTTCAAATACATAATTTTAATAATAACCTATATTATATAGATACTAAGTAAGAAGAGATATTTTTTTGTTTTTAACAAATAAACTCAAAAACTACTAATCCGTTTTGAAAATATCTTTCAGGAACAGAATTCTACATTATCACTAAGTAACATACGCTGTTTATGTTATTGTTACTGGTAATCGAATTATTTTAGGGTTCTCTACGAAAACTACATTGTTGAAAGCCGAGGTGCATAAATATAAACATATAACTCCTTACACCGCATGGGCTGCTAAAACTATTTACAATAAAACAAAAACATTAATGAAATAATTAGAAGCTTTTGTTTTGACTTGCTCTTACTTCTTCACAAAATATAAGAAATTATTAACGTATGCACGGGTGAAGCCTACCAACCAAGTACATTTATTCACCAGTCGTATTTCTGTAGAAGTAACAACTCTAATACCATACACTCACACACACTCTCCAAATCACTGTAGACAATCGAATCGGACCTATTTGATTCTTACATACACCTGAATATCTACACCACGCTAGCTAAACGGAAACAAATGAAGGTAGCCGTCTGACTGGCCAGTTTTGTTGTTTTACCTACATGCAGATGTAATAAATTAGTTAATCGTGGATACAAATCACAAGCTTTATCCGCGAAATATTAATATAATTTCTTTTTAGACAGCGTTTAAACAACATCCAGCGGAGCAATGATGTCCATTGGAAGCGATGGTTTTTCTTTTGCCGTTTACAGTTAGCCTAATAGTAGTATACACACATCAACAAAGTCTAGGGATACGTTATTTTGAAATCAAACATGGTTTTATTGTTTAAGACCTATTTAGTTTCCTTAAAAAGTTTATTTACAGATTTAAACCTTGTCTATTCTTTATTCAAAATTTAAAAATTAAAATGAGAAACAAATGAAAACACGCAAAGCACAGCGCAATCTTGAGTTGTATCTAATTTCAAGAAGTTGCATTAAAATTTTTTTTGCGTGTTAATTGAAGAAAACCTGATAAATTGTTTTATTTTCTTTTCTCAATTGGTTGTGTAAGCTTTTTAGCGTCATGCCACGCCATCATTTGAGTCGAGATGAAATGTTACGGGCAGTTGGCATGTTACAAAACGGTGCTATTCAACGCGTCGTTGCTGAGTCTCTGGGCACAAGCCAAAATGTGGTATCCAGGCTGTGGTCACGTTATCGCGCTACTGGAGATGTGGCAGAACGGCACACAGGTAGATATCGTGTTACCACTCAGAGACAGGATCGATTTCTCCAAATGACCGCCAGAAGACTACCCAATATCACAGCGATGCAACTAGTGCAAAGGCTCCAGGAGGGTCAGTAGCTGCTGGTGAGCGACCAAACCGTGCGAAGGAGGCTGCATGAAGTTGGTCTTCATGCTCGCAGACCGCTACGAGTCCCAGCGCTGCGACGTGGCAATCGCGGTAGGCGACTTTTATGGGCTCAAGAACATTTGACATGGAGTGATCAACAATGGTCATTGGTGCTGTTCACTGATGAGTCCCGCTATGGATTTCATCCAGATTCGAGACGAACACGCGTTTGGAGAACTCCAGGCAGGGTCAGCCGTCTCCGACATCCACAGGAGGTCCACTCTTACCAAGGCGGGACAATTATGGTGTGGGCAGGAATACGAATCGGCGGACGAACCCAACTCATTTGGATTCAGGGCAGCATGACTGCCCATAGATACCGTGAGGAGGTAGTAGAACGTGTCATTGTCCCGCTCAGGGCCCTAACGGGGCAAGAATTTCAGCTCATGCATGACAATGCACCTTCCCATACAGCGCGGCTGGTGAGGGCCGCCCTTCGAGAACACGATGTTCAGGTATTAGATTGGCCTCCACAGTCGCCAGACTTAAACCCAATTGAACACGCCTGGGACATGTTACAGCGAAGAGCATTGAGGGATTTTCCGCCCAACTTGACAACAGAAGAACAACTTTTCGAACATTTAAAAAGAACTTGGGACTGCATACCCCAGCAAGACATTGACACCTTAATTTTAAGTATGGAAAATCGTTGCCGCTGTGTGATTAATGTTAGAGGAGGAAATACCGATTACTGATTATCAGATTTGGTAAGATTTTTATTCATTTAATTCGATTGAATAATTTTATAAGAATAAAATGTTTTTGTTCACTCAGTAATTTTCTATGGCTTAATTAATTTAAGACTTTTATTAATTAGAAAAACAAAATCGCATCGTGTTGTTAATGTTTAAATATCGGCCATGAAATTATCTTTAATTCTTCCATTTACAGTCATAACAAAATGTTTATAGTTTTCTAGATAATCAATGAAATGTTCAATATCCCTAGATTGTGTTGATGTGTGTATTAGTACCACGCCACGCAAGAAGTTTCAAACTTTAGATCGGGGCAAGATTTACTTGAGTATACAACAGGCCGTCGATGTTTGAGAGGAAGCTCTAAAGGTAGAGCGGTAAGATAAGGTTGAGTTCAGTAAACTTACATGTTGCCGCTGCATAGACACACTTAGGGCGTTTACACACCGAATATGACATGTCAGTAATATTGTGCGATGAGGAGGATATTCTTAGTATGTAGAGACTACAGTGTTGTGTTCTTAAGAATAGAAATCTCCGTTGGAAAAACGCCCTCAAGTGAGGTAGGTTTCGTTTGCTCTATGAGCAGCTGCACTTCTTATCTTATGGAATATAATACCACTATTAGGTTTATTATTTTAAGGGCAGTACGGGTGTCACTAAGGTTGCCACATCTCATCGAGAAGTGGGGAAGGGTCAATATATGCTAGACACCATTGTTAGGAAAGAAGCGTCTGGGATTAATGGTTACAATTCCTCTTCTGCTTCGGGTCTAATACTTTTTTAATATAATGTTTACAGCTAGAGTTAGAAGCTTTTAACGTTTCACCGGACAATAGAGTAAGTAAGTATTTATTTCGCTTTAAACCGTACGGCGGGGGTTCAAAACATCTAGCAAATAAAACGAAACGCCCCAGAGGGCACTCCTTTCAGGTTCAAACCTCGGCTTAGTTAGTTACATAGAGACATATGGGACGTCAGTATTTAAATTGTTTTGTGAATCTTTTGCTCGAGGAATATCTACCTTACCTATATATACATAGGTATTAGATTTATTAACAGACAATAATTAGATTTAACCTAAAAGTGTACGTAAACATTTATATTCCAAGAATCAGTCTATTGACGTTGCTTTGAATCTCAATAATAATTATGTCGTTTATAAATAGATTTATCATGTTATTGCCTTATGTTGCTCACCGTAGTATAACTATTGATTAAACTATTACGATTTATTATTGATTTGATTGTATACTACTTCACTTCGTCGTCATGTTAAATTGTATGAGATTATATTTGCAGTCTACGACAAATTATTGGGAAAATGTGCTACAGCAAGGCATTAAGTAAATCTTTACTAATATTATAAAGAGGTAACGTTTGTGAGTTTGTGACGTTGTAAGGGGTAATCTCTGAATCTACTGAACCGATTTTCAAAATTATTTCACTAATAGAAAGCTACGTTATTGTGGAGTGTCATAGGATATGATTCATCATCATAATTTTTATTTATCCCGAACTTTTAACCCGAACTTTTAACGCGGGACAAACGGGCAGGAACAAAAATAGTTATAACGCGGAACGAAGTCCGCGGGCACTTCTAGTAAGTAAATATAATGAATTGATAAAATTTCATTAATCAAAATCAATAAAATTTTATCATCTTCATATAAGTCGCAAGTTGTCCACTGTTGGACAAAGGCATCCGCCAAAAATCTCCATAATCACCGGTCCCTCGGCCGGATTTCCAGCAACCTTCACAAGATCATCGGTCGATCTTATAGGGGCCTTCCCACGCTGCTTCCACGGGCCTGTTCGTGGTTGAGAACTTTTGAAGGGTTATGTGATCCACTGCTGCCACTTAAGCTTGACAATTGATTATTCAAATCAATAATTTCTAACTATAAATAAAGTCCAATAAATAATTCGTGGCTTTCAAATCCCCGAATTTTCAAATCATTCCGGAATTACTCCGATATTTAGTGGAAGTATTTTCTTTCACTCTATGTTACTTCCTTCTTTGAAGTTTACATCAACTCAAACTATTACAATCTATGTTAAAGACTAGTTCTAAAGGTTTTCATTTACTCCGTTAGGCGCCAGGAGAAGTTCACGGCAGGTTAGGTTTAGTCTGTGGGAGTCCGACATACTCACCCGCGGACACTTTTTGCGGGTGGCATGCGTAGGCATTCCCCCTGCCTTATAAAAAAAAGGAATCTATGTTGATCAAGCTATACCACTTACCATACACAGGCTATACAAATTGAGTGAGTATCGACATAATGTTGGACGCCTATAGATTTACGATTTGCTGGCGTTGGCTTAGATTGGTTTGCCAAACAGACCGATCAGATAATACACAATAGCTAAGGTCTGTGATCTAGGGCTGATAAGCGAACGAACGGTCTTTTTAAACTCACAGGAGCTTTCTAAGTGTAAATAATTGACAACAACGCAAACTAAGAATCAGAAGCTAAATAGCTGCCCCGGTTTCTACTTAAGCCCTATTTCACTCTGGATCTAATGTAATATGTATAACAATGTATCACAGAACCCCTTAGATTTCAAATATCAATAAATACTATCTACTGTAACTACACCTTCATCAACAGCCTGAGCTCGTCCACAGCTGGACATAAGCCTCTCCCAAAGGTTTCCACAAAGTTGCCGTAGGCACCGCGCTTGGCATGCGAGTCGACCGCAGTTAGGTGGTAGCTAGTACAATGTATCGCTGCTACCCAATTACCTGCTGTATCCCTCGCCTTTTACAACACCCATAAGATGTATTGGGGTAGCCTTATTCTTTCTGGGGCACCACACGGGACTACACCTTAAGAGAGTTTTAGGACGAAATTATTTGTAACTAGCTGTGGCCGCGACTTCGTCCGCGTGTTGATTAGTTTATTTCGTTTTTTAGTAAAATAAAAGACTTTTTCTAAAATAAAATTAGCCTAAGTTACTCCTTATTAAATCAGCTACCTGCCAATAAAAGTCCAGTCATTTCAGAGATTAGCCGGAACAAACAGACAGACAAAAATTGTAAAAAATGTTATTTTGGTGTATGTACCGTATATATATTCATATTTATGCAGTAAAAACCGGTTATTTCAATATTACAAACAGACACTCCAATTTTATTTATTTGTATAGATAAATGAATCATAATAATTTTGCAACGAAACAAACTAAAAAACTTGAGAGGTGTCAAGGGACACCCGGATGGAACGAAGTTATTTCTTATTATTAATTATGTACAAAAAACCTGTATACACTCAACAAAAATAATCGTCGCGACACCACACTGTTCAATGCGAAATAGAAATGAAAATATCTGGCTTGCTTTCTATAAGAGAGAGAGAGAGACAGACAGACAGAGAACCATGCGCACGCCGCACAGCTGCAAAAAGTGTCGTGAAAACTTTTCGTAAGATTTTTTTCCGTCTAGCCCCCTTTCACAACGCGCGATAAGGAACTTCGTTCCAAAAAGTTGTAATCTGTAATACACTGTCCCCGATTCTTTAAAGTAATAATAATATTAATGCCATCGTATTTATTTTTAACATTGTTTTTATGAAAAGGATAAGGTATCTTTAGTTGTGCTAATTTAGTTCTGGCACGAATTACTGTGGGAAAATAAGCGACATGTCGACCAATTATGCTCACCGGGCACATAAATTCCCAGAACTGGCCGCTTTCATAAAAAACCTTTAAAAACTAATTTGACTTTAAAAAGTAGTTTGTTTTAATATTTTGTTGCTATTTTAAGCGACACTGTAGATTTAACTCGAATTGATTTCCGTAGTTTAATTAAAAATAGTAAAAATAGTAGTAACTATTTTAAGAGTAGATTGAGGCCTCAGCAATGTCGGTCGCCTTCAAACTGCTTTTGGCGCTGGAAGTCCATACACGTCGACTGTTTTGGATGATTACGGGATGGACATCCGTCTACCGCCTAAACAACGATACCATGAATGCTTTAGGTACACTATATGATAGAAACAGATATGCATGGTACCTTGAGACTCGGGCATCCTTGCATGGGCATGCGTTACATTTTTTTTCTTTAAGTATGTCAGTGGGCGACACGAGCAAGTGAGTCCCCTGATTGTAAGTGATCACCGCCGCCCATGGACACTTGCAACACCAGAGGCGTCGCGGGTGCGTTGCCGGCCTTTAAGAGTCAGCAAATAAGTGTTGCTGACCCTTCCCCATACCCCGATGGCTCTGGCGCCTTACTTACACGGAGAAACACAACATTAAGTCATTAATGTTATTATTAAGGAATGTCTTCTGTAAGGTACTTCCCCAGTCTGGCTACTCTTTAAGCGTATGAACGCTTATAAACTAGATATAAAATACCTACAAAATCATTTGGGTATGAAAAATTGGGAAAAATTTGGGTGTCCGTTAAATCGCTATCAAATTTTGATAGCGATTTAACTGACACCCTCACACTCACAATTTAACTGAGGCTCAAAAAACACCGCGCTACTTGTTGTAATGCCATGTTTACCAAATTAAACGAAGTGACGTCAAATTTGGTACGTGTAGGTAAAATTGAGATTCTAAAAAACTACAATAAGCCAAAGTATGAAAAAATGCTTATAAAAGTCAATATTCCTCGATGATTCTTCCTACCTAAAGTACTTACCGGTAACCCACCGGGTCACTAATCACACTAATATTATAAAGGCGAAAGTTTGTGAGCGTGTATTTGTTACTTCTTCACGTATGGCGGAGCGGCTGTAGCGATTTTAATAAAATTTGGTTTGGAGTTAGCTGACACCCTGGATTAACACATAGGATATAATTAATAAAGTTTAACGTGGGTTAACCGCGGGGAACAGCTAGTGTTTTACTATTAAGCGGGAATTTGGTTACAAACCTGTGATGGTTCCTACTAGGTACATACAATGACCGCCACGTGGTTTGATAACATTATCTTGCTGATTATTACAATTATAATAATGTCCTCCTAGTTCAATATTGGTCGGCTGTCTGTATCACTGGATACTAGCCATGTATGCGGGACGTATTTCGAACAAATATAGATAACTAGCTGTGCCTCGCGGTTTTACCCGCGTTAAACTTTATAAAATATGGCCTATGTGTTATCCTAACTATAAACAGCCTATGTTCTTTCTCAGGGTCTAGACCATCTGTATACCAAATTTCATTCAAATCCGTTCAGTAGTTTTGGCGTGAAAGAGTAACAGACAGACAGACAGACAGAGTTACTTTCGCATTTATAATATTAGTTAGGATTAGGATTTCATATTATAATGAACTGGTGTGACACAATCATTGATGTACTTTCTATTCCATCACTCTAATGACCAACGGCATTACGTGCTCTCCGAGGAAATGTAGCACAATCAACTTCCATACTCCAGGCTGCCACTGAGAGAAATTTTCTTATCAGAAAAATTCAAATACCGCTCTTCGCCGCGATCTGCCATTTGAACCCAGGACCTTACAATCTGCGGTTGAACACGCTACCGTTAGACTAACAAGGCAGTCGGCGAGTAAAACTGTAAAACTTAAGCAAAAGTTCCTAACACAATCGTAGCCTCAACTAACTTAATGATTATTTTCAATGATTTAAAATGCCCATCAGGTGCTCTTAGTTCGTGTACCATGTTCAACGTGACAATGCAATGCGACGCACTTGGCGACTTGATTCATTAGCATTCACTTAAAAGTGCTAAAAAAATAAGTACTGACATTAAATCTTACCCAACTACAATTGTGTAAATATGTATTTCATTTTAGGGTTGTGTAGGACAATGGTCAAATAAAGGTTCGAGTTAAAGATACTTATTTATTTTGTTTGAAAGGAACCACATTCATTCTCAAAAGAATTCAGCACATTCAAATAATCTCGAAAGAAATTTATGTCACCATCTTTGGAGACGGTGAAGTTAACAATAAAATACAGTTTATTAACGTCTTTATAGATATATGTAATAAATAATAATATACAGATATATTTAATAGACAATCAAGGGATACTCGGATGGAATGAAGTTATTTCTTATTATTTATTATGTACAAAAAACCTGTATACACTCAACAAAAATAATCGTCGCGACACCACACTGTTCAATGCGAAATAGAAATGAAAATATCTGGCTTGCTTTCTATAAGAGAGAGAGAGACAGACAGAGAAACATGCGCACGCCGCTGCAAAAAGTGTCGTGACAACTGTTCGTAAGAATTTTTTCCGTCTAGCCCCCTTTCACAACGCGCGATAAGGAACTTCGTTATAAAAATTAATCACAAAGGTCGGTGTAAATTGGCCGTTCGGGCCTTTGCGTCCTGTAGGTCACGTTTCGATTCACACACCAAACATTCCATTTGTAAAAACCATTATTCCTTTCGGGATCTGGTTTGCTGAGTGAATTCTCTCCGTACCTCTGTGATTTAGGATCTGACATATGTTGGTTACTTTTACCTGAATAATAATAATGTCCTCCTGGTTGCCATGGCATTCGACTATTCTCGATATAGACTCGTCATCTGCGCTGTGCAAACTAATGTACGCGTGTGGGTAAAGACAGGTGCAGTCCTTATCGCATCATTATTACTCGCAGATTCTGATGACATGGGTTAATTGATTCGACCGGAAACAGTTCAGACCGACACTCTTTCACGTGGCTCCGGGGAGTAATACACCTAATTCCAGACTCCACGCTGATACTAAGGAGTTTTTTTAATAGAAACATCTTAATAAGTATAACACCCGGTATTTGAACCCAGGTCTTTAATATTTGCAGTTGAACACGCTACCATTAGACCAACGAGGCTGTCATGTAGATTGTTAATCAGTAAATGCAAATAGTTATATAAATATTTGTTTTTTTTTTTGTTTGAATACCTTGTTGGGGACCAGAATATTAATTTTTACCTTAAGTGTTTAAGGCTTAGACAGGTTACATTTTATTTTAAATGTTAAATTTCGTTTTTTGATATGGGCAACTAAGAACAGTTGAAACTATTTGCCTAAGGAATTTACTAAGAGATAGATATGTAAAAGTTACCTGAATTTTTTGAGTGAACTTACGACTTGGTCGCTGAATATGATTAATTTTATTCTAGTTTTGTTTGCTTTGGAAACGTTTTTGTAGGAAAAAGAACAGGACAACTTCTTCTTCTTATTGTGTCGATGGTAAGAATAAAAGTTTATCTGCCCAAAATTGGCTGAAGCGTCATACAAAACCTGAAGGGAACAAGAGACTGGACAGGAGGGACAAGTAGATAAATGTATCATACGGTTGATACGCCGCACTCGCAGATTGTGATATGGGAATGTAACCCCATGTGCACATGTTTTCTTTTGATCCTCTAACCTGGGTACGTAGTCTATTAAGAGTCCTCCAGATTGGCCGTGGCAAATTAGAAGACAGGAAAATTTGACCAAACCTTAAAACATATTATTTACGCTATCTTGATAATATCTGACATCAACACCGTACTTTACAATCAAATTATAACAATAATAACAATATCCTACGACATTATTCACACACGGCCATTTGATCCCAAAATAAGCAGAGCTTGTACGATGGAAACCAGATAACTGATATGTATATTGCATATACTACTTTTGTTTTGCAAATCCATACTTATTTTGTAAATTCATTCCATTAAAGACCGGAATACGTATACAGATACAATGATCTCAAGGAACTCAAAGACATTTGTTTCAGTTTTATTTGTGCACATATTTTCAAATTGATTCTATTATATTCTAAACAGTTTAAATTTCGAGAGTCGAGGAACGCTCATCGTTACAGAGTAATATAATACACGAAGATGTTAGTATTATACTTATTCATAAATTCACAAAACATTACAACACAAATTATTCATATCTATTTTCGCTTCATTCTTGCCTTGTATGTAATATTGACTTCATTTGAATTGAGATGACTGACGTTACTTCCATACGAAGAATAGATATTTAATATTAAATACAAGGCAGTATTTCTAGGAACTCTTCATACCTACAACTTGTAACTATACGTATGTTATCTATTGTAGGTCAAGATCACAGTTATAAGGTTTTAGGATCTTTACTTTATTATATTAGATGTGGCTACCATAGTGTCACAGATATTCAAGCCACCTTGTGGATTTGTTCCTACATACTATAACAGCTACAGTCGAGAACGAGAGCTAAGTGTGCCATAAGAAGCACGATATTAAACTTCTGTAGACTGAACGCGTTCCTCGGTGGCTGTGAACTATCGGAAGGAAAGTAAAAACTATGCAAAACTGTGTACTCACATTGAGTTTTAAAATTTTACAATAGCACAAGAATTTTAAACATACAGTGTTCCAAAAAGGTACGATTCGTAACAGTGGCTACGCTCGCCAATCACTTACGTACCTATTCCGTAGACCGAAAAAGGGCACCAAGTATCTATGGTGGTCTGATGTGGCGTAAGGGCACATACAACGAAAGCGTGACAAAGAATCATTTTTGTATTTATAAAACTTGGAATTTATACATTCAATCGTCCGGCGGGTCTCGCTTTGCATTGCAAATAATGCTATAATAAACTAAAATTTAATTAATTTTCATTGTTTAATAAATATAATATGGTTAATGTCTCTTGTAAAAGTTCATACTTGCGATGTGAAGAACAAACATAGATACTTGAAAAGAACTTTAGAGAAAGCTGAAGTCTGTACTAAGCTTTAAACCTGTATGACATAGCTCCAGGCATTGGACAATCTTGCAAAACGCACAATAAAAGAGACAGCGTTTTCGCAGCGGCAAAGGATATGTTAACGTCTGTACTTTCAGTCTATATATGTATGTATTAATCGATGTTTTTATATATATTACATCTTTATTTATTTAAACTTTATGCACGTATAGGTAGGTACAAAGGCGGACTTAATGCCTAAGGCATTTTCTCCCAGTCAACTTTAAGGTGGTGCAGAGATAATTAGATAGGTACATTAGGTACAGATATTGTAGATATCTGTACCTATCTAGACAGATAGAAATAAGATATGGTACGATAGAGGAAAAAAATAGGAATATATGATCAACAGATATATTACATAAATATATATAATAAATAATATACAACTTAAACATACATATAATACTATAGCTAATACATACATAAATATATTATAAAAAAAAAACATATTTATATAACGAAAGGATATTGTATTGATGTTCCCCATGAACACCAAAATGGGTAAAACGACATTGAATAAATTTTAATCATTATATATAAGACCAGAGGATGGTCCTGTACATGTTGGTAGTGATGGGATCATCAGAAATATTATTTTTGGATCATCATTGTCATATCAGCCGAAAGACGTCCACTGCTGGACAAAGGCCTCCCCCAAAGATCCACAATTGCTGGTCCAATATCTTTGGATATTTGGAAATTCTTATATTATACTTTGATTACAAATTTAGATGTTTGTTACTCAATCACGTAAAATCAGCTGACTGAACTTCAATATTAAGATATAACTATTTGTTGCGAATTTCATCGAAATCTGGCAAGCCGATTTGAAATTAATACATAGTCTACAAAAAGTAGCCTATGCCCTCAAATTGTGGGAGTAGGCCCTTTCCTTAACACAGCAGGGAAAAACATATATATCCACGGTCGGGGCAGAGCAAGGGCAAATTACATGGATGAATGGAGAAAGTGAAAGTATGGTCGAATCAAGAACTCAAGGCGCTTGCTGAAGATGAATACATGTGGGAGAAGCTTTACCCATAATAGTATAGCTCTTACATTGATACGTGTATAGGTATCTAACAATAATAATTCTTATAGAACAGCTACAATACCTTGAAAACCTGATTACTGAAGATGCTACTTCAAGTGACAAAAACACATACAGTTATAAAAAATAATAAGCATTTTATAAACAACGAAACTTCTTTTAAACCAAAATATGAGAAAATACTCATAATTACATTTGAAGTTTTGCTTCATAGGCATTGGGCTTAGATAGCGAGCTCAGGATTTAAATCCCTACACAATTATAAAAAAATATGCTTAATATTTTGAAGACCTTTAGAACCTTTTAAACCCGTAATGAAGTTAATATATCAGTAAACTCTCATTGAGAATGTAAGATGCAGGTTTCTTTTGTATTTTAAAGGCAACAGCCGCCCCAATTAAATAAAATGCTTTATAGTAAATTCCACCTCTTTACAAACACGCAATTCACGAACACAAATCATGCTCAAAACAACGATGTGTGGAATACACAAATCGTTCTTCTTTGCGGGAATCGAACCCGAGACATGAGGGCAGGGCTACTACCTCGTTAGCAACTTGACTATCTTAATCATTACACCACAAGTGTAGTCAATGTTGGTGAGTAAATTCTCTCTGAAACACTTAAAGCTCTTATTAAAGCGAGGCACTCGCCGTTCGTTGCTTTTTTTTAATAATAAGGTACCTATATTTTATGTCGGTAACTTCCCGGCTGGTGACATAATGGCATTGTATACCAAAGCAGGCGCACCAAACGATGAATTAACTAATAAGGTCAGTGATTAAATCCATACATAAATTATTTATGTCAATGGCTAAGCTATTTTTGAGTTCATTGTGGAGATCTGACAAAGCCTGGGAGCGTCGACGGCGCCGTGGCGCGCCTAGGTTCTGCTCCATAGATTCGCTGTTATTAATAGATTGAATAGAGGCTTATCTATACCTATTAACTAACAAAGAACAAATTCAGAGCTTAATATAACTTTTGATTTTATCAGGGACTCTACATTTATTTGAAGGTGGAACTAATTGCTCTCATACGGTGCCCACTGTACTCCCGTGAGCCAGGATCGACCTCGGCGCACTATGAAATGGTGGTAAATTATGTTGGTAGCTCAAGCAAGTCCCGAGGCTGCAAAATTTTAGAAGTCGTTGTAAACATGAATTCGACTAGCTTAGCACAGCGGTGGACATCATATTAAGCTGATGATGTGATTCTCCGCGAAAAAGAGTTTACAATTGGATAAAACAACCGTAAAAAATAATTTAATGTTCAGAGGTTATATGATTATTTAATGATTTTGATGGCATTTGAAGTCTGTCAACCCGCACTACGCCAGCACATGGCCTATGTCCTTTGATAGTGAGAGGCCCTAGCCTAATAATAGGAATAGCAAAATATTTTTTATGCAGGCTCCACAGTTCTTTTTAGGTGCCACAAAATTAATATATGCATCACTAGTGTAGTAATATCCAGCTGCACTACTAGGGACATAGCACACTACCGTAATATATACCATACTAATCTGGCATACTACCATAACATATTAGCAGATCCATCGTATCCACAGCAGTCAAATTTTGAGCATTCGAATGATCTCTTAACCCAGATATAAGAAAACACACACACATTTTCAGTGTATTAAAACGATTAAAATAGCAATGGATACACCAAACCATCACTGTGACATCAATGACAATGAGTAATTTTCCGCCGGTGATAGCCAGGGACCTACTGTACAACCAAGACACAAATTCGCCAAGAGAGAAATCCGAAGAAATCCAATCCGTAACCATAATATATACGCTGTGTGGTGACAGCGGCAAATATCAGAATATCATCACCCCATCACATCCCGTGGGGAGCGTAGAAGCCCGAGCAGCAGCTTCTTTCTGAATACTATGGCCATCATACTGCGATCGCCAACACGTCTGCCAAGCGTGGCGATTATGGCATATCTCCAAGATGATTCTTGGGGGAGGCTTTAGTACAGCAATAGACAGAGTTCTTAAAGCTGTTATAATGAACCATCATATCGTAAATAGTGAAATGGACATTTCCGCTAATTTTATTTCACATTTATAAAAAAGACACCGCTAGGTCTGTCTCGTATCATAAATAAAATTATTAGGGCTGACATGATAATAATTACATCATCTTAGTTATTTATAGCAGGATGTAACTATTGTTACTACGACTAGGTGTAATGTACCTAATCTTAATAAAAATTATATAGCTGCAGCTAACGAGGGTCTCAGCACTTTTATAAGTAAGAAGTAAAACGACTGGATTGATGTTAGCGAAGAATAGAACAACGGCCAAAAAAAAATCAATAATATTTCCGAATGTCTGATCGGCATATGTTAAAAGCTTATTTAATCAGTAAATCAATTTAACATTTAAAAGATAAATATTAAGCTAAATTAACTACGATACCTAAATACTATGAGTTATAAGGTCGTCGAAAATTCCTCCGTCAGATTATTATTAGCATAGATATAGGTTGATGGGACACACAGCTCAACGCTCAAATATTACTTTTTTCTTTAAGTATCGGTCGTTCCATAGAAATCTCAAGTTTAAGCGGTCTTGTACAAAAGCTTTGAGTTGGCATTTTTTATTGTTTGCGCTGCGAATATACGCACACGTGTCGCCATAAATACCTTAATACGTTCCAATATTTAATTGTTTTGTAATATTTGAATAGTAATAAATTACTAAGCTAATTGTTCTCATAATATTTTAAGTAGTACTTTAAGGGGAGTAGGATTTAGCAAATGGCCTCTGTTGACAATTATTACATTTTCAAAACGTTTAGTTGGCTTTCTTTATTTACTACCTAGTCCAATCATTAGGGAGTTACCAAGTATTCCTCAGATATAAATATACTAAGTATACTGATTGATTACTGAAGAATACCTTTACCTTACTTACCTTTGTTTACGCTATAAATAGGATCCATTTCAAATTTCTATCAAAACATTCATTTATAAACGGAAGTGCGTTTATAATAGGAACCTTAACGTTAAGACAGACACCTCGCTACTTCGTGTCCCGGGGTCGATTCCCGCGACGAACAATATTTATGTGAATAAATAGTTGTTCTGAGTCTGGATGTTGTGTCCGCCAATTCTATATTTGTAAAAGTACCCCGAGACATAGAGATTAATTTCTATAGTGCGGGCACTGTCTTTAAAAATTATATTAAAAAGTAGAAATAGTAATAGTACCAATCTAGTAGTAAATCATATACATAGTATCAAACAACGGGTTGCGGGTTATCCAGTATATGTGAGACAAATCCATACTGGCATTTAGCCGTGATCTATAGGGCCCAGAATTCTGGATGCAGCTGTGTCGCTCACCCATTAAGCAAAAATGCTCATTATAAAAAATATGTTTCGGTCATATTCTAGATTAACTTTCCCAAATATTCAGTTAACAGGTCTTGCTACTTCTACGACAGGCTGGTTGGCGGGGTTGGCCAAAACTTGCCTTTCATGCCGCAGGTCGTTGGTTCGATTCCCACCCAGGACAGATATTTGTGTGCATTAATATGTCTGTTTGTCCTGAGTCTAGCTATAATTATCTACATAAGTATGAATTTACAAAAGAAAAGTAGGATATGTAGAATATCAGCTATCGGTTTTCCATAGCACAAGCTCTGGTTAATTTGGCATCAGATGGCAGTACATCAGTTGTCGCAAGTTATTATTATAAGCTACGAATTGTGAATATCACATGCTGTATTAAAACAGAGCTTCTGTTATATGACGTAGATTTCATATCAATTAAAGTACCGTAGTTAATCTCCATAGTAAAACGCTTTGTTTTTGTGAAAATCCTTTTCAAATGGGCGAGTGTCGATAGTAGATAGTCTATGCTGTTGGAAACACCATATTAGTTCAGTCGACGTTATTTCGGTAGATACACTTTGATCTTCCGAGGGTGTTTATTACCTAGGCAGTAAAGGCGTCTTTCGTAGCGAAAGTGTAGTCACTGTCATGACGTCGACTTTACAAAGACATATTGAAGTTAATCCGAGAACTGAACATGTGCTGCTGCAGTGAGTCTGGACATGAATTTAGAAGGAATTAACGTTACATACTTGCCCCAGGCGTCAAAAGAATGTGTGTGAAATGACTTATTATGTGAGTTACGTGCAATTTATCTTTCTATATAGTACATCCCTTTTCCATGCCGCGGGGTCATCATGGGACAAAATCGGATCATCAGATCGGACAAAAATAATCCATCATACTAATAATAATATTGAATTCTTATCTCTATATAACAGAGCCATTCTTATCTCTATACATCAAGCTACCCCAATTTCCCCAATTGAAAGTGAACCTTACGATTAAGTGATAAAGTTGAAAATCTATAAAATAAATTTGACAGATTGGGGTAGCTGGATGTGCTGGCGTCTGTACAAACTTAAATAACCATAAATTCAACCATTTTGACCATAAATTGGTTTAATAAACCATGACTATATAAATTAAATTTTAACGTATGATCCGTATGATCAAATATTAATCACGATCTTATAATCTATGTGTACCTATAATTAATATATAAGTATAGGTAGTTAATTATAACGTAAAACATAAAGTTAAACTTATTGTTTCCGTTCCATATTCCATAGTCCACTTAGTACCTAAAGAAAACATTACGATTTTCACACGCTATCCCATTTGCCCCATAAATTTGACGTATTTTATTCTGTTGCCGGACCATGCTCGGACTCACAGTGCCCACTCAGTCCAAGCATTCTGAACTATGTGGGTATAACAGTGATACAGTATTACAGTCGCCAGCAAGATCCTCGGATATGAATTATATCAAGCATCTGCAAAACGCATTACTTGAGGAATGAAAGAGCTTATTATCCCAAGATAAATTGATAACATAATTCTCTGCGTGCCCAGACGCATCGAAACGTTAGGCTGAGCACATTTGTTATTCAATAGTGAAATAATAATTATATACTATGCCAAGGCTCCGTCTAGTTTGGGATTAGATGGAAATGTATTAGTTGTTCCAATAATATACTGGGCCAAGGCTGTCTCAGTCCCAAGACATTTGTTTTTACTAGCCTACATCTGCGTCCCACTGCTGAGCAAAGGCCTCTCCCTTGGTTTTCCAGATTTCCCTGCCTTTGGAACCTCAGGCCAGTCGTTACAAAAGGAGTTCAGGTCATCACACCATCTCCGTTTGGGCCTACCACAACGACATCGGCCATTTTATATAAACAAGATATTTATTCATTAATATTTATTTATTTAATAAATAACACGAAGACGGCAAACTAAGTATTCCCATTTAGTATTTTAGAAATATTTTGTACAACTATCGTTCTAGGTTAGTACTCGAAGACGCAGGCCGCTCGTGGAATTGAAGATCAGAGGTATTAGATTACCGTTAAGAAACTATTTAAATATTCAGAAACTTGGAAGTAGTGCTTGTTCATACACAGTGATATTTTGATACACGCTATAAGTTCTAGTACTTATTAGTAATGCGAACTTACTTGAACTGAAATCATTTATTTATAACTTGATACCGGAAGTTCTTGATAGGCTACAAAGCTAAGTTTTAGATCACTCGGATGGGCTGAATTCCAAGAAGTAATACCTATACACAAGAATCGTATATTTAGATACTTATATTGATTACTTTAATCATTTTATAGTTAGACTGTAATGTGTTTGGCTTAAACATTAGATCGTTTTATTCAGTTATGAGTGGTTCCAGTCACGGGAAAAATAATATTAAAATTAAATGTATCCGGCAACTGGGACCGCAGTGCGACTTAATTGCGGTCCCAGTTGCCTGATAAGTCGCAGGACATATACCACTAAGGTTTGCGAAACATAAGTGCAACTATGCTCTTTTTTATAATCTAATGGAACTAGGGTTACTAGATGAAAAAATTAAAATACCGGAGAAAGTGCCTGATTACCATCAATAAAAAACAGAGATTTCATCACAGTTTAAGAATTTTCTCTCAAACGTACTTAAAAATTCATAATTTTATAATTTTTATACAGTCCGATCTCGCTCACGCGATTTACAGACGCCAGCACATCCACCTACCCCAATCTGACCGATTTCTTTTATCCATTTTCAACTATATCACATAAGCATAAGGTTCACTTTCAATTGGGGAAATTGGACAGATTGTGGTAGCTTGTGCTGGCATCTGCACTCGAACCAGCAGCTGAATTTTATTGAAAATGCTAAAAATCCAGAGATTTTATGAGATTAACAAAATTCAGCCGCAATCTGAGAAGAGTCCAAAAATCCAAAAATGGGACAGCTA
This sequence comes from Pseudoips prasinana, assembly GCA_951640165.1. Taxonomy (NCBI): domain Eukaryota; kingdom Metazoa; phylum Arthropoda; class Insecta; order Lepidoptera; family Nolidae; genus Pseudoips; species Pseudoips prasinana. The sequence goes on along the minus strand of OX621234.1, from coordinate 18,697,879 downwards.
TCTGACATGACCGGATAATTTTAATATCATTGCATTTCTTTCTAACATAGTTAGTATGAAAAGGACGTGGCGTCTTCAGTTGTATCCTTTTATTTTTGCCGCAAAATACTGACTAAAAATAGCTAGGACGCTAGGACCTGTCGACTATTTATGCATGTGCCCGCTGCGCGAATGAGTGTCCAGTTCTAGTACTTTGACAGTTCTACGGATATCATTCATGTTCTTTTCTTACGAGCTATATAAGGGATAGAGATGAAATGACATTTATATTAGTTTAGTGGTGAAAAAGACAGAATAACCAGAATTATTACATTGAATAGTTCTAAATGTAGCTAATGTCCTCCAGGCCGAATTTCAACCACGGTGGCCAGTCTCAATGGAGACTAGCCAACTGCCCAGGACATATTACATTGCACAAGTGTTTGCGCAAACACAGGGGCACTTTCTATTCCACCACTCTCATAAGATTGGGCTACTAGCGACTACACGACCGAAAAGGGGTGAGGTACAGGACCGACGGCTCTACGTGTTCTCTGAAGCACGGGGGTACCACCAACTCCCAAACTTCGGGCTGATAATGAGAAATTTCTTTTTTAATGAAAAATCAAACTATAGGTATAACTATGCCGAATTATCTAAATTAGTTCTTTACATTATTGGGGCTTGGATTACGCTGAAGATTAAAAAATATTGACCTTTACAAGTTTTGTTTGTTAAATTTCCAACGTATTTTTGATTGATTTCCATCGGCAACACCTCAAAACATCATTGGAACAGTGATTGGTCACACTACTAATCAGAATCTGTTAACCTTCACGGTCACCGTAGCCTAGTTGGTAGTGCTTCTGCCTACGAAGCTGGTGGTCCTGGGTTCGAATCCCGGTAAGTACAAATATTTGTGTGATGAGCACAAATATTTGTTTCGGAGTCATGGATGTTTTCTATGTATTTAAGTATTTATCTATCTATATAAGTATGTATATCGTCGCCTGGTACCCATAGTACAAGTTTTGCTTAGTTTGGGGCTAGGATGATCTGTGTGATTTTGTCCCTAGATATATATATATATATATATATATACATATAATGTTTAATGTTATGTTATCTTTAGAGTTACCGTAACGATCGCTATAAATGCTCTCGTAACAAACGGCACGGAGGCACGCAGGATAATCCCTCAACCAACAAGACGCGCAAAATAAATGTGCTTTTATATAAAGATTGCGGGAATTGAATCGCGGTCAGGAGCAATGACCCAAACTCACCGCTAACGTCGCTGGGACTCAAAGTTCATCTTGTGCTTTATTCTTATTGTTAAATTATAAATATAACTTAAAAGGTTCTTATAGCCTTATAAGAGCCTATTTTATCGTTAAACGCCAATCCCGCTCATATATATCAATATATATAAAAATCAATGCCACTTTTGGTTGTAATGTTATAACTCAACAACGCCTTTACCGATTTGGCTCATTTTGGTCTTGAATTATTCGTGGAAGTCCAGGGAAGGTTTGTACGTAGAGAATTTTTTTAAAAAGTCTTGAAAAAGTGTAAAATCTACACCTTTCTATCCTCCCATATACAAACAAATTGTACTAATACTTAAAAGCGTAGCGAAGCACGTACCGGGCCGCTAGTAAGCTTATAATATGTACGGGTCAAAATAGAGTGAATCAAATGTTTTCCTAATACTTACCAATATTATAAATGCGAAAGTAACTCTGTCTGTCTGTGTGTCTGTCTCGGTTTGACGCCAAATCTACTGAACCGAGTTACTATTTATTTGAAATTTGGTATACAGGTAGTCTACAGCCTGAAAAAGGACATAGGCTACTGTTTAATGTAACAATAGGGTTGTAAGGGTTCGAAAAGGGGGATAAAAAGTTGTATAGATGTATCGTCATTTTTGGAGCTTGAAGCTAGAAATGGATATTTAGGCTGTTGCTTTGATATAAACTAATATGACATTAAAAAGTGTGTAAAAGCTTTTTTAATGGTGTCAATTAACAGCGCGTCGTGATCCGGCGCGGTTTAAGTAAGTAATAGAAAAATAATAAAAAAAGTTTTTTTTATGTATTATTTTTTGGTGTACAATAAAGAGTTACCTCTTTATTGTACACCAAAAAATAATACATAAAAAAAACTTTTATTTTTTATGACGCTACAGTTAGCCTAGGAGGCTTTCACTGCTTCACCGGACTATAGAGGCGAGCAGAGGGCTCGAGCCGTCTAGCAATTAAGTAACCCGCGCCGGTATGAGTATGTTAAAATTGTACAAATGGCGGCCTTATCGCTAAGTGCGATCTCTTCCAGGCAACCGTTGAATGGATCAGGAGTAAAGAAAAGGCATTTGGGGGTTTAGGTGGGGAAATATGCCTAAGTGTGCTTTCCCGAAAGGGTACACGCGTGGAGACCACTGTGCGAGACGCATGCGAATACTGATTTTTTAATGTTAGACAAAGATACTGTTTCGCGACGATGTCTAAACATACGTATAAATGAAGGGCATTACATTTCAGACAGCTTTCAAATTATTTGCATTCATTTAAGTGCTGAAATAAATAGTAAAATAAAATAAAATAAAAAAGGTTTTTATTCACGTAGACTTTAAAAAAGCGCTTGTAAATAGTCAGAACATGTTTTTAGTAATATAGTTGTATACATTATTATTTCTAGTAACATAGATATTTAGGTACAAATTGTATGAAAACATTTATAAAATTTATTTTATTATAGCAATGATATTTAGCTAGCTCGTATGAAGTTATTGTCAAGAGATTATGTTTAATTATCTAGTTTAAGTCTAATATTTTTACTACATATTGTCAATGGTTCTGTCTATATTAAGGTATTATTATTATGACGGACATTTTGTTAATAACGACGGTCGCGCTTTAATGCTACCACCGGATCCAATGCGCCCCAACTGAGAAGACTCAGCGAAACTAACTCAGTGGGTTCATCTACTACCGGTTTAAACACGACCCAGTTGAAATAGTCTGTTTCTCTACGTTAATATTTTAAGACGCGGACCGCTTGTCAGATAAAGATAGGAGGGGCCATCTCAACCATACCAAATTAATTATCGTACATCAGCCGACGTTTTGTTCCTGAATATTTAATCTTTATCTGAGCTCGAAAACCATAATTTTATAACCGGTAGCCGACATAATAAGAAATGCTGTCAGATAGAGCAAAAGTCCTGAGGCACGAAATATTAGAATCGAACTAAGCGGTACAATTTACTAGAATTGAATTAAAGTTAAATACGCCCAGAAACAAACTTTACTTGGTAACTAAACGAAGGTCCAATAATATCTATTAGTAAAGGGGTTACACTTTAGTTTAGTTTATCAAACATCTGCAATTGGATTCGTAATTTGAAAATCGGAGGTAGAGCCCGAATAAATTCTCATGGGGATGGACCTAAAAATTAAATAGTTTAAATTCAATCGGTTAAAAATGTGAGAACTTGAGAGTAAAGTAGGTACACTTTATTGCACTAACTTAGAAAAATGTATCGAAATATACTCAATGTTACAATTTTAGACAATCGTTAGGTAAGAGAACTGAGGATAGATAGACAAGTATGCATATACAATATATATATATATATACGTTTTAGACTACATTTTGTTAAATATATATATATATTTAACAAAATGTAGTCTAAAACGTGAAACGAATTACTACTATTTACTACAATAATAATTAAGTTACCTGAAAAGAGTAACAACATTTAAAGCATTTATTTTGGAAATTTTACAAAATCTATACTCAATTACTAGGACTGCACGTGTGGCGCAGCGGCGTAGACAGTCGCCTCGCCGCGGGTTCGAATCCCGCACAGGACAGCTATTTGTGTGACCCATAAATAGTTGTTCTGAGTCAGGATGTACTTTGTGTCCGTCAATTATATGTCTGTAAAGTACCCCGCGATACAGGGATCCAATTTCCTAAAGGGGGCTTTGTCTTTACAAAAAAAAATAGAATATATTATAAATGCATATTTTGTTCAACACGAACACACAAGAAAGCAGTAGGTGTCAGAAAGATAAAAACACAAACAAAAAATACAACAAAATAAAGAAAGTAGAATAGCTCCTGTATGTTCCGTCGAAAGGTCACCATCTCAGCAAAAGCTAAGTGAGATGCACCTAGCACTGGTTTTCAGTTGGCAACCGAACCCTGTTAATGACTCACGGACGGTGATATGTGATATAATGTTACTATAACATCAGTACTTGTATGATTACAATGACTTAGATATTTGTGTAACATAAATAATTTAATAAACCAGTAAACATGACAGAAAATAAAAAAATAAATAAAATTGTGATAATAATATTTGTAATAATTTAGGAAAAGTAGGTGCATTAAATAATAATACTGAATTCAATTATGGATAGATTGATTTTTTATTTAATTATGTTGAATAAGAGAAATTCTTAATTTTTATCTAAAACTTTGTTTACTACGGAGATCTCCGATGGGCGATGGAATTTTGTTCCAGCATTTAGAGGCGGCGCGGCCGCGGCTCCGTATGGAAAACTGCCGAAAAAGATATAGACTTTGTGGATTGTGTAGATTATATGAGGGGAGGGCTATTTGCACCGCACATCGTCTGCTTTCACGCTGTCGGTGGTTATTTCTGCACATTATTTTATCATGTAGGTATGATAGACACCTTTGTTTGATGACTCCATAAAGGAGGCAGGTCAGGAGGAGTGCAATTTACGCAGTACCTAACTTCAGTTTTATAATAAAGTGATAATTGAGTTAAAGTTGAATTAAGTGCGTTCCGTGGATTCTTGGCGGGATATTAAAGCAAAAGCATGCACATGCATTTTGGACCCTTTGTATCAATTAGCAAGAAGCCAGCTAATCTTATGACAGCTATTGCCTAGATAGCTACACGCTAGACAGCTGACGCCTATAGAGCTACTCGCTAGGCAACTAATGTCTAAATAGCTACACGCTAGACAGCTAATGCCTAGATAGCTACTTGTTAGACAGCTTATCGTATGGCAGCTATTACCTAGATAGTTACTCGCTGGACAGCTAATCGTATGACAGCTATTGCCAAGATAGCTACTGGCTAGACAACTAATGCCTAGATAGCTACTCGCTAGACAGCTAATGTCTAGATAGCTACTCGCTATACAGCCGATGCCTAGAAAGATACTCGCTAGACAGCTAATCGTATGATAGCTATTGCCTAGACAGCTAATTGTATGACAGCTATTGACTAGATAGCTACTCGCTAGACAGCTAATGCCTCGATAGCTACTCGCTAGACAGTTAATGCCTAGATAACTACTCGTTAGCCGGCTAATCGTATGACGCCTAGATAGCTACTCGGTAGACAGGTAATGACTAAATAGCTACACGCTAGACAGCTATTGCCTAGATAGCTACTTGTTAGACAGCTTATCGTATGGCAGCTATTACCTAGATAGTTACTCGCTGCACAGCTAATCGTATGACAGCTATTGCCAAGATAGCTACTGGCTAGACAACTAATGCCTAGATAGCTACTCGCTAGACAGCTAATGTCTAGATAGCTACTCGCTATACAGCCGATGCCTAGAAAGATACTCGCTAGACAGCTAATCGTATGATAGCTATTGCCTAGACAGCTAATTGTATGACAGCTATTGACTAGATAGCTACTCGCTAGACAGCTAATGCCTCGATAGCTACTCGCTAGACAGTTAATGCCTAGATAACTACTCGTTAGCCGGCTAATCGAATGACGCCTAGATAGCTACTCGGTAGACAGGTAATGACTAAATAGCTACACGCTAGACAGCTATTGCCTAGATAGCTACTCGCTAGACAGCTAACAGCTACTTACGCTAGACCAAATATAGAGTGGGCGTAATTAAATTTGAATAGGATCATAATTCTACATCTAGCTAGCTAGCTAAATATCACTACTATTATAAAATAAATTGTATAAATGTTTCAACATTCCATGTACCTAAATATCTGTAATAAGCAACTAGAAATAATAACTGTATTACTACAAACATGTTCTGACTATTTACAAGCGCTTTTTTAAAGTCTACGTGACTAAAAACTTTTTTTTTTTTTTTATTAGGATTCTAAACTGTTCTCATAAATGTTTGCGCAATCTGTAGTGGATCTTCAATTGGTAGAAGTAGTTTTGCACTCAGTTCACTATATGATTTTAAATCTTATGATTGGTCCATGTGTAGGCCCAGGCTACGTGCCTCATATACACGATCTATATGTTCTCCCAGTATAGTGATGATAATGGGGGAGATTGTGGCTCTTTGTAGTTTATCTAGTTGACCGTTAGAATCAAAGATTATATTTCAGTCTTTCATGATGAAAAAATTATGGGAAAGGTATATAAATTATGGGCACTATACTTTCTAGATCTTCATGGATGGCTTTTATTGCAACCGCGTAGTCCTGGACCTTAAATGAGATATAAATTTGGAGATCATCAGCGTATACATGGTTCCGGCAAAGCCTTATAGCCTTTATAACTTTATTTTAAATAATGTTACTAACTAACGTTTTATTCTCTTTCATTAAAATCGTTGAAAAGTGTCATGTTGTATATATTTGTAATCTTGAGAATAAAAAGAATTCATAATTGAATTTTTTTTAAAGTTAGTCCGATTTGAAATCATTTCTCTTTTTCCAGATTATTTTTGTATCTTAGACCTCTGATATAATTAAACAAGTCTTTAATTTCTTTTAAAGCGTTCCTATCAATTTAATGTGCTATAAAATAAGTTAGACATGTAGCAAGCAAATCAATAAGGGTTAATTTTTATTTTTACATTACTTTATTTCACACAGATAGCAGTATATCTTTTTTTAAAGCGTATTCTAATCTTAAATAAAATTGCATATGTGACCGGCGAGACCAGAAATTAGTCCATTCGGAGTTAACCGTATATTTATAGGCATAGAACTGTACCAGTTTAGACAGGAATCCTCCAAAAATAATATAAGACTAACCTCTACTACTAACCTCCTTAAAAGATTAATCAATTACTAAAGGCAAAAATTCTGCTTCAAAAATAATTCTATTGGGCCACATTTGACGTTTTACTATAAAGAATTTCTATCACAAATTTCTCTGAGAAATTTCTTATATTGTAAAGTTTAGATGTTATCTTTCTTCAGTTCAGCAAATTCTTTGCATAACTTCTTCTAGGAATCCTGCAACAGAATTTTTTGTTGTGCTTTAGTAGAAGTTTCTTTCAGCAAATATCCTTTGAACTAGATATTTCCGTATTTTTCTATGAACAGATAACTTACGTCCGTTGTCAATGAGATCCATACTCTACTTTTTTCATATCCCCTTTGCAATGTAACTTTAACATTTTTAAAATCTTTAGTTTTTATACTCGCGTCATACAGTCGGAGGGAGTTGTTCGGGGACGTAAAAGATATTTTATTGGCATCCGTAATTGAATTTACGCATATAGATTTTAACAAGAATTCAATTTTTTTTTTTATTTAACATATTGTGCTATAGAGATGTTATTTTATAATGTAGTTTTATACACAGAATAAACGCTTTATAATTCAAGATTATAAAGAAACGGGTTTATAATCAAGAAATAAAAACCGGCAAAGTGCGAATCGGACTCGCGCACGAAGCGTTCCGTACCATTATCTATAAAAATGTGCAAAAAATTCACGTTTGTTGTATGGAAGCCCCCTTAAATATTAATTTTATTTTGTTTTTTAGTATTTGTTGTTATAGCGGCGACAGAAATACATCATCTGTGAAATATTTCAACTGTCCAACTACCACGGTTCATGAGATATAGCCTGGTGACAGACGGACAGACAGACAGTTTTAGTAATAGGTTCCCGTTTTATCCTTTGGGTATGGAACCCTAAAAATGATCGTGAACGAGGCAAAAGTGACAAATGGAAATCCGTTGTCTCTGACCACCCCTCTGAGAAACAGGTTTGAGTCTATGTATGTAAATAAAAAGCGTTTATCAAAAGGAGAACATTTTAATAAAAAATATTTACATATTTTTATTTTACAATATGTATGGTATGGTTTAAAGCAACTAATTACTACTATTTATAACAATTACTGTGACGGCCATAAAGAATATCGCCATCCCATCTCTTCCTTGGGGGTGCATAGAAGTCGGCCCGAGGGAGGGACTATATACCACAGAATAAGCAGCAGCCTATCTTGGAGTACTATTACCATCAAACTGCGATTGCCAATCAGTCTGCCTAGCGTGGCGATTATGGCAAAACCCCTCAAAATTATGGCACCCAGTCTCCGGTAGCCCTGCTATTCCCATCCTTTGTAACAACTGTGATAACGACAAGGCAGGGGTTGCTAAAATCCCCGGCAGATTCCAGAACCAACGACACGAAAAACATCGCAACAAAGCGCCTGGTGATGATGAAGTTACAGCAGAGTTTCTGAAGGCGGGTGGGACACCAATCCTACGGGCCTCTCAGAAGTTAAACTCCGTCATACTAGATGGTCAAACGCCACAAGCATAGCGCAGAAGTGTGGTGATGCTCTTCTTCAAAAAGGGCGACATAAAGCAAAATTGAAGAATTATAGACCCATCACACTGCTGAGCCATGTTTACAAGTTGTTTGCGAGGGTCATACGAATCGTCTCGCGCGCAGGTTTGACGACGAAGATGTCTTCAAGCTTCTGGACTGAAAAGGCTTTAACCTCATGGCTGAGACCTTGGAAGGGGTCATCGAGCAATGTACCGACGACATTGCTCGATGACCTCAGCAGAGTTTCTCAACTAGTGGGTCTGAAATGAAAATGGATAAGACGAACATCATGTCGAACGTCCATGTTGCACACACACAATTGAATGTTGGAGACTCTGCACTCGAAGGTACTACCTAGGTAGGTTGAACTTCGAGAAACAGGTCAATCGTATAATTCAACTCGGCTGGGCAGCGTTCGGGAAGCTACGTAACATTTTCTCGTTCGAATGTTGCCAGTAATGACTTACGGAATGTCGAAATCCGCAGGCGAACCAAAGTCACCGACATAGCCTGAAGAATTGCATAACTGTAGTAGCAGTGGGTGGGACACATAGCTTGTAGAACCCACGTTGCGGCGGAAAGGTGCTCGAGTGGCGACCACGAACCGGAAGACGGAGCATGGACAAGGCCTCCTACAAGATGGACCGATGATCATGTGCGGGTCGCTGGAAACCGCTGGATGCAAATAGCATCAACCGGCAATTATGGAGATATTTGGGGGAGGCTTTTGTCCAGCAGTGGACGTCTTTCAGCTGGTATTATAATGATGAAAATAATTCCAATTACAATTCAAGAGTTATGACGACTTTTATTAAATTTACTACTGTTACATATCTGCTTTACTCACATGTTACTTTTTTATACTGTCAGATATGTGTGAGACGTAACTGAACATTTAGTTAAATATTTATTCTTAGTTTGCCCAAGGCTAGGGTTGCCACATCTAGTATAAACAATTACATGACAAGACCAGTCCTCCTATTCTAACAAGACCTTCTTGCTTTCCTTATCTACCGACACAAAAGAGGAGTGTTGTAAGTTTGAATCAGTGTCTGGAACAGGGTAATCGATCAAAACTCCAAAATTCAATTAATGAAAAATAGGCAAGAATTTTTTTGATAGTTGAAGGCGCTTAAGATGAAGTCATATTTCATAGAAGCATTTGAACAAATCTATAGTTATAGTTATTTGTAAATTATTATTATTATAAAACCCGGACGTGTTTGGACTGTTCTAGAACTCTGTCGTATCATATGTTCCTATATATGTATATATGCTCATGCACTCGACTCACATTACATTAATTATTAAGGAAATATAGAAAAATGCTTAAGGAGCACAATTGTTAATAAAATAAAAAAATCCATAGAGCAGGATTTTTTTATTTTATTTACTATTGTGCTACTTATCTATCTCATCTCATCAATCAACAATCTTAGATTTGGGGTCCGGTTTTAGTTAATAGATAAAAAGAAGAGAAAATCACTCGTTACACACACAAAGGACTTTTCATTTCCATAAATACATACAAATGACATCTTATAAGGTATTATTTTTATTTATTTAAGGATTTAATAAAAAATATGTGACGAAACAGACCGCACGGACGGACTAATTCAAAATATTTTTGTTACTTTAATACTATATTCGAATATGTTTATGTATCGCATTGTGAACTTGACAGTACAAGTGTATGTTAATTAATACCCACGCCCTGAATAGATTACGTTATGTATTTTTTATTCATTATTTATTTTCAATTGTTTTTAATAGTTAGGACAATTATTTATTCAGTAAATTAATTAATAAGAAAAATAATATCTGCTAATTTAACGACTACTATAGCTAAGCTATAGGGCGTCGAAGAATTCCCTCCGTTGCCGTCGTAACAGGATTGGGAGGACCAGTGTGAGGTCCGAGGAGACCGACTTGCGGCCCGTAACACTGCCCTGGCCCGGATGGTATACCGGGGCGGGCGTGGGTCTGTGCCCTGGCAGTCTTAGGGGGCCGGTGGAGGCAACTGTTCACCAGCTGCCTCCGTAGTACCGTGTTCCCACCGTCAGCTGGAAAGAGGCCAGGCTCGAGCTCTTGCACAAGCCGGGCAGGACCGCTGATTCTCCCTCAGCGTTCCGACCAATTTGCTTACTGGACGAGGCGGGCAAGTTCTTTGAGCGCGTCATTCCCGCCCGTCTAAATGAGCGTCAGTCGCGTGTAGGCCCCGACTTGTCGGACAACCAGTTCGGCTTCCGACAGGGATGTTCGACGCTGGACGCGAATAACCGCGCGGGTTTTTATTTTTCGAGGCAACCCTAGCAAGACCCCACTAGCGGCGATTCTTACTCAGAATCTTGCATAATCATTATTTTAAAACAGAGTAGCAACTATTTCATGTAGATACCTTCATAAATAGATAGAGGCAACAATGACATCACTTATTCTTCCTCGTTGCCCGATAACACAGCAAAAGATTTTATTACGTTCAAGACAATTATGTACATTACGAATACGTTGCTAGGTCGTGTCGTCTGATGTTATAAATAAAAAAAATATTACACCATAAAACAACTAGGCGTAGCTAACAATAAAATGAAATTGATAAAATAATAAGCATAGTAATTATAGTATTTATAAAAGATTAATCAGAATTACACCAAATATTAAATTTATATTTTGATTCTAATTGCAAAGTTATATTGATTCCAGAAACAACCTAATAAATAAATAATAAAAACACCGGCCAAGTGCGAGTCGGATTCGCGCGTACCATTCTATAAAAACGAGCAAAAAATTCACGATTGTTTTATGGGAGCCCCTTTAAATATTTATTTTATTTTGTTTTTTAGCTATTTTTTGTTATAGCGGCAACAGAAATACATTATCTGTGAAAATCTCAACTGAACTGTCTAACTATCACGGTTCATGAGATACAGCCTGGTGACATACGGACAGACAGGCAGACAGACAGCGACTTAGTAATAGGGTCCCGTTTTACCCTTTGGGTACGGTACCCTAAAAACAAGTGTGCTTTATACCACGCGATTGAAGTAAAACTTAGATGTACGAAACATAACTGGCTATTATAGAAATAAAATTTGAGCTCGCACCTCTCTCTCTTGCCCCTACAATAATATACAAAACTAGCTGTGCCCCGCGGTGTTACCCGCGTTAATTTTTTTAAATTTTCTTTGCTATAAACCTCACGGAGCCCGAAACCTTTCCAACGAATGCAAAACCGTGGAAATCGGTTCGTGCGTTCTGGAGTTATAGCGTCAGGTAGGAATACCCGACTTATTTTTATATAGTAGAGATGTACCCCTCTCTTTCTAACTTATATCTCCCATTTAACTACCGTTCGCTACGCCCGATCGCACTTTTCGTACCTAACTCTCTCGTCACGCATTTACCAGCTTACTCCCCCTCCTGTCGAGCGTACGTACCTAAAGAAGTTTTGTTTCAAAACCATTTTATTTTATTCTGAGATAGGATTTGGATTGAAATCACAGAACGGTGTCATTTTAATTGAAATATAAAATGAATATGTTAATATATACTATATATATAATATATAGGGACAATGTCACACAGATCATCCCAGCCCCAAACTAAGCAAAGCTTGTACTATGGGTACCAGGCGACGATATACATACTTATATAGATAGATAAATACTTAAATACATAGAAAACACCCATGACTCAGAAACAAATATTCGTGCTCATCACACAAATATTTGCACTTACCGGGATTCGAACCCAGGACCACCAGCTTCGTAGGCAGGAGCACTACCAACTAGGCTGCGGTGACCGGTTAAAAATGCAAAATATTAGTTAGTTAATTATATCAAGTTATTATATCAAGAAAATGCGATCATTTCGAACGAGAAGGACACTACAAGAACGCAATACACCAACCCACAAATCATATGCACAAAATTGTTGCAATACGTGTTTCTATCAAATGCAAATATTTGATTTTCATACAAAATCACCACCCCAATTGCAGGTATATATATCTGTTTGCATATTTGAGCTTCACGGCAATATTCAGGACACACAGTTTAGGATTTGGCATAATATTGTTGTACACTCCGGGTCGGCATAGTAACTACAAATTATCACGCTAATTGTTATGGGAATGAGCATTATTACATTATGTACGTGTTCTTTGCACATATAAGTATATAACATATACTTGTCTCCGGCTTAACTAATGAACTCGTTTTTACAATGTGAGCATTGAACAATAACTGTCCATGTTTAAGTACGTCTAGATATAGATACCCGTAACTAAATTCCAATAACTATGCATTAACAGCAGAGAGTAAAGAGACGAACAGATTAGACGGAGTAACTTATCAATTATGTCCAGTAGTTCATTGAGATCATGAACTTCAAGATAACAGTACTGGAATATTAAAACCACAAGTTGAGGCCAATCATTATCTGCGTGTTCGGTAACCTCTTTATGTCACGTGAGTTTTATGATACGGACATTAAAAAAAGGGTTCCCCTTATTCAGTCAGGAAAGTCTCCCAAAAGGCCAAGGGCCGTATTCAAGAATAATGTTAGAAACTCTCACAAACATCTACACAAGTTCCCGGAACTTAAGGGTAATCACGTAACGATATTGCCATCGCTATTTATACGAAAGTGACCTGCACTATGTATATTTTTCTATACTTATTATAAGGCACATATGGCACAAGATGTATTATTAGTAATCATTTCACCACTTTTTTTATATAAAACGACAACGCCCGCACTAGGGTATCTAATCCCTGTGTTGCGGGGTACTTTACAAACATATAATAGACAAACACAAATTACAACCAGACTCCGAACAACTATTTATGGGTCACACAAATAGTTGTCCGGCGCGGGACTCGAACCCGCGTCACGAAGCGGCGAGGTGACTGTCATAGCCGCTGCGCCACACGTGCAGTCAAGTCACTTCGTGTAACAGTTTCGATTTCGGTACAGGACAATTATTTGTTTAACCCATTATAGTTTGTAGTCTAGGTATACTGTGTCCGTCAATTATATGTTTATACAAACGACATCATTTACCTAGAGCACTGTCTAAAAAAAGTCACATTTGTTAAATCGATTAGGTCACTGACCTCTATCTTCTACTAACTTTTTGCGTACGATTTTGATCGCGTTATTTCTTCTCTTTTTCTCTTGATGAAAGGAACCCTATTATCTTTTCTGTATTCCTGACAATGTATGCACATTCAGTATGATCGGTTAAAAAATTAAGCCGGGAAAGCGTACCAAAACAATTTAATATCTCCAATCAACATGGCTTACATCATTTCGACAAAAGTTATTCCGAGCAATAGATCTTGAAGTCCCAAGCTTTACATTCTAGCCGGTGTCCGCACGCATAGAGATTACGCTTTTTTAAAACATTTCTATTTGGGAAGTTAATATTATTTATCTTTTGCCATCCATGTAAGTTGTGTATTACGAAGATCTTATAGTTTGCTAAACTAATTTTATACATTAATTTTGCCAACTGTGTTAATCAACTGGGTGGCATGTATGTATGGGAAGTGAAGATATTTTACTGGAAGCTCAGATGCACGTATTCCTAAAATTATCCTTATCTGTAAAAATCCAAGCATAGAGAAAATGTAGTTGGATATACAATTTGTAAATTTAAATATAACTAGAAGTAAACGAATTCAAATGAGTTTCCTAACCTAAAGGCGGAGCGGCAAAAAAGTTACGACGCGGAAAAGAGTTCGACGGAAGTTGTAGGGAGCTAGATAGAAAGGAGATTGGTAGGCCCCATTATACAAGTTCTTAACTAATCATGGACGTGAAGTTAGCGCAGCTACAGAAAGTATACTGCATGTGAGTTCTTAGTTAGTTGGGGGGGACACAACCACCCGCCGTACAAGACTATTTGCTTATAAAGTATTGAGAATATACTTTATTATATTTTTAAAATACTTTACACATTAATTATGTAGTTTACTATACATAGTTTCGTTAGTTACAAAGTTTGTAATTCTTGGTAAACGACCATCTGTTATCGGATTAACGATATACTAACTTTGTGGGGCAGATAAACTCGCAAAATGCAGTGTGGCCATCCATCGCGAATAAATAATAACCTAAGCGGCTTTGTTATTTAAAAATCGACTTAAACGAGTTGGAGCACCATAGGCCAAAACAACGAAATTAAAAATAAACGCTATGCATCTATGCAAATCTAGGCCGTGTGAAATAAATACGAGAATACGTTTGGGTCAAACGCAATATTTTACATTCAAAACCAATCCCGCTATAAATCTTCGCCCATGTGGGTTTAGAAATCAATGTATTTTTTGGTTGGCGCTAATTACTAAACTTTTCCAATGCAGTGCAAACTTCAACTTTATTTCAACATAATAGCAAGCCAACCAGTATGTGCGCCACCCGATGCCGATGATGAGTGATCACCGCCGTCGATGGCCGCTCGCAACATTACAGGGGCCGCAATTGAAGGTTGAGATTAAAGCAAAGTGCTTTAGCAAAGTGTTCTATACAAAATATGAATACAAAATAAGATTATTTGCCAAAGTTTCAATAGTTACTCTGCTATTTCAAGCGGAGACAAATCAAGGATAATAAAATCGTTCCAGCCGTTCTCCAGTTATTAATGGTGTAATTAATCCGGCTTATTATATATATAGGTAACAACGCTGTCCACCCAATGTTACGACATTGCTACATTAGATTTACTCCAACTTTCACTGCGCATGCATCTGTCCGTGATTTTGTTATAAAAATCTTTCACCACCCACGGCACCCACCCTGCAGGCCTAAAGGACCTGTAGGTCAACATGGAAATAACAAATAATTATATTTAGCATTATTATTTAGAAACAAAATACGGTCGATCCTGAGAAATATTGAAAACGAAACAAACGTACCACTTTCCTGCGGAATATCTTATAAACCAACATAAAAGATTATAGAACTGACTATTTCAGACTCCAGTAATGTCAGAAAACAAATCTGGCGACTTAAACCAAACAAACTCTGATTTCAACTGTATTTCAACTATTGAATATGTTTGAAAAAGAATTTGTATTAGACGTATTTTGGAGGAAAAAGTAGAAGAATACATAACTCCATTAGTATTGTTTTTGTTTTCACACGTATGCATGAAGGTATAGTCTCGTTTTTAGCGATAAGGACAATAAAAAGTTTATTCTAATAGATGATAGATGTGTTGAGAGTATTTCTTTAAAATACAGGCACCCGTGTTGTTTTAAAAAGGAATTGATTTGATAGTCCTTGAATTTTTATTCCTAGTAACGAGAATATTATAACTTCCTTTGTAAAACTTCAACTTCCTTGTGAGAAGTCTTGATACTACAAAGCAGCGCTACTGTTTAAAGATACTTTAGTCAGCGTAATTGGAGTCGTGGATGAGGAACTTATTCTAAATATCGAATTACCATATTTATAACGTATATTTGAGATAGCCCAACATGATACTAATGAAGACTAGACTGTTTTTTTATCTATTATTAAATTTTTTATTAATTTGTTATCAAAGAAACACAAAAATTCCGCAACAAATTTTGAAGGCCTATGATTTGCTGGAAAAAAGAACTGAAAGGAAACTTTTTAAGTTTTAGTACTATTCATTAAACTGTAATTGTAAATGTTTAGGTAACACATATTTTTTCTTTTGGAATAAAATCGGTATAATTAAACGGTATTATTAATTTTTATAATCTACATTTTGTTTTAATTCCAGCCTGATGTCTTACTTGTTTTGATAGTTTTTATTGACTCTATTTTGACCCATACTCATTTGTATTAAAACTGTAAAAATATTAGCGGAAAATGAAACAATTTATTTACCATTGTTTCAGTAAATCATCCTCATCATCATCATATCAACTGAAAGACGTCCACTGCTGGACAGAGACCTCCCCAAGGATCTCCCTAATGGCCGGTCTTCTGCTGCTTACGGCGATTCTTAAAAGATCGTCGGTACACCATGTAAGAGGCCTGCCCACGCTGCGTCATCCGACAGTCGAGAACCTAATAATTATTTTTTATTTGTATTTCTTTTTAGTATTTTAGCTAATATGTGCTTAAATGTATCTTTATTAATATTTCAGATTATTACATTACGTACTCCAGAATGAAGAGAGATTGGTAGCTTTTTTGGCACCTTTAAATACTAGTTCAAGACCCCACGACAGCCAGACCTTCGTTATTTTATAAAAGCTGAAATTTTTTCTACGCATGTCCCCTGTACATGGACGAACGATCAACGACTATGGAGTTTAGATTATGGTTACTTTGGCAGATAAAAGGTAGAAAGGTGCTCAAAAAGTACCTAAAATTCGTTAAGGTATAACAGTATGTTTTTTTTAATTTTCTTCGAGATTCTCCCTACCCTTTGCCGGACACTTATGACAGTTGCTACCTACTGCCAGAAAAACTTTCAGCTTTTATAAAACAACGAAAGTCTGGCTGTCGTGGGCTCTCTCACTACATCGTCATATTAAAAAGTACGGCGGTTGGGAATGTGCTCTTTTATATGATAACATTTTTGACATTTGCTGTAAGAATAGAATAGCCATACCTAAAACAATATTTGTAATTGTAGCAGAAATTGAGGAACCATGATGGTAACTTTTTACCATGTAAGTACGGGATCATAAAAACAAAATAATTATAATAACGCCTCGTGACTTTTATCAACCAATTCCAGATAGTTCTCGATAAGTCAAGTATGCCCGTGACTATTTTTAACTCCTCACTTGTTTCCTGATTTGACCCCAATTATCGATTACGGTTTGCGTTGTTTTTGGGAGGATAAACGGACATCTATATAGATATATATATATAGGGCAATATTCTGATATTGCATTTACATTTTTACCAAAAATCAAGATTTATTACGGAATAAAAGTTGTTGATGTATCGAAAATGCTTTTACTGCAATAGATGACAACAATTAGTTTTTAGGCTTTCGTAGGTCCAATATAATATCGGAACCGTTCCAGAAATCACCTGTGTGGTTGTTTTTATGTCTCAGACAATGCTTTGAAATCTAATGGACTGATTACGTGATAATTTAGTACAAATGTGAATCTTGTGAACGAAATACATATTCCTAAATTAGATAAATGAGTTTCGAATATGGGGGCCACATATTTTATAAAATTTTAATTTAGCGTTAATTATTTTAATAAACTTGGGTTGTAGGTAATTAGCAAATAAATTGAGATTATTATTAATTTGAATAGTGATAGTATTTTAAATAAAAAATTATACTATGTGAAAAATCAGAGGAACATTTAAGAAAATTGTTGAATATCGCCAGCTAAGTTTTTCGAGAATGTATTGCTTCAACTTAATTTGCCATGGCCAACCTGGAGGACTCTTAATAGACAACGTACCCAGGTTGGTAGATCCAAAAAAACATGTGCATATGGGGTTACATTCCCACATCACAAAACATCTGTGAGTGCGGCGGCGTGTAACCTCAGAGTATGGCACATTTATCTGATTGTCCCTCTTGTCCAGTCTCTTGTTCCCTTCAGGACTTGTATAACGCTTCAGCCAAAGCGATCAGCCTTGCCCAATTTTGGGAAGATAAAATCTAATTCTTACCATCGACACGATAAGAAGAAGAACATGAATGTGTTGCTGACAACCAACCTTAGTTTGAGGTTTTGTTTTGGAGGATGCTTAAAAGAACTATATGTCCAATTTAAGTTCCTTTTCTTTATTTTTGTGGGGCTTAAGTCGTGGATCAAATATAACTCAGAAGATTTGCTTACACCACAGATAGAAATTGAGACAAGTAAAACTAAAAAAAACCTCATTTAAAAAATCCGAGGAAAATGTTGGCAAAACACAATTAAAGGAAAAAAAACTGTTTCTAAATTCGCTAAGGCGCGGCGGCGAAAAATAATTCATTTAACTATAAACTTTTGTCAAACATCAAATTAGTATGCGATACTTCACAGGTACGTACATATCGTTTAATAATATATATGTGTTAAAAGAGAAATATTTTGGATATAACAACATATTTTTTGATTTTTGTTTAATGTGAAATTTTATTAATCATTATCATTACTGTGAAGTAGTGCAAACTAATTTAGCTTCTTATATTTATCAATCTATAGGTACAAACCTACGTATTATAGTGAAATTTGAACCTGTAATATAAATCATTCAAAACTAAAACTCGCCGAGCTCTCTTTCTTACCCCGGATTTTGTAGAAACATTGCTTGTAGGCGTGTATCAACGCCCGCATTTATAACACACCTATTAATTTAATTGAAGAGCTGAGTAATTTGTGAATTAGCTTACCAAGTGTGAATTTAAACACGGCTCTTGAATTCTTTCTCTAAATAACAATTGACGGCTGTTCATTAATTTAGAAATTATATGGCATAAATAGTCATGCCATATAATATGTATACATAGTTTTAATAAAAGGAGTTAAGAATCTCAGTCAATTTGGCTCTATCAGTTGCAGCCTTTTATTTAAACTATAATACTAATTGATATATTTGACTAACTATAATTGATAACTAACTAATAACTATTCTTGACTTAACTTAATACTTATACTGCCATAATACCGTCTATTTTGAAGTACCCACAATTTTTACCTATATTTCTGCCTGAATTTATAATAAAAACAATTCAGACTTTACTCGTCCTGCATAATGTTTAAAATCTATTTTCCCGGTATTCGAAGTACAACAATTTTCCGTGAAATTTAGAATATGATCTCACAGAATTAAACGAGTCACAAACGGACATGAGGTAAACTTTAAATAATCCCGATCTGAAAACAGAAACTTTCGCAACAATAACATTTCGCGTTGGCCTGCTACCGGCTGCAGCTATGAATCTCATACTTATTTATAAAGCCATGGTAACAACACAACACGCTATAAATACACCGCAGATAACAACATTTTGCAAACTTTACAATACTTACAGGCTGTGAGTATCGGTGGGTGACTTTGGGATGGCCAACAAGTCTTGATGTAAACACGCTACTTTACTTCTTAAGCATTGACATTTTGCGGGACAACTTTTAGAGAAACAAATGTTCAGAACATTAAAAAGTAACAAAAAACTAAAATAAAGTTTGAGTCTCATGGTGACTGATATTAAACTTTAAGAATAATGTTTGTTTTAAGATAAAAATGATTTGGGGAAGTCGCGTGTGCCGCTAGAGTGCGAGCGGCGCAATGTAAGTACCGACTAGCCTGGCAGCTGGCAAGGAGGCAACTAATTCGAGGGACTACTGTGACGAGCGCGCCGGACCGGGATCGTGAAGCGATGACGGAATTGCCGCGCCGCGCGCTCCTCCTGCCTCCTGACTCCGCGCAAACCTCGCATCCCAGTGCGAATTGTGCGAAACGAATCAAATCTCAAGTTGAGTGCATCATGGATGCCGCGAGGAGGTTGCACCGTAATCTATACCGAAATTTTATTCGAACGATTGATGTTAACATTACATTCGAACGATTGATGTTAACTTAACCGAAACGCCAATTATTAAAAATCATCTCAGTAGGTATGTTTAATTTATAATTTTGAACCCCACTATCAAAAGAATACTGATTTGTTAAGTATAGTAAAATGGATTTTTATTAATAACATATTAACTTATTTTAGTAACCATCCTGTGTTAGTATATAAAAATGTTGATAAGTATGATCATTACTTACATTAAAACTGTTTCAAAAATAAACCACCGGCTTCAAAACAAACTAAAAAGCTATAAACTATTTTATTTGTAAGTTATTATCTTACAAGTTTTTGAAACTATTTATAAGGTCTCGATATCCGATTATAACAAGATTTATAAGTGTAAACTTCGAAAGCATTGAAAGGTTTTTGATTAAAAAAAAATTATATGTTTTTTTTAATATTTATACCTACTACTTTTAGATCAGCATTGTAGAATATCAAATAATTTCTGAAAATTTTTAATCTAATGAACCGTCTAAGTAATACTGTCTAGCTGTTTTTTTAAATACGTTGGAGAAGTTGCTCATTCATTGAATTTAATGTTGGAACATTTAAAAGCTTTAGTTGTAAACGGACTCTGAAGCTCAGTTTGATCTCTTTAAAACGGATCCACAATTAATATCTGGATTCTTATTGTCTAGTACTGAGAGAATCGTGTTAGATATAATGCTTTCTTTGAAGCAATGTAACTGTGTTCGTTTCATTATTTCCAATAGTCAAGTGTGTAGTATATCAGTCACAGGCATGGCGTCAAGAATAGGTATTACATTGAAGTCTCCACTCATTATCAGCCTTTTTCTCTTACAACATATTATTTTGAATGGCCATCTTTTACGACCGATTCAAATACGGTAAAGTTTCTGGAGAGTGGTAAATACCAAATACTTCTTGGTGCTCCAGCTCGCCTCAGGAGAACTCAACAGTGCGTTCAAAAGTGCGAAAAGATTCACAAAATATTGTCAAGTTTAGATTTTATGACAAGGATTTTATGTTAGTTTAAGGATGACACAATAATTGATGAGGCAGCGTGGATAGCTTTCCTTATCACAAACCAATAATATTTTCATCAGCATTCAAATATCGTAATTGAGATTCCTTAAGACGTTCGTTTAAACATGAAATATGGACATAATTAGTTTCTTCGCTTTCTAATTGTTTTACGAGTAACAATTAGCATCACCTGTGTAGTAGCTACTTATAACTACGGTCCCCAACTCACATGCCAAGCGCGGTGACTATGGCAAATCCCCCAAATGGTAAGGTTAAATAACAGTTGAAAAAGTATTTTGCAAATGAGCAGTGAAACTCTTTGATCATTGTATTTCTTTTATATCCGTTTTGATTATTTTTTTTCTGTAATGTCAACTTGCTTAGGAACCGTCTTGTTATCGAAAACTACATGAAAAAAAAACTATATTTTTTTTTACCATTTTATTTGTTAATAAAATTGTGTCCCGGACTCTCTCACTTTTATACCAATAACTAGCCTAAATAGACCTATGTGGACATGGGCCTTTTCTTATGAAGAAGGCTTAGGGTCACCCAAGATAATGGTGAAGGCTATATTCGGAGTACCCCTTCGCGATCAAATCAGAAACGACAAATTCCGCAAGCGAACCGCAGGAGCCAACATAGCCCAAAGATATAATATATAGTAAAACTGTAAGTTACTCAGGACGGACCTGTGGGCGTGTTTGGCAGATGCTTGCTTTTCATCCCGTAGGTCTTGGGTTCGATTCCCACCCAAGGCAGATATTTTTATGCATGAACATGTCTGTTTAGTTTGGGATCAGATAGCCGTGTGTAAATAATGACCCAGAATATTATAATACTATTATTAATTGTTAGAGGTTTGAGAAGTTATAGCTCTACTCTGTGATAGATAACCAGTGAATATCGATACCGAATAAATATCGATATCGAATTTTACAGAAAAACAACTTGCTAGTTGTTTTTCTGTAAAAACAGGGTAGGTAAATATAATTTATCAATTTAAAATTACATTTGTTATTAAAAGAGTTAGTATCAAAATAGGACACAAACTGCTTATGATGGCAAATATTGAAATATTGATTATCATGTCGCGGTTATAAAATTTAGTGTAGGTACCTATATTCTTCAGTTACGATTTAGTAATAAGGCAGAGTATGCAATCACGGAAAAAAATAGTAGGCGCTCGAACAAAATTATTTGAGCTCGTTTTATGACATTACAAGCAGCTTAATGTTATTTTTTTTATATATGATTCACTGTATTATAAATTGTCTGAAGGTTTTCTACACACAGATTATACGACAAAGTATAAACCCGGAGTCAGGAAGTTGACGTACTTCCCTGTGCCTCGGAGAACAAGTAAATCCGTTTGGCATGTTGAACTCCTTCTGATCGTTTTGGCATCGGATAATAAGAGTGAGGGAATATATGAATACTTAATTTTCTGTTCACTCTACAAGTGGAAATAAATGATATAATCAAATTTTTTCAGCGCTTGGGTATTAATATAGACTTGTACATGTCAAGCTCAAAATGCAGTGCATAAATATAGTCGTATATAATATTAAAGTAACATTTTTTTTGAACTAGCCCATTAAATCTGTTTTACCACACAACATTATGAGAAATCCTTAAATAACAACAAGTTGCGGGACTACTATTTTTAAATTTAGTACAACTTATTATATAACAATAACGAAGACACCGAGCAATTGGCGAACGCAGAATGCTCTCAACCAGTAGCTTAACTTAAACAACAAATACCTGACGGCACCCTTATGGGGTCCAGGCCACAGCTTGGGTGCCGCTGAAGTAAAAAGACGGAATTCTAAAAGAGTGTTGATCACTGACACGGACTACAGTCACGGGATCACAAGGGTTTAGGGGCTAACGCGATCCTCTCGCCGGCGACGACCCAACTCAGCTTTCTCTAGCTACATAAGTCAGCCAGAATGAAACTCCGGGCTTAATTCATCTTCTTTTACCTTAATTTTGAATTAATATTTATTTCTGCTTATATTTTACAAAGGAAACCCCCTTTGTAAATGCATGCACAGAACTATTGTCATCTAGTTCATCAAAAATAATTGTGAGGTAATAAACAATAATATTCAGTTCCACTCGAGCAAATCAAATAACTACTTGCAAGACGAAGAAACGGTGAATGCGGCCGTGCATATTTACAAAATTAACAAGTCAGACGAAGTGTACCAGAGGCGACGTCTGTATGAATAAAATATTTAAGTGAGTACCCCAACAGCAAGTCGACTAGTTATCGCAAGCAGCACCTGTTCAAGAGTATGAGGTATGGGCCAGCCATCGCTGGTCAGCAGCCATATTAGGTATGACTAATGACCAGCCTTATATTGGAAATTTCTAAATAATGCTCTTTATAACATTTATTTGGAGTCTCATAGGAATGCTACTCACTCGCCACAATTATGCATTCTTCCAATAGTTTGTCATAGAAGATAATTTATAGGATTAGCGTGTCTTGCTGCTTGACACATTTAATGAAATTATTTACAGAATCAAGGACAATCAATAAAAATGGGCTATTTCACGAAGACAGAATAAGGGCAACGGTATTATTACAAAATTAAGCACAAAGCTTTGATACTCTTCATGCGTGAAAGTCGACGACACGCATGTCATTTTATGTAATTTTACCTTCGACATACATAAACACATGATTTTATTTCTAACCCAATAAAACAATCGTGAAAATAAGTATTGAATAACTAAGCTATTTTTTACACATTTCTAATTCATGTTTGTGTTATGCTTCAACCTGACAACAGCCCTTAAAGTAGGCCTTAGGAGAAGGATGCGATGATTGGACTAGCGTTCTCATTGGACCACCAAAGTATTTCTAAAACTGTGCAAGTAAAAAACACCCAAACTAGTCGAAACAAGTCCATGGTGACTCAATTGTAACCCCCTCTTAACATAGCGACGGTTCAGCACGTGGCGAGGAGTAACGCGTATGGTCTTGATCGCGGCCGTCTAAAGCTAATAAATTCACTCCACACAATTTGACGTAAGGATCATTATATTCATATTTATCTGCATGCACTATTATTATATACTGGACAATTTATTTGAGATTCAATTTTGTCCTTGTGACCTGCATACAGATTTTGAAAATGACCTTTTCTAAACTGTTACTTAGTTTTAATGACCTATTGATCTCACTAAATGTGCTAATTGTAAAATTTAATAAAAAAATAAGTAGCCTAGAACAATAGTTTGTATGCTTGTCGTGTTGTGTATGTGTATGAGAATTGTTTATTTCTTCTTGTGTGTCGTAATTAAGTAATATTGATAATTATAATTAGTTGCCTCGATTTGACCCCTAGAATATGTTTCTCGAAGTCCATTGATAGCAACTTCATGGTTCAACGAAGGAGCCCATGGTCAAAAGGCGGCAACAGCTCACGATTTAGTTTTCTTCGTTTAAAGCACACAGTGTCAGACCGAATTTTTTATGCATTTGATTATTATAAATAAAGGTCTTTAAGAAAATAATAAATGACTTTCATTTTAACACTTATAATTTTTGAGATACGAGGTCATAAAGTTAGTGGTCCATTCATAGCAACCTTCCCCTGTATACTATGCCTTTCCGCTTATAATCGCTTACTCTTAGAGAATATTGTTTTGTTAGTGTAGGTGGCTTACGACCACAGGTCACAGCATTCCTCTGAAAATCTCTCTGATTAGGTATTAGCTGTTCATTTAATAAGCGATAAATATTGAGCAGTTTGTACAGAATGATTTCCATTATTAAACGAAATATTTTTTGTTTCATAATTCTTAGAGTATAATTCTTCAGTAGTCAGATTCTAGCTTTTATTATTTATATACAAACTACAGTTAACGTAGGAGGTCATCACTGCTTCACTAGAAAGTAACGAATAGTGTGGTCTAGTCATCTAGCAAAATAAAACGACAACCTAAATACCCGTGCCACCTTTAGCTTGCTAAGAGATGAAAGCGTTGGTTTTTAGACGTTGGCATTATATTATCTCTGGTTTTAAGGAACGTTTTGTGTCTTCCTATATAACGCGAATTCGAGGGCTGCTCATCTGATTGACAATGGGAAAGGACTATTCAACAAAGGGTGGAGGTGGCCGCTCAGCTTTCGCGGGGCTACTATTCCTAGATAGGCTCCGCCGCGCCATTGGTTATATACTATGTATAAGATTCTATAACAAACTTCTCATTGATATCAGAGAAATTCAACGAATAAGTTTAAAAGTACTGTAAAATCCATAGTTGTCGAAGTCATTTATTATTTGTGTGTAGCAGGGCTTACTACAAACCTTCTGATTATTTCATTGACATATAGCATGGGATTGAGTCACTCTAGATTAACACATTTAAGTGCAATGTAATTTTATATTAAGAAATAAATATTTTTATTCACATCTTTTACTTAATCTATAATGTTTGAACCTTACTAATAATAAGTATCTTATACTTAATTCTATGTTCTGAACTTGGAAACTCATAAAATTTTATTAAGCGTTAAGTTGAAGGTAAATAATAATAAATATTTTTAAAAAGGATTCCTACATAGTATTCTGGCGGTGTTTCTCAGTAGATGCCACGTCATGCAATGCACGGTAGGGTAAAAAAAAAGACGATTCCACATAAATGTAATATTTTAACGGAATAAAATTAAATGACGATTGAATTTTTACAATATATTGTATACACTGGCGACACTGTATACAGTGTCGCCAGAGTTTCTAATACCCTTTATGTAACTCTTATATGCTTCACCCTGATACGGTGCTTACGGGAAACTGATGTCAGGCCGTAGGTATTTGACAGCTGCGATTACTAGGAGACTTGGTTGGTGCATGAATGAATCGAAAAAGTTTATTTTTAGTCACTTTATTAAATTCTTGGTCTATTTAGTAGAAAAATATTTTCCATTGTAGCCTACAGGCAAGTAGTAGGCAATGGAAAATCGGGGCGTGAAGAATTTTTCTACTAACGTACCCCAGGGTGTTGATGGAGGGAATTCCGCTCTCGAAAAGAGCTCAGTGGTACTTTTTGTAGTTACCACGATTCACCACTTGCTAAGGCGCTTGCCTAAGGCGTTGTTAAAAATTAGGAAATTGTCTTGGTTGGACTGGTACCTACCGAAATACGAGACGGACATGCTGGATGCACTATAGTTGACACAGGTTATAAATCAAGCCTTTATTCCAGACCTTGTAAAAAGTTTAAGGAACTTTAAAGAAGAGTACTTCGGCTTAGCAACGGTACTGGGCTGATTTGAAGAGAACGTGATTGCCGATGCCAGGCAACAAATGAGAATGTTGAATGAAAGGAAATGGTTTTTGCTAGTAACCACCAAGTTTGGACATAGATTCTGCGCTCATAAAGTTCTCCCATGGTACGGAAAAGACATATTAGGCAATAATTAATGGGGTTTGTCTTTGCCGGAATTAGGGATGCCAGTCACAGTGGCCTGCTTCCATTATGGTAAAAAACGTCGCGTTGAAAATTGCAGTCACCGGGCATAATAATAGCATTGAAAAATTCTTAATAAGACATTTGAAAAGCACGGTCACTACGAGAACAGAAAAGTTCCCCTTGCGAATTTAAAGAGTAGGAGGACTTGAGACGGGATTTTCAGAGCTCAGGTTTGTAATAAAGGTCTGCAAGACGGCTACGTCCAAAAGATCATAGGTTCTGATGTACAGTTTTTTTCTATATTGGGATTTTGTGCGGCCTGTTGTTTCCACGGATTCGGGGCTTTTAGACGGCGTGTTACACACCCTTGTATCGTAAATACTGTCCTACAGAATGATATTTCCCTGCACTCAATATTGGCAATCTGGACGACTCGTTGCGTACAAGATGGCGGACATCTTGCACGACAAGCGTAACATACCTTAGGAGGCTCTAGGAACTAAACATCTCTGATGCAGAAGGGCCATGTTGGTTACCCGATCTTGAATCCTTATATGGAGTATTTTTCTGACACATTTGAGGTGGAAGGTGTTGAGCAGTCTAATACCGGCATAATAGAGGCATCAGATTTCTGCGAGGCGTACCTACAGAAGCCATGGTAATACTCATTCGGTCATTCTTGTGATATAATCGCACAGCACAAGTAAACCGTCGCTGAGTGGAAATAATATAACATCTACTGAACTTTAGACAGTCTCACAGTTATGCGGGTTACATCTTCGACTAGAAAGTTCAAAATCACGGTTTTGTTTGGGCTCCAGGCATACAAATTTTTGCGTACCTTGTGTTTGCCTTAGCACTAGGTGTCTGAATGAACGTTCCTAGTCGCTAAAAGCTTAGCAACGAATTTTTTGACTTACTTACCTACTACTTACATCTATATATACATACATATATCATTTCTTTTTGGAATACCACACCTCACGGGGTAAAAAAGGAATGATACCTTGTATTTGTACTAAGAAGCACGAAATTTTATAAAGGTACTTACTAAGTATCTTCTAGTTCGACAATATTATAAAAAAATACCCAAAATCCTATTCCTAAGAGGGTGAATTAAGTGTTAAAAATTAATTTAGAACGTTCGTCAGTTTTAAAATTAGAAGTCTAAAATTAAAGACAATGTTTTGATTTTTGGTTATTTATAAAAATATTTTTTATCGCGTCGTAGTAAATAAATACTCAGTTAACTCTAGTTTTCATCGTTTTCAGTAAAGATTTACCATAGTCCAGTTTAGTATTGTTTTCTTCTATTTTAGTTTTTATTTATTCGTTCGGTCAAATATTATCTGCCCTGCCATTGAGACTGCGTCGTCGGCGCGTCGGGAAGCTGTCAATTTGTATGGATATCAGGTTCAGGCTATAAATATATTAGATTTTATACAGATTTATAGCCTAAACCCGATACGAATAAGTTATAAATATTTTTCTGAAATATTTGTTACATAATCGTATTTAAATAACTGATATACCTACATCTCCTATACTATACACTTGCTTTACTATATCATTAAATCCAGAAAAAGAGAAGAGAGAAGTTAAATAATTACATCCAGACTCCGACCAAACAGATGTGTCGACCGGCCACCCAGGGCAGTTATTTGTGTGTATGAACACACAAATAACTGCCCTGGGTGGGAATCGAACCCACGACTTGCGGCGTGAAAGGCAAGTATCTACCAACCACGCCAACCAGCCCGTCAAAATAAATGATTATGAGTTATTAATAATTTTGCATTACACACAGCTGCACAAAAATATTGATATAAATAAAATAAAATAAAAAAGGTTTTTATTCACGTAGATTTTAAAGAAGCGCTTGTAAATAGTCAGAACATGTTTGTAGTAATATAGTTGTATCTATACATTATTATTTCTAGTAACAAAGATATTTAGGTACCTACACATTAGATGAAAACATTTATAATATTTAAAAATCGGTTTTAAAATTAAATATTAAAAAATCGGACATTAACAAAGTCTAAGAAGCATCACAAAGTTTTATTTAAATTTTATTGAGAATAAAATGCACTTTTTTATATATTATGATAACATAAAACGTGTTGAAAATAAAAGAATTGTGAGATTTTATACATTTCATAAATGTTAACGCGTTTTAAAGACTAATGTTTTCCTCCCGTGATCCGCCTGTGCAAGCTGAGAATTATGTTATAAATTGTGTCTTGAAACAAAATCTGGCAACCTAAGAATCCTACTGTTCTCCCAGGTTGTTGGGGGGTGACATTCTGGTCTTAACGCTTTGTTGTACAAGTCCCACACATGCTCTGTAGCATTCATATCCTGGGACCTTTCTTCCTTTGTGTTTTTTATACTCAGATGGTTTAGATATACTTCGACTGAACGAATACTGATGTAAGATATAAAGGGGGGCACCGGAGCAGCATACCCGCGTTTCAGGGGCTCCTCCCATCAGGCGCCAAGATATGTCCACGGCAGGTAGGTTTAGTCGTTGCGAGTCCGACATACCCACCCGCAGACACTTTTTGCGGGTGGCATGCATAGGCATTCCCCCGCCTTAACAAATAAGAAGCTACTTCGGACTAAGGGGCGAGCAGGAGCCGTCGGGTAGGGAAAACTACAAACTAAGTACCTATCTCACTCAGTCGGTTACTGACGCGAATGAGATTGGTCCTCATCAGTTAGAAGAGCGCGTTCGACTGACAATTTTAATTTTTTCATCAAAATTATAATTTTCACAATGTTTCAAAACGTAACGAAAAAAAATCATTAAATCGGTCCGGCCATTCTTGAGGTATAAATGACATGAATATCCCGACTTAATTTTGTTTAGATTCTAAATATAGAAGAATTGGCCATGATGAAAAATAATTCCAGGGGCACTCATAAGTAATAATTCCAATGCCTTATTGAGTAACGGACACACCATACTATACAAAAAACAATAAATTGTAAGACCTGTATGTACTTAATTTCATTTAACCATGCGCCCTCTGTTGTATAGTCAGTGTAATAATAGGGCTAAGTTGTTCCAGTATTAGGGTTTGTAACCACGTAGTTGTCTACAACTTTAGCTAGATGGCGCTAATACAAATATATTATAATAATAATAAAGTTATTTATTAAAGTATCCACAGACTCAACATTGTTAGTAATACATAAGACTTATTCTATGTTAGTAAAAATATAGCTAAAATTTTGTTTACATGACTACATACATGAATCATTACAATACATGAATCATTGATGCCCCATTCCGTGAGAAACAGTGCAGCAGTGATTCATGTATAGGCAGTCAAATCTGCCTGCGATCATGGCCAGAATGCTGTTAGAGTGGCCACGAATCCTGCTCACCAGGGATGCACACCGTTTGCGCATTGTGGCGTAGAAACAGTCCACTCTGGCTTCAGCAAACATGCCCGACCCGATGCGCTACAGAAACGTGGCAGACCCAACAGCACCCTGAACGCGTTGTTGTATTGGATACGAAGAGCGTTGTAAGATTTTTGAGTATATTTAGCCCACAAAGAGCACGTATAGAAAGAGGAGCAATAGGCTCTAAAATGTCTTATTTTAGTCAACATGAAAAAGTAGGGGTAGTAAAATGAAATGAAATGAAATTTATTCAGCACTTGGGTATTAACATACTCAAGCTCACAATGCCGTACGTAAACATAGTGGATAGTATATAAGTTACAAAAAAATTATAATTAGTCCGTCCGTGCGGTTTGTTTTAGGTATCGCATATACGCGCGTTGGCCCCGACTTATCGGACAGCCAGTTCGGATTCCGGCAGGGACGTTCGACGCTGGACGCGATCAACCGCGTCCGCGCCCTGTCGGAGCCCGCCGTTCGGGCGGGGGGGGGTGGCGTTGGCGGTGAGCTTAGACATCGTCAACGCCTTCAACTCCGTCCCCTGGCGGGCGATACGGGAGGCACTGGTCCGTCATAACGTGCCTCCCTATCTCCGTGGTATAGTCGGGGCATATTTGCGCGACAGGACGATTAAATTCGTCGGTCGGAACGGGATTGAGATCCAGAGGGAGCTCTCCTGCGGGGTTCCTCAGGGGTCCGTTTTAGGACCTCTGCTATGGAGCCTCGCGTACGATGCGGTCCTGCGAATAAGCCTCCCTCCCGGGGTGAGCGTCGTCTGCTATGCGGACGACACGCTCGTCATAGCCCGGGAGGTAAGTTTCCAGCGGGCGGTACGGCTCGCCGAACTCGGTGTCACGTGTGTCGTCGCGGCCATAACGAGACTTGGCCTTCGGGTAGCGCCTCACAAGACCGAGGCGCTATGGTTCCATGGCTTACGCCGTAGGGAGGAACCACCCAGTACGTCGATGCGTGTAGGTGACGCAGAGGTCAGGGTGGGGCGGTACATGAAGTACCTAGGCCTCACCCTAGACAGCCGATGGGGCTTCGAGGAGCACTTCGAGCGCCTGGCCCCCCGAGTGCGCCGGGTAACCGGAGCGTTACACCGGCTTTTGCCGAACCTCGGGGTCCCAGGGAAGAAGTTCGCCGCCTCTACGGAGGTGTCGTGCGATCCATGGTCCTTTATGGGGCGCCCGTCTGGTCTGAACGCCTGACGGGCGCCTCCCGCTGCAGAGCTATCCTGAACAGCCTGCAGCGTGTGGTGGCCATACGGATCGCACGAGGATACCGGACGGTATCCTTTGAGGCGGCGACACTCCTGGCGCGCCTCCCGCCGTTTGATCTCCTGGCGGCAGTCGACGCGACGGTTTACACCGAGATCCGCGTCCGCCGGGAGAGCGGTGAGGCGCCAGAGCAGACGCTCGTTGCCTATAGGCGGGATGCACACCGGCGCGTACTAACACAGTGGCGCGCAAGGCTCGAGTTGCGGCTGAACGCGCGCCAACGTGCCGTCGGTGCTATCCTGCCTCACCTCGAGGCCTGGGTGGGAAGGAAGGGCGGTTGCGTCACCTACAGACTGACTCAGATACTCACCGGACACGGGTGTTTCGGTGAGTATCTGTGCCGGATCGGCCGAGAAGTGACGACACATTGTCACCATTGCGGGAGCGACCTGGACTCTGCCCAGCATACGCTGGAGGAGTGCCCGGCCTGGGAGGCCGAGAGACGAGTCCTGGTCGCTGAGATCGGACGGGATCTTTCGCCGCCAGCAGTCGTGTATGCGATGCTGGCTGGCGACTCCACCAAATGGGACGCCGTGGTCTCCTTCTGTGAGGCAGTTTTGCTGCAGAAGGAGGCCGCCGAACGGGATCGGGAACGAGCCGATCCCGCTCGTAGGCGGAGGAGGCGTCGGGGTGGCGGCGGCAGCCGTTAGCCCAACTCCCCTCGGGGCTGCGGTGGCAGTATGAGAAGTGTCCTCAACTGCCGCCACGTACAAGCAGCCCCGGGAAGACAGCGAACTGTTTGTGGCGCAGTCGCTGTGCCGTACTGGCAGGAGTCGGCAAATGGGGAGGGCAACCCACAGTCCTCCCCGGGTGCGTGTCCCAACCATCTGGGACACGGCGCAAAAGAGGGGCACCGGAGCAGCATACCCGCGTCCGGGGCTCCCCCTATCAGGCGCCAGAAGAAGTCCACGGCAGGTTAGGTTTAGTCGGTGAGAGTCCGACATACCCACCCGCAGACACTTTTTGCGGGTGGCATGCATTAGCATTCCCCCTGCCTAATCAAAAAAAAAAAAAAGGTATCGCATATAATTTCTGAAATCCTTAAACAAATAACAAGTTACTAATCTATTATTTTAAAATTTAGTTCTACTATATTAAAATTAAAGAATGGAACATAGGTACATACATAGACTTACGCCTGTTTCCCAGAGGGGTAGGCAGAGACAACGGACTTCCATTTGTCACGATCCTTGCATACCTCTTTCGCTTCGTTTACTGACATAATATTCTTTATACATGCTCGCCGGTTTAGGGTTCTTCTGACCTGACCTTTCTTAAGTACGTCTCCGATTTGATCAGAGAATGTAGGTACTACAAGGTCTTCCCCTTCCGGTTGTACCATTCACACAGGTCAGGTATACTTCTTTTGTCAATCTTCTTTCATTCATCCTTTCTAAATGGCCAAACCATCTCAGCATACCTTTTTCAATATTTGTGACTACATCCTCTTTCACACCACAACGCTCTCTTACATCAGTATTTCGAATTCTGTCTCTCAAAGTCACACCACACATACTTCTCAGAGCTCTCATTTCCACTGCATTTATTTTACTTTCATTCTTTTTTTGCCATACCCAACTTTCACTTCCATACATTAAAGTTGGCACTATCACTCCATCGTGCACGGCCAGTCGAGCCTTCTTTGAGACTTGCCGGCTACTCATAAAGGCGTGTAGTGCCCCATTCACTCTGTTCCCCGCATTTACTCTTCTAACAATATCTTTTTCATATTTCCCATCTCTCGTAAACAAAGTTCCCAAATATACAAACTCTTTCACCTGTTCGACTTTCTCTCCTCCAATCACAATATCACATGCTGTCGTGTATTCATCCCTCTCAAATACTATTACTTTCGTCTTACCAACATTCATTTTCATCCCTTTCCTTTCAAAAGCTTCGTGCATATTTGTTACCATCACCTGCAACTCGTCCGCCGATGATGCAAGTAGAACTTGATCATCAGCGCAAAGCAGACATTTGATGAGTAACTCATTCATCCTTACACCGCATTCACGTTCTTTCAAATCTTTTAAACAGCTATCCATAAATAGGTTAAACAACCCCGGTGACGCTACACATCCCTGTCTAACTCCTTTTGGATGCTAAACCACTCAGTGTATGACCCGTTAATCCTCACGCAAGCTCTGGAATCCTTATAAAGAGATTTCAGTGCTTGAACAAGGTTGTCGTCTAACCCATACATGGACAGTACCGACCAAAGCTCATTCCTCAACACTCTATCGTAGGCCTTTTCTTAGTCTACGAAGGCACAGTAGACCTTTTGGCTTTTGACCAAAAACTTCTCTAGTATGCTTCGTAGAGAAAAGACCTGTTCCGTGCATCCCATTCCTTTTCTAAAACTCGCCTGTGCATCCCATATTTTCGTATCGGTTTCTTTCACAACTCTTTCAACCAATACTTTCGCATACAACTTACCAACGACGCTGAGCAGACTAATACCCCTATAGTTTTTACAATCTTGCCGTGAGCCTTTTCCTTTGTAAAGAGGTACGATGACAGCCTTGCACCAATCACTTGGCACTTGGCCAACTACACCACTTGGTGTTATAGCACAAATTGAAAAGGCTGCACAGCTGACTCGCAATGACGCCATGTCCAGCCTTCAGCATCTCGGAAGTTATCCTGTCATACCCTGGTGATTTGCCCGCTAAATCAATCCTCAATCTTTCTCAATCCTTTACTCTTAATAGCTATCACAATCTCATCCATACCAATTTCATCCTTACAATTATTTTTGTCTATACGTAATGAACTACGTTCACTCTCTGTTACACTTCTATCATACAAGCTTTCAAAATACTCCTTCCAACGTTTCAACACGCATTCTTCCCCTTTCACTATATGTCCATCTTGGTCTAGGATGGAATTCAGTTCTGAGGTTTGGGTTATGCCTCTTACTGATCTAACGGATTTCCAGAAAAACTTAATGTTCGTCTAGAAAATCCATAGACAACCTTCTTTCAAAATTATTCTTTTGTTCATTTTTCTTTTCGTTCACCACATCCTTTACTATTCCTTTCATCCTTTTATAGTCATTCCAGGCTCTTTCTATATCTTCATTCGTCGCCATATGCATTCGTTCGTTTGCTCTGGTGGCTAGCCAATCTAACCACACTTTCTTCTTTTCACATACAACTTATTGTACACTTTTATCCCACCAAATATTATTATTCATCTTTCTTCCTCTTCTCCTTTTTATTACACCACATACTTCACTAGCTACACTCACTACACCTTCTTTGACTGACTTCCATAGCTCTTCTACTTCTCTTATGTCTTCAGATCCCTCAAACTTATCAATCAACTTACTTTTGTACTCATCTGCCACTTTTGCCTCTTGCAGTTTCTCTACTTTTATTCTCTCTAGTAGACTCTTTGTCTCAGGGATTCGGTGGCGCCATCCTTTGAACAGACCACTTATTCGGCTCATCACCAGAAAGTGGTCTGTATGGATTGCGGTCCCACGATAGACTCTTGTGTCTTGAACATTCTTTCTCAATCTTTCATCTACAATCACGAAGTCAATCATACTCTTTCTCACATTTTTTTTCTCCCGTGTAAACGTATGGACTATTTTATGCTCAAACATAGTATTTGTAATACAAAGACCCCATTCCAGACATATCTCAAGCAGACTGTTCCCATTCTCATTCTCACTCTCATCACCGAATTGACCTAGTAGGTACTCTTTCAAATGGAAGACTAAAGCAAAAAGACGAAATTCTAAATGAGGGTGTGATCACATGCACGGGATCACCGATTACGCATTAATGGGCCAAAGCGATCCTCGCCACTGAGGAACCTACCCTAGCTAGCCTGCGGCTTTCTCTAGCTACCTAGGTGGACGACCCGGCGCAGAAAGCCACAAAGAAACTCCGGGCTTGCTTTTTTCGTCTTCTTTTGCTTTCAGTTTACGATTTTTTTTATGTCATGTATTTTATTTACATTGTGATTGGTTGTAATGTAGGCTAATGCACGCACAAAACCATTGTCATCCAGTGAATCATTATAAAATACTTAAATAATACCATTCAATTTCACTCAAGCACTTAGAATATCCTCTTGCGGGACGAAAAAACGGGGGTGCATCCGCGTACATTTACAAAATTAACAAGTCATACGAAGTCTACCAGAGGCGAAAGAAATATGAGTACCCCAACAGCAGTTAGACCAGTTACCGCAAGCAGCACCCGTTCACGAGTATGACGTGTGGGTGTGGGCCAGCCATCGCCCTCTTCGCCATATTAGAGGGAAGGAAACGATCCGACGCACAACGCCACCGCAAGCATTAACAGACAATGGGAGCATGACGAGCTTACAAAGGGGAGTACTAATTTAAGTCGTAAACAGCCTTCGGCCAAACAGCGTTTGACAGTACACTCAGTATTTAAACGAGTGACTGTAAATTAAAGTTGTAAGTGACAAAAATAATGAATTTACGTTATAGTATTACTAAGTGAGCGACTGACTGCGAGTGACGAGAAATCAACAGAACAGCAACTAACAAATATTAATTTGAGTTACCTAAAATACAAAATGAGAAGCTTCATCATATTGAAGCGACCTAATATTTCTTTGCTTTGACCATTCAGAGAGATCAGAGACTAGTGCGGCGGACTTAAGCTCTAGGTATTGTTTTTGCCCAAATAACTTCCGGAAAACTCGTCTCTGTCCTAATATGGAAGTTGCCCTCTCAGTACTTCTAGTCGCTCACTTAGTAATTTAGTCGCACGGCTAGAATTTTGATATCTGAAATGGATAAATTATAACCCACTATTTGTAAGCTCGTTCTGGATTTTATTATTAATCAATATTTGTCGTTAGTTTAGTTAATTATTCACTTACTCAAATTCATGCCACTCAAGTTATTAAAACAGTATCTCATC
The DNA here is from genome assembly GCA_951640165.1 of Pseudoips prasinana. Lineage (NCBI taxonomy): Eukaryota > Metazoa > Arthropoda > Insecta > Lepidoptera > Nolidae > Pseudoips > Pseudoips prasinana. The sequence continues at coordinate 18,661,799 of OX621234.1, read as the reverse complement.
ATCAGTCGCTAAGTACTTTTGTAGTCGATCGTTTTATAATTCCCCAAAAAGTAGTAAGGTACCTACCTACCTTTTAAAGTACTAAATATAATTGCACCTTACCTAGCATAATTGTTGTGTGCTGACATGATGAACCTAGTTGTTAATAACTAAGGGTTAGCGCAGAATAGAAGCGCATACAAACGAATTTTAATATAGAAAACGCTCATATCAACAATCTGATACCTTAGCATCATATTCTGGTTACTATATCATTGAAAGCTGGTCAAACATACATTGGATATATGTATGTTTGTTAGGTACTCATTTACGCTAAAACTACTTTAATGCGGGTGAAACTGCGGGGCATAGCTAGTATATTACAATAATGTAAATAATAATAATACAGGCATACCAAAGTCGTACCATGGAGCAGAAAGGTTCTCGAGTGGCGACCATGAACCGGAAGACGCAACGGAGGCAGGCCCCCCAAAAGGTGGACCGACAATCTTGCAAGGGATCGCGGGAAGCAGCTGGATGCGGGCAGCGCAGGACCGGCTATTGTGGAGATCCTTGAGGGAGGCCTTTTTCCAGCAGTGAAGTATCGGCTGATATGAATAAATAATAAAGCGCCTGCATGAAAAGTAGCTGCAACTTTTTACTTGAAGTATTTTTGCTCATTAAATTATTCAGGCGTATAAAATTACATTAATAATTTATTTTAATTTAAAAAACTATTGAGATCTCTCATTGTTCATTATCGGAGTTACTAAATTAGGTTCTAAATACTGGTTTGACTTGGTTGTAGTTTTGGTCTACAGGTCTACTTTTTGCGAGCGGTATGCGTCGGCATTCCCCCTGCCTTAACAAAAAAAAGGCCTGGTCTCGTCATTACGACACATCATAATGGCGGAACCAGTGACATCGTGTAATTTTAATTCGGTTTATGCCGTGTAAGGTACAATAATTTCAGGATAAGTATAAAATAGCTTTAGCACCCATTTAGTAATGGGTGTTAAATATACGTGGGAAAATCTTTCAATTACAAGAGTTGGTCCCTAAATTATGACGTTTATCATTTATCTGCTTGTGCCTCCTGTCCCCTTCAGGAGTTGTATGATGTTTCAGCGGTGAGCGTTGCCCCAATTTTGGGCAGATAAAATTGAATTCTTGCCATCGAAACGATAAATAGAAGAATTATTATACAACGTGTAACAGAAAGAGTGAACGTAACTTAAGGGGCATATACGGTCTCCTTAAGCCTACCTATACACAAAATCTCATACCGAAATACCATCATTTTAATCTTGATCGTAAAATAATATACCGTTCAATATATCGACAAGTATTTTTATCGATATAACGAACATCCGTACTAACACAGCACAGCTGATTCTGATTTACGCTAGAAATTGTTTGACATACCTCTGTGTTTCTATGCACGCCTGGTAGTTTGATTCCGATTGCACTCACTACACATATTTTGTTTTATTTTAGAGTTATGTTTTTATTTATAGCACTGCTGAATAGCTATTGGATACTTTACATCGTATAAGTACGTGATACACAAACACATTACGAGATCCTTTTTATAGTTTAACTTCTAGTTGAAGTTGTTTTCAGTACTGATGGAAGAATTTCATTATTTCACGTTCACTAAAATCTGCACCGACACCGAAAGCTTAACTCTAAGACTTGCCAACTAACACGAGTCTCTCTCATGTACAACATATTCATAGAATCGTGAAGTTTTCATGTTTCTTAGTTATAAAGAGGCGTGGCCTCCATCGCGACACTTTACCCTTCACGACATAGGTTCCTCGTAATTAAACAGCCTTAAATTCTGTGACCTATGAATCCATCATCCATTCATCATCACAAAGTGCACGTCTGAGGCTATTCTTTCATAGATGAATGTACGAAATTTTCCAAATTATTACGATCACTAAACGACATAGTTAAGGATTTCGCGGAACACTTTACTCATTACTAAACGACATTTTAGACGATTTAGTAACTAAACACGACCTAAATAGACAGCAGTTTACGAACAACTGATGATTTTAATAATTTTATTAAATAAATGAAATTGCACAATATTTGATGAATTTGGCGGCTTTCTTCGAACGCGGCCCCTTTGGCGGCGTCTTTGAGTCCACTCAAAAGAGCCGCCTAGGTATCGACGACGCGCGCGGCTCGCTTACAGGAATATTAAAAGATATTTAACCGTTTATTATTTACCTACATCACCTCTTTGATTTTGCCGCCATATTAGTGTAACTTTGGATATAATCAGGACGGAATTTGAAATGTCCCCTACTGTTCATATGAGCCTAGTACATTATTCATATTTTTTTATTTGAATGTATTGTATGAATGATTAATATGTCGTTACAGGGAACCTTTAAAATTTAGAGTGTATCACTCTAAATTTTAAAGGTGGAATTGAAAGTGCCCCTGCACTTTCTATTCCATCACTCTCATGATCCGATGGGACGACTAGCGATACGACCGGAAAGAGGTCAGGCACAGGAACGACGGCTTTACGTGCTCTCCGAGGCATGGGGGTGTAATATCGTCAACTCCCAGACTTCGGGCTGATACTGAGAAATTTCTTTTTACGGAAAAATCCCATAATCACTTTTTGGCCCGACCCGGGAATTGAACCCAGGACTTCATTATTCCCATAATCACTTTTTGGCCCGACCCGGAATTTGATCCCAGGACTTTATTATCTGCAGTTGAACACGCTACCGCTAGACCAATGAGTTATACACGAACACATTCAATGGCGCGGCGCGCGGTGGCGGCGTCTTTGAGTCTCTCAAAGATGCCGCCACGCGCGGGGCCCGCTTTGATGAATATAAAAAAATATTTAACCATTTATTATTTACCTACATCAATCCTTTGTATTCGCCGCCGTATTAGAGTTCCTTGCGACAAAATCAGGACGGAATTCGAAATGTCCCCTTATGTTCATATGAGCCTAGTACATTATTCATATTTTTTCGTAATTTATCAGTAGTCGTACCGCGTGTGTTTATCTGGTTAGTTTGTACAGTTTGTATTAAAAATTAAGTACCTATTCGTTTCCGGCCAGATTAAATTCACATACTGAAAGAAAAATTTAATATTCTTACTATTTAACACACAAAAAAATATCTGCAGTTACATAAGTCAATTAAATTATTTATTTCTCCTAGATCCAACATCTTGCGGAATATCAATTTAAATTAAATTAAGTGATTTTTCCTAGTTATCAAATTTGTATGAATGATTAAAATGTCGTTACCTTTAAAAATTATAGCAAAAATTCAGTTAAACATTTGATTGAATCTTAAAATAAACACGTGTAATAAATTATGTGACTGTACAGAACCACACTTTTTATTTACAGTCTAAGTAGTAGGTACCCAAAGAGTTCGCGGTAAGGTTCATTACCCTTGCGGCTGAGTTTTTAGTGTTGTTCATAATGTCGGTAATCTTACTTGTTGATTTAGGTGGTCGATAGAAAAATAAATTACTAGTTGAATAAAAAATGATTATTTCTGTTTGAAGTTAAGTCCATAGGTAGCCGTCCTGTTACCCTATAACCCCCTTAAGTTACGTTCACACTTTCTGTTACACGTTGTATATGTCAATATGCATAAATAATTATACATGTTGGCTAATAAAATCATTTATTCATGTAATTATTAGTTGATTCGGATGAGGCTCTTTTTTAATAATAAGGAAATTGATTGAATACATCATAAAATAATGATAGCATGTTGTTTAAGTAATATGACATTGTGTGAAGTTACATTATACAAAATTGTCATATCGGTTATGTAATATTTAACTATACGACTTAAATCACCGAAAGACAGATATTACATTACAATGACCAATTTTACATAATTATTAGATAGAGAGAGCATTTTAAATTCTGTGTACAGTTCTTAACCAAAGTGTTTTGTGTATGTATATGTATTTATTTTCGATAAAACTATGCTTGACAATTATACCAAGCAAATTCATATCGTAATAAGTTGAAGGTAAAGGCTGGTCAAAGGTTTGAAATAAGGCACACACCTGTTCTGTAACTTAACGTGAGTTGAACTTACGTCGAGTGACTTCCCAGCATCAAATAATGTAGGTATATATTTTATTACGACAGAATATTACAATTGGAATCCATAGAACATAGCGTCAAATGATCGCTCAGTTGTGAATCGACGGTACATATGGCGAACCATTATTATCTTATTAGAATAAAGTTACTTAAGCTTAAATATTGACACAATAATTGAAAACCACATTTATGTAAGATTGTAAGTCAATAAACACGAAGTACAAAGGGAAAACATAACCATCGATATTACATTTTTTCATAAAATCCCCTACGGTTCCTATACCAGTATAACATACGTACTTGAAATACTTATATTTAACATTAATGTAATTACGATTAATTTGTATAATAACTACTAACTTATCTACAACAATATAAGTTGAGAATAATCATATTAACTATATGTAATATATTGGGTTTAACACTACGACGAGACAATAAAGAAAGCTATCATCTTTAAACCCCGTCCACACAAAACCGATCTATATCCCGCTCATTGCAAAACGCTTGACCAATAATCTGTTATAGTCGCTTTGAAACGTTCCGTACAATGTCAAATGCTTACCATTTTCTTTATTGTCTCTGTTTAACCATTACATTGAGAGTACATTATATGAAATAAGTGAATGATGTTCCACCTAAAGCTAAAGAAACGCACGCAGACGTTGGTAGTGCTACTGAAGCCTTTGTAATGGAATGCCGCCGCTCTCATGAATACCCCGTGTTCGACATTCATTGCCCTATTGCCCCTTGGCCCTACAGGCAGAGGAAGCGCCCGCGGGCAGCCACGAGCTTTGTCGATAAATCGCATTGCACTGAAACAGGCTCTTACGCAGATTGTCAAAAGGACACAGATTCGGATCTTTACCTCCGTTATATCTACGTATGTCTGAACATCAAATTCGCTACGAATGAGTACGCGCTGTATGATATACATTTAAATGTGTTTATCTACTCTTACTTTTATTACTTCTACATTTCTTATATACGACTGGCAGTGGTTAGCGAATGGGAGGGACTTACTCTGTCTACCATACCCCAAAAATGGAAATTAATTCATACCACAAACAAGATCTGAACAAATGTTCATTATCTCTTCACCTGCATTAATAATAACTAGGAGCGGAACGAACCTTCATGTCGACCGCAACAACCTAAAATCGTCTAACCTAACAGCATGAACCTCGTTTACATGCAATATCTATTATACTATATTACCGTATGAGAATAAGTCATAGCCATTGTAAATCTATAGACTTACGAGTAATTAATCCTAACGTTTACCATATCGAATATATACTTAGGTATCGAGACGGAACTTGAGTGCACGCATCGACTCATCTTTACCGCGCCTACCTACTCCTTCTAAAGTCCAAACTACTATCAAGCCACGATTTGGAAACCTTTTCTTTATATTACACACTTTAAATTAACTTCAAATAAGTCTTGATAACGCTGTTATATTTTTAATGAATAATTATACGATGATTGAACCTGGAATGTGTACTTGAATAATGTATCCTCTAAATATGTTAGATTAAGCCTGTTTCAGTGACCCACGCCTTAAGAAGTCCACCTTAAAATAATGATTCAGTCAGAATTTCGGGGTAAACCGAACAATTAAAGAAATTACCAGTCTTAATCGAGTATTAGCATGTAAATTAACTGAACATTTTCTAATTATAAAAGAACGCCACAAATGAAATGAGTAGGAGAGACGGCCATAGCGTCGATAAGAGTAAGAACGTATTCTTTAATTCCTAACAGTAGAAATAAACGTCTGCTGAACCCAATAATCATAAAAGACGCAAAATGTCATATACTATTAATTTTGAATACATTTTTTTTTCCTAAAAACCTTAACCATTAATACAATATAAAAATTTATGGACTATTAATAATTATTAATAATATGAAAAACAGTCTTCCAGGCTTTTTGATTATCATCAATTTGTAAATTGTAAATTTATATTAGTATAAACCAATAGAGTACAAGAATCTCAAAACAGTCTAAATCCAATACATCAGCTCTCATCTCTCTACATATTCAGCCGTGTTTGACAATCATTATTTTAAATTTATCTAATTAATAACATCAGCCAATTTTTGGTATCATTTATCCTAGACTTACAAAATAGATGTAGTAAATTATTTCAAAAGACGTCGAGCGCTCTACTGCTCCTAATTGTTTGTGAGAAAATTAATTCAATGTGAAAGACTTACAACATATGAAAATATACTACACTTCATTCGAGAGAGAGCAACGGGCGTGTCTCAGTATTGGATGAAGATAAAATTCAGAAATATCATTAGCCCTGTTCGAAACCCTGTCAAAATTATTACGGACTCTAGCATGGTAATAAATTTGTCGTATGCGATCACTGTAACTGCGACATGATACGAGTCGCGCAATCCTACTGTGCAGTACTGCACTCTTCTGTGTACGAGAACACGCCTCACCTACTTACTAATTGAGAGACCCAGACCATCCCTAGCTTCAGACAACTCGATGTGTTGACGTAGTTGCTAATGGATTACATATTTATTAATTATAATATAATTCATCGGATTAAAGTGGCTAATCCTGTGAGTAATTTATTTACTGCTATATCTATATTATGATATTTGATTAATTCACACACATGTATTAATGAAATTATATAAATATTATAAACACATTGATAAATTGTCGAAATTGTAATTTACACATACAATTATTATAAGATACCGAAATTATATTATATATATCATATAGTAGTCAAGATGAAACAATTACACGACACGACATCGAGCGAATTCTACAATTATTATAATAAACTACCATATAATTTCAAATGCAACGAAAAAGCACAATTGGTGTAATAAAGTCGCGCTGACGTCATTCACAACTGAAAGTAATGGGAAAGACAAATGGATTGACACGCTTATAATTCGACACGATCCTATGACGAGTCTGACTCTTAAGTGTAGAAACTCAACTTGTTATTAATTACGGTATAATGAATTCGGCGCCGTTCTAATAAGATTGTTTACTTCTCCTTCTCAGATTCCTTCTTCACTTTCTCTTCGGCTTCCTTTTCTAATTCCTTCTCCTTCTCGTCGCCCTGAAACAATTATAAATTGGTTTTTGTGACTCACGTAAGGCGCTTGTCGGAGTAAAGCACATAGGCTTGCAGTCAGTCCAAAAATGGGTGAGCGTTAAATTTTTGAGCGTGTTCGTGCTTCGGCGGGTACCATCAGTTGTCAGTCTTGGTTATTGTCATTAAACAACAGTCGATAAGCGTACTGGGCGGCATGAACAACTCTGATACCAGGGTAACCACTGCCTATACGATAAAGAAGCAAGATTATGACTCACATACTTTATATGGAATAGTCAAGAATTAGTGTCTGAAAAGTAATGTAGCAACTTTACCTTTCCCTTTTCCGTCTCGTCGGGCAGCGGCTGTTTCTCAGCGGGTCCCGTGCCCTCCTTAGACTCCTTAACGTCCTTGACGGGCTTGGGCAGGTGGGCATTCAGGTCGAGCGTGGTGCAGATGTCGTCCCAGTCTTGGAAGGCGCGCTCCTTGATGCGCGACACCAGTCCCACCAGGTTGGGGTAAGACTCATTCATCGCATCTCGCAGCGGGTGACCGATCTCCTTATCGATGAAGTTCACTTGCGCCAAGTTTGCGAACGCAACTACATCCAACTGTTGAATAATAAGCCCAGATGTTAAATTACCGTCGAAAACAATAATTAGTGTTTAGTGACCCTGACTGCTAAGCCAGAGGACGTGGGATTGATCCCCATCCAGGGCAAACCTTTGTGTGATGTGCACAATTTTTGTTCTGTGTCTGGGTGTTTATTATCTAGTTATATTACCAACATCAACCGGACTTTCTGTCTTTCTAGCTAACTAAGCACTTTTATATTATTACAATACAAGCGCCCACGCATTGTCGCCCGACCAGAACACCCAGAAGTGCTGATGGTACTATTTGCTCCCCAGTACTTTTGAATATAGTTTTAAGTCATTCTGTTTTTAGCCACTGACTGTAATAGACCTTAATTAAATAATTCAACTTCAATTATTTTAACGTCTTTTTTGAAAACATTTCCACGCTTTTCCGGATCAAGTCTATCTATAATATGTTTGTACACAAAAGTATATAAATATTTTTTTATTAGTTGTCTGGTTGCCATAGAACAGGGTCTCAGATGACAGTGGCTCAGATGTCCCAAGATATTTAGTGAGATATTATGTGTTCCGATAGCCATCTGAAGTGAGTGTATATAATCGTGATTTTCGCGGCCGGTCACTAAATTTTACTATTTCCGTTGCCTAAAACGCGCCTTCAGCGCCCCCTATTTTCCGTTCTGTAACTAAACTGACAAGCTAAGACAAGCCGCCATATTGTGTTTGTCGTTAAAAGTGTAAAAACGTAATTTATTTGGTATTCACTCCTCGACTGGATCCTTCTAGTCGAGGAGTGAATACCACAAGAGCAGCAGTGTCATCTTTAAATTGCGTAGATAATTACCACCTTAATAATATTTTAGCTTAATGTAACTGGCAAAAGCGCATATTTTTAGAAAGTTTTATGAACAGAGGATCTCTGTCTCAGTATTTCGTCCTAAATCTTAATATTTATTGTTTTATTTGGGACTGTTTATTTGCAGTAAAATATTTGGATACCCACTAAATATTTTATGATCGGCTTGTACTAACAGACAACCCTTACATAAAATAGTAAAACATTATATATCATAAAATAGTTTTCCAAAATATTTTGAGGGCTGTATTGTAGTAAGGTGTAGTTATGTGGGATATTTAGTAAGAGTTATATATTAATAATAATAATATTAGCAATTTGGGTATACCTATGTAAATATGCTTACACTCCGTTGGTGTAAGCCATGCACCATGTATTTTGATCCTAAATCGCTATCATAAAACCCTCAGTTTACGGAAATAGGTAACCTATTGAATGCCATTTGTTAGGTCCTATTGGGTCAACATTGATTTGCTCTAAGCCATGAGGATGTCTTCCACTCTAGTTACTCGTAAAACACCAACAACCTCACAGGACTAGATAGCTAACATCATAAGCAACAACTTCTGTTCTACGATTTCGGGTATAACTTATTATAAGAAAAAAAACATGAGATCCATTTATCACGCCTTGTGTAATGAAGATGATAAGATGATAAGAGAAAACCCATTGTCTTATATACTTACAAGAGTCGGCTCATCGCCGAAGAAAAATGGCCTGTCGGAAAGCAGTTCCGAAAGAACGCGAAGATCATTTTTTCCAAGCTCTATAATCTCTTCCTGATTATGGACTCCGATGCCATGCGCCTTCGCCTTCTTCATACCCTGAAATTATAAATATATTTCTATATACACATATATAAATAAATAATGAACGTTATTACACTATCATTAGTGCCCTACTGTATTGGCCTATTTTCAACGCATCGCCGTTTATTGAGAAAGCCTGCGTTGTTTTTCACAAAAAAATGCAATTTAATGACACAAAACTTAGGCGGACTCAGAATAAATATACAAGGTGAACCAGTAACTCGTATTTGTTCGGTTTCACAGATTGGTTGACAATTACCATATATATTTTTTTGTTAAGGTTTTGGTTAACAATCATGGGTCAACTGATCATTATTCCTATATGTATGGGCAGTTAATAATTGTTTTTGTATACATACATCGCAAGTGTTCCATGTTTTTAAGTTTACAAGACAAATTAAGTCCTCAAGTTATATCCACTATATAAATAGTGTAACATAAGTTACACCTTGTAAATGGGCCTCACAAATAGTTGTCCGACCTGAATTCCCAAACCATTAAAATCTCAGTTGAAACTTGTCACGCGCAACAATGGTGTAACCTGCAGGCAATGTATTATAATCTCAATATCATGGCATGACCACGGTGTGAATATCCTCAGGGCTCATCAATAAGAGCGTAAACGTCAGTATTCGTGAATGATGGTAACATATATGTTGGATGCGCTTGGGATATAGGTAATATATATTTCCCAGATATTTCGTAACAAATAATCTATTCTTAAGTGATAAAGTGGCATTGATGTGATGTTAAAATTGACACTTACCTTACGGGCAGCAGTCAGCTTGTAGCAGAAATTGAGAATGGAATTCGGCAGGCGTGTGTTGAGTGCGTTCTGCAGATTGACTTGGTAGCCCCGGATGACACTGTCAGGATACTTGGCGCGCCACCACAGGATGACCCACGAGAGATGATTCTCAATCATGGAGATCATAGCGTGCGCCACGACCCGCTGCTCCGGCGTCAGAGCTACATGTAACAAGTAGGTCAAATCGGAAAACCCAGATTTCAGCTAGGTTACAGAATGCACATGCGCCCCGTCCTACAATAATCTAGGATTATAGGGCAGGCTACCAGTCCTCTTTTCCGAGCAACATCAACGTGATCGATCTGTGTCATGACCTACTATTATCTAGGATACTGGGACAGGCTGGCTGTCCTAAAGGCCCAGCAAAACTGGGTAGATTTGTTACGATTGGATTACTTATTCCAGGGCGAATATTTCATGAACGGAGGATTATTATTTTTAATAGAGACCACAGCTCCACTAGTAGTACCTATAATAAATTACTGTGTCGCGGAGAACTATACGAACAAGCTATTTAATATTAAAGGACACAAAGAACATTCATCTAAGACCAAACATTTCACTGTTGGGCCACACATGTCATGGTCCTGCGCGGAGATCAAACCTGAAACATGGGGCACCGAGCTGACGACTGCCTACCTGGCTGTTTCGGTAAAATTCTTTTATTTCAGGTTTTTTCAATGGCTGTATATGATATATGCTGGCAGAGCCAAGACACTTTGGACCAGCTCTGGTTTTGGTATGGCACGCAGTATAAATCTAAACTGTGCTAAGTATATCGATTGACATGGTTTTAGCTGTACTAATGAGTTAAATTAACGAACCATGTATTTTTTTTTATATAGTATCGTATTTTGTTTTTGTTGACAAGTTAATGTTTTTAATTGTAAATATACTCAATCACTTTTGTATCCACCCAGATTTTAGACATTTTTGGATCTCAGTGAAAAATTGACGCGTATCCTATTACTGTTGTAGGTTGGGGAGGGGTGCGCACAAAATAATTTAATGTTATTAATTCCCTATATAAAGAAATGTTACAAATCAAGATTTTTATTAAATTTAGTAACAATTAGTAAATTTAGCTAACTAAATTAACTTGTAGCGCTCTAGGATATTCATAAATGTTGGTATTGATTTCATGAAAACTTTCAAGGTTTATAAAATGATTGCGCAAAATTAATTTGATATGTTCATCAACTAAAGAGCATTGCATTATAAAACTATTAGATATCACTTTTAAATTACAGCGTTATAAAGATGCGGGGGTGGCAATTTGGAGAAATAAATTTGTACTAATAGAGTGGATCGGGTACAAACAATTAACGGGGCAAGACCTTTTCAAGAAAAGGCATTCGCTCGTATATCACCTTCGTACCAAGAAAACTCCACTAGAAGGCGGAATTATTATTAAGGCTTATTTTAAATTAAAATATCTACAAGGTAAAAGTGTTTAGATCACGTATGTTAGAGATTAAACCACTAGATTATGGCTGCCGACCGAAAACTAAAATGATGGGGGCTATTTCATCGTCGCATTTGCTGCAGCAAGATCTCACCGTAACACGTAGTGTATAAAATACCATAAAAATAAATACCTGTTCGGTACTTCGTACTCACCAGCATCGAGGTCTTTGTTGTATTTCTGGGATAATTCTTTGATGATAAAGCTGCTGTCAGCAATCTCTTCGCCATTCAACTCTATGAACGGTAGTTGCCCCTTCTTGGATCGGAACTTGGCCTTATGATCCACATTCTGGAACACGATGAAATAGGTATAGAATCAGACATAATCCATATTTAATTCTATGGGGATAAATAGACGCTGGTAAATTTCAACTTTACCAGACACACTTGTTGGCAGGCTCTAAAGATTAACTTTACTTCGCTCTGGCACCTGCGAGTTTTGGCATCAACACTTTTAAAATTATTGTAAAATCGAGGTTTTATATGTAAAAATGGTGGATTTTTAGACATGACCTTTTCAATAACATACACAACTGGAGAAAGTTACTATATTATATATAGAATTCCATGTCACTCAACATAAATAAGTGTCAAGTTATCACATTTACCAAAACTAAAAAGCCACTTGAGTATTCGTATCATATTAAGGGCTTTGCTATATAACGAGTTACGGTGGTGCGCGACCTAGGGATAATTTTTGACTCTACTATGTCCTTTCGACCTCACTACGACCATGTTTGTAACAAGGCAAATCGTATGTTATCTTTTATCTTACGTAATGCAAGATCGTTCAAACATGCAAACTCTTTACTAACCTGTACTACTCTTTAGTAAGAAGCAGAACCGAATACTGCTCATCTGTGTGGGCACCTATATACAGGACTCACATAGACCGAATAGAAGCAATACAGAGAAGGTTTGTCAGCGCCCTATGCTCGAAGTTTGGCTTATGGCGAAAAATTAAGGAATATAGTGAACGGCTACATAGATTTAAAATTATAAGTTTAGAAAAGAGAAGATGGATGAACGATCTATGCATTCTACATAAAATTATAAACGGCCCTATGGATAGTCCTCTCATTAGCCAGTTAAACTTTAAGGTTCCAACCAGAGCCGTGCGTACTCCACAACTGTTTACTCTACCTTCTATTAATAATAATGTTTCTCAAAATAGTCCAATACTAAGAATGTGTAGACAGTACAACAAAATATGCTCCAAAGTTGATATATTTCATCAAAGCTATTATTTCAAATTATTTTTAGCAAAGGACAACAATGTTCAGTTTTATTTTAATTAGTGTATTTTAAATTAATATTATTGTATTAATCGTACTAGTTGTATATTCCTCTCAAACTCCTAGTTTTAACTCACAGAATCTTGGTAATTTTTTAATGTTGTGTACAGATATAATTGGATCTCAGATTTAGCAGTGATAAAAGAAAATGATATTATTAATTTGTTATTAGACTGTAGTCTGTTTCTGTACCTATGAAATAAAATAAAAATAAAATAAAATATTACCATGAATTGTGATGTTCCGTGTTGATGCGAAAACTACACAGGTGCCCTTTGTAAAGTCTCCACTACCCTACTCGGGTCGAACTTTGATTTTGACTTAATGACGAAAATGCTGCATAATGTTGAATTTATATGCAAATAACTTGATTTATAAATAACTTGACACTGGCAAATAGAATAGAACATAATTTTTCTTTATTGGAGTAACCATGATTCAACATGATTGTTAGTAACACTTACAACTATGTTAGTTAGCACAAGCATTAATCAAAAACAAGGAAAATAATACAAAAATAAACTAAGTAAATAAATAAAGGTTGTGTCACTGTTGCGCCATGCCATGGTAGACCGCACAACAGCGAACAACGTATTCACAATCTAGTCCACTGGCAACCACGCTTAAGACACTGTTGGAGGTGCCCTAATACCCTGGGCACGCGTTTATGTGTAAAAGCAATCTATATGAGTATCTGCGAACATCCCTGACGCACTACGGAAACGGGGCAGCCCCACGCAAACACTCTAATCGAGTGAGTTTTAGAGAGAGCAAATCTCTAGCACCGAGCAGTTTTACTGTAATCCTAGTGGGGTATGAGATCCAGTGGCTGTCATTGCACCCTCATACCCCACATGCCATTGTATTTGCCATGGCATGTGGGGTATGTTTCTTTCCATGGTTTTAACATGGAAAGACTAAAGTCATAATTTTATTTTAACATACACAAAAGACAATACGCTATCGCAATACTCGCTAAAAATGTACATATTACGTAAATAATTACGTAAATAATAACTGTCGAGAAAACGAACAAAATTTCATAAAGATAAAATTATTTACAATTTTTTTTAATGGAATGTTCGTGGACCTACTAATGGTAAGGAACCCTTGATTTTTTTTTGTTATATATTATTGTATCTTTAATATGTATTTAGAAATATATAAGTATGTTTAACGGTTATCTGGTTGCCATAGTACATTCATACTGCCTAGTTTGGGATCCGATGCGTGTTAGTTGTCCCAGGGTATTTATTTATTAATTTCAATAATTTTCGACGCAACAAATAAGTATAAATGGTCTGCTTTCCTGTCAACGGCACGTGGCGACAACAGGTTAATTATTAGTATAATAGATAATATACATGATAACATATAAAGAAAGCTGTTAGTCCTCCGCCGGGAGAGCGGGGAGTGGCTAGACGGCGCAGTGAGCTTCGTACGGAGGAGTAGAGTATAGCGAGATACGCGGGACGCGGCGATTTAGCTATCTGCTCTGTATCCATGGCGACGGCTTTCAAACGAGCGCAATATGCGCGGGGATAGCAGCTGTATCGATTTTGACTGGGAGAGTTCAGCGTCCGGTCGCTTGGCACGCCCTTCACCGACATATCAGTTTTGCCAGACCTATACCTACGTTATTTTACAACAATTATACATCGAACTTAATGTAATATCTAAGTAAGTAAATATGTATTATATCAGATATCTGGTTTCCATAGTACAAGCTTTGCTTAGTTTGGGATAAGATGGCCGTGTGTTAATAGTGTCCCAGAATATTATTATTAAACCATTTCGAAATAAGATTGAACAAATATTGAAGTAATGAAAGACAAAAAAACAATCCTAACAATGACTTGTTTTCATTTCATTTCTGCGATAGTTTGTTCCCTTATTTCGAAGATTCCTTGTCCAATTTTTCACATGTATGCGATGAGGGTGAGACAATTTCAGCGGTAAGGAGTTCATAAACTGTCCGTCTTAATTACTTGAAGTTTATAAAACAATGGTGCATCCTTAATTAATATGTAGATGCGCTTTAAGTGAAACCACGTAAGAACAGGATTCGTGAATCAGTAGTAGTAGAGTATCTTCGCCACTGAATCCTTTAAAAACTTTTCTTTTTCATATACTCTCTCTTCGCCTTAGGTCGGCCAGAGAAAAGCCAAATATGGAGGAACTTCTTATAAAGCTCTAGAGTGAGCGCAAACACCACACGCTATACTTTACTCTCGTAAGCTGGTGGGGTGGTGATAACAACAATTAAAACGTAGAGAGAATGAAAGCTAGTCGCGAGCAACTAAATCGACTCAACCTTTCAACCCGCATGCATTCACCGATTTTACAAAAAAAAATAGTATTTATGACAACAATGTTTCATATGAGAGCTTAAGATATCAGCTATAATTTGATATTATCGATATATATCCATTAATTTTAAAATTAATGATGTGTAAACTTAATAATAGGAAAAATGGGAATTTAGGACATAGTGTTGTTGCGGCCATAAGTGCTCAATGGGATTTAGGTCAGGACTCCATTGTGCGAATTTAGACTTCAGGAAGAAACTGCCGTGCGAAAACGGGCGTTGCCGTGCATTTATACAAAGGTTTTGCCAACAAGCCCTTCATAGGGAACAAAATGATCCAACAGTTTTGGTCGTGTATCGACCAGCTATTAGCCCGTCTTCTCAGCCTCCCCCAGGAACCAAAACTAGTTCGGTTTTGCGATGGCTCCCTGTTTGAGGTATCATTCACTGCCCGTTACTACGGGTAGGTGGCTGTTTGCCTTCGGCGTCTATCGCTTCCGTTCTTAATCCCTCTCGATGCTGGAATTCCTCATGTGGCAGGGCGCGGCCGCGAGTTTTTAGCGAGAGATTCTGCTGCACTTTTCTTTTTGTTCTTCTCGCTAGTGAGGGCGAACCAGGTGTGCGCTGTGTACGCCAGGCGAGTGCGTATATAATAATAATAATACCCTGGGACATAATTCACACACGGCCATCTGATCCCAAACTAAAGCAGAGCTTGTACTATGGGAACCAGATAACTGATATATTATATTACTTTTCTTTTGTAATTACATACTTATATAGATAACACCCAGACTCAGGACAAACAGTCATGTTCCTGCACACAAATATCTGCCCTGGATGGGAATCAAAACCACGGCCTGCGGCGTGGAAGGCAAGCATTTACCATCCACACCAACCGGCTCGTCTATATAAGTTATATACGCACAGCATGTCACCGAGAGGGTAGGCTAAGTTGAGCACCAGGCGGAAGCGGCGCACGGGTGGCGCAGCCTACATACATAGGGGCCCATACTGAGGTACTTGTCGATTGTGACCTCCAAGTACTTTACCCTCGGGTTCCACTAGATTTCTAGAGCTTTTAATGTGAGTGGTGCTGGTAGTAGGACTGACGACCCACGATGATGGTCTGTGTCTTGCCAATTTTCACCGACAGCTTACATTTCTAAACCCAGCGGCACGTCTAGCGGTCATGGAGGTTGCCACACTTGCCACGTATGCGGCGCGTCAGCGTAGAGCTCAAGGCTCGCATCTTTTTGGATTGGAATGTCGTTGCACCGGGGAAAATCTGCCTTGTGGTACCCCGGCGGTCAGGATCCGCCCGCTGGAGAGCCATCCACCACCACTTTGAATCTTATTTTTGCAAAAATTGGAGTGGCGCCTGATAATTATATCGGGTTTTGTAGGGGTTTTATAACGGGAGTAAATTTACTCTGAGGCCTGCTTAAACGCTACTTATAAACTGTAGAAAAATTCTTAAAATAACAACGTTAAAACGTTGTTATTTTAAGAAATTTCTTCAATAATGTGTACAACAAGGCACAATTGTTTCAGTTATGCAGTTAAACTTTGAAACTCCAATTTTTATTGCCCGAGTAATCTTACTTAGCAGAGGATACCAAATAAATAAGTACTGGTTTTCCCAACAGGGATGGATTAAGGTTATTGGATGTAAACGTAAGTTTCTATGCATTACATCATAGATGGCAGGGGATGCAATTTAATTTAACGATGTATAAAATTATTAAAATCATTTATAGATCACATGGATCTATAAATTATATTCCATAAATATAGTGCATCACGCATATATTTATTTGAAAAGTTAAGGTAGCAACTACTCATTTCCCTGCGACTTCGTACGCGTGTGAAGCGAAAAAAGCTTAGTTGTTCAATATAATTTCGTCGCGTAAGGTTAAATTCGAATTCGGTCAAGTGACACAAAATCTATTAGTATTTTTTAAATCGCGCACGATCCAATTCAACCTGTCAAGATCGCAATCGGTGGAAGATTTTACTTCACGCAGGTATAACGTAGTTATAACATGCTCGTAAAATGTAGTATTATAAAATAATTTGGGTTATGTTAGAACTATGACCATTAACGCACGAAGGCTAGCGAACAAGCGAGCGTTCCGCCTGCGGCAGTTATTCTTGGTGAAGAATAAGCAATACCTAGTAGTATAAACATTACAATGGTTTGCAATGTTTACAGATTTGGAAGTTACGGTTCGCTATTTAGACGGTACGATAGTTAACTAATGACTTTTTCAGTTGCAGGGATAATTATGTTAAAAATTGATTCGTTTGTATATATTACTAGCAGTGCCCGCGGATTTAATTCCGCATTATAAATATTTTTGTCCCTGCCCGTTTTTTCATAGCCTATGACACTCCAAAGTAACGTAGTTTTCTATTGGTGAAATAATTGTGAAAATCGGTTCAGTAGATCCAGAGATTACCCCTTACCACGTCACAAACTCACAAACGTTACCTCTTTATAATATTAGTATAGAAGTATAGATAGCTCACCGTCTTAGTATTAAATATAAAGAACACATGCACCGACTACTAGGTAATTGAACAACTCTATATACTTAATAACACTTTTTATTGGCCAATGCAAGCAGTCCATGATTAATATATCTAGGAGAAACAAAACTGCTATTTAAAAGTAATTATTACTTTGACTTACGGTCCATTTCGATTTGTTTTGACTGTACGAGGTAAATATAACGATAATTTCCGTAGTTTTAATTATTCTAGAAAAAAATAATTACCTATATTCAAAATTATATAAATCGATTCAGTAAACGATTCTGAACTAACTATTTTCAGTATGTGCGTTGATTAAGTTACATGTTGTATAGAGTAGTTATTTTACTTTTTCCTACTCGCAAACTTTCGCATTTATAATAATATTAGGATAAAGACCTTATCGCTAAAAGTGATGTAGTATAGATATGTAGTGACTTAAAAGTAAGTGTAGTTAAACTCAAAATTATTATTTTGTATGTTTAACTCGCCTCTGATTAAGGAAGCCACGTTATGAAAAAGCAAAACTTCGGCTCTAATATTAGTCAACTTGCCCTGCTGACGGCTGGTGGGTTCTTAATAAACAAGGTTAGATGGTTTCGATTCATTTGAATATTACAAGAGAGACATTTTTTGTTTTGATTATATCAGATGTTGAACAATAGGACGAAACACTACACTTGATCTCCAAGGCTGCAAACAAGCATAAGGCGGGACGTGATGTTAAGCGGTAACGGTAACGCACTGCTGATCCGTTCCCTGTCGAGGGATAGAGAAAAATCTCTTTAAGAAACCTTTCGTAAGTATAATATGAGTATATGGAATATTGAGCTGTAAATGATTGGGCGTTGGAAGAATATTTATCTGTAGATTGTGATGTGTCGAAGGGATAGCGGAAACATGTCATTAGTTTTTTGTTAGCAGGCGCGTTCCCAGATAATAAAACGTATAGATGGGCGCTGTCTGTCCGGGCGGGCTCAGTGCCGCACCCTGGCGAAGGGGAGTTGCGGGGTTCGGGGTTGGTCGATGGCCGCCGGGATAGCGGGCGGGGTCGCGCAGGCGCTCCTACGATTCAGGTCGAAGCCCTCGCGGTTGCCGACCCCCAAGTCTAGGCGCTCACTTATTTAATAATCACATTTTTACCCGATAGTTTAACATTTCGGCGTCATTATATCTCCGAATAGAATTAGAATATACTATTTTAAACTCATCTATATACCACATAACTAGTACTGAAATTGATTATTCATGATAAATAAGACTCAAAATTATTTTTATGTATCCATCTTACCCTACATTTATAGTTTTATTTACTATACTTTTTTTTGTTTTCCTGATGAATAATCGTACAAAATCGTAAATTATAGCAAACATTCCTGCAGCCAACTAACTCCTATCTAAAAATAAATGTAGGGTTGGGTAATCTCAAAAATCCACGGCGGACTTAGAGTAGTTAGAGTTCAATAGTACGTAGATACTCAGTGTTGTTTCTGTTGTTAACATGTTATCACTAAATAGACTATGGAATACCTCGCTAGGTGGAAAAACTAACGTACATTACATTGCAGCTAATATTAACAATGTATTGTGTTAAGTACAAACAACGCAACATCGCACAATGTGTTACCGTTACTTAAACAGGGGCGTTCAAAGAATGATCAGCCAATCTACCCATTGTGTTGCTCTTTCAATATTTTCAATCTCAGATAGGTACCGATATGTGGTACTGGTCACGACTGTAGGCGACATAGCTGCTTCTATTTACCTTTACATTACCTGTATACACTGTTATACATCTTAGTTCCTTGATAAGTTACAAAATATGATGTGTTGTAATTATATTTCACGATATAATATGTAATTGTAATGTGGCGTGCGGGGTAGGCTTAGTGATATATGGGCCTAGACCTAGTTTTTGTCCACACATAGTCATACAATCACACTGAACTTCATTCGCTACACTAGTGTCATTGTAGTTATTTTGTACTCAGAATCCTTCGTTTTAATTCTACCCCGTCACCAACATCCGCTGCCTATTCGAGATAGATTTAATAAGCGGAACGGATAATAAGCGAACCGTAACGGTATTTAAATACATGGGGCAGTATGGAGTCACCTAAAATATATTTATACGCGCTGAGGGTACTATTGAGGCTCCCAAGATTTTGCAGCGCGTCAGGTATGCACGCGGAGGCGAAAACTGATAGTTTCAATGTAATTATCTGCAAGAGGACCGCCAATGGCATCCTTCGCCTTCCTTGTGAGAGACTCGACTGACAACTACTGGGGCATTGGACACGGTTGCACTGCTGCATGTCAGGTGCACCAGGTGGCGGAAGAATTTTTTAAATTTATATTTAATACACTAACATAGTTTAAGGTTATTGTATTACTAAGAATTATATGGATGTATATTGTCCGAAATAAATTATACAACAAATAAATTACTTATATTATCAATGCCAATCCATGCTTATAATATTATGAATTACATTTTATGAGCTTCACTTTTAAACAGCTATCATGATGATATGATGACACACCAATAAATAATTGACGCGAGGAATACAAGTAACGCAAATAGGTATCTATACGCTCTGTTACAATTACGATAAGGGGTTTAACAAACTTGTCGCAAGCTACGGTGGAACCGGAATCATTCTGAACTTACCTCGCTCACCTTCGAAAACTATGGACTCGGGATTTCACTCACTAAAAAACTTTTGTATACTGTGGACACAACCAAGCAGGTAAATATATTTTAAATAGGTTATACTTTTACGGTATAATTTATTTTTGACATTCATAGTATTGTTTTAAATTTGATGCCGCCCAGTATTTTAAAGTGTGTAGGTGTGAAAATTCTAAAGACAGTATACACACAAATATTGGACGTAATTTAAGGATTTTAATTTACCCTTAAAACTGAACCTATCATCAACTTGCAAAATACAGAAAAGTGTATTTTTCGAATTTCGCAAACTTGTTTGATTTAATTTGTTTAGATTCATGAGTAGATTGATTCTTAATTTTCCTCAACTATTTTTGTTACACCTTGTATGTATTTGTGCGATCTCGCGATACATGGATTTATTTCCCTAAATCGGGCTCCCTGCGATTCGTAAGCCGGTAAATTTCGTAATGACTTGTTTACATTATAAGATAGTGAGTTATTAAATTAGGAGTGCAAGGTACTTATTTTTTTTGTAATATTTACTGGGTGAGTAATTATTACGCATAGAAGGATTCAAGACAGTACAAGTACATACCTACCTAACAGTAGCAGTTTATACATACGAAGTAGTACGTAGGTACATACTAATTCGTAAGTATAGGCTAATCAAAAGCGTACGTAGCATCTTATAGCAGAGTAAAGGATTGTGATTAGATCCTCCATCGAGTTAGTTTAACAGAAACAAATGGAAATAATCCAAACGTCAATACGAGTAGTCTTTGAAACGACTGGTTTTTAAGATGACTGACATGTCTAAGAACTCCATTGAATCGTTCAACCCGACAGCTACAATGTGACAGACTGACACAGACGAGACACAAACTTTAAACGTATATCACCATCCCGTTTCTGATGGAGGATAAAAAGGTAGTTAAGGTAATTGATGTGTTACATACAGTTATACTGAGAATATTTATAATAATATTCAACCATAGTAAGCGTATATCAGTGACGTCTAGTCCCCAGCATTATTATTGGCCGGAACTTGAGAAAGTGCAGCCGACATACCGTGGCTGCACGATTTCATAGCTCAGCGGCTAACTCGTTGCGGCGGTTTCTCGATCACATTGCAACACAAATCATGTATTACTTAGCACTTTTCCGTCAAACTGACATTAACCATCAGAAAATCATAGCCTATATAATCAATTGATTTACTCCTATGCTCCAAAAGTACTAAACAGTGCTTCTGTACTGACTAAATAGTAAATTAACCGACATTGACCGAACCGCTCAAATAATACCAGAAATAAACCCCAAATAGCTTGAGTATTTTAAGCACCATCAGTAAAGTTCAAAACAAGTCCCCGGTTGATCTAACTACGAAAAGTCGTTCACTGACTGTTTTATTTGTATCGAATTATTATTGGTGTAAGGTTACATTTTTGTTCAACATTACATTACTTATCCAGCCGTTATGCATACCTGTGTGTCTAACTTGGCAGCCGAGTCAGCTTACAAATCATTATTATGTACAACATAACAACTCGCTAATTAGGTCACTATTAAATCTATGGTATGGTTGCATACCTTACAGCGCTGGTATTGCGATAATGAAGGTCATACTATAACGGTGACGATACTAGATATTAATACGTGAGGACTTAAATACTGAGTAGAATACAAATTAAAAGAAGTCAGCGAAATAGCGACGCAACTATCTATCACTTGCGTCGTACTAATGTGGTGGAGGCGAGGGCAAGCACGCCCGCGTACGTCCCGCATTCCACCACCAAATACGTCACACGAAACACTACTCTCATTGTTGAATAATAAACGCATTGTTGCCAATGCATCACAAAGCAGGCGAAATCAATGCGATGCTATATCAGTTTTATCGATTCATCATTGTCTGTGCGACAAAAATAATATGTTTAAGTGAATATGTACGAGTATATGAAACTGAAACACATAGTAGAAAGCCATTTAATTTATTGATTGGTAAAAAATAATAAAACTAAAGATTAGTAACATGTGCTGATCTGGAAAATGCATAAAATCCTTCCATTGTAAATATTGTAATGTTACTATGTTTGCTTAAGATAGGGTTGGCATATCCTTATTGGACAAAAACCCCTAAAAATAAAGTATAAAAAAAAATGTTTGCTAAAGAAACTTGCTCATAATCATGAACGTTAGAATGTAGTAAGAACAAACAAAACAATCTCGAATGAACGGAATAACGGAATATTTTTTTACTTCATTCATAGATATGTATAGTCATAGTGAATTTTCCTGTAGGAGTGTACTGACCATGTTTGCGACAGTCCTGTTTCGGCCATAGCTTCACTACTTATTAATATTAACCAGGTACCACGTTTCTACTTCGCTCTTACTTGACTTTCTTCGAGTTGTACTAACGCATATAATTGGAAGTAGGTAGCCGGTCTTCCGGTATGTTTGCGCCGACCTATTTGCTTTGAGGCCTCGAGGTTTTCTAATCCTAAAATCCATCTTTGGACCTAGCTAATCCAATTTATATACAAACAATTATAGGAGCAAACGGAAGGGGTCTTTGAAAAGACTAAATCGATAAAATAAAAAGGTAATCTGGGACATAATTCGATCTAAAGATATATCACGTTTGGAATGGAAATAACCATTAATATTAACGGCTTCTGTTACAATATCTTTTCTTCTTCGAATATTTCAATTGGTACCGTGAAGTATTTCGAATGAATGATCCTGGACTGGGAGTGTCCACCGCGACAAGTATAGGTATTTATCTACAACATGACCTTAGAGACGTCCACGGATTCCATCTGTATTACACAGACGGTCGAGACAATCATATAAACAAGCTGATACGTTACGTTATTATGCATTTAATGTATTTCAATTACCACATGACTCATACGCGGGATGACTACAGAATCTACACTCATCAACAGAATCTAGGGATACCTTAATCCTAAAATATTTACGACTTTATAGTGTAATAAAATCATTTTTAGTTTCCATGAAAAGTTTGAATAGAGACTTACTTTTTTATTATATTAATAAAATTTTAAGATGTAAATAAAAAAACAAAAGATAAATAAAATACGACGGTAAAATTCGAAGTCATTCTTTAAGTTAAGGCAATTAGAAGAAGAAGAAAATACATTTATTCAGTATACTAGCACAGATAATAATAATAATACATATACATATAGGTACACATACAGAAGTCCTTAATGGTTATCTGTGCGAGTCCGAATTGGTCCCATCTCAGCACTAGCTGCAACATTAACTGTTGCAGCGCTGGTTTAAAAAAGCAGCCAAATGCGAGTCGCCCTCGCCGATGAAGGGTTCCGTAGCAGCAAGTATTTGAGTTGATTGAATGAAAGGTAAATTGCGGTTTTCAACTTATGACGTATAAAAAACTACTTACTGGATCACGTTCAAACCAATTTTCGGTGGAAGTGTATATGGTACTGTACATCAAATATTTTTTTTCAGTTTTATGATTCTCTTATTTTAGAAGTTAAAGGAAAACCTCAATATCATTTTTGAAGACCTATCAATAGATACCACACATGTATGGGTTCTATGAAAAAAAAAATGTTGGGTTTCAGTTCTAAATATGGGGAACCCCAAAATTTATTGTTTTTTTTCTATTTTTGTGTGAAAATCTTAATGCGGTTCACAGAATACATCTACTAACCAAGTTTCAACAGTACAGCTCTTATAGTTTCGGAAAAAAGTGGCTGTGACATACGTACGGACAGTCAGACAGACTTGACGAATCTATATGGGTTCCGTTTTTTGCCATTTGGCTACGGAACCCTAAAAAGGGATAAGAATGTTTTTCTTTTTAATTTAACGTACCTTGAAAGCTTTAAGCGTCATGTTTGAATCGAGGTGAAATGTTACTAGCCGTGGGCATGTTAGAAAATGGTATCGTGCCTGCCTGGGACAAGTTACGACTAAAACTTTTGAGACATTTGACACCGTGTTAAGATGTAGAAGTGTTAAGATGTAGAAGTGTTAAGATGGGACACCGTGGCCTCTTTTTGTGAGGCAATCATGCTCCAGGATGCCGCCAAGCGTGATCGGGAAGGTGCCAATCCCGCTCACAGACCGTAGTCGAAAGCCCAACTTTATTTCATTATCGACATTATTTATTTTATCGACGGTCACCATAGCCTAGTTGGTAGTGCTCCTGCCTACGAAGCTGGTGGTCCTGGGTTCGAATCCCGGTAAGTGCAAATATTTGTGTGATGAGCACGAATATTTGTTTCTGAGTCATGGATGTTTTCTATGTATATATGTATTTATCTATCTATATAAGTATGTATATCGTCGCCTGGTACCCATAGTACAAGCTTTGCTTAGTTTGGGGCTAGGATGATCTGTGTGACATTGTCCCCAGATATTTACATCTCTATTATTAATCTAGGCTAAGATTTTACTGTTAATAAAAAAAGATTTAATATTATTAATAGTGTATACAAAATAACGCCCTCCAAAATTTTAAGCCAGTTTTTGGGCGTAATGTTAGCACATTTACTAATGTTGTAATACCCTAATCCTTCAGAAGAGTTAAAATTATTCAGCAAATTCGTGCGCTCGCTTAGCTAATGAGCACACTCCTGTAATATATGATGGGCAGTCTGAATATCATAAATTGCGCGAAAAATAATATGAGCTTCATGAAAAATCTAATACTACAAAGTTTTTATTATTTATAATGTGAACTAACTATATATCAAAATTAAAATTAGGTCGTAAGTTTTCGAAATAATATTGTTTTAAGCATTTTATAGATGGCTTTATCATTTATTTTCTATCGAGCGTAATAAGTTAAATAGTGCTTTGGGATCAAAATTTGGCGTATATTAACAAGATGAATCTAGGAATTCGCTAAAATCTAGCGAAAAACACCAATTTGGCTGATGTCAGCGCTAAGTATTTCAACGCAGTGTCAGATGTCTGTAACCCGCTTGGTAATCGGTACTCGAGCATTTTTAAAGGGACAACAGATTAGCTTGTCGAGCTCATGCTAGCAGTTATGTTTGGGTTAATGCAATCCCAAAACTGATTTTGATTATCTTTCTTATCAAGATGGTCATAATCAGTTTTTTTCTATGTCAGATAAAGCCTACATTCACATACGTTTCTACAATTACTTATATTATTTTAATTACTGCATATCTTTGTTTTTGTTTGTAACGAAATTCCAATTTATTTAAATATGCATATAAATTTACTATCTGTGTTTCGCGGTGTCACCCGCGTTAAAGTAGTTTTGGCGTAAAAGAGTAACAAACATACAACTATACTCACAAACTTTCGAATTTATAATATAAGTAGTAGCATATAATATATGTACCTCTAGCGGTTTTGGCAGTGGACGCCGGAATAGCTCGCAAATGGTAGATTTTTCCTACTTACTTGACACTTATCTACTTCATACTTTGGACACATCACACAATATCTTTAAAAATTGTAGCCTATGTGTTAATCTGATGTATAAGATATTGTTTAAGATATATTATTGTAAAGTTTCATTAAAATCCATTCAGTAGTTTTTACGTGAAAGAGTAACAAACATCCATCCATATTTACAAACTTTCGCGTTTATAATATTAGTAGGATTAAGGTGCCACCGCGACAATACAGTACCATCGGATAGGTTCTAGAAGAGTCATTGGTTTAAAAATGTAATTCCAGTGTATGAACAATAATAAGTAATAATAACAAGTGTGCTGTCCTAGATAGTTTCTGGAAAGTCTAATGATTAAAATATGAGCAAAAGAACAAAACTATCGGTGGCAACAGTTGGATGTCTAATAGTTCAACTGGCAAAATGGATATGATAGACTTCGCTATTTTATTGTTATGTCTGGAATCTGCAAACTATCATAAGCTGTCTTCCTCTCTCTACTAAAGAGAAGCATGATGCTGTGCCCGACCGAGTTCAATGAACCCGGTTGGATTTTTCAAATCTGTAAATTACATTATTAAACACATATTAAGTATTGAGTCCCCTTATTAATATACCTATACCTACTCCACTTCGTATTTTAAACATTAATGCATTGGCAAATAAATTTGTAATTTCCATTTGCAATAGGGTTAAGTAAATTAAATTAATTTTAACTATAAATCGATAGCATTAGTAGTTGCAGGCTATCAGTTGCGACTGGTTTACCACAGTGACACATTTATGCTTCGTTCTCTATAGTAAGTTTTAAAGGAAACCTAAATACGGTAATTGCTTACTCAGGTTTACTACGACGTATAAAATATGATTTATACACTAATAAAAACGCTAGATAGCTGAAGCATACAGTGTAAATTACACATTGTATATAATTTACGAAAAAAATATACGAAGTAAATAAATTGAATTATTGGCCTATTAACTGCACACTTATAAAAGTTATTACGATTCAAAACAAATATATTGTTATTGTATCGTATCCGTATAATATTATATATTATACACGTAATAACTCTAAACTGTGAAAAAGTCACATTTCCGCAATCCATCACAAATCCGCAGTTTTGCAGATATTGCTAATTTGTCACGAACATAAACGAAGAGTTTAAGAGCTGCTGACTCAATATTTTTACGGAAAACAAAATGTGCGGTTTTTGCTCGATCTTGATCAGGTTTGTCCATAGTAAGGTACGTGCTTGCTTATGCTTATCGTATGGGAAGTGGTTACCCTGGTGTCAGAGTTGTTCAAGGCGCCCAGTAGGCCTCTGACATGGCTTAACGACTGTTGCCTAATGGATACAACCGGGACCGACGGTTTAACGTGCCCTCCGAAGCACGGAGACGGTCACAAATTAAACCACTTTAGCGGTCACCCATCTATATGGACTGACCGCGAGCCTAGTTGCTTAACCTCGCCAATCACTTACAGACTGATGAGAACATCTGGCTATGAGCACCGTAAGGTACATTATATATTGTAACGTAGTGTTACGTATATTTAAAAAAAATATATAATGTGCCAAAACACATTTTAATTCAGAGGCGACATTTAAGGCGCTCTTGGCGATGCGATAACCCAGTCTCGATGCACCGGGTCGAACCTTAGAAGTCCGAATAGAAAGGATCGGCGAGTGTTTGAAATGCGTGGACTTTGGACCCTGGAATGTGCATGAAGCGAGGCATTAGGGCCAGCTCAAGTAGTGTGAACTACCACGGCAGCAGCTTTTAAAAGCATAGCAGTGCAGCCGCGAATGTTCACTATCAGAAAGTACGGTGAAGAGAAATATAATGAAATACGGAATATGCGGTATGAACAATTAAAATACTTAACTGCAGTAGTTCTCCATTCATCCGCGATATAAAATGAAGTCTACTCAGTCAGAAAGCTAGTTAAAACAAAATAACAGCTCATCAAAAGCCACATGGTAACGTTTCCATCAACATTAATAGGTGCCGGGTGTTACAAAATACTGGTTCAGTTTAAATACGGATCTTAGAAATTAATGACTATCTAGCTGGAAGTCTCTATTTATTAAGTTGTCCGCCAGAGGTCGTCGAACCCGACTCGTTGTGGTCATATGTACTGACACTGGCCATGGGTTCGTCTTATCTACTGCATCTTATGCTTACGCCTATTTGAACTAGTGACGTTAATTTTCAAATTGAGTACATACTCTGTAATGAATTCTTAAGATGATTATTTTAATTTTATTGACATTTCATTTTCAATCTTTGCCTAGCAATGTAATCTGCATAAAAATGGAGTAACACAAACAGAAGCATGGTTCAAAAGAAGATTATTATATATAAACACTAAAACAAAGTGTATATATCGCTTGTTCGTTGCAAGACTGTCATATCTAAAAAAACCTAATTTTTCAGGAGAGCGATTTTAAAGATTTAATTTGAGTTACACATCTAAATTACAAATAAAGTACTGGCAAACCGTATGTCATATATTTGTGCATTACTGTACTTGTAAAGGCATGTACTAAAAAATATATAAATATTGTCTTTGTCTCGTAATAAATAAAAAACGACAAGTAGTCCCCACTTGTGTCTTTGTTGCAGAAAATAAATAAATTTTAAAAGTATTTTCCCAAAATAGGTCCTTCTTACACCACAAACATATGCGAAAATTCGTTAGTTAAACAAATAATGACACTATTGCCGAAAAGGTTGAATTAATTTTAAAGAAATAAAACAGTTTCTACAGGTTTTAACCTTTATTCTTTAGTTGCAAAATAAAGAAATTAATCACCTTTATAAAAATCTTTTTGTATTTTACCTACGTACTTATTGAAAGTTCAAATTTAAATGGTTTTGGTATCATTGAAAGTTCAAATTTTAAAGAGCATAATTCCAAATACAAATTAGGAAAATGTGTGTTTTCATTTGTTTTTCGTACTGAACAAGATGAGTGAATGTAATGGAGAAATTCGATACATTTTAAAATTTTACTACAAAAAAAGGTAAATATGCAACGCAAGCCCCGAAAAACCTTTGCGATGTTTATGGACCTAGTGCAGTATCTGTGAGAGTAGCATAATTTTGATTTAAGCGTTTTCAATCCGGAAATGTTGATGTCAAAGATACACGTCGCTCTGGTCGCCCTATTACGGATAAAATCGATGCCATTTTTGAAAAATCGGAGCAATATCGGAATGTCTGTAGTTAACATCGTTGAAAAGAAAGAACAAAGAACTGGAAATTGACCACAAAACAGTTTTGGCGCATTTGAAAAAAACTGGATACACACAAAAGCTGGATATTTGGGTACCTCACGAGCTCACTGAAAGAAACCTAATGAACCGTGGTCTCATTTGTGATTATTTATTAAGACGTGAATGAAACCGAACCATTTTTGAAGAAGCTGATAACTGGTGATGAAAAGTGGATCACGATCGACAAGAACGTGCGAAAAAGGTCGTGGTCAAAGGCCGGTCAGGCTTCAGAGACTGTGACGAAACCTGGGTTAACTCGCAACAAGGTGATGCTGGGTGTGTGGTGGGATTGGAAGGGCATTATTCATTATAAGCTGTTACCACCAGGCAGGACCATCGATTCTGAACTCTACTGCGAGCAACTGATGAGATTAAAGCAAGAAGTTGAGAGGAAGCGGCCGGAATTAATCAACAGAAGGGTGGTTTTTCATTATGATAACGCTAGACCTCACTCATCTTACGCCACTCAGCAAAAATTAAGAGAGTTTGGCTGGGAGGTGTTAATGCATCCGCCGTATAGTCCTGACCTTGCACCTTTAGACTTCCACCTGTTTCGGTCTCTTCAGAATTCTTTAGGCAGTGTAAGGTTAAAATCACGAGAGGACTGCCAACACCACTTGTCGCAGTATTTTGATCAGAAGTCCCTAACTACAAGATGGCAAAAAGTTATCGAACAAAATGGTAACTACATACTTTAGTTAAATGTAAATAAACTATGATAAAAAAAAATTTAATTTTCTTAAAAAATGCGAAGTAACTAGTCATTAGAACTTTTTCCTTCTGTATCAGGTTCTTTTTCGGGTTTAAATACAAGTGGTTTACTAGTAGAAGCTGTGAAAAAAGATAAAATAGTAAAAGTAAGAAATTATCCTATAAAGTAATTTGTATAAATTCTTGGCGATGATTGTGCCCTTACCCTACAATGACGGAATTTGCTTTTGAGTGCTTCTGTTCTCAAACTCCGTTTTGTCTTCGCTTGATGTACTAGATGAACTAAGAATTAGAGCTGGACGAAAGAGAGGATTATGCCAATGTCTGGGCAGTTGTGGTACTGTTACTTCCGGTAATGGAATTTATTTCTCCATGTCTGCGCTTTCTTTTGCCTCAATAAGATTAACTAATAATCGCCCGCACGACGCCGAAAACAAATAGGAGAGAAACAATTAACATGAACATAATATTTTGTTTGTTGCAGTAGTAACATAACTCATACTTAAAAATTCTGAATGTTTTCTGTAAGAATGGTATAATTCAAAATATGACTTTTAGTTTTCGATGTTGAAATGCATTGTTATTATTACAATAACAAACTAACGATAAATAATAAAAAAACACCCTCAGTTTTACGTGCAATAGCGTCATTTTTTTTAATAATACAAATCAATTTAACTCAGTTTATGTTGCAATAGTGTCATAATACAAAATAATTCCATATTGTTCAAAATGATTAATGTGAAAATAGCTCTTACCATATGTTGCAATTATGCAATTAGTATTTTTTTCACATAATCTGAAAATTCCGTGTTTTTGAGATATGTCACTCTTGCAATAAACAAGCGATATGAAAATAAATAATAAGAGTGTATTATTTTATTAAGCTAATCTTTGAATGGTTTATTTATATATGTAAAGAATGACATTCGGTCCAGATCTACTGAAATCTTATTCTCATCGTCTTTTTAAAAAACTAGATGATTACTGACTATTAGATTCTACAAATAAAATAATAATAACCGGCCCGTGAGAGCAATCTAAAGAGATAACTTTGCAAAATTGCAAGAAGTTTGCATGGGAGATATACCTTCATCACAGTACTATCGCGCTGATGATGGAACCAGAACATAGGAGGTACTTCTCAATCGCCTATCTCAATATTTCCAAACTGGAAGGGTAAGCGAATATACACCTCGAGTTCAGAGTCGAACCCATTAGAACGTCTTAAGAAGAACTATTCGTTACTAGTGTATTTTGTAAGTTTAGAGAATCTACGTACCAGATTGTTTTAGTAGTACCTAATTACAGATGAATTTGAAAACAGGATTTTTAATACATTTCGTTTACGTTTAGGTCCATTGAGAAACTATTGAGTGCCACTATATCCGACGTCCTTAGTGGCATGAATGTTTGAAAATATACACTGTATGGTGCAAATAAAGTCAAAGTGGTTATTGTATTAGTCAGTTTAGATCATTTTCCATTCATTTTGTTCTTATGGATTTCCTGTTCTTGGATGTATAGTACCTATAATAATTATAAACAATAAAATAGAATATAAAAAAAGCTTTTATTCACGTTGACTTTAAAAAAACGCTTATAAATAGTCAGAACTTGTTTGTAATTAATTATATATAATTATTTCTAGGTACATATAGATATTTTGGCACACGGATTGTACGAAAATATTTAGAATAAAATTTATTTGACAACAGTAATGATATTTAATTAGCTTATATTTTTAAGTTATTGTCAAAGAGATCATTTATAGGTTTAATTATCGAAATTTAAAGATTTAGCTATATTTTTACTACATATTGTCTGAATAGTTCTGTCTTTTTAGATTTCAATTCAACAGAAAATGGTTTATGATCTAAGATATTGCGTGCGTGACAAAAACGTAAGCATACAACATTCTACATAAATAAACCTCAAAATCGGTTAGTAAGAACCAAGAATGAAAAACAAGCTGTTTTGTATAATCAGTCCTACGTCATGCCCAAGTCTTATGTTTTACATGTAATAGCAAGATTATTTAATCGGCCTCTGTCGGAGTCGGTACAAATCAATGAACCGTGGCATATTATTATCACGCTTATTCTTGACTTACGTTCTCAATTACTTAATTACCACGTATCAATCTATATTAATCTGCAACTACCTACCTAGTGGGAAATAGGTATCGAATTTATGGGACATCAATCGAAATTATTCGGTATAATTAGAATATAAATTGTTCACAAAGCTTTAAGCCTTTCTTAGTTCAAAATGTCCCTGGAGATGTCTTACCGTAAGAGACCATAATTATAAGAAAAAAGATACATATTTTTTTTAATTACTTGTGAAAAGTATTGCAGTGACTTGAAATCTACACTCGCCGAACATACGTGGTGCGGACGGTATAGTACACGACGTCCAGTTCTTTCATTTAGACACTGCAATAAACATTTTTTTTTATTTGATGAGTCATTAACTCACTACAATTTGATACTTACAACTTTTACATAAAATATAAAATTATAACGACAAAAACCGGCCAAATAAAACAGATATATCAATACACAGCCTTTTGTAGTTCGAATCGTTTTTGGATGTAGCTTCTGACTACAAATCTCTACTCTGTCGTAGTCATGACTATATTATTATAATGTCACCTTGAAAACTATATTGCAGGCAGACTTTGACCTAGATTTTTTGTATATATAAAATATTTCAAGCTAGTATATGTAAAACATAATTATTGTTAAGTCATAATTATGATCATCATATAATCAGAGAGATTTCATCATCCAAAAATAACAACCTAATCTAGTTTAGAGAAATATTATGTTGTAGCAATTTGTAGACAAAGGGTCATAATAACATTCCAAGAAGCTACGAAGACTTGCAAATGTCTAAACTACTATGTGTTTTAAACTTTTAGTTTGTCTGTCGTTGATATATAAAAAAAACCCATATCAATGATGCCTGTGGTATATTGGCACTTCACCAGTTGAAGAAAGAATTTTAGAATGACAATAAAGTGTATGGGAAAAATACAATCTACGTTTAACCACTAAGCCATGATAGACTACCACAGCTATATTTGATTTGTGTCTTATTTTCAAATACATTTTATTCGGTGTTCAGTTCTCATAGTGAGGTACGGAAAGTGATGGAACAATGACATACAGTGTTCATATAATAATAATAGGCGCTTTAAGTATCCATGTGTGGTGTCGTTAGCTAACGCGAGGGAGGGTCGGGTGTAGGACGTGCGGTATCCCCCCGCGGCCATTGCCCTCTTGTATTAACCTTGTTTGTATCCATGTCGCAGGATGGTAATCGAAGTCGGAATATTACAACTACAATCGTAACTTTAACAATTTTACGGGAAAGGCGTTTATATACAATTATCAAAAAAGGCGTTCATTGACTCGCACACAACCTTAAATGTAATTATTAAGGATATGCAATATTACTAGAAGTTTTGGACTCTCACGTCAAAGCGTTCCGTATGTTTGTCTGTTAGATTGTATATTTTATGTTACTAGCTTATTTGTAATACATAAATAATTCCACATAATATCGCATATATTTCCGTTCAGTCTAGAAATAATTTGATATTTTATGATTGCGGCATAATGTTGATTTTTGTCTTTTCGTTATATACGAATTGAACTAAATTTTGTGTTTCGTGATTTTTTCGTGTAACTTGATTTATGAAAAATATTTTAATCTATAATTTACAAATTGTAATCGAAATATGTTTGAAAACGACCGTACTTTACACTGACAATTTTAACAAAACAAGTTACTTAAATATTAATATTTTTAACATGTAGACAATAGTTACCTAAGTTTAGTACTCTTTCACTATTCTCCGAACATTCATTTAAATAACTACAAACAATATAAATAAGAATTTATATTGTTTCTAGATTTTCAAATGAAAATCCTCGTCTAGCCCTTCATTGAACGCGTCCAAAAACACTTCTTTTAAATAACCTAATAGAAATTATATTAAATCGGTGATCATTGTGTATTACGACAATTTAGTTTCTGTGACGTTTGCAATGAACGCTGCCTTATGCATGCAAAAACAGCAATATTATTCTAAGAGAAATTAAACCCGGCAATGTAGATACTAATTGGGAACAAGAGTAGCAACAGAGACTTATTATAATAACCTACTACATTATTAGGGAGTTTCAAATAACTATCAGTGAATGATTTATAAACATATACCTTTTACTCTAGCCCTTCCACAGTGGACTTCTTCAGAGAAACTTCTTTGAAATTCCTAGAATTTGTTTTTTTATAAAATATAGGTAGATGTGCCCCGCGGTTATACCCGCGTTAAACTTTATAAATTATAGCCGGTGTTACTCGGATATATAAGCTATATTACTACAAAGTTTCATCAAAATTCATTCAGTGGATTTTCTTGAAAGAGTAACAAACATCCATACTCACAAACTTTCGCATTTATAATATTAGTAGGATTGTTCATTTTATATAGTTCTTATTCAAAACAGAAAAGCCCAAAAGAAAGTACTTCGAAAAATTAGAAATGATGATGGACAAGCAACAGAGACCTCAATTGGTCTTGTCGATCCATTGCGTTGCATTGTCGTGAAGGAGATCGCGTCAACGCCCGTCCGCTATGTATGATTGTTGTATATGGAATGTGTGTCGCTTGCCGTAATATAGTGCACAAAACAATGCCTAGATTACTTAAAGCAAAGGGTAAAGAAATACACAGTGATGTTCCAGAAGTCCTGATACTGATCAGGTTGTAGTAGCAATATGGGTCCCTACAATTTTTTGTAATTCGGACAACATAAACACACTCAGAAAACGTGGTCGGTCCAGTAACTAAAGAATTCAAAATGGCAGAAACTTTTAGAAATTCTGATTTCAACTTGAAATAGATTTAGACACCTCGCAGATATCAATTTGTATGGCAGCGGGAATGACCATGTAACAAATTTTAATTTATATATTTTTTAATACTGGCCATGTTCTTATATTAATTACATGCACAAACAAGCACTTAGTTTTTAGGGTTCCGTACCCAAAGAGTAAAACGGGACCCTATTACTAAGACTTCGCTGTTTGTCTGTCACCAGACTATCATCAGATCATAAATTTTCACAGATAATGTATTTCTGTTGCCGCCAACAACAAATATTAAAAACAGATTAAAATTAATACTAACTTTCTTCGCCGTCACCACGTATTAACGTGGTGACGGCGAAGAAATCCATCACCCCATCTCATCCTGTGGGGGGCGTATAAATCATCCCGAGGGAATACCTACCAGAGAACGGGCAGCAGTGTTTTTCTGTGAACTATGGCCATCACACTACGATCGTCAACCCGTCTGTCAAGCGTGGCGATTAAGGCATATCCCCTATTCTACGGGGAGGGTTTTCTCCATCAGTGCACGTTATTCTGCTGATTGGGACTCCCTACAAAAAACGTGATTTCTTGCCATTTTAATAGATATAATGGCTTCGTGCGCGAGTCCGACTCCTATTTGGCCGGTTTTATGTTAGCTTTAGCTTTTGCTCTAGCTAGATATTATTCAATGTTCGTTGCATGATAATGTTGCTTGGTTAGGCTTACCAAAGTAAAGTTTTTATGCATAATAGTGCATATTGTTCTGAGGATTCGCGACAAATCTTTGGAAAAGTATTTTTTTAATATTTTGTTATCTACGGAACTGACCGCCAAGATAATTGTAACTGTGAATCTATTTCATTTCAAATTCAGAAATTTAAAATTTTGCTGCCATTTTGAATTGTAGTTACTAAACTAAGCAGTATCAGTTAGCAATCAATGTATTGCCATAGTGTTTACAAAAATTGTAGATTCGACCCATATCTGTGACTGTGACACAATTTGGCAATTGAACACCTTATTGTTGCCAGAAAAAAGTCAATTATTTTAATAAAGGTTTTTTTTAATCGCGACATAATAGCAATTGTCTTCAATGTCAATATTAAGAAGATAAAGAATAACCAGGTTATTTTAGTTTTGATTTAAGCTAGTACATAGTAATAGTACCTACCCTGTTCTACTAACTATCCTGATACCTTGCAAAATCTTTGTGCTTGAAAATACGTAGTCGTGATTTAATTTAATAATAAATAATGTTGTAATTAAAATCAATTTAGATGTTGCGACTGAGTACGAATTTTATTTTTCTAATTTTCCAATCGAATTTAGTAAATCTCTCTTCTTCTGTATCTGCTGAGCTAATGCTCCAGCAAAGCGTAGAGAAGTGCGACACAAATTTTGAATTTTCGCTGGTATTTTGATGAGAAAGATATTTTGAATGCTTGCAAAAATATTAATATGTCATATACAAGGGATCTGTGGGGTTTCTCAGTTGACGATTTCAGCAATTATCACAAAATCGCCCCATGTCTGGCTACTGTGATCAATTGCTGTTTTGCATCAGGTGTAATTTTTTACTTGATGAAGAATAGTAAAATTATTCTTTTGTTTAAACCTGATGATACTTCAGGTCATTCAAACTTCCGACCTATTTCAGTATTACCCACTCTAAATAAAATATTCGAAAAGCTAATGCTTAACCAGGTGCTCGTGACTTCGTGACACTTTAATATACATAATTACCGAGAACAGTTTGGATTCTCAAAGGATTGTTCAACCATAGAGGCAGGCGCCAATCTGTAAAAAAGTATATTCGCAGCTCGGGAAGACTCGCAGGATGCATTAGATATTTTTTGCGATTTGTCTAAAGCATTTGATTATGTTCATCACAATAGTCTTGTCACGACTACTATGGTATCAGGAAAAAGGTTCCCGAACTTTTGAGTTCTTACTTGGTCAAAAGTATTAAGAAGGTTGATATAATCATTAAAATTTCTGCAGGATCCCCAGTGGTAATGGGAGTTCCACAGGGGTCAATCCTCGGCCCGATTTTTTATTTTAATATATATTGGTGACTTACCTTACTATAAAAGGGATTAGCATGAAATTGTTTTGTTTGCAGATATACAGACATAATTCATTGAGGTTTAAAATAAATCGACAAACTATTAGATGGTTCACTGCTGTGGATACAGGTATGTTTGTATGTTATATGGTTTATTTCATGAAAGAGCCATATATAAACTTGGTCTGCAAGTATCTTTAAAATAAAAGTTTTACAGCAATTAACATTCTGACTGTGACATGTCAGTATATATTAACAAATTTAAGTACAATTCAATTTTATGTAGAGGAATAAATATTAAAAAAAGGTTAAAAACCGGCCAAGTGCGAGTCCGACTCGCACATGAAGGG
The DNA here is from genome assembly GCA_951640165.1 of Pseudoips prasinana. Lineage (NCBI taxonomy): Eukaryota > Metazoa > Arthropoda > Insecta > Lepidoptera > Nolidae > Pseudoips > Pseudoips prasinana. The sequence continues at coordinate 18,624,550 of OX621234.1, read as the reverse complement.
TTCCGTAGCAGCAAGTATTTCAGTGGATTAAATGAAAGCAAATTGCAGTTTATAACGTATAAAAATAACCCACATATATGGGTATGATGAAAAACATTTTTTTGAGTTTCAGTTCTATGTATGGCCACCCCCCAAAATTATTGTTATTTTTCTATTTTTGTGTAAAAATCTTAATGCGGTTCACAGAATACACTTACTTACCAAGTTTCAGCAGTAGTTTCGAAAAAAAGTGGCTGTGACATACGGACGGACAGACAGGCATGACAAATCTATAAGGGTTCCGTTTTTTGCCATTTGGCTATGAAACCCTAAAAAAAGGGATTCCTATTGCATTTTCTAGCAGTGTTTCTCAGTAGCTCTCACGTCCTGCACTGCATGGTAGGGTGAAAAAATGATATTTCCACACAAATCTAATATAATAATGGAATAAATTAATTTTGAATTTGAACAAAAATTTAATCCTGAAATACTTTTGTATTATCTAACAATGGCATATTCTATGACCCACTTCACTATACATTAAGGTAATGTATAAATTAGTATGAGCTTAAGAATCAAGGTGTTGTAATTCTAAGCTTTTAGGTCAACAGACACAATTGCTGCCGCACAATTTATAAATGCAGTAAAGTACATGTGAACAACATGTAATTCACTGCGTTTATCAATTGTGAGGCAGATTGTGCATCAACTGGACATCAACATTGGATATAACTATTTATTAATATCAAAATTGCTTATCAGCTTTCAACACTTCCCATATTGGAGCACTTTAGCCCCAATATGTCAAAATATAACAGAAACATAATTAAAGGAAAAGGTGCACATTATTAATCCATGTACCTATTTATAATCAAAGAAACCTTGACACTCTAGGCCCCAGGTCATTACTCTATGACTTAAAAGAATAAGTCTTTAATTAAGTACAGTAAAGTAGATTATTTCAATTTATTTGACAAAATATTAGAACACATAATGACAACTGGAGTGGTTGGTAAATGCTTGTCTTTCACACAGCAGGTTGTGGGTTTGATTCCCACCCAGGACAGATATTTGTGAGCATGAACATATCTGTTTGACCTGAGTCTGGGTGTAATTATAAATATAAGTATGTATTTATGTTTTGATAGTACAAGCTCTGATTAGTTTGGGATTAGATGGCTGTGTGTGAATATTATCCCAGGATATTGCTACATATTATGTTATTATTTGTATCATAATGTGCACTATCAAAATTTTGATAATTAGATATTAGCACTATAAGTTCTCCAGAGCTTGAAATCCATGAGTATATTTTGTAGTGAGGCAATTGCCCCAACCCAGTGGTTAAGGTAGAACACTCACTACCACTTTTTGCTCATACATTTCAGTTTGGAGAACTGCACTAGACATATATTTGTGTGACCTGTATGTAGTTATTAAGTCTCTCTGTGGCCTTTGGTATTAAAATTTCCTGTACAAGTCTTTCATGACAAAGAGATAAATAAATATTTGCTCCAGGTGGGAAAAAATAATGACATGACAATGTTCCAGTTACATACTGCCACTTAATATAAAACTAATGCTTTAGTTCTGCAAGGCGATGTCCCATTTTTTATTTAAATACCACATGTTGAAATCATTCGCTTAGCAAAATTCGCTGTTGTGTATGCAGAATCTGACTAAATAAATTACTTATAACTAGGCTAAACTAACGTATATTTATATAAATATAACAGCAAAAATTATAACAGCTTCGCAGATACTCGTTAATGAGAAGATTATTTACATAAATATATAAAACAATTAATGATAACGTTAGCGATGTAATATAATTAAAATGAAGGGGGTATCAGTTTACTATGTAGATGTAAATCTTACCTCGTACTTGACGCCGGCTAAACGGAGCCATGTTTCAACTTTTAAACAGTATGGTGAAGTCGACGGCAACAAAGGAGTGCGCGAAAACTGATATAGATAGATGATATCCTTTTCGAAATTAGCCTTGTGAACCATTGGCTTGGGAGGAACAGGCTCAACTTTCTTTTCTTCCGTCTTTTCTTCAGTTTTCTCTGCCGGCACCTCTTCTTTCGCTTGGCCATTGTCTGCCGGCGCGTCGTCTTTGCCTACCTTTTCTTTCTCAGTATTTTCAGGCACGTTATTTATAACTTCCGTCGCCATGGTGAGAAATAAGTATTTAGTTAGTATTCCCAAATGAATGTAATTAAGCACTGTAATTCACACAATGAATATTAAGAAGCGCGTTCTAATAATTATAGTCCTATTCACTGTGTTAAGAAGGCGCGTTACCTACCTCACGCGTTGCGTCGCGAACTGCGGGCGGGTGCGCGGTCTGGTGAATGGAGTTACCAGGATAAAATGTTCGTTTCCCCACATTGGGAGTATTAATTTTTTTACAGATATGTATGAGTCTCCTTTTATTGCAACGTGGGATTTATTAAATTTAGTGAGTAATATTGATACTAAATAATATAAAAGAGACTGATCTGTCAATAAAATGAAAAATAAAATACAGTTGTGTTAAACATCACTAAAAAGTGCCTAATTATCAAATAACACTTTGTATTCGTGGGCTCTATAAAATTGGTCTAATCACAATTAAGATTTTATCCAAATATCAAACAAACAGTCAACGTGACCTTGACTTTCGAACGACTTAAGTCAATGTCTTGTAGACTGTATTCTTTGAATATTGCGGTGTTATGGACTCGGAATTTTGCCAGAAAGTCAGAGGGTAAGTAAAGACTATATGTCAGCATTATGTTATGTTTAATTCGTTGGAAAAGGCCCAATTTATAAAAAGAAAATTCTTGGACATTGCAACAAGACAACGCGCCATTTTGAATATTTTTGACAATATATTCAACAAATACCAAGCACCGTATTTACCGGATATGATTCCGGCCTATTGTTCACTCTTTCCGAAACTCAAATGACCACTTCAAGGCACACGTTTTTCGTCGCTAGAAAACACAAATCACAAAATAGAATTAGCGACAAGATCAGAAGCCTATTCCAGAAAATACGTTTAAAAATGTTTTAATAGAAGGATTATTCGTTTATTATATTTTTGAAAGCAATCAAATACATTTGAAAGAATAAGTTACATTTTGTCTATTATTCCCAGTAATTTCGTGACAAATCTATACATAAGATATCCATCAGGATTTTTTATGTTAAAGAGTAGCTCTACACACTTTATTTGTATTTTAAATATTATAAATTCCGACCAAAAAATAATAACAGGCCCATCTCATACCATTCCGTGAGTGTCGTAAAAGGTGACTAAGGGATACATCAGGTTGTCGGGCAGCGGCAAACTTAGCTATTTTCTTAGACATTATTAATACTTGTATTTTCAAATAGTTCCTCAATATTAAGGAATTTACCGATATTTTGTAACCCTTTTTGTCGACGCCTAATGCGCGCTACTCACCTTCGGATTTAACTGTGCGATTAACTATACAGACGAAAAAAGCGCGGGAAACTTCGAATTGCTCGGTCGTTTCTTAAAAAACATTCGATTAAAAACATTATAAACGGTTCAGTGAAACGGATTGGAAGAAATCAAATTTCATTAGCTTTCTGTTGCTCCACTGATGCCAATGCATTCATTGACAATGTTACAAATTTACAAGCTATGAACTTAAAAGTATTCATACAATCTTTCCAAATAATGCGGATGGGCTTTGTACGGGGTGTACACTGAACACTCAGACTGGTCAGTTGAGGAAGTAATTGAAAATGTGTCTGTACCTAGTAACCACTAGGTACAGACACATTTTCAAGGTTTGGCAAGGTTATTTAGGTGCGACGAATAAATTATAAGACCATTGTTGAGGGATCTACAGTGTGGAACCCAACTCAAAATGTTATTATAACATTCGATGGTCAAGTATTACCCCAACGTGTATTTATTTGCTATAATTCATTGCCACTTGAACAATATACATACCCAACTATACAATGTTTTAATTGTTGTCGATTTGGTCATACAAAAATACAATGTCGGTCGAAAGCTAAATGTTATAAATGTGGTTATGAACACTCCGGAGATACCTGCGAGGTAGAGGAAGAAAACCTATCATCCTTTTATTGCTCAGGTAGTCATTTCGCCATTAATAAATCTTGTCCAGAATTTGAGCGTCAAAAGAAAATTAAAATTTCTATGGCTCAAAATTGCATTACTTATGGGGAAGCAGCAAAACTGTTTCCCCCTGTCAGCAAATCATATGCTAATATAGTAAACACACCTCCTTCATCAATTCACTCATCACCTCAACCATCACTTAATCTGTTTCCCCCTGTCAGCAAATCATATGCTAATATAGTAAACACACCTCCTTCATCTAATATAAATCAAATTCACTCATCACCTCAACCATCACTTAATCAGCAGATCGGTAGCACATCGGTAGCTCGATGTGCTGGCGTCTGTTCTGGAAAAACTGCAAGTATCATCGAGGAAGTAAACTACATGAACTTGTGGTAGCCATTCAGTAAACAAGATGGTTCCACTGAAACAGTTCTCCACTAAATGGATTAGATATACTGAAGGTGCCATTACGCGGAATATCTTCTTTTACTCTATCAACATATCAATCAATCAATTTATTTATTTGCATAAAACAGGTTACATAATGTTGGTGAAACATTATGAGTGCGATAAATTAAGACCTCGACGAGGTATGCAATTGATGTTATGCATTTGTATGAATTATATTACAGAGTTAGTTAGTTAGTTAGTCATATAGGAAAACAATATACAGGAATCGACGTCCTCCGCCCAAAATTGGTAAAAGATATGATCAAGAAGCTCATCAAAATATAATTAAAGATTTTAAAACCCACACACCACAGGTTGTCTGTGTGTAAAAAAATCCGTCAATGATGACAACTTCAGAGGTAATTCAAATTCTTATCCAAACACTAACCCAATCTATCATTAAAATACCGTCCAACGTTGCCCCCTTAATTGATATGTTCACAAACCCACAAGCTGTTATCAATGGCAGTTCTTCACAAGGTCCTACAATGGAACTGTAGAAGTGCAGTTTAAAAAAATGTGAAATTACTTACCTAATGAACAAGTATAACACTTGTTTATTTGCTCTTTCGGAAACCTGGTTAAAGCCAGGCTCCACTTTCAAAATCCTCGGATTTTCTATTGTAAGAGATGATAGGTCTGATGGGTATGGCGGTGCTGCCTTACTCATCACAAATACTCTCTCTTACTTACCTCTATCTCTTCTTGTATATAATTGTTTTTCTGTTGTAGCAGCGCAAATAAATAATATTTGTGTTGTTTCTATACACATTCCTTCTCCTTCTTCAATGGCTCTTCACCAATTTAATACTCTTCATTTCACTCCTTCCTCGTCCTTATTTAATTTTAGGTGATTTTAACTGTCACCACATTTCCTGGGGGTTTTCTATTCCCACATATTGTGGGGAAATGTTATTAGATATTCTTGACACACGCAACATTTGCATGCTAAATCCCGGCCTGCCTACAAGACGCACAAGTCCGAATGAGAATGTTAGCGTAATAGATCTTTCTATTAGTTCCGAAACCGAGGCTAAAATATAAATTAACTAATCAAAACGTATGGAATAAGTTAAAAGCAATCGTCGAAAATAAGATCTCCAATTTACCTAATACCTATCATAGTGACAATTTTACTAGTGCTCTTATAGAAGCTGAAGATGAAACTTTCCCACTTAAAAACTCTGGTCATGGGCTAATACCTTCTCCACCTTGGTGGGATAAAGAATGTACAGAAATGGTTAAACAAAGGAAAAAAGCAGAAGAACAATATAATAGGGACATGACAGACATCAATTTTGAAATTTTGTGTAATACATTAGCAGAAGCACGTAAATTTCTTAAAGACAAGAAATCGCAAATATGGAAAAATTCTACATTTCCATCTCTCCTGACATCAACCCATCAATTGTATGGCGCAATGTTAGAAGATTTAGAAACGGTGTAAGTAATTCCAGCATATCAAGCATATCTACAAATATAAGTGAAACATTTCTGGATAATTTAGCACCTCCCTTTGTTCCTCAACAAGACCTTAGCCACTGTAATGTTCCTTCTTTAATCCCTCACCATAATCATTGTGATCTCAGTTCATCTTTCACATTGGAAGAACTTAAAGGAGTTTTATCCTCACTTAAGGATTCTTCTCCAGGTGAAGATGGTATACCTTATTCCTTTTTTACCAATGTTAGTCAAACGTCTCTTGTGTATTTGTTGGATTTGATTTATAAAGTGATGCTGTCAGGTAATATTCCTCAAACTGAGAAATCACAAATTATTATACCTATTATGAAATCTAACAAAGTACCAACATACTCATCCTCATATCGTCCAATAGCCTTATCACCGATAATTGCAAAAATAACAGAGAATTTGGTTAAAAACCGTCTTGAATGGATAGTGGAAAATCGTAGCATACTACCGAATTCACAGTTTGGATTCCGAAAAAGTAGGAGCACCTTGGATAGTGTGGCTGAATTTGTCATAGATGTAAGATAAGCATTTTCTAGAAATGAGTCGGTAATTGCTCTTTTTTTAGATTTGAAAGCGTCAACACTTGAAATATAGCTGTTTAGCTAAATCGTGCATTCAAAACATAAACGGCCGTTTTTGTTACAAATGCACGATTTAGCTAAACAGCTATATTTCAAGTGTTGACAATGTCTTATAAAATTACGTTATTGCCTTTTCTACAGTAATAATAGACCACATTTTGTATTTTTGATTCTATTTACGAGTTATGACATTTTTTCGATTGGCGGCGCTAGTGGACTGTAATAGGCCTCTTAAAGCTTCTTTACAAAGCTCTGGTACGTAGTGTCCTTGATTACGGGACCTTCTTGTTGGAGCCTTTTAATTTAGCTGGTCTTGGGAAACTAGATTCCATTCAATCAAAAGCCATGAGGATTATCAGTGGGGCTATGAAATCGAGTCCTATCAATGCTTTACAAATTGAATGTAATGATCCGCCGCTTAACTTAAGGCGTCAGTTTTTAACAGATCGTTTATTTTTCCGTGTTCTGCAGTGTATAAATTGTTCCTTAATCGCAAAACTTCACAACCTTGCAAATGTTATTGAGTCGACAAACTATTGGAATAATAAGCCTTAGGTACCCTTGCCTAATCAAAACATATTTAAAATTTAAAACACTTCTCGCTCCAACACATAGATCTCTGAAACTTGTTCGACTGTACTTGTTCGACTGTAATTATCAAGCGTTAATATTTACACCGAATGTTAAGTATACGTTATGTTTGGAAAGATATAATGTGAACGCTTATTTTAATTCTATTGTACAAGAAAGATGGTCGGCACTAACGATATTTCCATTTAAATCCAAAACACCGTTTCCTCCCATAGTAGATATTAGAAGCAAACTTTACGATTGTTTTAAAAAAGGTCTTAATGTTACATTTGTCTGGATACCTAGCCATTGTGGCATTACGGGCAATGAGAAAGTTGATAGATTAGCAAAAGAGGCTACACAGTGTGGAGACAAATTCCCTTTTAAAAATTATACACAGGACTGGGCTGCACTTCCTAGACTTCATCTTCAGGATACCTGGAATGAAGTCTGTGCAGGTAGTAGCCAAGTAAAGGGAAGAGACTATTCTAGTATCCAGCAACACATTCAAAACAAACCATGGTTTCCTTCAATTAAACTTGACAAAATTTCTACTACAACTTTAATAAGAATGCGACTTGGACACACGACCTGTCCAGCCCACCTTGCTAGGTTCCATATCATTATTACCCCCTGGTGTGAATGTGGTGAGGACCTTGGAGATCTTAACCACATATTCTTTTCCTGTCCTAATTATGAACGTAAATCTTTTATTAATAGTTTGATATCACTCCATGTCCCATTTCCTACATCTATAAAGTCCCTTCTTAATTCCCTCAACTCTTTTGTATACTTTACCAATATATACATAGTAATAATATTAGGTTGTAAATATAAGACTGTTCTCGTACATATTAATATTAATTTATCTTACTAAATATTTTCTTTTACGTTTTATTTGTTTTCGTTTATATATAATTTAATTTATTTTCATTATTTAGATCAGCCTTTACTTACTGAACCATTACTAATAAATAAAATAAATAAAAAAGCCTTTTATTTCCTACTAATACCTACCTATTACATAGTTTTTTTTACATTTACATAGTTTTAAGATACTTATTTAACTAATAGTGATATCTGCAGGAACCCCATATTGGGTGAAGGCCTCCTCCAAAGATGCCCATTTGTCCTTGCAATTTCATCACCCCAGCGTGTCAACGGTCGACCTATGCTCCTTTTACCTGGAGGGCCTTTCCAAAATGTCACTTTTAGGGTCCATCTCTGATCTTGAAGCCTCGGGACATGCCCCGCCCATTTCCATTTGATTTTTTGTGCATAATTCAGTGTGGTTATTGATCTTATTTTTGTGTCTTATTTTATAAATTTCTTAATTTTTAGCATGCTGCGCTCTAGTCCTTGTTGGCAGGTTGTAATTTTATTTTTCAGTTTTGAGGTGAACTTCCACGTCTGGCATCCGTACGTCAAGCATGTTAAGAGACTGAACTTCATAACTTTTGTTTTGATGGTTATAGGGAGGTTACTTTTAAATATTTCCTTTAAACTCCAATATCTTTCCCATGTTTGTTGTACTCTTCTTTCGACTTCAAGTTCGTTATTTTTTCTGTCAAAGCTGATTTGTTTCCCTAGATAGATGTACTTATCTGTATATTCAAGTGGCTCGCCATTAATTGTTATTAATCTCCTGCCATTGTTCGTCGATGCCATAGTTTTAGTGAGGTTCATTTGTAGCCCCACATTGACACTAGCTAGATGTAAAGCCTCGATCAGGAGTTGTAACTGGGAGCAGGACTCCGATAACAACACTAGATCGTCTGCGAATTGTAAGTGACTTAAGTAGTCGCCGTTTATACACAGCCCAGTCTTACTCCAATCTAACTTGCTGATTATTGCCTCCAGGATGCCTTTAAATATTTTTGGGGATAATGGGTCGCCCTGCCTTACGCCTCTTTCTATAGGAAAACTAGGTCCTAGAGTTTCTAGCTTGTTGTTGTTATATATGCTTTTGATGGCCTTTATATATACGTCTTCTACTCCCTGCTGTTTTAAATTGTCCCATATACTTACGTGTGTTACCGTATCAAAAGCTTTTTGATGAACCATTACTAAAATATCTAAATTAATAAAGTTAAAGCGATATGTTTCCTTACCTTTTTCAAAGAATAATTAACTACATAATCGCAAAAACATTAAAACTTGATGCTGGCGGATGCACAAAATGTGCGAGCCGAGAAAAAAGAACTATACAGTCGAAATTCAAATCGAACTGTATAGATAAATCTTAAGTCCATACAACCTACTTAATCTTCAAGGATCTTTCAGTTTTTATCATCATCGCCTCCGTACCTATACGCCGACGTCTTAGCGCTCGGGGCTACTGTGTGTGTTAAAAGATCAAAACGTAAATTGTGGTGAAACAATGGCTTCTGTAGAGAAAATCGTATTCAAACACATCCTTGATATATGAATTAAAAATTACCTACCTCAAAAGGTATTTAATAAAGTATTTTTATAAGAAAGGATGTTCACTATTTTAATTTTGTTCCATGTATTCTGTAGGTATAAAAAAATCATATGAGAGAACTATTTTGATACGTTAATTAATTTCCACGTTATGGAACATTGACCGCTATAACATTCCATAACTTAGAAATTAAAGCGCGATTTGGCCCGCGCCGTTGCTCGGTCCGTTCGCGATCTTCCCTACCGCTATTTTACATTTCCCAAGAAATCATCATTATTTTTTTATATATCCAATCCCAGTACTCGAAAATCAAGTGTTGTGCCAACATGTTCAATTACAACCACCAAAGTCTGATTACAAAAGCTGTAACACCTTAAATATCGATAACAGCTGATGAGCTTATAAATTTTATTTCGTCAGGTTATAGTGGCAAAGCAAGGGATTCTTTAATTTTTGAAGATTGTGGAATTTTGGAGACTCTGCCTGAAGGACCAGCCGAATTAGCCGATAGAGGCTTTTAAAGTATTGCGCATTTATTGCTACAAAATGCTCATACTGAATACTCATAAGTCTGATCAGACCTCCTAGCGTCAGCGAAGGAGTAAAACTGACTATAAAAAGTTTTACAAATAAAAAAATATCAGCATAATGAATACACGTTGAAAGATCTATCAGCAGACTAAGAGGATTTCAGTTGATGTTGCCGTACCCTTATGTAGACTTAAAACAAGTCGACCTGCAAGATGCAGTTGTGTTTTCTGCATGCGCTATAGTGAATCTTAAAAGCAATTTGCTTAAAGAATAAGAATTCAGAGTTTTAAGCTGCTTCTAATAAAATTTAACTTCTCGTATATCCATTCAAATTATGATTTCCTATATCTACATCCCTATTGCTATAACAATATTAGGTTACGACAAACAATCAGATATTATATACAACTGCTAGCTAGCTATTCAAAGATGGATTTTCAAAGTAAATATTTTATTGCCCTACAGTATTTGTTACGGTTTTAATAAAACTTACTATATAGTAAGGAATAGAAAGAGTTAGAACACTAGTACCTATGTCATATTATTTTATTAATTTAATTTTGATCATGTGCCCAAAACAGGTAGGTACCTACTTACGAGTAGATATAATAATAACTATCCCATATGAGTCATAGCCATAAAGAGGTATACTGACTTTATGGTCATAGCTGACTTTCACGCACGCTACGTGAAGAAGAAACAATTTCGCGTCAGATTTCAAAAACATTGAAATACTCGTGCGTGATAGGCGATTTTGAAGAGAGATCAATGCCCGCACTAGGGAATCTAGTCCCTGTGACGCGGGGTACTTTACAAACATATAATAGACGGACACAATTTACGTCCAGACTCAGAACAACAATTTATGGGTTACAGAAATAGTTGTCTAGCGCGGGACTCGAACACGCGTCACGAAGCGGTGTGGCGACTGTCTTAACCGATGCGCCACACGTGCCAGATGTATAAAAACGTGTCATTATAGTTACGTACGATTAGAATCAGCAATTGGCTGTGTGGTGACGGCCTAGAGAATATCGCCACCCCTACTTCCTTAGTCTACCTTAGATACTGCGATAGCCACCCCGTCTGCCAAGCGTGGCGATTATGGCATATCCTCCCAAATGATGGACACAAATAAACCACGGCCCCCAGTCCCCGGCAGCCCTGCTATTCCCAGCCGTGGTAACTGCCGTGGTTACGGCAGGGCAGTGGGTGCTAAGAATCCCCGACAGATTACGCGTTACCAAAACCGACGACCTCTGGTCCTGGCAACATACAACACACGCACACTGCGGACCGACGAGAAGATACATTGGGGCATACCTAATAGGATTATCTGAAGTCCGAAGAGAGGGAGAGGACACGATAATCCTGAAATCCGGGAATCTGCTCTATTTCCGGGAGGGCGACCAACTGTCCCAAGTTCGTGTTGGGTTCATACTCCACAAGTCCTTCGTCCACAACATAGTGAAAATCGAGAGTGTGTCGACTAGGGTTGCCTACCTTACACTCAGAATTACCAAGCGGTATTCGTTGAAGGTCATACAGGTTTACGCGCCGACTTCGACGCACTCCGACGATGAGGTTGAGGTCATGTATGAGAATATTTCTAGAGCCATACATACCTCGAACTCTTATTTCACTGTGGTCATGGGGGACTTTAACGCGAAGCTGGGTAAACGATTCGGGAATGAGCTGAGAGTGGGGCAATTTGGAACTGGAGACCGGAATCCCCGGGGCCAAATGTAGGCCGACTTCATGGAGGAGGGACTTTTTATGATGAACTCCTTTTTCAAGAAGCCGGAATACCGCAAATGGACCTGGGTAAGCCCCGATGGTAAAACAAAAAACAAGATAGACTTTATCTTGTCGACGAGTAGACAGATGTTCAATGACGTCTCAGTGATCAATACGGTTAAAACCGGGAGCGATCACAGACTGGTGAGAGGCTCATTGAACCTAAATGTCCAACTCCAGAGGTTCCGACTGATAAAGTCTACGCTCCGACCTTTACCCATCCACATCCAAAACCCTTTCAGCTCTAACTGCAAACCGTTTCGAAAGCCTAGCAGATTGCGAGGAAGTGGACTCATACCACGACAGGCTCGTAGAAGCTGTCCATACGGCTGGGTCTAAGGTCTTCAAAGCCCACCGTACAAACAGAACCAAAAAGATCTCTGACTATACCCTGTAGCTTATGGACGAAAGACGGAAAATGGTTCTGACATCCTCTGATGATGCTACCAGATACCGGCAGCTCAACAGACAGATCTCAAAGTCTTTTACTCGCGACACGCGCCAATTTAATACAAATTGTATTAAAGAAGCCATTGAGCGGAACAAAGGCTCTAAAGTGTTTGCAAGAGATCTGTCTGTTGGACAGAGCCAACTGACGAAGCTGAAGACTGAGGATGGCAGAATCGTCACGTCTAGACCTGAGTTGCTGGGAGAGATCGAGATGTTCTACGGAGAGCTGTATACGAAAACCCAGTCACCTGTCGATAGTTGTGCCTCAGATCCCAGAGCACGACTAACCCAACACTTCACCGACGAAATCCCGGACGTCAGCCTGTGCGAGATTAGAATGGCTCTCGAACAGCTTAAGAACAACAAGGCGCCTGGTGATGATGGAGTTACGGCAGAGCTTCTGAAGGCGGGTGGTACACCAATCCTACGAGCCCTTCAGAAGTTATTTAACTCCGTCATACTAGGAGGTCAAACGCGACAAGCATGGCACAGGGGTGTGGTGGTGCTCTTCTTCAAAAAGGGCGATAAAACCCTCTTGAAGAATTACAGACCCATCACTCTGCTGAGCCATGTTTACAAGTTGTTTTCGAGGGTCGTCACGAACCGTCTCGCGCGCAGGTTTGACGACTTCCAGCCTCCCGAACAAGCCGGTTTCCGTAAAGGCTTTAGTACCATAGACCACATAAATACGCTGCGGCAGGTTATACAGAAGACCGAAGAGTATAACCAGCCATTATGCTTAGCGTTTGTGGACTATGAGAAAGCCTTTGATTCGATCGAAACTTGGGCCGTACTGAGGTCTCTCCAAAGGTGCCAAATCGACTACCGGTATATCGAGGTGTTAAAGTGTTTGTACGAAAACGCCACTATGTCAGACCAGAACTCGAAACCTATCCACTTGCAGCGAGGTGTGAGACAGGGAGATGTTATATCTCCGAAACTGTTCACCGCTGCATTGGAAGATGTCTTCAAGCTTCTGGACTGGAAAGGCTTTGGCGTCAATGTCAATGGCGAGTACATCACCCACCTTCGATTTGCCGACGATATAGTAGTCATGGCTGAGACCCTTGACGACCTCGGTACCTACAATGCTCGATGGCCTCAGCAGAGTCTCTCAACAAGTGGGTCTGAAGATGAACATGGATAAGACGAAAATCATGTCGAACATCCGTGTTGCACCCACTCTAGTTAAGGTTGGAGACACTACACTCGAAGTTGTAGAGAACTATATTTACCTAGGACTGACCATCCAACTAGGTAGGTCCAACTTCGAGAAAGAGGTCAATCGTAGAATCCAACTCGGCTGGGCAGCGTTCGGGAAGCTACGTAATATCTTCTCGTCCCAAATACCGCAGTGTCTCAAGTCGAAAGTCTTCGACCAGTGTGTGTTGCCAGTGATGACTGACAGAGACGTGGTCGCTCACTATGCACCTTATCAGGCGGCTCAAGGCCACCCAAAGAGCAATGGAAAGGGCTATGCTTGGAGTTACCCTGCGAGATCGAATCAGAAATGTTGAGATCCGCAGGCGAACCAAAGTAACCGACATAGCCGTAAGAATTGCCGAGCTGAAGTGGCAGTGGGCAGGGCACATAGCTCGTAGCCGAGCCGTTGAGCCGACGGCCGCTGGGGCAGAAAGGTTCTCGAGTGGCGACCACGAACCGGTAGACGCAGCGTGGGCAGGCCCCCTACAAGATGGACCGATGATCTTGTGCGGGTCGCTGGAAATCGCTGGATGCGGATAGCGCAAGACCGGCAAATGTGGAGATCTTTGGGGGAGGCCTTTGTCCAGCAGTGGACGTCTTTCGGCTGATATGATGATGATGCGTTTAGACAATTATGTATACTCAGGGATAGACATTCCACAGTATACACGAATATACAGCTACCCAAATTAAAAACTGTGATCTCTTTCTTTGCCCTGCAGATAGATAGATAGAATACCTACTCTTTATTGTACACACTCAAACAGATGTCTACAAATACATTGCATATAAAGAACATAATACAACTTTCGATATTTTCGTTTTTAGCAACTTCTTCCAGACATCCTTATTTCCATGAAAACAAAAGGTTTATACGGCCCTTAAAAACTTGACATTTACAAAGGTGCTAGTTCTGATAGTATGCCTTCCAATTTCGGCCCTATTTTTAGACAATAAACCCCCCAACCATCACAATACAATATTTTAAACAGGGACCCTTGGATAACCGTAGCTCGCGAGAGCTTTTTATAGACTAGCTGCGAGTCGTACATGCTTCCACTTCTTACTCATAGTTGCCGAAAGAGCAGGTAGTAAGTCTGAGGCCCTCGACAGCACTTAAGTCTATATTGAAAGTTTATAACAGTTCCATTTCCATTTTAAAGGTATTTGCAAAAGCATTCTAATCATTCCTGTGCCCATCTTTTGTCATCTAAAGTACCACATCTCTCACCGACAGAATAGCTTTATGAAAAGACGGTCTCTACAAATAGCAACCTTATGCCTTACCACGACTACCTAGGACGCCACGTAGACTTTCAGCAGCAGTAGGTATACCATAGATGTACTAGATGCTATCTATACAGACTTCTCCAAAGCATTTGACAAGGTAAATAACACGCTACGAAATTCGAAGAGATTGGTGTGGGTTGATACCTTCTCGACTGGTGCGTTTCCTATTTGAATAACAAGAGAAGTTGTTAACCAATAATTTACATTAGCTTTAAAGTTTTTATAAATAGTTTCATAAAATGCTTTAAAAAGGATTGCTGGATGCTTGCAGATTTATCTCAAATGTAGTTTCGTTTGTAACGTTGATAATCCTCAATTAGATAAATAAACATATTCATAAATCGTAAATAACATAATACGTTACATAAGTAAGCCGTTGTAATAGGTTCTAATTAATATGGTTCGAATAAAACAATTAAATTCTGTCATAATTTTATAATTACGTGAAATATTCACTTTAATATCTAGTAAATTTTACTATCGTTATACATAATTGCTCAATTGTATAAAAGCCGCATACGACAACAATGATATTATTACATATTAATCAGTATTGTATTTAAAAATAATAATAGTATCTTATAAATAAAGGTTGACAACCCAACCTATATACGCAATTCGACCACTAGTAATAAAGTACGTGCCTCTTCATAGTTTACATAATAATTTTACCTAACTATTATTTCTTTATTACATAGTTTCCTTGTGATGTAATTTTGTACCTAATACGATGTCTGTTTTTGTCTCCTAATAATACGACTTCTGTTTTGAATCAACTGGCGTAGAGTGCAGGAGAGGAGTGTAAAATGGAGTTAAAATATATAACAATATTTTTGTTTCTAACTACAAATTAATAAAAGTATGCACAATGGGCGGTAGGAATATAATGGTCCGCTTATATCTAACGTCGTAATCCAGTCCAAAAATAGTTTAGTGGTCCGTCATATACAATGAGACCCAGAGGCATCTAGCGTGGTCTGTCGCAGACTGCTTACCAAGCCATATCCAACCCTGTCACATGTACAGCCTTTCTTATAAATAAATAAAATCAAATTTCAAATAGTCTCAAAATTTTTTATACGATAGTATTTTAATTCAGCAATGGGAATTGTCCAAAATAAGGCATAGAATATTTATTTCATTTGATATATGATATTATACAAATTTATTTATATTAATAATTTCATATTATATTAAAAATATTAAACATTTTATTATAAAAACAAATGTAGTGATGACTGGTTTCAAAGTGAAAATTAATTATTATTTTGTAGTCTAAAATTAATAAAAAAACTGTAAATTGATCATGTGTCATTTTATGAAAACAAAGTTCATATCAATTCCTTTAAGTTCGTCAATGAATGTCAAATAAAGTTCGAAGAGATTTCATTATTATAATGGTATATAAAAATCATTATTTTGGCGTGTTACCTTATAGAAATGATGAGCAACCTTATTCCTCGTAATAGTAAAATAGTTTCCTCGTAAAAGCATTATTTCTGAAAAATTATTATCATTATATAATTATATATACATGAATTAATATTATTGTATTCACATAAAGAATAACTCAATTGAAATGGTGATTCAAAGTCATTATATAATCTCTTGTTATCGAACTACAGCGACACCGTTACTCCGAACTCGAGCTGGAGCTGGAAGGCGTGAAGCTGTAGTAGTCGCTCTGCTAGGCGGTGTTGATTTGTTCCACGTTCAAGTGAGTGATGAAACGCAAGCGCATCTGCAACGCCGGGCGAAGCTTGCGGATCACGCTCTCCACTTCGTTTTTCATAGTATCGCCAACGAACATATATTTTATATGATAGCTGTATTTGTTGTCAAGGAAATAAATAATACCAATGACCCAGATATAGAACAAACAATCATGCTCATCACAAGATTCAACCTGGGGCTCTACCCGCTAAGTCGCTGAACATCGTTTTGGTGAATGGCGTTCAAATAAATAAATGTTAAAAATGGCTTAATCAATCGTTAAATCGGCTTCAACGTTGACACTCGATTCCGGACCATTTATGACGTCACATGTGGTCATGGAAGCCGATTTAATGACTGAGTAAGTCATTTTTAACCTTTATTTATTTGAACGCCATTCATGAAAACGATGTTCGGCGACTTAGACGGTAGAGCCCCTGGGTGGGAATCGAACCTAGGGCTCTACCCTAACCCTAATTTCGGGTATAACAGCCAATGTCACATATGACTGTAACTTGAGTTACTCTGATTGGCTTATTGGTCTAGTTGTTGGTGACCTTGACTGCTAAGCCTGAGGTCATGGGTTCGATTCCTACCCCAGAGAAATTTTATTTTTCACATACTTCTTTTTTTCACCTACATTTGAGCGTACTTTGTGGTACATGCAACAAAGAGAGTTCACAAAATGTTGTTTAAAAGGATACAGTAGATCGCATATCGGGTCAATGTACTGTAGATGTGGTTGTGACTTGTCGATGTGGGCTAGTAGCTCGTACAGTGTTATAGTGATATCCATTACCGCTCGAGACAGATCAGAGTTGAATCGCTGTAAGAATGGGCCAACCAGGTGGCAGAGGAACAACAGTTGAACCTCTGTGGTTATATCTACTGCCAATTTCTCTTTTATGAATCTGTGAACAAACACTAATATTAGTAATTATAACGAAACTTGGAAACTGCAGTATAGTACGTGTTTCATTTCATCACAAGTTACATACGCCTATTGTTGACCACAACCGAAGTAGCGAAAGGTTTACATAACATTAACATTATATTCGTCGGCGTCGGTTACTGATCGTTCCACAAATTTTATGATACTCATTTTAATATATTATTTCAACACAGCACACAATAGTACAGTGATATAAAAATTTAAGCAGTTTATTTTTACTGTGAGTACACACAGTAAAATGCAACAAATTCGAGATTAATATAAAATCCGAATAAGTGCAAATCCAATTTCGGCATAGTTTAGAATTTAGTTGACCATAATAAAAATACAAAATTTTTTTTAAGTGATTATATACAATAAGCCTTACACGGGTATCAAAAATAAATCAATATATACAATAAGCCTTAATTTTTGCTACCCATGTGGGTATCAAAAAATAGATAAATTACGCCGAGCCTATTTTAAGTACTTATAAATTGCAATTAATATCAGTTTTTATTTTAATGGGTACTTCTACTATGAGTTTTGATGAAGTTATGAAGAAAATGAATTTATTATTATTACCAATAATTATTTGGGCCTGAATTTTTTGTCGCCTAAATGCGCTTATAATATGTAGGTGGGTCACCCAGTAATTTTAATTAACTAAGGGCGGCTTGCACCATAGCACTAAATACTATTTAAATCCAATTTAAATTAAAATTCACGTTTAAGTCATGGCAACGCATTGCACCATGCTAAATAAGTCGCTAAACGCGTTTAGAGAGCTGTCAAAATTAAATACCCATGAATAGCTATTTAGCGCCGCTAAATGCGTTTAGTAAAAATTGACGTTAATTATGAAAGGTTATGTTTCCATGCCATGGAGGATTCAATTTACGCAGACTTGTGCACAGAAAAACATAATTTTTATTTAAAAAATAGTGCCATTTGTTACTTACTTATAACGAAATGTAGGGGAACTGCTATACCGACACGATACACGAATTTAGTTAAATGCGTTTTGAAACGGCTTCGTGCAAGAGGTCATTAAACGTAATCATGTGAAACACATTTATCGATTTTAACGTATTTAGTTAAATTTGTTTAAGATATATTTAAACGAAATTTCGTGCAAGCCGCCCTAGATGTAAGTAATTTATCAATATCGTATTACAAGCCTGATGGACTGTCTCGGTTATACTTAGCTTTATTAGCTTATATTTTTATTTTTATTATTGTTAAACTGCTTCGACAAAGTTTATAAATTGTGACTTTGACAAAAGTGTATGTTAACGTAAGTGCTGAATAAACATAATTTATAAACTGAAGTAACCCTTTAGTCTCTGTCTCCCTAAGAAGAAGAATAATGATGATCTACTTACTGTGGCACTTGCATTATTTGTCCAGCACCAGCGTGGTACCATACCGCGTGCGCCAGAGCCAAAGTCAAGCTGTACTTGTTCTCCAGCATCGCATCTTTGGTCGTAATCACGTTGAACAGCTGGAACGGTGTATGTGGGTATGGCCACTCCATCATGTCGCTATTCGTCATCAGTTCGGAGATACGGTCGTGAAGCACGGTCCAGTAAGGGTCTGGCAACGCTGCCATAATGAGACCTATAGCGTTGATCCATAGCTGTATCTTGGTGACAGGTATAACGACGAACCCTACTGTTATGACATCAAGTAAGCTGTTGCCTACTACTTCGGGTGCTAGAGGCAGCGATATGAGCTCCACGCAGGTCACGTACAGCGCGTGCGCCGAAGGGTTTGGGTACTCGTTGAAACGCCAGTCCGTGTTCGCGAACTGTGAATTACCACTCATTGCTGTGCTATTGTTAAGGATTTTACTTGGAATAAATATAAAATTACACACATATTTTTTCAGTTTCATTGTTTTCTAGATGTGTTATAGAAACAGTCAGCGTTTATACGGCTCATAATAATTCTTTAGACTCTTTACTACAAAGTTATGACATCACTATTGGTAACTACTGTCATTTTATTAAAGCTATATTTTAAAAGACTGAACTAATGTTTAAAAACTTTCCAAATTTTTGGAAATTTGTTCCAAAGAATTGGGACCTTATTAGGACCGTGGTCGCCAGGCATGCTTCTTTGTGTTGCTGGATGAGGAAAAAATGTACATAATTAATTTTAGTTTAGCTTTTAATACTTGGCTGTAGTATTTAGGTACTAAATTATATTCTAGTGTTACTGCTCTAATAATTTATAATAAATGCATGCTGTGACGCCTTAATTAAAAGTTGTGCATTTGGATCCGTGTGATTGTACTTTTCGCCTTAATAAATAAAGGCGAAAGTTTGTGAGTGTGTATGTTTGTTACTTCTTTACGTCTAAACGGCTGGAGCGATTTAAATAAATTTTGGTATGGAATTAACTGACACCCTGGATTAACACGTAGACTATAATTTATAAAATTTAACGCGGCTAAAACCGCGGGGCACAGCTGGATTGTAATATTTTTGTTAAGTATAAGTCTTGATTTACTGGAAAAGGATACTATCGACCATTCTGTTAACGACACTCAAGTAATAGTTGAGGTCCGGGATCCAGGTGCTGGGGTCTGCTTCGTTAGCGAGGTACACTTGGAATTGTTCAGAGGTTGCCCAGCCGGCCGGACGCACGTCCTTCAACGACCCGAGCACTGCATTCACGAGTTTCTTCTTCAATAATGGTTTGTCACGGAGTTTGGTTTCGTAGTAGTGTAAAGTGTTGTACAAAAATGTGACCGGTCGATCTGAAATTAATACAATATATTTTACTTAGTTATAGCTTGATAAGCACAAGGTCCATCTGAATACGCCGTAGTTATTTCTTAATTTATCACCTTATGATTCTTAACCACCAGTGTACTGTATAGAAATGAAACAGCTACTTCTGAATGGTGCTAATTTTAAAGAAACTTGTCATAAGGAAATTCGAGTTCATTAATACTAGCGCCATATAATTATGTTACTTTAGTTTCTGTAACTATATTAAACTAAACGTCTGCATACAATTCTCTTACTTATCTTTACACTTCTTATATTCATATTTAAAACCCACAAACTTAACTGTTGCGAGGGAAATAATAAAAATAAAATTTCGCTCAGTTCCTTCCGCCGTTTTTTGAGTTTAGCGGGATATATTGGATTAGGATGTAGTATTAAAATGGGGCTGTCGTTTTACACAAGTTCAGTAATAATAATAATAAATAACCACATCGACAACCACAACAACGTCAATTCAGACCAGAGGTATCATAATATCTGAATAAGTTTATCATTTCAAATTTCATAATAAGCATGCATTAGAATAGAATAGAATTTATTTCATTGAGTAAACACGGTTTAAAAATATCATTTTAATTTTCATTAATAAATAATCTTCATACTGTAACACTCTATAATGAGAGATACGCTCTATAATTGTATAGACATAGTTTGTATTATTATTGGTTAACCATAATCAATAATAATACACAGTATGTCTTAAAAATTTTGTTAGCTTTATATATCTATAAGTTACAAAGTAGGTTTTTTTCTAGAATTTGTAAATACCGGCTATCTAATAGTCAAAGGGTAGAAAAATAAGACAAACCGTGGAATTTATAAAGGTAACCGAGATGCTCAAGAAGTTGTTCTAAATTCTTGCTGACCGATGGTATTTCCAAATGGCGATGTACCACAATGTCGAGTACTGGGATGAAACGGAGGCACACGTTGCTCAAGTACACGGGAATAGGCCCGCCGTAAGTATTGCTGGGCTCTTCTGGAGCAAACTTTTCAGGATACTTTCTTTGGAAGGCTACATGTTTATCATACCTATAATATTAAATGAATTCGTTAATAAATAATACATCCATTGTTTTACTTCTGGGTTTTAATAACATGTACGGACGCCAGCATATCAAGCTAACCCAATCTGTCAAATTTCCCCAATTGAAAGTGAACCTTATGCTTGTGCGATAAAAGTTGAAAAACTATAAAACAAATTTGATAGATTGGGGTAGCTGGATGTGCTGGCGTCTGTACATAAAGTGGGTCATTTTATGTACAGACGCCAGCACATCATGTTAAACATGTGTAATGACTACTGGTAATTCAAATGTTTTATAAGAGACGGCCATGCGATAATTGGCCTCGTTCACCAAGAACTCGTTGTATGTATGATATATATTTAGTTACAACGCCCGAACCGCATAACTAAGTTTTAGGTGAAAGCCTTGATATTGTAAGAACTGCGTTAATTATAGACATCGCCTATTTTTCCAGTATTGTTTAAAGCTATGAATTAACTGCAATTGTTCAGATTTTCATCCTACTATACTACGTAGATACGGTGTACGTGTACGTTTGCTATTATTATAAAAAAACCAAACACGGCATATAATGGAAAAAATAATTGTTTATTAATCTTTTTTTCATAATAGGTAAACCGGTTTTTGAATCAGAATTGCATGACTGAAGGGAGGTTCCAATCATCCTAAAATATATACATTTAAATTCTCTTGCTTTATAAAGTCTACTTCCAATTCGCCCCTTTTGGAAAGTTATTAAAAATATTTTAATTATTGCAATAAGTTCGATTTCAATCTCAATTTAGCATTAGTAGTTAGTCGCTGGAATAGACATGATATATAGAAAGACACACTGAGCCACACCAATGGATTGATTGAATGTATATAACTGGATACAACTAAACAAAAGAAGGATAGAACTATAAAAAAATAATATTGAATCGTGACTAAAGTTTTACTAGAGTCATTATAATATAATTACCAATTGTTTTGTTTCCAATGCTCTGGGGAGTTTTCCTTAACAAAATCTTGTGCTCTATTTCTTAGCTCAGAGCCTTTCAATAGTAATAACTGGATGATGTAAAGACATACTTGGCTCTCATTGCCGTCAGGATTGGGGCGTAGTGCCTGTGTATGAAAGAAAAGCAATAAAATAAATAAATAAAATAAAATAAAAAAGGTTTTTATTCACGTAGACTTTAAAAAAGCGCTTGTAAATAGTCAGAACATGTTTGTAGTAATACAGTTATTATTTATATATATTGAGAATATATTTAGAAAACGTATAATGCCCCTTTACGTTGTGAACTGTGCAGTTTGTGATGTTGCATTATTCAATGTAATACACAAGGTAAAACAATAATATTCAAAGGTACATTTTATGAAATAAAACTGTTTGTTTTTTAAAATATCTGTAATCCGTTTTGATTCCCAAATATATAGATTTTTTTTACCTTAAGTAAATTTTTAGCCATTATTAAAAGACTCCATTAAAAGAAATTTCTAATTTTCGCAATTCATATTATTTCCCAAAATAATTATAATTTTATCAGTAGCATAATAACTATGTGTTTTCATTTTCCAATATTTTAGTACTGAGTGATAGTACAAGAAAAATATATGTTTTTAATTGCTACGACTATGGATCGTCTTATTTGAGCAAGGTTTCGCTCAACACTGAGATGCCGTTGAGTGCTGACCAGGGTGTTCTGCTGTAACGAGGTACTGGCTCAGAAAGTAATAAAAAGTAAAGTTTTTTTTTTTATTAAATAACAGTGTTACCAAACACAAGACGAGCCTGTCGATGGGCACGATGTTGTACTTCCAGATGATGTCATTGATGGCGTCGACACATTTGTTGATGTGCGGCCCGCCCGCCGGGTTGGTCACCTCGAACACCAGATAATCGCAGAACTTGCGCAGGTGCGCCGATAATGCGCGTGCGCCGATGCGTTCAAGAATCCTGCGACAGGTAATGGATAATTCATCATTGTTACCATTGTGTTAAACAATATTTGAATTTAATTATTTTAATTTCATGAGGACTAGAATAGTTACTGGCTCAAGGCTACCATCTATCCAAGTGAGTCAAATAAAATAGTAACTATTACGCAGCAGTTGTGTCCCTGCTAAAGAAGTAAATTATATCGAGTAGTATCAATGTTAATTGTTGTTCCCTCAGACAAGACAGTTTTATAAAACTTTAGATAATTAATTTAAAAACGAAATCAAATTATATCGAGGTATAGTTTCAATTGATAACTGAGGGTAAAAAAAATAACAACTCTCTCGGACTGTGTAACAGTGCTGAAAATTTTAGCTGCATTAGTTAATATGAAAGAAAACACAGACATACACTCACTTGAAAGCGACGGGATTAATCCTATTGGTCTCAAAGATCATCTTCCATAAGAGACATAAGAACAGCGGTGTACCCGGCACTGAGAAGTGCGATATAATGTCGTTATCGTTGGCCATTGACGTCCACTTGCGGTACTCCTCCTCAACCGACTTCTTGAGAACTTGTTTGTTCTCTTTCGTAGCTGGGTTCTGTCAATTATACAAATATAAAGGAGATTATGGACAACTTGTAAAATATGAGTTGGCATATATTTTTGCATTTTTATATAACGTGCATTCGGTGATCGGCGTCCTTACATGCTCTTTATATGTAGAGTGAAATTATTTATTTGGGACTAGTTTGCAAACATTTGCATAACACAATAAAAATATCACGGTATGTGGTATATGTACGACACTAAGCGTATCAACGATAAATTTCCCAGAATTCCATTATTGTGATTGTTTCGTAGGCAACTGTGGTCTTTTTGCATGCAGATGATGACACATGCAGGTCATGGATGCAGGTGCAGACAAAAGAAATGAAAAATATAAACTGGAAATATATATATATATATAAGAAATTGAATGGAAATATATACTATAAGAGGTAACTATACGGGAATTCGTTCTGTGTAGCGACTCTCTCTTATGTATTAGTATAAGTTACTGTTGGTAAGCCAAAAATAAATAAAAACAAGGCTGATGCCATAGTTGGGTCCACAAATATTGATCTTTGTTCTAACGGCTGGTTGTTCCAATGGATGGGTGGGGAATTATATATTTAGTGACTTACAAACCGCACACGCATATTATATTGTTGATGGACTACCAACTCTTTTTACCCGTCCTATGCGTAGAATGTTAGTAAATTAGGGAGAATTGTTTTAATAGCGGTAGAACGTTAGTAAAACTATACCTGTGAGAAAAACTCGACGAGCATCGGAGGAAAGCATTGAAGCGTGTGCTGGGACCACATGTGCGGAGTGTTCGTCATTATTGTAGTGAGTAGTTCCTTCACTGCCGCGCCGTCGCTGCCTGCATGGACGAGAAGGTTATATCGAATAACAAGCCGTTTAAGAGTCTTCAACTCGAAATAATTTTATCCAGGAAAGTAATATCTTCAGGTAAAGAAATTGTTTTCCCAAGTATAGTTTTTATCCTCCAACCAAATGTATAAATCACGAATATAAAATTACACTAAATATTTGAAACTAGCTGTACCCTTCGGTTACATTCGCTTATAAATACAGTACAATTATATACAAAGTTCCATCAAATTCCATTAGGTAGTTATTGCGTGAAAGAGTAACAGACATCCATATTCACAACTTTCACATTTATATTATTAGAAGTAGGATGAGAGCATTAATACTTAAAATGGCAACAAATAACTCCACAGCTTTTCATATATTACTTTACATTTACTTATTTTATCCATATGGCAGATTTGGATGAAATATAAAAGTGTCGTTGGAAACTTGGTAAAAAAATTGCGAGCCAGAGTGGTCGCAATTTCCACCGTAAAAGTGGTAGGTGTGAAGTTGATTAAACATTGAATTTATTTTGCACACCAGCTGTGGTATTGTACAAAGAAGATTGATACGATTGTTATCAATACAGCCGCCGGCCAGCCATTTAACTGTGAAAGCAGACAATTACTATTGGAGATGCGTTTAGAGATCCACCATATATATTTTAAATTTGTATATTAACAATTAAAATGACAACCAATAACTAAAGAGCTTTAATATTACTGTTTTCATTTTACTCTTAAATTAATATACAGAGGGGACCAAAGATTACTTTTTACAAAGGGAATCACAAGAAGTTAAAATTACTTAGACGAAAATTTTAATAATTTCAATCAATTTGAAAAAGCACTAAACGACTTCGCTAAATTGCAAACGAGAACGCAACTTTAAGTTCGTACTATGATTGTGTCAGTTGTATACTATAGACAAAAGAAATATATAAGACTAATAGTAGTTGCACGGCTCTTTAATAAGCAAGTTAAATATTTTGTATAAAATTGTAAAATGGTAAGGTTCAAATTTATACATTTTTAAAAACATTTTTAAACAAAAACATAATTAATTATTTTTATGCCCACTAAGCGTAAATGTGTCGAGAAGCTATATTATGCACCTATATCTTAAGCAATTAATGATTTATATTTTCAAATAAATTCACAAGCGATTTTGGTTTGAGCTGTTTATGCAAATTTTAGAATACCTACCAGCACCAGTCATGTAGATTCCTCTTGCAAGAGTAAGCACTAGGACCCGATTCAACTCTTCACTTTCTGATGAGACCAGCGATTTGGGCTCCGAAACTACTCTAGACATTTGCAACTGCACTCCTGAACTGCCCAAACTTGTTATCAATCGCAATGCTGTGCTTTCAAAGCTAGAATCGTAAAATAATTATGTAGTAGGTGTTTTCTCTATAAGAGCCGATGGTAGTCTGTTAAAATAAAGTATGTTAGGTAAGCTGGATGTTGGTACTGCCGGGTCCCGAAATAAAGTACAGGACATACCAGACAGACTGACGACTAGACCATCATTCAAGAAGATATTTCACATAATGTTGCAGCAAATATCCAGAATTTGTAAATAGTTTCTTTAGAAATTCAATATTTATGACATTGTTGCTGTAAAGAAGGAATTTCAAACCTTCCAGCATGCTATTAATTCTCTAGTTTTAGAGTCTTATTTCGGTAGTTAAACAAATTTTTGAAAAATATATCAAACCGCAACCGATTTTGTATGATTATTGGGAGAGCAAACCCTGTATGTACCCCACAATTGGCAAGAGATGCATTACCACTCACGCAGCCTGAATATGTAACGAAGTCAAGATTCCTGTGATCTGGAGAGCATCTTTGGGTTAAGAGTTGACATTGGACAAAAATGTACGTGTGTGCTCCAGGTAGAGAGAGTGCACAAACGATACGGTTTCATGCAACGGACATAAGTACAGAGTTGTCTAGATACATTATGGGTGGGTACCAAGGTACTCTATCAGCACAAATTATTCCCTATCAGAAATCTTGTCTATTTGTCTATCTTGGAGCATTATTACACAGAGAAGCTTCCCAATACAATATTTTTATATGAATGTCATAGATAGACCATGGACATGGAAATACTTGCAAAATGAAAGTGTGTTAATAATTGTAATGAGTTTGTACACATACCATAGTTGCAGTTGCGTCTGGTTGGCTTGTGGGTATGCAGCTAAGGAATGTATGTTGGACAAAAGTGTGACCCTATAGTGTGGTTGCACATGATGTATGCGGTATGAAAACATGTCCAACAGATTATGTAATATACCCCAAGCGTGAGATTTGAACACATTCGGCAGCAACTGATCTGAAATATAGAGACGGGTTTATATATTATAGGGACAACCGCGCTTGTTATAGTTAGGGATGGTGAACATAAGGTATGCGTGCTGTACAGTGCGATATAAATTGTATACACTATTAAAAAAAATGGCATCAATACGCATAAAATAAAACAAACAAGCCCACAAACCCAAAATTCTAGTAATTTAATTTTTTTTAAGTTGCAGGGCCATAGTGTAGGTACGTTTTAATTTTTACAGTGATGATAATGATGTCCTCCCAGCCGAATTTCGGTCGCGGCGGCCATTCTCAATGGAGATTAGCCAATTGCGCAGGACATATTATAGTGCTTGCGCAAACGACCGACGGCTTTACGAGCTCTTGGAGGCATGGGGGTCAAAATACCGCCAACTACCAGACTTCGGGCTGATACTGAGACATTTCTTTTTACGGAAAAATTCCCAAAATTGGCTCGACCCGGGATTTAAACCCAGGACCTCATTTTCTGCGGTCGAACACGCTACCGCTAGACCAACGAGGCAGTCAGTTTTTACAGTACTCAATTGCTAAGTATAGAGTATCATTTGGCATGTAATGTTTGCGGAAATACAGTTTGCCGAATAACAATTGGTTTACAGCCTTGTAATATAAATTAGAGGGCAACGAATTATTCTAGAAGAATGAACATCCAATAAATATAGAAAAATGTATTCTACGAACGCATTTATTCGTTCGTAGAATACATTTATCTATATTTATGAAGTCTTCTTTATGAAGTAATATGGAGTTAAACTCATAGAACTTACGTATGAATCCTTTTATTCCCATGGATTCTATTTCTGTATAGACTAATAGTCTGCTATAAGTTTCTACTAATGCAGGTGCCATCATGCTACTGCCGGGAACGTTGCTTTTATTTTGCGCTAGCTTAGCGACATGGGTCACTATCGAATGTATGAGTGACATCTTACAGTGCAAGGTCAGACTGTCCAAAATGCACATTGACAATGGCACCGTCGGCAGCGGTGTTCCAGGATTTCCGTTAGGAATCGTTTTCTGACTGCCAAACAGTGTCTCTATTATAATACCCATGGGCCTAGCAAAATATTCCTGATTAGTGGAATAAGCGTTACACAGCAAGGCAATTCGAAAATCAGAACCCATCAATGTTAGTGTACTGTTCGAAGTCATCAGATTCTGCAGGAACCTAGAAGAAAGATAACTATTACCAGAAACACATTTGGAAATAAACATACAATAAATATATCGCATAACAATGTAGTTACAATTAATCAAAAGTACAAATCACGCCCTTTTGATTTTACATTTTAGTATATATAATTAATAAACGATTTTATTCTCGTTCACCAATCACGTTAAGTACTATGTATTCTATTCAAGTCATTCATGAATCATGGTAAGTACTATCCAAGTAAAATGTAAGATAAAATTAAAAGAACTCGTTAGAACAATCTTAATAAACCTGAATTTGATAGGTTAACTGACAGTCAAGCACGTATTAAATACCGTGCGTTTTGTTTTTAATAATTTAATTACTAGATCATAGATTATTCAGAAGTTGGTGAAATTTTGATATCAAGATTAAGTAGCACAACTCCACAAACTTAGACAATTGTAATAAAATGCATGGTAATAAACATAAATAAAAGCATACATACTCATATTGTACTTTTAAATTTTGTGGCATTGCCATAATCTTATGTTCAGTCTCAGCTTTCTTCAAGAGGTGCATCCAAATACACACGACCGCCATTTGATGTGTGCAATGCGCTTTTGTGAAGTCAGGCACTGGTAACGGTTCCTTTTCAGGGTACAAAAGTTCATACAACTTTATTATTGGTAAGAAATTCGCTGAAGGATTCCTTTGAATACTACCGGATATAAATTGCAACAACACCCACATAAGATGATCTCTGCCTTTCTTCATATCATGTCCTATTAATTTATTGTGGAGACCCATTACTATATTGGGGAATGATGCAAACCCAATAAGGATCAAATAAATAACTTGTGATGACAAATGCAACCAGCACCAATGGGATGACGACATATCATCATCTTCAATTTCCTGTTCACTTTTCTCCATTGGTAATATCATCAGTTCGACTAACTGATCTTCCAGCGCTATACATCGCTGTTTGTGTTGTTTCTGAAGACCAAGCATCGAGCACATCATGTCTCTTGAATAAGGCTGCTGTAATACATGTCTCAGCAGTGATATTTGTGGTTTTAAAAGCTCATCATCGTATGGTAGATTGCCTTTCAAAGAAAATTTTAGTGTGTTGGGGTCTAGTCTCCAAGGATTAATAAGATGATCAGCATATCCCGAGAACTCAACAACTGGTAGCATTTGAGAGTGCCCTATGATGGATACCATTTGAGCACATGGTTTAAAACTTTCTACAAAACTAGTCAGTAGCTTGGCCAATTGCTGTAAAAAAAGATATTATTATTTTCACCGTGGCTTATATTATTTATAATTAGAATGTGACAAAATGATAAATTAATACTGATCACTATAATTCATTTATAATAATTTTTTATTCTTGTCAATTGTTCTAAGTTTGCAGTTATAAACTATAATATATATATATATATATATATATATATATATATATATATATATATATATATATATATATATATATATATATATATATATATATATATATATATATATTTATATATAATGTATGTGTTGCTGTAGCTAAGATTGAGATAGGGGCCTTTTTTGACTCTCAACTAAATGTTTGTTTTATTTTTGGTAAGATTTCTTTTTGTCAAAATTATACATATTTTGCATTTTGCAAAGCGCTATATGATTATTTTAAACAAAGAAGCATGTTCACATATATATATTTTGTAGCTTACCCAATGTGGCCAGTGGTTATTATCAGGATAATCTTTCTGTATTTCGGTGACAATGAAGTAAGCCGGCAATAAGGACGCATTACGATCGAAAATGTATTCTATCACATTATAAAGAGCTTTCAACTGTGACATTGTACTTGAATTCAACCTTACAGGTATGGTATGTGCTTTTTCTCTGCAACCCTAAAGAATATATAAATAGAGGTAAATAAGAAATTCTAAATTTCAGCACAGGTCTACAAATACATATATTAAAATCATATAGTTACAAGATTGCAAGAGGAAGGAATTTACTGTTACAAGCAGATTCTAGTTAATCTGGTACACGAAAGAACGAACATTCGCTGGAGCCTCTTTCTGATGCTGAATAGATAAAAAAAACTTACTTCACTTTATGGTAGGGAAGTAGTTACCCAAGTGTTAGAGTTGTTCAAGTCGCCCAGTCGGCCTCTGATGCTGCTTAACGACTGTTTTTGTTAGACCAAGATACGTCACCGCAAGTGGTTTAATTTCTGAGTTTTATATGCTTCAAACGGAACGCTAAGTAAATGGTTCCAACTGTAGTATTTAGGCATCACTTGAGCCTAAAGACTAAAGCCAGGTCAGAGGCCCGCTGGGCGGCTCTGACACTAGGATAACTGCAATAAGATACGATTTCTTTAAATATACTTAGGAAACAAAGAAATTAACAGGCACCTTCATTATTTCTCTAACTCCCTTATAGTCAACTCCTCCAATAACTCTTCTTATAAGGTTGAAGCTTTCAATCCAGAAATCAGTGTTTTGATAAACAAGCTTTTCATTGGTCAAAATACAATCACACAACATCCTGAAATTTTCAATGTTTCTTGAAGCAATACTAGATTGTGTCACTTACATATTAATTATTGTGTGGGTTAAATCTAGCTATAAGACGGATCAAATGGTTGAATATCAGTTAGTAACACTATAGTTACAAGTCTTTCAGTTACTTCACTTTCATATTACAAGCATGCTGACCAGCTGTTGTATGTGACGATTAGATGTTCTACTCATACAAATAGTTGTTGTGTTAGTTAGATTTAAGCCCATATGGAAATCTACACTTATTTTTATTATAAGGTACTGTAGTATTGTTTGCAAAGAATGTATATTCTAACAGTAATGCATACTCTAATAAGTATTTTGTTGAGTTGCAAGTGTAATGTGATTAGTCTACATGTATCATGGTGCAAATTGGTTCAGTGTACCAATGAGTAACCTTGCTGAGTTGAGATTTGGATCACAAAACGGGGCAAGCTTTGAAGCTCAACACTTAAGTTTGTAGTTTTATTTTGCAAGATGGTTTGAACCCTGTGGGTAGGTAAAGTAGTGAGTCTCCTAGGTGAGATTGTAAGTGCATGTAGTAAGCTACCTAACACAAAAATCGAATTCCCTTCCAATCACTTTATTTAACACCTGCTCAAGACACTTATGCTTATTATTTAATCCCTCATAGAGCTACAGTGCTATATGATATGCTGATTAACATATTATAACATGTATACATAGATTTTACTAATTAATTGAAGCTTATTGAATTGCATATGACACTTGCAACTTAACAAAATGTAAATGGAATGTTTAAATATGATAAAAGAGTTCTTACCTGGCTTGCAAGACATTTGTATTTACCAAATTTTCTAAAAGTAAAAGTAATTCTTTCATTTTATATCTATTAGTGAGAACAGCTGTAGGAGTCAAATATTGACGTATTGCTGACTCTTGTGATTCTGGACTCAGTGTGGTCATGATATTGGATATATTCTTTTGATACATAGCCAATCTGTCATTTTCTTGCTCAGGTTTATGTACCAAAAAGCAACTGAATGCCTCTTCAACAGCTTCAACTCGCTGAAATATGTGTTTGAACATTTATTATGGGTCATTGCTATCATGCTATAGAAACAAATTAACATAATATTATCAAGATCAAGTGAACCTTTTGAAATAAAATCTTACTCTAAAACACAACATTTTATTATTGTACTACACCATATTTTGTATGGCAGACATACTTCCCAAAAAGATCATTAAAAGAGAAATATAAAATTGCTCTGTTCTGTGTTAGTTTTATATATGCTTTTTTTTAATAATTACTAAAATGAAAAAAAGAAGCCAATGGTGGCAATTCTGACTTCTAAACAACTAAAATAATTTAAAAAATTTTTTTTAAATATATTAATAATAAAGACATCTCTCTGCATTACAGCTGATATTACTCTGTTATATTAGTATAACAGTGTATATATATGGTACTGTCTAATTACTAAACTACTTATAAAATGCACATTACATATAGCCATGTTAACAGATTCTAATGTGTTGCTTATTTTCCCTCAATGTACTGTGCCAAAACTATTAAAAAGGAATATGTTGGAAAGAAATGCAATGATATTAAAATTTGTTTCATCAGTGTTGAATAGATTTGGGGGCAATGCTTAATTATTAAAACTACTTACCAACATTTCATTCACTATGTTCACAACCTGGGAGTCGGCCATCTCTTTCTCTTGATCTCTCTCATATAATTGCATAAATTCACAAAACATTGAGATTCACTACAAGGTAATTGGTAATAATTCAATATACTCTGTCTTCAGACATTCTTGTTTATATTGGTATTTCACAAACTAGTCTGCGGAAACTCTATGATATCCTATAAAATCAAAGAAATCAGATGAACACAAATCAAATATTACAAATATGATGGAAGTCTTCAATAGAATTAGGGCCAATACACTCTTAGTACCGATAATACTTATTAACTGGTAAGCTACATGTGTGTTAATGACAATTCAACATAATTAATGATAAGTACATGACCCTATCTCAACCAAACTGACTATAAACATTAGCATAATCAAGGCAGGCTTCTTAAATACCAAAATCTGGCCAAGAATAATCAACAGACAGTCAGAAAACTAATGCCACTCTCAAATATCTGTTTTCCAATGTACTCCTAGTAATGAGTATATTATTATTCAGAATTACTTAGAAATATCTATTTTCAGCTACAGTATAATTTTACATGTTAGATAGCATTTAATGTTGTATCCAGTACCAAGTACCTTCTATTAGGTACTATTTCTTCTTGACTGGATGCACTTTAAGCATATTCTAGATGGTTGTAAATCAAGGGCCGAATAGAGGAAGTCCTTAACATAGTATAAAATGAATTAGCTTCTAATTCGTTTTATACTATGTTAGGGATAAAAAAATTATCAATGGAAGTAACTTCTGAGCTCAGGTTGCAATTCTGATCTATTCTGACTACATTCTGAGGATGCATGCTGCAGGATGTATCCATTTTCAAGTGGTTTCTCGAATCGATTACTAATTGGTGGTCATGGGGCAGATCAAAAACCTCACCACCGTCACTAAATTAAATTGAAGGGGGTCTCCGATTGACTCTACACTGTCAGTTAGGTTAGTAGAACAAATGTCATTAAACAAGGTAAACGGAACATGTCTTACCTAGACGTAAAATGTGGCTGCTGGAATCAGCATCCTACTGGATACTCAGGTTGACCCCCGTTTTACGACATAAAAAAATATTGCAAAAACAGCTATCAGTAAACGACCAGCTTCTTCTTAGATATCGAAGTTACTGGCGTTATAGATCTCGCCATAATATAACTATGCCGGTATTGAGTTCACACTTCCTAGCAATAAAGAATCGTTAAAATATCACATAACATTTA
This sequence comes from Pseudoips prasinana, assembly GCA_951640165.1. Taxonomy (NCBI): domain Eukaryota; kingdom Metazoa; phylum Arthropoda; class Insecta; order Lepidoptera; family Nolidae; genus Pseudoips; species Pseudoips prasinana. The sequence continues at coordinate 18,590,935 of OX621234.1, read as the reverse complement.
CCACCCTTTAAAGAACATTTTATTTCATTTTCATTACATTGCCATCAAAGACAATCTAACAAACTACCTTAACTCCTTGACAGACACAGGGTTACCGGATACTTAATGTAAAAGTCGCACACTAGCCTTAGAAATGATATGCATGTTTTTCTGCTTATGACTTTGGGTATTTCAATAGTATTGTATCTTACAGCCTTATCTCTAACACAACTGTTTAATATTAATAAATAAAATAGAAAACTCCTAATAAACTAATTAACTCAAAATTTTTTTTTAATACAACAAACTGAAACAAATATATTTTGTAATTTTAGTAAATAATTTTTGTTGGCAGATCTTAAAATGCTGATTTTGCATTTGCGTTCACTTTATTTTGCAGAGACGTAAATCTACTTGTAAGAGAGAAAAAACCGGGCAAGTGCAAGTCGGACTCGCCCATGAAGGGTTCCGCAGCAGCAATTATGTCAATTGATTAAATGAAAGGTAAATTGCTGTTTACGATTTATGACGCATTAAAAAAAACTACTTACTAGATTTCGTTCAAACCAATTTTCGTTGTTAGTTTATATGGTAATGTACACCATATTTTTTTTTAGTTTTAATCATTCTCTTACTTTAGAAGTTACAGGGAGGGGGGACACTCATTTTTCCACTCTCGACACTCTCGCGCAAACTGTTCAGTTTAGAAAAAAAGGTTTTGGACCGGCAACTTCGAGCATTACCGGCAACGATGAAAATAAAGTCATCAATCAAATCTAACCTTTAAGATCTCATAGTTTTTTAAAATAACAGCTATTGTTATAGGTATCCAATAAAGCAAAGAAACAGAGTTTAATACTTGTTCATAATGTTATTTCTTTGCAATTTTCGAATTCTTGTTGTACGGAACCATTACAAACTTTCTCGGACTCTTTTTTTATTCAAGCAAGGTATTGTATCCGACTTCGTTCCTAATACCATCTCAAAGTATTTTTTTCAACTTCTATAACTCGTACTGCACTTAAATCATTTCCACTTGTGTAAATCCATTTTAATTTTTACTAGCTTTCTATGCCAATTAACAAAATAAAATGGCCATGGATGACCAATTACTATGATAATAACATAGTAAGGACACATATTAGTACAATTTTACTCATAAACATCAGTGGACGCCCACCAGTTCTCGCCCAGCAATCCCTTAGAAGTCATGACTAAAACAAATCAATCCTCTAATTTACTACCTATAGCAGCTATACCTACCTAAGACGTTCATAGGAGTACTCATGTCTTATAGGGAAATAAATAATATGTTAACAAGAATCAATTATCTTTTTTAATGTGTTTATAGGATTAAAATATGCATTTTGCAAATTCGTTTTATCAAATGCTCTTTTAAGATTGCTAGTCTAGTAATAATCTTGTAAAATAATTCTGTGAACGTTTATAAAACTACAAAATATGACTAAAAGGCAAGTTGGAGACAGAATCGTATAAATTGATCCAGTAAACATTTATGAAACTACCTAATAGAACACAAAGTGCTTGTAGTACAAATGGCTTCAATGGATGTTGTTTTAAGATCAGTGATCTCAATCAATGCGTTTACTGGACTCCTAGATGACATTTTTTCTTATAAGCCAATTGTTATAGGAGAATTTTGCTACATACTTGGGTTTGATTTGACTTTAATACTCCGTACTCCAAACTTAACCGTTTTATAAATATTGTATTCTTTTTCGTTTATTTATATATAAAAATTTAATATGATTATCATCAAATATACAAGTACATATACACTACTCTCTCATCTCGAGCTGCTCGCGCCCCCTTCCGAGGGCGGAGGACTCTGTTTCGGGGCGATTGCCCCCCGACAGAAGTTTCAATCGCGGCCCATTAAATAATGGGCCCGTCGTCGTGTTTGCCGGCTTTGGGCTTTTGGGATCGTGTTGGTCATGGCTGTTGCCGTGTCCTCAGTTGTGTAATGAGCTCCCCCCTGTTCCCCTCTCTGTCGGGCGGTCTAGCCAAACCGGGTGAGACGCCGTGAGGCGAGGCCCAGCTAGGCTGACCAGCGTCCGACTAGGGGGCCGAAGGGGGAGCTCGTTTTTGACTACCCCAGTGGGGGGTAGTGGGGCGTGTAGGGCGTCAGCGGTGACCGGCTCCTTAGTGGGCTCCTGTCACGGGGGGGGATGGTCTTGTTCCTCCTCCTCCCAGGTGGGTGGCGACTAGGTGGACTAGGCCACCCATAATAATGGGGAGGGGGTTGCGGCCGGCTAGCAGTTCGGTATTCGCGTCGTTTAGTATCCGTAACCCGTATTCGATTAGCCCCGCGATTTCGGGGGCTATGGCCGATGTACTGGGCGCGGTCACTTCGTGGTGATGTCCTTCAGCTGGTTCCCTTGGCTCGGTGTGGGCTGAGGGCGCCGCCGGGCGTGTGGCTTCCAACGTGGTTGTGGGGGCGGGAGGCGGGGGCGCCGCCTTCTTCTTCCTGCGCCCTCGCTCTGGGGTCTGGGGTCATTGGCGGTCGCCATTAGCGATCCCGACGGGGCTTCGGCTTCGTGGGAAGTAGGTTTCTTGGGGCGGGACTTGTCGCTAATGGCAACCGTCCCTGCCTTCTTGTTCCGCGCCTCTGCGATAAATACGCGGCAGCGGGGGTTGTTGGCCGGGTGCGCCTCACCACAGTTGGCGCAACGAGCCGGCTCCTCTCTGGGGATGGGGCATTCTTTTGCTACGTGTCCGCCTCCGCAGCGCACACAGGCTTGCGGGCGGTGGCACATGTGTGAGGAGTGCCGGAACTTTTGGCACCTGTGGCATTGGGCCGGTCCTCTCTTGCCTCGCCAGGATTCTACCACTACGCCGGGCATACATAGTAGTTCCGTGGTTTCGTAAATCCGCGGCGTAGTGTCTGGTGTCCTCTTCAGTATTGCGAGGTAAATGCAGCCCGGCCTGCCTTGCCGGGCGCGTATGGGGCGCACGTACTCGGGCTCGTAATCCTCGGCCCGTAGCGCGGCTTCAATTTGCTCCACCGGAGTATTCACTGGTAGGCCTCTGATGGCCACCTTCAAGCTGCGTTCTGCCGGCAGCGAGTAGGAGAACCAGGAAAGTCCCTCCTCCTTTTCCAACTTGGTGAGTAGTCGTTGTACTACTCGGAACTCCTGGTCCCCCTCCGGCATAAAACGTACCCCTTGGTGGTATGGGCGCACGTGCGGTGTGTAGCCCAATTCCCTTCTAAGGGCGTGGAGGTGTACCGCCCAGTTGGTAAATTTTTCAACCACCAACGGGGGGTATCGACACTTTTTTAACTGGGACGTCGGGATGTCCGAGTTAGGCTTTTGTTTGTCTCCTGCGCTGGCGCCGTTCCCGGGTTCACTGCTGGTGGCGGGTCTCGCGGCGGCTTCGGCTTAGGAGGGCGTCGGAATAGGGTTGGCTATCTCCGGCAGAGGAGTAAAACAGGGGCGTTTACTAGCCTCTGCATCTTCTGGGCTTCTAAGGCGCTTGTCTCTGGCGGCGCGATCTACATCCATCGCGTCGCCTTCGACGTAGTGTTCGATGTTATCGTCGTCTCCTGCATCCGGCTCCGGTAGCGCGTCCAGTAGCGACTCGACCGACGTCGAGTATCCGTCGGAGCGCGCGAAGCCGAAGGGGGTCGACGGGCGTGAGCTGGTAGATGGGTGCGTCGGTGGGGTGAAGGGGAATCCTTCTCCTCCTCCCTCTGTGTCGTCCCCCGAGTGCATCTCCGGTACGTCGATGCCGCGGACGGTGTCTATGTACCGGAAGCCTCCGGGGGGAGGGGTCTTCGGGATGTTTGGGTGCATCCCTATTCTTGCATCCGTCACCCTATGTGGTAGTGGCGGAAGAGTGCGTGCGGTGGCCGTCCCAAATGGTCGGGTGGCTGTCGCGTATGTGCCTATGGGCACGGCAGCACGGGTCGCAGACGCGCGAGGTGTTGGCGGCGTCGGTGCGAGCAGCATGGGGCGCGAGGTGCCACTGCGTCCCTTGTTACGGGAGGTGGTTGTGTCTCGCGGCGCGGGCTTGGGCGCGTCTCGGGTCGGCGCGTTCCGGGCGGCACTCGACCCTGACGCGGTCAGGGGAGGCGCGCGCGAAGCGGCGCTCGACCCAGACGGCTGGGGAGCGGGTGCGTTTGGTGCGTTCTGGGCTGGTGCTTGACGGGCGGCACTCGACTCCGACGCGGTCGGAGGAGGCGCGCGCGACGTAGCACTCGACCCAGACGGCTGGGGAGCGGGTGCGGTTGGTGCGTTCTGGGCTGGTGCTTGACGGGCGGCACTCGACTCCGACGCGGTCGGAGGAGGCGCGCGCGACGTAGCACTCGACCCAGGCGGCTGGGGAGCGGACGCGGTTGTGGCTCTCCATCCTCTCGAGGGGGGGGAGCACGCGGGTCACGCGGGGGGGAACGGATGTAGGTCCGTGTCCCATACCCCGGGGATGTTCCTGGGCTTCTTGACAGCCTCGGTGCTGGTGTGGGAGCAAAGTCACCACTCGCCCGGCCCTGTGAGGGGCCCGGCGAGTGGCCTTGGCTCATGGCGGCAGCTGGTGGGCGTCGGCTTCCGTCGCGGTCCCAGATCTTGAGAAGATCGGAGTCGGGGTTCGCGGCAGGCGCGAACGTGTGGACCCGAGCGAGACGCGGAGCGGCGGAGTGCAGTCAGGGTGATTGCACTAGGCGAAGCGATGCAACGGTCCACATATACACTAATATTATTAAGAGGAAAGATTTGATTGTTTTTTTGTTTGTTTGCACTGAATAGGCTCCGAAACTACATGATCTATTTGAAAAATTCCTTCACTGGGGAATCGTGTAGGGAAGCTACACGATCTCCGGTGAACATAGGCTACTTATATTAAATTATCAAAAAAGTTAGTCATTCGTACTACAACTTCAATAAGGTAACCCAAGGTGTGAAAAAATACCAAATAACTTTTATACATCGAGTGCGCTGCCAAAACTATTGAAGAACAAAATAATGTAGGTACTACGTTTTCGCAGAACATATAATTACTTATCTACAAAAAATCTCGATAGCCTATGATTAACTATCATAGTTATGGCAAAATTAGTGTTATTTTCATTAAAATATATATTATATAATAGCCACCGCTATAAAAGCTCTTTTATTTATAATTTGGAATTAATCCTTATTCAAATAAATTACCTACTGCATATTTAAGTCTGCTTCGATACCATTATAGAAATTTTTGAAATGACAAATTAGGACATTCTATTCGAAAGATATCACAAGTTTAAAAATGTAATTTATTTGAAAAATGTCGCATGGCGCTCACGCCGCTAGAATAGACGGCGCCGGCACCATAATAATAATAAGTATAGGTCTTTCATTGGTTGTGTTCTAGGGCAATAGTATCACCCAGCAATGATAATGATTGTTTATGTCAACGAAATAAACAATCTAATTCTTCAAAAAGTTCCCGGACAAATAAAAATATACAAACCGTGACTAATATCGAAGACGCAGTCCATTATCCCCAGGAGCTTTAAAATTCAATAATTCTCCTGGCCCCTTCTGGACTACCACCACATGAATTGACTTTAAAAATTGGAATTCCAATTATGCTTTTGAGGAATTTAAACCCTCCAAGCATGTGCAACGGGACGAGGCTGCGTATTTGAATTGAAGAACAATTTGATTGCAGCGACCATTATCGCTGGCCCAGTAGCTGGTCAATTAGCTCATATACTGAGGATTCGGATGATCCCAAGTGATCTGTCAATCCTATTTAACCTAACTATCAACAAGTCCCAAGGTCAAACTTTCTAATTAGTAGGGATTAATCTACGAAAATAATAATAATGTATGGCAGAGTGTGTGCGTGTAAAAAATTATAACTTTTGAAATGTTTGTTAAATACCCGTGCGAAGCCGGGGCGAGCTGCTATATATATATATATATATATATATATATATATATATATATATATATATATATATATATATATAGGTATATTGTTTAGTACCTACTAGCTTGAGCCTTTAATATACCTGTGAAATACACTAAGTACGTGAGTATCTAAACATTAAGTAGTAGGTAGGTAATATTGGCCTGGGAGGCCGAAAGGCGAGTCTTGGTCGCTGAGTCCGGCCGGGAACTTTCGCCGCCAGCAGTCGTTTATGCGATGCTGGCAGGCGACTCCACCACATGGGACGCCGTGGTCTCCTTCTGCGAAGCAGTCGTGCTTCAGAAGGAAGTCGCCGAGCGGGATTGGGAGCGAGCCGACCCCGCTCACAGACGGGTGAACTGTTGATGGCGCAGTCGCTGTGCCGTACTGGCAGGAGTTGGCAATTGGGGAGGGCAACTCACCGGGTGCGTGTCCCGACCATCTGGGACACGGCGCAAAAGGTGGGCACCGGAGCAGCATACCCGCGTTCCTGGAGCTTCCCCTATCAGGCGCCAGAAGTCCACGGTAGGTTAGGTTTAGTCGGTGTATGGTTTGGCATTCCCGCTGCCTTATCAAAAAAATATTAATGTATAATAATAATTTAAGTAGCCCAATTTACCCACTTAACTAACGTGCAGACTTAACTTCCAATTTTTTATTACATAATACGCCGAGCAAGTATCAAATGAACTCAAAATACATTAATGGGCATTGGGCATAACAATAATTTAATGAGTTGATACTGATTCCCCTTATTTTCTAAGTTCTAATTTGGCTTGATACATTCAAATAGTTAATTAAGTACATATCTATACTTACTATATTTTACTACAGCTTGTCTGAATGTAGGTACTATATATATTAAGGGAAGAATTCAATATTATTACGAGCATTATTATTATAGGACATCTTATATTATTTAGCCAAAAGACGACGACGACGCGGCGACGTGAACAAAGACGTCAGCCAATCAGCCCATATGTCACGTCTCAGGTCTAGATTGTTATGTATGGACAATTTGTGGTTACAAATTGTCCACACAACAACACTAAAGTTTTCGTTATTAAGAGGAAATAGGATTTTTTTCGTTATTTTAAAATGTCACCTTCTACATCTTTGGAATTGTTTTCGAAACTTTAAACATATTTTAAACGTAGTTCTAATACGGTTAAAGTACACAGAGTATTAGTTATATTATTATGACTACGATTTTTTTGCGCCACTGAACTCCTAAAAAACATCATATAACTCCTTACAAATTCCAAGTCATGCATCCCTGTCGTTGTATAAGTCATTAGACTTATCCTATAAAACGTCACTTGACTGTACACGTTCCGTATAAATAAAAGTCATAGTTGGTAGTGCTCCTGCCTACGAAGCTGGTGGTCCTGGGTTCGAATCCCGGTAAGTGCAAATATTTGTGTGATGAGCACGAATATTTGTTTCTGAGTCATGGATGTTTTCTATGTATATTTATTATAAGTATTTATCTATCTATATAAGTATGTATATCGTCGCCTGGTACCCATAGTACAAGCTTTGCTTAGTTTGGGGCTAGGATTATCTGTGTGACATTGTCCCTAAATATTATTATTATTATAGTTATCAACTCATGACAGACTGTGCACGGATAACGTAGCGGCGCTCAATGATTTTGTAGAAAAAGATCCACTCGTGTGCTTCGTCGCGCGTACAAATGACGCGTGCCCCGTAACACAAGACGCGGGCCCCGCCTTCCGCGTCGGGACCGAACTCACGACCTCTCGCTTAGCAGCCAATGTCACTGACCATTAGACCAACATGCGTGTTTAATTCTTAAGCTATATTTCCCCCCTTGCTATTGTATTTAGCGCTATGATATTTTTTACATCTCAACTACAGAAATTTCAATTACAATATCAGATATTGCTAGTAGGATACGATAGGATAATATCTGTGGCATTCCTTTATTTTTACTTTAATTTTTAAGAATCGCTAAATTTTTTATTGTTAATATCGTTCTATTATACCTACATGTACCTAATACTTATTGTGTTTATTGTTTAGGGAAACTTTTCCACCACATGTCTGTGAACTACAACTTACTAATAATTACTGAAAAAGAATATAATTTGGGTAATCGGTAGGCGCCGAAACCGAACTATTCATAATATTATTAGGGCTAGTTAAAAAAACTACAGAAATAATGAAAAAGTAACGAAATTTATTCAGTACTTGGATATTTCAAAACTCAGTATTTTCTGCATATTACTATAGTAGAAGTACGAGATATCCGTAAATGACAAACAAAATAGGAGTAACAACAAAAATCATTCATATTATTGGATAAGACTTAAGTGGAATTATTTTTAAACCAGTTAAAAACTCGGCTTAAGGCTTATCATAATACAACAAAATAAGGAACTCGTAAATTCCCGAGTATAATTGATTAAAAAAAACAATTGAATTGAGTAGGTACCTTCCTATTTTGAGGTCGGTAAAAAAATGGAAAAACAAGAAGTATGAAAGCAAAATAAGAAACTCGTAAATTCCGGAGTACCTAATTGATGAAAAAATAAAAAAAATACAATCAAATTGAGTACCTTCCTTCTTTTTGAAGTCGGTAAAAAAAAGGAAAATCAAAAAATATGAAACATAAATTATGCGCAAAAAACCATATTGCGCAAATAAACAATAAAAAACATCTTATAATTTATAAGTAAATAGAGATAGTTCTAATCACGTTGTGTTTTATTTATTTGTAGAAGTTGTTCTATTGCATGGGTTGATTGACCTTTTCTGCTACATTGTTCCATATTGAATATTGTACAAAATTAACAACAACATTGTTTACCAGAAATACAGTCAGTTTTACTTCACTATATAAGGACTATACTATTTAAGTAATACAATTTTTACAAATATCTTATATCAGTGTAAGTGAGATAAGTCCCTAACATACATAAGTTCATATAAAGTAAATATTTTACAGCCTACATGTACAAATGCCAAACCCATCGGTTATATTATAGTGCCCAAATATATACATACACAAACACAGGGGCGCTTACTATTCCATCACTGTCATGATTCCATGGGCCAACTAGACTAGCCACACGACCAGAAAGAGGTCAGGTACAGGACCGACACGGCGACGGCTTACTTGCTCTCCGAGGCACGTGGGTGTAATACCGCCAACTCATCGAGCAACAACATCGGCCTGATCCTAAGAAATTTTCTTAACAGAAAAATCTTCTATTTCTCTTTTTGGTCTGACCAAGGATTTGGACCCAAGACCTAATAATTTAATCATAAGTCCTTAAACCTATAACAATGCCTTAAAAGTTTCACAGTGCCGAGTTTCATAAATAATTTTACAGACTACATACATAAATGCCAAACCTATCAGTTAGCCCGATCACACATGCACAAACCAAGTACTTTTCTATTTAGTTAGTGAATATGAACATGAGATTGGGTTTAAAGGATTTTGAACATGTTAAAGATAATGTTCTCCTGGATGATATTTGGCCATAAAAGGTAATCATGGAGACTAGCATATGCAAACATAGGGGCAATTTCTATTCCATCACTCTCATGGTCCGATGGAATACAATGGAACTTGAACTGGACTGGAAATAGGTCAGGTTCAGAATCAATGGCATTATGTGGGTGAGGGAATGTTTTCTTAACAGAAAAATTTCAATATCACTTTTTGGTCTGATTTGAACCCATGCTAACACCAGTCCAACAAGGCAGAGTAAAAGATACAGGTATAATTAAAAACATACCTGTTTCTACACACAAAGGTATATTTCTATACATGCTACTGTTCTGAGTTGTTCTGTTGCATTTTATATTCAATTATAATTGATGAAAAATTGAATTTAACAACAATGTATGGAACTACTATTAGAATTACTATAATGGAGATTGCTTTCAAAAATGAAGTAAATGTTTTTAAGTCAGTACAGAGCATTATATTGAAGTATACTGTGAAAATAAGAAAATTAAATATAATGAAAGCCTGAGCAACAGTGATATGTACATAAGAAGAGGAGATTCAATCCAAACTGTAAGTATGCCATACTATACAATAATATAATAAATGCAATATAATGTAATAAATGTCTGTATATCTGGCCTGGCAACAATTTTTTTAATCTTCTCCTTAAGTGGTGAAATGAAGTAGGTATCAAACTTTATATTGGCAATTGCTTAACTGATTAGATATTAAGTAATGGAATCAGGCGTTACTTTGCGGAAATCCATAACAATCAAAATACAAAATCAATATTTAGTGTTAATTCTGCTAATTGTCGGACACTGACAATTAGCGGAATTAACACTAGATATTGATTTTGTATTTTGATTGATTAGATATTATCCATCAGGAGAGAGTATTATGTGTATGCTATGTTTAAATTTCTCATGTTGAGGAAGTTCTGGGTTCATTTGGATGTATTATAAAATGTAACCATGAGGAATCCCTAACCTAATATATCTACAATATCTGGTACTCATATCCATTACCTTCAGATGTCTATAAATGATAGGCATAGTGATTGGTGACTTGAATTACTTTTACACTACAGTAACCATTAAACCATTACATTATGATGTTAGAAAAATGAAGTAATTTAGTATCAGGAATTATTTCACTGCCTTCTTTACTGACACTGTAGGCTTAACCACACATACTTTCTTTTTTCTGACTTGTGTACACTTCGGGCAGTACCATTTACCCTTAGGCTTAGTCTTAAGATCTACACAAGCAAAGTGGAACCATTCAATAGGACAATCAAGGTTATCACATCCAATCATCTCTCCATATGAGACTTGATGACAGAGACAGTATGTAGGCTCATTAGGATCTACAGGCATGTCAAGTACATCACTAGGGTGTGACATACCAGGGACCGGGTCCAGATTGGTATTTTCTTCTGCTGCTTTGGTGGCCTTGGCAGCAGCCGTCGCACCTTTACGCACTGCCTTCTTCTTGGGAGCAGACCTTCCTGATGTAACGGCGTCTTCTTCGCTCAAGGCGCCAACGCGTTTCTTCTTGCTAGTGGTAGCTGCAGATTTGTCAGTAACTTTATTCTTCTTCCTACCTTTCTTAACTGTGGTCGCTTTGGGCTCCTGTTCCGCGGCTGCTCGCTGCGCGGCGCGCGCACTCATCACCTTTTCCTGTATCTCGGACTCGAAGCGCACGAGATCAGAGTCAAGGCGACGTATGTGTTTGTCGACTAACTCGTATGTTTGTATCGCGAGTTGCACTTTATCGTCGCCATACTCTTTAGCTTTATTAAATAACTTTTGGATGTTTTCTACCTTTTCTTTCCTCGTTTCCTCGTCCATTTTGGGGATATTGGGAAGCAGCTCGTCAGCCATAAGGTCGATTGTCTTCATTAATCCGTGTCCACGGTCATCTAGATCCCGCATCAACTTAAAATTCCGCTGCAGTTCTATTGGCAAATGCTGAAGACAATCCAGATAATGTTCTAGATACAGGGCCGAAGTCATTTTGCAATAAGGTGCGCAAATATAGAACAAACTGAATAGCAAACAACTTGTCCCTTACGATGAATAGAATTAATACTAATAAACTTTAAAAAACGTAACAAAATGTATTTATTCTTAAATTACATTCGCGCGAATCGAGCGAAATCTCAGAGTTGTTCGAATTTTAATTTCAAATTCATTGGCCATTGGTATTGATTTTTAGTTCTATATGTAGGTAGGTACCCTGAAACATATTTGTATTCCCAGACCATGAAGATCAAAGCCAAAGAGTAAAGAAATAATATGCAGAGAATAAAGTAAGTGGCGTTTAGAAATAAAAGAACGTTGATTTCTTAATTCATCATTACGAATCTACAGACATTGGAACTGGACACTGGCTTCTATTGACTTAAATTGATGTTATTGATTCGAACTTTTGAGTATCAAAATAAATGCATAACCAAGGATGAAAGAAAAGGGTACTCTTTTCTTTCGTCATTGTGCTTGTGCAAAACTAATTACAATGTCACACCTTAGATGATAGTGTTAGCCAAATTGAAGTTTCATAATCTTGGTGCCAACTATATCGCATTTTTCCTGTATCAATTAAATGAAATATGTGAGTTGTTGTTCGTTATATAGTGTATATATTAGTCAAAATTCATGTTTCATGAAGAGAACTAATGCCTACTTATTTATAGCGAACTAACTATTCGATACGGGAGTATAAATAAAAAATATGAAACTTACTGTGTAACTCATTTATTGAATGAATAATAAAATAATAACCCAATGTTATCATAAGGCGAGCCATCTCTGTCTGCCAACCAGTTCATTCAGGTACCCGCTAGTGTGAGAGAGAGAGAGAGAGAAAGAGATATTAAAAGTTACAAGGACGATAGTGTTAAAGACAAAGTTTAACTATAATTAATTAATTTATACTTCAAATATTAGTAGTCAGTAGTAGTTAAAAATATTTGTTTTGATACGAATTTATTTGTTACTGCATAATGCGCAGACTTTGGAAATATCATATTTTACCGTATTTTAGATTAACTATTTTAGCGATAATGGCTAGCGATACATATTTAAAATATAGATTTTACCACACATTATAGCGAATTTAATGTGTGGGAATCCTCCGATTTATGCAGCGCACGCCACAATGGTTCGCAGGTGGGTCACATTTTTTTGACTTACGTAATACTTATTGTTATATTTGGCCAATTCAAACAATATCATTATACAGTATGGGCTATGTATGTGTTCAGTGTTATTCTGATGTATGCGTTGTAATGTTTAATAAAGATTCATTAGGGATCTTTGCATTGCACTCTCTGACTGGGCCTGAGATTGGATGGTTGACTACTTAAGTGTCCTAGTGTTAGAATAAAAGAGTCTGCATGTATTTTATGACGATCTTTTTTTCTATATAAATTTATTTTTCTACTTGAAAATGACATGTCTGTCACAAAAAGATTTTTCAGTTGTTCAGGAAAAATATAATAATGAAAATACAAGTTTTATCTAAACTTTATTTTATCTTTTATTAAATAACTGCGCGAATACCTACTAACAGGTTATGGGCCCAGGCTTAGAGTGAAAAGTCGAAAGGCAACAAGAATTCGCATAGAGATCAGAACTATAAAGGAACAATAATGGCACAATCTTCGGAGATTTCAGGCAGCAATGGCTTACCTTCTATAAAGAAGCTAGAAGGTAACAGCAATTATCATACGTGGAAATTCATGATGGAGATATATCTTGTTCACGATGATTTATGGGAGTACACAAGCGCTACGCCTGAAAGTACTGATGTGAAAGGTATCATAAAAGACCAAAGAGCAAGAGCAAAGATTTGCTTAATGATAAGGCCACATTGCGTGATACATGTGCGGAAAGCTAAAACTGCAAAAGATGCTTGGGAAGCATTACGGAACGCGTTTGAAGATAGAGGTTTAAATAACCGGTGCCGGCTGCTCTCAAGACTAGTAGGCATGAAGCTAGAACAATTCCCAACTATCAGGGAATATGTGACTTCCGTCATGATGATATCCCAGGAACTTCAAGACCTAGGAAAAGAGGTTGACGACGAACTGTTGGCTGCTCTAATTCTCCAAGGACTTACCCCAGAGTTTCAGCCTATGAGATTGGCCATAGAGAATAGCAACATAGCTCTTACTACAGACTATATAAAGACGAAGCTTTTTCAACTTGAGGATACATATTCGCAAAGCTCGAGTGCAAGCCGATTATCATCCGCTTTGACGTCAAATAAGCCTAATGGCAAGAGGCCATCCAAGAAGACGAAATTAAAGATAAAATGCTTTATTTGCGACGGACCACACAAAGCACATTCATGCCCAGACAATCCAAAAGCAAAGAGAGAAGCTTTACAAGCCTACGCGTTTGGCACGTCAACGTCACAAGGCAGAGACTGGATCATTGATTCTGGCGCGTCAACACATATGACGAACCAAAAGGATTGGTTCAAAAATTTTAATGGCAATTCTAAGCCTTTGAGAGTGACATGTGCAGATGGTAATGAGGTGCTAGGTGCGGGTGAAGGTACGGTAGTATGTGAGTCAGGCTTAACAATCAGCAACGTTACGTTTGTACCAAAATTAAATTCTAACTTGTTAAGTGTGAATGCGATTGCGAGAAAAGGTCACGTAATAGTATTTACAGAGAAAGGATGCGACATCTACAAAAGAGATGAGTGTGAAGTGAGAGGTAAGTCTGTTGTGAAAGGTGTGGAAGAAAGAGGCATATATAAACTTAAGTGCTGTTCACAGGGTTCTGCACTTGCTACAGCAGAGAAAGACCAACTGATGTTATGGCATCGGAGGATGGGACATCTTGGTTTGCATAACCTTAAACTACTCAGAGACAAGATGGCGCTAGGGGTGAGTTTTCCTAATACTTCTTGTAAACTGGAGTGCATATCTTGCATTATGGGGAAACATACGAAACAACCGTTTCGTAAGAGTGGTACAACAAGAGCTAAGGAAGCACTAGGTTTAGTGCATTCCGATGTATGCGGACCTATGAATATAAGTTCTATAAGTGGGTGCCGATATTTTTTAACGTTTATTGACGATATTACTCGAAAAACCTTTGTATATTTTTTGAAACACAAGAGTGAGGTTTTTGAGAAATTTAAAGAGTTTAAAGCATTTGCAGAGAACCAGTGCGGTAAGAAAATTAAGATCCTGCGCACTGACAATGGAACCGAGTTCGTCAATAAACACATGGATGATTTTCTGAGCAAATGCGGAATCCAACATCAACTGACGGTGGAATATACACCAGAGCAGAATGGTGTAGCCGAACGTGCCAATCGCACAATCTGCGATAAAGCAAGAAGCATGCTACAGGAGTCAGGATTAGAAAAACGGTTTTGGGCAGAGGCAGTTCATCATGCCGTGTTTTTAAAGAATAAATCACCAACGATTGCGGTAAAAGATATGACGCCAGATGAAAAATGGTCAGGGAGGAAGTGCGATCTGAGTATGTTGAGAACTTTTGGTTGCAAAGCTTTCATGCATATTCCCAAAGAGAAGAGAACTAAGTGGGATGCAAAAAGCAGAGAACTAATTCACACAGGATTCTGTGACAATGCTAAAGCATACCGTCTTGTGGATAAAAGCACGGGAGAGGTATTCAAGGCGAAAAACGTAGTATTTTTTGAGAATCAAAAGGCAGATAAGCCTATAAAAGATTCTTTAGAGGTTTCAGAAATTATACTTCTTGAAGAAAAGACACAGAACCCAGGAGAATCAGTTACAGAATGTAGTCCTCAAACAGATTTAGCAAGAAACATTGACAATAATACCGTTGTTCCTATCAGTGTTCCTAGAGGAGAACCAGAACAAGAGAGATCGGTATTATCTGACAATCCGGTTCAACATCAAGGAAACTTCCAAGAATCGGAAGACATAGAGTTCCAAGACTGTGAGTCGGACATAACTGTCCAGGACCAAACTATAGAAATGGAACGGAGGTATCCATTGAGAGTAAGAAAACCTAAAGAGTTCCCTGATCATATTCTGTACCAAGCAATAGAAACAGACCTGAACCCCAATACGGTTCAAGAGGCACTGTCCCGGCCTGACAGTAAAGAATGGAAAGCTGCAATTCAGGAGGAGCTTGACGCGTTAAAGAAAAACAACGCATGGATTTTAGTTAAGCCTGAACGAGCGATTAACGTCGTTGATTCGAAATGACTTTTTCGAATCAAAGAAGAGGCGGGAAATAAGAGAAGATACAAAGCTCGACTTGTTGCTAGAGGCTTTAGCCAGAGGTATGGCATCGATTACGACGAGACATTTTCTCCGGTGGTGAGACATAGTTCGTTGAGAATTCTCCTGTCACTGGCAGCTAAAAGTGGCCTAAATATAGATCAAATGGACGTAAAAACAGCGTTCTTAAACGGTGACTTATTTGAAACAGTCTTCATGACTCAACCGAAAGGTTATGAAGAAAAAGGGAAAGAGGATTACGTGTGTCTTCTTAAACGTTCGCTTTACGGGTTAAAGCAAGCCCCCAGGGCTTGGAACAATAAGCTGAACAATGAGTTGTTACAGTTGTCATTCAAACGATCTAAAAATGAACCGTGTATATACACAAGATCTCAGGGCAAGAAAATTATCATTCTAGCAGTATATGTAGACGAAATGCTGATATTATGGAATGACGCAGAAGAGTTGCGTAAAGTGAAATTGGACCTAATGTCGAAATTTGAGATGAAGGACCTTGGGAAGGCGGAGTACATTTTAGGTATACGCATAACGCAAAACGATATTGGGATCAAAGTTGACCAAGAGAAGTATGTCAGTAAAATATTGAAGGTTTTTGGGATGGCTGACTGCAAAATTGCTTCAACACCATCAAGTACTGGTCAAAAACTTGAAAAACCTGGACCGGAACATAAACCTGATCCGAGGATTCCATATCAGAATTTAATTGGTTCACTCATGTACATATCTGTTTGCACAAGGCCGGATATTTCACATGCAGTTAATTATCTAAGCCAATTCAATACATGCTATACTGAGGAGCACTGGACAGCTGCGAAACAAGTGCTTAGATATTGAAAGGGTACTAAAAGTCTAGGGCTGCAGTATAAGAGAACAGGAATGACTAAAGTACACGGTTATACGGATGCAAGTCATGCGAATTGTTATGACAGGAAGTCATTCTCGGGTATGGTTTTCATGCATATGGGAGCTGCGATTTCTTGGGAAAGCAGAAAACAGAAGACAGTTGCTCTATCCACAGCAGAGGCTGAGTATGTTGCAATGTCTGAGACCGCTAGAGAGGCAATATTCCTAAAGTGATTCTTTTCAGAAATTACAGACGCAGCTGAAATGCCAATAAAAATTTATTGCGACAGCCAATCTGCTGTAGCTATTGCGCAAAACCCTGTGCACCATCAACGCACCAAACATATTGATGTGAGACACCATTTTTTAAGAGAAGCAGTAGAACATGGTCAAATAGAGTTAGAATATAAAGAGACAACTTATATGGTTGCAGATATTTTAACTAAACCGCTGTTGAAAGGGAAGTTTAAATGGTGTGTTTTGAGTATGGGTGTTGTGTGATTTTGTGATGGATGTAAGTAGAGAAATCAATTTAAGGAGGAGTGTTAGAATAAAAGAGTCTGCATGTATTTTATGACGATCTTTTTTTCTATATAAATTTATTTTTCTACTTGAAAATGACATGTCTGTCACAAAAAGATTTTTCAGTTGTTCAGGAAAAATATAATAATGAAAATACAAGTTTTATCTAAACTTTATTTTATCTTTTATTAAATAACTGCGCGAATACCTACTAACACCAAGACGCAAGAGTGGGATGATAGATGGATGGCTGATTATATTTATTTATGAAAAGCCGATGAGGATAACTTTTGACAAATTTTCTTACCATTGAGAAATTAGGATGAAGTTACTCCACTCATGTTTTATCGTACTCAAAGTGCCCTATGTGTTTCTTTGTATCTCGACTTGTTAATCCAGTGCGTTCTTACAAAATACCTATGTTCAACAATTTCTGGTTCTGTAACTGACGGCCAAGAAGAATATCGCCACTCCATCTTTTCCCGTGAGCGCGTAGAAGTCGTCCCGAGGGGAATATTTATACCAGATAATTAGGATCAGTGTTAGGTCAAACGACAATAGCATGGCACAAAGGTGTGGTGGTACTTTTCTTCAAAAAGGGCGATTACACCGTCTTGAAGAATTATATACCCATCACACTGCTGCGCCATATTTACGAGTTGTTTTCGAGAGTCGTTACTAATCGACTCACGCGGAGGTTTTACGGCTTTCAGCTACCAGTTTTCAAAAAGGATTTTGTATAATAAACCACATACTTAAGCTGTGGCAATTTATACAGAAGACTGAGGAGTCTAACCAGCCATTATGCTTTGCGGTTGTGGACAATGACGAAACCTTTTGTACAGACGCCAGCACATCAAGCCACCCCGATCTATCTAATTTCACCAATTGAAATTAAACTTTATGCTTATGTGATAAATATGCAATATAGAATATTCCAATACATCTTGGGGAGAAGCTGCCAAGTCACACATGATGGCAGCAGAGACAGCCCAAAGGGTACTCCTCAAGGTGGCTGCTGGCCTACCCTACCGACACCCAAGAGATATGCTCTATAATGACTGGGACATACTATTCATCAGGAAAACTTACATCCTTAGTCATACTCCTAAAACAGTCCGAATCCGAATATTACTCCAACAAGAATGAAGGTAAATGTCGAAAGGGTATGGTTTGTACATACCAACGCAGAAGAACAGCATTTTCCCAGCATTTCTACTGCTTTCTTGGGGACTACTTACCTCTACAAAAAGGTGAATGCAGCCCTCAATATCTACCCACTTGTTAAATACAAGTGCAAGCAAGTGGTTATTCTGCACCTTAAACCTCAAAGCTATATATAAAGTATCTCAGTAGCTGCCACGTCATGCACTGCACGGTAGGGTAAAAAAATGACGATTCCACATAAATGTAAAATTTGTAAGGAATAATTGATTTTTGACTTTGACTGCCACTTCAGCTTGACAAATATTCCAGTTATGTCAGTAACTTTGGTTGGCCTGCGGATCTCCTCATTTGTGATTCAATCTCGCAGAGAAACTCCTAGCATAGCCCTCTCTTTTGGGTGACCTTGAATGCCCATAGTGAATCACCACCTCTCTTTTCCTTAAGTGATCACTGGCAACACACACTGGTCAAAGACTTTCGGCTTGAGACACTGCGGTGTTTGGATAAGAAGATGTTCATCCCGAACGCTGCCCAGCCGAGTTCGATTCTACGATTGACCTTCTTCTCGAAGTTGGACCTTCCTACTTGGATGGTCTGTCCTAAGTAAATATAGTTTGTCTACAACTTCGTTTGCAACATATATATTCAACATGATGTCTATCTTTTCCTTGTTCATTTTCAAACCCACTTCTGGGGACAATGTCACACAGATCATCCTAGCCCCAAACTAAGCAAAGCTTGTACTATGGGTACCAGGCGACGATATACATACTTATATAGATAGATAAATACTTAAATGCATAGAAAACATCCATGACTCAGAAACAAATATTTTGTGCTCATCACACAAATATTTGCACTTACCGGGATTCGAACCCAGGACCACCAGCTTCGTAGGCAGGAGCACTACCAACTAGGCTACGGTGACCGTCACTTGCTGAGAGACTTTGCTGAGGTCATCGGGCTTCGAGGTATTCTTAGGTCTCAGCAGTCACTATTATATTGACGGCAAATTGCAGATGAGTGATGTATACGCCATTGTCAGAGCCTTTTCAGTCCAGAAGCTTGAAGACATCTTCCTATGTAACGCTGAATAATTTCGGACATAGAAAATCTACCTGAATCATGCCTCGCTGTAAGGTGATAGGTTTCGTGTTCGGGTCCATGAGCTGTACTGACATAGTGGCGTTCCTGTAAAAAAACTTTACCGCCTCGATATACCGCTAGTCGATTTGGCACCTTTGGGGAGACCACAAGTGTTTCGATCAATACCCGGGTCGTAAGTTTATGATTGAAACATGTACAGACGCCAGCACATCCAGCTACCCCAATCTGTCAAATTTCTTTTATAGATTTTCAACTTTATAATAATATTAAAATAAGTTTATTTTTCCTTCCACAAATTATAACTTAAGGCTAGATTATAACTATACTTAAATCAGTAAATACTATTTACATTTGTAAAGGACTGGTGCCTGAAATAGGTTGCGAAAACCTGTGCCACAGGTCACTAGGTAATTTAAAGAGGAGTATTATTAATAGTAATACCATAGACTTTGATTTTTCTACTGTTTTATTGAATGCTCTTTGAATTGGAAATATAGTTGTAGTTAGTTATTTTCTCTTTGGTATTTATTATATACTCTATGGAGTGTACCACAGAGCTGCAGAACGCAGAGAATACGGAGACGTAGAGATCGAACAAGCGATGTATTTCCTCACTTAAAAAAAATGAAAACCATTGAATTCTACGTCCATTTTTTGTTCATGTGGTAATAATATACTATAATCCCAAATTTACATTTGGGTGATGGAGTCGCCGCCTTTTTCTACACATTCTGAGGCGCCTCCGTTAAGTGAAGACAGTGGTCTTATAATTACAAGTGGATCTTTTTCGAGCGATTCTGCTAGTGGATGGCATCACGTCGCATCGGAGGTGAGCTAATCATTACAACATTTTATTATCTACTTATCACAATGCGCAGCAAATGAATATTTATTGCAGGATTTTTCTCATGTGATTGCGTAGGTACTTTATCGGAGGGACTTCATTGTTTCAAAGTACCACTGCACTCTTTTCGATATATATTTATTATATGTTTACGAAGTTTGAGGTGTATACTGAAGCTACTTACCTAGCATACACTTGCTGATAAGTCTTTAGATATGTACATATCAGAATGATTGTATCTGTATGATACTATTAACTCACGCAATTATGAAGCAAATATTAGTTATTCTTTATACTTACTGGGTATTCGTTGGTTTATTAGTATTAGAGTGCCTTGAGTTTCTTTTTACTTAGCTATTATTAACAAATATACAATCTTAGTACCTATCTCATCAAGGGGTTCTGTCTTTTTATTAAATATTTTGTCAAAAGAGTGCTGGCTTGAAATAGAGTGGATGGTTTAATGCGACATATCAGTTTTAAGACCTACAATTAAAATAAAATCACCAACTAAAACTTCTATATTTGCCTTTACTTAATAATGTTTGTCACATTTGTTACTTAGATATGGCTCATTGATTGCAATAATCAGAGAAAATGTTGTAGGTTTAATGACACTTGTATTTTGATTTAAACAAAGTAGGTTCATTACATTATCAGGGAGTTTCGAGTACTGTCTAAAATAATAAAGGTTATCTTGTTTATAGGCCCAGCTGCAGTATTTAGTTGAAGATAGTTAGTTATGCTGTAGGCTTTTGGGTTAATACAATTGGCCTCCTCTATGTAATTGAATTGTAAAATCAAAACAATCTAAATAATCAGAGTAAAAATATGGATGCCTATTATTTAGATTTTTTATAATGATTTGCTTTTGAAATTGAGAAATTTTGTGGCAATTACATGATTGCTACAAAGTTTGTAAAAACCCTTGAATATGGTTAAATTTTGCCTGGGAGATTATGGTTTATAACCCTGCATCTAGACATACACCTTTAATTAAGATGTAAAATATTGATTGAAGATGTAAAATTAGTTGCATTAATGTGTGTATATTTGTGGTGAGACAGAAGTAGTTTCCAGGCGTTAGTTGATAATATGACTTAAAAATTAAAAGTTAAAGATTTTCTGTAAGGGCAACATTAATAAGTAAGAAAATGAGCACATTTGCATCTGGTGATTGTTACAGTGGAAAATTTGGGTCGCTTTTTAGAATTACTCATGAATGGGACTGTTATTTTTATGAGCTTATTCTTCTAACCATACCATACACCGCACGGTCAATACTTATTTATTTGATTGGTTTAATGTAGGAAATCACTGCTAATGTTGATGGAAGCCATTTATTTGTAATCATGAGTGAAGTGGCTTTCTAAGTCGTAGTCTACATTATTGTAAATAGGTACTAGTTTGATAATAGATTTATGTATTTATTTTTAAATTTTGTTTCATGGCTTTTAAATGTATGTTGATACAGAGTGAGACCCACACAACTGTTGGCAACTTCTTTCAAAGTAAAGTATACCTTCTGGTTTATGTTTTGTATTTCTTGTTGCAACTGAGCAAGTGTGTTTGCATGATGATGAGTATCATGGCATTACAAAATCAAAACAGGGAAATCATAAATTTAACTGTCCAGCAAGAATCAAAGCATTTCCTACTCTTTCAGGCTTTAGCTTTTAAGCTACAGTTGATCCACACTGGCAGACCAAATTTGCGAATTCACTTCCTGATTATCTTCTATCCAGAAACATAAAATTAGATGTTGTGTGGTTGTATGAGTATTTTTCATTATTAAATGCTTTTTGTTGATTAAACTTCCTCATCACCATTTTTATTACTGGTATGGTTATCAAATATTTAATTTGATTCACTCTGAGAAAGAAGAGAAAATTGTAGATCATTAAGTTTGCTTTGTTTGTTTGCGAATTTAAAAATTGGTTGATATATATAAATGTTAATGTTAGTTGCATGTTTTTTAAAACAGTAATAATTTTTACTCACAGTTGTGAACTATGCCTATGATAATATTTTTTGTTAATTGACACACATTCTTATGTTTTGCATGGGCTCTAAACAGCTTTGCGAATTTACTGCTATAAATGTTCATAAAAACTAATTGACTAGATTATGTATTTTTACTAATGGACCTTTTAGATATAACATGCACCTATTTGAATTTGTTCCTAAAAAGAAATGGCCTTCCTTTAATTTATTTGCTAGTCATAGGTTAATTACGTACTAATATTTTTTATTTCAGCTTAATGCACATAGATAATTATTGGTGTCTTTCCAGTTAAAGGGGGACTTTCGTAGGTCAATGCCAGTGTCATGATACATAATTCCTGACATAAGATCAAATCCTAAAAGCTTCGGAATCATAATTTTCATAGTTTTGTTTTTATTGTTTAAGAATAATTATGGCTGGCAGCAGTGACATGAGCTACATCCTATGAAAGTAAAACTTAACATTTTGATATTCTGTTGTGTCTTAATGTTCGTCCAAGCTATGCTTGTTTTTGTAGTTAATTGCTTGAGCTGCCAAAGCTATTTGGTACTTATAAGTAATTAAGTATAAGAAATATTTCCTTATATGAACCAAATTTGACAAATAATTTTGGCTATTGGTATGATGTCAAACTTTCTGTTACACAAGGGATTATGTAAAAGGGTAAATTTTTTAACAGATTTATACTTGTTAGTTAAAAAGTTGATTTAGTGTAAATACATTTTTAAACCAATAGTCATTATATTGCGAAATTTGTATCGCTTATTGCACAAGTCCTAATGCTAAATAAATGTTTTAATATATTTCGCGACTGTTCCTTGCGATCGCTTTCATCGTCTTAAATATGTATATGTAAATTACATATATGTACGTAATTATAATGCTTGATTTTATTTATTAACAAGTTTTAAGTTTGTTTGTATAAGTGTAAATTTCTGCTAAAATTTTCCAACACAGCTGCACAGGTCAACAGGTCTACACATATTTATAGCAGTTTTATATACATATCTTAGAATTTAAGCAACTAATATCAAAAATGAATACTCAGCAGTGTTGAAGTATTCAAACAATATGTTTCCTGTTACCTATTAGTGAAATATGCCAATCTGGCCTAGGTTACAAGAATACAGTACAAAATACATAGCTTAGATTAGCTCTTCCCTATGACCAATAGCAGCAACAAGCCATATTGGTTAACTTTAACTTAGTTAGGTAAGCAATTAACTCTAACACTGACTTGTACCCTATGTTCGTATGGACAAATAACCCACTCGGTGTATTCATATCATTGTTTTATATGCATACTAGCTGTGCCCCGCGGTGTTACCCGCGTTAAATTTTATAAATTTTCTTTGCTATAAACCTCATGGAGCCCGAGACCTTTCCAACAAATGCAAAACCGTGGAAATCGGTTCGTGCGTTCTAGAGTTATAGTGTCAGGAAGGAAAACCCGACTTATTTTTATATAGTAGATTATTTGAAAACCTACTTCGCGGAATAAATTAGCTTTTGCCTTGTATATATTTAAAATGTACTTCTTCACAAACTTGCAATGATTACAACGCAAGAATAACTTTATTCTAACACATTAAGTTGAAATTTTGACACATTTCTTATTACGCCAACCGTTATTGAGGAGCGTGGGTATGAACGCAAGCTTGGTTCATAATAGTCAGTCGCTGCACCAACTAACTACTTAATAGTGATCTCAGATTGTGAAATAAGTTAATAAAGATAAAATTGTAGGGTCGATTGCAAAGCGAATGATTAGTGTTTATGCATGGTTAGCTTTCGCTTGCGGCTTCACTCGTGTATTGTTTCATTCGATTTGAATCAATTGTGATTTGTCTGTCATTTTTCCTTATGTCATTCTGTGCTTTATTAAATATCAAAAATTTATGGTAAGTATATATAACTATAATGTTTTTATGTGCAGTTACAGGAGAGTGACTTTGATGAGAAATCATTATCACTTTGCGAATCTACCGAAACATCAGAACGCCTATGCGGTGACTTTTTTAACACAGTAAAGAAAGGTCCAGGAAAAGTTATTGTCTCCGCTATAGAACCACCTATAGAATTTCAGGTAATTGTCTTTCTTACTCTAGGACCATCATAATATTTCACTTCAAGACCATTTTCGTCGTTAATTATTGTCCTAGGCGATTATGTACGAATGAGGAAAGATACAGAGTTTAATAATAAAACGTATAAATTTGTCAAAATAGCTACTTTGGTTATACTCATATAAATAGTTTTTGACAAGACGGGCGTTGACCATCAGGGTGAGTTCTGATGGGATTGTTTTTTCCTCCGGAACTAAATTTTATATTAACTCTTTATAAAAATGTCACCATGGATCCAGTCATATGTACACAATGATGTATGGTTTTATATACTGATTTACCCTCTAATTCATATATAACGGAGGGATAAGACTAAACATATGACCTCTTACGACGTTTTTTTTAAGCTGGTGGTAGCCCTTAGGCATAGTCTTTGTACAAGTAAACCTTGAGCAATAAAAGTTTACCCTCATATATAATCAAGTGACGGACTGTAGGGACATGTATATTCTAGTATAATATTAATAAACAATGAGATTTAAAACTTTGTATGTTAGTTTGTTTGCCTGTAATAGATAAACTCAAAAACAAATTAACTGAGATTATTTCACCCGTAGAGAGAAACATTATCAAAGAATAACGTGGGCTGTTTTTTATTTATAAAATTCATAGAACTTTACAATAATGTAAACATCATAATTTAGCGTAAACTACCTACTAATTCAAAATACCAATTTATCTTTCTATTGACCTACTCATTTGTAGCTATAGCGGGTCATTATTGTAATAGACAAGCATTGTATAAATAAAGTAATATATTTATGTATTATTTTCAGGACAATCCTGTATCAGCCGAAATAGACAAATGTTCAGATGTGCTTTTCCCGCCGTCTATTGTTTTTGCCAACGATGTCATAAATAAATTGAAATCATCTAATCTAGATATTTCTACAATCACCAGGCATATTTCTCCTATGTACCCTAGGAAATTAAAGCCAGAAACGTTATATGAGAGGCGCCAATGTCTCAACCACAGATTTGCTAGTCCAAGACTCTTACATCTGAGCCCGTGTCGCGCAAATCGGCCTTCTTCCCGAAACTCATTATCCTCGCGACTCTCTAGTAGTCACAATTCACTCGTGACTCAATTTCAAGCTGATGACTCAAGTTTTATCACGCAAGCCATTTCACATGACACGCTGAGTTCTAAAACATGTGATATAACGGACATGTACAATGTTCCTTTCGACAGCGACATTTATGCAGTACCCATTGACATGGTGCGGCCTAGTCACAGTAATATGAAAAACAAAGGCAAAAAACTACCTAGAAACAATAAAAAGAGAAGCAAAAATACGTTACCGATCGTGAATGCTACTAATGTTCCAGTCGATAAAACTTATAAACCAAAGGAAAACAGCAGAAATAAAGACATAAAAAGTAAG
Source organism: Pseudoips prasinana (assembly GCA_951640165.1). Classification (NCBI taxonomy): domain Eukaryota; kingdom Metazoa; phylum Arthropoda; class Insecta; order Lepidoptera; family Nolidae; genus Pseudoips; species Pseudoips prasinana. Next base: position 18,565,304 of record OX621234.1, on the reverse strand, counting down.
AGACACAGCTTGCCGAGCTCATCTTGCAAGAAGAATACGAGCGACTCCGAGACGGACTCGTTGCACTTAACTTTACGCGAAATGAGGAAGTATTTACATACGCTTTACTCTAGTTCCAGTGACTCCGAATGTAGAGCCACTATAAATAAGAAAAATAATTCAATAGTAACCAATGCGGTCATTCATTCTAAACTTAATAGTAAAGAGGCAAGTTCTACAGTATTTTTAAAAGAGAATAACGAGATTACTAAACCAGTGGAAACTAATAACAACAATAACAGGAAGTCTAGTAAAAATTCCTTCGGAATGAATATTAAAAACAAGAAACACAAAGAAAACATTCCTAAAGATGCGAACGAACCGGACAAAAACGACAAAGTTGTCAAAAAGAGTGTAACAAATCAGAGTCAAAAGGCAAAAATGTCTCCTGTGAGGATACTATCGATAAATTTGAAACAAAGTTTTTGTAATCTATTCCGATGGCGACGCCCCCAGACGGCGGAGAATGGTGACGTAGAACGAGTGAGCATGGGGAAGGATTCACCGCCGGCCGCCGTGCGGCGCGCGCTGCCGCCGCTGCCGCCGACGCCACACGCTCGCCGCGACGAAGATACGGTCATGGACTTCGCTACTTCTATCCAGAAAGTTAAAGATGTAAGATTATCTATCACCTCACTTTACCACATCCCAATAGCCTACATAATTATGTCAACTACTTACGTTAGTAATCGAGCTTCGCGTTTCGCCTTCATCAAACGAACATAGGTGCAAAACGATTCTTCATACAAAATACAACCTCATTATCGAACTTCGATATTTTGAATTATCTAAAACATACGTCTGTTAAAACTTACGATTTTGCGCGTTCGCATTATGTAGAGAAGTTAAATAGAAAATGTTTATAAGTTTTATTTCAGAGAAATGTGTTGTGGGAAAATCTATTTCTTTATTAACTTAAAACTATGTTAGCGCGCAAAAACATTTTGCATAAACGAGGGTATGAAATAGTACTGATTTACTAGGCTCTGCTGAAATTTACGGAATAATTCTCATATTTAATCTTATTGTCGATCAAATTATATGGTTAACGGAAACGTTGTTTTTTTTTGTAGTATGGCTGGTACTGGGGCCCGATATCGGTGGAAGCTGCCGAAAAGATTCTTTCCAATGAACCGGATGGCTCCTTCATAGTACGTGACAGCAGTGATGACCATTATATCTTCACTTTATCGTTTAAGTTGAATGGTCTTAGGCACGTAAGGATTGAACATGATCAGGGTATGTTATTAAAAATATATATATATTCGTTACCTTATTATCAGTGAACCTCTGTTGCCTCAATCAAGTAAATTAAGTAACTGAAGGTTGGCAATTCGCGTTTTTATTAAACTTCGAAACCGCGTGTATTATTTTTCAGTAATATTATTACATTAATAAAAAAACCGAACTATACAACAATTTTGCGTATAATTCGTTCAAAAATATTCTTTCTTATATCTCCTAGAAAGGAAATGCTAAAATAATTTTATTTTAGAATGTGTTGCACATAAAAATTAACGAATTGTAGGGTGATATTGTAATATTCTTATATATTTTCACTCATGTATGGCTCAATAAACTATCCTGACAATATTTGCCATTAATATTGTTAGTGAAAGTAAAGTGATTTATTTCTTATATCTGGGAATCTTTCTTTCACTAAGCTCAGAATTGTAACTTAGATATTGCCTTCATAGTATCCTTCTCGATTGGAACTCGACAAACGCACCAAAGACTAACTTTGCCGTGTTGTTTTATAAATAACTATTTGCCCATTACTTTTCCAGTTACTATCAACTTGCCATTAAAAAAAATCATTATTATAATTTATGTTTTTCTTTTAGGTAATTTCTGTTTTGGTGGCTGTACAATGTTCAAAGCCCAGACTATCGTCGAATTTATAGAAAATGCAGTAGAGACATCGCGAAGTGGCCGCTACCTTTTCTTTCTGAATCTACGGCCAGTACTGGGCCCAGTACGTGTCCAACTCTTATACCCGGTGTCAAGGTTCAAGCGTGTGCAAAGTCTTCAGCATATGTGCAGGTAAGGAAGTTTATTATAATATGGATACATTTCAAAAGTCCTGACTTATTTGCTTCCAACTGGTCAACACCAAGCTTAGGCCGAAACATATAAAATTTAGCAGTTAGCTTGTAATTATGATGGATATAAAGTCGAATTCTTTGTAATTTATCTCGGAATAGGGCCAAGAACACGTCGTCGATGCCGGCCGATACGTTAATTGTATAACTTTATCTCGATATAGTTTTGTATATAGGGTTTCCAGTTAGCCATGATCCTTGCTCTTTGTGGACATTACTGACTCCTGGATGCCTGCAGTAAAATATCGACCCATTGTGAACTAAGTGTAGCCGGTTTTCGCACATGCTGGTAGTTTTCTATATCCATACTAAACGCTTTAAAATCAATTCATGCGACGTGAAGCAGATGCCCCATGGTACATCTATACATATATTAAAATCGTAGTAAAGTCAAAACTGTACATGGAATATTTTTTTAAATGGATACTTGGGGCGTGATCTACCGTCGACATCGAAGCCAAAAATATAGTTATTAGAATTTTTCTCTGTATGTCTGTTTGTCTGTATGTATGTCCGGGCTAAACTCAAAAAGTACTACATGGATTTACTTCAAATTTTGCATGAATGTTACTAAGAGGTCGGGTCAACATATAGTTATCAGGCTATCACGCTATCACCTACGGGGGAGGAGCTGTGATAATTTATAAAATATAACGCGGGTAAAACCGCGGGGCACAGCTAGTTGTTAATATAATTTCTATTTGTGCATATATAGCACTACCTTATTACACTAAGACGCAAAACTCTGCTCTAATTGTAGGTCGGGGAAGACATTTAGTGGATATGATTGCAAATTAAAGGCGGTAGAGGGCATTATCGTTGTACCGTAGGCCAGCGAGTTCGATATTCTTGCGTGATTGATTAGTGTCACAATAGTTCGTAGAGCCATGTCTTGCTGTATGTAAATGGTAATCTCATCGTCTCCGGACTTCTCTGGGACGTCGGTGCTTACGTTAGATGAGAGACAACTTAAATTATACCGCCGCGACTACCGACTTGGATGCTTCATGGCTGAGTCGAAAAAGCATAGGCTTTTTTTACTCCATTCAATGTTTGATGGAAATAAGCATGAAGGTTCTTATAGCGAACTGTATCATGGTGCCGTGTCGGCAAGTACTCGATAATAATGCATAACTGTACAAATTATTATGTACTTCCAGATTTGTGATATTAAAGTACGTGCGTCGCGACCTCATCAGTAACCTGCCCCTGCCCAGGCGCCTGGTGGACTACCTGAGTGCTACTCACTACTACTCAGAGCTGCTCGCCGACATGTAAATAATTTATATGAACTAGGTTAGCTACCACATTCTAAACTCTCAATTAACACAAGATTATATCCATACATAAGCGAATTGACTAATATGTATTCCTAACAGTTTCTTTTGATATTTTTTTCTGCTGAATAATACTGTTTTGTGTTTAAATATATTCTTCATTTTTGTATTATGTATGTATAAACAGCTAACTTTGTTAAACAAAGCTTAATACGAATTTACTAGGCTTATAAGTAGGCAATAGCTACCTATTTCTACATGTTTTAGTGTTTTGTTGTACCTATTTATGCGTTGAAGTTTATTGTATGGAATTTTATTACGTGTTTATTTACTTACAAGGTTTTTCCTTAGAAATGTAAAAACCTCAAAACTACGTGATCTAATAGTACTTGATTGTTACAGAGTAACCCTTAACAGGAATTCAAAATCGCGACATTAAAAAATAGACTGATTATCACACATTTTATGCAGCATAATAATATAATGAATGTTTCGTTTATACTAGATAAGAATTCTTGTGGAAGGTTACTCAATATTAGTAATGAATTACATAATTTTGGGTTTTAACGAATAATGAAACATCGTGTATAAGTGCTGTTCCGGCAAGTCACCTTTAGCAATTTATAGTGGCGAAGGGTCTATATAAGACAATTCCTTATGGCTTATTCCTTACTTGCTCATCATCGATTATTTATTACTCACGTTGGCACTCGCACTATTCTTTTCTTCATTCTTGTGGTACGAGTAATACAACGAACGGCCCGTATTAAGTCTCATTTTAATATTGTAAACACGTATATCCACAAATTACATTTTTACGATGTACATAAAAAGAAAAAAATAGGTTTGCACTAGTAAGGTCAGGTAGTTTCGGGTAGAAATGGGGTTGGAATCTGACCGATATACAGAATGTAATCAAAAAGAATAAAAATGCTGGAAATGAACACCTATTATTTTAACTTTTACAGAGTTACTATAGAGCAATAAAATTTGGAAAACCATTATTTCTCTGCTATTTTTGACCGAAGCTCAGACGCGCCGGCCTGCACGAACAAACATTCAAACATGTTCTGTCGGGGAAGTAGTGAATGCAGACCCAGCATGTCATAAAACTATGTTTGTACACTTTAGAGGAGAAATTCTGACCAACCGCATAAATGCTGTTGTCGCATAATTACTACTCCATTATATGTGCTAAATTTGCATATTTTTAAGCACTTGACGCGATCGCTAATCTTATTATGAAATTGTATAGATCTCAGTTTTAATATCACTGCTCTTTCTTGAACCTATGAATTCTTTATTCTATGCCTTTTTTTAAATAATCGGCTTCTTGAGCCTTTGCCACTGATTAGTAACTGAAACGTAATACTAATAGCTTTTAAGTTCAACTTAGTATTTGATTAGGACATTCTTAGGAAACACTTGCTTTTTTCACGAGAATGGTTTTAGCAACTTTACCGAAAATTAAGGCGACGCGTTGGACGTTGATGCTCAAATTTCTCCGCAGTTATAAAACAAATTGTTTACGATGTTTACGTATAGTATTAGTCATGATTTTGAAATGGTTTCGGTTATAACTTTTATAATAGTCAAAATAATAGCCAGAACTGCTCGTTTATACTATTTTCTTTAATTTAAACGTTAACGGAGACTAAGGATTATTAAGTGGAGACATAACACATTTTCGGTAAAGATAATTCTCAATACATATTTTAATCTGTTAAAAAGATTGTATAAGGTTTGTAAACGTCATGATTTTATATGAGTTAAAACTGTTCTGTCATGAACTAAACTTTGCCACAAGATTATCGCGCGCGCCCCTTGATCCGCTACTAATTATTATCATTACATCGACTTGTAGATTATTCCTCCAACCATCTATATATATATATATATATATATATATATATATATATATATATATATATATATATATATATATATATATATATATATTATGATATAAATCGAAACGCCGAGGACAACTATGTATGTGTCCCATATATAGTTATTCTATTCGCATGTTTGTAAAGTACCCCGTGATACAGGGTTATATTGTCCTAGTATGGGCGTTGTTTATATTAAAACAAACGTATTAGTGTATATTTTGAAAGAAAAAGACCCATCGTTTATTCATTCTTTACTGCCAAGTACAATACCCTTTTCCTTTATTACAAAACATTGGAATTGTTTAGTTAGACTGATTCGCTTACATATTTTTGGGATGCAACACAATGCTAGAATTCTAGAAAAAATATAGTAGTGAAAACGGTACTCTCTGTTACGGTTCCAACCTATACCGCTTCACCGCAATACTATTTGTACTACCATGATAAATTTGGTACAAACATGTGAGTGAGGCTCAGTTTCCGTTATCATATGAAAATAAGTTTGCAAAGAGCTTTCTTAATTTAGAAGATAATGGTTCACTTGAAGTAGCTGCTGTTGTTTCAAAGCTTCGAGAGATGTCACTATGCTAAGCATTAGAATTTGAGCGGGAGCATTATATTTCACTGGTCGTAGACGAACTTTTATAATACAAATTAAAAAGTACCGCAGAGTTGAATCAATACTACCTAGACATTCGAAAGGCATACTCTGGTGGGGATAGGTAGACATTTTTTCATTACTTATATTATTAGTTAGAAATATCTAGGTAGGCTAAAATCATTGTCTAGATTAAAAGCAATGTTTCAAGAACGATGGTATGTACGGTTTAAACTTTTGCCTATTACCTTATAATACGAGCTAAGGGTATGACGACTCCATATGTTTGTTTTCAATTAAATACATTTTTATTTGTTATATATATATATATATATATATATATATATATATATATATATATATATATATATATATATATATAATTACTAGCTGTGCCCCGATTGTATCCGCGTTAAACTTTATAAAGTATAGCCTATGTGTTATTCGGATATAACAGCTAAATTACTACAAAGTTTCATCAATATCAGTTTGGTTGTTTTTGCATGAAACAGTAACAAAGATCCATACTCACAAACTTTCGCATTTATAATATTGCTGGGATAATTACTATCCAAGAAATTCTTTTGTACCGGATTGCCGATTAAGTTACTTTACATTCATGTTTCAATTCATTCACAATTTTATTTGCTGGCATCTTGTCTCAACCGTAAATATGAAATTCAATTATTTGCTACAATAATGATATTTCGCTGAAAATATACGAGATAACAAATATCATCGGATCTTCGGCACTGACTATTCTGTGATTACCAACGCGATAATTGTTTATCGATTGCTTAAAATGGGGATAAATATTCCGGACATAGAGTAGTGTTCCTCTCACGCATACATGTAGATCTCTTCTTGTTACCTTGCTTGTCAAATAATGTATGTGTAGACAAATTAAAAAAACAAACAAGCTGCACTTATTTATACTTTTACCAATACACAGCGCCAGTTGGATATTTCTATGGTCAGGGCAGTCCACGTGTGCGTATGCGCACAGGCCTAGTACCTGGTTCCTTGCCGGAGGCCCAAACGTTTTTGCCAGCGGCAAGAAACTGGTGCTGGATTAAAGAACATGTACTGTGCTTAAAATAAAATCGCCGCATGTTATCTTTGACTTCCAACCATCGGCAACATAGAAGGTTAAATATGATACTTTATGTGGAACACTTAAATTATATTTTTATTTGTCAATTGCGTTGTGGTAATTGAGAGAAAAATCTCTTCTCCCATTATAATTTCACAATTATAATGAATAAACAAATGGAGTTTGGGTAATAGGAAAGGTATGGTAATGACGAGCAATAATATTAAAAGAACCATTTTTAGAATAAATGATGTACGTACAAATATATCTTATTATTCTAGGATCAATTTTAAATATTTTGAATGAACGTTATAATATATGTGCCATGAATTTAATTCAGGCCATGGTATTGGCTGTTTATGTCTCGATTGTCCGAATAATAAAATCGATGAGAGCAGGATTTATAGATGTTATACTTTCTCCATTACCAGTTCAACTGAATCCTCTTTTTATAGCTGGTGGCTGATAGTCTTATGAAAGTTTCAGAACACCAGAGTGGGCATAATAGAAATTGTAGTTCAATGGTGACTTATATATATAATCGTTTTTAAGTTTTGTGTATTATGAGATATAGAATCCTGAATATAGGTTGTTAAGAACGGTTATCTAGTAGTATAAAAGTAACAAATGATTACGTTACGACTCTGAGGCCTTATGTGTCCAGATTCTATTTGAAAATGTGATTTTTAACTTTGTTCATTAGCATTATTCCTACCTTTTAATTATGACTATTGATTATGTCAATGAGTCTGATGAAATTTGTGGTTATTCAACAAAACCTTGTTTTGAATGAAATATTTAAAAATGTTATATCGATAAGTGCGATGTTAAAAATGTTATATCTATTCTTAATATAGCACGTCAAATTGTGTTGAATAACGTATTAATATGCTCTGTCTTCCTGTTAGTTAAAATAACTGATGGCTCACTTATAATTTTGACCCAATTATTTATATATTTTTGTAAATATAATTTACTGCCTCGGTAATTTTACGTTAGGATTGTTGATCGTAATGCATTGAAATCTTACTTCATATTAAGAACTAATAAGTGGTTAGGCGTATCGATAGATACATTTTTACTGGGGGTTCGGGTATTAAATAGCTACCCTTATGTTTAGTGTCATGATAGTTGGTATAAATTTGTGCTTTCTTTGCATGTTATTTATGTGAGCAAGGCTTATTTTTCTTTCAGTCCACTACTTCACACAATTTAGCAAAATCTTGCTTCTGATACAAAAATATCATTTCAATGATTTGTTCTTTTATCTTTTTTTTCAATAAGGTATTATTGCCAAATCGTCATCAATTTATTAGTGTTAATAATTAATAAACTAAAATTATAAATTTTTAGTAAAATTATTACGCTATATTTTTCCAATTGGATATAACATCTAATTTGTCACCAATTAAACTATATTAGTTAAATATTTAGTATGATTATTTGCTTGATGATGTATTGTATTTTGTATAACTACCTAATGTCTTTAGTGTTATTTAAATAGTTAATTATACTTATATTAGTAATACATATTTCAAAAAGTCAAACGATTTAATATTATGAATACAGATTTATAAAAGAGTTACTAAAGTCAATTAATGCGTAGGAATCGCGTTTCTTTTTACAAATGTATTTACATTATGGATATGAGCGAATTTATGTCCTGCTATTTTAATTACTTTCTTCTTTTTATATTAATTTTTCACTCGTTCATTGTTTTCAGTGTTGATGAATTGTATGATATGTTTTAATAACAAGAACGCGGCATTGATTATTTTTATTTAAATATAGTTATGCAACTTTGTCTTAATGAATATTCTTCGCTACATAAAGGAAATTGAAAAGTGTTAAAACTACATCTACCAATCCTGCGTCGACCTTAGTAAACGATTGTTGTAACTGGTTGGTATTTCAATAATAAATAAAACTACAGTTAATATTGTTTTAACGATATTAATCCTTAGCCAGGTCGAACTACTCGGTCGCTTTGGACCTTATATTAAAGTGTTGAAATTAAAATGTATGTGATCGCGCACAGCTTGGCTAAGACTTAATACTAAGATACAAAAAAGAGCTGAATTATTATTTGAACTATTATGACGCTACCATGCCATCATTAAAAATGTGTCTGCCCATGCACCTTACACTGTATATATGAAATTATTTAAATAGATCTGTATGAAATCGTAACTTATGAGTATATTAGATAACCTTAGTTTTATTATTATTGTCTACTTATTTTAAAATTATTTAAGAACACCAAAGATGTTAATCATATTTTGTAATAATAATTATTTGTAATAGTAACAATTGCTATCTTATTAACATTGTAAGTTGTAACTGTGTTATATACTGTCGCATTGATTAATTTTGGTTAAATAGCCGTGAAATGATATAAAAATAGTATGCCTTTTAACACCACCGTGACAAATATATATTGTAAGCTTAACGTTAAGGTATTACAAAAGTAAACATATCACCAAATAATTATTAAAATATTACCTTGAATATGAATGTAATATGTAACCAGTATACTGTATTCTCTGCATTATAATATTATCACATGAATGGTTATTGGCTTTTCGTTTTATCTATTGGAACATTTATACTAAAATAAATTACCGTGCCCGTATTAGTCCCACTTAGTCAGTAAGAGGTATTCCCAAATACTTGATGCCTCTACGTAACCGATCGCTGATTGAAGCTATTTTGTAAGTACATAGGAAGCAGTCTGCACTAGACTAAAATACCTTGTACATTATAATTGTATACAACTTATAAAAAATGTATAGATGATGTTCAGTGATATTTAAAGCATAAGTGTGCTGATGTTCTCACGTTGGTAATCATATAAGTATGTATATAAGTTTTGACACCACGTCTGATATTGTAGGCGTAGCCTTTACTAGCACACCATAATCTCAACAAGATGCTTTTGTAGTGTGGAATAGGATACTGATATTTAGGTAATTGTATGGTACACAATAATTGCATTGAATATGAAAAGATTTAAACATAAACCGCCTTACTTATAAACACGAATTAGCTTGAAAAAAGTAATATTCTTTGTCATTATACATTGGAGCAAACAAGAAGACACGTTTCTTAAGCCGCGTTTTAACTAAGGTGGTTGAGCACCAATTTGCACCTGGCTTCTGATAACATATCAACTTACAACTAAATGAACACCAAATTAAAATAACATGTAGTTATATTTGTAATACAGGAATTGATGTCTTGCTGTTTATTCATTAGGTATTATTAGCGATATCATCTTGATTTCCTGCAAAAGTATAATGCTCTTAACACTTGTTACCTTATCACATTAGTGCATGCTGAGACACGTTCGCTGAAGCGCAATAACAACACGAAAATAATTTGTGAAAAATTATAACACAAGGCTTAGTATATTGTACGATGTAACAAAACTAACCGTAAATATATCTGAAACTCATTATAACATTATGCATTATGGACTAATGAAAATAATTTTCAGTTTAGTCTGTAATCATCTGGTAAGCGACTCTTAGATGTTCACTGTGCCAGTCGATCATGCTGCTATTAACTTGGAGAGGACAGTGGTATAAATATATATCTATAAACAAGAATACGGTATACCTGATGGTAAGCGATTACACACATACACTTACTCGTTAACGACCCACTCACCAATCCCAATGATGTCTGAAGAACTTACTCATAAAGGTCCACAAAATCAATTAAATAATTTTATAAAATTGTGCCTTCCATATCAAATTTTTATAATAAGAGCTAATTTGACATATATCACTAGTTTAAACTCATAAATAGCCTTATCTGTTATTTCTCCTACGCTCCAGTCTTGCTTGATTATTAGGATTTTCAATATGATTTTTAAGATCTGCACTTGACAATTTTAAGATTTTTGGGAATATTAAACTGAGTACTTCCTCTAGCTTTGCTATTATTTGTAATATGACGACACTCTGAAATGTCAGAAGTGATCTAAGTAAGAAAGGGCCACTTACATATTTCCACAATATCATTATCTTCTACCGAACTGAGTACAACCTGACATTAACTATGAGAATGAGACTGAGCTTATGATTCAGGTTGTCACAACGAAATGGTTGACTATGAAAGTGCATAACCCAACAAACTTTGAAAAGCATGTAAGTTCATATGACAGATGTTGTGGTTTATTTATACGGTAAGGATTTCCATTCATTTAATAATAATAAGTTATTTTATTGCTTTAATACATGTTCAATAGCAAATTATTGAGATATCATGTCATGAGCAGACTGACTCCATCAAGTATCTGCATTTCTTGATCTTACTTATTCTATGGGCAGTGGTTACCTTGGTGTCAGAGTGTCAACCAGACCAAAAGGATATTTGATCTTATTTATTAACAATTTTCAAAGACACAATTTTTTTCTCTTAATGTAATATTAATTTAGCTACAGGGCTGAATACCTAGATGCTATTATTATATGGGAACTACCAAAATCCTGTTTAGAATTTAGAGATGGTTGAAAATATGATAAAACTTGTAACACTTTAAGGAAGTTTGTGTTTGTTTAAAAATGTTTCCATATGGAACGGCCGCCGCGTTTTCCGCACCACGACACAACTGGACATTTAAGTGTTAGAAATTATAGACCACTTTTTCTCGTTACACATGTCAATATATTCCTTTTTTTTACATTGCGCCGCATAAATTAACCGCGAAAAGGACCTATAATCGACTAAAAACCACGAGGAATTGATTATTATATTGCTCGATAACTACCTAGTACATGAAAACTCTGTTTCTCTTCTTGGGTTGATGCGTTTTGGAATAGCAAAATACTAAATTTTAAGTTACTATACAATATGCTGAACTGCAGCAGTGGACGTTTTGAGGCTGATATGATGATGATGATGCTGTAAGAAGAATACTCATCAAACAGGGTTTGTACCTCATATGTTTATGTAAATACATAGAATATGTAAACCCAATGATAAAGAGATAATCTTCTATCAATCCAGGTGTATTTCAAACGGTCCTTCCTATGATTCGACATGAGATGGATTCCAAGGCTCTAGAGATATTGTGTTCTCATTTTTGGACCTACATAAACAATCTGATTCATTCACAATAGGGGTTAATCATACAGGGTTATTTGTTTGTGGGGAAGAAACCAGATGAGAAGAAAAAAAAATAAAGTACAGTACGATTATTTTTATTAGAGATGAAATGGATAGTCGTATGGCCGGATACCAGGTACCGAATATTAGACGAACTGCGAGGCCAGATGGCCGCATATCCATGCTCCGGATATTTGGTTACTAACATAAAACGCAAAATTGAATCAGTTCGGGCGATTTCGGAATTTCCGGGTGACGCTACTTTTTACATTTTTTTGTATATATTTTATATACATTTTACAACGTCAATATATTGGTCCTTTTATGTAATAATTATTGAATAAATAACGAAACTTATATACAATTGGAGTATAAAAATTATGACGGCTTCTTTACTTTAGACTTCCTAGCATGGACTTTCATTTCTTACCGTCTTAACTAAGAAAGTCAGAAACTAGTACATTCTTCTATGTTTACCTACTTTTGTGTTGCCCATTACCCCAGTACCACGTCATCGAATGTGCCCCAAAAACGAATGCACCAATAATTAAAAGACATTTAAGCAACAAATACAACGATTTTATAAATATAAACTTATTTTTTATATAACCTAGTATCGATAAGATTTCTTGTCAGAAATAACACAATAGTTTCCTCAATCGTATAATTCGTAATATGCCTTGTATTTAACACTCAGTATGCAGATAGTGTGATATAGGCTTGTGTCACGCATATCAGTACAAAAAGAATTCTTGCCAATACAATTGCAATAGAATTGTAGCTTAATGATAATAGGTACCTCTAAAATAATAATTACCCTTTAATGATAATGTAACATTTATATCAACTTAGAATAACCAGTGGCTTTTGTACATTTTCATCGATTAATTTATATCAATAGGTATTTATTGTATTCACTTAGTTTCACGTAATTATACATACTTATTTACCTAATTTGTAGTTGGATAATCACAATTGGACTGTGAATTAATATAGCATGTAATTATAAAATATCAAGTACAAATACTGGATATAATTAAATTACTGAGCTAAACTGTTCGCAGGCACATGTTTACTAGCATACGTAATTAAAATTTGTTGAATTTTTTAGTACTTTGTATACTCAGATATGTCATAATAACCACAAACAAACAAACGACTAAATATTAAATTAAAGTACAATTACGTTCCATTTTCACCATACCTAAGTAATACACCATGCCTAATAAAAGATTACAAGTTTCAAATAATTGAAATAAAATTGAAGTTTAATGGCGTACGCTAGTGAACAGGAACCGAGCAAAATGGGAATTACTCTATAACCGATTTCATAAATAGAGGAAGTAACTTATTCGACAGTGATATATTTTGATTTTATTATTTTACGAAATTTCGCCGTTATAATTATGTGAACTTATTTCGAGAATTGTCTTGTTATTCGACAGAGAATACTTTCGAGACTGTTTTTTGTTTACATGTGGTAAACTAAATAGAAAAGTGGATGTTGATTGTGTGTTTTTTAAAACAGTCATTGTAACATTATTGTCATTTAATATGTATTCAATTATTGGTGATACCAAGCTCACTAATTTAATTTAAACTAGTATAATAATACCTATTATTCGATGTAGAATGTTAACATAAACTGATGATAGCAACTAAATAAACTGTTTCTCGTCAGTATTCACTTCGCTATAAATAAATAAAATAGTAGTGGCTGTGGTTAAACCGAAACTTCTAAATGTCGACAAATTCTCAGTTGTAATAGTACGAATAATTGATATATTTATTTTGCTACTGTAAAAGTATGTATCCGAATAAATTCAATGCGAACAAGTGTACTATATTTATTATGTCGATCTTGATAGAACGTCGTTTTATAACGTTGGCGTGATTGGGTAAATGCTTGCCTTTCACGCAGCAGGTCGTGGGTTCGATTCTTACCCAGGACAGATTTTTGTGTATATAAACATCGGCAATTGTGGAGATCTTTGGGGGAGGCCTTTGTCCAGCTGTGGACGTCTTTCGGCTGATGTGATTAAACATGTCTGTTTGTCATGAGTTTGGGTGTAATTATGTATGTATTTACAAAAGAAATTAAGTAGTATTTGTAAATACATTAGTTATCTGGTTTCCATAGTACAAGGCCTGCTTAGCTGGGGATCAGATGATCGTATGTGTGTGAATAATATCCCAGGATATTATTATATTATAATTCATATTGTTTTGCCACTGTCATACAATTGTAACTAATTGAGCTTTAAAAATATATATCCAGTTCATGTTTTACTTCTTTGATAATATATTATCAGAAAGCGGGGGCAGGTAAAACAAACAATCATTTGTTGACCCCCCGGTAAGAGAGAAACGCACAGATAGTGGTGTTCTGGGTCCATAATACTTATCAATAATAGAATAATTCGGTATTCGATTATAATATTAATGGCGAGTACAATGTATCGGTTTACATGTACAACAGTCTCTAATGGTCTTGACTTGCTCTAGGTAAGTTCGGACGGGGTTTACGTGAGAGGTGAGAAGGGGTGTATTTGACCGCCTTTACCACCACATCGCTTGGATGGTGCGGAGTAGGTAATAGTCAAATTATAGTTGATATGCTAAGTGTTCATTTTAAGATTGGCGTGGAGGATTCTGCTGCGCACGTAACATGATGCGCCCACGGCACGTTGCATGAACCGATTCGGAAGCGGAGTTGATGTATGGACCAAGGAGCGGTGTGTGCGAACACCTAACTCGCGAAAGATATCGTATGCAAATAGCAATGTTCCACAGCACGCTGTACGGAGAGCATGCGATTCAACCTCGGTGTTATAAGAGTTCAGAGGTAGAACACTCTGATGGCTGCGTCTTATCAGTCATCAACTCACGCAAATCCTCCGGGAGCTTCCATCGTTTGAACTCGTAAATCGCTGGAACCTTCAGTGAGTATGTTCTGGACGTGAGTCGTGAGTGGTTCAATAGCACGGTACGTTTGCATGGGTGTCTATGAGAGAAGGGATGGTCTCCCAAGTGTCACAGGTCAGTTTTTTTTTTTTTTTTTTTCATGTCAGAGGTCGACAAACGAGCAAGTGGGTTACCTGATGGTAAGTGATCACCGCCGCCCATGGACACTCGCAACACCAGAGGAATCGCGGGTGCGTTGCCGGCCTTTAAAAGTCAGCAAACAAGTGTTGCTGACCCTTCCCCCCACCCCGATTAGCTCTGGCGACCTTACTCACACTCAGAAACACAACATTAAATTATTAATGTTATTATTAAGGAATGTCTTCTGTAAGGTGGAGGTACTTCCCCAGCCGGCTGCTCTTCGAGCGAATGAACGCTGTGCCCTACCTCTCTTTAAGAGTTCGCGTTTTTTTAGTCATTGATGATTTAGGGCTGGGTACCATCGTCAGGGTCGGAAGGACTGCAGCGAGGGTAAGGATGACCGGTATGAGGTCAGAGACTAACCCGTGATACACCTCTATAGAAACCTATATTGTGTTCTTCTGAAGTGTAATGTTGAGTATGGCAGGTCTGTGGCCATTATCTTGGGATAATGGGTAGGTTCGAGAGGATTTAAGGGGGGTTGTAGGAAAAGAAATAGATATGGAAAGTATATCCTCACTACCTGACGGTATTAAAGGCATTGTAAAAGTCGTCTAGGACTAGAAGTAAAATAAAATAAAAATACCATACCAGCTCTTATATCCTCAGTCAATTTTAGGACAACGGTGGTGATACTATGACCGGGTCTAAGCCTGGATTCTAAAGGACTTACTAAGTTAATGGAAAGGATAAAATGGGAAAACTGTTTATGGATAGTATACTCAAGTAGGTAAGTTAGATAAGAAGTAGTCCATTGTTTGTGTTTACCGTTTAGGTAGCCTGCCACAACGACAGAGAAGCTCTCTAAGCGACCGCGACATGCAAAGCCTACGGCTTTGCATATCGCTGCTGAGTAATTCCTCATCTACGGGTAAGTGGGTAGTTATGAGATGCTAACAATCCCCGCAGTTACCGTGTTACCATCAACAACGACCTCTGGTTCTGGCTACTTACAAAACTCGTATACTGCGGACCGACGAGACGATCACCGAACAGGAGCAAGGACTGAGCATCGTTAGATTGGGACTTTATGGGATTATCTGAAGATCGGGGAGGACACCATTATCCTGAGATCCGGAAACCTGCTCTATTTCAGGGAGGGCGCGTGTGTGTGGTCAATGCGCTTAAAACCGGGAGCGATTACAGACTAGTCGGAGTCACATTGAAAAATCCAGATTTCACGATATTTTTTACTGTTAATTTGGAGAAGGAAACGTTCAAACAAGATTGATCCCCATTAAACATAAGATAACCATAACATACTAATTATTATAAAACACAACTTATAATCTATCCTTAAGGTAGGTATAATAATATTGTGCAAGTTTATCCAACATTTTGGCTTTTGCTGAACAGAGAATTTACAAAATGCTGTTGCAGTGTTGCACCACCCAACGTTACAATTCATTCCGTTAAGACATGGTGCTCATCCTCTACCACATCGCATTCCATATAATTCATCATAAATCCGAATTTGTTTAATGGAATATGGCCGGACAGAAGACGGCCGTATGAGGCCCGTAACAATTTCCTGTCTTCTCATACGGGTACCATAAACCAAAGCATAGAGGGAAGAGTTGTTTGAATTGTCTAGTACCAGATTTCTTAGTAACCTTTTATTAAAGTATTCTGACCAAATTTAGTTACAAAGTTCTTTTACCTACACTACCCAACAGGTAAGTGTGGTAAGGTAAATCAACGTCAACGCGAATATCCAAAGCTTAGCTTGCTAATTTACCCACTGCCTCAAAGTAAAAGTTTTAAAGACTTTTCCCAAATTTCGTTAATGTTTTTACGCCATTTTTAGTTAGGATCTAGCCACACCTAGGTATAGACTCCATTAATGATTAATTAACACAACCTGCACTGTAACTAGTTTGAAAAATACAGACCTGACTTTTATTTACAGAGATCTATAAACCAAAATCTAATAAAAGTCTATTAAAATATTTAATGAGCGTTGCATAACTGTAGCACCAGCAGTAATCGATTGGCAAGTATAATATATAATAAAAACATCAGCATAGTGTGATATAAAAATATGATTTTCTAGAGTCCTTCATATTCCACTAGTTGCCACACTAAACAGTTAACCCACGTCCTGTCATTCTAAAAATATATCCATTTTCAGTTTAAATCCTGCGATTACGTTCCTATAAAAAAAAATCCATAGATATTTGCATATCCTTTATATCTGCTTTTTGTTTATGTTAAATTATAATTAGGTAGTATATTTATATCCACATTATTATAAGCATTGTAAATTTCAACAAAACCGCTTTTTCAAATCCAGCCTGTATTTTAAGGATATGTAAAAAAAAAAAAATCGTGAAACCAAACATTATTTGAAAATATTAAATATTTAGATATTTTCGAGGAACCGTTTAAGTCTTTCATTAATACTATAGAATGAAAAAAATTACATACCTATACGAGATATAGATAGCCTATATAAGATAGCCCTTAAAGATGAACTAAGATTTGGATCTCTCCCCGGTTTTGGAATAGTAATAATATTAATATTACGCCATGCCCCATTGAGACGGGACAATACTCTGTGTGAAAAAAAATTAAAAAAAGCTATGTTTTAATCATAGAGTAAGAAATATCATCACATCCAAGACAGAACTTTGATTTAATACATTTATAGAGATCCTGCATGGAGATCTTTGACTCAAGCTGTAGGTAGGTACATTGATAATATAATGGAAAAAAAACAGGCTGCATGGGAGTAACGTAATCTGACGTAAGATTTGTAAGAAGATTATTGGTCCGTGTGCCGTCTTCAAAGCATGTAAGCATTATCTTTCCTTTTATCCATTTTATTCTACGCCACATATCAGGTTTTCCATCTAGTGAAGAACAAAACTGGTTCTTATCTTGAAGCTTTGCTTGTCGTATACATTTTGCGCCACCCTAATTGTATGTTGTAAAATTAAATAACCCGATTGATGAAGACTACTCTCCGTCCCTTACCATTCCACGTCCAAAGCAATGAAACATTTCAAGCCCAGTAACTCTCATCTATATGTCACTTGTTTTTACATTTTACGCGCCGTTTTAAATATCGACACACGTCAAATGGATTCAACTCTGAAAAAAATCCGTATAGTCCAGTCATTTAAGCTTACATTACGGTAAGAATCACGGAATTCGAGTTACCCAGCTGTAAGTCTGTAAATATGTACTTGTATATTGACACCCTAAAAGTTGTCTCATAACATACATATGGTAGGGTGTACGCAACTATTAAATTACAAGGTCAAAGGTCACATAAATCGGTTTTTTGCCCTTTTTTTTTGAATATCTCATTTCCTATGGGTTTTTAGCAAATTGTATTTATTATCAATATTGTAGAATACAAAATTCTCTAAAAATGTTGTCTACAATTTTTTTTATACGGTGAACCGTTTACAGATAGCGGGCGGAGAGCGCGCGGTCACAGCATCACAAGTCAACCGGTGCTTCCGGTCGAATACGCGCCATATATAATTGATGAACTATCGATAAATCAATGATAAATATTTGTAATTTTTTATTAACTATTATATTATATTTTATCATTTTTTTTCTTACCACCTATCCACTTTTTATTCAGTATTAATTTATTTAACAACACTTACCTGCACATGTAATTGCATAATTTTTAATGAAAATATAGTAATTATATTTGAATTTTAACGTAATTAATATTATTAACGTCTTACTTGATGAAAAAAACAAATAAATTATGAGTTTAATCTTTTTATTAAAAATATCATTCAATACATTTATTTCTATTCAAGGTAAAAGCTACAATTTAAAGCTTTTATCATCTTCTTCCTCTTCATCGTCGTCAATTTCAAACTGGTCTTCATTGTCGTATTCAACGACATTTGTCTCAAGTTCTTCCATGATATCGCGGTCAAAGGTTGCATCCTCGTTAATGTCGCTCTGATATGGTGGAACATTGAGACAAGCTTGCCCATTACATTGGCCACAAGCTAAAGAGCGCTTTCCTGCATCCGCATCGCGAACCACAGCCACTCTTGCAGTTGCAGAAAATTGTATTTAGCATACTTCTGGAGCAAGTGGTAAAATTGTCATGATAGGCTCCAGAAAATCGTTTCGCATTGCCCAACCCCATACCTGGGGCTCTACCGGCTAAGTCGCCGAACATCGATTTCTTAAGTGGCGTTCAAATAAATAAAGATTAATAATGATTTAATCAATCGTTCAACCGGCTTCAACGTTGACAATCGATTCCGGACCAATTATGACGTCACATGTGCTCATGGAAGCCGATTTAACGATTAATTAAGTCATTTTTAACCTTTATTTATTTGAATGCCATTTTAAAAATCGATGTTCGGTGACTTAGCCGGTAGAGCCCCTGGGGTTCCAAATCATGCCCTAACCAAATTTGAACTTGATAATATACACGTTTGAAATGTTGATTAGCTTTTCACCGATTCTCCGAAATTATCCCCACGTTCTTTTGCTTTTTTGATAACAGTATCTTTGAACTCAAGAGTACTCGCATTTTTTATCTTCCGCCTGTATTTTTCTCTTTTCTTTGTCTCTGCAGCCTCATCAGCATGATCGCCATAAAATAAACATCGATTCTTAAAATCAAACACTTCACCTGGTTTTTTACGGAGTACTAATGGAGAAGTTATAGTTTCTCCTTCTTCTTGTTTCCCTTTTGCTGCTTGGATATAGTTTTTACTAATGTAAACACTTCGGCACTTATCATGCACTGTAACAGAGGTGCAGCTGATTTTAATTATTCAATTTTTCCGTCGTTTCTTTTGACACTTGCAGTTCGTAGAGATTTCATACCGCGCACTACTTCAATAAGCGATCCACCTCCCGAAACTGACTTATTACATAGAAAACACAAATCAGCCATAGGTCTTGAAATTGTACGTCCGTAGTTACCAAGATATGATTCAAACTGAAATAAATAGAAGACGGTCGTAACTATACAATACATATGTACCTACTGGCTATAAATAGAAACTATAATTCCCAGGTACAATTTTTGACGTAGTGGTAGGATTTTAAAATTTAGGTACAGATTTTAAAGAAGATGCACTTAATTATTTTCTATTTAATTAGTGTAAATGGGAATATAATTATATTATGATTAAAGTTTTCCCTTAATTATTTTTTAATTATAGTAAACGGTTATCAGTATTATTGAATAGATATAGATTTAATGCATGCCGAAAGTGATAAAATATAATATTAGGTCTTTACCTATGAAATTGCCGTTCTGCAGTACTGGCCATTTCAAATCAAAATAATTTTTGTTTGGCTAAGAATTCTAATTTCAAATTAATTTTATTTTAAAAACATGGATTCTTTTTTCCAAAAGTAGTCATTTCTTTATTGATTAGTGTTACATTTTCATCGCATTTCAATCTTTTTCGTCATCATGGATACGTTAAAAATTCGAGTAATTATGGAATATGAGTACCGTCGTGGCAGCAACGCGGCACAAGCGGCACGCAACAGCAACGACGTTTACGGAGCTAACACTACAAACCAACGCACCACCTGTTATTGGTTTGCTCGCTTCCGTTCTGGAAATTTCGACCTGAAAAATGAACCTCGCGGTCGTCCGAAGACTTTGGTCGACAATGACGAATTAAAGGCGGTTGTGGAAGCTGATGATACACAATCTACGGCTG
The DNA here is from genome assembly GCA_951640165.1 of Pseudoips prasinana. NCBI lineage: Eukaryota > Metazoa > Arthropoda > Insecta > Lepidoptera > Nolidae > Pseudoips > Pseudoips prasinana. Next base: position 18,544,411 of record OX621234.1, on the reverse strand, counting down.
AATTAGCAGCAGCTTTCGACGTTAGCGTCAAAACAATATTGGTCCATTTGCGTCAAATTGGCAAGGTAAAAAAGCTTGACAAATGGGTGCCCCACGAACTCAATGATCGCCAGCGCGAAGTACGCGTCGAGACGTGCCTTGCACTGCTCAACAGACACACAAATGAAGGAATTTTGAACCGCATTGTTACCTGCGATGAAAAATGGATTCTGTTTGATAACCGCAAGCGCTCAGCAAGTTGGTTGGATCCTGGTTCAGCACCTAAACAATGCCCTAAACGAAAACTTACCCCTAGAAAAGTGATGGTCACTGTTTGGTGGTCTAGCGCCGGTGTGATTCATCACAGCTTCTTACCAAACGGGGTGAGCATTACTGCAGATGTGTACTGTGAAGAACTGAGCACAATGATGGAGAAGCTGGCGCATCTCCAACCAGCATTGGTCAATCGCTCGTCTCCGCTGCTCCTGCACGACAACGCGCGACCTCATACTGCACAGCAGACGGTCTCCAAGTTGCAAGAACTGGGGTTGGAAGCTCTCCGTCATCCGCCCTACTCACCAGACCTTGCGCCTACAGACTACTACTTTTTCCAGAATTTGGATAACTTCTTGGCGGGAAAAAAATTCAATACCCGAGAGGCAGTACAAAATGCCTTTGAAGAATTTGTTGCCTCCCGTCCAGCTGATTTCTTTAAGAAGGGCATCAATAAACTGCCACTGCGATGGCAAAGATGCATTGATTGCATGGGTGATTACTTCGATTAATACAAATAAAAAAATTCATGAAAAATTTTCGTTTAAATTTTTTCATACAAAACGGCAATTTCATAGGTAAAGACCTATTATAATAGTTACAAAAAAATTTACAAATATTTATAATCATTGATTTATCGATAGTTCATCAACTAGGGGGCATCGGTTGACCTGAAGTGATGCTGTGACCGCGCGCTCTCCGCCCTCTATCTCGAAAACCGTTCACCGTCTCTATAAAAAAATATTGTAGACAAAATTTGTAGAGATATTTGTATTATACAATATTGATAATAAATACAATTTGCCAAAAACCCATAGGAAATGAGATATTTACAAAAAAGCGCAAAAAACCTTTTTTTTGTGACCTTTGACCTTGAAATTTAATAGTTGCTTACACCCTACCATATGTAGGTTTTGAGACAACTATTAGGGTGTCAATATACAAGTATTTACAGACTTACGGCTGGGTATCTCGAATTTCGAGCTGAACTTACTATAATGTCTGGACTAGTAGTATGATTTACTATGATAGGATCATTTGTGGGTTCAAAAGAATGTCGCTCTCATTCAAACTGCTTTTAGCATGGGATCTTCCAAAAAATTGGCGTAGGTAGGTATCCTTAGGCATAGGGATGAATCACATACAATCAATCATACAAACATATTTGGTTGTGAAAATCTGTGTTCCCGACGAATCCTTCGTAACTGAGGCCCAGTTAGGGCCTCATAAAACAGGTCGTGCTCGCACCAAATTTGACATCCCTGGGTTCAGTCTGGTAAGCATGGCATTGAACCAAGTGGCCGCGTCACAGAGATATGACAGCTGATGAAAAATAAATTTACAGCTACAATCCCGTGAGCTGAACTAATTGAAGTCTCTCGCTAAGTAAAGGGTTGCTACTTATTTCAATAAAATTGTGAATAAGAGTCGCTTTTGAGGATGACCGCACAGTAAATGGAAATTTGTACACAACCATTTGTTTGCCGAGAGCTATTCAAGAATTCTATGAAAATAACTAAAACCGCCGTATCATTTCAATGTGTGGTGACGGCCTAAGAATATCACCACCCCCTCTCATCCCGTGGGGGGACGTAAAAGTCGTCCCGAGGGAAATATATACACCAGAGAACGGGCAGCAGCGTTCTCCTGAGTAACATGTCCACCTTACTGCGATCGCCAACCCGTCTGCCAAGCGTGGCGATTATGGCAAATCCCCTCAAATGATGGACACAACCAAACCGCGGCCCACAGTCCCCGGCAGCCCTGCTATTCCCAGCCGTGGTAACAGCCGTGGTTACGGCAGGGCAGGGGGTGCTAAGAATCCCCGGCAGATTCCGCGTTACCAACACCGACGACCTCTGGCCCTGGCAACATATAACACACGGACACTGCGGTCCGACGAGAAGATAACCGAACTGGAGGAAGAATTGAGCAGGTTACATTGGGATATTGTAGGTTTATCTGAAGTCCGAAGAGAGGGGGAGGACTCGATAATACTGAAATCCGGAAACCTGCTCTATTACCGGGAGGGTGACCAAATATCCCAAGGTGGTGTCGGGTTCATAGTCCACAAGTCCCTCGTGAACAACCTAGTGAAAATCGAGAGTGTGTCGACGAGGGTTGCGTACCTTATACTCAGAATCACCAAGCGGTATTCGTTGAAGGTTATACAGGTATACGCACCCACTTCGACACACTCCGACGATGAAGTAGAGGTTATGTATGAGGACATATCCAGAGCCATACATACCTCTAACTCCTATTTCACTGTGGTCATGGGGGACTTTAACGCGAAGCTGGGCAAACGATTCGGTAATGAGCTGAGAGTGGGGCAATTTGGAACTGGAGACCGGAACCCCCGGGGCCAAATGTTGGCCGACTTCATGGAGAAGGAGGGACTCTTTATGATGAATTCCTTCTTCAGGAAGCCGGATCACCGCAAATGGACCTGGGTGAGCCCCGATGGTAAAACTAAAAATGAGATAGACTTTATCTTGTCGACGAGACGACAGATGTTCAATGATGTCTCCGTGATCAATGCGGTTAAAACCGGGAGCGATCACAGACTGGTCAGAGGCTCATTGAACCTTAATGTCAAACTCCAGAGGTCCCGACTGATAAAGTCTACGCTCCGACCTTTACCTATCCACGTCCAAAACCCCGAACCATTTCAGCTCGAACTGCAAAACCGTTTCGAATGCCTAGCAGACTGCGAGGAAGTGGACTCATACTATGACAGGCTCGTAGAAGCTGTCCATACGGCTGGGTCTAAGGTCTTCAAGGCCCGCCGTACAAACAGAACTAAAAAGATCTCTGACTTTACCCTGCAACTTATGGAAGATAGACGGAAAATGGTTCTGACATCCTCAGATGATGCTACCAGATATCGGCAGCTCAACAGACAGATCTCAAAGTCTTTGACTCGCGACACGCGGCAATTTAATACAATTAGTATTAAAGAGGCCATTGAGCGGAACAAAGGCTCCAAAGTGTTCGCAAGAGCTCTGTCTGTTGGACAGAGCCAACTGACGAAGCTGAAGACTGAGGATGGTAGAATCGTCACGTCTAAACCTGAGTTGCTGGGAGAGATCGAGAAGTTCTACGGACAGTTATATACGACAACACAGCCACCTGTCAAAAGTCATGCCTCAGATCCCAGAGCACGACTAACCCGACACTACACCGAAGACATCCCGGACGTCAGCCTGTACGAGATTAGAATGGCTCTCAAACAACTCAAGAACAATAAGGCGCCTGGTGATGATGGAGTTACAGCAGAGCTTCTGAAGGCGGGTGGTACACCAATCCTACGGGCCCTTCAGAAGTTATTTAACTCCGTCATACTAGATGGTCAAACGCCACAAGCATGGCACAGAAGTGTGGTGGTGCTCTTCTTCAAAAAGGGCGACAAGACCCTATTGAAGAATTATAGACCCATCACACTCCTGAGCCATGTTTACAAGTTGTTTTCGAGGGTCGTTACGAACCGTCTCGCGCGCAGGTTTGACGACTTCCAGCCTCCCGAACAAGCCGGTTTCCGAAAAGGCTTTAGCACCATAGACCACATACATACGCTTATATTAGCATAGTTATACAGAAGACCGAAGAGTATAACAAGCCACTGTGCTTAGCGTTTGTGGACTATGAGAAAGCCTTTGATTCTATCGAAACATGGGCCGTGCTGAGGTCTCTCATAAGGTGCCAAATTGACTACCGGTATATCGAGGTGATAAAGTGTTTGTATGAAAACGCCACTATGTCAGTGCGACTCCAGGACCAGATCTCGAAACCTATCCACTTGCAGCGAGGCGTGAGACAGGGAGATGTTATATCTCCGAAACTGTTCACCGCTGCATTGGAAGACGTCTTCAAGCTTCTGGACTGGAAAGGCTTTGGCATCAATGTCAATGGCGAGTACATCACTCACCTTCGATTTGCCGATGATATCGTAGTCATGGCTGAGACCATGGAAGACCTCGGTACAATGCTCGATGACCTCAGCAGAGTCTCTCAACAAGTGGGTCTGAAAATGAACATGGATAAGACGAAAATCATGTCAAACGTCCATGTTGCACCCACTCAATTGAAAGTTGGTGACTCTGCACTCGAAGTTGTAGAGAACTATATTTACCTAGGACAGACCATCCAACTAGGTAGGTCCAACTTCGAGAAGGAGGTCAATCGTATTATCCAACTCGGCTGGGCAGCGTTCGGGAAGCTACGTTACATCTTCTCGTCCAAAATACCGCAGTGTCTCAAGTCGAAAGTCTTCGACCAGTGTGTGTTGCCAGTGATGACATACGGAACAGAGACGTGGTCGCTCACTATGGGCCTTATTAGAAGGCTCAAGGTCACCCAAAGAGCAATGGAGAGGGCTATGCTCGGAGTTTCCCTGCGGGATCGCATCAGAAATGTCGAAATCCGCAGGCGAACCAAAGTCACCGACATAGCCCGAAGAATTGCCAAGCTGAAGTGGCAGTGGGCAGGGCACATAGCTCGTAGAGCCGACGGCCGTTGGGGCAGAAAGGTTCTCGAGTGGCGACCACGAACCGGAAGACGCAGCGTGGGCAGGCCCCCTACAAGATGGACCGATGATCTTGTGCGGGTCGCTGGAAAATGCTGGATGCGAATAGCACAAGACCGGCAATTGTGGAGATCTTTGGGGGAGGCCTTTGTCCAGCAGTGGACGTCTTTCGGCTGATATGATGATGATGATGATGATGAATCATGTTGTAAGAACAAGAGAGTATTTAGGTACTATGACTGACTGACGTAGCTGTAACTGACTGTAGTTAGTACTTACTTTACTTTATCGTATGGGCAGCGGTGGCATTGTCAAAGTTAATAAAGCCGCGTCTGACATGACTTATCGACCATTGTCTAACGAATAAAATCCGTGCAAGCAACCGACTGCTTAATCTGCCCTCCGAAGCATGGAGATGCTTAGAAATTAAATCACTTTGGCAGTCTATAGACTGACCCCGTGCGTAGGTGCTTAACCTCACCGATCAGTTCGGATCGGTGAGAGCAAATGTGAGCGTAGTTACTAAGAAAACAAAATTAAATCGATTCAGAACTAGATCCAGTGTTTCCATACATCACTTCGAAGTTGCAAGACTAATTTCAAAGGCTTTACCACCGGGTCATGCTACGTACTCTGGTACGTAGCGCTCCGTAGTACATTCGCAATAAAAACTATTACGCCTTTTCCAATTGTATTTTTTTCAATTCTTACTTTTGTTATTGACACATCCATGCACTAACATCTATTACTATACACTAACTTCCATGAACTTAGAGGCGGCCAAATAACAACCTTAACCTCATCTCCTTTAAGCACCGTGGTCCTAGAAATGTTTAAGACGATGAGATCAACGCTTACCTAGGGCAAATAGAGTGTAGGTTTTAGGAACTTTCATGACACTAATCAATACGAAATATCGTACTAGTTATTAGGCCGACGAGTATACGACTGCCAACGCACCGTAACCTCGCTTTCTATGACCCTTAGATGCCCCCCGCCCCCCCCCCCCCCCGATTTCAAATCAGATGTGTGGCTACGCCTCTGTTCCACAGAAGGTCACAGAAAATCCATGCGTCAATGATGGATCGGTGTTAGGTACATCTCATGCGTCTCATTATGCAGACCTAGACTCAGGACTATTACTGAACTGCCATGAGTATCTACCTAGACTCAGGACTGTTACTGAACTGCCATGAGTAACCCCATAAGGCCTACTACCTATAAAACCCAATATTATGGAACCCCACAAGAGGGTGCGCTCTAACGCCCGGCGCGCCTGTTATTTCGACTTATTTTGGTAGATGGCCCTTGCTCGCCACTATTGTCTTTGTGAAAGCTTCCTTGGCTAACTGTAAACGTCCACTTAAAAAAAAGAAAAAACCGATTTAGTTGAGGAAATAGGAGAATATGATACTTATCACATTGATATCAAACTTTTCCACGGCATAGAGTCCTCGTCATCCCCTATTGTGCGTTGTGTGAATTGATTGATGTAAAGTGGAAACCATATAAACATCGCAAAAAAGAATCAGGGAATATTTTTCGAGACTAAGACGGACAGCAATTTTTTTCTTTGACCCTCGCAAATGAATTAGTATCACTTGAATTCTATCCCAACTAAAACAAAGAGGTAACCGCACCTGTTCAATCATAAATAATAAAGTGCTTAGTTAGAGGGTGGCACGCCTAGCGAGCATCCTCCAATCGCCATGTTTAAAATTGGGGCTGCCAGTTAGCTCCGCCTACACGCTGGGTACACCCACCACTTTTTCTACCCCTGAAAGCAATGTTACGGCGAAGGACATTATTATGTATTTGGTGACGACGTATGAAGCATTATCAACGCGAGTGAAGAGATCGGCGACGTCACTCATCTGTAAGTACCTGTTTTTTTTAATAGTTTTAGTATGCAAATGCGAAGAAGATACGCATTATTTAAACAGTAAATCTCTTAACTAGTTATTTAATTACGGCTTGCCAATTTCCCGTCGGTTAATGTATTTTCATATGTTAAATTTAGTGTTAAATAAAACCAGTGTGGGGGGGGCACATTTGTTTTATTTAACAATAAAGCTCCTGATGCGTTACACATTATGGTGATGGTTGCTATTATGAAAATGTTTTTATTATTATTACATATTATCTTAATCTCTAAAATTTACTTAATAAATTTATGAGATTTTAATACAAAATATAACTTATAAATTGGATAGTGTTGATTTCTATAAACTGCATTAATGTATAAAATTATTGTACAGAAAACTGTTCAGAACATAGAATAGAAGAATAGACAGAATAGAAGATTGTTTAGAAATTTGTTTATTATTATTTACATGGCGCTCTAACAGCGAAGCATGCTGTACATATTTTTTAAACCAACATTATGTAAAACATGTTTTGCAGTTACTAAATAAATAATAATACCTAATTATAATTAACGTTCCGTCTCAACGCTAAAAATGTTCCCAATGGTAAAACGGAAAACTATTTCAGAATTTCTAAATTTCTAATTTTTTAAATTGTTGAATAGTTATTACAATAAAACCTTTGACGTTTGTGGATAATTGATTCTAACCTAACTTTATTTTTAAAATCTTTTCAAGTTAACCGACGCATTTGAATTGGTTGAACATTATTCACAAAAAAGAACAGTATTCAGGTGTTGAGACAAATTTACTTATTTTTTATATATGTTTTGATTTATTTTTATTTTATAACATTTACGTACGTACATTACATGGAACCGACGGCTACAGCGGTTTCCAATCATTTGTAGCTTGGTACTAAAGATAAGCTCATAAATGTAGCTAAGTACCTGACATATTAAGCATTATCTCTCAAATAAAAAACGTTATAAAGTCGTTATTTAACAATACGCACCGCCGTAATAAGTTTTAATCATTGGTGATTCAGCGGCATTCTTGATACAGATCATAGTTCACTAACAAAAACCTTAACTCGCTCTGTTTCTGAAATTTCAAATGCTAATTTTTGGCAGAAGGTTTGAGATGAAAAAGCTATTGGATAACTAGAGTATTTTTCCATGATATGTTAGATCTATTCTTAACCCCCAAAATGGGAATCATCAGATTAGGTAATACTTACAAATTGAATTCTTAATTACCTACTTAACTGTAGCGTACCTACTGTAAATCACATTATACATACACGTTATGTACCTAAAAGAAATGAAATGTATTAAATTTATTTAGCACATGGTTATTCAAATACACTAGGCATTGTCGGGACCACAAAGTCGTAATTAAATTTAGGCAATAGAAATAAATATTTCACCAAAATATACATAACGGAGGAGCGGATTGCGCGCCTTAACTTAATTCACACAGCTAATGATTCCTTTTTAGGAGAACTACGTTTATATTACATAACAAAATGTGTATCAAGACTGATAAATTAGTTATTATTAGTTAATTAATAAGTATTTAAATCTTGCCCTATTAGTTTGGAATTTATCCTTAATAAACTATCGAAGTAATAATGAAATAATGATATTTATTCAGCACTTGGGTATTAACATACACTTGTACTTAACAAGCTCACAAAGCAGTACGTAAACATAGTTGAACATGGTATAAAAGTAACAAAAAATTATATAAATTAAATTAGTCCGTCCGTGAGGACTGTCTTATCACATTTTTTATTTTAAATCCTTAATTAAATAACAAGTTATTAAGCTATTATTTTTAAATTTAGTACTGCTATATTAAAATTAAAGAATTGAAGACAACGAGCAGTTGGCTAGCGCAGAAGGCTCTCCGCCAGTAGCTTAATTTAAGCAACTAATACCTGAGGGCACCCTTATGGGATTTGGGCCACAGCTCAGAGGGCCTACAGCGGCCGTAAAAGAACGGAATTCTAGATGACGGTGTGGTCACTTGCACGGGATAACCGATCACGTGTATATTTTGAAAAAGTGCATACAATGAAATAAGTTAATGAAATTCTTTCAGCACTTGGGCATTAACTTAACTGCATTGTGATCTTAAAAGGACAAGTGTATGTTCTTGTTGCGTTCATAATGCAGTACATAAATATAGTCCAATATAATATTAGGGTAAAAAAGAAAGAATTAACTAGTCCGTCCGTGCGGTCTGTTTTAGGTATCACATATTTTTTTGAAACCTTTAATTAGTTACTACAGCTAAATAAATTTAGTACTACTCTATTAAAATTTAAATTTGAAAACACCAAGCAGTTGGCCAGCGCAGAAGGCTCTCTACCAGTATCTTAACTTAAGCGACTAATACCTGAGGGCACCTTTATGTGGTTCTGGCCATAGCTCAGGGGGCCGCTAAAGTATAAAGATGGAATTCTATGAGGGTGTGATCGCAGGCACGGGATCAGAGATCAGGGCCAAAGCGATCCACGTTGGCGAGGACCCTACCTAGCTAACCTGCTAGCTAATCCTAAAATAATATCCTAAAATATATACTTTTTAAATATCTCAATGCGAGAGACAGTTGCGTGCAGAAGTCTAACACAACGTAATAATGTCATCAATATTGACACTGATATTAGTAAGTTAGTAATATATTATCTTTGCTATTAGCTATCCAGCGCAGCCTAGCGCGTAAGACGTCAAGTTTAACATCTAAGCGGTATGAAGAGTGAACCAGTGAACTTCAAAAATGTTTTATAATTATATTTATGAAAAGTATTAATACTCTGAACTGCCTTGATAGTATCACACTTTAGAATTAGAACACTTTGGGAACCACTGATCAATAATAATAACCTATTAATAGAACGGAACAGAGACATGGTCTCTCACTATGGGCCTTATTAGAAGGCTCATCGTCACCTAAAGAGGGCTATGCTTTCCCTGCGAGATCGAATCAGAAATGTCAAAATCCGCTGGCGAAATTGTCACCGACATAGCCCGAAGAATTGCAAAGCTAAAGTGATTGTGGGCGGGCAGCAGTCTCCTTTAAAGATCTCCACAATGGTCGATCCTGCGCAACCCACATCCAGCGACTTGCCGGGACTCACAAGATTTTTTGCCCACGCTGCGGCATCAGATTCGTGGTCGCCGACCGGATGACGCGTCCGAGACCTTTGTCCAGCTGTAGACATTTTTGGGCATGATTCATCATCATTTCATATGATGATGATTGGGTACTAATACTAGAAATACAATGCTTCCAATAGCGGAAAATCCATTTACGGCAATAAATATGATATCTATAACTGTACAACATTAGTGTTGTACAGTTATAGATAGATATGTGTTAGTGACACTTGTATAATATAATACAAGTATCACTAATGTGGTATAGTTGAACTACTGTAGGAGGAAGGACTTCAAATTGATGTATATATTAGGTCTTTACCTATGAAATTGCCGTTCTGCAGTACTGGCCATTTCAAATCAAAATAATTTTTGTTTGGCTAAGAATTCTAATTTCAAATTAATTTTATTTTAAAAACATGGATTCTTTTTTCCAAAAGTAGTCATTTCTTTATTGATTAGTGTTACATTTTCATCGCATATCAATCTTTTTCGTCATCATGGATACGTTAAAAATTCGAGTAATTATGGAATATGAGTACCGTCGTGGCAGCAACGCGGCACCAGCGGCACGCAACATCAACGACGTTTACGGAGCTAACACTACAAACCAACGCACCACCTGTTATTGGTTTGCTCGCTTCCGTTCTGGAAATTTCGACCTGAAAAATGAACCTCGCGGTCGTCCGAAGACTTTGGTCGACAATGACGAATTAAAGGCGGTTGTGGAAGCTGATGATACACAATCTACGGCTGAATTAGCAGCAGCTTTCGACGTTAGCGTCCAAACAATATTGGTCCATTTGCGTCAAATTGGCAAGGTAAAAAAGCTTGACAAATGGGTGCCCCACGAACTCAATGATCGCCAGCGCGAAGTACGCGTCGAGACGTGCCTTGCACTGCTCAACAGACACACAAATGAAGGAATTTTGAACCGCATTGTTACCTGCGATGAAAAATGGATTCTGTTTGATAACCGCAAGCGCTCAGCAAGTTGGTTGGATCCTGGTTCAGCACCTAAACAATGCCCTAAACGAAAACTTACCCCTAGAAAAGTGATGGTCACTGTTTGGTGGTCTAGCGCCGGTGTGATTCATCACAGCTTCTTACCAAACGGGGTGAGCATTACTGCAGATGTGTACTGTGAAGAACTGAGCACAATGATGGAGAAGCTGGCGCATCTCCAACCAGCATTGGTCAATCGCTCGTCTCCGCTGCTCCTGCACGACAACGCGCGACCTCATACTGCACAGCAGACGGTCTCCAAGTTGCAAGAACTGGGGTTGGAAGCTCTCCGTCATCCGCCCTATTCACCAGACCTTGCGCCTACAGACTACTACTTTTTCCAGAATTTGGATAACTTCTTGGCGGGAAAAAAATTCAATACCCGAGAGGCAGTACAAAATGCCTTTGAAGAATTTGTTGCCTCCCGTCCAGCTGATTTCTTTAAGAAGGGCATCAATAAACTGCCACTGCGATGGCAAAGATGCATTGATTGCATGGGTGATTACTTCGATTAATACAAATAAAAAAATTCATGAAAAAAATTCGTTTAAATTTTTTCATACAAAACGGCAATTTCATAGGTAAAGACCTATTATAACTACCGTAAAAATAGTCATATACAGAGACGTACTTGAAGTTATCAAACTCACAAATATATCTGTCTTCAACCAGGAAGAACCTGTGCCTTTAAAGATTATTAATTCGAAAGCGGAAAGTTTTTTATTTTTATTTATTTATTTATATTATACATCATGCGTATAACGACGCATGGACATTCCTTTTTTAATAGATTGCAAACTAAATATAAATCTAGACACGCGGCAGCGTGTCGCGTCAAGTTAAAACATAGGAACTGGTATAGAACTTGGCACTCATTTAGATCTCCATTCTTTTTGTGGGGAAGCCCACAGCCAAGCATAGTTTTTGTATTGAACTTGGCTCTCCTTTTTACATTTATGATTTTGGTGGGATATTATATTACTTTGTTTAATCAATACAAAAATACGGACTATTTTGGAGACACTCGATTTTGAGCAGTCGAATATTGACACTCACGCAAATAATACTGACAAAAAGGAAGAGTCAACGATGACTGACTATGAGTAATTAAGTTTTGTCTTGACTAAAAATCTATACGTGATGCATAATTGCTGGCTTGTTATCAAAAACAGATACACTGGCAGTCTACATGAATCGATAGACAAGAATGAGGGCATTTTATGTCATCATTTACAGTATTGAGCATTTCATGCTAGAAGGCTATGAAGGTCATCTCAACATACCTAATTACATATAATATAGCTGCCTGTTAAAGTTGAAAAGGAGGCGAAAGATGAGGCGCTGGTATTGTAGTTAAGAATGGTCCTAAGTATAAAGTATACTCTAAGTTATTATAATTTTTACTAAATCGGTACTAAGACTTTTGTGGGGACTTTTCTGGGGACATAGTACAGAAAAAGAACGTGCATTCCTTGCGCAAAAGAGCTGTATCAGAGCTACAATTAACATATATCGGACTGACTCCTGTGAACCTTTCTTTTAAAAAGAAGATATATATATTAACATTGCCCTGTCTATACATATTTGTGGCCGCAGTATTTATTAAAAATAATAGTTGTTTGAATATCGTACGCGTTTCCCAGTGAAAGTCATTTTATACACGAAAGTTTTTTTTGCTCAGCTTCACGTAGTTATATTTAATCGTATACCGGAGGCTATTAGAAGAACAACAGCAATGAAAGCATTTAAGAAAAGACACCATGATTTGTTGGTAAACAAATGCTACTATTCTGTAAAAGACTTTTTGTCTGATAAAGCTCTGATGAAATAAATACCCTGTCATGATGCGTTCAGTATTCTAGCAATAATAGTCCTGACATTTTGTATACCTGAGATCGAATTTATGTAGAACTCTTAATATTTTTTTCACTATATATAACTTGACAATGATTAAATTTGACGTATATTTCTTAATTCATTTATTGACATTGTGTTAAGTAATGATTGTTTTAAGTATGTGTTAGTTATTGTATGCCCAAAGGGCTGGACATGGCTGATCTTAAAATATTGTTCAACATCTGTATTTTGTACCTACCTATGGTCCACAATAAAGTATCTGAATCGGAATCAGGATCAACTAGGAATGATCTCTTACTTGATTTTCTTTCTTAACCAGCAACACTAAAACCTTGTTGTTATTTTGTGTTACTTACACTAGTATTCTTACTAACCCAAAATTCTTTTAATTTGTGTAAGCCTTTATGAACTAGGTATTGCACAAAAAATTACCTATGTCATGTCAGGATAAACTTAATTAAAGAAATTAAATTTCCTTGAGAAATTATACAAAAACAAACATACTATTGAGTTTGAAAATGTCTTGCTAAGTTTTAAAGTTTTAATTTAATTACTTATCGTCATCATCAAGTCAGCCGAATAACGTCCACAGCTGGACAAAAGTCTCCCCAAAAGATTTCCACGATGGAGTTTTGCTCATCATTTGGAGAGATATGCCACAATTGCAACGCTTGGCAGACGGGTTAGCGATCACAGTATGATGGTTATAGTATCAGACAGGCGCTGCTGCTCGTTCTCTGGGAGGTATTACCTCGAAACGAGTTCTAAGCCCCCACGGGATGAGATGGGGTAGCGATATTCTATGTCCTCAGCCAAACAACAAGTTAATTATACAGCAATCAATATCAACCCGTCTGAAATGCATCGACAATAATATGGCTAAAAACTTCAATAAGCTCTGTAAAGCCACAGTTTTAGCGCTAAATGGACTATACGCATCAATTATGGACTTAGGATTCCCCTGTCAACACATGTTACGGAGGATGTAGGTGCTGTCCAACAGCTATGTTTATAGAAACTTGGCCGAAATTGTGCATTATACAATACAATTTGACATTGATTGTAATTCTATATATTATCTGTCATTGTAACATTTATTGAATTAATTCATTATATTTGTGATCTAATTATATTTGTATAACTTGAGTTTAATTACTGCTCTTATCGCAATCAATCTAACAAATTCTATTTTAATAAATTAATGCAATATTTTACTTAATATTACTGTCACTCCATTGTTTATGAAACTTGAATACAACGTACAAATAAATTTAATACATATATATGTACCATCCTCTGTAATACCTGTAGTAAGTAGTAGTAGTAAGTAAGTAGTAATCTTTATTTCGCTTAAAATATGGTACAGACAAGATTTTATAGTCATCACAATTATAGTTTCACATATTTTGTCGACAATGACATGCGAAATTTTATCTAATCATTTATATCAGATCTATTCTAATACATTGTTCATTCTAATACATTGTTCATAAGAAATAATAATATAATAATAATAATAATGACATCTATATTAGTATCCATGTCAACATCGTAGTCACTATAAAATAAACATCAACATATCCTGTAGTCAAAGAATTCTTTTAAATTATAAAAAACATTACTTAAAAGCCACTGTTTTAGTGTTCTTTTCATTTGTATTAGTGGAAGCTCTCGAACTCCCTTTGGAACTTTATTAAACACTTTAATGCACATTATAAAGCAATTCCTTTGAAACAAAGTTGTCCTACAAGATGGCATCAATAAACGACTTGGATCTCGTTTTACTATAACCGCGTTTTTATTTAGTGCAGATTGAAAATGATTTGGGTTATTTTTTACAGACACAAATCTCTAATATATATAATTACGTCAAAGTAAAAATATTATATTTTTTTAATAATGACCTACAGCTCTCAAGAGGTCCTACATTACAAAGCGCACGTACACATTTCTTTTGGCTAATAAATGCTCTATTGGCATCAATAGAGTTACCCCATAGTAATATGCCATACCTCAAGACAGACTCTACGTAGCCATAGTAAGCAGAACGTGCAGCCATTGGACTAGTCACATTTTGGAGTTTTCGAAGTGCGTAGGTATACAAATTTATTAATTTTTGTACAAATATTTCTAACATGAGATTTCCAATTAACATGTTGGTCGATTGTAATTCCTAAAAAAATTGTTTCGGGGACTTCTAGCAATTTTTCATCTCGACATATAATATTAAGAGTTTGTGACTGAGTTTTATAGTTTTTGAATTGAATATATTTTGTTTTTGTAGTATTCACTCGAAGGTGGTTATCATCTAGCCAAGATGTAATCAATTCAACATTTGCATTTGTATTGAGCAAACAAAAAATTTAATTGAACTAATATATTCACAGTTGCTTGTGTAACATCATATTATATTTATTACACCTTCTAAACGATTAAATTTTAGTTGTTTATAATGATAATAATAATAATCTGGGGACAATGTCACACAGATCATCCTAGCCCCAAACTAAGCAAAGCTTGTACTATGGGTACCAGGCGACGAATAATAAATATAATAAAAGATAATTAAAGCAAAAGCATGGGAAATTGAGAACAGTTTTTCTAGGCTATACTAGCGACATTAAGCCTTACCAGGGGTCGAACTTGAGACATCTTATATCGTATAAGTGTATCACTTATACCTATGCTAGCAATGAAATCAAAAGGTTATTTTTAGTACTAGTAATGCAGAAGATATTACCACAGCAATAGGAAACTAATTAGACAACGTGTAACAAAATTCTGTGGATTACTTAAAAATCTTAATCAGAAGTTGTTCAGCTTAATAGATAAGTAGTGTTGTATGCTGTAGGTACTAATAAGCTTAGATAAACATTAAAATAGATCATATTTAACCTTCAACCTCAAAGAAGGTACCTATTTCTACTTTAAGGGGGTAAAATAAGGGATTAACGGTTGAAGGTAAGTCATAATTTTCAGAATAAGAAGGACGAAATTTCATAGCTTATGGTGAGAAATAAATGTACACATATATCGGCATTATCCAAATATTACTCCTAAGCGGATGAATTAGAATTTTTATTCAATTGATCAGAGATTGAGAGTTTGAAGATAAAAGCATGAATCTAAAGACGAAGACTTCTGCTTAAATATAAACATACGTATATCGTCGTTTTTGATATGTGCTATGTAAGTGTGATTGTTCAACCTGCATCTGTTAATTCTAAATCATTTGTCATTCTGCGTTGACCTGCTTACGCAGTTATATCTAGAAAATTATTACTAGCTATTTGTATTAAAACTGTAATTTTTCTATCTTCTTGATTTGTTTAACACCATAAAGGTTTCTTCTCAAATAATTATACTCGATTATAACTAGTACTGATTCAATAAAAAAATAACTTTGAGCTTTTTCGTTCTTCGCAATAATACGTCACGAATTGTCCCTTTAGCCAGCCGATGTTTACCGTGCTCACTTACATCAGTTATGTTCCTTCTGAGAGGAACGCGAGTGCCGTATCTCCAGAATGAAAGAGTAGTGAACTTTACACGGTACATCTACCTTAAGCAAACGAATTTGACCTTGTTTTTTTCAGACCAGCAACCCGCCCCGACCTGGCACAGGTGTAATTAAGTGAGAAGGATTAATATTTAATTATTTAAAGTTTCTGTGGATACAACATTTGGTGTTATATTATTATAGGGTAATTAAATATACATATATTGTTTTTCGGGGGCTCCTACTCGCAATAGGCCAACATACAGTAAGCCATGAGTGAACCACTCTTTTCGTAAGTCTATCGCTACTAAGTCGAAAGTTAGTTAAGACTAAAGCTAGTTGAGACTTAACCATTGTTACAGCGAACAATGTTTTCTCAGGAAATTGAAAAAGTTTTAAAGGTATTGGCTAATCGGTAGGGGTTTAGTAGGTATACCCTGGACACCTACCGAATCCCTACCGATTTATTCTACGGGGTGCGAGGCCTGTGATTATGATCGCTGCAATGATATTGTCCCTCAATACCTTTCAAAAAAGTCTCGTGCCATTGCACATGTAAGGAGGGCTTAAACTTCGTAATAACATTATAAGTAGGCGTTCAAAGTTTTAGCGTTAATTTATGTGGCGGGAGTCCAGACGGAGCAAGAGCATTTAGGTATTCTTGTGGGTAGTGTTCTGTCTTTCATATTAGTGACGGTGTCTATTGATTTATATGTTTTGACCGAGCCGAGGACTGTGTAAAATTAAATTATTTATTTCGTTGATAGTTTCATTTCTAGGTGGCATGATAAAATATATATGTATAGTAGTGACACTAACGTGACATAGAACACAGGCAATGGAAATCTCTTTAGTCTAAGTGTCCATTATAGGAATATAAGGCGTCTATTTAACTTTCAAAATTATGGACTATTCGCCCGAATGATTTATCTAGGTAAATCATCGTAGTATGATCGCTTAAATTTCGAGGTGAAAATTCCGTCTCCAAGTTTTAAAATAAGAATTTAGTATGCGTATTTCCACGAAGATATTAGTTCGTAAGTTTAAAGTTTTAATCGATGTCCAAAGGGCAGACGATTTCAAGCATGCTTTGCGCCGCGTTCCTCTATCAATAGCGAGAAGTGTTTGTCGGAAATCTCCCACAAATACAAAATTAATCGCATCTATTACGGTATGCGGCGGCAGAGTTTTAAGATCCTTTAAGGTTCTATTTACAGCCTCGACGCGTGCTCCAGGGCTCATGATGCTTTCATTCCATATTATCAATGACGCTTCGTGTAATAATTTTTAAAGAGCCCATTTTTGCCGATGGAACTTTTTGACCGTTGATCATGTTACTTATAGCGGGAGTTAAAGTAGAATGAGTAGTTCCAGCAATTCCTGATGAACTAGCTTCATTATGAATTGCTGCAACATAATCGTCCCTGGATGTCTTATCTTAGCAAGTGTTAAATTTGAAAGAAACGTCTATCACGTGCCTCCAGGCGGTACAAAAAAATAACCCTGTGTTATATACGTTTTCCACTATAGTATTAAAATTTTCGACTAATGTAGGCACATTTTCATTGATTTGATGTCAAATCATACGTATTACAGATTATTTTGTCAAGTGTACGAACAGAAGTCGTTTATCCAAAATTACTTAATTGTTTATAATTTCATTATAAATACGTTACATTCTGTATGTCTTCGTTATCTGCACTGAAAGATAAAGTCATTTCCTGGTGTTGCTTTCTAATTCTGTATCTGATTTCTTCACATGAATCATCTATGAAATTATCTCATAATTTTATGGTGCTGAAGGCGCACTAAACAAAATTATTACTAGGAACAGCTCTTTGAGTTTTGTTGGACATTACAAAATAGAATCTACTCTTAGACCATTTTCCCAATGATCATCACCGCTTGTGAATTGGGAACACCAATATACGCAACACGGCTACAGAAGTACCTACTAATATACCGTCCATTCACATATTTTTCCACTTCATCATTATGATTTCGGATACCGAAGGTTGCCTCACGTACATAAACAACCTTAATTATCAAATCAATTAAATGGACAAGCATTGATATCATGTATGATACTAAATCACCACTATTTGATTATACCCGTATTTAAATCTAATAATTTAAACAAAGACTTTATTCTGTCTTAACTATCTACATAGGTATAATATGTCATTTTTAGAGGATGACTTTTTGAATACTTAAGTATATCATATAACCTTTCTTACTCAGTGAAGATGTAGCTTATAATAAACTGAGAATTACTATAAGTATGTCTTACTGTTAAATATGCAATACGACCTTGTCCTTGTAAACATTAAGGTGGAATACATATTTTGTATCTGAATTTCCCGGAAGCTAGAATCCCCGCGTAACTTAAGACGCGTAGGCCGCGCGGCCGGACGATATGATTTTGTTGCGCGAATATTTTTATTTTAACTTCGCGATATCTTGTAAGATATTTTTAACAATATAGAACAACACAACAAGATTAAGGGTCAAATATTGTATATGAAATTTATGTTCACATACATAAATTATTTAAATAAAAATAAATAGCATAGGTATCGGTTGATTAAGTTTAGCAATAAATCATTCGTATTCACTTATTTTTTTACAGTAAAAGCAGTTATCGTTTTAGTTATCCGGCGGAAATAGGCATATATGTTATCGCGGACTTTTTAATAGATACTTTGTATGTTAAATGTAATCTTTTTAAATGTTTATCTAAGCTTATTATACAGCTTACAGTTCTATTTATCTATTAAGCTGAACAACTTCTTACAACATAAAATGTGTCAAGGGCTAAAATTTCAAGTTTGTACTCATAGCGGTTTTGGCTCTACACTGGTGTATTAATCAGACACTTAGGACATATATCTATAATATTAAAATCTATACATAAGTAGTCATTAAGTGATGTAAAACACAACGAGAGAGTGTCAATAAAGCCTACGTATCTAAAGATTTTACCGAAACATAAAAACATATGATTATAAAAGATATTTACAGTCATGTACATATGTGATCTACTACATAACCGAAATTTTCAATTTAGGAAATCATATGGAGACTTATTGTCATATTATTATATCGCAAAGTGTTAAAATTAGAAAATAAAATATTACTTTTAATAACAAAGGGCCGGTAGATTTGAAACATGGAAATTGACGGCCATTGATCAAATTTATAACTAAAGGAAACCGATCAATAAATATGGAGTAAACTGCGCCGGGCGGGGCACATATCTCGTTGAACCGACGGCCGATGGAGCAGAAAGGTTCTCGAGTGTTGACCACCAACCGGAAGACGCAACGTGGGCAAGCCCCCTACAAGGTGAACCGACGACCTTGCAAGGGCCGCGGGAAGCCGCTGGATGCGGGCAGCGCAGGACCGGCTATTGTGGAGATCCTTGGGGGAGGCCTTTGTCCAGCAGTGGAACTTTTTCGGCTTATATGATGAAAGTACACCCAGGGCCACAGAATGAACATTATAATTTTATTAACTTCGTAATTGTCTAAAGTAAATATGTAGTTTCGAGGTCTTATATTTATATCTTATTTATAGGTCTTATTTTATTTTATTAATTTACTGAGAAAAGTAGATATGTATTGGTTATTGAACAAAAGGTAATGGCTCGTTTATTGTGGATAATACCTACGGCGTACAGAAATGAAATATGGCGGGTATCACAGACACATGATTACCAAGTAGCAAAATTCTCCTATAACTATTGGCTTGTAAGAAAAAACGTCTTATATGAATCCAGTAAACGCATTGACTAAGATCACTCATTTTAAAATAACATCCATTGTGGCGATTTGTACTACAAGCACTTTGTGTTCTATTGGGTAGTTTTATAAATGTTTATTGGATCAATTTATACGATTCTCTCTCCAACTAGCCTTTTAGTCATATTAATATAATTATAGTTTTATAAACGTTTACAGAATTATTTTATAAGATTATTACTAGATTAGCATTCTTAAAAGAGCATTTGATAAACCGTATTTACAAAATGCATATTTTATTAATCCTATAAACACAGTAAATAAAATAATTGATTCTTGTTAACGTCTATAGGATCCGTTCATCCTATAAAGTCATGAGTACTCCTATTAACGTCTTAGGTATAGCTGTTATAAGTAGTAAATTAAAGGATTGATTTGTTTTAGTCATGACTTCTAAGGGATTGCTAGCACAGAACTAGAACGCCCTCTGATGTTTATGAGTAAAACTGTACTAATATGTGTCCTTACTATGTTATTACCAGAGTGATTGGTCGTCCATGGACATTTTATTTTGTTAATTGGCATAGAAAGCTAGTAAAAATAAAAATGGATTTACACAAGTGGAAATGATTTAAGTGCAGTACGAGTAATAAAAAGAAAGTTGAACATAGTACTCGGACACAATACCTTGCTTGAATCAAAACGAGTCCGAGAAAGTTTGTAATGGTTCCGTACAACAAGAATTCCAAAATTGCAAAGGCTTATCGGAAAATGATGTATAAATAGTAACGAAAGCGGTTTTGATGATCTTAATGATGACGGTACCTTAGAGTTAGAAAAGAAATATGAATGTCAGATGGACGTGCAATAGTCGGCTATTAAAATAATATTACACATCATCATCATCATATCAGCCGAAAGACGTCCACTGCTGGACAAAGGCCTCCCCCAAAGATCTCCACAATTGCCGGTCTTGCGCTATCCGCATCCCCTCAAATATTACACATAACCGAACTTATTACTTTAGTTTTCATTTCGTATTATGTTTCGTTCATTATATAACAGAGGCCTCAAAGTAACGGAAGCTAGTCGGCGCTGACGCTCCCGCCTAATTCAGCATAGCTCATTCCAAAATCATTCAAATTGAGATTTTATATAAATAAATCATATTTTGTTATTTTCAGCTCCTTAGATAGTAAGATATCGTTTATTTTAACAATAACGTAAAACACCGACTGACGTCTTTGTATAGGCTAGCCGCGGCAATATCTGTATAACACTGTTATGGCACGTAAAATTAATAATAGTTAAAAAACTAAAAACAAGCTTTATATAAAATTCAATTAAAAATAGAAAATAAATTTAAATTGTAAATAGTGTAAAATAAAATAAATTTTATTGTAAAAAAAAGCGTGGTAAAAAAACTATTTACTTTTAATTTTTTTTATCAAATTAGTGTATTGTCATCGGTTCTCGATAAATCTACTATGTTTTAATGAAATCTGACCGTAAGAGGGTCAAAGTCGCGTCTAAAGGAGTCAGTTACACACATACAAGTGAAGCTAATATAAAGCGTGTAAAAAGTAAACTTGTAAGTCATGTAAATTAGACTACCAAGTAAATTTAAACAAATCTCTAATTGCTATATGCACTTACAAAAGGGATACATCAGTTTCAACTATGTAGTGCAATAAGTTGCTCAGGATATATTTATCTACATATAAAAAATTTATTGTCATCGGATACGTTATCAGTGAGCTTGGCGTTGTTTTTGGCTTTTGCTAATAACAGAATACACGTGGAAAAAAATATTTTTGCTTTATTGACGTTATGATAAAGAGAAAGATTCCAAATCCAGAATAATGGAGGAATAAGTGCCAGTGCAGAACCGTTTACTATCCAAGCATATGCAAAACTGACGAATTATATAGTGTCGTAAAGTAGTCTTAACTTTGACTAAATAGTCCTATAAAGCTCCTGAGTAATGCAATATGGTGGCGTGAGCAGATCCGAATGGACTAAGTATATATTGTTTATTATTATTGAAAATACAAATCATAAATAAGTTAAATTTCTAAAGCGCATTAAAAATGTTATATTTTTATCAAACACTTTATCAATATAATTAATTTCGCAAATTGTGTCTTTACACAATAGTCAATAAATTAAAGTTATATCTTAAAGAATATTAAAATGGAAAACTTTCTTGCATTTAATTTTTTTTTAATATGAAATAGATATTTTACCAACCTAAAACGAATGAGAACTGATACTTATGTTTATAGCACCACGCTGATCACTTTTGGATCAATTACACCAGTAGCAGCAGGAG
Source organism: Pseudoips prasinana (assembly GCA_951640165.1). Classification (NCBI taxonomy): domain Eukaryota; kingdom Metazoa; phylum Arthropoda; class Insecta; order Lepidoptera; family Nolidae; genus Pseudoips; species Pseudoips prasinana. Next base: position 18,522,172 of record OX621234.1, on the reverse strand, counting down.
CTAGATTGTTAGAAGACCAATTTGACCAGTAGTGGCAAGGGCTAGAACTTTACAGGATTAATCAAGCTTATCCAGAGCATTTACCGGATCTTTATAAAATCGAATTGCACTTTACTGGATAGTAACAAAACTACTTTAGGGCATAATAATATAGTCCTATAATCTGCGCCCAAATGCGGCACTACATAGACATAGACATGCTCCTAGGATAGTTACAGGATTAAATTTTGTTGCTTGGGGCTTTTCAATGGTAGTGGCGCATTACTGTGGCTGATGGGATCTTGAAATAATAATAATAAAAAATGTAATCTGCCTAGTATGTGTGGTTTTAGGGAGGAGAAAATAAAATACATATTTTTAAATATTTGTTCAGCTTCATCAATATCTACAATAACATTGTCCAAGAAAGCCGCAGGTGTATCAATATTGATGACTGGAGTAGAATAAAAAGTATACGCTTGCAATATCGGCACAACAACTAAAGTGCGGCGGCCGTGAATACATGAGCATATTCTCTCGGCCATGTGTGTTAGATTCACAAAAACATAAGTACAATATTGTTTACTCCTGACATGTCGAGACTGTACCTATTCTCCCTCTAATTAATATTTTATTGTCAACCAATATGCGGTGTTTGTAGACTTCTAATGTGTACAGACCATTTGGTCGAAAATGCTCGTGGGAGTAAGATCTGGCTAATCTCCAGTGATAACTCGCCAATGTAAACAAAGTGAATTCCTTATATGTAAATTGAGGGAAATGACCGATAGATTCATCATTACCACCAATTGGCACGAAGTCTACTCTTTGCCTATTCTCTATCTACTAATTGCCGTGTAGAGATAGATTTGGATTTGGACTTATTAGATTTGGAGACATAGGTAGGTATACTTTTTATCCCAGTGACATGTTTCCATGAGATAAAATAATTTAGAGACGGGTGAAACCGCTGGTGCAGCTAATTATTATCCAATTTTTATTGGTCTACTGCAAGATCTCTCCACAGAATTATTTTTTCTTTTTACCTATAATGAAAAGTGGGTTATGCCTGCATTATTTACCACCATTTTCGTTTTTCTATACAAACATTTTTGAACCGGGTCGGATTATGAGCCATCATAACCTTTGTTACGTAATTTGGAATAGTCACTTGGTTCTCGTGAATTCTGCCATTTCAATCCTTAATATATCCATATCTTGTAATCTTAAATAAGGTGGTGATCATAAAAACACCGTGGAAATGAATCCGTTCACTTTGAACTACAATTGAACAAACTATCATCTGTGTATGTAAGTTTGTTAAATCGTAGCTAAATGTTAATGTTAAATTAATTTGCCTTCCTTCCGGCTTTGTCGTAGTCGAGTAGTAACCACCCCACATTACTTTGAAGTCGAAAGCCAAAAGTTAACCGGTCGTACGCCAGTAATTAGCGTGGGGAAGGCCGCAGTCAAAATATGTAACATTTACAATTCATCGATAATTATTGTATCGAGGCCCGAAGCCCCAATCATTTTCATTGCACATACGGTCTAATTGTGACCTGTAGCACGTCACGCCACAATTACGAAAACATGTCAGTGTTTCGCTTTGAATTCAATCGCTGCGGCAACTAGTTACGTACCTGGTGGGGTTAGTATCATTATCCACCCACCTAGCCACCTTTTTTCGTAGAAATTGATACAGATTGTACTAGACTCGGTATAGGTATAGTCAGAAAATAGACAAAAGCACTTTTCCAGTTAAGGTTCTCACAGAGCAAAAGAATTCTTTTGAAGCTGCTATTCATGTACAATTGTACAGAATATACACGCATACACGTAGGTGAATACCAGAGCTTACATAGCGAAGTTTATGACTTAGCTATTGATATAGCTTTGACAATCTGGGAGGTAGAAAAAGACAGTAAGTGTTGGGCAAGCATTATAGGCGACGGCAAATTAATTTAAAGTTACAGAACTAGTCATAACTTTACTTATAAGACCTTAAGACTAAAAACCGTTTATGCATGTCGAGAGCCAAAATGAATATTTGTGGGCAATGATGGACAATATAAAGGGGCTAGCACTAATAATTACTCAATATAGTAAAACACTGCTGGATGCGAATAGTGCAAGACCGGCAATTGTGGAGATCTTTGGGGGAGGCCTTTGTCCAGCTGTGGACGTCTTTCGGCTGATATCATGATGATGATGATGATAGTAAAACATACAAAGAATATTTACCAAGAAAACATCCCTCAGTGCCCTGAGTGACGATAACCGGTGCATTTTCAATTATTCTTTAAGAAATAATAATTTAAGATATATCAGGCTTTTACTAAATAATTTTCAAAGCGTAAAGATAAAAAGTATAACGTCTAAAGTCCACACATAACTTAAAATAAAATATCTACCATAGTACCTACTTATTTATTACTTGCTACTCTTAGGAGTTTTTGAAGAATTTTGTGACTGGTGATTGTGATATCAAATATATTTTTAGTTGTTCTATACATTGATACCATCTTGTAGATAGTTGACACAGTCCCGCCCGTAGCCGTCGAAATACTGGGTTTCTCGGTAAAAATATGAATATTGCGACAAATAGTACAGAATTGCGAGGATTGAGGGACAAGTTCAGGCGTGGTGAATGCATTACACTGTGGCTGAGAGCTATAAAAGAGCGCTAAGCTATAAATGGCACCTTAAGAAGTTCGTGGTCTAGACTATTTAAACATAATATAGAGAACCGTCTATAACAACTATTTGTGTTTGAAAGTGTTTGTATTTAATGTTGGTAATATTATAATTGTAATGATAGTAGGATTTTCTTCTGGTAAAATTTTGGACGTGGCGGCCAGTCTCAATGGAAACTAACCATCATCATGGGACAAATTGTAGTGCCCAACTATGTGCGAAAACATAAGAGCACTTTATATTCTCTCACTCTCCTTATCCGATGGGAGTGCTAGCTGACACAGCCGAATGGAATGGAAAGGACGCCTACACTCTACATTTGCGCCCAGATGGTTAACCTCCACTGATACTAATCTACCTATATTCAACCTGGGGGGCTAGCGGCTAAGTCGCCGAACATCGGGATAGTGATCGGCGTTCGGATAAATAAAGGTTAAAAATGACCTAATCAATCGTTAAATCGGCTACGACGTTGAAAATCGATTCCGGACGTCATTTATGACGTCTTATGTGCTCATGGAAGCTGATTTAAAGATTGATTAAGTCATTTTTAGCCTTTATTTATTTGAACGTCAATCGCTATCCCGATGTTCGGCGACTTAGCCGATAGCCCCCTGGATGGCTTTGTTTATTATGTACCTATAATTCAATCCTAATATTTACCACACTATACAATTATGACAATTATATTATGATCGACGTTAATAAAAACCAATCCGAGAGTTCCCCCGATAAGAAAGTGCGACAACCCCGTGGGAGCACGGCATATGGCGCTGAGGACGGGGGCCACCGCTCCGCATCATTATGTTATAATAGGTAACTTACAAATTTGTCTAATGACGCCATATCAGGAAGGTAGATTCTAAAATGTCGTTACTAGTCAGTATGAGGCTAAAATACATGATATTGGACCTCGATCCTTAATGCATATTAACAACTGATTAAAAAAATACTGAGTTTAGAAAAAGATATCACGAGGTAAAATAATTATATATAACATTTGGTATCTGTACAATAAATAAGGAAATGACTTAATAATCGAAGATAATGACGCCCCACGTTCATAAGTGATTTTGAGATATTTTTGTAAAAAAATGTTCACAGTATCATTTAACCCTGTTAAGATAACGCTCTTTACGGCCTTCTGCCAGTCGTTTTACACGTGCAGTCTGTGGACCAAGTATACCCAGCGGGCATACAGCGACCTGCGCGTACAGTACAATAACGCATTAAGGGTGCTCTTGGGGTTGCCGTGGCGGTGTAGCGCATCAGGGATGTTCGCGGAGTCGTACGTCGACGGGTCGGCCGCAATCATGCGGAGGCGCTGCGCTTCCATAATGGAGCGCTTGCGCTTCTCCTCCAATGGCATCCTGAATGTGTTTTCTGATCGGTGGGACTCTCCCCTTTTATACAGGAGGGTAAGAGTCCAGACACCCTTAATATAATTAATGTAATTGATACTAACATTAGGCTAAGTTATACTAACATTATATGGATATTTTTCCGAAATAAATTATTGAAATTGAATTGAATCAGCCTGTGAGTGCAGTGAATTTACAGCCCGTGCCTCGGAGAGCACATAAATTGTCGGTCCTGTACCTGTCCCTTTTCCGATGGTGCCACCATGGCTGAATATCTACCAGGAGTACAATAAAAAAAATTAAATAACAAAATATGTATATTACTGTATAAATCAGTCTTTTAAGATTTTCAGCGACAACACGATGTTAGCAAAATAAATAACTAGGTAATATAATTTTGGCATAAAATGGCGTGACCAGACACGTATTTTTATTGAATTTCTACAATTTAACGAAACTTGATAAAGAACCGCCTTTCTTTGAGCGCTTCAATGTCAAAGACAGATACGGAAAACCTTATAACACCCCTGTTTGTGTCAGGTGTTTATAAGGGTAAGAAGTATGCACGTAACGATACTGTCATTATTATACAAATGTCTTTGTAGTTTCGTTAAACAACACTATAAGTTATCAGGTTTCCATAGTACAAGCTCTGCTTAGTTTGGGATCAGATGACCGTATGTGAATAAGGTCCCAGGATATTGCATTGAATGCAATGATAGAGCTACATTGGCAGTGGCGAGGAGAGCAACACGGTGCGGCCAGGCGAAGAGGCTCTGAGATACAGAAACTTAACGTAACAAACCGCCTGCCATATACAATATGATTTAAGCAACGACCAATTGGAAGGTACCTTAAGTAATTAATTGGAAGGTCACCGTAGCCTAGTTGGTAGTGCTCCTGCCTACGAAGCTGGTGGTCCTGGGTTCGAATCCCGGTAAGTGCAAATATTTGTGTGATGAGCACGAATATTTGTTTCTGAGTCATGGATGTTTTCTATGTATTTATCTATCTATATAAGTATGTATATCGTCGCCTGGTACCCATAGTACAAGCTTTGCTTAGGATGATCTGTGTGACATTGCCCCCTAGAGATTGAAACTAAATAATATACTTTTAATATCGTGTAAACCATTACCACACAATGATCAACGATTAGCCAAGTTTTACTGAACTGTTCGCAGATGTCCGGAAAGAATACAAGTGGTGAGCCTTGCTTGATACGAGTATATAATATCTACATTACCACTAATTTAGCATGTTGTCATTTACTTCAGCAATTGGCAGTATTAGCCTGGAAATTTTGCTACGGTCGCTTAATAAGGTAAAATCATTTTCCATGTTTAGAACGTCAATATAAACCGGAAGTAAACGCGCTAGTATAGGTACACGTAGGTACATTACATTTAATTTTTACTTTTTTATTTTACTTATGGATACCTAGGCTTATGTTTGAGTTAATGGAATAAAAACAGTTTTTACTCAAATAGACTTAAAAAGGACTTGTAAATAGTTATAACATGGATTGTAGTACTACAAATTAACTATATAGATTCTTAGTAAAAATACATTTTAGATCTGAGACTATATTTGACTAGCGGCCCGGTACGTGCTTCGCTACGCTTTTAAGTATTAGGTAGTACAAATTGTTTGTATATGGGAGTATAGAAAAATTTTGAATTTACACTTTTTCAAGACATTTTTTTAATTTTCTCTACGTACATACCTTCCCTGGACTTCCACGAATAATTCAAGACCAAAATTAGCCAAATCGGTAAAGGCGTTGTTGAGTTATAACATTACAACGAAAAGTGGCATTGATTTTTATATATATAGATTATCAATATGTACCTATGCATGTATAAATAATATTTAAGTATGTTTATCAGTTGTCTGGTTGCTACAGTACAGGATCTGCCTAGTTTGGGATCAGATAACAGTGGTTAGTCGCCTCTAGATATTTATTTATATTAGATTCTCCATTTCTCTCTTAGAACTACATTGTAAGAGGCCATCCGCATATGCCGTAAGAGTTCAGTGTATTGTGCCCTTGTACATATTACTTTTCCCTTACAAAAGGCAACACCCGAATTAGGGAAACTATTCCCTGTGTCGCAGGACACTTTACATACATATAAAAGATGAACACAGTACATCCAGATTCAAATCAATTATTTATGGGTCACACAAATAGTTGACCTGCGCGGAATCGAGCCCGGGACACGAAGCGTGGAAGCGTTTCTTAACCGCTACGCCACAACTGCAGTCACGTTTCACACACGGCTGATCCCAAACTAAGCAGTGCTTATACTATGGAAACTTACGTTGGAAAATCTGGCTCAAACTTGCTTAAGTATGATAAGTGAATGGGGTAAAAGAAATCGCCTTACATTTGCTCCTCATAAAACCTACCAACTCCTTCTTAAAGGTGAACTAAAATCCCCCCCGGGCGTAAAACTTAATAATGTTACTGTAAAACGCAAAATATCAACCTGTTATTTGGGTTTAGTTTTAGAAAAGAATTTCTCGTTTATAGAACATATTAAATCAGTTGGGGAAAAAGCTAAGCGAAACTTTTTTGCACTTACAAGGGTATCGACGGCAACCTGGGGCCTCTCTTTTAATACTCTTAAAATCATTTACGGGGCAACCTATCTTGGGTGTATATGCTACGGCTCACCTGTGTGGGCTGATAGGGCTACCATCGGAGCTGCTCGCCGTAAATTACTACAAAGCCAGAGGTTGGCGTTGATATTTCTGTGTAAAGCCTATAGAACAGTGAGCACAGAGGCCCTACCTGTCCTAGCGGGTGTACTACCGGTTGATCTTGAAGTACAAAGACGAGAAGCAATGTATTATTCTACGCGCGATAATTTAGAAAATGATTTCTTATCATTACGCGACCGTGCGAAAATAACCAGGCTATTTATGCCAATAGCTGACTTAAATAACGAACTACTAAATGAATGGCAATGTAGATGGAATACGTCAACCAAGGGTCGCCATCTGCACCAGTTCTTTCCGGACGTACGCGAACGGTTAAATAAAACTTGGCTAATCATAGACCATTGTGTTGCACAGTTTCTTACCGGACACGGCAATTTTAAAAGTAAATTGTATAGTTTCAAATTAGTATCTTCACCAATCTGTCTGTGCTCAACATCCAGTAACGAATATGAACAAACTGCTCACCACATCCTGTGGGAGTGTGATCTCTGGCAAAATCAGCGTGATATTATGTTAAACAGCTTGCAACCAATATCTGGAGTAGTTTATTATACGGATCTTGTAGCAACAAGGAACAACTTCCGTGCGTTTAAGCGTTTTTGCCATACCTACTATTGGAATCAAATATAACAGCTCACTTAGGACCCTTAAATTGATCGTCGGTGCTTTTGCAGCTGGCTTCTCTAGTTGCAAATCTCTCATTTTATGAGGCTATAGTCTCTTTGCATCATTCTGTCTCCCGCTTTGCTCTGGAGGGAAGTGGAACTATTCATTTTCTAACTCCTCCTTTTTTCTGTTTCTGATTAAATTCGTTGCGGGATCCAAGACAGTTAAAGCGATTCCCCGGGACATGCCTGAGCTTCACCGCTCAGTGTCATTTCATTGTGTGCCACTGTTGATCCTGGCTTACAGGAGTTGCAGTGGTGGGTAAGAGGGAGGGACTAGTCCCGTTTATACTATGGAAACCAGATAAGTGATATACTACCCAGACTCAGTACAAACAGACATGTTCATGTACACAAATATCTCTTCTGAGTGGGAATCGAATCCACGACCTACGGCGTGTACAGGTTCATCTAAACCTAAGTTCCATAGACACGGGGTGATAACTGAGCTCTGGGGTCGGTGAAAACCCAGAGTCAAGGTTCGAATCCCAAATAAGTTATCCTCGGGCGCGGGTAGGCACTTTGATTGTAGTTCTATATTGCTAGACAGCCCGACCTCACGCTCTAAAAATTATACTATTAACAGAACTTAATAGAAGTTGAATTTTTTTAGTAATAATGTAACCCTATACAAGTACGGCTTTTATTAAATATATTAAAAAATAGGGTCATGTGCTTAATGGCGTCGCATCGTCGACGTGCACATTACGACGGTATGCTAATACGTGATAAAACTTTTATCAAAATCCCATTTATCCGAGCTGACACTCGAAGAGTTATTTTTAGTGTGATGCCGCATCGGGGCATCTCGTTTGAATAATCAATCGATTATTAATGCCTTCTTGTTGATGACAAAGCAATATTCTTTCAAACTTTATATTATCCTTAGGGGGTGTAAATGCCGAATATTTGATTAAGTTATTGTATAGTGACAAACGTGTTCAACCCAGGGGAAATGATTCCATAGATCTCAACAATCAGTATTGTATAGTTAATAATTTATTTATTTATTATTACTCCTGACTGAATTTCGGCTATGGCTGACGGAGACTGGCTAACTACTACATGCTCATAAGAGTGATGGAAAAGAAAGTGCTCCTGTAGTTGCGCACACACTTGTGCACTATAATATGTCCTGCGCTGATGGCCAATCTCTATTGAGACTGGCTGCGCGCCATAGCCGAAATTCGGCTAGGAGGTCATTATTATTAATATTATGTATCCAGGTATACAGGCACTTCCAACTTTATGTGTTCTCTGAGTAACGGACCTCTAGCGCGACTCCTACTGGGCGATTTTCTGACCGGAAAAATACTAATGAACCTCTTTGCGCCCTCCCGGGATTTTAAATAAAATAAAAAGGTTTATTCACGTCGACTTTAAATAAACTTTTGTAAATAGTCAGAACGTGTTTGTAGTAACGTGTTTGTAGTAATAAGTATACTCGTGCAAAATCTATACATATAATCAAATCGTAGGAAAGTCAACACTGTACATTGAATATTTTTAAAAAGGATAATTGGGGCGTGATCTACATGCGTCATCGAAGCCAAAAAAATAGTTTTTAGAATTTTGTCTGTTTATCTGTTTGTCTGTGTGTATGTCCGGGCTAAACTCAAAAAGTACTGCATGGATTTACATCAAAATTTGCATGAATATTACTAAGAGGCCGGGTCAACATATAGGGTACATATTATCACGATATCACCTACGGGGGAGGAGCTGTGATAATTTATAAAGCTTAACGTGGGTAAAACCGCGGGGCACAGCTAGTTATTAATATAGATATTTAGGTATCGTATCCAAACATTTAGATATAACATTTAATTTAATATTATTATGATTTAGTTATTTAGCTGTATTTTGTTTTATATCAGAGGGCGACAAACGAGCAATTGGGTCACCTGATGGTAAGTGATCACCACCACCCATGGACACTCGCAACACCAGAGGAATCGCGGGTGCGTTGCCGGCCTTCAAAAGTCAGCAAACAAATGTTGCTGACCCTTCCCCCCGCCCCAATGAGCTCTGGCGATCTTACTCACACTTGGAAACACAACATTAAAATTTGTATGTTATTATTAAGGAATGTTTGCTGTGCCCTACCTCTCTTAAAAGCTAGCTAGCTTATATTAAGTTATTTTGAACTTAATATAAGCTCGCTTAATAACTTAATTTGAAGCCAGGACCTCTATAGCAGCAGTTGAACACACTACCATTAAATCCTGTGATTTACCTAGTAGGTACAGTAAAGTTGGATAAATATATATTTTAGACCCATTTTCATGAACTTTACATACAATGTGTGGAAATAGGTTTTTTTTTATTTTAAAAATCGTAAGTTGTTAAGGGAAGTTTAGATAGGTTAAAGCAGTATAAGAGGGTGACAGGGGTTGCTCTACCCATGAAACTCAATAATTATTATGTGATGGCATATGTAGACAAGTTCGGAAAAAGCTGCCGCCCATGGACACTCACATCTCAATAGGCGCCACAAGTGCGGTGTTTATGAAATAAATAGGATCGCTTCTTCAAGATTTTATGTTATACCGGAATACCTCTGCAGTTAATTGAATCCAGACGACTCTCCACCGAGGTGATACGAAGTGAAATAAAATTTATCTAAAAACTGTGATAAGTGTTTAATAATTTTTAATTGTGTGATAATAATGTTGAAAAAATGTAGTGAATTGAGTATGATTATTGTATCATTTTTATGTATATAAAACAATGTAACAATGTAATAAGTTATAAGCCCTAGTTTCTAAGTTGTTAATAATGTACTTGCTGTGCCCTTACAGAGTTTCATGATGATACCAAAATATATGTAAACAACTATGTACACATGAATGCAAATAAACAAATATGAAATATTTTTCTATCAATTAAAAACGGCTAGCCGGTACCCAGTTAAACCTTAAATTAATTATTAAATTTTTTCGTGGTTACACGTGGTTAGACATTACATATGTGTGGTGACGACATAGAATATCATCACCCTATACCATCTCGGGGGGCGCGTAGAAATCATCCGAGGGAATACCTACCGGCGTTCTTCAGCTTCAGCAGCTTCTTTCTGTGAAGTATGGCCATCTAACTGCGATCGCCAACCAGTCTCCCAAGAATGGCGATTATGGCATATCCTCCCATTCTTTGAGGAGGCTTTTGTCCAGCAATGGTCGTACTTTGGCTGACATGATGAAAACCTTTATTGGAAATAAAACAACACCCATATTTTTATACCAATACTGAGCAGGCGTATGGTTGATAAATACGAATGTCCGAATTAGCGAGAAACAGCTATTCAGTTGTATATGTATATATATATTGGTTTTGCTCTCCAATTGATTACCCAACACGCTAGTTTACACGCAAATAATATAAATAATTTACCGCTGTATATTTTTTTACCATTCCCAGAATAACTAAAAAAGCGTGACACAACAATTTTATTTTATCTGTAGATAATGATGTCAGCCGAGAGATGTCCACTCTAAGACAAATGCCTCCCCCAAAGATCTCCACAGTTGCCGGTCTTGCGATACCCGCATCCAACGGCGTCCAGCGAACCCCACAAGAAATGGAAATTGGATTTTAGAAATCAAATATAATTATCCTTATCCCTTAGTTATGCGGTTATGTAGATATTTTTTATTATTTACAGGTACAATGAAATCATCACTATGTTGAGATACCTTACCTTAAATCCTACTGATATTATACATATAAACCTTTGCATGTTTGAATGTTTGCTACTCACTTACGCAAAAAACGGCTGAACGTATTTCCATGAAATCTAAATGATAATAATCTGAAGATTTATGTTATACCCTGAATAAACACATTGACCACCAAGGTGCACAGCTAGAGTCATAAAGATTTTACTTATCATACAAATAGCGACAAATTATTTTTTCAGGCCCACAACTGCGGGCGGTTTTTGAATGTACACATGTAACCAAAGAACCCCTTCAAATGATCTATGTACAGGAGTATGGAGTCGAACATGGGCAAGCCGGAGACTTCATGCCGCGTGTGCGGAGACAAAGCCTCGGGGAAGCATTACGGCGTGCCGTCTTGTGATGGCTGCAGGGGTTTCTTTAAAAGGAGTATTAGACGGTAAATATTAAAATGTAACGTTTATGAAGAAACATGTCGGAATTTTGGGTTATACTAGAATATATAATCGTGAAACACGATAATAACATGAATAATAATGGCGACATATTAAATATTATATAGAAACTTATGAAGTTAATAAATAATATTTATTTATGTGGTCCTTTCGAGTGTACTGCAGCTTTATTTATAACCTTTTCAGACTTGAGCAGAACAGACTCTTACTTTTACTTCTTCATTATTGTCCGTAGCTACAGACGCCAGCATATCAAGCTACCCCAATCTGTCAAATTTCCCCAATTGAAAGTGAACCTTATACTTATGTGATTAAGTTGATGGGAAGCTGGATGTGCTGGCGTCTGTACTTGTATAGATTTGTTCGTCAATAATAATTATGCATATTTAATTCAAGTGATAGAAAAGATAGGCTACTTTTAGATGTGCAAAACTTGTAAATTTATAAAAATAGTCTCTGTTTCGCAAAGGATTTTACAAATGTGTAATTTACTGACACAAATCACATGCAGATTTAGAACTGCGAATGGGTCACCCAATAGTTACCTCGTTTGGTGATTGAACACGAAACACGAGGGTGCCAAGGTAGTAGTTATCTTAAGGGCATTGTATTGAATGAGTGCAAAACATACTTTTCTTCCGATATCGAAATCGGCAACAAAAAAGTTGTGCATTTGATCGACTTTTGATATGTTTATATTTATAAATACCTAATGGATTGGATCGCACCATCCCGTGAATGTAGTAAAAGGTGACTACAGGATACACCAGTTCATTAGCTCCACCTGTGTACTAGCTAACTGCGGTCGCTAACTCGCATGCCAAGCGCGGTGACTACGGCAAACCCCTCCAAATGGCAGCGTAATATGTAGGACCCTTTGAGGGAGGCCTATGCCCAGCAACGGGCGCTATCAGGCTGATGATTTGAATGGATTGTGCTACAATTTGCTATAAAACAACCTACTTCTAAGAAAACTATAGCCTAATTCATAACTTGTGATGAAAATCTATTGCACAACATCATCACATCACATCATTGCATCTATTAATTATATTTTTAATCATTGTTATCGATTTTGGTACAAAAAGAAACATGTGTTTTGCACATATTCAGCCTAACCAATTCAAGTCAAGTCGCCAAGGTACACAGATCGACTGGAGCGCTTTATGAGTTGATACATAGGTTCTAATGTGATGGAAATGTTTAATCAGTTCACTGAAATTAAAAAACATTTCTTCTGGAATTTCCAATGGAAAGTGACTATAAATTATAATCAAAATTATTAGCTCTAAACTATAACTTGCACACGCTGTTTGTCTCCTGGGTTTTTCGCATAATACAAGACGTACATCTAATACACGATCAAAGGAACGAATTGCTTCTATTTGTTAAACGTAAGATGGCATCATAGCGACAATATATCAATATTTTAAATGGGCTGGCCATACCGTCCTTTGACATTGTTTGTTTTCTTTTGCAATGTGAAGCAGTAACACAATTTTAAATAATAAGTAATTGTTTTATTTTTCTCTCCAAGAAGACGAGAGACTTCGTGTGAACCTCCTACCTATATTCCCCATTGAATACACCTACGCTTTACTACACTACGCGGCTTCGCTTTATTTTACTAAAAACTAGCGGCCCGGTACGTGCTTCGCTACGTATAAGGCATTGTAATAAAAAAAATGATTATTAAGTTCATTTATTCCAACATCAAAATATTTTAAATTGCTAAAAGATGCTGATTTTACACTTTTTCAAGACTTTTTAAAAATTTTCTCTACGTACAAACCTTCCCTGGACTTCCACAAATAATTCAAGACCAAAATTAGCCAAATCGGTAAAGGCGTTGTTGAGTTATAATATTACAACGAAAAGTAGCATTGATTTTTATATATATAGATTAAACATATTCATGTCGTATTTAAATAAGTACATTAATTTTTGGATCAAATTTCTCATTCGTTATAATTATTACAAGTGAAAATGTTTCAAATTAATTAACATCGAACTATCACGGGTTGGGGAGCGGGTTTCAACAGGGTTCAATGGTCGTTTAAAACTTATTATTATATTAACTAATACCGTTCAACCATTCTCGAATTATTGTAAGACTAGTTATTTAATATAATGGATAATTTAAAATATAGTTGTTCTATGTTGTGCAGTAACTTGGACTACGTGTGCAAGGAGAATGGTACATGTGTAGTGGATGTGACACGGCGCAATCAGTGCCAGGCTTGCCGATTTTCCAAATGTCTCCGCGTCAATATGAAAAAGGATGGTAAGTTCGACGTATCTTGTTAGTTTTCTAGACTTATAGTAAACTAGCTGTGCCCGCGACTTCATCCGCACATTTTGTTATGACTCCGTAAATGTCACGTCATAATATCTCTAACATTTTGTCGCAAACTTATAAAACATTCACATAAACCTTACATATTTCCATACAAACTATCAGCCCCAATTCCCTATCCCTACCCATTTACCGTTACAATTTACCACAAACATTTTCATACTTTAAATATCATATTTGTTTATATCAAACCAACAGCCTAAAAAATAAGTTTCAAGTTTCTATCTCTAAAAATGATGATGCTTCCATACAACTTCTCATCCCCCCTTTCAACCCATACAAACCATTTTTCGCATTAAAAAGTAGCCCATGTCCTTTGTCGGGCTCTGGGCTAATTATGTACAAAATTTCATTTAAATCGGTTCAGTAGTTTTGGCGTGAAAGCGCAACAAACAGAAAGAGTTACTTTTGCATTTATAATATTAGTAAGGATTTGTAATTATGTATGTACAAAACGTTCTCAAATATTAAGTTAGTTTGTTTGATTATGTACAGAGTTTATTATGAAGGCAGTAAGAGCTGTTTTCACTTTACAGAATATTGTTATAATAGGAGCGAAATCACGATATAAAAGGAATATATATATGAATGGATATCAATTCCGGGTCTAGCACTTGTCTCAATAAAGTATTTAACCAGGGTGGCTCCTTTGCAGCATGTCTTTTCCATTAGGAAACATTCGAGTATTTGCGGTTGACAAGTGTCAGTAAGTGGTGAGCGAAAAATGTGGGGGTTCTCGATCCTCTTCCTGCCCTCTTCGCACGTTTGAGTTCACACGAAGTCAAACACAAGGTGTAGGGGTCAGTGGACCGAAAAGGGAGACTTGTGGGCTTACAATCACCCATTAATTAAGGAAATCAAAACCAGTTCAGTTGAAAGTCGAACGTAGGTACTTTATAGTAGATGTAAAAAAATATTCAGCAAGAACATAAATTCTATAATAACGCTTTCTCTGGAACCACATCACTCCAAGTAACATGTGACATAAATATTAGAAAAAAATTAAGAACTGCGCTTACTTATGAAATTGAAAAAAAATAACATAACCGGTGTGTAAAATACAAAAATAATTTGATCGCTCTACATGCTAAATGCATCCACAGATGAACGTTTTGATATGGGATTTTAATCGTATTTTTTTGTTTATTTTGCAAGTACGATGTAAAGTATATATTACATATCCGTCATCATAATATCAGCCGAAAGACATATATTGTAGACAAAGGCCTCCGCAATGACTGGACTTGCGCTGCCCGCATCCAGCGGCTTCCTGCAACCCTTGCAAGATCGCCGGTCCACCTTGTAGGGGCCTGCCCACCCTGTGTCTTCAGGTTTTTCGTAGCCACTCAAAAACTTTCGGCTGTCGGTTCTACGTACTACACACGTACTGTCCACACACACTTCAATTACCTACTATTAAATAAATTAAGATTCCTAAATTACTTAGACCTTAATACCTAGTGTTCTTTTTAAATAAAAATTCGAAGTGCTGGTTATGAAAATGAATATCTTAATGGCGCGGCCATCGTACTTTAAGCACAGCGGTATAAGTAAAAACATAAACTAAATGTGACATTTATATGAATGACAATATGCCCATGAACCTAAACAATAAAAGGAACACCAATTTCTTAAATAGGTATAAAAAATATGGCTTCACATACAAATTGCATAAATTCTTGTTTAGAATTAATAGAATACTAGATCAATAAGGCATTAACATTTGCTTAGATAAGTTACGCGGCGTGGAAATCCCTCGATCTTATCATTGTCATTTACAAAGTGTGAGTGAGTACAAATACTTTTGTAATAACTAAGGCTTTCACCAAATGTAAGGGTATGCGTATGTACATAATACCATTAGTTATTACAGCTGTACATGAAAAGAGCATAGAATCTCAGCAACCCCAATCCCAAGTATTCTCAAATTTGTACCGTTTTCTTGTCAAATTAGAATTTAGAACATTTTGGAAAGCAAACTAATAGATGATAGGTAATCATCAGCTACCCATAATAGGACTATGATTTATACATTTAGACAATTTTGTCATACCATGTCATATTTTCGCGCTATTGGTCACGCTTTCCCTTACACCGTGTATATCAAGATAAAAACATTAAAGCTTCCACCCGACACCTCTATCATTGATCTGTTACGTTCTGCTATAGGACCATTATACTTAGGTATATGTTGACTGGAAAAATTTATTGCTCGCTACAGATTATACAGGTCTAAGAGATCAGGCTTCATTATTTTAAGCTAATGACGTGCACTGCTGGACCAATTCCTCCCCAAATAATTTCCACAATGCTATTGCTTCCATAATTTGGAGGGTTATGCTATAATCGCCACGCTTGGCAAACGGGTTGGCGATCGCACTATGATGATCATAGCACACAGAGAGACGCTGCTTACTTCTACGCCCACCAGCGGATGAAATGTGGTGGCGATATTCAAGGCCGTCAACCACGAAGAAAATTTTAAGATTATTAAGTCTTAAAACACAACCTCCTGTCTATCTAAACCAATAAAATTAGAACTTTATCAAACATATCTTCTGCTTTTGATGAATATATAAGCAATTATCAGTTGCACGACCTAGAACTAAAACTTACAAATTATAAAATTTGCAAGAATAAATCTCTTCGAAAATAAACTAAAAAGGCATGCATGTGACTATGTATTTTAATAGCTCTAGCAATTATTAAACACTGCAATGTGAATAAGTAATAAAACTGGCGGTGTAAGTAAAATAAACAACACGTTAGTGCAAGAAAACTGTCACCGCCAGCCGTGGTTCTCACAGATATTTATTTACATAGGAAATAGATTGCGCCGCGCCGCAATGTAGTCAGGAGGTTTGCACTTAACCGCGATGCACGATGACAGCAGCGGGCACCTAACGTGTCACTCCCCTTTTATGTCAATGAATCGTTGTTGATCCACGGTAGAACCATGACACTGCAAATCAATTATTCGTTATGGCGCTTTTGTGTGCCATTTTTAGCCCCGGCCGCAAAAGAAGGGTGCTATAGGTTTGACGTTGATGTCAGTGTGTGTGTGCCATCAAACGGTTAGACCGACTTCGATGCGGTTTTTTTTTATTTGAAAGATAGTTTCCTTGCGGTGGTTCCATGTTAGGTTAATATCGATTCAGCAGTGTAAGATTATCAGCTCTTTCCAAAATTATGTAATTATAGTTGGAGTCGAATGTTTCTAATGATTACGTTATGTATGATATTTATTTCATTGTGACACATTTCTATCCTGCCTGTATACAATGCCTGTACACTCATGGAGTATAATACTCCATGAGTGTACTTTCTAATGACAGATGAGATTATTAGGTAATATACGTACATCACGAAATAAGTAGCTCATGAAATGATTTTTTTCTTAATTTTCTATATATTATTGTTTTTTGCAGCTGTCCAGCACGAACGAGCCCCTCGCCCATCGGTTTCAGCTCAACATCACTTGGCTCTACAGAAACTCGGCTACAGCTTTGCACGACACCAACCTTTTATGCAGAATCCAACGTCCTTGCCTTTGACCACCTTCCCACCACTCCATCCATATAATACCCTCGTCCCCGCACTCACTGAAACCAACATACATTCTTCATTCCTGGATAGAACCACGTTTCAAAACTTTCCATCGTCAAGACTTCCGGAACCTATGTCAAGCGATGTTACGCAGATAAACCCATTGTTAGGCACTCATATAGGATCGCTGAATCCACTCCATCCTTTTAAAATTCCTCTGTTCCCGACGGCACTACATTATCCCTTGCCCCATGCCGGATATATCCCGACAAACATTTTGTACCCTCCAGTGGTGAGCTCTAGCTCTACTTCGGCCATAGAGAGTAAGTATCCCGTAGGCACCAACGTAAGTAAGTAGGTACTTAATGTTGACAATTTGTTATTATGAAATGCGGTTGTACCTATATGATGTTATGTGGGTCAGATGGAATTAGATTAACTGAAACTCAAATAATTCAATACAGTGCTTTTAAATTTTATTATTTATAGCATAAATGAGGGGTCGAACTTTCAAAGTACCTATATTTTAAGTGCAGCAGCATATAAGCATTATTTTATGATTCCAAAACAATGATACCAAATTGATTGTTTTTAATTTAAGGTTAATAAATACCTACGTACACGTTCGTTACGTCACGTAGATTGTGTAAGAACATGTGTTTTTTCACTAACCTTATTATGTTTGTTCGTAGAAAAACCAGATTCGCAATCATCAGAGAAAATTAAAGAGGACGAAGTTTCCAGTTCAGAGGAGGCGTGCAAAGCGGAGCACCACATCGAAAATAATAACACTGGAGGTGAGGAGGCATCAATATGGACCTGTAAATGATTACTATATTATAAATTATTACTAAATGTATATATATATATATAATGTATTAATTATACGTGCCCAGCAAGCCTAGCGAACTTTTCGTATTACTTACCTATGGTTTTTTTCTTATACTTAGTCATAAACATTGCAAATGTGTACACATGCTTAGCGACAATGTTCAACATCTTTAAATAATGTGTTATATCAATAATTTATATTCGTGACACAATAACACTAAATACAAAATCTTAAAAAAGGTCCTTTATGAACGAATTATTCTTATTTTTTTATTAGGTCGTGTAAATTTATAGCTGTATACATAATTCGCTATATGCTTACAAATGTTCTTGGTGCAGATGTATTCACTTACATGGTCAAAATTAATGAATTGTTAGTGTAATTAAACATTTGAACTTATTAACGCCACCGGGTAATAAGTTCAAATTTAAATATTTTATTTGTAGAACATGTACCAATTCATTAATTGATACATGTTTTGCATTGAGTATTTATAGCCTGTATTATCTTTTTATTTGAATAGCATTCCTAAAACTCGTTTTGAATAAAGTGAAGTATAAAGTAAAATAGTGCATACCTGTTTATAATTGTAGAGACGTTAATATTAAACGTTTGGAATAAATACAACTTAGATTTTAGAAACAATGCGGGCTCTTCTTTTTTTAAGATAACGCCCGCACTATTGATTATAATCCCTGTATCGCGGGATACTTTACAAACATATAATAGACGGACACAAATTACATCCAGACTTAGAACAACTATTTATGGGTTACACAAATAGTTGTCCGGCGTGGGACTCGAACCCGCGACACGAAGCGGCGATGCGACTGTCTTAGCCGCTGCGCCACAGGTGAAGTCAATCTCTAATATCTGCTTAGTACCTAATGTAAAAATACGGTAGTACTTGACACGTACCGTCTCTTTTGGTCCATTAAAATAGGCAGTTTGACTACTAATAGAGCTACTCTACAATGAAAGGTTGATTATAAGTTGATATGTTTTGTATGGTGTCAGTACCACGCACTTGATAAATATTTTTTTCTGATTTTAAAGCGTATACATGTTTTTATGATTTTAAGTACATATTAATATAATAAGAACGGGAGTAATTTTCTTATTTGTTCATAGATTCCAGAAACAGAAAATCCAGATCCCCTACCACGTATGAACCTCCGGCGTATTTAGTATCAAAGAATAATGAAAGCGATGTCAGAATACAAGATCAAAGATATTGTACCTTTGTGAATTATATCACTGAACGACAAAAAATCAATGGAGATATTACTAAACGTAGTTTTGACGAAATTTCACACATCGCAACAAAATTAAAGAAATATTGCTACGATAGTTGGAAAGTAGACGACCCAGTGACCAAAGTTCTAATATCTTCTATAAAGTGGCTGCACGGACTTGCGCCATTTGTTCATATGAAGCCTTCTGAGCAAACAAACCTACTACATCAAAACTGGAAAGAATTATTCATATTAACAGCTGCTGAATACTGTTTTCATTTTGATGATGGTAAGGAAAAACATGGTGGACAATGTTTAAAATAAAAAGATAAACGTAAGCTACATATAGATAAATTCCTCTGTTTACAGATCAAGTGGTTTCGATAATAACTTCAAAGCGGCCACATATCAAGGAAGAACTCACGAAATTAACTTATCTACTCAAGAGGCTATCGCAATTTATCATCGATAGATGTGAATATGATTGTATGAAGTCAACTTTGTTATTTCGTACTGGTAAATTCAATATTTGCATTTTTTTTAATTCCAATTATAATATCCTCACTAGTCTCTTTGGAGACTAGCCATTTGCGCGGGACATATTATAGTGCATAAGTGTGTGAGCAAACACAGGGCTAACCGTTCCATTCCATCACACGATCGGAAATAGGTCAGGTACATACCGACGCTTTACGTGCTCTCCGAGGCAAGGGAGTGGAATACCGCCAACTGCCAGACTGACCTAATACTGAGAAATTTTCTTAACGAACTGACCTAGCCAACGAATGTCTTGAACTTCCTTTTGTGCAAACAAATGATAACTTCCCAAACTATAGACATTTTTACTTTTTATAGTGTTATGGTAGGTAATATGGTTTGATTTTGTAGTCTCGGAGCAATATTTGTTTAGAGAGCTTGTATAAAAAACAACGTCTTCTGTAGATTTCTACATTTCATAAAATAATATGGGAGGCTACGGGATGTGCGACACGTCCTTATTAGGTAGGCAGTAGCGACGGGAGTACCTATATTCCATCAGGGAAAGTCCTCAAAAGGTGGTAAGTTTAAGGAGTAAGAACTGAGAATGGAGTAAGCCAATAATATATGCCGACATTGGCAATTTGACACATTTTATAAGGTAGGCTGCGTAGGATCGTATTATTTGAATTGTTGCACCACTGATTACTGAAACATTTATCTGTGTATTGGTGTAAGTTGGCAAAAGAGAAACCAACGCCGGGATTCTATAATAAAAAACTCAACTTGATATTTTCCTTTCGAAATATAATAGGCATGACAAGACATGTTTAAAAAAAGTATACATTTAAATCTACCCACCAGGGGCGGATCGTGAACTTGTGGGGCCCTGGGCTGACACTACTTAGGGGCCTATATAAGTACTCAACGAAGAGCCATGTCAAAAAACTGTTTCTATATTAATATATTATTTTTCTATATTGATATAATAGGTCTTTACCTATGAAATTGCCGTTTTGTATGAAAAAATTTAAACGAATTTTTTTCATTAATTTTTTTATTTGTATTAATCGAAGTAATCACCCATGCAATCAATGCATCTTTGCCATCGCAGTGGCAGTTTATTGATGCCCTTCTTAAAGAAATCAGCTGGACGGGAGGCAACAAATTCTTCAAAGGCATTTTGTACTGCCTCTCGGGTATTGAATTTTTTTCCCGCCAAGAAGTTATCCAAATTCTGGAAAAAGTAGTAGTCTGTAGGCGCAAGGTCTGGTGAGTAGGGCGGATGACGGAGAGCTTCCAACCCCAGTTCTTGCAACTTGGAGACCGTCTGCTGTGCAGTATGAGGTCGCGCGTTGTCGTGCAGGAGCAGCGGAGACGAGCGATTGACCAATGCTGGTTGGAGATGCGCCAGCTTCTCCATCATTGTGCTCAGTTCTTCACAGTACACATCTGCAGTAATGCTCACCCCGTTTGGTAAGAAGCTGTGATGAATCACACCGGCGCTAGACCACCAAACAGTGACCATCACTTTTCTAGGGGTAAGTTTTCGTTTAGGGCATTGTTTAGGTGCTGAACCAGGATCCAACCAACTTGCTGAGCGCTTGCGGTTATCAAACAGAATCCATTTTTCAACGCAGGTAACAATGCGGTTCAAAATTCCTTCATTTGTGTGTCTGTTGAGCAGTGCAAGGCACGTCTCGACGCGTACTTCGCGCTGGCGATCATTGAGTTCGTGGGGCACCCATTTGTCAAGCTTTTTTACCTTGCCAATTTGACGCAAATGGTCCAATATTGTTTTGACGCTAACGTCGAAAGCTGCTGCTAATTCAGCCGTAGATTGTGTATCATCAGCTTCCACAACCGCCTTTAATTCGCCATTGTCGACCAAAGTCTTCGGACGACCGCGAGGTTCATTTTTCAGGTCGAAATTTCCAGAACGGAAGCGAGCAAACCAATAACAGGTGGTGCGTTGGTTTGTAGTGTTAGCTCCGTAAACGTCGTTGATGTTGCGTGCCGCTTGTGCCGCGTTGCTGCCACGACGGTACTCATATTCCATAATTACTCGAATTTTTAACGTATCCATGATGACGAAAAAGATTGAAATGCGATGAAAATGTAACACTAATCAATAAAGAAATGACTACTTTTGGAAAAAAGAATCCATGTTTTTAAAATAAAATTAATTTGAAATTAGAATTCTTAGCCAAACAAAAATTATTTTGATTTGAAATGGCCAGTACTGCAGAACGGCAATTTCATAGGTAAAGACCTAATATTATTATTATATATTCTTTATGGCACACAAAACATAAATATTACTTAAATCTACACAAGTATTAGTTGTACAAAGGGCGACCTTATTGCTGTGGTAGCAATCTTTTCCAGGCAATCTTTGGGTTAGGGAGAAACAATAAAATTATTTTATTTATTTATCATGAATTAGTAATAGAAATTGACGGGTTATGTGTGTGGCAGTTATATTATACTAGCTGTTACCCGCGACTTCGTCCGCGACAATTTTGAATGATGACCTATGTAACCTACAACAAAAAGTCCTAACATACGTGAAAGCGTCACTTAGAAACTGTAAAATGAATGTGAATAAATACAGAAAGGCCGTTCATTAAAATTCTGTATGCCGTTTCTGTCAGGAACGGTTTGAGAAATGATCCAATTAAAATGAATAGTGATACAAAAGTCTACTGGCTAATAGTGTCAAGTTATGTTTTAAGTTCAACACTCAGAAAAAAAGGATTAACGTAACAGAAAAAACACGGCTTTATAAAGCAGATTTTCATAATAAAGGTTTCACTGACTCACTAATTAACACATAAGTATAGTTTTTCAGACAATTTTCCATTGGCCTAGAATTTTTGAAAAGACGGCACCAAGAGATAGAGGTAAAAAAGAAAAAAATATCAATTTTTAATACATGTCATTAGCTGTCAAGCAGTGTCAACGAAAAAATTAAGCTTCTTACTGTGTAAGACCAAAAGCATATTCATGCAAGAGAGGTCAAAATAGGCATGATAGTATAAATAATCATTATATTTTAACTTCATAAATGAGGGATTTTCATAAAAACTTTTATCCCCTATTTTACCCCCTTAGGGGATGAATTACCAAAAATCCTTTCTTAGTACTCCCCTACGTTACAAAAGGAACCCCTGTACAAAATTCTAGTTCCTAACCCTTATAGTTTAGACCCTGCGTTGATATATAAGTCAGTGAGTCAGGTTTGCCTTATATATATATATATATATATATATATATATATATATATATATATATATATATATATATATATATATATATATATAGATAAATTATAAATCTATCTTTCTGCATTATTGTGCTGCAAATTCTTTTATTTGGTTATCACATTGCAAGTCATTTGTTAGATCACAATTTATGGAAAGAAGCGACAAATTTGTTGTTGTCTCCATATTTATTTTCGACAAAGGACATCTTGGAGAAGGCGCGTTCTGCTTCACAGCTAGTTATTGGCGAATTTAAAAAAATCTTTAGAATGGTATAGCAGTTAGGGAACACGTCAATAAACTTATTTTCATGCGATAAAAATGTCACTGCAAGAGGTGTAAGACTCTGGCTTAGATTGGAGTATTCACTAAATGCTCGTCTTCGTCATCTGGATAGTAATCAATAATAATAATATATGTACTTTCCAAATCTGTGATTTTTATTTTATAGTTTTTTAAATTATCGCCTTTTTAGCGGGGTCTGGGGGCCCCTTGTGACCTCGGGGCCCTGGGCTGCAGCCCAAGCAGCCCTTAGGTAGATCCGGCCCTGCTACCCACAGCCTTTTAACCCACGTCAGGTTATAATTATCAAAGAAATATGGCCAATTCTGATGTCTTCTTTGTTACCTTTTCATTATAGCTACTTATTTATTATAACTGAAATGGGATTTCTATGGTTACCTACTATTGTCTGTTGTAGATGGAGCTGCCAATGACTCTTCACCACACATTGAAATGCTTCAAGAACAATATTTGATCCAGTTGCAGAAACATTGTGCTCAAAGAAATTCGTTGCGGTTCGGCAGAATTATGCTACTCTTACCGAGCATCTGCTGCACGGCGAACAGGGAAACACTTGAACAACTTATTTTCCCCTCCTCGAGTTTGGAAGATTGTAATACAATTTTATCAAGAATACTATACTACACTTCAGCGTGATGCACATAATATAAAAATACGCATAATAATAGCACGAATTTCAATATATTGTCCTGGTACAAACGAACATTTTCACTTTCCACTGCCGATTGCTTTTCGAATGGACTTACACAATTTTTTTACTTACTATTTGTTATTTGATGTTCACGTAAACAAATTGAAGAGCTTCCATTATAGCTCAACATTAAAGTTGAACTGCACATAAATGTTACTATATCTATTCTCAAGTGACAAAATTGATGTGCACATATCTACAAGCCAGCTTAAAGCACGGCTTTGATGTGTTTGAGAATCTTTGCTAGGAGCAATTTGTGAACCGAATTAGATTTCTTGAAACAAAGTCATTTATATATCTTATCATGATTATTATTGAATGTTTCAAAAACTACTAGCATCGATCAGTACACTACAGTACAGTAATAGTATTACTCGAGGTGACCGCCAGATTTTTCAAACATTACTACAGAAATATGTCTGTATATAACTATAGGTACTACTGACTTGTTCTACTTGCCACAAAATAATTAAATTTTAAGTAAGTAGGTTCACTTGGTATAAAATAACATGTCGAAGAATTTATGATCTCGTCTTTTTCCAACAGATAATAATCATTGAATCGTTATATAAAATACTCATACCTACTTCGCTATTGTTTGCTTAGTTTCGTAGTGAATCTGACATTTTATCTATTGTTATAAATTGACATCAATAATCTTCTTAGATCGAATTGGTGTTAATGGTTGTGTTTTGTTTTACTGTTTTGTTAGAATAAGAAACTACATACCTAATTCGTGCTGATAAATACACATAGTTATTGTGTACAATTACTGTACGTTTTCTAAAGGTGCGGCATAATCGCTATTGTGATTGAAATCTTATAGTAAGATATCTGCTAAGCCTGTAAAACTTGAATAATAAGACTTGCTATCGGTATGGTTTGTCGTTATAGCTAAACAATTCTTCTATTCTATAACATTAGTCCTAAATGTTATATTTTTGATCATTGTTCCCGTGGTAGGCATAGTTTAAATGTTATGCCTACTACGGTAACAATGATCAACATTTTCCTTGGATTTGCCATTTCCATACTCAACTCATAAAGTTGAATATGGAAATGGCAAGTAGATATCAGTAGGTAAATATCTCTGATGTCACTTTGATAAGTAAATCTTTATGGATATGACTATTTTTTGTCCTTATACATTTGTCCTAAGTTACTATATATTTACGAGATCATAATTATGTTTACATTTATAATAATTTTTATTATAGCGATTCAACCAATCGGACATCTAATTTTTTTTTTCAGACTAAACATAGGCTGTGTTGTTGTCAAACGTTATTAATAAAACAAATCATTTCGGGTTTTATGTTGTTGTTATTTCCATTTTTATGTATACATAACTATAGCCAGCATTTTCCTAATGTTATGAAACGAGATCTTTATAATAAGTAGATATAATATTATGCACTGCAACTTTTTAATTCATGAATAGAAGACGTAGGTAATAATTCGGCAATCCTATTTTTGCTGACACTATTTTTGACCTCCTTCTACTAAAAGAAAAAAAAATATGTACGTCAATAATTTATGAACCATTATTTACTTCTAGGCATGGATCTTGAAATGTTTTCTGAATAGGTAGGTACTTAGTAGGCCGCATACTTTCACAAACCAAAATTAGCAATAATCTGAAAAATAAGAACACCATTTTCAAATTTCGCCAACACTACCTATGTGTTACTGTAGAATTCGGGCTGATAATGAACAGTAGATAAAGGCATGTAGGTATTCAAATCTTGATTAGGTACAATATGTACCTAAGTCTGTCACTGGTCAATATATAAATATTTAAGCCGATCATAATGTTGTTGTGAAAATTTTATTACGGGAGACAGAATTGTTGTATTGAATTATTAAAATGGAATAATATAATATAAACAAGTTAATTGCAGTTGCTTTTACGTATGTATCTGATTGCAATTTACAAGAGACAGGCAAATTATTATTTGTTACAATGTTTGCTAACGATTTATCCGTATTATGATACTCAGTACCAAACAATATTAAAATGCAGTAGGGTTTGATTTACATACAGGCTAATCAGGCTTTAGGTGCAAGGGGTGCAAAATTCGCGAAAGCGCGGCAAATTAAAGATCTAAGTTTTTGAGAGCAAGTGCCACGAGCCATTTACTTCTTTTTTGCAAAAGGTTTTAAATCATTTCAAGAGTGGAAACTAAAGAATATAACAAACTACGGTAAGGCATACATTCAGTCAAAAAAGTATCAGGAGTGGATGATTTGTTTATGGTTCCAAATTCAAATTTTTGTTTTTTTTGTTGTTGTTAGATTGGCACAACTGTTTTTCATTTTGGCGCGGAGTTTGAGTTGCATCTGTTATTTATATTAAATTAATACAGTGCTGGTTTTAGTAATATAATTTATAGTGTGTATTGCGAATTTCATAATGGACAAAAATATCGAACAACGAGTTTGTCTTAAATTTTGCATCGCTAATGGAATTTCGTGTTCGGAGTCACTGAAAATGTTACAGAAGGCTTACGGTGAATCGACTTTATCAAAAACTCGTGCTTATGAGTGGTTCAAAGCGTTCAAAAGCGGTCGAGATGTGATGAAAGATTTGCCTCGCTCTAGTAGACCATCAACGTCTGCAACTGAAGTTAACATCGCAAAAGTGAAGGAAATATAGTGACTGAAAATCCTCATTCAACTCTGAGAGAGATAGCCGCCGAACGTTCTGTATCTCACGAGTCGATTCGTACCATTTTAACTAATCGTTTGGGTATGAAACATGTTGCTAGTCCCAAAAGATCTGAATTTTCTCCAAAAACTCAATCGCATGAAAGTCGCTGAGGACATGGTAGAACGAGTCAATTCCGATTACCGGAAGGTCGAACGGTAAATAAAGAATATTAATTGAGCGTTATGCGGCGTTTAAGAGAGCAAATTCGACGAAAAGGGCCAGATTTGTGGAAAGAAAATTCTTGGATTTTGCACCACGATAATGCGCCTTCGCAAAAGGCCATCATTGTGAACGAATTTTTCACCAAACACTCAACCATCCAGCAACCACCATATTCACCAGATATGGCTCCAGCTTTCTTTCCTAAACTCAAATTACCACATCGTGGTACCCGTTCTCAATCGGTAGAAGTCATAAAGGAGAATTCGCGGCGTGAACTGAACTCAATTCCGAAAGCAGCGTTTAAAAAATGTTTTGATGAATGGATTATTCGTTGGCGTAAGTTTATCGTTTCTGAAGGAGCATACTTTGAAGGTGATAAAATAAATTTGGATGAATAACAAACATTTTGTATATTAATGATCTTTTCCCGGTAGGTACTTTCTTGACAGAGTAGTATTCTATTACCAATTTACTATACTTATTCACTTGGGGTACATTGCACTACCAATTATTGTCAGTTTTAATTATAAACAGAAGTTGTCAGAATAGGATTAGGCACTTGAACTAAATAATTCTTATTTATTAGAGCTGGGTAAAAAAGTGGTAGGTTAATGTAATTTTTGAGAGACAACCTCGCATAGTTAGTTCCCTTAAAGTAAAAAAATAAATTATCTGTACCATTCACACACGGCAATAGTGCAGCCTTCAAGGGAATGATAGGGGAAGACCGGGTAAAGCTAATACCCCGGGCATAGCGAATAGTCACCAGTACTCCCTAAACTATTCGTTTGACATCAACCACGGGCCCATAGCAACGTTCGGTCATCTTGCGCTCACTGCGGCAACGCCGTAAGCGAGAAGTTGCGTTTGCGTCGAGCGGTGGCTGCAGAACGGCAAATTGTGTTTACGTAAAATTATTTTTGAAATTCAAGGTAATTGTTATTTATTATATTTTGCGTGTTATTTGCTTATCACCCTTGAGCTTACTATTGTTTTATTACGTGTCAAAGTGCCGTAATAAGGGAATAGGGAGCAATAGTTTTTGTTTAATTTGACTTAACTTTAAAAATGGCTTTATGGGCGAAGTGGATATCCTATTCACATATATCCCTTTCAGACCAGAATTATTTTTTTCTGACGAACCGATTTATAAAAAAACGTATAGTTGGACTACTACCTAAGTTACAAGGACTGACGGAAAAATAAAAATCTTGGCCGGAGGTTTTTCCAGAAATAGAGGTCTTTCATTTTGTGTATAATGTGCACATCCATCCTATGTAATAATAGGCTAGTACATCAAGATGTTTCTTGATAATTTTGAAAGTTTTACTTTTTTAATAGAATAAATTTATTAAAATTATATAATTAACGGAATTAATTAATTATTATTATTTTACGGCCAATGGGGTAGAAAGGTTCTCGAGTGGCGACCACGAACCGGAAGACGCAGCGCGGGCAGGCCCCCTACAAGATGGACCGATGATCTAGTGCGGCAAAGATGATGATGATATAATTAACAAATATAAAGTATTCTGCTTAATTCAATTAACAAAACTGAGATTTGTGTACACGCCTATGTATGAAATGCTAAGAAGTTATTCTTATCTTTTGTGAGGCAGAAGTGGAGCTTGCATTTTATGCATTTAGCCCGGGTTCTCCCCTTACACCCCACTACTTTACACCGCGTTCTAAGACCATAATCGTGAGCAGGGAAATGTCCAACGCCGTCTTGAGCAATTCCAGGTGCAGGGCGAATCTCTCCTGGTCTTCTAGTTATAATCTGTGGAGTTGGACTACTGCCACTTGGACGGCCTCTTTTAGCAATGGAAATTTTATTCCGCAACACCAGACTTTCAGCCAGACGACGTCGAAAGTGAAGCAACACAAGTTGACTGTTTTTTGGTACGCCCGTCAGCAAGCCGTTGTCAATTTGGTGTTCACGGTAAGCTTAACCTGATGCATGAAATATCATGCAAGAGTCCATTTTTTGGATTTTATAATAGTTCGGTAGTCACTCATGAGTTGACAATGATAATTACTTAATTTAAATTAGCTAAATATCATAACTATTATAAAATAAATCTTATTGTAAATTAATTCCTACAATCCGTGTACCTAAATATATATATATATATACGTACCTAGAAATAATTATATATTACTACAAACATGTTCTGACTATTTACAAGCGTTTTTTTAAAGTCTAAGTGAATAAAAACCTTTTTTATGTTGATCTTATAAGTCAATGCCTCCCATCGCATGATTATACTTCCTGACAACTTCAGGGCGTTCAACTGCAATAAATTGCTTATCTTTTATACACCACCTCCTCCCCATGTCTTTTTCACCAACATCAATAAAATATGAAGCTAGATTGGTAGTCTTATAATCAAACCACTTGAGTTCTGCTTAGGTGTGTTATTCTGTAGAATATTTTCAACGGAGGTAGACACTTCTGGTTCCCGATCACTCATTTCTATCCACGACGAGTTAGGGCACTTCTTCAGCTCCATTCGCGTTTCGCTGAACGATTTTGGTCACTCTTATACAGCTCTGCTTCTATCAGCCGCTTACGGCGTCGTAAGAATGAGAATAGCCGTCATAACGTGCTATCTCCACTGAAACGCTTCTGTACGCGCCGTACGCAGTAGGCGTACGGCGCTGAATTGCTGCGAAGACGGTAAGCTACTCATTTGGTATTGTGCTCTCAACATGGACAGTTCTATGTGCGATATTTTTATCGTTTCGCTTCTTGTAGAAGAGATAGAAAACAATAATCGTTATAATGTGATGAACTAATATCATACAAACAAGAATATTTTTGCACTAACAATATAAGTTTCTCTTCTTCGATCATTATAAGTAAAAATAAAATATTATAATAACTTTAAATCCCGTTTGCACTCTTTAATCTTTGCGTGCATAATGATTACGTCAAGTCAATGCAGGAACAATACAGGTCGCAATTTGTCGACAAGGAGTCGCGAACCATCCCTGTAAAGAGCTGTTCCGCCGCATTCGACGGCGAACAGCGCTGAACGCGGCGGAACAGCGCTGAACGCGGTGTAACAGCGCCGAACCCCCTCTATAGCATTCGCATAATAAAAAACACATTTATTTATCCTCATTTTATGCTGGTTTGCCGCGAAAGCAGAATGGACGCGGAAAGCGGCTTGCCTCTCTCCTACTACCTATATTATACTTAAGTAGCATGTAAGTTAGAGAATAATAAATATGACGTTCAAGCTAATCACTTGTGTTTAATTGAGACACCCAACATCACATGGCGACCCTGCCAGCGCTGTCATCACCATGGCGGTGCTGGCCAGGACCTGACGAGGAAGAGGGGAATTGCGGAGACAAAAAGAAAAATAGAATCAATAATAAATAAAGAAGAGCCAGAAAAATACATAAGAAGAAATATCGGGAAATAAAAATAAGAAAAACAGAATATAAGAAAAAAAAGGAACAACGGAAAGAAGATAAAAAAAAAAAACAATAAGATTAATATTAATAAAGAAGAAAATATGTTAATGAAGAAAGAAGGCTAGGCTAGGGATATCCCAGCCACCCAGCGGAGTCCAGGGTTATCCCGGCCCAAACTGTCAAGCTTAACCAAGTTCCAGTCAGCGGCAGGCGAGGCGTAACATTCAAAATGATTTTTTTTTCAAGACCTGCGAACGATACGAAAAGTTGACCAGAGCCGAGTAAAAATATGATTAGACAAAAATGTGAGTTACTCGTATTATTTATTTTAAAATACTGAGTTGAATTTATTTAAGGCAATTTTATATGTATCTATTTTAGAAATTTATAGCCGTATTTACGATTTTGAATTAAATTAATTTTATATACATATCTATATACTAAATATTTCTGTAAAATTAAAATAAATAGGTATATATGATATACATTAGGTGTTCAACTTACTATACATATATACTCTATACTTACTCGCGTCAACTACAGACAACAATTTTCATAATTAATAAAGAAAGCAATGCTTGCACTAGGAAAATGTACTTTACAAATTTATAATAGACGAGCACGAAGCACACCCACATTCAGATTCACTTTTGAGTCATACAAATAATTGTCCTGTGCGGGAATTGAACAAAGAACGTGAGTTGGCGAGGCGATTGTCATAAACCACCGCGCCACACGTGCATCGTTGTCAATGTGTAGTAGAAATTATTTCGTAAAGTTGTGTTGTGTGTTGTTTATCTGTATTTTTTATCTATTTAATTGCTAGTATTTTTTTTTGTCTCTAACAGATAAGACGTATTACTCTATTAAGGATTTTTTTAAACGACAATTTATGGCACAATTCCTATAATATTATTATCTACCTTTGTTTTGCATGTAAAATTTAATTGACATTTCTTCATTTAATTTACATTTATTGAATTATTAGTTATTCGATTTAAAAAAAAATCTAGAACCCGTTTGGTTACCTATTGACTAAACTTTAAACCAAAATACTATTTGTACACCAATTTCTTTGGTAGAACATAGAGCTCGACTACAATAATATGTATATTTAAGATGTTTTATGTACCTATACCTGTGTTCACAAATAAAGATTGATTGATTGATTAATTGTTAAAGGCTTAATATTATAATGGTAATATTTACGGCCATTTATCTAAGTATTTCATACCTAAGATAGCCTTTTCTGGAAGTTGTCTTTTATTACATACATGTTGATCCAATTATAATGTCTTAAAAAGGTACATAGGTTTCAAAGTAATCACACGTGTAAAGATCAATGTTGCAATGTAAGCGTCTTTGAAGTCACATCGAAATACTACACCGTATCGTATTGTATATTTCTTGGTAGGCAATACCTGATGTCATACCAGTGGAATGTTTATGCTACTTGCTTTGGTTTTAACAGATTATTAGTCGAAAATTTAAAGTACATTTATATAACAACTTTGTATGTATAATTTTAGATTATGTTAGTAATGTGTTTTTTCAGAGCCTTATGATGTTTTTATAGTATTATAATCAAAAAGGAAAAAGAAAATATTTAATAGATATTTTATTTTCTTTTTTTTATTAGCGGGGGAGGTGTAGTGTGCGGCTTGCCTCTCTCCTACTACCTATATTATACTTAAGTAGCATGTAAGTTAGAAAATAATAAATATGACGTTCAAGCTAATCACTTGTGTTTAATTGAGACACCCAACATCACAGCGGAAAGCTGAATCGACGCGTACAAGTCTCCATACAAAATTGTTGTTTTCTATGGACAAAAGCTGAGAAGAGCTGAATAAGTGCGCGTAGTCCCTTAGGCACTTCATCTTCGTCGGAGTCCGGTGGGTATACTTCTTGCTGGTTCTGGTTTATGACATCTGCACCTACTCGGACCTCACAACTCCCGTTATGACGCAAATTTTAACCGTACTTCGTCATCGGATAATAAATCCAAATCAGAAAGATCTCCTTCCTTTAGTGCTCTCGATGCGTTAGGTGAAAGAAAACATTTAAGCGGTTTTTTTATCTGACAATTGTATTGCCACAATTAGTAACACCAATAACATTACAGTTATACCTTTTAATAACAATTATATGATTGAATAAAAATTATATCTTGAATAAATGAATTTTTAAATTTATTGAAACCGAAGCGTGTTTCTAGCTATAGCTACCTATGTACCTACCTAATCTTTTACGGAATAAATGAATTTTGAATTTATTGAAACCGAAGCGCGTTTCTAAGCTATTGTATATCTAGTCATTGAAAACTATAAATGACTTCCTTTTTAAGCGTAAAAAGTATATAGGTACACCGGTACACCCACTAAATTGTCGAACGGCGAAGATATAAGCGACAACTGATAACTCTACCTATTGTGACAAATAAATGATTTAAAATATCTTCTGAGTTTTTCTTAAATATTTTTACTTCACTCCAGAATCGTAGTTTCAGTCATGCAAAACCAACCCTATTTTAGTACTATCACTGTTACTGATTAATATTATCGCTATGGATATTAATGTGAAATGCAGAATTTACAGTATATAATTTTCGTTTTACACTAGGGCTGCAATCTGCATCAAGTTATCGATATTTCAATCCCACAGTCTATCACGCAGTAAATGAATGTATTACTGATAGTACCTTTATGACGTTTAGATATGAATCTAATCTACGTTACATGAAAAAATTAAAAAGAAACAGGAACTTAACCGAATCTCGAGGGCGCAAAATAACCGCATTAGACACAAAGTCCTAACCTTTATTTAAATTCGTCCTGGTCTGAAAGATCATTTAAACGTTACTGGCGCAACATGCTGTAAAAATCACACAGGTGTTAAACGACCGAGCAAATGCTTGAATTCTAGGTTATATATCTCAATCAGTTACATATTGTGACGAATTGCAAATATTTGCATGGATGGTTCACTTCTATAGCCCGAGATCTTACAGTTACATTTACGAAACATAAATAAATAAAGGATTAAAAAAAATCTTCTGAGATTTTATTATATATTCTTCCTTCACTCCAGAATCCTAGTTTCAGCCATGTAAAATCCCATTCCATCCAATTTCAGTAATTACTATTAATATTTACAACTAATACCTCCTGTTACTAATTAGTATTATCGATATGGATATTTATGTGAATATCGACATGACATACATCATTGATTCATAAACATTAACAAGAAAGGCGTTAACCCTCAGAGGGTCGATTTTGAGATCTCTATCGATCTGTCTAAGTATCATATTTCTAATATTTATACTTTTCGAAATATTTTTAACGAAAAGGTCGTTAAGCACTTAAAAAGTAATAGTTTACGCTACTTAAACTACGTTAACTATGCTTATTTAACTAAAAGGTCTCTTGTAGCCCTTAACGCCATAATTTGTTATATTTTTCCTAAGTTTTGCTTGACATAAAAGACGCTTTTTTGACACTACTACACTAAATAGTCCTAAAGATAATTTAATTACTTTCAAGCCAAGAAGTATTTTGGTAGTTTGCATGAATAATCTAGGCTAAAAAGACGTCTCATAAAAATACTACACTAGAAAGACGTTAAAATCTGCTAACGACCTTTTAGCGTAGGACTCGTGCAATAATAATCAAGAAGTATTTCTATAATTTTTAACCGCCTTTAGTTACTTATTTTATGGTATAAATTCTCCGCTTAATAGACACTAAGCCACAATAATTGGCTAAAAAGACGCTATCTGCTCTCGCCTTTCACCCCCACGCAGTTGTGTGAAACTCACATACATATCGGGAACAACTATGTGTAGGTTATAGAAATATTTTTGTTCCGTGCGGGAATCGAACCCATGACCCGCAGCGCCGCAGCCAATCTCATAGCCACTGCGCCAACCGTGTCGCCTATTTAAATATTCATTATACAGGGTTATTTTTTTATCACCGGCCAAATAGTACCCGTGAAATTGAACAACTTTCTCCGAGGAACATGGGTCGAATATGACAAAATAATTCATACCTCCCATGCAAAATCTTAGATGGGTTTACCAGAAGGCCGCAGCTTTTGGCCCAATTGCTAATGTTACCAAGATCACTATTGATGGCCTAAAATTCTCCACTACACATGAAGATAAAGCTGCAAGTCGTCTGCGTAAAGATGGTTATTAGAAGAGATAATTTTGGTAATAGCATTGATAAATACCGAGAAGAGAAGAGGTGAGAGTATGTCACCTTTAGGAACACCTTTTCTTTTTTACGTGGTGGAAATGCTCAAATCACACGTCGTGTAGGGCCAGCCTACTATAACCAGCACGGTAGCTAGCCTCTGTGCTTGTAGTGGAGGTTCTGGGTACTCGTGAACGATCTCGCCAGTACCCCCGCTGTACACTGAAGCCTCCGCGAAACTCTCACTCGGAGAGGGGAGGCAGCACGAATGCCTCCCCCCCTCCCAAGCACGCACAAGCGTGATTAGGCAACCTGAGCTACAGCAGGTAACCTCTTCCCGGGACCGCTTATACAAGACGAGTGGAATTCCTCCTCCAAAAGCCAGCGGTCCCAGGGGCGGCGCCCAGCCGGGGTGAAGGCAGCCGGGTGCCGCATACTCTCTCGCGCTCGGATTAGCTCCCTGAGCCGGCGCCGATGAAGCGGACATTAGCGTCAATGTCCAGTTCATCGGCGCCGTCTCGTTCTTCTGCAGGAGGGATCGTTGCGCTCTCTCTCGCGCTCGGCGGCCTCCTTCTCGAGCATAACTGCTTCACAGAAGGAGGCCACCGTGTTCCATCCGCTTGTCGCCGCCAGCATAGCCGAATCCACTGCTGGTGGCGAGAGGTCCAACCCTATTTCACCAACCAGGACTAGCTCTCGGGGGCCCAACCTGGGCACTCCTCGAGTGTATGTTGGGCCGAGTCCGGGCCGCCGCCACAGTGGTGACCTTGAGTAACACCTGCAGTAAGATTACACCACTCGGACCCTCGTCGTGACGGACTGACTGCGAGTGCGCTCGAAGATAAGAGTCAAACCACACAATTACTGAAGACGAGATATTTAAACAGGATAGGATACCGAGAAAGATGTCAAAGTCAACTGAATTAAAAGCGCTGCTGAAATCCAGTAACACCATAACCGTTAGTGATTTCCGCTCCATGGCCAATCGGATGTCATCTGTTTTATTGACCAGAGCTGTAGCAGTGTAATGGCCAGGGCGGAAACCTGATTGAAAGGAACTGAGCAGGCTTTCGGAAGAGAGATAAAAAGAGTTGCTGGTTCACAACACTTTCAAGAACTTTGGATAGGATAGAAATTGGTCGGTACTGGGATAAGGAAGAAGGATTGGCAGATTCAGGAAGCGGTAGAATAACGGCTTTTTATCCAAATAGAAGGGAAGTACCTTGTCTCTAGAGAGAAGTTAATAAGGTGAGTTATGATAGAAGCAAGTTCCTCTAGGATAAGGGAGATCATCTGTAGTTGGAACCCGTCAACTCCTACGGCTACAGCTTTGGTGGATATATATCGGAAGGAGTTTTTGATATCTTGCTCAGTAACTGCTGTAAAAGTGAAAGAAGTACAATCTGGCATTGAAAGGTTAGAGATGTATCTAAGAGTTGAAGATTTGGTGGTTGCACTCAAAGCGATTTGGTAGCTGTGAAAAGTGAGTGTTGAGGGCATTGAGATCGGCAGTTGCAACACTGCCATTTTTACTTTTGCCAACACCGTGATTTTAGAAATTGTCATACCTTTGTAGTGCTGAGATTATTAAACAAGTTATGTATTTGGCGTCTTTTAACATCTCGACACATACGACTGCAGCGATTTCGGAGCCTTTTATATATGTCCCAATTCTCATTTGAAGCATCCTTTCTATGTATATCGCTATCGTCTTTTGACCTAGTCGCGCTTAGACATAAGTTTTTCATCGGACAGCCATGGTGCGGGTATATGTTTTACTCTCACTTTTTTGTCGGAGCATTTCGATTATATAAGTTTAAAATCAACTGTGCAAATGTGGCAACTTTTGTGTCCAAGTCGTTACAGTTGTAAACAGGAGACCTGTCAATACTGCCCGCATTCTCCTCAAACGGTCCAGGACAATATTTTTGAAGCTGCGTATGAAGAGAAATTGAGACTTACGTCGAGGGTAGCGAATTTTGTATGATAGATATACAAGATCATGATAGGAAAAGGAAGCTGGTCATGAGAAGATACTTTCCATAGGTCTGATACCATGATTAAATATGACAGATTTTGACAAGTCTAAGTAACTTTTTAAACTTTGAATAATTGTTTTGAATGATTTTGTAAATTTTTATTCAGATGTTATAATTTTTCCAGAATTTTGTGTTAATTTTTCAGTTCTCTGAAGTTTTATTATTATATTTTTAAGTTCTATGAATAAACGAATTAGATATATTTTGTTTTTCTTTTCGAATATTCAGTCCTAAATGTATAACTAAAAACCCGTTAAGATAAAAGTTTTAACGTTTAACGGCCCTTAAGTGTAGTAAGTATGAAATAAAATATTCTGAAAAAGACACTAAAATCAAAAACTTACCTATAAAGACACTAAAACACTATTCTGTTAATATAGCTAAGAATTGATCCTAAATGGAAATCGGAAATACTTAAGTATAAAGCCGCTAAGTAGCTGAATGCCTTTTTAGCTAAGTAATTTTGAATAGTTTTTGTACACAATAACAAAACAATTCATTTATGTCAAAATCATAAGCTATAAAGTCGCTTAGGTGGACTTAGGGACTTTTTAGGTAAGTGTTTATTT
Organism: Pseudoips prasinana; assembly: GCA_951640165.1. Taxonomy (NCBI): domain Eukaryota; kingdom Metazoa; phylum Arthropoda; class Insecta; order Lepidoptera; family Nolidae; genus Pseudoips; species Pseudoips prasinana. Next base: position 18,484,800 of record OX621234.1, on the reverse strand, counting down.
TAAAATCACCAACTTATGCACTGCTAAAAAGAAAAGAGGTGTTTTTTTCTACTTAAAATAAATTGTATTCAATCAAAGTTATCGCTATTAGTTTGTAAATTTAACAAGCTATCTTTGAACGTTTAATTCTATGTTTTACGGCCTATGGTTTTTAAGTGGCATATTTTTCAAATATTCTCCGCGTTTTTCGCTCATAACTTAACTCAATTTGATTTTGTGGCTTTGCGCCCTTAAGTTAACGGACGGCAGATTTGTACAGACACAAATGCCATCCTATTTCGTTTTGTTTCACAGGTCGTGATTGTTGGTCTATTCCGCTAGGTACAGAAGCCAATACATCCAGCTACCCCAATCTGTCTCATTTCTTTTATAGGTTACTAATCAACTTTATCACAAAAGAATAAGGTTCACTTTCAATTGGGAAAATTTGACAGATTGGGGTAGCTTCGTATGCTGGCGTCTGTACCTACCTATACTAATATTTTGGACTATACATTGTACTGCTGATAATACTCTACTCAGAGCTTATATACTCTTTGCATTACCCAGGCTATAGCATACAGAAATGGTGTTAGTGTTTATATATTTATTTAGTCTTTGATAACAAGTGACAAAGTGCGCTACTTAAGTAACTGTTATTCTAATATATAGTTATCTGTGGTTATTACTAGCTAGTTAAGTGTATTATCTATGGTTATTACTCTGTGGGCAAGTGGTGGAAAACACGTGAAAAATAATTTCAAAAGTTTTAGGTGGATATTAATATTGTCTCAATACAATCTAATTTTGTGGTTATGAGAAGGTTTGCATAAGTATTTTAATAATGCCCTTTCGTAAGGATGATGTAAGTTTCGCAAATGTGAGTAAATTTTATTTAATTTATCAATGCAATTTATAAAATTGTTTGAAACTTTGTGTTATTTTTCATATTTTATTTAAACCGCATTAATGTAATTAGTGTTAAATACAAAACACAGCCTTATCATCGATAAATTATAAGTGATAATTCTTTTGAAATGAAATTATAAAAATATATTCTATTTTTATTGTGTGCATGTTACAGATTGCCATCAAGTAAACAAAAGTATCAAATCTGTATCAAAGATGAAAATAATAAAAATATATTTTTTCATTAACATTTATCCTAAATTTTTACTTATAAAATAACATAAAAGTTAAATGGTTTAATATTATAACTTTATATAATAATAATATATCTATCTATAAATTCTTCCTTGATATTTATAATTATTTTATTACTCTCACTTTCTATTTTATTTGGTTTTTAATAAAGGGCAATTTGAGGGAAAATATTAGAATGTTGGGAATAGGAATCAAGAGGCGCTCATAGCTAGATGCTCTTACCGGTCCGTAAGCACAGTCATTAAGCCATGCCAACAACTGTTGCCTAATGGCTACAATCGGGACCAACAGCTTAACATGCCCTCTGAAGCACGGAGACGCTCATAAATGAAACCACTTTGGCGGTCACCCATCTATGGACTGACCGCCAGCGTAGTTGCTTAACCTCGCCGATTGCTTACGGACCGGTAAGAGCATCTAGCTATGAGCGCCTCTTGATTCCTATTCCCAACTTTCGAATATTTTCCCTCAAATTGCCCTTTATTAAAAACCAAATAAAATAGAAAGTGAGAGTAATAAAATAATTATAAATATCAAGGAAGAATGTATAGTTAGATATATTATTATTATATAAAGTTATAATATTAAACCATTTAACTTTTATGTTATTTTATAAGTAAAAATTTAGGATAAATGTTAATGAAAAAATATATTTTTATTATTTTCATCTTTGATACAGATTTGATACTTTTGTTTACTTGATGGCAATCTGTAACATGCACACAATAAAAATAAAATATATTTTAGGCCTACTAGGCAGCTTGAACAACTGCCAATATGATAAGTAAGTAAGTATAGGAATCAATTACTTAATACACATATTAGACATCTTAATGCAACAAAAACATGCCCACCAATTTAATAGATTATCTATATCAATGTAGATATTTGTTGACCTCTTGAGTAAATAGCACATATTTACTGAAATATCAAGGTTGTTCATGATTATTATCAAGGCAAAATGTATTCAATTTACTATGGTAAATAAGTGTAGGTACTTACCATAGCTAAATGAATACATTTTGCTTTAACGCTTAGCACTTTATTAAGTAGAACTAAATAAAGCGCTAAGCATTTTCAAATGTCTTATTGTATAATTTTGAAACAAGTCATAGACTGTCCAATAGAAAGAAAATCTTATTACAAATGATAAAAATGTCACTCCTTAATAAAAGCTTTTGAAATTTCAATTCTATATAAACTTTATTACTATTATTATATATTTTTAATTTAGTCCATTATATTTAGGTGAACATAGTCCTCCAAATTAATTTCAATTCCAACCCCATATTTTTAACCTATACATTGACAGAATCACTGATAATAAGATGAATGCCCTGTTTTTAGCAAAGATAACAGATTTTGACAGCACTCATTATGGCCTACATCAATACAAATGATAATCAACTATGATTTTACGTTTTAAGGGGGATAAGAAGAAGCCATGGTACAAACAGGTGACAGTGGAACCTATCATGTTCCTATACATGATGGCATTCATGATAACAAATGTTATCGAACAATCATTTTATGTTTATAAAGCATGTACTGTAAATCATAATTACAGTGCCGAGATATGCCACAATATTAGCGACAAGATGTACATGGATATAAATAATAAGATACAGGTAAAATTTAATGAAGTTATAATTTTTCCTTGTTTCAAGACATACTTTACTATCACTAAATTCACATACTTGTAACCATAGACTGTAGCAAAATCATAAAATGATTGATTGTGAAAGAGCTGCTGCATTTCTTATGGTGCAAGTCAGTGCGTCCAACAGTCAATGTGGTATATTACAGCTTTTATTAGTATTAGTGATTTGTAAAACTTCAAAAAACATTTTTGTTCTTATTTTACAGGATGTGATCTAAGTAGCGCAATTATATTTGAAATTGTTTACACACCAACTTAGTGCAACTTACATTTCACTGGTATTTTTGAATTCTAGACTGGCAGTAAGTCTGCATCGACTATTTAGTTTGTATTGTTTCGTGATACATTTTTATCTTTTCAGGTGTCCACAATAACATCATTTATACAATGGAATAGCATAGCAAGTCATTTAGTGCCGCTGTTTCTCGCTTTCTTCTTAGGCTCCTATAGCGATAAACATGGCCGCAAGATTATTCTACTTGCAGGACTGGTGGGAAAACTATATTTCTCTGTTATGATAACCATAAATACTATGAATGGTAAGATTAAATTTAGTTCGATTCAAATTTGATCTATTTTGTGTAACCTATCTAATGCACTTTGCTCCAGACGATCTTAGGTACTTACTTAAATATGTAATAAGATGCAGTAGGACTTACACCCAGCAATACAATAACATTCTATACACTCTCACATCCGTAATAAAGTCGGTATTGATACATAGACCTAAAAAAATCAATTACTAACTCAAGAATGAACACACCACAAACAAATACTTTTTTAATTTTGTTTCCTGCAAGGGGTATGAAATGTCATACTACTAGCATATATAGGGTTGTTAAGTACGCTATAGACGGCCTCCACTTGTATATTCCAAAACATATCTGTTATCCTATACTGCTTTCAACTTAAATAACATGAATTACACCAGTTCCTACTTATCTACAAATTCTGAACTAGGAGGAGACTTATTTACTTGTTTCAGTAAATATTTCAGATAATCTAGACTGCGGTAAAAATGGTAAATAAGGAAACTTTGTGTATGTTTTGTTTCTAGTTCATTAGAAGACTTAATTCTTAGCATTCCATGGATTCACCGTGCGGAAACCGGGCCCATCGCGTGGTAGAGGGAACACTCGACAGAGTCTGAGACTTGCGACTCAGATGTAGGTTTAAGGGGGTCCCCTGTGATGCATCAACGCTCACCTTCCCTGTCTCTCAGTGTTCCCCCTCTTCTTAGCCAAATTTGGCAAGATCTTAACAATGCCGCTGTGGATACTCGTTCTAATAAAGAGTTTACGGAAGTTCTTGATAATCCTAGGTCTTTTCATAGGTATAGAGGAGTTTTGCTGGTATACCCGTCGCAGCTACCTGATAAGTCTTAATACTTGTGTTTGAACGCATGATCTTTAGGGATGTTGGTTTCCCATGGTACGGTACTGTCTAGATGGCGAAGCACCAATATCCTGTGAGATTTTGTAATGTTTTTCATACGTGTGCATCGATATGGTCCAGTCATTTGCGCTACTTAGGATTGAAAAAGGCTTTTGTGTGGATTTCTTTACTGAGCCTTCCTTAACAAAGTCCACGTGTCTTATATTTGTTATCAATCCCTCGTTTGCCCTAGCAACCGAGATCCTCACAGCTTCACGTATGATTTCTAATACACTGTCATGGCGTCCTGAGTAATGACCCCTATCTAGGACCTTACAACCTACTAGCGGTATTGGTACGGCTAGACAGGCTAATCCTGTCTAGCCGTACCAATTTCCTCGCCACAGGTATTTCGGCAAATGTTTTCAGGTGTTATGACCGTAACAACAAAATGATTAGATACCACGACTGATAAATTATTTAGAAAGAAAAAATCTGCAATAGTAGATATAATTGATATCTTTCTTGATCCCAAAGTAGGTATAGCCTGAGCAGGACGGGTTATAATTGCAGAATTCGCGTGGTTACTTTAATCTGAGTCTAACTGTTTTGATATAAGCATTCATTTATTTTTTATCGATATTATATTTTTATTTATTTATCAATATGAGTCTAACATTGGGTCAGTTAATTCTTAACTCAAAACCGATCATCTAAGGTCGACTAATTAAATTAATAGATCATTTCATCACCTAATCGAGTAGGTAATTTCTAGTGGTTATTCATTAATCAAGCTCAATAGAGGGACTTATATCTACACTGCTAAGCTAATTGGAAAAAATGTCATTGCAATTAGTAGTTGTTAATATTTGAAATAACTTTTATAAATGGCAATAGTAGATAATTTTAACATAGATAATAATAATTTTAAAGACACTATGAGGCAACCATAACTTATATTTATTTAACCTTTCTTACAAAGAGAATATAAGAAACAACGCTACACTTAACTGTATATTATTTATCAAGACAAGAGGAAAATGTTTGCGTCATTTATCTTATTGATAGTTTGATAAAATACTCAAGGCCTTGTCCATACTTAATGAAGTGAATAAAACGAACCTTTTCAGAACACAATTTCACCATTGTATTATTTAGAACGAAATATTTTCCATTGTATTGATATTGGCGATGTTTTTATAGGTTTTTACTTACTTATAGAATAATTTTAGTTAATGTTTGGCAATATAATTATCATATGTGAACGATTAAGCACAGTAATAGTTAGCCTTGCCGGCTTATTATTATAGTGTTTACACCAAATAATAGAGAAGAAAATTAAAAATCTAAACAATAGCCTCGAAAAGAGGTACTATCAAATGTTATGAATACGTATATCCCTTTAGTATTAAATAAATGATTTTTTTAAATCATCCGCAATAAGTGACGCCACTATTTAAGCAGATCATGGCTCAGTAAATTAGAAATTCTAGACGGCCATTTCCTCAAATGGCTCTTCTCATAGGTACTTTGTTTTTTTCCATCAATTTCTGTTAGCTAACTCATTGACGGAGTATCGTTTGAGTAGTATTATTTATTGGTGTCGGTGAGAGCTACTGCAAGTTGGTTGATATGGTTCGTTACTCGGCTTTTGTATTGTTCGACAACAGTATTTATTTCTTTTATTGAATTCATTTGAAGCATTTCTGTTGTTTTTATAAACCATGGTGCAATACTCATAGTGCGGAACACCAAGTTTTGAAACCGTTCCAGAATTTACAGGTTTAAGTTACTAACAGTATCTGCCCCTAAGTTCTAACCCATATGTCCAAACTGGTTTCAATAAAGACTTGTATATTAACAACTTATTATTGAAGTTCAGCCTAGTTTCTACGTAGTATAGGTACATAAAAGAGCGCGAAAGCGGGTATTCAGTTCATCCCTCTTCTTTATGTGAGCTTTCCATGTCTGCCTTCTGTCATGATGTAGGCCCAGATACCCCACTACTTCAAAACCCATTACTTCTAAAATTTACGGGTTCCACCTTTGAGAGTAAGGTAAATTGTAACTGAAAAATATATTTAGTTCTACAACGGACATCCACCTCAGTATGTTTATTAATAATTACCTTTATTTATTTCAGCGTGGCCTCTAGAATATGTTATATACACAGCAGCCTTCCCAAGTGCCTTAACAGGGGCTGACTTAGCCATATTCGCCGGTTGTTTCTCATACGTAGCCGATGTGTCATCGCTAAAAAGTAGAACGCTGAGGATAGGCATATTAGATATCGCATATTTGAGCACATTGCCTACTGGAGTAGCCATAGGTAAGATTCTTTATTATATTTATATCAACACCTTGACTAAAACGTCTTTATAACTCTTTTCTCTTTTTTTTTAACAACAACAATGATCCGAAATCAATCCGGAATCAAATCGATTTCAGTCTATTAAGTATTCAGCTACGTAAACCATCGGATACACATGGTGACATGTTTTTTTTTTAAATTCAGACACGCAAATTTTTGATAAGTACTATTTTAGGTAGGTGTTCAAAACGTCAAGATTAGTACTAGGCCGTTTGCGTAATGCATAGGTATAGATATATCGTAAATAGATAAACAAAACTTAGAGACCTGATAGGTACCTTAACCTATCAGGTCGATCATTCTTTAAAGCTGGCTGAGTTAAATGGGTTATGAACTTTATTCAGTATCTTTATATTTTAAACTTTGCATTGGCTGAAAATCTGACATTATCCTTATAAGACGATAAGCGTTTCTAAGTTTTGTTTATCTATTTATGTTCCCTGCTTTATGTTCCCGTGATTATTTTAAGTGATAGGTAAGTAGACGCCATAAGGCCTATGAGTCAGTTGGCAGGAGGAAAAAATGCGTAGGCAGTCCCTTTGCCTTATCATTAACAAAAAATAAGTTGTTCACAAGCCAGTCTTAACGGATTTTAACGGTATCGTGCGGTTGATATTATAGGTACTGTATAAATTTGTTAGCATAATCTGGCGCACTCTATATTCCTATATGCCGTCACTCTAATATTAAGTATGATGGCATGCTTCTAGTTACAACTGAGTATCTAACTACATGCGTGGGGCATAATGCAGTCTTGATTTCTCAATCTCGTAGTATGACGAGATGAGAGTTAATTTAGATGGGTCTATAGTATAACTATTTTGACTGTAAGCATATTTTTAAACATTTTAAATATTCGCTCGATGAATACAATATCAACATTGCGAAGCATTTAAAACGTAGGTATGTCGAAAACGGGAAGCGCCTAATATACTTAATGTTAAAAACACGCAATATACAATATACAATAAATTTGCTGCTTACATGTCCAAAATGCACATTGTTTTAGTAGGACAATATGCGTTCTGCACCGTTTACGTAGCTGACGTTTTGCGGGTAGCCCCATTATTTTATTTGAAATATGATTTTATTTCTTTGTCGGTCTATTAAATCTAGCTAATGAGTGTAGAGCAAATTTTTAAAGATCACCGTTAACGCGGTGCACCTAGTGGAACCAGGTTCTCCCCGCAATATTCATTTATATGGCAAACGGTTGCCCAACATATCTTTTCTGGTTTTCGGTACCCATTTCGTTCCACCCCACCGGCCCCATACGTCTGGCCGAGTATTTCTCAACTCCATTTCGGGTTAGAGATACATTTTTCGACCTCTGAAACCACCTTTTCCGCCACGCTTTTGATGTTAAAGACACTTTTAATATCAAAAGTGACGTTCTCCACTCAAAGCCAGGACAAGAAACTCCGCTTAGAGTGCCCAACATGGTGATTCCGGAAACTATACCGAAACATCGGATAAGTCTTATCTGATTCGAAACCCAGTGCTCGATCTTAATTTAAATTAATTTCGCACATTAAATTATATTAATATATACTTATTTTTACAGGTAATCTATTATGGAACACTGTGGCGAACAAATCCTATACAATTATGTTTACAATAAATACTTGCCTTATGATGTTAGCGACATTATATGCTCTCATATTTGTCAAGTGGAGAACGCGGCCAGAACAAAAGTCTTTAAAACAAGCAGGTGTAACTAATCCTATAAAGGACTTCTTTGATCTCAATAATATAGTAAAAACCGTTACTACTCTCACAAAGAAAAGGCAGAATAATCAGAGGTTATTCTTATGGTTCCTACTTATATCTATGGCCTTCTATACATTCCAGAGAGGTAAGTCCATATACTGTTATACAACACTTATAAGTCGTAATTCACTACTGTTTTTCAAGTTAATTTAGAGCGACTTATATATAATATTTTGCGTGGTTAGTAGTTCTTAAAGTTCTTTTACGCAATTGTATTAGCTTCTTTTAATAACCTTCATAAGTTTCTAAATGAACAATAACGATACCTACTGCTAATAGTAAAATGTTGTTTATTCATTTACTTTTTATTTTATCTTGTGTAGAAAATTACACATAATTGTCATTTATTATTTCATTTATTTACATAGGAAAACCAACAGCTATTAAACATAAAACTAATTTTTTATTATATCAAAGCTTGTATTGCTTCGTAACTAAAGTTTAAGTGATTTTTTGTACATGTACCAATTATACTGGTAATTTTTAAACATTTAAATCCTTTATTTACTTTAGTTTAGACGTGTACGACGAACTAAAAAACTTTCTATACGTCTATGGAAAATTTCTCAGGAGATAAGTTCGACTCGCAACAATTTTTAGGTATATGTATTATAAAGGCGCTATTTAAGTTAAAACGTGTCCATATTCAGACCCTTACACGTGCGACTAAAATTACACTCCATTTAGCAAAATCTGATATTAATATAGTTCGATTATACGTTCACATATTTTTTCATGTCACCAATATTATTGATATTTTCCCTTAATAAAAATACCGTAATAAAATTAAATTTTTCTTGGCAATTGGAATAAAGTTATTCGATTCGCTCGATTAAATAAATGAAAATTACATTATAAGTAGTTGACGCTAGAAGAAACAGATGAACATACAATATACTTTGACTTCGTGCTTACGTCATACAACCGTGTTGGATATAAGAAGTTGTACGACAAAATGAAACGATGATTCATTCTAGATTCATTTAGAATTAATCATCAGTTACTGTTTCAAGTGAATAACAAGATCATAACTAACATTGAAAAATAAATAAAAACGGCATACAAGATTGTGCCCACAAAAGTTTTTAGTATTAATAATATAAATTATGCTTTAAACGAGTTTACATGAATCGACATTTCTTATTTTGTACTACTTATTAGTAGGTACCTACATACTAGAATTGGGTGAGATATTATAGCCATCTACACATATTAAAGCTATTTTAATTATAATAATATCCTGGGACATTATTCACACACGGCAATCTGATCCCAAACTAAGCAGAGCTTGTACTATGGAAACCAGATAACTGATATACTACATATATTACTTTATTTTTGTATTTACATACTTATATACCCAGATAGACACAGATATGTAGACATGTGCATGCACACAAATTTCTGTCCTGGGTGGGAATCGAACCCACGATCTGCAGCGTGAAAGCAAGCATTTACCAACCACGCCAATCAGTCCTTCAATTAAAAGAATATAAAGAGTTTTTGCAGATATACGAATATCGCAGTAGACAATGCACACTATTGTAACGTACATAAGTTACATATTGTTTAGAAATATTGTTTTCTTGATGTAAATGAATATGAAACACCTTCACTCAACCTTATATTGTTATCTTTTGAGAATATTATGATATCATAATTCTAACTCAAACACCTGTGCCAACACCTAGATTGAAATAGGTAATGCAAAAGTATTGAGTTCTAGAGCGAATTCAAAGGTGGTTTTCAAGGCTAATCTTTACACCAACCACACACAGTGGACTATAGTCCACTGTGGGTGTAAAAGATAACGTAACGAAAACTCAGTAAAATGCCGTTTACCTTCTTAATAAAAAATAATCTTAAAATAATCTTCTTAAAGTTCTTATTATAGTTTAGACCAAATAGTACGCAGACAATATAGTTCGCTTTTAGGTAGATAGATATTAAAACTCTCTGTATAAATCATAGATCCTTACCTACTTTATTTTAAGTTTTATTACTTTTAATCATGTTGTTCTAGAATGTACTAAAATTTATTAATATCATTAGAGATGTGCTGATTATGATTTTGGCCGATTAGTCGGTTGTAAAAAGAACGATCAGTCGGCCAAGCCGATCACGGTTACGGGGATTTCCGTGACACGTCTTTTACAGCTGACAATGTTTTTATTTACAATCGACCAAATACATGATATCAGTTCCTTTAGACCATGCTGTTTTGATATTATTCGGTATCTTGAAAACGGTGGTTCAAGGCAATCTTTAGTACCTACTTAACGTATCTTAACTCTTTTATCATACAGATCTCTCTATAATAAACCATCAATATAAATCCGCTAGTTTTAATTTGAACTAATGCTTAATGTTTCTATATTTAACCATCATCATGTCAGCCGAAGACTGCTTGGAACAATTTAATTCTTTTATATTTTGTTTTATATGGCTAATAGTTCTTGTTGCGTCATTGTTACAGATGAACGGCCAGTGATGTACTTATACACATCTCTTGTATTTGGATGGAATATAACCCAGTATAGTAATTTCAGAACATTTTTGAGTACACTCTATGCGTTAGCTATGTTGTTTAGCATTCCACTCATGACAAAAGTATTCCGTTGGAGAGATACGGTAAGTCTATCAGACTATTCTTTGTTACGCCAATGGTAGTACTTATTTATTTAAAAGATGTATTTAAAATGTAAGAGTCCAATAAAACGTGCAAAATGCTAACGAGCCTCGGATGGGGGCATCTAGACGTGGAAATAGTACCTTATCTACCGCGACAGCGATGTCAATTGCCCAGAAAAGTATGACAAGTACTAAAATGTTCAGGCCGCCTTATAAAATCAGAATGAAACTAACAAAATAGGTCTATGAACCAGTCAGTGCAATAGTAGGTGGTAGTGGTGTCCATATAGATAAAATAGGCCTATGAACCAGTCAGTGCAGTGGTAGATGGTAGTGGTGTCAATATATCTAATCAGAAATATGCGCGTGGTTTGCGGCCTGTGTTGGTATAACATCGTCGAAATATTATTCCTTCTTGTTAACAATTGTTAAGGTAGTTAAAGTTATACCACTTGGATTTGCAGACCTCTTCTATAAGACCTTCAAAAAGTGAAGCCGATAAGCAACTGATGACTAAATGGTCTTTTATGATAACTTCTATATTTGTATTTGATTTAGAAATTGAAACTTATTACTATTTTTAAGCATTAATGGGGCATTCATATTACTGTGTAAAATCCGGCAAATTTTATAATAGCTAAGTATAACTTAAATGTTTTCTTCTAAATTTATGTACAACTTATTTTTTTTTTCAGCTTATATTGATGATAGGCGCTACAGCTCACATAATTGGGCACTTAATTTACTCCCACGCATCATCCGGAGAGTTGATGTATGTAGGGGCGGTCGCTGCGGCTCTAGGGCCGGTCATTGCGCCACTCATACGTTCCATGACCTCGAAAGTACTGCCCGCCGATGAAAGAGGTTCGTAAATATTTTTCTTATGTAAGCTATAATCTAACAACTAACTCTGCTCATGTAATAGTGTTCAAGCTCAGAAGCCCTACACCTAAGTAATTTTGCTGAAGTAAGAAAAAATATGTAATATTATTTGTGTTATTGAAAGCGATGTTCAGTTGTTGATAGGAGACATAGAACAATCGTGCCACGTAAGACCTTAAAATAGCAAAGCTGATTTTGCAAACATTATGCATATTATAAAGAACCACGTAAGACTTTCAAATAGCAAAGCAGGTTTTAAGCACTTTATATAAATTATACAGTAACAGGTTAGACTTTAGAATATCAAAGCAGAGGTTAAGAAATGTATATAAATTAAGTATACAGTACTTACTGTAACTTAAGAATTTAAAATAGCAAAGCTGATTCTGCGACCTTTATACAAATTATGCAGTACTACGTAAGACTTTAAAATAGCAATGCTTGATCTGCGACCTTTATACAAATTATGCAGTACCACGTAAGACTTTAAAATGGAAATGCTGAATCTGCGACCTTTATACAAATTATGCAGTACCACGTAAGACTTTAAAATGGAAATGCTGATTCTGCGACCTTTATACAAATTATGCAGTACCACGTAAGACTTTAAAATGGAAATGCTGAATCTGCGACCTTTATACAAATTATGCAGTACCACGTAAGACTTTAAAATGGAAATGCTGATTCTGCGACCTTTATACAAATTATGCAGTACTACGTAAGACTTTAAAATAGCAATGCTTGATCTGCGACCTTTACACAAATTATGCAGTACCACGTAAGACTTTAAAATGGAAATGCTGAATCTGCGACCTTTATACAAATTATGCAGTACTACGTAAGACTTTAAAATAGCAATGCTGAATCTGCGACCTTTATACAAATTATGCAGTACCACGTAAGACTTTAAAATGGCAATGCTGAATCTGCGACCTTCATTCAAATTATGCAGTACCACGTAAGACTTTAAAATGGCAATGCTGAATTTGCGACCTTTATACAAATTATGCAGTACCACGTAAGACTTTAAAATAGCCAAGCTGATTCTGCGGCCTTTATACAAATTATGCAGTACCACGTAAGACTTTAAAATAGCAAAGCTGATTCTGCGACCTTTATACAAATTATGCAGTACCACGTAAGACTTTAAAATGGAAATGCTGAATCTGCGACCTTTATACAAATTATGCAGTACCACGTAAGACTTTAAAATGTCAATGCTGAATTTGCGACCTTTATACAAATTATTCAGTACCACGTAAGACTTTAAAATAGCAAAGCTGATCTGCGACCTTTATACAAACTATGCCGTACCACGTAAGACTTTAAAATAGCAAAGCTGAATAATGAAAATATAGAGAAATAACTTTTTAAATGTTTTGTCTTTCCAAGTATTTACACGTTATTTAAAAAGTATTTTTATTCATTTCCAGGAGTGGCATACGCGTTCTTATCTGTAATGGAGAATGGAGTTGCGATGATCGCTTCAATCATCTATTCTCAGATATACAATCACACTTCAGGCACCAGTTTTGTCAATGCAATATTTTACTTCACTATTGGTACACAAGTCGTCGTGTTCCTGTTAGCACTGTAAGTAAAACGCCCATTCATTTGTTTAATATAGTACGCGTAATGCATCTTGAACACAATAGGAAGTTTTGAACTTTGAAAATACACGCTAGTTAATACCTGAGAATATAATGAAAGATAGTAACTCACGTAATTAATTAAAAAAGAAACAATTTCGAAACAAAGTCGAAACTGTTGGCTGAATCCAACATAAAATTAATTACGTGAGTTACCCGTTACTATCTTTCATTATGTTAGCTGCTCACGTCAGTTTTTAATAATAATATCTGGGAATATGTTAAAATAACTATTGCTTTCCAGCTTCTACTTTTGCACGGACTTAAAGCCGCAAAATTGTTACTATTTCTTTTCTACATTTTAATGGAAATCACTGTCTTGATATGCAGCGATCTAGATAAAGGGACTCCCTTCCGAGTGACAAATTTGTATGATATTATTTGCTGTGCGGCTGACGGTATAGAATATGGCTACCACAGCTCATCCCGTTGGGGGCGTAGAAATCGTCACGAGGGAATTTATACCAGAGAAAAGGCAGCAGCATTCTTCTGTTGCGTCTGTAGCGTCGCCAACCCGTCTGCCACATTCGTGGCGACAATGGCATATCCCCGCATTCCTATTCGTCAGAACCTGTGGATATAATTGCTCCACATATTATAAACAGTTTTAGTTGATTGGCAGTTTCATATGTGCTCATTTATTTTCATACGAGCTAGATTAGAGAGAAATGTAATGACAGAACCGCCAGAATTATTTACTAACTGCGTTGATTAAAACACGCGAAATTGAGCTGTAAGGTCACAGATCCCAGTGAACTCTGTAAACAGCGTTGAGAATTGTTACACAATGACATAGTACCTATGCTTGACAAACAATTTTATAAAGTTGTACGAAAGTCAACTTTGTGTTTTAGTAGTTTTAAGATATTAACACCAATCACTGGTTATATGTGAGTGTATACAATTCGGTCGAATGTGAATGTTCTCAAGACTGAAGGTATTTCTTTAGGTCAAGATGTGAATGATACGTTGAACTAAAAAGTCATGTTGTAAATCGATTGCGACTTATTATGAAAACACTTATTACGAGTATATGTGGAAGACAACTGAAAAAGCAATGTATATATTATTCGTATTCTTGACTACTATACGTATGAATGTTGTAGGTATGCTTGTCAGCAAGTGCTTCTTTGCTGTCGTATCCGTTCTGACATTTAACTTAAAAGAGTATGTTGGCAAATTTTAATGGTGTCAACGACAATATAAAAAATGAACATTGACAATATTTGTAAATGTATTTAACTAAATTATTTCTTTTCAGTTCAATTGAGATTCTGATGCGAGGAAGACCAATAGAAGAAATGATGTTAGAAAAAGAGGATGCCGAAATAACTCCGAAAGAAGTATCCTGACAAATCATGTAATTAGGATTTCATCCCTAATTTATCTGTTTTTAGTCTTCGTTTTTAGTATTATATCAATGGTGTTCTGTTATAGATTGTAAACTGTTCTATTCCATTTTTAGATTATAATTCATTATAAATATTTTGAAGGGTCCACAAAAGCAGTCTATCGAATTCCTTAGAATAATAACAAATTGCTCAAATATTAATGTTATATTTATCGTTAATCAACTAAATGATTGTTAAAAACTATGATAAACCATATTGAAATTATTGTAATGTTATATTTTACATGCATAAATTGTACTTTCGGTCTACCCCACCAAAAGACCCCAATACCAATTGCTTATATAATATATGTACTTTAAGTAAAACTACGTCAAAATGAAACGGCTATGATATATTTACTAAATGAACGAGTGAGACAGCAACACTTAAAAAGTATTATTCCCATAATAAGTACACGGAAAATCCCATATATAATTTAGTTAGTACATCAGAACGTAGGGCTAATCGAGATAGGAAGGTGGTTGCCACTAGGTCGGATTGTGACGAGATTATGACGCATAGAGATCTAGTATCGTAATTTGTGGCAGCCCAGTTCGAAATATAGAAGAATTTCAGTATGGCCGAAAGGCCTAATATCAGAGCGTTCGGCCAACCTATCCTTAACTTAATCCGTAACTAAAGACCAAATTGAAACCAACTACAACGACTACTTGTGAAGATTTAGTGACAAAATTGGGACGAGCAACCACTTCTTTACTTTAACTCGTAATGCCACTGGTTATGAGTAAAATTAATATCAGGAGGGAAAATATTAGGAAGGTCGGCCAATAGAATACTCTTTATTGTACACACTCAAACGCGACTAATTCATAGGACACTAATAACTCTATAATGTACAATGGGCGGTCTTATCGCATCAAGCGATTTCTTCCAAAGAATATGATCTTCATAACTGAGGACCTAAGAAAAATCGATATTGCATAAAGATTTAGGGACGATAATGAAACGATGTGTGATCTGTACATATTTGTATCAGATTCGATCCATATTTCCTACTATTACTTTAACTGGCCCAACGCCATATTAAGAAAGAAACCCCAAATTGTGTTGATTTTCACATTTCCTCCACCATGGTTTACTGTCACTTTTGTGTATCTATCTATCTATTATATCTACTATCTATTAAAGCATGTATTCTGTTTCTTATATACCCTAGCAACAAGCATGTTAAGTGTATAGAGTGAACAACAACTTATCAATAAATAATATATTGAACGCGATCTATGTTACATAGCCCGGGTATTGCGGACGCCACAACCTCTATTATAACATATATTCCGTTTCTTATATAGTACCCTAGTAACAAGCATGTTAAGTGTATATAGTGAACAACAACTTCTCCATATACTGAACTAGCTCTATGTAACAAAGCCCAAGTATTGCTGTCACTGCAACCTCTATACTGTTCATTATAAAGTACTCTTTTAACAAGCACTCTTTTAAATGTTTGTCCGGGTATTTGTGATAGAAAATAGGTTGTGTATATATTTTATGCATTTCATTATGTGATAATGATTAGTTAAATAAGAATAAAAGCGATAATTGTATTAAGTACTTAGCAAGGATATTATTATAAGTAAACAAATGAAGGTATTATGTTCCAATGAAGTGATACGTAAAATTATATTCAAATGTTAGACGTAAGCCAAAGTTAAAGTTTATAAAGATTTGAATATATTATTGTCATGTTATGACTTTGTTTTATTTCGCACTTGACTTGTACTATCGCACCAAGTGGGCTGGTCCGTACACCGAAAAAATAAATAACTTAGCCATAGGTTATGTAGTTTAGAGTAGTATTAAAAACTAGATATTTTAAAGTACATATTTAACTGCATTGGATAATTTTGTATGTCCTTGGAGGATTTTGGTTATTAAAAATATATTCCTATTTATTCTGCACTATTCAAGTAAGTAAACATTCATAAACATAATTTATTTTATTTATATTTTAAATGATTAGTACAAAAACAGTGCGTTAAATATTAATCCGTTTCATATAGGATATATTCCTCTTCCACTAATTCTATGAGATTGTTCAATATTAGGAATCATAGTAAATATGCTTTTTTTATTCGTATCAATACGATATATAATAATTGGAAATATTTGAAGTTAGAGGTGCAATGTAACATATAAATAACAAATCTTTCCAACAAACTAAATATGTGTACTTAGTTTATTTTTATTAAAGTACTTCCATAAGTTATTACATATCACAAATGTTGTAGAGACTATCCGGTAGGTACCAAGTTAATGCTGCACTACAAGTAATTCTCCAGGCCTCATATTTCACAAATAATTAGGTATGGTTAGCCTTTTGTGGGAACAAAAAGACACAAGCTTGCGCATTTTCTGCCAAAGGATAGGTACATATAGCTTCTAATCCAGAGCACTATTGAGCGATCTGAAATAATAATCTCTCTAATAATAAAAAGGGGCCCGCTAGCTACACTTCATTCAATCAAGAACTGCAGTGGGCAGCGCACATAGTTCGTAGGCCGACGGTCGCTGGGCACGTAAGTACTCTTTATTCTGTGCCGAAAGGTTCTTGAGTGGAATAGCCGCAGCGTGGGCCGGACCCCTACAAGTTTTGCCGGGAGATGTGAGGGTCACTAGAAACCTCTGGATGCACATAGCACAATGCCGGTTTAGCGCTGTGCGGATTGGATTTTATGGCGTCCATGTGAAGGAGCAAAGGGAATGCCAAACTTTTTTTGGAGTGAACAGTTGTGAGTTAAGTAATATGCTCGAGGACCCTCTTTCAGCCTTTCTGGTATATTTGTACACCATCTAATAAAACAATTACGATTAAAATAAGTAATTAAAAATGTCCGTATTTATTTTTGGTTGTACTCAAATAGAGCGGACAAAACGGACACCGGGCAAAATGGATTCATCCATTTTACCCGGTGGTGTACCTACTTTCAGCAAATCTGCCGTCGTATAATCAGAATTTATAAAATCACAGTGAAATATCAGTGTATATGAAAATAGGATAATTATCCTTCTAGGATAAACACAAACATAATGGAATAACATGCCCAAAGAAAAGATAAACCACTTTACTGTGTGTGTGTGTCTGTCTTATTTCACCAAAATCAAATGGAACGTCCAGTACGTGTAGGTTTTGGTCTGCGGAATGCGTGGCACTGGTAAGTTGACTTAGAGCGCGCGCGGGGCGCGAGCAGAGACCTTAGTAACAGACGGCCGTGGTTTGTTTCGAAGTTTTTAGCTATAATCATCTTGCCCAGCCTATCCCATCATGCCTACGTTTACCCATGTGCGTTACGATTGCTCCGCCACGTTATCCAAACAGAAATAAAATCGGCTAAAACTGGTCGAAATTGAAGGGAACAAACCAAAATTTGTCAAAGCAGAAATAAAAAAGTTATACAGGTTTTAATTTGGCGAAAACGCGTAACGTGGGAGGTACTACGAGTGTACCGCACTACCACTCTGTGCTATCTATTAACTGCGGAGGTATGCCCGATCCTGTACGAGATGGTAACCTTCGAGAAGCGAACGTATTCCTTTATAAAAGGCCGGCATCGTACTTGCAGCCTCTATGGTGTTCCGGCTGTCCATGAGCGGCAGTGATTAGGTACTTAATTATACTCTAAATTGAAAGGTTGTTGTAAAATAGAAACATAGTTTTTTTTAATAAAATATATCTTTATTAACATGAATGTAATTTACATTTATAAAATAATATTCCATGCTAGTATTCACTTACAGTCTAACTTGTATAAACACTTCGAAATACACACAGATTGTAGGAACAACTATACAATATTGAGCATAGGATCTATATTATGTTTCTTATTTGTTACTATCGAATCCGCATTAAAATTGGACCTAAACGTTCCCCAAACTTTTAAGATATAGTTTATTTCATAAGCGTAGCATACAATAATATGAATATTGGTTTATTAAAGGAACTAATTAAATTTTGCTCCAGTCAAGTTCCGACAATAGTTTTTCGATAGGAACGCCTGATATGTCTATATCTAATAGTTGTCTAGTTCTAACAGTTGTGTGCACAATGCTGGTTATGTCAATATCAATGACAAATGACAGATCCCGCGTAGAGGCATACCACATTTTTTGATTACCTCATATTCAAAGACAACTTGACGAGAATTATGACGAGATTTCTAAAAGTAGATTGAGATGTGGATTACGACATAATATGGAGCAAACAGTTTCATTTATTTAAGATAAAAGTATACAATGTTGTTGACTGTTGACTCACTCGCTTTATGAAAACTGTCATAATGCGTTTTTTAGTAATGACGCTGTGAAGAACATAGTATATCCACAGATGTAGCACCGACTGTACAGTGTACTGCACAGATACTGCATAACTTTAAAAGAGCTTGGCGGAAAGTTAGCTTAAGGAAATCATTGTTCTCTCTAATTATTTTTTTCAGATCTTCATTCTAAACCAATATAAAATACAGGGTTGCATGTAATTAATTCGCTCTGTTTAAATTACTTTATCAGACCATGTTTACAATAAAAATAATTTAAATGTGAATAAAATGTTCAAGGCGAGTTTCCTAATGCCAACAGCGTAGGCAAAATCTAAATAAAACAATTTGTGACGAAAATATTTTTTTCGCCTAATTTTACCGTGGTCTAATAATGATTCTGGGCAACTAATTTGGAAGGTGAACACTAACCTGCAATGTAACCAAGTTTAACGTTTGGTAGTATATTATTTTGTAAACATTATGATATATAACAATAGCCTTTTTAAAGTCAATATGGACATTACATTTGTATATAGGTATACTACGTATTAGATATAGCTAGGTATCGATAAAAGATTACGCGGGACATAATCCACACACAATAGTTAAACAATGGCGTCTGCCATACTATGGTATCCTACCGCGTGACAAAAGAACTACGAATATATTTTTTCTCCCTTCTATATCCGCCATTGAGATTCCTGCGAAGTATCACTAATTACTTCATTAAGATTATATACGCATAAAAAATAAAATTAAAATATAATATTATACTAAACTAAACAAAAAGAAAAATGAATAAATATAAATTAAATAATATAAATTTTTTTTGGTTGTGACGCCTAGAGTGGTACAGAATATTATTAATATAATATAATTATTAATATTATATACTCCGTGTAAAATCGCTGCCGATCGATCGTGGTCCAGCAGTGGACGTTTTTCAGATGATGATACATTAAATCAAATAGTGAAAGTTGGGGATGGCAGAAAAAGAATGAAATTGAGAAGTATGTGTGGTGTGACTTTGAGAGACAGAATACGAAATACTGATATAAGAGAGCGTTGTCGTGTGAAAGAGGATGTAGTCACAAAGATTGAAAAAGGTATACTGAGATGGTTTGGGCATTTAGAAAGGATGAATTAAAGAAGATGGACAAAAGAAGTATACCTGGCCCGTATGAATGGTACAACCGGAAAGGGAAGACCTCGTAGAACATTCTCTGGCCAAATCGGAGACGTTCTCAAGAAATGCCAGGTCAGAAGTACCCTAAACCGGCGAACATGTATGAAGAATATAATTATAGTAAATGAGGCGAAAGAGGCGTGCAAGGATCCTGACAAATGGATGTCCGTTGTCTCTGCCTACCCCTCTGGGAAACAGGCGTGAGTCTATGTATGTATGATGATGAAGGTAAAATCAATATCTAGCAATATAAGTATTGATGACTAATTAAATTTACTCCAGTATATTAGAAAGTGTGTTGAGGGTTTTCAATCCACCCAGCGAGATATTGCTCTATCTGGGCACGGGCTTCAGTCAGCTCTTCGGAATCTTTCTCACTTGGCGGGTACATGTTAGCGCAGTGTGCGGTCCCTGGGAACAAAGAGAGCAAATTATAACTAAAGCTAGGCAAGGGCGAGACGGACCTCACTCTAATAGGGTTCCGGTCGTATAATATCACAACCAGTGTAATAAAAATATAGTTTTGGTCAACTACAAAATGCGGTGTTCAGAATTTTCCCTTTACTAGTGCTAGAAATCATTTCTTAAATTGTTGATCATTACACAACGCAAAGTCCTTAACGGCGCAAAACAAAACGTCACTACTAGGAACAGTAACTACGTCATTATGTATGTATTCTGAACGTCGTAAACAATTGATCCACGACGATCACCCCACTACATTTTTTTGTTTTAAAGGAGCAAAAAGATTCTCTCTAGCGAAATGCGGGGTACTTTACATATACATAATTGATGGACTTAAAATAATATCCAGACTCAGAACAACTCGGAAATCGATCCCGGGACACCAAGTGGCGAAGCAAATGTCTAAACCGCTATGACACACGTGCATTCCACATTATCTATTATTTATATTTATATAATATTTTGCCGGAGCAAAGAATCATCGTTGTTCGAACCGTCTCACTGCGCAAATTGCCTTGTGTGTTTGTTCGTAAAATAAACGTTGTAAAACCTTCATGTTTTATTGCACCGTGGACCAACAACTCTCGATGTAAGAAATCGAGAATAAAGAGTGGCGTCAACTTTGCTTGTGTTGCCCCTATAGATTTTGATTTACTTGCAAGTGTCAAAATATGTAAAATAATCGATCTATATTTTTTGAATGCGCTAACTTAGTAGCAAAGGATTGTCAGCTTGAGAATTTTATAATTATTTCCAACATGTAACGTAATTAACGCACACCCTCAAACACCCCAATTAGAATATTATTATTATTGAATATTAATATTATTAACTGAATTATTAATTTAACATGTATATGCATTGTTATTTACTAAATTAGTTTCTTGGTATACAGTTTATTTTTCTATATTTTGTATTGAATGATGGAATTTGTATGAATTTGTATTCATACAAAACTGCGATTTTAAAGTATTCTTACTTTGACTTACGGTCCATTCCAATTTGTTTTGACTGTACAGGGTTAATATGACAATAATTTCCTTAGTTTTATATATTTTAGAATAAAAAATTACCTATATTAAAAATGATATAAAATGATTCAGTAAACGATTCTGAACAAACTATTTTCAGGATGTGCGTTAGTTAAGTTACATGTTGTATATGCGAATATCATCACCCCATCTCATCCCGTGGAGGGCGTAGAAGTCGATCCGATGGAATATCTACCAGAGGACGGGCAGCAGCTACTATCTGAGTATGGTCATAGTACTCAGATAGTAGCTGCTGCCCGTCCTCTGGTAGATATTCCATCGGATCGACTTCTACGCCCTCCACGGGATGAGATGGGGTGATCATCGTGCGATCTGGCTATGAGCGCAGAGGCGCTTGTAGCCAGATGCTCTCACCGCTCCGTAAGTGATTGGCGAGGTTAAGTAACTAGGCTCGCGGTCAGTCAATAGATGGGTGACCGCCAAAGTGGTTTAATTTCTGAGCGTCTCCGTGCTTCGGAGGGCACGTTAAGTTGTCGGTCCCGGTTGTAGCCATTAGGCAACAAGCGTTAAGCCATGTCAGAGGCCTACTAGGCGGCTTGAACAACTCTGACACCAGGGTAAGCACTGCCCATACGATAAGTAAGTAAGTGCGATCGCCAACCCGTCTGCCAAGCGTGGCGATTATGGCATATCTCCCCAAGATGATTCTTGCGGGAGGCTTTGGTCCAGCCGTGGACTTTTTACAGCTGTTAGGATGATATCCCCATGCATTTCTGAGAAAAATAGTTAGACAGACTACACAGTGATATTCCGTGGTACGAAATCCTAAAAGAGGTTGGTGTGATTTAACAACTTAGACGTAGCAACTGCCCAATATGGTGTTCGGCTCGTTTAAAGCGGTAGTGATTTTTGTTCTACATACCATTGATAAAGATAGCAGGTGCGTCACTTTGCTGAGTCTTGGTGATTCCCAGGGCATGCCAAGGATCTACGGAGCCGTGCACGAACACTACACGACTCACTTGTATATCGAGAGCTCCATAGTAGCTATTAGTCCACTCAACAGCCGTATCTAAGAAGTTCTGGTTGAATCTAGAAACAGAAATTGCTGATAAGTTCTTGCTGTAATCGTATCTAGTAAGTAACAAATAATAATACATATAATAATAGTCATGGGACAATGGACACATTGTCACCAGATCCCAATCTAAGCTGAGTATGAACTATGGCAACCAGACAACTGATAAACATACTTATATATCAAAAAAATGTGAGAGGGTACATCTAGTTATTGATAAATTACACCTAGACGTAGAATAATAATTGTGCTCATCATGTATAATTATCATAGATCGGAGTAGGTAGAGAGACTTTAGAATGGACATGCTTGGGCTCCCAGGATTCACTGAAATTTACATAATATACTTATTGTTAACGTTGGTAATGATTTTTAGAGGAACTCATGCGAATGTGTGCTTACATAAGGACCTCAAATTTTACTATTCCTAAATATACGTAAAAAAGGTGGGTAAGTAAGGTAAATTTATTACATAGATATGTCAGAAGGAATCGAATTCAATTTAAATGTAAAAATTTAATTTACTAGTATAATTCAAGATTGCCCGGAATACCGGTGTCATGTCCATATTAATATATAAATTTGAAGTCTTTATCCCCAAATAACACACCTACTGGAATCAGTGTATTTATAGTCTCTGGCGCGGTTAGTCTGTTGATGATCAAAAATGTGATTTAAGTTCTGAGTATCTCCGTGCTGGGCAGTGTTAAGCGCTTCCAGCTGGAGTCGTTACACAATCGTCGATAAGACATGCTAAAGGTCAACTACATGGATTTAACAACTTTGACACCAGGCTAACCTGCCCTTTTTACATCATCATCTTCATATCAGCCAAAAGGCGCCACTTTTACTTAACAGTTCACACGCCACCCTATATTAAAAAAATGTGAGCCGTCACGGGACGCCTGGCAGATGTGAAACATCGACATTATTTTGTAAAAGTAAAATGCAGAAAAGAACATATTGTGATAGGAACTAAATATGTCATAATGATAAAATAAAAAGTCGATTGCGCATGCCCCACGGCATGCGTCGCCACGCCAGAAATCTGTTTTACGTGCGGCTATAGATGTTTCACATCAAAAATATTTACCTTAACAATTTAATTATTTTCATATAGAGTTCCTATTATTATTATATCATTAATCCGCTATCAATGTATTTTTACGACAGAATAACTTCCCGTGTATTATAAACCAAAATAGATCAGCCGAAGTAATATTAACGATAGCTTTAAATATTTACTTTTTTCCAAAGACGTCTTCACATTGTTGTATGAAGAAGTCAATTGAGAACTGGTTGCCAAACACGTCCACTTCACCTGATGAAGTCTGATAGAATCCAAACTCTGTACACGTTTGATACATCCATTGGCGTCCTGAAAAAATAAATCATACATCTCTTAAGAGGTTATAACTATATCATGTTTGGTTCAGGTGCTAGTGGAGATACCATGGCGTCACTTCATTCGGCGCCTCGTGAGCCCTGGGAAGACTTGCAGACCGATGTTGCCTTACTGTACCAGCGCCATTAGGGCCATATATTCAGCGAATCAATGTAATCAATCAATCGTTGTAATATTTATTGCGTCAATTTTAATGAATATCATCACATTAATATTATAAAGGCGATTATTCTTCGCGTCTAAAGTTTAAATCGGGGAAAACCGCGGGACACAGCTAGTAACACATAAAAATATTAAAATAAGTATTCTCATTATTTCTATTTGTTTAAGCCCTTATTTTACGTATACGTAGAAGAAACCAGAATGTATTAAACGTTTATCATTTTATTTCGTGTTACCTTATAGGTCTATAGGTATTATAGGTACATTATAGTCGTCATATTGTATTTTTATGACTTTCATCATCATCATAACAGCCAAGAAAAGTCCACTGTTGGATAGGCTTCCCTCAAAAGAATCATCTTGGGGGGGATATGCCAAAATCGATACGCTTGGCAAATGGGTTGGAGATTGCTGTGAAAAAAAGATCCTGCTCGTCCTCTGGTACATATTCCCTCGGGTCGATTTCTACGCCCCCCTCGGGATGACATGCGGCGAAGATATTCTGATTTTCACCAAACTTTATGACTTTAGTATAAATCTATTGTGTAATATGATGAGGTACCTACCGCCTCCAGAACTCCAACTCATATCTCGTAGTTCTTTGATCATGTTGTCATAACTATAATCCACGCAGGACTGGTTAATTTTGGCCAAAATGAGAGAATTAAATTCGGCAAGCTTTTTGTATGCTGGTTCAGTTCCTGGTGCTGTTAACATGTCGCAAACCTAAAACAATACAATCGTATGGCGCTTAGTTAAATAATCACAGACACATTTTCAACCACCCACTTCACCTATAGATTTTTTATAGACATAGCCCGCACTAAGGAATTAAATCCCTGTACCGTAAGTGACTTTAAACATATACTATCATGGACACAAATCATACCCAGATTTAGGACAAATGTTTAATAGACACAAAAATAGTTATCATGTGCAGGGCTCGAACCCGTAACACGAGGGCGCCGTGCCAGTACCGTGGCGAATATCTTGACTACTGCCCACACGTGCAGTCAGTGTGTGCTAGAACTATCTATAAATAAATTAAATTCACAATTTTTTATTTAGTTATGTCGATAATGTTTTTATACTAATTATGAGTATTTGAAATACCATAAATTTAATTTTAATATAATTTATGGTATTTCAAATACTCATAATTTTTACTCATATTTTTTGTTATCCTGTGACATTATTAACACACAATTATTATTATTAAGTTATGATAAATGAGGTACAAATGTAGATGGGCGCCTGTTGTACTACTGTAATGAGTAATTGGCTATTCTATTGGCTTAAAAGTATACTTATCTATTTGAAATGATTTAAAGAATACTTAATTATACAAATTAGCTTATTTAAATAAAGAAGGATTAACGTCCCATAAAAAAATGACGATCAGCTGTCCTTTATGTTATAGTATAAGGATGCTGTCAAGCTCAAAGTGTAGAGAAATGTTACATCCAATGTAACACATTACAGGTTGAATGTTGTCAACTCGTATGTAACATATACCAAGCATATTATTGCCGCGTAAGTCTAGTGGTAGACCACAGATAATGAGCTCCAGTGCCTAAAAGTGTGTTTGCTTTTTTTCTGTGAAAATATCAGCCCGAAGTCTGTGATTTAGCGGTATTACATGCATCGGAGAGCACGTAAAGCCGTCGGTCCATTATCTGCTGAGAGTGAAGGAATAGAAAGTGCCCCTGTATTTGTGCACTATAATATGTCCCGCCCAGATGGCTAGTCTCCATTGAGTATAGCCGTTGCGGCAGAAATTCGGTTAGCAGGACAATATTGTATTAAAACTTACAGTATTAATAGTGATGTTTCTATATCTTTCATCTCCACTTATCCTATTATCTTCGTTGTATTGGACCACGTCGGCAAAGTCGTCTGCTATAGAGTTGTAAAAGTTCTTTATATCATTACCAGTAGATCCAGCAAAAGGTTTGCACACCCTGAAATTGAATACATTGGTCATTCGAATTATAGTATTGAAAAACCCTTCTTACTGACTGACAACTAATTGCAATGGTATATGATTATGGTATCCGACCTAGAAAGAATAACAGAGCCACCCCATTCGATCCCGTAGGAGTCGTAAAAGGCGAGTGGATATAGTAAATCACATTTTAGAGCCTATGCACACCATGTTTTTTAAGCGCGCCTTCGACGGTCGTCGACGACGTCGGCGCACTTCAAAAACTTTTATTACACAGAGCAGTTTGTTGTCGTTTGTATCGATACAAACGCGCGACACCGGGGACGTTCTGCTTAAAAACGCAAAATGCCAGCTCGTTTGTATTGATACACACGCGCGTTTGCATGGCCTCTGTATCGCTACACACGCGTATTTGCATCGCGTCTGTATCGATTCAAACGCAAAAAAAAAACAGGTGTGCAAAGGTCTATAGGCTGCGTCTGACTTGCGTGTGTATCGCGTCTATATCGCTACAAACACGCTTCCACGGCGCGCTTTAAAAACGTGGTCTGTATAGGCCCTTAATGGTTGAATTCGTTTTAATGGTTGGTATCTAGTATAAATGTCTGACAAATTATGAAGAGCCTGATTAGAGCACATATAGATAAATAATAAAATAAGGTTCTTTTAAAGACTACCCCAACACTAGGCAAATGATTCGCTGTGTCGCGGGGTATTTTACTTACATTGACAGTCACAAGCATACTTTTTTTTTTTAAACAAGTATTTTTTTTTTATAGTTTATAATTTTTAGCCTTAATCTTTAACTTTACATAACAGAATTTGGAGTATGTCGATATGGTAGAACTGAACTCTTGGGTTTACGCATCTGCCACCTACGATTTGAGATAGTACCTACAATTTTTATTTTGACGATAGCTAGAGCTATCGTCAAAATAAAAATGCTAGCTTATATATTTCCTGCTCACTCACCATCAACCTGAAACCGTCCACTGCCGGACATAGGCTTTCCAAAAAGTTTTCAATAACGTTGCCACTTGGAGGGGCCTTAGTCACCGCACTTGGCATGCGAGTTGGCGCCTACAGTTATTTGGCAGCTAGTACACAGGTGGCGCTGGTGCCCGACTGCCTAGTGTATTCATTAGTCCCCTTTTACGACACCCAAGGGATGATATGGGGTAGCCCTGTTATAATTCCTACTCACCGGATTTTAATTACGGTCATTTACTTTAATTTGGTATTAACTGTTCTTTACTTATGATTGTTTAAATAAAAATAGAGTCAAGGAGTATTATACTTGTTAGTTGAAGCAATAGGTCGATCAGAGTCTAATTTTTTTTTGTCCAGGCAGGGAGAATGCCTACACATTATCATCATGTCAGCCAAAGTACGTCCACTGCTGGACAAAAGCCTCCCCAAAGAATGGGTGATATGCCATAATCGCCACGCTTGGCAGACGCGTTGGCGATCACAGTTTGATGGTCATAGTTCACAGAAAAACGCTGCTGCCCGTTCTGTGTAGGTATTCCCTCGGTCGATTTCTACGCCCCCCACAGCATGAGATGGGGTGATGATATTCTATGCCGTCCCCACACAGCAAATTGCCTACACATGCCGCAAAAAGTGTCTGTGGGTGGGTATGTCTGACTAGCACCAACTAAACCTAACCTGCCGTGTATTTCACTTGAAGCCTGCGAAGGGTGCCCCGGGAAAGAGGGAATACTGCTCCGGTGCAAGTCCTAAGTTTTAGCTACTTTAACACTAGCATGCGCCTGCACTACAATTTTGTACAAAAGCAGTGGAGACGCGAGCCAGTTGAGTGATCTCCACCTGAATTCTTTTTCAATAATATCCGGTGTACTCTTCATCATCGACACGATTTCCTTGTGCGCCGTTCTGAGTACCGTTACACAATCATCGCTGCCAGTTTTTTGTCGTAAAGCATCGACAACAACTTCGTAGTATTCTGAAATAAAATACTTTTATTTATTACTTCCATACTTTTTAAACACATTTATAGAATTCAGCGCATACTTACAAAACCTTAAATTGTCTATGGTCTTATCTACTAAGAAATGTCTGCAATTTATATTTATTCCTCATAGGTATGTCATTATTTCAAAGATAACAACACATGAGTACATACACAAATACATATGCAGATTTCTGTATAATAACAGGCAATAAATTAGACTACAAAAAAATATTTGACATAAATAACATTTATCTAGGAAACATAAATAACATTTTAACGGATACGATTCCCATCTGGGTCAAATCTTTGTGTGTCTGAGTGTAATTTATCTACAATGCAAATACAAATTTATGTGCTTAGAAATGAATAAGTATGTTTATCAGTTATCTGGTTGCCATAGTGCAGGCTCTGCCTAATTTGGGATCAGATGGCAGTGTGTTACTGTCCCACGAGATTTATTTATAGATATGCCGGTTGGCGTGGTTGGTAGATGCTTGCCTTTCACGCCACTGTTCGGGGTTCGATTCCCACCCCGGACAAATTTGTGTGCATGAACATGTCTGTTTGTCCTGTGTCTGGGTGTAATTATCTATATAAGTATGTATTTACTATTTAGCTATCTGATTTCCATAGTACAAGTTCTGCTTAATCCCAAGATCAGATGACCATGTGTGAATAATGTCCCATGATGTTATAAATATATGATGTTATCCTTATTATACTATTTATGTTTCTGGGAATGTAAGAGGATTGACAAAATAAATATACCCGGCTTTTATGAATGATACAACCGGAAAGGGTAATCTCCTTGAACATTCTCTGCCCAAGTGAGAGAAGCTCTGAAGAAAGGCTATGTCAGAAGTACTCTAAACAGGCGGGCATGCTGAAGTTTGTACAATTGTTGTTTTGGAATCCATTTAAGTAATATTTTAAAAAGTCAGTATGGAAGTTTTACATTACAAAACTTTATTAAATAATATTATAGAGCTATTTCCTTCATTACATTGAAATATGTTTTATTGTCAAATTCATTTCATTGACATTACATGATTAGAAGGCTGCTTTACAACATACATATGTATGTACTTACCCTTAAAATCAACTTTGGCTAAGAGCGGTCCACTTGAAGAGACGGCGGCGTAAACAAGATGTGGGTATTTGAGTCTCAACCATGCAGCCAAGGATCCAGGGTATGATCCTCCGAAAGCTATCCAACGCACGTTACTATTTAACTTATATTCGTCATTCATAGCTGTAATGAATGCCGCTAAATCGGCAAGAGCCTGATAGGATGATAAGTATTGCAAATTCTTGACGCTAATATCCCTGAAAATCAAAATACGACTTATGAACACATTATTTTATAAAAAGAGTAAAAACAAAAACAGCTTTTCAGGTATTCAGGTATCTTTAAAACGGTAATATAGATTTTTGATTGAGTCTAGCGGTAACGTGTTCAACTGCAGATATATACCTAGTCCAAATCCTAGGTCAGCCAAAAAGTGGTTTTAGGATTTATCTGTTAAGATAATTTCTCAGTATCAGCCCAAAGTCTGGAGGTTGGCGCCATTACACCCCCGTGTCACGGTGAGTAGCTACGTAAAGCCGTCGGTCCTGTAGCCGACCTCTTATTGGCCGTGTCAACCCATCGCACTGTGATTCGCGTAGAACAAACTAGCTGGACAAAAACAACTCTTCAATTCCTAATAGTTAATTATTAAGATGAACTCATTAGCCCTATACATTAAGGAATACATCTATTAATTTTCGTAATTACCCTCATTAGGCCCGTCATTAAGGTAAGTATATAAAGTGTTGATAATTCAAAGTGCATTCATTTGCATTTTTACACCATATTGTTAACATTATTTTAAGTCACTAAAAGAAATTTGTGATAGTGTTTTTGTGATGGATTGTGTACATAAGGGTAAGTAGTTTTGTTTTAGTTAATTTTTATCACAGGATCTTCATTATTTAATTTTATTAAATTAAATGTTTCGATAAAAGTGGACTTTTTCACCCATATTTTTGAATTCAATAGTCAAAATATTACATGTCCACTCATGTCCACTCTGTAAAATCTATTTTATATGATTCTCACAAGTATCTAGTAGTAATTAGTAGAAAAAAATATTGCGAATTATTTGCACAACTAATTTTTTTCTTTTTTTTTCTTTAAACAGTTTTCACCGTCTCAAAAATGGACTTTTTTGAAGAATGGCTAAAACACCCGAAGGAAACGCGAAACGTGGAGCTCTTTCGGTTTATATCTTTGAGACATGACTTTGATGGTGTTACGGAGCAGTCCCTGAGAGACGTCAAGGTCATCATCTCAAAATATTCTTCAAAATTGGCTGAAAAGTGGAGCAGCTGTGCAAAGAATAGCTACGAATAGAGATTTACTTAATATGTTATTGATAACATCTGACCCTGTAATAAATGGTTTAAGAGAAATTCCCCGGAAGAAAATAGGTTCATTCCCTATCGAAGTCCTAGATTTATTAGTTCAACCTAGCTTTAAGGAACAAAATGTTAATATAGTTTCTAGTTTTCATAGTTCTGCCACTCATGATCATGACTATTCAATGGATGATTCATCTGATGATAGTGATGATGAGTGATCGATTTAGTTTTTAAGTAGGTATTTTATGTATCTGATATTAGATTTTATAGTTACATTTATAGTTAAATTTATTTATAAAATTGTTTAAAAAAATATTGTGTTTTTATTTCACTATACCTGCTCAAACGACCAATGGACCTCAAATAGTATTATGACCCTTATATCTTTGCTTAATAACCTCATTTATAAATAAAAATCGAAACAAATAATATTGTCCAGCTAGCTTGTTCTACACGAACCACTGTGCATCGGTAAGGAGAGTGATGGAAAAGAAAGTGCCCGTGTTTGCACACACTTTTGATACTGGCCGCCATGGCCGAAATTCTACAAGGAGGACATTAATAAAGATAAGATAAGATAAGATAAGATATTTATTTGTCCAACATGAGTATACACACAGTTTGCATGCAAGATAGTAAAGGTAAAGAATCCTGCTTATGAACATGTTTCCTTTTCTAGTTTTCTAAAATTGATGTGTTAATGACTATTTTATTGACACTACATCTTTTTCTGATAAAGATCGTGTGAAAAGGACAGGGATAGTAGAAACTAATTATATGCATGGGCAAGTCATAGTTTGAAACTACTAATATACCTAGTAATTTTATTAAGATAATGCAATATTATAATGTGTTAGTGTTCTATAGCCTGAATGGCTTGTTAGATTTAATAAATAAGATTTAATTAAATTAGAGCCATTACAAACCTAACCACTGAAAACCCGTAAGGTGGCTCAATAAATATGGCCTCAAATACATAAAACTAATCTAACAACAGGTAACTATAATTGATTAGGATTTTGGAATACAGTTTTAGTATATTTATCTTGAGTTTTTATCACTGATAGTACAGATTCCAAATAGCAATTTTTTTAATCTGTCATATTTGTATGTATATTTTAATAATATCTTACTCTGTGGGATGACTTTCTCCATAGTACCGATGTTCCAAATTAATACATAAAGCATTATATTTCTTAGCGTAATCAATCCACGCTCCTTTGACCATCCACCTTGCGTCTGCAGGCCCTTCACCGCCGATCATCAGAAATACTGGCCCTTGATTTTTAAAGTCATAGAAGCTATCATTGACATAATATCGCTGCAACAGATGAGAGTAACCAGTAAAGTAAACCAGAGTAGTCAATATAATA
Source organism: Pseudoips prasinana (assembly GCA_951640165.1). Taxonomy (NCBI): domain Eukaryota; kingdom Metazoa; phylum Arthropoda; class Insecta; order Lepidoptera; family Nolidae; genus Pseudoips; species Pseudoips prasinana. The sequence goes on along the minus strand of OX621234.1, from coordinate 18,452,668 downwards.
TACTAGCTGTGTCCTGCGGTTTTACCCGTGTTAAACTTTATAAATATGCCTATGTGTTAATCCAGTTTTTTCCAGCCATTTAGATGTGAATAAGTAACATACATATGTAATTACATCACAATACAAAAAAATATTTATTAGTGCGATTAGTCTGATGTCCAAAATCTGTTTTTAAGGATAAATCTAATGAGTATTGACTGAAAACATAGTAACAACATCAACTTATTTTTATAACAACCAATCCAAACAAAATTCATATACAGTGTTATTTGTAAAACACCAATAAACTCACAGGACTAGATACCTAACATCATAGCCAACAACTTAGATTCTATGAGTTCAGATATAACTCAATACATGAAATAAACAATATTTGTTGGAAACTTCTGGAAATTTTTGTTGGACTGTCCAGACATTTATAGTTCTATGTTTCATTCATAAGAAGCTCGGCTCGCAAGCACTTACGCTGCTAAAATAATAACACTTTCTTTTTCAGATATTTATCTAGTTAATTTCAATACTTGGGGCAGGTAATTTGGATACCATATGTTTACACAATCTTTGCGATGCGCGTAGAGCTAGAAATATTCAAGGGGGAAATGAAATTAATACTTATTTTAGTACAAAAGCAAAATCTAACAAAATATCAAAAGTTGTAGGACAAAAGTTGTAGGATAAAAGTTGTTGCTTAAGGTGTTTGCTATCTGGTCTTGTAAGGTTGTTGGTGTTTCATATGTAACCCTATATATGGGACTTCATCTTCATCTGCCTGATTCACTGCTGGAGACAGGCCTCCTCCAAAGATATCTATAATGTTGCTATTTGGGGAGGATTGCCTTAGTCACCGTGCTTGGCATGCGAGTTGGTGACCGTAGATATGTAGTACACAGGTAGCCCTGCTACCCAACTACCTGATTTATCCCTTAGTCGCCTTTTAGAACATCAACATTGGGCCTGTTATTTTTTCTGGCCTGTTGGGGACCAAATAAGTAATCAAAATGGATCCAAAAACTATGGATATATATTTTTTTTTATATAACAGAGGGTGACAAACGTACAAGTGGGTCACCTGATGGTAAGTGATCACTGCCGCCCATGGACACTCGCAACACCAGAGGAGATGCGGGTGCGTTACCAGCCTTTAAAAGTCAGCAAACAAGTGTTGCTGACCCTTCCCCCCACTTCCAATGAGCTCTGGTGACCTTACTCACTCTCGGAAACACAACATTAAAATTATTAATGTTATTATTAAGGAATGTCTTCTGTAAGGTGGAGTTACTTCCCCAGTTGGGCTGCTCTATATGCGAATGAACACTGTGCCCTACCTCTATTAAATTTGCTAATGTGTTTCATTCATAAAAAAATACACTCAGATCGATAAACTCCTTCTTTTTGAAGTCTGTTAGAAACAATAACGAACTTCAACTTTTATAAATGTAGTGATTGTAAATAGTCAAAACATGATTCTAGTAATATTATAGTAGTTAATTATAAATAATTATTGCTAGGCAAATGTGATGTATTTATTTGTATGAAATCATTTAACACCATCATTTAAATTATAATAGTAATGATTAAGTCAAAGTGATTATTTATATGTTTAAATACTTTTAATTATCTTAAGTAATAGTTTTAGTCTGTGAAATGTTCAGCCTATATTCAGGTAAGGATCCAATGTTATTATTATGGCAGACATACCTAGTATTTATAATGATGGTTGCACTATAATGCTTCTACCAAATCCAATGTGACTCAACTGAGAATACCCAGAGAATAAAAAGGAACTCAGTGGGTGACTCTAATACTGGTTTCAACATGGTCTGGTTGAAACAGTCTGGAGAAACATACTCAAAGGGATACATACACACAAGAGATTGGGTTCACTCAATGAAATTATTTAGCACTAGGGTACCCTGTGTGTGCCCTGCGGTTTAACCTGTGTTAAATGTTATAAATTATCACAGCTCCTCCCCCATAGGTGATAGCATGATAATATGTAGCTCATATGTTGACCTGACCTCTTAGTAATATTCATGCTAAATTTGAAGTAAATCCAAGCAGTCTTTTTTGAGTTTAGCCCGGACATACATACAGACAAACAGACAAAAATTCTAATAACTATATTTTTGGCTTCAATATTGATTGTAGATCACGCCCCAAATAGATAGATAACTCTTTATTGTACACCAAGTAAAATAAAACATAAATATTGTTTAAAAAAAATATTCAATGTACAGTTTTGAGTTTGCTACGATTTTATTATTATGTATGTATAGATATTGCATTTATAATAGCATAGGATAAGTTAAAGTTAAAATTTATACTGCTCAGATAGAAGAGAACAGAGTTCAATTTGATAAGAAATATTATTACTAAGAGCACATGTAAAGGATAAAATATTGATAACATTGTTATTTAGTTTTGACCTCATAAAAATCAAGTACTTGAGGTTTATTCACTTATCATGATACTAAAATTTGTTTAAATTCATATTTATATGTATATTTGTTTATAGTATGCTTTAAATTTGATGAGACAGCCCCGAGACTGCTCACTGATCAGATTTATTCTAAATAAATGTAAATATATTGGCCCTCGGTTTTTAAAGTAATTGAAACTATCAATGAAAAATATCACTAGAACCATTGACCATACTCAATAAAACTAGAGTAGTCAATAAAAAAAAATATATGAAATAGTTAAATCTGGTTGCTTAGTAGAACTAAAACAAAATAATTTGTAGTACATAATTATTGTAGGTAGGATATAAAATACATATATATATATATTCATGCTTACCTGCTTCCATACCCTTAAGTCCGAAGGACTTGAATGGTCCAACTTCTGTTTGAACCATTGAGCGGGCGGTAATATTTCACCATTATACCCTCCTGGACCTCCTAAGTTCCCGCCGTTCCCTATGCCTAGTCGAAAACCCTTACCGCAATCAGCATCGTAATTTGTACAAATGAAATAAAATGCAAGTAGGTAAAAAAACCGCATTGTTATTTAATTAAGTGAAAAGTCCGAGTTCAGCTCTACTCTGAAATACTTGTTTCAAAGTAATGATTTCAATTCCAACGTAAAACGATTTTTATTATTTACTTAGAATGACATTAACTGTCAAGCAGTGTCAGTAAGGTTCGCCAACAAAACAATTCCAAATCTCTAACGAGACTCCAACACAGTCAATTCATTTAAGCAATCATAGAGTATATTTATTATCTTAGTTTATATTCTGTTTTATTTAACCAATAAATGCTTTGACATAAATTGAAGTTTAGTGGCGTGTAGAATATATTGATACAATATTTTTTTCACTCCTTATCTAAATAATCTACAATATAATTAACTTATACCTCATGGGCAGCGTGACGTGCCGATAACCCGAGTTCCAAGATTTTTGAAGTTATACTTCTTTTGGCGCGATGGAGAAAAATGATGAGAGTGAATTTTTACAATGCGCGCGCACACCGAAACCAAAAAATTCAACAGCATGAAGTTAGTTCTAGGTGGTATGACAGTGAATTTTTACGATGCGTCCGCATCTGCGCGCGCATCGTAAAAATAACAGCATGAAGTTAGTTCTAGGTGGTATGAAAATTGATAACTATGTTCAAGTTGTATATTAAGAAGTATAACTTCTAACGCGTGTACATAAGTACACACAAGTTTTTTTTTGTTATATTGATACTATTGCTAATGATAGTAATAAAATAGCCGGGACATATCACACAATAGATGCCAAGTTAAGCAATGCTTGTATCTACATATATATAAATTCAAGTTTGTCTGTATATCATTTAAGAATCATCAATCAATCAAAATATGCTATTTAACATCCTATATTCATACCTTGGTTCAGGTAAATTTAATTGCGAATGCGGTCCTGCAACATGCACGATAGACCGTGGTGTCCAAATTGATCAACCGCTTCCCTACACTTACAACGATACGGTAGGAGTACTGTCATCACATCATCATGGGAGATTTCAACACCAACCTCCTCGCTCACAACTCCCTTCGCTCTCGTAAACTCCTACATATTGTCGAGTCAAGTAGCTTGCATGTGTTGCCTCTCCAAGCTACCCACCATAATATCAACGGTGAAGATACTTGGCTCGACCTTATCCTTACCTCTAATCCTGCCTTGGTTTCCTCTCATGGACAACACGATGCCCCAGGTTTTTCCCGTCATGACCTTATTTACCTATCCTATACCCTGAAGCCTCCTAAACCTAGACCCAAGGTGCTGCACGTGCGTTCCTTTGCTAGGATGAATGTCGAGAAGCTATGTAAGGATGCGTCGGAAATTGACTGGCTGGCTTTGACGGCAGCTCTAACCATAGACGATAAGGTACGGTTGCTTAATGATACAATTTTGAAACTTTATGACGTCCATGCTCCGTTAAAAAAAGTTAAATTCAAGCGTCCTCCAGCGCCATGGATGACGACCGAGGTTAGGATGGCTATGAGACGTAGGGACCTTGCATTTCGCAAGTTTAAAAAAGAACGTTCTGAACCTAATTGGAACAATTTTAAGACTGCAAGGAATCGGTGTAATCAGATGATACGTAATGCTAAACGCCGTCATATTTTTAATAATATATCCTCATCAACTCCTGCTGGTATATGGAAAGTTCTTGGAACTTTAGGTATCGGCAAGTCGCGGAATTTAGACCTTCCCAGTTCCATTGCTTTAGATGATCTTAATGTTCATTTCGCCACCTCTACATCCATAGATCACCTCACTACAATGCGAACCATCGCCTATGTAAATGGTCTAACGCGCTCTAACGTCACACCGTTTTCTTTTTCTCCAACCGATGCGGATGAGATCAAGAAGATAATCCTCTCTATCAAATCCAATGCGGTTGGCTGTGATGGTATAAGTCGACGCATGATCACAGCAATCTTGGATCACCTCCTTCCCGTGATTTGTCACATTGTCAACTTCTCTCTTGATTCTGGATCATTTCCCACCGTATGGCGTCAAGCTTACGTCCATCCTCTCCCTAAGACCTCTAATCCTTCTCTTCCCACACATTATCGTCCTATATCAATCCTTCCTTTTCTATCCAAAGTGCTGGAGTCCTGTGTTCACAAACAGTTTTCACATTTTATACTTGCCAACAGCCTGATTAGCCCGCTACAATCTGGGTTCAGGCCTGGCCACAGTACTTCCACTGCACTCCTCAAAGTAACTGGCGATATTAGGACTGCCATGGAGGATACCAAAGTCACAGTCTTGGTTTTGGTAGACTTTTCCAATGCTTTTAATACCGTCAGTCACGACATCCTTTTATCTATCCTTTCCCATCTAATGGTCTCTGACAACGCGTTGGAATGGTTTTCCTCTTATCTTCGAGGGCGTCAGCAGTCAGTACGCGTCGGTGAAACCTCATCGAACTGGTATAATCTAGACACTGGTGTTCCTCAAGGCGGTATTCTCTCTCCTCTTTTATTCTCTGTTTTCATAAACCTCTTAACAAATGATCTTCAGAGTGCGTATCATCTTTACGCCGATGACCTACAACTGTATAGACATGCAAGCTTGGACGGTTTGTCAGAAGCGATCAACAAATTGAATATTGACTTAGACTTCATACAAAACTGGTCGAATAGGTTTGGTGTCACTGTCAACCCTGCTAAATGCCAAGCCATCATCATAGGTAGTTCTCGCTTGATGAGCCGAGCTAACTTCGATAGTCTACCACCTATAATATTTAATAACCTAGGTATTCCCATCAGTAGAAATGTTAAAAATCTAGGCTTGCACATCGACATGGCATTTAGTTGGCAGGACCAGATGGCTAGTGTCTGCCTGAGGGTGACAAATGTTTTGCGGAGTCTTTATCGTCTCAAAAACTTCTTACCTGAAAAAACAAAGATATTGCTCGTGCAGGCCTTAATCTTTCCCATAATTGACTATGGTGATGTGTGCTACTTTGACCTGAATGCAGATCACCTCAATAAACTAGACCGACTTCTGAACAACTGCATTCGATTCATATTCAGTCTTCGTAAATATGACCATGTGAGTAGCTACCGAGCTCAACTAAAGTGGTTCCCTATTCGGCAGCGCAGAACCTTGAGAGCCTTAACTACCCTATTTTCACTATTAGACTCTCCTTCTTCTCCTTCTTATTTGACTTCTCAATTTCAATATCTTCATAGCAAAAATCTACGCTCTTCTCACAACCGTCTACTTCAATGTCCACCTCATCGTACTGACTTTCTACATTCTTCCTTTTTTGTTCAATCCATTCTTCTCTGGAACTCTCTTCCTTCCGAAATCAGGATGGCAACGAGTCGTTTTTCTTTTAAAAAGAAAATGCGCGAACACATTTCCAAAAAAATGTTGGCAGAATCAGCTCAATAGCACTCTCTTCTATCGTTAATTGTTCTCTAGGTATATTTATTTATAAATATATATTAGTCTATTATAGTTGTTATTTATGTATTGTATGTAATTATTCATAATTATATATTTACAATGATAATCCACACAAGACGTTTTTAAAGTGCACCTACCTTGTTTTTCTCTGCATCACGCCAAGGTTGACTGGTAGAGAATGCCTACGGCATTAAGTCCGCCTGTGTACTTTCATGTGCAAAAGTTTTAAAATAAAAAATAAATAAATACGGAGCAACGCATGGGACTCTTACACACGTCACGTTAGCAAACGCGCAGGCTTCGCGGAGTTAATGCATGTATTATAGAGATTATTACGCACTAGCTCGTGGCTGGTGCCATTATCTCTGACAGAAGAGTTTTAACCTACCCGAGGTAAAAAAACTTGGAATGGTCATTTTCCAAGAGTTTATGGCATCGGACAAACGCCTTACCTCTGAACTAATCTGAGACGGAGAAAGGATTTTGCTGATTAGTAAACTAATACTAGTAGTTATACGGGTAGTCTCGCTACCCAGGCGCATTGGAAACATGGCATGAAGCCAAACATGGTCATCCAGGTCTAAATTTAAAGTTGAGCTCAAGGGTTTCTCGTAAAACTTTATCAACTCTGACAAGAAGAGTTAAATCTTTCCATAAGGGACAGGAGCGAATTACATAATATGTGAATTCAAGAACGAGACAACAGTGCTGGATTACTGTGTATGCTGAGTGGGTACTTAACTTCAAAAATCATTCTGTTACCTTTTTGACAGGAAGCTTCAGATAGATCCATAAAGTTAGTATACCTGCGGAAAACAGCAATAAACGAGAGTTGTCAAACAGAACCGAAATAGGATAAACAGTGTGTGTACAAATGTTTATCAGTGCACGTAAATGATGTACGTCATGTCATATCGATTTTCACATTAATATCGATATCGATAGTATTAATCAGTATCAATGATAGTACTAAAATAGGATGGGATGGGATTTTGCATGGCTGAAACTACGAATCTGGAGTGAAGTAAGAATATTGAAGTAAAACTCAGAAGATATTTTAAATCATTTAGTTGTCGTAAATAGAGTAGTCAGTTGTCGCTTAAATCTTCGCCGTTCGACAATTTAGTGGGCGTATATACTTTGTACGATTACAATGGACGTGGTTTATAATGTTCAATCAATACATAGCTATAGCTAGGAACGCGTGTCGGTTTCAATAAATTCAAAATTTATTTTTTGCGTAAAAAAAATATATTATGTGGTATCGTCATTTTGCATATATGTTGTTGATATAATTTTGAGTAGATATTACTCTCCAATAAAACATCAGAAGAATAATAGTACTATTTTATTTATGCTTACCGGAATAAACTTTGTTGGAATTGCAGATTTCATCAAAATTCGTTCCACTTCTCGCGTCTGGAAATATTTTACTTCAAAATGCTTACTACTACTTACATGAATTTTTCATGCAAATCTACTTTGGACGATCAACTAATCTAAGCCATGCATTTCTGGGATCCAAGTTAGATGGAAATCTGAAAGATACTCTAATTACTAATGATAGTATCTATCTATTCTATCAAACAGTCGAAAACTGATACCTATGTATCATCTGAGTGTCTTAAATGGGGATTGGCATTACTTACATTCCCAGGTGATTCACATCAAAACGTCCCATAGTTACTTTAATATCAGATTTACATATTCGTTTACGGCGTGATAGACAGTGGGCACGAAATATCGATAATATTATCCAGCCCTAGTCTAAAACAAAAATTATTACTTTACACAAAATATTCGTAAATTCTGCATTACGTGTATTAGGTCTTTCGTCTTACCTTAATAAATGTTTATAGAAGAGAATTAACACACTAAGTGATTAAAATTGGAAGCGCATTGGCAAAAATAAATCTTAAGTTAGGAGGTGTCGATTTGGAATAATTTACCTGTGAAATGAACAATTTTCAGTGTTATTTCGCTGTTTTGTACAGCAATCACAGAGACTGATTGTTGTACAACACAGCGAAATAAAACAAGTCACCATGTTTGTGAAGCATTATTTTTCAAAAATATCTACGATCACATACAATCTGAAAAAATTACAGGAATCAAATTCTCAGCGTGCTGCTAAGTGCCGACAAACTCTTAAACAGGTACCAAAAACGGTTCTGTTACGTCGCATCACATATCTCTTTTTCATCATACAGTGTTGTTGCTAGTGACATTTCGCTCGCTCGGCCCTTTTATGCTCTATATCCGCTCGATTGCTTTCTGCAACCACAGTTGCAAAATTTCAAATGCCTACATTGCTCGCTGCAACCGTGGTTGCATTTTGACATTTTATTTTAAAATCATTATGATTCTTATTACAATGGCTTAGAGCTCTATTTAAACGTATCCAAAACAATTCTAATACTAAGAGCATAGACAAAACGTATTATTACCAACTTCACGGAACAAAATTATTCTAATATTGGTAGTTGAATCCCAGTGAGCGACTTTTAAAATTTGTGTATTCTTTTCGTTCCGTGTTTTTTTGTCATTCTTCCACATGAACAATATTCAAATGTGCATGATCATATCAAGTAATTCATCTAGTTTATGGATATATTAAATATTTATGCACTTTTTAATTTAAATTTTCTGTAATTTTGATTTAGAACTCACACACTAACATTTACTCGCACCTCTAGTTTTAACGCTAATGGAATATTATTTATTTGAGCTTAAATAACCTAACATATACACTTTTGTACCTTATTTTACTGGCTATACAGAACAGTCAAAACCTTCAAAATGCCCTTTTTAGGAAAACCATAAATCAAGTTTTAGTTGAGGCGGGTTGAACGCTCGCCGTGCACCGAGAGCAGCTAGCACTCGAGGGCAAAAAAAAAATATTTTGAAGCAATTGAGCGGCTAAATTTATGGATAGATCTTAGATGTCATAGTGCCATCTACTATTATAAGCGGTCTTTCTTTTAATGTCCTTAAATTGATATAAGAAGTTACGTATTTTCTAACGGTATGAACGTGTATGGGCCGTCTAATAAATGACATCCCGTGTCAAGGCGGCGCCATGTTATCCAACCTAACCAGAAATTCTCACATTTTCACTTGCGAACGCGATCGATCGCGAGCAAGGTGTAGTTGTGTGTGGTAGCAAGCGCTCGGTGGGTTTGAAAAATGGCTCTTTTCAGGATTACATCAAGCAGATTAGTGGAAGTGCAGGTAAATATATATTTTATTAACTTCTTACTTTTCCCATGAACTCTCTTGTACAGTGGCGCTTGATTATTCAAGATTCTTTTTTTATAACCTTGTTCACATTTTGGGTTCGAAGTTATGTAATGTGAATAAAAGCTATTTTGGGAATAATTGCAACTATTGTGCATCAAATAAGCGTATAAAATACAATAATTGGTAGTAATTATATCATTCGCAAACTGCATTTTGGCCGGTATTACTTACTATGACCGTTATTACGTGCTATGACCGGTGTACCCACTGTGAAAGGGCATGCTGAATCTGAAGTGGCTAAGTGGAAAATCCTAGCAGTTAGTTAATTGTATTAACTCAAATTTAATTTTATATTAGTTTTATAATCTTGTACGTCGAAGTTTGTAACACCATTAAGGATTTTCAAGCATTGGATAGCTTGGTTTGTTTAGCCCATCTGTCCCATCCTTTTTATGTGACGCGTTGCCGTTTCGGCGCGTTAAGGGTTATTTAAATTTCATATAAGGTTGTTTTTTTTTTATTACAGGCAATGAATAAAATCGAGTTCATTGATCATGTGTACACCTTTCAGTATAAATTCTGCTGCTTCTGGTTGAATATTATTCTATAGGGTCCCAACACATGATTAGGCTGATGTACGGATATGATTTACCTTTGATCTATTTCACAAATCAATATATTTTTGTGGGTTTTAATTTGATTAGATAATTTTATTAATACTACTAGATATTATTTATTAAGGTGATCATCACAGGATTTTGTAATAATCTAATTACTTAAGTTTTTTTAAGAAACATATGGCCAAACATGGTTTAAAAAAAATTGTTATTTTTATTTTACAATAAAATCAACTTGGGTAGGTATCTATTACTTATAATTTGTTATACCAGCACCAATTAATATTGTTCATTTTAATTATTATGTTGGTACCTATTCAGCTTAAATATAATTGCCTTTAAGTTGTCCCGGAAAGATTGCTATATAACATAGACTTTCTACACAACATCATACCTACCTAGGATAAAATAACCCAGGCATGAGTTTCATGTTTCTAAATAAGAAAAAGATAGTATATTTAATTTCCTTAAAAATAGTTTAGTTAAAAGTATTCATTAATGAGAGTATACAAAATAAATGAAATTCTTTGTAGCTTAATGTACGGTTTTTAATATTAACAGTACCATACATGTTATGTTATAGGTATCATGTAGTCAGTGACCTAATGGTTTCTTATCACACATGATCACTAATGTTAGGTCTATACAAGTTTATCTACTTAAAGTATATTATGGGATTCTAACATGGGAAGTGGCTTATAACTTTTGATTGATTTGGTTTGTTACATAATATTCCATTTAAATATGATGACAAAGAATAAAAAGATTGTCCTGTCATAATCTTATCAGTGACATCTCTTTTCATTCCATTTCGTTCCATTACTGATCAATCATTGAAGTGATTGATCAGTAATGGAACTATTCACTATAGTCATGTGAGATTTGCGCAAAGTATGTGGCATTGGCCTTGGTCAATCTGTGTCAGTGTCACGCACGGTGGCGCTTGTTGGCGTGATAACTGACGACACTTTGCAGCGCGCGTCTGCCACCACTAGAATCACGTGGAACGTGAATCCTATAAATTTAAGACGGTTACTTATCAGTAGAGGCACATTCAGTGCGCCAAAAGCGACACGTTGACCTCGCATGAAATACATGCTATTGCTATCTCTAAATGACATAATAGAGTCTCACTTGACTTTAAGACATCAGGTGACACCTCCATTGTTCTTATACGTTTATGTAACGTGTATGAGACTATTCGGGCGCACATGACCGTACACTCATCGACACGTCGATAGTAACAGTGGAGATCCTAAAATATTCGATTATAAGGAACGTTATCTAATAAAAATAAGTTTCTATTGATGAGACGTTCGACTGTACAACGCCATACACTGTAGCACGTTTAACCTGTGAATAGTAGGCGTACGATATCTTAAGATTATTATCGTTATCAATAGCTATGTAACAGAAATCCTCGCAATGACATTCACAACGTATGTCCTCTGCTATGTCCCAACTCTAAAGATAACCACACAGGCACAGGTCAACTCCGTACAGTCCGCTCATTTGCATCGGGCACACGCCCAAATACTCACGATTATTATAGGCTCATGTGCTTGCATGCGCCTATAATTATACTTTGTTACCATACTGACACGATGTTACCCTGTGAGATACTATTAAACGCCCAATATCTGTATAGGTATATTATGTACATAATATATGTAACCGGTTTTCTAAAACGGCCGTTTCATTTAAATTAATATTACGCAACTAGTGTCTTCTGGGCCAAATATAGTATATATAAACTTTCGTTTATCTAGCCTATTACTGATACCAGACTTTGAACGACAAAAGGAAATATTCGACTCTGCCAGTTACCACGTAAGCCCGAGCAGTTCAGTCAAGCGGATACTAATATTTATAATACGCGATCCGCCGTATTGGCTGACGATGAATAAAGTTATTTGAATGTTAAATGTAATAGTAAACACGAAGAAATAGACTGATGTAAAAACACTATTCTAGTGAAGAACTTTTGCCTCAGCGTGACGTAAGCATTGAAGGTCGCGGTTAGATATAATGGCTCGTAATGGGAAGTAAAGACGGAGCATATAAATAACATAACATCATTAGTTATTAGATCCAGTATTGGTTTTATCTATGTTAGAACGACTTCATTCGTCACGATGTCGGTTTATTAAATACAAATATTGTATAAGTTGTTGTTAATATCAACATATTACCTACGCTATAGATATACGCTTTAAGGAATAGAGAATGAGCCAAAACAGCTAGAATTAGTTAGGCGCCGCGTGCCGTTGGTCGCAATTCTGACAAGAGGAAGTTAACTTAAGAAATGCAATGCTCATTTAGTCCAGTCGGTTATGTCGCTTCTCTCTCATTCAACTTTGCCTACTAAACTTCTAATTTATTCAAATTGAACGTAATGGAGCGTAATACTTAAATCTTTTGAAACATTCTATATTCACAACAATCACTTATTTGGAGTAATTGGTTTAGCATACTCTAAACTAGCTTGAGGTTTTTTACCAGAATTCTGAGTAATGTGAAAAGATGGACTTAGACGCCTACTTTACACTGTTTAATTACCCACGGTAATAAACTATTTCGACGATTATAACGTTATGGCGATTTAGACGAAAGTTTTAAGTAAAAGGAACAACGTGTTTAAACATCAAATGTCGGGAAACTCTTAATTAATCATTAATATTAGCCTCCTGGTCAAACCTTACAGAGTTGAACATATAATAACATAACATTGAATCTTTACTATTAAGGAAGTAACCTGCACTGCCTCAACTTACTATAAAATGCGAGAATTATTGGATGTACACCTTGGACTTTGATAACTTTGAAATAGACTAATCAAAATACATCATTATCGTAATATTTTAGAGTAGGTACATAGCTATATTGGACATTCCCCAAAGAAAGTGACCGTGAAATCGCGCGACGGTTAAAAGAGAAATTAGAAGAATAAAACAATTTGAGCCCCCCTTAATAGTTAATCGCCATTAGACCTGATTTGGTGAAAAGAGATAAAAAGAGAGAAGAATGATCGCGGCTATAAATAACATACAACATCCCGTGGTTGTCTAACATTTTTCATGAGACATTTATCCCTACTGAATTCTGAACACCAGCGTCAACATTGACACAAAACGAAAGTATTCTTAACAGTAATAAACAGCAATTAGTGGCTATTATTAGAATTGGTGCTCAGAATCCTTATTATGTCACGATTAAAAATCGTACTTCGTAAATTAATATCAGGTTTCTTCCCATTATATAACAAGGACACGATCAAATATAAAATTTATAATGTTATTTTTGACCTAATATTTTTTACTGTTATAACTTCATGTATACACTTTCCAATCATGTCATAATAGCTAATAATATAGTCATTCAACACGTTTTTGACAATAGAATAACAACAATTAAACGAAATAAATAAATAATCTTGTGTTTGTTTTGTGTACTTGCATTTTATAGAAGAAGTATTTAGAAGAAGTTGTGGTTTGCAATGCTTAAAATTTAAATATCTTCATATTATTTTTCATTTCATTCAAATAAATGTATTCCAATATTACATTTCATGGTCATATAAAGGGTTTATTGGCTCCACAACCAGTTTTCTAGGATCATTCAATTCAAGTGCGTGAGTGACCAATAAAATGATCATAGATTACGTTACTTACCCATTTAGACTTTGATTTTATGCTAAATAAATTAAGTAACAACTTTTATTTGAGTCCAATACTGGTCGTTTTGTTCCTAAAGTATTTTAATAATTGATACACGTGTAAGTCAATAACTTTACGTAAAATAATGTGTGTTTTATATATATTTCGACTTCGACTATCTTTGTCATTATTTAATTAAACACACGTTTAAACCAAATACAGTTTAAAAAAATGTAAGTTATCTAGATGCTGACGTCAGCTCCATAACCTGCTGCAAAAAGTCTGCACTCTTAACCTGCGATAGCCGTAGATTTCAAGCGATTACTGTCTTTGTTATACCTCTTCATAATAATAATACGCCAGGGAAGTTTTACTACACTTACTTATAATTTATTATCCAACTAACAAAACTATCCGAAATAATTGTTGAAATAAGTTTCAGACATCGCAAACATTCTTCTAGTTCAATTAACGTCTTACACTATTGACTCTAAAGATTATCAAATCACGTATTTACCTATCTTATCTACAACGTTCTAGAATACCGTATGTGCCATTTCTTACGTAGTTATATGTTTTAAATACTGCTTAGGCAGGTAATTAATAAAATCAGATTTCAATATATTATTATCTTCATTTTTAATGATACATGAAAAACAGCTGTGACCTTTGAATGGTTGAACAGAACTCCTCATACACGTGTTATTATATACTTTTAGTTATGAAATGAAAAGATCCTTGTTTTATAAAATTAAAATTGTCGCCTCCATATTTTATATGAGCAAATTAATTTTAATGTGATTCTCATATCTTAAGACTCGGATGAAAAATGTTAAGTTACTAAAATGCTTGTCTGTAGCGCATATCAGTCAACAGGAACACTTATTTTTCTTTGGTATCTAGCGCGTAAACTTAACTGACAGTATTAAAGATGCCTTAACATTTTCATAAGACCAACATTAGAAACAATTGACATTTGTTCCTACAAGAGATTTATTTTATTTATTTTCATATAAGTAGTTTTGGGCCATTGTGTTCCTACAAGAGATTTATTTTATTTATTTAAATATAAGTTAAGTAGTTTTGGGCTATTGTGTTCAACAGATTGATTTTATTTATTGTGGATATCTTTGGGGGAGGCCTTTGTCCAGTAGTGGGCGTCTTTCGGCTGGTATGATGATGATGATTTTACATAGTTATCACATGGTAGTTGCAAATATATTATAATAGATATACACAATACACTACTTTACCACAGTATGACTATATATATAGAACATAATATAATATGCGTTGGCTGTTAACAATCTCCAATAAAATATAATACTAACGTACCATCACATACGCACGGTTACTATCTTAAGTCTAGAACCTAATGTTTTAACAACTTAGTGCGTTACAAATGTCGGTATTCCGTACATTTCTTTACCTCCCGTGTTAGTCGAAGCTAATACGAAAAAAGTTCTACGACACAAAGTACTATTAGGTTACAAATATGAATCTATTCCTCCTATTATAATTATATAGCAAGAAATAGTGTCGTCGGAACTCATGCTATTATCAACCGTGCATGTAGAAATCGAAAACTACTCTATTCCTAAAGAGATAAATCCTTTTTGCAAGGTTGATCTGTATCTACAATACATTTTTAAACATTTTTGGTGGATTTCCAAAGACTATTAGGTCATCGTGTTTACAGATATTTTTCTTATAGTTTTTGAATCTTGAGGTAACTTGAAGGGCGATCATTCTAATCAGTTTAAGTTTAAACATTACAAACGCATTTTAATACCCAGCGACGGGGGCATGGGTGACCTTTTATCTTTATCGGATTTATGTCACTTGTTGTTGGTATTTATTGATAATTTTAATCTTTAATCGGCTTTTTGGCGACTCGTACTAGTGCCGCACAGTACATATGAACCAATATATATGTATCGATTTTGTTTTTTTTAATACATGTAAAATAGTTGTGGTCAAAATCGAAGGATAATATTTATACAAGGTGTTAAAGTGAACATTCTAGATCGATATTGGTGACTAAGGTGTGCTAATAGACTGTTACCGATGGATACATTCGGGACGATACGATACGACGATTGTACCAACATAACCAAAAACATTTTAATAATTGCTGCGTAATAGCATGCGATCTGCGGTTTTGGTAGCACTCAATGGTATGCTTGCAGTGTACGTTATCATTTATATGCATTTTTCCAAATGTCTCAAAGGTATTTATCATATTTACCCAACAACTAGGATCTGGTTAGCTGATAGTTGACTACAATCATAGCTTAATCATTTTGCACCTTTCTTTCTTCTTTATCGTTAGGCCAGTGGTTACCCTGGTATCGGAGTTGTTCTAGCCGCACAGTAGGCCTCTGGCATAGCTTATCGACTGTTGTCTGCTGAGTACAACCGGGACCGACAGCTTAACGTGTCTTGAGTGCCTTTAATAAAACCTCTTAAGGGTCACCTACTGACCGCGTGCCTAGGTGTATTACCTCGCCGATCCCTTACGAAACGCTGAGTGCAACTGGCTGGTAGAGGACAGCTGTACCGTTCGCTATTCCCCTATAATAATAAAATCAATCCACGAATCTTGCCACAGTGTATCAAAAATATATGGATACCTTTTTACTAATTTAAATCTACCTATCACGTTTACGGACTAATTGGTTTGAGTTTTTTATAATCTTGTATAAACCCAACGTGTCTGAATAAATAGGTGCTTTACACCAATCACATGATGTCTCATTATACAAAATTGTATTTTGTAAGCAGTGTTGGTAATTGAATTTTTCCTGTCCCATTTAAGTACCTACGTATTTAACAGCGAAGGTTACGAAGTATTCTGAGACCTTGTGACAATATTATGCTATCGTAAACAAACGGAGTTCCTCATTTGTTTTTGACAACATTTTTCATGTGCCAGTGTTAATCCCGGTTTAAAATAGGGTTATAGACTCAGAATCTTAATCAGTAAACATTTAAAGGACTTTTTAAATCCAATTCACATTGTTTGTCTTTAGTAGCATGTGTAGTGTAGACTTATGGCAAACAAAACGATTTCTGCATTTGTTTTGGTCTAACTACTAACTAAATTTTATGAAACCTTTTTCATTTTTGAATTTTATATTATTACGTACCAAGTTTGAAGACTCTCGAAAAGACTCCAGAGTTCAATGCTTAACATTCTCACTCGTACAGAGAGAGAGCTTTGTATTTTTCTTCGTTATGAATAAACTCAAAGACTACTACTTTGACTAATATAATAATATACAGTGATACTGAGCAACAAATCGAATTAAATTAAGTATCCCTACGAAAACAACACTAGAAGAAACCCAAGGTATAAAAATTTAAATATAAAACTCCCTACACCGCATGCGCTGCGAAAATGATTAACGATAGAACAATAAAATGTTGTGCAAAATAAAGCATATATTAATATCTACACAAACGTGGAAATACCATATGTTTAACTATTGTTTTTACATAGTTATAACTACATATTCACATATAAAAAGTTTGTAAGAAAAATTCCAGGCCAAAATAAGACCATATCGTTACGTTAATCTTGGTATTTGTCGTTAACCAAATTTATAAAATTCAAGGGAGCGGGTATCTACAGTGAAATGTTCCCTTTGTTTACCAGAGCAAAATGCAAGACCGTCACAGCTTTACGAGCAACCGTCGACTGCTGAACTTTCGCATCGTTTAGCTGAAAACAGATCTAAATCTCAGAAGCGCGCGGACGGGGTATCTAGCGCGGACCGGTCACTTTGTTTAGCTTAGCAAAATGCGAGTTCGAACTGTAGTACAGCGCTGACGTTCCCAGCGTCTGGGCTGAAAACTGAGCGTTTATCGAAAAAAAAAAGAAGAGATCGTGACACATCTGCAAATAATGTGTAGTATATAAGTCCAAATGTTTGTACGCCGTAAATGCAAAACTCTATAACTGAGTTAAATTTATCCTTACAAGTTGCATGCTATCTTGTGTTGAGTCAAATTTGACAAATAAATAATCTAAATCTGTATGAACGACAGCCGAGCGTCACAACTATACGAATGACAACCGAGTGCTGAATGTTCGCAGCGTCTAGTTGAAATCAGAGCTAAAGAATCGCAAGCTTGCGTTCACTTCTTTTAGTCGAATAAAATGTGAGATCGTCAGCTGAACGAACTACAGTCGAGCGCTGAACGTTCACAGCGTCTGGTTGAATTAATTTGAGGATATTGAATGCAAATAAGATAGAAATAGATCTAATCTTCACTTTTCACAAAATATTTGAAATTATTATTGAACACCCGTGGGAAGCCGGGATAGGCCGCTTGTAGGATTTAAAATTATTGCATATACACTTTCGAAAAGTGTGCTGCGGTAATCTTGTGTTTAATATTCAGAACAAATCTCGTTTAAGCGCATTACTGTTGAATCTTGTTCTGAATTAATGAGAATTGTAGTCATAAAAGCAGATCATTACAAGAATACAAGAATATTTCGACATTGCATACAGTAAAACAATCAAAACCACAAACTGTCTGAAACATACAAACGTCCCCTCAATTGTTTCTGATTATTATGTTCCAAGTAGCGTTCCAAGAATTTTCAATTGATTGATACCTTTAACTTTTCCCCTTTTGGTTAAAACCCAAGAGGGGAAGTGACTAACTCTTGCCAATGAAATGCAATTCAGATTGCTGACAGCATTGTATATTATAGCGTATTCATTTCAAATCATGTCCTGAGTCTAGTTACTAGATATAGAGGATACCGAATCGAGATACACCGGACGATTAAATTTATGATTTTCTATTTATTGATGTTAGATTTACGCTTTGCATTGTGAATAATGTTATAAAAACAAAATATTCTGGTGTATATCATAATGAAGTTTATCTAAGATTTTTATAAGAAGAATATAAAATTAGTTTATGACGTCAAAAAAAGCCACCACTTTCAAAAGACAAATTTTAACATATAGATGTTTTTTGAGCCTTAGTATTCAACAAAATTAAACAAAAATCAATAAAAACAGTGATATTTAAAGACCCAAATCTAACTAAGAAACTGAATAGCTAAAAATCTGTCTCATAATTCGTGACTGTAATATTAGTTAGGTTTTTTTTCTTTTGGACGTAGTCCCTTTTCATATATTAGGACTTAAGGAAATATCTTATACTACCTCCAAGGCGTACATATAGATGTTTCACATCAAAATTCAATGAAATACAAAAAAAAATTGTTACACTCAGTGTATAATATTTATTAATTTTATTATTATTGTGTAAACTTTTTTTTTCCAATTCGTTATTTAAATTAATCCCCATATTTCCAAATATGGGGATTGTGGGGTTTTGGATCGCCGTTTTAATAAAAGATCAACCAAAGAGGTTAGCTACAATGGCATAATACGCAAGATGTAGGTACAATGGGCATGTCTTATTGTATAAAGGTATTTATTCTAAAGAAGAAATCGGACTAACTGTAATACTTTATACCTCATTTGATAATAGGGAGGCAAAAGATTTATGATAGTCTTTGTAGTTGTTTGCCGTAACTATTGAGTTACTGATTGTTTCTTTGAAGATTAAGTATATAATTTTATTGTATTGTCTATTAGTTTTACAACGAATGCCTTGGTCACTTGAGGGTAAACTGCATGCTTTATTATCCTTAAACGTTTCTTCAGAATGCCGCTATTAACTTGTTATTTATTTAAGGAAAATGTTAGGTAGCTATATTACGTCATCGAGTGCTACACCTTATTTCTATGACCCTCAATGCGCATGCGCCATGTCCTCGTTTACCGCACACTGCCACAATGGGGATGGCTTTACAGTTAGGTGTCTTATTTTTCATTGTTCCATTTTTTTACACTCTATTGTCATTTGTTACCAAGTCTGGTCGGGATGATATTATTAGAATTAAATGGTATCGTAACCTCAAACATTAACAGTACAATGGACCGTTAATTTTTCTTCACCTGTACGCTATTTATCTACCAAATAACCACAAAAAACCGCTATTATAATGACTGGATAAATTAGTTAACTGTTAACTAATGATAAACCTCATTAAATCTAGTTAACTTATTTAACTCGCCAAAAGCCGGACTGTGTCACTCATATGTGTGAATGCCTACGTATTATTAGACGGGGAAGGTTAAGGAAAATTAAGCTCTCTTGGGTAATAATTTAGTACATATACAATTCTACACGCGTACATTGGGTAACCCTACATAATATATCAAGCCTACTTAACATTTTTATACAGAAGTCAATCTTTCATTTAGTCAAGTTTTACATTATTGTACAAATAGACAAGGAACGATAAAAATTAATATTTACCCATGCCATACCCATTAAAGACATTCTACACACATGGACATCGCATCAGCGCGCTAAACGCGAAGTATTGTTGTTTCTGATGCATACAGGCTTAAATTGAATAGTTTCTTGAGGTCTGGCCTCACACTAGATAAAACTATGCTCTAGAACTAACTGCGCTGCTTACTGATTTTAGTCTTTCACGTCAGAAAAGGACTGGTTCCGTAAATTCTGTATAATGTATACTCGTAGTTCCAAAAAAACTGATACTATACACGTCACCTATTATTTTTAATACCATCAACAAAGAGAATGACTCATGTTCTATGTAATATTAGTAATTCAGCTAGTAGTTTGAAGGGATTGTAATGTGATATGTAGTGTCAATTAGGTTAAACTCTGGCCTTTACTGACCCAACTATATTGATTGAATCATTGGCGATACGATTCCATCGATCTAATCTATACATATAATAAAATCGTAGGAAAATCAAAACTGTACATTGATTATTTTTTTAAAGGATACTTGGGGCGTGATCTACCATCTATATCGAAGCTTAAAATAGAGTTTTAGGATTTTTGTCTGTTTGTCTGTATGTATGTCCGGGCTAAACTCAGAAAGTACTGCATGGATTTACTTCAAATTTTGCAGGCATATTACTTAGAGATCGGGTCAACATATAGGCTACATATTATCACGCTTTCTCCTACGGGGGAGGAGCTGTGATCATTTATAAAGTTTAACGCGGGTAAAACCGCGGGGCACAGCTAGTTATCTATAAATATACATATAATAAAATCGTAGGAAAGTCTAAACTGTACATTGAATATTTTTTTTAAAGGATACTTGGGGCGTGATCTACCATCTATATCGAAGCTAAAATAGAGTTTTTAGAATTTTTGTCTGTTTGTCTGTATGTATGTCCGGGCTAAACTCAAAAAGTACTGCATGGATTTACTTAAAATTTTGCATGAATATTACTAAGAGGTCGGGTCAACATATAGGCTACATATTATCACGCTATCACCTACGGGGGAGAAGCTGTGATAATTTATAAAGTTCAACGCGGGTAAAACTGCGGGGCGCAGCTAGTTATCTAAAACGTGTAACAGAAAGAGTGAACGTAACTTAAGGGGTATATACGGTCTCCTTAAGCCTACCTATACACAAAATCTCATACCGAAATATCATCATTTAAATCTTGATCGTAAATTAATATACCATTCAATATATCGACAAGTATTTTTATCGATATAACGAACATCCGTACTAACACAGCACAGCTGATTCTGATTTACGCTTGAAATTGTTTGACATACCTCTGTGTATCTATGCACGCCTGGTTGTTTGATTCCGATTAAACTCACTACACATATTTTGTTTTAAGAGCCATTTCACGTAATCGCGCGAATTTCTAAGATTTTGGGCTCCTCTATTACCATCTTAAGTAATACCCAGAAATTATTGAATACATGTTAAATATGGAAAAATCGTTTTTGTTGACGTTTAATGTATCACATTTACCAATAAAAATTTGCTTGCTCTGTAGTGACTCGTATCCCACATCGATTTTAATGAAAAATCGCCGCAGAGTCAATTTCAGAGTCCTGTATCTAGCAATAATACTTATAAACTAAGCTAAAAAAAATACATTCAGCATGAGACATATATTTTATTCGTCGTTTAATGTAACAGATTCTTGAATTTTGTTACCATTAGTTAGTAAAAAATAAATCATTACACCAATTTTTAAGTTTTACTTTGGAATTTCATAGTGATTTTTGGTTTAAATCAAGCGTAATTACTAAAATAAAATTATACCAAAATAAACTATGTTCTTTGGAGAATCGAATTTTCGAGTTTTTTTTAATAATTGCAATTAATTTGTCATAATATCGATGTGAACATCAGTTTAAATTACGATACATGGGTGGGCACCGATTAGTACGGCGCGAGCGCCCTTCAAGGTAGGACCTGTGCCATTTTTCCCGCGTCCTGACTTTCGAGCGCTCGTATAGTGACGTAATTCATATACTGCGACCACATAGTTTTGATTCATTTTGTATTTTTTCATAAGGTACGGTTTTATTTATTATGAAGTATGTATGTATGTAAGATTTTAGTTTTTTGTAGAATAATTATATATTTTTGTTTCGTTACTAGCTATGGGGCGCAAGGAATGTGTAAACCGTTATCAATTATTTATTTGAATCAGAAGTTTATTTAGTGTTTGTCAATAATTATATAAAAATTTATAGGAGAAAGAACATGTTGCAGTAGAACCTGGAGACCTAGACGAATCAATGGAACTTTCAGACTCAATCGTAAATATTTACGTGCTAGTTAAAATGTTTCTTTAAATTTTATTTTATGCGATGCCATGTTTTATTCTTATATATGAAACTTTTTTCAGGAAGATTACATTGTCGATTGTAGAAGAATAATTGATTTTCAATACTTTTGGAGTCAAATAATAATTATAAGCGAACACAGCGAGAAATTTGGATGCAAATTAAGCTATTTAAAAATATGTAAAGAGAAACAGGTGGGTCTCATATCTAAATTTGACTTGAAGTGTGCAATGTGTGGATCTAGATTTGTTCTAATACATCGGATAGTTAAACAACTGAAGCAAGACTTGACCTGAATGCAAGGGCGGTATCAGGTTCAATCATTACGGGAATTGGTCTTTCAAACCTCAATGCGATCACTGCCACTATGGATTGACCAACAATGCCATTTCGATTATATAGCAAGAAACACGATGATGTTTCTGACATGTGGAAGACTGCTGCCGAAGAAACAATGGTAAATGCTGCTGAAAAGGAAATAGAAGCGGCAAAATCACGAGGTGATGTTAACAGTACAGGTATAGCAATGATACCGGTCGAAGCAGATGCCTGTTGGGGCAAGCGCTCGTATAAAAATAATTACTCTGCTCTCTCTGGTGTTGCAGCCATAATAGGAGAACATAGTGGTAAAGTGCTACATATTGGGGTTCGAAATAAATATTGTGTCATTTGCGCCCGTGCAAACAAAAAAGGTCAACCAGCAGAAGCCCACCAATGCATTAAAATCCATTCGGGATCGTCAACCAGCATGGAGCAAGCCATATTAGTTGAAGGATTTAAAAATTCCATTAGGGACAGAAATTTAATTTACAACATACTGATTGTAGACGGCGATTCTAATATCTCATTGAGGTTTGACAGACCAATTCCCGTAATGATTGAACCTGATACCGCCCTTGCATTCAGGTCAAGTCTTGCTTCAGTTGTTTAACTATCCGATGTATTTAGAACAAATCTAGATCCACACATTGCACACTTCAAGTCAAAAATATATTGGAGATCAGACCATATCCGGATATCCTCATTCAAAAAATACTTCACATTCTAATAAAATTGAAAACGTCCAGAAAGACATCTTAAACAGCCCACAGCACATCTTTGGGGACCATTCTAATTGTGACAATTATTACTGCACAGATGAAAGAAAAAGAGCCTAAACTACTCCCACTAATACCAACGCTATTCTTGAAGCTAAAAAAGAACGCATCGCAACTTGCTTATAATTCCCGAAGCCTTTTGCATGCCTACACCAATAATCGCGCAGAACAATTCAATAGCATTGTGGCTAAGATGGTAGGTCGGAAACGGGTCAACTTTTCGTTGAAAGATTCCTACACTACACGATGCTATGCCGCAGTGGTATCTTTTAACATTGGCAAGCCACACACAATACACTTTTTACAAATCTATTTGTAACGCAAGTCCAGGAAAGGCATTAAAATTGTTAGAAACCAGAAGACATGCTAAAAATACTCGAGAAGTAATGATGCATGCAGGTAGTGCTCGTAAAAAAAATTAATTATAATCCAGAAGATGCTCATTATGGAAAGGATTGTGAAAGACCGGATATGGAAACTGCAGATTATGAGCGAGCAAAACAACTGTTTTTAAACAATTTAAATCAACAGGCTTCAAAACTCCATGAAATTGAGAGAGCTACAGTGTTACAAGGTGAAAGCTCTTTATGGCTTGAACTTAGAAGCTGCATACTCACTGCATCCTCCTTTGCTAAAATTTGCAAAAGGCGAGCGAACCAGAATTCTGCTCCCCTTGTGAAAACGGTCTTATATTCATATAACCTGGACCACACTACCTCAATAAAACATGGTAGGGACAATGAACCAAAGGCTTTGGCACAAATCGGTGTGCAAGAAAATACGAATATAGAGAAATGTGGTCTTTTTATAAGCTGAATATTTTTATTTAGGCGCGACACCAGATGGATTGTGCAGTGAAGGATTAGTAGAAGTGAAATGTCCAATCTCAATTTTTGGGATTGATCCCAATACTGCTTTGCAAGCTATAAAACTGAAATGTTTTAAAGTGAACAGCCAATCCCAAGTTGAGATGAACAAGAACCAAGACTGGTACTACCAGGTTCAGGGCCAGTTGCACATAGCTAAAAAAAACGTATGTGTATTTGCTGTATGGACAGGTCCTGATTTTCCATTGAAAGTAGTAAGAGTAGAGAAAGACGACGTTTTTTGGCAGGCGAAAATGCTACTCAAATTGGTGCGGTTTTACCAAGACTGCGTATTGCCGGAAATCATAGATCCGAGAGAGGCAAGATCAATGCCTTTACGGCAAATATGCATTTAGCATATTAAAAATACTATGTTCGTTTTTGTATCAAGCATTTATTAAATATTTTACATAACATACCTATTCGTGTTTTCTTATTAATCTAGCTAGAAATCTTTGTTAGAGTAAATAAAACTTTTTTTTATAAATCTCTTATCAATTCACGTTACGATTACGGCTCAAGATAGCCTCGTCCGTCTTTGGGGGGGGGGGGAGAGGCATTCGGGCCCCTCCCGTCCCCGGGTGAGAGTCTCAGACACTCAGTGTACGGCGGGGGCAATGGTGAGATCGTTCACGAGTACCTAGAGCCCCCGCTACAGGCTACTGTGAGGCTGGCTACCGTGGTGGTTTTAGTGGGTAGGCCCTACACAACGTGCGAATGGCATTTCCACCACGTAAAACAAAAAAAAAGCCTAGCCCGTTTGACGCGTGTATTATACAGTTTACATTGCGTTTGAGTGGGTAGACACGGACACATAAACAATGATGCAGTCTTTTACCTAAACTCGAGCGTAATCATTTTGTGAAATGGCTCTTAATTTCGAGTTATGTTTTTATTTATAGCACTGCTGAATAGCTATGGATACTTTACATCGTATAGGTACGTGATACTCAAACACATTACGAGAATCTTTTTATAGTTTTAACTTCTAGTTGAATTTATTTTCAGTACTGATGGAAGAATTTCATTATTTCTCGTTAACTAAAATCTTCACCGACGCCGAAAGCTTAACTCTAAGACTTGCCAACTAACACGAGTCTCTCTCATGTACAACATATTCATAGAATCTTAAAGCGTTCGTGTTTCTTAGTTATAAAGAGGCGTGGCCTCCATCGCGACACTGTACCCTTCACGACATAGGTTCCTCGTAATTAAACAGCCTTAAATTCTGTGACCTATGCATCCCCATCATCACTACGTCTGAGGCTATTTTTTCATAGATGTATGCACGAAATTTTCAAAATTATTACGATCACTAGGCGACATAGTTAAGGATTTCGCGGAACACTACTCATTACTAAACGACATTTTAGACGATTTAGTAACTAACCACGACCTAAATAGACAGCAGTTTACGAAAAACTGATGATTTTAATATTTTAATAAGTGGAAAAATGCACAATATTTGCTGAATTTTGCGGCTTTCTTTGGACGCGGCCCCTTTGGCGGCGTCTTTGAGTCCACTCAAAAGCGCCGCCACCGTAAGGGCGGCGCGCGCGGCTCGCTTTGTTGAATATTAAAAATTATTTAACCGTTTATTATTTACCTACATCAACCCTTTGATTTTGCCGCCATATTAGAGTTCCTTTGGATATAATCAGGACGGAATTCGAAATGTCCCCTAATGTTCATATGAGCCTAGTACATTATTCATATTTTTTCTTAATTTATCAGTAGTCGTACCGCGTGTGTGTGTTATCTGGTTAGTTTGTATGGTTAATAATTAAGTACCTATTCGTTTCCGGCCAGATTAAATTCACATACTGAAAGAAAAATTTAATATTCTTTCTATTTAACACACAAATAAAATATCTGCAGTTTCATAAATCAATTAAATTATTTATTTCTCCTAGATCCAACATCTTGCGGAATATCAATTTAAATTAAATTAAAAATTAAGTGATTTTTCCTAGATATCAAATTTGTATGAATGATTAAAATGTCGTTACAGGGAACCTTTAACATTTAGAGTTTGTGCACAAAAACAGGGGCATTTTCTATTCCACCACTCTCATGATCCGATGGGACGACTAGCGATACGATCGGAAAGAGGTCAGGCACAGGACCGACGGCTTTACGTGCTCTCCTAGGCACGGGGGTGTAATACCGCCAACTTCCAGACTTCGGGCTGATACTGATAAATTTCTTTTTACGGAAAAATCCCATAATCACTTTTTGGCCCGACCCGGGATTTGAACCCAGGATTTCATTATGTGCAGTTGAACACGCTACCGCCACCAATGAGTTATACACGAACACATCCAATTGGCGCGGCGCGCGGTGGCGGCGTCTTTGATCCCCTCAGATCGCCGCCACGCGCGCGGCTCGCTTTGATGAATAATAAAAGTTATTTAACCGTTTATTATTTACCTACATCAACCCTTTGAATTCGCCGCCGAATTCGAACCCTTTGAATATTAGAGTTCCTTGCGCCAAAATCAAGACGGAATTCGAAATGTCCCCTAATGTTCATATGAGCCTAGTACATTATTCATATTTTTTCTTAATTTATCAGTAGTCGTACCGCTTGTGTGTGTTATCTGGTTAGTTTGTATGGTTAATAATTACCGATTCGTTTCCGGGCAGATTAAATTCACATACTGAAAGAAAAAATATTCTTACTATTGAACACACAAAAAAATTTCTACAGTTACATAAGTCAATTAAATTATTTATTTCTCCTACATCCAACATCTTGTGGAATAACAATTTAAATTAAATTAAAAATTAAGTGATTTTCCCTAGATATCAAATTTGTATGAATGATTAAAATGTCGTTACAGGGAACCTTTAAAATTTAGAACAAAAATAAACTTCGAAATCAGTTAAACATTTGATTGAATCTTAAAATAATCACGTGTAATAAATAATGTGACTGTACAGAACCACACTTTTTATTTACAGTCTAACTAGTACCCAAAGAGTTCGCGGTAAGGTTTATTAACCTTGCGGCTGAGTTTTGCTAGTTTTATTCGTAATGTCGGTAATCTTACTTCTTGATTTAGGTTGTCGATAGAAAAATAAATTACTAGTTGAATAAAAAATGATTATTTCTGTTTGAAGTTTCGTCCATAGGTAACCGTCCTGATACCCTACAAACCCCTTAAGTTACGTTCACACTTTCTATTACACGTTGTATAAACCAGGAAGTATGTATGTACTATATCTTCCGCGTGTTTTGTATCATAGGGGATTAGACTCTGTTAATCTTATGTTTTATAATTTAATATACATGATTAAAAATGAATAATTATAAAACTGTCGGATTACTTTTTGTAGAGGTGAACTAATAACCAACGTTGATAGTTTCCTATCAGCCGAAAGACGTCCACTGCTCGACAAAGAACTCCCCCAAGGATCTCCTCAATGGCTGGTCTTGTGCTGCCCATTGATAGTTACTTCTACAGAAATTAAGCCCGTCAGCATCGATACTGCTGATAGGACTGAGTTTAGATAACCTCTAAAAGTTAAAAGTATTTATATTATTATTATTCTTTAATCGAGCCAGTGCGTAATGTTCCCAAAATACTGCTATCATTGTTATCACGCTGAATAGATGCTTAGCTGCTGCGTAAATTACATTTTACTCAACAGTTATGAATCTCGCTCCAGGAATTATACCGCAACTTATCACACTTTTATAGCCTCGAGGTCTAGCGGTCTAGCGTTTCCAACGCAAATAATAATGTTTACGGTGCGTATCCCGAGTCAGACCAATAAGTGTTATTGGGGCTTGTCTGGCAAGAAAAAGAGAGAGTCTAGAAGTTGGCGCCGTTAGACTCTGGTACTCTCGTAGAGCACGTGAAGTACTCGGCCCTACGTCTGATCGCCCTCGGTCGTATGGCTAGTCTTCATATGGTAATGCCGTCGTATAACAATGTGGAAATATAGAGTACACCTTTGTTTGTCCCGCGTAGTGGCTTAATCGTTGAGATTTGCCGCGTTAGGCGAAATCCGGCAGGGAACTTTAATTGTAGTACTTCAAATGAAATATTTCCGCATACAAGCATTACGCACGAGATCATCAGAGATTTGTTTATATTGCTAGGATACGATTTAAAATGGTGTGTCGCGTGGATCAATAGAGCCATGTATCAGTAAAATATAATAACTTTATATACATAATATTTACATAGGGGTAAGGCGAGCATCGCCGCTATGACTATTAAATTGCCGAGTTAAAATAAGGATAAAGGCAGCCGTACCTTGGCCCATGCAATTTTCTTGAGCAATGGTTCAGAATATATATTATTGCACACGGGCACTATAATTAAAAAACTCAAAAGGCCTAATCGATAAGGTATGGGGTTTTATAGGCATGTTGCTGTAGGAGAATTATATATAAAATTACATTAACTAATCAGTTCTGATAGCACGGATCAGAAGTGATTAGCTAATCAACTTCTCAAGTGTAAACTTACGTCCGCTTCCAAGTCTAATTAATTATTTTCATTGATTTAAGAATATTGTAACACGTCTTTCTGATTTTTTTTTAAATCGGACTCATCGGAAACATTTATAAAATTTTCCGCACAGTCGCTTGAAGTCCAATGTCCATCGCTAATGATAATGTACATGGATTCATTTGAATTTCAAATTTAGTTGGAACTAAAAACTAATATACATATTTTTTGTGACCTCTACAGAAAGTATGCCCGACCACATCGATCCTGCTGAGAGGGTTGAGTGCCGAGTCCACCAACCTCAAAAGTATTCTCCAGGAAAAAATCCCCAAAGAGCAGGAGAAGATCAGGGACTTCCGTAAGAAGCATGGCGCCACCAAAGTTGGAGAGGTTACCGTTGATATGGTGAGTCTATTATACACTCAACAAACTAGTTTTAGACACATATTAGTTTCACATGAATGTGTGTGTGTGTGTGTAAAATTCTTTTGCAAACCTAAATGTTATAGCGAATATTTTAATTTTAAAATTTATAAACGTATGTGCTAACGATGACAAGGCCTAAACTAATATGATATGTATGTAGATTAGAAGTGGTCATATGGACTGAGTAGTTAGGTAACGAACTTATTGGATATGTAGCACTATAGGTTATAACCAATTGATTTTATTATATAGGTTTTTGACTTAATTGCTTATTTCAAATAGAACGATAAACACCTTTATCTATAAATAATGCATATACTATTTAGTTACCCAATACCTACTAATGGTTTACTAAATTATAAGAGTGTTTTCGTGGCCTAGAATTCTCGATACCTCCAGTTTAATTATAATTAAATATTTACAATATAGACACACACAATATTAGTTCTTAGTAGCTAAATAATATACCTACTGATTTATTAAAATTTGCACGATGAAACCTTCAATAGTTTAACGGTTCACTGTGGCGACAGATGGCAGAGATTGTCAGTAATCAAATATGATAACAAACCTGAGCTTTTTTAAGTGGGCTGTCAAATGGTGGTCACAATGATGTAAACTCTCTTAAAAGGAGTGGTCAACGGCTTGAGTAAGAATTTAAACTCTTCAATACGTATGATCAGTGGGGTCATTTGAAGATCGAAACATTATTCGTATATGTGTATAAGGTTGCTAAGGATGTAAACTCACATAAAGGAAATCCAAAGTATTCCAAGGAATTCCAAACTATATTCTAGAGTCGGAGAGTCTAAACTGTATGCTAAAGAAGTGGCCAAAGTCTTCAATAGGAATAGTCAGAGCAATATTTAAATATCCAAAGTATGTATATTCTAAAGGAAGAGTCTCAACTCTCTCCTAAAGGAACGGACTGAAATTTAAAGACCTAAACTATCTTTATAAAAGCATGGCTGACATGGTGGTAATGAATCTAAACTATCTTTTAAAGGAATGGTCGTACTCATATTTATGGATCTCTAAAGGTGTCTCCTAAAGAGGTAACTAAAGGCCTTTATGAGCAACAGTATCGCAAAATAACAAGTTGATTATATATAACAATGTCTAAATCGTAAAAATCGTTAAATAATATTGCATAGTTTGCATAAAATACTTAGCCGGTGCAACTACTATCTATTAAATTACAAGACATATTGGCCACAATTATGAGAGCGACAACCTTTTGTCGAATTTTATATGATTTCATTTCTTATCAAATAATAATAATTTATGGTATTTTTGTTTGGTCGTGTTTTACTAAGATAGCAGAGCTTGACCGCGGTCAAGGAACCGCTTCGAATGACCCTGCGACGAGTCAAGAGAACAATTTATTCGCACTTGACCATTTGAGTGAACATTTATTGAATACTTTTATTGTATATAACTTTTGGCCGTGAGTTCTGTATAAAACGTAATGGCGGCAGACCAAGGTCATGTTATTTATAGCTATAATGTAGGTGAAGATTTATTATCAGGCCGAACAGTTTTCGTACTATGAAATAAGTAAAGTTTTTTTTTTGTACATTTGGCCATACTTTAATATAGACGTAAGAAGACCTTTAGCGGTTTTGCCATTTATACTGCGGTATCGGGTTCGATTCCCGGATTTCCCAAAAACTATATAGATGATATTTTTTATCGCCAAACATTTCATTTGCAGCTCAAGAGTGTAGATTGCTATAGATGGTGTTGTTGATTATGGCTCGGATATTACGTTACTATTTTTTATTTGTCCTGAACCTGATCTTTAACTGAGGGTGTCGAAATGGCCAGGAATTATTAGAGTATCGAATTAGAGCCACCTAAGAGCTGTTTTGGCGTAAAAAAATGTGCACTATTATAGGACGTACATATGTTGATGACTAGTCTGTGTTAGGCCAGAAAGACATTTATTTTCAGTTACGATGTATTTTGCCCTTAGATGTACGGTGGTATGCGTGGCATCAAAGGCCTAGTATGGGAGACATCCGTGTTGGACCCTGATGAGGGTATCCGTTTCCGCGGCCTGTCCATCCCTGAATGCCAGCAGCAACTGCCCAAGGCCAAGGGTGGTGATGAGCCTCTCCCCGAGGGTCTCTTCTGGCTGCTCGTCACTGGAGAAATCCCCACCGAAGCTCAAACTAAAGCTCTGTCCAAGGAGTGGGCTCAAAGGTTTGCTTACGCATCATAATATATAGCATAAGGCCCTACCGCACATTTTTTATCTTCAAATCACCATGGAACCTATATTGTAATGAGATAAAGGTAAAATGTGGCATTGGTTGTAAGTGCAGGATTCAAACATGGCTTAATTAGCAGTCACAAGGAGGTCTTAATAAGATGTAGGAAAATGTTATTTCAGGCGCATAATTAGTGTTTTTTTTATACATAATTATCTGACCCACAATAGTTAGAAAATTATATATAATATGCACGTACTTATCTTGGCACATACCTTTAGCTATTTCGATATTTATTTAATTTATTTAGAACTGCTTTTTTGGCATCATATCTGCCAAAATATGGTAAACACCATTTTTTCTGTGTGTAGTTTCTTATTCTTCTGACAATATCCTACTATTTTTTGTTTGTAAATATCAGGTGAATACCCTGCTTCTTACGTACGCAGTCCGTAACTTTTAAACACCATCCATACGCATGTACAAACGCTGAAGGCTACATATTTATTAATTAACTAGCTGTGCCCCGCGGTTTCAACCGCGTTAAATTTTATAAATTAAATATTTTCCCGCTTTTCTGTTAAAATTGTTCCTGTATTTTCTTTGCTATAAACCTCACGGAGCCCGAGACCTTTCCAACGAATGCAAAACCGTGGAAATAGGTTCGTGCGTTCTGGAGTTATAGCGTCAGGAAGGAAAACCCGATTTATTTTTATATAGTAGAAGATAGTTAAACTCCTGTCATATTATGCCTTTTTAATCCGAAATATAGATATCGACGGAATTAAACAAAAAACACAGGCATTTTTAAGATAATCTGTGTTATATATTTGTCCAAAATGTTACTTCTGTCATGAGTTTTGACTGTTTTTATATGTTTCGTACAGAGCCGAGCTTCCAGCACACGTTGTCACCATGCTGAACAACATGCCGAGCAAGCTGCACCCTATGTCTCAGTTCTCGGCCGCCGTTACCGCCCTCAACAGCGAATCTAAATTCGCTAAGGCCTACTCAGAAGGTGTCCACAAATCCAAATACTGGGAGGTAAGTACTATCCGTCAATATATTGTACGAATCTTGAAGTTTCACATTTTACATACCGAAATAGCAAACCAGTGCTCTTTCGGTATGTAATATGTGAAACCCGCCCCTTAGCCAATGTTGTAGAAGCTAAGCTGTTTAACTACAAATTCGTATTGTATATATATCGGAGATAGGAATTGAAGAAAGATTTGCAAGTTACGTAATAAATGTAGGGAATTGTTTTGTTTTATTCCAAAATGTAATCTTTATGCACAGAAGTATTGGGTGTTATGCTAACGTGGGCAACTGAGAGTATGTGATTCACACATCATCTGTGTTATCCTATACCATTTCCGAGTATGGCTGCACTTAGTGATTGTGATTTGTACGTGTGTAGGAATAAAGAAATATTGTAACTAGGAATTTTCTTGGTGACTATAGTGTGGGCGTTGCCTGTTATAAAAAATAACCTTAGTAACTAAAAATTATCATCAATATGATATGCCAAGTACACACTTTATCCACTGATAAAATTTATAAGCATCGTAAACCGTTTCTAATCAGTCAAACTTTATTATCTATGGAAAAAGAATAATTCTTTTTTGACCTGAAATAGTCCGGGAATAAATAAGTGACAATTTAGAACCTGTAGACTAATAAAGTGTATAAAACGCATTACTATTATATAAATGTATTCGTAATGATGAAAAAGAACTTATTTAAAAAATATATATTAGAAATTAAAATCATTTAATAATAACATCATGTCCATGTTATAACGTGGGTACCTACTAACAACCAATATCAGAATCAGTTCCCTAGTGTAAGTGTATAAATATGTAATTTAAAATGATGTTCATTTCGTTACGTAGTACGTGTATGAGGATTCGATGAACCTGATCGCCAAGTTGCCGGTGATCGCAGCGACCATCTACCGCAACACATACCGTGACGGCAAGGGCATCGGCGCCATTGACGACAACAAGGATTGGTCCGCCAACTACTGCACCATGCTCGGCTTCGACGACCCTCAGTTCACAGAGCTGATGCGTCTTTACCTCACCATCCACAGGTAAATACCCTACAACTAAGGATTTTATATCCAAGGTGTATCATTCTTTTTTTTATATGTTATATAAAAAAAGCAAACAACAAAGGAACTGAAGTCACAGCCGGTAGCCAACCTACTTCGAAGATTCACTCCGAAATAAATATTATTTTTTCCTGTTCAATTGTATTGAATTCTAGACAGTTTTTTTCTATCAGGGGTTAATAGTAAACACAATTTAAGACTCGTTCATCAGCGGTCTTTACTTTTACAATAAAACGAACATAACGGAAAACTGCCTAGCCTCCTCTTAGCAAGCAGTTTTAATAAGTCCTGTCATATGCAGTAGGCTCGATCTTTACTACAAGATACTACTTATTCAAAGTATTTACAACTGCCACCCATTCCAAGGTTGTCTGGAAGAAATCGCTTAATGCGATATGACCAAGCCTTGTACAAGCCTGTGCTATTTGTGGCCAATGTATTTATAGTAATAATAATGATAATAAATAAAGCATTTATTATCTCGCCACACGGACGAACAACAGAGTCGTTACAATCAAATTTATGTTAATGTCATTCTTAATTAGTTCAATTTTGTGAGAGACTGGAGCCTGACCTAGGTTTTTAGAAAAACGTATATTGCGGGTCACCACCGCCCTCGGATAAGTCAGTTATAAAAACAATAGGATCAACTTAGTATAACAGCCTTCCACCAGGCTTAGGTAAAGTGATAGTGATATCTATGTAAACTCACTTCTAATTATTTATCCTGTTTGAGTGTGTAAAATAAAGAGTTTTCTATTCTACAAGTACTCTCGCCTAAACTCTAAAATCTCTTTATAGTGTTCTAAATAAAGCTAACAAGTCATCGGTCAAGCACACTAAATGTTTTGTGCAACGCCTTACAGTGTATTGTACGACCAGATGTTCACAATATACTCCTTTCAAGTCATTATCAGTCGCAATTCTTATACACTTGTTATAACGGATGACGGACATCTGTTACAGTGTCAATTTCCCGTTTTACTTTCTGTCTGGCAACAGGGACCGCAGAAGACTTGCTATAATAATGAAGTTATATAGATATAATGTCACAGTATAGGTGTGACGACAAAGTCGGTAGATAACCTTGTCAATTGTAAAAATAGTCATTACAATAAAATTGTGTAACTTAACTGTTTATCGTATCCTTCTGAAATTATTATAGATAGACGACTGTTCTCAATAAGAGCCGTGGACGGCCATTTTATTAACTTATTCATTATGTCATAATGAATACCTACATTCCAAAGGCTTATCAACTAATGGCTGAAACAGAATGATGCTACTGATTTCATTTGTACATTTAAAGAAACATAATGATATGATATAGCTACAAAGTCTTGGTTGGAGGTTTTATTGTTTTAACACTCTTACTTTAAATAACTCTTGGGACGCTGATTCGTTTCAGAGACGTTTCATATTGTTATATTCACATGTCATTTATGTAGTCAAGTGAATGAGTCATCTCTGTCTTGATATTTTTATAAGCAAGGCGTCCATAAACGATGAATATTGAGATTTTGTTCAATGATTTGACGTACTTCGACGGCTTCCCGGTCAATATATTTTAATTCACATTTGTTAGATAGTACAAGCGAGATAAAGTCTTTAAGTACTTAGGTAATTTACAGACCAATATTTCCCAGTGATTACCTACATAAAAAAGGTTATTATGCAATGGCAAATTACAAGTAAGGCTGCTCTTTACTACTGACCGTGGTTAATGAGGTCTCGGTTTCGATACAGGAGTGAGATGGCTATTCTTCGTTGACTCTGGACGGCCAAAGTTGGTCCGTAATAAAAATATTATAAAACATGCGTTGCGGATCGGCCTTGATAATTGGAAACAGAAGTATTTATATAACATTAAAAGAAACAGTTGCATAATATGATATTATGTAATAAGATTTTTTAGGCAGAATACAGACGCCAGCACATCAAACTACCCCAATCTGTCGTGAAAGTGAACCTTATGCTTTTGTGATAACGTTGAAAATCTATAAAATAAATTTGACAGATTGGGGTGGCTGGATGTGCTGGCGTCTGTACATACTACTAAAATAACGATTGAACTTTGCCACTTTGGTTCTAAAGCAAATCGACTGTTGAATCGTAGTTATGAGTAAGCAGAGAATTTAAACCAAGTTATATACTTGATTTTATCAAAAACTTGCAAGAAATGTGTTCCCGTTGTTAGTTATGTGTCGCGTTTATTCGCCATGCATGTTCTACTCCAATCCATTCCATTGTCGTTACGCACATGTTTTATTGTCAGTTAATATTTGCTTTCAGATTATACTCGTGTAGCACTCTTTAGTATTTTTTGCACATCATTATTTGAAGGCTATTCTCATTACCATACGCTTTGCTGGAAGACTCTTTAAATGAAATACTTTATCATGGTTTTGCTCTAACCAATATATGTTATATTTTGTTTCATGCTATATTCACTAGATAATTTTAGCACCTCTGCGAATGGTTTGAACTAATCATCTTTGTGTTCATTGCCCAATGCGAATTGTAATGCATGTTATACAGTTCTAGCACACTGCGATTTTCTTAAATGGATAAAGATTTGTTAGTCGCTGTGGACTATGACCTGGATTTCCACTGTTTTGGTAGTGATAAGTATAAATTAATTCCATACATATAAATTCCGGTTGTGCCTTATCAATCACTCCACAACAATGTATAATATGTAGTGTTACAATGATATTACCTAGTAAATAAGTGGTTCTTATCAATAATTGACACAGAACAGTACAAGTGTAATCACAATACAATTTATATACATACATACGTATATATTGGTTACCTAAAGATGTTCATACTTGTACTGTAGACAGAAACCGCTCAACGTAGGTACGTGGAGACAATACTAGGTTATTACAATACGATGTAAATTAACATTAATGTGTGTCACATTAGCGTGCATGTCGTATATTCCTTAATATATAACGTAATGATAGCTTTGCGATGTTATGTACCTTTGCTCGTGATATTTGCTTGAAAAACAATTCCAGAAAATAAAACTAATAATGATTTTTGTTTTGGGGCTCTACCGGCTAAGTCGCCGAACATCGATTTCTTAAATGGTGTTCAAACAAATAAAAAGGTTACAAATGACTTAATCAATCGTTAAATCGGCTTCCATGAGCACATGTGACCTCATAAATGGTCCAGAATCGATTGTCAACGTTGAAGCCGATTTAACGATTGATTAAGTCATTTTTAACCTTTATTTATTTGAACGCCATTCACGAAAACGATGTTCGGTGACTTAACCGATAGAACCCCTGGTCATTTTAATTGTTAGCGCGATACACTTTTAAAGTCAGTCTCAAACACGTCATATATCTCCCAGTTAGCTTCTTGTTACGTGCAGTCTAATGTCCAGATTCTCCAGTGTTTAGGTCTGCAGAAACTGGACGTTAATCGGTCGGTCTCAGCAGCGGATCTACTTCTTCTTGACATCTTTTTGATATTATTGGAAAAAGTCACATATTGGTTTTATTTGAAAAGCGCCCAACAATTTTACTTTGTCTCGTTGTGTGCGGTTGAGATCCACAAGCTGGATACCATGTATTATTTACATGGTATGCTATCCAACTTGTGGATCTCAACCTTGTAGAGCTATATTTAGCTCCATTTAAACATGTTCTCCCTTGAACTTACCTTTATTTTACCTTCTTACTTTGTTGTTTTTGTTTTTGTTATTGTTATTTAGTTGTCAGTCCATTGCAAATTTATTTATAACTCGTCGCTGTGCATGTTGTAAAAATACTAATAAGATCATTTGTGATAACAGTTTGTACCACCCATTTTTATATTAACATCAAAAGTCTTGTTACCTTCATGCTTCGTCTTGTAAATTGTAGCATTGTTACGAGATTATTTATTATTCTGTGATGACTATCTTTAAAATAAATGTTAAGTATTGCAATTGAATGTTAAACAGAATCTTTGTGCATTTTAAAATACAAAAGATGTTTTGTATCAATTTATAGTAACTGAGCGTCTTCTTTTTCCTTGTTGTCTTTGTTGTAATGTTATTGGATGAAATGATTCAAGTACGAGTGTCTCGAGAGGTTAAAGATGAGGGGAATTCTTTTCATCGTATGTACATTCGATTACCACCCGTTCCACAATTTAAAAATATCTAAAACATAGTAGCCGTTGCTTTGAACAATATTAAAGTACTGTTGCTTATCGTTTAAGAAGTTTAATCAGTTGAAGCTTAGGGACATCATTGTTATCTTGTATTGCAACATGTTTCTGTTTATATAACAACATAATAGTCATGTAGAGTTGTTTATATTTCAACACTTGTATCACCTGCCAGAGTAATTAATTCAGTAAATTATACGTAATATGTATTT
This sequence comes from Pseudoips prasinana, assembly GCA_951640165.1. Classification (NCBI taxonomy): domain Eukaryota; kingdom Metazoa; phylum Arthropoda; class Insecta; order Lepidoptera; family Nolidae; genus Pseudoips; species Pseudoips prasinana. The sequence continues at coordinate 18,414,513 of OX621234.1, read as the reverse complement.
TATGTATATATCTATAAATTATAGATTATATACTATTCCCAAGCAGACTGTTGGTCTTAGCATTAAAAGGACTGACAACAGCGAAATTGGTTTCTATTCACAATATTTTATGCAAATGCTACTCTGCGTATCTTATTAAAAACAATATTTAATTTTTAACTATATCATCAAAGTATGACCACTCAGCTAAACTAGTTATATAGTGCATTGTATTATAAGAAAAGCTTTGTTATCGTGATTGGTCACAAATTTATATTTTGTGCACTATTTATGTTTTTGTTAAATTTCGTGTAATCTAAACCAGGCCTGATTACCTGTCATGTTGTTTGTTTGTTATACGGTATGGTGTGTTTAGTATCATTATGTGTTTAAATAAATGCAATATATTAAAATTATACAAGAGTTCAATCTATCGAAAAAAAATTGTTTGAAGCTGATGTTTGCAAGTGCATTAATTTAATCGGCAGATTGACCCTTGGAAGATTTATTTACATTTTGTTACACCTTATATTACACATTTCATGCAAGTTAGTAGGAAAGTAATTTTTACATGATCTGATGCTAAATGAATACAAAAGTTTGGTCCGATAAACCTTCTAGAATTATTCATAATTACTAGTAAGACTATTTAGCCTTGGCAAGGTTAATTCAAAGTGTGATTTTATTTGTTTAGTGACCATGAGGGTGGCAATGTATCTGCACACACAACTCACTTGGTTGGATCAGCACTCAGCGATCCCTACCTGTCGTTTGCTGCTGGACTCAACGGCTTGGCTGGACCACTGCACGGTCTTGCCAACCAGGAGGTATGTATTATCATTTGTAGCGGTAATGGAACTTACGACCACCAGGGTGCAAAGTCCCCTGCCAGAGGACATAGACCACATGGGCGCAGATGTTGCCGAAATATTCCACCACAAGGGAAGGAAACCTATTAGAATATATTTAAGATTATTAAAGTTTTGAAATGGCAAACAGGATTTTGCATTTTCTGACACACACAGGCAGGGGCTCTAATGGCTAAGTCGCCGAACATCGTTTTCGTTAATGACTTTCAAATAAATAAAGGTTAAAAATGACTTAATCAATAATTAAATCGGCTTAAACGTTGACAATCGATTCCGGACCATTTATGACGTCACATGGCCATGGAAGCCGATTTAACGATTGATTAAGTCATTTTTAACCTTTATTTATTTGAACAACACAAACCGTAGACTGACATTCTCATAATAAATCCTGACCAGTGACCGCCTTGAGCCAAAGTTCGAACTGGCGGGGGCTACTTAGATTAAAGGGTTATTTGGTACACGGCTTTAGCCCCCCGCTCGCCTTTATTGAAATCGCTCGGCTAAATAAACGTGAAATTATAAGAAGGTCCCACCATGGTACTTATCTAATATTAGGGCCTCAGTTTGTGAAATTTGGTATATAGTTACTCTCATATCTTCAAAAATAAGGAAAACCTGATCGGTTTTCCCCTGTGGAAATTGAAAATAGCATGCAGATGAAGCTGGAAGCGCAAGCTAATATATTTTTTTATAATCATCCATTCTTTTATAATGCTGGTATATGAAATAATATAATTATGATGATAACACTAGTTATTTATTCATAATGTATGTTTGCGCAGGTGCTCGTGTGGTTGGAGAAATTGCGCAAACAGGTCGGCGACAACTTCACCGAGGAAGGTCTCAAGGAGTTCATCTGGAAGACTCTCAAGTCTGGACAGGTTGTACCTGGCTACGGTCATGCTGTACTAAGAAAGACTGATCCCAGGTAAACGAACCGTTTGTGCATGTAAAGACAGAAATGCTTTATTCAGATAGGGGTTCTTTCTCGATTTTGTTCAAAAGTATTTTAGTAGGTCTGTAGTCACACTGCTAAGCGTCAAGCAAATAACAACCTAACCGTTAGAAACCCCGCGACTTCCAACTATAACTACATCATTTTGGAAAAGAGCTGATACACTTACATTGCTGGACTGATATTAAACAAACATATGTAGCTGAAAACCAGCGCAAGGAAACTGGCTTTTATATGCAGAAAAAACACCGGTTGAGAGATGGGTACTACAGACAGACACACACAGAGGCAGACATCGACGTCAAACTTTAAAAGCCCTCTTTTTGCGTCGGGGTTTTAAAATATCAAAAACTGCGCGTTGAAAAGATTTTCTTTACAATTTTAAATGTAAGAAAACAAATTGTCTTAATTTGTTTTCCAATAGATTATTTAAAATGTGAACTTAAATCTGTCTAAAGGTATTTTTCCGCGAACGATTTTTCCACACAAACTAGATCGCGCGCGGATTTGTATATTGTCTATCGCCTTTTACTGCCCCTCAGTCTGTTGTTAATCACTGATTTATTATTTATCAATTTGTTGCCTAAAATGTATGTAAGGTTTATACGCCCACGTGCGGAGACGCGAATGATATTATTTTGTCTGGTCAAGGCTTAAAACGCTGAAACGTGCCGTGACGCGTTGCAGACAAAAGAGTGTTATTTACAACAAATAGTTTTCTTGTCCTATAATTATAAGTGATTGTGATAATCAATTTGAAATTGTTTAATAGATACACATGCCAGCGTGAGTTTGCCCTGAAGCATTTGCCGAACGACCCATTGTTCAAACTTGTTGCCGCCGTGTACAAAGTAGTACCTCCGATCCTAACAGAGCTTGGCAAGGTCAAGAACCCCTGGCCCAATGTGGACTCTCACTCTGGTGTACTCTTACAGGTAATTATATACTATATACGCATTTACTTGATGCATTAAAATTTTCGTCAAATAGTAAGTGTTATTTTATTAAGTTAGCGAGTGTTGTGAAGATAATTCCATTTCGTGTCATAGTTAAAAGTATAAATACGACTTTTCCTGATTGGGTGATACTTGACAAATTAATTTGGCGCAGAGTCTTACAACTCCTGGATTATGCATGAGAGATAGATGGATGCTTTGTATACCAGTGCTGAAGTGCTCATATGACATGATTCTTCTCAGCTTAACTTTTGGAAACCACATTACATCCAAGGTTGGCAACTCATAGGGTCGAAGTACCTTGGATACTAAGAAGTACCTAAACCCCAGACAGTCAGTGTCGCTTGAATGTCCTTCATGTAGATGTTTTGTTGCCCTAGATTCCGATCCAGGTTCAGGTCCCCAGATCTGTTAATGACGAAAAGTGCAATCTAGAATATGGTAGCCTTTTTACCCAGGTTGATGCTACTCCTATGTTTGGATCTTTGTTTGTAAATTACTTACCGTTAATCTCTCTTGTAATCTTTGCTTATGGGTATCCCTAATGATGTTGGCCAGGAGCCGATGTAATGACAATATCTAATGAGGCTCTTAAATGTTTCTATTTTATAAGCGGAAGTAGAGGAGTAATATCGGTCGTTTGTTTGCAGTATTATGGACTGAAGGAAATGAACTACTACACGGTGATGTTCGGCGTGTCCCGCGCTCTGGGCGTGCTCGCTCAGCTTATCTGGTCTCGCGCGCTCGGCCTACCCATCGAGAGACCCAAATCGCTCAGCACCGATATTCTCATTAAGCAACTGGGCAAGTAATCACAATGCAGAACCACATAGGAGGTTTTGTTCGGGATAGATTGGAACGCAGTCACCTGAACATGACTAACATACAGTTTGACTCACACATTACACCAATAGTCAATATTTGTAGAGTTATTTTTTAATGTATCGTACCAAAATGATGTGACAAAATTTAATCGTATTACTTATTTATTGTCATCGTAGTATTAAGACTAAGGATGCATTTTTGCGTTGTTTTTATTATTGTTGAGATTTATTGTAATTTATGTATATTATGATACTGTGTACTTATTTCTGTGATGATAATATTATTTAATATTATTTATATATGAAAATTGTTTAAAAAAACATTTTGGTAGTACTATTTTGACTCATGGTGGTGTGATTCATCTGTGAATTTCAAGTAGCCGCCGAATATGAACTAAATTGGTAATAGTTGTTTGTTGGTCACATAGGTCGTTTAACGTAGAACTTCATAGAGGATTAGCAGTGTGCTGTGCACACTGCGTTTAGGTCGAACGCGATGTGCATTGTCGTAATATTTATAAATCATTTGCATTCTGATTGTGAAAGCAGCAGCTGGCTTAGTATTCTTCACTGGTTAACGTACTTAGTTTCAGTGAGAGGAAATGTTAAGGATATTGAAATGTTGGTCTCGTAGGTACTTAGAAGAGGATGTAATAATTATCACGGACAGCTGTACTGAGATCTGTAGTTTTACGCTGCAAATAGGCTTTTATTTGTCATTATAAATCAATAGTTTAGTGTTACAGTTATTGTTTTCAGTTTACCAAAGTATTTATGTATGTAATGTAGATTCATTATCTTTACACAGCCATAGAAAAGTAAAAAGTATTTGCTTTCATAAATTCTGTAAAATATTGGAAGTGTGTAATGGCACCACAAGTCTGTAGCAACCCACACATTGTTGCGACTCTAAGCGTAATCTTTACACAATATTAATCTGTTATTTGCAAGTAATATTATTGTAAAGATTATTTATTTGTTTAAAATTGAAATGAATTCCAATTTTCAGACAATATTCCTCATATCACGGTATGAACACAGATGATAGTACGATATCATCTTAATATAAAAAATGACCCAAAATTGACAATACTAAAATAAAATGGTATGGTGTAGTATATGTATTTTTTATTTATCCCGTTTACCTCACCTATTCAATGAAAAAATGTTTGGGTATAGACATCCGAACGAAATAATATTATATTTCGCAATGACAAAAATAATCACCAAGGTTTTGCTTAGAATACGCACGTATAATATATGTAAGTAATTAAGTATACAAGTGTGTCAATGATACTCAAACATTTGTGATAATTGAATTTATTTGCAAAGAAAATATTTAGTCGTTATTTTGTAGCACATGTTTTAAATTGCCATAATTTTCATGATTCTGATGTACACTAACTACACAACATTTTGATATTTGTGGCACACAGCATTCCTGCCCTATCCATCTACTAACGTTTTGAAGAGGATGGTGCATTTTCAGAATTGTCAGTTATTATTTATTTAGATTATAATTATTTGTGTATTACTGTCGTATGGCTATTTGAAGTGATGTTAGTTCTGGGTTTATATTATCATTATCAATTGGTGATTTCTAATGTTATTGTCCATTCTCTGGTGTAAAGTCACCCATGCCATCCCAATTAAGCTACGGTAAATCCTGATAGACCATACATTTATTATAATTCCCAAGATACGAGTATACTTAGTTCGGGAACCATAAACTACAACTTTGACTTGTATTGTGTGAAAATAGTGTGCAAAAACCAAAAAGTGGCACTCATTCACTTATGAAACTGTATAGCCGCATTGTATAGAAATCATTTATTTGCTGATAATGTAGGTATACATATAAGTTGGAATATTATTTAAGTGTCCCGATACATTTTACCTTACGGCATGCAAAATATTAGGTTTGAATTATTAAATAGTAATATAGATACAGCTATTACGATCATTATTAGCCTCAGTCGAATTTAATAGGTTGTTACAGATCAGACCACAAAAAAAGAAAAAAAACAAAATAATTAATGAATTACATATAAAACTCTCACAAATTATACAAAGAGAAATCATATAAATGTCGAAATGTATAATGTCAAAAAGCTTAATGTCAAAATATTGCAAAACATTAACAACAATCACAATTATTAATAGTTAAAGAATTTAGATAATATGGTAATGTCAAGATCTGTTATGTCAAATTACAATATACCTAACAACAACCACAAAAAAAAGCGCTAATAAATAAAAATAACAATGTCAATATGGCAATGTCATCTAAAACATTCACAGTTGAAAAGGCAACGTACATTTATCAAAAACATTTTCCTATATAGTTTTGTCATTTAAAAAGTCTTTAACTGTGTAATAACATTTCTCCAGCAATAGTTTTGTTAATTGTTTTTTAAACATTTTTATGGGTAGGTCTTTTAAATTTTCCGGTAATTTATTATATATAAGCGGTCCCATGGAAAGGATGCTATTTTTTAATAAGGCTGTTTTATGACCACCTGTGCGCAATTGGTTTTTATACTGGGACCTCATTGGTGCTGTGCGTTGTCTTATGTCAATCATTGAGGTAAATTGGTGTTTATTTAATTTAACGAATAGGGCCACTTCTAGTATGTATTTGGTCTGCATAGATAAATAACGTAGTTAAAATAGGACTGTATACAGGACTACATGTAAAAATAGCTCTGTTCTGTATGCTTATTCAAACAATGAAATTTATTCAGCACGTTGGTATGAACATACACTTGCACTCGTCAAGGTCAAAATTCAGTACACAATATACGTCGTCAATATGTACGATATTAAAGTAGTATATAAAACTGGATTTTTTAACTAGTCCGTTCGTGAGGTCTGTTTTATCACATTAAATGTTTAGAAATCCTTGAACAAATAACATGTTACTTGGGTACAATTTTTTTTGTACTTTTTTTTTTTTTTATTAGCCTGTATGGTCCCACTGCTGGGCAAAGGCCTCCCTCCATTCTTTCCAACGCTCACGACTGTGTGCCATCTCTTTCCAATTCTCAAGGAAGACATCCAGTTCGTCCCGCCATCTCCTTCGTGGTCTGCCGCGACCCCGTGTCACTGTTTCAGGGTACCAATCATGAGCTTTGCGTGCCCACAGCTCGTCCGGCATACGACAGACATGTCCTGCCCAGTCCCATTTAAGCTGAGCAGCCTTTTGAGCCACGTCAATAATTTGTGTTCTGGAGCGCAGTGTAGTGTTTCGAACGTGATCTTTTTGTACTTATATATAAAAAATTAAAGAGACCGAGCAGTTGCAACGCAGAAGGTTAAAGCAACTCTGGGGGGCGATGAAGTATAAGAACGTAATTCCTATTTGACTTTGATTGACTTGTTTCGTCAATAACTTAAATGCGTCGCCTTGAAGTTTAGTGTGTCCTCCGACGGAGGTTAATAAAAGTAGCGGCGACCGAGTACGAGTGGGTGTCGCGCCCTACAGATGCTATCATTTTGGCGACAGCTACATGATGCTGGCACATGATCTGGTGCCATAATTCGCCATGGGTCGCCTGAAGCCGCTCGATGCCGGGCAGCACACGACCGGCCATTGTGGAAGCCTTTGTCCAGGAGTAGACGTCTTTTGGCTGATATGATGATGATGATGCATAAGCAAACGGCCATCAGGCAGGCCGTATGCGTATTTGCCTAAGCTGCAACAGTACTTACAAGGTTTTCAGAGTTCATTGGAGAGAGGATAACAAGGCGTGAGTTATGCCATCGGTATTGCATGCCGTATACAGACGCTGAAAAATGACCTCTGAAAACCTTACTTGTACATAACTCATTGCTATTGTAAGTAAGTATAATTATAGAATTAATAATTACTAATATACCTACTTTTAGTGTTGACACAGAAAGCAGAGCAGTCGCCACCCATCCAGGTGCCATGATTGCCTCGAAGTCGAATACATAACATAATTGTCAGTGAACACCATTCGTTTTTATCATATTTATCAAACGATAAGTAGTGAGTAGTTTAGTAGTGCGTAGTGTAGTAGAGAAGTATTGGTATTCCTATTATGCTAATCATATTTTGACCAGCTTATGCTTGTTCTATTGGTCTTATTAGACGAACACGAGTGATTTCTTTATAATATTTGACACATATACACAGACATAGTGTACAACTCTAAAGTTAGACAGTGTACAAGACACAAGTCAGTCAGGATTTTAAGAACATGATTAGATCTTCTGCTGAAAAATTGAACAATCTTTCGGTATGATTGCTAGCCAGCCTATATATAAATATATGTAACTTCAGTATCTCTGTTCTCAATATCAATCGTTTCAATAGTTCAGGAGTGAAAAGTAACCAACGATTTCATATTGGCTAAGTTTTCAGCTCGTATTCCGTTAAGTAAAATGAACCTTATGATAGCCGCATAAACAGAGGTAAAATAGGAGGCTATCGCGTTAACCGAATCATAAATTAAAAAGTTAGATTAATCTTATGTTTTCTAAAATAATAACTACTGTCATCTAGCTTTAAATGTTATCTGTTCGAAACAACTACCTGACAGGGCCAGCCATTAACTGGCAAAAGGGATAGCGTTGCTACTGCGCTTTTTAGTACAGAATAGTCCTAGGCTAAACCAGGCATGGTAAGTTCATATCCCTTTCAAGTCACCAACTTTAGGTGCATCAGTTTTGTCAGTCCAAATTTGGACGTTGCCAAAAGAACTCGAGTTTTGACCGCTAAAGACTCGTAAATGGGACTTAGTTTCTTTATGACATGGAGTTAAATATATAAAATGGGGACAAGCTGCCGACCCAAACCGTCAAATCATGCCACGTTTAGACAAACAAATTGTTCATTTAAATAACAATTAAAAACTTGACCTATAGCCGTTACATTATGTGCATAAAATTCGTACCACAGTCCGACAGAATTAAAAATAATGACAAATATCAGTTATACGTAATACGAATTCATAACTGGCTGATGCTTGCTTGGCTTTTGCAACATCAGTAATAAAAGGTCTGTTTGCATCTAAAGCCTCTATACTCAACCTGTGGCCCTTTGTTATTAGCCCATCTGTAGTTACAATTCTTTTCATTAATAAAGTAACTATATCGTTATCTTGAAATTACGTTTTAATTTTAGGCCTAAATAATTTTTGCTTGCGGCCCTCGACAACTTGACTGTAACGTATTTGTGGCCCCTATAAAAAATCTCACACCTTCAATCAAGTCAGTGGCTTCACTGATATGTTGTTTAACAAACGCACAAAAGGCGTTGCAATAGACAATTTCAACTTGGAAATGGTCAACACGATCCGAAAAGGTACAAAACTACTTTGTCATCATTAAGGAAACCTTGAACAGGTCATTAGCACTCACGGCGCTCAATAACAACCGCCGCAAAGCCAAGCTTCGAGGCATCCGAATAGCCATGACGGGGTCCGTGCCCTTTCTTGGCAGAAGTATTTCCATAAGCATGTATTTGTGAATAGTTTACTTGCCAAGTAATAAATTATCATATAATGCGATTTTTTTTGCGATGTGATCTTGGATACCTACTTCAATACATAATTCTTTAGTTACTTTCGATAGTGTGCATATTTTTTCCCTGGATGGAACTATCGCACACCTCACTTCACTATTTCTTGTATATCTTTGTGAATGCTTAATCTTTTAGTTTCTCAGTACAAACCCAATCGCAGGGCTAATTCCTTTTTTCTACTAAAGCCTTCTCAGACTTCTAGCCGCTACGATGGCTCTTTTACAATTTATCTAGTACTACACCTATGGAACTCACTTCCATTTTCAATTCGTGTCTAGCTCAACTCTTGACGTCTTTGCAAGCAGCACAAATGACATCGTAAATGTAATTTGGATAATTAAAATCACAATCATTAGGTCAAATTCAGGGGTTATGTTTTACGCGTGTACAGTAATGCAATGTAATTTGTGTGTATATTATTAGTAAGTAATCATCATATCAGCCGAAAGACGTCCACTGCTGGACAAAGGCCTCCCTCAAAGATCTCCACAATTGCCGGTCTTGCGCTATCCGCATCCAGCGTTTTCCAGCGACCCGCACAAGATCATCGGTCCATCTTGTAGGGGGCCTGCCCACGCTGCGTCTTCCGGTTCGTGGTCGCCACTCGAGAACCTTTCTGCCCCAGCGGCCGTCGGCTCTACGAGCTATGTGCCCTGCCCACTGCCACTTCAGCTTGGCAATTCTTAGGGCTATGTCGGTGACTTTGGTTCGCCTGCGGATCTCATCATTTCTGATTCGATCTCGCAGGGAAACTCCAAGCATAGCCCTTTCCATTGCTCTTTGGGTGACCTTGAGCCGCCTGATAAGGCCCATAGTTAGCGACCACGTCTCTGTTCCGTAAGTCATCACTGGCAACACACACTGGTCGAAGACTTTCGACTTGAGACAATGCGGTATTTGGGACGAGAAGATATTACGTAGCTTCCCGAACGCTGCCCAGCCGAGTTGGATTCTACGATTGACCTCCTTCTCGAAGTTGGACCTACCTAGTTGGATGGTCTGTCCTAGGTAAATATAGTTCTCTACAACTTCGAGTGCAGAGTCTCCAACCTTAACTAGAGTGGGTGCAACATGGATGTTTGACATAATTTTCGTCTTAGCCATGTTCATTTTCAGACCCACTTGTTGAGAGACTCTGCTGAGGCCATCGAGCATTGTAGTAAGTAATACGAGTAGATTATTCCTACCAGTTCTTAGTAATAATAATAGTAAATATAGTAGTAGTAGTGGAGTTCTATCTACCTCTTCTCTATGTTTGTTAAAGTTATTACCAAAGTCGTTTCTAATTACCATTTCAAGTAAACGACGTGCTACTTTATCGTCACTTCTATCTGTTATCGTCATTTTTATCTAAGTGTTATCGTCAGTTCTATCTAAGTGGAGGAACGAACATAGTATGGTGATCGATGCCGTCCATCATGAAAATTGGTGATTGCGAGCAATCTCTTGGTCTCTTGACTTCGATATACAATCGGTCTTTCTGCTTACAAATAGTAATAAAATAGTTTCCTAAGTTACTATCCCACATGAGGTATAACATACATCGTGGACGAAAAATAAAGAACGATATATACTCATAATTCTGCACAATATAAAGAAAACCAGTAGAGTTTTCGCTTCCCATACATTAGCAGATCGATATTTTTGTATGGGAAGGAAATTGATATTTAGTAAGTTGATATTTATGACTAAAATTAAGACTCTGATTCGAATACGTGAACCTACAAGTTTTGCAAACTTAGAAGCATGTATTACTGCCGACCGAAACGATCTGGCAGTATTGATGATAAAATTCTGACATTATTGTGTAACACACACATAAACACCTAAGAAGAAAAGAAAAATAAGATATATTTTTTTTAATGAAATCGGGGTCCTGGTAGTTGTAAATTGAAAATTCTTTATTCGGAAAATAAGTAAGATCTGATGGCCTTGGGATCTCGTTTTATAGAGACATACCTACTTGTAACATAATGGTAAATTTATTATTCATATTTTTTATTTTCGCATTGACAGATATTCTCCGTGACTACCTGGCAAGCAAGTCGATGGCGACGGAATGACCCTAGTTTCTAAAATAATAATGTGTTATTAAATTATTTTTATTCTTTTCATACATTTTTTTGTCTTACATTCTCACCCTAGTGTATTTGTTGTCTATTACACGTTCACGGCACGCTTTTGTGATACCTATTGACAGGGCGCCAATAGCATTAGGCGGAGATGAGGCCTACAGCTATCAGTATTTGACGATGGTTTTTCCCCGATCAGGCTCCTGAGGGGGCAAGCTGTCTTTGCCTCAGTAGTAGTGGAATAGGCAAGTATGAGTCAAAGCCGGATTGAGCCTGTAATTACTTAAAAGTAAAGTTCATGCAAACGCAGATACATAAGGGGATAGCCCCTACATATATTCTGAAGGGCAGTTATCTAACACGAGTAGGGAGATCAGGTGCAGGAAATATGAATATTTGTCCATACGTTTTAACTTTCGCGCTGTCCTCTATAAAGATGGGACAAAGAATACACGATAACAATTGATAACCTGTACCTAATTGCGGTCAAAGCTCCATAAGTAATGGGTGAGGTAAAGCACCTATGCACGCGGGAGTGACCGTCTTAGTGGTTTAATTTCTCAGCGTCTTCGTCTTTCGAGGGCACCTTCAGCTGTCGCACCGAGTGTTGTTGTTGTTAGAAAACGATATATGTCGTTAAGTCAGGTCAGAGGCGTGCAGTGCGGCTTAAACAACTCAGTCACCAGCGTAACCATTGCCGTGTGCGTCACGATTGCTCCGCCACGTTATCCAAATAGAAAAAATAATCGCTATATTTTTTGTCAAAATTAGTCAAAATCGAAAGGAACAAACCAAAACTTTGTCAAAGCAGAAATAAAGAAGTTACAGGGGTTTTAAGTCGGCCGCGCGAACGTAACGTGCACGATTGCGCGGCCATGGAGATCTCAGTAACTACTTGGGATAGAGATCTAAATCTTTTTGTTAATTAAACATTTCATTTGTCAACAATTGTCGAAAAAAGGAATTATAAGACTAAGATCAATATTTCACGAAATATTCACCTTGGAAGTTATGGCCGCGCAATCGTGCACTTGATGTTTCTTTAATCTCGGTTATTTCTTCAAAACTTAAGATTTCATGCAGTAAAACTATTACTAGAAGAAAGGTCTTAATATGTCCAAAGTACCGAAAGCATTTAATGCCACCAAAGTTCATTTAAACCGACGAAATCAAGGCAAGACTAAAGTTTCGTGGCCAATCGTAACGTTACTTTGAACGCTGATATCTCATTATCTATAAATGTTAAGATTTCGGTGTTAACATCCATTTATTCGTAATATTAACCTCATCAGACTGAGATAGCGTTTTAACCTCAGGACAATTTTCTACGCGTGTAATCTTAAAAATGATATCTCTTATAATGTTCGAGCAGAGTGACCATAATTTCTGTTAAATATGGGGATATCTTTTGCTCCACTAGACGAAAATGTACCTGTTAGGAATAATGTTGTAGAATTGTTAAAATAAGACAGTTCAATACAATATTCTTTTCTTCTATACACATGTTCAAATCATGCCATACAAAACAAGGCCAAAAAATGGAACTTAGTTCTGTTTTCACCACATGACGCGACATTGCTTCTTGTACTCCAGTAATTTATCTATTATATGTTTGTAAAGTACCCCGCGACACAGGGATTAGATACCCAAGTGTGGGCGTTGTCTTTTTAAAAAGAAAAAAAAGTAAAGAATTTATGATGTGCTCGGTTAATAGGCAGTAATATAACAATTATGAACTCAAAGCTACGTGTGATGATTTTAGAACTGACTCAAACTCCCTCCGTTCGAGTCAGTCGTCTGGTAGGTTTTCCTTCGGGACGATTGCTAGGCCCCCCACGGGATGAAATGGGGTAATGATATTCTACGCCGCCACCACACAGCGAATTTGTAATAATTTTACTTACTTTATCGATTTTACGTAAATGGTCGAAACTCCAGCTCAAGAAATACTGTTGCCATTACCATTACTGTTTCATTGATAAAATTATAACTCGTCAATACATAACATGTGTAATTTGTTTATATAAGTAGTAGTAATGTTAACTATTTAGTTATTAGAATTAAGATGTGAACCCGCGAGAATACTGCCGACAAACTGTACTGCAGTTTGGCAGAATACATAAAGTGTAAAAAAAATGTATTATTTTGAAAGTTATAAAAGTCGATTGACAAACGGAAAAAAGAAAGTGCATTAAACTCTTATATACCTAATTCTACAACAATTATTCCTAACAGGTACATTTTCGTCTAGTAGAGCAAAAGATATCCCCATATTTAACACAAATTATAATATGGTCACTCTGCTCGAACATTATAAGAGATATCATCATTTTTGAGATTACACGCGTAGAGAATTGTCCTGAGGGTAAAACGCTATGTCAATCTGATTAGGTTAATATTGCGGATAAATGGATGTTAACACCGAAATCTTAACAATTATAGATAATGAGATATCAGCGTTCAAAGTAACGTTACGATTGCGCGGCCACGTAACGTTTGTGTTGCCTTGATTTCGTCAGTTTAAATAAACTTCGGTGGCATTGACCTTTCTTCTAGTAACAGTTTTAATGCATGATATCTTAAGTTTTGAAGAAATAATCGATATTAAAGAAACATCAAGTGCACGATTGCGCGGCCATAACTTCCAAGGTGAATATTTCGCGAAATATTGATCTTAGTCTTATAATTCTTTTTTCGACAATTGTTGACAAATGAAATGTTTAATTAACAAAAAGATTTAGATCTCTATCCCAAGTAGTTACTGAGATCTCCATGGCCGCGCAATCGTGCACGTTACGTTCGCGCGGCCGACTTAAAACCCCTGTAACTTCTTTATTTCTGCTTTGACAAAGTTTTGGTTTGTTCCTTTCGATTTAGACTAATTTTGACAAAAATATAGCGATTTCTTTTTCTGTTTGGATAACGTGGCGGAGCAATCGTGACGCACACACCATTGCCCATACGATAAAGAAGGAAAAAAGACTTAATTCAAATTGACAATAATCATTATTATTCAAGTATTACCTTTAGTAAAATAAACGGTTTTAAATACATTTCAGTACACAGTCCCAAGTAAAACTTAATTGCTATTCACTGTGGGAAGGGTGGGGTGGCAGTGGTTACGCTACACCTATGTTAACGGTGCAGCAAAATGCAAGTTTCATTTGAAAATATAATGAAATCTTTTTTTAAAGGATGTCGCTCGCTCTATCATTGTCGTGGGTTACTTCATAAAAATATAATTGACGGACACAAAGCAGAACCAGACTGAAGACTACTTATGGATCCCACAAATATTTGTCCTGTGCGGGAAACGCACCCGGGACACGATATGCAAATAATAAAAACTAATTCTGTATAGTTTAAATAGTAAAATTAATGTTTTGACAGGCGCTGTTAACGGGTTAATATTATTAATCATGTACAGGTCATAGGAAAGGTTTCGTCGTGTAACTTTATTGAGATATGGTTTAATCAGCGATTGAATGTATGGCCTGTCGCTTTTCACCCTAAGTGCTCAGGGTGTAATAATAGAACTTCAAACATTGTGTGTAAGGATTTAAATAATAACATCGTGTTATGTACTAAAATTATTGCATTTATTATTGCTCGTATCTTATCGTGAACACATAGTGTATACGGCAGACGGTTCATCTTGCCATATTTATTGTAAACATAATTTGACCAGTTTCCTAAAAAGAGGACATTTAATATTGTATTGTCTACTTGCCTAATTCACTTAAAAAACTTCTTAGTTTTACTCTTACTGTCTACGCATTGGCACACTTGCGGATTAATGAATGTGGTGTCTTTAGAATTTGACGGTATTGTTTGCAGTATTGCAGACTCTGAGACCTTTAACTTTATATTGCTTGTGTTGGTTGCTTCAGTTTCTGTCTTGACACTCTTGACATCCGCTTGATCAGTAAAACCTTCAGGTTCAATTGTACAAGTTTCTGTGTCATAGTCTTCTTTAGGCTTAAGCTGCAAAGCATCAAAACTTAAGATCTTCGGATCGTGAGAAATTTTATCCATAGCTGGTCTATTTCTGGATATTAGCCTGGGTGTAGATATTCGCCATTCGTCGATAACTAGGAGATGTTTTTGGATGTCCCAACCTGAAAAACAAGTAAATGATAATATTACTACCTATATGTCGTGTAAAACAATTAACAATAGTGCAGTTTAAACAACAGTTTTGTCTTCAGGATATTTTGTACTAAACAACAGTACTGGCATTTTGTTTTTTAAACTAACTTGTTATTACTTACTTATCGTACGGGCCGTGGTTACCCTAGTGTCAGAGTAGTTAAAGCTGCCTATTATATAGACCTCTGGCATGGCTTAACGATTGTTGCCTAATGGCTACATCCGGGACCGACAGCTCAACGTGCCCTCCGAAGCACGGAGACGCTCAGAAATTAAACCACTGACGGTCACCCATCTATGGCCTGACCGTAAGCTTGTTGCTTAACCTCGCCAATCACTTACGGACTGGTGGGAGCATCTGGCAGCATATGTTATTATTACTACTTTATTCATAAATTTAATATAATTTGAGTAATAATGTCAATGTATAACATATTGATTTTGTAGCTCATTTAATGCAGCTCTTCAATCACAACTTGAAAACTATTTAACACCTAAATAATTTGGCAATGTAACTAAATATTAAAATAAATATCCGAACCTATATAATTGGAACGAAGCAAATAAAACTACCATAATACAATTAAGAAAACATATGTATAGCTTAAATGCTTTTAATCACAATCTTGAAACAAATTATCAGTTGAGTCAAACTACTAATATTCCTTACAATATAAAGATTTTCTATTTCTTTGAGAAAATTCCCTCGCTTAGATTTATATTCATTACTAGCTGTCCTTGAAAACTTCGCCAACTGACAACTCGTTTTCCTGGAACGAGCTTATCATTTATATTTAAAACTATATTTTGACTCTAATTTCACTTCTAACTCATTGGACACTCACTCCTTCCTGTCAATAACGACCACGTAAAAGAAACATCCAATTTAGTGAAGTTTTTACACGTTATGAGCGTACAAACATTTCGGCGATTAATTTTTATATATATTCATCACTGTTTAGTGACCGGAATCAATAAAGAGCCAATAAAAGTGGTCTAAACATTTACCTATTTGATGCAGTCCCGTCCTCATTAGGCGCCATTCTTTTTGTACTATGTCAACCAGATAGGACATAAGTTCGATTGAAGGCTCGTACTTAAATTTCTCAGAGGGATTTTCCATTAGATCTTTGCTCCATTCGGCTTCTTGTAAAGTGCGGCACACTTCCACGAATGGTCGTGAGGCTGTTTTAGTATTTCTATTGATTGCCTGAAATTAAAATTACTAATTTACAAGTCGACAAGTGACAAAATGGACAGAGACTAAGCTTAAACGGTAGTCTATTAGCCAACAGTTCGGCCCAAATGAAATACTAGGATTAGCTCGAACATTTAACATCTTCTTCCTATGTATATTTTATATTTATAATTTGTAGTGTAGGTACTAACAATAAGTATACACAAAGAATTAATATTATAGTGATTGTGTTGTAAGTTTTGTAGGGTAGATAGTACCTGTGAAAGGCAGCTTAGTAATCAATTTGAAGGTCAACTCGACCTACAAATTGATAACTAAGCAAATTAGATAAAACGTCACACTGTTGGAAGACGCTTAAGGCCAGGAAAAAGTATGTACGACCCGGGACATTATCTGCGAAGTTCCAGCGCTTAGATAATACAGAAATACAACCGTAACGGACAGTGCTAATACATGTATAGGAGCTACATATACACAGCGATACAAAACGATAGGATAAGATAGTGTCACGTATATACGCCTCACACGATATATATGAACGAATACGTTGGGTTATTTAAAAAAGTCACTTCTATCACGTTTCTCTTTATGAATTATTTTTTCTAGAATATGTAGGTATCCAACAGGACCTGTAACCGACCGGCTATTGATGTCTTTACAGTCAGTGACCCATGCAGCACATATAGACACGACTCAACACAATTTAGTTCAAGTAAAAGGTGAGAGGGTAACAACGGGTTTAGCGCGTGAGTCCTCTTAAGAGTTAACGTTTATAGCACTTGTGCACATAACAGGACACGGCGGGTGGTTCTCTGTGTAGGACCTTATATTATTATTACTTAGGTATGTCCCAATCAACCTAGCGGCCTACTCATAAAAATGATGTAATTTTACCAGAAATTAGTGGTACTTCCTTAATATAAGTACACATTTGTTAAAAAAAAACTAAGACGCTATAAACCAAAAGAAAATACTGTACGCAAGTAAAAATTACCACTAATTACTAATCAATTTTATCAGTTGGCTACGCGGTTATAATGAAGGTAATGTAAAATTTTGAGCTTAATTTGAGCAGACTCGTAATGGAATATCAAATGAGGCAAGATACGTAGGCATACATTTCGTTCTATTTTATTAATAATGTTTAATATACATACCAATGGCACATCATTAAGTGAGCAGATTACAATGGATAGTAAGACTGCGTGAAAGTAAGCACAGAGAATGTCATCGGTAGTCGCCACGTCGCGTAATACCACATACATCTTTCTGTCAGGAATGTAAGGGAACAAAAGATAATTCTGATTCTTGTAAACTTCTTGCACATTCTTAACGTAAAAAGCTTTGGGATTTACCCGCACCAGTTTATTTATCGATTGTCCTAACAATATTTTGAATCCACTCAGCTTTATATCTGAAACATTCCATATTTCGTTGTTGCAAATTTGAAAGTTCTCTTTTGTGTACATTGAGCACTTAGGATGTTTTAATGAAGAGACGCCAGCACATCAAGCTACTCCAATCTGTAAAATTTCCCCAATTTAAAGTGAACCTTATATTTTTGTGATAAAGTTGAAAATCTATAAAATAAATTTGACAGATTGGGGTAGCTGGATGTGCTGGCGTCTGTACAATAGAATGCAGACTGTCAGTCGGGATACTTTTTTATTGACGCAGTATAAAATGAAATACTGAGATATTCATATGGGAGCTTTTGTTAATCATCGTTATTCAAAGTAACTTTAATAATAATATATGAAAACCTCGTTTTGGGCAAAAATGTCACCTAAGAGATATTAAATATGTAACGACGATTTATTGTTTTTACAATGACAATATAAAATAATACCTATTATTAATGAAAAATGAGTATTATAATTGAATTACCTAATATGTTTGTACCCAATTGATAAAATACAATGGGTTCGTTCATGTTGATATCACACGGGTTGGCAATGACTTCCTGGTTTAAATACGTGTCGATTATTTGTAAAAACCTTGGTTCGTTCAATGTTCTCAAACAGACTGCACGAACAGCAAAATAGTTAAAAACGATATGCAGTCCAATCATCATTAAAAATAGGATAAATGAGTTCCTGAAAATAATAATTAATCATATATTATTATTTTTTAAAGGATACTAGATTTCCGATATCTGAGCAGTGGCCAATTTATTATTATCAATAATTTTTAATACCAAATCGTACAGTTACCCAAGTAGTTTTGACAACCGTAAGTTAGCAGCATAATTACTACTGTTATAATCCGAGCCTTCTAATCGTCCTACAATATACTCGACCTACCCATAGTAACTTTCACAGATGTAATATTATGACTCCTTGTGAAAAAGACAACAACTAATGCTGCCGGCCTGGTATATATGCAGTTTAGACTGTAGGTACCTACATACAAACACCGATTGCTCACCACATCCTTTGGGAGTGTGATCTCTGGCAAAATCAGCGTAATATTATGTTAAACAGCATCTGGAGTAGTTTATTATACGGATCTTGTAGCAACAAGGAACAACTTCCGCGCGTTTAAGCGCTTTTGCCATACCTACTATTGGAATCAAATATAAAAGCTCACTTAGGACCCTTAAATTGATCCTCGGTGCTATTGCAGCAGGCTTCTCTAGTTGCAATTCTCTCGTTTAATGAGGCTATAGCCTCTTTACATAATTCTGTCTCCCGCTTTGCTGAAGGGAAGTGGAACAATTCATTTTCTAACTTCTCCTTTTATTTCTTTCTGATTAAATTCATGGCGGGATCCAAGACAGTTAAAGCGATTCCCCGGGTCATGCCTGAGCCTCACCGCTCAGTTTCATTTCATTGTGTGCCACTGCTGATCCTGGCTTACAGGAGTTGCAGTGGTGGGTAAGAGGGAGGGACTAGTCCCGACTAAAAAAAAGAAAATACAAACACCGATCCAATTTACGCGGAGAAAAGATCGCACTTTGATGCGAGTGCCCAGAAACATGATTTACGAAAAGATTATAGTTTGCTTCTGATATTTTTAATATTACTTCGTTCATTTTATATGGTATTTTTGCTACAAAATAGAACTACAAGTGTCATCATAAGTTGTTTAGTATTTAACATCCACTTGGTGTATTTTTTTAATTCTATCAACTAACTTCAGCGTATCACAACCAAATCGAGTATTGAGTCCTAGATTTGGTTGTGGTTAGTGTTTATAAATAACAGACTTTATAGGAATATTATGTTTAGTCCGATTACAAATTATTTGTGTTCCAATCAGTAAAATATCAGAGATGTTGTACCATAGAATTAGCCATCGGTAGAAGTACCTCATAAATATGGTGTGCTTTTGTTTATTTAAACTATTGACGTATAGAGACTACTCATATATAACGAGTGTAGAATAAATGGAAACAGGTATTTTTAGTTTATAATGGCCAGCTGGCAAAATGTTTTTCGCGCTAAAACTAAATATCTCATGTCCTTACGACTATTTTAGAAAGAAATGCAATAATGATATTACAATTAGTTTAGTTTGATTTGTATATAATCATACGCAATGTCATGTTAGTGTCAGTTTAGAGCGATATGCACATTTTGTTTTTTAAGTTTATGCATTGCCCCATTTCATTACAATTTGAACACGAATGTTCCAGATATGTATATTTGAAAATTTTGAAATATTTGGAAAGCTGTAGAGTCTACAACATGCTGTGAATTGCTTTAAGAAAGAAGAGTTTTATTTCCAAGTAAGAACAATAATTAATTTATTGTTCTAGCTTCATTACATTGCATTTTAATTTTTTGATATTTAATTAAACTACAGCAAGACCGGCAATTATGCAGATCTCTAGTGGGAGGCCTTTGTCCAGCATTATTGGTCTTTCGGCTGATATGATGATGATGATGATATTTAAACTATCAGCCAATTTGCATATTGTTTTGTATCTACATAAGGTACGTACCCAAAGACGGTGATAACTAAAAGAGCGGTTATAGAAGCAATTAGGTTGACTGCTGTCTCTTGAGCAGAGTCCTTAGCAGCCACATCAGCCATGTTGCCCCTAATTGCATGATGTTGTGTCATGGCAACTCTAGTAGCGCCACCTGGAATGAAACAAAAGCGTATTATTTTCATAGGTTCTTGTGTTAAAAATACATTTTTATTCGAAGTTATAGCGGGAAAATAATCGTGCCTTGGGGTACTCCTGCCTGAAGCGGGCGAGGAGCGAATAAAGTTCCTAAATATAGACATGGATCAGGCACATATCAACAAAATAATATAGTATATACAACGTGTAACGGAAAGAGTGAACGTAACTTAAGGGGCATATACGGTCTCCTTAAGCCTACCTATACACAAAATCTCATACCGAAATACCATCATTTTAATCTTGATCGTAAAATAATATACCATTCAATATATCGACAAGTATTTTTATCGATATAACGAACATCCGTACTAACACAGCACAGCTGATTCTGATTTACGCTAGAAATTGTATGACATACCTCTGTGTTTCTATGCACGCCTGGTAGTTTGATTCCGATTGCACTCACTACACATATTTTGTTTTATTTTCGAGTTATGTTTTTATTGGATACTTTACATCGTATAAGTACGTGATACACAAACACATTATAACTTCTAGTTGAAGTTGTTTTCAGTACTGATGGAAGAATTTCATTATTTCACGTTCACTAAAATCTGCACCGACACCGAAAGCTAACTCTAAGACTTGCCAACTAACACGAGTCTCTCTCATGTACAACATATTCATAGAATCGTAAAGCTTTCATGTTTCTTAGTTATAAAGAGGCGTGGCCTCCATCGCGACACTGTACCCTTCACGACATAGGTTCCTCGTAATTAAACAGCCTTAAATTCTGTGACCTATGAATCCTCATCATCACAAAGTGCACGTCTGAGGCTAATCTTTCATAGATGAATGCACGAAATTTTCAAAATTATTACGATCACTAAACGACATAGTTAAGGATTTCGCGGAACACTTTACTCATTACTAAACGACATTTTAGACGATTTAGTAACTAAACACGACCTAAATAGACAGCAGTTTACGAACAACTGATGATTTTATTATTTTTAAATAAATGCACAATATTTGATGAATTTGGCGGCTTTCTTCGAACGCGGCCCCTTTGGCGGCGTCTTTGAGTCCATTCAAAAGAGCCGCCTAGGTATCGACGACGTAGGTATCTAGGTATCGCGCGGCTCGCTTACATGAATATTAAAAGATATTTAACCGTTTATTATTTACCTACATCAACTCTTTGATTTTGCCGCCATATTAGTGTAACTTTGGATATAATCAGGACGGAATTTGAAATGTCCCCTACTGTTCATATGAGCCTAGTACGTTATTCATATTTTTTTATTTGTATGTATTGTATGAATGATTAATATGTCGTTACAGTCAATTGAAAGTGCCCCTGCACTTTCTATTCCATCACTATCATGATCCGATGGGACGACTAGCGATACGACCGGAAAGAGGTCAGGCACAGGAACGACGGCTTTACGTGCTCTCCGAGGCATGGGGGTGTAATATCGTCAACTCCTAGACTTCGGGCTGATACTGAGAAATTTCTTTTTACGGAAAAATCCCATAATCACTTTTTGGCCCGACCCGGGAATTGAACCCAGGACTTCATTATTCCCATAATCACTTTTTAGCCCGACCCGGGACTTGAACCCAGGACTTTATTATCTGCAGTTGAACACGCTACCGCTACACCAATGAGTTATACACGAACACATTCAAATGGCGCACCCGCTTTGATGAATATTAAAAAATATTTAACCATTTATTATTTACCTACATCAATCCTTTGTATTCGCCGCCGTATTAGAGTTCCTTGCGACAAAATCAGGACGGAATTCGAAATGTCCCTAATGTTCATATGAGCCATTATTCATATTTTTTCGTAATTTATCAGTAGTCGTACCGCGTGTGTTTATCTGGTTAGTTTGTATAGTTTGTATTAAAAATTAAGTACCTATTCGTTTCCTGCCAGATTAAATACACATACTGAAAGAAAAATTAAATATTCTTATTATTAATTTAATATACCTATGTTTATCAAAACAAATAAATGATTACTGATTACTATTTAACACACGAAAAAATGTCTGCAGTTACATAAGTCAATTAAATTATTTATTTCTCCTAGATCCAACATCTTGCGGAATATCAATTTAAATTAAATTAAGTGATTTTTCCTTGTTATCAAATTTGTATGAATGATTAAAATGTCGTTACAAGGAACCTTTAAAAATTAGAGCAAAAATTCAGTTAAACATTTGATTGAATCTTAAAATAAACACGTGTAATAAATTATGTGACTGTACAGAACCACACTTTTTATTTACAGTCTAAGTAGTAGGTACCCAAAGAGTTCGCGATAAGGTTCATTACCCCTGCGGCTGAGTTTTTAGTGTTGTTCATAATGTCGGTAATCTTACTTGTTGATTTAGGTTGTCGATAGAAAAATAAATTACTAGTTGAATAAAAAATGATTATTTCTGTTTGAAGTTTCGTCCATAGGTAGCCGTCCTGATACCCTATAACCCCCTTAAGTTACGTTCACACTTTCTGTTACATGTTGTATGTACCTATGGAATGACTGTCATCCTGTTAATATCTTGACCTACATTATGATCCTATAACTTCTATAATAAATTAGTTATTAGTCGTAGATAATCAAATGCTTAAGACTTCACGTAATTCCACTTGACGCCTATTTAGTTTAAATACAATGTTATAATTGAACTTCTCAGCTAAATTAACATTGGCACAAGCATTATTACAAGCTAAAATTATTGTTATATGTAAAACAGGGTCATTGACCTTTTATTTGAAATAAAATAATTAATTACGGTTAAGAGATTCATAATCGACCCAAATTAAGACTAGTTTCGCTTATGCTAAAGAAATACCAATCAGCACTACGCAAACGCGAAGATTAAGTTATTTAATATTGAGCCCGTTTTTTGATAGTTTATGAGCACATTACATTATGATCCTTTAACTTCTATAATAAATTAGTTATTAGTCGTAGATAATCAAATGCTTAAGACTTCACGTAATTCCACTTGACGCCTATTTAGTTTAAATACAATGTTATAATTGAACTTCTCAGCTAAATTAACATTGGCACAAGCATTATTACAAGCTAAAATTATTGTTATATGTAAAACAGGGTCATTGACCTTTTATTTGAAATAAAATAATTAATTACGGTTAAGAGATTCATAATCGACCCAAATTAAGACTAGTTTCGCTTATGCTAAAGAAATACCAATCAGCACTACGCAAACGCGAAGATTAAGTTATTTAATATTGAGCCCGTTTTTTGATAGTTTATGAGCACAGAAATTAATGGCGACGTTTGCGTCAAATCGTATTTCAATTACAGATATCATAAGTATTAAAGTTTTCTGGGTCAATTACTATTAAAATTGATCTAAAAAAGAATATCTTGTGTATATATATGTATATGTATATATATTATATAATTACTTATACTTTCTTATCAACTTCACTTCATGGCTATAAATAATTTTGAATAAATTTATAATTTTAACAAATGAAGACCGTAATACATTTTAATATTAAACCTAATCACATATCTGACTCCTGCAAGGAAACATATGTAATAAAAAATACATATTGCCATTGATTAATGATTAAAATTAGTGAGCTGACTATGGGCTTCTAGAAGGCGCACGGATATCCAAAGAACAATAGAGAGTGCTGTGCTCCGAGTTTGTCTGCGAAATCGAATCAGGAATGTCGAAATAGTCCGAAGAATTTCTAAGCTGAAGTGGTATTGGGCGGGCCACAAAACAGTAGGCAGAGATGGAGAGAGAGAGATGCAGCGATGGTGTGGTGAGTCGTTAGAATCTACTGGATGCGTAAGACCGGCAATTGTGGAGATCATTGAGGGAGGCCATTATCCAGCAGTAGAAGTCTTTCGGCTGATATGATGATCTTTCTTCTTTATCGTATGGGCCGTGGTTACCCTGGTGTCAGAGTTGTTCAAGCCATCCAGTAGGCCTCTAACGACTGTCTTCTAACAAGAACAACCGGGACTGAGAGCTTAACATGCCCTCGGAAGCATGGAAACGCTCAGATGTGAAACCACTTTGACGGTCACCCATCTACGGACAGACCACGCGCCTAGGTGCTTTTTCTCTACTATCACTTTGCGTGAATTTACGGAACCTGCTGATCAAACCGAAGAGACTTTAGGACTGAATTAAAACAGCGTTGGTATAAGGATCCATACTGGAGACAAAGGACACATACCTGCAACCCCAACAATAGCCTTCATCATGGTACTGATGCACAAGACAAATGTTGTGTAATTCTTAAACACCGGTAAAGCTATTTCCATGCACATGGCTGCATCATTGAGTGTGTCTGCATATAATCTCCACTTTTTGCTGTAGGCATCCAGGTAGGTACTAAAAAAACAAACCAAAATGCAATACTTAATTCAGTAAGTCCATCAATGCCTGAGAGATATTATTGCTGTCATAGATAATTAAATTATCTTTTCGAACGAAAAAAGAAGTTGGCCACTCTAGTATCTCATCGCTCCGTTCCAATCAGTCATAGCTAGGCTCGCTATCACAATTGTAGAGAACAGTGCAATGATACTGCGGCGACACTTTATACGCAGAGGTGTTGTATTAGTTATAACAAGTAATTAACAAGTATTTTTTATTGATGGGCCAGGTGGCCTGATAGTTAGATACTTGCATTTCACAACACAGGTTGTTGGATCGATGCCTACCCAGGACAGATATTTGTGTGCATGAACATGTCTGTCTGTTCATGCACACAAACATGTGAAATGTCTGGGTGAAATTATCTATATAAAAAAGATTATATAGAATTAAAAGAAAAGTAGTATATGTAGTATACCAGTTATCTGGTATCCATAGTAGCTTTGCTTAGTTTGGGATCAGAAGGCCATTTCTGATTAATTTCCAAGGATATTATTATTATTACATTATACAATACAATACTCTTTATTGTACACCAAATAAATTACAATAGAGAACATAAATAGTAGCATGATAATGTACAAAGGGTGGTCTTATCGCTAGCTGCAATTTCTTACATATTTTATATGTTCAAAAACCAAACCAATTACACTAAGGGTATTCACTGATTCTTCAATATATAAAGCAGATAGGTTATCAAAATTTATGATACTCTTTCTAATACATCCTGCAGTGAATATTGGAACCTAATTCCTAATGGTGGTCTAAATTAATTATTCTCAGAACAATATAAATGTTTACAAAAATGATTCACATAAAACATCTCTTTTGTTTGCCATGGATTAACAGAAATATTTACATCACTATAGTATAGTTAATTATCTATTTTACACAAATAACCTCACGATTATTACAAAGGAATCACTTGTTTTTTTATTAGAATTAGTTATATATTTATTTATATAGCAGTACCCATGACTATAAGCAAAGAATATCCTTCCCAAGTGGCCACATCCATCCTTAAGCACCCAAGTTATAGTAGCAGCTAATGGAGTAGCACCTGTGTCTCCAACCCCCACACCTCGAAGAACCTCTTGTGTAGCTAATGTACCTGTAAAATAATAATTTGAGTTGATTTCCCAATGTCAGGGTGAGGGGTTTAAATACTATACTTCTACGGCACAAGACTTCACATCTTGCATATGATGAAAAACAAAACTCAGTACACTTGATGTGTACATAGGTTTGTCTAGATAGCTTCCAAAGTCACATCTCAGTCATTGCCAAGCAATTTAACTTTATTTATTAGTGTGTTTGTAGGAGTAGATAGCTCAAATGGGATTTCTTCACTCTATCAATATATGTACAAGTAATGACCAAAAACCAATGTCTGAAACTGGATTTGGGAGTATTACTATACATTTTTTATAATAATAAGAATTATTATAAAATATTTTAAAATAAAAATTTTTATATTAAAATAAATATTTTAAAATGATTGAAAATTTATTTATATTAACCAATTCCTTTTATTTATTGGGAGCAGAACCCAACACAAAAGGAAAAAGGCATGTCTGTAAATAAACTCATTTAATAGTAAGTTTAAAAATATAAGTCAATAGTCATTTGTTTTAGAATAGTTCAAAAGTTATATGATAATAAACTGGGCTCCTAAATCTAAATGTTTGGATTGAGGGGCATGTAAAATTACTAAACTTTTTAACATAATTTGGTATGATTTTGAGAGTAGTTCGAAGACACATTCTCAGCTTAGTAGTATTAAAATTAAAAAGTTACTATACATGTCTCCACAGACCAAATATTAATCATAATTTTAGAAGGAAGCAGTAGTTTAATAAATGTGCAACTTATTCATTATTTGGTAGAAAGATATGACATTATTTAACTGGCTAATATATTTAGATAGATTGCCTCTTATCTACTTATACTTGAGACCAAATACGGAAGAAAAAGCATTTATGTTTTGTATAAATTTATAATAATTGTACATATAACTTTGCCATAATATAGTTTATATCTATGAAGTTGTTACCTAACCGGTAATTTTCTAATAATTAAGAATTTACCTACACAGCTATTGAGTTTATGCAGTTAATACAATGGTAGTGCAAATTAGATTAGATTAAAAAAAATATTACTTTAGAACTACATTCTGATAAAATGGTTTTGTTGTGCAGGCTTTATAGCCCCTTAAACATTGAATGCGTAGCTGTAAAAATAAATTACTTTTGACTTTAATTTTATGAGTCTTTAATATACTGTTAGGTTCACTCACCAGTAATAGTACTGCAGAATGCTTGTGCCGTGTCCCATATTTGATAGTTGATGTAGTCTTTACTAACACTTTCTGGATATCCATGAGGCAGGAAAATTCTCTTAAATAAGTTGGTAAAACTATTGGACTTTTCTTCATCTAATAACACTAAGTTTGCTTGATCTAGAATTTAAGAAAGAAAAATAGTAGTGACTACGCACTGACCAGATATCCAAAACATATTTCGAAGACAAGTTTCATCCGCTTTTACCTGGAGGTTTCACATAAAATCTTTGGAAGGTTGAACCATATTTCTCTTTGACGACGATTTCACCCTCGTGAAATGTGTGCATTATAAAATTTAAAGTTGTCTCTGATAACTGAAAGCACTTGTAATATTAACGGTATAATACAATAAAGTGGAAATATGAGACTTTCAAGAATCTTAAACTTTTTCAATGTCCACCTAAACTACTGTAAATAAGTATGTACCTAATGAAATATAATATTATTATATTTCATTAGGTATTTAATAACAACGGCAGCAGCGAGAACCGCTTGAATTTTCAATAGAGTAGCCAACTTTAGTCAAGTATATATAAGCAATACGTGTATTTTAAATAATCCTGTTGATTGCTGTTAATCAACACGTCAACATTTGTTTAAATCTTGATCGTCCTCAAAGAGAATATAACAAACTATGTACGTTTAGTCGTCCTTCATTCAACGAGTATAGGTGCTCAGATTTGAAAAGTCCTTATTTCTCTCCGAGCAATAACAAGCATGGAGGCATCGTATTTATTTGAAGTGTCAAAGCAATACTCCATTCGCTTCTTTCTTGAAGTCTTAAATCGTAAGAAAAAAAGAGATAGCTGTACATACAATGCAGCGTCCCTCTTGAACGGTGTGAAGCTAGGTTTTGAATGCTTGCGTGACCAGCTGGTGACTTAACGTGTTTTCAGTAAATAAGGAAATTTAGCTACTTAAACAGTATTAATGGTTTTTTATAATAACACATAATAATATTATTCATTATTATTAGCCACAGTTCAAAGAAATCTGATGAAAACAACGGACTCATTTCACAGGTATAGGTTTATTTTGATTTTGATGTGAAACATCTATAGCCGCACGTAAAACAGATTTCTGGCGTGGCGACGCATGCCGTGACGCATGCGCAATCGACTTTTTATTTTATCATTATGACATATTTAGTTCCTATCACAATATGTTCTTTTCTGCATATTACTTTTACAAAATAATGTCGATGTTTCACATCTGCCAGGCGTCCCGTGACGGCTCACATTTTTTTTCGCAATATTCTTATATGTTGCTCAATGTATTCGTAATATGTTAAAATCCTGTATGAAGTGAAATGATTAAAAGTGAAACAATAGCCATTAAAACTATGAACTCGCTAAAATTCAAGCAATTTGTTTTTTGACAATAAAATAGTGTTATACTATTATTATAGATGAGACTCCAGTTAGGTTATTTAAAAAGAAATCACATAAATTTAACCGAATTTATATTTCACAAGAACAGATACAAGCTAGCATTTGTATATTTATTATTTTAAACAATATGGCGTTAAATAAATTTAGAACGACACGACCACAACCGACACGTTCGAACGCCACGCACAGAGTGAGCCCGAGGCCCAGCAAGCGATTATATTTATAGTGCCATGTTAGTTTCCGACCTGGCGTAAACTGGATTCGATAATACGGCCGTTCCTGACAGCGAGGCGTCCCGACCACTTCATCACTCAACAGAGGCAAGGCGGCAGAGACGTCTTCAAGCTACATCAGAATTGGCACCAATGAGTTCATCCTCTGCAATATAGAAAACACACGTAAGCCTTAATTCTCTAAAACCTTTTAAGGCTTTTGAAAACAACCATCCAAAATTTAGAATCCTGACTACCGACGCAAGCGTGCACTCTTACATCGGCAGTAAGGACCAGCCTAAAATGAATTTTAGAAGTGAGAAGAGTGGATGTCGTGCAAACATCTCAAACTGCGCAATTAAAAGCACCCGCACGACACCTTTTTATGTCAGCTCGTATATGAAACGTCTAACACAGTAGCGCGCTATTGTCGTCAATATTCGCCGATATAGATAACGAATACTACGACACAACCAGCCACACCGTAGGGAAGCAAAATCCAGCCGAATCCGCCGAAGTAACGCACAGAAGTGCCCACCTCGACCTCAATAACGGGAAGTAAAGCACAGAAGTGCCCACCTCGACCGCAAGTAACGGGAAGTAAAGCACAGACGTGCCCACCTCGACCTCAATAACGGGAAGTAAAGCACAGAAGTGCCCACCTCGACCGCAAATATGGGAAGTAAAGCACAGAAGTGCCCACCTCGACCTCGATAACGGGAAGTAAAGCACGGAGGTGCCCACCTCGACCGTAAATATGGGAATTAAAACACAGTAGTGTCCACCTCGACCGCAAATAAGGGAAGTAAAGCACAGAAGTGCCCACCTCAACCTTCGCGTACCAATCTCAAAAAAAGCGCTGGACGTGTCCGGGGTCCACTCCCACACTACGACACAGTATGTTGGGCCACTACTTGGGTCTTCTTGAAGTTAGTTTAAGTATGATGTTCCCGGTGAGAAACCTCGTAGTGGTGATGCCCCACATACCGGAATCGAGTTTGCCAGCTGACTGAACCTGCCGGGACAGCGCCCAATGCGTATTCAGGGAACATGACTTCCAAGGACTAAGCCCTGCACGCCTACGGAGCGCACGTCTGCTGTAGCCAGATACTCCGAGGTATTAGGCTTGGGAGCCACCACTCGATAGCACTGGTAGTTCATTTCAACCAGCAAGCCTATCACTCTCCTTCTCCACACCAAGTGTACTACAAACAGAATAACACTAACACCTTTCAATGCCATTCCGCTCATAGCACATACGCTGAGAACTTATTATCAAAAATTGCGGAACAACTGTCAGAACAGGATTTCCTGCCCAACACAAAGTTAGAATTTCGTCCCAACATAAAGTCAGGAGTTCCTTGCCCAACACAAAGTCTGATCTTAAAACATAACGCCAGCCATGCGCGCCAGGTGCCTAGGGTGATGCGACGAACACACATTAAGAAGTGTTAACTTCCTTCACCCAACCACAAAGCGTGATGCCACCTCAAAGGAGGCTGCACTAGCCTCCGGGCATTAGCAAGGCACCATGCATTGTGAAGCCGACTGCGTGGTCCTCCAGCCGTCCTCAGCAACAATCTGTAACAAGACGTGACACACGCGTCTACCGGACTCGGTAACGAAGCTGACACGCGTTATAAGCGATGTGCCCGACAAAATTATAAGGACTGACAAAACATCCCTTCCTTACCGTACATTACATGCATTAATGTCAATCATCATCCTCTAAACTCTAGCCAGCTATGTTTGAAAATGCAGACATGGTTCCTATTGTGATTGCCACCACTGAGTAGCTTCGCCTCATAGCGACTGCTTTGAAAGGCTTTGGTCACTTTGTAAGGACTACCCGTCCTGGTGTTCAGCTTTCCTGCAGACTGAGCATACATGATTACAAAACGAGATCATTAAGTTTAAATTCATGAGTAGGAAGTCTACTACAGTTAACTTACTCACTCATACAGCCTCTAGTTACTCCACGTAAAGCATCTCAGTTGGTTTAAAGGCCACGTCACATACTAACACTCAGATACACACAGAATGAAAGTTATAAAACGTAAATTGTTTTTATCTTTTCCCAAGTTTAATACCTGGTCTGGGGCTCTTAGGACACGTTTTTTAGAAACGCAGATAAGACATATACTTTCCGAAAAATCTTGTTCAAACCTCGCCAGAGACACTAGCCAACCTGCGTCATTCTGCTATACGTGCCACTCAACAGCGCAAGCTCATAAAGACGGCTTGGTAGTTTGCCGAACACCTTCGAGGGTTCATGCATTTATAGGTCCAACCTCCCTGTGAACTAAGAGAATTTAATTAGAAAGTGTACATCACCAAACGTGAACTCATTGGTTAGCGTTAATGTAAGTCCAAGTGCAATCAAATCGAAGCACGTGGAATGAGAAGTACTTTAAAATAAGGGTCACAGTTTATTCCACCCCTACATACTCATGTTTGTAGCGAAATTCAAAAGATCACAACATCTTACGTACTTTCTTGACTCCAAACTAACATATCTGGGTTAACTTTGCCCAAGGCTTGGAAATGGCATCGACTATAATTTGTAGAACATCAGCAACATAAATAAATGTATAAACATCAGCATGTGGCATCATTATCCCCTTTGAAATCAATATCCTGGAAATAATGTACAATCGCGCAACACGCGGTATGAGATCACTTTTACGCTCAGTAGGTATATTTCAGAGCAATATTTAATACAATCGGTATTTATAAAAAATCACTTGAATGAGATAATGGTGGAAGTAGAGAGACCAAGAAATCGTCTTACCTGTCAGTCTTTTTGTAACGGGAAAATGTATACCAAACCACCTTTCTTGGACTCGGCCTCACCTGACCATAACTCATTTGTCTTGAGATTGCTTACATGACCGATCTCACATTAGTGAAAAGTTCGTCCTCTGTTTGACCTAATCTTTTACAAAACAATATTATTACATATGACGAACATTTAATTGACGGACACAGTATATCCAGACTTAGAACAACTACTTATGGTTCACACAAATAGTTTTTCCGCGTGGGCATCGAACCCGGGACACGGAATGTCCAGGCGACGGTCTTAACCGCTACGCCACACGTGCAGTCAAACTTTAAAGGATGACTTCAGGCTTATTTTGATAACTACGCTGCTAAGAAGTAGCTTGAAAACGTTCACTGCTATTAAACCTACCAGGTTATTGAATAAATTGACAAAAGTGATTAGGGTTTCTCAGATGTTTGTTCAGGATTAGTCGTGCGCAGCTACGACTAATCACTTAATTCTCTCACTATCATAAGGTGCAACAACGGCATGACATTTTTTTTAACATCGTGATGTCACACGTTGAGTTGAGGTACCATTCCTTAGCGGTGGTCAACCTACTGCACCTATGCTATGGGTATCATGCAATAAACGCGATACTGAGCGGTGCCCGCGACGGCTATCAACACCTGACGACTACTGGTCGAATTTCATGAATAAGATCACAACCATATTGTAAACTACCGCGTGGCAAACTATGTGAATGGTGTTGCGCCCTGATACGGGAGCCACCTTTCAAGCAAGGTCTTGATCGGCCACGTGAAATAGATCGCGTCATTTCACAAACAAAACGATAACATTGTACTTACGTGAAATTACAGAACACAAAATTTAACAAAAATAAAACTTTCACTAAGGTTACACTTGTTCCGTTTAGGCATACACGTGTCGTGGACTCTGTTTACAGTTAATGTACTCAGTGACATCCAATAAAGGCTCAAATAAACATTCCTTGTCACAATGATTTTATGTTTAAGCACGATCCACCCCGTTGCGCTATAAGCGTATATTGTGAAGAGATGTATTAAAATTAGACACATAATAATGACACTGTTGAATCGCGTTGGCAATTGACTGAATTGCCGAAACACCCGCATTTCAAGTTCATTTTATAGGGGGAGATCTAAAATTACTTTCGATCATCTCTAACCAACTCACGATAGTATCTAAAGTGCGGTGTAGATATTTTTGTGCCTTGGAAGGCTGCTTACATTCGCCTTCACACTATGCTATCGCTGCTCAATGATCGTAAACAGAAATCGTCAGATTTTCGTTAAACTGACCGTGATTTTCGCTGCATCGGCGGTATTTCACAACACTTCAAAACACATCACACAACGTGGTTTTAATTTTTTTAAGAAAATCACAAAAGGAAACAAAAATGCGGCAAGTTTTTATGTAATTTGGATGGCAACAAGCCACGCTTAGGTTTTTTCAACTTCTGATATTAAAGATGAGACTCCAGTTAGGTTATTTAAAAGAAATCACATAAATGTAACCGAATTTATATTTTACAAGATTTACTGATAAAGATAGCGTTATTTTCTTGTAAAATAATATGAACTTTTTTTAAATATATAAAGTTTGATTTGTTTAATTTTTTATGTTATTACTATTATTATATTTTATAGTTACGTGTTAATAGAAAGGAAACAACCGTAGATTGAAGTTTCATTCCTATAATACATATTTATATATTAATATACATTTGGGATTAACACTTGTTTATAAATAAATATATTACTTACTAAACTAAACCAAAAATATTTTTTGGAATCATTATAATATTATTGTTTATCGAATATAAAGCAAAATCAAATATAAATAAGAAATCTTTTGTTTATATTTTTGACTTGCGAAACAATTTTTGTGCTTACCAATAAAATTTATAATCTATTAAAATAATTATAGCACCGGTTAAAACCATAAAGTTAGTATACCTACGGAATAGAGGAACAAAGGGCTGAGGGAGCGAAATGTCACTACACACTAACTTAGGCTTTATTTTTGCTAATGCGTTTCGAATGTTAGGCACTAAGTGTGTTCATTATCGTCTATAAACATTTATTAATGTAAAAAGCAAAGATCTAACACACATAATGCAGAATTTACGAATATATTGTGTAAAGAAATCATTTTCTGTTTACACTAGGGCTGAATCAAGTTATCGATATTTCTTGTCCACTGTCTATCACGCGGTAAACTAATATGTATTATTAATATTAAAGTACATATGTGATGTTTAGATGTGAATCACCTGGAAATGGAAGTAATCCCAAATTCCCATGTAAGACACTAAGCCGATTCATAGGTAGGTATTAGTTTCAGACTGTTAGAATAGAAACTATTAGTAATTAAAGTAACTTTCAGATTTCCATCTTACTTGGATTCAAGAAATGCATGGCTTAAATTAATTGGTCGTCCAAACTGGATTCCCACGAAAAATTCATGTATATGCAGTAAGCATTTTGAGGAAAAATATTTCCAAATGCGAGGAGCGAAACGATTTTTGATGAAATGTGCAATCCGACTAATTTTATTGTAATTAAACTATGTAATTAAACTTCAGTAAATTTTATTTCGAAATAGGTTTCCTACGGAGTTTTCTGGCAGTGTTTTCAGTAGTTGCCGCGTCCTGTACTGCACAGTAGGGTAAAAAATGACGATTCCTCATAAATGTATTTTTTTATAAATTCATTCAGAATTTGAATTTATTGAGACGGACGCGCGTTTCTAATTATAATTGTGTATATCTGTACCTATCTAGTGATTGAAAATTATAAACGACCTTCATTTTAATCGTTCAAAGTATATAGGCTAACTAAATTGTCAAACGACGTAGAGTTAAGCGACAACCGACCACTCTATTGCGAAAAATAAATGATTTAAAATGTCTTAGGAGTTTTTCTTAAATATTCATACTTCACTTCACGAATCGTTGTTTCAGCCATGCAAAATCCCATCCCATCCTATTTTAATACTATTACTGAGACTGATTCATCATCATCATGTCAGCCAAATTTCATCCACTGCTGGACCAAAGCCTTCCCAAAGAATGGGATGGTCACAGTTTACGGGATGAGATGGAGTGATGATATTCTATGCCGTCACCACACATTACTGATTAATATTATCGATATCGATATTAATGCAAAAATCGACATGAGATACATCATTGATACGCATACATAAACATTTGTACACACACAAATGTCATCCTATTTCGGTTTCGTTTGATAGCTCTTGTTTGTTGCTCTATTCCGTGGGTATACTAACTTTATGGTTAAAACGGCTTCTACTCTAAATATTCGGCTTCACTGGTATTTCAAGTCACGACGGATTGCGGATATCTGTCTCTGTTACTCTCATTGCAAAGTACGTAAGAAAGACGCAGTCAAATGTATTGTTACTGTTCAAATAAATACGATGCCTCCATGCTTGTTATTCTTCTGAGTTATTACTACTTATGGATTTGTCACGCTAGTGAGGCGTCATTCAAACGGGTGCCGTCATTGGCGATTCGTCATAAAACACGATACGTCATGACGAATAGACGTTCACATTCCGTACGGAATGATGTTTTATCACGATTCAGCCAAATATCCGAGTTAATGTTCACTTTGTTTGTTCTTTTTCGTATTTGTTTGACAGATCGTCGGTACTCATCGGCACGCTGAGATTTTGATTCCTGTGATTTTTCTGATTTTATGTGAAATGGTGGATATCTCTAAAAATAGTGCTACAGAAACATGGTGACTTGTTTAGTGATTGATTGTTGTACAACACAGCGATATAACCCTTAAAATATTAACCACCTAACTAGAGGTTTATTTTTGCTAATATACTCGAAACGCATATTGACAAATTTTAAGCACCAAGTGTGTTAATTCTCTTCTATTACTATTTATTAACTTAAGAAGCAAAGATCGATTACACATAATGCATAACTTACGAATATTTTGTGTAAAGAAATAATTTTCAGTTTACACTAGGGCTGCATCAAGTTATCGATAATTCGTGTCCAATGTCTATCACGCAGTAAATGAATATGTATTACTGATATTAAAGTACCTATATGACGGTTAAATATGAAAAAAATATAAGGAAACAGCAACTTATTCGTAACCTGAGGGTGCAAAATAAACACATTAGAAACAAAGTCTTAACCTTAACCTTGCCGCAAGAAGAGAGGCTAGCCCTAGTGTGAAAGTCATAAGAAAGAGTTATGCTAATTTTTGTGTTATACTCTAGTAACTAGATATAAGGATTTATGTAACTTTTCTTTGGTTAATAAATTATTATTATTCTTATTCTTATACATGCTGTAACAAAACCATACAGGCCTTAAACAAATGAGCGAATGCTGTAATTCAAGTAATATATCTCAATCAGCTCACTCCTGAATCGTAGTTTCAGTCATGCAGAATCCCATCCCACCCTATAATTTTATTACTATTTACTGTAACTAATTAATATTATCGATATCGATAACATTAGTACACACACAAATGATTATTTCAGTTTCATTTGACAGCTCGTGCTGTTGCTCTATTCCGCTAGGTATCAACTTTATGATTCTAACAGAATAATTGATATTGCTTATCAGGTTAAATACTCTTTGTTGCTTATATGCTCCCTGGACAGTGGACACTGGACATCATTTGTCATATATTTTTTTATGAACCTGTACTATCAACTTTCAGTACCTAACTACATAACTAAGGATTTTATTAATAATCAAAATACACATTGTGGCTTAATTTTAAAAGTTGTTTTAAATTAAATTTGAAAGGTAGTAAGTACTACTTTTGGACATATTTTAATGTGACTGAGAATTATAATCTCTTAATGTTCAAATGAGCACCAAAACATTCGCCAATAGTTTTAATATCTCAATTAGAAAACGTTAAAGGATCACCGATTCGAAGATGAAGAGCGTGTTTCGTGGATAAAATGGCTACGTTAAATGATTCGTCTAAAACTAAAGAAAATCTTGGTATTAAAGTTGAAGGAGAGTTGAATAATTTCAAAATCATAGAAGAAGAAAGTGATAATGGTGATGATGACACTGATGATGACGATGATAGGACAGTTAGTACAACTATGGACACAGTCGCTACACTTCCAACAAGTGTGGTGGGACCACCTAGATCCCCAGTATGTGGTAATGTGGCAGTGAACAATTCGGAAAATGTCATAATTGGCAATAATACCTATTTTAATGGTCCTGTTACGATCAAGCAAATTATTCAAAACGCGGGCGTTGACAACCCTTCCTATGTGAAGACAGAAAATGACAATGGGACACCCCAACAGTATCAAGACCAATCACACCCTACAGGTAGTCATACTTTTATCCACTTATTTTTCACTTACTTATTACTCTTAATCATCCTATTATATTTATGCCCGTTGCTATATCAATACACTGCCCATATTTAATTGTTTTCAAGATGACAAGTAGCAAGTTGTAGGTGTCTAGGACACTTTTACTCCTTTATCATAGTTTAATAGAGTTGTCCCGGCACCATAATAGATTGGTGAGGTTAAGTCTTTATGTCATTGGGTAAATGCCTTTTATTATGAGAATGTCTCCTTTCCATGTAGTAAGTAACTAATGTATAAACTAATTTCTAATGACTATATCATTAGAAATTAGTTGTCATGCTCAGATAGTCATATGCGGGTGAACTATTACATAAAAGGAAGTTATGCCCACAGAGATAAGAAACTCCAATTCTCTATGTGTGTTTTTAATTTCAAACATGAATATTCATATGTTGGATGGTATTTTTTGCAACATTTTGTACAGTATGTCAATAAGATTCATTAGAACATTGCTCCACTTTTTAGTGTCAATGTCCTTTACTTGTTTGTTGATGAGTTAAGTTAAATAAGTAATGATCATAAATATAAAGTTAAAATAAGTTTATTGAGTGGCAACCTCAAACTAGAGAATGTAGTGTAGGCCTACAAGGTGGACCACTGATTTTCCAAAGGTCATGAGAAGTTGTCAGAAGCAGGCCGCACAAGACTGAGCATTGCAGAGATTCGTGGGGAAGTCTGTCCAGCTGTGGACGTCTTTTGGCTGACATGATGATGATGATAAAAGCTACAATTTTGTATGATGTAATTGTTAGTCCACAAACCAGTTGCAGAAGTCAGAATCAGTTGCAGATAAGGGCCGATTTGTACAATGCCCCACGAGGGGCATCTAATTGAGCACTGTGCATATTGTCTTTACACTACAGAAATCTGTCCAAACAATTTGTACCCAATACATATTGTGGACCCAAGAACAATAAAATGAAATTTGATTTAGCAATAAGCTTAACTGTAAATTTATTTCTCACTAGCTGTGTCCTGTGGTCTTGGCCGTGTTAAACTTTATATATTATAGCCTAGGTGTTAATCCAGGGTGTCAGCTAACTGCTTACCAAATTGTATTAAAATCTCTTCAGCTGTTTAGATGTGAAGAAAATGCACATTTGCAAACTTTTTCCTTTATAATATTAGTGTGATATGTGAGAACGGTAGAGTTATTACATCCTAGAGTTCAATAATTAAAAAACCTGTGTTACATACTAACATCTTTTTATATGAAGTTAAGAATACATGTTGCTAAGACATATTTGATATGCGTATTCATGGAAGATTATAAAGGAAGTAAATACACAAAAGCAAAACACCAAATTGAAAACATTCCTCCTTTTAGGGTTCTGTACCCTAATGGTAAAACGGGATTACTATTACTAAGACTTCAATGTCTGTCTGTCTGTCTGTCACGAGGCTGTATCTCATGAACCATGATAGTTAGACAGATGAAATTTTCACAGATGATGCATTTCTGTTGCCGGTATATCAACAAATGCTACACAACAAAATAAAATAAATACTTAAGGGGCTTCCTATACAACAAACGTGAATTTTTTTCTTGTTTTGATAGATAATGGTATGGAACCCTTCATGCACCGACTCCCACTTAGCAGGTTTTTTAAGTAAAAGTAGATTTAAGGACTATAACTGTTTACACTTGTTATTCTGCCTAACCACATCTTCATGGCAGAATCTTAAAAATGCCATAAGCAAGGCAATCAGTGTAGCAACATTCTGGGTCACCAAAAATTTAATTAGTTTGCCATCAACCTGTTACGAAGAAGAAGATTCTGTTGTGAAGAGTGGTGTCATAAACCACATGTAATTAATCTATACTTCATATCCCAAATGTCTATATAGAGGTAAATACTGCCCAAAATATTAATATGATTTGACATAGTGAGAGTCATTCAAGTATAACTTCTTTGAATTGTCTTTAGAATCAACTAATTATTTGCAGTAATCAAGAAGTTTCATCTAAAAAAATGGCACAAAGTATTAATATTGTGTGTAATGTGTATTTTATTGGCTATTATATTAGCCATATTATCTGTGATACTGAATAACACAAGTCAAGAGGACACTAAGACACCGAGTATGACTGAAGAAGAATCTGTCACCGGGGACAAATCAAGTAAGAACAAAATATTTATTTTTAATTACGAATCATACTATTATTGGTCCTAATAAAATGTATATATAATTTATATTCTCCTATTGGACAAGGAACCATATAGAACTGTGTATCACTGATTTATGTTCTACTTATTTTTAGTTAAATGAACATTCAAAATGCCAACAGATAAATGCTAATCTGTCATTAACTTAAGCTGTACACTAAAAATTTGCATAACATGATTGTGCATTAGTTTCTTTGCAAGAGATATCAGGAAGTACATTTTTCTTTATAGTTCCTCTTGTTCCTGCTTTCATTGTGTTATTTACTTAAGATAATTATTATCTAGATTTTAGTGTGTTTCACCTTCACTCGCCTTATTCACTTACTAACATCTATATTCTTCAAACACAGATTTGAGTTTTCTTTTTAATGTATCAGTCATTGTCTTACATTGTTTATTTGTTGTACACCTGCAGTAGTTCTAAAGTATAATGATATTTAGACCAATTAGTGAAGCATCTTTGATTTTGGTAGTTTTCCCATTATTCTTGAGGTCAGATTTCATCTAATGATCTAGTTTGTAACCTACAGTATAGGATTTAACAGACTAAGTCCTATTCACTAATCTCTTTGATATGGAAAATTATAACTGTCTCAAAAATATGTGTATCTGTCTTATAAACCTACCTTGAGCTAACCTTGAACTTTTTGAGATATTCCATCTTCTAAATTCAATTTTGTTAAATTGTATTGGCCACGCAAAATGTAATGTAAGTTGGATTGGGCCAAAATGAGTTTAAAAACTTATATGGTCCACAAAATTAACGAAAAAGAACATTTTATGGGGAAGTGTCGATACAAATCTGACATAGCCGTATACCTAAATAGTATAATATGAAGAATCAATTTAAAAGATTCTAGATTTGTTAAACACTAAGAAAAATTATATTGTGTGTGTGTTCGCCTTCCGCGTGACCATATATCCTTTTTTTTTTTTTTTTTTTTTTTTTTTTGCGGTGTGGGAAATCCTGCATGGATGTCCTCCGCCTCGGGGGAAGCGGAGGGGTCTGTCAGACTCCTACTGACTAAAAACCACCCCGGTATTCCATCTCACACCTGCGCCAGGGGTCGCGGGAACATACGATACTTCCGCAACCCCCGGCTGAACGCAACCCCCGGCTGGTGACCATATATCCTGGGTCAACCTGAGGAAAAATCCCGTTGATAAAGTTAAAAGACGTCTTAAATCATTAAAAAGTTTAAATCATATATTGTGAGTAACATAGACATAATATTAACATACTAATATTAAAACTAACCCATAATGCCAGCGAGCAGGAATTATAGGTATCGATAGTAGATTTAACCTTATTAGGATTACTGAATTCTTACAGAAGTAAGAATGTTGATGTTGAGTTGATAGTATCACAATCAACATGGAAGATTTATACCCTATAGTCTGGCATTGTCTTTAATAGCTAAATAATGTAATTGTTTGCTGGCAAATAGTAGACTGCACAGTAGTATGAAACTGGAGTTTAAACAATATTTTATAAATATAATTAGACGGCTATAACTAACTCTGTATGTCCGTCTGAACTGATAGTGATAAAAATTTACATGGATAAAGTTAAAGACTGTTGTGAAAGGGGATAGGCTAGTTGTCTTGCACCCACTGCACCCAAGGGAAATATCCTTCGGCTCTCCTCATTTGCACTACAACACTTCTCTAATTATATATCCAATATACAGTTCTGTACTTGTGTAGCCCTTGCCTAATAACAATTAAGCGTGACGATTTGCATATTATGTCCCGGTCTCTGATTAATGTGTTTAAACGTGTCTATTTTGTAGTTTTGGCGGCAAGCTCAGACAGAAATAAACAGACATACTTACAAACACACTAACGTATAGGCCAGGATAACTTAGGATACCGGTTTTTTGTGACTTTTCCAGAAGAAGAACTTCATTTACAGTGGATATTCACATCGCAGGGCCGGGTTTGTTTATGTAGTAAAGTGAGCTCGCGTCATGTTGGCGACAACTGCTTTACGAATATAATCTAGATGCATATTTATTTCTTGTAAGTTTTTTTTCTTGTAAGTTCTTTTGATAAATGGCTACAGGTACAATATGGTGCGTAATAATAGCAATGGGCATACTGTATGGCGTTGTGTCAAAGTGAAATGTACTGGTAACTTAGTGAGTAATTGTAGTCAAGTTGTAAAACAGCAAGTACATAAATGTACGCCGGACATAATTGGAAACGAAATTAAACAGCGTTTACAAAAATGCCTCAAAAGAGTTCGTGAAGAGACTACACCGATACCCACCGTGTATTCTGATAATTTAGAAGAATTAAGGGATACGGGTCTTGGGTTATTGCAAAAGTTACCTAAATATGACAATATTAAAAAAACTCTTTATAAGCACAGAAATAAAGAACTAGGAGCGCAAAAACTTAGTTTAAAAAAAATAAAAGATACGAAGATTCCTGAAAAATTCAAAAATTTTCTTTTCGCCGATTATGGTTACAAGAAAAACCGAATTTTAATGTTTTGCAGCTGCGAAGGAAGATAAATTCTCAAACGAGTAAAACACGTTTATTGTGATGGAACATTTAAAAGTGCAGTCCCTCCTTTCAAGCAACTTTATGTAGTTCACGCTGATCTTGGAAGTGAGGATAACCAACATATGAATATTATCCCTGTCATATATGCATTATTACCGGACAAAAAACAGAATACTTATGAACTTTTGTTGCATTTGATTAAAAGCCAAGTGCCTGAATTTCAGCCAGATACTTTTATGACGGATTTCGAAATAAGTGCCATATCAGCTATCCGCTGTGTATTTCCTGAATCGAAAACACGTGGTTGTTTATTTCATTTTGCACAGGCAGTTTGGAGAAAGGCTAAGAAGCTTCATTTGACAAAATCGAATG
Source organism: Pseudoips prasinana (assembly GCA_951640165.1). Classification (NCBI taxonomy): domain Eukaryota; kingdom Metazoa; phylum Arthropoda; class Insecta; order Lepidoptera; family Nolidae; genus Pseudoips; species Pseudoips prasinana. The sequence goes on along the minus strand of OX621234.1, from coordinate 18,372,236 downwards.
TAAATAAAGGTCATATTAAGAGATGCATCGCGCTGGCATATTTGCCCAAACAATATCAATTGGATGGTTGGTTGTACATTTTGGGGGAATGTTTGAATAAAAAAGACCAGAATATAGCAAATTTCAACCATTATTTTGAGGCCACATGGCTAAAAAATAGTGCTTGCTTCAGATACTTGGTGTTTCCATAATCATACCTATAAAACGAATAATGTCACGGAATCCTGGACCTCACGTTTGAATAAAAAAATTAGAGCAAAGCCAAACATTGCAGTACTCTTGAAGGCTTTGATTAAAAACGCAAATTACTACTTAGCATTGTGGGAAAAAAAAAAATATATCACAAAGCGAACAAATGAGGCTATCCTGCAACAGAAAGTTATCGAAAATGCAATCCGGGAGTTAATCGATTCTGAAATTTCGATAGGACACTGCATTGAAAAACTGAAAAGATAAAATCGTCCTTTTAATTTTAACAATAATTTGATTAAGTACTTGATTAAATTAAACTTAAATTATTAGCAAATTTGCAGCCGACTGTGCAATTTATTTTATTGTTATTATGTTAAATTATGTTTTTATATGTCGCAATGATATTTGATGATAATAAGAAATAAAACGTTATGTTCAAGTTAATTATTATTAATCAGGTGATTCAACCACCTCTAAAATGTATGAGTAGTAAACTCACACATTCACCGAGTGAAACTTCCATTGAAAATAAAGGTCCGTAGTTAACTCACTCATGTGTGAGATTCTTAGCATGTGAGTAGACTCTTAAGTCGAAATGAAATCGGGATTTACTTACAATAGTATAGAGATTCAAACATTATGATATAAACTTAATAACTATAGGTTGATTATTACGTAAGTTTTGAAAAGTATAGACGTATCATTAATGCACAGAAAGCTAGGACAACCTTATGGCGAACTTAATTTACCTCCTGAAAAATTACCTCCGGGACATAATTTGCCGTGGCATCTGGAAGACTCTTAATAAACTACGTACCTAGGTTGGTAGATCCAAAAAAAAAACATGTGCAAATGGGGTTAGTTATACATTCCCATATCACAAAACATCTGCGAGTGCGGCGTGTCACTCCAAAGTATGGCACATTTATCTGCTTGTCCCTCCTGTCCAGTCTCATGTTCCCTTCAAGAGTTTTATGACACTTCAAAAGGTCTGCGTTGCCTAATTTTGAGCAGATACAATTTAACTCCTATCATATCGAAACGGTAAGAAGAAGATCATTACTGCCCCAGAAAAATTAATATTTTTAGATATTCCTCTATGTTGTTTTGATTTGAACAACAATTATTATTCTGAACTTACCCCTCTTCCTGTACCTACATAATCGTAAGACGTCCGTGACTATAGGGCGGTACAAATATTTTTTTTGTCTTTTAATTAATCTATTATCGATACCTAATAGGTACTGCTGCAATGTTTAGCTCACAATCTTATTTAACCCTACATTACTTCTCATTGACTATAAATTGTTATCATTTCAGAATATACAAAGGTGGTGGGATGGTGGCATGACAATATAAATGTTATTTTAATTACGATATTATTGACGCCCATAACTTTTCTCTTAATGTGCTATATTTCACTAACTTTGGATGGATCTGGTATGGATAAGAGTACTGTCAATGCTGAGCCGAAGCATAGTAGAAAGAGGGAGTGTGACGACAGCGAAGATAACTGTGACCCTTGTAAGAAGCCACTTGATAAAGGTACTCAACGGATTAAAACTAATGTTCAAAAATTTAATATCTCTGATATAGTTACTTCACTGGCCCGATGTAGTGTTAAAATACCGCTCCAATGGATATAGAGCTTAAATACCAAATATTTTTTATAATACCGATTTACTCCACTATTTCGAACGACAGTTCATATGCTAAAAGTTTGATATAAAGGTACACCACTGTTTCAATCAAGGGGTATTTAAACAAGCATATGCAATGTTCGAATTCGAATTACCTTTGATTAAACATCACCTTTATAGCCGTGTGGTTTCCGGCCTAGAAAGAATATGAGGGTCACCCCATACTATCCCGTGGATGTCGTAAAAGGCGTCTAAGGGATACAACAGGTAGTCGGGCAGCAGTGCCACCCGTGTACAAAAGCTACCACCTAACTGCGATCACCAACTCGCATGCCAAGCGCACTGATTACGGCAAACCCTCCTAATGGCAATGTTACAGAAACCTTTAGGGGATGCCTATGTCCAGCAGTGGACGATATCAGGTTAATGATGCGAAAGTACTCCTTTCAGTCCAGGGAACGCTCAAATACCAAATATTTCTTGTACTCTACTGTTAACTCTAGTGTTATAAACAAATGTTCAAATCTACAGATATTTTTGATCAAGGTCAAATACCATGTGGTTGTCCACTTTTTAATTTAAATGATCGAATATTAAATATATTTTTTTATAAAGGTACTAAGAAGTTAAGAATAACAATAATTTATTAATCAACGTAAAGTTATATATAAAACTCATTATGTCAAGTTACTAAAATAGAATACAAAATGGGGCAACTACTTCTTGTGGTTTTCACACTGGGGCTAGCCGTATTGATACCCGTTCAATCTTCTGTTCCAATACAACATTCAAATTCAATACCAAATATTCTCATATTGAAAGATAACACTAAGAAGATCAATGTTTAGTTCTACAGTACACAGTAATTGTTTACTTTAAATATTTATACCGTTTATAAAAGGCGGTGTCGTGTCATTTTGATGCGTCATCGTTATCTTTTGGGTATTTATTATAACTTCATATTGCGTTAAACCACTTTTGGCCACCGTTTGTCTATCCTTGTATAAACAAGAAGTTTTATCGTATTTTTTTGCGAAATCTGATATTAATAATAACCCAAATCGAATTAGACAATGAGAGCGTTTGAAACTTGAAAATATTACTATAAATCAAATCAAACTTTAGGTGTAATATACTTATAAATACGCTGGGTTTTAATTTTTTAATGAAATAAGAGTTGTAATTTGCCACAATTTACTAGTCACATCAAAGTTAATCTAGCATCTGGCGTGAAAAAATCATTACTGGATCAGTTTGTCACGCCTTCGACGCTTGGACCTCAATTACCGTGGCCGTTCTGGAAGTCCGGATTCAGGTTGGCCGAAGCAAAGAAAATATCTCTAGGTGGGGACTGTCGAGCAGCCCCAAAATGGACTGTATTTGCGAAGCATCGGTCCAATCCATGGCCCATCTAACAGCTTTCCCAGCCTGCCCTGCCACATGTTCATGGCAGGATCTTAGAAATACCACAAGCAGGGCAATCAGTGTGGCCTCGTTGTGGGTCGCAAAAATTTAACGAGTTTGCCATCGAAACGCTAAGAAGAAGAAGACCAAAGTTAAAGATAAATCTTGTAATATTAAATGGGCTATCGACACACACATATGTATATATAATTCAATAATCTAGAGTTGACATAAACTTTTAGATTACGTGATATGTTATATTTCGACATACAGAATATTTTTCATTTTTGTGTAAATTAATTAAATTCTTTTGTTTAACGATATTGAATTTCCTTTTGAGGCATTTAGTCTAAATTAGTTGTTTTTTTTATATTAAACAGGTCGTTGCAATACAGGCTTTGGTTTTGGTCATTTGTATTATTAAAATAAAAATATCTATGTAACACACATTTCGCATCAATTAATCAAAATTTATTCCTTAATTTTAAATCTTGAATCTACATAAATATGCAAATATAAAGATGTGGGACATCTGGGGTAAAAATTTTTTTTTTTATAGTTGAGTAACCTGTTTGCCAGAGTTGTACTGCTTCTAGAAACTAATGCATATTCATTTTATTAAAATAAGTAGTCAGACCATTATGTCCCCAAAATATTTATTAAAAAGTAACTTGTGTTTAAAAATAAGTATAATTAAGTGAAAGAACCATCACCAATCAATCATCAATATGCTCATTACGTTTCTATGAGAGTCAGAGGAATTTATTTTAACATAAGCGTATAAAACTACTCGCAGTAGAAGACTTATGTAAAAAAAATAAGAAGGGGCAAAAAAACAATTGTCAATTAATTTAATTTAATAACATAAATCAATACCATATTTAGGTTTTGATAAAATAGTAAAAAATACTAAATAAGCGTATCTAAATCAAACAATATTGTAGATACTATTATCTTTCCAGGGACTTTTCGAATTGATTATATCATTATTTTATCCTGGGGATTCTACCTTGCAATGGGGAATTACTTATATCAATAGTATAGCGATTCAAATATTGTGACATAAAGCTGATAATTATGAGTTGATTATTATTAAACTTTTGAAAAGTATACACGTATCATTACTGACGCAGAAAACTAAAATATTATACGACATTCTTATATTTTTCAGCAAATTCGTTGATAATAGCGCCGGACCATTTGAGGATGGTGTCTAGATCAGACTGGCTGGCACAGCCTCCGACTGGTGAGCTAGACAGGATCAGGCAGCCCGTGCCGTGGGTAATCATAACTCACACTGCTACTGAAAATTGTACCACCCAGGTAAATTATTGCGTTTATATAATTTTTCCGTTCGAAAAGCCAGTATCGCATCCAGAAATGACGCAGCGTGGGCAGGCCCCCTACAAGATGGACCGATGATCTTGTGCGGGTCCCTGGGAACTGCTGGATGCGAATAGCTCAAGGACGGCAATCGTGGAGGTCTTTGGGGGAGGCCTTTGTCCAGCAGTGGACGTCTTTCGGCTGATATGATGATGAAATAGAAACAATTATATAACTGGGAGCATGGTGATTCGTCGAAAGCGAGACATTAAGTCTTCGTTACCATGTTAGCTGCGCAGTAACATCTTGTGACTTAGTCTTTGACAAGTCTGACCTGTTTGATTGGTGTGTTGGTCTAGTGGTTGGTGACCATGACTGCTAAGCCAGAGGTCCTGGGTTTGATCCCCATGCAGGAAAAATCGTTGTGTGATGAGCACGATTATTTGATCTGAATCGGAGTGTAAATTATGAATAATATGTATTTAGGAATATATAAGTATCTTTATTAGTTGTCTGGTTGCTATAGCAGATGCTCTGCCTAGTTTGGGATCAGATGTCTTTGTCGGGATGCTAGACGCAGTAGCATCGTTAGTCTTGTGGGCCTTTCATCGACTTAAAGCTCCCTATAAAATAACTGATTAAGGAAAAAATCACTAGGTCATTAGCCACCCATAATGTAAATATAACCCACCTAAGAAAATAATTATACAACATGTAACTTAACTAACGCACATCCTGAAAATAGTTTGTTCAGAATCGTTTACTGAATCGATTTATATCATTTTTAATATAGGTAATTTTTTATTCCCAAAAAATTAAAACTACGGAAATTGTTGTCATATTAATCCTGTACAGTTAAAACAAGGACCCTAAGTCATAGTAGTAAGACTTAAAATCGCAGTTCTATTTGTATTCATACAAATTATCATTACAAAATAAAGAAATATAAACTTTATTCCAAGAAACTAATTTAGTAAATAACAATGCATATACATGTTGAATTAAAACTTCAGTGTATGTATTACGATTATAACATAATATTCTAATTGGGGTGTTTGAGGGTGTGCGTTAATTACGTTACATGTTGTATATGTAATTAATTACTCAGGTGGTAGTGGGTATACAATGTGGTAGATAAAATGTGGAGTTGAAGGCGAGTATTGAATTCTCCCGTATAATTGCTGAGCCCGTGTAACCGCATAACTGAAATATAGCTTGGTAACAAGTCCGCGTAGGAATAGTGACCCATTGTTACGGGTATATTGTAATAGGTGAGCGGGGTAAACTAACTCTCGGCGCACAGCCATGCATTGACGGAACTTGCAATAGTTCATTTTGTTATTAACGTTTAGAGCTAAACGAACAGGATAACAACGCACAATTAATCAGAAGTCTAGTGAAGGATACATTTGCGTTAAAAATATGATTCTAATATTGATACAAAAAATTGCACTGGTAAAATTATTCTGCTGAATTCCAGTTGACAAATGAGGAGTATTGTTAACACGATTGAATACTTGATCTAGAATGTCATTGTTGCTGTGAATCAAATTTTTATTTACTTATTATTTCTTAGTCATTGAGGGACACTCACGAAATTTTTTGTCAAATTCCATCTCCATATTAGCGAACAATTATAAAATATAATTATTTTTTCTTATCTCCAATTATATTTACTGTTATGTTTCTCCTGAAATAATTTCATTTTATGTTTTTTTATATATATTGCTTTAAAAATATATTAATTAGAAATTGAATACACTGGTATTTATAGCAAGATAATAATAAATTTTAATTATAGCTTATTGAGTCCAACGAACAATATTAATAATTATATCCTGGAACATTATTCTCACACGGCCATCTGATCCCAAATTAAGTAGAGCTTGAACTATGGACACCAGATAACTGATATGCCACTTTTCTTTTGTTAATACATACTTCTATAGATAATTACACCCAGACACAGGACAAACTGACTTGTTCATGCACACAGATATCTGTCCTGGGTGGGAATCGAACTCACGTCTTGCGGCGTGAAAGGCAATCATTTACTGACCCCTCATTATCTTGGCATAATTAATTTTGTGCGCCTGCTCTTGCCTCGAAGGCGATATTTGAGTTAATTGGTTACACTATAGTTAATATATAGTAACATTTATTCAAACATGTCACGAAAAGTACGTACACCCCGCAGCTTGATAGTAGATGGTTACCCATAGTAGCCTATGCAACAGTCCAAGTGTTACTATCGCGCTGCTGACCTACCCCTTTCCGATGAGTTATGCCAATCTTACTTCCACACACCACCACAACAAGTTTCTTTAGAGGTCGCTATTTAAGAAATAATCACTGCTTGTGAACTCAGTGTAATCATAGCAAACGTGACATTTTTTTCATGTTTATATTGAATTGCTTTCATATATTCTTTTATTATTTCTTTTATTATTTCATATATTTGAATACTCTTTTCTAATTTCAGAGTGAATGCGTGTTGCGTGTGAGACTTATACAAATGTTTCACGTCGAGTCTAAACACTGGTTTGACATCGGGTACAATTTTCTAGTGGCAGGCGATGGGTCGGCGTACATGGGTCGTGGATGGGACTACATTGGTGCTCATACTCTAGGCTATAACAAATACAGTATTGGAATAAGTTTCATAGGAACTTTTACAAAAGAGGCACCTCCAAAGAAACAATTGGACGCGTGTTTAAAGCTTATCAAGAGAGGTGTCGACAGTGGGAAACTGGCTAAAGACTACAAACTGTTTGCGCACCGTCAACTAGCATCCACCGCCAGCCCTGGTGATAAACTATTCGATATTATTAAGGAATGGCCGCATTTTGTTACGCATGTAACGGATGTGGCGGAACTGATTCCAAATTATTAGGTAGGTTAGTGTTGATGTTGCAATATGAGGTTTACTTTAAAAGGAGAAAGGATCTTCATTGTATAAATGTATTTATAATCTTGTTGTTTTGTCAATTGATTTGTCAAATTATGCCCTGCCACAGAGTGAACAGTGTCAAAGAATTTAATAGGTGCATCAACATTTGCAGATGTTTGAAGAAGTACCGATTTAATATAAGCCAATGTATGACAGATTATAAAAAAAGATTTTTTAGGGATTAAAAATAACCAATTTTGTAATAGTAACAACACCTTACATTATCTTGCGATTTGGTCTCTTTTGTCTTTGTGCCTATTGAATCGCCATTTTTTCATAAATAAAGCGTAGTCATAGGTCGACTCCTTTTAATAAATTTGATACTATTACATATCTTATTTGGTAAGACGATTACAATTTAATTAAGTCTGTTACAACGCATCTTAGTTTATAGGTAGGTATTCTTGAAATAAATGGAGATTCGTTGTTTGAAGTTATATGTTGTGAATACATAATATTGGCAGGAATCAAACTGCGTTCACTCTTGCATAACTGTACCTTATAAAATTGTAGGTATATAATTGCTAAATAGCACAAATAAATAATTACTTAATTAGGGAATATGCATAGATAATGTAGAATCACCAAGTTTCGCTTGCCTTCTATTAAGCGAAGTATAGATTATATAAACCGTTTACACGGAATATATTTTTATATCAATATTGTAGATTGTGTATAACGTGATTTTAGAATAGAAAAGTCTCTAACATATTTAGAGTACGAATAGAGTTTATTGAGCCTCATAAATTAAAAATATGTTTTTTTTATTGGTTGATTAAGACATTGTAACCTGTTAAGTATTTTTTGTAAAGGAAGTAAAATTAAAAATAAAAGTATTTTTTGTAATATTTTAATTGGTGGCAAAAGTTTAATTTGTAAGTTTGTTATATAAATCTTGATTGTTTTGAAATTATAAAATTGCACTAAAATGTAATTGGTTCAGGTTTGTTGGCAGTTTAAAAATAAACTCATGCCCTTCAGTCAGTGTTTATAAACGTATCTCAACTGTGAGATGTTCTTTGAGTTCAAAGTTTGAGTTGAGTATAAGATTTCTGATTCTGATTAATCCGCCTCTCAAGTTTTATGTTTAGGTTGAGATTCGTTTCTAAATACTCACCTAGATATTTTATTTTACTTTATATTCTCGAATTTCATTATTAGCTTATTGTAAAACAATAATAAGTAACATTTTCGAGAATTAAAGATTATTAAACAAGTCGTAAATAGTAAAAATGATAGATTTGGTAAAGTATTAGAATCAGTCTATTTGCTAGAGGTTCAGTTAGTACATGGATATTAATTATCGAAAGGTTAACAAAATCATTCCTCTATTTGTGTTAGAATTACTTGCTATCAGTATTAAAACACTCAGACAATTTTTCATATCATATCGAACCATTATGTGACTCGATCAAAATTATATACTTAATATTAATTTGTTTGTCAGCAATGTATATCTCTGCTCTATGCAAAGTAAGGTTGTTTTTATTTCATACATTAATAATTTTGCCATTTTTTCAATTAAGATAATTACAGGAGAAAAAGTAAATACCAAATAAGGTCCCAAACGACTGTGTTTATAATAGAAAATATATTGCTATTAAGTTGATTTAAGATACGTGTCGAAATATCGTCGCCGGGTGGTGAAATTAGCCAGCCAGTTGGAATGAGATGTCAATAATTGGACGTGCATAAAACGATTAACAAGTTGGTTGGTGAAAGCTATGGGGTTATGTACACAATACTGACTTTACCTATCTGGTGTGAATGTGGTAATGGTAAAGTATTTTCTACACGGTTGCAAACCAACGTCCCAACCATGTCCCAACAGAGGTCACCCTGGTGGTTGACGCCCATCTAGACTGCAGTTGTGCAGTCCTCTGTTGGGACGTTGGTATATGAATAGTATATGGTTATTATTTTTAAAATGTTGAGTTAGAATATACACCCTGTATAGATTAGACGTTTGTTTCACTGTCATCCGCAAGTTTCCTATAGTTTAGTCAGAACTAACATACAACCGAACTGTATGTGTGCACTTTTGCATGCTTTAAACTTGCGGCTTTTTACAAATTCTACATTCTCGTAATTAGATGCTGACTTCTGATTAGTTTCATTACAGAGTGTTATGGCGAAGTACCGATCTAAGTTTTGAATAGATGACCGTTGATGGCCGGTGGGCGTGGTTGGAAGATGCTTGCCTTTCACGCCGCTGGCCGTGGGTTCGATTCCCACGGGTGTAATTATCTATATAAGTATGTATTTTCACAAGAAAAGTAGTATATCAGTTATCTGATTTCCATAGTACAAGTTCTGTTTAATTTATGAGGCCGTGTGTAAATATTGACCCAGGATTTTGGTCTGTAGTTTTCAACGAGCTAGCTTTCCACCTGCCAACTTGTTGAACGTTGACCTAACCGACCAACCGACCAACCAACGGGTTATTTTAAACATTCGGGGCCAACATACATTATTTATATGATATATTTTGTAATAAGAATTGAGACATTTAGACACAATTTTGCTTATTGCTACTTTTACTTAATTAGATTTAAATGTATTACGGCCGCCGACCGATTTTATGTGGTTTTGCTGAGTTTTATATGTATTGATAAGACTAAATATTGAATTTGTGTTACTTGTATTGTGATGAAGTATATAATAATATATTAGATTTATGTAATATGAATGGGAAAATGAATACACGAATGATGATTGCGAAATAGTCAAATCTTTATTGGAGTTACTGGTCTAAGCCAAATTGTTCGGTTTGTAGGTAGATTGATTTTCTTATGAATCACAGCCATGTTGTCTGTATTACATAAGTTTATAGTTCCCTAATATTGGCGATGACCAATGACTTAATGGTACAAACAAATATAACTGTATACTTGGGTATGTTGAGGATAGATTTGTTTTCGCTGCTACATTCTTATGCGTACCTTCACTTGATGAATTAACTATATTTAGATTTAGTAGTAAATAAGACGTTATTTGTGTAATTTTTCCTTGATGTCATCAGATTTGCTTAGGGGTGTAGACACTGACGACATTACGGAAATTGTTATCGTCCAGATAAAGGTGCAATGTGGACACGCGGTCCGAGATGTGCACCGGACACTCTTGTTACAAGTTGATTCTTGGTCGCGAATCCAACGTCCGACCGTCTTGGTTCTGAGGCAGCAAGTCCTTTCTAAAAGAAAGTGTATCCGCCGCCGTGTTTCACCAATTCCCCCTCCTCAGCAAGATGTGTTTCGCTGAGGGCAGCCACATCGACATTATAGCGAAGAAATTCCGTAGAAACAATGGCGGTTTTCCGTTCCGAACGGGTGCTGTCGTCACGATCGGTTCGCACGTTCCACGCACCAAAGGTCATGTCAGAAGTTCTATTCGTTTTTATATTTTTGTGGAGTCGACCGAGATTAGAAGATGTGGAGGCAGCCGCGGTTACTACCCTCCTCGAAAGTTGGGGTGAGCATTTCTTTAGGGCACCTTTTCTAGCCCTCTCCCCGGCTGAGTGGGGAATGCCGTACCTCCCTCAATAGGGCTGCTTTGTTACTCTTAGTGCTGCCGAAATTTCTCTATCCCTACATTGTAGAGAAAAAGTGATCACGATGTTCTAAGAACACTCCCAGCGCCGCCTATGTGCAAGCCTCAGACAAAGCCCGATCTGTATCAAACCGAGCCTCTCTACCTCAGCCCATCGCCACAGGACTTCATTGCATCGGAGTCCATTTTATGAAGCAGTAATTTTGGCAGGAAGGTTTTAAGTAAACATAAGTGGGCGCGCGATCACAGCCCTCTCGTCCTCACCCCTCGGGGCCCAGTGGAACGGAGATCGCTTTGACTGGCGGAGGGTTCGGAGGTAGTATCTGGCCAGCAGTCACTTTGACCTCAATTGCTGCCCTTGGCCGTCAACATTGCCTTGCTAGCCCACCGGATCAGCCAGTGCTTATCAGCATGGACTGCCTTTTCCGCCGATGATTCATCATCGACGATGCATGAGGTTTCCGCAAGGCACTACGGCACCCTACTCGCGCCTGTGGAGTGATCGTTTTCGGGTCTAATTTTGGAGTTTTCCTTCTCTTAGATAGATTGCAGACCAGTGCTATGACGCCTTTCTCGCCAATTCTATCGCAGGGCTCTGTTGAGTCCTTTAATTCTAGAGTCCCCCGATAGAGGCAGTTTAAGGTCATACCCGGGACAATAAATATGTAGATATGCAACCAGTTTTGTGATAGACTGGTGCCTGTGATACGGTTAATACAAACCTGTAGTACAGGTTATATATTAAAGTCACGCCCGCAACTTTGTCTGCCGTTATATGTATTCGTTGTTTCCAGTGGAGGACGCCCTCGTGAAATATTGAATAATATGAACATTTTATAGTTTGCAATTGCTTCATTGTAATGGAAAGAAAATAAAACAAAGCTAATTTCCTATGTTTATGAATAGACACACTTATTACATAAGGATCTCTATCTATCCTTAAAACCGAACAACTTGCACAATATCAGTTTTTACCGTCCATACAAATATGCATAAAAAGTTTGCAATACCCAAACACAACTAAATATAAGCTGACTCAAGTATCACAGTAATTATGTATCAATATGTATTCTAAAGTGAAAGCTTCATAGGCTAAACGTAATGTTAAAAATCTGTATTCTTCTTATTGATCACTAGCTTTAACACACACACACATACATCAACATAATCTATGGATACCTTCATCCTAAATTATTTACAACTTAGTAGTTTAAAATCTTTTTAGTTTCCCTTAAAAGTTTATGTACAGATTGAAACCTATTGTATTCTATTTTCAAAATAAAATGTTTATAATGAAACAAAAGAAAAAACGATATATTCGTAACGTTAAGGAAAATTATAATGTTTTATTAATATTAAGATCAGAGAGAAAAGGGATTAGATTGTTTTGCTTTTTTCATTTAACTTGCCGTGTGAACGTCTTCTGGTGTCACGTCGTCATTTGTGTCTCGCCGTAATGTCACGAGCATGTTAGAGAATCGTTAAAGAATTGTGCTATTCAACGCGTCGTTACTGAAGCCGAACACACCAGCCAAAACGTCATATCAAGGTTGTGGACACGTTATCGCAATACTATGGTACTGACAGGATCGATTACTGCAACTAGTACAAAGGCTCGAGGAGGACCACCAGCTGCCGGTTTGCAACCAAATCGTGCGAAGGACGTTGCCTGAAGTTGGTCTTCATGCTCGAAGACAGCTACGTTTTCCAGCCTTGCGACGTCCAGTCGCGGTCGGCGGCATTGTGAGCTCGGGGGCATTGGCCATAGAGTGACAACCAAGGGTTTTTGGAGCCATACGCCGATGAGTCACGGCTTGGATTTCTTCTATATTCACGAAGACTACGCGTTTGGAGAACGCATGGAGAGTTAGCCGCCCTCCACTCATAGCGGAAAAATCTTGGTGAGGACAGGAATTTGTCTTGGCGGACAAACCCAGCAGTTATTGTCCCACACCCAATCCAATTGTGCCTTTCTATAAATGTGAATTTCTACTCATGCAAGGTAATATTCCTTCCATTCGGCGCAGTTTCGGGCACTCTCCGAAACAACGAAGGTTTTGGATTAGCTTATTATTGCGTGGAATATGTTACAATGAAAAGGTTTGAGAGATATCCCACCAAATATTATAACGCTTGCAAGGAATATGGGACGGCATACTGCAGCAAGACATTGCCAATTTAATTTTAAGTATAAACAATCTATATCGTCGTATAAGAGTTGGTAACAATTATTAATAATGTTAGATTTTATATGATTAATTAAATATTTTATTAAAATTAATACTTTTATAAGAAGAAATGAAGCATTTTTATCATACTAATTATCTACAGTGACACACTTTTTAACATTTTAACAATTTTTATTCAAAATATTAAATCTTGAAATATTCTTCAGACCTTAATATATGGTCTTCAATATAATAATCTACCATTCTTCTAATTACGATTTCAGAAAATTCTTCATAGTTTGTTAGATCGTGGATGAAATATAAAATTCCCGTAGATTCTGTTGATGTGTGTATAGGTACCTAAACGAATAGAATAGATATAATATAAATAGGTTTTAGCTGAAAATCAGTGGCTGTAGGTGACTTTATGCTGGCAGCAATGCTGAGCTAAGGCCATTTGGACACACTATCACACCGAGCCTCATCATTGATTAAGTAATATGTATTTTTGTATAGTATATTATAGTATTTGTATATTGCCTAGTTAGCCAAGAAGCTCTTTACCATGTTTCTTTTTTTGCTGTGTCAAATAAATGTAATCCTTTTCTTTAATTTTTATTGTAAATAGCTTTTTATGTAAGTACGTACTTTTCTACAAATTATGTTCAATGTTTTATAACTTTATAGATATAGTAAAGGTGCTATTAGAATGTTACCAAAGAAATTTGAAAATCAAACCATTTGGTAAATATATATATTTTGCTACAAAATTGTTTTATTTATTATTCGTCGATTGCTAATATGTAAAGAAACAGTTAGGTATATGTGTATAATTTATAGGCTCGTTGGTCTAGCGGTAGCTTGTTCGACCGCAGATAACCTGTCCCTGACTATTAAACCTGATCTCTTTCCGGTCGTGTCGCTAGCTGTCTCATGGGATCAGAGAGTGATGGATAGAAAGTGCCCGTGTTTTCGCACACACTTGTGCACCATTATATGCAGCCAGCACCATTGAGATTAGCCGCTGTGGCCGGAATTCGACCAGGAGAACATTCATTATTTAGATGATGCTAGATGATAGTTCAGTTATTTCACGTAGGTATTACGGAATCCTATAAAGGTTATTTGACTAGGTCGTCACCATAGCAGGGCTACACTCTTATATGGTAGGTACTAGTTTTTCTGACAGTAAGTATTTTATTGAGCAAGAGCCCGTGAACCCCAGACCTTCGTTATTTTATAAAAGCTGAAAGTTTGTCAGTGCATGCTCCCAACACCGATAAGAAAGATGGACTTGGAGAAAGGGTTGGAACTATCAAAAGTGTCTGGCTAATGAGGCAACATCACCTCCTTGTTACCCTATTATTTATAAAAAATATGTTACGCGCCGCTACCTTAATCGGGAGTAATCGCCAACGGTCGGAAACGCTCGGATGCGGTGACGTCGGGCTTGCGGCTGAAAAAACGTCGTGGGGGTATACCGATCGTGGCGGTGGGACACGTCTGTGATTTCTGTCTAAAATTAATTAAATATTGAAAAATAAAAGTGTTTGTACTCTTTACATTCAGAAGTGGCATTATATATATTTCTATATATCGAACCCAGAAAATGAAGAGATCTGCGCCAAAGAAAAATCGGATGATGTTAAAAACATCAAAACCTTCGGAATCCCTAACGAGTACGGGAAACTTTAGTGTTAACCAAGTTCAAGTTAATATGGACGACGAAGATATACATCCGAACGTACTACTTGAAAGGCTCCTGACTACGAAATTGGAAGGAATGGTTGAGAAGTTTTGTGATCAATCACGATCGATTAGAAATATTTCAGGTGAGAAAATCATACCCGCTTTTGATCCCGATAATCACGAAACAAATTTGAAAAACTGGTTGGCTAAAATCGACCAATTGGGATTGGTACATAAATGGAACGACTATACAAAGATCGTCATAATGTAAACTCGCCTCGTTGGTCAAGCACAATTATGGTTTAGTCGTTTAGATGAGTACAATTACTCTTGGGAACAGTGGAAATCGTTACTTATTAGTGCTTTTCCAAGAAGTTTTGAGTACGCACATATGTTAGAAGAACTAGTAGCCCGAAAGAAGTTAAAAAATGAAACTTTAACTCATTATTATCATGATAAGTTGGCTATGTGTCGCCGCTGTCGTTTAGACGATGCTGCTGCCCTCTCTTGTTTAATTAAAGGCCTACCCCTGGATTTACAAAATAATGCAAAAGCGTTTAAATGCGATACTCCCGAAGAATTTTACAGTGGATATTTGTTTACATTTGAAAGTTACCGCCATAAGACCGAAATGAAAAATATCATCCCGAGTTAACCGCGGCCATCCAGGTTTGAACCTCAGAAGAGGTGTATTCCTGATACTTTACCTACGAGTGTGCCTTCAACTTCCCGTATTACTGCAACTCCAAAATTTCGTCGTATGAATTGTTTTAGGTGTAATTCCTCTGAACACATGCTAAAAAACTGCCCCGTCCCTGATAAAAGAATTTGTAAATTTTGTTCTGAAGTTGGACACAATATAAACCGTTGTCCCAAAATAGAAAACCTGTTGCAAAAGTCAAAGGGCGGAGCAGCACTTATTAATATCGTTCAGAATTTGAATGACATTTATAAAAAAGATATTTGTGTCGGTAATCAATCATTTTCCGGATATTTAGATACTGGAGCACAACTGAACGTTGTGCCACTGAAAATGGTAAAGGAACTAGGTTATATTGTAAGAGAAACAGAAGCGTTTCTGAAAGGATTTACGGGATATTCAGTACCAGCTATGGGACAAGTGAATCTAGTAATGTCAATTGATGGATTAACTTTTGATACGATTGCAGTGGTTACCCACTTGGAATTTGCCTGCTAATGTTGACATACTTATTGGACAACCTATTATAAACGCTTAAGGAATTTCACTAATTACTACCCAGGATTCTGCTATATTAAAGGATGAAACTGTATTGCACAATGATTTAACAGATGGAAAATTTGCGATTACGAGCTCTTCGGATGTTCAGTTACCACCACAAGCTTCTGCTTTTGTCGAAGTGAATATTGTAGGGAATGCCCTCGAAAATGACGTCTGTACTTCACCACGATTCCATAACTTCAACGGTAAAAACTTCGCTATACCTGCTGCTTTACTATCTGGGAAAAAAGGATATATCCGTATCTACAACATGAGTCAAGAACAGTTATTTTGGAAGAAAGATGATCTCATCACCCGAGCGGTACTATGTGAATCCATGAGGACTAATTCAACCAATCTGGAGAACAATGACGGCGAATCGCTTCAGGTCGATAAAACAAAGCTACGTTATTTTTCTTGTTTAATTAATCTGTCTGCCTTGCGCCTTCTGTTTTATTTCAGATGTGACACTGACTGTCGCCCCTCTGTTCTGTCTGTTTCTGTTATCTGACTTTTTCTGTTCTGTTATCTGAGCACTTACAAACGCCTACAGATTCTGATGTTCTGATTATTCCGCAAACAAAGGTTACTGGATTCTGTCTGTATCATTTAGATTTATCTGTATCTGCTAATTATATATTATACTGGCACACACCATACGCTGACTATGAACTGTTTTCTGTAACGATTTCTTAAATTTGTGTTCTTTTTTACTGTAACATTAAATTTCTTGAGAATATTTAATAATATGTTTAATCGTTACCATTTTAAATTTAGATATCAAAGATAATTATATTATTATATAAGTATATACATGTATGTTCTATTTAACATATTTATTTTAAGTTTTATTAGGACGTCTTAAAACTGGATTGCTTGCCGAAAATTGCTCACAGTATTCACCTAGCTCCAAAATTCCTTCCTATTTCGCGTTTCCACAGAGGCCTGAACTTATTCAACTCCGTGTTCAACCCTATAAAATATTACAAGTGAAGAGTATAAATAAAATAAAATAAAATAAAAAAGGTTTTTATTCACGTAGACTTCAAAAAAGCGCTTGAAAATAGTCAGAACATGTTTGTAGTATTATAATAATAATAATAAAATCTTTATTTCATAAAAATTGTACAAGTTACACATTTCCTGTGGACCCACACTAGGCAAGCCTGTATCGTGGAATCCGTGTTTGGATTTCCAGAGAAATTAAATAATAGTTTTATAAACTTAAAGCTATAAACTTAAATTACAGACTTAAAATATCTCAACTTCTACATAATATTCACTTATATTAAAACGAAACAAATTACATGCAATTATATAATATAAAATAAGTATATATATAAATACGTATGATAAAATAGCTAATAATAATATAATAGATAATAATGGATAATAATTATTAATCAAATGATTGTGCGCAATATCTGTTCAGTCTCTGAATAATTAAGACCAGCCAACCAGTGTGAGATGATTGGTTTAGCTCTTCGTACAGAAGATTCTTTAATGTCGCATTCTTTGACAACTTTGTTGTATATAAATGAGTTAACAAAAGGGCTAAAGCGCTTGACGAAAGCAGTATTTGCTCTTATGACGGGGGCTCTGTAGACTCTTCTTTTAGTTAATTCCCTGTATGCAACGGACGACACTATTTTTTTATGAGTTTGGAGACTTAATTTTAAAATGTAAAGTTGTCGTACACTAAGAACTCCAGTCTCCCTGTAGAGTTTCACAGTGGGAAATCGGGATGGCTTTTTAAGCATGGTTTTCAAAACTGACCGTTGAGCCCTTTCAACTTGTATCAAAGTTGATTGAGCTGCACTGCCCCAACAAGAGATACAGTACGTCAAGAGCGATTGGCACAAAGCACAATAAACCTGACGTAGAATATCTGGAGTCGCTACGTCCCGCAAATTTCTCATGACGTTAATAATTTTCCGGATGCGACCTGATAGTATAGAAACATGCTCCTTGAAGTTTAGTTTTTCGTCGATTTCAATTCCCAAATAGCGTACGGTTTTAGCACGGTCAATACACTCACAACTGCGAGACGTATATATTTTACCACATGAATGGATCTTTAGTTGCGATGTTAAGGCTGGTGATGTAGCAGCTGTCTTGTGGAAGCATGTAAATTTAGTTTTCTTTACATTTAAAGTTAGTAAGTTTTGTTGTAACCACTGGGATACACTAGCCATGCCCTGCTCAGCTGCAGTGAAAACTTCAGCCCACGATTTACCGTGAAAGAGAGCCACTGTGTCGTCAGCGTAACATACAAGTTCAGACTTAAATAGTGGGATTTTATGTATGTCATTCATATATAAAATGAAGAGAGTCGGCCCGAGTATGCTACCCTGTGGGACGCCGTATTGGACAAATTGTGCTGTGCTGACCTGGTCCCCAATACGCACCCTCTGCTGCCGGTCATACAAATAGCTTTCAAACCACTGCAGGGCGGTGCCCCTGATTCCAGCAGCTTCTACTTTTCTGAGTAGCAAAGGCACCGAAACCGTATCAAACGCCTTTGCCAGATCCAGGAACACCGCCAAGCAATGCTCTTTTTTGTTAATGAGCGACGCTACTAGCTCAGTAAGGAGTGATACAGCTTGTTCTGTAGATTTTCTCGGTCTAAAGCCGAATTGCCTGTTGGAGAGAAGACCTACTTTTGTGTCCAAATATTTTACCAGCCGCAAGTTAACAAGTTTCTCCAGCATTTTTGAAAAGGAACTAAGCAAAGAGATTGGCCTATATATTATTATAGTTGTATACATTATTATTTCTAGTAACATAGATATTAGGTACACATGTATTGATAGTATTAAAACATTAATAAAATTTATTTTATAACAGCAATGATATTTAGCTAGCTCGAATCAAGTTATTGTCAAGAGATTATGTTTAAGTTTAATTATCTAGTTTAAGTCTAATATTTGTAATACATATTGGCAATGGTTCTGTCTATATTAAGGTGATATTATTATGACGGACCTTGTGTTAATAACGACGGTCGCGCTTTAATGCTACCACCGGATCCAATGCGCCCCAACTGAGAAGACCCAGCGAAACAAACTCAGCGGGTGTCTCTACTACCGGTTTCAACACGGCCCAGTTGAGACGCTCCGGCGAAACATACTCAATGGGGCATATACACGAGATTTGGTCCACTTACTGTAATTATTTAGCAGGCAAACACAATATATGCTCGATCGGTTGTCTGATTATTTATTTATTTTAGGTTTAATATATTAGAAAGAGAAAATAAAAACGTCAAAATAAAAGTAACATTAATCATTTTGAGACACAATTAACAGTTCTGAAATTCGTAGAATATTTAAATAATAGATAGTTTTATTACAGATAGTTCATGTAACATAAAATATTACTCATGTCTATATGGCTATAAGATCTCCAGCGGACTATGTGCAGGTAGATGCCGACCGCCAAATGTCTTTATCGTCAATGTAATCCTTAGTAGTGTAGTAACCCTTAGCCATAAGTTCATGTTTAATGTGTGACTTAAACTTATTATCAGGTAGTTTAGTTATATGAATAGGGAGCTTGTTATAAAACCTAGTACAATTTCCCATGAATGACTTTTTTGTTTTGCTAACTCTAAAGGCTGGTATAGCTAGTTTGTCCTTATTTCTTGTATTGACATTGTGCAAGTCACTCCGTTTTTTATATTTATCTAAATTTTTCCGCACAAACATTATATTCTGATATATGTATTCAGATGGAACAGTAAGTATATTAACCTCTTTAAAAACGCTTCGTAGAGACTCGCGACTGCCTAGATTATAAATAGCTCGGACTGCTCTTTTTTGTAATACGAAAATAGCACTTATGTCAGCTGCTGAGCCCCACAGCAGAATACCATAGGACATAATGCTATGGAAATAAGCAAAATATACTAGTCTAGCAGTTGGTTCGTCTGACAATTGTCTGATTTTCCAAACTGCATATGAAGCTGAACTTAATTTGGCAGATAATTTTTAAATATGAGGACCCCATTGTAATTTTGAGTCCAGTGTTATTCCCAAAAATACGGTCGAAGGAACTAAATCTAAAACTTCCTCGTTAAGTGCAACCGTTGGTTTAATATGAGTCACATTCGGCAATGAGAATTTGATGCATTTGGTCTTTCCTGCATTCAAAAGAAGATTATTTGCCGAAAACCAATTTGATATGAGGCTGAGAGTTTTATTAGGTTCTATAAGATCCTTATCTTTCCTACTCACTTTAAATATGAGTGACGTATCATCAGCAAATAGAATTATGTCTGATACTTTCTCTACTAGATATGGGAGATCATTTATATAAACTAGAAATAAAAATGGACCCAAAATCGATCCTTGGGGCACCCCTATTTTGACAGAATGTCGTGTTGAATTTACCCCGTCTATTGAAACCAGTTGTTCTCGAGCTGATAAATAGGACACTACAAGATCAAGAGATGTGCCAGAAATTCCATAGTATTTTAGTTTCACAATGAGCGTATGGTGGTCTACGCAATCGAAAGCCTTAGAGAGATCGCAGAAAACTCCCAGCGCATCCTGCGACCCCTCCCAAGCCTCCAATATAGACTTCATTAGTGTACACCCCGCATCCTGAGTAGAACGGCCCTTTGTAAACCCAAACTGCTTGTCATGCAATATCCCATTCATGTTAAAGTGCGACAACATCTGGCTGAGCATGAGCTTTTCAAATATTTTACTTAACGCTGGCAGTATAGAGATGGGTCGATAATTTGTGGCATTATTTGAACAACCTGATTTGAAAACAGGTACTACCTTACTGATTTTCATAAGGTCTAGAAAGACGCCATCACTCACACAGCTATTGAAGATGTTTGCAAGGATGGAAGCAATGTTTTGTATAACTGATTCAATTGCCATTACAGACAGTCCCCATAAGTCCTCTGTGCCCTTTTTTTTAATGCTCTTAAAAGCTTTTAAAATATCAGCATTTGTAACAAATCGAAAACTGAATTTGGGCACAATTGGTTTAATAGATTGTTTTAAAAAGATTTCAGCCACATCCGGTGACGACGGGAGGCACTTAGTAGTAACTAGAGGCATATTTGTAAAAAACTCGGCAAAAATGTTGGCAACGGTAAGTTTGTCTGAAACAAGTTCGTCATTAATATTTAGTTCCACTGTTTGGTCTCTCAATCTTCTTTTACCCGTTTCAGTATTTATTATTTGCCAAGCTGATTTTATCTTAGACCTTTCACCAGAGCAAACACTACATTATTTATGTACCTGTAAAATTGGAGATATAGCACTATCAAATATAGATATAGGAGAATTATTGCCGTATGATAAAGCCAAGCTTTTTGAATTATTACTAAAATATAAAGGTTGTTTTGCTTGTGACACCAATGACCTTGGACCAACAACATTGTCTGAAATGACGATTCAGTTGACATCAAATATTCCTGTCTTTCATAAACCATACAGACTAGCTCCGAAAGAATTAGAAATTGTACGGTCAAAGGTAAAGGATTTGTTAGATGCGGGCATAATAAAGGAATCGGAATCTAATTATGCCTCACCTGTTATACTGGTTAAGAAGAAGAATGGAGATAGTAGACTCTGTGTAGACTATAGGGCCTTAAATGCCATAACAATCAAAGACAGGTTTCCTTTGCCACACATTGAGGACCAGCTCAACAAATTAGCGGGAAAATGCCTTTTTTTAGCCTAGATTTGGCACAAGGGTACCATCAAATACCGCTTTCTGCTGATGCTACTAAATACACAGCATTTATAACACCAGATGGACAATGGGAATACAAACGAGTCCCATTTGGACTTTCCAATGCGCCTGCGGTTTTTCAGCGCACTATACATAAACTTCTTGGGTCTTCACGTCACGAGGAAGTATTGACATTCATGGATGATCTGTTACTTCTGTCTTCTGATGTCGATAGTGGACTTATTATTTTGGAGAAAGTATTTACGCTTCTCAGACAAGCTAATCTAACGCTAAATGTAAGGAAATGTGCATTTCTAAAATCAGAAGTTAATTATTTGGGACATGTTGTGACACCTGATGGGATTCGGCCAGGTGATAGGAAATTAGATGCCGTAAATAATTTCCCCACACCGGTAAATGTTCATCAAGTTCGCCAGTTCATAGGATTATGTTCCTACTTTCGTAAATTTATCAACAATTTTGCCGTAATTGCAAGACCTCTCACTGAATTAACTAAACATTGCGTGCCTTGGATATGGCAGGAAGTTCAAAATGAAGCATTTTTAAAATTAAAGTCATGACTTGTTAATAAACCAGTTTTAGCACTTCACAATCGCAACTATGAAACAGAAATACATACAGACGCCTCAAAAATTGGTATAGCGGGTATTCTTCTTCAGAAGCAACCAAATAATACCTTAAATCCGTAATTTATTTTAATAGAGTGACAACCAAAGAAGAAATGAATTACCATAGTTATGAATTAGAGACGTTAGCCGTAGTTGAATCCTTAAAGCGTTTTAAGATTTACATAACGGGTATACATTTTAAGGTCGTCACTGATTGCTCAGCGGTAAGAAGCACATTCACCAAGAAAGATCTAGTTCCTAGGATTGCCCGTTGGTGGCTTCAAATTCAAGATTTCGATATGGAAGTCGTATATCGACCGGGAGCTAATATGCGTCACGTAGATGCGTTGAGCCGAAATCCAGTTTCTGCGATATTGAATGTTGAAGAAGTGAATGACTGGTTTCTTACTGCGCAACTTCAAGATGAACAGCTCCAATCGATTTACAAACAACTCAAAAGCTAACAATGACGTCACAATCAATTTTTGTATTTCAAACAATCGCATTTATCGTAAAACGATTAATGGCGAGCGCCTGGTAGTTCCCAAAGCTGCTCGATGGCGTATTATGAAAATGTTTCATGATGATATCGGTCATGTAGGTTTAAAGAAATGCGATGAAGCAATAAAAGCTGATTACTGGTTTTCACGTATGGATCGATTTATAAGAAAATATGTGGAGGCCTGTTTGGATTGTCTATTTAAAAAGGGTAACTACGGTAAGGTAGCTGGAAAAATTTATCCTATAAATAAACCAGATGAACAAATGCATACAGTACACATAGACTATATGGGTCCATTTCCGAAATCTAGGAAAGGAAATCAATATGTATTGGTGATTATAGACTCCTTTACCAAGTTTGTTGCAGTTCGAGTTTCTATACTGCGAGAGATATTTTCTATACTTGGCTACCCAAACCGAATTGTCTCAGATAGGGGATTATCTTTCACCAGTCGTTATTTCAAGGAGTTTTGTACAAATCATAAGATTCACCATACTTTGAACGCTATAGCTGTACCACGACCTAATGGACAAGTGGAAAGAGTAAACCGGACAATATTAAATGCTTTGAGGACAGCTAACAAGGAACAATCCACGTGGGATGATGCAATTCCAGAAATCGTCATGGGAATAAATCACACAGTGCAGGATACAACCAAATTTAGCCCTTACGAACTTATGTTTTCCCATAAAAAGAGTGTAGTACTAGATTTGATAGGGAAAAAAATAGTAGTTGACTGCAAGGAAAGGCGTAAAAAGGCTATCGAGAACATCAGAAGGAAACAAAAGTATATGGCCATAAAATGTAACGAAAATAGAAAAGAAGCACGAAAATATCTGAAAGGCTCTCTGGTACTGTGGAATAATGCCTGTACAAGTTGTGAGACTGGAGTCAATCGCAAGATTGATAAATTATATGCCCCTACAAAATAGTGCAAGTCTGTCCTAACGACCGCTATAAAATTCGCAGTATAAAGGGAATGAAAGGTTATAAGAAGTTTGTTGCAATGGTACCTGCTGATGCATTGCGGCCTTACAAAGCTCTGTTAATTATGATACTGATTCTGCAGACAGTGATAAAGATGTCGTGGATACGCAAGATTTGATTGATTTATTGGAAAGTTAATCCATCTGAAACTGCTAGTAAGTTCTGAGTAAAGACAATCCAGTTTTAGGTAGATGTCCAAGTTACTAGTATCATTCCTCATTAACTCTTTGTGAATACCTCATTGGTATTCACTTTGCAGGATGGCCGATGTTACGCGCCGCTAACTTAATCGGGAGTAATCGCCAACGGTCGGAAACGCTCGGATGCGGTGACGTCGGGCTTGCGGCTGAAAAATCGTCGTGGGGGGTATACCGATCGTGGCGGTGGGACACGTCTGTGATTTCTGTCTAAAATTAATTAAATATTGAAAAATAAAAGTGTTTGTACTCTTTACAATTAGATTTTCTACTTTAACGTAAGTAAAATTATAATTTCATGAACATTAGGGGTGTCTGGCAAGGGATTGCCACGATGTTAAGACGTGTCTGGCAATGAATAACGTGATTTTTAATAATATTCGAAAGGTAATACAAAAAAATCGCACTTTATTATTTGATGTATTTAGATCGGTATTTTACACACCTTCAGTGACGTTTACCTGCCAAAGCCACTGTAACCCAAACTTCATATTGGTCCATCGTTTTTACCTGTGTTGAGAGCATGCGCTGACAAACTTTCAGCTTTTATAAAATAACGTAGATAGGTCTGGGGTTTTATATTATTGGTGGCAGTGTCAGCGTGTGAAGTGTAAGTGCCCTCGTGTTCAGAGTCATTTCTTATAACAAATAAGAAGTGGCCTGTTAGGGCTAACTTCTCTAGCAGGATCTTCTCCTAGAGATTCGTTGATTGTTTCCGGTATATGAAGTGCGTCGTGAAGAACTTATCCCGTAATACTGCCCATAATGGAAATGGTTTGTTTACGTTACGGCGTTTGTACCTATATTGTTCTGTGGACGAGACGTTAGTGGATACACTACAAAAATATTTAAGATGTCATATTGTAGTTTTGAATCCAATTTTGAATTTCGTAATAAACCGCCAACGCCATTTTTGCCGTAATAGGTAATTACGGCCTCAACAATTGCAAATCTGCATTTACTGCTAGCAAAACGGTAGGTACTTCATGAATAATATAAAAAAAAATTGGATGTTGAATACAATAATTTGTTACGAATTTTATTCATCTCCCTGCTTACTTGGTTCCATGCATTCTGTTTAATTTCTTAATCACTATAATATCGCGATGTTATATCATACCTACAGACATTCGCTAGCTTGCACATGAATAACCAAATTTTCTTCCGCCAGCGTCAAACAAAATGAACCTAAGTGTAAAGAATGAGCCTGTTACCTTTTATTTTCCAAAATGCCCCCCGAGCTACCGGAAGACGGCCTCGGCGTCCTTCGGTATTCTTGAAGCAGCTCTCAGCCGTCCGCCGTAAGGCGGCCGAGCTGTACCTAGCCGCACCGACGCCCGTGATAGTAATGGAGTATATTATGTTAGTAGGTCTACTCGGAGAATCGTGCCTGGTCTATTTGCATAACATAATTATTAGGTATTGGTCGTGATTTTATTGACTATTTAGAGAAGCTTGGGAAAGGTTATTGAAAAGTTACGAAATGCCAATTTAAAATTAAGCCCAAAAATCACTTTCTTTCGAAGGCAGTTGAACTATTTGGGAAATGTTATTTCTGAGCATGGAGGATACGTCAAAGGATTTTCTGATGTTACTAAGTCTTTGCATCGACTCACGGCAGAGAAATCGTAATTTATTTGGATTAAGATGTGTGTGACGAGGTTTTCAATGAACTTAGTTGTTAAGGAATCTATCTAAACTAAAAGGGAATAAAAATAGCTTATTTCAGTACCTAAGTCATCGCCTAAGCAAGAGAAGAACTTCTGTCTTACAAGAATAAAATTACTGTCGGTATTAAACTCAGTGGCAACGTAACTCGTCCATGAAGTATTTTTGCAAATTTGGCATGCCATGGAATTGTACATTCCAATCGCAAGTATTTAAAAATTTCTGAAACATTTTGGGTATATGTAAGACCAGAACTACGTCATATCATCCGATGCTGGAGAGATTTAAATAATCTTTGGAATGACATTTGGTGCCAGAAGTGGATGGAAGTCATAATAATTGGGACTACTTAATTCCACTGTTCCTAATGTCATATCGAACTGATAATACTGGCGTAGTGGTAGTCCTATTCTCATGTACGGATGAGAGTAGGTAGTACGCCGTAGCAACGCCAGCATTTGCCAATTTAGGAAAAGAATTTAGACTACCAGCTGATTTGCTGTCAGGATACCCACCAGATACCCTTAAAAGTGTCTTAGTCTACCTATGAGATTTGCCGACAACATTTATAGAAGCGAATGAACAGATTAGAGAAGCTGGTTTAAAAGCTAGGGTAGAATTAACGCTTGTTTATATCTCGGCATGGCTCAGAACTATGCCGCCTTGATTGTGCTTAACTTCCGATACTTTTTATTCTGGTAACTACTAAACTTATCACCTTTGTGGGATGCCGCATCCAGCCTCTTTTAATCGCTACACATTGTTACGGTAAACAGCAATACTCCCACCCTCGCCACGCGACCGCCAAAGAAAGCTTCTGAGCTGGCCCGCAACTGAGAGGCAGATCGGGCAAGGTCCAAACCGAATCCACGATCTCTTACCTGGTTTAGAATTGGCCAGACACCTCTGGCCACCATCATCCATAACCGATCGTACAATGTCCCTAGCCCACTCGTGCTCACCTTCCTTGGGATATACAGATCTTGGGATCTTCAATTGCGCAATGAAGCTGGTAGATTCATAAAAATATCCTAAATTTTCGAGCAAAACGAAGCATGTTGTAGCAGAAGCAACAAGAAGCATGTAGTATCTGGCACTAAGTCACCAGGGCCATATAGTTACTATGATTTATATCTGATAATTACCAATAATTTATAAATGTTGTCTGATAGGTCAATCGATTAAACTTGTCGTGTTGGTAATTACAACAATAACAAAGTATATGATTGTTGTTTGAATGATTGATAGGGATCTAAAGGGCTATAGGTACATTTAGTTTAGTTCATTTCATGAGCGACAAATATCAATGTTGTAAAGTATACATAGGAGACCGAACTCAGCTTTTTTTAAATATAGCAAATACGAGATAAGTAAGAGAGAATATCTACTTCGGACCTATAATAATCATAATATCCTGGGACAGTATTCACACACTGCCATGATCCCAAACTAAGCAGAGCTTGTACTGCGGAAATCAGGTAACTGGTATATTACATATACTATTTTTCTTTTGTAATAACATACTTTTAAAGATAACTAGCTGTGCCCCGCGGTGTTACCCGCGTTAAATTTTATAAATTTTCTTTGCTATAAACCTCACGGAGCCCGATACCTTTCCAACGTATGCAAAACCGTGGAAATCGGTTGGTGCGTTCTGGAGTTATAGCGTCAGGAAGGAAAACCCGACTTATTTTTACATAGTAGATTACACCCAGACTCAGGACAAACAGACGTGATCATGCACATAAATATCTGTCCTAGGTGGGAATCGAATCCATGACCTACGGCATGAAACGCAAGCATTTACCAACCGCCAACCGGCCTGTCTAAAGAAAGTATCTAATAACTATAAGAAATATTAATTAATTTTAAAGTATTTATATTATTTCACATTAATTGAAGGCAATTATTTTTGTCTTAATAATATGTCGTAATAACCACGTGATAAGTATTTATTAAATACCTCAAACATGTTAGCCAAAACGTTGATATCTTTTTATTTACAGGGTTGAATTGGCCGAGTCAACAAATATCTCGCAAGGTGTCTTTGCGATGGGCAGAGTTCACTCACCGTACCTATCTCAAGTACGGCAAATAACGATGATCTGCCATTATCAAAGAAAATGTTCAGACAATTAATGAAATAAGACTTATGTATAGACAAGATTTAGTATCTTCTTGCCTGGTATCTAAGTACGCGTGCCAAATAAATCAACAGTCTTTTACTTGCAGATATATTTTTGTTGCTACATATTGTGTGTTTAGACCTTAATAGACTGACAACACCCAATTTCTATGACTTTATGCGATACCCGCCCGTATAGGCTAATCATTGTAACATAATACTATCACAACTTTGTTTTCGTAATTCTACTGTTTCCAGATTTTTGCCATCTTTACAATTTAAATCGAATAATGAATAAACAAAGGAAAAGTATTTGAATAATATTTTGAGATTAATGAAGCTCTTAAAAATATCATTAATTCCTACATTATTTTTTTCATGAAAATAAATATATTACTATTAATGAAAAGTTTTCGGAAAAAATCCATTTGCATGTTGCCAGCGCCTTAATAACTATGTAGACTGAAGTAGGAGGGCGAAAACGTGAGTTGGGTAGTCACGTAGTTAAATATTTATAAATGCCCCCACACTATCTGTGTGATAGATCTGGCTTTGTGATTATTGCCTCGCGTAGCTATTGCTGACTAATCGACATTACTTTTTATGTTGAACGACTGTTCAGAATAAACCATCTAATTCCCTCTAGAGAGTCATAACCATGGTGCAATTTGGTATGGAAAAACATCCCAAAGGAAAACACGTGAAAGATATATTGTCTCGTGATAATCGTGAAAAGAAACAGTCTAAGAAACGTTTTTGTGTCAGCAAGTTGGTAGAGTTTTGCAAGAGGACCGATCTGCATGGCTATAAGTACATCGTGATGGAAGATTTGAATATTTATGAAAGGTTTGTAAAGTATAATTGTTCACCGTGTTTGACACTTGAGAAAACGAAATATTATTCCAAATATTTTTAAAAGATTCTGAGCAACTTATTAATCATCAGCCAATAGGGATATACCATAATTGCTACGCTATTCGGATGGGTTAGTGAGCGCAGTCTGATGTTCAAAATGCTCAGATAGATGCGTCTGCCCGTTCTCTAGTAGTTCTTTTGGTGCGATTTTTATACGTATTAACAATATTTAAATTATCTATATATTTACATGTCTTTGAACATATGATACATACACATTAACTATAAGACACACATTCCTAATATAAAATTGTTTCTCACATGTGGCTTTTTCTTTCTTGACGCTGCCCCTATCTCGCAAAAATGATTTCTTTATTTATCGGATGTTCAAGTAAAACCTTTCGCCATTATCAAATTATAAATTTATAAAGTCATTTATAAATTATAAACTCATTTCCAAATACCGGGAGGTTTAATGATTTAACCAGTCTAAAAATACAATACGAAAAAATGTTTAATTATTTGAACACGTTTTATGTTACTGCCTGGTTGTAAATGTGTCGTGTTTCCAAATTGTTTTTTTTTTGACTGAGGCCTATTTTTAAAGAAAACAACTTTGTACCTACTACATTTCGCGGCCTAAATTGCCTAAGCGTCGAATCTTATAACATTTTAAAGTAGTGTTATAACAATTCGAACAGCAAGCGAGATCGCCAGCACCATAAAATCTATGCAACGGGGTAAGTCCCCTGGACATGACGGACTCAGTATGGAACACCTCCGAAACGCCGGACCGCACTTATCTCAAGTTCTGGGTATGCTTTACGGTTTCTGTATAAGCCATAGTTATATGCCGGCTGAGGTGATTAGGACTATAGTTATTCCGATACCTAAAAATAAAACAGGTGACCTTGCGGATAGCAATAACTATAGGCCTATCTCTTTGGCTACCGTGATCTAGAAAGTCTTTGACGGCATGCACACAACTAAATAAGTGCTCTCCGATACGTGACAACCAATTTGGGTTCCGTCCAGGGCTGTCAACAGAGAATGCGGTGTTGTGTCTTAAGCATGCTGTCTCACACTACACGAAACGCGATACACCTGTATATGCCTGCTTCCTCGATCGATCTAGGGCGTTTGATTCGGTTTCCTACGATATTCTGTAGAATAAGTTACTTAATACTCTACCACCTGAACTAATTAACGTTTTTAAATATTGGTATGGAAACCAGATCAACAATGTACGATAGGCTGGATCATTGTCACGTCCGGTTGGAATGCGGGGTGAGGCAGGGGGGGGGGGGGGGGGTTGAGCTCGCCAAAGCTCTTCAACCTGTATGTGAATGAGCTAATATGTAAGCTCAGCAGTGCTAGAGTCGGTTGTTACATCGATGGTGTCTGCGTTAACAATATCTACTATATCTGGTACGCCGACGATCTAGTTTTAATCAGTGCATCACCTTGTGGCCTTAGGAAATTGTTAGCACAATATGAAGAGTACACTAAAATACACGGTTTGACGTACACCATTAAAAAGTCAGACGTCATGGTATTTGAGGCTAGGGGTAAAACAGTAGAGAAAGTACCACCTTTAACACTTAACAGCTCACCTCTACAGATAGTACGTGAATTTAAATACCTTGGTCATGTATTGACCCCTGACCTGAAAGACGATGGTGACATTGAGCGGGAGCGGAGAGCGTTGTCGGTCAGAGCGAATATGCTAACCCGCAGATTTGCGCGCTGTTCACTTGGTGTCAAAATAACGCTCTTTCGAGCCTACTGTACAAACTTTTACACCTGCAGCTTGTGGGCTGGATATACTCAACGATCCTACAACGCTCTATGCGTACAGTACAACAATGCGTTTAGGGTGCTGGTAGGGCTGCCCCGTTTCTGTAGTGCGTCGGGAATGTTCAGTTCGCATATGCACATGTAGATTGTTTTTATACAACAATGCGTAAAAGATGCGGTTCTCTGGTGCATAGGGTGAGGACCAGCTCCAACAGTATCCTAAACATGATTGCAAGTAGGTTGGACTGCGCCTACATAATTCGTTGCTGAGCCGTCTCCCATGGCTAGCCGCGGGGATGACGGTTGCAAGGTTATAATAATGTATGTTACTAACATAGCTGTAAGTCCTACTAACATATAGGAGTCTACTATAACTACTATACTACTATTACTATAACTAACATATAGGAGGAGTATAGAGATAGATACTTGAAAAATACATTTTCTTTTCTATTCTAAAACTCTTGACAGCTAAATAATGAAGTTTTTTAAGGTCGGTTGCAACTAATGTTTTGTGATTCAAAGGCTAAATTTGACTAGTTCGGCGGTCCACAGAAATTGGCAGTTTTGACCTCGCGTAGGTCTTTTGGATTGTGTACCAATTTACTGCAAGCAGCGGTTCTAAGAGACCGGTTCTGTCACGAGAAGTCCTGTTTCTGGTAGGAAACTACGTACATAACTACGTTATGATTGCTTTTCTGTAAGTCAAGCGATAACAAATGTAAATTTTTCTTAAGCAGACCTCAAGAACAAAGTACGATCAGGGTGGCTACCGCCATAATTCGCCGGTTATCATGATCGTGATCGGCGCGCGGCGTTCAAATAGATGAAGGTTAAAAATTACTAAATCGATTCCGCACAATTTAAACCACCACATCATGTGTTCATGGAAGCCCATAAAAGTTATGACTTAGAAATTTTTATCCTTCATCTTTTTGAACGCCGATCGCTATCACAATCACTGGCGAATTAGGCGAGAAGCCACCTCCTGGGGGGCTCCCGAGGAGGTGGCTTCTTGCTACTTCTATAATTGCCCGACCCTTGGTCCTATATGATTCCATAATCACAGTGTCCAGACTAAGTTTCGGTCAAAATTGTGTGTCATGGATTTACGAAGACTGTGAGAGGGATTTGCTCTTCGATGAATCTTCTGCAAAGGGCTCTGTTATGCTAACATAACAGAGCCCTTTCCAGAAGATTCATCGAAGTGCAAATCCCTAATCCCACCTAAAGATGCCCTTAGGGGCAGGAATAAATTCTTTACATCTTTAGGTTAGTATAATCGGAGTTTGTCTTCATAAAGAACGGCATTCTGAGTAGACGCTCAACGTACTAAGTAAAACCAGCTGAATTCGAAAACAACGTTTGCCCGAACGTTTGGCGATGTGTTAGAGCAATGTTTGTGCTCTCCCTGCTTCACCGGCCTATTATGTAGAAACATGTATGCTAGACTAGTAACAATTAGAAGTCTGAAAGTTGGCAGTTTCGGAGGGCCCGTAAAACTGTCGTTCTTGGGCTTAATGTCTCCCCGTTATTTCGTATTGTAGTTTCATCGGGTTTTAAGTGAGTGTAAATAGACTGCATCCGTGTTTACGTTTACACTCTTGAATTTCAATTTGTACAGCGTAGTTGACCAGACTATAGGGATAGGGTTATAATTTCAGGAGAATAGGGACTTCCAAATAAGTACGAGATTTATTATGGTATACAGGTGCTGTTGGGCGATTGCAGTATTAGTCAGCATAGCTTTTGCTGCCTACTTCGTAGTTATAGCGTACAGGTGGTATGCTCGGAACCCCATAGTCACAGTAAGTTGCCGGTCTTCATCACCTACCTACTTACCTATAATTATATTTCCTATTACCTTGTACTTATCTTATCTCGCCTGCAAATTAATTGACGCAGAATAATCGTTTTGCATTCGATATCAAGAAGTTACATAAATTTTGTTTAAGATTCCGCGTGCAGAAATAACTAATTAGGTACTTAAAAGAATCAAATAGCCTTGCCTTGTCCGCGTTTACGGTATAAATTTATTTTACAGGATGAAAAAAATGATATTATGGCGTCTCGTAGATACGTATAACACACACTTTGTGGAGTTTGATATTTTTGCACTCTCACACTCAGCTTTTAAAGCAAAAGTAAATAATTTTTTTTTAAAATAAACATAGAGAGATACACTAGTTTCGGGGTATACCTACGAACAAAAATTTATGAGAAACCAATATACAATGTTCCCAACAAGATGCGCACAGCTAATCTTCCTTTAAAATATGTAATTATTTTGCGGACATTAGTGTGGGTTATACGTTTATTCAATTTAAGTTATATTATAATCTGCTCGAAACTCTGTAACGTATAACTGTTTTGTGTCCCAATAAAGAAAATAATAAATAATAAAAATAATAATTAAGAACAGGCAAAAATAATGTGATATTCAAGGTTGATGAAGATCTCAAATTGATTCTACTTTTCCTCTTACACGAACCCTACAACGCATGGTCTTGTGGTGTTCACGAATTTTGCCTAAATGCGATTGTGCACCAAATTCTTGAAAGGACGGGCAATTGGTCAACTGAATAGAAAGTTATTTTTTTAATGATGTCTTAGAAAAATGTTTAGAGTCCAATCCATTGAGGTATTACATAGGATGGTATTACATGAAGGTATTATTGACACTTTGTTTTACCTTCAAGACTCTTTCCTTGTGATATCGATTTTAAAGATGATTAGTGATCGACCAGTCAAGTAAATAAATCTACTTGAATAAAATAAACTATTTAAAAACTTATTACAAAAGATTTTAGATGAGAGGTGGGTGAAAATTTGCAATTTACTAAAACCCAGTTTTTACGTTACGTTGATTGAACGAAATAATTTTGATACAAATTTAATAATAGAGAAAGTTATCAATACGATTAATTTGAAGAATCATAATATATATATATATATATGAATATGATAAACTAAATAGTCTAAAATATCTTAAGCTCATCTTATTACTTACCTAGTTACGTTATTTCTTCGTCTACAGTGATCCTATTATGATATTAAAGAGAGTAGTTAATCAAATTATAAAAAAGAAAAATTGAAGTCACGTACCTATTAACATACTAGCATTTTTTGAATTAATCTTAATGACTCAGTACTTAAACTTAACTTGAACTATTGAACCGGTGATGTCTAGCGAGAATTTATCAGTAACCGGAATGACCTGTTTAAATGATTTGAATTTATCCTTCAGGTCATAGAGAGCACTCAAGGAGCGATTTGGGACATACCATTTCCTGCCATCACCGCATGTAACTTAAACAGAATCTCCAAAACTGCGGCAAAAGAACTAGCTTATAATATGTAAGTTAGCAACAATCTTATTTTTAAATAATAAGTAACTTGTTGAAAAACAATAAACCGAATTCAAAACCAACTCAAATATAATTTGAAGTTGGTGTCGATATACTTAAATAGGAAACGAATTTAAGAACCTAGTTATTGACACCAACTTCAAATGTTGTAATTTAGTTTTTAGTGAATACCTAAAATTATTTCTCACTTTTCATTTCACGAATTGCTTTGGAGCTCAGTGTTTAGTTTTATAAAATTACTTTATTCTTTTTTATTGACCATCTATTAAGTATTGATAGAATTTTTCAATAGCCTAATATTTCAATTCACACGTGATGTTTTTATTGGTAATTTTCTTATGAATTCTAAGATATTTTAATTATTAAGACAGAAACTCGCATGTGTACTCATTCAAATAAAAACGATATCATTAAAATACATTCTTTCTGAAAATAAAAATAATGGATTCTTTCGAAAAATAATAATAAGGAATGGTATCAAGATGGCCCCATATCAATTGTATTCAAATCGAATAAACTTAAGAATAACGATAATTTTAACTTTATAGTATGATTCTCAATTATGTGTATTTGTAATTACTGTGCTTGAATGAAAGAATTTCTATGGCCTTACCTATTTCATTAACTCATTCAGTTAATTTGGGCGATAAAAGCTACGACACAGCTCCTAACTAATGTAACTATTATCCGAACACAACTAAATTGTACAAACATGTTTTATTCAAAAAAAATATTATAAATATTAATAAAACTTAAGCTAAGTACTAGTTCCTCAGGATTTTTTAATTAATCAGCTCATTAGTGTCGTCTATAACAATTAATTTATTTATAAAAATCCGGCCAAGTGCGAGTCGGACTCGCACATGAAGGGTTCCGTAACAGAAAGTTTTTCAGTTGATTAAATGAAAGTAAATTGCGGTTTATGACGTATTAAAAAAAAACTACTTGCTAGATCTCGTTCAAACCAACTTTCGTTGTTAGTTTCCACGATAATGTATATCATATTTTTTTTTTGATTTATCATTCTCTTATTTTAGAAGTTACAGGGGGGGGGGGGGACACTCATTTTACCACTTTGGAAGTGTCTCTCGCGCAAACCAATCTATTTAGAAAAAAATGATATTAGAAACCTCAATATGATTTTTGAAGACCTATCCATAGACACCCCACATGTATGGGTACAATGAAATTTGTTTTTTTAATTTTCAGTTCTAAGTATGGCGACCCCCCAAATTATTATTCTTTTACGAGGTGAGGTAAGGTAAACGAAGGAATAGTATCGCGTAACAAAAGCGTGTTAAAATATCAATAAAAAAAAACGAGCCAAACCTCCGCAGCACAGAGACGCTCAGAAATTAAGCCACTTTGGCGGTCACCCATCTATAGACTGACTGCTAGTAGCTTAACCTCGCCGATCACTTACGCGCCGGTGAGAACTATGAGCGCCTTCTATTACAAACTGATAAATATAGATCGCCACTGTATATTGACGATGTTAAGGCTGGTTGAGTCGGTATTCTTCCTTATTTTTGTGTACCTAATTCTCTTTTCCGATTTTAATTTGAAGCGGAGGGTTTCCGCCCAGATATATTTGTTAATTTAATAAATTATGAGTTTTAATAATATAATCTTGAAATAATGATGATGAAATAATGAAATTTATTCAGCACTTGGGTATTTACTTACATACTCTTGTACTTTTCAAGCTCACAATGTATTACATAAACACAGTTTAAAAACAGTAATTAAAGCAACAAAATATTTTGAATTAGTCTGACCGTGTATCCTTAAATAATAATAATAAATCCATTTATTTCAGGTAAGTTACACCCATCATAACATAATAATAAATTAAATATAATAATAATAATAATATCTGGGGACAATGTCACACAGATCATCCTAGCCCCAAACTAAGCAAAGCTTGTACTATGGGTACCAGGCGACATACATACTTATATAGATAGATAAATACATATATACATAGAAAACATCCATGACTCAGAAACAAATATTCGTGCTCATCACAAATAATATAAATAGCAAGTTACTAAACTATTATAGTTACATTTAGCAATTGTATATTAAAATTAAGGAATTGAAAACAACGAGCAGTTGGCTAACGCAAAAGGCTCTCAACCAGTAGCTTAATTTAGCGACTAATACCCGAGGGCACCCTTATGGGGTTCGGGCCACTTGTTTATATAATATAGCCTAGCTAACTGTGAACTTCCTATTAAATCGGCACAATCGCATTAAGTTTAGTATCAGATGTAAGGTCTTGAAAAACGATGGAAGGGTTCTTTTTTATAGAGATAAAAAATAACCCTTTTGGAAATAATCCTCCCATATAGTCACTGCAAGAGTGCTGTGACTATGCCATATAATACATAAATAGTATAACTATATATGTCCCAGATGTTCGGGACATGTACCTTGGGGGGAAGGGGGCTCTGGGTTGCCTTTATCTTGTGCCTATCTCTATGATCGCACCTCCAAAATGGATTAAATGATCCAATATTTCTCTTCTAAGGTGTAACAATTTCTATAAAATATTTATCCTAAAAACTAATTATTTCTTAGAAAACTAAATATAAAATTAAACTTTAATGCTAATATACTTTAATCTTCTTACTTCGTAACTATATTCCATATATAGAATCAATGTTATTAAAGTAGGTAAGTTCTTTTATACAATAAACCGCATTAACTCTTTGTATAATATTAATATGTAGGTACATATCCATTGTAACATGATGATTACAAACAAACAACTTCAACGATTTCAACGATTTCAACTTTTCTTTATAAAAACCGGTTTGAATAAGTAACATATATATGGGAACATTTTTATAGTCAAATAGTCAAATAGTCATTTATTGGTAATGGTTTTACATGTCATAGTTTTTAAATAATATAATAGGATACAATGTCAAAGAATAAAAATATTTCTAATACAAACTACTTACTTAAACTTTAAAAATTCGTCATGCGAGTAAAACGATTGCTCGATAAGCCACCTCTTCAATCGAACTTTAAAACTCTGTAATGAAGGGATATTAGATATGCTCACCGGGAGTTTGTTATAAACTGTGCAACCCATAACATAAGTGATCTTAGATGATTTTGTAAGTGTCCTAGGAACTGCTGCCAATTTGTAGTTATGCCGTGTGTTGTACGAATGAATAGTGCTTCGTGTGGTATATAGTTCTATATTCGCTTTAACATACACGGCAACTTGGTATATGACTATGGAGGGCACTGTCATAATACCCAGTTCTTTAAAATAGGGTCTAGCGGATATATCTTGCGGTACATGGACCATTGCTCGAACAGCACGCTTCTGCATCCGGAATGCTCGCTCCCAATCGGCTGCGCGGCCCCATAGTTCCGCACCGTATTGCAGCAACGAATGCACTGTTGCAAAGTAGCATGCACGCATCTCTGCCATGGACACTACACTTCGCAATCGGCTCAGAGCAAAACAGGCGCTCCCTAGTTTCCCGCATAATTTATTTATGTGGCTTTCCCACTTGAGACTTTTATCAATTTCGAAGCCTAAGAAAGTAGTCTCTTCGACCTGTGCAATACTCACTCCATTCGCAGACACCACGAGTGGTCTCTGTGTGTGACCCGATAGCACAAAGTGAATGAAGTGAGTTTTGGCCACGTTAAGTACCAACCCGTTAATTCGAAACCATTTATCAAGCTGATTAGCTGTCCTATTTAGCTTTTCCTCTAGTAAATCTACCGAAGAGGCCATTACTAACGCAGCCACGTCATCCGCAAACATCAGCTTTTCACGCCGCAGGTTGTGGGTTCGATTCCCACCCAGGACAGATATTTGTGTGCATGAACATCTCTATTTGTCCTGAGGCTTACACATACAGGTGTAATTATCTATATAAGTATGTATTTACACAATAAAAGTAGTATATGTAGTATACCTATCTGTTATCTGGTATCCATAGTACAAGCTCTGCTTAGTTAGGGTTCAGAAGGCCGTGTCTTAATAATGTCCCAGGGTATTATTAGTTTTATTATTATATCTCACATATATTTCCTATCGAGTAAAAACTGTTTCATTCGGGTTTCAAACAAGGAAGATAACGCGTTGCTTACTTACAAAAATAAAATGTAGTTGAATCTAAATATTCTTCTTTTTTAATAAGTCGGTAATAATTACGACATGTTTCATTACTAAAACTTCTTATTGAATTTTACTTTAGGAGCCTTCCCGAAAATGTTACTGCGGACTTTGTATTCCAATCATTCCGTCTGGTACCTCTGTTACACGAATCCTTTGGCGCATCTCCGAAAGAAAAAGAAGAATTGCTACAACTCCAAGCAATATTGGACCACAATAATATCAGCATTGCGTCCTTATTCAAAAGAGTAAGTAATCTTTGAGTTATTTACGTGGGTGACTGAGATAATTATATGTCACTAGCTGTGCCTGGCATGCGTAATAATTTCCTATTTTGTCACATACCATCGTATGGGCAACAAATTTTATTCACAATCGAATAAACGGCTTAAAACTTCTATATACTAACGGGCGTTATTTTTATAGCGTGTATGTGTAAGCCCTATTACTAACCTTACGACTACCTGCTGACTATCTACTTTTACAAAATGTCTTTATATTTCCGCTACAGCAAAACATAAAATATGAAATTTCTCCTCTATTTTGAGATTATTACCTAGGGATTGCCAACCCTTCCCGAGTTAACGTCAGAGCGTGCGTTTTGCAAGCGTCATACTTATGTATATATAATAAATTCAGAAATCCATACTAGGTAGTCTTGCTAGCTTGCATTGAAACAGCTTCTTTTGTCAAGTTATGAAAGAAAAAGTACTTTCACAAAAGTAGAATATAACTTCTCAGAATTATGGATATCTAGATGGCACGGAGCCACGTACTCTTTTTCTTTTGAATAAAGTGTTGTAAACTCATATCCATATGTTTTTGTAATATCTAATTATGAGAACATATTCTGGATCATGGAGACCCAAACACTTATGTCGGCGGTAAGCTCAACATATTTATAAAAACAAATTATTACATTCGTTTTTATAAATATGTTGAGCTAACCACAATATTTCATTGTAATTTACAGTGCCATATGCATTGGCATTTATGACTGCAATCAATGCTTAGATAAATTTGAAAAAAATATGAGTTTCTTTGCTCACCGTTAGGGCCAGATTACATGCATACATTCTAGAATAATTTTGAAAACAGTATTATTAAGTGCTCTAAAATGTTCTGTAAAGTAATTGATAAAAAATCCCAAATAATCAATCAAAGAACTTGATACTTTATTTGCAGTCGTATTCCAGTATTATGATTTCTTTGTATCTACCTGTATATAATTCTATTTCAGTTATCACCAGCTTCATCCTGTTCCCAACTTCTAGAGAGATGTATGTGGAAAAATATAATCTACCGTTGTGACGAGATGTTCGTTCAGATATTCACCGTGCTTGGTCTCTGTTGCACCTTTAATTATTTCGCTTTTCATACGGAGTACCTCATGTAAGTACAGATGCAATCTAATATTTCACCAAAGTAAAAATAATGCAAGGCTTATAAATAAATAAAGAACTAACTTTCAAATTCCCGTAAACATTAATTTCCACCTGCGTACGTCCCGCGTTGTTTCTCGCTGGTAACCAATTATTGTAGCTGTTATAAATCAATACGCGTGTCTGAAAACAGTTGGTACTGCGTTTCAGAACTAAGTACATTATGACGTTTTTGTGACAATGTCTTGCATTTCTGTCTTGGAGATAAGTGACACACACAGGCATGTGAAATATAATAGGTTTTGAATTATATATTTTGATATGTTTTTCTGTATTATAAAACTTAAACGACCATCTACTTATTCCAAATATTTTTAAAATTCCGAAAAAAAAGTTAAAGTATCGATACGTTCAATGCGTCGCCCTATGTTCTTTTAATTTTATTCATGGTTGATGAAAGTGCATGGCAACGCGTATAAAATGAATTTTGTTACAAATGAAAATGAAATTGCACTCCTGTGTTTCCACAGAAAATAACATTAATTTACTACAGTTTGCAACCTGTATTATGATTTTAATTTCGTTACAGCGACGAGCTCGCTAAGAAACAGGATGGCAACAATTTAGAATTTAATAAACACACGAGAGCCCATGTCTCGCCCTTTTTGCAATTACCTTCTTGATTGACGATTCCCTGGGCAATGGAACAATAAAAAAAAAATGTACAACGTAGTAATATTAGGTAAATTAAATAACCATAGCTATATGTTTAAAATGGCGACAGGATTGTTGGTTAGTGACCATGACTAAGCCAGAGGACAAATCTTTATGTGATGAGCACGATCGTTTGTTCTGTGTCTGGGTGTAATCCATCTATAATTATGTATAAGTTGTTTGGTTGTCATAGTTCAGGCTGTGCCTAATTTGGCATCAGATAGCAATGTGTTAATTGCCGCAAGACTTTTATATATTACTCATTAACTAGAGAGATTTAACATCGTAACTTGCCTGGAAGAGATCGCAGCTAGCAATAAGGCCGCTATTTGTACAATCTTGTTAACGTGTTCATGTTTTTCATTGTATGTAATTATTTTCGTGTGCATGACACAGTACTTATTTATTGAACTTGGCACGTCAGTAATAGTGACTAGCAAGCCAAGTTTGGAGGAAATTTGTTTAAGTGAAAAGGCAAAACAACATTAGTTCATGTGCAGTGAGCGGTGAGTGAGTTTTAAAGCGGCTCAGAACGACAGGTGATGTGTAATAGCATATACTCGGACCTACTTCCTTTGTCTAACGTGTCCTCGTAGTTACTTAAGTAAATCCTTGATTTATTTTGTACAAAACACCCGAGATGTTGTATTATATTAGTAGATGTCTGTATATGTATTTGGAAAGACGGTACCTACTGTTTAGTAGTACCGCGTCCGCAGTATTTAGCTCTAGTAACTCTATACGTGAGGTCAGAGTTGGTTCGATAACTTGCGCTAAGCAAACTTACTGGGGAATTGTTTTGACCTTAGCGAATAAATCTCCTCCAGGTAATATCCAGCACTATTATTTCAATGTAAGAGTCTGAGTGTTAGTAAGGTCGCTGGTGCTCATCGGACAGGTGCATACTTACGCGTTGTTGATAGGGGAGGGTAAGCAACGCGTTTGTGTTTATGTGTGTCGTAGCAATCCTACTAATATTATACAGGCGAAATTTGTGAGTCTAAAAAGTCTAAACGGCTGGACCGATTTTAATAAAATTTGCTATGGAGCTAGCTGATACCCAGAATTAACATAAAGGCTATACTTTATAAAGTTTAACGCCGGCAAAACCGCGGGGCATAGCTGGTTATCAATAAAAATACCTTCTTGTAATAATTATCTTCTATAATTGGCTTCGAAATCGA
The DNA here is from genome assembly GCA_951640165.1 of Pseudoips prasinana. Taxonomy (NCBI): domain Eukaryota; kingdom Metazoa; phylum Arthropoda; class Insecta; order Lepidoptera; family Nolidae; genus Pseudoips; species Pseudoips prasinana. The sequence continues at coordinate 18,330,832 of OX621234.1, read as the reverse complement.
TAATTAGGTTCTAAAGCAGACACATTTAAAAAGATATAAAATTATTATAACTAAGAGAAACATGTCTAAAATTTAGAATTACTCTTGGAGAATGCATAATAATGCCTTTACCTTATGATACTACACTTGAACAAGGAAGCAGATGATCCTACAATGCCGGTAAAACGATAATGAGTCTTGCGTGCAAATAATGACCCAGGATATTCTAACTCCCTATACAAGTAAAAATATATTTATTTACAGAGGGAATACTAAAGAAAATCTCTTCAGAGCACCTCGCCGTGTTGCTTCGTGTGGTTACCAGACCGCGCTGACAGTTCTCCTTAACACCAATCCTAATGATTACTACGCAGCCTCAATTGCTTCCCAGGGAGTACTAGTAAGAGACTTTATTTAATTTATTTTAAAGTTTAACAAGTATGTTATTATAATTGAATAAACATTTGGAAAACCGTAACCGAGCCCCGCAGCGAAAGTGGTTTATTTTTTATTATTTATTTTATTCTATTCTTGTTATTATTCAATTATACTAACAAGTATGTTATTATAATTGAATAAACATTTGGAAAACCGCCACCGAGCCCCGCAGCGAAGTGGTATAATTTGCGTGTGACTTCAAACTATTGTTCTGGGCAATGTTAAACTTAATGATTACTTCGCGGCCTCTATGCAGGTCTTATTAAACTTTATAATCATTGTTTTGTCCAACTGAGTTTGATTTTTTGGATCTTCTTAGTTTGGCAATGTCTCGCGCATTGGTAGCAGTAAAATGCAATCGTCGTTTTATACACAAGGTCAGTCATAATAATATTGAATTCTTACCTCAATATAGAAAGAACAATGCAGACAAGATGTAGTAAAATATATCAAAACAATATAAATATTGACAATTAGTATTAAAAACCATGAATAACCACAATAATTAAACAAAAGAAATAGTAATCTATTTCTACTTAGAACTAAGTTTATAATATAGGTACTCAAATTGTAATACTACCATCCAAGTCCTGATTATTTACAAACACTTTTTATGCCAATGTGAATAAAAACCGTTTTTATTTTATTTTTCGAATTGCTGGGTCTAAGTGTAAATTAACTACCAGGAGTTAAAACTATTAGTACAGTTAGCACGAGGTCCGCTCTAGTTTGTTATATAGTTATTCGTCATAAAGAACCCAGGAACAAGCGCGTTCCTATAAGCGTCTATAGTAAACGACACTCTACTTTCATACTGCGCCTACTTTTTACATTCTCTCTTAAAAAAGTATTCGGAGTTGAGAATTTAAGTCTAATTCCAAAATTAATGCAAATAATTTATATATTTTGTAGTCGTACTCGTGTCCTCCATGACTCTTTGTTTATATTCATATCGATAAAATGCTCTCTCGGATACTCAATCGGCCGAAACACTGCCTGACCAGGACTCACAGTGAGTGATGCACTAAGATTTCCACAATGGAGTTGTGATGGTCATAGTACACAGATATAAGCTACTGCCCTTTCTCTGGGAGATATACCCCCGGGTCGACTTCTGCGTACAACACGGGATGAAATGGGGTAGCGACATTCTATGTCGCTTGCAGTATAGTAAAAGGTAATCAAATAATAATAAATTATTTATTATTAGTTTGTTACGGTAAGTAGTCACTAAACTAAAAATTAACGCGGTATCGTTATTGATACATGTAATTTTTGATGATTGTGCAAATACTAATTAAGAAAACATTCTTAATTAGTATTTGCACAATCATCAATCATTTACAGTTTAACGAAAAGGCTTTGACACAGCGTCGCAGTGTAGATTTAATTGTTTCGCATAAAATACGTCGAATTACAGCGTCAATGTGTGGATTGAATTGCTTAAACTACGTCTAATGTTACTGTCAGGTCGAATTTGGACTATTTCTTAGTTCGTACCTATGTCAAAAAACGAACTCTGTATTAAGTGAATATAAATAGCCCTATATATAAGAAGGCCACCGCATATCACATCCCGTGGGTGTCGTATAAGGCGACTAAGGGCTACACCAGGTACTACTACCACCTTATTGCGGTCACCCTGCGGTGATACTGCGGTGACTACGGCAACGTTATGGAAACCTTGGGGGAGGCCTATATCCAGCAGTAAATCATATCAGGCTGATGATGATGAATATAATGTAATTATAAACTAACTGGAATATTAAGTTATTAATATTTTATTAATATAATTTTTTTATTTGGTTGGTACTTACGAATACTCAATGAATTAATACACTGTTACATATTTAAATACCTACATTTTAGTTATGTAATATTCTAAATAGGTTATACTTATTAATAGATTATGACAAACATGTCGATTGCGTTGTTTATGATAAGCGCAACAACATTGACGGTAGTAAATGCGCGTTCACTTTTAGATAACTTTTAATATCATAAGCCCTTGGTGCACTTTGAGTACAGATTGAATTTTATTATTTACTAGCTATGCCCCGCGATTGTACCCGCGTTAAACTTTATAAATTATAGCCTATGTGTTAAGCGTCAGTTAGGTGTCAGCTAACTCCATACCAAATTTTATTAAAATCACTCCAGCCGTTATACGCAAAGAAGTAACAAACATACACACTCACAAACTTTCGCCTTAATATTAGTGTGATTATTTCATAACTTGACGAGTTTCGTATGATATACTCATAGTTAGCATAGAAACATATACATATAATTGATCGAAAGAATAACCTCTCTTTTGAAGTAGGTAGCTTAAAATAAGAATTACGTCTTACGGACTTGTGTGCCTCCTATTTGTTTTCTTATGATTTGGTTAACTTACTAGAGTTAAATACAAGTGTATTGGCATAAGGCATGTATAATATAAAGTTCATGGAGCATAAAAACATATTGCTCTTCCTCCCTTAAAATCAATACTATGTTTAGTTACTCGTAATTAAGGTCTACGAAAATACCTTCAACGCAGATTTACAGAATTCGTCAACATTGCGAATTAGTTGAGGGGGAAATAATTAAGTTAGATTTGGTAGTACCGTGTGTACGTAACTTGTAATCTGGAACAAACATAATTATTGTAATTAAATTATGAGTTAATTCGTTAAACTTGCATATACTTGTTATACGACAGTAGCAATGTATTAATTTCATTTTGAAGAAAATGAAATGAATAAAAATGTCATTCAAATAGTATTGTAGTTAAAATAAATTCATTTACAGAATAATAGATTTGTTCTAGAAGCCATGCCCTTAACCTTTTCTTAAAGCGTACAACCGGCGATATTTTAATATTTGTCGTCGTGGCATTAAATATTTTGACTCTCATTGAGTAACAATTCTTAGAGAGTAGCGTCGTTTCGGTTTTAAATGGCATTACTATTCTATTAAAATTTTAGTAGATTAATAACTAATTAATAACAAAATAGGTCGCACACTATATTTTAAAATTAAATTTTGTGTCATATATTTTATCTCGGTACTAAGTTAGGAGTAAGTAATTTACATCATAGTCAATAACTTTTGTTCTACGAGTTCGGACGTAACTATGTTCCATTCATAAACGGAAGGACGACGACGACGCGAAGCTCGGCTTACCGACGACTGGCGGCTGAAGCAATGGGTTAAGTTTAAAGGCGCTAGTGCTGCACCCCCTTCTCCGCGCACTCGCAAGGATATGTTTACATAATCTTCGCGATACACGTAGAGATTACGTAGAGTTATTATAATATTCAAGCGGAAAATTAAATTAATACTTACTTTCATACGAAAAAGTCTAACAAATTATCAAAAGATGTAGAACGCAAATTGTTTCTTATGGTGTTAGCTATTTAGTCCTGCGAGGTTGTTAGTAATTTACAAGTAACCCTGTATATATATGTACAGACGCCAGCACATCCAGCTACCCCAATCTGTCAAATTTATAGATTTTCAACTTTATCACACAAGCATAAGGTTCACTTTCAATTGAGGACATTTGACAGATTTAGGTAGCTTGATATGCTGGGGTCTGTACATAAAAGTCGATGTTTGTAACGTATGTAAGTTTTCTTTGGAAACCAAAACGCGTGGAGGGATTTTAATGAATATATGATAATGAATATATGATATAATAACATATAATAATAAAAATGGATGCAGGCTGTATTTTAAATTAATGCATAAGCTACAATAAATTTACATATAAGGACTCCAAAACGAAGGTATGGACTCCAAAATGGCTAGAGCGAATTTCAACAGAAATCAACAGAAATTTTGAAGACTCGAGTCTGGCTTTTGTATATTAAAATACGGCCTTGTCGTTAGTCAAGTCAGTTATTCTTTGTTAAAAGTATTCTGCTATCAAACTGGTGCTCTATAAAAGCTTTGACTTTTATTGGCTGTTAGAGCAGTGGCTTGTTATGGAATGTTGATAATCGTGTTTTAGTTTGGCAGTTTAGTTCCGGCCTTTACAGAATAATTTTGCTAAGAGGGTGTCTGCATCACTGTAAAGGCTGTTCAGTATAAGAAATATTAATTTTAGTCAAGTTTACTTAAGATAAGCTTACTTAGGTATTACAAAGATATACTCAGGGACTTTAGTCGTAGAGTCACGAAAGAATCGTAAAAAGAAATATCAGATAACACAAATTCTTCAAGATACGTTAGTCAATATATACTCAGATACCGTCATTTAGATACACATTATGCACCGTGTAACACAATTAGCGTGGGGTAAATTGTGTTACACGGTGAAAAAAAGGCCCAATCGGAGGCTCCACACATTACTATACTCGGATTTATGAATACACTATTCGTTATACAAGCGTACGGCCCACCTAATAGTAACTGGTTACCGTGGCCCATGAGGATTGCGACACACATTCGACAACATGCCCCTTTCCCCAATGAACTCATGCGACCTTACTCAAACCTAGATCCATAACATTATTTGTATAATGCTATTAACTGGAGTGTTATCTGTAAGGGGGAAGCACTTCCCCCGTGGAGCTGCTCATTAAAAGCAAAAAAGTGGATCAAGTGTAGACTCCATTAAATTGAACGACTTATGGAGCATTACTTCTCTAAATAAGTAAAACAATGCTTGGCTGTAAATAATGTTTGTATAAGGAGTGAAAAATTCAGAAAAACAAAATATACAGTCGAAGCCATACTTTCACCATAATGTCCTCGTTTAACCTTTTGACCGCCACGGTCATGAATAGACGACAAACCAAAATGTGCCCGGAACGCCACGGTCACAACTTTGTAGTCGTACCGTTGCATGCTGGGCACATTTTGGTTTGTCGTCTATAGCTGACTGTGGCGAACAAAAGGTTAAAAAGCCCGGCGCGCGGCGCCCTGTCATGGTGTTGGCTGTACAAATAGCTCAGTCTCATAGGCATATTGTTAAAGTGGCCTTCTGATTAAGGATAAAATCTGAACACGCCCCTCTGACTCGTGGAACATAACCACGTAATAAAATGTTTCAGGATAGGTACAATGAGTTCTGTCTCTTACGCGTACAATAGATAATACAGTTTTATTTGTATATACCCACCACTGCAACATTTGTAAGCCAGAACAGCGAGCCCCAGTACCCTTCGTGCATTTAGACAAATGCTAGCAGGGTACTTGGGCAGCAGCGCCTCCTGTGTACTAACTACCACCTAACTGCAGTGGCAACGTCGTATGCTTGGCGAGGTGGCTAACCCCCCAAATGGTACCGTTAGAAATCTTTGGGGGAGGCTTATGTCCAGCAGTGGACGATATCTGACTGATGATGAACTGTGAGTCTTCGTGAGTTTTCTACATGGTTTTTGTCGGTCGCAAATCGAAAGACCTCTAAAACATGGACATCGTAATTAAAATTATTCCTATCTCTATTTTTACATTTTTATATGAGTAACTAGCTGTGCCCTGTGGTTTTACCCGCGTTAATGATTGTTTATGTGTTAATCCAGGATGTCAGCTAACTTCATACCAAATTTTATTCAAATCGCTCCAGCTGTTTACATGTGAAGAAGTAACAAACATACACACTCACACACACAAACTTTCGCCTTTATAATATTAGTGTGATTACTGCCAATCTTAATTATTGCATACAATAACACATATACACTATGTACAATATAATACACAACAACACATATACAATATACAATACAATATACTATGTACAATACAATAACACATATACAATAACAATGTTCAAACCAATTTTTAGGGTTCCATAGCCAAATGGCAAAAAAACGGAACCCTTATAAATTCGTCATGTCTGTCTGTCTGTCTGTCTGTCCGTCCGTCCGTATGTCACAGCCACTTTTTTCCGAAACTATAAGAGCTGTACTATTGAAACTTCGTAAGTAGATGTATTCTGTGTGTGTTGTGTGTTTTTTCATCGTACCCATACATGCGGGGTATCAATGGATAGGTCTTCAAAAATGATATTGAGGTTTCTAATATTATTTTTTTCCAAACTGAATAGTTTGCGCGAGAGACACTCCCAAAGTAAAATGAGTCCCCCCCCCTGTAACTTCTAATATAAGAGAATTATAAAACTAAAAATAATATATGATGTACATTACCATGCAAACTAACAACGAAAATTGGTTTGAACGAAATCTAATAAGTAGTTTTTTTTAATACGTCATAAATCGTAAATTAAACTTTAACCGCAATTTACCTTTCATTTAATAAACAGAAATACTTGCTGTTACGGAACCCTTCATGTGCGAGTCCGAGTCGCACTTAGCCGGTTTTTTCTTTGAGGAATCGTAAATATGGGTATCTAGGCATGAGTGACGCGATGGGTGTTACAAGAGCCCACAGTACATGGGTTACGGTGACGGCTTACTATTAGATCGGTTGTACAGTAACGTTATTACAGATCACAAATATATATATATATGTATTAAAATTGGAAAATAAAACCACGTGTGTTCGTAAATAAACTAATTACCTAAAATCATGTATACACATGATAATATACACCTATACTATTAGTTACATCGCGCGTACACGTGTTAATAACGGTGAGAAAGAGAGCGTGTGTGGTTATAAATGCCAATTTAGCCTTTGGATATGAACATAAACTTGTACTTGTTAAAGATTAGTATTATGCGTAGCAGCTAAGTTCTGTAGATTGTATAGTTTTAAAGAGATACATAAATTTAAATTTAATCATAAATTTAAATTTATAAAACTATAATTTCTATGGCGGCGGCGTCGGCGTGGTTGGCAAAAGCTTGCTTTATACGCTGGAGGGCGTGGGGTTCGATTCCCACCCAGGACAGATATTTGTGTGCATGGACTTATCTGTTTGTCCTGAATATAGGTGTAATTTTATCTATATAAGTATGTATTTACAAAGAAAATAGTGTATGAAGTATCTCAGTTATCTGGTTTCCATAGTACAAGCTCTGCTTTGTTTGGGATCAGATGGCCGTGTATAAATAATGTCCCAGCATATTATTATTATTTAAAACAACACTTCATCATCATCGTTCATCATCATATCAGCCGAAAGACGTCCACAGCTGGACAAAAATCTCCACAATTGCCGGTCTTGCGCTATTCGCATCCAGCAGTTTCCACCGACCCGCACAATATTATCGGTCCATCTTGTAGGGGGCCTGCCCACGCTGCGTCTTCCGGTTCGTGGTCGCCACTCGAGAACCTTTCTGCCCCACCGGCCGTCGGTTCTACGAGCTATGTGCCCCGCCCACGGCCACTTCAGTTTTGTAATTCTTCGGGCTATGTCGGTGACTTTGGTTCGCCTGCGGATTTCTACATTTCTGATTCTATCCCGCAGGGAAACCTCCGAGCATAGCCCTCTCCATTGCTCTTTGGGTGACCTTGAGCCTTCTAATAAGGCCCATAGTGAGCGACCACGTCTCTGTTCCGTAAGTCATCACTGGCAACCCACACTGGTCGAAGACTTTCGACTTGAGACACTGCGGTATTTTGGACGGAAAGATTTTACGTAGCTTCCCGAACGCTGCCCAGCCGAGTTGGATTCTACGATTGACCTTCTTCTCAAAGTTGGACCTACCTAGTTGGATGGTAAATATAGTTGACTCTACAACTTCGAGTGCAGAGTCGCTAACTTTCAATTGAGTGGGTGCAACATGGACGTTTGACATGATTTTCGTCTTATCCATGTTCATTTTCAGACCCACTTGTTGAGAGACTCTGCTGAGGTCATCGAGCATTGTACCGAAGTCTTCCATGGTCTCAGCCATGACTACAATATAATCGGCAAATCGAAGGTGGGTGATGTACTCGCCATTGATATTGATGCCAAAGCTTTTCCAGTCCAGAAGATTGAAGACATCTTCCAATGCAGCGGTGAACAGTTTCGGAGATATAACATCTCCCTGTCTCACGCCTCGCTGCAAGTGGATGTTTCGAGTTCTGGTCCTGGAGTCGCACTGACATTGTGGCGTTTTCATACAAAAACTTTATCACCTTGATATACCTGTAGTCGATTTGGCACCTTATGAGAGACCTCAGCACGGCCCATATTATAGTCATTTCGATAGAATCAAAGGCTTACTCATAGTCAACAAACGCTAAGCACAGTGGCTTGTCTTACTCTTCGGTCTTCTGTATAACTTGCCGAAGCGTATGTATGTGGTCTATGGTGCTAAAGCATTTTCGGAAACCGGCTTGTTCGGGAGGCTAGAAGTCGTCAAACCTGCACGAGAGACGGTTCGTCACGACCCTCGAAAATACTTTGTAAACATGGTTCAGCAGTATGATGGGTCTATAATCCTTCAATAGGGTTTTGTTGCCCTTTTTGAAGAAGAGCACCACCACACTTCTGTGCCATGCTTGTAGCGTTTGACCATCTAGTGTTACAGAGTTAAATAACTTCTGAAGGGCCCGTAGGATTGGTGTACCACCCGCCTTTAAAAGCTCTGCTGTAACTCCATCATCACCAGGCGCCTTTATGTTCTTGAATTGTCTGAGAGCCCTTCTAATCTCGTACAGGCTGACGTCCGGGATGTCTTCGGTGTATTGTCGGGTTAGTCGTGCTCTGGGATCTGAGGCATGACTTTTGACAGGTGGCTGTGTTGTCGTATATAACTGTCCGTAGAACATCTCGATCTCTCTCAGCAACTCAGGTCTAGACGTGACGATTCTACCATCCTCAGTCTTCAGCTTCGTCAGTTGGCTCTGTCCAACAGACAGATCTCTTTCAAACACTTTAGAGCCTTTGTCCGCTCGGTGGCCTCTTTAATACTAATAGTATTAAATTGACGCGTGTCGCGAGTCAAAGACTTTGAGATCTGTCTGTTGAGCCGCCGATATCTGGTAGCATCATCTGAGGGTGTCAGAACCATTTTCCGTCTTTCTTCCATAAATTGCAGGATAAAGTCAGAGATCTTTTTAGTTCTGCTTGTACGTCGGGCCTTGAAGGTCTTGGACCCAGCCGTATGGACAACTGTTACGACCCTGTCACAGTATGAGTCCACTTCCTCGCAGTCTGCTAGGCATTCGAAACGGTTTTAAAGTTCGAGCTGTAATGATTCGGGGTTTTGGACGTGGATAGGTAAAGGTCGGAGCGTAGCTTTTATTAGTCGGGACCTCTGGAGTTTGACATGAAGGTTCAATGAGTCTCTGACCAGTTAGTGATCGCTCCCGGTTTTAACCGCATTGATCACGGAGACATCATTGAACATCTGTATAACGTTCAACGAATACCGCTTGGTGATTCTGAGTATAAGGTATGCAGCCCTCGTCGACACACTCGATTTTCACTAGGTTGTTATTGAGGGCCTTGTGGACTATGAACCCGACACCACCTTGGGATTGTTGGTCACCCTCCCGGTAATAGAGCAGGTTTCCGGATTTCAGTATTATCGAGTCCTCCCCCTCTCTTCGGACTTCAGATAATCGTACAATATCCCAATGTAACCTGCTCAATTATTCCTCCAGTTCGGTTATCTTCTCGTCGGACCGCAGTGTACGTGTGTTATACGAGTACGTTGCCAGGGCCAGAGATCGTCGGTTTTGGTTACGCGGAATCTGCCGGGGATTCTTAGCACCCTCTGCCCTGCCGTAACCACGGCTGGGAATAGCAGGGCTGCCGGGTACTGGGGGCTGTGTCCATCATTTGGGAGGATATGCCATAATTGCCACGCTTGCCAGATGTGTTGGCGATCGCAGTAGGATAGACATGGTACTCAGGAGAACGCTGCCGCCCGCTCCCTGGTATATATTCCCTCGGGATGACTTCTACGTCACCCCACGGGATGAGAGGGGGTGGCGATATTCTTTGAGGCCGTCACCACACAGCCAACAACAATTATAATTTATTAATAAAATACAGAAATATAATTAATTATTATAGTTATATTATTACCACTTTAGTAACGCTTGTGGCATATTAGTAATTACGTGACAGTTTAATTAATAGTAAATTTTTATCTACGGACGACACATTGGGCAAGCTATTCGATTATGTGATTAATTGCAAACTTTTGTTGCATATATTAAAGATTAAGTATGTTTAAGATACTTTATCTGTAATCCGGATTCTTGTGGCATGAAACGATCCTCGGAAACTTAATAAAACCAACCAATTTATACATTGGTTAGTTTTATTACGTTTCCGAGGATCTCAAGGATAATATGGACGTACAAAGGACACGGAGGGCGTTGGCTGACTGGTGTAATATGTTGGCTCGTACGTTCGCACATTGTACCAACCAAGTAAAAGTGACTCTTTTTAAATCTTACTGCCAAACATTGCTCATGCAGCCTGTACTCACAGAACGACACACTGAGGACATACAACGCCTTGCGTGTTCGGTATAATAACGCGTTTAGGACATTGCTGCGGCTGCCACGATTTTGCCGTGCTTCAAATAGGTTCGCCGAAGCACGTGTACTTCTTAAGAAAGCAATGTGCTTCACTGTTGAATTGTATAAGGTCCGGCCGTAACAGCTTGCTAAGCGATTTTTCACTACTTCGACACTGGATACGCCGGCACATTAACAACAAGGAGCAAAGTAATAAATGAAAATATTTATTATATAAATAATCATATTTAATAAAACCATTGTACTTTTGTTGAATTTTATGGCTCTCTTTGTGTCTTGGGACATTTTTGACAATTTGAAAAAGGTGTGCTAATTTGAAACCACGTTTTAATTAACGTCTATCAACTGGACCTCTTTGAGATCCAATGATTTTTCCAAATATTTATTTCATTTTGCAAATCCAAGATAGAATGCGTTATTTAAAATTGTTATTCTTTTCAAAATAACTTAACCGGGACCAGACTTATACAAATTTTTACCTGTGCTGTCGCTCTGTTGTCAGCAGTAATTTTTAAAAACCAAAATGTTTCACATAATATCATCAGCCTGGTATCGTCCACATAACGTTGCCATTTGAAGGCGTTTGCCGTAGTCATCGAGCTTGGCATGCGAATTGGCGACCGCAGTTAGGCGGTAGTTAGTTCACAGGTGGCGCTGCTGCTAGACTACCTGGTATATCCCTTAGTCGCCTTTTACCAGTACAACACCCGTGGGATGTTATGGGGTGAACCCGTAATTCTTTCTGAGCCGGAAACCACACGGCTATGGTTTACTTCTTTGTAAACACTGATAAAATCGGTGGTTGGTCATATAGTTACGCTTTTACATGACCAAAGAAACATTTTGTTTTAAGTAGGGTAACAAGCTGGGCGTAGAAGGCCTACGTAAACATTTACCGTGTACTTTATATTATGAGCCATTAGGGCTTTTTCCCTTGATAAATAATACTACTGTAGCATGATATGAAATGACCTAAATTTGTACAAAAACTAATTTGTACAAATTAACCCAAAAATCCATCACTTTTTTGACTCTTTATCTACAAAAAATTGTTAGAAGCGTACGCAGATTGTCACGTCAGGGTACAAAAAGGAAGAGGTCTGTCATACAATCTTATCAGAGCCTCAAAATGTTCCACCAACTCCTTTTGTTTCTTTTGTTTTTGAGAAGGGGGAATACTTACGCATGACACCCGCAAAAAGTGTTTGCACCGACTAAACCTAACTTGCCGTGGAATGGAAATGGAACGTGGCGCCTGATGGCAGTAGCGCCGCGAACACGGATATGCTTACCTCGCGATACCTCGTGTTACCGAAGGTCTTCTATATTGACTGCAGTGAACCATTATGGAGTCTTAGTTTGTTTTATTCCGACGTTATAAATGTTAAATTTTCTCCATTTTATTGACGCTTTAAAGCATCAACGATATGAACATCAATAATACTGTAATAATAGTCTATACAGGGTTTCTGTAGGGATTTTGAATTTAATCTCACTGCCCCGTGAGATTAAATTCACAATCCCTACCCTGTAACAACTCGCTAGAATGGAAAGTTACCCTTTTCAGTAGAGGAACACAGTTATACGTTTATCCAGAAACCCATACCTTATTCTTAAAACTTCTCTCATTAATTAACATAATATTTTGTTACAGGTTATTGTTGAAAACGCATTTAACATTCCGGATCTAGATTCACCGGTGCGCTTGGTCAATCCCTCCACAGAAGTCCTGATCGCCCTATCCCCGGAATGGACTTATGCTTCAAGCGGTATTAAGGCCTTCCACCCAGACGACAGGCAATGCTACTACAGTGATGAGGTAAGACGCCACTAAATAATTTGAACAATGCTTCTTAACTTGCCTTGCGCTATTATTATTAATCAACTTATTTCAGCTTGCAATCCATAAGTACAAAATAAACTTAATTCACAATACAATTAATCATAAAATACCCATAAATAAATTAGTACCATACGTTGACTTGTGAAAAAAGCGGCCAAGAGCGATTCGGACTCGCCCATAAATGGTTCCGTAGTAGCAAGTAATATAATATAATCTTTATTTTTTTAACTTTCAATGACCTTTATGGCGTTTTTGCGCTCAGAACGAGGGCCAATAACAGAATCACGTATACAATACGTATAAAATTAAATTAGTAAGTAAATTAAGAATGTGGTCACCACTATACAACCTACACCGATTTCTACCAATTGACAAGTCAGCGCTGGTTTATTTTTATCGGTCCTTAAATGGTAACCAATACCTTTCTTCGTCATCAGCATGTCAGCCAAAAGACATCCGTTGTTGGACACAAAAATCCACAAATGCCGGTCTTGTGCTGACCACACCTAGCGGTTCCCAGCGACCTTCACAAGATCATTGAGACATCTTGTAGAGGACCTGCCCATGTTGCCTCTCTCTTCACCTTTCTACTCAATACTCAATGTTTTATTTGCATTCCACAATGTTCATTAGGTGTTATAATTATATATGGCATCAGTTAAACTTACTAAATTACTTATATATATATATATATATATATATATATATATATATATATATATATATATATATATATATATACAACCTACACCGATTTCTACCAATTGACAAGTCAGCGCTGGTTTATTTTTATCGGTCCTTAAATGGTAACCAATACCTTTCTTCGTCATCAGCATGTTAGCCAAAAGACATCCGTTGTTGGACACAAAAATCCACAAATGCCGGTCTTGTGCTGATCACACCTAGCGGCTCCCAGCGACCTTCACAAGATCATTGGGACATCTTGTAGAGGACCTGCCCATGTTGCCTCTCTCTTCACCTTTCTACTCAATACTCAATGTTTTATTTGCATTCCACAATGTTTATTAGGTGTTATAATTATATATGGCATCAGTTAAACTTACTAAATTACTTATATATGTATATAATATATATGGGTGTCTTTTGGCTGACATGCTGATGAAGAAGAAAGGTATTTACTATTTAAGGATCGATAACAATAAACCGGCGCTGACTTGTCAATTGTACTATTGGTAGAAATCGGTGTAGGTTGTACAGTGGTGACCACATTCTTAATTTACTTACGTGATTTTGTTATTGGCCCTCGTTCGGAGCGCAAAAACGCCATAAAGGTCATTGAAAGTTAAAAAAATAAGGATTATATTATATTACTTGCTACCATTTATTTTTTCACAAGTCAACGTATAGTACTAATTTATTACATATATGTATATATATGTGTATAGGACTGGGTCTATCAGGCAGGGCGAAAGGAAAGTAATGTTATCTAACAGTATTTACTTACACGTAAATAAGTGATAGAGACGCCCGCCTACATTATTTAAATTTCAACAATCTACTTGAGTTAACAATCTAATCTAGTTAAGAAGAAACAGATATATACTAATTGCTAATTACAATATGACTTATGGAAAATATCATTTATCACAGTTCTTTTTTTCGCTTAGTTTGAGTGGTTTTTCCATGTGTTCACAATACCATACATAACGGACTTATTAATCCGCCAATCGACCTAAGACATTTTAGCGCGCTTTGAGTTCAGACACTTTTGAACGTAGACACGACGTACATTTGTTAATAGGTCAATGAGAATAATTATGAGAGTGTATGTAATAAATTGGACGTCGTTGACGTCTTATGAGTAATACAGCAATATAATATTATTTGAGTAACTAACTTACACAAGTTAGTCTAATCTGCGAAAATACCTACTAATGTTTTTAAGGCGAGCGTAGTTAGGTTACTCGTGTTCACTTTTCCCTCTACCCACTTATTATTAATCCAGGTATTTTCCTCAATGGAAAAAGCGAAATATCTACTTATCAGGAAAATAAACAAATTACGTCAATAGTAGGTATAGGTATAACCAAAATATAGTCTTATTTTTTTCCAAAATGTCTATATCAGGTTCATCACGGGCCTGTGGCGAGTTTGGTAAATGCTTGCCTTGCACGCCGCAGGTCGTGCGTTCGATTCCCACCCAGGATATATTTGTGTTCATGAATATCTCTGTTTGTCCTGAATCTGGGTGAAATTATCTGCATACCCGCGTTCTCGGGGCTCTTCTCATTGGGCGTCATGGGGAGTCCACGGCTGGTGGATTGGGCATCAGCAACGACACGTTGAAAAGCAGCATCTTCTAATATCCTCACGGCTCGTAAAATTACATCTCGACTCTAATGATGATGTGATATGACTCTTAAAGGTTACACGTTAAATTAAAAAAGAGAACCAATCGAATTATTACTATTATTATATTACTTTAATAAATATAATAAAACAATTTAAATAATTAATTAACTAATTACTAAGAATTTGTAGCCGAATTTGGTTTGGTTTTAAATTTAATTATTTTTTAACACCTAAAAAATCTTAAATTATTTTGGATTAAGGTATCCCTAGATTTTGTTGATGTGTGTATAGTATACCGAACGCGAGGTATGACTCGAATTTCGACGGTTTTTATGAAGATAGAATACTGTTTGATGGTGATCACGGTAATGTTTACCGTGGTGAAAGGGTCGGTAAATGTGATCTGGTGTTTTGATAATACAGGGGGAATTCTTATTCATGCCACCCGCAAAATATATCTGCGGGGTGGTTACCTATCATAATAAAGTTCGAAAAATATTTGACCGAAATAAAATTATATATTAATTTCTCCAAAACTTTCCACTTTAATTGCAAAATATATCTGCGGGGTGGTTACCTATCATAAGTTCGAAAGATATTTGACCGAAATAAAATTATATATTAATTTCTCCAAAACTTTCCACTTGGATTGTTTAGTTTTTTTTTATTTCACCAAAGGCACGTCTGCCACTGTATCAGTTGACCTATTATCAAGTGGCGGCAGTTGAGGGAAGTTGGGCTACTGGTTGCCACCACCATCCTGACGCGACGCCTCCTCCGTCTGCGAGCGGGATCTGCTCATCCCCGATCACGCTTGGCGGCCTCCTTCTGGAGCATCTGGAACCACCCGCTCTCATATGCGTTAGAGGGTTGATTACAGATTTGACATTATAAAATACCTCAACTCTGTTATAAGACTACGCTCAACCAACTACTTTTATACCTACCTTCCTAGTCGTTGTCAATTGTGAAAATAAGCATTTTTAGGGTTCCGTAAAAAACGGAATCCATATAGATTCGTTAAGTCTGTCTGTCTGTTCATCCGTATGTCACAGCCACTTTTTTCCGTAACTGTAAGGACTATACTGTTGAAACTTGGTAAGTAGATGTATTCTGTGAACCGCATTAAGATTTTCACACAAAAATAGAAAAAAAACAAGAAATTTTGGGGGTTCCCCATTCTTAGAACTGAAACTCAACATTTTTTTTCATCAAACCCATACATGTGGGTATCTATGAATAGGTCTTCAAAAATGATATTGAGGTTCCTAATATCATTTTTTTCTAAACTGAATAGTTTGGGCGAGAGACAAGTCCAAGTGGTAAAATGTGTGTCTCCCCTGTAACTTCTAAAATAAGAGAGTGATAAAACTAAAAAAAAATATGATGTACCTACATTACTTTGCAAACTTCCACCGAAAATTGGTTTGAACGAGATCTAGTACGTAGTTTTTATTAATACGTCATAAATCATACGTCAATTTATTAATACGTCATAAATCATGAAGAGTATAACAAGCCACTGTGCTTAGCGTTTGTGGACTATGAGAAAGCCTTTGATTCTATCGAAACATGGGCCGTGCTGAGGTCTCTCATAAGGTGCCAAATTGACTACCGGTATATCGAGGTGATAAAGTGTTTGTATGAAAACGCCACTATGTCAGTGCGACTCCAGGACCAGATCTCGAAACCTATCCACTTGCAGCGAGGCGTGAGACAGGGAGATGTTATATCTCCGAAACTGTTCACCGCTGCATTGGAAGACGTCTTCAAGCTTCTGGACTGGAAAGGCTTTGGCATCAATATCAATGGCGAGTACATCACTCACCTTCGATTTGCCGATGATATCATAGTCATGGCTGAGACCATGGAAGACCTCGGAACAATGCTCGATGACCTCAGCAGAGTCTCTCAACAAGTGAGTCTGAAAATGAACGTGGATAAGACGAAAATCATGTCAAACGTCCATGTTGCACCCACTCAATTGAAAGTTGGTGACTCTACACTCGAAGTTGTAGAGAACTATATTTACCTAGGACAGACCATCCAACTAGGTAGGTCCAACTTCGAGAAGGAGGTCAATCGTAGAATCCAACTCGGCTGGGCAGCGTTCGGGAAGCTACGTAACATCTTCTCGTCCAAAATACCGCAGGGTCTCAAGTCGAAAGTCTTCGACCAGTGTGTGTTGCCAGTGATGACATACGGAACAGAGACGTGGTCGCTCACTATGGGCCTTATTAGAAGGCTCAAAGTCACCCAAAGAGCAATGGAGAGGGCTATGCTCGGAGTTTCCCTGCGGGATCGCATCAGATATGTCGAAATCCGCAGGCGAACCAAAGTCACCGACATAGCCCGAAGAATTGCCAAGCTGAAGTGGCAGTGGGCAGGGCACATAGCTCGTAGAGCCGACGGCCGTTGGGGCAGAAAGGTTCTCGAGTGGCGACCACGAACCGGAAGACGCAGCGTGGGCAGGCCCCCTACAAGATGGACCGATGATCTTGTGCGGGTCGCTGGAAACTGCTGGATGCGAATAGCACAAGACCGGCAATTGTGGAGATCTTTGGGGGAGGCCTTTGTCCAGCAGTGGACGTCTTTCGGCTGATATGATGATGATGATGAAATCATGAACCGCAATTCTCCTTTCATACAATCAACTACTACAAGAACTTTTATGTTATTACTTTTATATTGTTACTTGCTGCTACGGAACCCTTCATGGGCGAGTCCGACTCGCACTTGCCGCTTTTTTTTTTAAATCTCGCTAAGTAACTAATAAAATGATAACAACCGATAGAACCTTTGACTGCAACATAAAATAAGTTAAAATTTTATTTTATAAGTTCACAATAAATATACATATCTCTAAGTTCTATCATTTGTATTGAAAGTAACCTTTCCTTGAAACGAACGATCGCACCGCATTGATTACACCTAAATAAAGAGTATAAAAATAGCTTCTGAATCTCTAGGGAGTTTTATTTTGTGGTATTTCTAAACAAGTAACTTAAGATATTTTTATGTTATGGCTTTGTATCAATTTTCTGTTTTCTTTATCTCAACTCATAAGTAGGTAGGTAAGTATATATAATTTTTAAGTAAAAATTATAACCATTTTTTGTTCGTTTGATCATGGGGGTTTTATGTAGTCGAATAAATAATTAAAATAAAAACCGGCCAAGTGCTAGTCAGACTCGCCCATGAAGGGTTCTGCAGCAGCAAGTATTTCAGTTGATTAAATGAAAGGTAAATTGCGGTTTACGATTTATGACGCATTTAAAAATAACTACTAACTAGATCTCGTTCAATTTTCGTTGTTAGTTTATATGGTAAGATTTTTAGTTTTATCATTCTCCTATTTTAGAAATTACAGAGGGGTGGACACTCATTTTTCCACTTTGGAAGTGTCTCTCGCGCAATCTATTCAGTTTAGAATAAAATGATATTAGAAACCTCAATATCATTTTTGAAGACCTATACACAGATACCCCACATATACATGCGACTAAAAATTTTTTTTTTTAGGTTTCTGATCTATGTATGGGGAGCCCCCAAAATTATTATTCTTTTTCTATTTTTGTATGAAAATCTTAATGCGGTCACAGAATACATCTACTTACCAAGTTTCAACAGTACAGCTCTTATAGTTTCGGCAAAAAGTGGCTGTGATATACGGACGGACAGACAGACAGACAGACAGGCATGACGAATCTATAAGGGTTCCGTTTTTTGCCATTTGGCTACGGAACCCTAAAAACGTAGCGTATAATATGAAGACGTCGGTAATATTAAGTTAACGACTACGGCACTATTTCACTTCACATATGTCACCGAGGACACCTTTCTACTTTGTTGGTATTGAAATAACTTAATTATTCGTCTATCCCATAATGGGATAACATAACGTTCTCTGTTTGTCTGGTCGGATTCAATGTTAGGTCTGTTTCCCAATAGTTAATATGGATTATAATGAGAAAATATTTGACAATTTTGTATGTTTGTTGTTTATTTTTCACTTGTAGAACGCTATATACGAAAGTGACAAAAATATAACTCAGGGTATCAAATATTTACCTACAAAAGGTATTATTAATTGGCATTCTATTGATGAAAATTAAAATACATTATTACCTATACATACCTATTACATGTTTGTAGTGCAAAAATATATGAAGTATCATATAGTTACATTACAATATTTTTTTGTTAAATTAGTCACCTAAAAGAATGGTATATTTGTCCAAATAAAATATTAATTGTATACTAATTTATCTATCCGTGCAAAGCCGCAGCGAGTCGCTAGTTATGTTATAATCTAATTACAATGTCAATAATTATCGATTTATCTTATAATAAAATAATAATATCACATACAAGTAAAGAAAGTGAAACTTATTTCACACGTTACTTATTATACTCGTACGAGTAATTCCATGTTTTAGAATGACTTTTGAAACTATTGATTGTAGGCAGAACTAAAACTTAAACTATTTATTCAGGTCCAAAGTGGTGTCTTTATCACGGACCTAGGAATTTTCGATTGTTGAATTTATTTTTTCGTGCCACATACTAATTATTAGATTTCTCCCATTTCCCATGCTCCCAATTTTGATGTTAACTTACGCTACAACGATAATACATAAAAGATGTTATCTCGAAACCCAGCCAAACCAGTATTCAATATTATGTATGATAAGCAGGCATTTTGTAGAACCTTTTTTATTTTTACATTTATAGTTCAGTGAGCAGGAGTTCAAGCCGGTTATTGAATAAGACTACAATTTACTAAGTAAACCGCCCCGGACGGCATCCTTTGGGGCTCGAGTATCGGTTAAGGCCAGTTATTTATGTCGAGATGCATGAGGGAGTCAGTTTTTAGTGATTTTTCGTGCTACTGTCGATCTATGCTGATAAGTGAAGACACCCCTAATGGGTGAGCATCGGATAGAGGTCATCGATTCATCGATACAAATGCCAACTAAGGGTCATGTAGGGCGATGATGGTCGCTGTGCGTTTGCAAAGTAGTATGATGATGTCTTTCCTGGCCGATTTCAACAATAGAAACTCATAAATTTTATTTTTAATAAATTTTTATTGTTTTAAGACGCCATCAGGAGCGTACTTGGTCAGCTCTTTCATGGGCCCTCATATGGCTGCAGTAGCCAATCTTCGTTTTAAGAATGCGAGCACAGTGGCTGCACCCGGACACCGTTAACGTAATTGTACTGTTTTGCCGAAGATGGTTGAGCTTTTAGAGCGTCACGCCTAGCGTTTAACTCAGCCCGTCTCCCATCCGCAAAGTCAGAATCCTTCTGATGTACAAGGCATCTCCATTCAAGCGTTTTTGTGCCTGGGTTTCCCATCTAGCTAGATCTAAGCCACACCTCTTCATGTGACGCTTTTACAACCTTAAAACGGAGAAACTGGCCGCCATGCTTTCTCTTGCCTGCCTGCAACTCGGAAAAAAGAAGCGCTTAGCGATTCTCTCTTCAGGCATTCTTGAGAGATGTCCACACCACCAGATATACACGAGATACATAACAATATAGGTACAGATACGAGAGTTTCTAATAACACCGGCTCGTTTAGGTAAGTCGTAATCACGTCGTCGTATGGTAGATTTTCGATGAAATTAGTGGATGAATTATTCGTGAATCTTTGTGAAACATACAACATATTATTTACTATAGATATGTATGTGACCCATTCCGCCTTTGCCTGGATAGATAGCTAGAAAAATAAGAATTTATTTACACAGCAATATACAATATTTCTTTTGTATTTAGTGTACTAGTGGTCTGTTAAAAAGATGGAGAGATGAACTTTTGAAACTTACAATCTGGTACCGAAGATAAGATAAGAAACAGGAGATCCTAGTTTCTAGTTTCTTAGACGTATTCGTTATGACGCTATCGTTAATATAGCGGCCGAATTAGCTCGTCTGAGTAACGAGTCCAAAGTTACAAGTTCATAATTGGCAGAACCAACGCAAGCCACAATTGAGAACTGTATTCCATGCAGGGTCGGAGTTGGACTTTGTATAAAGCTAATAGCTATTCCTTTGCGAAATATCGTCTCACCTTATTCAGGATACAAGTTTTAGCAACAAACATAGTCTTCGCTTGAATGGACCATCTGAAGTTAAGGACATAAGATATATTGAGACCTATTGTATCCAAGTGGTTGACTATTGGCATGAAATGCAGGAATCGCGTGGATGGGACTCTTTTTTTGCAGAAGATTTTTTCTTTTTTGAGGTATTAATTTGACCCTGTTGGTGGTACTCTATTTGGAAACAGTCTATGGGGCCGAGTTTATCTTCATAAGAGAGTCCCGATTTGGTTTTACTAGCCTGGAGATCGGCAACGTGTCTAGCTGCGACAGTGCTTTCTGCGATCCTATAACGGGGCAAATAGTGCACATGTGTATTGTTACATAGTACGAAATACTGTAAAATGCATAGAATTTCCATCCTTTGCATGTACCACATAGATGGGTAATGTTTTTAATTTTCTCATATTATGTTTGATGTCCAGCGGAAGAAAATTTTTGAAAAAACGATTGCGGCATTTGTATGACTTAAGACAAAATTATGTTTAAGCAAAAATTAGACTGAAATACGTATTTTGTTAAAGTTTTAAGTTGATAACTTATCATTGTTTATACACTTAGAGCGGTTTTATTTAGGCATTATTTTTATTAATGTGTTCTATATAATGCTTTCTTCTGCTTCTTTATCACGGAATGATAGAGTTTACTACATCTATATATATTTAGCATGTAAGATACACAAAAACACTATCTACCACTTGTATTAATGTTTTTTGGTTGTAACTTTATTGAAGTTGAGTAATGGTTTTACAGTATGGCTAAAACCCACAAGTGTTTTACTTATTGGTCACATTTGATTTGAACTCTTAGCTGATCTGGGTATTGAATAACTATGGATCAATGAGAGGCATCTTAGTAAATTAAAGGTATATAATGATTTTATACATGTTTATACATATATCCAGATCTATTATGGTGGTCCACTTTTACTTTAATGCCATACATATTAAGTGTGTATTTTAAGTAAATTTAATTTTGAACTCTTCTAATTTTCTTAATTATTATTATTAACAATTCACAATATGTGAAATGAAATGAAATGAAAATGTTTATTTGCCAGAATATAGGTTACATAGTTTTTTTTTCTTTTTTTTTTTTTTTTATTATCTATTATAAATTTAGGGGCTTTTGGTCACAATACGACCATGCCAGCCCCATCATAACCTAATACAATAAAAGCTTTACACTATTCCGAATTTAAAACCTTATGTACTATTTTATAAAGTAAGATAGCTGCATTCGAGACAGGCTCTGATAATATGCTTTGAACAAAACCAACATCTATCAAATTGATTTTGAAGGTATTCATCAGCGCCTCTCTAGCAGCTCGGGTCCTGACGCACTCCACCAACAAGTGATGGACATCCTCCATCGTATCACATTGTGTACAATTGGGGCTGTCACTTTTCCCCATTAAGTGTCGAAACTTGTTGAGTGGAACATGTCCAGACCGTAGTCTATGCGCTATTGTTATAAACTTTCTATTAAGCTTAGTATCGGCAAACCAAGGGATTCGAGGAGGTTCACATTGCAGTGTCTTGTACCAAATTCCCTTTTCTAATGACATTTTATTGAAATATTCTTTCCAATTTTTAGCACTCAATTTTGTATTTCGGGAGAAGTTCAAAGTAGCTGGGAGTAATATTCACCTCAATACCGTCCAAGACAGAAGCCTTTGCTAATTGGTCAACCTCCTCGTTCCCCCGTAGACCCACATGGGACGGAACCCATTGCAATATCACATTAATAAAATTGGCTGTGAAATACCATATTTGGCTTAATATAGCATAAGTTATCGAGACACCTCTGTGTCCAGAGGCGCATCGAACTATATGCTGCAGAGCACTTCTGCTGTCTACAAAAATGACAATCCTATTGTTATCGATCTTCGCATTTTGCAAATATGTAAGAGCCTTTGATATTGCAACTAGCTCCGCCGTCATAATACATATAGTACTGCTACACATTTTAAATAATCCTTTAATATTGTGCGTCGGATCATAAAAGGCAGCACCGAGAACATTTCCTATTTTAGAACCATCAGTATATAGTTTTAACCATCCAAAATATTTAGTATGTAGTTCTTCCATTATTATGTTTTTCAGAATGTTATTATTGTATGATTTCTTACATAGTTTCATATTATCTAAATGATCTCTAATGCTGTCTCCTACGTTTATATTTGAAACCCAAGTATCTAAGCTGAACATTTCTAAGGGATAACTAGATGACACAACTTCTTCTTTAGTATTGCTATATACCGTTACTAATAAAGGTGTTTTCTTATTTCGCCAATAACTATTAGAAATGTGGCTCCTTAAACTATTTATTAGATCTAATATTAAATTATTATCAATAGATTGCGATTTTAAACAGTATTTAATTGCTAGATATTTTCTTCTTAGTGCTAGATTAGGGATACACAATTCACATTCCATAACATGAATGGGAGTGGTTCGTATAAAACCACCAATTATCCTCATTGCTTGGTTTTGTACCTTGTCCAATTTACTTACGTGTGTTTTTGCACTGTTATCAAATAAAAAACTTGCATAATCAGCTCTACTTCGGATTAGTGTTATGTACAACCTACGAAGATGTTTAGGATGCATACCCCATGCTGTGCCTGCCAAGACCTTTAGTATACTCAAAAACCTTTGAGTTTTGACACATGTTTCATTAATATGCTTTCCCCACCGTAGGCTTCTGTCCATCCATACTCCCAGATATTTAACATATTCAGACTGGCTTACTAGTGAGCCATTAATGTTTAGGATAGTTTGTTGCCTCCTGCGTCCTCTACTAAACAGGCAGACTTGAGATTTATTACCTGATAATTCTAGACCTAGCTGTCCTAATAGTTTAATCATTGTACCAATGGCACTTTGTACTTCTAAAATACTATCAGCAGGATTTTTACAGCTAGTATAAAGGACGAAGTCGTCGGCATACTGTGATATTATAACGTTAGTAATATTGTGACAAATTGTATGGGTAACTATATTGAAAATCAAAGGGGATAATGGGTCACCTTGGGCAATGCCTTTACTGGTCCACCTCACCAAAAAGTTAGCTTCATTACCGTCGGATGTGCTTTTGAGGTGCCTTTCTGACAAGAATTCCCACAAATATGTGCATATTTTCTTTCCGACGTTAATTCCGTTTAGGGCTTGAATCACACTATCTACCGTCACATTGTTATATGCATTTTCTATATCTAGAAAGCACGCTAACGTAGGATAATTCTTAGAGAAACCCATTTGGATGTAGCAAGGTTACATAGTTGTTGGAAGCATTGTAGTACAGTTTCACTATATTCGACATAAATATGTCATGCAAAAATATTAGGTTAACATTTGTTCTAATTTTAATTAATTTGTAATCTTATTATTAATAATTACATTTAGTGACAATGATTGGTGACTTAGAACTGTCAAAAAATACAATTATTAGGCTGATTTCAGAGTGACGCGTGCGGCACGCGCCGGAGGCCAGCGCGTCTCAACAGCGCGCGCTTGACGCGCGGACCACTGTGAAACGAGTTTTAGTATCGCGCGTTTCTTTGCAATGTACAGTTGTGTACAATCTAGTTTTGCCATTTATTTTTTATGGAAAGAGTGCAACAGCGATGTTGTCGTAGAAGATAGCAAATTTTTCCGTTCAATGCCACAAGGTTACTAAAGTTTAAAGACATTTATTCTCATTAAGACATACGTCACTCACATGAGAACTTAGATATAAACAAAATTTTAATAATATATGTTCGTTGGCATAGGTACATACATAGTAAAAAATTATAATTAAAATGAACATAAAACAAAAAGTAAAAACATAATGACAATTTATGCTACGTGGTTAATTATAACAAACTAGGTGTAAAACTACTAAGAGGCGCCTTCGTAAAATCGTTCTCCGATTTACGAGAAGATACTTAGTTACAGATTTTTTAAACATTTTCGCATATAAGTGTACGCAACAGCGCGTGCGACCCGCGTCACTCTGAAACGGGCCGCGCGCGCTTCGCCAGCGCTGGCCGACGGCGCGCGTCTCACACGCGGCGCGTTTGAACTGCGTGGCTGTGAAACGCAACTACTATCTAGTGTAATTGTAAGCGCGCGCGTTTGGACGGCGCTGCTCGCCGGCGTGACTCTGAAATCACCCTAACATAAATCCTTATGAATTTTTTAAAATGTCATTATAAAATAATTATTCATAAAATTGTCAAAAGCCACAATAAAATAATTCAATATTAAAATGTTCTAATTGACTGAACGATTCTCTGCATTATCTGGGTACGGCCCCAATTATTTACCAATTGATTATTATCATGTCATAAAATTATAATATCCGTTATATTTTGATCGTTCAGAAAATCATTAACATTATAATAACATTTCTCAATTAGATTTATTAGTTTAAATGTATTCTTATGTGTTAACCGTAATCTTAAAGTCTAATTTAATAAAGCGCTTTCAACAAAATCCTTTTAACTACTGTTTCTCCGGGCCGCTATATCGGGACTGACAAATTTATTATCATATTTTTCACGATCCCTTTCTAGGAATCTGCTACTTCTACTTGAGTTTTTCCAGCGAAGAATACGTCATATTTGACAAATATTGCTAATTGTTACCTATTGTATAACTTTTTCATTGTGTTTCTTAGTGTTAATAATATGCAGCTTCAATAATCTGCTGCATTCAGATAAAGTTACATTGTGTATTTTTGGTCTTTGTATCTTTCAAATAACTGCAAAAGTGATTTTGGTAATTTCAACTTAAAAAGTATAAAAAATTGTACGGGCAACTTAGTAATATTTTCGATGGCTAAATAACCGTCACATATATCTTTTAGCGCCCTGTATAACACTCTACTGTCCATTTTCAGTTTTGAAAATTGAGAAAACATCCTGGCGTGTCCACTCTGAGAACTTGTTAGGTTTTAATAATTTTTAGGAGGAAAATTTCGATTAAGGTGATCGCTAAGTGGAAACTGTACTATTATGCTCCACTGTTGTGTATAAACTGTATTACGGTTGGTATCTACCGAATTAGTAAGTAGGTAACCTTTGTTGCCAAGTATTTATCATTTGGTGCCTTATATATGAAGTTCCTTATTTTCTCGATAAAACTCGTTAAAACTTCGGATTCTACGAGTGGATAATTTCTTGAGAAACGTTCCAATTTACATATTTATTTGGATTTGTGTACTATGTTACTGTACTAGTATACTTGTTCGTAACATAATTTTTTGGTAAGTTCATCAAAGATGATGTTTTCTGATTGTCTGTCATTATCATATCAGCCAAAAGATGTCCACTACTGGAGAAAGGCTTCCTCCCTTAACTGCCGCAAGCCTAGTTGTGATGCGCAAGAGAAGGTCTTGCGCTGCCCGCATCCTGCGGCATCCCGGGACCCTTGTCACCTGGTTTGTACTTTCCCCTCCAATTAACCTTTCTGCCCCAGCGCCCGTCGGTTTTGCGAGCTATGTGCCCAGTCCACTGCCACTTCAATTTGGAAATTCTTCGGGCTATGTCGGTAACTTTAGTTGGGATTTGGACATTTCTGATTCGATCGTGCAAAAATACTCCGAGCATAGACCTCTCCAGTACTCTTTGGGTTTTTAGTTCTTATTAGGAACCTAGTAAGCGATCACGTCTTTGTTCCTTTTGCTTTCGAATTAAAGCACTGCGGTATTTAAGAAATTGGTCCCGGTATTTGTGAAGAGTTTGCGTACCTTCCCGAACGCTGCCCAGCTGAGTTGGATTCTACAATTAACCTCTTTCTTGAAATTGGACCTACCTAGGTGGATGGTCTGCCCTAGGTAAATATAGTCGTCTATAACTAGTGCAGAGTCCGAACTTAACTTGAGTGGGTTCAACATGGGCGTTCAATATGAACTTTGTCTTTTCCATATTCCATTATCATCCAGACGCATCTGTTGAGAAACCGTGTTGAGTTCATCGAACATTGTATTGAGGCGTTTCAAGGTTTCAACTGTGACTAATAATATTACAGGCGAAAGTGAGTGATTTGACATTGATGTAAAAACTTTTCCAGTGCAGAAGCTTTAAGTGCGTTTTGTTCCTGGAGTCGGACTGAAATGGTGATGTTTTCTTACAAACTCGAAAAAATGTCGATATACCGTTAATCAATTTGGCATCTTTGTAGAATCCTCAATATGGCCCATGTTTTGATCATAATAACAGGGTATACTCTTCGGTCTTCTGTATAACTTACCTCAGCGTATGTAATGTGGTATATGGCACCTTTTCGAATACTGGTTTATTCTGGATGCTGGAAGACGTCAAAACGTTTAGTAATGACTCTTGAAAACAACTTATAAACATGACTCAGCAGTCCCATAGGTCTGTAATTCTTCAGTAGGTTTTATCACCCGTTTTGAAGAAAAACACCACCACCCTCTTGTGCTATGCTTTTGTCGTTTGACCTCGGAGTTAAATAACCCCTAAAAGGTCCTTAGAATCGGTGCACCCCCCGCCTTCAGGAATTCATCAGTAACTCCATCATTACCTGGCGCCTTGTTGTTATTAAGTGGTTTGGGAGTAATTATAATCTCATACAGGCTGATGTCCATGACGACTAAACCGAGGATATCCCTTTTTTATTCCTCTTGGAGCTGATATATGCCTATTTATAGGAAGTCAAGGTGTCGTGTACAGCTGACCGTAAAACTTCTCTTTGTCTCTTAGCAACTCAGGTTTTGACGTGATGATTCTATTATCCTCAGTCTTCAGCTTCGTCCTTTGGCTCTGCCCAACAGATAATTTCTAGCGAACACTTTAGACTCTGTTTTGCTCTAGATAGCTCTTGATACTAATTGTATTAAACTAGCGTATGTCGCGCGTCAACGACTTTCAATTATATCTATTGAGATGCCTGTATCCGGCAACATCGTTTGAGGACATTGGCAGCAGAGCATTTTGCCTCTTTCTTTCATAAGCTGCAGGGTAGAGTCGGAGATTATTTGGTTCCATTTATTCATCGGGATTTGAGGAACTTAGATCTAGCTGTAGGGACTGATATAAACAATAAATTGTTTATATCAGGTGTTTCACAGTATTATCGAGGCCATCCAACTCCTCGACATTACAGAGCTAGTGAGACGTTCAAAGAGAACAAAACCCTATGAACTAGTGTCGTGATTATTGATTAGTGTATTAAGTGATTAGTGATAGCAATAATGTAATTATAAAGAACACATGAAAAAAGTGTATTCCCCTTAACAAATATGACTAAGGAAAGTCGGTGGACTGATTCTTAGAATTAATTATGTTTATGTAGAAGTTTAGGTAAATATAAAATTACTTATTAGTATTACTTATAGATTGTAATACATATAAAGTACTATACTTGGTACTTTATGAAATAATAATAAATAAAACAGTATTATGTCATATGGGAAGTTAATTAATTTTGAAACACAAAATTACTTCTTACTTACTAATAAAATCCATCTGAATTTGTATATCTATAAGAATAATCCTATTGGAGGTTCTCCTTGAGACAGGATATATTATACTACTCTGTCAAGAAAGTACCGGGAAAAGGTCAATAATATACAAAATGTTTGTTAATAATCCAAATTTATTTTATCACCTTCAAAGTATGCTCCTTCAGAAACGATACACTTACGCCAACTAATAATCCATTAATCAAAACATTTTTTAAACGCTGCTTTCGCAATTGAGTTCAGTTCTCGCCGCGAATTCTCCTTTATGTCTTCTACCGATTGAAAACGGGTACCACGAAGTGGTAATTTGAGTTTAGGACAAAGAAAGAAGTCAGCTGGAGCCATATCTGGTGAATATGGTGGTGGCTGGATGGTACTTGTTGAGTGTTTGGTCAAAAATTCGTTTACAATGATGGCCTTGTGCGAAGGCGCATTATCGGGTTGCAAAATCCAAGAATTTTCTTTCCACAAATCTGGCCTTTTTCGTCGAATTTGCTCTCTTAAACGCCGCATAACACTCAATTAATATTCTCTATTTACCGTTCGACCTTTCGGTAAGAATTCAGAGTGCACAACACCGCGATAGTCAAAGAAAACAGTCAACATGACTTTGACTTTTGATCGACTTTGGCGTGGTTTTTTCGGTTTCGGTTCAGTTGTAAGGCACCACTCCGAAGCTTGTTGACTAGTTTGCATGTCAAACTCGTAAACCCACGTCTCGTCACCAGTAACAATGCGTTTCATGAATGTTGGGTTGGAATTGACTCGTTCTACCATGTCCTCAGCGACTTTCATGTGATTGAGTTTTTGGAGAAAATTCAGATCTTTTGGGACTAGCCGAGCGGCAACATGTTTCATACATACATACATAGACTCACGCCTGTTTCCCAGAGGGGTAGGCAGAGACAACGGATTTCCATTTGTCACGAACATGTTTCATACCCAAATGATTAGTTAAAATGGTACGAATCGACTCGTGAGATACAGAAAGTTCGCCGGATATCTCTCTCAGAGTTGAATGAGGATTTTCAGTCACTATTTCCTTCACTTTTGCGATGTTAACTTCAGTTGCAGACGTTGATGGTCTACCAGAGCGAGGAAAATCTTTCATCACATCTCGGCCGCTTTTGAACGCTTTGAACCACTCATAAGCACGAGTTTTTGAAAAAGTCGATTCACCGTAAGCCTTCTGTAACATTTTCAGAGACTCCGAACACGAAATTCCATTTGCGATGCGAAATTTAAGACAAACTCTTTGTTCGATACTTTTGTCCATTATGAAATTCGAAATACACACTATATATGATATTACTAAAACCAGCACTGTATTTAATATAAATAACAGATGCAACTCAAACTCCGCGCCAAAATGGAAAACAGTTTTGCCAATCTAACAACAACAAAAAAAAAAACAAGAATTTGAATTTGGAACCATAAACAAATCATCCATTCCCGATACTTTTTTGACTGAATGTATTCTTATAATTATATCAAAATTATTCATACCTTGACTAATTACGAATGCTTCCTGTAAGTTTATGTAAACATATAGTATTTTATTAAATATTATGATTTCGCCACGTTATCTTGGGACAACTAACACACTGCCGATCTCAAACTAGGTAGAGTTCTAAGTATATAGATACCATAGACAAATAACACTTACTTAGCAGTCAGGGTCATAAACCTCTAAACCAACAGGCCAATCAGATTGACGTCAAATGAAGGGACTCTATTACAAATTTAAGCCCTAATTTGCCTTTACACGTGTCAGTGTTGTGGAGGCATGCTGTGTTACTACATAAACAGAACGCAAAAATTCATATAAATATTTATTTATTGGAATTTTATTACGTGTCCCGAATTTATAATGTTATATAAATAAAATTCAACCGCCAATCGTTTCAAATAGTCATCCTTGATTTTAGAGCTTAGTGTTTCATTAAGATTACCTACCTATGCGATAATGATCAGTTTATTTTAGATTACATTTTATTTTAATCAAGTTAAAAATAGTTATTAATTGACGCACGACCTACGGTTATCTAATTTTTCTTTTCAATATCGCCTTTATTATCTTCAAAAATACAGAATCAATAATAATTAAAGACCTAAGTGGATAAAAGTGATAGGTAACCTCTTACACTATTCAGATTTCAGCTATAAACTTTAAGCACCATAACCTAAAATCGAACAGCAAATAAAAGTTACATATTTCCTTTATAGATAGTCATATCTTTAATTATAATCAATAATGATAATTTTAAGTATCCACTGTTGTCTTTAGCTTATTTTTCTCTTGGATATTTTGTGTAGGTATATATTTTGGTTGTTCAATGACGTTAAAGAGAAGTATTAAGATTACATTGTGATTAATGAAAGATAATTATCGGACACGAACGCACTTCGAGAACATATTGATTGCCTTAACACATTTTTCACACAGAGCGCATAACACACCATATCACAACATATCGTAACTATAAAATATATAGGTACCTTTATATCTTCTTCTAAATGTCTAGTATTTTATAATTTTATATTATAATGTATCTAAGATAAGCAAAGGAATTAGGTTCAGACGCCAGCACATCCAGTTAACCCAATCTGTCAAATTTCTTTTATAGATTTTCAACATTATCACATAAGCATAAGGTTCACTTTCAATTGGGGAAACTTGACAGATTGGAGTAGCTTGATGTGCTGGCGTGTGTACCTATAAGAAATGAAATGTACAATAGTGAAGTAAAATAGATAACTCGTATCCTTTTCCTAATTCTATGTAACTCACAGTTGGTATAATGACACGGCAATTTTATGGAATAAGGAAAGGTATACTGGATGTAGTAATATCTTTAAGACTTGGTTTAAAAACTATGTAGCCGAAATTGAATGGTCTTCAATGAGTAGACGTCAGCTATGAAAGGTTTAGAACCTTTATTTGGATTTACCTTTTATTTATCCATGGCTTCAAAGCCATTAGATAAATAAAAGGTAAATCCAACAGAAAATTTATACTGTAATGTATACTATAATATATAATATCCTGGAACATTATTTATACATGGCCACCTGATGACGACCTGATATGACGGCAACCCCAAACCAGAGCAGAGCTTGTACTATGGAAACCAGTGAACTGATATTCTACATATACTACTTTTCTTTTGTAAACACAAAACTCTATATGTAATTACTTCCAGACTCAGTACAAACAGACATGTTCATGCACACAAATATTTGGCCAGGGTAGGAATCGAATTCACAAGCAACTGCGTGAGAGCAAGCATTTGCCAACCACGCCATCATGAATAGTATTTTAGTTAACACTGTAGAGTGTAAAGCGTTGATTAAGGTTGTTCGATGAAATGAAATTTATTTAAAACTAAAGAACTGATCTTTCCTAAACTAGTGTTAATGTCGTTATCATTTTCGTTTATTTTTTTATTGTTTCTTTTTAGTTACGCAATTTCTGCTAACTTTTACGTCAGGTTTACAGGAATTAGTTGTTAATTACATAGGTATTCTTAATATGAATATTTATTATTATATTTTATAGGGAAATTAGTATATTTATATATGTATGTATTCTTATATCTGTTGACTTTTGTTAGTTTAAGTTACGTTTAGGTAAATTTATTCAAACACCTTCACTGCCCAATTATGTTTGGATCCTTGGATTATTTTCCGTTTAAGGTTGTCTGGAAGAAATCGCAGCAGCGATAAGACCATCCATTGTACTTCAATAACTTAATGTTAAATTATTATGTTATGCATTAGTGTACAATAAAGAGTATTTTACTTTACTTTTCTTTCTTTATGTCGTTTTCATTTAATATAGCTAATCCTTGTAAGCACATATTTTTTGATAGTCATAAATATTAATCTAGTAGATAAATATGCAGAACTAATTAATCCTACTTTGATATGATTTGCACCGGGTTGGATTAAATTTATCAAATGCTGTTGCGTCCGTATGATTTGGCTCTAGAAATCCTACCCTGAAAACCGCTAAACGTTGGTAACATTTGAGGAAAAGTAGAACTTGGGATAAGCTTTTTGAGCTCGACTTTAGAAGTACCTCCTGCTTACAGAAAGCCCTCCAGCTATTATCGATATTAATATTATAGTGTTTTTTTTGAAAGACTAAGTTCGTACTTGGAAATTTAATCCGTGTGTCGCCTGGTACTTTAAAAATGTATAATTGACGGACAAAAGTTACAACCAGACTCAGAACAACCCGGGACACGGAGTCGCGAGGCGACTGTAATAATGAAATTTATTCAGCACTTGGGTATTTACATACACTTGTACTTGTCAATCTCACAATGTATTACATAAACACAGTTTAAAAACAGTAATTAAAGCAACAAAATATTTTGAATTAGTCCGTCCGTGCGGTCTGTTTCGTCACATAGTAGGAGTACAACCGATTCTCTCAGAGAGAGTATGGTAGGACGGATGAACTCGACCCTCCAGGTCATATCTGATTGGGGTATCATAAACAGGGTCGATTTCAACGCCACGAAAACACAGGCATGTCTTTTTTCCGGCAAAAAGACCCCGTTCTATCGGACTCCCACATTTTGTGATATATAAATATCACAAAACCATTACCCATATCCAGTCACCTGGACTTATTGGGTCTTAATATATCTTGCGACCTGAATTTCGGTCGATCCATCGAGTCTAAAGCTAAGGCATCTGCTAAGAAGCTCAGTATCCTTAATAAGGTAAGACGGTACTTCACGAAGGAATAGCTTTTAAATTTGTACAAAGCTCAAGTCCGACCCTGCATGGAGTACTGCTCTCATCTTTGGGATGGCTCTGCAAATTATCAGCTGGACTCTTTGGATTCAATAGACAGACGCGCTCGCAGGATAATCGATGACAGAGACCTAACAAATAAAAAGCTGCAAAGCTTGGATCATAGGCGTCAGGTTGCAAGCTTATCGGTTTTCTATAGGCTATTTAATGGAGAATGCGCTCAAGACCTCCATGTACTTATCCCTCCTTCCCCCTTTTTACATCGGACTACTAGGCGTCGGGAGGGTTTTCATCGCTTTGTTGTTGACATCCCAGTCTGCCGTACGAAGCGCTTTGCTTCCTCCTTCATCATACGCACGGCTAAGCAGTGGAACACCCTCCGAACGACGTGTTTCCAGACTCATACAACATGGGTTTATTCAAGGCTAGAGTGAACAGGCATCTTATGGGTACGCTCGGTCCATCTTCACTTACCATCAGGTAAGATAGAAGGCCAGGCGCAAACCCATTCAGCATAAAAAAAAAAAACAATAATTTTTAATATCTTTAAATAAATAATAAATAGCAAGTTACTAAGCTATTATTGCTACATTTAGCAATTGTATATTAAAATTGAATTTAAAACAACGAGCAGTAGCTTAATTTAAGCGACTAACACCTGAGGGCACCCTTATGGGGTTCGGGCCACAGCTCAGGCGGCCGCTGAAGTAAAAAGATGGAATTCGAAATCGAGGCAACGCGATCCTCGCCGCGGATCGACCCTAGCTAGCCTGCGGCTTTCTCTAGCTACTTAGGTGGACGACCCGGAGAAGAAAGCCACAAAGAATCTCCGGGCTTGCTTTATTCGTCTTCTTTTGCTTTTTAATTTACGATTTTTTTTTATGTGTAACATCTATAGCCGCACGTAAAACAGATTTCTGGCGTGGCAACGCATGCCGTGGCGACGCGTCGCCACGCTATACGATAGTAGTGTGTACGGTGTGGCGACGCGTCGCTATGCGCAATCGACTTTTTATTTTATCATTATGACATATTCAGTTCCTATCACAATATGTTCTTTTCTGCATATTACTTTTACAAAATAATGTCGATGTTTCACATCTGACAGGCGTCCCGTTACGGCTCACATTTTTTAGTTTATCTTTTTTTTAACATTGTTTTTTGTTTTTATATTGTGATTGGCTGTTATGTGGGCCAATGCACGCACAGAACCATCTAGAAGATCAGAAGACATCTAGTTAATTTAAATAATTGTGAGGTATTAAACAATAACATTCCATTTCACTCAAGCAATTTAAATAACCTATTACAAGATGAACAAACGGCGCGGCGGGTGCATCCGTGCACTTTTACAAAATTAACAAGTCACATGAAGTCGACTAAAGGCGACGACTGTATGAGAAAAAAAATGAGTACCCCAGCAGCAGTTCGACCAGTTACCGCAAGCAGCACCCGTTCACGAGCATGACGTGAGGGCCAGACATCGCCTCCCTCACCATATTAGAGGGAAGGAAACGACCCGACCCACCACGTCAACGTCTTAACCACTGCGCCACACGTGCAGTCAATAAGCGACACGTGAGGGATACTATGTGTGCCTGATAATATCTACGGTAACCGTTTACGATCGAAGCGGCGCCTTCGATGTGGATGTGGTTGTTATTATTTTTTATTATTTTCTCCTACCACATGATTATGATACAAAAAAATAAAATTGAACAAAGAAAGATAAATTAGAGACAAATTAAT
Organism: Pseudoips prasinana; assembly: GCA_951640165.1. NCBI lineage: Eukaryota > Metazoa > Arthropoda > Insecta > Lepidoptera > Nolidae > Pseudoips > Pseudoips prasinana. Next base: position 18,295,778 of record OX621234.1, on the reverse strand, counting down.
GTGCAAAGTATGTCACCAGACCCTCACCCAGTGGAATAAGGTACTTATAACAAAAACATTAATATAATTAATATAAGTTATTGGCGAGGTTAAGTAACTAGTCTCGCGGCCAGTCCATAGATGGGTGACCGCCGAAAGTGGTTTAATTTCTGAACGTCTCCTTGCTTCAGAGGGTACGTCAAGCTGTCGGCCCTGGTTGTAGCCATTAGGCAACAGTCGTCAAGCGATGTCAGAGGCCTGAACAACTTTGACACTAGGGTAACCACTGCCCATACAATAACTAATTAAGTAACACAGTCAGTTTACAGATTTTCTAGATTATTAAAGAATAATTTAACATTGCGCTTTAATTAATATAAGCATCTTAGGGCCTATGCAGACCACGTTCTTTAAACGCGCCCTCGATGTGCGTTTCTGAAACGCGTGTCGATGACGCGACGGCGCGTTTTTGTACCACAGAGCAAATTGGAGTTGATTTGAATCGATATAAACGCGATGCTAACGCACGTGTGAACGCGCGTCAACGGCTCGCTTAAAAAACGTGGTGTGCATAGGCTCTTAGTAGTAGAAAAAATAAGCATTTTACGTTTATATGTGCTACGTGTTTGATGTCAGGAGCATATAATTATAATTTGATTAATTCACGTCTTTGATGTATTAAAAATATGGATATGATATGAAAAGTGTCTAGTCATTTTTGAACATTGCGCTTAAAATTAAGGGCTTAACATTTGGCAAAATTAATTAGCAAATAACACTGCTTAACCCCATAACCTAGTTCATTGTGAATACAAAGAGTTTTTGTGAGGAACTAGCTGTGCCCGCGGCTTCGTCCCAACATTTTTTCTTCGTAAATGTTACATCAGAATATGTCTAATATTTGGTCTCTTATCGCAAAATAGCGTTACATATTTCAATGCATACTTTCATCCCCTATTCTGTATTGTTATATTACACCCTTGTATGTGAAATTTTTACAAACTTTTAATATCGAATAAAATACATACATAGACTCACGCCTGTTTCATTCTAAAAATGAGGATACTTCCATACAAATTTTCATGCCCCCTTTCAACCCCTTACATCCCTTTTTGCATTAAAAGTAGTCTATATCCTTTCCCAGTCTCTTGACTATCTGTGTACATAATTTCATTTAAATCGGTTCATTACTGACAGAGTTACTTTCACATTTGGAGTATTAAGTAAGCATTACTATGGGTCTACGAATTTATGGAAACTGAGATCGAACACCGAGCCCTTAAGTAGGGTCAAATTGCCGCACTAATTAAACTGTAACCTATTCCACTTCACAATATATTTAACGCTGGTATTAAAAATGGAAATAAATAAGGAGGTTTATATCTCGTAACGATAACCTTTTATTTTCTGTGATATCAACGCTTCAAGTTATTCTGCCGATATGACAGTTGATATGATAAGTGCGCATTGAAATACGATAACGGGGAAACTTGGAAATGGCTTCCGTCTGAGAAAACGCAGCCCTTGTTCTTTATTATTAACCCCCGACGCAAAAAGAGCTATGCATCTCACTGTCTGTGGGATAGTAGCTATCAAACTCAAAACCAAATTGGCCTGTTGTTGGTAGACACTTGACAGTCGTCAGTGCGCTGCAAGTCGTGGGTTCGATTCCCACCCTGGGCAGATATTAGTGTGCATGAACATGTTTGTTTGTCCTGAGTCTGGGTGTAATTATCTATATAAGGTGTATTTACAAAAGAATAGTAGTATATGTAGTATAACCGTTATATGGTTTACGCTCTATGCTCTGCTTAGTTTGGGATCAGATGGCGTTGTCTGATGTCTAATCTCTATAGGTACTTTGTTTTACTACAAATCTTTAAAACTTGTTTTATGCAATTTTTTGTGTATCTGCGCATATCCGATGCATTTCAAGAAAAAAATATAGTATTGCAAGAAAAAAATGCTTAACAGTGGCAGTTCATAAATGTTTATCTTTTGATATCTAGAACTTTTTTGCATAGCCCTATACAGTAGTATGCTATGATTAGCAAGTCCATCATATAAACACCTTTTTTATCGACATAAAATTGCGCGGTACTCCTCATCATAAAGTATCAAAATTTTGCGTTTGAACGTCAACTCCTCGGCCACCCTGTACACCTGTATACCTACTACTTTTCTTTTGTAAATACATACTTATATAGACAATTATACCCAGATTCAGGAGAAACAGACATGTTCAAGCAAACAAATATCAGTCCTGGTTGGGAATTCAAATCCATGACCTGCGGCGTGAAAGGCGAATATTTACGAACCACAACTGGAAAAACTCAAACGTAACTTAAGAAAACTCCTCAATCGTGCAAAAAACACGAGAAGTGAAGAAGATTGGGACTGATACAAAAGCGCCCAATACCACTACAAGAAACGCATAAGGTACTGCAAAGGACAATCCTGGCGACGCTTCTGTGAAAATATAAAAAGTACCAACGAAGCTTCAAGAGTGAAAACCTACTATCCCAGGATGACAAACGCACTCTGAGCTCACTCAAAAAGCAAATCAAATCAAATCAAATCAATTTATTAATTGCAAACACAGGTACATTAATACATTTTATGGTGTCATACAAATGTGAAGATCACTATGTCTAGCCGGTGAGGGCATGCACTTTTTAAAGATGTAATGACATAATTAATAGTCAATTAGAAAATAATGTATAAAAAGAAATGTCATTACCATAATAAATACTACAAAATTAATGTCATAATTAAGAAATACATGCTTATCATTATGTCAAAATGTCAAAAATTATAAAAAAAAGACAATGTACTTAAATCAATGTCACCTTAAATAATTTATATAAACCTTAATTAACAATTAAATTACGTAATTGACACACAAGTCGGAACATAAAAACATTGGAAATATGAAAAATAAATGTCAACTATGTTTTATCCAATAAGTATTCTGTTATTGTATAGTATGCCTTATGTATTAAAAAATTAGACAAATCCTTTTTAAATTTTAGAAGATCAGTTTCGGAAAGAATAGGGGTTGGTAATTTATTATATATCTTAGGGGCCATACCTAAAAAGTTATTGTTATAAACCGTTTTTTTATGCGGTCTGAATCGTATTTTATTTATGTGTCGTTTACTATTTAATGTATCAAACAAAAAAAGGTTTTTTTTAACGAATAAGGCCACCTCGTAGATATATAAACATGGCATAGTAAGAATACCAAGGCTCAAAAAGAAAGGCTTGCAACTGTCAGTGCATTTTATTCCGCATATTGCTCTCAAGCACCTTTTTTGAGCTCTGAAAACTATTTCCCTGTTCGTGGAATTGCCCCAATATATAATTGCGTAACGTAAGGTAGATGTGACGTAAGCATGATAAGCCGTGATTGCTGTTGCCTGATCTACTACCTTGGACAAGTTATACAGAGCATACGAGAACTGGCTTAGTCTTTTACAGATAGTCTCAGTATGGGACTTCCACGTCATATCTCTGTCTATTTTAAGACCTAAAAATGAGGTAGCACTAGTCTCTGCAATTTGATTATTTTCATATTTTATGTCTAGTTTGGCGTGATTAGTCCTTTGTTCGAATGTCATGAGTTTGGTTTTAACGAAATTTATGATTAAATTATTTTTCCTAAGCCAGTCAATAATACTGACGAGGCTGTCATTGATCTCTCTTTCGATTGTCATATTATCACTCTCAGAAAACATAACTGTACAGTCATCAGCAAATAAAACCATAGGATGACGTATTACTGTTGGCATGTCATTTATATAGATGAGGAACAGTAGAGGGCCTAATATGCTCCCTTGGGGTACACCATAATTAATGATTCTTTGAGTAGATTCGTAGGATTCTTCAGTTTTTGACTTTATATTTATCCTATGGATTTTAGTTAACTGTTTTCTATCAGTTAAATAGGATTTAATGAGATCAAGAGGGTTGCCTCTAATGCCGTATCTTTCCAGCTTATCAAGCAAAATTTTACGATCTACAAAATCAAAAGCTTTGCTCATATCCATGAACAAGGCTGCCGTCTGACGTCTTTTGTCAATATTTGTGATTACCGTTTCAAATAACCGGTATATGGCCATATTAATATTCTTATGTTGCCGAAATCCATATTGTTCTCCCACTAAAATATCGTTTTGTTCAAGAAATGAATTGAAGTAACTGTATATAATTTTCTCAACAATTTTTGAGAAAATTGGTAGAAGTGCTATGGGTCTGTAATTGCCAGGATCCTGTTTATTACCTTTTTTATATAGAGGTTTTATAACAGATAATTTCATTCTATCAGGAAAAACCCCATATTCTATGCATAAATTTATAACATGGCTTAATACGGGTGCAATAATTATTGATACTGACTTAATTGTGTGTGTACTAATGTCATCATACCCAGAGCTTTTTGTGTTGTTCAATGAATGAATTATTTTATCAATATCATGGGGAGTAGTCGGCTTTAAAAATATTGAATCGCGATAAAAGTCAAGTTTTAAATTAGCGCTATTATTATTGGATTTAGATTCGATCTCGTCAATAAAAAAGTTGTTGAAGAATTGTGCTATAAGCTTAGGTTCAGTGATTTTTGTATTGTCAATAATAATTTGTTGTATCCCTTCGGTAAGTTTATTACTCTTAAATTTGTTTATTACTTGCCATGCAGCCTTGCTTTTATTTTTTGCCATAGTAATAAAATTAACATTCTGTGATTTTTGAGTTAAGTGGATTATGGTTTTAAGTCGTTTGGAATATTTTTTAAATAATTGTCTATTAATGGAGTTAGGCCTTTTCCGAAATTGCCATAGCATATGTCTTTTTCTTTTGCAACAAAGTTTTATACCCTTACTGATCCATTTGGATTTCTTACACGCTGAAACTCTTAATTTTCTAATAGGAAAGCACAGATCATGGAATAATTTAAAGATGTCATGGAATTTATTAAATGCGTCATTAGGTTCAGTAGATTGGTAAATGTCATTAAATGTCAAACTTTGTAAACAATTTATAAACGTTATAATATTGTCATTTGAATAATCACGCTTATGTATATACCAGTGGGTTAATACACAGGTTTTCTTTACCGGACATTTCAACAATTGAGCGGTATGGTCTGAAACTGCTAATTCAATTATTTCACACTTACTACCTTTGATATTGTGGACGATATTGTCTATACACGTACCACTACATAAGCGGGTGGCAGTGTGGACTCCTAGCTTTAGATTATAACTCAATAATATATGAAGGAAACTGTTGGAATTATAATTACTTTTAAGCATATCTATGTTGAAGTCCCCACATAATACAGTTTTTTTCTGTCTTTTTAGACAAATTTCTTCCAAAATATTGTCTAGAGTTGATAGAAACGCAGTTACAGATCTTTTATCATATTTAGGAGGCCGATACATACACAATATGACCAAAGAATGATCATTTAATTCAACCGCGCAACATTCTAAAAAGTTTGGCTTACACCATTTCTCAAGATCAATTTTTTTACCTCGTATTGTATTTCTAAACAAGATACAAGAGCCCCCATTTCTATCATTTCTAGAGTAGTGGGTGACGAGTCCATAGTTTGACAAGTTAACATGTACATGATCATTTTTATTCATATTTGTCTCGGTTAAGCATAGTATATCAACTGATTTACAACTTTCCATAAGATCATTTAAATGTATACTTAATAAGTCCGACTTGCTAATCAATCCGTTAATGTTTTGATGAAGAATGAATATATATTTAGTCACGAAAAAAATCCTTACATATAGAGTCATGAGGCAACTTAGAGTTATCAATCTGTGAACAATTATCATTTACATTGGTACTTATTGATATCATACTAAGTGGTTTAAAATAGTCTAAAATCGTTTTTTGATGACATTTCATTTTTAAAGCAGGTAGAGCATTTTTACAAGATATACACACATCAACAAAGTCTAGGGATACGTTATTTTGAAATCAAACATGGCTTTATTGTTTAAAACCTATTTAGTTTCCTTAAAAAGTTTATTTACAGATTTAAACCTTGACTATTCTTTATTCAAAATTTAAAAATTAAAATGAGAAACAAATGAAAACACGCAAAGCACAGCGCAATCTTGAGTTGTATCTAATTTCAAGAAGTTGCATTAAAATTTTTTTTGCGTGTTAATTGAAGAAAACCTGATAAATTGTTTTATTTTCTTTTCTCAATTGGTTGTGTAAGCTTTTTAGCGTCATGCCACGCCATCATTTGAGTCGAGATGAAATGTTACGGGCAGTTGGCATGTTACAAAACGGTGCTATTCAACGCGTCGTTGCTGAGTCTCTGGGCACAAGCCAAAATGTGGTATCCAGGCTGTGGTCACGTTATCGCGCTACTGGAGATGTGGCAGAACGGCACACAGGTAGATATCGTGTTACCACTCAGAGACAGGATCGATTTCTCCAAATGACCGCCAGAAGACTACCCAATATCACAGCGATGCAACTAGTGCAAAGGCTCCAGGAGGGTCAGCAGCTGCTGGTGAGCGACCAAACCGTGCGAAGGAGGCTGCATGAAGTTGGTCTTCATGCTCGCAGACCGCTACGAGTCCCAGCGCTGCGACGTGGCAATCGCGGTAGGCGACTTTTATGGGCTCAAGAACATTTGACATGGAGTGATCAACAATGGTCATTGGTGCTGTTCACTGATGAGTCCCGCTATGGATTTCATCCAGATTCGAGACGAACACGCGTTTGGAGAACTCCAGGCAGGGTCAGCCGTCTCCGACATCCACAGGAGGTCCACTCTTACCAAGGCGGGACAATTATGGTGTGGGCAGGAATACGAATCGGCGGACGAACCCAACTCATTTGGATTCAGGGCAGCATGACTGCCCATAGATACCGTGAGGAGGTAGTAGAACGTGTCATTGTCCCGCTCAGGGCCCTAACGGGGCAAGAATTTCAGCTCATGCATGACAATGCACCTTCCCACACAGCGCGGCTGGTGAGGGCCGCCCTTCGAGAACACGATGTTCAGGTATTAGATTGGCCTCCACAGTCGCCAGACTTAAACCCAATTGAACACGCCTGGGACATGTTACAGCGAAGAGCATTGAGGGATTTTCCGCCCAACTTGACAACAGAAGAACAACTTTTCGAACATTTAAAAAGAACTTGGGACTGCATACCCCAGCAAGACATTGACACCTTAATTTTAAGTATGGAAAATCGTTGCCGCTGTGTGATTAATGTTAGAGGAGGAAATACCGATTACTGATTATCAGATTTGGTAAGATTTTTATTCATTTAATTCGATTGAATAATTTTATAAGAATAAAATGTTTTTGTTCACTCAGTAATTTTCTATGGCTTAATTAATTTAAGACTTTTATTAATTAGAAAAACAAAATCGCATCGTGTTGTTAATGTTTAAATATCGGCTATGAAATTATCTTTAATTCTTCCATTTACAGTCATAACAAAATGTTTATAGTTTTCTAGATAATCAATGAAATGTTCAATATCCCTAGATTGTGTTGATGTGTGTATATAGCTTTTTATTTTTAATGAATTTTTCAGTGTAGTCGTATAAGTCAATTTGGACATTCAATTTAAAACTAAGATGATACAAATAGGTACGATTATTTTGTCTTCGTTGAAGAAAACGGTTATGATACGATAGTTCACTGATGTCAATAAATGTACAATTTGAAAAGTTATTACATACAATTTTCATACTTTGGTTGAGCATTTTTTCATTCAAGTATGGATTATACTGAACACTAAGTAGAAAAACTTGTTTACAGATCTTAAGTTCATTGAGTGCTATACACAATTCTTTGCAAAGTAAAGATGGATTTCTATCGTTACTACCAACTGAGAGAATTACAATATCATTTTTGGTTAGCGAGTTGAACAGTTGAACATTTTGTACTATTTGAGAGCACGATGCACCAGGCTTTGTAATAGTTGAAATATTATAACAGTCATTCCACTTATCTTGTCTGCTCTTGATAAGAAAGTGTGACAGACCTCGCACTTGTGCGTCACCTAATATCAATATTTTAGGGCTTATATTAGTGTTTGATACTACCGCACTATGTATAACATTAGGTACTACGGGAAATTGTTGGGTGTTGTAATTTGTATTGTCTTGGGTCTTACTATAATTCATCACCTGCAGGTCGGGTTGTGATGTTATGCATGGAAAATCCTTAGGTTTTTGAATATCCTCTTGAATTTCAGTCTCAATTACATCTTTTTCGAAATCAATAGTTTTGCTACAGGTTTTACGTCGTTTCCGTCTTGAGTCAGAACTTTGTGGCAGTTTGTGGAGTATTTACACATATTGTTTTTAAATATGTTATCTTTTTTTCTTGATTCTTGGTATTATTTTTTAGAGATGTATTTTCGAGAAGCAATTCCTCAATTTGTTGGTGTGCACTCTCAAGTTCATTTTTAAGATTATTTATTTTGCTTTTTAATTCCATAATGTAATCGCTCTCGTAATTTGATGTAATTTCTGGTAAACTGTCTGCAATTGACACATCACACGATGATGATGAATTTGACAGGCATAATTGATCGCATGATGAAGTAAGCTTTTTATTTTTCTGGCGCATAGTAATATTGTTATTCATGTTATTATCAATTTTAAGATATTTGGCAAGCTTACAAAAAACAAAAAGTAACAAAAATAAAAAATTCAAACTTATTTGTATCTTGCCCTGACTCGAACTCGGATTCGCTGCGAAGTATTGGTGACCGGCGTCGTAGCGCACTCGGCTACGGATGAGTTACAAGTATGTTCAAATATGTGCTTCTTACTTAGAGTTACGTTCTTCGAATGATAGGTACTTTGTCTTGTGCGTTATTTCGCCACCATATAAGGTAACAAAGCAGGTGATTGGGCATGTTGGATGATTCATCGGCAGCTTGCTTGTTTTGTACTGAGTCACTCTTGTTATGTTAACGCTATTATTGATATTTGTTAAAAGTTACTGTTTTGTATTAATTTTGGGAGAAATGTGTTTATAATAAACTGTAGGTAAATAAAGTTTATAGTAATTTTAACACTGTTGATTATTATTTTTATGTTTTAGGTTTTGTTTATTTAGGGAATTACATACCTAAATTATTATTTTTTCACTTATATTCACAGATTTATTCGATTAAACACTGTCACTTTATAGATAATATAGTATTTATTGGGTGTATGTGGTATTGTAATAATTTAATTACTTCAACAATTTTTTTGTTAATTTATGACGCGGAGCTCGGTAAAACATGTGTTCACGCGCCCGTCGCGAGCAACGGAATGACATGTGGCAAGATTAGCAAGGTACATATGACACCTCTAACGAAGAAATAAGCAAAATACTTATTGAAACACACTTCCCAGGCTGTCATGTAACTGATAACACCGACTGGGAAACACCTGCGGAAAACAAACCGAACCCAGTAGACTGGAAAACTGCTGATGAAATAGTAATAGCAGACAGAATCACATGGGCGATAAAAAGTTTCCTACCATTTAAGTCTGGAGGCTTGGATGAAATATTCCCAGCACTAATTCAATGGGTAGACAAAACTTTAACGCCTCACCTACTAACAGTATACAAAGCTTGTATTGCACATCACTACAACCCTCGTCAGTGGAGGTAAGTGAAGGTCATATTCCTTCGCAAATAGGGAAAAACCGACTACACCCTGGCGAAAACATACAGACCAATTAGTCTAACATCGTTCCTGCTAAAGTCTCTAGAAAGACTGGTAGATAGATACCTCAGAGACGGCACACTACAACGCACGCCACTACACCGACAACAACATGCCTATAGAACAGGTAAATCAACAGATTCGGCCCTGCACTCAGTAGTAGGAACTATAGAGACAGCCCTAACTGACAAATTGATGACACTAGGAGCTTTCATTGACATTGAAGGAGCTTTTACCAAAACCAAATTCTGTAGCATAAAGCACTCTCTTGCCAAACCGGAGTGGATCAAACCACCAGTGGCTGGATTGATAACCTCCTAAGGCTGAGAGCTATAAGGTTTACAGTAAACTCCATCATAAGAGGCATCGTAGCAAAAGGGTGTCCCCAAGGTGGGGTGCTCACTCCCTTACTATGGAACATAGTGGTGGATGACCTAATACGATGCCTAAACCAAAGATGCTACTACACTGTCGGCTATGCCGACGACATCATGATTCTGATAAAAGGCAACTCGGAAAACATAGTATGTAACCGTATGCAATCCGCCTTAGAAATCGTGCAAAAATGGTGCGACCTACACGAACTAACGGTCAACCCAAAGAAAATAGAATTGGTCCTATTCACAAACAAATGACAACCAAACATCACGGACCTACCCAAATTGTTTGGCACGGAACTGAGCCTCTCAACTGAGGTTGAATACCTAGAGATAACGCTTGATAGCAAGCTTAACTGGAACAAACACATGGAAGTGAAAATTGACAAGGCCCGAACGACCTTCTAGCAATGTAGAAGACTTATAGGGAAAAAGTGGGGAGTACTAATTTATTATATTAATACTCCCCATGATAACGTATGGTGCCGTTGTGTGGTGGCCCAGAATACAGTTAAGCACGGCAATAACACAACTCCAAAGCTTCCAAAGACTAGCATGCTTAGCAACTACTGGCAGCATGAGAACCACTTCCACAGCTGCACTAGAGGCCCTACTAAATCTCAGACGACTGCACCAACTACTTATCCAACAAGAGGCCGCAGCAACAGCCATAAGGCTCAGCAAAACTGGCCTGTGGAAGCAAAATTATAGGGAAAATTACACGCGCATCATGGATGAAATAAAGAAGACGCTCCCAATGATGGACGCTATATGTGACATAATCCCTAAAACCTTCATATTTGATAAAAACTACGACATCCAACTTGAAGAAGAAACTAAGGACAGCTCTGGCACACACGAAGTTCGGATATACACGGACGGATCGAAAACAAATAAAGGTACAGGAGCCGGCGTCTTCTCCAATGACCTCAAAATTAACATATCAACAACACTTAGCAGTCTAAACACTATTTTCCAAGCGGAATGCGTGGGATTAACATTAGCAGCAACAGCAGTCAAGTCTCGAGAGGTACATGGTAAATCCATACGCATAATCTCAGACAGTGCTTCTGTACTTGAAGCCCTAAAGGGCAAACAATTCAACAGTGGACTCATTCTGGAGTGCCACTGTGCACTCAAAAAGATCGCAACAACCACCGAGAACAATGGGACCTGAACACATTGTACCCATACCCTATAACCAACTGAAAACATGGCTGTGTGAGAAAACCACACAAAAACATGAAAAAGAGTGGATGGATCTGGAATCATGCAGACAGATAAAAGAATTTCTACCATCTCTGAACAAACGCCTATCGCGTAATCTATTACACCTGAACAGGAAGGATCTACGCATGGTGATAGGCATAATTACCGGACACTGCACACTAAACAAACACCTCTTCAAGATTGGCGTCACAGACAGCTCCCTGTGCAGAGGGTGCATTGAAAGTGAAGAAATACCAGCATTCGTACCGCTATACTGCAAGAGTGTTGTTTACCAACGGGCAAAGTTCCTGAATGATCCGAAGACGCTGCAGGAGGCCCTCAAGCCAGGCTTTCATGATCTTCTGGACTTCTGGATGGAACTAAAATGGTTCAAGTAGCCAAATAAGTATCACGCACAATGTCCCAATTAGGAGGCTAAGTGCGGAAACCTATCGCCCAACTAACTAACCTAACTACCAACCACGCCGACCAGCTCTTCTAAATATTTATTCTAAATTCGACCAAATACAAAATATTTATTGTTTTCCGTGTTCAATCAGAATGGTGTCACCAATAATGTCTACTCTTCAACGCTGTTTTTATTCAAAGTGTCAATTTAGGCGTCAATTAGCTATCAATTTCAATGAATAAATCAGTAACGGAATGTAATAGAAAAGTCGTATTTAAACGTTGAGGCAAATTTCAATTCACATCACTCGTAAAATAAATCACAGTTCCACTTTTAGATATATGTCTCCCTAAAGGTTTCTAACGTTGCCATTTGGAAGGGTTTTCCATAGTCACCGCGCTGCCATGCTAGTTGGCGACTACAGTTAGGAGAGTTAATACACATGGGGCGCTGCTGTCCGACTACCCCGTCCCTTAGTCGCCTTTTACGATACCCACGGGGTGGTATGCATTGTTATATATACAAGGCTAGATTGACACAATATGCATCATGTTTCTTATTTCAAGTTAATTTGGGTCAGGCCGTAATATATAACAACATAGAAGAGAAAAATAATATAAAAATAAAAATGGTTTGTATCCTTAGGAACAGTAGGTATATAAGTCGATAAAAATAACTTCTCGCATTAAAAATCTCCATCTATTCGCTAACAGCGTGTCAATTTTATAGAAGTAACGCGAATAATTATTAATTTGAATAGTTTAGAAGGTGTTCTCAATGAAGGAATGAATGAATGAAGGTGAACATATCAGTCGGCCATATTTCTAGAAAAACAAATCCGGCGGATAGCATCTATGTATATCTTCAGAAAGGGTGTTAGCAAGTCAATCCTAAATGTACTCTGCCAGTCTTTCGTGGCTTACCCCGGATTGGTATATGTAGCTTGCTGGTTCGAAACCCATCCGACGTTTAAATTTCTGATTTCTCATTTTTGAGATTAGATTTACGATTTGCATTGTGAATATTGCTATAAAATTTAAATTTAATCGTTTAGAAGGTGTTCCGAATATGATATGTTCTTTCACATGCAACTATGAACGTGCAACTAGGTCATATTTCTAGAAAAACAAAGTCGAGGGATAACACCTACATCCTCAGAAAGGGAGTTAGCAAGGGAGCCCTACATTTAATCAACCATTGTGTATTGTCCGTAGCTTAGCACAGAACACCTATCCCGGGTTGATAGAGGGTGCTGGTTCGAGGCCTATAGGACGATTAAATTTATAAGATTAAAATACGAAAAATGTGTAGGGATTTCGGGCTCTTTATCTATATTTGCAAAAGTTAGAGCAGATTCTTAAAGTTCGGTATATAAGAATAATAATATCTTGGGGCATTATTAAAATACGGCCATATGATCCCAAACTAACGCCCGAAATGAATATACGATCCTAATCCATTTTATGCTATCTACGATAGCAACTTCGATCCATTTGTCTATTAAACCGTGCCAATAAAGCATCCACAGATTGAAAAAGAAATCTTTCCGAACGAGCGATCTTTGGGAGGACGGATCATAGAAAAAGATAGGCCTCTGTACTAAAATGACAGGTTGCACGTGCCAATAACCAATCCATTAATTTTGACATAAGCTTTGATAGCCAAAACAATCTGAAGTTGCAATCCTAGAAATTCGGTGGATTGACAATTGGTTCTAAAGATAAAATTGGTGAAATAGTTCATTATATTCCAAAATAGCTTTGCATATAAATAATAAATAATAAGAATTTTTTTTTTTATTACAAAATAGGCGGCAACCACGTCACGTCACTGTTTAAATTATTTGTAAAACAGACACAGAAATCAATAATAAAATTATTGCTTATCATATCAGAATCCATTATAGGTATTATATTTATTAATAAGTAATTATTTGTATATTAGTTATAAATGCTTTGCAACAAAAACAAACAACCACCTTACTGCTTGTTTGTTCTTGATCCGATCGGCACGACGGCGCCGGTGTGCGTTTTGCTTGTCAAATTCTGATACGTTCCGTTCCACCCAAACATAATGTTTGACCAATTAAGTTTCATTTTATTATTATATACCCTAGTCGTCTAGTAAAACATTTTAACCTAGCTATAAATAAGTCCGTATTGATGACTTATCGTTAATATATTTAAAAATAAATTTTCTTCTTAAATTAAATGGTATAATTGTGTCCTGAGTTACCGAGTTCTGCATAAAACGGAACACTGCAGAGGGAAAGGATCGCACCCCAATCTCTGGGCAAAAAATGGATGGATTGATATGTTTTGTTATTGGCACGCAGGTAAAGATCAAGATAGCGATAGAGCTTATCTAGAGATAGGACTGACTGACAGATTGCGGATCGTTTATTAATTTCGGGCGTAAGCTAATACTACATATAACACTTTTCTTATTTATTTGGTTATTAAGAAGTTGTAGAACAACTTCTTAATAAAAAATTGCTAATTAATATTTTATTGGGTAATTTATTTAATTGCGTTATAATTTCATTTAAATTTTTAATTTCATCTTATACTATAACATGTATAATACCGAAGTCTCTTAATATTCGCATGCCCACTAAGGGTAGATGTCGGTAGCTATATCTTCTTTATTTTTCTTTTTAAAAGACGCCCGCACTAGCGAATCTAATCCCTGTGTCGCGGGGAACTTTACAAACATATAATAGACGGACACAAAATACATCCAGACTCAGAACAACCACCATGACCATATCTGAAGATTCTTTTGTAAATACATACTTATATAGATAATTACATCTAGACTCAGGACAAACAGACATGTTCATGCACACAAATATTTGTCGTAGGTCCAAGTACCTATCTATCAACCATGCCAACTGGCCCATATATACTTGTATAACCACAACAATTCTATATCCATACTTATTACATACTAGCTGTGCCCCGCGATTTTAGCCGCGTTATACTTTATAAATTATAGCCTATGTGTTAATAGCTTTCAGCTACCTCCATACCAAATTTTATTAAAATTTGGTATGGACCGCTTAGACGTGAAGAAGTAAGAAATATACACACTCACACACTTTCGCCTTTATAACATTAGTGTGGTAGTTATGTATATAATAAATATTCATTTTTTATTAATTTTCAGACGAAAGTTGGTAACTTCCGTCAATATTCCTTCCACAACTGTATGGCTTACCAGAAAATTGAGTTGCTTATGAAAATATGCGGTTGTATGCCGATGTTTTATCCACAAAAAGGTAATATTTAATATTATATCTTACATTGTAAGATGCAGTGGGTTACTTACCATCTATACACTTTTAAACTTTCGCGTATCATAATTATATATGAACATTGTTAACAGGTATTAACGCGACTAACCTTATCGTTAACAATGTTCATATACTTACCATCTAATTTCCAGAACTGTGTAGGAGTGGGATAACAGTATAAACACGATTGTTTCGTTCTTCTAATTATTCTTATTATAATTACTGCCTCTATGGTCTCTTTGGTAGCGTGTTCATCTGCAGGTCTTGGGTTCAAACCCCAGATCGGGCCAAATAGTGACTATGGGGTTTCTCTGTTAAGAACATTTCTCAGTATCAGCCCGAAGTCGGCGGTATTATACCCCCATGCCTCGGAGAGCACTTAAAGCCGTCGGTCCTGTACCTGACCTGTTGGGGTCGTGTCGCTAGTCGTCCCATCGGATCATGAGAGTGATGGAATAGTAAGTGCCCCTGTGTTTGCGCACACACTTCCCGCGCAGATGGCTAATCTCCGTTGAGACTTATCACGGAAAGTTGGTGGTGGACATTAATCATGAGGACATCCTATGAATTGATAAAACAGTTCTTTCTTACTGTTGTGATTTTGTGTGGAATAATTAGTAGATCGGCCCTCTTGGCAATACGCTCCTGTATGCAGTTTCGTCGTCATGTCGTGTGGGTCTGTAGCGGTACCCAAAATAAATGCATAGTGTAAAATAAATAAAGGTTTTGTGAACAAACTTGAGTGTTGATGAGTGACTAGAGTGAGTGCCATTTTTTGAGACCATCTAGTCTGAATACCACCTCATTGTCTTAATTATGTTCACGAATATTGTTATTATATTTTTTTTTTAATTTAATCTCCCATTTTGGAGGGGTAAGCTGACTTGTTATACGGGCCGTCATCGAGCCAAGCCAAGTAAAGAAACCTGATGAAATTATTTTTATTAATTAATCATCTAACGCTACAGGTACCCAACCAAATTGGATAATGTAGAAATTATGCATAGTTATGGAATTAAAAAAAATGTGTAGTATAGCCACTTTGGCCAGCTTTTAGAATAGGAACCATTTGTTTGAAATGGATAAAGTATATAGGTATTTCAAGAATTTCTAAGCTTTGTGTAAGAGTTTTAAGTAAAATACCTACGAATGGTATAATAACAGTGGCTGATAATACAATAGCTACTAGATGGACTAGATATAGGTATTCAGTGAGGTTTTATTATTTTTACTAATTTATAAAAAATATAAGGTTATTTTAGTATTATTTATTATTATTATTGATACCAAATAAATGTGTACTTTTTATATTATATGTTTCAGAAAACCGTGTGTGTAATTTCAGGGATATAAATTGTATAGAGAATGTTATGCGTGAGTATTTTTGTTCCCCTTACTTAATAGATGTCCTTTCAAACTTCAGGGGTTCTGTTGACTCATTTGTACCGTCGATATAAATTAGTCACTAAGAACCTTTTACAAATCTTTCTTTATCTGTATCGCACGGGTAATATTTATGCTGGTGTCGGAGCTAGCCGCCCACTAGGCCTTTGACTTGGCTTAACCCTGTTGTCTACAACTTGCACCCAGACCGGCAGCGAGACGTGCCTCCGAAATGGAGACGCTCTAAAATTAAACCACATTGTCGATCACCCATAGGCGCTATAAACAAACCGCAATGAACCAATTCTCATTTATCGTACGCTCTCTACTCACAAAAGTATTAAGCGAAAGTACTCTTTTAATCGCTATTTTATGATTTATTATTACCTCTTAAATAAAAAATCCTTTTTTGGGGTATCGCACCCAACAGTATTAGCTACATATAACTATATGTACCTAGAAATTAACTATATGACACCAAACATGTTATAACGAACTTGCTATGACTTAATTTACTAGTGTGGGTTGACCTCTTAAATAGAAAATCCTTTTTTGGGTTACGCACCCAACAGTATTAGTAACTACATATTATAACTACATGTACCTAGAAATGAACTATATTGCACTAAACATGTTATGACTAACTTGCTTTGACTAAATTTGCTTCCAATATATATACCTCCTAATAATAATAAAAATGCATAGCAACCATATGGGCCACGTCGCGGTAAGCGACCGTACCGTACCCTATACACCATTATAAGCAACGCCAAGTAATGCCACAGTTCATCATCAACCGGTAGAAGCAAGTACTATTGAAAAATATATAAATAACTTAGATACAAATAAAGCCCAAGGTATTGATAAAATTAGAGCTAAAGACTGGTAAAAAAGAAATAAGCCTTTTATTAGCTAAATTTGTGCGTAGATAAGGCAATTTACTCAGATTTGTTAATAATAAAACAATAATAATTTATAAACAAGGATGATATTAAGATTAGAGTAATTATAGAACAATCGCAAGATTCTGTTATAAATAAACTAGTGGAAAAAGTTTTGGTAAATCGTAAATATGTATCTGTTAATCAATAAATAACTTAAAAAAAATCAAATGATCACTTTTATAGAGAAAAACAATATCTTATAGGATGCGCAACACGGGTCCAATGAGGGGCGAAACACTGACACGGCGGCACGGTTACGTAAATCAGAGCCTAAATGAGAGTAAATTTGTTTTGCCTGTATTTATAGACTTTATAAAAGCTTTTTTAAACTCTACAACGTATTGTAGCGAGTGATAGAATAATGTGGTATCAGGGGCTCCGTCAATAGATGGTTTAAGAGCTACTTGGAAAACCTTAGTGGAGAAAACAATTTGGGACGAGGTCAATGTGCACCTGGGAGCACCAACCGGGTCCGCATTTGCCGCGGTTGGATACATTATGCATGTAAACATAATATATGTATAGTATTAATAACAATATAGTGTTATACTATTACTACTTTTTGCATGTTTAATTGTTGTAATTTTTATTTTTATTACTTGTATTGTTTTTAAGTCAAATTATGTAGCTATAGATAGTATTTAACTTAACACGAGTGCCTATTTCGCCAAAAACTGTGTAATACTATTATTAGATTTATACATATAATTTTTTTTTATAATAACAATATTAATAAAAACTAGAGAGTGCTTTGAAATATATACATCTAATAAAAATAATCTTGAATAATATTTTACGAAAAACGGATCAATAACTTAATTTGTATACATAAACTAGCTGTGCCCCGCGGTGTTACTCACGTTAAATTTTATAAATTTTCTTTGCTATAAACCTCACGGAGCCCGAGACCTTTCCAACGAATGCAAAACCGTGGAAATCGGTTCGTGCGTTCTGGAGTTATAGCGTCAGGAAGGAAAACCCGACTTATTTTTATATAGTAGAATAAAAGAATAAACTATGCTCTCCTGCATGGTTTATTTTTTATTTATATAAATTAAGTGATCGATCAGTTGTTCGTAATTACGGACCTTTATTTTGAAGCTAGTTAAAATAACGAAACATACTATTTAAAACATTAACTGGAAGTTATTTTTTTTAAAGAAGTAATGCAATAACATTCTTAAATAAACAGGCAAAATTATTTAAAGTTATAGAAACAATATAGCTCGTTTCTAAACACGAATGACAAGTGACAAATTGACGAAACATGATTAGTAACGTAAATAATGGTATTAATTATTAACATACATTACATGTCCGTTCCAGTGTTTAGTTAGGACTAGTAATAATTAACGATGCAATCATTTGAGTGTAATGATAATGCATAAAGTACACTGGCTGAAGGATAACTAGTAATTTGAAGCTATTAAGAATAATGACGATTCGTTAAAAGTAGTTTGTGAAATTCATGGGATTGACCATATAAGTATGTATAACCTAAAAAAGTAATAAATAAAAGTTAGTTATGAGTTACAACAATATTTTCTTTCCATCTTAACTAAAGTAAATTATTTTTGAAAATTCATATTATCGTCATTATCTATCATCTACGTTACAACTAGCCACCAAAATATTTTAGAACTTATAGGTCTACAATATTTTTATAAAGAGGTAAATAATGGAGTAGGAAATGAACATACGATCACTCATTGATGATTGAAACAAGTCTGGATAAAATTTATTTAATGACAATTAAAATGTAGTCAAAAATACTAATATTATAGAGCATGCATGCGCTCACAAAATAAATATCTTACAAATTAACATATTAATTACATATTATACATATATATCTATAACATATAATAAAATCATAGGAAAGTCAAAACTTTACCATGCATATTTTTTTAAAAGGATAGTTGGGCGTGATCTACACCCGATATCAAAGCCAAAAATATAGTTTTTTGAATTTTTGTCTGTTTGTTTGTATGTATGTCCAGGCTAAACTTAAAAAGTACTGTATGGATTTACTTCAAATTTTGCATGAATATTACTAAGAGGTTGGGTCAACATAAAGGGTACATATTATCACGCTATCACCTACAGGGGAGGAGCAGTGATAATTTATAAAATATAACGCGGGTAAAACGGTGATTTTAGTTTACGCCTATACACTTTCGGGCATTTTATGTTGCTCTATCACCAATTATGTGTAACCGTCATAAAGTTTTAAAGGTATTTTTCTGCCAAGAGGACCTTAAGCGGGATATGGAAGTTGGCCGTGTTAAACGCCCGTGTCTCGGATAACACGTAAAGCTGTCGGTCCTGGATCTGATATCCCTCGGTCGTGTCCGATAGCCGTCCTATCGGATATGGAGAGTGATGTTATACCGGGTGCACCCGTAATTGCAGAGGATCGTAAACATACAGGTACCAGGTAGCAAAAGTGGACCGTAACGTAAGGTCTCGCCTTAATAACCACAAAAATATTGATAATACGAACATGAAATTAGTGTCATTACTTGGTTATATTAGTTTGTCATTAATTTGTCGTTAGTCACGTCGATGTAGGTCCCATGAGAGAGAGTCGGGCAAGGCGGGCAGCAGATAAGGGCACCGACTGCGTAGATCGACCGCATCCGGCGCTCTCGCTTCATTCTATTCAGTGTAATTCATGACCTACCCGTTATAGCGCGGTGATTCTTAAATGATTTTTAATAAACCAATGTACTAAAAAACAACATGTCCGAATGCCTAGTGAATGAGGCAGTTTTGGGAGCGGCTCAACGCTGCCAAGGCGCGGTTAGTAAACTTAGTATAGACGGTTCGCGGTTCGGTATAGCAATGGCCGTGTGCCCCTGCAAAGCCGCACCTGATTACTTAGATATTGCTTGCCCCTTATTCAAATTTAAGTCGCCTCGTAATCCGATTTGTGGTGTATAATAAATTAATAACCTTAACCGGAGTTTAATCTTAAAGCTAACTGAAACATATTTATAAACCATACTTTTTCAGTTGAGTTGGGGCCTAGCCGCACGAATGAAACCGAAAAAGGTTCACCTATCAAATGTTTACCAGAGTGTGAACATTTTGATTATCCCGTGGAAGTTGCTTTAGGTAGACTAGCAGACAGTATCTACCTTAATGGACTTCCATTTTTGTGAGTATTAAACATTAAAAGACTACGTATATTATTGTGACCCAATCAACAAGGGGAGCGAGGTCTTCAAAATATCCCACTTAGGCAAAAATTCAGACATGACATGACATGACTGACGCATATATGCCGCAATGTTAGCTGATTCAAAACTGTTTGCAAAAAAATATTGAACAAGGAGTTACGGCTGACGGAATAGCTTTTGGTGCGGTTGTTTTGGATTGCGTCTCTCGCTTTGGGTCTTCAATATTTCATTTTATTTAAATATTTAGTTACGACTTTACGTTAACAAAATCATAATTTTTCAATTCTAGATTTATTAGTTCTGACTGTACCTTTTCACTACTGATGGCCCATATAAATACCTATGAAGGTAGATATGAAAATCTAATAATATAGATCAATAATTCAAAATGAAAATGAATCTATATTTCAATCATAATATGAATTAATGTTTACACATATTCTTAACGAAATTCCATATGTTATAAATAATCCTTAATCGACGTTTATAAGAAATTGGCCAGTCAAATTGAAATTTAATGTCAATATGTCAAACATGGACATTAAAACTTAACTAACAATTAGAACTTCAATCCTTTTACATTTCACTGGCGTATAGAAATGGTACAAGCGAAATGGATAAAGTAGTATATTCAATTTTATAAGTACCTACTCACCTAGTTAATATTGTACAATATTGTTGATTTAGCACATTAACAAACATTCGTTTGATTACAGTGATGACGTCATTTTAGAGAATCGCTCGTTGCTGAATGTGTTTTTCAACGATTTGGTATCTACAAGATTTAGACGGGATGTTTATTTGAACTGGCAAAATATTTTTGGTAAGTATTCCAAGCGCGATGACGGGTTCAATCGCATAGGAAGCGATTAATGATCATCTAAACTTGTATTAGGAAACACTTTTGTACTTCTATTGGTAATGAAAAGTGTATGATGCTAATAGAAATAGAAATAAAAAGAAATGTTATACGTAAGTATTAACCTATTTACAGTTCAAAAACAGTTACGTTTGTAGTATATGAGCATGGCGATATATTTTACGATTTTTATTTATACTGGCACTTTCGGCAAACATTGTACTGCCTTAAAAATAAAACCAGGAATATCGTTCAGCGCCAAGTACCAGGTCCAATTGTAAAACTAAATCATTGAAGGAATGACTCAAAAAATGAAATAAAATCTGTCCGGTTTAGTCAATTAGAAGGGTATAGTCAACTATCATGAATCAGAGATGGCGTTGTTATTACTTTTATAATGCACGTGGAACTTCACGAGGCTGAGACGAACTAAATTCTAAATCAGCCAATTCGTTTTCGCGATATTATTAAAAAGCCGTTCAATGCATCGTGTTTGAGCAATTAAGTAACTTCTTTAATTATGTTTTAGTAGATTCTGCTAGACGGCTGCGGGCGGAGGCAAATTCAACAAATCGAAGATCATAAACACCGACCGGCTTATTCTATTGTAATAATTTTGAACACTTTTGTCCACTTTAGGAAAAGTGAAATAACTCTTTAGTAATGGCAATTTCACTTTACCATTAAGATAACATCATCATCACCATATCAGCCGAAAGACGTCCACTGCTGGACAAAGGCCTCCTCCAAAGATCTCCACAATTGCCGGTCTTGCGCTATTCGCATCCAGCAGTTTCCAGCGACCCGCACAAGATCATCGGTCCACCTTGTAGGGAGCCTGCCCACGCTGCGTCTTCCGGTTCGTGGTCGCCACTCGTGAACCTTTTTGCCCCAACGGCCATCGGTTCTACGAGCTATGTGCCCCGCCCACTGCTACTTCAGTTTTGCAATTCTTCGGGCTATGTCAGTGACTTTGGTTCGCCTGCGGATTTCCACGTTTCTGATTCAATCCCGCAGGGAAACTCCGAGCATAGCCCTCTCCATTGCTCTTTGGGTGACCTTGATAAGGCCCATAGTGAGCGACCATGTCTCTGTTCAGTAAGTTCTCTGTAAGTCATCAGTGGTCGAAGACTTTCGACTTGAGATACTGCGGTATTTTGGACGAGAAGATGTTACGAGCTTCCCGAACGTTGCCCAGCCGAGTTGGAATCTACGATTGACCCCCAAGCAGCAAAATGTGGTCTAGTAATTGTCCTGGAACCACCATTTCATAGGACTATAACGGAATAGTAAGCAATTATAACCACGGAAAAGGGCCCAATTTATAGGCGTATTTTAGCTAATTAAATATCTATAGTAGACTTGGTGAATACCATTTTGACCAATAACGGCCATATAGTTGGACTATGTAAAACTATTTTCTCCCGCGTAGCCAACTATCAGCGCTTAATGGAACCAATCACGCCAATAGTAATCTTATAGTTAGACCACGTAGAACTATTTGCTCTCGCAAAGCTAACTATGAGCGCTAAATGGAACCAAACACGACAATAACGTACACAGTGAATATCTTACAAGCTCATACAAAGTGATGTGAATTGGTGAATGTTGCTATGCACATTTGTAAAGATTAATTAATATTGATAAAGGTAAGTTATTATATTTTTATAATAAATATTATCTAGAATAAGAGTAGGGTGTTAGTTAACAATAAGTGAAGCCGTGTTTGAATGTGCATGGCGCAGGTATATTTTCGGTGAAGTGTAATAAGTTTTTTGTCAAAATTTTTAAGCGCCCCTCGAAATTCACGTTTTCATTAAGTTGAATTTTAAAATAATGTTGGTTTCAGTAAGACATACAACGAAAAGTCGCCATCTTGACAAACTTGGTCTTCCCAAATACATTAACAAACCGTTATAGGCGTACTTTGTTTAAAAATGGTAAATATCAGAACTATTGCTTGGCCATATTGTTTGGAATTAGAGTTCCGCAAATATTGTAATGTTACTCTATGTTGTTTTTAGGTACCGATGTCTTATTTTCATATTTTTGTTTAGGTGTCAGGTGTGAAAATGGTAATGTTTCTGGACGTCGATAGCTTTATAACTAAAAGGGATTTTCGAGCTTTAAAAATTGTTTGAAATATTTTCTACTTCTATTTTTGTGCTTTCCCTTGCTAACTTGGTTTATTATTTCACAGAATCGTGATCAAGACCAAATTAGTGAGATGCCAACGGTCTCTCGAGAAGATACTCGTTCAAATACTACAAGATCACTTCATTTACAACAAAACTCGGCTACTATTCAATCCGGTTCAGCAATTTTACCTGTATCTTCTTTTGTCGCGCAAAACCCTCAACTTGTCATAACAGAAGCAGAAGAAACACTGTCAGATGTCAGTTTAAATGCTCAAAATTGCGTTCTTTACAACACGGATAACCAAATACAGCCTGTCGAGGTTGGTCAAATTCCACAACTTCAACATGAAGTAAAGTCAATCAAAGAAGACATTATAACCATCATACCAAATCAAAATGCACTTTATGAAATACAAACTAACATGTGCTGAGTGCTGTGTCGAAGAGAGATTCAGAATGAAATAAACTCGTACATTAAGACGTAGATGTAGACATGTTATAAGAGATCTAAGAGAACTTGAAGAATTTGAAACAAATACATTTATTCAAAATTTCTAATAAAAAATTGAATGCCGCATGTCGTATTGTATTCTACAGCCCATTTTCTAAGATCGCTATGTAGTTGAAAATTGGAATAGTTTTCAATATCGCATTCATCTTCTTGTACAGGTTCCTCACTAACACAATCTTCCAAGTGTACATTTAAAATTGCTTTTATCGATTAAACGTTTTTTCGTGCAGAATCATTAAAATAAACATTTTGTCTTAAATTTTCACAATAACAATTTTGTACGGAACCTTCTCATATTTCTACGATTCAACAAAATCAAAATATCCGTACTGAGACTATAACCGAATTTGCAAGACCATTATAAACCAATGTTTTCTTGTTCAGGACACCACGGATATAGTTTTGGATACTAAGTATATTATATTAAACCTTTATAAGCGTGTTAAGATTATAACGATATTGGTATATACCACTATATAACCGCTCCATTTTACTGATAATTGTTCTGTAAAGTAAATTTATAAACCCTTATAAAACCAAGTAATAAATGCAAATAGTATCCAGAGTGTTTAGTTCTGTTTATCACTCTTATTGGTGTACTTTACTTATAGTGGTTCTATAATGTTTCTTGTTAGTAGTTATAAGCATAGCTTACCAGTTTATCTGCTCTTGAGTGCGTTTACACCCTCGCGATACTTTTATAGGTCACCCAAGCTTATATTTGACTTTTAATTTCGGCCTATAAGTAATTATAAGTTAATGTATAGGAGGAGATATACTATAAGGCCCAACTAACTCCATGCTTGCTATTATAAGCGATGCAGCAAAAACTAGAACCCTTAAGAGAACATTAAAAGTGCTGGAGTCCTATAACGTCTGCACTATAGGATAATTTTGCTGCTTGGGCCTCCTTCTAGAAGTTGGACTTACCTAGTTGGATGGTCTCTCCTAGGTAAATATAGTTCTCTACAACTTCGAGTGCAGAGTCGCCAACTTTCAATTGAGTGGGGGCAACATGGAAGTTTGACATGATTTTTGTCTTATCCATGTTCATTTTCAGACCCACTTGTTGAGAGACTCTGCTCAGGTCGTCGAGCATTGTACCGAGGTGTTCCATGGTCTCAGCCATGACTACTGTATCATCGGCAAATCGAAGGTGAGTGATGTACTCGCCATTGACATTGATGCCAAAGCCTTTCCAGTCCAGAAGCTTGAAGACATCTTCCAATGCAGCGGTGAATAGTTTCGGAGATATAACATCTCCCTGTCTCATGCCTCGCTGCAAGTGGCTAGGTTTCGAGTTCTGGACCTGGGGTCGCACTGACATAGTGGCGTTTTCATACAAACACTTTATCACCTAGATATACCGGTAGTCGATTTAGCACCGTATGAGAGACCTCAGCACGGCCCATGTTTCGATCGAAGCAAAGGCTTTCTCATAGTCCACAAACGCTAAGCACAGTGGCTTGTTATACTCTTCGGTCTTTTGTATAAGTTGCCGCAGCGTATGTTTGTGGTCTATGGTGCTAAAGCCTTTTCGGAAACCAGTTTGTTCGGGAGGCTGGAAGTCTTCAAACCTGCGCGAGAGAAGGTTCGTAACGACCCTCGAAAACAACTTGTAAACATGGCTCAGCAGTATGATGGGTCTATAATTCATCAAAAGGGTTTGGTCGCCCTTTTTGAAGAAGAGCACCACCGCACTTCTGTGCCATGCTTGTGCCGTTTGACCATCTAGTATGACGGAGTTAAATAACTTCTGAAGGGCCCGTAGGATAGCCTTCAGAAGCTCTGCTGTAACTCCATCATCACCAGGCGACTTGTTGTTCTTGAGTTGTCTGAGAACCATTCTAATCGCGTACAGGCTGACGTCCGGGATGTCTTCGGTGTAATGTCGGGTTAGTCGTGCTCTGGGATCTGAGGCATGACTTTTGACAGGTGGCTGTGTTGTCGAATATAACTGGCCATAGAACTCTCGATCTCCCCCAGCAACTCATGTTTAGACGTGACGATTCTACCATCCTCAGCCTTCAGCTTCGTCAGTTAGTTCTGTCCAACAGACAGGTCTCTTGCAAACACTTTAGAGCCTTTGTTCCGCTCGATGGCCTCTTTAATACTAATTGTATTAAATTGCCGCGCGTCGCGAGTCAAAGACTTTGAGATCTGTCTGTTGAGCTGCCGATATCTGGTAGCATTATCGGAGGATGTCAGAACCATTTTCCGTCTTTCTACCATAAGTAGCAGGGTAACGTCGGAGATCCTTTTAGTTCTGTCTGTACGACGGGCCTTGAAGACCTTAGACCCAGCCGTATTGACAGCTTCTACGAGCCTGTCATAGTATGAGTTCACTTTCTCGCACTCTGCTAGGCATTCGAAATGGTTTTGCAGTTCGAGCTGAAATGGTTCGGGGTTTTGGGCATGAATAGGTAAAGGTTGGAGCGTAGACTTTATTAATCGGGACCTCTGGAGTTTGAAATAAAGGTTCAATGAGCATATGACCAGTCTTTGATCGCTCCCGGTTTTAACTACATTGATCACGGAGACATCATTGAACATCTGTCGTCTCGTCGAAAAGATAAAGTCTATCTTATTTTTAGTGCTAGCATCGGGGCTCACCCAGGTCCATTTGCGGTGATCCGGCTTCCTGAAGAAGGAATTCATCATAAAGAATCCCTCCTTATCCATGAAGTCGGCCAACATTTGGCCATGGGGTTCCGGTTTGCAGTTCCAAATTGCCCCATTTTCAGCTCATTACCGAATCGTTTGCCCAGCTTTGCGTTAAAGTCCCCCATAATCACAGTGACATAAGTGTTAGAGGTATGTATGGTTCTGGAGATGTCCTCATACATAACCTCGACTGCATCGTTGGAGTGTGTCGAAGTGGGTGCGATTACCTGGAAGGTTATAACCTTCAACGAATACCGCTTGGTGATTCTGAGTATAAGGTACGCAACCCTCGTCGACACAGTCTCGATTTTCACTAGGTTGTTCACGACGGACTTGTGAACTATGAACCCGACACCACCTTGGGATAGTTGGTCACCCTCTCGGTAGTACCCTTTCCGGATTTCAGTATTATCGAGTCCTCTCCCTCTCTTCGGACTTCAGATAATCCTACAATATCCCAATGTAACCTGGTCAATTCTTCCTCCAGTTCGGTTATCCTCTCGTCGGACCGCAGTGTACGTGTGTTATACGTTGCTAGAGCCAGAGGTCGTCGGTGTTGGTAACGCGGAATCTGTCGGGGATTCTTAGCACCCCCTGCCCTGCGATAACCACTGCTGTTACCACGGCTGGGAATGGCAGGGCTGCCGGGGACTGGGGTCCACGGTTTATTTATGTCCATCATTTGGGAGGATATGCCATAATCGCCACGCTTGGCAGACGGGTTGGAGATCGCAGTAGGATAGACATGGTACTCAGGAGAACGCTGCTGCCCGTTCTCTGGTATATATTCCATCGGGACAACTTCTACGTCCCCCCACGGGATGAGATGGGGGTGGCGATATTCTTTGAGGCCGTCACCTCACAGCCAAGATTAAGATAACACAATCAATGTATTTTTCCAATAAACTTCAATGCGCCACAATGTCCAGAAACAACATCCAATTCACCAATAGGAACTAAAGGATGCAAGCTGTAATCAATTGGACAATTTATGTTTTATTGAAAGGATTTTACTTAATCACGCCTTCTTTTCTTTCAGCTGCGTACGGGGGTCTTCTCAGTCTCATGCTTGGCTTCACCTTGATATCCGGATTCGATTTAATAATTTTCTTTACACTACGTGTTACCTACGGCTCCGTCAAGTCTATGGTTAGCCGTAATAAATCACATTACATTGTAAATATAAAGGAAAATCAACATAAAAATGTCAGCTGGGCAGAAAAAACTAGGAGTACAGTATACCACCAAAAAGCTTTCGAAGCGAATAATTCCAATTATTATTAATATTAATAATTGGATATATACCTAATGTAATATAATATGACCAAAAAACAAATACAATAGTTGTAAACGTAGGTATACCTAGAGAACAACTGAACAAAATCTTGTAAAGATTTTGTCCAGGGCATAGACGTTATTAAATAATAGCTATAATGCAACGCTATCCTCAGAAAACAGTATGAAATAAACGTATATTCCGTTTGATGCACATTCTGTTTGATGTGCATACATTAAGATAGTATCTAGAATACTCCTATTCTACGCACCACTCTGGTATGTAAATATTCAAATTAATTCTAACCGGTAAAAAATCGTAGTTACGTAATTTCTAGTTAACTTATTGAGTGTGCAAACTATATAGGCGACAATACTGAGATATTAAATTGATTCTAACAGATTTTTTAAGCTATAAACTTTTCTGTTGGTAGGTTAGTCATTGATCTGCGCATCAACTAATTATTGTGTATATTAACTGGAAAATCTGCGAATAAAACTGATGAACTATCCGTTAAATAACTTCGTTCTATCCTGCATAGCATTGTTAGATGTTAGTCGCTCCATAGGCAAACAACTTGGACCAATCTTTTTATACTTACTGTTCAGTTTTTGGAAATAATTTCCATTATGACGTGTTTATCTTCTTGCTTTATCAATAATTATAATAATAGGCTTTTACATTACTACAAATGCACCCTCTAAATTTGTAATATCACAAATATAATTAGGGTTTACAAATAAAATGTTATCTTATGCACTTGATAGGTACCTATCCTTTCAGAATGGATTCAGAGAGATTTCAGAAAGCACAATTTTAAATTTTGAAAATCTTGAATAAGGTGATTCAGTGGATTTGTTACGATCTGCGGCCCGCGCGTGATAGTTGAATATATAAACCCACGGCCGATCACGGGCCACCAATAACACTCGCAGGGGAACGCGCACTGTATCACGTGCATCGAAGTGCGCATCATAACATTTGTGTGAAGTATATTGTGTAATTGTTAGAAAAGGCATACACTTGAATTCAGTGATAAAAAATTAATTACAATGATTGAAATATTAACTGATGTTTGACCACAATTAAATGACGGTTGACAACGAATTATTTGTTTAATATGAAATATCCTGGGTCATTATTTACACACGGCCACCTGATCTCAAAGTAAGCAGAGCTTGTACTATGGAAATCAGATAACTGATATACTTACATTTCTTTTGTAAATACATACTTATATAGATAATTACACCCAGACTCAGGACAAACAGACATGTTCATGCACACAAATAACTGACCTGTGTGGGAATCGAACCCACGACCTCCAGTGTGAAAAGCAAGCATTTGCCAACCACGCCAACAGGCCCGCCCGTAAAAGGAGTACATTAAAAGATTTTTAGAATGTATACTTTTCATATAATATGTTCCCAATCATGTATTTTACTGTGAATTAAATGTATAATAACCTTCAAAATGTTTATTGTTTCAATATTTTTATACATTTCCGTACATTTGTAGTATTTATATATACTGGTACATAAATTTTGTTCGTTATTATTAACAGAAATTAATAAATGCTGGAAACAGTCAACAAAAATGACGCGTTCTAAATATCTGAATTTAGCAGTAGTCTGTTAGTTGATACAGATTTCCTAAATTTAGGAGAATTTATATATAATGTAAATACTGAAATTCTAGATTAGATACACTTTATTACACCAAATCGAAACATAGCATTAAATAACATAAGTTGACTTATATAATTAGGTACAATCGTCGGTTTTATGGCTCATATATAGCAATCTCTTCCAAATATCCGCGAATAAACCAAAGCAGGGAAACAAAGAGGTAGTTGGCAGTGCATCTTACATAAAACTTATATAAATTTACATATATATGTACCTAGTTTGGTACGAATATTTTGTGTACCTGTAGAATATTTGTTTTGCCACTGTCGGTTTCAGCCATTAATTTGATACCCCAACCCCAAAATGGACTCTATTTGCGGAGCATCAGTCCAATCCATGGCCTATCTAACAGCTTGCCCAGCCTGCCCTGCCACATGTTCATGGCAGGATCTTAGAAATGCCACAAGCAGGGCAATTAGTGTGCCCACGTTCTGGGCCACAAAAAATTAAATAGTTTGCCATCGAAACGCTAATTGAAAAAGAAGAATTATTTCTATCTCTCGCAACATACGTTAAATCGTTAATTAAATCTTTAATTAAATTAGTTATTTACGTAACATCACCAGTAATTCAACTAAAGCCTTTGAATGCATTATGATTTGAAATAAAATCAATTAAGAAACAGTAATTTTACTTCGAGTTTTTAGATTATGTGACTATTTATGAGCAATTAGTCATTTTTATATACTTTTTGTTCTTAGAACATTTACATTTGATTTATATGACAAAATATTATCATTGTGCAACAAAGAATTTGTGTTTATTTCGTAGTAAACAGCACAGTGACATCAAGTTTACCAGTTTGATATAAATACGCAGCACTGGAAACAATTGTAAGTTATTTATTTTACTAATAAACTGAATAATCTCTGTTTTAATGAAATCAAGTAGGTAGGTTACAATAATTTTAATTAATACTCATTAATACTCATTGGGTTTTCTTTTAGTTGAGGTTATCCTAATGTTAACCTTAAATAAAAGAAAACCCAATGAGTATCAATAAAAAAGGATATTGAGGTTAACGTTAGGTTAACTTCAAATAAAACTAATCCCAATGAGTGTTTATCAGCGCTTGTAAGTGTCTTTTTATTTTTCACGTCTGTTTCCTAATAATTTACCCGATTAATAAACACTTTTATATGGTTATTGTGTTGGTTTCGTCAAGATTATGAGTACTGGTACTTAAAGAGGCTAAACTTGTTATATTATAAATATCGCATTTAAATTAAAACCAATTATTTTTGTTACAAAAGTCGGGGTATTTGATCTGAGGTTGGGGTAAATTATTATCACTAACAATCCAAAGGTGATGAAACGCATTAAATTCACGTCTAATCACCGGTGGAATTGTTTTGAAAACTGCACTGGCGTTTACGTATTTCATTACGTAAACATTTACGTATTTCAATAAGATTGAAATACGTAAATGTTTCAGACATCTTATCAGTTTACCACGTTTAAATTGCCAAAAGTAATAAATGAATATATGCTACGATTTAAGAAGTATTCAAAATACGTTAACGTATTTACCGGTAAAAAAAGGAGTTTTAATAAATTATCTCTTTAGTTAGTTATCACTAATTGTTAACAAAAATACAGCTTGGTCAATTGGTCATTTGGTCATTTGGTCAATTTTGTATTAGACGACCCACCAAAGCATCACATATTGTAGACGGTGGCTCTATTTACCTTTGGAATACTGTTATAGAAATAAAACTAATCCAAAGCAGCAAAAATATCCCTGAAGTAAATTCTCTGATGGCCATCGACTGCCTATGTTAGGTTCCGGGCCGGTAAAGCTCCAGCAATTAGGACTCCATGTGAGCCTTCAGAGAAAATATCATAATATATCTCGTACGATAAAATAAGACTTTAACATACGGTTTATCGAAGTTCGAGGTGCCTGTGACTGTAATCCTTCGTCACAATCACACCATATAAGCAAAGAAGAAATACGTGAGCTGAGTACTCTTTGAAGCATTTCCGCAATTGTTAAAATGCAACTTGTATAGAATTCACTTTTTTATTCAATACACAACCAGAAATCTGTATCTCATACTATATAATACAATATAATAAATTGTAGATATAATCTTAACCCAATTATTTTTCAACTAAGCAAATACAAGGTTGCTTTGATTGACTATTAGAGTAGGTTGGGTAAGTGCGTCCCATTTGCACTTTGCGGTTCATTAACCAATGAATATTCTTCTACATTCGCGAGAAAAGAAATACTCGAGTAAGCTGCT
Organism: Pseudoips prasinana; assembly: GCA_951640165.1. NCBI lineage: Eukaryota > Metazoa > Arthropoda > Insecta > Lepidoptera > Nolidae > Pseudoips > Pseudoips prasinana. The sequence continues at coordinate 18,263,895 of OX621234.1, read as the reverse complement.
CCATTGAAAAGTAATCAAATAAACCAGTACCTGGGTACGATTACCTACCTGAAATAAATTTCATTACTTTCTTGAGTTTGAGGGTAAAGTATTTAATGATCTATCGTGATGAGGAAATACCTGGCGATATTACTAATTGCTACTATCGATGAGTACAATTTTTACTATCTCCGTTTTATATATTTATGATCGAAATACTTTTTCCGACGCACAAAATTGACTTACGTACTTTATTATTCCAATAAAATTCGATTCGATGTGAAAAGTAGGTAAATATAAGCTAACAACCATTTAAAGTAAGTATAATACCCGGTTAAAATTTTGATGTACAGACGCCAGCACATCATTCTACCCCAATCTGTGAAATTTCAACAATTAAAAGTGAACCTTATACATACATACATACATAGACTCACGCCTGTTTCCCAGAGGGGTAGGCAGAGACAACGGATTTCCATTTGTCACGATCTTTGCACACGTCTTTTGCCTCGATTACTGAACCTTATGGTTATGTGATAAACTAGAAACTCTATAAAAGTAGGGAATTTGACATATTGGGGTAGCTGGATGTGCTGGCGTCTGTACGCATGAACTTGAGAAACTTTGTAACATCAGTTCCCAAAACATGAACAAAGTCACTTGAACTTGAAGTTTAATGGAAATAATTAACGGTGATGATGCATATTATATATTCGCTGAAACCTCAGAATTGCAGATGATCGTATAGATATACATAAGTTCTTCGAAAACAAAAGCTATTATGCGTACTGAAATGCGCGGTAGCAGTGCTACGTGTATGATGCAACGGTATCGGAAGCAGTAGCAGGCATGAGATACTACAGTTGTAGATATATATTCTTGGCTGTGTCAGTAAAACCATCTGCAGACATACTGTGTACTAACGTTAAACCTGGGAAATCATAAATTTGATCATTCTTTATACATGATACTTGTAAAACACCCTCGCAACCTCGCAGGACAAGTGCTCTTGACTATGGAAATGACGGATCTTTTATAAAAATACCCCTTTAGGGGGTATATATTTATAAAAATCCAGCATATATACTAGGTGGCGCAAAAGTACTGGCACTAAAGAAAATACTTTTTTTTTTTTTATATGACATTTTCTGTCATTCTGTTGTTGAAAATTGTGTAGTGAACAAATGTAAAATACACTGAAAATAAACATGGACCGTTTTACTCCCCAAGAACGTGGAATAATTGTGTCAATGTTCTTACGGAATAATTCATCAGTGATAAGAACACAACGTGAATTTCGTCGACGATTTCCCCACCGTCCGGCACCGATTGGTCGCACAATTCGACGCTTTGCCACACGCCTTGAAGCAACTGGCTCAACATTGGATAGACCTAAGTCTGGGAGACCAAGAACAGGCCGTTCAGCTGAAAATATCGATGCTGTGCGCGAAGATGTGGAAGAGTGTCCAGAAACATCAACGAGGCGACGTGCCACGCAATTGGGCATTTCCAGACGGACCCTGCAGCGTATTTTGGTGAAAGACTTAAAGATGTTCCCGTATAAAACTCAAATGACTCATCAGCTGCTGCCTGCTGACCACCGAGCTCGTCTAGATTACTGCCAGCGCGTCATAAACCTCAACCTTGAAGAGGATGATTTTCCTTCAAAATTGGTTATGAGTGACGAAGCGCATTTCCATCTCTCAGGGCATGTCAATAAGCAGAATACTCGGTTCTGGGGCACTGATAATCCGCGCATTATTCAAGAAACACCTCTACACCCACTAAAAGTTACTGTATGGTGTGGCATCTGTGTTGACAGAGTGATCGGACCCTATTTTTTCGAAGACGCTGGAGGCAATGCGATTACTGTCACTGGAGAACGCTACAGAACCATGTTACGTGAGTTTTTGATACCCAGTTTGGACGAATTGGGGCTGGAGCACATCTGGTTTCAACAAGACGGCGCTACGGCACACACAGCGCGCGACACTATGGACTTAGTGAGGGACGCTTTTCCAGGCCGAGTTATCTCTCGTTTTGGCGATTTGCCTTGGCCTGCAAGATTGCCCGATCTGACCAGTCCAGACTTCTTTCTTTGGGGTTTTTTGAAATCTCGGGTGTATGTGAACAAGCCACAGACTCTCGCAGCTCTAAAAGAAAACATTCGTCAAGAAATAACGAACATATCGCAGGAAGTGTTACGGCAAGTTATGCAAAATGTCATAAATAGGGCTCAAATGTGTATCAACTCTGGAGGTCACCATTTAAAAGACATCATCTTTATATCCTAATGGTACGAAATTTAATGGCACAAATATACATTTAAAAAAATCTAAATCTAGTTTTCTAATTTAGAAAAAATGTTATAGCTGAACCAAATAGGGTCTTTACTTTTGCGCCACCCGTTATATACAGATTTCTTAATCGCTGCATAAGTGAATCTTATGATATATTTACTATTAAATATCATTACCACACTATCACACTAATATTATAAAGGAGAAAGTTTGTGAGTATGTGACTGTACGCTTGTTACTTCTTCACGTCAAAACGGCTAGAACGATTCTGATAAAATTTGGTAACGAGTTAGCTGACGCCTTGGATTAACACATAGGCTATAATGTATAAAGTTTAACGCAGGTAAAACTGCGGGCCACAACTATTAACACAGCTATTCAATAATAAATTCAATAATAGCTATTCAATAATAATCAAATGCATATCTACACGATATAATCTATATATATAAAAATCAATGCCACTTTTCGTTGTAATGTTATAACTCAACAACGCCTTTACCGATTTGGCTAATTTTGGTCTTGAATTATTTGTAGAAGGTTTGTACGTAGAGAAAATTAAAAAAAGTCTTGAAAAAGTGTAAAATCAACATCTTTTAGCAATTTATAATATTTTTTTGTTTGAATAAATGAACTTAATAATATTTTTTTTTTTACTGTGGCTTATACGTAGCGAAGCACGTACCGGGCCGCTAGTATAAGTATATAGGTATCGTGTAGCTGTTTGGTGCTATTACAGGTTTACAGGCGTTAGGTGTTAAAAGAGAACGGCAGAATCCGTATCGCATACTTCCTTTGTTGTTCAGCTATATAATTTGTACCACTTGTTAAGACAACTAAGGTTTTGATTTTAATGTAAGTATAATATTTTTAGAACTTGGGATTAATTAATAAAACCAAAAAGAATATTTCAATTATTTTCAATAAATAAACGTAATAAAATCGTAAACTAAACGCAGTTACGTTTACAGAAATTGCCATGTGTAAAATAATATAAATGTCGAAAATATAATTAATTATTTATAAATGGGAATATCATTACATATAAATCATATAATTATAGACTTATTTATTATACCTCAGAAAGCACAATAGTTGCATTATATCGTAATAATTAATGATTTAGAATAGGAACGATTTTCGTCGTCAATATTTTTTTTGTTCATGGCAATTATTTATTGACAGGCAAAGACAATCTGTCAGGTATTTATTGCTGTTGTTTTGATACATGTCATCAATTTAGCAAATTATCTTGCAGATATTACGTGAGTTCAGCATCAGTTCCTCCGTGCTATAATATATGTCTGTTGACTGTGGATTCACGAAAGGACGCTTTATCATTTAATTAAAATGACGAGTTTGCAATGGGTTAATTGCAACATTCGCTTGCCCGGACTAAGAAGACAAGCATTGTTCGAAGAGAGTGAAGTCTCAATAAACCCAATGTTGCTTTGTGCTGTGTGATAATTATTGTTTGGTACTTATATGAAGATATTCTTAGATGAAGTAATACTAAGGATAAATTAATAATAATATCAATAAAATTAATGTAGTTACAAAAAACAAAGAATCTATTGTTTTATTTACCTCCACTCAAAACCTCATATAACCACACACAAATGTACACTGGGTTATGAACTATGTAATTAATGGAAATAAAGAACTTTTCATTATTTCAACAACTAATACTTTTTTGCATCTTCCTAACCTAACTCGCGACTCGGTTAGGGTTTTCGGGGCAGGTTCGGAATAAATCCATGTAAAAGAGTATAAAAAGAGCTACAACATTTACTTTATCACCATAACAATGTTTATGTAAATATAATATGTAACAATCTTCATTGGTACACTAGTTAACACTAGCATTTCATTGCCACATCAGTAGACACACTTTGATATTTACAGTATCTTTATTACTTAGGCAGTAAGAGTGATTTCCGAACTGCAATTTTTCCACGGTCATGGGGTTGACCCACAGATTACCAAACGTAACCTTAAAATAAAACTGGCTATAACTTTTATATCCCAAGCGAAAAATCTAAGAAATTAAAAATGCCTTTTCTATCACATTAACCATCAATTAAAACATAAAATATCCTGTAACACGAAATTTTACTAGCGGTACAAAAGTCCCATACATTCTTGCCGTTTACCTTTGTAATGGTTTATGCTCACTATTGTGAGTATGTACGAGTATATGAAACTTGAATGGATCGAGGTCACGTGTACACACGTAACGGTTGTAAAAGAGAAGACTACGGTGGGCTAAAATTCTTTCCTATAACCGTTATTAGAATGATAGGGTTTCTGATGCGATCCGGACTCTTATCAGTGGATGAGCTCAGCTACATATACATGCGACATTTGGAAAGTTCTAGTTTGAATTACTGTTTTATTAATATTAATTATATAGGTAGGCCTCCAAAAATGAGAGTATATTATTAAATTTTTTTTTGGCGTTTCCTGCACTATCCCCATTATTAATGTTCGATTTAAATAAAAAAAAACCATCCTATTAAAAGAATTACATCAATTAAGTTATGTTCTTCAACGTTTGTTCAATTCGTCTTAATGTTATCCCTTTTGCTATAATGTTTATTATTTATAACAAATACTTAGGTACAATTGACAATAAGTTAATAAGTTATAGATAGATAACTCTTTATTGTACACCAAAGACATAAACTTAGAGTAAAAAAATTACATTAAAATGGAAATAGTACAAGTGGCGGCCTTATCGCTAAAAGCGTACTCTTCCAGGCAACCGATGAATGGACCAGAACTGTTAGTGAATAGAAAGACGGGGGTAGTAGGTGGTGTACAGAACAAAAGATGAATGAATATACCGAAGGTACATTCAATAGCAGAAAATTTATTTGAATATTACGAAGTCAATAAAATAATATAAATAAATAAATAAATATATATAAATAAATATAATTATATATATGTGTGTATATACATATGAATACAAACATACATAAATACACAAAATGGCATTCAGAGTGTTGTCAGATAATGTTCTTTTAAGAGTTTTTTAAACACAGGAAGTGACTGGGCACAGACGAGCAGCTTGCACGGTAAAGGATTTATCATAAAATGTAGTGGAATGCATTGGTATTTTAAGGCGTAAGTTTTCTGATGATCTCAAACTTCGTCCATGCGTCTCCTTTAAGAACTGGAAGCGATCCTTAAGGTAATTTGGTGTATTAGGATTGAATAAAATATTATACAGAAGAGAAAGAATGTGTGTATTCCGGCGAAGGCGTATAGGAAGCCACTTGAGTTTAGTACGAAATTCAGAGACTTGAGAGATTGTATACTTGCCCTTCACGCCGCAGTTCGTGGTTTCGGCTCCCACCTAGGACTGAATTTGTGTGCATGAACATGACTTTAGGGGCGTCTGTCACGAGGTTGCAACCGTATTACCTAAGAGTCCAGCAATGGGTGACGTTATTTCTAATGATATTCCAACGAAAATAAATATGATTTATCGAATTTTAGTTTCTATTTTAAGCAACTTTACTACTAGGTAATTACCAAGAGACCACATTCCCAACTCACTCACTGTTCGTTCTTACCTATGTTAGGGACATGCTCTCAGAACTTTTTAATTTTTATAAAACTAAGGTCTGCCCGTCGTGAGCTCTAGCTATATTACGATATAATTGCATAAAAAATATGTATTCACAAAATGTTAAAAAATACTTATATATTAAAAGATTCTGTAAATTTAGATCAATATCAGCCAGCTGATCGATAAGCGCCATTTATAGCGACCGATACCTTAACGATTAATCGACGACAAGAAAACTTGGCGGCAATGTTAATAGATAATACGACTTGGCTACCATTTATATCGCCATTTAGATCACGTGACATAGTTTTGCTTAGTATGTGTCGAGCGGTCTCTTCTTATCGACTTGTTTGATGCCAATTTATGAGCTCTAAAGTCATTGCGATTCCTTTTGGAAAAAAATATCTCTAAACACTGATAGACATTCTTCTAAGCCCCCAGAAAGAAAATAATTTAGGATCATAATGCCTGTGACGAATAGGGATAGTGACTCATGTAATTCGGTGACCTTGTTTAATAAGAGCCCATATTATCCAGACCTTAAGCTAGGTAATATGGGCTCTTACTGCCTTAAAGACCTCAGAGAAGTGAATAAAAATATACTTACTAATTTAGGTACATTTATTTGTTGCTTTAATGGTTATCAATCCAAACAGAACTATTTACCAAAAATCTTTATTAAATCGTAGATCATATCGCACCTCCGATAAAATAGGGTTACAACTCGAAAAACCTGGATTTTCAGGAAAGCGAAAATAAACTTACGGATTTGTTAATCAGTCTTTATTCTCACACTATTATTATTATGTGACCAAAATTATACATACTTGAAAACCTTACAAAAGATATGTTTTTTTGGCATACGTTGTTTTTCATATTTCCTGAAAAACAACCGGAAAATTCCCAATTGTAACGGTATTTTAGATAACTATTCGAACTTATTCTAACCTAAATACAATATGACAAATGTAACAATGCTTATAATAATAAAAATCAGGCCGTTCTTTAAACTTTTTTTAACTTAATACTTTATTGATAAAACCGTAGCCTTGAAACAAAATCTACTTTACCAAAAACATTCAAAGATTCTAATAAAAAATCAAATAAACGATTTTGGTCATTACAATTTCAACGAATCACTTTTCAATACGAGTTTAGATAGGTTTTAATTAAGCTATACTTATATAATATTTGTTTAATGTTCTCCATAATGAAATAATGTTACTACATAGCAACTATAATCATTATAAAAAACAAAATTACAGATTAAGTCTAAGTTTCAGTGGTCTCACAATTACGGTGTATAATTAAAAAAAAAATAGTTGTTAGTATTAATTATTCAATATTCGATTACAATTGGTTGTAAAATGGCGCATAGAACCGTGGTATATTATTACTACTAATAAAACTCATCAAATTAGTTTTCTTCGTCTCGCTTATTGAGAGCTATCTGACGTAAGCAGGCCTTTTTTTGAACGCAAAATGGGTTTGCGCTTGACCACGATCTCACCTGATGGTAAGTGAAGATGTGGTCTAAGGTGGACTGCGCGTACCCATAAGATGCCTGTTCACTCTAACCTTGAATAAACCTATGTTATATGAGTCTGGAAACACGTCGTTTGGGAGGTTGTTACACAGCTTAGCCGTACGTATGATGAAAGAGGAAGTAAAACGCTTCGTACGGCATAATGGGATGTCAACAACATAGCAGTGGAGAGCCTTCCGACGCCTTGTAGTCCGATGAAAAAAGGGAGATGGAGGTATAAGTTCATGGAGGTCTTGAGCACATTCTCCATGAAACAGCCTGTAAAAACCGATTCGCTTGCAACCTCACGCCGATGATCCAAGTTTTGCAGCTTTTTACTTGTTAGGTAGGTAGTTATCGTCGATTATCCTGCGAGCGCGTCTGTCTATCGAATCCAGTCTTCAGACCAGGCAGAACCCAAGGGTGTGGCGTTCGCTACACGGTGGCTTAATTTTTCTAGCATCCACAGTTTTTAGTGTTACGTGAGCAGATCCGGCATTTCTAAGAATTTTACATTTATTTCGTAACCATGCGGTCGGTTTAGCAAGCGTTTTCTACCTCTTTTTTTCGTATCGGATATTGTAGTGTCATCAGGGTTTGATTTCAATGATGGAAGCTGGCCCTGAAGATATACCTGCGGATGTAGCTTCAAGGTAACTTGGTTACGAATGTTGTCTTCAGTTTCGGAACCGTCAGACATTTCAATGGAACCCTGTCCTCATATGAAGTTGAACTGGAAGATGTACTTTCTGTATCTGAAGAAGAATTAGTTGAGCCATCAATTGTAGGGTTGCGAATTTGCTGGGAGCTCTGGTCTCTAACTTTGATGGAAATTGTAGATGGTATTGCTTCAGTATTATTCGCGGCACAATTATTTATTGTCATAACTGTAAATGCAAAATTAAATCAACAATAATAATGACGACTCAACTTCCAGCCAACTCTTATATAAAATAAATAAAACCTTTGTCACTTTCATCTTCAAGATCAGCTACGAAATCTTGATTGGCTTGGCGGTTTAGCGACGTAACTTTTTTCTGTTCCCGGATGATCAATACAATCAAAATCCAATTGTTCTCCTGATTCTTAATCGAAATCAAACATGATAAAAATGATTGAAATTGTTTACATAAAGTTACTTAAATAAGATCATCATACAAAATAACTTAGCACCTTTTAGAGTGTCAAACATAACCTAGTACAACAGGTAGGTAAGATAAGTATAGTAATCATCCTTTCAAATTTATTCGCCTAATCTTTTGATGGTCATTGGCGGGTATTTTTTATATCCCTTAGGGCTAAACGCAAATTTGCGTCATTACGTTGCATTTTGACCTAAACTTTGTTATAAAATAAGATTAAAAGTCGAAATATTCAGACAACACACCTGTACTTTTTTAGTCAAATACTGTTACAACGTGAAGACTAACTTTAAATTACAATAAATCCCTTCTAAAATACTGATACAATCCAAAATACAGCAGTTTATTATAAAAATATTGACCTAGTTTAATTCAATTCTTTAACAAAATTTCAAACTTTAGACAAATTGATGTAAGAAACAATATTTTACCTATCTGGAATACTGTAATATTTCAAATTGTAACACTACTTGTCTCAACAAACGCATGTCCACCTTATATAAAACTAAATGTAACACTAATTGAGATCATTCGAGAATTAAAATGCTTTAGTCATGTAGCGTTACAATTCTATCTAGCGGCGAGTTTTAGAGTTACAGATGTAACCATTTTGGAGAAGATAGATAGTAAAATTTATAGTATTTCTGTATCATTAACTCAAAATTCGACTTTTTCAAGTTGTAACTCTATTTTTATCGGAGGTGCGATATGATGACGAAATTAAATTTCATCATCAGCATATACGTACAGACGTCAGCACATCGAGCTGCCCCAAACTGTTATATTTCCCAATTGAAAGTGAACTTTATGCTTATGTCATAACGTTGAAAATCTATATAACGTTGAAAATTTGACAGAATGGGGTAGCTGGATGTGCTGGCGTCTGTACTGTGACTACTTTGTCAACTGCTGGACAAAGTCAATCATTTAATATTATTTTGATGATACTTTAAAATGGTATTCATTCGGCTATGAGTTTCCAAAAATATAAATAATAGCTGAATGCAATCAATAATTTTGTGTTTGTAAGATAGATAAAAAGTTTATCTACACTTTATTGGCGCTTGTTCGTTCGTTTCATAGTCTAAAACATGGACTGTCCATGCACTAAATATTATTTAGTATTTTTACTAGAATAGATAGTATCAAAATTGTTCCACAGACAGGCATTGCCAGGGGTCAGGATTGGTGTAGTATTGAGTAAACGTAGACTAGAACATGGATATGTCTATCAAAAATATCGCGAGCACAGGATTTTAGAAACGCTGCTGTCATAAAAAATGATAATGGCTACTTTTTAAATACATACATTCTCCTTATATTTATATCCACAGCATTATACTTACTAGCTATAGTACTCTTTATCGTGCATTATGTCTTTTGTTTTCTATTGTCCACGTTACAACATATTACTCATACATTTCTAAGGTAGCTATTATATAATATTATATAACTATTGCTTCAATGAATAAATTTTCATTCGTAATTGATCGTGTCGATTCGAATTTCACTATAGAATTTTAATTAAACAGGTCCAAAACAGGTAAGCTTAGCTTACCTGTTTTGGACTGAATCTATGTAATTTAATGACTCTGGCTAAGTTGTTTGGATTGAATCCGTGTAATTTGTTTGAAAGGCTTATCCATGTTCAGAATTTGTAGTACGTTTGACGTCATTTGGTACTTTTCAAATAAATATATTGCTAATATCCAAAGGTTTGCGGTTTAAGATTTCCTTTATATCTCATTGTACCACTCGTAGGTACGTTCTAACTTTATAGCCATGTGACAAACTTGATGACATTTATTTGCATAAATACATTCAATGAGGTCATACACTATGTAATTATATATTATTGTGTCGATTTTCCTCATAGTAAACGCTAACTAGAATCCAAGTTTTTTTCTAGTACAATTTACAAATATTTTACATCAAAATCCTTTAAAGCGTTCATCTTTGATGAATGTTCAAAGTAATTTCATAATTGTGCAAAGTCTTGAGACATTTGATCTAATATCGTCAACAGTAGCTGTGTATAGGAATTGGCGAATTAGAATCAAATAACTGATTTCCATACTGTGTATGCAAAATCATCTGTCACACCGTATATTCGTATTCAAAAATTAAAACTCTTATACAGGGCTACTCTTTATCAGTGTGTGTTGCCAGTGATGACTTACAGATACGTGGTCGCTCATTATGGGCCTTATCAAGCGGCTCAAGGTCACCCAAAGGCTATGCGTGAAGTTTCCCTGCGAGATCGAATCAGAAATGTTGAGGTCCGCAGGCGAACCAAAGTAACCAGCATAGCCCTAAGAATTGCCAAGCTGATGTGGCAGTGGACAGGGCACATAGCTCGTAGAGCCGACGGGGTCTTGTGCGGGTCGCTGGAAATCGCTGGATGCGGATAGCGCAAGACCGGCGAATGTGGAGATCTTTGAGGGAGGCCTTTGTCCAGCAGTGGACATCTTTCGGCTGATATGATGATGGTTGAAATCTTTTTTAAGCCAAATTTTACACTTTTTATATGTTTTTCGTTTAGTACCTTAAAAATATACGTTTAAGTTACGATACATCTTCTTAGTTTTTAGGTAACCCAAAATTATGTTCTTCTCAGAAGGTGGAAAGGACTCTCAATCACGGCCATATTGAATTTGATATCTCTTATAACAATGATTATAGACTGTACATGGTGTAGTGGGAAAGGTTAGACATTCCTTAATAATAACATTAATAATTTAATGTTGTGTTTCTGAGTATGAGTAAGGTCGCCAGAGCTCATCGGGGTGGGGGGGAAGGGTCAGCAACACTTGTTTGCTGACTCTTAAAGGCCGGCAACGAACCCGCGACTCCTCTGGTGTTGCGAGTGTCCATGGGCGGCGGTGATCACTTACCATCAGGTGACCCGCTTGCTCGTTTGTCGACCTCCGACATAAAAAAAAAAACCGGCCAAGTGCGAGTCGGACTCGCACATGAAGGGTTCCGTAGCAGCAAGTATTTCAGTTGATAAAATTAAAGTAAATTGCGGTTTATAACGTATAAAATAAAACTACTTGCTAGATCTCGTTCAAACCAATTTTCGTTGTTAGTTTCTATAGTAATGTACATCATATATTTTTTTTAGTTTTATCATTCTCTTATTTTAGAAGTTACAGGGGGGGGGGGGGGGGACACTCATTTTACCACTTTGGAAGTGTCTCGCGCAAACTATTCAGTTTAGACAAAAATGATATTAGGAACCTCAATATGATTTTTGAAGACCTATCCATAGACACCCCACATGTATGGGAACGATGAAAAAAAAGTATTTTGTGTTTCTTCTTTTTCTATTTTTGTGTAAAAATCTTAATGCGGTTCACAGAATACACCTACTTACCAAGTTTCAGCAGTACAGCTCTTATAGTTTCGTAAAAAAGTGGCTGTGACATACGAACGGACAGACAGACAGACAGACATGACGAATCTATAAGGGTTCCGTATTTTGCCATTTGGCTACGGAACCCTAAAAAGGTAGTCGTCTCGTTTCTAATGAGAGGACCACGTGTTTCAATTATGCATAACTTTTCTGTGATTCATTCATACCTACATGCTTAGAGTCTGAGTATACCTTTAGTTCGTATATGGTTATGCGCTTATTTCATCTTAATAGAAAATATTTAACATCGTGGTTTTGGCGCTATTTTATAAATACGTATTGTAAAATATGTATTGAAGCGTTATTTAAACTTTACTAAAGAATTGAAGTTTTATGAAAACTAATTCAAAGCATTAGCTCGTTTTTCGTCTTGGTGAATAAAAATATGTGTCGAATATAAGAATAGTGAGTGTTGACTTGTTTGTATAAGTAAATTAAATTTGCGATAAAACTACTTCATCAACCTTGTTAATTTCGGTATAATTTTAATCAACATTGGCTCATGAAAGTCGGATTATCGATATACGCAATAAAAATTACGCTTCGAATTGACAATCTGCCTCTTTATTTTAATGATCACAACCTAATGAATGCTCCGTGAATGATTGAAACACGTATTGGGTATCGTTATGGTAATTCTATTATGCTTATTTATACTGTCCTACTTCAATGTGAATTTTATTTGCGTGTAGGGTGGTGTAAACTGCGCCGCACTTATTTCAACGAATACTTAGCGGAATTGACACTAGTATATAATTTTATGTTGCTCTAATTTAGCGCTACATAGGAATCAGATGCACCCTGCATTTAATCTAGAGTCCAAAAATATTATGTTAGCATTCAGATAAAATTTAAATGCTAATTCTATATGTTTACGAAAAAAACGAAAACAATGTAATGAATATTATGTCGTACATTTATGTTGTCATTGAAGGAAAATAGGCTAAATTTGGTTTTACCAGGGCAATCAAGTGAGATTACAATCACGTTATGGTAAATGATTAATTAATTAAAATGGTGGTACATTTAATTGCTTTAGTTATTTTTCTCAGACGTTAATGGATGTCATGTATTGAGTTATGTCCGACTATTCAGAATTTATAGCATTATGATGATAATATATAATTTATGTCACAAGTGAAAAGAGACGAGATTACTTGATGGTAGGTCAAAGGGTGGAGGTACATTGGTATTTTTTGAACACAATTGGTATCGATGAGAGCTGCTATGAGAGTTCTACACTAAGGGGGAGGACACACTTTACAAAGCTGAGTATGTTTTTAGCATTTTTGACATATAACTTTAACTGTGCAGTGACTGCCTTGCATCATCTCACGTTTTCAACTTCCCACAAGAGTTGGTAACCATTTGTTTTGCATGAGCATACATGTTTGGCCACAGTAAACCAGAAGCGTACTTCTGGTTTACTGTGGCCCAACATTGGACGTATCCAATGTTGGGCTAATGTGGGGCTTAATGAATCTCCCCATTTAGTAGTAACAAATCGTTTATAAAATATATGTTGCGAACCTTCTGTTTTATTATTTTCGCTATTATTTCTTAAAGTGATTGATCTGTTCAAAATAAACCTCAAAATATTTATGAACGATGCATAACACACAACTTATGAAAATGAATAAGACTCGGTTTTGCTCGAGTTGGGCTTTACAACATTAGGGAAAAAGTACTAAGCTAAGTTGCCAATTTTAGAGGTTCACTTTCGTTCGTTCGATATTAAATAAAGCAGCTTGAGAGCTTGCGGTATTTATTCAGCGCTTGGTCCAGATACGAATTAAATAGGAGTAGCACCAGGACACTTCCCTGGGGTAAGCCTTTTTTGTTCTCCAACGACTTCTATCAAAATGGTACCGGATTTCAACTGGGAACGGTGATTTAGTGATGTAGTTCAGTAATTTATTCTAGACATAAGAATTAACCTTGCTCGGAATATTCTTTTTACGTTTTACTCTTGCCTTCTCTACCAATTGATGAATTACAAATTGTCGCCATGTAAAACTGCAATTGAATACTATAAAATATAATAAGTCGAATATAAAATCTACTAAAATCTTGATAAACATAGCAAAAATCAAAACTTCAAGCAACCAATTTTAATTGATTAAAATTATGGCATTCATCCGTAAAACTTCAAATAACTAGCTAGATTGTTAAAAAATAATATAACTGCCAAAAACTAGGCTTGATATTCTTCTATTTTGCAAATGCTCATCGTTAAGGAACATAAACTACTATAAGGTAGAATTCTACTAAAACTGGTAACTATAGTGATAATGTCTGTAAACTTAGAATCTATAACATAACCAAGACCGTGCGAGAGCGGTGTCACCCGGTGCGATGAAGATATGTAAACTTATTAAATTTAAATAATAGTTAGTGTTAAAAGAATATAGTAACATTCTTGTAAAAGGGAAGATAAGAAACTTAAACCGACATGTCATGAGAGTAAAGGAAGCATAAATGATGTCTAAGGATCTTTGAATACATCTCTGGTTAGGTATGTGTAGTTTACTAGTATTTACGGTAAACTTGGTCACCGACAATGCAATTATTATATTGACATATTATCGTGGTTTCCCATGAATAATGTTATGTAACCGGAGAAGTTATGTTGCTCTAATTGAATTATGACGACAGATTAGCAGAGTAGTAAATTAGCATAGTAATATATATTTACATTCGTTTCCGGCACGGATTGCTTAATTTGTAGTTTTAGTTTGTTAGACAGCTTGTGGCTGCGCTCACTTTTAATTTAATGTCCAAATGAAACTGTAACGTAATACATTGCTTTGATAATATGAATAGACCTATATATATGTGTACTGTATACTTCTAAAATACCAACAACCTAGCAGCACTATAAAGTTAACACGATAAGCAACAACCTCTATTCTACAATTTATAAACATTTGTTAGATTTTATTTTCATACAAAGATAAGTATTAATTGAATTTTCCCATTGAATGTTTATAAGTCTACGAGCATCGCACACGTGCGAGCTTAGCGTTATTCGGGCGTCGTCCTTTCGTTACTGAATGTAACATAGACTTACAAATGTCCCGACAGCACAGCAAAATCTTTACAATCTTTTTTTTTCATGTGTGGAGTTATGACTGAATTTTTAGAACCAAAGTCGTTGCTTATGATGTTAACAATCAAGTCCTGAAAGGTTGTTGAGTTTCTCAAATAACATAATATTGTTTTTTACATTGTATATAGTCGTCTAAAGCCGATTCTTACCAATACTTTACTACTTATACGGTTGCGATTTAAAAGCAATTTATTATTAAATATCCCACATTGTGTTTATAATGTGAAAAAACTTAGTGGTGTAGAAGTCGACCGAAGAACGGACAACAGCTTCTCTCTGTGTGCTATGACCACTGACCACTTCTATCGCCAACCCGTCTGCCACGCGTATCCATATCCCTCCAAATGATAGCCTAAATTCCACTGTGAAAATCTTTTGGACAGGCTTTTGGTGACACTGTATTAGTAGTAAGTATATTGTATAAGGCCTTTGCACGACTAAGTCTACATGCAGTATATTTAAGCGGTATCTAATTTTATCTAGACTGTTTGCTTCAATAAATGTGGAAAATGACAAATTTAACCTATACACTATCATACACAGGAGGCCGTACTATGCGTGTATGTATTTTATACAATGGCCGCACTACTGACACTTTATTTATATAAAGCACACCCAGACTTAGTAAAACTGGTTATTGGACTCATAATGTGTTGTGATTACCTCTTTGGTCTCGCAGTAGCGTATTGAACCGCAGATAACGAGGTCCTGAGTTCAAATCCCGGGTCGACTCCTAAGTTTTTTTTTGATATTTTTGTAAAAAGTAAAATTTATTAGTATCAGCCCGATGTCTAGGAGTAAGCGGTATTATACCGCCGTGTCCCGGAAAGCACGTAAACCCGTTGGACCTGTACCTGACCTCTTTCCGGCCATGTCACTAGGCGTCCCATCGGATCCATAGAGTGATGGAATAAAAAGTGCCTCTGTGTTTGCCCAAACTTGGGCACTATGCTATGTACCGCGTAGTCTCCATTGACACTGGCCGCACGCCGTTGCCGAAATTCGGCTAAGAGGACATTAATGTGTTGTGGAGTACAAATAGAAAACAAAAAGCGGCCAGCTTAAACGCTGTCACGCGAACAGTGAATCTCGAATTTGCAATTTATTAAATTACATTTGATATGCGTACGTATATCAGATCAAGTTGTATATGACGTGCAATATAATTATTGAATTGCTAATCGCTAATAAGGTATCTCTTATCTACTAAGATTATCTGCTTAAAAACCCCCGTCATTGATATCACCCTTTCAGTATCAAGAGATCATTTATGATTGTGAGGTGCTCGCAATAATACACAACTAATATCGTGCATAATTAAATAACAATGCTTCATAAATAACTTACATTGCCGGCCCTATAAGCTCTGTCGACTAATAATAACTGGATACCTACAGTTCGGAGGTTTGCGAGGATATTTTTTTTAATACCTAATATAACTTAGATTAACATATGTAGCAATAAGTAAATAGGCTATCGACTAGTGTTTGACAGTTAATATCTATAATGATTGTGTTCTTATCGGGCACTTATGAAACGAATAGTGAAAAGAAGTGGTATAACACATTTAGTCCTCATAAGGTTTTGTTTTAATCAGTTCTTGTTGTTGTGTTTGATCTTGACACTCGAGTCTTATTTGTCCTTATTTATCGTTCGATAGAGGTGGTTGTCATCATGAAAAGTAAGTGAATGATTAGTAAATAAATGCTTAAGCCATGTTTTAGCAAGAGATCGTGCCATATTTTTGTAATGCAATATTTAATTGTCCTTGTGTATTTGTTTTATTATTATATATAACGAGATTAAATTATTTTCGTAAACAAATGCCAAAGTCCAGTGTTATAAACAGTTTGGAAAATATATTTTATTATTTATTAAAGTAAATGAGACTGTATTATTTTTAAAAGTAACTTTGCATATCAAGTGCTAAGGTATGATTACATTGTTGATTTGATTAAAGTATTAGTGCGTATGTGTGAGTATTGTGTTATGGTATATGTACATATATGTCCATTCAAGGCGATCAAAATAATATGCAAATGTAACACTTGGACCCTGGTGGTTTTGTAATATGTTTAAGTTTAAAAGTATGGCCCAAAAAAGAAAGAGGGATAATAAAAGATAAAAATGCATATATTTGTTAAAAATGCATAGTTTCATGGAAAATATTAGCATTGTTTTAAAATCTATTAAATTTTGTTTTAACATTTACGTTGGTCTAGTGGTTAGTCCTGACTGCTAAGCCAGAGGTTGTGGGTTCGATTCCCACTTGGGACAAATCTGTGTGTAATGATTAGTAATGAACACGATTGTTTGTTCTGTATCGGGTGTAATTGATATTTAATATGTATGTATTTAGAAATATTTAAGTATGATTATTCAGTTTGATTACCGTAGTACAGGTTCTGCCTAGGGATAATGGGATCAGATGGCAGTGCTTTAGCTGCCGCAAGTATTTATTTTAAGGGTGAGATTTCAAATAGTAGTTTACGTAGGTACTATTTTTACTTTCATTCTATCTTCATCCTTAATTGTACACATCCACTGGAACATGTTTACTAAGATTCGTCTTTTATGCATTAAGTCTGTCAATATTCAACAAAGCGTTTTTCATTAGAATCGGAATCGGAACCCTATTTCAGCCTAAAAAGAGTACTTGGTAATAAATTGAGCAAATAAACTAAACGTTGTATAAAAGTGCTTACTTACTTAAATTATAAATTAAAATCTTGAATTATTCTATCACAAGGTCTATAATAAATCTGATCAGGTAGACAAAATAGTTTTTTTATTAAAACCTCAGATCAATTTTGATCTGAGATTAAAACAGATAGTTGTAAAAAGAAAATATAGCAAATTATCTGGAATTAATAATATAGTTCTAATATTAAAGCTATCTTGATAATTAATGAACACTTGAGCTATTTGTTGCAGGGATAAACATGTTAATTTGAGAAACCATTTTATTTTCATTCAGTCAAATACTGTTATATTTCTAACTTATATCTATAATAAATGTTATTTTGACAAATGCAATCACGTTAATGTGTCAACTTTTAAATTAAGAAATGAGTTTGGTCATCATAAAGTCATTAGAACTATTTTCGTTAAAATCAACGCTCCCCAACTATTAAAAAGTAATAAGTACCTAGATTTTAGGCTTTACTGTATACAATGTGATTCAGAATTCTAATTAGAAAACTAATCAGTGTTTTATGACCGCAGCTGTACATGGTAGCCTCAATCTAAGTTATATTCTGTGACAATTAAAATAACCAAGTTAGTATGATTAAAGAAATGTAGCAATTTGACGGAAACAGGCTTAGTAATAGGGCTTAGGAATATAGTACTGTGGCAGAGGCTTTGTAATACGGCTTCTTTTGGTACTCATTAGGTGAAGTTAAGGTCTAAAACTAATAATTTAAGATGTAGGAGAGCACGTGTTCAAGTATTTGTTATAAACAGATTCATTTAAATCTATGGCTTATTTTTACTCATACGGGTACGCGTTGTTTAAAAAAATAAATAGTAAATTAAGATATATAAACGAATACTTAAAAGGTATCAATGAAATAGAAAATTTTCTCCGCAATACTATTTGCAATAGCAACCGACTTGTCCCAGAAGACTGGTCGCACCTAAGAAAAGGTCAGACATCTCGTCACGCGACCGTGAACCAAACATTGGAAATATGGCGAAACAGGAACGGCTTACAACTTTAAGTTTAAACACGTAGTTACCAACAAATTTTATATATACGAGTCGTTTGGCTGAGCCGCTCTATGATATGCTATGGTCTATGCAAGATGAGATGGTTGAGACTTTGTATTTTATTTTTTTTCCAACACTAAAATAAGATTGACCCCTCATGATAAAAAATTATTTGTCTGTACATTTTAAACTAATAATCACAATAAAAAGGATAAAACACTGTACCTAAGAGTTTTGATGAAATAAATAATACATGTCGGCCTCTCATATTTAACTTCTGAAATGTCATCTTCTGTAGTTCTTATTATTAAGAAAGGAATCGCTTGCAACAATCACATACGAAACCTAGATGGTCGCTCTGTAATACATCATTCATTATGACCTTTTAAAAACCAGCGATTATTCTGCCATCTATACTAATATTATAAAGAGGTAACGTTTGTGAGTTAGTGACGTTGTAAGGGGGTAATCTCTGGATCTACTGAACCGATTTTCAAAATTATTTCACCAATAGAAAACTACGTTACTGTGGAGTGTCATAGGCATAGTGTATTCATCATCATTATTTTTATTTATCCCGAACTTTTAACCCGGAGTGTTACGCGGGACAAACATATTTATAACGCGGAACGAAGTCCGTGGGCTCTGCTATTATACTATAAATGCCGATAAAAAGACGAAAATTTTACACTTATAGGACATAGGCATAAAAAATGAAAATAAACCGCCGGATAGCACACATCTATTCTCCATAAATTGAGAGACCTTGTCTTTATGCATCCAATTTTAAGTTGTTTAAGATGAACATGGGAACTGCATGTCAAACTTATAGCCGTCGCAATATTTCTAACAATCTTTTTACTGATTTGAAATTATATACCTAATCGTCACTTTTTATCAGTTGTAGTCACCTTCTAAATTTAAATATATCCTTTACATATATATAATTTCTGTTCTTGACAACATATCATTGACTTTTATTAATAACAACCAATTTAAAGAAAACGTTGATGGAGAGCGTTATAGAAAATGAATTAACAAAATCGGCGTACAAAGTACGGGTAAATTGCGTAACTTACATACAAAAATTAATAAAAATGACATACAGCCTGGTTAATAACTTTATTCTTGAAGTGAAAACTTCTTTAGCGACGTTTTGCACGTTTTTGAGATGGGTAAAAATGTTGAACTCGCGTAGGGATATGTGACCAGGGGTTCTACCGGCTAAGTCGCTGAACTTCGATTTCTTAAATGGCGTTCAAATAAATAAAGGTTAAAAATGACTTAATCAATCGTTAAATCGGCTTCCACGAGCACATGTGACGTCATAAATGGTCCGGAATCGATTGTCAACGTTGAAGCCGATTTAACGATTGATTAAGTCATTGTTAACCTTTATTTATTTGAACGTCATTTAAGAAATCGATGTTCGGCGACTTAGCCGGTAGAGCCCCAGATCGAAAATTCGTAAGACGGAGGGTCTTTTTTAAAATCACATTGGCCGTTTATACGCTCACATGACCGCAACATATTTTTCTTATTTTTGTTATTTTTTTTACAGCCTAAACAAATTTAGTTCTGTTTTTTAAATGTATTCCCATCATAGAAGGGGAAGCAATTACTATGAGTCTTTACCTCCCAAAGCTAGGAAGTAGCATCTTCCACTCGCTACTTGTATCAAATAAACACTACTTTCCGTGTATGAGAAATGAAAAAATATTTTTCACTTCTATCGGCAGTCTCCAAAAACTGCCCCGCATGTTTTTTCAAGTAAAACGGTACACAAAATACCCAATTATTTTATCTTTTGTGGAGCCTTCAGTACTAAGTTTTCCTTCAAATTGAAATTGTTATTTCTAAGTTACTAAGTTACAGCGGAGTATGTTATTGTTTTCGGAAAAATATCGTATTGTGAAAATATTTCGAGGTTCTTTTCTATTAACCTTCCACAAAATCATACAAAAATAAACTTTTACCACAATTGTTAAGGTTACGTGAAAATGCATTTATATAAAATACTTCCGTTTTAAATATATTAAAGGCTAATTAGTGTTAATGATTAATTACCATACGATTACGTTTTCTTATCTTAAATCATAATAGATTGCAATCGCAAATAAAAATTACAGAAGGTCGTGTAAAAGATTTAAACAATGTGTTTTCATACTGATAAATAGTAGATCTCTATCTAGTACTTAAACATTGAACATGAAAATTTACTGACCAGATCTGTCTGTATTAAAATGTAATATTATAGATAACTACCTGATATCGATAGTCCATGAGATTGTTTAAAGCTGTTACGTATCGAAGTATCTATGTATATATCTGCCTTTATATACCCTATAGTCAGCTTTTACAAAACATTGTGCTTACGGAATATAACAGTGCATTTATTAAATAAAGATTGAGGGAAAATAAGCATGCAATTATAAAACAGTTCTTTATCTCGCCCTAAGAAATAAAATAACCGTAACGCGGCGGAGTTTACAAATATAATATAATAATAATATCCTGGGACATTATTTTCACAGCCATCTGATCCCAATCTAAGGAGAGCTTGTACTATGGAAACCAAATGACTGAAATACTACACATACATACTTATAAAGACAATTACACCCAGACTTAAGACAAACAGACATGTTCATGCACAGAAATATCAATCCTAGGCGGGACTCGAACCCACGCCAACATGCCCGTCAAATTCATGCAATTCACGAATACAGAGCTCATAATGATCCGGACCCAGAACAAACTATGTATGGGCCATATAGTTGTTCTAAATGGGCATCACAAGGATGCTGAGGTATCTGCGTGGCTACCTTGACCACAGCGCCACACGTGGCATATGATAATAGGTTACACCATTATTCATGTTACACCATAAAATATTAAACGCAATTATAAAAACTATATTTCTGTGTAACAATGGGTACGTAATTCTCATATATAATGCCAAACAGCTGACGTACTTTTTATGGATACTAAAGGTTAGCAAAAAGTTTATACTTTCGCTTCTTTATATTTTATATAAACAGATGATTTTATTATACTCTGTGCAGTAGCTCGTAATACAACATTTCTCATGATAAGAAAACATTTACGGCTATGTGTTTGGTACATGTAAATATTATTTTTAGTATCAAACATCTTTAAAATTAATTTTATAAATTTAAATGCGGGTGGGAATGGCAGCCACGAACTACGGGGTTTTCGATGCCATGTGCATTAACTGTTCCCCCACCGCACCGTGGTTCTCAGACAGGAATTTATATAATCCACTGGATGTTTCAGAACGCAAATAAGGAACTTAATTTATTTTTATTTATTATTTAATAAAGTAGGTGTTTATTTGGATACCAAATAAAACCTTTCCAAACAATATAATAATATTTTGTTTCATTCCAAAACTATTTTGATGCTCACAGTATGGCGTTTACGTAAAACAAGCAGGTATAAATAATAACTGTTTAATTTAGACCTATTACATATCACAACTTAAAACAAACATACACGCAATAACCGTGTTAAATGAAATAGAATATTAATAAATTATGACTATTTGCTAACGCACGATAACTATCTACTGACACAAATTGAGATTTGATGCTTCTCTAGAAACGCAATTTCTTATATATCTTAATCAAAACTTTCATCCCCTATTTTATCCCATTAAGCATAAGTTTCCCTTGCGAATATACATCTTAATAATAGTAAGAATAAATCTGGGATTGTATGGTCCTTATATAAAAATCAAGATATTTGTTTATTGATTGGAAATAGATTGTATTTTACATTTTTGTACTTAGTGCGGATGATTCTGTGATCTATACCACTAATTTAAATGTCATAACACAACCCAACACAAGTTTTTTATTTACTTGCTGGTGCTGTTGCATTCACATTTGTAAATGTTAGAGTTTGATACAGTAAACATTTTAATTATACATCTCTTTTAATGAAAGTTTGTAAGTAAAGAAGAGGTTTACAGTTAAACCTACTAAGTCTATTAGTTCTAAAGTGTCACTTAAATTTCCCGGTATTACAGTAAAAATTATTTAATAAATAATAATTTAAGATTTTTATAAGAATTACACTACCCTCTGACCCTAAGCTACTTGGCTTGGCTTGTACTATGGCAACCAGATAACTGATAAACATACTTAGATACTTCTTAATACTTACATCATCATCATCATATCAGATAAAAGACTTCCACTGCTGGAAAATGCCTCCCCCGAAGGTCTCCACGATGGCTGGTCTTGTGCTAACCGCATCCAGTGGCTTCCCGCGACCCTTGCAAGATCGTCGGTCCACCTTGTAAGGGCCCTGCTCACGCTTTGCATATTATTGATAAATTACACCTATATAAATAACCGTACTCATCACACAAAGACAGTCAGTTCAGTAGTTCTTACTGAGCGTTGAATTAACAATAAACTTCATTACATTTAGTTGGTTTATTGTTCTTTCATATAATTTTCCATTCTTTTTCAAGACATGCGATCCGACGAAATAAACTCAGCAAACTTAACCAATCCAAACCTTTACATTTCTGTAGTTGGTTGTCAAATAGAACAACAAGCTTGACTAATATGCTGGTTGACGACTATTACAGATCCCTTGTGTTTAGAATCTACAAACTAGCAGTAACCGATGATAATCGGACTAAAATTGGTGACTGATAAAAGTCGGACATC
This sequence comes from Pseudoips prasinana, assembly GCA_951640165.1. Lineage (NCBI taxonomy): Eukaryota > Metazoa > Arthropoda > Insecta > Lepidoptera > Nolidae > Pseudoips > Pseudoips prasinana. Next base: position 18,240,434 of record OX621234.1, on the reverse strand, counting down.
GGTGATACTGGTTTTAATCATTAGCGATACTTATTCAACTATTATTTTCAGGACTTGAAGATTTTACTTGCTGAATTAAGCAAAATCACAATGAAAAGGAAGGAAATAAATAAGACCCTCTGGGGGTTTATCTTTGTTCTTTGCTGGTCGTCGACAGCAGCTCAGGAAGACTTCAGTAAGTACCTAAGATCTTTTATACTTTTAAATCTCTTATACATAATGAAACAATTGAACAACAGGAGCAACAATAACTTCGAAACATCAGGTTTTGATCTTCATCGTATATAGGTCGCATGACATTGGAATTGTGTCCATAATTAATTAATAATAAAATATCCAGGGACATTATTCGCACACGGCCATCTGACCAGATAACTGATATACGACATATACTACGTTTCTTTTGTAAATACATCCTTTTTTAGATAATTACACCAGACTCAGGAAAATCAGACAATGTTCATGCACTGGATGGGAATTTTAGACACACACACGCCACGCAGCCAGTCGAATTTGTGGGCAATGTCATAATAAAACGCTTGATAGACTGGTTCGCGATACCGGGCTTTGATTCGTGGTACGAAATTGGTTTTTCGTTATACCTAACAGTTAATATTACAAAATTAAATAAATTTATAAGATATTAGATAAAACGCTTGATAGACTGGTTCGCGATACCGGGCTTTGATTCGTGGTACGAAATTGGTTTTTCGTTATACCTAACAGTTAATATTACAAAATTAAATAAATTTATAAGATATTAGATCCGCTCTCATTTCGGATTATAAAACGGCTGTTATCACACTTCGTAATTTTCTAGTTCTATAACGTATTTTACTTGATCCAGTTAGTCTACAATCTCTTTTGTTATCAGCAATTTCACGAAGATAGCTCTAAAGTTTGTATTTGAAAATTAGAATAAAGTTTAATCAATCTCGGAAAATGTCATTTAAACTCTCGCTCGGACAAAAGAACATTTCTCGGCTTCCCTAATTCAAAATCTAGCAAGGAACATGAAATTTAAAGGGAAGATGGTTTTAGTTTATCGTCTGACTAGCTAATTACAACAGATATAATATCTAGCACTCAAACATCCACCCATGTTATAAATGTAAAATTCCTAACAAGTGATTTTATAATCGGTCTATTTTTTATTATTTTATTTTGTCTGTAAAATTGAAAGGTCTATTCCTTACACTACTCCTACAAAATAAAAGAATTAAAAATATACCGATTATAAAATCACTTGTTAGGATAGTAATAGTTCGTAATAAGTCAATTGGAAGCTAGTGTAATTTTATTTTATTTGGTGTTGCCAACCACTTGCCGCTCTGTTTCCATTTTGTATTAATCGTTGATAAATTATAAGAAAATACAATCTATAAGAAAGTTAATTCCAGTTACGTTAATAGTTCAATCATGACACTGAAAGAAAATCAAGTCATAAATTAGTAAGGTAAACTTTGTTCGATTGTATTCAGTAACTTACAATTGCAAAAATACAATCAGTCCAAGAGTCTATTAAGTATGTCATTTGAAACGTAGTCTACTTATTTAATATCTATAATTTCATCATGCAATATTTTTTTTATAAAATGTGTTGAATATAAGTTAACAATATTTGGTTATAATTTTATGTGTTGATTTACATATAACTTCTATCGTTAATTAGTTACACTATACTAAGACAAGCGTATCATATCAGTGCCTTCAAGTGAAGGCACTGATATGATAACCCGGTGTACTTACCGATCAGTCTAGCAGTCAATATACATATGTCCTAGTCAAATTTTGGTCAGGACTACTAGTTTCAATGCAAATATGGACGGGACATTTATACTGCACAAGTGTCTGAGCAAACACGGGGCTGTTTCTATTCCCTCACTCTCATGATCCGATGGGACTACTAGCGACACGACCAAAAAAGACGTGAGATACAGGACCGATGGCTTTACGTGTTCTCCGAGGGACGAGGGTGTAATACACCGACTCCTAGATTTCGGTCTAATATTGAGAAAATGTCTTTACAGAGAAATCCCAAATCGCTTATTGGCCTGACCAGGGATTTGCACCCAGGACCTCATTTTCAGTTGAACACATAACCGCTATATCAATGAGACAGTCATTATATAGACGGTTGATGGACAAAGTGGTTTCAACTTTTAGTGTGTCAGTGTTTAGGAGGGCACGGTCAGCGTCGGTCCCGGATGTTGTAGATAGAAAATAGCAGTTAAGCCGTAGCAGAGGCCTTTTGGGCAGCTTGAACAACCCACGCAAGAAATTAACCACTGACCTTATGATTAAAAAAAGAAGAAAGAATTAGGAAACTCGTTAGCGTCTTTCCTAAATATCTCGTGCCCCTGCTATAATTTAGAAATAAGACAGGCGTTCAGATTTTCAATGTTTTGATAGTTTATGTATTCAAAGAGTAGGCAGTACTGTTGCGGTGTACTTTAGCACATCACATCGTGACCGGGCTTTAATTAACGAATACATAGGGTGTTGTACAGAGACGTATTGCACGGTTTTCGTGGAATATAGGAGCAGGAGCGAGGTGGTCACAAATTCATTGTTCGGCTTTTACAATATCAAGTGCAGGTTTGAAGTGATTAATAAAAGCAACGTGACACCGTATTAGCTTATTTAGTTAATCCTTTATAATGCAGTAGGTCTATTTATAATTTATTGGTTTTGAACTTTATAACATGCTAATAAAGCTCAAAATATGGTGGCAGTTATATCGCCACTGCTTGGATAAGGGTTAACAATTTTTATGGACTTATGACCAATAATACGAAACTAAAATAAATATTATGACAACTGACACACTGCCATTTAATCCCAGGCAGACGTTGTACTATGACAACAAGATAACTGAACCAGATAAATGACACCCAGACACTGAACAAATAATCGTGCTCATCACAGAAAGATGGGAGGGGATCGAACCCGCGACCTCTGGGTTAGTAGTCAGGGTCAGTAACCACTAGAACAAGCGTAAAACCTCAATTTGGCTTTAAATTATAGTGTAATTAATGTGCTAGTTGTATTTTTCTTCATAAATAACTTCTTCTTTTTCTTCTGCATTTTATATTTTCCTCTATTCATGTTCTAAAACCTTAACATAATTCCACTTTTAATATATATATTTTGTATTTTCCGTGATCGAATAGCAAAGTACATAAAGATGTGTTGATGACGGTATTAATACAAGGTACCTTTATTGTTAAGGTGCACTGAGAAAAATGCTATGGTGAATAATGAAGTAGCGTGTATCATCAAATTCAATTAAATATTTTGTTGAAATTTTGGATAGTGTAGTTGTAGTTTAAAGTAGGATTTATTATAATACCATAACATATTGTACAACATGTATTTAATTGAATTTGAAGGGAAGAGGAATATTTTTAGTCTTACCTTTTAAATATCGTTTTTATGACGGCCGACTATTCAGTTATACCTAAAATAACTAAAGCATCAAACATCGCGGAACATACATGGTGATTGTGGTACCTCTACATGTATCACAATCTATAGCAGAAATTCATATATATATATATATATATATATATATATATTTTACGAAAATACGGAAAAAATTACGAAATAACTTAACTGCCGAAATACGTCTACCGTTGGACAAGAACCTCCCAAAAAAATTACCGCAATAGAGTTGTGTCCACCGTTTGGAGGGATATATGTATTTTTTTGCCGTCAGTCACACATATGATATTATATTATTATAATAACTTTAATGTATATGAGCGAGTATTCCGGGAACAGTGACAGTGTTTTTTTATTCATTAGTGATAAATAGTGATGTGTTTAATACGCCGATTAGGCACAAAAGCATTTTTCTCAGTGTACGTCTGACATCGATTGGCACATAATACGTGCTATCAGGATAATCACCCACCATATTTTTGATCGATCTCCTGTTAAAACAGTTAATATCAGTTAGGTATATGCTATGCCAAATAACATCCAATATTTTTATACAGATGATACTGATGACAGCCTGTTGGTACGTGCCTTGAATAAGAATGGAAAAACGGTGTATATGAGTGAGCAACTATGGAATAAGTTAGAAGAAGAAGAAAATACATGGCATATGACGCCGTGGCTGAGGACTCGTCTGTTGGTAGAGGACAACTTTGCGCGCGAAGTGGACTGTTTAAACAGAGATTCTATTGAAAGTTTCCCTGATGGAATTTTTGATGGTAAGCATTCTGGCTTGATAATGGTTACTAATTATGAAACACCATGGTTAGTAACCATTGTCAATGATTTATTTCTAATAAAAGTCTCCTAATTATTTTTGCTGCTAGTACACGCTGTTCTAGTACTTTTTAAATTTCTGCGCTCTTCTTAGAGCTTGTTCGCATGTATTCTATATGTTACGCTAAAATAAATTACCTTGGCGACCGAGTGGATCCTTAGATCCGTTTTCTAGAACAAGGTTACATACATATGGATAGATATAACTCTTTTAATATGTGCCATACAAAAAACTTAATCTACGAGTACCTTTAAATCTGAACACACAGACAGAGTGGTTGAGCAGAAGAAGCACCTTGAGTACCCAAAGCCATCTATATTCGATAACTAGCTGTGCCCCGCGATAAATTTTATAAATTATCATAGCTCCTCCCCCGTAGGTGATAGCGTGATAATATGTAGCTTATATGTTGACCCGACCTCTTAGTAATATTCATGCGAAATTTGAAGTAAATCCATGCAGTACTTTTTGATTTTAGTCCGGACATACATACAGACAAACAGACACACAGACAAAAATTCTAATAACTATATTTTTGGCTTTGATATCGATTTTAGATCACGCCCCAATTATTCTTTAAAAAATATTCAATGTACTGTTTTGACTTTCCTACGATTTTATTATATGTATAGATTATAGAAATATTTTCTATTATTATCTAACATAGATTCTATTATCAAGATAGATATAAAATAAATCATTCGTACATGTTTTATAACCTTAAACAATTATGCATACGTCTATCTTTTTCCTCTGCTGATGTGGCAACTATTGAAAATTTTACTAAAAACTGTTTGATATGAAATGTTACTTTAGAACTTACTTCATATCTTATATATTTAGTTGTATCAATCTGAAATTACTTATTCTCTAACATTTTTGTATTTGTTGTTATATTGTGTATATAGCTTGTTTTAAAACTAATCAATTTGTTAGACACTTTACTTACAGTAGATTAAATTATTTATTGTTAATTCTTGGAACTTTTACAATCTTTATTTAGAGTGTTGACACTGGATTCGTGTCACCTCGACATTCGGATAAACTCGGCCTTAAAAAATTAAGTATGATAAATTGATATCCACAAAAAAATCTTTTCTATTTATATTTATTTCGTTTCAGAGGATCAACTGCGACAAGGTGCCTTCTTACTGTACGTTCTGTTTGGTATTTATGCATTCACCCTCCTTGCTATCGTATGTAATGACTTCTTCATTCCATGTGTCGAATTAATTTGCGAAGACCTTAAAATTCCTCAGGTGAGTGTGCTAAGGCTTTAATTAATATTAAATGTATTTAAAGAATTGATTTTATAAACATTTCACGCTACTGCTAACCAGACCATCAAACTTTCAAAATCCAAACAGCAACGTTCACGCAAGTTCGACGTAGCAAATATTTTTTTTGGAAAACATATAATAATAATAAAATCTTTAAATATATTGCAATAACCATCACACTGCCGTCTGATCTGAAACTAGGCAGAGCCTGTTCCCTGGCAGCCAGGTTACTGATAAACATATATATATATGTATATGTAACATACATCGGTCTTATGGATAAATTACACTCAGACACAGATGAAATAATCGTGCTTATCACACAAAGTTTCCCTGGCTACCTTCGACCTCCAATTTCGCAGTCAGGTTTATGGGTTCATTAACCTTTAAGCCAACAGACCAGTCAAAGATAGATATAGATTTAAACGTTACTAAAATGATTTTCTTTCGATTATAATGGTATAAAAAGGATTCGTCAAATAATTTGTATAAGGTACTTATAATCAGTAAACAGAAAAAATATCAGTGTAACTCGACTAATTTATCACCTGTAAAATTTCACTTTCCATATTAACTATAAATAATTGGTAACAGTTAAATATTAATCGTTTTTATTTTATTTTCAATTTCTCTAATTCAGTAGTTTTTTTTAAATAAAAAAGGTTTATATTCACGTAGACTTTAAAAAAGCGCTTGTGTAAATAGTCAGAACATATTCGTAGTAATATATAATTTATTTATAATTATTTAAATAAATAAATAAATAAAATAAATAAAAAAGGTTTTTATTTACGTAGACTTTAAAAAAGCGCTTGTAAATAGTCAGAACATGTTTGTAGTAATATAGTTGTATACATTAGATATTATTTCTAGTAACATAGATATTTAGGTACATCTTGTATGAAAACATTTATAAAATTTATTTTATTACAGAAATGATATTTAGCTGGCTCGTATCAAGTTATTGTCAAGAGATTATGTTTAATTATCTAGTTTAAGTCTAATATTTTTACTACATATTGTCAATGGTTCTGTCTATATTAAAGGTATTATTATTATGACGGACCTTGTGTTAATAACGACGGTCGCGCTTTAATGCTACCACCGGATCCAATGCGCCCCAACTGAGAAGACCCAGCGAAACAAACTCAGTGGGTTCATCTCCTACCGGTTTCAACACGACCTAGTTAAGACGGTCCGGCGAAACATACTCAAGCGGGCATGAACATGGGATTTGGTCCAATCTCTAGGTACATATAGTTATTTAGGTACACGGATTGTAGGAAATAATTTACAATAAGATTTATTTTATAACAGTAACGATATTTAACTAACTTAAATTAAGTTATTGTCAAGGATCATGTGTAGGTTTAATTATCAAAATTTTTAATTTTAGCTTATTTATTATCTACATATTGTCGAATGGTTCTGTCCATATTAAGGTACGAATTAAATGTTATTATTATGGCGGACCTTGTGTTAATAACGACGGTCGCGCTTTAATGCTACCACCGGATCCAATGCGCCCCAACTGAGAAGACCCAGCGAAACAAACTCAGCGGGTGTCTCTACTACCGGTTTCAACACGGCCCAGTTGAGACGCTCCGGCGAAACATACTCAATGGGGCATATACACGAGATTTGGTCCACTTACTGAAATTATTTAGCAGGCAAACACAATATATGCTCGATCGGTTGTCTGATTAAGTATTTATTTTAAGTTTAATATACTAAAAAGAGAAAATAAAAACGTCATAATAAAAGTAACATTAATCATTTTGAGACACAACCAACAGTTCTGAAATTCGTAGAAAATTTGAATAATACATAGTTTTATTACAGATAGTTCATGTAACATAAAAGATTACTGATATCTATATGGCTATAAGATCCCCAGCGGACTATGTGCAGGTAGATGCCGACCGCCAAATGTCTTTATCGTCAATGTAATCCTTAGTAGTGTAGTAACCCTTAGCCGTAAGTTCACGTTTAATGTGTGACTTAAACTTATTATCAGGTAGTTTAGTTATATGAATAGGAAGCTTGTTATAAAACCTAATACAATTTCCCATGAATGACTTATTAGTTTTGCTAACTCGAAAGGCTGGTATAGCTAGTTTGTCCTTATTTCTAGTATTGACATTGAGCAAGTCACTCCGTTTTTTATATTTATCTATATTTTTCCGTATTATCATGATGCCATGTTCCTTTTTTTTGTGGTAGAGGCACAAAATCATACGCCAAAAGGTAAACCATGGTGCCCATCTACTGTAGAATACGACTAATAAATGTCTAGCGATACTGAAAAATAATTAATTAATAAAAATTAAAGTTCGCCTGAGGGCTTAATTATTGTCCAGTACAAATAAAACTTACTTACTAAAAATATATAACATAAAACTAACATTGGCCGTTAATCAAGCGAATGCTGACATGTAAATAGGTCACAACTAACAATAAGAAGTTCCCTTCATTTTTTCTATTTCCCTTCACTTTCGTTCTCTTCCACACGGTTTAGGCCTAGTTATCTTGCACCAGAAATAATAACCATAAACCAATTATAATAGCTTTTTTTTTGTTTCATTAATGTTGTTAAAAAGGTAGGAGCTTGGAATAACATATGGCGGTTTATGGATTACAGATAATCTAAGCGCGTACAAAGCAAATTTTGAAGTTGATATTGGTTACATCCAAATACTATATATATTACTATGTCAATGAACAAATTATTGTTGACTTTTGCGTTTTGGATTAAGGATGTATTTTTATTGTTCCATGCCAGATGGAAATACAGTTGAATGTAATAAAATGATTAATTCCAGAATGTTGCTGCTGCTACATTCATGTCAGTAGCTACCTCGTGTCCAGAGTTCTTCGTGAACGTTATATCGACTTTCATCACTGAATCTGACATGGGTGTTGGAACAATCGTTGGATCTGCAATTTTCAACGCTCTTGGCGTGGCCGCTATTGGTGGATTAGCTGCTATCAGGGTACTTATATTATTTATTGATTTGATTTTAGAAATTAATTCTATTCAATATACATTAGAGTTAAGTATTTAGGTCTAATGCAATTTATTTTTAACATAAAAAGGACGTTCGTTTGGATAGGTTTGGTTACTATTGTATTTTTAAATAAAGTTGTGAATTAAATGTATTCAATATACATTATAGTTAACTAGTTAGGTCTAATGTTGTATTGTTATAACAAAACAGTAAGCTGTTAGGCGCATAAATAATATTTTATAAATATATTCCACAATTTGTCTTGTGCGAGGATCGAACTTGACCTTTGGATAACAAGGCAATTTCACCAAAAACTGAGTTCGCATTTGGTTGTTGTAATAAAAGGGCATTGGTGCAGCCAGAAACTTATAATGGCCTCATAAACGCGATGCCTTGACGAGGTCTCGACTGTAACTATCAATGTGTAGTGGAGTATCTATTATTTTCTAACTTATCCATTTGAGATTATTTTCCGATCAAAATCGTTGAGTCAATAAGACAGTACTTAACCGTCTCTTTGTCAAAATGTCTCATTGAAGCCCAGGCACGTCCTGGGGTATTTCGGAGTCAGAGCTTCACCGCTTAGACCTCTTTTATTGCGTGCCCTAAGTTTGCGGGCTGGGACTAGTCAATTATTTATATATTCCTCTGGTGTGCTTGTGATATGATTGAATTAAGTTGTTAATGCTTTTAATTGTATATTTTCAGCCTATAAAAATAGAGATGCGTCCAGTAACCAGAGACGTTATCATATACATGATCAATGTGAGCGTTTTAGTTGGTATTGTGTGGGACGGCCAGGTAGACTGGGTAGAAGCCTTAGTGTTGGGTATCCTATACGTTCTATACTTCGTAGTCATGTTCAATAGTATGAGATTATTTGCAATCTATGACAACGTTATGGCGAAAATGTGCAAAAGTAACTCATCGAATAATAGTAAGTATCATTAAGTTATTGATATGTTATGGTCATCATGATAGCTGAAAGTCCTCCACTGCTGGACGATGGCTGCCCCCAAAAATTATCAACTCTGAATTATTAATAGTAACGAGTTATTATAAATATTTCAACTAGTATAAACACTAGTAATGTTTATAGTAGTTAAGAGGCTAACAAAATCCAATTTAATCGATATACAAGCCTCGTGCTTCCTCAGGTATCATTGACCATCCTAGCATCCCGAGTTATCGTTTTAATAGGTTATTTTTATAGTATATCTGTGGTTCCAGCAGAAACGATCAAATATGTATTAATACATACATATTATCCGATCTGGTTTAAGATCATCATTACAGCTCTAGCGAAAATTAAACTTTTATATATTTAAGTTTAAACTTAACTTAACTTTGTTCAGTGGTGGACGTCTTTCGGCTGATATTATGATGATGACATTTTATTTGCATACATATATACGTCTATAGTCGACTTTTTGAGGCCGGTCAGCGTCTTTGTAAATCTCTCTGTGTATAGACGTTTGCCAATGTTTTTATTGTGCTCATAAAATATTGAATACTCTTTGAATTAGTTTAAATGAGATCCGTATTGGAATGAAAAATATTTAATAGACGGAGGAGGAAATAATTTTAATATTCTTGAGTTTATCTAACGATTGTTTTAATTCTAAAAAATAATAATTAACCTAAGATGCTTATATAAAAATACTAACAATTTTTATTTCTTTTATTTTGTTTAATATTTTTAACTTTAATTAAATTTTAAAATTATGGCAATATAATAATACTCGAAATAACGCAAAATGTCGGATTGTATCGCGTAATTTTCAAAGACACATACTAGTACTTTTCAAACGTCATGTCCTTAACGAGTGCTAAATCGGTTGAAGTCACAAGCGTTACACAAGAATTTCTGTAAAATATAATTTACTATATATATAGTAAAATAATTTAATATATATATTAAATTATTTTATTTCATTTTATATATTATTTTCTTTGTGTTTCTTGTTAGACGTCAAGTCTTTAATTTGTACTGTCAAGCTTGTTAAATACTGAGTAGATAGAGATAAAGATAAAGATTAGAAGGGATAGATTAAAGATTAGCAGGGGTCGAAAATTAGATATCCCTGAAAGCCGAAAGCGCTATTTTCGTAGAAAATATTATCATTTCGTGCCTTTCACAAGCTCTGACATTTCTTGATTTTATTTACAGATGTGGAAATTGTTGATGGTACCAGCAAATCAGTGGAAGAAGGAATAGACAACAAAGGGTTTTGTGACGTTACAAATGGTTCTGATATCGAAAAACCTAACGTGGGAGATAAAAGTAAGTCTTTGCTCAAACGTTACTTGTAACATAATTAGTGTGAAGTACTCTTTCGGTGATAATTTTACTGTTTTCATCTAGCTAGGGAACTAATTTTCTGTATCGTGTGTATCGTAGTATCTAGGAACTAGGAACAACTATAAATTGTTCAAATAATTTGGTACTATGATTTGGTGTTAAACAATTTATATTAATGATGCAAATTATTTTTATGTTCGTTTAATAAGACAGTGCCTACATTCATAATTTTAATTTATTTTAAAAATGATAATTCAATTAAAATTCTGATAAGTGTAGGTGTACCACTTAAAAAAAGAGTCCCGCACCCACACACACTGAAGTAAAACTTCAAACGTTACTTGCTATGAGAGAAGAAGAGAAAGAAATTGTGTGCTGTATCTCTTGTCCCTACAGTAATATAGGCAACGTAACTCTTTCTCTTTCTATCTTCAGTAACTTATATCTCCCACTCAAATTAAGTTCATTTCACCCGATCACACTTTTTGTAACGCTCTCATCACGCATTCACCAGTTAAACTTAAATTAATCGTGCGTAAAGATGTTTTACTTAAAAAATAAACTATATTTTTCCAAACAAGAGAGTTTCACCTTAATTATAATAAATTATGTTTAATCCATTAAGGCCCACTTGCACCAAAAGCTAGGTTAAAATAAACTAACTCGAGTTAAGTAACTTCGGGTTAATTCTTTAAAATTTTAACTCAACATTCTGTTGCGCCAACGAAAAATAACACCGAATCAACTAACTCCGTGTTTTTCTATTTTACGTTGGTATCATTAAAGAGGTTTTATTCCGTAATGTAATCCAACCTAATATGAATGAGTGAACAATGAGTGAAATATTTATACACCCCTTTTTGTCACTAGAAAACTTTGTATATGACTGTCTCATGTGTCAAGTTTTTTCAAAGACATTTCAATTTGATTTCGTTTGTGTTTGAAACCAATCTGTCAATTTCGAGTCGTTAAAATACGAGTATTGTCATGGCAACGTTGACATGATCGACCTTTCTGCAACTCTTCTTTTATAAAAGTCCGAGCTAATACTATATTCGACCTTTTCTTCATCATCATCAGACAATAATTAATCACTCATAATTGACACAAAACTGTTATAAAATCTCTGACATTCCCTTCTGCAACCCAACATAACCTTTCAAATGAAACAAATTTGACATTACTAATCCGGAGTTAGTGATTTAACCCACCAAAATTGCTGGGTTAACATTTTTATAAAATAACCCAAAGTTAGTTCCTAACTCTTGGTGGTGAAAGACGCAATTGTAATTTAACCCCATATTAGCCACTAACTCTGAGTTAATGCATTTAACCTGGGGTGGCGCAAGTGGGCCTAAGAGGTTTTTAAGTAGTCAAATCATTATAAATCCGCCATTATAACTACTTGAATACATACGATACAGAATGGCTTAGAATTGGACTAAAACTGTTATTTATTTTGTTATAGTTTAATTAAGTGGGCGTGTAAATTGTGTTCGTTTTGTCAGCTTTTATTTAGTGTACGAAAATTTTCTATAAAAATAATATGATATCAATTTTACTAAACCATGACTTCTTTTTTCCATTGGATAATTAAAATTAAAAAATTGTACAACATGAAATTCAAGTATAAAAAACATGGACGAACGTTTTTATAAGGTCATTAGATCCGCTTAAAATAGTTCTGACCTTGTATTAGAAGGAAGTGGTAAGAAAGAGTTTAAATACCCAAACTCCGGCTTATACTGAGCAATTTTTCTTGGTAGAAACGTCCAAAATCACGTTTTCACTCAACCGTCGAACCCACTACCGCTAGACCATCGAGGCAGACAATAGTAAGGAATATACTCCTTCCTATTATATATATATATACTAGTGAAGACATCATTTAAATGCAATTTTAAAATGAGAAATTCTATATAACATAAGTATTTAGTTGCACGTTTAAATTGAGAAGAGTTACTACTTATGTTATACGTTGGAATGCATATTATGCATAACGCATTTATCTATGCAAATTTTTATCAGCAAGATACTGTTATTCTTATTTCAGTTGAGGACGTCGAACCAGAATTCAGTCTGTGGAAATTCCCGAGTGAAAGATCTGTAATATACAGAATATGGTGGCTTTACTCGTGGCCCTTGAATCTCGTACTAGGGTTCACGATACCCTCACCTATAAAGTACAGGAGGTTCTACCCGTTAGCGTTCTTAATGTGCATAGTATGGATTGGAGCAAATTCGTACTGCGTTTCTTGGAGCATGACTGTGATTGGTATGTTACTTGAACTAATTTTTAACTTTTCACACAAAAGGATTCTCATTCTCAAGTCGGCTCGTCTAGCCAGTTTCATTGAATTATAAGAATGAAGATTAAGCTACTCTTCATAACTAAACCTCGTTGCGCTAGACGCAAAAAGGCAACGGAAATCATTGATTTTCTCATGAAAATACTACAACATTACAGAGACTACGATGCCTGTTATAGACAAACACACAGCAATACAGACAAAATTAAGGATTTTGTCTGTATTGCTGTGTGATGTCTTATTTTGCGTCTAGGGTAACGAGGATTAGGCATGAAGAATAGCTTAATCTTCATTCTTATAATTCAATGTTTAGGCTGTTTAGGCCCAAATTAAAAGTCTGGCTGATTGGTAAGTGTTTCTACACATTAACAGAATACTTGGATTGTAAAACATGAGATACAATGAACAATTTCTGTGGTTGTAAATAATTTAAGTTTTGCGTTCGTTATTTAAATATTTAGTAGTTATTGTAAAGTAATGTAATTTTGTATTAGTTATTTAAATATGAAGTAGTTATGTAAGAGTTATGTAAAATCTTTGCCATTAAATTTGTACAATCATACGTATCTACGATATGTATGATTAATAAATTATTCGCATGCCCTCTAAGGGTAGATATGTCGGGAACCAATACTATGTACCTAACACCTTATGTAACCATATCTTAAGAGAATAAAGTTCTTATCTTATCTTATCTAATGAAACTGGCTAGATGAGCCGACTGGAGAGAAAATAAGTGCATGGCTTGTGTGTATGATTTAATGAGAAATTAAAGTGGGCACAAAACTCCTACTAGTCTCCTAACTAGTCAACAATAGGCCAATGAGGCTGTCCTTTATTAAGTCGCCGAATCTTACGTACCGTAATTCGAAATTTTGGTAGGTACTTATCTATATTTTATTAGTACTATCACGTTTTGTTAATATATGATTTAATATGTACTTACGATTGATATTGGCGGTTTATCGCTAAGTAGCGATCTTTAATAGTAAGCTGGTAAATGATTAGATTAAATTTCTTTATAGTCCTCGTGACTTCAACTGATTAATTTTTATCGACGACCTACGTGGTCTAGCGTATGTCTGTAAATTGATGACCTATCTAGAAAAGAAAGGGCCATGTCCAAGCGTGAGCTATAATTTCATCCCGAAAGCGTATTGAGAGATGGTGATTATACTTAACGCGTGATAGAAAAACGAAAATAATCTATTTACATATCTTATCCAACGTTTAATACTTATAAAGATATACTTTAAACATAATTAATGCAACTAACTTGTAGTAATATCGCAGTGACTTTTTGGAAATATTCAATAATTTTGAGTTAAGTGTGTTTGCGTTTTTCACGCTACTAGCTCGTGTAGTTTAAAAAAATAACTGTAAATTAAATTTACCCTTAAAAGGATGCCAAATATTTATATTAAAATGTTTTATTACCCCACTGGTACATTATGTTAGTTTTACTAGTTGTAAATAAAATCTTTATATCGCCCTTAAAAATCTGCTGTTATGGGACTATTCTACTTATTTTGATGGCTCATTTGCGTATTTATGTTATCTGTACATAAATACGCAAATCAACCATTTTTCAAAACTCTTATTTTTATTATCTCTTCATATTCTATTCTCTTCATATTTTTATTATCTCTTATTTTGCATTAATTTTGTATTTATTATCGTGAGTTAAGAAACTTTTTGAGCGTGGACAAAATTTTGCAATGAATTTTGGTAGAAAGAAATTTGATCGTCAGAAAATTGGTCTATGTCAGCTAGAACCATGAACACCGTTTTTAGGTATCTTAATTCAGAACTTTATTGTCTGTTGTGCCTTTAAATTATTATTATTTCTTCAGGTCATACTTTCTTTATTCCGGAGTCAGTCATGGGTATGACGTTCCTGGCATTCGGTGGGTGTCTACCTGAAGCCTGTTCCGTGTACATCATGTCAAGGCGAGGTACGTTTAATAAAGTCCAACGAAACTGATGGTAAAAATAATTCTGTGTCACTTTCATCTACAGCAGGATTTATTTTTTTCTTTTCTCTAAGAAGTACTAATTGAGTTTCATGAATTTATTTGAATGAATTATGTTGTTTCATATTTATATAATATTGACGTTTAGTATAGAAAGATATCACTAATCTTTACGTTAATGTTATAACATTCGCTCTAAGACAACGAATTACATCTCGAGCGAAACTATTAAGTCACTAAATAATAAATAATACCTGAAAATTACTTAAGTATGTTATAATTAACTTTATTCATCTAATGACCTCATTAAATATAGAAGGAAGAACGTTACGAAATATAATTTATTAATAAAGTAACAAAAAATAATAAGCAAACTTTTTCTCGATAGGTATTTTAATAAGTGTGATTTCTTTAAAAAATGGGCAATACCCATTTTTATGGTACTATTTTTACTTCGAATATGCTCGGCGGTAGCTAACTTCGGAGACTGTCTCTTATTTCGTTTGTGTTTTATTTTAGACTCTGCCCTTGCATTACAATTATGCCATTATCATTCATTTAATATGCTTATAGCGAAAGTACTGTATATGCGAATGTCGTTACTAAAAATGTTGTATAATAATATGTTACTGTTATTTAAAAAAATGCGTTAATGTACATTACATGTAAGCTAATATGGCGACTTGCAGTATTCATGGTATCTAACTTATTGTTGTTGAAAACAGACACGCACGTAGCTATTTAATTACTATATTTTCTAAATAAAATGTTAAAAATATAGTAAGTCAATCAAGCACATGCTCCAATTCAAATAGACCCCTAATTGAACCTGCTGAACCAAAGAAATTACACAGTCGGACTCGCTAACGAGGGCATCAAATTCCAACATTTTCTTTTTAGGAGGGACAGTGAAGGAAAACATGTCTATTAACTATAGTGTGGCTATTGTATAAAGGTTGGCGAGTCATCGATTATAATTAATAGCTTCCTTAGATGACTTAACTTTCATGAAAATATCTATACTTGTCCACGATAATACCTTATCTTATGATAAAGCCCTGCGAAATATGTGTATCAAGATTATTAGGCCATTGCCTTTATAATTATCATTGTTAAGGTGCACGTGATTTATTCATGTGTTGTATTGGTTTCAGGTGAGGGCGGTATCGGCGTTTCTAATGCACTTGGCGCTAATTCCTTGGCAATTTTGTTCGCGCTGGGATTACCGTGGCTTATTAAAACCTTGACGTTGTTAGCCCAAGAAGCGGATAATCCTGTCGTCTTAATCAATTCCGCTGGCATAGACTTCGTGGTCGGCTCGTTGCTTGTTGCTGTCGCCTGCTTATGGCTCGTTCTGTTTATCGGAAAGTTCACACTGAAAAAATCTATCGGTTGCGTTCTCAGTGTGCTTTACGTAATATTCATCACTTTTGCTATCCTCGTCGAGATGGGCATCATTTTGGACAGGGGCATCGAAATGTTTTCATGCTGAGTCATGTTATTGTTACTCTCTGGCTTAGGTTATGATCCGGAAGAATATCGTATTTAGCCATAACGAGGTCGGCATTTTCAAAGGCATTGAATACTTTGAGTAGCTGGCTGTCGATTTGTTTGAGATTGGACCCGTAGAAACTTTCTCGATATTATGTCGGCTTGTAAGAGAGCAAGGAGTAACCATTAGAAAGCAATGATAAGTGAATGTAAGAACAACTAACAGCTCAGAATCTGATTACATTATATGAGTTCAGACGGTAACGTACATTTATTTAGGAATTTAGGTGTGCATAGTTAACGAAGTAATAATTATTTATGAACTGCTCAAACTGACTTTTTAAAAGAATCCAGTAGTGGTATTACAATCGAAACACGATTGAATGTAAGCAATCCATTATTTTATTTGAAGAGTTGAGCTGGGATATTATTAATAACAAAATGATTGGCCATATATTAGTTTCACAGCCTAAGAAATTACTTTTAATTAATTTATGACCATCGCTATCATATGAAGATAAGGACGTTTTAAAAATAACGTTGAGTTTAATCTCAACTCTAAAGCTGATCCAGTAGCTCTATAATATTTCATTATCTTAAGCTGTTACACGAGTTTGGCTTAACTAGCTAATTGTAAATAGATTTTAATGGCACTACATAATGTATACGTATATAAATCTGATTAAAAGTTCCAGAGCAGCCTTGTGTAAAGTATTGTCAGTAGTAAATATTTTCTGCGATTGATTGAATATGTGATATATAAATATAAGTACAATTTAAATAAGAGATGTTTTTCATTAGACTTTAAAATTTATTATAAAGTTTATTATATGCAACTTATTAGGGGTCCTTTAACGTTGCAACCGATAACTTTTATTTAAATCTGAATCAATTATGGAATTATTATGATACTAGCTGTGCCCCCCGGTTTTACCCTCGTGAAACTTTATAAATTACAGCCTAGCTCCAGGGTGCGAGCTAACTCTATACCAGATTTTATTAAAATCCCTCCAGCCGTTTCGACGTGAAGAAGTAACAAACATAAACACTCACACACTCACAAACTTTCGCCTTTATAATATTAGTGTGACGGTATTGTAAATAAAGTATCTTACAATACATACGTTTGGTAAGAGGCTTAATTGTTATTCTGCAAATAAAATTTGGATGGTGATATAAAAAATATACTATAATACTCACGTACAGTGGTATCCTGAATCACAAATCTAAGTCATTCTTCCATCTTGAAAGTAATAATGCCATAATTTAAAAAAATATGTAACAAAATATAATTTTATTTACTTATAAAAATACCTGGCCATGTCTAACATATTATAGGTTGCGCATGCGTGAGCTTTTGTTCACTTTGAAACCAATGTTAAGTAAGATAGTCAGCCCACCCTCAGTGTTCCGTCTGGTCACTATGGACCTATAGGTACTACTTACCCAGAGTAGAAGCAATAGCTACGTAATACGTTCTGTGCATCACCAGTTTGAAGTATTCGTGATAGGTCTGTTTATGCATGTTTTAACAACTAAAGTAGCAAAACCAAAGTAAACACAAATGAAGCGCTCATAGCCAGTTTCACTCAACGGTCCGTAAGTGATCGGTGAGAGGACCAACGCGTGCGGTCAGTTCATAGATCGGTGACCGTCAAAGTGGTTCATTTTCTGTTCATACACCTGGGTGGGAATCGAACCCACGACCTCCGGCGTGAAAAAAAGCAAGGATTTTCCAACCACGCCAACAGACCATCATTAATAATAATTTTAATTTTAGATATTTATATTTAAGAAATACATATAAAAATTCAATTGTTTCATCTGTAAACTGATGATTCCTTAACTGCCATATAAGGTGTTTTAGATTTTAAATAACTAATAAATAGATATCCGGGACATATCGCACAGTGCCATCTAGCTCAAACTAAGCAAAGCTTGTACTTTTTTTCGGGAATAGTCCCTCCTACTTACCCACCAACAACTCATGTAAGCCAGGAGCAACAATGGCACACAATGTAATGACGCTGAGCGGCGAGGCTCAGGCATATCCCGGGCAATTACTTTAACTGTCTTGGATCACGCAACGAATTTAATCGGCAAGAAACAAGGAGGAGTTATAAAATGAATACTTCCAGCAAAGCTTGAACTATGGATACTAGACAAAGTATGTATATAAACACTCAATTATTTTTTGTAAATATATACATACAATAGACAAAACGCACCCAGATTACGACACATAGACACGCTCATGAACACAAATATTTCGTCTTGTCTGTGTATTGAACCCGAACGCTTTGCATCAGAAGGCTATTACGGCGGTGTCGCCATATAACAAAGTTCGTTATTTTGCAAGAGATGACATTTTAATAATCAAATATACTATTTAAACTGACCTTTTGAATATCTATAAACTGATTAAATTAGCAATGAGTTAGGCGCCTGCGTCAATGGAGTCGTAAGTAGACGGGAAAGAGATGGAACAACGATTTCGCAGAAGGCCTATCCGGACCTCCAGCATTTTTTTTATTACCTATTTTATCAAATTGTGAAGATGATGTAATCCTGATGGTGATGATGAATCCTCTTTGGGTCTTAGTGAAAACATCGATAGTAAATTTAAATAAACACATTTTAGTTACAGATTTGAGTATATTCTTTAAGTAAACACTCCATTCAATAAATACTTATAATTAAAACTTAACTTCTACGCAACATTGTCTCTTGTATTCACTAAGCTTTCACCCCCGGTTACACCTGAAAATATAAAATATGAATTATTATTTAGAACGTAGAAGTTAGAGTTATTATTTAAAGTCTAATAAATAAAATAAACGCGTTTGTTAAATGATTGGTGATAAAATTAACTGTGCGTTAGTGACTATATCAAAGATATACAATACATAGATGGGCTGTGAAATATTTATATGCGTCTGGTCATATTGCGGAGCTTATATAATTCATTATATATCGAAGTCACAACAAATATGTTGATGCAAAATGTACATAACGTTCTTTAATACCTCTCAATTAAATGATATTGTTTTTTTTAGTAACCTATTAGATAAACTTTAAATTAAAAATTAAAAACTTACGGGGCATCACAGAACCCTGAATATGTAAATTGAAATGTATATTCAACCACTATAAACGGATACATACGAGTAATATGAATGTTCCTACTTGAAGCTATTCTAAGTAACTACTCAAAGTATCTATTTCAATTTGCACTATGATTGAATATCATTTTACCGTTGTACTAAATACTAAATCTATTAACTATATGCTTTGATGTTTCTCTACAATGATATTAACTTCGGAGCTGAATATTAATTTAGGAGCTTTAAGGGCCTTTGCACACCACGTTTTTAAGCGTGCCGTTGACGCGCATTTGTAGCGATGCAGACGCGCGATAGGATCGCGTTTGTATCGATACAAACAAAGACAAACTGCTCAGTAGGATAAAACCGCGCCATCGATGCGCGTTTTAGCAACGCGTGTCGACGCGAGACGGTGCGTTTAAAAACGTCGTGTGCACAGGCTCTAAGTTATAGCTCATTGCGAATCAAATTGCCCCCAGAAATTAAATTAACAATAATTATCATCAGCCTGAAATCGTCCACTGCTGGACATAGGCCTTCTCCAAAGGTTTCTTTAACCTTGCCATTTGGAGGGGTTTGTCTTAGTTACCGCGCTTGGTATGCGAGTTAGCATTTGCAGTAAGATGGTAGCTAGTACGCAGGTGGTGCTGCTGCCCGACTACCTTGGCAATAAAAGGCATCTTTTTATAATTAAATTTTTTTAAATACTTAATTAGATAGCTAAACGAGATCTATTGCTACTTACTAAACTTATAATAGCAGCAAGGCGTCGATTTGAAAGAGTATGCCTTCGGTTTACATTTGACCTATGATCATTTGTTTGTCCAGGAGTAATCTGAGGCGCCTATATTTAGATTATTTTCAAACTAACTTAGCACTCAACTGTAAATATGTCTTTTGACAATCAATTTCAAACTGAGCTCTAGATGAACCTGCTCGTTCTATATAACTACGCTTATTACAGCCAATATTACGTAATATTATTTCTATTTACAAAATTAAGCCTACGCCATTTTCCTTATTTATCTTAATTGTGACACAAAACTAATAAACAAAAACTACAAATTAGTTTTGTATCAAAATACTTATCTTTCATTCTAGATACAAATGTTAATAAGTTGTCTGAGTACGAATTAGAATGCTGACACTTTATTATTGTGCCAACTACTTCTTGTGTGATCCTGATCTGTACAGGTTACAATTGAGAGGTTATGATCGCTGGCACACCAGATGATAACCTCTCAATGGTAATCTGTGTAAGTCTTCTCAATATGTCTCTTTACTTCGGTGACACTCTGAGTCGTGATACCCTAGACTCCATAAGAGTTTTCAGAGGTGTGTTACCGATGTTTTGTAAATCTATTGGTTGAAAGCCTTTTTCCTATGCTTATGCCAGTTATTCAATTTCAGATTAGAATTTATTTAATTGAGATAAACTTACGTAAAGTAATGAATTGTATAAAATTGTCATTCTAAATTTCTGTTTCTATAATTTATGAAATATCAATCAAATCCCAAAGCAGACACTGTGAATTAAGATTAATACTTAAAATAATACGACCGTAAAATCAGCTGGTGAAAACTGATGCTATCCTAGTAATTAAGGTTTAAACGTACGTAAAAAGCCGAGGATAGCACACATGACAAGAAAGTCTCGTTTTAGCAGGCCATGTTAATATTTTTTATTTTATTTTCATACATTTTCACTTTTTAATGCAAACATATTATAGCTGTAAAGTAAAAGCGTTAAACCACGTGATCTAATATAGAGAAATAAAATACAGCTCTGAAAGATGTATGAATCCCATTTTCATATGTCCATTGCTCGATAACAAGCGGAAAGCCTGCCAAAATTATGATCATATTTACACATCGTAAACTATACCTTTTAATTCGCAATCACAAACAAAACAAATCTATATACATAAAAGCAAAAAGCATGCCTTCATCGCAACTCATATTGGTGAATAAGCAATATGAGATAGGAATTCAATAAAAATGCAATTTAAAGAAATATAAAATTTATTTCAAGTGATCACAATGTGTTCTGCCACAAAAAATATAAATTCTATCCTAAACTTCCTTGATTTGTTTAATTAATATCAATTCGTCGTAAAAATGGTACCCTGGCGGTTCTAGTTTAAAGAACTCTCTAAGATGGCGGCCTCGCAACCATAGACACGACGCGACGCTCCGCTAGAGTTCATCCTTAATTTCATTCTTAATTACTGTTAATTACAGAGTTTCGATGCTGCACCGACATACGCATCTTACTGTCATTTAGCTTGCAGAAAGAAACTGGTTAGTATCTGTATTACGAACAACTTACGGGCGTTACTCGTTCAATTAACAAATCTTCATTTTCCAAATGGCAGATGATTCCGATGTTTACAATTCTGGCTATTTCTGATGTGAAATAAAATACGTGTGATAAAAATTAAGCAAAATAATTATGAGTATTAAAACTACTGACGAGATGTGACGAATTGAGTCAAACATTTCGAATTCCTATTCTTTCAGTGCGATAATACTTCACGATTATTCGTAATTGGTATGTTATGTATGACAGGTACAGATCACATGGTTTATGATTAAAATGACTACAATGTTGTTTAGTTATCTAATAAAGCAATTATATATCAAAATAATATACTATGTTCAGACGCCAGCACATCCAGCTACCCCGATTTGTCAATAATCTTTTATAGATTTTCAACTTTATCACATAAGTATAAGGTTCACTTTCAATTGGGGATTTAGACAGATTGGCTGGCGTCTGTACATTTTGGTCAATGCCAGTTATAGTGCTTGGCCGAGCGGTAACTGGCGCCATTGTGTACGACCAAAATTTGTGTATAGCCGAAATCGTACGAATATTTTTATATGACTTCAACGCATTTCATGCATACATGCAATTTTATAAAAAAGCAATTATACACTACAGCATACTATGTACATTTCTATGCTCGGCCATTATTGTGTGCGGGCAGGTATAAACCAAATTTGTGTCTGCCAAAATCGTATATGTAAGTATATCTCAAATTAAAAATAAATATGTACCTTAGGATGGATAGGAGCTGAAAATTAACTGATTGCAGAAGGTATATAACAAGAGATAGGTATACCAAAGTTATGGTATATCCATAAATAAAATGATTTTTATTAATTAACAACAGTTTTATTTCAATGAATGAACGAAATTAATAAATTTTTAAACTTAAAAGGTATGTATTCTTATGATGTACTATAAAGACTGTTTAATTTAATTCTATAATAGCACAGACCTAGCGCGCAATTCCGGAAATTTGTGACTACTTACTTCAATTTTAAGAACCCTCTAATCGCACAGACCTAGCCCGCACACAACTTCAAGCACATATACCTACTTTATATTAGTAATAACTAAATGGTAAATAAATTAGTAAGTATAGTAAACCGACCCAGTTAATGGGCAAGTGTTACCAGTCATTGCGATGGCCTCATTCGTTCGTCGCAATCGCGACACATAAGTCTTAGTCGCGATCATCACGTCGTGGTTGGTAAAGCAGAAGAGTATCGCGACGCATAAACCCTGAGGACAAACAAACATTGTAATAGTTACAGTTGCCATTACCGGAGTTGTCTTCTTTGGTTGCTGCAGAGTCAGCAGCACGCGAGAGTAGGTGTTAGAATCGTCAATAGGTTTTGTTAACTGGTTTAGGGGGGAACGTATTCTTGATTGATGACTTAGTTGACATTAAAACCCATTACTTCTTATTGTAACATTATTTTTTCAAAGGGGGTTTACATGTCACCTCTGTTATGATATGCAAGGCACTTATACTATGACTATAATTACACTCATTCCTTAATGCTAAACTGTGCAAGTCTTTAAAGCGTCCTAGCCTGAAGCGTTCGAACCCTGAGATGTTCTTTAGGTTGTTGTTGGTTCTTGTTAAAATTGTACTGATTACTTACCACGGAATTAACCAAACTAACATGATGATGTTAAAGTGTTCCTCAATGTACCTACATGTTCTTGAACATACATGACAAAGTTAAGTTTATGATTTAGATTCGAAGGGATCATAATTAATGATGGGACTGAATTTATGATGGAATTGCATCGAAACATGGTGTTATTTTCATTAAGGGTAATGCTATGGGTTTGTCTCAATACTTAAGTTAAGAAACCAAAATACAAATGAAGTTGTAGAGTTTAATACGGGAAATAATAAATCTC
Organism: Pseudoips prasinana; assembly: GCA_951640165.1. Taxonomy (NCBI): domain Eukaryota; kingdom Metazoa; phylum Arthropoda; class Insecta; order Lepidoptera; family Nolidae; genus Pseudoips; species Pseudoips prasinana. The sequence goes on along the minus strand of OX621234.1, from coordinate 18,216,466 downwards.
AAATAAAATTGTAAAATTTAAGAGATATCTTTTAAAACTCTGAGCAGCAACTAAGTGTAAAAAAATATAATAATAATAATAAATTAAAGAAAAAAAATCAAAATATCTGTACCTAAGTTTTTAATATTCGCAAATATAGAGAAACGAAAGGCCAGCGATCATATCTATTGTTATATCCATAAATCGAGTTGTTCCTAAATCCCTGAAGATCAACCTTGCAAGTTTGGGACTTGGTACCTGGCTGGAGATTTACATGCAGAAGGTGGTTTTCCTGGCGAAGGCCAGGTTTGTGCGGAAATTTTATAAGGGTTCCTTTTTTCATCTTGAGGTACATAACCCTAACAAATTGCTAGTGTAACTCTTCTGTAAGTTCATAACAAAGTTGAAAACGTTCACCTACTTATCGGTTCAAAAGAGACTATTATAATAACATACATACATATGTAGATCACTGTTATAAAACGAAAGACAATATAGATATAATAACTAGGATAAACTTTTGGCTTTCAATTGGTGTACCCAAAAACCTATCTTTTTACAATTTTAAATACAAACTTGTTTACGCCATGGAAGGGTTTAGTGTAGGAATTAATGATTCGCGAAATGACTACAGTGTCTATAATTGATCAATTCTTGCAATGTACAATTTTATAAATAACTGATTCTACTATTGACGATTCTACAATTGATTGATTCTTACAATATCATAATTGTATAGATCTATTTTTAAATAAATAATGTTACGCTAATAGATGACGATGTTGTTGACAATTAAATTAAATATAAACGAGCTGCAATAATGCGACAGAAAAGGATAAGATAAATTTAATATTTTAACTTGCTATCTTCCAAAGGCTATATGGCCTTAAAAATGTAGTAGGCAGTTTACCTGGACCGTTTAGTTAGTGGGTGCTTAGTGCTATTATCACTATCAAAAGGCGGTGAAAATAAGTAAAACCCTTGAATATTTCTACAACAACGACGAAAGGCAAATAGTTAATGTCCCCGCTTTTGCTTTTTCTACCAGGTGCTAGTCAAATAGTTACGACATAAATAGAAGTTCAGTTCAAAAACCAGTTTGGAAATTATTTCGAGAAGCAATGACACTTATAACGTTCTTCCATCACTCCATCGGGAGTTCTACTGGCCAGCCTCGTCCCACTAACATACTGGCATCGTAGATCAAATGTATGAATTCCGAAAAGACTATTAAATGGTTCGATATTCATTACTAATGCAATGTAATGAATATCGAACCATTTATTTCGATCATGATCACATTCACTATGATCAAATAGTGACGTAGGGGAAGGTAGTACGAGATGATCGCCTTAAGCGGGAATCGCTGTAGAATACATAATTTTCTAAGTCAACCAAAAATAAAGACGATTACTACTAGTATATTTATTTATCTAACCTTTCTAATACTCAAAATCAGAAATTAAATGAGGTTTCATTAAAATAATTCATTTTTTTTAAAACCTAACAAAGTAATCGTCTTGTACACCCCTATGGGTAAGATGATCCCCCAGGTAGAGGTAAGATGATTCCTATGATCATCTTACCCCCATACCGAAAAATAACAAAAAATATGAAGATAAATATTAAAAAAAACAAAAATACGCTGTAATTGAACATATTCTTTATTTAAAATAGTCATAAAATTAACAAAATCAAAAGTCAGATTGAACAAACAGTGACATTAAGTCTCAAAAATTAAAAAAGAAAATAAAACAGTCTTCTAAGTTACTTATTAATTTTTACTAGTTACATTAATCATAATAATGACATCAATTTAAATATTGAATTCCATTCAGAATACCTAACTAAGCGAAGAAATCGTTCAAAAGTACCTAAACGAAACTAACTTTTTCTCCCTGCTTATAAATTTAATCTCTTTTTGGCAGATGCTGTGTTGCATATATCACAAATAATTTCACCAGCTTCATCATCCTCTAATCCAACACATGCTTCATGTCCCCATTTTCCACATGCACAACATTTTATCCATCCTTCACCCTTGGTATCGCAAGAAAACTTCTCTGTGCAGTATAGACACTCAGTATCTTCTTCAGACTCTGATGTGTAATATGAAGTTTTCTTTCTTTTAGTTGACTTCCCTTAACATACTCCTTTGCCATTCTGTCTTTTTTAGGTAAAGCGTTTTAATGATTTCTTTTATTCTCTTTTTATGTTTCTTTTTTGCGAGATGATCCCCGAGGATCATCTCGTACATATAGAAAGGAATCATCTTGACCCAAGTCCCACTTTTTCATTAAATGTTTGATAAAATAATCTAGAAGCACGCGGCTTTGTTTACGTGACCCAAATACTCAAATTAAGCATACTAGAAAGCCTCAAAAACAACACAAATTACATTTAACATAATTTAAATAAAAGTAACATGAGCTCAGAGTTATGCCTACTTTAGATTAGCCGTACACAATTTTGATATTTTCTCGTCAAAATCGATATATCGCTCACGCCGCCATTACGATTAGAATGAGGCGGGGGGTGTCCGGAGCTATGTTTTACCAGTGAATTCAACTAGATGGCATTAGTAGATTCAGCACAATCGCAAAGGATCGTCTTACCCCAAGGGATCAACTCGTACTACTTTCCCCTAAACCTTTTTTTTCTGTCATAGAAAAATATCTTGTACCTACTACATTTTATAAATATTTATCATGTTTCTGGTAATAAAATAAACAATAAAAAAATTTATATTAATTTTATATTTAATATTTCCTACTAACCATTTCGCCAAACGTCGTATTGCATTAATAGAAATCCAAGAGGTTCTATTGTAAAACTAAGTCATCAAATACACAAAAAATCAATTAATTCACCAAAAAATAAAACACTAAATTTGTGCATAAAAAAAGCGTTTGGTTTTAGAAGAGCGAATATTTTAGTATTGTATAGGTATATTTTCAATGGCATATCATAATAAAATAAAGAGCTGAAAATATAAAAATAAAATTTGGAGTGCAAGTATCTTTATAATTTAGGGGTTTAAAAATAGATTACAATCGATTCTCAGGCCTACCAAATAGGCACAAACTTTTTCGTAAGAATTGGTTAAGCCGTCTTGGATGATATAGATATTCCTAACGAAAGTACACTGTACACAAGTTGGGGTGCACGAAAGGAGCCTCCCCGAGTGAAGCATTAATATTTCTTATGCTTCCGGCGCACCCTGGGCAATCTGCGAGGACAGTTAGTCGGTAACGCAGATTGGCTGATCCTTTTACTACGATGGTAAGAAGGTTAACACCTTATAAATCTAAAAAGTCCTTTTCAGGACTAATACAAAAAAAACGGCTCTTCTCAGGGCCCAAACTACATCTACTTTCAAAACCGACCCTATGCGTTCTGAGCATTAATATATAAGGGTTCTCCTCTGACAAGTCACATATCCTTTCAGAGTTATGTCAAAGAAATAATTGTGACATTCTTTGTATTCAGGAGACACACCGAGGCCAAAATCAGCCCAGTCCCTCAGTGTGCGGTATGACGCTTATAGCAGAAATCCCACACCCGAAGTATGGTAGTGCCATTTTTGTGAAATCAGGTTTTCAAGTTGCTTCAGTTAATTATTCCACAGATAACTTCATAGAAATTATTTCCTTAGATACTGGTACCTGCATTGTCACTTCTATTTACAAACCACCTAATCAACCATTTTTCTTTAACAAGCCTAATAACTTTGAAAATCATCCGATCAAAATTGTAGTTGGTGACTTTAATAGCCACAGTGTCAACTGGGGTTACCGTGACTCAAATTCCGATGGACTTGCGGTGGAGGGGTGGGCGGATGCTTATGATTTGGCCCTTATTCACTGTCCCAAAGCACCAGCATCCTTCAATAGTGCACGTTGGAAGAGAGGTTTTAACCCTGACCTAATTTTTGTCAGCTCCAATATAAGCGCCCAAAGCAAAAAAATTGTCACCACGCCTATACCCAGAACACAACACAGGCCAGTAATGTGCATTATTCAAGCCGCTATTCGACCAAGTGAGGTACCTTTCAAACGGCGTTTTAATTATGTTAAGGCAAATTGGGAAAAATTTTCACACAATATTGACAATGACAATTAAACCTAAATCCCCATCCACAAAACTATGACCAGTTTGTGAATATTGTCAATTCTGTGTCACGGCAAACTATCCCAAGAGGCTGCCGAACATCATACATTCCAGGATTGGACCCAGAGTCTGTTAAAATCATGGACAGATATGAGGCTTTATATAACTCCAACCCATTTGCAGACGAGACCATACAAATAGGTGAACAGCTTCTGGCGCGTGTATCAGAGAGACGCCGAGACAAATGGGTTCAAACTATTAACACAATAAACCTCACCCATAACAGTAAAAAAGCCTGGAGTACCATCGGAAAGTTAACCAGTGACCCACCGAAACCGATTCAACCTAGCTTAGTAACTGCAAACCAGATAGCACTCCAACTAATACTGAATGGGCGACCCAGCACCCGTCCGGATAAGATGTCAACCACAAAACATAGCACTTCCATTGACGATATAAGCAAAGCATTTACTCTTACGGACATCGTAACAGCCATTAAAGAGCTTAAAAATGGCAAAGCTTCTGGAATCTAGAACAGATAAAACATTTGGGCCCAATAGCGGTTTCATGGTTACTGCAATTATTTAATAACTGTGGTACTTCTTTCAAAATTCCTCGTGTGTGGCGGAAATCTAAGGTAATCGCAATTTTGAAGCCTGGAAAACCTCCCAACGATCCTAAAAGCTTCCGCCCCGTCTCGTTACTGTGTCATACGTTTAAATTATTTGAAAGAATGTTCCTTAACCGCCTCACTAACCTCATAGATCCCAAATTGATCCCAGAGCAGGCCGGTTTCAGACCCAGTAAGTCATGCTGCAATCAGGTGTTAAACCTTACTCAACACATTGAAGATGGGTTTGAAGCTGGGAAGATCACAGGAGTTGTATTTGTGGATCTAACGGCGGCGTATGACACAGTCAATCTTAAAAGGCTGTTGTGGAAAGTAAACGATCTTACCGGTGACCTGATTTTTGTCCGAATTTTGAGGGAACTTCTGCATAATAGGCGATTTCAAGTTAACCTATTATCGGATAAAAGTAGATGGCGGTCCCAAAAGAATGGTTTACCACAAGGCAGCGTTCTCGCTCCCATTCTTTTTAACATTTACACAAACGACCAGCCTCAGTGCCCTAACACTAATAGATATATTTACGCAGACGACCTAGCTCTTGCTACCCAAACGAAGACCTTTGAGGAAGCCGAGTATAACCTCTCAGTTGCGTTAGAGCTGTTACATAGCTACTACCAAAGTAACGCTCTCAAACCTAATCCATCCAAAACACAGTCATGCGCCTTTCATCTGAGCAATAGGCAAGCGCAACGGCCACTTAACTTTTCGTGGCAGGGAGTACAGGTTACGCACAACAGTTTCCCCAAATACCTCGGAGTAACATTGGACCGGGCTCTGACCTATAAAACAAATTGCGAATCTATCAAGCATAAGGTCAGTGCTCGCAATAATCTGCTGCTCCGACTTCGCTCATCAAAATGGGGAGCCACACCGCAAGTGCTCCGAACGACTGGTCTTGCCTTGTGCTTTTCTGCGGGTGAATATGCCTGCCCTGTATGGCACCGATCTGCCCATGCCAAATCAGTGGATGTGGCTCTAAATGAGACTTGCCGGATCATCACAGGATGCCTTAAGCCCACGCCAGTTCAAAAACTGTATCCGCTGGCAGGAATCGCGCCCCCCGCTGTTAGAAGGGAAGTAGCTGGTGGTGTTGAGAGGTATAAGCAGGAGACCGATAAAAAACACCCTCTCTATAACTATACTCCAGCTCCCCAACGACTGAAAAGTCGTAAAAGTTTCCTGGCCACTACCACATCTACGATCCATGCACAGAAAGCGAGGGCAACCTTATGGCGAGATAAATTGGCTCCTCCTCTGTTTGTCTCGCCAAAGGAAAAATTGCCTCCGGGATATAATTTGCCATGGCCAACCTGGAGGACACTTAATAGACTACGTACCCAGGTTGGTAGATCCAAGGAAAACATGTGCAAATGGGGTTACATTCCCACATCACAAAACATCTGCGAGTGCGGCGTGTCACCCCAAAGTATGGCTCATTTATCTGATTGCCCTTCTTGTCCAGTCTCTTGTTCCCTTCAGGACTTGTATGACGCTTCAACCAAAACAATCAGCGTTGCTCAATTTTGGCAAGATAAAATCTGATTCTTACCATCGACACGATAAGAAGAAGAACGAAAGTACTACTGTTCATAAATTGTAAAACACTGTAAATTATACATAAAATTGTACATTTCAAGAATTCTTCAATTATATTATATATTCAGTTGTGTGCAGTAAACCGTATCTACTTTATGTAGATAAAAAAACCGGCTAAGTGCGAGTCAGACTCGCCCATGAAGGGTAGTAGCAAGTATTTCAGTTTTCGTTGTTAGTTTACATGGTAATGTACATCATATATTTTTTTTAGTTTCATAATTCTCTTATTTTAGAAGTTACAAGGGGAGGGGGCTGTAACTTGTAACCTGACACTCATTTTACCACTTTGGGAGTGTCTCACGCGCAAACTATTCCGTTAAGAAAAAAAAAATGATATTAGAAACCTCAATATCATTTTTAAAGACCTATCCATAGACATTCCAAATGTATGGGTACGCGGAAAAAAAAAAATTGAGTTTCAGTCCTACGTATGGGGACCCCTAAAAATTACTGCTCTTTTTCTATTTTTGTAAATCTTAATGCGGTTCACCAAATACATCTACCTACCAAGTTTCAACAGTACAGCTCTTATAGTTTCGGAAAAAAGTGGCTGTGACATACGGATGGACAGACAGACAGGCAGACAGACAGACATTACGAATCTATAAAAGTTCCGTTTTTTGCCATTTGGCTACGGAACCCTACAAAACTTGTCAAATTCAGCTGTCTTAGTAACTGTCAAATCAAAATATATTCAGTTAATATTTGTAGAGACTAGCATCAATCATTTTCTTATAATCCTTCATGGATTTTAAGAAAAATTTTCCAACGATTATTTCCATTTATTCAAAAAAGTATACCTTTGTTTTCGTTTTCATTACTACCTTTGTTACCTAGTCTCTGTTTCACAATTATACTATGTACATATTTATTAACCTGTATGTCTATAAGAATAATAAACATAAAAATTACGTAAATAGGCCCTCGTATTACTAAAACATTTCCAATATTTCTATGTAAGATATAAATTAGGTAAATATTTGTACATTGTCGGAATATAGACTTTAAAAAAAATTAAATTTCTGACCAGACGGTGACCTTACAATCAATCCTCGTTAACAATTGTGCGAAGACATTTACTTATTCATTATTTTAATAGAATTCTTAGCTCTATTGTTTTCATTCAAGTCAATTCGCTGAAACGAATGATACTACCGAATCAATTTACATACCAAAAGAAAGCAAATTGAAAAAGCTTCCTAATATTAGGTCTTTACCTATGAAATTGCCGTTCTGCAGTACTGGCCATTTCAAATCAAAATAATTTTTGTTTGGCTAAGAATTCTAATTTCAAATTAATTTTATTTTAAAAACATGGATTCTTTTTTCCAAAAGTAGTCATTTCTTTATTGATTAGTGTTACATTTTCATCGCATTTCAATCTTTTTCGTCATCATGGATACGTTAAAAATTCGAGTAATTATGGAATATGAGTACCGTCGTGGCAGCAACGCGGCACAAGCGGCACGCAACATCAACGACGTTTACGGAGCTAACACTACAAACCAACGCACCACCTGTTATTGGTTTGCTCGCTTCCGTTCTGGAAATTTCGACCTGAAAAATGAACCTCGCGGTCGTCCGAAGACTTTGGTCGACAATGACGAATTAAAGGCGGTTGTGGAAGCTGATGATACACAATCTACGGCTGAATTAGCAGAAGCTTTCGACGTTAGCGTCAAAACAATATTGGTCCATTTGCGTCAAATTGGCAAGGTAAAAAAGCTTGACAAATGGGTGCCCCACGAACTCAATGATCGCCAGCGCGAAGTACGCGTCGAGACGTGCCTTGCACTGCTCAACAGACACACAAATGAAGGAATTTTGAACCGCATTGTTACCTGCGATGAAAAATGGATTCTGTTTGATAACCGCAAGCGCTCAGCAAGTTGGTTGGATCCTGGTTCAGCACCTAAACAATGCCCTAAACGAAAACTTACCCCTAGAAAAGTGATGGTCACTGTTTGGTGGTCTAGCGCCGGTGTGATTCATCACAGCTTCTTACCAAACGGGGTGAGCATTACTGCAGATGTGTACTGTGAAGAACTGAGCACAATGATGGAGAAGCTGGCGCATCTCCAACCAGCATTGGTCAATCGCTCGTCTCCGCTGCTCCTGCACGACAACGCGCGACCTCATACTGCACAGCAGACGGTCTCCAAGTTGCAAGAACTGGGGTTGGAAGCTCTCCGTCATCCGCCCTACTCACCAGACCTTGCGCCTACAGACTACTACTTTTTCCAGAATTTGGATAACTTCTTGGCGGGAAAAAAATTCAATACCCGAGAGGCAGTACAAAATGCCTTTGAAGAATTTGTTGCCTCCCGTCCAGCTGATTTCTTTAAGAAGAGCATCAATAAACTGCCACTGCGATGGCAAAGATGCATTGATTGCATGGGTGATTACTTCGATTAATACAAATAAAAAAAATCATGAAAAAAATTCGTTTAAATTTTTTCATACAAAACGGCAATTTCATAGGTAAAGACCTATTATTTGTAAGGATTTGTTTTTTCTTTACGTAACATATACTATATAAATAACGAAATAATATTTATAAATAGTAAATTAATTCACATAGTTACAATGTGCTGTTGAATAAGATAACTGTAGATTCATTACATATACAATATAATGGTTGTATTCACTATTAATTAAAAAAAAACTAATTATTATATATATATTAGGCTTATTAAAAACACTATTTCTTTTATTTAATTAGATTTATGTACTTCTGGACAATGATAACATTGTTTCCTACATCCTACTAATATGACGATGTAAAAGTTTATACTTTTTGATGTTCGTAATTGATTCATGAAAAATGGCTGGCTGATTTCGATGAAATTTGGTCAGAAACACACAGGTCACTTAATCAAAACTCATAAAAAATTATTTTTTTGAATATTTTTTATCACGGAAACATGTTAACTGTATTGACAGTAATATAAGCAATTCAATTTAAATAATGTATTTATAATATTAAAAAAAACGATGTTTAAAATATATATGTTTATATAAATAGGGTGGAAAAGAAAAGTTTATAAAACATACATTAGGGAATAATGATACAAATACACTTATGAACTTAATTACTCAACTATAATAAATCCAATAAAAGTATAAGTAAGAAAAAAAGAAATTTATTGCTAAACTAGGAATAAAGATGTTAAGTCAATTTGCTAATAAACCATAAAACGAATAAACCAATGCGTATAAACGTAAATAACAACACATAAGACTATCAACACAAAATATAGTAAAAAATATCAATACATACCCAAAGATTAAAAAGATTATAAGAAACGATATCAAAAAATTAAAATAATAATATTTTATTTCTAAAGATAATTTATACTATTAAAATTTTAGGAGTATAAATTATCTAAAACTTAAAATTAAAGTCGTTTAGACATGTTATTTCTTTTTGGGAAGAAAATATTTTTCGATTCTTTCAAGAGGCTACATGACAAAACGAATCTAGAATACAAAATTAATGTAATTCGTTCAGCAAGATTTTTAGCTCGACGTTGATGGATCACTAAGATAGTCCTCCTGAATTTTTGTGTAGATAGGCCACATTACTCCTATAATTTTAAATACACTACATACTTTACTGTCTTTAATTTGAATGAAATTGTTTAAAGTATTTTTATACCTGGCCTGTGTGACTACAAACGGCAGGGGAAGACATCGTAGAACATTCTCTGACCAAATCGAACGCGTTCTCAAGAAAAGCCCGGTCAGACAGGCGAGCATGTATGCAGAATATAATGTCAGTAAACGAGGCGAAAGAGGTGTACAACACATTATTTTTTTATCATTAACATAATAGAGTTGTTTGTTTAGGGCAATCCCATAAAGCTCAAGATGTCTATGCACTGACCGGCTGCCGACAGCGACAAACTGGTGCAGACATACTACTCATATTATTATTTTAAAAATAAGAATAATATTGCCAGACCACAACACTTACACTGATTCATATAATGGCCGTATCCTGCATTATATTTATTGTCCTATGCTCAAATGCGTTTCATGGGATATATTTGTGCTTAAATTATTATATAATAGGTCGACTAGTATTTCATTGTATTTATAACAAACACTGTAGTTAAGTTTATTTAACCTAGTGTTTCATAGGTTTATCATAAAATCATTATCATGGATTTATCTTTAGTGATAAATAAGTAATCGAGAGTTGTAAATATTACCGTTTCAATATGATCAATACGCTTTTTGATTTATTATCAATATTAACGTAACACCATTATATTTTTGCGATAAGCTAGAAAAATACGGCACGTGGGTTCCGTTAACTGACTATTCATTAGCTTTGTATAATAAATAATGAATATCTACAACACAAATCCAATAAATAATATATCAATGAAGCTCAAGCTTCATATTCGTACATTTATTTGATGGACGTCTTATAAAAGATAATATGCATGATAATACATGATTACTGTTTTATAAATCATACAAATGATTTTTATCGCAAAGACTAATCTGCAAATATTCCACAAACAATAACTATCAAATTAATTAAAATGGGTTCCAAAATATCGTCGAAATTGCGAAACAAAAATACATACAGTGGAATTGATTTTTTCTTTCTTCTTTCGAAATAAGTTAAACGTTACTTAACAAACTTGAAGTCAAATTTATTTCAAATAACTTAATAAGGCTCCAAAACTCCAATATCTCGTTGGCAAAACACCGCCAGGCTGAAGTGGGACTGGGCTGGACATGCTTCACGTATGCACCCAGATCACAACCAATTGGGTTACTCAAAATGGCCGACGTCGACGTGGTAGGTTCAAACGCAAATGGTTGGATGACCTGAAGTCGTTTTGTAACGACTTACCTGAAATTGCAAAAGACAGGGAAATCCGGAAAGAAGGGAGAGGCTAGTAAAAAAATCATGGAATAAGGAAAACATCGTTGTTAATATATACACAATTCAACAGATACGAGGGATACCTTTATTCTAAATAAACTACGACTTTATAGCTAAAGATCTTTTTAGTTTCCATAAACAATTTACCTACCTATATAATCGTATATAATGAAACCACCTTTACTTTATTTTTTGAATATAAAAATGTAAACAAGTAAAACCAAATATTGCGGAAAATTCTTAATGATTCATTACTTTAAAGGAAAATTTAATTATTTATTAACATTAATTAATGAGATGTTTTTCAATTTTATTATAACCTGCCGTGTGACCTTTAAGAGTCATGCCACGTCGACATTTGAGTCAAGATGAAATGTAATGAGCCGCGGACATGTTAGAAAATGGTGCAGTTCAACGTGCCGGAAAACAAATGCTATATCACAGCAATGCATCTACGACAAAGGCTCCAGGAGGACCACCAGCTGCTGGTAAGCGATCAAATCGTGCGAAGCTCGAAGACCAATATTAATTTATTTTCAGATATGTTTATAATCTTAAGAAATATATTTCACAATTTACATTTTCAACCTCTTATAGCCTCTGAGCGTTAATTTCAAGATTGTATCTTTTGTTTTAATGCAGGCTTTTTACGGCTCTCTCTCTTTGGAATGTCATGGAATTGGTTTGGAATGAAAGAGTTTAGCCACTATGAACTATGGTATGGTTAAAAAACAGGTAGAGTACTAAAATTTAATATTTTTTGGTCTGTAGTATATTCTGCTTTCAGCAAACTGATTATATATTTGATCGATTAAATGTTAATCCCAATTTAGTCTCAACTGAATTAATGTTCCCGTAATCAAAAACCAATAACTGAATCCAATAAATGGCAATTATATATAAGACCAGCCTCCCGTGACCATCATAAGATTAACAAAGCCAGTAATTATAGTACATTTATATATGTCGAACAAATACAATATTTTTATGGAATAAATGCATTTCAATCTAGAATCATTAAATCTTGAATGATCGTAACTCTCGCTGTGAGATTGGCTAGTTGGTCGTACCCGTAGGATACTAACGAAAGGAACCCTTAACGCTGCCTGTGCTGTCCGTACAAGGTAGACAGTTGAAATGATCAAGAACGTGTGTTTCTATTACTGTATAACCAAAAATCTAACAAGCTTAAAAAATAAAATAGACTCCCCATGGTATGGAAACCTCCATGTGCGAACCTGATATGCACTTTGCCGTTTTTTATATACCTACAAATTCTTCAGTCTACATTGTAGGAAAGTCGACTCATAGTGTTATTTCTTCTTTCTTGTATCGATTCATGGACCGAAATATTTTTGCGGATGTATATTTGCCGCACCCTAAACGGAACATCAAATTAACATATTTTTACTCCATGGGCACATAAGAAAAGAAAAGTAGTTAGTCCTTCGATTCGCAAAATAAAAATTCATTCCATGACCAAAACTCCGTTTTAATCTTACCTGTAGGCTAGTAAGAAGAGCCGAAACAATCTGATAAATCTTTTCTCCTGGAGAATCGGGCAACGGTCGTAGAGGTATCAACACAAAATGTAATCCAAACAGTGGAATCTGTGTGCAAAACAAAATTACAATTAATACAATATTCCATTAATTAGTAAGTTATCGCGTTACCTGTCTGGAGATTAACTCTATAAACTCTCATGGGAATAAAGTTAGGTAACGACTAGTGGCGAGGTGGTATGTACGTATTTTATAAGTGAAGGGAAGAACCAGAACCGATACGAATTACCCAGTAATTTGAAAACAGACTTCAAAAAGTGGTTCTTTAAAACTAAAGTTTTTATTTATGAAAGTCTGTTTTCGGCGTTTTATAATGATTTTAGATTCTTGTTATACGATGGAGTCTGCGTTCAAAATGAACATAATATTTACGTCTTATAATCAAAATATTAAGTCATCTTAGGATTAATAAATCAATTGTGAAATCACTGACTTCTTGATATTTATGTTCTACACTTATTAAAAGACGTGTGAACTACTAGTCAGGACACTGGGTATTGTTGCTATAAATAATTGCTTGAGAACGTGTATGATTGCAATTAATAGTTAATATACCATGTTGTAGGGACATGTCGCCTCTGGGTACTACAACTAAAGTACTATATAACATATTAGTATCCGATAAAAAATAACGTTCGCATTTGCTTTAAAATTAACACTTATAGTAAATTATTATTTTATCGCATAGGCTTATTTTATCATCGTTTCAAATAGTAACCGTGTAGTAATTGCAGGTAAAATGTAAAACGTGGCTTATTATTTGAACATTTATCATGAATCGTGGAATAGTACATCCAAATAACACAACAGAAACAACATTTTTAATGTAATCTTTATTTATAGCTATATCTTATTAGTAAGGTGCTTGTAAATGTTTGAATTGTTAATAAATATTTACTGAACCAAACTTTAGTTTTTACAAGTCAGAAAATGCACTGTTCTAGGCATTCTTATACAGGAGTACGATCGCAAAATGTTTTAAAAAGCTTGAGCGAAACTTCACAGCACTTTTCAGTGGGTACGATAAAAAAAAACTAGATGGGTTCATCATTAATTATATACTCACAAGACAATAAGTACCTACTATTCGGTTTAGTAGTTCAATCGTTGAATCATCCCCTGCAATAATAATAATTAAATATTGCAAACAGTCCTTAAATACGCCTTTATTATAATGTAACATGTATAGCAATCTAAGTATAAGTAACTACGGAAGATTGGGACCACACTACATTTTTATAATATCAAACCAAGGACAACGCTTGTACGTAATCCCTAAAGTTTTATTTACTTGAGAAAAGTTATTCGTAGCATGCTCTGGTACTGATATAAATCTGACTGCAACATAGTCGTATCCGCAAAGCACTTCTACAATTACTCGCATAGAAACTTTATTACAGGTACTTACATACAAATTAAGTCATATTTTACCTTATCTACTCGACTATTGAAGGACATTTGAAAGTCAAAGACAAACCATCTATTTATTTGAACATTATCGCGATGCTTTCACGAGTAAGAAGGTTACAATCTAAATATGAGGAAAACGTTAATGTAAAAGGATTTCTTTTAATTTCAGTTTACTTTGTTTTATTCTGCATATTTTATACGCTGATATCATAGACGATATCTTTTTTAAATGTCTGTGTTTTTTTCTTATAGGAGTTTTTATGAAAGTAAGAACAGAAGAATATGCAATAATAATTTAAATTTATTGATCATTAGTTAAAACAAGGAGAAAAGAAAGAAGGTAGAAGCTGTTTAATTTGCTCGCAGATAATAACAATAGTACCTGGTATATTACAAGGGTTAAGGATATAAAAAGTAAGGATACTAGTTATTGCAGATCTTAAGAGGGCTATATCCAAAATCATTGTGATATTCTTTATATTATTATACAAATACAAAGAAAATACACTGTGAAAATCCCCAACCTCGTTTATGATAATCGGGTATGATTTTTTAGGGATTTTGCGAAATTGGCCGGTTGTATCGATGGAAACACAGACTGGACACAGCTAAACAATTATCTACATATATAAATCTAAAATAAAGGTACATTCTTAAAATACCGCCGCATTACGCAGTTTATTTGATTGTATTTAATATATGTAACTCCTTACAGACACATAAGTTACAACCTGACAGAGGTGTATGTTTCACTGTTTGTTGTATGTCTGTATTTATGTGATTAATAGTTCAATGGACAGATCCACCCTTACAGTAAGTAAGTAAAGTTACATTATGATTCTCTGATGGGATCGTTTGAAGTATGACCTTACATATGAATATGGAAGTACATATCTTTGTCAAATGGTTTTTCAGCGGATTAACTTAATAAATCTAATCTGGTTAAAATTAAGTATTATAGCGTATTTTTATAGATTTCATAAACTAGAAAGTATGTATACTCTTAATATATATTAGTAGAAACTGGCTGACAGATCGATCAATGCACAGCTGGAAATGAATATATTTTGCACTCCGCTGGTGCATCGTATAATATGGGGAGCAAGTAAAAATTAGTTTCATATTTCACAAACTGGTTTTGAATTATTTGTTCTGTTTCATCGGTAGAGAGTCCCTGAACTTTCCTCCACTATTTATGTTACGCCTCGTATTAGTCATTATTTGGCTTGTAAATTTCTAGCTTTATACCCGCTCAAAGCTGGGGCGGTCGCTTGTTTAATTAAAGTTCGAGTGGTAACCCTATCTGTAACCCCAGGCTATACCTGTACTAGGGGCTTGCTCGCATGTCTCACATAGTTGAACAACCTTTACTGTTGATATAACCAAATTTAAACAATAACCACTTGCCAAAAAGCAGTCATTTTGTAAAGAACATATATGTAGTACAAAGATTTTTGTAAACTCACCAGTATTAATGCGGCCCTAGCTGCTTTTCGTGCTGCCACGGAAGCGGGCTGGTTCGGAGTCGGATGTAGCTTTGTCAGAAGAACACGAACCACGTTCACCAGAAACACTGTAATTATGGAAATGTGTTAACACCATAGTTATTTGCTAGAAAGCGCTTACACTCTCACCATCATTCGGTCCTCCGGGAATTAGTAATTTTTCGAGTTTGGCTACCTATATACTACCTTTAATTAGTCCAGATATCACAAGCATCCAAAATCGTCTAGTTCTGGCGTCAAATCGAACAAAATTATAGTTTTAATAAAGAAAAAGTTGCGACGTAAAAGAGCGTAAGGAAAAATGCTAATATTGTATCAGTGAGTCCGCTGATAGCCCATTTGACCGGCACCGCTCTATGAAGTTTCTTCACAAGGCTACCATTGAAAGAAACTCAACCTTAATTAAACCATCAACGCGCGGGGCGGTCAAGAGGGTGTGTGCGTTTTGTGGACGAACGTTCTGTGATGCCGTGGCTCTCATTTTCCACCAAACTTAAATAGCTAAAATTAGATTATGAACTATTTAATCATGACGAGGTAAAAACTTAACAGGATATTCTTTGATTATTCTGTTCAAAAACCGTATTGTCCCTTGTCATATTATTTTTGCTCTTCGTGTTTAAAAGCTGAACAAAAATAACAAACGTATATTATCAGAACAACACCCTATAATTAAACGAAATCTCTGGTAAATAAGGAATAGAAAAAAACTTAGAACCATTGATCTAATCAAATCGTTATCTATATAAATAAAAAGAGAAGTCTGACTGACTGACTGACTCATCAACGCCCAGCCCAAACCCTCGGCCCTAGAAAGCTGAAATTTTGCACAGATGTTTTCTTTATAATGTAGACAAGGAATAAGGAAGGGTTTTACGAAATTCAACCCCTAAGGGGGTAAAACGGGGGTGCCAAGTTAGTATGAAACTTTGCCGTTTTTGAAGTTAGAGGCATGAAAGTTGGTATTTGGCCTTTCAGTTAAAAATAAAATATATGTATTTCAGGATTTTTGGAAATTTAACCCCCAAGGGCACAAAATAGGAGATGAAAGTTTGTACGAAAAATGTCCCAATTTTTAATTTAAACGCATGAAAATAAGCATTTGGCTTTTTAGTTAAAAATAAAAAATATATATTTTAGGATTTTTGAAAATTCCACCCCGAAGGTCATAAAATAGGGGATGTAAGTTTGTATGAAAAATGCGATATTTTTGAAGTTAAACGCATGAAAATGAGTATTTGGCCTTTCCGTTAAAAATATATAGCATTTATTTCAGAATTTTTGGAAATTACACCCCCAAGGGCGGAAAATAGGGGATATAATTTTATACTGCCTGACTGACATATCATAACGCACAGTCTAAACGGCTGGAGTTAGGGACTTGAATTTTGACAATAGTTACCTTTTATGACGTAGGCATCCACTGAAGAAGGGTTTTTGAAAATACCACCCCCAAGGGACTAAAATAAGGGATGAAATATTTTATGAAAGTCCTTAATTTTGATGTTTTAGGCTTTAGTATATAGACTTGCAGTTAAAAATTAAAATATATATTTCAGGATTTTTGAATATTCCACCCCAAGGGCGTAAAATTGGGGATGTAAGTTTATATGAAAAAAGTGCAATAAGTTTTAAGTTAAACGCATGAAAATTGGTATTTAGCATTACAGTTAAAAATTAAAAGTATATGTTTCAGGATTTCTGAGAATTCTACCACGTAGGGTGACAAATAGCGGATGTTTGTATGAAAATAGTGACATTTTTTAAGGTAAACTCATGAAAATTGGTATTTGGCCTTTCATTTAAAAATATGTATTTCAGGATTTTTGGGAATTCCAGCCCTTTAGGGTGACAAATAGGGGATGGAAGTTTGTATGAAAAATGTGACATTTTTTAAGGTAAACGCATGAAAATGAGTATTTGGCCTTTCCGTTAAAAATATCTAGCATTTATTTCAGAATTTTTGGAAATTACACCCCCAAGGGCGGAAAATAGGGGATATAATTTTATACTGCCTGACTGACATATCATAACGCACAGTCTAAACGGCTGGAGTTAGGGACTTGAATTTTGACAATAGTTACCTTTTATGACGTAGGCATCCACTGAAGAAGGGTTTTTGAAAATACCACCCCTAAGGGACTAAAATAAGGGATGAAATATTTTATGAAAGTCCTTAATTTTGATGTTTTGGGCTTTAGTATATAGACTTGCAGTTAAAAATTAAAAATATATTTCAGAATTTTTGAATATTCCACCCCAAGGGCGTAAAATTGGGGATGTAAGTTTATATGAAAAAAGTGCCAATAAGTTTTAAGTTAAACGCATGAAAATTGGTATTTAGCATTACAGTTAAAAATTAAAAGTATATGTTTCAGGATTTCCGAGAATTCTACCACGTAGGGTGACAAATAGCGGATGTTTGTATGAAAAATGTGACATTTTTTAAGGTAAACTCATGAAAATTGGTATTTGGCCTTTCATTTAAAAATATGTATTTCAGGATTTTTGGGAATTCCAGCCCTTTAGGGTGACAAATAGGGGATGGAAGTTTGTATGAAAAATGTGACATTTTTTAAGGTAAACGCATGAAAATTAGTATTTCGCCTTTCATTTAAACATTATAAATATATCATCTGGACTTTTGGAAATTCCACCCCTAAAGGCGACTAAAATAGGGGATGTAAGTTTGTATGAAAATCTGTTTCTTTTTTGGAGTTAAAAGCATGTAAATTGGTATTTCAGTTAAAAATAAAGCAATCAAGAGAATAATTTGTTGTTAAAAAAACTTAATCCATAACTGATTCAATAGGTCAACACCAAAAATGTACGCCAACTTAAATTATAGAGAAATTCGTTTCTTATTGCTTAAAATGTCGTGTTTGTTGTCGTCTAAGTAAAGATTTAGCGTTTTATAAGATTTGTAACTTCTTTTTTTTTGTATTTTTAATAACATATTAAAAAAAACGTCAATTTAATAAAATTGGGGTAATAAAGTAATTTTCCCAAAATTCGAGTTAGCGTAGTATAAATTGTTCGTGTCGAGATGATCGCACCCAAAAAATATCATCTTAATTTTACTGATCTACAAGTTCACAATTTTGTAACTAGATGGCGTTTATATCGTTTCAGATCGCAGAACTCATTTGACATATCGGTTAAAATAAATAAATGCTTGAAGTAAAAGGTAGTCCAAAACTGAATCAAACGATGATCGCCTAAATCTCACTCAAAATATATGCCCACATCTTAATTTTACCGCTTTACAAGTTTATATTTTTGTTAGTAGATGGTGTAATCATCGTTTTAGATCGCGCTATGGTTTCGTCCACAAAATATGATATTAGACCTATCAATGCCGTGATCGCAACCTAAGCTAATGGGAGTTACCTTTGTGATTAATGCATCGTTGATTATCATATTACTTTATTTGACTTACTGACTTTACTTAAGGAAAATTGATATGTATTCTTTGATATTTTTGGGTTTATGATATCGGGTCTTTTTTTTAAATAACAGTAGGAAAGTAGTCTTTAGATTATTTCTTAACTAGGTTATTTATAGGTTAGGTTTTCTTAAATTTATATTGCTTATTTCTTTTAAAAGTATTTTTTTATAGATTAAGCTAGAATTAAGTAGTTACATTGGTAATCATTCAAAATTGTCGCGGACGAAGTCGCGGGCACCAGCTAGTTTATGATATAATAGCAAGGTAGCAAAACTTTAACAGTTGTAACTAAAAAAATACTAAACTAAGCTAAATAAATATATTATTAGTCACGTAAAAATAATAATGGTTTGATGTGGCTGTCCCTCTTTTGAGGTGCACCCTATCAAAGGAAACCATTTGTCGAATCACGTACTCACGATACCTACATCATATAAATATAAATGACACCTACAGAACCGAGGTTTTCGCATCCCATACATACTGATGCGATTTGGTTTTCATAACGTATTAAAATATCTACTTTCATAGACTGTAACACAAGTGTGTATGTAAGTTGCAAAAAATTCACAGAAATAGAAAATTTGGAGTTAAAGACGCCTGAAAATCATGACTAAGATCTCAGGTACGATGATCAAGTGTCCGTGACTAATAATAATAACCCATTTCTGAATTTATCTACCTCTTTTTTTGGTTCTTAGTAACAGTATCATGCAAGAGCTACTTCACAGATTGCAATTTTATTTTATATCAATCTATCGCATGTCGCAGTATGGCGACCAATATGGTGGCGCCCATAGCGCGCATCACCACGCATTACCGTGTTGCATTTACATTCATACTGATTTGAGCAAGTGTTCCACGGTATTTGTGTTTTGATCACTATTGATATAAATGGTTTTGTATATAGCTATTAAATCAAATAAACAGATCAATAAGGGAAAAACAAAGAACAATGAGAGAATAACCGACGATGATTTAATTTTTATTTGACATGGATTTTTTTTACATTAACATTTAGATTCTTATATGAGTATGAATGATGAGACTTTATTGCACATTAAAAGAGCGTACAACCTAATATGCATAATATTTTCGTAGATAAATGTAGGTAATGTCAATCTTTATTTCTTGCTATTTGATTCTTATAGATTAAATCTGTATTGTTGTTATCCTTTCCATCAGATTTATAGATTTGTTTTCTGAAATCCTAAAATTGTTACACTTCTTGTTAGAGGTTTTAAATAACAAAATAAATAAATAAAATAAAAAAGGTTTTTATTCTGGTAGACTTTAAAAAAGCGCTTGTAAATAGTCAGAACATGTTTGTAGTAATATAGTTGTTTACATTATTATTTCTAGTAACAGATATTTAGGTACACATTGAATGAAAACATTTATAAAATTTATTTTATTATAGCAATGATATTTAGCTAGCTCGTATCAAGTTATTGTCAAGAGTTTAAAAATTGATATATTATCCTCCTATATACATTACAGATGTAGATTTTATTTTTAATCTTAGTCTATCCAGTAATGTATTATACTGCCAGATTGACTCGAGCCGAAGATATATGTATAACCCCAAGACAGGAAGATAAGTGTATCGAGTTTAGGCTATACCTAGTACCTACAGTTGTATTAAATAATGCGATCTTACAATGCCTAATGTAAACGGGAACAAAGTTACGTGTAATAGTGAAGCCTTTACATAATGAATGAAAGTAAAAACACTAGATATGACAAAACAAAACTAGAATATGTCTTGTATGATTTTTTGTATTTGATGTATCCTTGTTAAATAGTAGGTATATACAACGAGTAACATCAATGATGTGGAATACATAAGGAGAACTATATATTTCTAAAAAGACTTACAAAACATTAGTTTGCGATTTGCTCATAATTTGTCTGTTCATGCAAAGTACGGGTCAAAAATCGGGCTACATCCTCTCGATAAAGGACGAAACGGCATGAAATACTGATTTTACTTTTTTCACATGGAATGAACTTATCCTTATCTATTTATTTCACTTGATATTATAAAAACTCATGAACTAATCTAACTATTAGGAAGTTAAACAGGTCTCCAAGCTTCTTATTATATCACTGGCGCTAGTAAAAACTATACAGAATTTATTTTGGGCATACATACCAGTACTTACAAAATATATTTTAATGTATACGATTAATTTTTTTGGAAATATTACCAATTACATTTTTAGATACATATATACCTCAAATCTATCTACAATTATTTGTCTTCCCTAATACGTTGAGTTATGTTTTTGACAGATCGATAGTTATAGGTAAAAGCCACAGTAAGCGTTACACGCCAAGATTTTAATTTGCACGTGACCCATTCTCACCAACGATGGGTTTCGGATTCTCTAATTTGTAGTTTCCAATGTCGTCTAATAACTCCACCAACCCTTCTTCAACGAATATACAGGGTAACATTAGAGCGTTCCAGAGTTTTATTGTCACCCGATAATCATGAAATCTGAATGTTAGAAACGGCGTATGATATGACGTTTACAGTAAGCCTAACTTTTTGAACTTGGGACATGTTAAAAGTCATTTCACTATTTTAGAATACAATAGAGTCGTGCGGAACTTAAACAGTCTGGTAAATAAGCCTACAATGTAAGGACCGCACCAGGGGGCACTCACATTGAGGTTCTAACCTCAACAAGGCGATTACTAACGTGGCGATACATATGTGAGTTAGAATTAAGGATATGTGCAACTGTCGCTCTGAATTAACATACTTAAACGCAGGCGGCATGCCTAATTGAAGATTGTCAGGCAATAGGAAATCCGAACATTTGAACTGGTTTGATTAGTGGAGGAAGGTATTTGTTGCGGAACTAAAACTGCGGTACTTTTTGTGTAGTTCGCCACAACTCTACACTTTAATGAAATATTTGACTAATGCCTTGGCGGAAGACTGCAGATGGTCGTGAATGGCGTTGGGACTGGTCCTGAAGTAATATAATACAATTCTTATGAAAAGAGAACTTTATAGACTTTCTTATAACTTTATAGTATGGGGATATATGTATATAAGGATGGCAATGGTGTAACAAAACAAGACCGGTTATCGGATCAAGCCATGGGAAACTCGTCCCGTAAAGTAATCTCGTTAAATCTTTATGAGGGGGTCAGGCACTTGTTGAACTATACCTTGTCGAATGCTTTAAGCACAATTAAGAAGAGTGCTTCGGTGGGCCAACAGTTCTGTGCTGATTTGAGAAAGATGTGTCTGTCGATGCGGTGCCCATGGTGAAAACAGCGTAGAGGTTGAAAGCTGTATGAAAAAAAGGGTAACCAAGTATCTAGGAGATATTAACGCAATATTTACGTACTATCTAATCAATCACTTGGACGGGGAAATCACTCGATAATGTTGAAAGTAGGGCGGAGGTCTGACGCCCCTTCCTCATTCAGGCTGCTGCTGAGGAAATCTGATATTTTATCGTAAATAACATTTATTATTTATTTATTTTAGTCTATAAAACTGCGTACTTTAATTAGTTTATTTTCTCTAAGCATTGTCATCTAGCGTGGCTATGCTGTTAGTGATATGGATGAACACAATATTTAGGTAATAGGTCGATTTTTCAAAATTAGCTTCCAACCATGGCATCCATTCAAGATAGTTCATAAACTTGGTAAAAAATAATAACTTTTAGTTCTAACAATTTTAAAATTATTTCCTACGTTCTTGCTTCATCTTAAACGGTCTCGTAGTGTTCCTATATACTATCATGGAATATTGACTTGCCAAAGGAAATATTACTAAACCTGTGTTGAACTGTCACCCTATATCTGTGTCTGTATCTACCTAATGTGAGGTGAGATTTGAGGATGTAATTTATAATTGCTTATCAGAGAACGGTCCTTCAAGTCAATGTAGAATCGATTTGCCAAACCGAACAAGAATGTGGAAAGGTATGAATATTAGTAGGTTACATTATATAGTGTGTGTACTCTGAATACGTAATACCAAAGTTTCAGTATAACAATTTTACCATAGGAAACTAATATGAATACCAAATAATAAAATCAATAATTGATTTGTATCAATAATCAACATACCTATCACCTTTATACACGTTTGTTTCATATACCTTTTTGGTTTTGTCACGAAAACAGTTCTATTTATTTCATAAGGCAGTGCTATTAATAATGATATACTTAAAAGAAAATCTATGAATATATTACTTCAGAATATATCAGTCTTTGATATATTATTAGCTAGGTATGTGATTTCAATCTTCAATAATTATAATAGCTGTCATACATTCATACACACATATCCTGTAGTGAAATATCCGAACTGTTGCCTCTGCCGTGATGTCCATGCATACCTACGATACCAAAGACAATAATATCTCCGTCCCAAAAAGCATTGCATAAGTAGACAGGGATTTACAGTTAAGCACGTAGGTACATATATGCAGTTAAGCACGGTCTCCGTTATAGTGTCAAACAGCTAGAAATAATGCTATATAGATATGAAAAGAGTTCGCTGAATTTGCCTGACTTATTTCTATGTAACGAAAAAATAAATGTTGTTATACGCTTCGTGGCAGGTGAGTGCTACCCGCAAAGAGCAATTATTTGACCGCCACGCGCCGGTTCGCTATATGCACAGACCAAGTGAAGCTGATTCTGTTCAACGCATACGGCCGCAGTCTCTACACCTGTCATCTATGATATTGCGTTTAGGTGAATACTAAGTTTGTCATGGCAATCATGTCCTCAGGCATGTTTGCGTCGATCTGGATAGTGCCCCTTTATGAGGCGATTGCACACATCTGGTAATGAAATATGAAGTGCCATATACAACTTTAATTTATTCACGATGTTAATTTATATTCCTGCAACCTAATAAAGTAGGTATAGTGGTATTGCTATTTGTATTCTTAATAAAATGTAATTTTATTTTTAATAACAATTTATTTATATAGAAAAATGTTATATGGATTCCTTGCTTAAAGCCTTTTTTGTTTATACTTATTACTACTCGTTCAGGTACGAAATGATGAGATAGTAATATTAATGTAATCACTTCATTTAATATTGCTGTTTATTAATAAGTAATAATTCGGGCCCAAGGCGGCTTTGAGGACCGAAGTGAATGAAAAATTGTTTACTAAAACAAGTTTCCAGATATTACTAATACAGTGATATAAAAAGCACATAACATTGCGAAATTCTTAGCATCTCTATAAAATCGCATTTGTTAAATGGAAATATTTTAGGCAAATTGGTACCTACCTATCTACATTAATTGAAATTAAGAAGAATGAGCTCATTCCAAGGCATCTTAATGGCTCCCAAATGCTCTCCAAAGGGAATGAGTTTGTTCTAGGGTATTTTTAACATTATCCTCAAGCAGTAGAAATAAATTACGAGGCAGTGTGTGACCTTGCTCGGATCACTTATTTATATATTAAGATATGAAGACACTTATAATATTTTGTTAGGCCATTCGTTATTCAATAAGTAATGCAAAATTAAACACTAATCATGTTTATTTTTTAGCAATAGTTTAAGAATAGTACAAAGGTCACATTAATGAATTAACTTTGTCCGTCAGTTAATTTTTCACGATTAAATTGCTAAACCGATCGTGATGTAAATAAGAGGGTTTGGTCCCACTACTGGCCACAGGTAGATAAGGAAGATGGAGACTATTATTCCTAAAGTAAGACGGCTCGATGAAAAATAGTTACTAAATAGTTAAAAAAGTAATTTTTGAAAAAGTATTTATATATTATTTTGTGCCACAAAAATCTTTTGTGTAAAGAAAGTGGTTTTGGGCGACGACCGCAATGTGCACCTGCACATAACTGTGTGTTTTATGATTTTGTCGGAATTTAATTAATAACATACTCATAAATTATACTAGCATAATAATATCTTCAAATGAACAAAATAGCCCGAAAAATAATGCACTTACCGAATGAAGCCAATAGAGAAACGACGACTGGTACAACAATTATCCAAAAGGTGTCACTTTGGTCCATCCAGCACCTAAAATATGATAATAATGTTAACTTCACAACATTGCAAATAACTAAGACTAAATATATTATGTTACTTGTGTAGAACAAATACAATATATCGTAAAAATCCACTATTTCCTGTAGGTTTTATGGTACATAGATGTATAAATAGATCGGTGCGGTGGTCAGTTCAAATCGAATTTGCTCAAAAATTAAAACAATTAATGTAATGAAGACGTAACAAAAACCGAAAGTTCAAGTTATATCCTGTATTTACAACTGTAAATACAGGATATAACTATTATATACAAAACTCTATTGTATACATTTTATTAGGAAGTATAAAATGTGGACCAAAATCAAGGAACTAAAACACTCCTATCAACTCGTAAAAGGAGTAGGAGAAAGGAGAGTGTCACAGTTGTCAAGCCACCCAGTAGACCTCTGACATGGCTTAACGACTGTTGCCTAATGGCTATAGCCGGGACCGACAGCTTAACGTTCCCTCCAAATCTCGGAGACGTCCAGAAATTAAACCAAGTTGCTTATCATGCATCATTATTGTCAAGTTAAACAAAAATGTATTACAATTCGAACCTGCTTAAAAATACATTTATATTTCCGTTATATAATCTAAAAGTATACCGTTTTCATCTTATCGAAATTATACTTTTAGGTAGGTTTTTAAAAGTGGTAGGCCGTTTAGCCTAGGCCACGTTTAAATGTTGTAGAGATTTAATAGAGTTTGTTCCGCTTAGTCTTCTCAGTTGAGGTGCATTCAACCCATGGTAAAATTACTAATATTATAAAGGTGAATGTTTGTTACTTCTTTACGTCTAAACGGCAGGATAAATATGGTATGGAGTTAGCTGACACCCTGGATTACCACATGGGCTATAATTTATAAAGTTTAACGTGGATACAACCGCGGGGCACCGCTAGTACCTATATTATAATCTCAGTTAATATAATTTGTATCATTATTTTTATTTAAGTAGTATTTTTACATCGCGTGTGTTTGCTACTCACTAAACATAAGAAAACCATGCAATCTTCCATTTATTTGAACCGAACTAGTTATACGTTAATATATAAAAAGAATTATAAATCTTAAAATTTACGAATGTAGGTCACATCAAATAATAGGTCTTTACCTATGAAATTGCCGTTTTGTATGAAAAAATTT
This sequence comes from Pseudoips prasinana, assembly GCA_951640165.1. NCBI lineage: Eukaryota > Metazoa > Arthropoda > Insecta > Lepidoptera > Nolidae > Pseudoips > Pseudoips prasinana. Next base: position 18,190,119 of record OX621234.1, on the reverse strand, counting down.
AAACGAATTTTTTTCATGAATTTTTTTATTTGTATTAATCGAAGTAATCACCCATGCAATCAATGCATCTTTGCCATCGCAGTGGCAGTTTATTGATGCCCTTCTTAAAGAAATCAGCTGGACGGGAGGCAACAAATTCTTCAAAGGCATTTTGTACTGCCTCTCGGGTATTGAATTTTTTTCCCGCCAAGAAGTTATCCAAATTCTGGAAAAAGTAGTAGTCTGTAGGCGCAAGGTCTGGTGAGTAGGGCGGATGACGGAGAGCTTCCAACCCCAGTTCTTGCAACTTGGAGACCGTCTGCTGTGCAGTATGAGGTCGCGCGTTGTCGTGCAGGAGCAGCGGAGACGAGCGATTGACCAATGCTGGTTGGAGATACGCCAGCTTCTCCATCATTGTGCTCAGTTCTTCACAGTACACATCTGCAGTAATGCTCACCCCGTTTGGTAAGAAGCTGTGATGAATCACACCGGCGCTAGACCACCAAACAGTGACCATCACTTTTCTAGGGGTAAGTTTTCGTTTAGGGCATTGTTTAGGTGCTGAACCAGGATCCAACCAACTTGCTGAGCGCTTGCGGTTATCAAACAGAATCCATTTTTCATCGCAGGTAACAATGCGGTTCAAAATTCCTTCATTTGTGTGTCTGTTGAGCAGTGCAAGGCACGTCTCGACGCGTACTTCGCGCTGGCGATCATTGAGTTCGTGGGGCACCCATTTGTCAAGCTTTTTTACCTTGCCAATTTGACGCAAATGGACCAATATTGTTTTGACGCTAACGTCGAAAGCTGCTGCTAATTCAGCCGTAGATTGTGTATCATCAGCTTCCACAACCGCCTTTAATTCGTCATTGTCGACCAAAGTCTTCGGACGACCGCGAGGTTCATTTTTCAGGTCGAAATTTCCAGAACGGAAGCGAGCAAACCAATAACAGGTGGTGCGTTGGTTTGTAGTGTTAGCTCCGTAAACGTCGTTGATGTTGCGTGCCGCTTGTGCCGCGTTGCTGCCACGACGGTACTCATATTCCATAATTACTCGAATTTTTAACGTATCCATGATGACGAAAAAGATTGAAATGCGATGAAAATGTAACACTAATCAATAAAGAAATGACTACTTTTGGAAAAAAGAATCCATGTTTTTAAAATAAAATTAATTTGAAATTAGAATTCTTAGCCAAACAAAAATTATTTTGATTTGAAATGGCCAGTACTGCAGAACGGCAATTTCATAGGTAAAGACCTAATATAAATATATCTTGTTTTTGATACAGAGTTAAAGTGATTAATATTAACATTATTCATGATTTAAATTTGTATGGTAAAAAGTTATCTTATCTTATGCCTCACTCTGAATAGCATAGCATATGTTGAATAGTATATTGATATCAGAATTGATTTGAATGCAAATAAGGCTTTCAAGACCATCAGTATACTAAGAAGAATACTTACAAAGTTTGTAATAATAGAAATGATTCTGCTGCGAATAATGAACGTTAGAATAATAGAAAATTGGATGACGATCGTCGAGGCGAGGCTATTGTTTGATTAGCGGCTTGGATGAACTTTATAAATACAGACAGGGACTTTAATTATTATTATTATTATTATTATTATTATTATTATTCATTTATTTCGGTATAATAAATATTCCATATATTGTTAGTAAATCAAACTTATAACTATGTTAGTATATCAATATTAAATGTCAACATTACAAATATGAATCTAACATTACAATAACATTCTTACATGCGCACTATTTTACATTAAAGAGGACCCCTCCAGATCCATGTACGGTATTCCAGTGCCTCACAACCGGACAATCAACCCTTCCCAATATGGTATTCAGGAGGCCGTTGTTGCTGTCACGCACGCGCCGCATCAGGGAGGCCACTCTTTTCCGCACAATAGCCCTAAAGCAGTCTGTGCTAGCCTTAGCAAACATACCTGACGCACTGCAATAACGAGGCAACCCCAACAGCATCCTAAAACCATTATTGTAGAGGACCCGTAGGGCATTGAAAGATCTACACGTATAGCGGACCCACAGGCTACAGGTATAAAATGTCTGGCAGTATGCTTTAAAAAGAGAAATTTTTACATCTTTTGTGCACCGTGCAAACCTGCGAGCCAGCATATTGCATCTCACTGCCAATGCCCTACGTTCCCGCTCAATATCTAAATCATCCGAGAGGTCCTCGGTGACCCAGTGCCCCAGGTACTTAAATTTGGTGACCCTACTTAACTGCATTCCTCCAAGCCTGACCGGTGGAACGGTTTTAGGACTCTTATTACCCGCCTTAAAAATAAGTAGTTCACTCTTCTTGCAGTTATACCTGAGGCCATGTGTCCCCGCGTACCTCTCACAGATTCCTATTAGGTAGTTAAGGGCTGTAACAGATGGTGCCAACAGCACCATATCGTCGGCATAACTTATGTTGTTCAGACAAACACCATCCACTGAACAGCCGACCCCGGACCCGCTGAGCTCACCTAACAGTCCATTAACGTACAGGTTGAAGAGTCGTGGTGAAGTCAGGCCTCCCTGTCTCACACCACACTCCAACCTGTACTCTGACGAACATGATCCCGCCCACCTAACGGTATTGGTCTGGTTGCCGTACCAATACCTTAACATATTTATTACGTCTCCGGGTGTGCTGGTTTCCCCCTGGAGCTTATCCCACAGCACGTCATAAGACACCAAGTCAAATGCCTTCGACAGGTCCAAGAAACAACCATATACAGGCGTCTTCCTCGTCACATAGTACTGGACAGTATGCTTGAGTCGCAGTACGGCGGTTTCAGTCGATTGCCCACCCCTGAAACCAAACTGAGCTTCGTGGAGATCTATATGCTCACTTAGCTGACTATCAAGCAAACCATCCAGTACCTTGGCGATCACTGTAGCCAATGAGATAGGTCTGTAGTTGTCCCTGTCGGAGGCATCACCCGTCTTGTTTTTAGGTATTGGTATAACAGTGGTCTTCATAAGCTCTTTAGGTAAATATGAATGTCCTATACACAAATTGAACAACATGACCAACACCCTCGGTAAATGAACACCTGCGAACTGCAAGTGCTCGATGCTAAGGTCATCATGTCCCGGAGACTTGCCTCTAGTCATATTTTGGATAATATGGGCGACTTCTTTCGCTTTAAATCTGCACGGCTCACAGTCTACCTTCTCAGCATCGAGCACCTGCTGCACACATCCTAGGGGAGACACAACTCTAAAATGATCCTTAAATAATTCAGCAATTTGATGGGGCTCACTCCTACCCCCAACATTTACCGGGACACACGAACCAGCTTCCAGTTTCCTGGTGTGCTTCCAAAAGCTTTTGAAATCCCTCTCTTTGTGGTGTGTTGCTAAGATATCCATTTTAATTTTATCCTCATTGTCTTGACACCATTTCAATTTAGATTTAAACCGCTTACGGGTTTCACGCATAGTATTATATATATCACCAGACTTCGGTTTTCCATGAAATATCCAAGCCTGAAAGCTGTTTCGTGCGTCTACATGAAAATTCCGTACATGCTTGTTCCACCCAATGACATATTTTTGCTTTGTTCTTTTTCTTACACTATTACTCCTTTTCGAAGCTTCCTTCAAACAATTGCTAAGCCACAATGATAATATGATATAATAATATTAATATCAAATGTCCTTAACATCTGAAGTAAACTAGTTATTTCGCTCTTTGATCAGTTAGATTTGGGACGACTTCCATTTCATAGAACACATTGTACGTGAGAAACATTATTATGTTTATAATACGGTCACCCCAGTTTTAAAGGGAAAACATGATTTTGCTCTTAAATAGTATACGAGCTAGAACCAATTTTGTATGTTATTAAACACTAGATTTTGCAGACAGCTATCTTTTCTTAGAAAAAGAACCTGGTATCTGATCAAGCGCAACCTATTGGGTCCAATTGTACATCCAAGCTAAGAACACACTCAAACATTCACCAAAAAACCCTAGTTGAAAAACTAGATCACCTTAGTAGCGTTCCTGCCATGATCAGGTTTAAGGTGAAATTTTAACACTGACTCAAAATCTCACCAAAATCGATCAGCCGTTTTTGACCTCTCAGGGAACATAAAAACATTGATATTTTATATATAGACAATTGAATCATTGTATATAAACAAAACACTTATATCTTCCTGGTTATACTACTATCCATATTAAACTTAACAGTATCACACACCCGGTTAATTTTCAAATTAACTAACAACTCAGCCGATTTGGGGTCTGTGGGGAAAATAGCTACAACTATATCGATGTTATAGGTGCGTAGGTTGTGGACGTACTTTGGCTAACATGATGAAAATGATATTGCAGGAGTAACTGCCTATACAGTAAACTATTATAGCATTAATTTGCTGGACAAAAGCCTCCCCAAAGGATACGCCACGCTTAGCAGACGGGTTGGCGATCGTTGTTTGATGGTCATAGTTCACAGAAAAACGCTGCTGCCCTTTCTCTGGTAGGTATTCCGACGGTCGATTTCTACGCCCTCCACCAAGGGATGAGATGGGGTGATGATATTCCATGCCATCACCACACAGTATCTTATTCTTAACTGCAATATACACTTACAGAATACATTTTAGGAAATAACATTGTAATGTTATTTCCAGCAATGTATTCTTCTTTTCTCTTCTTCTTCATGTGGGAGGCGTCGGTAAAGCGTATCTTGATAAACCACACCACTAAACCTACGATCTGGTGTTTATTACCCGCTGTTGTCACAAGGGTGGACTAGTCCCGTATTCTCTCGTTTCAGTTGGTGAGTACAGCTCTTATGCTAATTTTGACCTTACCTCTCAGTAGCTCCAGGGGTATGGTAGCGAACGGTGGCGTAGATGATGACCACGAGCATAGAAACGCCCCAACCCAGCGCTATGAACCATCGCATTGCAGCTTCATCTTTCACGAATACCTGCGATATATCACCACATTAAAAATAGATAAGTATCTCCGCAATAACATCGAAGGTGTTAGACTCGCCTTATTCGGATAACATAACTACTTCTAATCAGACAAAAATATCACACACGTACCATATTTTATAAGCAGATATAAGCAAAGAGATTTTCTACTCTTTGCTTATATCTGCTTATAAAATATGGTACGTGTGTGATTTTTTTGGTCCACAGTTTCAAGGAAACCGTATGACTAGATAATGTACTGTAAAAATACATTGGTTTAAGTATTGACTTTATTATATATATTGACTGCCTTGTTGTTCTAGCGGTAGAGTATTTAACTGCAGATAATGTGGTCCCGGGATTTGTCCCAACCCGGATCCCGGGTCGGGTCAAATTTCTTAGTATCTACCCGAAGTCTGGGAGCTTTTGGTATTACTCCCCCATGCCTGAGAGCATGTAAAGCCGGCGGTCCTGTACCTGGCCTCTTTTCGGCCATGTCGCTAGTTGTGCCATCGAATCATTAGATCATCATCGAATAAAAATTGCCCCTGTGTTTGCGCACACACTTGTGCACTATAATACGTCCCGCACAGATAGCTAGTCTCCATTGCGATTGACCGCCGTTGCCGAAATTCGGCTAGACGGACATTATTTATTATTTATTTTATTTTATTAATCTAGAAAACTTACAGCTAGAACAGAAATAAAACATATAATAAAGGATGAAGGCCAATTACAAGTTTTCGCTAATATTCATAAATTTAAAAAAAATTAAGAATGGAAACTGTACCGCTGTATTTGATGACTTATTCACAATTACGATCCAAGTGTGTTTTATTAAGATTTTTTTTGAATATTAGTATATTAAAAAAATATTACCTTTATGAATATTAGAAATACGTGAAGTAGCTTCAGACCTCTCCGTCCGCGGGTATATGATCCAAATTACCGACGGACATAGTTTTTAAACTGAGGAAGCAACCGTGCGTCGCTCAATACGGGTCTTGAATGAATATTTATCTCAATATCGATAATATCAAATCACGTAAAGCCAGCTTCGTGACTTTTATGAATTTATCAATATTACGTTTAATCCTATCGCTATGGCAATAAGCTGGTACTCTCTTAGCGTAAGAACCTCTTCGTGAGTTTCCTATACTTTATACTTCTAACCCAAATACACGTCAGAAATAATTATATGTAGTTTGTATATATCCTATGTTTGCAGAGTCCCATGAGATTTCTCAGCACGTGACTATTTCCGAGGAAACTTTGAAGTTTAGTTGCTGTCGCTGGTTATATTGAATACTATATTAAATACAAGTTTCTCCTACGCTTAAAATAATATGCTTAGAGCCAATAAGGTAACCTATTTAAATTTGGGATGTTATAAGTTGGAAGCCTTTTTCTGTGTATCTGGCTGCGGCATCCTAGCTCACAAAAAAGTGGACTAATTGTAATGCTGTATGTAGTGTATCCCCATAGGTGTTTAAAAGTAACAGTTAGTTTTTAAGCTTTCATTTAGGTATGGATGATGTCAATAAGGTTGTGAAAAGTTACCTAATAATAATAATAAATCCATTTACTTCAGGTAACTTAGTAAATTTTCTGGTTCGTGGATCGCTGCGAGCTGACTGTTCGGGTTGGCAGCGCGTATCCGACAATCAATCGAATCTGACATCTGATGGTTTCAAGGGCTGATAGCACTCTTTTGTTTTATTTACGGGTTGACTTAAACCGTAAGTAGTGTACCAACATAACAAAAAACGACTTTTGTTATGTTTCAGTCATGGTGTGATTTTGCAGAAAGTATTTACTGTCGACCCGTACCATTCCAGGGAGTTAATGCGCCTCTTAAACCATTTGCGGCGCCTTAATTTGGACGGCCGTGTCGTGCATTCATTGTGTCGCGTCCGTGTCTTGGTCGTCTGCCCAAATACCCGAATTACTGAACTACGAGTTTAACGCCTGTTCGTCATATTACAGGAAGTTCGATTATTCTGTTCCTGTAATAGTGTAATAGGCTATTAGGGTAAAAAACTCCTAACCTAAATCATTTCAATTTTTTTGTTATTTAATTAATAGCACGAAGCTATTAAAGTGATCTGCTGATCTCAGGAATACTACGAGTAGAAGGGTTGAATATGTAATAAAACCACCTAAGTAATAACCATATCTAATACTTGAACTGTTGGTATATTGGTCTTACGTTGATCTCACAATGTTCTCTTATTGTTCTGATTGTTCTCTGACAGCTCACTATTGTTTTCAATTGTACTGTTACCTTTTTGAAGTTCTTATTATATATTCGTTTAAAAACGCATACACGGAGAACTTTGTGATGTTTCTTTCGAGTTAAAGTAGTTGAGTCGGGTTTTGGAATCAATGATGCTTTTCTGACATAGTCTAATTTTGAATATATTTTTGTTAAAAATATTATCCTCATAGTATGTACTGTATTCATTCTTGCAAATCACGAATTAAGTATATTTCAGTGCGTTACTAAAGGTGGTTCTGTAAGAATTGATTTAGAGAGAGTTAAGAAACAAAAAATAATGTAAGTATAAGCCAATTTTCGACCATTTGCCCTGACCTACAGACGGTGAACAGGGTAAATCCTGGCATTTAGAACCATATTATGAATGAACTAACATAACCACACACATTAACTGAACTAGGAATCTATGACGAAACATAATAAAATCTTTTTAAATTTTCATAAAGGTTTATATGATTAAGCCTATTTTATTCTATAAAATAAAACTATAGGAAAAAGTAAATAAGGCGGCATTTTTTTTTTATTTTCCTTAAAGCAACGAAATAGCAGAAATTTTTTATTGTTTTATTAATAGACCAATGAGAAAGGATTAGTTTTAAGGGTCAAGTGACGTTATTTAAGTCGCGATCAAATGGTGCCACCATCTTTGCTGAGGCCTAACACACCAGCCAAAACGTAAAATCAAGATTGTGGCGACGTTATACTTTACTACGCAGTATTAGTAGCATACGGGTAGATATCGTGTTACTACGTATAGACAGGATCGATTTCACCAGCTGCTGTAAAGCGCCGCAACCATGTGAAGGAGGTTGCGCGAAGTTGGTCTCGATGCTGATTTGGCGGGGGGCGTGGGCTCGGGAACATTTACAGTGGAGTGACAAATAATAGTATTTGTTGATGTTCACCGATGAGTCCCGGCATCAGTAGGAGTCCACTCATACAGACAACCGATCACTCAGTCAACCGATCGAGCAGATATTGTGTTTGCCTACTAAATAATTACTTTAAGTGAACCAAATCCCGTGTTCATGCCCGCTTGAGTATGTTTCGCCGGACCGTCTCAACTGCGCCGTGTTGAAACCGGTAGTAGATGAACCTGCTGAGTTAGTTTCGCTGGGTCTTCTCAGTTGGGGCGCATTGGATCCGGTGGTAGCATTAAAGCGCAACCGTCGATTAAACACAAGGTCCGTTATAATAATAATACTGAATTCATAACTTAATATAGACAGAACCATTCAGACAATATGTAGTAAAATATAAATTTCAAAAATTAAACCTAATGATAATCTCCTTGACAATAACTTAATACATGCTAGCTAAATATCACTACCATTATAAAATAAATTGTATAAATGTTTTAACATTCCGTCTACCTAAATATCTGTAATAAGTAACTAGAAATAATAACTGTATTACTACAAACATGTTCTTACTATTTACAAGCGCTTTTTAAAGTCTACGTGTATAAAAACCTTTTTGATTTTATTTTTTATTTTATTTTATACCAAGGCGGGACAATCCTGGTGTGGGTAATGATTCCTCACGCATGATTGCACATTAATATCACGAGGAGGTAGTATAGCCTGATATTGGCCCACACAAAATCCAAATAATAAATTTCTACTCATGCACGATAATGCTGTTTCTTGTACGGTGTGGCTGGTGCCGCCGCTTTTCGAGACTTTTATATAGGCCAGCACAATTGTCAGACTTAAAATTAAATCATCGTTATCAAGTAAATTCTCTACTGTGATCAAAAATATAACATTAAATGTCAAACAAAAACGCCGTGAAATGTTTTTATATTTTATTAAAGACCTTCAAAGAACCAATCATAGGTTATTTTAAGTTCAGTAAAACAAGCTCAGGTCCATTTACTAAATCAGAAAATTCTTCAAAAATTTTTAGATATTTGATGAAATAAAAAATATCTCTAGATTCTGTTGACATATGACTGTAGGATGCCACTTACTATGTCATGTTTTGTTCATCAATTTATATAAAATATTTTTATATTAAGTTAAATCTGATGTGTGACATGAGAATTAATTTTGGAGTTGTTTTCTATTTGTGATGTATTTTATAGATGAAAAATGAGAATAGAATACCGACGATACCTACATGTTACTATTACATCTATAATTTTTTCATGTATTAAACTATAGACAATATAAACACATAGTTACTTACCACCACGAGAGCAATATGAAGATGCAGCCCTTCACAGAACATCCAAAAATAGCTCGTGATCATGAAGTAATTTGTGACTATGTGCAGTATTTGACACCACTCCTGTTAAAAAACCAAGATGAAGGTACGTGATGATTATTATATTTAAAACCTGACATGACATTATCATCATCATCATTACAGCTGAAAGAAGTCCACTGCTGGACAAGCCTCCCCTAGGAACCATCATGGGGGGATATGCCATAATTGCCACGCTTGGCAGACGGGTTGGCGATCGCAGTAAGAAGGTCATAGTACTCAGAACGAAGTTGCTGCCCGTCCTATGCTAGGTATTCCCCGGGTCGAATTGTATCCCCCCAGGGGATGAGATGGTGATATTTTTATATTCACCGCTGTCACCACGCAGCATGACATGACATGACTTAAGCAAACCCTATAGTTTTGGGGTACTGATACCACAATAATTTAACCCTCCCAATCATGGATATACTGGTGAAATTGAACCACTTTTGTGGATGGCCATATAAAAACTTCTACAAGTTTAGGTTCTTTAACCTTGTAGGTTACATAATTTGTTTAGTTCGTGTAAACGGCAAAACTGTCATCTAGTAATGATGCAAAGAATATTCATGAATGAACTTGGGATTTTAAAGGTGTAACTCATAGTCGTTGAGGTCCCTATCCACCTTCTACCTCCATCATTAGTTTAGCCACATGGTTCTAATGCTTAGTCTTATTGATTACTAACATTTGTAAAGTTTCAAAATAATATCACAAAAATACACTTATAAATAGGTCAAAATTTGATTCAAACTAAAGTAATAAAATCCTAGTGAGGAACTTACCTTGTTGTCTTGCACCACGCTAACTGTATTGACCACGGCTCGGTACCACACGATCCAAAGAATGTTGTTTAATGCGAAGGATGTGAACAAGTGCACATGGATTCGTATTCTCGTACACTGGAGTGTTCTAGTAAACAAATATATTATTTTAATATACTTAATATTTGAAAAAATAATCACCTAAAACCAATTATGAGACGGCAATTTAATCTTTGATCTATAATTTTAAACCGTCACAATGTTCAACCTTTTGTTGTGAAAACATAATTAATTAAGATCACAGCTTTAATTACAGTCCTGGTGAGTCAAAATATAATAAAAAAAGAATTTCTCTGCCGAGACGATTCTTGCTCGCCACACATGTAATCGACAAAATTTTGGTTTTGTATTCGTCTAATTCCTTCTCTAAAACAAAACACTAAAACTAAAATCTAAATTAGGCAATGATCGACTATTCTATTTATTTGTTTCAATTCGCAATCGTTTGATAAAAATAGATGTATCGACAAAAACATAAACACCCCGACCGTTAACGTGAAATAAAATTTATAAAACCCAAAAAAAATTTGCTAGTCAAGCCCGTTCATTTGATACCCATATTGAGGGAGTTGTGAAAAAAAGTATCAAATTCGCTAATTTCGTGTTGGCGGCCATCTTGGTGGGGAAATTTATCATAGACTAAAGTATTCTACTAGTCAATCCCTTTCATTTGATACCCATATTGAGGGAGTTGTGTAAAAATATGATATCCGCCATTTTGTCGGTTCATCCTTCTGAGAGCTACGATGCCACAGACTGACACACACATACACACACACAAAAGGCAGACAGACATCGACGTCAAACTTATAACATCCCACTTTTTACCTCGGGGTTAAAAATAGCACGAATACTTATTTTAAATATTTTTCTGTATTAAATTAACAATAGAGTAGGTACCAAAGCTTTGTCGGATCGATCTATTTTTACGTTTCAAGTCACAACACAGTTCCATAAAATTTGCTTTATGTACAAAAACATATTCGGTCGACGGCTACACCCAGCCGTGGCTGATTATTGCGTCATAAAATATTGATCTAAGGAATTACTTACTCTTTTTCCTACCTGGATTTAGTCCAGGCAGGAAAATGAGGAATAAGCTTAGTAGTGAAACTGGCAGCTAGTAATAACCCTTAACTGTTTATTTGTATTCTAATAATCGGATCATTATTAAATTTGTCGTGATTTAATAACGATTGAAATACTACTATGAGTTACTACAACTACACTACCAAACTATGAACCATATAAATAACAAAAATTTCTAATAAAATGCTGGCTTTTTTAATATATTTGTAGTCAGCACCTCAATATTTAAAAGTAACTGCAAACTTTGAGTTCAGTTCATATATTGTAGTTTGTATTGGTCCATATTTGTACGTAACGCAAAAGAGGGAACAATGATTCATCAGCCAGAATAATCACAAGTTACATAAAAACCTTACTCCAAGCACTACTATTTCTATTAATATTTTTCTTTCTGCAGCGTGAAAGTCGGGTATATTCAGATTGAATTAGTCAACCAGAACCAGTAATGACCAAAAATTGTCAGAAAAACATAATTTTTGTTATATTGTTGATACTATACATACCCCAGATAAACTTAAAATTTAAATTTAGTCAACAGCTCAGTTGTGCTATCGTAACTACCGATTACTAGAAAAGGTCTTACTAGCCTATTATTGACCAAAGGATCAACCTGTATAGGCAAATTAAGTCATAAGCAAAATAAAAAAAGGCACAAAAGTGTCTCAGAGTAGTAACAATAATGAAATTGAAGTCAACACAAAACCGAAAAAAGCAATATAGACGTAACACAGACACAACAATAGACGCCATGCCCGTGCCAAGTGAAAGTGTATGTGGTTTAAATTTATTTTTGAAAAATAATAAAATGAAACACAAAACAGAGAGTGATTGTTCATCGTTTAGTATAGGGGTGCTGAAATGTGGTTTATATAAATTGAACAAAGCTGAAGTTTGGCACACGAATACTGAGTTTAGAATTTAGTTTCAAAAGACAACAACTATAAGTACAAATTATTAGTATTGAAACGTTATAAGTCTCCGAAGCAAGCCGGACAATTTCGGAAATAATTTTATTATGAATCGGAAAAAAAAATGCAATATATTAATGTTATTTTTTATAGTGTAGCAAGCAAAAAGAGCTGGTGGGTGACCCGATGTTAAGTGATCACCGTCGCTCCGTTTAAGAAATACGCTTCAAGAAGCGTGCTCCGATCAGGATTGGAAATACCTCCGTTGTTAATTAATTCCGAAATCATCAGACCTATACCACATAACCGAATAAGGTTGTAATAATTCCATTCACGATGCTGAAATCAATCCCGTGATATTAATGTCAGTATGATCGTGCAGGTGGTCAAAAATCTTGTTTTAGGTGGCCACACACTGGTTTAAACTACGGCGTGTGCAAGAAACAGACGTATCACAACTAAACAGACAATTTAGGAACTTTCTAAAATCGATCTACAGTGGCGAACCAACATCACAGCTATCCACGAAAACGGCAGTGATGGCAGCGACGAGCATCATGCGACACTTAAATGTTTATAGTTTGGTAGACCTGGATTTAATACAAAATTCTATTCCAATGTTGTAGTAGGGTAATCGATTTCAAAAATGTGATACCTAATTTTAGCGGGAAAAGACGTTAGCACAGATTTAGTAAGACCAAATTATATAAACTGTTCTAGATTTTTGTGTCCACCATCCAGCGCTGTTTCTATGAGTATTCAGGACGATAGGTAACGGATGTGAAGCATGAAATTCGATTAAGTATGCCTATATTACCGCTTTATGAACCCCAACCAATGATTTTTTAATAATAATACAATAGTACTGATTTAAATTACTACAATATAGGTATAGACATTAAGTTGAATTATATATAAAAGAATTTGAACCATTTTCTTTTACTGTTGCAGTTTACCTGTGGCTTTTCACACGTCTATGTATTCCTGTACGTTATTAAATATTCAGTTAAGCTGTAAGTTTATCCTGTAATAAATATTGTCACGTACGGACTTGGAACCCTATCAGTAAGGGCTTTTTGTGGCTTTTGTAACAGCAAGAACGTTCGTGTTACTACCAGAACACATGAAAATGGATAGCTGACGAAAAGGACATACAAAATTCTAAATGCAATAATTGACATTAGTTAGTTCCCGAATAAAAAGAAAGACATGGTGCAAATTTTCTAACAGAAATGAAAGGTGTAAAGGCAAGGACAGAAATTTAGTTGACGATTCTCAAAAGACAGAATGACTTTCGAAATGTTAAAAATTTTGAACAATGTAAGGCTATATAAGCTCGAATGTCAAAGCAGAACGGTGAAACTGAAGGCGGATCAAGAGAAAGAAATAAAATGGAAAACATGTAATGGAATCAGGCGTTACTTTGCGGAGATCCATAACAATCAAAATACAAAATCAATATGTAAGTAGTGTTTATTCCGCTAATTCGCGGAATTAACACTACATATTGATTTTGCATTACGAAAATGGAAAACTAAAAAGAAGTGCAACTGATTGGTGAATGTAAACAGTGCCAAGTTTTCCGTACACAGTGAGAAGTGTGCCATGTACGTCGGGACTTTAGCTTGAGCAGCGCTCATCACGGGGACGCTGTAAGTGCGCCACGTGTGAATTCTCAGAGAGTCCTAGTAGTAGGGACACAAAGTGCGTGTGTGTTCCGTGATCTTAATGGTGCACCAACTGTTACAGTCGTCGCCAATAAAAGTTCCTATGCAGACACTAATTTCTTTTCCAATACCTTGACCCACCGCTCGACACAATATGCTGTGGACGGTAATATTCATATTATTATAATTTCACTAACAGAAAAATCACTATGTCAATCAATCAACTTCATAGACAATGAGTAAGTACCACAAACCACCACCAAACCTCATTTTTTACGCATGGGTACTAACTTGTTTATATAACTGCCCATATATTTTATGATGACCAATAACAGGGTCTAATGATATTATGGCCACGAAAATTACGGGTTAGACAACGCAATATAAAATGTAACCAAATTAACTGTAAATACTTTTAGAGGAGATTCATTTATGCTATTAATGCAAATTCCATCAGACCAAATTTGTTTTGTATTTGGCAGGTGTACTGTTTGTTGAAGAAAGTGGATTTTATATGTATATATGTGATAGATACGTGAAAATTGATTTCTTTTTTTAAATACCTTGTCTGGAAAAATCTCTGGCTCAGGGAACTTTGCAAAAATACAATTCATTGACACAAATCATACCCAGGTTCGCAAAAATCGATGTCGGCCCACAAATAGTTGCCCTGTGCGGGCAAAAACCCAAGCAGCGCCAAAGTATGAATAAGAACAATTCATAAACAAAATAAATTAAATAAACCTCGGACCACAATTTATTGGAAGCATAAAATAATTTCGTGGTTACAAACCAATGGAATATATTTAAATACAACATTGATTTGTGATGAACCCCATGAAATTAATAAATTTAAGTTAACTATGTGTTTATCCTTTTACTTTTAACAATACTTACAACGATTTGTATCAGCATATGTGAGTACTTTCCCTACACTAATCGTATTCATAGACATTTTAAGGACGATAATTTAATCACTGCGATACACATGGACTTATATAGTCGTTTTAGTTTACTTTCTTTTTCTTTTGGCTTTCTTTTCTGTCCAATTGTCACCGTTTTGAGCTCTTGTTTTTGGCGCGCCTCTTCATCATATTCTTATATCCTACAATTTTGGCTGGCGATCCCATTAGTATTAACTACTATCCCATAACTCTACTTTATATAATTCTACCGAGAATGATTAGCGGTTCTGTAATTGTTTATTCTACTGACTGTAAATATGAAGATCCATCACAAAATCTAGCCTAGGAACCGATTATTCGTTGTATTCTATATATGTACCAAATTAAGTATTATTTTTTCTAATTATTACAGTTAGTTCTGCTGTATGGTATACTTACAGGGTTTTACGTGCCACTGCAAATCTTTTAAGATAGGCTTGATGTCCGTGAGATGGTGGAATGGCTATTTTTTCATAATTTAGGAGCATATATTATTTAATTGGGCGTATGTTTTTGTGATAAAGCTTTCAATTTTGGCAACATGTTCATGGAAAAGTTATGCCATTTTATTCACGTAAAAAGAAAATATAACATTGATTTCTTTTAAATGTGATCTACGAGTAATAACGATTCTGAAGAATTAAAATGTAGTTTTTACTTGTTTGTCCCCGTGACTATTATTTTGTTATTTTTCATAATCTTCGGAGAATTACTAAAACACGCTCTTACACACATTTAGTTAGCTAAATATCGTTACTGTTATAAAATAAATCTAATTGTAAATTATTTCCTTCAATCCGTGTACCTAAATATCTATATGGACCTAGAAATAATTATAAATTAATTATATATTACTGCGAACATGTTCTGAGTATTTACAAGCGCTTTTTTAAAGTCTACGTGAATAAATACTTTTTTTATTTTATTTTATTTATTCCTTTTCCAAATCAACCCCTGAAGAGACAAAATCGAGTCGAAGGATGCCCATTCGAATAAGGATATCAATCAATCATTCATTTATTTGCGAGCATATGATTACAATTCTAGGTGGTAATACATAGATGAAATTCTACACATTTAACCGCTTAGGGCTTGCAAATTTTGTATCGTTAAATAATTTGTCCTAAAACAAATACTGATTTTAGCAAATTGTTACTGGGGGCAACAATACGCCCATTACGCAACTTAACTTACGTAATTCTTACTTATGTGCATAAATTAACTTTCTTATGGCCAAGAGTTTAAGGTCGGGCATTACTAAGTAATCCGCGAATACTTTTCTTAAAGTATAAATTACAACTTGAAACTTTGATTAATTTGACTACCACCAGTATACTAAAAGAAACCTTATGAGTCAGCTATCTCTTCATGTTGCTTATATAAAAATTCATCTAGCTGATACTTATAAATCCAAGTAAACGGAGTGCCAAGTAGGGTTAAGGACACGGGTGTACGTGTAAAATAAAGTAGCAATATTGTAGTTATTTACAAAGTTCTTACCTGAAATATAGGAATATCAATATAGAGATGACTAGGGCTGCCACAGATAATGAATATCCGACCACGTATATGTTGTTTACAAGATTCCGAAACTGAAACAAACGACATTTGTTAGTAGGTTAGAATAGGTTTTGGGACAAAAACTAAACAATACAATAATAATTGTTTGTATCTTGTGTATAATGTACGTTAGTTCTTCTTCCGTTTCAATTAGGGATGTCAGTTAGTTTAAGCTGTTGTGACGAGTGAACATAATTACTTAAGCGACTCTCATCTGTTAGACCTGACGTCAGATTCTATTTAATTTTATTCGGGTATTGGGTGGGTAAACATATTAAAGTGTCAGTTGCGGTAGTAATGAGAAAAGTTATGCCCATATATATATATATTCAGAAGCCTAGTAGATTATTAATACTCTTAAGATCCTGGTTACTGGCTCCGTGTAGATTGCGAGGTCCGACGGCAGTCCATGGGCAAATTCTGGTACATGGAACAGGTTCATCTGGACATTGAACCAACAAAGGTAGGGAATATATTTACGTAAGACATAGTATTTTCATACAAGTCCTATTTTTGAAATCAATAGGTAAACTGTAACCCATCTGATTTTGACAAACAGGCACACGTACTTTATATATATTTTATACTATGTTCTTTATGTAAGTATGGCACGTTTTGTGTTGTGTCTGAAGCCTTAAAATTCCAAGACTGTACTCCGAAGTAAGAACATGTTTTAGATAACCTTTGGCGATGAAAATAAATAAGTTTATGAATATATAACGGTGAGGTCGATGAGTCAGGACAAACTCATTAAATACAGTTCAGGTTTATTGAAATGATGAGCTTTTTAAGGTGCATGGACTAGTTAGAAATAGGGTAAAATAAACGGTTAAAGATATTTATTTTTCTCAAAAGATTACAGTAATCGCTTACAGAGAAAAATACACTTAAATACTAAATATATTAACCAATTAGCGTATCTAGTTGTAGGGTAGTTTGAAAAACTATTAAAAGCGTATCAGTACAATGACATTCCATGTTACGCTAAAACAGTCCAGTTGGTGCAGGAACAATACAAGTTTATTAAGGCCTATGGCTTAGTGATGTGTCGCAGTTAAAATGTAGTGTCGAACTTTATGGCGACGTAAAGAAGTAATACTTATATATACATATAAGTATTACTTCTTCTTTTTCTTCTAAGTAATATTTATAGATTTTCGTTAATTTCTGTACTTGTCTTATTTGTCTTTCTTTATTCATCGTATAGGCGGTGGTTACCCTTTCATTTTCATTTCATTTCATTTTCATTTTATTTCATCACCCTGGTGACAGAGTTGTTCAGGCCTCTCAGTAGGCCTCTGACATGGCTTATCAACTGTTATTTAATGACAACAACTGAGACCAACAGCTTAACGTGGCCTCCAAAGCAAGGAGACGCTTGAATTATACCATTTTGACGCTCACCCATCTATAGTCTGACCGCGTGCATAGGTGTTTCACCTCGCCGATCACTAACGGGCCGGTGAGCGCAGCTGGCTGTGAGCGTACAGTGTGTAACTTAAATGTAAAATGTACCAGATAATTTCATTAAAACATTCGTTCAATACGTAAATAAAATTATAGTGGCGTTATTGAAAATCTACAGCTTCTGGACGAGAACACAGGAGTAATTTGTGTATTCATAGTAAATATACCAAATCATAGTTTAAAATTCTATTCTTCTTATCTTTTTGATGTCCTTGTTTACCCACAGTATTTGCCAAAAATTGCGTTTCAATAGCTGTTCTCTTGGCTCTATATTACATCTGTGATTACATGACTTCGAACAACGTATATTGGTAATGGATTTTAATGCAATCTCTCTTAGTTCCTGAATTATAAACGTTGAAACTGCGAGGCGGATTTGATATTGGGCCGTAAAACGTAGGTATTATGTTTATATCATCCTTTGTAAGTACCTATCCTTTTAGACGGTGTTTCTTTATCTTTTTTCGGGGTAAGTAGCCGTAGTTTGCTAAGCCATTTTTCCGGTTTACGTTTCGATGAGAAGTAATACAGGTACAACGCCTTAAGGAAGACACCGGATCCGATAAATGATACGTAAATCGTTATAATGGTCATACTTTTTTCGAGTCACTATGAGTCCCGAGACTCCTTTTAGGACTTGGTATTTATTGATGTCCTCCCGACCGAATTTCGCCCACGGCGGCCAGTCTTAATGGAGACTAGCCAATTCCGCAGGACATATTATAGTGCACAAGTGTGTGCGCAAACACTTTCTATTCCATCAATCTCATGATCCGATGGGACGCCTAGCGACACGACCGGAAAGAGTTCAGGTACAGAACCGACGGCTTTACGTACTCTTCGAGGCACGGGGGTGTAATACCGCCAACTTCCAGACTTCTGGCTGATACTGAGAAATTTCTTTTTACGGAAAAATCCCAAAATAACTTTTTGGCCCGACCCGGGATTTGAACCCAGGACCTCATTATCTGCGGTTGAACACGCTACCGCTAGACCAACGAGGCAGTAAATTTTTTGTTGGTATTTATTAGCACACGTCCAGACCACTGGAGTTTTATTTGATGTAAATTAATATTTTTTTAAGACAACACAATGCACTATGAAAATAAATCGCTGTATCGTAGGTACTTTTTACATGATTGGTACAAAGTAAAGACTTAGAACATCTATTTAAGGGTGATGGAATGGATGACAAGGATCCCTGGACATGAAATGGTGAGGTGACTGTCTTAACCACCGCATGAAATTTGGATTCTAAATACAAAATATGGAAACTGTACAAAATATAGGGTATTTATAATATATTTTTATAATGTATCTTAATTATTTATTATTTATAATATTAATTTAAAATGATACTAATACATCTATACATATAATAAGATCGTAGAAAAATCAAAACTGTACATTGGATTTTTTTAAAAAGGATACTTGGGTCGTGATCTACTATCGATATCGAAGCCAAAAATATAGGTTTTACAATTTTTGTCTGTTTGTCTGTATGTATTCCGGGCTAAACTGAAAAAGTACTGTATGGATTACTTCAAATTTTGCATGAATATTGAGGTCGGGTCAACATATAGCCTACATAGTATCACGCTATAACTTACGGGGGAGGAGCTGTGATAATTTATAAAATTTAACGCGGGTAAAACCGCGGGGCACAGCTAGTAAATATAAGCAGAGACAACGGATTTCCATTTGTCACGATCTTTGCATACTTCTTTTGCCTCGATTACTGTCATTATATTCTTCATACATGCTCGCCGGTTTAGGGTACTTCTGACCTGCCCTTTCTTGAGAACATCTCCAATTTGGTCAGAGAATGTTCGACGTGGTCTTCCCCTTCCGGTTGTCCCATTCACACAGGCCTGGTATACTGCTTTTGTCAATCTTCTTTCATTCATCCTTTCTAAATGGCCAAACCATCTCAGCATGCCTTTTTCAATCTTTGTGACTACATCCTCTTTCACGCCACAACGCTCTCTTACATCAGTATTTCGAATTCTGTCTCTCAAAGTCATACCACACATACTTCTCAGAGCTCTCATTTCCACTGCATTTATTTTACTTTCATTCTTTTTCTGCCATACCCAACTTTCACTTCCATACATTAAAGTTGGCACTAGCACTCCATCGTGCACGGCTAGTCGAGCCTTCTTTGAGACTTGCGGGCTACTCATAAAAGCGTGTAGTGCCCCATTCACTCTGTTCCCCGCATTTACTCTACTAGTAAATATATATAAATAAAACTTGTATACTGTTAGTTATAACTCTCTGGTCACCTGCCAAATTCATAAAACACCTGGACCGGTCCCTAACGAGAACCTAATAGGATTAGTATTTATATTCTCAAATCTAAACACTAAATTAGATTAATTAATGGCACTTTTAAGTCTTATCTACAAAGTTAGCTAACGGAAAATGTGAACGAATACGACACATAAAAGCAGGGACGTTAGTGTTACATTATGCTAACTGGCATAATACTAACAGTTTAAACATTAACCCAAATTATAAACCATTTAAATCGGTTTAAGCTATGAATTAAGAAACATATACAAATATACTTGACTAGTACAAGAAAATGTACATACTTGTGTACTGAAAGGATATCGTGCCCTTTTGTGCAGTAAATTAAAAAGTTACGCTACCCAGTATAAACATGACACTTTGAACCTATTAGTGTCTTAGCAGAGGATATTTTATTAAATAAACGGGTAAAGTGAGACATTTGCGTATGAATCACAGCCATTGTTTATACAGGTGCAATAAATAATGTTCTCAGACTGATGAATAGTGCGCTAGTTCACGCTACGTGGTGTCTCTCGTCACTATTCGTTAAGTACCGATAGAAATCAAAGAAAACATTTAGAACTATCTGAATCAGTTTAACCCTGTCTTGAAGTTTTTCAATCTCAAATATTATAAAATATACTTATTAGCTGGAACTTCTCAATAAAAAAAAGAAAGTATTAAACGTATAGTGGATATATTCATTGGTATAGAAACTATAGGCACTTGGAATGCAGACTTTGTTCACGTCTCACTATTGAAGGCAGGTATTTTTCTTTTATGTCAGAATTAAAATTTTGTCACTAAAAAATTGTAAAGATAGTAGAATGCGCCGGGATTCTTTGCTTGAGATTTTTTGATGATGTAAGGAATCTTGAATGTGGTACATGGACGAAAGAAAACTGTTTTTTGAGATAAGAGGGAGCGGATGCAATAAAAATAATATTGTATAGAATTGTAATTCCAGTGAAGGATAGGTAGTCAATATTGCTTATAACGTCATCCAGAAACATGATAATTTAGACTTCGTTTTATGGCAGGATGATGATAGTCATAGTCTTATGCGAGGATCGAACCCGCAACCTTACGATCAGAAGACAGGTTCACTACCAAATAAGTCACGGCAGTTAAAATATAATGGCGGGGTAAAATATAATTACCCAAATGTAATAATTGTCTATACATATATCATCATCCTCATCATGATATCAGCCAAAAGACGCCCACAGCTGAACAAAGGCCCCGCCCAAAGATCTTCACAATTGCCGGTCTTGCGCTATCCGCTTCCAGCGACTGCCATATATAATCTTAAATAATATATATATAAACCTTCAAGTTTTCTTGCTCTACTTGCGAAAAAGAAGACCAATGCCAATTATACCTAAATTGAAACTATGTCTATATATCGACATTATTTATTCTGTGATGTACAATAAGATGACCCATGTAACAGTCGAAACTGAATTAAATTCAACTTTCAATATCAGTGTTATCTTCAGTGACTAAAGCTCCTGAAAGTTGAATTTTATTTTATTACGCTAGGGTTACTTAGTTTGGCACATCTTACCCAACCTACTTTTGGTTTTCCAGCTGTCTTCCATTACTTGGAATTGAATTATATTTGAAAGCGGAAAAGCGTTGTGTCAGTGTTTTACACGACAACGGTCAAGGAACTATTGATGCTTATATTATTTTAAAATACACACTCAGCTGTCATGGTACACGGAAAACCCGTAACTTAAGCAATGTTTACGTTTTGATTTCCATTTATTAATGTTGATGCAAATACACATTTAAGTTTATTTGCGTTTGCTAAATTATAATTAAAGTAAACAAAGCTTTGCTGTGTGGTGACGGCGGCGAATATCAGAATATCACCACCCTGTCTCATTCCGTGGGGGGCCTAGAAGTCGACCCGAAGGAATAAATATCAGAGGATGGGCAACAGCTTCCTTCTGAGTACTATGACCATCTTACTGCGTCACCAACCTGTCTTCAAAGGGTGGCGATTATGGCATATCTCCTCAAGATGATTCTTGGGGAGGTTTGTCCAGCAGTGGACTTCCTTCATTGTTGTTCGGAGTCCAAATTACATGCTTGTAAAGTATCCTGCAAACGCGTACGTCCTGACTCCAGACTGCTACAAAGATATTTTTAAATTTCAAAAACAGGTCGTCATTATCTACAATTTAAGATCTATTTAAGATCTACTATCGCAAGTAATATTAATTTTGGACTTACATAGGTGCAAAAAGGAGAGGATAGGCCTAAGAATTATCTAAGGCCTATCCTCTAAAAAAATAATACTCTTTATTGCACACCATAGGTATATGACACATGAGAATAGATTTATAAAACAGACACGTACCACTACAATAGGCCGTCTTACCGCAGTCAGCGATCTCTTCCAGACGACCTTACGATGGCCTAGAGAGGATAAGTATATTAAAAGAGAGGGTAGTGAAAAACGTATTAGAGAATACATAGAAAAATAACCTATAATACATAGCCTAAATCTAGTACCTACGAAAGATCACACTTTAATTCATTTTCTATTCCATCGAGACTATTGCTAAACAATTTTAATATCAGATCGGGACATTAATAATTACTATCATTCATACAGGTGATAATATATTTGCGGATGTTGCTAGAGCCTCGAATTGTTGTATGATCTATTACAGTTGTTCCGATAATTATCTATATGTAATATCTTGGGACATCTAACTTACCGCCATCTGATCCAGACTAGGCAAAGTCTGTATTATGGCAACCAGGAAACTGATAAAAATACTTATACCTATATTTCTAAATGCATACATATTATAGATAAATTAAACCTACTAGTACTAGACACAGAACAAACTATCGTGTTGTTGAACAAACAAAGATTAGATTTATACTAACCCACGACCTGTAGCTAAGTAATCTAGTACTAGACTAACATGCAAGTCGATTGGGATTTGTTGATTATATGAGGAAGAAAAAATATCATTTAAAATGACTTATATTTTAAATTCGTTTTTGAGGTCATTTATGCAACTATACAAATCAGATACTAATTGACCTTCGGAAGTTGTAAGCGTTGGCCAATCGCACCCACTAGCGCAAAATCAATAATTTTTGCGACCAAGGGTGTCGAATCAATACTTCATCCACTTTAGAGGCTAGACCTAGACCCGTGTAATGTTTATAGCTTTCTTCGTTAAAAAAGCTTTGTGGATGAAACCCTAAATATTCTTATAGATAAAAAAAGAATAAAATAGACGTGTGGTTTCCGGCCTCAAAAAATATCCCGTGGGTATCGTATAATGCAACTAGCGGATACGCCAGGTAGTCGGGCAACAGCGCCATCTGTGTACTATCTACCAACGCTACGAATTCCAAGCGTGGTGACTAAGGGAAATCGCCTCTAATTGGCAACGTTATGGTAAACCTTTTGGAGAGGCCTCTGTCAAGCACTGGACGATATCAGCCTGAAAATGATGATAGTAAACAAATACCGTTTGTGAATATAGGTAACATGGGGTTTTAGGAGCTTTAACGAAATTTATTCTTACGCAAATGTTTTAGGAAGTGGAGAATCCAGATGCTTGCTCTTCTCGTGGGTGAAACCCCCATCTACATAATCAAATACCCTTGATCGAAAGTTAAACTTCATCGTGCATCTGCGTATTGCGCGTAATCGGGCGACTTTTGGTCGGAGTCGACTTCTCTGTCTCCTGAATGCCTCCGTTAAAATATCCCTTACCAAAAAAGCGAAAATTAGCATGACGTGCATTTAGCCCGTTACTAAGTACGCAAATCCAGCGTTCGCATACGTTTGAAGTGGGTATTGTATTACTAAATCCACTTCAAACGTTTCAAAATTTTGCGGTTCATGCAACGTGCCGTCTTTCTGTGGTAGTTCTCACTAAAGCCTACTCACCGATATTCAATTGCCTGCCATCAAGCATTGGATCGTCTAAACGCTTTTTGACTTAGCCATGCTTGAAAGATGTAAATGGTAAAAAATTGACTATATCAGCTATCTATGACAGCTGCAATACAAGGCACCCCTTGGTGGTTATGGCTGTCAATTACACCCTGATAGTTCTCTTCTAAAAGCACCGTTATCCCAGAAACGATAATCCGAATGACAGTACATAGTAATAATGAGACATTATTTACACACGGCCATCTGATCCCAAACTAATCAAAGCTCGTACTATGGAAATCAGATAAGATAAGATAAGATAAATACACTTTATTGTACACCATTATACATAAAAGTTACAGGATCTCAAATAATTATAAAAAAGTACAATGGGCGGTCTTATCGCTTAAAGCGATCTCTTCCAGACAACCTTAAGTTGGACTATATTGTATGGAATTAGGAGTAGGGGTAGTGTAAGGTGTAAAACTATAGAATATGATTAAATATCTACTTAAGACTAATAGTGGTTTCTACTTAATAGTACTACCACTAATTATTTACATAATATATTACTTATACCTACTTATTTGCATACAATACATAGAATACTAATAATAATATAATATATAAATATATATACATATATAATATATAAATAGACATAGATATATTATATAGATAGATAGATAAAAATATAATAAATATATTCCGTTATGATGGAAATATCAACGATATCTAGCAGGGTCATATGATGGACAAGAAAAAAAGGAACACTTATTGCAACTGTGACAGATAATGTTTGGTCACAAGATTTTTAAACGTAGGTAAAGATTGAGCGCGTCTTATAGATACTGGTAACGCATTCCAGAGACGAGCAGCTACAACAGTAAATGATTTGCTGTAGAAATTGGTGGAATGCGTTGGTAAGGTTAGTTGCAGGTTTTCTGATGATCTCAGTGACTTGACATGCGTGTCATTGAGGAACTTGAAACGTTCTTTGAGATAATAGGGTGTAGAGGGATTAAAGAGAATATTGTACAAGAGAGATAAGATATGTGCATTCCGACGAAGACGAATAGGAAGCCACTTGAGTTTAGTACGAAATTCTGAAACATGGTCATATTTGCGAAGACCAAATATGAACCTAATACAGAAATTTTGGAGACGCTCAAGTTTGTCAAGTTGTTCCTGGGTTAAATCAAGATAGCTGGCGTCAGCGTAATCGAAAATAGGAAGAAAGAGAGATTGTGCAAGCGCAATTTTCGTGGTAATAGGCAGGAAATTACGAAGCCTTCGCAAAGAACCAGCAGAAGCAAAGATTTTACGGCTAACTTCCTGTACTTGCGGAGCCCATGAGAGATCTATGTCTATTAAGATTCCCAAATTTCTAACATTTTTAGCCAATGGAATTACAGTGTTATTCAAAGTAATATCGGGAATTTGTGACCAATCTACTTTAGTTCGCATCCTAGTACTGCCGATAACAATTGCTTGCGATTTGGCCGGGTTCACAGTAAGCCCATAGCTATCACTCCAGGAGGAAATATGTACAAGCTCTCTGTTTATGAGACGAATAGCTTCAGGCAGGTTATTGGGAGTTGCTTGACTGTAGATCTGGAGATCATCAGCATAAAGGTGGTAGGATGAAACTAATTTTTGGGAAATGGCATTAATAAATATTGCAAATAAAAGAGGAGATAAAACGCCACCCTGCGGCACGCCTACAGATGTATTACACCAGGAAGAATAAGAGTCTTCGATGTGAATCCGTTGACGTCGGCCAAACAGGTAACTGTGAAACCAATCAATTACCGTTGGAGATATGTTAAGAGAGCGTAATATGGCTAGCAATACATCGTAGTCGATGGTGTTAAAAGCATTACTGAAATCTAACAAACAGAGGACTGAGAGTTTGCCATTTTCCATGCCAGATCTCACTTCATCAGTAATGTGAACTAGCGCTGAAGTCGTACTATAACCCGGACGGAAACCGGATTGGAAAGGATTCAGGAGAGAATTATTACAAAGGAAAGAATTGAGTTGGTTATGGATAAGGCGTTCAAGGGATTTTGAGAGGAAGGGTAGTATGGATATCGGACGGTACTCAGAAAAGGATTGAGGATTGGATTTTTTTGGCAGCGGAGTGATTTGTGAGTCTTTCCATTGTGATGGAAAAGAGCCACTGGAAACGGAATAATTAAAAATGTGAGTAATGACAGGAAGGATTTCATCTAAAATGGGAAGGATCATATTACGACTAACACAATCACTACCAACCGCGTTAGAAGTGATTGATTGAATACTCTTCTTAACATCACAATCGGTAAACTGACTAAAGAAAAACGGTGAATGATCAGGAGTTGGAAGCAGAGATAGATTTCTTATAGTATTTAATTTAACTGTCTTATTCATATCAGACGACATTGAGAAATGCTGATTCAATAAATCAAAATTTAAGTCTTTTAGAATAGTTTCTTGACGAGATTTTCCAACTCCCAGTGATCTAAGAAATTTCCAGATCTTAGCTGGGTCTCCGTTTTCTACAGAGGTATGGATATGTTGGCGTTGCGCTTTCCTACACACCTTATTACAGTGATTACGAATAATAACAAATTTTTCCCAATTTTGTGAATTAGGGCGGGCCTTATACCTGGACTTAGCCGCTGCTTTTTTATTCATTGTTGACTTAAGGTCGTCTGTCAACCATGGTGCTGGAAGGTGCTTCACTTTTACAGGGCGTACGGGAGCATGTTTGTCATATAAACGCAAGAGGCATTTCGTAAAATAGTTCACCTTGACATCCATGGAATCAGCCGAAAAAAGAGGTGTCCAGTCTAGATTACTAGCATCCCCCCGAAGATTTTCTAGGTTCATCGCACGAAAATTGCGCTGCAGAAGAATTCTCGATCTAGCCTTGGGTGGACGAACCTTATAGGATAAGTAAATCAAGTCGTGATAGGAGAAACAGTCTGCTGAACACTGACCGTGCTTAATTACGTGCTCTGCAGAGGATACAACTGTAAGGTCAAGAAGAGAAGGAACGGAATTTGGGAAATGATGTGTGGCACTTAGCGGCAACACGGTCAGGTTATTTGACTCTACTGTAGAAATAAAAGTTGAAGCTCGAGAATCCTTCTTAAGAAGGCAGGTGTTAAAATCACCCATAATGATAACTTGGCTGTACGACGGAACAAGCTTTTCGAGAAGAATATCTAAAGAAGAGAAAAAGTTAATTTTTAGAGAAGGTGAATAGTAAACGCCGAGTAAAAGTTTAGTATGTTGGAGTTCAATTTCCAAGAAAAGATGCTCGCCTGCATTTGGTGGTGCAGGTTGCGCTGAGATATCGACTATGGAGTATGGGATATGTGACCTGAGATAAATAGCTACACCCCCACCACCACCTACAGAGCGATCATTCCTCACAAGATGGAAACCTGGCAAGTTATAAGAAACGGAAGGGAGACAAGGCTTTAGCCAAGATTCTGAGACAAGAATAGCATGTAAATTCTTACAATCGAAGTTAGCCAGCATATCGGAAAAGTGTGCCGGAATGCTTTGGGCATTAATATGGACAACATTGAAATCTCTGGGAACATCAGAAAACAGAGCTGTAAGATTTTCACTAAGTGACGGAATGCTTTCAAAACTAACACTATCACTTATTACTGAGAAATAATCACCACTAGACATTTTATGACATAAATAATAATAATAATATGTTTAAAATATATAAATAATAATTTATCTAAATACTTAAATATCTAACCTACTTAAATATATAGTTCCAATTAAAATTATACTAATTTATTATTCAGTATATATGGTCCAACTGCCAGTTGTGTATATGTAACAAAACCAAGTATTATAAATTAAAACTATATAAACAATACATAACTAAGCATGCATATAATAACTGTTAATTACATATACTACTTTTCTTTTGTAAATACGTACTTATATAGATAATTACATGCTCATGCACACAAATATCTGTCCTGAGTGGGAATCGAACCCACGATCTATGGCATGAAAAGCAACTATTTGCTAACCACGCCAATAGGCGCGTCATACATACATACACAATCCAATCCAATATATTGCCCTCAGATCTTCAACCGGAGAACGACCTGCGTACTAACGCGAAGACGCGGGCTAACGCTAGTGCGTAGAGCGATAGTTGCACAAGACGTTCCTGAAGGTCTGACCCTTTCATTCATAATCACGTCAATAACCGCTTTGAGTCGAGAATCCCAGTATAGCAGTGAAAGCTAAGTGTAAGAGTCAAGTTAAAACATTATTATTATAAATACTTTATATAATAATATATTTTTTTAAAGTTGGTAAGATCGTTAAAAATTACTGAAGGTTAGAAAAGAATATCATCTAAAACAGCAATTACCACAGTATCATGTCACGTTTAAAAGTTTTGATTTTACTTGTAATTTCAGATACATCCTCTTTACTTACTTATTATTGGGGGTAGTACACTTAATGAAAGGACTGCCATCAGAACCAGTAACGAGTTAGTTTTATGTCTGTAAAGATTATCATAAGCAGTATTTTCTTGAAAACGGGGACCGCCTGCTTAACATGATGCAAAGCCTAGATGGCTTTAGTTCCTTAACCTTAATTAAATCTTAATTTTTACACAAAAATTGTTCGGTTGGTATAAGTTGGTATGTGACAGATTGGGTTACAATGATTGCTCCCAGAGACATTCCACTTGTCCGCAGAGGTCGATGTATATTTTTTGGGGCTGATGCTACTTTTGATTCAATGAAATATATGATACATTATAAAACGTTCATCTAAATCTATAGCAAGAGAAAATTCCATGGAAAGTTTTTAGTAAAGGGCAAAATACGTATCATATTATGGCATGTAAGTTACGATCGTCTTGTCATTACGTACTGCTTTTTGAGCAAGATTAATGAGTTTATTTAGGTAGACAAACAAAAAATACGCTGCTACCATGTCTATAAGTGGAATGTCGAACAAAAGTCTGGCATTTTAACTGGCACTTTGGAGATCTTAGTAACTTTAAGTTGTATCGAAAATATTTGTTAAGAGTCTTACGGCACATTTAGACAAAAACTGTAATTGCATTATTTTATTCGTTTAAGAGTTTTTTTGCTGAGAGTCCGATATCAGTATAAGTTTTCTAAACTCTAATATACCACACGGAGAAAAATTTAAATTTAATAGATATAAATATATTAAGATATATTAAAATTTGAGAATAACTTTAATTTTACAAGCAATACGCATTGAATTATAAGGGATTTGATTTGTGACCCGTTTATAATATCGACAGTCTGCTACAAACAAATAATAAAAATAGTATTATTTAAAGCTAACACGTATATTGTATATTTTATAACATTGATAAATCAACAACAATAACAATTGGATCAAACGAATTCAACATTCGACGCTTTCATAGACGAAAAAGTAAATGCAAAAAAAACGTATACAATGTAATAGTTATAATAGGTCTTTACCTATGAAATTGCCGTTTTGTATGAAAAAATTTAAACGAATTTTTTTCATGACCTTTTTTATTTGTATTAATCGAAGTAATCACCCATGCAATCAATGCATCTTTGCCATCGCAGTGGCAGTTTATTGATGCCCTTCTTAAAGAAATCAGCTGGACGGGAGGCAACAAATTCTTCAAAGGCATTTTGTACTGCCTCTCGGGTATTGAATTTTTTTCCCGCCAAGAAGTTATCCAAATTCTGGAAAAAGTAGTAGTCTGTAGGCGCAAGGTCTGGTGAGTAGGGCGGATGACGGAGAGCTTCCAACCCCAGTTCTTGCAACTTGGAGACCGTCTGCTGTGCAGTATGAGGTCGCGCGTTGTCGTGCAGGAGCAGCGGAGACGAGCGATTGACCAATGCTGGTTGGAGATGCGCCAGCTTCTCCATCATTGTGCTCAGTTCTTCACAGTACACATCTGCAGTAATGCTCACCCCGTTTGGTAAGAAGCTGTGATGAATCACACCGGCGCTAGACCACCAAACAGTGACCATCACTTTTCTAGGGGTAAGTTTTCGTTTAGGGCATTGTTTAGGTGCTGAACCAGGATCCAACCAACTTGCTGAGCGCTTGCGGTTATCAAACAGAATCCATTTTTCATCGCAGGTAACAATGCGGTTCAAAATTCCTTCATTTGTGTGTCTGTTGAGCAGTGCAAGGCACGTCTCGACGCGTACTTCGCGCTGGCGATCATTGAGTTCGTGGGGCACCCATTTGTCAAGCTTTTTTACCTTGCCAATTTGACGCAAATGGACCAATATTGTTTTGACGCTAACGTCGAAAGCTGCTGCTAATTCAGCCGTAGATTGTGTATCATCAGCTTCCACAACCGCCTTTAATTCGTCATTGTCGACCAAAGTCTTCGGACGACCGCGAGGTTCATTTTTCAGGTCGAAATTTCCAGAACGGAAGCGAGCAAACCAATAACAGGTGGTGCGTTGGTTTGTAGTGTTAGCTCCGTAAACGTCGTTGATGTTGCGTGCCGCTTGTGCCGCGTTGCTGCCACGACGGTACTCATATTCCATAATTACTCGAATTTTTAACGTATCCATGATGACGAAAAAGATTGAAATGCGATGAAAATGTAACACTAATCAATAAAGAAATGACTACTTTTGGAAAAAAGAATCCATGTTTTTAAAATAAAATTAATTTGAAATTAGAATTCTTAGCCAAACAAAAATTATTTTGATTTGAAATGGCCAGTACTGCAGAACGGCAATTTCATAGGTAAAGACCTAATATCTTATTTCAAATCGAACCCATAAAATATGAAAAGAAACATGCTGCGTTTTATTATATCGGCTGAAATATCTTACATTTATTTATGACACTTTGCTATTTAGAAGATCATGGAATTCATAACATGTGTTTTCGATGTTATGTTGTAAAATTACAATCAAATATACAAAATGTGTTCCAAAAACTCAGCGTTTCGATGGTTTTGCACCTTATTGTTTTACTTCGCTTTTCATAGTGAATGCTGAAATAATATGTTTCACTACGGTTTATAACTCTAGCACACTGTCTTACCGGTTCGTGAAAAGTAAACATTTTAGATGCCCTCAAAAAGATAAAATTAACGGGGTCCGATTGGGGGATCTTGGTGGTCATCTAATTTGTCCATAAGTACCCATCCAGGAAGGAAAAGGTTCATTGAAGAATGCGGCTGCATTCCGACTGTTATGAGCCAGAGAAACATCTTGCCGTAATATCAGATTTCATCTATGAAAACCTTAACAAATTTGGTTGTCTTCAGAGTCCCTTAGCATATTATATATAAAATGCTTTGAAAAGGTCCGGCTTTTTATAATCCCGCTCCAACAGTTGAATGATAAAAGCACTTCATTATTATTGGTCGCTCTTATTATGTCCGGATTAAATGCGAAAACTCACAGGTCATACATACCAATATTATCAAAGAAATTGAAATAATGTAATTAAGAAAACTTTGGTCCGTAGAGGAAGAGGCGCTTGCTATGGTTGTAGAAGTTAAATATAACCAGGATATACTCAATTTTTGAATTTAGTTTTTTTAACATGCGAAGTTTGTTTGTAATTCAAATTGTCTATTCAGATACCCTTACCGAATTCTTCGGGTGCGCCCCAAAGTAAATCAATATGTCAAGTTCATTGCCTTTGACGGCTATTATTCGGTGCTGTGGTTGTTGTAAGTGATGAGCATATTCAATTTCTCAAATTGTCCATCTTAGAACCAATCTATCAAGTTTTTTTTCTCTATTAGGATATATTTCGCGAAACCACAACATTTATAATATTATGGTTAATATAATGCTATGTTGATATGTAATTTTTGTAAATTTAAACAAATTATAAAAAATAAATCTTGAATTCATGTTCATGTGCTCCTGGTTGGGAATAGAACCCACAACCTGCGGCGTGAAAGGCAATTTTCCAACAATCACGTCCCATCAACGGATGAACGGTACCCTTATATGCCTACCCCTGACAACGCGTGTGCAAAATTACACTATATTCAGCAGAGAACTTATTTTTGTCTACTCGGACTGGCGCCATGTAGGTTCCAAATGTGGCTAAACAATAACAATTACGCATGTTGAGTAAAAATCAGCGTATTTAGAACTAATGACCCATTTCAGCAGAGGAAATACAAATAATTATCAATTTGAGAAATATTTAAAACTATTCTTTTGAAATCTTTAATATTAGAAGGCGAGGAAGGCCGGCGGAGGACGGTGTTCCTCTTCATTCTGTAAGTATACAATGCTGGTGTATAAAACTCTTAAATTAATTGTCATTCATACATACATTTACAACAACTATGGATGTCTGGCTCGTGAGGTAATTATTGGCCTACAACCTAAAATATTTAAGAACTGAATACTCAAACCATACCAGCGAATAATAAACTACACTACGCTATCAATTAGAATTTTATACTGAAATTTATGAGTAAATATATCTACTTTAGATAGATACATGATTGCTTATTTGTATATTTTCCGCACATTAGCTATTTTAATTCAAGAACCAATAAATCATGACTAAAAGTTACTAATAAATTACGCTATTAATACAACAGATCCGGCACGCAAATGGCTGGCAACCTGTAGATATATTTATTATTGAAATATTGTATAAACTTTTAACCATCATAGTTTCAAACAAACATACGTAAAAGTTTGATCATCGCCTGGCGCTATTGCATAAGATTTTTCCAATTTATTTTCAAACGAGAAAGTCAATTTCTCTTGTTACTATGCGATTTTACTGCAAATTGTCAGGGCCAATTTGATAATTTGTCATATTATTTATCAATTTAAATTAATTTTTAATATATATTTGTATACAGTACTCCGGTAACAATAAATAACTTTGTATTGGGAATATTGGATTAATAGCAGTTTGCAATATTTCTGTATTGAGTAATTAAGAAATAACTTTTTGATAATATAAAAAACAGTTATTCTTCCGGAATTTTATACCTTTACACTACGAGGTTCAAGGCATATATTTTAATATTAAGTATAAACTGATACATTACCAACATTATAAAGTTAATTGTGAAGGTGAAAAAATTAATAATTGCGCATATTTTTCCTCATAAAAAAATAAGATTATAGTAGATATGGCGTTCATCGTCATACTGCTGGAGCAACCTCAACCTCCCTTGCGACATCGAATCAGAAATATCAAAATCCGCAGGCGAACCAAAATCACCGACATAGCCCAGAGAATTGCAAAGCTGAAGTGGCAGTGGGCGGGGCACTTTGCTCGTAAAACCGACGGCCTTTGGGGCAGAAAGATTCTCGAGTAGCGATCACGAACCGTTGGATGCGAATAACACAGGACTAGAAATTGTGGATATCTTTGGGGGAGGCCTTTGTCCAGCAGTGAACTTCTTTCGGCTGATGTGATGATGTCTGCCTAGTAGTTGACGTCACGTATTTATTTTCAGAATGAAAGTATATGACGTGGCGTCGAATGTAAAAGTCAGTATTTCAATTAGTATTAAAAATACGGCTTATACATCATAACGTAGCATGCACTAGCATGGCTCAAGCCATTGTCAACACAAAAAAAAGTATTTCATGGAATCAGGCGTCATCAACACCATCAACATAATATCAGCTGAAAGACGCCCACTGTTCCCAAAGATCTGCACATTTCCGGTCTTGCGCTATCCCCATCCAGCCTTATGCAGCGACCCTCACAAGATCATCGATCATCGTCCATCTTGTACGGGCCAGCCCACTCTGCGTCTACCGGTTTGTGGTCGCCACTCGAGAACCTGAAATGCTGAGATCCGCAGGCGAACCAAATTAACCGACATAGCCCGAAGAATTGCCAAGCTGAAGTGGCAGTAGGCAGGACACATAGCTTGTAGAGCCGACGTCCGCTGGGGCAGAAAGGTTCTCGAGTGGCAGCCATGAATCAGGCGTCACTTATCAGAAATCCATAACATTCAAAATACTAAAGTACTATATAGTATTAACTCTCAACGGATGCTAACCCGTCAAGTGCTTTAATCAAGTCATATTCAAGGACTCCACGAGCTAGCATCCCTTGAGAATGGTCCGTGAAAGACTTAAACACGTGTTGGGTATCGTACCGGAATTAACACTACATATTAATTTTGTATTTAAAACAAAATGTGTTTGGAATGTGTTTCTGCAGCATAGTTACATATAAGAAGAGTTCATATATAATATCAAAATTCAGTCTAAAAAGCCTCAATTTTGTTTTAATACAGGTCTATTAACAGTCCAGTGATATTTATAGTGGTATTCGACGCGTTGTTGGGACAAAAAACTATGAAATCTCAATTTACGCCCACTTCAGGTAAATGAAAGTACCGTTGTATTACCTGTGTATTTTCAACCGGTTCATGGCAAATTAGTCTTATTTGTGTTTTCCCAAAACTTGATTTATTATGTTCACATGAGGAGGTTTATAGAGTGGAGGGCTTCAAAACAGAAATAGAAGGTTGCCTTATTCTATATTTACTTTCGCAAAGAGCGTAATCACAAAACACTATATATTGTTCCCTAGACAAATCGCTAGCACTGAATAGATTACAGGGAATTTTATAACAGCGAGCCTTCGAAATATATTTATTGTGTGTGTATTTTGAAGAAAATCATTGAAATCCATGAGTATTGTACTAAATGTAGATCGGGTGGTCTATATTTCTAAACCAAATATAAAATATGTTTCTTTATCAAAATTTACACGTGTATTTTACTAATGTAGGTCACATTATGGCTATTTATAATCTAGGCAGTCGCGAGTCTCTACGAAGCGTTTTTAAAGAGGTAAATATACTTACTGTTCCATCTGAATACATATATCAGAATATAATGTTTGTGCGGAAAAATTTAGATAAATATAAAAAACGGGGTGACTTGCACAATGTCAATACAAGAAATAAGGACAAACTAGCTATACCAGCCTTTAGAGTTAGCAAAACAAAAAAGTCATTCATGGGAAATTGTACTAGGTTTTATAACAAGCTCCCTATTCATATAACTAAACTACCTGATAATAAGTTTAAGTCACACATTAAACATGAACTTATGGCTAAGGGTTACTACACTACTAAGGATTACATTGACGATAAAGACATTTGGCGGTCGGCATCTACCTGCACATAGTCCGCTGGAGATCTTATAGCCATATAGACATGAGTAATCTTTTATGTTACATGAACTATCTGTAATAAAACTATCTATTATTTAAATATTCTACGAATTTCAGAACTGTTGGTTGTGTCTCAAAATGATTAATGTTACTTTTATTTTGACGTTTTTATTTTCTCTTTCTAATATATTAAACCTAAAATAAATAAATAATCAGACAACCGATCGAGCATATATTGTGTTTGCCTGCTAAATAATTACAGTAAGTGGACCAAATCTCGTGTATATGCCCCATTGAGTATGTTTCGCCGGAGCGTCTCAACTGGGCCGTGTTGAAACCGGTAGTAGAGACACCCGCTGAGTTTGTTTCGCTGGGTCTTCTCAGTTGGGGCGCATTGGATCCGGTGGTAGCATTGAAGCGCGACCGTCGTTATTAACACAAGGTCCGTCATAATAATATCACCTTAATATAGACAGAACCATTGCCAATATGTATTACAAATATTAGACTTAAACTAGATAATTAGACTTAAACTAGATAATTAAACTTAAACATAATCTCTTGACAATAACTTGATTCGAGCTAGCTAAATATCATTGCTGTTATAAAATAAATTTTATTAATGTTTTAATACTATCAATACATGTGTACCTAATATCTATGTTACTAGAAATACTAATGTATACAACTATAATACTACAAACATGTTCCGACTATTTACAAGCGCTTTTTTGAAGTCTACGTGAATAAAAACCTTTTTTATTTTATTTATTTTTTATTTTATAATATTTTCAATAACTCTTTTTTAATAATTACTTTGTATATATAACTATTCCTTTGACAATTGTTTGTACATATTGTGTTACGAAATAGAGATAAAGGAACTATCAGTCTTTGTGAGAGACTGATGTCTATAATAGTGTTACAGATCAACCATCAAACTCATTGATTCCATTACGTTTCGATTACTTTTAGTCTTGGCTAAAATACC
Organism: Pseudoips prasinana; assembly: GCA_951640165.1. NCBI lineage: Eukaryota > Metazoa > Arthropoda > Insecta > Lepidoptera > Nolidae > Pseudoips > Pseudoips prasinana. Next base: position 18,153,828 of record OX621234.1, on the reverse strand, counting down.
TTTGTCGAAAAAAAGTTGGCTGTAGTCAACTCCTTTAATTAAATCAAAGTGTAAGATATTCTACAACATAATTATGGTCTGATTAACTAGGTACTAACTATTGGCAGCACACGGCCATACGATAATGTGTATAAAGTTTAGATTGGACTATTTGGATATATTCGCGTTTAAACTTTAAACCACTCTTCTATAAACTTTGAAGTGAGACAGTTGTCACTATATGACTGATAGTTCATATTATGAATATATTTGTAGTCGTAACAACTACAGTATAAACCCTACTTTGTATAAATTCTCTATGATAGTAAGTGACGTTTAAAAAAGAAGATATAACTTCAAAATGAAGACAGAAAATTTAATAATTTTCCATGTTAACTCGCTACTCATTTTCTACTCTTTCTATTGAATTATTAGTTTCACAAAACTGGTGTCTTACTAAATATTTTAATTATAAACTTCCCCATCGCGCTATTAGCAAACCCCATGTTCCACCTTGAATAAAATAAAATATAATAGTCCGTTCACACGTATTGCTATATAATGTCAAAGTCAAGCAATAATAAGGTAAGGTTTACCCTTAACCTTCTTGAATAATATTAGTAAAACATAATTTAGTAGTCGTTTTTATTAGTTTAGGTAACGTTGTAGATTTTTGTTTGTGAGTAAGTTCAATCTCAAATCTAATGTGTCAATGCCATGCATACCTGTTGGTTGGATAGTTACTACATAGGTGTTATAATATTAGAGTAATTTGTATTTGTTTCTATGTGATGATTCTGTTGGTGGGCTAAATAAATACATAAATAAATAATTTAAACAAACAATTAATAATAATGGTAATCTTGAACGCAAATTTATGTTACACCACAGATTAACTAAAGACTTTGTACATAATTATAATTTGATTAAATATTTAACCCTAGTCAGCGTAATGGTAGCTATATATTTCAAAATGTCCAAGTACAGAATCTACAGAAAAGCGTTAGCTCAAATCTTTTCAAACAATTTTGAAGCACAAAGTGTCGTAGTAAAATCTACTGTGAATAAGTTGATTTTACATTTGATTGCACCATGGTTCGGCGTGGGAATTTATATTATATTTATGTCATACTTTCAAACTAGCTAGTAAAAAAATACTTATATTATAGTTTTATCTGATATTCCTAAACTATATATATCTAATTAGGTAAGCCAAATTGATCTCAGTTCCAAGAAAATATAGACTGTTATTTATTTAACGCATCACTGGACTTGAGTCAATAATATCAAGGGCATTGGGAATAAATACTTACATCTAAATCTTCAACATCGACGCAGGTGGTGTAGTTTGTCCAGGGCTTCATTGTGTCCGGCTTCATATACCAAGTACCATTCTCCGTACACCTAGAAAACACCATGCTTAATTTTATCGCTGTTAAATGGCTTACATACATTATATTACGACCTTAAGAATTATAAAAGGATTTGTTAGACAAGAAATTACCGAAGAAATATTGTCTAATTTGGACCGGTTCCAATTTTCACTTATATCGAAACCTAGTCAGCAAATCATTGCACAATATTGCGAGAAATATTAATTATTTATTAGATTTTCTATTGAAAGATGTCTTAGATGGACCGCGCTTGCTTACAACATGCCTATTTGCTCTGAATCAATGTCATGAACACGCTGTCTGGGAAGAATTTCACAGGTCGGCCGTGCGTGTAAATAAGGAAGACAGAATATTTATATGCTTTGGCTCTAAGATAACGCTGGCGATCTAAGAGGGAAACTGATCTGATAGAAATCTAAATTAAAGTTTACATTATATTCGTCAGCGTCAATTTTTTTTAAGATTTTCTCCATAAGTAATGAAAAAATTGTGTTAAATATGTACCTCTATACAGAAAGTATATATATTTATGTTCTTACTGGTTCATGGGTTTGATTCCCACCCAGTACAGTAACTTATCTATATAAGTGTGTATTTACAAAAGAAAAGTAGTATACCAGTTATTATTATATACAGCCCATCATGCTACCCCAATATATAAAATTTAAAGTGAACCTTATGCTTATGTGATAAAGTCGAAAATCTATAAAAGCATTTTGACAAATTGGGGTAGCTGGACGTGCTGGCGTCTGTACAAGCTGTGCGTAGTTTGGGATCAGATGGCCGTATGTTAATGATGTCCCAGTATATTATTATTAGTATATCATCATGGTCATATCAGACACATGACGTCCACTGCTGGACAAAGGCCTCCCCAAATGATGCCCTCAATGTAGTTGTGTCCATCATTTGGAGGGATATGCTATAATCGCCACGCTTGGCAGGTGGGTTGGCGATCGCAGTATTTAGGACATAGTACACAGAGAGACGCTGCTGTCCGTTCTTTGGGAGATATTCCCTCTGTACGACTTTCTCAACCCCCACAGGTTGAGATGGGGTGGCGATATTCTATGATGTCAGCCACACAGCAATTAATATCTAAGTAAATTAATACAACCTCTATAAAGCGTAAAATCTCAACAAGCTTTTGTTTTCAAGAGTATTCTCAAATCATATCGACCAGCTCGTGTTAACTTAAGTACAAAAATAAGCCTAAGATTAGTGCTACATAAGCAGTCACCTCATTGATTCGCTCTTGAACTTAATTGAGGATCATTTATAGAGTCAGTTGGAAAGATTTAGGAGAGGCCTACACCGCAGAGGCGACTACTACTAGAATAGTTATTACTTTATTTTACACAGACACAGAGATCTATAGGAATATAGATTGAATCTTGCAGACTATGGATTAGTAAAAACATAGTTTTATATATAGTCATATAGTATCATCATATATATACAGTCTTTAAGATTGTACGTACAAAGTAGTTGTGGTGTAAGTAATAAAGGCTATTTTTATTTTATTTAGCTATATATATACATATATATATATATATATATATATATATATATATATATATATATATATATATATATATATATATATATATATATATATATATATATATATATATATATATACATATATATATATATATATAAACGCAGGGCCTAAGCTATAAGGATTAGAATCTTGAAATGTTGCACAGGGGTTCCTTTTATAACGTCGGGGACCACTAACACGGATTTTTGGAAATTCATCCCCTAAAGGGGTAAAATAGGGTATAAAAGTTTGTATGAAAATCCATAATTTTTGAAGTTAAAGGCATGAAAATTGGTATTTAGCCTTGAAGTTAAAAACTATAATATATATATTTCAGTATATTGGGAATTCCACCCCTAAGGGCGTAAAATACGGGATGTAAGTTTATATGAAAAGATCTCAGTTTTGAAGTTAAACGCATGATTTTGTAAAATCAATTAGTGTTGTTGCTTTTGGTCTTACAGAGTTACTCTGTAAGAGCAAAAGCATACAAGCCAAGCTCAATTTTACGTTGACACTGCTTGACAGCGAATGACATGTATCAAAAATCGATAATGTTCTCTTATTTTCCTTTATCTCTTGGCGCCATATTTCAAAATTGTAGGCCAATGAAAAATTGTCTAAAAATATACTTATGTGTTAATTAGTGCGTCAGTGAAACCTTTAATATTAAAATATGCTTTACTAGCGGCCCGGTACGTGCTTCGCTACGCTTTTAAGTATTAGTACAAATTGTTTGTATATGGGAGTATAGAAAGATGTTGATTTGACACCTTTTCAAGACTTTTTGTTAAAATTCTCTACGTACAAACCTTCCCTGGACTTCCACGATGAATTCAAGACCAAAGTTAGCCAAATCGGTAAAGGCGTTGTTGAGTTATAACATTACAACGAAAAGTGGCATTAATTTTTATATATATAGATAAGGCCGTGTTTTTTCTGTTGCGTTAATATTTTTTTCTGAGTTTTGAATTTAAAACATAACTTGACACTATGAGCCTCTAGACTTTAGTATCACTGTTCATTTTAATTAGATCATTTCTTAAACCATTTCTGACAGAAACGGCATACAGAATTTTAATGAATGGCCTTTCTTTATTTGTTAACATTCATTTTACAGTTTCTAAAAGTGACTCTTTCAGGTATGTTAGGACTTTTAGTTGTAGGTTACATTGCTCATCATTCAAAATTGTCGGGGACGAAGTCACGGGTAACAGCTAGTTTATTATAAAACCTTTTATACAGTAGTACTCCATACTCTCTACGAGGTATAACTACATACAATATTATACATACAATATTAACATAAAATTGTATTCGTTATTTATGTTTCGGTGGTGTTACTATTTACTTACGTAAAGTTTTGTATATTTAGAGTTGGTGAAATTAATTATTGTTATTGTAAATATGGGATGGTATTAGATACGAGGAACACTTATTTAGTTACGAAATGTAGGTATTATCTAGTTTAGCACAGTACCTCTAAATACACACATGTTATTCGTTCGTATTAAAATACAGTTAAAATCGAACACAATTTAATTATAATTTTTATAAGTGAAGTATGATGCGAGTCAGTACTTTAGAACTGCTTATGTTTAAGACTAAGCATCACTATACTATTGTAAATTCAAATAAACATAAATAAAATTATATCGTGTGTATCAGAACGTCTAATCCAGAAATTAACCCATTTACCCGTAACCAATAAGCCAGGCAGAGCAGAGTACGAAATTGAGTCGTAAATTCTCGAGTTTTTGCGAGGTTTTTCTGATTTAGTTTCTATCGAGGAAAATGTTTTTGAATCGTAGTTTCTAATCGATGTTCTAAATATAATCATAATATGTGTTATAACAAGTTCCATAACATATAACTTGCGGAAATGCACCAATTTAGGTTATGTTAGCGCCTTAATATTTACTATATAGATGCGTCAGAAATATATAAATTGGTTGTATTCATATCAGTAAAATACGATTTTACAGAAATAAAAATCAAATCACTGGAAGTAACATTTCATTAGAATTAATAGTCCAATATCAATTTCACATTTAAGACGTACCTTATTGTTTTAGAAGAATATGTATTTAGTAAAAAAAAATTGTTTTATATGTCCCCTGTTGGCGGTACAACTAATCAGTGGTGAAGAAAGTGTGAATAATAATATTCCTTGTCGGATTGTAAAAGAATATTAATTTAAAAGTTAATAAAAGCGCTCCTGGCCAAATACGGATGGCAATCTCAATGGAGACAAGCCAACTACTTTTGTGTAATATAACCAAAGGCGGTGTGCAAGAAATATTATAGTGCAAGAGCGTGTGCGTGAATACACGTGTACTCATTATTCACTATCATAATACAATGTGTTCCTATGTGCCTATATCCGATACGACTATGGTGAGATCAGGCGCGGGAGCGACAGTTTATTAGTGCTCTCCGAGGAATGTGTTATGTTAGATGGCCTTATGTGCCATTCTACGTACACTTACTTGGCTTATTTGACGAACGTACACTAATAAGCATGTTGAACTATTTCATTTCCATCTTGAAGTCCAAGAGACTTCGAACGTTGGGCTTAAGTTCCTCCTCCAGTGTCTTTGGGTCGTTTAGGAACCCGTTTACCGGGTAGAACAACCCGGTAAACGGGTGTATAACACCACTAATTTCCAGACTACTATCGCGTATTTTTAAAATCAGACAATATTTTGTGGTCCGACCTAAGATTTGAACCCAGGTCTACGTCTACTGCTGTTGAACAAGCTACCGCTAGTCCAAAGAGGCAACCAATAATAGCAGCATAGATAAAAATATCGAGAAGTCGTTACAGGAAGTTGATTAGATTTCTTCGAACGAACATTTTATGTTTCCTCGCCAATCTATAAAGTTTTTAGTTAAATGTAGAAATACCGTAGACGTGTTATGAAGATTAAGAGAGAATCTTGCCTATAAAGTCCTCGAAGCAAGAATTCTCAATGGATAAGTAAGTAATTAAGTAACTCTTTATTGTATATAAATAAAAAGAACTATGAGTATGTTATGATTGTATAAATGGCGGCCTTATCGCTAGGTGCGATGTCTTCCAGCAACCGTTAAATGGACCAGGAGTAAAGAAAAGGCATTTGGGTATTTGTTGGCATAATTAGCAGAAAGGATTTTTTATTTCGTTTTTTTTTTATTTTTCGTACCATGGGTACTTTTGACAATAAATAAATACAAACATACATATATGTATATAAGGCAGGTCATAGGAGAATAAGATATACAGTAATTTAACGTTAAAGAGAAAGATAGTAACTCTTCACCATTTTATTAAAAATGTCCAGTGACTGAGCACCTCTCACTGTCTCTGGCAAAGCATTCCACAATCGGGCAGCTTGTACGGTAAAGGAATATATAAAGGATACTAACAAATTAATATACTTTTTTGTGTAATATAGCAAAAGGCTGTGTGGCTTACGGTATAGGATATCGCCACCGTATCTTGTCCCGTGGGGGGCGTAGACCTCGTCTCAGCAGCGTCTCTCTGTGTACTATGACCATCATACTGCGATCGCCAACTTTTCTGCCATGCGTGACGATTATGGTATATCCCTCTTAATGATGGACACAACTCCATTGAGGATATCTTTTGGAGAGGCCTTTGCCCGGTAGTGGACGTCATTCGGCTGACATGATAATGATGATGATTACTATTACTACACATTTTTAAAGGACTAAATTTCGATACATTGATGTCATAGATTTAAATCGTAAAAGTATATTAGTTAAAAGTGAAGTGATAATTTATTTCGATCTTCAAAGCAACATGCGCCTGGTAAATAACGTATTGGCTACATCACATCCAGTGACGATGAGAGGTTAGCGGCCTTTACGGCGAATATTTACAGTATTGCTTTACTACAACCCAATTTTAAAACCTTGGCTGATATTAAGAACATCTTCTATGACATTTTCGGCAATACTTGGAAGGTGTCCGTGCAGCCGATTTGCCTCACTAGATAATCTCAACGCAAGAATAGGAAAGAACATTGACGACTGGCCGGAACTGAATGGTTATGTAATAGCCAGCATCAATGAAACGCTTGTTAGAGCTCTACGCATCTCTAACACTATGTCATGAACACATACTTCAGAAGCAAACCCATTCACAAAGTATCATAAAAGCATCCACGTTGAGGTCAGTGGCATCAGATCAATTTTATCATCACAAGAAGGAGAACTTTACGTGGCATTCTTAACTCCCGCACCTACTAACTACAACACTGATCAGTCACCATAACTAAGAAGCGCCATGTTCCGAAGAATATCCACTCTGCTAAGAACCCTCCTAGATGAGTTGCATTGTATACTGCTGCTATGTTGACTTCTTTTGAAACGGCAGTATACAGTTCACTCAGAGAGCAGGTGTGAAGAAGACAATATATGTATATATTGACTTCATACGCAGACTGAACTGTTACGCAATAAAAGTCCAAACTTAATCGCGGTATTCGAATACACCCCATACCTTACTAATAAGCAACGTCCGCGTCATCCCAGGAATACCATAGCCGAGTCGGACGAGGAGAACGTAGCCTATCTAGAGCAAGTCTAAGCTATAAGAAACTTTAATGATGAGTCACCAACTGAAAGCACGATCACGAATATGCCCCGTGTTCAAAAACCGATTATCTTGAGTATCAACCCCTCAGTAGCCATCCTAACTACACTGAAATCTCATTCTATTTTGGAAACGTTTTGAGTCTTAACTTGCCTCTATTGTCCAGTGAGTACAGAATGTCTCTATTTCGGCACCCATAGCTCGCATCACCTGCCCGTGAAGCATTTATATTCTCACACTCACTCATTAATAAATAATAAGTAATTCACGGTATTTGTGTAATGATCAGTATATTTATATAAATGTGGTTCGATCGAGATTGCTGGTCGCTCTGCAGATTTAGGCCCGTGCCGGACTATTACTACTGGCTATATTGACTATAACTATTATTACTATGAATCGAGAGATTTTGTTGGAGAACGAGACAGCTGGCGAGTGAAATAAACTGGACAACGCGGCAAAAAGAATAATCCGAAAATATCCTGAATTAATTTTACGCTGTAAGAAATACACGATTTCAGTTACATTGTGGTTTCATAAAACCACACCACGGTTTTTTTTTTATTTCTATCATGAGTTTTACATATTAGAAAGAAGAAATACAGTACCAGACGTGAATCCAAAAGTTTCAAATTATTCCACATAGAACCTTATAAACTAAATTAGGTAAAAATCTCTTACTCAAAAGGGTCCCGACCCAGTATAATAATGACGCCAAAGAGTGTTTCTTTGGCATACTCTTTGACACACTTAGCCAAATTAAGGAAAAGATTGTGACATACCTTGCATAAGACATTTTTCTCATTATATGTAATATTATTTTTATTAGAGATTTTGGTATTTAAACTTTATTTTTCAACGACTATTTATATGTATGATCTTTTTTATAAATAGTTATTAATTGTGTAGTTTGTAGTACTGAGACAAATATTTAAACTACATAACATACACAATTAATAAAATTAATAAGTATTCTGCTTGTTCCGCTTTTCAATGTTATGTTTTGTCTCATTTCGATGTTTTTATGGGTTTTGTTTGTAATTAGTTTTGTGTTATTAACTTTAATGGTGTTAAATTCGAATTCTGTGGTTGTCTTTAAGTGTTGCAGCCAACGATACTTAAATAAATAAATCCTGTAAAGGCAGAGTATCAATACAATTTTAATAATATATTTGTCACTAGCTGTGCCCGCGACTTCGTTCGCGTGGATGTCGGAACTTAACAATGTATTTTTTAGTGTAAAGCGCGGTGGGAGGATACCGAAAACATTTTTTTTATTTAATTTAGAGCTTCTATATTTTACCTGATGAACCATCTGGAGCGTACACAAAATCGTTGGGGTTGTTTACGCGTGAAAGAGCTACGTATAGTTGACCATGGGAAAAGCATCCAATACTTAGGTCCACCCCCGCAACGGATAATGTCTGGACCTGAGCTTTACTAATCGTCATGGCATAACAGAGACTGACTGGGAATTGCACTCGTTTGAAAGAGAAAGGAAAGTTTTTAGGAATTATAGGTATCCTTGGAATAAAAACAATATCACCGGCGCCGCAACCTGTTAATATTTCAGCTTCGATAATGTTGCAGATTTGTGACTTTGAGCCGAGTGCCGTTACAAAGTTTGGGAGGACATTAATTTCTGAGGAGAATTATTGATGACACCAATTTTTAAAACTATTTTGTGGGCTGAAAGTCCGGGCGTGCTGAGAGAATCCAAAAATTCTACCGGGTAGTGCGTGGCGTTATCTTCTTCCATAAATGTATTTATTGAGCTATATTCTCTACTATTACCGGACGCATGACTCAATATTTTGAAATTAATTGCCGCAGCTTAGTCATTGTGGGGAGTCAAAATAGCTCGCTGACATAGCCAAGAACCGGCTTGATTTCCCATGTTTGTGGTATCTCCGTACACAGAAGACTTGCTGTGGTGTAACCTAAGAACAGAGATTACCAATCAAAATAACTTTTCCATCTTCTTGTACGGGGTATGTGCCATCGCCTATTTTTAACAATAAAAATCTCCTGTGCCTTTTCGCAGCCTCTGACTGATCGGGTTCTCTCCTATACTTATAACTATCATTTGAATAGCCAATAAGGACCTGTTGTGACAATTTTCACGTACCCTGTCAGTAATTTGTCCATCAGTATTTAGTTGTACATGTCTCATAAAATCTTCAGCAAACTTGTCATGGTACTTTTGCCATAACTGTTTAGCGTCCGATAACGCACAAAAGGTCAGTAAGATGGCAAACAAATGTCGCAAGCGATGTGGACTATCGCTCACGCATGCTTCCGCTAGAGCGTCATCCCAATGCTTACCTCCAACTAATAAATGGCGTGCTCTGCAAGCGGCCTGGTATGTGGGATGTTCAATATCATCCACTTTACGGCGCTCAGCAAAAGACGTAGGTCCTCGCTCTACATGGATCAGACTGTGGGATGAACTCACACGTGAGCATGCCACGTGAACCTGCCCGCCTTCCTCAAGTCAATTCCAGCTAACTTGAGGGTTTGCCTTTGCAATTTGTTGATGGTCATCGCGACACACACTTTTATAGGGAATTACAGTATTTTAAACTGAAAAGGGAGATCATTTGGCACTAACGGAATACGTGACACGAACACTGCTTCTCCCTGGGCGGATCCAGGCATAATAGTAGACTCTATAACACGATGCAAAGTTTTGACTTGAAGTCTCACAACCATTATAGGTATACCCACACGCAACATACATCCCCTATTATGCGCCCTTAGGAGTGGAAATTCCTAAAATCCTGAAATACATATTTTTTATTTTTAACGGAAAGGCCAAATACCAATTTTCATGCTTTTCACATAAAAAATTATACACTTTTCATACAAACTTACATCCCCTATTTTACGCCCTTGGGGTGGAATTTCCAAAAATTCTAAAATATTTATTTTTATTTTTGGCTAAACTACTAAATATCAGTTTCAATGCCTTTAACTTCAAAATCTTTCATTATCTTTCATTCTCTGTTTTACCCCTTTAGGGTTAGTATTTCCAAAAACCCCTTCCTTAGTGAATGCATACGTCATAAAAAGTACCTACCGGCAAAATTTCAAGTCTCTAACCCCAGCCGTTCAGGCTGTGCGTTGATATGTCAGTCAGTCAGTTTCCTCTTTTACATAGGTAGGTATATAGATTTGTGCTGAGAAAATTATGAGAGACCGGGTTAATTTACTACATTCAAATACATTAAATCGGACAGGCTCAATAAAATTCGAATCGTCGTACATTCGCGTTACAAACGAATCGACAGCACAAACTTTCGATCGATTGACATTATAATTTAAAATTAAATTATAACAAATCCAACCATGTACTAATTCAATTTGCCCAAAGAATACAGAATATTTTAATAACCATTTTTGGACAACGACATACTTCTAGCCAACCAAGACCTTATTTCGAAACAATTCGGAACATTCTAAGCCCTACGTAACTCATGCAATTAGCAAACACGGGCAAATCTTAACACCGCGGGTCAAAAGCAATGCACAACGACATCTATCGAAATAAATATCAACTATCAAGCACAACGACATGTATCGAAATAAAAATCAACTATCAATAATTTAAAATGAAATTATGACAAATCCAACCTTCTACATAATTCAATTTGCCCAAAGAAAACAGATTTTTTTAATAACCAATTTTGGATAACGACATACTTCTAGGCAGCCAAGACCTTATTTCGAAACAATTCGGAACATTCTAAGCCCTACGTAACTCATGCAATTAGCAAACACGGGCAAATCTTAACACCGCGGGTCAAAAGCAATGCACAACGACATCTATCGAAATAAATATCAACTATCAAGCACAACGACATGTATCGAAATAAAAATCAACTATCAATAATTTAAAATGAAATTATAACAAATCCAACCTTCTACATAATTCAATTTGCCCAAAGAAAACAGATTTTTTTAATAACCAATTTTGGATAACGACATACTTCTAGGCAGCCAAGACCTTATTTCGAAACAATTCAGAACATTCAAAACCCTACGTAACTCATGCAATCAGCAAACACCGGCAAAATGAACACCGCGAGTCAAAAGAAATACACAACGACATCTATCGAAACAAAAATCAACTATCAACCTAGTTCATTCAGAAAAGAGATGTAATAATAGGGTAACCGCTATAGTCATTGCCCAGCATACAGTGATTGCCAACATTAGGCATTAATACACTTTTTACTTATTTCTAAAGGAACCAGTTAAAATGAATTGCGATAGAGGTCATTGTTAGACTTATGGTAGCATTTTTAATTTACAACACTGGCAATATTTTTGTTTTTGAAGTGTCTTATCTAATGTTAGTGTAACAGGTGAGCAGTGATTCCAAAAAAATAAGTTTCTTGTGATTTTTCTTAAGAACAATGCATCTGAATTTACAATTATTGCTTGGATTTTTGGTTTTTAAGTAGGATTGGATCAATTTATATGTTATAAGAATGATTCCAGTATTTGTATAACATATGATTTTGACCGTTACTTTATCCGTAAAGATTTTAAACGGGGTGGGCAATTACTGTAATAAATTTTTAATAATTATAGTAATTGCCATACATTATTTCAGTTATTGCCTATGGCAATTAATACAGCTATTGCCCGGTCAATATATGTATAAATTAGTGGTTATTTGAGAACTGAAAATAAATTATTTCTTCCAGAATGCCGAAAGCACCTAAACTAAAATATAATAGAGAAAATCTTGAAAAAGCGATTGCTGAAGTTCAGCATAATGAATATAAAAAATAACTCAAAAATATGGAGTTCCCAGATCAACATTAAGGCTCTATAAACGTAACCCAGGTCATAAGACTAGCCTAGGTCCATCGCCTATCTTGCCTCTAAGCCATAAAAGTAACATTCCCGATAATGACGACATAATGCTGTTTTTATGTAATTTTTATTTTAAAGTTGACTTTGATGATGATTCTTCTGATTGGGAAGAGTTGTATTTAAATGTACAAAAAGCGAGGAAAGATCTTAAATTTTTATCATTTACCTATACATTAAAATTAAGATTAATTATTGATGACTGTAAAGTGGTCAATAACTGTGTATGATGAGTGGCAATCACTAAATCTAGTGGGCAATTACTGTGATTTTAGAACATTTTTTATGTTCATTTTTAATAAATAGGATTCCAGAGATAATAAAACTCAATATTGATGTTCCTTTAGAAAGTATATTAAAGTTCCATAAATAATAGGTTTTTGGTCAATTTATTTAAAAATAAAAATATTATTAACAAAAAACGTGTGTCAATCCCTTAACCGGGCAATAACTATACTGGTTACCTATGCACAAAGACATCTATCGGACAGTTTAGTTCAACTATAAACATTAGTTCATCTTGAAGTACCGAAATGTGTGTTATTTTTCTCCATGATTACTTTAAAATCTAATATCTTTTGATAGACTGAACCGATTGCAATAAAACAAAAACTAAATGTTACCTCAAGTTACGCTCAATCGTTGTGTCTAAAAGTTATCTACATTGCTTTCGTATATTTTACGTGATACCCGAACATATAAACAGACAAACAGACACACAGACAAACAGACAAAAATTCTAAAAATGCTGGAAATGGGTTCTATTGGTTGTTCTTTAATACCCTGGCTATTCTTTTTGGATTTTCTTTTGATGTACAAAAAATATTTTTCTACAGATTTATTATATGTATATAGAATAGATTACTAAACATTGACGAACCGGTTCGCGTGGTTGGCAAATGCTTGCTGGCTTTCACGCCGGAGGTCGTAGGTTCGATTCCCATCCGGGACATATTTGTGTGCATGAACATGTCTGTTTGTCCTGAGTCTGGGTGTAATTATCTATAAAAGCATTATATGTATTACAAAAGAAAAGTACTATATGTATATTAGTTATCTGGTTTCTATAGTACAAGCTCTGCTTAGTTTAGGATCAAATGGTCAAAAGTGCGAATAATGTCCCAGAATATTATTGTGTTCAATTTAATAAGAATATAAATAACGTTTATTTATTGTATTTTCGTACTTTAATGGGTAGCGAGGTAGGAACGTTTCCATTTCATTAATTGCAGGTAATATGTTTATATATATATATATGGAATAATTTGTTATTCCTCCAGCGGCCGTGGGTTCCACAAGCTATGTGGCCCGCCCACTTGGTTTGCCTGCGGTTTTTGACGTTTTTGATTCGATCGCGTAGGGATACTCTTGCCATAGCGATATACATTGCTCTTTGGGTGTCTTTGAGCCTTCTTATGAGGCCCATAGTAAGCGATCACCTCTCTGTTCCCTAATCATGATAAATATTATATGATTAATAGTTTAGTATTCAAAAGTAATTTTCATCATTAAAATACTCATTTTTGAATCAACTGTTAACGTAATATTAATAATGGGTAACATCATCATGTTTAAAATGTGGGATTTACTAATTATAAGTTTCTTAATTTGTATTCACCTACTGTCTACAAGCATTTTACTGACTGTACTTGTTTTGGATAATAAACAGCTCTCTCATTTAATTATATGAAATATATTTTAATTCACTTTGAATACTTTCTGTTTTCTTCTGTTATTTCTTTTCTTTCAAGCCGTATATGAACGATATGAAATTAGTTTAGCTTTTGTTTCTGACTTTATTTGCGTAGTCTAGCAAACGATGGAATTTAATCTCTATATAATCCAATACAAATCTTACACAACTAACAATGTAATTTTCTCTTTTTATCAGAGTAACATTGTCTAAGCAATACATAATATATTTGTCCAAACTAAACCTCCTGCTCGAATCATAGCCGTGGCAGCTAGCTTAAACGGATCTGCTTGCTACTGCAACGTATCTACTGACGAAATTTCGTGTCATGATCATCGTAACTGTCTTTTTCATGATCTTTCTTTGCACTTGTGGTATAGTCATGCAGTACATGTCTTCAGACAGTCACTCTTGTGTTTATTGAGTTCTGTATATAGTTTTTAGTTATCCTGGAGGCTATTCAGAGTAAGATAATATATCATAAAACTATCATTTCGCAGATTTTTGGTGGTTAATATAAGTAACATCAATAATCAAGTATCAAACTAAGACAAGAGTTAGGAAAATTATCTGAATATTTGAAAATATATGCCAAGTTGCTTAAAAAAATACGCGAAAGTTACATATAGCTCGCATAATCGGTACCAGCGTATTATTTGCCGGTAAGGTTTTGGGCGTCTAGAAAGCCCTCAGTGATCTACCTTGAAAGATCTTTTAATTATTTTGCTAAGCCACCAGTTGAAACACTTGATCTGGACTTAAATTATTCTAAAGATGTACATATAAATCTCTAACCTATGAAATAATTAAATTTATTCAGCACTTGGGTATTAACATACACTTGTACCTACTTGTCAAGCTCACAATGCAGCACATAAACCTAGTGGATAGTATAAAAGTTACAAAAAAAATTGTCCGTCCGTGCGGTTTGTTTTATCGCATATATTTGCTGAAATCCTTAAATAAATAACAAGTTACTAATCTATTATTTTGAAATTTAGTTGTACAATATTAAAATTAAAGAATTGATGGCCATGAGCATTTGGCTAGCGCAGAAGGCTCTTAACCAGTAGCTTAAATTAAACGACTAATACCCGAGGCCACTCTTTTGGGAAAGCCGCAGGTTAGCTAGGGTAGGCTCCTCAGCGGCGAGGATCGCTTTGGCCCCTTAACGCGTCATCAGTGATCCCGTGCAACTGATTTTGTTGCGGCCCCGGCTTTCAGCGGCCCCCTGAGCTGTGGTCAGGGGGCCGCTGAAGCAAAAGGACAGAATTCTAAGAGAGGGTGTGATCAGTTGCACGGGATCACTGATGACGCGTTAAGGGGCCAAAGCGATCCTCGCCGCTGAGGAGCCTACCCTAGCTAACCTGCGGCTTTCTCTAGCTACCTAGGTGGACGACCCGGAGAAGAAAGCCACAAAGAAACTCCGGGCTCGCATTTTTTGTCTTCTTTTGCTTTTTGTTTTCGTTTTTTTTTTATATCATGTATTTTCTTACATTGTGATGGGCGTTATGTAGGCTAATGTACGCACAGAACCGTTGTCATCTAATGAATCAAATTTGTGAGATAATAAACAATAACATTAAATTTCACTCAAGCAATTAGAATAACCTCTTGCTAGAAGAGAAAACGGTGGGTACATCCGCGTACATTTACAAAATTAACAAGTCACACGAAGTCTACCAGAGGCGACGACTGTATGAAAAAATAAAATATTATGATGCAATAAGTTTTCATAATTCGTACCAATATATTCACAGAAAATCACATGAGTGTAAAACTGTTACCATGGGGGTTCAAATAATGCATAGAGAGAAAGTCTTTTTCGCTAGCTCGACTGGTAGAAGGAAACGCTTGGTTGCTTCTACAATCAAAATGAAATCCACATTTGCAAAGAGCCAATACGCCAAACAAACATCAGATTTATGTTTTATTTATTTTCTACGGGACTGTATAAAAAAGCTGGTTAAGTGAGTTAAGTAAAAGAAAATAATCAAGTTGAACGAATACGACAGACAAAAACCTTATAAAACAGAAATCCTACATCGTACATCACACACATTAAACTAATAGACATTCACTGACAGACAGGTTCACCTACACACGAGCTCTTGATAATTTAATCTCTTTATTTTTATAAAAGTGTTTGTTATAATAAAATATTCTTTAAATTAAATGACAGGTAAATGCACATATCTAAAACATACGACTCCGTTTACTTAGTCGTGTTAAAACTAGAGCTAACGAACGAACTATTTATAAAAACACATGTTAAATTTAAATGGAAATTCCAACAGTAATAATTGTGCCACATCTGTTAACAAAATAAAAAAAATATCGTAATATATATTTTATTTACAATTTATCTCTAATCAATATAAATGATGCCTCTTTGGTCAAACAGTGCATACTTGTGTGTACTATGTCCCAAGTCGATGTCTAATTTCCACCGAGACTGGCCACTGTGCGCGAAATTTGGCCAAGGTTGTTTTCCATAAATGTATGTAATTTAGATAGACTATGTCTAGGTTTGAATTCCAGGTTGGTTCGGGCAAAGTGTAAATAAAAAAATATATGTCCACAATTAAATTATATTTATTTTAAGCAATTGCATAATCTATGGCGTAGATTTAGATTTACAACCAATTTTTTTTACATCAGAGGGCGACAAACGAGCAAGTGGGTCACCTGATGGTAAGTGATCACCGTCGCTCATGGACACTCACAACACCAGATGAGTTTCGTGTGTGTTGCCGGTCTTTAAGAGTCAGCAAACTAGTCTTGCTGACCCTTCCCCCTACCCCAATGAGCTCTGGCGACCGTACTCTCAAGCAGAAACACAACATTAAAATTATGAATTTTATTATTAAAGAATTACTTCTATAAGGTGAAGATATTTCCCAGTCGGGCTATTCTTTGAACGAATGAACGCTTTACTCTACCTCTCTTAAAGTCTTAGGAAATATATAAAATGTCAAGAATTTATAAAGAATTACTAAATGATGGGAAGTATATTATCATATGTAATAAATCAGACGTGTTCTGATGAAACTCTATACGAGCTTTATAATTTTCTTAATCAAAGTATACACGTAACAAAAATGAATTATATTTTCCTTTACTTGAAGTAAACAAAAAAAATCCATATATCGAAATAAGATTTCGTTTAATCATCATCAAAATGTAGTATATTTTCATTTACTCGTTAATAAAAGAAATTAGATTTCAGTTTTATCAGTGAAATAGATTTCTAAAGAATGAGACCATATCCGAATGCTGCACCGTTTTCACGACGGAAGAATATAATTTATCTTTTATTTTCTTATGAGTGCAATTTGTATCCTCGCGGTAGAGGGTTCTTTAATTTAAAATATTACGAACCAGTAATATACATAGTATACGTACTTAAATATTGAGATATTATACTTACCTAGATATCTTCAAAATAGCTTTTCGAGGACGGCATTGTACAAATTAAAACGAAAGGTACACAACTCAAATATTAATAAACCTCCTACACACTAAAGTTTTGTTTGTTATACTGTAGACAATGCCGTCTACTCTGATTGTCATATGCAATATGTGAAAATAGTGACCTGTTGCATGAATTGTTTCTTAGTGTCAGTGCTAGCAAAACCAAACTATTTCGCAACCTTATTTACCTGTTAATTCTCTTTATGTTAAATAAATATGTCCTGTACTCTTTTATTTCATTGCTTCTTTTGTCCCGAAATGAAATTCACACATGTTGTGCCAAGCACTCTTAAAGGAAGCCCCTTCTGGTTTTGTTAGTCAAGTTTTTGGAACAAGCTCTTAAAAGGTATAAGGCACTTTTATTTTATGTGTTTTTATACATTAATAATCCATGCCGCTTGGATGGCTTCGTTGACAGATACTAATATTTTTAAATCCAAAGTGTTTCATATGTTAGCACATGCTATTTAATAAAGTCTTCACAAGTAATGATTTGATTACTATATAATGTTGGCAATTCAGTTTTTACGCGCAAAACCTGTGAAAATACTAAAACTGCTTGTGCTCTGGTGCATAATTTCTCAACATCTTATAAAGAGTCAATTATATTGTTCATTTAGTACTATGAAAACTGAATATGCCATGTCTTTGTCATAAGAACTACCGTAGAATTGTATGATTGATACATACATCTTAATGGCTTGTACGTGTACAGTGGCATTAAAATGTATAAAAACTGTAATAATTAATTAAAAACGGTAATTGTATAAGCAACTGCTTGGAACTTGGTCCATAACGTGATTTTTATAAATAACAAAAAAAACCGGCCAAGTGCGAGTCGGACTCGCCCATGAAGGTTTCCATAGCAGCAAGTATTTAGTTGATTAAATGAAAGGTAAATTGCGGTTTACTATTTATGATGCATTAAAAAAAAATACTAGACTTCGTTCAAACCAATTTTCGTTGTTAGTTTACATGGTAATGTACATCATATATATTTTTTTAGTTTTATTATTTTCTTATTTTAGAAGTTACAGAGGGGGGGGGGGGGGGGGACTCATTTATCCACTTTGGAAGTGTCTCTCGCGCAAACTATTCAGTTTATAAAAAATGATTTAGGAACCTCAATATCTTTTTTGAAGTCCTATCCATAGATACCATACATGTAAGAGTACGATGAAAAAAAAAATTGAGTTTTAGTTCTATGTATGGGGAACCCGCAAAATAATAATTATTGTTCTATTTTTGTGTAAAAATCTTAATGCGGTTCACAGAATATATCTACTTACCAAGTTTCAACAGTACAGTTCTTATACTTTCGGAAAAAAATGGCTGTGACATACGGACGGACAGACAGACAGACTGACATGGCGAATCTATAAGGGTTCCGTTTTTTGCCATTTGGCTACGGAACCCTAAAAAGTGTACCCCACCTTTTAATCTTGTACTAAAAAGATTCAATTCACTACATCCTTAATTTGATATTTAATTATAATTGTACTTGGATTATTTTACCTCCACTTTTGTTGCAACAATATTAATAAAAGCTTATATTTTAATAACAATAACGTTTGCTGCATGGTTGACGGCCAAGGAAGAATATCAGCACCCAATCTTATCCCGTGGGGGGCGTAACAGTCTTCCCGAGGGATTATATACCAGAGAACAACGAAACGCTTGGTACTGCAAGGTGAAATTCTAACGTCTATACCAGAGAACGGGCAGCAGCGTTTTGATGAGTACTATGACCATCTTACTGCGATCGCCAAGCCGTCTGCCAATCGTGGCGATTATGAAAACTCCCCCCAAATGATGGACATCATAAGATATTTAGGGGAGGCCTTAATCCAGCAGTGGACGTCTTTCGGATGAACGCTTTAAAAACTGTACGCACCTTATTTCTACCATTTTTATATGAAGCCCCAAAATAGCAATAGAAAAATGAAGTTTATTTCAAGTAATATAGGAAAAAAGTCCTTCCATTACAATTTAAAGATCCGGTAGTTTTAAATTATCTAGTTTGAATACCATCAATGTTCCGTATGTACTGGTCGTGGCAGTAATGGTTTCTGCCCAGATTGAATCCAGGCGGAACAAATAAATACATCGAACCACTCGGCGATGGAGTGCCCAATAAATCTTCTTTTTACACAAACAACGAAAATCCGTGCGATTATATTACTACTTTTGGGGTTTTATACTTTTAGCGTACCGTTTTTTGTTCTAATTATTGAAGTGCATTGAAATATAATATTAGAATCCACCTACGGATATGAACAAACAAGTAAATATACAGTAGTCGGAGTCAGTATATATTTTTATTCGGCCGCTATTTATGTCGATATGTGGCTTCATACTTGATTATGTTGATATGTGATTACTTTTTGGAACGAAGTTCCTTATCGCGCGTTGTGAAAGGAGGCTAGACGGAAAAAAATCTTACGAAAAGTTGTCACGACACTTTTTGCAGCTGTGCGGCGTGTGCATGTTTCTCTGTCTGTATCTCTCTCTCTCTCTCTCGCTCTCTTATAGAAAGCAAGCCAGATATTTTCATTTCTATATCGCATGGAACAGTGTGGTGTCGCGACGATTATTTTTGTTGAGTGTATACAGGTTTTTTCTACATAATAAATAATAAGAAATAACTTTGTTTCATCCGGGTGTCCCTTGACATCTCTCAATTTTTTTTTAATTTTACGAGTCACCTGAGGAAGTATTACCTAGTTATTTATTCGTCTGTTTGTTTTTGTAGGACTTTAGCGTTTTACCAAAGTCTGTACAAGGCATGTTACATTAATATAAATAACTTTCTGCTTTTCTTAATCATTTGGGCAGTGGTTACTCTGGTGTCCGAATCTTTCAACCGCTCGGTAGTAGTAGACCGACAACTTAACTGCCTTTATAAGCACGGAATAGCTCAGAAGTTATACCATGTTGGCGGTCATCCATTTATAGAATGACCACGCGCCTTATCTCGCCGATCAGTTGTGGACCAATGAGATCACAGACTGAGAAGGTATTAAAAATAACTACACTGAGGACAATCATTCAATACTCCTCACAATATATTTTCATT
Source organism: Pseudoips prasinana (assembly GCA_951640165.1). Lineage (NCBI taxonomy): Eukaryota > Metazoa > Arthropoda > Insecta > Lepidoptera > Nolidae > Pseudoips > Pseudoips prasinana. The sequence goes on along the minus strand of OX621234.1, from coordinate 18,133,188 downwards.
GTTTGTTTTATGTAATCAGAATATTTATTTTGATGTTTACCATAATGGAGTAGGTGTTACGTTGCATAAAGACAAACCACGATAAATAGTTAAGACGTTTGAAGGCAGCAGAGACATATAGCCACAAAGATTTATACATAAACGAAATCTTAACTCCATGTGAAAATCAATGTAGGATAAATTCGCAGGGCATGCAAAGGTACAATACATTTTGCTATGATTATTATTAAAAGAGAGTAAATTGGGTATCTAAGCCACTGCACGATAAAACACAATAACTTATCGAACAAAATACCGACCGACAGCTGATAAATTAATCAACTAAACGAAATTGCTTAGTATCTAAGTAATATCACTAAGAGCATTTCTTACAATTATTACTGCGATAAAAATTCTATGAATAGATTCTTATACAAGCCGTCTGAGAGTAACGCTTTTATAGTTTCCATTCAGCTAGTTTCTGCCCGCGATTACTGCCGCTATAATTTATGTCTTTTTTCAGATGTGAGGTAAATTATAGATCACTATCTCTTATTATAGCTCCGCCCTTTTGCTATCAATTTGAAACATAGCTTTTTAAAGCTGAGTTGAGATTGGAATTGCGTTTAATTTTTGTCTGGAAGGAAAATTTTATCATGATATTGCTTCCGATATTGTTTGTTACAGACCTAATTTGAGATAATTTAATTCATTCAAAAAGTAACGTATCTGAGTTTTACTATCACTATGACGTTTAGCTGCCACGAGCAGCCTAAATCTACACGTGTAATATATCAAAAATATTCTCTAAAAAACGACTCTCTCATGCATCATCACAATGAGCCATTTGTTTTTATATTCGCATAGCAAACGAGCAAGCAGGTCACCTGATGGGAAGTATCACCGCCGCTATTGGACACTCGCAACACCAGTGGGGTACGTCGCCGGCTTTTAAAAAAGGAATAGGCTCGCTTCTTCCAGGTTGCCATGTTAGATCAGATAAGAAGTACCACCGCAGTTAATTGATTCTACAGAGTGGTAGTGCGCGGTAAAAAGCTTCTTGTGCAACGCAGCAGGTGATCTGATTTACTTCTGCCGTGGTTAGTGGCGGCAGGCATAAGTACAAATAATTCCTAAGAACACTCTCCGTGATAAAGGCGGTAAATGAACAAATGTTTGAACCCAGAACCCTGAGGGCAGCCTGGCGCAGGTTACTTACATAATTTGTAGTTTAATTTGCTAGCCCCGCTCGCTTTTATCGTCCAGTAAAGCAGTGAAAGCCCCTTCACTGGTTAAAGAAGAAAAAGTTAGTATGCTAGTAATCTTGGTAAATTTAGTTATAAAATCCATTTTATTATTTTAAACTACGCTTAAGTAAAAATATTTAATTGATGAGATTTAATACAATTTCCTTGTGAGAAAACGGTGCTCAGTAATATGTATTTTACTGAGCCTAGTGCTTAGTAAAATATAAATTTCTAAGCACTGATGCGTATGTTCCAAACCTCTGTCTCAAGTGAACCTGATCAAAACTCTTCCAAACATTTTATAGTCTTTCTGTACCTTTCAGAAAACTAGTAGAGGAAGTGAGTAAATCCTTAGAAGTATAGAGATTGCTTTGACAAATCAGGGTCCGTCACAAAAGCAAGTAAATTAAATAATGTTATTATTAAAACTGACGTGAGGAGCTAACATAATGTAAGATAGTAACGGGTAGCTCACGTAATTACGGGAGTTATCCGTTACTATCTTTCATGAAATTAAAATAAGATGCCATTCTGTCATAATTAATAATTCCTGAAAACATAAAATGTTAACGTTATGTTATATGCCTCTACTTCCTTCCCAAGTTCCATTCTACGCTACATAGTTGTGTCACTTTTGGTAATATGGTGATAAAAAGAAACTAACTCCTTAACCACATTTATATTATATATTATGAATAGAATAGTACTTGTTATTGAGAATTGTTGACTCTTAGTCATTGTATCCATCGACTTATCGAAGTGATAAAACGAATAAAGATTCCTTTCCTCCAAATATGCGGACGGAATATTAATCAAATAAAAGATTTGGCACTGAAAATCGGAAGGGTTTGATGGTAGACGGGTGATATAATAGGATTACGGAAAATATTGCAAACGCTTTGTTCACATCTGGTTCGTTACACGTTTTCGTCGGGATTTTCTTGCACTTACGACAACACGTGATCAAGCACGAGAAGAAAAACGACTTATAAGTTTAAATACGTGGTTGAGACGAGTAAACTATATTTATAGTTTCTTTGTATACATTTCAATGAAATTTAATTAATTGATTCAAAATAAATATATAGTGGGCAGAATGAAGCTAATTGTCAGATTAATCAAGCCTGTAATTTGCATGTTTATATCGCCCTTCTTGCATGTGCATATCATTTGTGGGCGGGAGGGAGTTGCATTTTGCATTCCGGCATGATTAAACTTACAATTAGTGGCAAACGCTACATATTAATATAATAATTGGTATTTTTAATCTTATGGATTTCTGCAAAGTAACGCCTGATTTCATTACTTAATTGGAGGTATAGTTTATTTATGAGCCCCACATAAGTTCGTAACAGTTTGAGCGGTACTAAAATACGTGGTCTTTTGAATATATTTAGTTTGCTTCAAAGATAATTGATAATAATTGGTTTTGAATTTGTTTACAATAAATAAGTTGGTAATTTGTCTTCCTTTAACTTACTTACTAATACACACTTCGTCATGCGCTTTCAGGACATCTAACTTTCGCGTTTTTCTTCTTGAATCAGCTCTCTTTACCTTTGAATTCTAATTAAGAATTGTTGCACGACTCTGATGATAGATCTCGATTATACGCAACTTAGAAAACGCGTTTTGTGACTCTATGACTATTATTGATTTTATATTTTCTGTACTGGATAAGAGAATTTTTTGTTTTTGAAACATAGTAAAACACTAAGTCTAGTAGTTTATTTATATCACAATTTAGCCTAGATAATAACTTCAAGTTTTATTTAACCTAAACTTCATCTTAAACATAAATTAGTCAAAGAATCTATACACCAACTTTCCTTAGTCATATCTTATTAAATAAGAGGATGACATTATATTCAAGTCTCAAAAATGGGAAATAATAAATTTAATCGTCCGGCGGGTCTCAAACCTGCATCATCTACCAATCTGGGGTAGGCGCTCTGCGTTAAGCTACGAACGATACACGCTGGCAGATCAAATTTAGGATTCCCATGCTAACACCCTTCCGGAGGATTAAATTTACATTTCCCATTTTTGAGATTAGATAAACGCTTTGCATTGCGAAAAATGCTATAAAATTAAAATTTTATAACTATATTCAATTGTCTTTGTGATAGCATTATTGCTATCACTAATGACACAATTTACAGATTACGACCTAAGTAGTTCATGGTGATTTGTTCTTTTTAAAAGTCTTACCGGCTGAGTAGTATTGAGTTGCCACATGGCTTCGACGTTCATATGATGGTGAAACATAGATACTTAGCTGCTGTAGCGTATTTCAAAATGATCTCAGCGACGAAATTCATCCTTAGATTTTGGTGTAGATAAATTTGGCCATAGCAGGGTGCATATTTTGAAACCCTTTCACCAAACTTCATACATATCTCTGGATGAGTAGTCGCCTACTACGTGCATTTTGTTAGAAACTTTTTACCGCGCACTAACACTTTGCGGAATCAATTAACTGCTGTGGTATTTCCAAATCGTTATGACTTGATTACCTTTAAGAAGCGAGCCTATTTCTCTCTTAATGGCATCCAATGCTCTTGCGGCGCCTCTGGTGTTGCGAGTTTGTTGTTACATAATAACATAAAACCTGATTCTGCAATCTTTGGATCATATTAATGTTGTTTGTTTTGCAGCCTCATATTTGTATATCATAAGTTTTTAGTATAAAGGACAAAAAATGTCTGTCTAATACACGTATATTATATGCCAAGTACGTATAGCTCAGTAGTACGTAATAAAAACGTACGTCAGTCAGTACGTTTTTATTGCACAATTCTAACTCTTTACTTTTGAAATGAGCTTTCTGCATATTTTACGATGATTGCTGAAGTTCGAACTTCAACATTTCGTCGCTGTAATTTCGAATTGTCATTTAAAAATTTTGGTCAAAATACCAATAATATTGTAACAATAGTTACAAACGCGTCGAAGCAATTATATGATCTAACTATGTGGCGCATCTAGTATAAAGCTTTTGCATTATAACAATACTGGAAGGAAATAAGCGCCTCATTACAACCCCTCTACAATACAAATACAATCAATCAAAGAATACCTGTCCTTTTCAAACCATATTGAATTACCATTAAATAAATACATAATAGAAATCCGAGCGCACCACTTGAGCGGTCCATGCGGTGTGGCTTGCCGGGTTACTAAGGCCTCGGTCACGAAGTCAACGGGTGCAGGGCGGCTGTCGTGGCGGTATTAGGAGCGGTGCGGCGACGTGCACCCGATCTGAAAGCCAGCGGGCAGACCGCACGGCGCTAGAGCTCTTTAGCAAGAAAAAAGATCTACAAATCAGCAATATGCAGAGTTGCGAGCACCGCGACACCGAGCACCGAGATAGGTATGCACCGCTCATACGGCGCAAGTCGCCCGCTCACCGCGCCGCTGCATTCGAGGTCAGTTACATATTAATGTATGCATTAAAATGCGCCGCACCCCGCACCGCCGTCACCGTCCCGCCCCCGCTGATTTCGTGACCGAGGCCTAAGAATTTGATCTACATTGTGATCTAAATATACTGCTCCGAATTGATGGATAGGTAACGCTTCGATAGATTATATAATTATTGGGCTCTGAAGACCTGCATATCTTGTCCGCTGTCAGTCATCCAGTATAGTCGCGCAGAGTGGTGGCACCAAAACTTACAAGCTTTAATGAGTGTAAATGACTATTCTGACAGTAGGCTGACATTTGCCGTTTAAATTTCGTACCTCAGATTTATATAAAACTTGCAATTTTTTTTCCTTCAGAAATTGTTAATTTTAATACAATCTCCCAGGTCCGCTAAACCGTTTTAATTTTAATGAGGCAAAAATACACAATTGGTTGTCCTCTGTCTGTAGCGTATATTTGGCCAAACTGCACCTTTTTGCAGTTTGGTCAAATGTTCCCTTCATTTCTAAATCTGTATACAATAAGTGTAATAAAATTTTAAATATGTGTTTATTGAAATGTAAAAGAACAGTAACGATCTGGTTATATATATACTAGACTACGCAGAGACAGAAAATTCTATTACAGTACTCACTTAAACCCACACACTTCCACTCTAAACAAAACAGATTCTAAAATATAACATGCAAATACGTATACACTTCCCCTTTTTTTTTAGGAATACCCATGTTATACTGTTATTAGCTTTCATCTACAAATGTACAAATTTTTCGTTTGCTGTCATCAATGAACACTTTTAGATTATTAATTTAAGAGGGCGTGCGTTTAAGAGGGTCAAACAGATAACCCGGTATAGACTTCAACTCTCACAGAAATTTAAATTTTGGCTGTCTAATATATAGTTATGATTAAGATTAGGAGTAAATTAACAACCTAAAATGAGAAGAATAACTTATATAGTTATCAATCAATTTATCTACCATTCTATCCAATAATGACAAATGAAATACATAGGTGTGACAACCTCATCCAATATGCAAGCTTTATGGTTTACGCCTTATGTGTATAATCATCATCATCATATCAGCCGAAAGACGTCCACTGCTGGACAAAAGCCTTTCCCAAGGATCTCCTCAATAGCCGATCCTGCGTCGCCCGCATCCAGCGGCTTCCCACGACCCTTGCATTATATTATTTTATGTACTACTCTGTCAAGAAAGTACCGGGAAAAGATCAATAATATACAAAATATTTGTTAATCATCCAAATTTATTTTATCACCTTCAAAGTATGCTCCTTCAGAAACGATACACTTACGGCAACGAATAATCCATTCATCAAAACATTTTTTAAACGCTGCTTTCGGAATTGAGTTCAGTTCTCGCCGCGAATTCTCCTTTATGTCTTCTACCGATTGAAAACGGGTACCACGAAGTGGTAATTTGAGTTTAGGAAAAAGAAAGAAGTCAGCTGGAGCCATATCTGGTGAATATGGTGGTTGCTGGATGGTATTTGTTGAGTGTTTGGTCAAAAGTTCGTTCACAATGTTGGCCTTGTGCGAAGGCGCATTATTGTGGTGCAAAATCCAAGAATTTTCTTTCCACAAATCTGGCCTTTCTCGTCGAATTTACTCTCTAAAATACTAACGCTCAAATAATATTCTTTATTTACCGTTCGACCTTCCGGTACGAATTCAGAGTGCAAAACACCGCGATAGTCAAAGAAAACAGTCAACATGACTTTGACTTTTGATCGACTTTGGCGTGGTTTTTTCGGTTTCGGTTCATTTGGAAGGCGCCACTCCGAAGCTTGTTGACTAGTTTGCATGGCAAACTCGTAAACCCACGCCTCGTCACCAGTAACAATGCGTTTCATGAATGTTGGGTCGGAATTGACTCGTTCTACCATGTCCTCAGCGACTTTCATGCGATTGAGTTTTTGGAGAAAATTCAGATCTTTTGGGACTAGCCGAGCGGCAACATGTTTCATACCCAAATGATTAGTTAAAATGGTACGAATCGACTCGTGAGATACAGAAAGTTCAGCGGCTATCTCTGTCAGAGTTGAATGAGGATTTTCAGTCACTATTTCCTTCACTTTTGCGATGTTAACTTCAGTTGCAGACGTTGATGGCCTACCAGAGCGAGGCAAAACTTTCATCACATCTCGACCGCTTTTGAACGCTTTGAACCACTCATAAGCACAAGTTTTTGATAAAGTCGATTCACCGTAAGCCTTCTGTAACATTTTCAGTTTCCGAACACGAAATTCCATTAGCGATGCAAAATTTAAGACGAACTCTTTGTTTGATAATTTTGTCCATTATGAAATCCGCAATACACACTATATATGATATTACTAAAACCAGCACTGTATTTAATGGAAATGGAAAACAGTTGTGCCAATCTAACAACAATAACAAAACAAAAATTTGAATTTGGAACCATAAACAAATCATCCTTTCCCGATACTTTTTCGACTGAATGTATATGTTGCTGAAACTTTTACTTCATTACACACTAACATTTACTTTTATTCATTATTATTTAAATTATAAATATCTATTATGAATAAAAGTAATTTGAAAAGATCTGACGAATTATGCCAAAAGAAAATGGACTGCTTTCATGAATGAGTAGGTTCTTTATTTATATGTTGATACGCATATCTACGAATGGCCATTAATCAATGGGCATATCTTTGTAGTAAAACTGTAAGGAAACTGTTGTTTATTCCTATTCTGCGCAATATTGATCCCTTTGAGGCGTAATATGTTTATGGGTTCCCGGAATGTTGTATCTTTTATATAACTTACATACTATTTTTGTAACATGGTTCTTTAAGAATAGAGATACCCTATATTAATAGGAGGATCATATATTGCCACGCGTTTCTAATGTCTATCATTTTTTAATTATAATTGTTGATTTTAAAAACTTGTGGTTTAAATTAAACTCTAAGCAATGGCCCATTAGGCACAGCATGGAACATCTTTCTAACTTCCTTTCCATTACCTCGAAATGTCTTCACCTTCGCCGCCGTGCAAAATAGACCTAACGTAACATACCAGCTTGGCAATTGTACGACCTGACTCTTCGGAAAACGAAAATGCAATAGTAGAAATACCAGAGATTTTTAAATTTAATCATTGTGACTCGTTCGTTACTGCGATATTTTACTCTGCGCAGAGATTGGATTTAATTTTAGAAAACACTAGCACACCTTCATAAAAAGGTAAATAAAACGAAATTTATACCAGCACTGTGTTATTCAACACTTTCTATGTGAAGATATAGGATTAACTATATCCAAAGACCGATCCGTATTATTCGAATTTGCAAGCGAAAGACAATTATTATGTGATGGTCAAAATAAAAGAAGCTCTAGTGAATATTTATTCGGTACGTATTAGACCGCATGCGTACTGCAGGACATTAAATTTATTTATGTTAAAGCTATTAAAAATAACAATGTCTTCAATTGCACTTGTATAATTTACAACAATAGTTCTTAAATGTAAATATGTAGTAAAAATATAGCTAAAATTTCAAATTTCGTTAGTTAAACCTACACATGATCCTTGACAATAACTTAATTTAAGCTAGCTAAATATCGTAACTATTATAAAATAAATCTTATTGATTTTTTTTCCTACAATCCGTGTACCTAAATATCTATATGTACCTAGAAATAATTATAAATTAATTATATATTACTACAAACATGTTCTGACTATTTAAAAGCGCTTTTTAAAGTCTACGTGAATAAAAACCTTTTTAATTTTTTTATTTATAAACCCGTAGGAACCAACTAAAATAAACCTTAATTGTAAATGCAGCAGGAATAGTGCAACAATGATATATTTATTTATTATCTAGTTGATTTAATAAGTAAATTCACTATTTTTATACTACGACCAATACCAAAACAATAATAAGGGCGAAAATAGGACGTAGCATACTATCAAATCTAAAAAATGTAGTTAAGTGATGTCTTGAGGATTTGGTAAACTGAAATTACCTTTTGTAAGCGAATCGCCTAGGGTCGAACCCGATGATGAATTCCGGACACGGCTGGTAGGCCGTGGTGGAGGCGGGGGCCTCGTCCCAACATGCGAACCCGTCGAAGGTCCGCGGACACCACAGCTCATCTTGCGTCTCTGAGGATTGGTTTGGAAACATTAGGAAAATGTGTGCTAAAGTGTACCTACATGGGGATTATCTTTTGGATCATACCATGACCTGCGGTGATTGTATGTAATTATAATTACTTAATTAATATGATGTATTACTTATAATTCAATATAGATGCGAAATCGTTGCGTTGGATAGTAATAGAAATATAGATATAATATATAAAATAAATAAATAGACAAACAGACATGTGCATGAACATAAATATCTGTCTTGTGAAAGGATTCAACGGTCACCGCCGTCGTTAAAAAATAGGAAAATTGTCCATGGATTATGTGTTAGCGAGTGACCTTTACAGGATTTTACTAAACTTAGGGATGCTCCGAAAAATTAATAATTGAAAACTCGCATATTTTGATAATTGTACTAATCTTTAAGATAATGGAAGTCGTATAGGTATTAATCGGTCTTTAATAACCGTTTTTAACGCCTATTACGGATAATTCTGGTTAAAGACACTTTCAGGACCGTAAAGTTAGTAGGTACTAAACTGCTAATATTTTCTAAACTTATAGTAAACATATTCCAGCATATATCACGATCTGATGAGACATCTATTTCAGAAAATATTTATGATGCTTCTTCTATATCCATACTTTATAATTAAGAAGGCTTTGTAATTTTTTACTTCTACAACCGACACGTAAACACATTTGTTTTTAGACCCGTTTGTACAGACGCCAGCACATCCAGCTACCACAATCTGTCAATTTTTTTGATGGATTTTCAACTTTATCACATAAGCATAAGGTTAACTTTTAATTGGGAATTTTGACAGATTGGGGTAGCTCGATGTGCTGGCGTCTGTTCATATTCAAGAATTAATACAAAGTAGTCTGTAATAACGAACTTTGATTAAAGTGTCCTTCTAATGTCATATGAATTATGCCGAAAAGTGCATGCACTCATTGGGCGGACACTAAAATAATGAACGGTATGGATATGGTAACATAAATAATATTTTTTTATAGAACTGTTTTATTTTGGAGCTATTTCTGAACGCGAAGTGAAATAATGGCGTATACACGTGGCGAACTCGCGTATGATGGCTACTAGATAGTCGGTACTTGTAGGTAATATAGGTGCCCCTCCTAACAAGTGAAACTAAGTAGAAAACATAATTGAGAATACACGAGCAGTGAAACACACTAACAAATTTGTACACTATTTACAAAGATTAGAAAGTCACTTACGATTATATGCTTCTTCATTTACAATCCGACTGTGTGTGACGTTTCCTCGGTAACATTGTCTTTGTAACCTCGCAAATAGCTGATACTTCGGGTCTTTAAATATATCGTCGATCTTACTACTAGAATTAGACATTTTCACTCGTTTTAGGTCACCCAAAACCGATGGCTTACGTTGTGAACAGACATATTTTACGGCAACTGAAACAAGATAATGATTATCATGATTAACTTTTATTACTTACTCACTTGATAAGTATTTATGTAAATAGTTGAATAATGACGACATATTGTTCATATCTGACAATTTCTATATATTTGTTAGAAATGTGTTACTTCAAAAAACAGTAAATTTGCTCTCGAAAATAATGTTCAAGCACTCGAAGCTAGTTTCGTAAAGATTTGGCATTCATGTGGCTGGTGACACGCACCTGTGTAATATATATGTGACAAAAAAAATCTATATCAGGGCTCGCTGTCATTCATAGCCGCTTGGTGATGATGTATGTATAGTATGTAGTATGTCAAGTTATTGTAGTTGGCAGTTCTCGAAACCTTTTAAGAATCGACTGCTGCCAAACTCCTTAACTAACCTTTGATGGGATTATTGTACCTTACGTTAAGACGTCTGCGCTTATTACATTAACATAACCGTTGTTTATTTTTCTGGATTTTTTATTATTTGTAGCAGTAAAGTGTACTTATTATTATTATATGAGAACGTAATTTTGGGATTTTACATACTCAAGTTGTAGGTAATTCGTATTTATTGTCCAAATTAATTCTTTCTTCAGCAATATATTACAGTAAATATAAAAAATACACTAGAGGTTCGGTGTTGTTTGTTGATTATATGTGTCGTATCTTTGTTAACGCGAACAATGCCTTAGGCAAAAGTTCAGGAAAAAATCCGCTGGACCCGACCATAGGTGTTGTTAGTGGAGAGCCATATATTTGGGTTTGATCCTAGGCCAAATGTTAAACTTAGTGAAAATTTACACGATGTGAATTCAGCCTATTATTTTATTTTAGTTTGAACACGCCGCTATAAAGGTTTTATATCCGCTCCAAATGCTTTGAAATCAGTTCATGTGACACGACACGTAGTATATTCGCAATAAAACCTTCACACCGATTTCCCAATGCGGTAGGTATCAAATATTGAATGAAACAAGTCTCTTGGTGGTCGGGGCAGTCAAATACAACGCCATCGTTATTACTCGTAAGCACCGTCGATCTAAGAACGTCTCAGACGATCCGGACCACAAAATCAAGACTTATCTATGAAAGTTAAGGTTATTAGAAACTCTCGTGACACTATGCATACTCCTGCCGCCCGCCGCCCGCCCGAGAATCGCAGATATTTTTGGATTGTTAAGTAGTACTCGGTAATACATTAAACTTCTATTTTACACACGTATGTACATTTTTTTTTTCACAGTAAAAGCTTACTGCTAACTTACTATTAAACATAAAATATTATGCTTTTTGTTTATTAATTCATGGGTAAATAAAAAGCAAGCGTCTTTTCCTTAATATAAAGTAAGTGTCATATTTGGACCCAAATGAACTAGCAATGTGGTAAAGATCGATAAATAGAAAATAAATAGAGATATGGGTACAAAATACAATATTATTCGCTATGAGGCATGTTTAAAAGCATAAATAAACACGCGCTTTAGTGGCAATTAAACCAATGATTAGTTTCTTCTTCATCACAAAAAGACAAATAATTGTACTAGATGACAATTATTTAACCAATTATGTATTTTTAAATTATTAGTCAAATGTTACAAATTACATTATGTACATTGCTTAAAAATCTATTAGTTACTTAGAATAATTTTAGTGATACAATGTTAGGCCGAATAAACGCAAATTACTTAAAATCGAATAACATACAGAAAAGTAGGGGTATAATAATAGATAATAATAGGCTGGGACATATATTTTACACACGGCCATCTGAGCACATACTAAGCAGAGCTTGTACTATGGAAACCAGATTACTGATAAGACATATACTACTTGTATTATTTTTTGTAACATTACGTATGTAATGTTACAAAAAATAAATGCTAAACGGTTCGAGCCCTCGCTCACCTCTATAGTCCGGTGAAGCAGTGAAAGCCCCCTATGAGGCTTTCACTGCTTCACCGGACTATAGAGGTGAGCGAGGGCTCGAACCGTTTAGCATTTATTTATATAAATACTTTTTTTATGTATATACAAATTTATATAGATAATTACACTTATCTTTTTCTAGAACAAATAAACATTAAACATTTACATTTACACCCAGACTCAGGCTAAACAGACATGTTCATGCACACAAATATCTGTCCTGGGTGAGAATTGAACCAATAATCAAAATATATATATTATTTATTATTATTTAAATACATGAATACACGGTTAATTCATTCGATAGGAGTAGCATCTAAAACCACTAAGGTTTAACCCAGTGCTACCATGAGCTTTCTTCTACAAATATTTAACACAGAAACACATAAAATGGAGATAAAAAAGACATGAGATTATATATAACGAATAAAATATATATTAGCTAACAATATAACAATTATATGCAAACTAACAGAGCACACTTAACATTAATATCATATATTATATATATCAAGCAGCTTGTTATAATTTTCTGTCTATGAACAGCTACAGGGTCGAAACTTTGTTGTGAAAAGCTTTGAAACATATGACCTATTATTATAGCATATTATTAGACATACATTTGGTGGCAATCGGTTTAGTACCGAGAATATCGATTTACTAAATACAACTTACTGCGATTTACAGACGTGGAAGTCACGGATACGAAGGACACACCAGTTTGTATATTTTGAATCCGTAACTATTCTCTTGATCTATGCATTCGTTACTGTGTGTATTAATCCTAAGCTCACGCAGGAACAAAGGTATATATTGTTTTATGGACCACGATTAAAAATTCTGCACTGTAATTTTTATCCAGGCTGATGAACTAATCTATGCCTTCGTTCCTGCGTAAGTCGTAAATTATTTATAAGTAAGTGAAATAAAAATATTTTTTACACTGCAATAGTATACTCTTTATTTTAATCACTGCTTTGTTGGTCAAGCGGTAGCATCTTCACCTGCAGAGGACGAGGTATTCGGTTTAAATCGCGGGTCGGGCCAAAAGTCATTTTGGGATTTTTCAGTAAAATGAAAAATTTCTCAGCATAAGACCGAATGGGAATTGGCCTTATTATATATGCCTCGGTGAGTCCTGTACTTGACCTCTTTCCAGTCGTGTCCCATAGTGTCTAGACCTAGTGTCCCATCGGATCATGAGCGTGATGGAATTGTAAGTGCTCTTGCGTTTGGGCAAAAACTTGTGCACTATAATATGTCTTGCGCAATCTCTATTGAGACTGACCGCCGTGGCCGCAATTGGGCTAGAAGGACAATATTTTACCCACTTAAAAAGGATAAATACAGTGTACAAAAATAATACCATCTTCTACAATATTATGGCATTAAGCGATTCTTCCAGAAAACCTTAGTTTTCTATTTTTTATGTGCTTTAAAAATCGTTACAGAGTTTCAGATAATTGGTTATTGAATATCAATTGATTATAATCAATAAATCTAAATTTGGTCATTTAGAAATTTAGTTATCATTAAACAGTCGTAATTTTGTCAAGTTAATTCATTTTAGTAATGTTACAATGGACTATTTTATGAGCAATCGAGTCTTTTTTGTTTTGTTTGCCGTAATTTGACAGGACGTGTCAAGTAGTGTTAAGCTCGCCTCACTGCTATCTTGATGCTCACGTATTTAAGTTTTGGATCCCAGTATAGGCAATTATATATGTGACGCATATAACCTGAGTCCGGGTGAACTTTATCTCTATACGTTGCAATCTCTTCAAAAAATGTGAGTTTGATAAGTACAAGTAATACTCAGTAAATGTCATTTCATTATGATGATCATATTTTTGTCACACAAATGGTTGGCCGGCGCGGGAGTCGAACCCGCGACACGAAGTGGTGAGGCGACTGTCTGACACGTGCAGCCCCTTATCGTCCACTGCTGGACATAGGCTTCCCCCAAAGGTTTTTAAGGTTTCTATAATTTGGAGCGTTTTGCCTCAGTCACCGCGCTTGGCATGCGAGTTGGTGACCACATTTAGGTGTACACAGGTGACGCTGTTACCTGACTACCTACTCGCCCTTTACGATACCCACGGATTAGCATGCGCTGGCCTTGTTATAATTTATAGGCCGGAGACCTTTCTTAAATTATATTTTACTAACTGTGCCCCGGTTTTACCCGCATTAAACTTTATAAACTGTAGCCTATGTGTTAAAAATAAATAAAATTAAAAAGGTTTTTATTCACGTATAATTTAAAAAAGCGCTTGTAAATAGTCAGAACATGTTTGTAGTATTATAGTTGTATACATTATTATTTCTAGTAACATAGATATTTAGGTACACATTGTATTGATAGTATTGAAACATTAATAAAATTTATTTTATAACAGCAATGATATTTAGCTAGCTCGTATCAAGTTATTGTCAAGAGATTATGTTTCAGTTTAATTATCTAGTTTAAGTCTAATTATCTAGTTTAAGTCTAATATTTGTAATACATATTGGCAATGGTTCTGTCTATATTAAGGTGATATTATTATGACGGACCTTATGTTAAGAACGACGGTCGCGCTTTAATGCTACCACCGGATCCAATGCGCCCCAACTGAGAAGACCCAGCGAAACAAACTCAGCGGGTGTCTCTACTACCGGTTTCAACACGGCCCAGTTGAGACGCTCCGGCGAAACATACTCAATGGGGCATATACACGAGATTTGGTCCACTTACTGTAATTATTTAGCAGGCAAACACAATATATGCTCGATCGGTTGTCTGATTAATTATTTATTTTAGGTTTAATATATTAGAAAGAGAAAATAAAAGTAACATTAATCATTTTGAGACACAACCAACAGTTCTGAAATTCGTAGAATATTTAAATAATAGATAGTTTTATTACAGATAGTTCATGTAACATAAAATATTACTCATGTCTATGTGGCTATAAGATCTCCAGCGGACTATGTGCAGGTAGATGCCGACCGCCAAATGTCTTTATCGTCAATGTAATCCTTAGTAGTGTAGTAACCCTAAGCCATAAGTTCACGTTTAATGTGTGACTTAAACTTATTATCAGGTAGTTTAGTTATATGAATAGGGAGCTTGTTATAAAACCTAATACAATTTTCCATGAATGACTTTTTAGTTTTGCTAACTCTAAAGGCTGGTATAGCTAGTTTGTCCTTATTTCTTGTATTGACATTGTGCAAGTCACTCCGTTTTTTATATTTATCTAAATTTTTCCCCACAAACATTATATTCTGATATATGTATTCAGATGGAACAGTAAGTATATTTACCTCTTTAAAAACGCTTCGTAGAGACTCGCGACTGCCTAGATTATAAATAGCTCGGACTGCTCTTTTTTGTAATACGAAAATAGCACTTATGTCAGCTGCTGATAATGCAGGGTGTCAGCTAATTCCATAATAAATGTTATTAAAATCGCTCTAACCGTTTAGACGTGAAGAAGTAACAAACAAACACACTCACAAACTTTCGCATTTATAGTATTAGTTTCATTTAACAACGTACACGGCATTCCATTGTAAGGTGAAGACTAATTATTTCAAAATCTGTCCGATGTCCGATTCTGAAAAATAGCTGTAACTCTATGAAATAAAATGGACATTATAAAAGTTTTGGACACTGAAATATATCTGGCTTAAACATTTGTTATAAACAAAGCAAACGGGAGTTACTCTTTTTCTCAAGTACTCTATTAGATTATTTTGTTTCTCGTGATACTATGGAGAATGATTCATACCAATTGATGGTGAAGTAATGGTAAGGTTCTTATAAAAATAACCGCTGTAGTTTAACGATGGTTTTATTGCCCAGGTGTAAGATTTTATGGCTTATTCAGACATTATCTGATACCGAATGAGTATTTATTATTAATTTATGCGGAATGTGTTTTTATCTTCAGGTAAGTTCTACATATACTTTTAAAAGGTTACGGTAATATTTCTGTTTGATTA
The DNA here is from genome assembly GCA_951640165.1 of Pseudoips prasinana. Taxonomy (NCBI): domain Eukaryota; kingdom Metazoa; phylum Arthropoda; class Insecta; order Lepidoptera; family Nolidae; genus Pseudoips; species Pseudoips prasinana. The sequence goes on along the minus strand of OX621234.1, from coordinate 18,117,039 downwards.
ATTTTTTGTTAATTTGTTAATAGGTAGGAACTGTTTATTTATACGAAACGGTTATTTTAGGAATTTGTTAAAAAAGTTATTTGTAGCAGGCGATTAATTTTTTTGTTGTATATAAAGGAATATTTTTATCATCGTTTTAATGCAATACCACCCGTACTAGGTAAATGCCTGTGTTATATCTTTGTAATTGACCTAATTTAAAACAAAGCGTCTTTCAATCGAAAGTATGCTATTTTTTAAGTTTTTGATGTGAAACATCTATAGCCGCACGTAAAACAGATTTCTGGCGTGGCGACGCATGCCGTGGTTTTTTTTTGTTCCTATCACAATATGTTCTTTTCGACTTCGACTTCTACTTGGACTTCGACTTGACTTAGACTTTGACTTCGACTGCGACTTATACTTCGACTTCGACTGCGACTTATACTTCGACTTCGACTGCGACTTATATTTCGACTTCGACTTCGACTGCGAATTATACTTCGACTTCGACTGCGACTTATACTTCGACTTCGACTGCGACTTATACTTCGACTTCTGCATATTACTTTTACAAAATAATGTCGATGTTTCACATCTGCCAGGCGTCCCGTGACAGCTCACATTTTTTTTTATTGAACGTTTCCCAATTTCTCCGCTGTTTGTGAACAGTTTTTTTAATTCTTTTTGTAGGTATATTGTTCCAATCGGCAGTCAAAAAGTTGTTTTATGACGGTCTATGTTTGTTTTTATGTTGGGACCATATTTTTTGTAAGCATTAGTAGATTCTATTCTAATAATCCTATAGATACAAAGAGTATCAAATTTTTTGAGGAGTGGCTCAAAAATTAAGCCACTGCTGAACAAAATTGGGATTTCTTATAAAAGTATCTAATGACTTATATAAGAAACTAGTTGTGCCCCGCGGTGTTACCCGCGTTAAATTTTATAAATTTGCTTTGCTATAAACATCACGGAGCCCGAGACCTTTCCAACGAACGCAAAACCGTGGAAATCGGTTCGTGCATTCTGGAGTTACCTATAGCGTCAGGAAGGAAAACCCGACTTATTTTTATTTATTAGATTTCAAAGTATTAATAAGAAATATATATATAATTATTGCCTAAATGAATGAAATTTAGATGACGCAGCATAGGCAGGGCCTCTACAAGATGGACTGAATATCTGGTGAGGGTCGCTGGAAGGCCCTGGATGTGGGTAGCGCAGGTTCGGCAATTGGGGATATTGTCTAAAAAATGTCTTCATTTTACAAAAGAAATTGAATTGAATTGATAATTTAATTATCCAATTACTCCCAAACTCATGACAAAAAGACATGTTCATGCGCACAAATATCTGTCCTGGGTGGGAATCCAACCCACGACCTCCTCCGTGAAAAGTAAGCATTTGCCAACCAGGACAACAGGTCTGTTATTATTTATTAAATGTTATTATATATCTATTTAACAATAACAGGAATAAATATAGACAGCCAATTAAAGGTTCTCACTGAGAAGTGATTATATAAGCAAAGTTTGAACGCACTAAAATCTAACTAGTTGTACAACATTGCTTACAAATTAAGGTTACTTTTTTTAAATTATTTGAAAATGATTCCTGGTTTATACAACACCTCACTGCTTTGACGCTTATCATATAAGGACCTAAATCATATTTTTTTGAAAATTAAATAAAAATACTCACTTCCTCGTGACGTGTTAAGACCGAAATATTAAACGTGTCAGAACGGTATTTAAATTTATGACGGACACTTAGTCCTAGATAAAGCTTCTGGGTCCGAGGGTGATCGCTTAGAGGAAACCCTTAAGCGTTTGATATACCTACATATGTGTTTTATACGGGATTCCAAATGTGCAGCATAGTCAAGCTGGCTTCTAACAAATTTGCAACTTAATAGCCAGGCGTGGGGCTCATAGCCAGATGCTCTCACCAGTCCGTAAGTGATTGGCGAGGTTAAGTAACTAGGCTTGCGGTCAATCCTTAGATGGGTGACCACCAAAGTGTTTTTATTTCTGAGCGTCTCCGTACTGCGGAGGGCACGTTAAGCTGCCTGGTTGTAGCCATTATGCAACAGTCGTTAGGCCATGTCAGAGGCCTACTGGGCGGCTTGAACAACTCTCACAGCAGGATAACCACTGCCCATAAGATCATTAAGTAATATAGGTAATATTTTTAAGGTTTTGATTTCGCTAAAACTTTTAGAGATTTGTAAGAAATACACTACCGTTTAGAGCTTTTTGTCATAATGGAGCTAACGTGCTTATAAAACACAATTTTGAATCACGAAAATCTCAAGGGGGTGCCGTTAGGCCCGCGTAGTTTGTAGTTTCGTTTTGCTAGACGGCTCGACTCTATACTCGTCTCTATTATGTGGACGTCTAGTGCAGTGTGTAGTGAAAACTTTTTTTTTGTTAAGGCAGGAGGAATGCCTTCACATCCCACCCGCACAAAGTGTCTGCGGGGGGTATGTCGGACTTGCACTGACTAAACCTAACTTGCTGTAGACTTCTTCTGGCGCCTGATATGGGGAACCCCGGGAACACGGGTATGCTGCTCCGCTGCCCCCCTTTTGCGCCGTGTCCCTGGTGGTCGGGATACGCACCCTAGGAGGGCTCTAACTTGCTCTCCCCAATTGCCGACTCCTACAATTATTACAATGGTGTGCTCACATGCTCGCAATGTGCGAGATCTTTTTCTAATAGAATTGGCTATATAAGTCACATGCGAGCACACGAACGTCGGCTACAGTAAGAGAAGAAACGGTCGCTGAGGCCGAAATTGGCCGGGACCACATCATCATCATCATAAAACCTGTATTTCAGTTTTCGCCACTCCCCACATGGATATTTTAACTAGACTAAGTAACTTGCTAAACTTATGTAAAGGCTCACAGTTTAATTATAAAATAAAATTGTGTAAATGAACCTCTCTGGGTGTATGGTGATTGTGTACGTGTCTGTGTGTGAGAGGGTGTGTGTGTTATAATTGATGAATATTTTTACTACCTTATCAGCTTATGAACCAAAACATCATGGTTGCGCAGTTTTTAATGCACTGCGGTTTATTTTACTTTTAGATATAAATTTAATTATATATATAATATAAAAATAAACAGAGATTTAATGTCCCCTATTATATGTAATATGAAATGTATGCCTTGAAAATAACAATCAGAACATCGACACCTAGTCGAAGAAAACAAATAGGTCGCATTTTGTACCGTTGCAAAACTTTGATACTTCATATTTAGCAAGAAAAGTAAAAAAATGGAAACAGTATGTTAGATCACGGTAGGTAGATTGGTAGTTGAAACGGTCCTGATGCAACAATCTACTATGAAATTGCGTTTGTATTTTCCATGATCCAATAACAATAATAAACCATGGTATTAAAATATTATTCACTGTACTGGACAATCCAATTTCGAGTGCTGGCACCTGGCCAAGATCCACAAGAATTTCTTTAGGAGATATGCTCTATGGTTCATTATCATTCATTGGTTGACACTGATTACCTAATGCTCTGTATACAAATATTGTCTGCGTAATTGTATAATACACTTGACATTCAATTTAGAATTCAGTTCGATTACTTACGGATACTGCCGCAATGAGCCTGTGGTGACGCATGCCATTAATGTTTGATTTATCTTCATATTAATATGGGTTCGGAAAAATGTGTATTGTGACAGGATCGTCAGCCACAAACAAAACGAATTATGTGGAAAGAAACAGCAAACAAAACTGGTTTCTCCTTATGCCCCAAGTTAGTGTTTGCCAAAAAATTTAAACACGTAATATGTACTAGACGTAGAACTTTTTTGGAAAATTTCATATTATACATTAAAATTTCATACATATTCTTTATTTTACCGAAACTTGGTTCAATGTACATAATATGACCTTAAATGTTGGTGGCTATAGCATTGCCAGTTTTTATAAGGTTGGTGAGTATAGTATTTATTACAGGATTTCAGCAGATGGTTTTTTAACTTGGTTCCGTAGAAGTATCAGTACACCCCACTAATACTACTACGGAACCAAGTGAAATTCAAGAACGGAAAGATATATCTCAAATCTCTATGAGCGTGCGTGTGAGGTAGCTTAAAACATAATTCTATGACATAATGTGTGTTTCTTGACCGCTTTCATCTGACTTAAAGCTTGTTGCATCCACAATTGAGGATATTCTTAGGAAACTTAAAAAGCATTTTTTACTATTAGCTCAAGTTTCCTAAGAATATCCCCAATTGTGGATGCAAAGAGCATTCCTTTTATAGTTGGAGTCGGAGGATTTTTAACGGTTAGTTTATTGTTTATTCATGCGTTTATGCATTGCTACTGAACTCCTCAGTGCATTATCTTTCCAGATGACAGCTTGCTGCACTTCATTTCATGCACAGTTTTCCATATTCATTTGCACATGTACGCAGACCGTTTAATAAAAAGTGAGAATAAGTTATAAACTCTGTGGAAGTTGAAGAAGTTGACGATCATTTGTTTTAATAAATATATTATACTTGTAGGGACCACTGTACTCCTGCATAGACGTTACAAAGTCACTATGGCAATGGTTGCGATCGTAGATTCTGGTTTCGTGATACTTGAGAATCCACCTTATTCACTAGGGCTAATGATTTTAATCTAAGTATATGAGTATTCATGGATTTGATGACGCAGTAGTTAATGCAGTGTTTATGTGCTAAGGATAAAGAATATTTAGGAAGGGTGCTTAGCAAAAGGCAAGTATGTCTCATAATAAAAGTCCTAACCTTCTGTGATTGATACTTTCTATTGCGCGACCCAATTATTTTCAGGTATCTTGAATGAAAACTTTAAGTTAATGTATGTTGGGTACTGCTTCTATCCACATTAAAGCAAAGTCTGTCCATACTTAGATAGCATGTTTGACGGAAAATAATAAATTTTGAATTGATTATCTTCAGAAAATCTGTCAAATTTATTTACTTAAATTGAATCAGAGGATACGACGACATAATCACGGGATCAATATTAAAAATGAATCGGACCAAGGATTCTAAGGCAAACCTTTTAAATGATGTTTTACTACGTGATACTGAATATGATTAGAAGTATTGATACCATCTCCAGGAATACATTAGACAAAATCTTTATTTATAGTTGATAAGGGCGGATTTTGTGGTTTATTCAATGACGTGCTTGGACTATATTTATGGAAATATAAAAATCATAAAATGAATTTCAGTCCTACATAAATTAGAATATTATTGTTATCTTGCTTCAAATATATTTTGAATTTACCAAACTCGGTACGACGTCTATATAATCTATTAAAATTACCTACAAATCATGATGTATACTTAACTATATCACTACAAATATGTTCTATTTATAAGCGCTTTTTTAAAATCTACGTGATTAAAATTCCTTTTTTTGTTTATAGTAGGCCACAGGACGTATTAATGATATACAGACGCCAGCACATCAAGCTACCCCAATCTGTCAAATTCCCCAATTGAAAGAGAACTTTATGCTTTTGTGATAAAGTTGAAAATCTATAAAAGAAATTTGACAGATTGGGGTAGCTGGCTGTGCTGGCGTCTGTACTTCCAAGTGAATTAGGAAATATAGCATAGCATATTACCTATACATTATAATTAGGTATCACTTTACATAATCAATTTTTATGATGTAATATGAAACCTTAGCATTCACATTATCTTGCCCTGGGGTTTTCTACTTTGTCTATTCCCAAAGAAGTCGACTAATCCTATTTGGTTGTAGGTTTGACAACTAGAAGGGCATTTTATCTTTTGTTTGTTACAAAACAAATATAAAAAAGCGCAATTTCATCATCAAACAGAAGCCAAGCTTCTTAGTCTTTAAATATTATATTCATATTTTATTTATTATGTGTGAAGAATGGAAAAGAAAAGTCTTAGTCTATACATATAATAAAATCGTAGGAAAGTCAAAACTGTACATTGAATATTTTTAAAAAAGGATACTTTTGGCGTGATCTACAATCGATATCGAAGCCAAAACTATAGTTTTTAGAATTTTTGTCTGTGTGTCTGTATGTATGTTCGGGCTAAACTCAAAAAGTACTGCATGGATTTACTTCAAATTTTAATAATATTCATGCAAAAAAGAGGTCGGGTCAACATATAGGCTATATATTATCACGCTATCACCTACGGAGGAGAAGGTGTGATAATTTATACAAAACGCTTTAACGCGGGTAAAACCGCGGGGCACAGCTAGTTTATAATAAATAAATTCCGCACCATAGAGGTAGAAGAAAATAGGTTTACTGATATTTTGCATTCACAAACTTGGTGCACACGATGTTCTAAATTCAAATTTACTTTAAACTCTAGAGGACAAAAACGACTTATCCACTCAGATATCGAAGAGTAAAAATGGCGAGCGTTCCCATTGAGGGACCACATATGAATCTTGAGCTTTAAAAAACGTCAGCCGTTAGTAAAAGTTCTCAAACAATTGTAAATTTAGCCACTAGTTTGTAAAAGTAGCCACTCCAAAGTTACAATCGGTCAAAGGTGGTCCGTCAGACGTGACTGAGAGGCATCTATAACTCATAACATAGTTACAATTTACAACTGCTATGAATGACTACGCTTAGTAAAACATTTGCAAAACAAATCAATTTAAATATCAACCTTTCCCGTTTGCTGAATAAAAATAACTAGCATGCAGAAGATGGTCCCTCAACCGACCACCACAAGTTTGGTTTGTGGAAACCATAATGGAATTTGGAATTGTTGGATGGTTTTAGCGTTAGTAAAGAGTATTTAACGATTGTAAATTCAACCCTTAGTTTGTAAAAGAAGCCATACAAAAGTTACAATCTATCAAAGGTGGTCCCTCAATTGAAACACTTATCACAGGAAAACTACAATTTACTTAGCATACGGAAGTTAAATTGACCAATGTTACAGTCTATCCTTTAGTAGTTGATTTTTACTAATAATTATATTACTAAACAGTATCAAAATACATAGTTTGGTTTCAAATAATAATTTAATTCCTATGAAGAATTATTGAGATTGAGGTCACCACGCAACAGGATTTCGCAATAGGATAATGTGTCAATACTTTTTTCACTATACCTACTCTTTTCTTTTTTATAACTATAGGTAATATACCCGAAAAAGATGTTGATGAGCAACCGCTAAGGTTGGAGGAAAACATGCTAACTGCACTTGTTTTTTATTACGAGTACTACCTCAAAGGTGGCGTGGAAACATGTGCATATTATGACGATTACAACCCTTTCAACTTTTTGAATCGTTATATCTAAAAAACGGTCGTTCTTAGGAAAAAAGTATTCAGACATTTTTTATAGATAATAATCTAATCTACAATTTTGTCGCAGTTAATTTTATGATAAAGTTTACCGTTTTGCTGAAAGGAGTGAAAATCCCGTTTTGTAACCTTTGACCATGATTTTTTTTTCCACGTGCCGGATCGATAAGGACTTTTCACATTTCCTTTATAATAGTGTAATGAACGATCCTACCAATTTCAGCTTAATGGAAATTATTGTAATTTTGGATGTCTAAATTGACCGGACTATTTACCGTATCCCAGATTTAATCTGGGACTAGTATTGCAGTGATCCACAAATGTGTTAATAATACAATCAGATAGGTCATCCTACACAGGTCATTTATACGACATGAATCATAATTAACGCACACCCTCAAACACCAAAATTAGAATATTATGTTGTAATCATAATACATGCAATTTAATATGATTAGTTTTCCAAATGTTTTTAACCGACTTCAAAAGGAGGTTCTCAAGTTCACCGGTATTTTTATTTTTCTCGGAGATTTATGATTCGATTTACGTGATTCTTTTTTAGTTTGATGCGGAATAGTTGCTATTTGGTCCCATAAAAAAATTATATAGTTTGGCCCATTAGTTTTCATTTTATGGACATTTTTGTATGAAAATTTTTGTTTATGTGGACGATGTAATTGTCTTTGGCACAGACGTTTTTAAAACTTAGCCAGTCTAGCTAGACTCATACTGTTCAATTGTTTCTTGGCATGAACATAAAGAACAGTTTTGGACGACTAGCTTTTAATACTCGCGTATATTATGCTCGTTTTTGGAAAAGCATGTAGGCGCAAGTTTTAGCCCAAGCGCATTTTTTATGTACGCACACCGATTACGCTGAGGTTTATGAACCGATTTACGTAATTCTTCTTTAGTTTGATGCGGAATAGCTGCCATTTTTAGAGTTCCGTAACTAAATGGCAAAAAATGGAACGTCATGCCTGTCTGTCTGTCCGTCTGTATGTCACAGCCACTTTTTACCGAAACTATAAGAAATGTTGAAGAATGTTGAAACTTGGTAAGCAAATGTATCCTGTAAACCGCATTAAAATTTTGACACAAAAACGGAAAAACAAATTATAAATTTTGGGGGTTCCCCATACTTATAATATAACTGAAATCAAAAGAAAATTTCATCAAACCCATACATGTGGGGTATTTATGCATAGGTCTTCAAAAATGATTTTGAGGTTTATAAAATATTTTTTTCTTAACTGACTGCTTAGTTTGCGCGAGAGACACTTCCAAAGGCGTAACCCTGTAACTTCTAAAATAAGAGAATAATAAAACTATAAAAAAAATATGATGTACATTACCACGCAAACTTCTACCGAAAATTGGTTTGAACAAGATCTAGAAAGTAGTTTTTTTAATGCGTCGTAAATCGTAAACCGCAATTTACCTTCCATTCTATCAACTCAAATACTTGCTGCTACGGAAAAAAACATTCCGCCTTTCACGGGCGAGTCCGATTCGAACTCTCTCAATGTAATGATCAATACGACCTAGTCTATGAGCCTTCTTCTCAGTACACTCTATGGCTAATGAATAAGACCTAGTCTAAAAGCCCTCTGCCCAGCAGACTCATTAGCTAATCAATCATAAATAAGACCTAGGCTATGAGCCCTCTGCTCAGAAGACTCGTTGGCTAATCGATCATTAATAAGACCTATTCTTCTTAGACTCATGCCTTCTGCTCAGCAGACTTGATGGCAATTCGATCATTAATACGACCTAGTCTATAAGCCCTCAGCACACAGACTCGTTAGCTAGATGGTTATAAATACGGCCTAACCTATGCGCTTGCTGTTCAGACTTTCATGAATCTTAGCGAGTCTAGACTCGTACTGTGCAAGTTTTCTTCGAGTGAACGTAATTTTATGCTGTTTTTCTTACTTTATAAAAGGTTTTTTTCGACCATTCTCTGTCTCACAAGAACGTGAAAAAGAGTTTCGAGCAACATTTTTTTACGGATAATATATCTTTTTTCCGTTTTCGTTTGTTGGGACCTATAGTTCTGGCGCGCGGCACCTTTCGTAGTGCTAGCTAGACACTAAAAAGTAACAAATAAAAAAAACTTCGTTTAAAAAAACCGACTTCAAAAACTAAAAAGTATAAAAAAAATATCTTAATAAAGATTCAATTTAATACATCTCTTATGCAAACGCAATACCTTTAATATTAATGAAATACTATAATTTATATGTGCTACTTATTGACAGGTTTGAAGTCGGTGCCAAGCCCTAAGCAAAATACAAGTTAATATTACATACAGCTTTCATACTTTGTGATGAAATTCCTACACTAAAGGTTATAAAGAACAATGTGAATTATTAATATGAAACAGATGAAACTGTATCATAAAAATATATTTAATATTAATAACTGAATGAGTCATTATAGATATAATAAGTCTATATTATGCGTATATATTTGGCCCTGAAAAACAAACAGATATATTATTCATTAGGAGACAACGCTTCAAAATTTTACTATATTGCGAGACGACCGTCAACGACGTCTGCCGCATGGGTTGTTTGTGTAGACATTCGAAGCTATCCCGCTGAAAGTAACGCGCGGCGAGTGTGGTACCTGCTATTACATTTGGCTTGGCACCGACTTCAAACCTATCAATAAGTAGCACATATAAATTATAGTATTTCATTAATATTAAAGGTATTGCGTTTGCATAAGAGATGTATTAAATTGAATCTTTATTAAGATATTTTTTTTTAACTTTTTAGTTTTTGAAGTCTATTTTTTTAAACGAAGTTTTTTTTATACTAAGAGTAGTCAACCATAGCATTTGTAAATTGTAACTATGTTATGAGTTATAGATGCCTCTCAGTCACGTCTGACGGACCACCTTTGACCGATTGTAACTTTGGAGTGGCTACTTTTACAAACTAGTGGCTAAAGGGCGGAGAGCTCGCGGTCACAGCATCACTTCAGGTCAAACGGTGCCTGCGTACGAAAACGCGCCATATTATATAGTGGATAAACTATCGATAAATCTATGATTATAAATATTTGTAAATTTTTATAATATTTATTTGCCAGAATTTTCGAATTAACAAAGGTTTAATTAGTATAGCAATTAGTATTAAAATAACTTCAATTATCAACTAAAGAAACGTAAAACTAAGTACTAAAAATATATACTTATATTTAAATTAAAATTAAATGTATACATATTATTATATAAAGGCCTTTGTCCAGCAGTGGACGTCTTTCGGCTGATATGATATAAAGGTCTCATCCTTAACTAATATATTATATTTTATAATTTTTCCTTGACCTGACGTGATGCTGTGACCGCGCGCTCTCCGCCCTCTGACTCGAAAACGGTTTACCATATAAAAAAAAATAAACAACATTAGTAAAGAATTATGTATTTTACAATATCGATATTAATACCAATAGCAAAAAACCTATAGGAAATGAGATAGTTGCAAAAACTTTGACCTTGAAAATTAATAGTTGCGAATACCCTACCATATGTAGGTTTTGTGACAACTTTTAGGGTGTCAATATACAAGGATATACAGACTTACAGCTGGGTATCTCAAATTCCAAGATTCTTACCTAATTTAAGCTTAAATGACTGGACTATAGCAATATTTGCCATGTTTGCTTATCACTTATTCTTTCAAATCTTTAAAAAGCCATTTTAAGGATTTTCCACATTCATGGAGGTGTTACTGCAAGTCTACTTTTGCAGCGATATATTAAATCCACGCCAGTTCAAAAACTATATCCCCTGGCAGGAGTCGCGCCCCCAGCTCTTACAAGGGAAGTAGCTAGTGGTGTTTATAACTTTACTCCAGCTCCCTAACGATTGAAAAGTCGTAAAAGTTTCCTGGCCACTACCACACCTATGATCGATGCACAGAAAGCGAGGACAACGTTATGGCGAGATAAATTTGCTCCTCCTTTGCTTGTCTCGCTAAAGGAAAATTACCTCCAGGACATAATTTTCCAAGGCCAACCTGGAGGAATCTTCTTAAACTACTCACCCAGGTTGGTAGATCCAAAGAAAACATGTGCAAATGGGGTTAAATTCCCACACAAAACATCTGCGAGTGCGGCGTGTCACACCAAAGTAAGCCACATTTATCTGATTGTCCCTCTTGTCCAGTTTCTTGTTCCCTTCAGGACCTGTATGACGCTTCAGCCAAAGCTGATCGCTTTGCCTTGCCCAATTTTTGGAAAATAAAATCTAATTCTTACCATCGACACGATAAGAAGATCAAGATGAAGAAGCGATATATTTAACAACTAATACTGACGACATATAATACTATACAAGATATTGCATTAAGATCGATCTCGTAGCTTTTGATGAAATCTGGCAGAGCCATACATAGAAACTTAAATACACATCCAATACAGAACTTCCTGTTTTAAACAGAATAAATGAAGGAGCAACTGTATATACAGGTGCTTAGCCCGCAAAGTAAACATTAGTAATTTTCACTTCCGGCTTAATTCACGTCATTTTATGTTATTTTTCTCATTTAAGATGCCATCCCAAATGCCCGATAAGGAGCTTTTCTTCTAAAAGCTCTGGCATTTGTCAGCTTGACTGATAGAGCAATTACAATGAATGGAAGGTAGAATGTAATATATTTTTGCGTTGACTAAGATTTTGTACATACACGCCTGGTAAAATCATTTATTAAGAAATAATTTTTCTTCATATTATGTATTTTTCAGGTCACAAGTACCCTAAACCGGCGAACATGTATGAAAAATATAATGAAATATATTCAGCACTTGGGTATTTACATACACTTGTCTTTCTTAAGCTCATAATGCACTACATAAACATAGTTGAATGCAGTATCAAAGTAACAAAAGTGCAGTAAACGACGCAAAAAAGCTGAGCAATAATCTTGACAAATGGAAATCCGTTGTCTCTGCCTACCCCTCTGGGAAACAGGCGTGAGTCTACGTATGTATGTAGGTATTTACACCTAACGTAAGGTCAGTGTTGACATACTTGCATTACACAAGGAATAAAGGTTCTCGAGTGGCGACCACGAACTGAAGATGCAGCGTTGGCAGGCCCCAGACAAGGTGCCGATTATCTGATTTGGGTAGCTGAAAGCCGCTAGATGCAAGTAACGGAAGATCGGTCACTGAAGAGATTTTGACAAGGGCTTTGTCTAGCTGAGGACGACTTTCAGCCGAAATGATAACGCTGTCCAAGAACAAATATTTCATAAAACTGTTTTAAGAATAATCACTGTTTTAAAATACATAATAATATTGAAACATATTTAAAGAAATTTTAATGCTAAATACAGGCTTAGAGTAAATAACCAACTATATTTACAATTATTACAGTTATAAAAATTACTTACTTAATTTCATTGTTTTTATTATTACGCTGATCTTATACTTATTTTCACGATAGACGGTGAATCTAGGGGGAACTAATAGGGTTCTGAATAAATATACACCTTATTTTTTAGAATTAATGATTGCTTAGTTAGCTACTCATGTATTAAAAGTAATAAGTAAAACAATTTGTTAAATTTCTACTGAACTTTTTGAACGCGACTATATGCGTCAAAACAATGTCAATACAGTAGGAGACTGTAGAACCTAACGTACAAACCAAAAATTATGTATAGAACTATAGTAGTAAACTACTTCTGAGGGTGAACATACTTCTTGTAAAGGACGGTATATGTTGTGCTACTTCGTATGTTACTGTTTATTTTTCAGTGAACAAGGACTTCTGAAAATCATCGCTACTCGTAGGAAAATAAGGACAGCTGACTTCTTCTTACAAATACAAAATTGAGGAAAATAGAACAGTTTACATAGTGATACTATAAAGAAACCATAAAAACCGTCTTGTATGTTTATTAGGCTCTCAACGTAAAGTTTTAAGACTCGGTTTTGTTGCTTCATTGCCGAGATTACGCGAATATTGTTTACAACTCTGTATCTTGTTGGAAGCTCCGTCGTCTACGCTGTTCCGCTTTATCAAGACTAATTTTAATATATTAGAGATGTTCACCGAATATTTCACTGAAATTTGTGAATCTACCGCGACAAGATGTAATCAAATGAATGATTAGTTTTAAGAGATGTTAATGCCAAAATTTATAGCTATTGGTTGAATTTGTATGAGCTTTTTTAATGTTTATTTATTTTAAAATAACTGAACCAGAATAGTCACGGGTTTTGATTAACACACAGAACGTATAATTTTGTGCACCTTGATTTTTATAAGGCTCGAACGAGGATTTACGATATACACGCATCGTTTCATAAAAATTAATACAATATGCGTAATATTCGCAATACTTGTTTAAACACATAAAAAATCGTAAGGCCCGTACCATTAGTACGGGAGGGTGTGTGTTTAATGGTTTTACTGTAGGTTCACCAATAAAGTAGGTGATGCATGTCGAATAAAACAAACAGAACTCGGAACACGCGCTTGTTTACAAGTGGGTTGGAGTCAAGACACATTTGTTTCAAGGAACACAACAGATCTATACCTATGCGGTATTGTGTCTATATGCTTTGCATAAATCGCAATATTACGTAGGAAAACTGAATCCAATCACTCTACATTGCTACTCTATGAGTCAGTAGGGACATACAAGTTTGCCAAGCAAATCTTGAATTCAGAGGAAGTTTTCCTATTACGTACATATTATAAATTTTGAAAATTTTTCACTAACCCATTTTGTGCGTCATAATAGTATATGTATAGATGCGGCAGCGCGATTAAAAAGACACCGTATCGAAAATAAACAAGCAGTTTACGAATTTAAGTATCATACTAAGTACATAAACAATTTAGCATCGTAATTTACAGAATGATTCTAATTTCTTTACATAAATAGTTCGTGATAACTTAGTTATCAAATATATACGTATCAAAGGCAGATAAGCGTATTTTTATGAATGTTGGACGAGCATAAATGTTAATATGCTTTTTACGAACAACAAAAAGACACAATGTTAAAATTGACGGATTCAGGGATATACCATACCCGCATTATTCTTTCCTAAATATCTTAAAATTAGCTGCGCCCAGCAGTGTTACCCACAATAAAACAATAAATTGTTTCCATTTATTAATTCAGGGTATAAATAACTTCATCAAGTACACCTCATCGTACACCCAAACATACAAACTTTCCCATTTTTAATTTAGTACCATAGCAACAGCAGCAGGATGTACAAATATGTAATAATTTAGATTTGGATAAGTCGTGGGTCAAATTTCAATGTTTACTTGAAATTAATGATTATTCTATGAAAACGCCATTTGCCATTAATTTATGTAAATTGCCGTTGAACTTTCTGCTTAAAGAGTATATGCCGAGATGAGACAAGTGCGAGGCAGCTGCGTGAGGAAGAAATTCATGAATAGTATGGGAAGTATGTTTAAGTTGGCTACATATAATACTCAGGTATGATGAGTAATGATGACATAATATACCTATATTCATTCTAATATTCACGTCTTAACTAGCGTCTTAACGATATTCACACATAGGTTTACAGAATGGCGCCACCACTAAAAACTTTAATGACTACCCGCCACCGTTGTTTGTATGTAGTGTGCAATGTTTTGGTTTTGTCACATAAAAATATAAATTTGTTAAGATACATTTGGATTGGTTTTTGCTATGTTCGACTTAGATATGAACTGTTGTTAATCTTACTAATATTTTAAACGCGAAAGTTTGTAAGTATGGATGGATGTTTGTTACTCTTTCACGTAAAAACTACTAATTGGATTTTAATGAAACTTTACAGTAATATTGCTTATACATCAGAATAACACATAGGCTATAACTTATAAAGTTTAACGTGGGTGAAACCGCGGGGCACAGCCAGTATGGAATAATAATGAAAGTAACATTAACTTTGTAAAAAACGGTAGATATTTTACAACTTGTAACATAGAAACCGTCGGCAGAAATTAAGAATTCAACTTAGTCTTAAGATCACTAAATGTATTGCCAATTATAAGGTATGCCATATATATGCCAAGGTGTAACCAAAGGAGTGGACGTAAATTAAGGTGCTTATTTTACCTATGAAACAGAACAACGCGTAGCAGCACACAAAAAATAAAACGTTAGCTCCCCATACAAAAATAATGATCGGTTGATGAATTTTGTTTGACGCGTCAAAAAAATAGATCGTATTTCACTGGTTTTCTTTAATTAGTTCAGTTTCATGGGTAGATACCGGTCTTTTAGTAACGTCCAATATTTATGATACAGCATATAAAGGATGGTACTGTGCTACCATTTCTTGACATGCTTTTAGACAACTTGGGTTTTGGTTAAGATATAGTGTAATTATATTAACTACTACGAACTAAGTTTAGTGGCTAAAGCATGGCAACTTAGACTTCTATTATCTGTGGAATCAACACGATTATAGATCTTTTAATTTTATGGAGCGCTGAAATAATACTTCTTTTGATTAGTAAATATTTTTTTGTATAACCTTGAACGTGTCACTAGCGTTTACGTTCGGTAGACTCGTGCGCCGATTCTATATTGTGAATGGACCGCTCGATGCGTGTGACGCTATTTGCTTCATATTAAATGCTGTTTATTAATGAGTAACGAGAGTTCATTCGTAAATTGAGACGGCAGAATTGAGCGCGATGAATATTTTACATTGTAAGATGGCAGAAAGGAGTGAATATAACGTAGTGAAATTATTCGAATATGGAGGGTTTCATACGTGATAGATATATGAACAACTTTGACAAGAGAATGTAATCTGCATTCATGATGATGATAGTTGAGTATTGCACTTACAGAAAAAATTGCTGGACTATTATGGTTGTTGCAATTGTTTAAGGCACATAATATCCAAAATGTTATCGGTATTAAATATGGTAATACTTTTATTCGCTTTAGTAAGAGAGTGCGGAGGTCATTAAACGCAATAGTTTTACATTTGTAACCATTAAATCTATTGCTTTATAAACCTTATATGAAAAACATAGTTTAATTAAAGAAACGACGAAAGAGAAAAAGGTAAAACAGTATATAATTAATTGCTTACATGATAAAAAATGGGAAAGGAAGTCACAGCTAGGATAGGTAACAGAAACGAAGTTGAGTAACATTTCAATTATGTTTCTAGAAACCACAAGCCCTCGGGCTTGTCGGTCATTTAATAGTATTATTACGTAAGTATATATTAAGTAAGTAGCTAACTGTTTAAAGCACAACAATGAAAAACATTCATAGAAAACGACTGTTCATAAGATTGTATAAATGGAGGCCTTATAACGTTCGCTTTCAGGCCACTGAGCAAAATACTTCCACAGTTGAATAGAAATCAGAAGTAAAATTTATTTTCGCGTACTATACTTAAGTTTACTAAGGGCAATAAATTGGGGCTGTTAGGTATCATTCACACTGCTTAACCATTTACTAAATGATTCATTTCGAAGACAAAAAAAAGTCGCCGTAGTAAGTAGGTTTACAAAGCTGTGGGGTAAATGGGCAAATCACTCGTCAAAACGGTACTGTAAATAGTGGGCCAAAGAATTAACAGTGTGATGTCTAAGGTTCTCATAGGGTTCTTATAAGATTGGTAGAAATTTCCGGGGCAATTACGAATGAGCTTGGTTGAAAATAAGTCGTGGAAAGGAAAGAGGAGAGGAAAGAGAAGACCTAATTCTTAGCATTCAATGGATTCACCGTGTGGAAATCGGGTCCATCGTAGTAGAGGAGGTAACATTCGACAGAGTCTGAGACTTGGGACTCACACGTACGTTTAAGAGGCCCCTTGTGATGCATCAACGCTCACATTCTCTGTCTCTCAGTGTCCCCTCCTCTTCCTAGCCAAATTTGATATGATCCTAACAGTTCCGCTTAGGATTTAATAAAATAAATTTTGTGTGACTTATCCGTAGTTTAATAAAATACGTTTATACATGTACGTTCAATACATATATGACTAACTTTTTGTTATGCTTTTTATATTCACTCTTTTTACGATCAGATTATTTCTTTCTACCATATCTTCAAATTGCACTTACATACACTTTTGAATTAACACAACAAGGCTCTGCATAGGAGTTGACTGCAGAGTAACATGTCTACTTTACCTATATTGGTTGTAGAACGCATGGTTGAAAAGCTTTTATACGACTAATAAAGAATGTTCATCGTACCGCAAGACAGTAAAAGAGACGAATGCTATCCATTTTTCTGCATCCTAAACCTACTGAAATTTAAACTAGAAACCTTGTATATAACATGTACGATATTTATTAAATGTACGTAACGTCAACAGAAACATCTTTGTAGAAAAATGATCCTTATCATGAAGACTTAAAGTTGCCCACAGTTGCTACCAATGTGAGACTGGTTGTCTTTCTAGCAAACTAATATCATATCAAGTAAATCGTAAGCTGAGACGGTATGTTCGTAAAGAGAAATATTTTATGAGCATGGCACTGTTATATTAAGAAAACAAATACGTAAAAATACCTATTTCGAATACTTAGACCTTCCAAATAAACTCAATCAAGGCTCTAATAATAAATATTTTTATTCATTGGTGCTTTGTATAGCAGGAATTATAGTTTTTATTGCTAGAAAAATCCCAATTAACACTTGGTTTTGGCCCAACCCAGAATCGAACAATATAGTTATACTTAGCTAACGGTTATAGTTCGATAAAGTAGTAGTACTAAATTATTATTTTTGTTTTGATAGGCAGGCATACGCAAACTTTTCTTCAGATACGCCTCTATTATCAGGTGAAGCGGTGAAAGCCTCCTAGACAAAAGTAAAGAGATGAAAAAACAACGTGGATAACATGGACAAAATCGTAATGAAATGGACACCGCCAATGTTAATCTAATATAAGATTTACTTTAGACTTCAGATTATCCAACTAGAAGACGATGTAGTCTAATTAACTTAATCTCATTATCTAGTACCTTAGACTAAGCTCCATGTGCAGTATTGTATATTTTCTTATCCCTTGGCTTTAGCCACAGGATAAATAAAAGAAAAATATTCCTAAGCCTTTGCTGGCGTAGCTCGTTCGTCCTTTTCATTGTATCAGATGTATTTAGGGATAAGTGAAAAATAAATTTATACGCTTTTCCAAAAACCTCTTGTCCCGAAATTCACACGATGTTTTTAACATATTTAAGATACAATAAAATATCAAATAGCAATTGTTTATTAAATTATTATTAAATTGAAAAATAGAAAGGAATTTCATGTTATAGAAAAACCTTGACGCTATTTTTAGAGTTCCGTAGCCAAATGGCAAAAAACGGAACCCTTATAGATTCGTCATGTCTGTCTGTATGTATGTCTGTCTGTCTGTCCGTCCGTATGTCACAGCCACTTTTTTCCGAAACTATAAGAGCTGTACTACTGAAACTTGGTAAGTAGATGTATTCTGTGAACCGCATTAAGATTTTTACACAAAAATAGAAAAAGAACAATTATTTTGGGGAGACGCCATACATAGAACTGAAACTCACAAATTTTTTTTTCGTTTTACCCATTCATGTGGGATGTCTATGGATAGGTCTTAAAAAATGATATTGACGTTCCTAATATTATTTTTTTCTAAACTGAATAGTTTGCGCGAGAGACACTTCCAAAGTGGTAAAATGAGTGTCCTCCCCCCCCTGTAACTTCTAAAATAAGAGAATGATAAAACTAAAAAAAATATATGATGTATATTACCATGTAAACTAACAACGAAAATTGGTTTGAACGAGATCTAGCAAGTAGTTTTTTTTTATACGTCTATTAACCACAATTTGCATTAATTTAATCAACTGAAATACTTGCTCCTATGGAACCCTTCATGTGCGAGTCTGACTCGCACTTGGCCGGTTTTTCATGCAGTATTTTGAGATGACTGCTGCTAAGCCAGTAGCCGTGAGTTAGATGGCCATCCAGGACAAATCTTTGCGCAATGAGCAAGATTATTTGTTCTATGTCTGATGGTAATTTATCTAGGATGTATATATATGTAGTGAGAAATATATAAGACGTTTTATCAGTTTCATGTTTACATGAAACTGATAAAACGTTGAACGCATGTAAACAAAAAACGTATTTATACATGAATTATACATTATAGGTTAGAACATAAACGTAATTAATGTATAAATACGTTTAGGATTTATATTACATAATGGACTTAATATCCCGTCTTAGGTTAGGCCTTGTGTTGATTTTATAGCTAGGATAGTAATAATAATAATGTCCTCTGACATTATTCGTACTATAGAAACCAGATAACTGATATACCTACTACTTATACTATTTTTCTTTTATAAAAGTATACTTATATACATAATTACAGCCAGACTCGGTACAATCAGACATGTTTATGCACACAAATATCTGACCTGGGTGGGAATCGAACCCACGTCCTACTGCGTGAAAATATCTACTAACCACGCGAGCCAGCTCGTCTAGCTTATCTGAGTGTGATTGTCCGTGACTCCACTAATCGGCAAATATTGGCTCTGTCGGAAGATCAGCACTGCAGAAATATAGTACAAGCTGAGATGGGATTTTTTTTTAAAGTTTGTACGGAGGTTCTGTAAATGTAAAACATGTTAACCTCTAGCATTTTTTTCCAGTGCATGTTTTGAAAAAATAATATTTCTTTCTTTCAATTCAATAAGTAAACTGATATCAAGAATAATCTTATTAGTATGTACTGGCACGTTTACAAACCTGAGCAAAGTTGGTGGTTACCCGAATAAATACGAGAAAGATACATAAAGATAATCCGAATAAACATTGTGCAAACCTGTGCCTATTTGTTTAGTGTTGCTTTTACAAATGATATTTATGCTTGTTGTTGGTTTTGGACGTTTGTCACCTGAGCTATATTGTATGAAGTTTTAGAGACCGAATGACAAGCAATATAACTGTTTCCTTTCCGTTAGTATGTTTGAAGACGTTCGTTCTAAAATTGAAATATGATTTCTGTTACTAGAATATTATATAAGGAATAGCGAACTAACAAGAGATTGTATAATACTTGATTTAAGTGACATGGAATGAGGTATGTATGAAAATAGATAAGATGCAGCAAATTTGACTGTAATCGAACTATAATTAGTCCCATATGGAGTTCCTAAGACGAGTAAGTAGGTAGGTAATAATATTTTTTTTATCTGGATATAATATGGAAAGTGTTTTTCGTATTAGCCGGCCGGGAGTAGGTATGTGTACAACCATAAATACGCCGAGTGCAAAATCGCTCCTAAAAACCGATTCTCTCATGTCCTGTCGGAAGCCGTTCTGAGTTGAGGTTCGAATCTCGAAGGGTGCCCTGTGTTTTCATATTTATCACCTTAACTTTTTAACCTACTACGATGGCTACGATTAGCCACTCACCGTAAACAAATTTTGATAAAATTATAACATATAACAAAAAGACGAAATAAGAAAATTTAAGTATTTTTCTGATTTTAATATCCGCGTCTTCCATTTAGCTTTCAGGTTAGCTAGAATAAGAATTTTGTGGGCGAGGATCACGTTGGCCCCCTATTCCTGATCTGTGATCCCGTGACTGTTTAGCCAATGTCAGTGATCATAAACTTTCAATGTAGTTTCTTCGCTTCAGCGGCCACCTGAGAACTCATCATCATATCAAATTGTACTTTTATAGCATTCTTCGCAATACAAAGCAAAAAACTAAAAAATGGAAAACCATAATTTTTTGCTGCCGTAGTGAGGGATCTTGAACCATCACCAATCCGGGGTAGGCTTCTCTTATAAGTATATCATATAAGATAACTACTTCACACAGCAATATGTCCTTGAAATGGACAAAAATTCTTGATCACTTCTAATTCTTCTAGTCGGGAGGACACCCGTGTCCTCCCGACTAGAAGAGTTAGTGTTTTAGATTGGTTTGTGGGCAAAGAACAGGAACATCTGTTAATTTCTCTTTATAAGTAGTCTGAAGTCAAATAGAATCAGACATCTTGTAAGGTATACTATATCATCGAGCATACTATATGAAAATAGGAACACAATGTTACAGCTGGCACAAACGTACTAATTAACAGTCCCTTTGTTAATGTAAGTACATTATTTCTCCAAAAGAAATTTGCTAAATTTGCTGTTTTGTTTTTCTCTCCTCGTATACTACTCATGTTAATATATTTTCGATTTTTCTTATTATGTGTTCCCATAGGTACCTACTATTTATAATGTATCTGAGTACCGATAACTGCCCCTCTGAATATCTCCAATCTCCGATCTTTCCTTTGGTTGTCTGGAAGGGATTACATTTTGTGATAAGCCCGTTGTAAACTTGTATAAGTTTAAGTGATTTTATTTGTTATTCTTTTGGTGCACAATAAAAAGTTTATCTATCTATCGTTTTACTTTATGTATTGCCACAAGAGGTAAAAGTCTACAATAACCATTCACGATCAATCAAACCATACGTTTATTTCGTGTATTCACGATATACAAAATTTTATAGCATTATTTGCATTGGTCCAACTGCAACGAATAAAGATAAATGTACATTATCGCTTAAGCACTTAATGGGTTTTTGTAAAAAATACTCCATTCAGAATATACATTAAAAGAAATTGTTAATACACTTAAGAGGTACGATTCCACATATATACAGAATATTTAATAAACAGACCAATACTTCAGTAAAGTGAAATATTTAAATCTTGTAATAATAAACGAAACAAAATAATGAATCATTTTATCCGTGCCCTCATTTTTTGTAAAAGTTTCCTCCTTTTCATTTATTCGTCAGGCAATCACACGAATGATATCCGAAATGGGACCATAAAATATTAGCAGGTGTCTATGTGTCAATTATATACGTACAAAGCGACATGTGCAATCCTATAGCCATCCTTACTGCCAACGTATTAAGGACGCTGTATTGTCAAAGTGTACAACCCGAGGTAGAGTCGCGCGTACATGGGTATTTTAAACACGATCTTTTATCAAAAATCATTGGCATTCAAACGAATAAGTAATATCCTACTATACACGAGCCAATATCTGTTTGGAAGAGGAAATAATATTGGAAAATTGATATCTCGTTTAGAGTATTTGTATTATTTATATGTCCAACACCAGTGTATGGAACACGTGTAAAATAGGCGTATTAATACCTAAATGATGTATATTATATTTTTACGATGCCATGTTCAAACGAAGTAAGTATAAATACTTTTCATGCATTTGCGTTGGTTCATAAAACTAGGTGTTCTAAAATAAATAAGACATATAAAAAAAAATATATATATATAATTATCATTACATGCCAACAGATCTGTCAAGACAGAAAATTCAATTATATCTATTTAAAATGTGTATTGCTAAAACATTCCATTACGAAACCAATGTAAGAGTTATAACGTAACATAGGGCTTATTTCCTTGGGGGTTGTTGAGAATACATTATAATCACGTTATTACATTTTCTCCAAGAAAAAAATAAACAAATTCACGGGGTGGCATGTCGAGTCAGGTGCCGCACTATAATAGGGTTATTAACCGTTTACATAAAATGAGGGATGTTAATTAAGTTGAAGGCTCTTTGTGGAGCATCGTAGCTCCCTAAGTGCATGGAGAAAATTCATTTCTTTCTTCTGCATTCTGAATAATAAAACGATACCGTTATACGAATCTCGCGTAATATTTGTGCCTGTCTGATTGGAAACTATTAGACCAACTAAATTAAAATATTAAAACCAGTTGGAATATAGAGTCATATAAGGGTTAGACCCCATATTCCTACTGATTAACTCATTATATTTTATAACTATTTATTAAACTACTTCCATGCTGATCTGGAAGCAATAGAAAAACATCGAATGCATCAGCTGCTCATCATCCCGCGCATGCTGTAAAAGTCAGCAAAGGGAAACGTTTACTCTACCATCCTTAAGTAAACACAGCCAACTTAGGGCATGCGAACTGCCTCAGTATGCAAATGGCCTAAGTTGGACAATTGGCGTTAGAACAGGACGTCAATTAGGGTGGTGACGGAAAACATTAACCATAATGTAATCTGCGGCACCCATGAAGCGAGTTAGCAGGTTCACTGTTCACCTATCAACCCGCTTTTGACAAGCGTGATGGGTTACGTGTCCCCTCCATAAACCATTAACTTGAATGATGAAGAAGACGAACAATAGGCCCCAAGTGCCCGGCGTCTCCAGTGGCGAAGATGCTGATGACGGTGGGCAGGCTCGCCCTGGAGCATGGGGTGCGAAGAATCCCCGGGCGAGATCGATCTCCCGTTACACGACCCAGGCAAACCATAAATCGGATAATGATACAAAACTTCACGTTCTAACATATAACACTCGAACTTTACAAACAGAAGACCGGTTACTTGAACTCGAGAATGCATTAAAAGAAATTAATTGGGATATAGTGGGGCTGGCAGAAATAAGAAGAAACGGAGAAGAAACAACAGAAAGAGAAACCAGTATATTTTATTACTATGGGCAGGCTGGAGGGCTTTACGGAGTGGGCTTTCTAGTGGCGAAAAAATGGAAAAACAATATTATAGAGTTTATTTCATATTCAGAAAGGATCGCAGTTTTAAAATTTCAAATAACTAGTTCGAAAACATTGATCATAGTTCAAGTGTATGCTCCCACGTCATCACACCCTGACGCTGAAGTAGAGGAATTTTACGATTTGCTCAATAAAGCGTGCGATGAACACCGAAGCACCTGGAATATTGTTCTAGGCGACTTCAACGCTAAGATAGGGCAGAGGACAGACATGGATAATGAGCTTATTATAGGCCCGCTAGGCTCGGGAAACAGAAACGAACGTGGAGTTCGACTGATCCAGTTCGCTTTCAGTCAAAATTTATGCATAGGCAACACATTCTACTATAAGAAACAACAAAGACGATGGACATGGATCTCACCAAATAGCATAACAATGAATGAGATCGACTATATTCTGACATCACACATACAAATAATCCGTAATGTCCAAGTAATAACCCAAGTTAAATTCAGTTCTGATCATAGGCCCGTGCGCGCAGTAATAAATCTAAATATTAAAATCCATCGCAAAAAATTATTCCAAAATAAAATTAGAAAGTTAAACAAAGAATCTCTTATTACAGGTAAAAAAGAATTGAATCTAGCACTAAGAAACAGTTTTGATCTATTAAATGAAAATGAAGAAAAACATGTAGACACTCAGTATAAAGACATATTAAATAGCATAACAAAGGCCAGTAAAGTTGTAAAATAAAATAAAAATAGAACTAAAAAACTATCGGGAGAAACTCAGAAACTAATCGAAGAGAGACAGGCTCTAATCACAACAAATAGAAATTTACAATATAGGTTAAAAGACAAAGAGGTCAAGCGCAGCATTAGAAAAGATATCAGAGATTATAATAAAAAACTGATACAAACAGCAGTAGAAAGGAACCGATCACTGAAAATAGCCAAGCAGGGAATCACCAACCATAAATCGTGGATTACGTGTTTGAAGGACAGCAGAGGTGTAAAACAATTCAATAGGGATAGAATTATTGAGATCTGCACGGCATTCTACAGGAATCTGTATTCCGATACAACTCACGTGCAACAAATATCTAACTATTCATACTCCGAAAATATACCACCCATAACAGAGGTTGAGGTTCGAGATGCATTAAGCACATTGAAATATAACAGATCCTGCGGAGAAGATGGTGTCAGCACCGAAGCCCTTCGAATGGGTGAACCATCGCTTCTGTTTCACCTTACACGATTGTTCAACGATATTCTTCGTACCGGTAACCTTCCTTCAAATTTCTGCCATTCCAATATTATTCTACTCCATAAGAAAGGCGATAAGTCCGACATCAACAACTACAGGCCAATAAGTCTTATATCTCACATTTACAAAACCTTCATTAAAGTTATTGAAAAACGTATAGCTGACCAATTAGATCTAAAACAACCACCAGAACAAGCAGGTTTCCGTCGAGGATTGTCCACTACCGACCACTTACATACAATCAACCAAATAGTCGAGAAATACCAAGAATACAGAATTCCTTTGTATCTTGCATTTGTCGACTATTCAAAAGCTTTTGACAGTATCACACATTTTGCCATATTTAATGCCCTTCTAAAGCAAAACATAGAACCCACTTATATTCATCTATTGCATAATATATATACCCATGGCACAGCTGCCATCAAGTTGGAGAGGTCAGGTCCAAAGTTCGATATTCTCAAGGGAGTCAAACAGGGGGACCCGCTGTCTCCAAAATTGTTCACCAGCACGCTGGAAGAAGTCTTTCAGACGCTGACAGACAGGTGGGAAGAGAGGGGGATTGTCGTTGGCGAAGCGAAATTAACTAATCTTCGCTTCGCTGATGATATTGTTCTTTTCTCTCCCACAGCCACAGGACTAGAACATATGTTGCAAGACCTTAGCGATGCAAGCCTCGAGGTTGGACTGAAGATGAACATGTCGAAGACCAAAATCATGACTAACAGCTCCAAAAGGAGCATACATGTAGGCGGGGAGAAAATACAATATGTCCAAGACTATATCTACTTGGGCCAAGTATTTTTTCCAGGCAAGACAAGACAAAGAGATCGCAAGACGAACTGAAAATGCCTGGAAGAGTTACTGGTCCATGAAGGAACTTTTCAAGGGCACTCTGCCCATGTCTCTAAATAGGAAATTAATGGACATGTGTATTCTCCCCATCTTGACTTACGGCGCACAAACTTGGTCTTTGACAAACATCCAAAAGTCCAAACTCAAGGTTTGCCAACGTGCAATGGAGCGCAGTATCTTAGGTGTTAAATTAACAGATCACGTTCGAAACACTACACTGCGCTCCAGAACACAAATTATTGACGTGGCTCAAAAGGCTGCTCAGCTTAAATGGGACTGGGCAGGACATGTCTGTCGCATGCCGGACGAGCTGTGGGCACGCAAAGCTCATGATTGGTACCCTGAAACAGTGACACGGGGTCGCGGCAGACCACGAAGGAGATGGCGGGACGAACTGGGTGTCTTCCTTGAGAATTGGAAAGAGATGGCACACAGTCGTGAACGTTGGAAAGAATGGAGGGAGGCCTTTGCCCAGCATGGGGCAATGCAGGGTAAAAAAAATAATTAAACTAAACCACTTAATATAAGTAATGGGCGCTGTAAAAATGCTTTCATGATACCGGTCAGTTAAGAATAATTAATGTCAAATATGGGAATTTTTTTGAAAATGTCTGCGAATTTCACATTCATTTCGCGTTCGATACGGTTGCTGTCCCCACTCTTCTCACAAAGCTCGAGCATATAGGCAGCAGGGGCACTCAGCTAACACTCTTCCAAAGCTACTTAAGGGGACGTCGCCAGCGTGTAAAGATCAACGATTGGGTCAGCGATGAGTTACCTATTACACATGGAGTCCCTCAGGGTAGTATCATCGGCCCTACTTTATTTTTAATATTTATAAATGACCTCTGCAAACACTGCCTCCAAAATGGAGATATATTCACTTACGCCGATGATACTGCCCTCATCTTTCATGGGAAGACATGGTCTGACGCCTTCAGTTATGCACAGACGGGCTTTGATCATATTTCTAAATGGCTAGCTATAAACTCACTAACATTAAATATAGATAAAACAAAATATATTACCTTTTCTCCTACTTGCACAGGCCAGCCCCCTGGCTCTTTTATCATCAAAGCTCACAACTGTAAGACGGAGGACCTACCATGCCATTGCCCTAATCTGACCAGTACAGACTGTGTTAAATACCTTGGCGTTCAAATTGACTATAGATTAAAGTTCCACCATCATATCGACCAACTCTCATCCAGATTACGTAAACTTATTTACATTTTCAAAAATCTACGTCATATTGCGGACAAATCAGTCATAAAATTGGTATACCAAGCTTTATGCCAATCAATTACATCTTACTGTATCATATCTTGGGGTGGTGCTAGTAAAACCTCACTTTTGAAATTAGAACGGGCGCAACGGGCCATATTAAAGGTTGGATGGCGTCTTCCCTTTCTATTCCCGACAACGGAACTTTATTCTACTTGCAGAGTATTAACAGTCCGACAGCAGTTTATTTTGAATATAACGTTGAAGACCCATTCACTTACTCCATATGACCCACTTAAACTAGCTGACAAGCGACGAAAACACAATGTCTGTCCCACTGGCTCCTTTAGCACTCTCCTCGCACGCGGGAGTTTCTCGTACCTCGGTGGTCTCGTTTACAACAAACTTAATAAAATTTTAAATATATATCCAAAATCTAAAACGGAATGTAAAACTATTGTTACCAACTGGCTGATGGAACAAGATTACGAAAACACGGAAAACATAATAACCACATAAAGTATAGTATAGGTATAAAGTATAGTCACACACACACACACACACACACACACACACACACACTCACACACACACACACACACACACACACACACATTTATCCACTCCGAAGCGGCCGAGGGCCTGGTGATCTGTAATACAGGTTCTTTATGAAACCTACTTCAGACACCAGCTCTCACAAAGGAATATGTATAGATATTAATTTAGTTATAAGTATTGTAACTACCTTTCTGGAGAAATAAAATAAATTATTATTATTATTATTATTATTTAAGTAAAGTATATTCTATAGAAAAAAAAGTCAAGTAGATTAGGTTTACAATAAGTGGCAAGCAGACAAATACATAAACACAATTTATCTTAAATGATGTTTTTTTTCTATGGTTAAATGGGGTTCTAAAAAGTACAACCTGAAACCTAAATATGTTGTACAAGTTGTCACTTCACTTTAATTACAATTCTTAATGTTACATTAATTATGATAAAGGCTTTTAACGCTACGAGTAGGTTAAATGAAACCTTTGTGTTTCAATTCTCAATGAATAATTCCGAGTGTTTTCAGTATACATATATACACTTTAATTAAGTACCTATATGTATTTTTAACACCGTGACAAATTTAGAAAGAGCAGAGATGATAATTAAGACAGTGAAAAACTTTTATGTGTGTCTCAAAGCTTGACAATTTCTCAACTCAACAAACAGTTAAGGTAATAATAAATTTGTGCGTACGTACGAATCTAAACAAACTGCCATATGCTACTTGTTTCAATCATTTGGCTTATACTAAGTGTGACCTCCATGCAAAACTATTCTGACTAGAAATGTTAAATTAGATATACTGCGATAAGGAAGTGACTATTAATAAATAAGATAAGATAACCTAATCATTAGAAAACTCTGGTTATAATTAGCGAATTTTGGAAAAGCGCTGACACTCCTACACTACTAGACCGCTATTTACCAAACTTATTACCACCACAACGAAACTGGCTTTCAAATGAAAAATCCGCATCGAAATCGGTCCATTTGTTTGAGAGCCACAGACAGACAGACAAACCGACGGATATCGACGTCACACTTTAAACACCCCTCTTTTTGCATCGAGGGTTAAAAAAGCAAATCAAAGACGACATCAAACATAGTGAATGCAACTTCCTTTATTGGGTGGACAGCGATTGTACCCAGTCGTTATTGTTTTCGATTGCGATATCGTTTGGACTCATTTTAAAGAAATCAGCGTTTTTAATTCTATATATTTTATTATGTGTGTGTTATTTTGTTTTTAAAGATCATAGAGAAATTAATGAAGGACGTGTTAAATTAGGTCAGCGTATAAATAGTTCTTATTAACATTATGTATTTACAATTATAATATTCATCAATTGGCTCGTTAGTGTAGCGGTAGAGTGTTAAACCGCAGATAATTAGATTCAAAACAATAAGTTAAGTTCAGTTCTCAATATCAGGTCGTAGTCTGGAATTTGGCAGTGCATCACCCCGTACCTCAGAGAGTACGTAAAACCGTCGTATCCCACCGAGATGCCTGAGACTGGTCGCCATGGCGGAAATTCACCCAGGAAGACGTTATTATTATCCAATTGAAACTAAATAAGTCATCATCATAATCGCTGAAAATCTCCCAACTGCTGGACAAAGACCTCCCCCAAAGATCTCCACAATTATTTCCGGTCTTACGATACCTGCATTCTGCGGCTACCATCATTTCATAACACTTGGCAGACGTGTTGGCGATCGTAGTAAAGTGGTCATAGTAATCAGAACAACGCTGCTGCCTGTTCTCTGGTATATATAATCGCTCAGCATAATTTCTACACCACAACGCGATAAGATGGGGTGGCGATACTCTTCTTGGCTGTCAGCTACAGAGCTGATGTATAAATCAGTACATAAAATTAAAAATTCATTATAATAAAGCAGGCAAAGAAGTTGCCTATCAGTAGAGTCACAAATACAACTTACTGTGATGATATCCCAGCTATCAAACAACTCAATTACAACAAGGCGTTTATGAAATAATTACAGCTGAGCTTCTGATGGTGGTCATTATTGCCAAGTTACGTTAGTCCATTACATCTTAAACACAAGTATGGTACTTGGATTACTGTAAAAATAAACGAATTATAATCCAACGATTAATGGAAAACGGATCTGAATCATGAAAAGTAACATAAAACTGCGCAAAGAATGCTATAAAAATAGCTAAGCTTCATGGCTTTTATGTCACGCTAATAAAATAAGTAAATACAGATTGGGATGCGGTGAATTCAGGTGAAGAAGACTTAAATATTTATAGTAAAGTACGAGTTACAGTCGTTAACAATATATATTGTCTTAGCACGTTGCAAACCTTATTTAGGTTATTTATACATCACTAAAAACCAAAACCCATATGTATGTATTAAGGGCAAGTTTGTTAAAGCAATGCAAATTACAAACGCATAAAATTGTATATTTAGTTTTTAATATATCGGAGCATGTTCGATATTTAGATTATTTGTCCTGATAGAAACAAAGGGCAGTAACGCTGTCTTTGTTTGAAGTGAAATGCCAAATGATCCACTATTTCCCTTAATTTTTTTGCCTTAAATGAATAGACTTCATTAATATTAATTCATAATTTCTATTTTAGAAAAAGAACAGTGTGGATCAGTCACAGTAGGTAGAAATTTGTAAACGCTACGATATTATTTGTTTGTGAACTTCTCATAACTAAAATCATGTTAACTATATAAAAAATGTTTGTTGTAAATTGAACCAAAATATAATTTTTAGTAATAACGCAATTAGAATAAGCAATTTAAATATACTGCACTCAATGTAAAGTAGGTATTTGTTAGTGGTACAAAGCTATTCAATTATGAATTAAATTATTAGTTAATGTAGAAGGTATATTATAAGACATAATATTTTAAACTAAAACTATTTTATCCATTAACTATAGTTTATGTAGGTGATA
The DNA here is from genome assembly GCA_951640165.1 of Pseudoips prasinana. Lineage (NCBI taxonomy): Eukaryota > Metazoa > Arthropoda > Insecta > Lepidoptera > Nolidae > Pseudoips > Pseudoips prasinana. Next base: position 18,086,327 of record OX621234.1, on the reverse strand, counting down.
AGATTCTCTGCTATTCACTAAGTCGTAAAGTTGTTAATCTATTCTTTTTTAAAGCGTCGTCAACAGTTTAACTGTTTTCTTTCCGCATTTTTTTGCCAATACTACTTACTACGTACTAACTTTACTTGATTTATATAGTTTAAAATTAGTTCTAATTTGGCTTAACTTTAAATAACTTAATTGAATGGTACACATCAATCATCTACTTTTCTCTTACTGTCCAAGTCTGAATATTACCAGTCAATATATAGATATTAATGTATAGATACTTTTCTCTTACTGCCAAAATCGAAATATTACCAGTTAATATAGTTATTTTATAGGTATGTAGTGTATTTTGTAATCTCAAAAGACGTCGTTGTGTTTGACTTGTTATAAAGATTATATTCTCCCGCAATAAATAATTTGGTTCTATTTCACTCAGTTTTATATTTGTTTTAATAGTTTTCTGTTCGCTCTACTTTGATTTCTGTCTGTTACACTACACAGACGGGATTGGCGTGTAATCATATAGCTTTATATCAAAATCATTATATCTCTTTTTCATACAACTGGGTATAATGCTGAGGCACTACCAGTCCATAAAACACGATTTCTCCCCGACTTCCGTTCAATTAAGCATGACAAACACCAGTGCCTTTATTTAAAAAGGAAGCACTTTATCACTTTTATAAGGTAAGGGACACGTTATTAACGCAATAAAATTGACTTAGAAAGATGACAAGCTTAGCGTCACTAAAAAACCTAATCACATTATACCCAGCAGGGGATTTCCTTCTCGAACGGTCTCTGGGGAAGTGGCATAGATTTTCTAATAGTATCTAGGACAACATCAGAATACGTCTGTCATTATATTATTTTATTTTCGTTAGTAAATAAATATTTTGAGACAACAAATACACTGCCATTTAATCCCGAACAAGGCAGAGCAAACATTTTAATATATTTCTAAATAAATGAACATATAATTTTAGATAAATTACGCTCAGATATAAAATAGAAATTTGAACAGACCCCAGATAAAACCTCTACGCTGCGGTGGCCTATCGGCGACCAGCCGTAAACTTGAATATATTATTATACTCAAGTGCATATACCAACTGTGATGCGCTCTTTATTATCTCACAATCATTAGCCATTTGGATGGCAAATTGTCACTAACGGTGAACTCCCTTTGTTAGTGTCAGATTGCTATCCATCAAGGCAAATACGACAGACAGACGTGCTTTATTTAGCTTATAAATATGATAGTACTAAAGTGCATGTACAAAAAAAGATACGCTATCTATTCCTCTATTCTCATAAGTCAATTGGATGGCAAACCGACACTAAGGCTAAGTGCTGACCGCTATCCAAACCAAGGAAGAAACTACAGTGTTACTCAAAGTAGTTAAATGGACTAAAATAAAAAAAAAATACTGATTAAGGAATTATAGTTCAATTTTTTTATAAAATCTAGTGCATTGATTTTTTGGTTAAAATGAAAATGTACCCAAGATTCATAATATAAAGTTGCACGCAATTTAGTGAATTAATTTCGACTGTAAGTTTTTCTTGCCAATAAAACGTTATGACACCATTTGACGCAACCCAGAACTTAATTAATTGTGGTGAATACGTTAACGTACCCATCTAAAGGACATCCACTTTATCACAAGGAGATAAAGTAGAGTTCTTAATTAGCTAAACGGGGTCTACAGCTCTTATCACCGGGAGATTATTATAGCGAATTATAATTATGCTACAAAGTATTAGGAATTACTTTGGAGCGTATCTGATCTATAGAACCGTCGAATGGATCTTTAAGTTCCTTTAAGACTTTGCAAATATCTCCGCGTGCAGTATGTGTTGGTTAAATAATTACTTTATAAATGTGTGTTTTGAAATGGCTTTACACAGCGCGGATGGCATATTTCACAAAAAATAAAATAATATATTTATAAAATAATACATGCTAGCATTTGGTAAACTTTAGATATAATAATTTTAACAATATTGTGATGATCAATGAGATAATAGGATATAATTAGGCTTCTTTACATTTATTGTATCGAGGTTATTTGCTGAACATATAATCAATAGGTATACAGACTTACAAATTAGGTTTCTAATATATATAAGGAGAATTATGTGAAAATTTTAAACTCACTAACAATGTATTCCATAAATCACATGAAAGCTCAGTTATTTAAAATTTTATTAGTGAATTCCTTCTGTCAGTCGCAAAGCCATTGCAGTGACACGATAGGCCCGGTATTTAGTAGTCAAATGTATACAAACAAACAACATTAACGTAATTTTGTAAGCGAATGAAGTAGGTACCAACACTAAAACAATGTTATACTGATTGACAACATCCAATTTTAACGTTTTACGCCAACCCGCTTTATCCAATCTTATAAGTTGTAACGTACGGATCAAAATCGAGTAAACAGAAAATTAAAACAAGTTAAAAACGGGAAGAAAAGAATGTACCTATATCAAAATAGCCTTCCCACTTCGTGTCTCCGTTTTAAGTCACGCCCAAAGACAAGTATTGTGTTGTTCTGAGTGTGAGTGTACTAAGTATCTGTCAATTATATGTTCGAAAAGTACCCCCCGATTGAGGGATTCATTCAAAACAGTGAAAAAAACTTTAACAATGAATATTTTCGTAGGAATAATATAATTGTGTTAAAAATATTATTATCTTAATTAAAGTAAAGGCCAAGAAAGAATAATAATATCTAGGGACAATGTCACTCAGATCATCCTAGCCCCAAATTAAGCAAACCTTGTACTATGGGTACCAGGAGACGATATACATACTTATATGGATAGATAAATACTTAAATACATATTAAACAACCATGACTCAGAAACAAATGTTCGTGCTCATCACACAAATATTTGCACTTACCGGGATTCGAACCCAGGACCTCAAGCTTCGTAGGCAGGAGCACTACCAACTAGGCTACGGTGACCCCATTTCATCTCGTGGGTGTCGTGAGACTAAAGGATACACCAGGTAGTCAGGTAGCAGCGCCTCCTGTGTACTAACTATTACCTAACTGGGGCCGCCAACATGCCGCATGCCAAGCGCGGTGCCAACGGCAAATCCCTCCAAATGGCAAGGTTTCTATAACCTTGCCATTTGGAGGCCATTTGCCGTGGACGATATTAGGTTGATGATGATGATGAAATAAATTACATATATATTCTCCACACCAATCTCTAACCATTGCATAATAATGAACAATATCAATTAATTCTACATGAGCAACCGAGATACACTCGAAGACTTATCATTTAATCCGTTGGAGTAGGCCAAATCACTGAATAAATAATAATATCAATATTAATGGTGGAAAACGTTTCCTGATTGTAGAACATTAACATTTCACATAACGCCCCTTCCCTAAAGGGTTTAGAAATCACAACTTAGCGCGATTTTAGGAAGTTGACGGTTGCCTCAGAGAGCAACGCGCTGGATTTGGTCCCGGACGTGTCGTATAATCATCCCATTCGTTATGAGAGTAACAGAATAATAAGTTATGAAACTTATTGTTCTGTTAAGAAGCAGCGCGATATTAGGAAGTTGACGGTTGCCTCAGACAACCAGTACGCCAGATCTCGTCCCAGTCGTGTCGTAAAGTCGTCCTATCCGATATGACAGGCAAAGGGTAGATAGTGTAATTTTTTCTGTGTGAGCACACCCTCTTGCAATATAATTGTCAAGCGTAGTTAGGTGGTCTCCGTCATTATACGCTGATTGTAGAATCCAACAGAGGATCCGAAGAAATGAATATATTACGGAACTCAATAATAAATAACGCGTTTTCCTCTAGAAGCCTCCAAATCAAATATATTTAACAACTAGCTGTGCCCGCGACTTCGTTCGCGTGGACGTCGGAACTTAACAATGTATTTTTTAGGGTAAAGCGCTGTGGGACGATACCGAAAAATTTTTTTTGATTTAATTTAGTGCTTCTATATTTTACCTGATGAACCATCTGGAGCGTACACAAAATCGTTATTGGGGTTGTTTACGCGTGAAAGGACTACGTATAGTTGACCATGGGAAAAGCATCCAATACTTAGGTCCACCCCCGCAACGGATAATGGCTGGACCTGAGCTTTACTAATCGTCATGGCATAACAGAGACTGACTGGGAATTGCACTCGTTTGAAAGAGAAAGGAAAGTATTTAGGAATTATAGGTATCCTTGGAATAAAAACAATATCACCGGCGCCGCAACCTGTTAATATTTCAGCTTCGATAATGTTGCAGATTTGTGACTTTGAACCGAGTGCCGTTACAAAGTTTGGGAGGACATAAATTTCTGAGGAGAATTATTGGTACACCAATTTTTAAAACTATTTTGTGGGCTGAAAGTCCGGGTGTGCTGAGGGAATCCAAAAATTCTACCGGGTAGTGCGTGGCGTTATCTTCTTCCATAAATGTATTTATTGAGCTATATTCTCTACTATTACCGGACGCATGACTCAATATTTTGAAATTAATTGCCGCAGCTTGGTCATTGTGGGGAGTCAAAATAGCTCGCTGACATAGCCAAGAACCGGCTTGATTTCCCATGTTTGTGGTATCTCCGTACACAGAAAAAATTAGCTCCTGCTGTGATGTAACGTAAGAACAGAGATTACCAATCAAAATAACTTTTCCATCTTCTTGTACGGGGTATGTGCCATCGCCTAATTTTAACAATAAATTTTGAAAACTACTGTGCATTTTCGCAGCCTCTGACTGATCGGGTTCCCTCCTATACTTATAACTATCATTTGAATAGCCAATAAGGACGTGTTGTGACAATTTTCACATACCCTGTCAGTAATTTGTCCATCAGTATTTAGTTGTACATGTCTCATAAAATCTTCAGCAATCTTGTCATGGTACTTTTGCCATAACTGTTTAGCGTCCGATAACGCACAAAAGGTCAATAAGATGGCAAACAAATGTCGCAAGCGATGTGGACTATCGCTCACGCATGCTTCCGCTAGAGCGTCATCCCAATGCTGACCTCCAACTAATAAATGGTGTGCTCGGCAAGCGGCCTGGTATTTGGGATGTTCAATATCATCCACTTTACGGCGCTCAGCAAAAGACGTAGGTCCTCGCTCTACATGGATCAGACTGTGGGATGAACTCACACGTGAGCACGCCACGTGAACCTGCCCGCCTTCCTCAAGTCAATTCCAGCTAACTTGAGAGTTTGACTTTGCGATTTGTTTATGGTTATCGCGACACACACTTTTATAGGGAACTACAGTATTTTAAACTGAAAAGGGAGATCATTTGGCACTAACGGAATACGTGACACGAACACTGTTTCTCCCTGGGCGCATCCAGGCATAATAGTAGACTCTATAACACGATACAAAGTTTTGACTTGAAGCCTCGTGCCGTTGCAAAGTTTAGGTGGTTTCAAATTCCTCAGAACCATTATAGGTATACCCACACGCAACATACATCCCCTATTATGCGCCCTTAGGGGTGGAAATTCCTAAAATCCTGAAATACATATTTTTTATTTTTAACGGAAAGCCCAAATACCAATATTCATGCTTTTCACTGAAAAAATTATACACTTTTCATACAAACTTACATCCCCTATTTTACGCCCTTGGGGTGGAATTTCCAAAAATTCTAAAATATTTATTTTTATTTTTAGCTGAACTACTAAATATAAGTTTCAATGCCTTTAACTTCAAAAAATGACGGATTTTCATATAATCTTTCATTCTCTGTTTTACCCCCTTAGGGTTAGTATTTCCAAAAACCCCTTCCTTAGTGAATGCATACGTCATAAAAAGTACCTACCGGCAAAATTTCAAGTCTCTAACCCCAGCCGTTCAGGCTGTGCGTTGATATGTCAGTCAGTCAGTTTCCTCTTTTACATAGGTAGGTATATAGATTTGTGCTGAGAAAATTATGAGAGACCGGGTTAATTTACTACATTCAAATCGGACAGGCTCAATAAAATTCGAATCGTCGTACATTCGCGTTACAAACGAATCGACAGCACAAACTTTCGATCGATTGACATTATAATTTAAAATTAAATTATAACAAATGCAACCTTGTACATAATTCAATTTGCCCAAAGAAAACAGAATATTTTAATAACCAATTTTGGACAACGACATACTTCTAGCCAACCAAAACCTTATTTCGAAACAATTCGGAATATTCAAAGCCCTACGTAACTCATGCAATCAGCAAACACGGGCAATAGTGCAGTTATTGAAGCGAAAAATACGGTCTTACCTCCGAATTTTTTTACTGTGAACCGATTTGCATGAAATTTTGGAATTAGGCTCATCTTACCCTTTACTTCAAAAGTGAAAATGATCTGAACTCCGCCTATTATTTTTAAGGGGTGTAAATAACCCTTAACGGAAAAATTGACATTGAGCCATTTTATCGCTAGAAAACATGTCTAATAGTAAGTGGTGAAATTGTAAAGTATTTTCTAACATAATTACCTCATATTAAAATCATTTACAACCCCTTGAAAATCTTACAACACATGCAAACAACCCCTTAATTGACAAAATCACAAAAAAATTACTTTGGTATTATATAAAAAGATGAAAGTATAGATCAAGTAATATTTTATATTCTCTATAATAATTATCACATTTTTAACCCCCTTTCAACCCTTGAAAACTACCCCTTGATAAAAAATTGTTATTTTTTTTTTGGTAAAATGAAAGGGATTTAAATATTATTCCACACTCTCGAAAATGATTATCATATTCTTAAGCTTTTCTACCCTTAAAACTACCCCTAAATTAAAACAGTAAATGTATATGATTACATATTTAAAAATAATTTAATTTAGAGTAAAACATTGCCATTGATTGAATAAAATATTTACAAATTATATCAAATTGTACCTACTATTATTATTAAAATATAATATTCTTAGTCATGACTCAATATCGGAGTCGCTGTCACATTCAACATCTTCTGGCTGAATTGGAGGGCTATTTTGGCAGTTATCTCCACTGCATGTTCCACAGGTACTATTACAAAACAGACCAACTTTTCTGCATCCGCAAGACGCTCCACATCCATTTTTGCAGTTGCAAAAAATCATTTTCAGCAGTTCTTGTGGTGCGGGTACACAATAGTTGTACTCATTACAATAGTTGTGGGTCTCTATTATACTGCGTACTTTCACATTGCTCCAAATATTCACACTCCGAAATTTTCAGTTACTAAGTAGAAAAAAATATGATAAGTTTTTGGACCATAACTCTTTCAATTTTCATGCTATCACAATTTATAAAAAAACCATTGTAAAGGTAATTAAAAGAGCTACAACATCCTTTATTGCAATATATAGTATAAAGCCTTTTTCTAAAACGGTGAAGGGTTAAAGGGCTTAAGAGAGGCTGTGATTGCGCTGCCACGCGCTCTTTAAACAATCATATCTCCGTCAATTTTTGTTTGTCAGAAAAAACAAAAAAACAAAATTGTTTGTCAGAAAAATACCTAAATTTTTTATATTAACACTTTTATACGTATCTGTCGTCATTTTTGAGATATTATGAAAACAAAGTGGGTTTTTTAAAAATTTGAAATTTTGTTTTGTTTTTAAATCGTGACTTTCTTGAAAAATATGTGTCCTGAAGCAGCCAAACTGATACTATATATCAAACTCTTCACAATAAAGTTAATTCTAGGCGGAATACGATTAATTTTAATGTTGGTGGAAATGGCACTTATGAAACCCATTGATTTAAAAGAAAAAACATTAGATGCTCCCCTTATTTGCAATACAGCTCACTTATTTTACGTGCAAAAGACTTTTAATAGTGCTCATTTTAAAGCTTATTTCAAGCACTACAAAACCCTTTTGTATTAAAATGCATAAAATGCATGTGCTCGCCGCTAGATGGCATTGACCACATCGATTAAATTTCAGACAAAATAAAAACGGCTTTGATCTTTAATATCTAGCTTAATATTGCACTTAGAATACTTTATAAAAAACCAAATTGTTCATTGTTTTACCTGCTACAATTTTGTTCTCTATAAAATTTAAGATAAAACGTATATTTTTGGAGATATTTGCAAAAATCGATGAAAAACGTGAAAAAATTGCGAATTTTCAATTGCCAATAACTTGAAAAGTATTGGATTTTTTTAAAAACTTTACAGATGATTTTTTGCTTAAAATTAAGCCTTCTATCCAAATCTGAGGTTATTTTGAAAAAAACAAAATGCACCCCCGAGAAGGGATGGCAACCACCCCCAGGGTGGTTGCGGAGTTCAAATCATTTTCACTTTTGAAGTTAAGGGTAAGATGAACCTAATTCCAAAATTGTATGCCATTCGGTTCACAGTAAAAAAATTCGGAGCAATAATGCTTCAATGACTGCACTACAAATCTCAACACCGCGAGTCAAAAGAAATGCACAACGACATCTATCGAAACAAAAATCAACTATCAACCTAGTTCATTCAGAAAAGAGATGTCATAATGTGCACAATGACATCTATCGGACAGTTTAGTTCAACTATAAACATTAGTTCATCCTGAAGTACCGAAATGTGTGTTATTTTTCTCCATGATTACTTTAAAATCTAATATCTTTTGATAGACTGAACCGATTGCAATAAAACAAAAACTAAATGTTACCTCAAGTTACGCTCAATCTTTGTGTATAAAAGTTATCTACATTGCTTTCGTATATTTTACGTGATACCCGAACATATAAACAGACAAACAGACAAAAATTCTAAAAATGCTGGAAATGGGTTCTATTGGTTGTCCTTTAATACCCTGGCTATTTTTTTTGGATTTTCTTTTGATGTACAAAAATGATTTTTCTACAGATTTATTATATGTATAGATAATACGAGTATAAATACCATTTATTACGGTATACATTAGATGGCAGTAGGTGCCAAAATAGTTTCGTATAGCAGCATGACTAATTTGACTTGGTTGTTGATTACCGGTAGCGGTTAACCATAACCGCAGATATGGGTCCTGGGCCAAAAATTAATTTGGTACATATTCTGAAAAAAAACTTTTGGTACTAATTCTGAAAAAAGAAACTTCTCAGTATCAGTTCGGAAATCAAATTTTTATAGGACCGTACCAAAAGCATTGGCGATCGATTAAATAAGTATTATCTATATCAGTTGTCAATCAACGGAGAAATTACGTCACATGAATACAAAAAAATACAGTTGAATTATCTACCTTTTAACTAACCTTTTATCTTTTAAAGTCGGATCAGAAACGAATGAAAAGGTTTCTAAAGGTTTGCCAACCTGCAAGTTAATCATTATTTACAGGTGGGCCGTTTCCATATTGGTGAATTAATTTTATAAATAAGAAATAACCTTATATGGATTATCAAAACATAGAAATTCTTTGGCATCGTCATAAAACAGTTATCTATACATATAATGAAATAGTAGGAAGGTCAAAACTGTACCTACATTGAATATTTAAAAAAAATTATACTTGAGGCGTGATCCACATTAGATATCGAAGCCAAAAATATAGCTTTTACAATTTGGTTTGTTTGTCTGTAGTATGTCCGGTCTAAACACAAAAGTACTGCATGGATTTACTTAAAATTTTCATGAATATTGCTAAGAGGTCGGGTCAACATATTATCACGCTATCACCTACAGGGGAGGAACTGTGATAATTTTAAAGTTTAACGCGGGTAAAACCGCGGGGCACAGATTGTTTTGTATATTTGTAACCACCTTCAAGAGCGGGACGTTCTCAATTGGACTGTGTGTTTGTTCGATTTCTACGTAGCTTGTGAATTCATTCGGATAGTTCGTTTTATTTGATATAATGATTGATTAAAGGTCATACACATAATTTGTCCAAATAAGTTGACATACAGACAAGTTAAAATCGGATCTATGGTTTTTTTAAACAGTCATTATGATAAAGTTTGTCTCACTCATATTTTTTTTTATTAAAGAATTTAGTTATTTACAACCAGTGTTACAAGTCACACTAAAAATCCACAAAGGTTTGTATCGTAGTTCATGGTTTAATACATATTTCTTTCGCTCTTATTCAAAACGGTTTCTGAGAGTGGGAACACGTGCCGGAAAAAATCTAGTAGGAGTGTTTCTTCAACATATCTTATGAAAATTAGGAAATTGTCCCCCATTTCTTTAAATTGTTTAGATTTTGGATGCCTTATAACAAACCCATATAAATATAACGAATTTGTGTAAGTCATAATTCCTCAACTGCTAGTAGCTCTCGCTTCTAGAATGAACTGGTTGTGACCTTCAAGTTGACAATTGAGAGAAACCGTGCTGGTTTGGAAAAGCCAGTTCACTTACTGAACGACACACAATTTAAAAAAATGTGTGAAGGTTTGTTAATTCAGTTTAAATTGTTTAAGTATTTAAATTATTTATTATTGATTAATAATAATGCGCCCGATTTGTTTAAGCAATAGCTTAGCTAGTAATCTAATTTGTTCTGTAGCAGATAATGTCTTCTACAGTACAAATTACTTTACTACTCAGATTTAAGCGGTCTAGACTGTTCAATTACAGCGTTCTGCTTACTTATTTATTTATTTATATGTATTACGTGGTATTCTACATAAACAACTATTCACAGTTATAAGAAAGCAGTATTAATATTGAGCAAATATAAAATTTATATACATAACTAAAAATCAAAAAAATCATGTTTTGTTGTGTGCGTACATTTAAATAAATGCCACTTTAATATGGTGTTACGGGATTAATTAGAACGTTTCAAAATACATTTTTATAGGCAGCGTTTTTTTTTACCAATGGTTCAAAATGTTAAATATCGTCATATTTATAATTGCTTATGTGAACTAAACTGGAACATATAACTATGACTATACCTTAAAAAATTACAACATCAATCGAAAATTCATCCTATTTATGCAGTAAAATGAAAAAAACATCTTACAGTTTTTACGAAATAAATAACAATCGTTCATAAACAAACTTCAATGAAGAACATTTATTATTTAGTGAAACTACTTTTTAAATTATGTAATGGCGCTCCTTAATAAAGGCATCAATTTCAAAGGCACGTATAAAATAAATTTGACGTAACGTTAAAATATCTTTCATATTCTAGTAATTTAGGTGAAATTAATAGCCTTTCCTATTTGTATAAATTAGATATCGTCTCCTGGTCGCCTCCTCTACACTGAAAACCGTGAAAATTTAATGAGAGTCAGAGAAAATTCGTTATCTATAGTTATGAAGAAACGAGCTTACGTCAGTTATCCGGGTCCTGTTTCTTAATTTTAAAAGTTTGTAACAGGTTTTACGTCCTACAGTTCCCATCTTATATACCACTATTGCTACCAACCACCAACACCAGGGTTAACGCTATTAATATAATATATAGGGACAATAATATATAGGGACAATGTCACACAGATCATCCTAGCCCCAAACTAAGCAAAGCTTGTACTATGGGTACCAGGCGACTATATACATACTTATATAGATAGATAAATACTTAAATACATAGAAAACATCCATGACTCAGAAAAAAATATTCGTGCTCATCACACAAATATTTGCACTTACCGGGATTTGAACCCAGGACCACCAGCTTCATAGGCAGGAGCACTACCAACTAGGCTACGGTGACCGTAACGCTATTAGGTATATGAGAATAGTATTTCATTGGATCAACATTTTTGTATGGTTTAACTTTAATTAGAATGCTTTTTATTCCGAGATAGCCAATCTTTGTGGTCCCGTATTGTGATATTGCCAGTCATAATGAGGCCATCCGTCTGTCACAGCATCATCTATAGTTAGTGATCTGTAATTAAGAATATATTTGGATATTGTTATTCAAACTTATTTCAAATTAAGTAAACATTGTTGTTATATATTATATAAGACATGACGAAGTTGGGAAGGCGTCAACATTCCAAAGTATTCATCGATATTGATAACAGATTTTTTTTTATTTTATTGCCATGTTGTAGCAACATACCTATAATATCTAATCTTAGATAATTATAGATTATTACTACAATTATTTCAGATACTATAAACAATAAAATAAAAATTACACTGAAGTTGTTAGATATTTGACAGGCCTGTTGACGTGGTTGGCAAATGCTTGGTTTACACGCCGGAGGTCGTGGGTTAGTTTCCCAACCAGTACACATATTTGTGTGCATAGACATGTCTGTTTGTTCTGAGTCTGGGTGTAATTTATCTATATAAGCATGTATTTACAAAAGAAAAGTAGTATATCAGTTATCTGGTTTCCATAGTACAAGCTCTGCTTTGTTTGGGATCAGATGGCCGTGTGTAAATAATGTCCCAGGATATTAGTATTATTTTTGTGAATATTACAAAAATGTGTTTTCTAATAACATATTAATATAAATTTTATAGTTACTAAATAAATTCACTAAAACCACTTAAATTAATATACTTTGTGGAACGGAATTTTGCAATTTTGACTTGTTAGTTGTTATCTTTATTGTAGTTTGGGATAAAGGATTTTCCATTACAGTTACCACATCTAAAACTCTTTGAAAATTAAGATTAATTAATTTAAAATTTAAGAAAGTGCATAATTAAGAAATCAATAAAAATATATTTTACACTACACTGAACTTATAATAACTTTCAGGGCTTGTTTAGTTATAAAATAAATTTACGAGTAAATAACTTTACGAGCAATGAATGATATTTATTTTAGAATTTTTAAAATATTTGTATTTGCCTTTAAGATAAATGGAACAAAATAGATTAAAAAATAAATCGGAAAAAATACGTTATCTACTACGGCTAGTCCTATATTTTGGTAGACAGTATTTCTTTTTACACACATTCGCATGAAGCCTTTATTTCGCATATATCTCGCATTAAGTAAATAAGAACAGTTAATAATAACACATGCAAAGCATAATAATGAATTGGGTGATTAGCTATTTGAATCCCCTACTGAGAACTAAAAGATCGCAAATAATTTCCCGCACGGAATAACTTAATGTATAAATTAGGAATATTAATGACTGAGATAACTCTTAAAGATAATTGTTTTACAATGGACAACACTGAGCATCGTTAAGTGTATAAATGTGACGAAATCACAAATATTACATTATTTTATTATGTCCACTTAATAATAATAATAATAGTATCACAATTTTAAAGATTTCTGATACTTCAATTATATCATAAATATAATAATTACCTTAAATTAAAAGGAAGATTTTTTTTCAGGTAAAAAACACTAACGGTCAAACACACACACAGTTCCGAAAGAGAAAATATTGAAGTTAACACAAAGTTTCGCGGTGTTCGCAAACCGGTTGGGCGGGCGTGAGACCACTGCTCCCCTGGGCGGATGAGACTGAACTGGCACGGAGATAAACAGACGGAAGCATTGATACAAGTACCCATTCGACATTGCGCATCTCGACTACTTATCGTTTATATATACATTCTACTATTAATTTTATTCTTTAATTTCGTAACTAATATAAACACTTTGGTTTTGCTAAGAATTTTATTACCACAGAGATTGAGTTTGAATTGTTACACTCTAAAGTTAGTTGAGTGAGTCTGAATTTAATAGCTAGCAACTGAAGTAGTTAGACATATACTAATTAATTACTAGCGTCTCACGACAGTTGTGCACGGGAAGATAGATAGAAAGATAGATTAGTATTTTATTAGAAATGTGTGTGGACAAATTAAACTTACAATATTTCCCGTACCCGTGTTCTTTAGATTAAGCAATTGGAACAAAACACCGTTATTGTGACTTGATTGTAATGGTTCGACAAATAACCTGCATTTTTTGAGTAATGATGAGTAGGTACTATAAATATATAGTGCATTATTTTATGTTTCACAATTTTCACAGTACTCGCTAAATAAATTGCTCTTATGGGCATATTTTTGATACCATGTATCACATTTCTGTAATTTACTTAGAAATCTCGTTTTTTAGGGTTCCATAGCCAAATGGCAAAAAACGAAACCCTTATAGATTCGTCATATCTGCCTATCTGTCCGTCCGTATGTTACAGCCTTTTTTTCCGAAACTATAAGAGCTGTATCTACAGTTGAAACTTGGTAAGTAGATGTATTCTGTGAACAGCATTAAGATTTTTACACAAAAATTTAAAAATAATAATAATTTTGGGGGTTCCCCATACATAGAACTGAATCTCAACTTTTTTTTTCATCGAACCCATACTCGTGGGGTATCTATGGATAGGTCTTCAAAAATGATATTGAGGTTCCTAATATCATTTTTTTCTAAACTGAATATTTGTGGAAAAATGAGTGTCCGCCCCCCCCCCCTGTAACTTCTAAAATAAGAGAATGATAAAACTAAAAAAAATATATGATGTACATTTCCATGAAAACTAACAACGAAAATTGGTTTGGACGGGATCTAGTAAGTAGTTTTTTTTAATACGTCATGAATCGTAAACCGCAATTTACCTTTCATTTAATCAGCTGAAATATTTGTTGCTATGGAACCCTTCATGTGCGAGTCCGACTCGCACTTGGCCGGTTTTTTAAATAAGATGTTTTATAAATAAAAGTATTTTTTAAGAAATCCACAAGTAAACAACGTAGGAGTCAAATACTGTATCTTAAATTATTTTGTTATTTTAATAATTTATATAAATTAAAATAATGCCACGCATTACTGGACTGGTTGGCTGGACAGATTTCGCATTTGATGTGGACTATTATGAACAAAACTCCGAATAATATTGGTATGGAGAGAAAGTTGGCAATGTTGAATAATTTGGGAAATACTGATAGTGCTTTTGCTTATTCATGGGGTGTTTATACGATCTCGGACCATAACCCTTGATTTAAACGATGGGTTAGTGTAACTTTTTTATGTTTTGTTTGTTTTCATACCAGTACGGATAAAATTAATAATGATTAAAATGTACCACATTAAATGTATTTTCCGTATTTGTAATGAAAATAAAATTATTTCTTTCTTTCTTTCTTTATGGTTCAGCAAAATTGAAATATAATAAAATGTGCAGGATTAGAAAAAAAAACATAGCTAGATACTCTCACCGGTCCGTAAGCGATCGGAGAGGTTAAGCAACTAGGCTTTGGGTCAGTCCATAGATGGGTGACCGCCAAAGTGGTTTAATTTCAGGGCGGCAACGTGCTTCGGAAGCCACGTTAAGCTGTCGGTTCCGGTTGTAGTCATTAGACAACAGTCGTTAAGCCATGTAAGAGACCTACTTGCTTGAATAAATCACTAGGGTAACCACTGCCCATAAGATAAGTAAGTATGTAAGCACAAGTGAGGCGTATATAAATTTCGATTTTCTTGTTTAGAGTTAAGTTAAACGTATGTAGCCACCTACCTACATTGTAAAAAAAAAAGAATTAACGGAAGATTATAATATAATGAAATACAATGAAACCTTATTGAATGATGATGAATGTTGAAATGGAAACTCAAAAGCTTTGCAAAGAGGAAGGCGTGGATTACTGTTCATGTGACTTTCTTTTAAACATATATTTCGAGTGATAAAAGTTATTACTTGCGAGCAAATATAAAATATTCTTTATTTGCTTGGGATTTAATAAAGCGACATGAGAACTTGTATTTTTTATATTTTTGTTCACATTAATGATTTATTTACAGCAATGATAAGATAATAATATGAGTTTAACGTTACTGTTAAAAGGGAAATACATATGATGTACTTTCTCACTAGTTCTGCCTCTGGTGGATCGTTTTAAAACCTCACAGTAAATAATCTGGTTTATTATATTACTATTACATCAACAAAGATATAAGGTAACTATTGATAGGTCTACTTTATATTTTGAAGCATGATATTCTTTAATAATTGTTTTAGTTGTATTGATATTATTTCATTCGGATTTTTAGTTTTTTAATAACGATATTTATTGTAAATTACGGGTGTAAACCTGCTGGCCCTATTCTCATAATAATTATTTACTAATGGTATAAAAAATCCTTTTCTTCTAGTGTTTGTATTCCACTTATGAAATCTTTAATTACATACACACTTAATAATAAGAGCAATGCCTCTCAGGTCAGTATTTTTATTATTATGTGGTCATCTTAACTTGGCCTTACATCAAGATAGTCGGGGAAAAGTGAAAGCATTTCGAATACCTTATCCCCGATAGGTTTTTCTAAAAGATACTTTGTACTTTTAGTGACAAACTAATTGAAGCTTTCATTGTTTTAGTATCTGTGAGGTTTTTTCTGTTGCTGACCGTACCGTTAGCTATAGGTACAATATTGGTTAAGTAAAGTACATAATATTTAATTTGAAACAAATATTATGTGAGTTGAAGAATAGTGTGCTTATTATTCTCCTCCTTACACTTACACACACAGATATAACAGCACACGTAATATAAATGGTGACCAAAGAATAATCTTAAATGAAGAAAATTTTGGAATAATAACAATATGCGATATTTTTACGGATTTCACTTATTCAAATGTTATTGTATGTTATAATAAATCCGTACATTATTCAGCAAGCAATTTAATATATTATAAAAATACACGTAACATTAGTTTCGTGAAAAGAGCAACACTGCTCTTTTGAATTAATTGACATCAATAACGGGCTTTTTTTATCAAAATATGATAAAAAACGCGTCTTTGTCTTAATCATTTCCAGATTTGTCCTTTCCATTAATTGTAGTACCCATTCTTACATTCACGTATAGATAAATTATTAGATACATACATAGACTCACGCCTGTTTCCTAGAGGGGTAGGCAAAGACAACGAATTTTCATTTGTCATGATCTTTGCACACGTCTTTTGCCTCGATTACTGTCATTATATTCTTCATACATGCTCGCCAGTTTAGGGTACTTCTGACCTGCCCTTTCTTGAGAATGTCTCCGATTTGGTCAGAGAAGAGGTCTTCTCCTTCCAGTTGTTCCATTCACACAGGCCAGGTATACTTCTTTGGTCAATCTTCTTTCATTCATCCTTTTTAAATGGCCAAAACATCTCAGCATTCCTTTTTCAATCTTTGTGACTACATCCTTTTTCACACCACAACGCTCTCTTACATCAGTATTTCGAATTCTGTCTCTCAAAGTCACACCACACATACTTCTCAGAGCTCTCATTTCCACTGCATTTATTTTACTTTCATTCTTTTTCTGCCATGCCCAACTTTCACTTCCATACATTAAAGTTGGCACTAACACTCTATTCACTCTGTTCTCCGCATTTACTCATTTAACAATATCTTTTTCATATTTCCCATCTCTCGTAAATAAAGTTCCCAAATATACAAACTCTTGCACCTGTTCGACTCTCCTCTAATCACAATAGCATATACTGTCGTGTATTCATCCCTCTCAAATACTTTTGTCTTACCAACATTCATTTTCATCCCTCTCCTTTCAAAAGCTTCATACATACTTGTTACCATCACCTACAACTCGTCCGCCGATGATGCAAGTAGAACTTGATCATCAGCGTAAAGCAGACATTTGATGAGTAACTCATTCATCCTTACACCGCACTCACTTTCTTTCAAATATTTTAAACAGCTATCCATGAATAGGACAAACAACCACGGTGACGCTACACATCCCTGTCTAACACCCTTTTGGATGCTGAACCACTCAGTGTATGACCCGTTAATTCTCACGCAAGCTCTGGAAACCCTATAAAGAGATTTCAGTGCTTGAACAAGGTTGTCGTCAAACATGGACAGTACTAACCATAGCTCATTCCTCAACACTCTATCGTAGGCCTATTCTAAGTCTACGAAGGCACAGTAGACCCTTTGGCTTTTGCCCAAAAACTTCTCTACTATGCTTCGTAGAGAAAAGACCTGATCCGTGCATCCCATTCCTCTTCGAAAACCTGCCTGTGTATCTCATATTTTCGCATCGGTCCACAGCTCTTTCAACCAATACTTTCGCATACAACTTACCGACGTTAGATTATTGTTTAAAGTTATGGCTATATTTTCAATTACATTTGAAAATGACTCAGTATGTATGTTTATAATAACGTTCGGCTTATTAAATCATAAAAAAATACAATTCTGCAAAACAACCATAATATTTATTTTGACCATTCCGTTATATACTGATGAATATAGCACAAGGATATAACACCACCAACTTCTAGACTCCGAGGTACCACTAAGTGTTTTCTTGTAAGAAAAAATCCAATTTTACTTAATGACCAATTGCGGAATTTGAACAAATTATAATGATGTTATTATCTGCGATGTTCACTCTACCGCTAGACCAAAGACGTAGTCTTGTCAGTATAGTTAATCAGGATATCTGCAGTAAAATATTTTAATTTTAAGTACCGTAACTACTCATGCGCATTGCTTATTCTCAGATGTAATAAAAAGAAGGAGTATTTTGCTAAATGTACCTCTCCAATTAGATTATGAATATTTACCATGACGCTGAGCCATTTAATGCGTAGTCGAAGAATGACGCCTTGAGTCAGCCAAAGTATGTTTAGATTTACTAAATTATGTTTACGTTTATAATGATAACTTCATGAAAGATACTTTAGCTCTGGACTGTAATAAATATGTAGGTATTGAAATGTAGCCTATCCAAAATAGAGTTTAAAGAGTTTCTATATTTCGGTAGATATTGTATAATCATGTATATACTACACTGTTGGAGTTTAAATTTCGGTTTTAAAGGCAAAATAGCAGTATATGTAATAGAGTAGATACTAATCAACTGTTAACTTCATTATTGTAATGGAACTTGCCGTTTTCGAGTTACTGCTAAGAGTATGCTGTGTGGTTGTCGACTTTACAATAGCCCACTCCATGCATATTACTTTATTCAGCGTCGGTGAAGACTTCCCATATAGCCTAGCTAAGTGGAAAGCAACACGGATTAGCATTTAGCGGTTCTATATCCAAACAGATAGACGTATGTGTGGACGTCAGAACTCCCTATCGATAGTGCACGGTTCCATTGTAGACCCAATGCCAAGTTATGGCGAACTTCAAGCCAGGCAGCCCCCGGTCACTACGGAACTTGACAGTCTGGGTGCTGACTTGCTTCAGTGAAATACAAAAGCGCCAATCCAATCCGTCCGTAAAATGACAATGACAGGCTTCCCGGAGACCTCCGAAAGTTTCAACCGCGTTCAACACCTCGGCAAAACCGCATTTAGCGTAAAAGAATTGCTGAGGCTGAGAATTATTAACCACGAGGACTCGCGCTATGATTTTGTTGGTCCTTAATTTAAAATTAGTCTCATATAATTATTTATTTTATTGTTAAATAATGGTCAAGAATGATTCTTTACCAGTATATATATAATATATATATATATATATTATATATACTGGAAAAGAATCATTCTTGACCATTATTCATCAAGAATGATTCTTTTCCAGTATATATAATATATATATATATATATATATATATATATATATATATATATATTATATATACTGGAAAAGAATCATTCTTGACCATTATTTAACAATAAAATAAATAATTATATGAGACTAATTTTAAATTAAGGACCAACAAAATATTTATACATACCTACGTTGGCACTCGCGCGATGAGTGAAATGCCGCATAACGTTACCCGGCCGAACAAACTATCTCTCCTGAGTGACTGGTACACCCTAAGACGAAAAAACTGCCATGCGTGGGTAGGAACTATAAAACTCAGCTATTGGACAAATGAGGCACTTAGGCACATCTATACATAAATGGCACGAGTTTTAAATTCAACGTGAGGGAAACGCTCATAGCGCGAGTCCTCGTGGTTAATAATTCTCAGCCTCAGCAATTCTTTTACGCTAAATGCGGTTTTGCCGAGGTGTTGAACGCGGTTGAAACTTTCGGAGGTCTCCGGGAAGCCTATATAAAAGTGACTGAGAGAGTTAACACAGTGATCACCACAATGATAAAAACAAAAAGAATGTTATTTTATTAGTTATTTCAAAAGTGCAATTGAGATATGCCAAATTAGTTCCTATATTTCTTACTAAAATATTAAATAAATGTTATGTATTATAAATAAATATTTGATATGATTTTACATGAGTGTTTTATTATATATTCGTAATAACTTTTGTCAATTTATAAACGTGAGCGAAATGATGTTAAAATTTAACTATTATTTTAGTGGTAAGAAAAATAAATGTTTTTTTTACAATAAACTAACATTATATATATATATATATATATATATATATATATATATATATATATATATATATATATATATATATATATATATATATATATATATATATATATATATATATATATATATATATATATATAGAGAGAGAGAGAGAGAGAAAATATATGTAATATTTGCAATATAAAAAGCTACTAATTATAAATATATACATATAACTTACATACCATCTGATTATTTACAAGCACTTTTTCTACGCCTTTATTTAATATTTCATTATTAAAAAAATTGTAAAAAATACGCTAAATACATTACAAAATATAATAAAAATAAAGTATATGTCTGTCCAATACATATGCAAATTGCTCCATAAATATTAGTTTCCGCGTTTAAATTATACGTATTTCTATCGATGACATGACAATTTTATACAACCCGATCGAAGGTTATAAAGATATATACAGAAACTAAACTTTTTTGTTTAATTTAGATAATGTGCCTGAATCAAAGGAATATAATTGATATATTCTACAAAAGAGACAGTTGCCGAGGCCAAATAGTTTGGCAGTTTTATGTATTAGCTTAGGGCCTATGCACACCACGTTTTTTAAGAGCACCGTTGACGCGCGTTTGTATCGATACAGACGCAATTCGCAGACAAGTCGGGCGCAGCCAGTAGAACTTTGCACACCTGTATAAATTTAAATCCGCGTTTGGATCGACGTGAATTCGTTTGTAGCGATACAGACGCGATGCAAACGCGCGTGTGTATCGATAAAAACACGCGGCAACGGCGCGGATGTATCGATACACACGCGATGCTAACGCCCGTTTGTAGTGAAACAGACGTGCGTTTGTATCAATACAAACGACAACAAACTGCTCTGTATAATGATGGCGTGCTGTCGATGCTTGTTTTGGAAACGTGCGTCGACGGCGCGCTTAATAAACGTGGTGTGCATAGGCTCTTAAGATTCAGAATTGCTTAAATATTTGTACCATTTAAAGAAAATCCATATCGCCTTTAAACCGCGCCTTAATAACAATACAATTGGCTCTGGTGGGTGTTTGGAGTGTAATGTTTTGTGTGTGAATGATGTGTTTTCTTAACTCACCGGTTAACAAGGCAGTAAACTTAAGTATCTCTACTGCATTGTACCCATCTATAAAAACCCCGGTTTAATAGACTAGACGCATTAGACAGAATTCACGTGTTTTCATAGGATTGTGATTATAACCAGTCTGTTATACTTTTTAATAATCTTAATAAATATTTTGTAGCATATTTAAAATTTAATCTTAGTATTTTTGTATATATGTATATCAAAAATGAGAGTGGAGGCCTGAAATAATCACGCCAAATATCTTAGTTTGAAAGGCAGAAAATAAGTCAATGTTTGGTCGTTGCCATAAAATGTCAATATGAAATAAACATTACATTTTGAAGTATCTTTGCAGTATCTGGGTTACAAATTACAACTTCTAAACACCAACTTTTAAGCGCCTTAATCATAATAGTAAATAAAAACAATACTTACTCCTTTCAATTAATTGTTCCTTCAGTGGGTCTTTGCGTCAGTAAATAATTGAGACTAAAAGAATTTGAAAGCATTTAAGTCTAGGTATTATTATCGTCCGCCCATTAGTGTTTTACTCGTCACTTTGAAATACTACACCAGAAAAACAACATTAGCTAGCTAACATAAAATATTTTCAACGGTGAAAAGCATGGAAAGAAAGAACCTTTTTAAATATCAGTTACATTTTTTCAAAACACAATATTTGTGGCTGGTTATATACAGAGTGACAGTACTAAGTGTTCAAGTAGAATAACACCTAAGCAAAATAGCGTAAACATTTTTTTCATCTTACATTTTAATTTCTTAATATTAACCCCGATTCTATGCAATACAAACTAAACGAATGTTAATATAATTGTATTTATTTATAACATATTCTAAGATTATATAAGGGTTCTTATGAGAAGGAGATAATCTTTAGCTGTGTCTATTTAGTTTAGGCGATGAATACTGAAAGGGAAAATTTAATTTATTCATGACCAACATGACACAAAAGAAAATAATAAACAAAACAAACACACATAATATAAACAAATACAAACATAGTTGCAATCATGTGTCAGCTAAATAAAAAGGCTCAGCGTTAGCTACAAGAACTTATACATTGTTGTAGCGTTGATCTTCCGGTAGGCCCTACGTCAAACCACAGAACATCAAACTGTCTCACATGAATTAATACATTTAAAACATAAAATAAAATAAAGCAATAATAGGCAAACTATTACAATGTAAAGATAAAGATAATTTTATTTGTATAAAATATGTCTAGTACAGGTTGTTACATAAGGACATAGTATATAGGATCAATATGCCCTGTCATATGAAGCGTACAAACATGAATTACATTAATAAATAACAAGTGAAATGATATAATTTATATAGAAAAAGTCTATCACTAGTCAGTCAGTTTATACCACTAAATATAATTTAGGTAATCAATGAAACTTAAAAGAGAGTTAGAGTAATTAAGCCATATCACAATTTATCGGTCAAAAATCAAATATGATAGATGTTTGAATGATGAAGCCTTCGGAGAAAGCATAATTTTTATTTTATTTTCAAACATGTAAGCATCACATAATAATTCAGAACCCAATGTTTATTTATTAATCATTTAATTCTAGATTTGAATAGTATCGATATTTGGTATTAATACAAATATCGATACCTCCATATTTCTTGTATTATGAGTGGCAACACACAGAAACTGTCAGTGGAGGAGAAATATGTTTGTGAGCTGTCAAGAAGTTATAATAAGTTGGTGTGACAATAAATCCATAATTATTCGTGTAATCTAATTGTTTTACTGAGTTTAAGACCTTGATCTAACAACTCAGAAGTGGGATTCACATGGACTACTGATTATTTCGTAAAAATTGGCCGTCAGATTTATTTTTATTTTCGTTTTGTATACGTCGGTACCGACATTGTGGCAATACATTTTTATTCTTTTAAAAGAAATACGATAGAATCGAAAATGGAGAGAACCACTACGCCGCCTATTCGGAGCGTGACGATTAATATCCAAAAGCAGTTGACGAAAAGGAAATGTAATGACAACAAACATGAACGAGTGCAAAAGAGTCGGAAGAGACATTGTGCTAGTTATAGTGATTCTTCGGACGAGAGCCCTCATAGCAAGATGACTCAAGTTAGCGGTTCTCTCAAGCGCCGGAATTGTTATTCTCGTGATCGTCGAACCGGCCGTGTTCGCAAGAAGCAAATGCGTCAGTACAGCCGTTCTTCATCTCCACCTCGACGCAGTCGTTCTAGAGAGAGGAGCAGCCGTTCCAGAGAAGTGAGGAGCAACCGTTCCCGAGGGAGGAGGAGCATTCGTCATTCACGAAAGAGGAGCAGCGGCCGTTCCGAAGAGAAAAGGAGCAACTATTCTAGTGATCGTCAGAGGAATCGCCCCAGGGAGCATCGAAGAAGCCGTCCCCGTGAGCGTCGAAGCAGCCGAAACCGCAGCCGGATTCGATGTGATCGGAGTCGACAAAGTAAACGGTGTAACGAACAGAGGTATAGTCCGACTAATTATTTTGAGCGACGAGGGCTCTTCAAGACAAGGGGTAAGTCGTAATAATAATAATGATACTTCAATATTGTTATCCAAATTATTGCAGTCATTAGTGAGTGGTCGTCCTGAGAGCAATAAATTCCCCATGCTAGGTAACGTTATACCAGAATTTGACCCAATGGTTAAAGGACAAACTATTCACACATGGCTCAGTAAAGTAGATGAATGTTCGAGATTGTACAAGTGGGGTGATGGTCAGGTAATACATTACGCATTACCAAAGTTAGCAGGTGTCGCGAAGACCTGGTATCAAGCTTTACCAACCATGTCATTTTCTTGGGCTGAGTGGAAAAACAAACTTACGGAATCGTTTCCTAGCAGCGATGACTATGCGGAGTTGTTAACAGAAATGCTATCTAAGCGTGAAAAATATAACGACTCACTAGAACTTTATTATTACGAGAAAATTAATTTACTGAATCGGTGCGAAATAGTAGGTAAACGGGCAGTCGACTGCTTGCTTAACGGTATTGATGACAGATCATTGAGGCTAGGTGCAAAAGCTTCCAAATGTCAAGAGCCCGAACAGGTACTGGAGTATTTACAGTCGATTAAACAACAGCCCCGGGACTTAGCAAATCTTATAGGCAGTGAAAAACGTACATTCGTAACTAGTGGTAATAGTACCAATAAATATTTAAATAACGATTTAAATATGAGGGTGCAGTCAAATAATTCCGTGGTTTGTTACAATTGTAACGAACCGGGTCATTTTAGTTTTAGGTGTACCAAGAAAATATTAAAATGTACTTTATGTAATAAGTTAGGACACACCTCTATAAATTGTTCAAGGTTACCTTCCGAGAATAATACAAAAATGGACAAAACGAGTGAAAAGAACGTTTTGCGAGTTGACATGAGTGATCATTAATATATGCTATTATTAATACTTAATGGAAATATTTTGACTGGTTACGTCGATCTACTCAGTAGCCAATGTACCCTGATACGACACAGTGATGCTCAACGTTTGGGAATCACGTGTAACACTAACGATACCTGCCACTTATTACCACTACCCATAGGATAAGCAAGCAAGCATTGATACAAAATGTATCTGATAATTCAATTCGCTTAGTAAAGGGCACACTTCTAACACGAATTCATCGACCAAATCGTTTTATGAATGTAGACAAGTTACATTTAGACTAACGATTCGGGTGACATTCTCGATTTTGACAACACATTAACGGATGATGAGGTCGATCAATTAAAGATATTGCTCAAGCATGGGACATGTAGATGCTCTGTGATGCTCTATGATGATGATTTTTATAATTTATTTATTTTTTTATAGATGCTCTAAGTCATGCTCCTGTAGCCGAATCTGAACTTGGTGATGAAGATTGTCAAGTACTTGATGTCTTAAGTTTAGAACTAAAATATTGGATTTCTGCCGTACAGGGCAACGATGAAGAAATTACAAGAATTAGAAACATTTTGCAGGATACCGAAACTAAACAAGTGGCTGACATGCACAAAAACTATTTATTAAAGGGAGGTTATGTTTATAAAATGATTGAGAACGGGATACGATGGGTCGTGTCACGCGCAGTTAGATGGCAGGTTCTAAAGATGAAACATGATGACGTGTACATTTCGATTTTGAGAAAATTTTAGGTCGTTTACAAAGTGTGTTATGGTTTCCCGAAATGCGTCGCTTTACGAAAAAAGTATGTAACCGCTTGTTTAGAGTGTGCTTACCACAAGGTTCCCAGTGGCCCTAAAGTAGGCATGATGCATTCCATTCCTAAACTTGAGGTTTCCTTACACACATTACATGCGGACCATTTAGGCCCTTTCGTTCGTTAAAAAAAGGTAATACTTATACTTACTGGTAATCATCGATTCGTTTACAAAATTTATCAATATTCGACCGGTAAGGGACACTAAGTACGACGGCAATCAGGGTTTTCGAAGAATACTTTAGTTTCTTTGGCACACCGTCCCGCCTAATAACTGATCGCGGAACTTGTTTTGCCAGTGGCAAGTTTAAATCTTTTGTAAATTAGGCTTAGGCTATGAGCGGTCAGTGTTGAGGTGTAGATGGTCGTAGATCATAGTAGACTGTGTTCATTAGAAGTCGGTGACATAGGCTATGAGCGGCCAGCACTACAACATAGATGACCGTAGATTGTAGCAGACTGAGCAAAGTTAGCTGTGTTCATGAGCTAGGTGCGATCAGCGTGAGTATTCACGTAGATGGTCGCAAATTATAGCAGATCATGATAAATAAATATGTGATGTATTATAAGTAATATTAGATAGTTTGTTGAGGAATATGAAAATGTTGTTGCACTGGACAAAATACCTCCTTGGCTAGCTTTTAATAGTATCGCAAGTGATGCTTGTAATAGCGACAATACTGCTAGTGATTTGGAAGGCACTGATTGACTGACAGTGTGGGCTATATAAAATATTTGTACATACATTTAATTATTAGTAATTATAAGTTGGCTTGGTATGATATGTTCGATTAAGATCAGTACTATGTAATTGCATTATTATTTATTGTTCCAAGATTTGTAATTAAGGATATGGCAAAGCAAGAAAGGCATAGGCTATGAGCGGTTTTCTGAAGCATAGATGGTCGTAGATCATATCAGACTGTGTTCATGGATGGTTTAATCATGACATGGGGTATGAGCGGCCAGTGCTGAAATGCATATTACCGCAGATCATAGCAGACTATGCCCTATTGTGAAATGAATTGTAAAGTAAGCTTGGGCTATGAGCGGTCAGTGTTGAGGTGTAAATGGTCGTAGATCATAGTAGACTGTGTTCATTACAAGTCGGTGACATAGGCTATGAGCGGCCAGCACTACAACATAGATGACCGTAGATTGTAGCAGACTGAGCAAAGTGACTTAGCTGTGTTCATGAGCTAGGTGCGATCAGCGTGAGTATTCACGTAGATGGTCGCAAATTATAGCAGATCATGATAGATAAATGTGTTATATTGAAAAGTTGATGTGAAAATATTGATAATGATTTGTTAGTGCTTACCTTGCATTGTATAATGTTACCTTATTGTTTCTTTTTTTATTTGGTTTATTTATGCTTTATTTTTATGTGAGAGGACTCACTAGAATAAGGATGGCCGAGCTGTAAGCATCACATAATAATTCAGAACCCAATGTTTATTTATTAATCATTTAATTCTAGATTTGAATAGTATCGATATTTGGTATTAATACAAATATCGATACCTCCATATTTCTTGTATTATGAGTGGCAACACACAGAAACTGTCAGTGGAGGAGAAATATGTTTGTGAGCTGTCAAGAAGTTATAATAAGTTGGTGTGACAATAAATCCATAATTATTCGTGTAATCTAATTGTTTTACTGAGTTTAAGACCTTGATCTAACAAACATATATTCATATATTACAATTTTTCCAATAATTTGGAATTTTATTATAAATTTTTGGTGCCATACATGAAATGCTCTTTCCCATAAATGCCGTTTTTGCATAGTGGACGCAAAGTCTATAGTTATCACGTCTATTGCGCGTGACAACGTCTGATATATCAGGGAAATAAATGAGGATACGACCTTACAAACATGCTGACTTCTCATATATAAAGACTTGGGAGCGTTAGAATTTTGTGCTTTATGAACAATGGTTTGCAGCCATCCGTAACATGGCACGAACATACCATTTTTGTATTTTATAAGTCACTAGCTTTTTTTTTTTTTTTTTTTTTTACGTGGGGAAATCCTTTATGCATCGTCCCGCCGCTGGGGAAGCGACGGGGTATGTCGGACTCCCAGCCAGATGGTAGTGCTGGGTTTACCGACTAAAACCCCACGGTGTTCCTCAGCCACCTATAGTCCAGACCACGGGATTCGCTCGCGCATTCACCGCAGTCTGGACAGGCGCTGGCCCACTTTTCAGTGAGCCCCGCTTCCGTTGGGGGCACCCTTGCCCCCCTCCTCAAGAGAGGCGCGCGCGGAACACGGCGCGCCACCGTCTCAGGCCTATTCTGGTCGGACGGAGGACTGCCCCAGGTCCACCGCCCGCAGGCCACTCCTCATGGAGGCCGGAGATTGGCGATGTGCGCCCTCCGACTAGTGTTGTTAAAAAGCTCGAGTCTCCCGAGTCTTCGACTCATTCAAGGCTCGAGTCTCCTATGAAGCCTCGAGCTGCAGCCTCGAGCCTTATTTCGAAGGCTCGAGCCCAGTCTCGAACCCCAGTTTCAGGGCTTGAGTCGCGACTCGAGCTCTGTGTTAAAGGCTCACTACACAACATTATGCTCCAAAATAAATCTAATAAATATGTTATTAAAATTATGTATTTTTATTTACAAACTAACTACAATAATAACTAAATAATTCTATGGTGTCGAAAAAGCCGCGTATTAGTTGGAAATGGAGTCATTTTAAGAAAGAAACTAACAAATTGTTGTGCAAGGTATACCGTCATCCATTTTCTATTAAAACATCGCACACATTTAAACATTCACTCCATTTTGAAAAGGCATCAATCGCGTCAATGTTGTTATGTCAACCTTAGCTCAAATAGCATTTGAAGTTTTGTCTATACCAGCGACAAGCGTTCCTAGTGAACAAGCTTTTTCAAAGTCTGGTAATTTAATAACAAAAAAAAAAGAAACAGGCTGAGTAATAAAAATATCCAGGCATCAATGTGCTTATCGTCATGGTTAAAAATCGAAAATCATTCATTGTATAATAAAGTTTTCTTTTTTCTATCTTTTTATTTAATTTTTTTTATACGTACTTACCACATTAAAACAAAAATATTTCATTTTAATATTATCAGGCATATACAAAGCTCGAGCTTCGACTCGAGTCCTTCATTTAAGGCTCTTGAGCCTTAAAGGTTCGAGCCTTTAGGGCTTGAACCTTTAAGACTTACGAGCCCTCAGAGCTCGAGCTTTGAAGGCTCAGTAGCTTCGACTTTAAGCTCGAGTTTCCGCCTCGGAGCTCATTTCTCACAACACTACCTCCGACGCCCGGTTCTCCTGGCACGGCTAGGCAGGGAGGATGATGTCTCCCGTTCTCGCTCCGCCACCTCTTTTGCGATCATCACCTCCTCGCAAAAGGTGGCGACGATATCCCAAGAACTCTCGCTTGCAACCATGAATTCGGTCACGGTTGCAAGCGAGATGTCAGCCGCACCCATTGCAGCACCGAGAACACGGCGCTGTGTCTCCCAGGCTGGGCATTCCACCAATGTGTGAAGCGCCGTGTCAAGCGCCGTGTCAAAGCCGGATCAGTCGCTCCGAAGTGGCGGTAAAGGAACGTCGTGTCGTGCGCTAATATAATTAACATACGCGAACCGAGATAAAATGGTTAAATGTGCCAAGTGCCCTAAGACTGTTACGAAAAAAAGTCCTGGTGTACAATGTAACAAGTGTAGTAAATGGTATCATGGGTCATGTGCTTCCCTAACTACAGATCAACTAAGTGCATTGTCGGCGGCCGAGTCTGTAGACTGGAAATGTAACCGCTGCGCCATTACATGCGGGGGCAAGCCGAAACGCATCTCAGTTATTATCCCAGACATTGAAGATGAAGCCGATTCGGAAGTGGACACCGAAAGCCCCAACCAGAGTACAGTTCTGCTACACGAAGTACGCAAGGAAGTTCGAAATATACGTGAAATGATCCGAGAAACCATTCGAGAAGAATTGCAGACTACCCTCAAATTTTACTCGGATAAAATAGATGAGTATGAAGAAAAAATACAAGGATACGAGAATCGGGTGAAACTTATGGAAAACCAGTGTAAAAACATTGCTAATTTGTACAAAAACATGGAACTGAAGAATGGTGTACTTGAACAAAAAATTAATAAAATAGAACAAACGCAATCATCAAATGACCTTGAGATATGCGGTGTGCCAGAAATAAAAAATGAGGACATTAAGCAAACAGCTACCTTAGTCGGCCAGCTTCTAGGGCAAAGAAAAGAAGATATAGTAAAAGTTTCGAGAAAAAAAATTATCACTCGCCAGAGCGCGGCGCAGAATGCGCGCGTGGCCACCATAGCCCCTATCGTCGTGACACTCCGAACCGGCAGCCGTGACTCATGGCTAAGCGCGTCAACAAAAACTATGAACCTACGCGACTTGGGGCATACAGTGACGGAGGAAAAAAATACACAGGTATACATACGTGCCGCACTTAGTCCAACGACTTCGTACCTTTTGTGGAAAGCTAAATCGGAACTAAAAAATAAATCTATTTGTCAATTTGTATGGTGCAAGGATGGAGCAATAATGGTACGTGTCTCTGAAGGTGATAAAAAAATATACTACGTGCGCGCGGCCGGTGACATAGAAGCAATAAAAAAAGCGGTGATGAGTACAACCAAGTAAGGTATGTTGTATATATATATTATACTAAAGTACCTTATTGTGCATAGAAAAACAGTACAAAGATTCAGTATGATTGACATACAAATCCATCTCCAATTAAATGGACTGTGATAAAACAATAACAGAAACCAGTCAAAACTCATGGAATGATTTTACTCATGAATTACTACTGCATCATAACAAATTGTTGCTTATGCACGTCAACATACGATCGCTAATAAAAAATCATGCACAACTGGATTTAATCATCGCAACGAGCCCATTAATCATACATCTTATAATTGTAACTGAGGCCAATGTCACTGACATGACTAAGAGTTTATTTAATATACATAACTATAACATGTATACGAAGCTACGTACTAAAAGAAAAGGAGGTGGCATAATTGTGTATGCCCACCAAAGTGTGACCTTTTTGCAACACGAAGTGATAACATTGAATTATGAGTGTTTATTTGGTGAAGTGATATTAGATAAAGGATATAAAACTTATTTATGTGCCATATACCGCCCTCCCAACCTATTGAAGTACAAATTTATTAACGAACTGTCACGCCTATTAAACAAATATCCTTGTAATACTAACTGTTTGGTAGTTGGGGATGTAAACATTGACTTAAAAACTCGTAACTCATTGGTAAGTTCCTATCTTAATAATTTAAACGGCTTGGGTTTTCAGTGTTGCGTAACTCAGTATACAAGAATTGAGACAACAACTTTAGGTACATCAAAAACATGCATAGATCACATATTTATCAGGGATATTATACCCACGTCTCATTCGAAAGGTGGACACTGCCATTCTATTCAGTCTGCCGTTGTAAAGAATGCACTGGCCGACCACTTTATAACAGGTTTAGCTATTATCAGCTCAAACTCAATAACCAATAAATTACCAATAACCAAGATAGATAATCAATTATTAAGGCAGGAACTTGCTCAGGTGGATTGGGGTCCAATATACGACAAAAGTGAACCCAATGATATTATTGAATACATAACCAATACTTTCGAAAAAATTTATAAAAAATGTAGTACAACAAGAATAATAAATGTAAACAAAAAAAAAACGTGTAACTGGATCTCAGATAAATTAATTCAAATGACAAAAAAAAAGAATGATTTGTTGCAATTGTATTTAAAAGACATAACTAACAAGCAAAATGAATATATATATAAGAGATATAGAAATAGAACGAATAAATTAATAAATAAGGCTAGAAATGATTCAACAAAAAGGGAAATCTTTAATAATTTTAAAAACCCCAAAAAAATGTGGGAAATAATTAACCGTTTAACGGGTAGAATAACAAAAGCTGTTGATGAACTGCTTGTTAAATACTTTAAAATGAAAGCTAAAGACATATCAGACAAATTTGCTTCGGACTTTGAAAACAATGTAAGAAATGTTATTTGTACTTGTGATAAACCGTTACTAAACGAGAACGCATACGTAAATAAGCCAAAAGTGTCCCTTAGAGTAGGAAAAATTAATGAAAAAATTCTACTCAAAATACTGAATAGTATCGATGACAAAAAAAGTCCAGGATTAGACAAAATACGAGCAAAAGATATTAAATTTATTTCAATCGAAATTGCTCCAGTTTTAACTCACCTAATTAATAGATGCATATGTAGTCGAACCTACCCAGATAAACTAAAAATTGGAGTGGTTAGACCTATACATAAAAAAGGTAAATATACGGACACTAATAACTATAGGCCCATAACAATACTATCATGTATAGACAAAATTATAGAAAAATACATAGGTAAAAAAATTAACGAGTTCTTGTCTCAAAATGAAATTATACATGAAAAACAATATGGTTTTCAAAAATCAAAAAGTACTACACAATTATTGTCTTCATTTACTAATGAAGTAAATACAAATATTAATAATAAAAAGCATGTGCTTATAATTATGATAGATTTTAGTAAGGCATTTGAAACATTAAATTATGAAACCCTTTATAAAAAAATGTCACAGAATGGTATACAGGGCCACATGCTACAATGGTTTAGAAACTATCATTCTAATCGGTTTAATACAGTCTGTGTAAATGGAGAATACAGTGACTTAATACCGACCACAACCGGTACAGCACAAGGGTCGATATTAGGGCCTACAGAGTACCTAATATATGTCAATGACATGTGTAACATATTTCGGCACTGCTCTGTATACCAATTTGCTGACGATACATGTATCATGACAGCGCATCAAGATATACAAATCGCGGAACGCCTCCTGCAGCATGAATTCGATATATTATGCAAATGGGCTCATGATGTTGGACTATCTATTAACATCCAAAAAACGAAAGTACTACATATTCATTCTCCTTACATTAAAACTAACAAAACACCAAACATCGTGGCTCACGAACATCAATGTATGCATGCACAGTTAGTATCATGCAACTGTAAATCAATTGACAAAGTTAGCCAACACACATATCTGGGGCTAGTCATTGACAATAGATTTAACTGGGTTCCACATATCGATAAAGTCTGTAATAAGTTAAGAGTAATACTATCTAAACTGAGTATCCTCAAATATAAATTACCATACAACACCCTAAGACTGTTATACATGTCGATGGCAGACTCAGTAATCAATTATGGTATTTCTAGCTATGGAAACACATATAAAACCCACCTGACAAATATCTATAACTTGCAATTAAGAATTTTAAAGACCATTGTTCCACTTAAGATAAAGCATAAATATAAAGATAATTATGATAAGTTGTTCCAATATTGTAAAGTGATTAATGTATTCGACAAATTAAAAATGGCTGTTGTATCCGAAAACATTGAAAATTATTGTAAATTAGAATTTAACATTAGACCAAGATACCTCCGAAATTTGTCATATATACCAATGTTCAAATTACCAAAATACAATAATGATTACGGAAGGAGGGTCACGATGTGCACCTTGGCCCAAGTACTAAATAGTCTGCCAAAACCATTAGTTAGACAGATAATAAAAAAAATAAAAATAGAACAAGTAAAAAACTTATTAAAAAAATACTTTATCAGTGATAAGTACCTGGAAGGCGATGCATGTCGGGACCACTCACTATAGTCATGACACCTTCCTTAGCGCTACTTCACGCTGCTCTGGGACTACAATATAATCTTTAAATGTAAGATTTCAGTAGACCTAATAATTGTACGCTGTATTATGTAATTTATTTGAAATAAACAGTTTAAATTTTTTTTTTAAATTTTTTTAACGGGGCTACCACAATGGTGACAACCGGGCGTCTCTTCTCGACCTATCCGATGCAGGTACTTCCCGAAGCATCCATGATCCGAGAGTACCTGCGTAAGCCGATAAGTGAGGGCGCCGTGCCTCCTCTCCAGCCATTCCTCCATGACGGGTCTTACCGCCACTATCGTGGCGTGCCCCGCATTTGGTTGCGCAAGTCGCTGTCTCCACTCTGCCACCGTGTTATGGTGGAGCTCCGACCGTCGCGCTTCGATTTCTCGCAACGCAGGTCGAAAGCCCCGCTCGAGCGTCTCCCCACGCCACCTGTATAACAGCGCGAGGGTTCTCGCTTCGAGTTCCCACGGTGGCGATCCGGCTAGGAGACTCGCTGCCTCGAAGGAGATCGTGCGGTATCCCCTTATAGCTCTGACAGCCATCGCTCGCTGTGGCCGACGCAGCAGTGCGATATTTTTTGCAGTCAGGCTTTCTCCCCATATTGGGGCCCCGTAAAGGGCCATCGACCGCACGACCCCCATGTAGAGTCTCCGGCAAGAGGCGTCCGGTCCCCCAAGATTAGGCAGCAGCCACGCCAACGCAGCTGCCGAAGCCATCAATTTCGGGACCAACCTTTGGAAGTGCGGTCCAAAGGTCCAACGGCCGTCGAGGACGAGTCCCAGGTACTTCATCGTCGACTCGACGCCGATGCGGACGCCTCCCACAGTGATGTGTGATCCCGAGGGTGGTGCCCTCCGACGAAGATGAAAATAGAGGGCCTCGGACTTTTCCAGGGCCACCTCGAGACCAAGTTGCCGGATTCTCCCCACGACTTGCGCAACCCCTATTGTGGCCACTGTGGCCGCTTCGCAGTGTGACACACCCCTCGCCGTGACCAACGTGTCATCGGCATAGCATGTCACTTGGACGCCGGGGGGCAGCGGACCGCGCAACACCCAGTCGTAACCAATGTTCCACAGGAGCGGACCTAAAACCGAACCCTGTGAAACACCGCACGACATCTCACGCTGACTCCAACCCTCCCGACCCGGGAAGATGACCGCTCGTTGTGACAAGTAGGTCCCGACTATGTGGCGGAGGTAGGTGGGCACCCGATGGTATTCGAGTGCCGCCCTAATGCAGCTCCAAGGCAAGGTGTTGAAGGCATTCTTGATATCTAAGGATATCGCCAGCACTACCTCGCCCATGGAGGCTGCCTCCTCCGCTAGGGCCCTTACGCGCATGATAGCGTCCACGGTGGAGCGCCCTTGGCGGAAACCAAACTGGTTATCCGCCAAATCTGGACCAGCCAAGGTCAGGTGATGAACAAGGCGGTCTGCAATGACTCTCTCTAAGAGCTTGCCCACCTCGTCCAACAACACTATAGGGCGGTAGGCAGATGGTGAGTCCATTGGGCGCCCCTTCTTTTGGATCAATACCAGTTTGCCAGTTTTCCACTGCCGTGGAAACTGGCCCCGCTCCAAACATGCGCTAAAGAGCCCCCGCAATCGGGGTCCGAGAGCTCTGAGAGCTAAAGCCCATACACGGCCTGGAATGCCGTCAGGTCCTGGCGCGGTGTTTTTGGCTTGTAGCCTCCGCACCACCACTTCCAGCTCCTCCCGGGTCACTTCAGGCACGTCGTCACTATCCGTCGCCATTTCCAGAGGCGGAATCATGATAGGAGGAATGTGCTCCTCTCTAAAAGGGAACAAAGCAGCCACCACCTCCTCCAGAAGGTGAGTCTGGAGACTCTGAGTCAGTGGGGGCATTCTTGGGCGTAGTTTGCCCCTCACCATTAGGTAAGGGCGTCCCCATGGATCCCGATTCAGAGTCCCCAGTAACTCCTCCCGTGCATGGATTTTGGCCTGCTTTATGGCCTCCTGAAGGGATTTCTTAGCTGCCCTGTACCCTTCATAGAGTTCCGCTTCTCTAATTTCCGTATTTTGAGTTTGGCGGCGCCTCCTGCGATGCCTGGCGTACTGGCGGCGCGCTACAGTGCAAACACGGCGCAGCTGCGCAATTTCCTGCGACCACCAGTAAACTTGGTGTTTGACTGGCAGCCGCCGCACTCTAGGCATGGCCGCGTCACATAACTGTGATAAGGTCTCCCGGAACCACTCTACCTCCAGATCAACATCAACAGGCCTGTCTGGTGCAAGAACCCAGGCCTGTACAATAGAGGCTTCCAAGAGAGCTTCGCGGTCTAACTGCCCTAATGCCCAACGCGGACCGTCCTTAGCAGGGGCAACTCTGACCGGAACGTCAGAAGTTTGGGCAGAGATGTCAAATCGGATATATCTGTGGTCCGACAGAGTCTCCACCTCCTGCAAAACGCGCCAGCCTGAAACACGGCGCGCTATTGCGGGGCTAGCGAAAGATATGTCCACAATTGAACCACCCCACTGCCGCACACACGTGTTAATATTACCCCTGTTGAGCAGAAGTACGCCTGTTTCCAGGACCCACTCCTCAAGAGCCTCACCCCTTGCATCTGTAGACGGTGAACCCCAAGCCGTTGACTTCGCGTTGAAGTCCCCGAATACAATGACAGGGCAAGGGTGGCTATTGGCGACGACTGTGCCCAGTACCAAAAGGAAAACCTCGAAGTCAGCGAGAGGTCGGTTAGGAGAAAAATAAACCCCGACCACAACCACGTCATCTACCACTGCAGCCACGCATCCCCTTCCTCTTACCACATTTGCAAAGGGTGGGGACCCAGCAGCAGCTTGCCAAACTAGGGCCACCGAGCCACTAATGTCGCTCACCCAGTCATGCCGGGGAGGGACAAAATACGGCTCGGCAACCACCGCTACGCTGATCAACCACTGTGCCATACTCTGGAGTAAGAGATCCTGAGCTCTGGCACAGTGATTGATGTTCGCTTGCAGGAAGCGTAATGGAGCCGTTATCGGCAATCCATGTTTACCTCCTTCCCATTTTGGGTCGCGATGACGGTGGTCGTTGACTTTGCCATCTGAGAAGGAGGCGTGGTCTTTTTGGACGCCAGTTGGACCCCTTGACTCTTTGGAGCGGTGCAGGATTTACTACCCACCCTATGATCCGCTAACTTATTTGTAGCCGCACAAAGAATGCAGTGTGGCGCAGAAGGAGGCGTGGTCTTTTTGGACGCCAGTTGGACCCCTTGACTCTTTGGAGCGGTGCAGGATTTACTACCCACCCTATGATCCGCTAACTTATTTGTAGCCGCACAAAGAATGCAGTGTGGCGCATTTTCACAGCTTTTCGTGGTATGACCAGGCTGACCGCAATTGAAGCACAAGCCCCTGCAGTCCACCGAAGAAGTGCACTTCACACCTACGTGTCCATCACCAAGGCATCTGTAACACCTCAACGGCCTAGGCTGCAGGAGCTTCACTTGGACCGTGTTCCACCCGATCAGCAGTCGCCGACCAGCTGCAATTTTTTGCGCCGCTGTAACAGGGCAGACCAATATCATCGTGCCCAAACCATTGATACCAGGGCGAATATCTCCAGCTTTGACGAGCTCTTTGGGACACCCTCCTGCCTTTACAACGGCCTCTATTACTTCGTCGACTGACACGGATTCCTCCAGACCTCCGATGCGAAGGCTTACCATCTTCATAGGCCTTGACACCCTGACATCATTTCCGTTGAGAGCCTCCTTAAGTTTATCTGCAAGGGCGTCTGCCTTGCCGCCATTTGCCATACCAGGAACCTCTAGCATGCGGGCTCCAGTCAGGGTGGTGCGATGACGCAAACCATGAATGTCAAGCTCGTCCAGCTTTATGTTCGCCCTAGCGGTAGTCAAAAGTCTTAACGATGACTATTAACGCACGCTATCTGTCAATACTATGTCAAATAAAAAAAAGTTACATTAAAAAAGGTTATATTGTCCAAAGCGCTAAGGTTATATTAGAAATAATATTTGGTTGTGAAGTATTCTTAAATTTTCTTATTTTTTTTACATAAGAACCTTCTCCTGACAATAACAAACACAATAAAAAAAAAATAGTGAAATCGGTCCAGCCGTTCACGCGTGATGTCTTGACAACGGAAAACGGGTTTCATTTTTATATACACACATCAACAAAGTCTAGGGATACGTTATTTTGAAATCAAACATGGCTTTATTGTTTAAAACCTATTTAGTTTCCTTAAAAAGTTTATTTACAGATTTAAACCTTGTCTATTCTTTATTCAAAATTTAAAAATTAAAATGAGAAACAAATGAAAACACGCAAAGCACAGCGCAATCTTGAGTTGTATCTAATTTCAAGAAGTTGCATTAAAATTTTTTTTGCGTGTTAATTGAAGAAAACCTGATAAATTGTTTTATTTTCTTTTCTCAATTGGTTGTGTAAGCTTTTTAGCGTCATGCCACGCCATCATTTGAGTCGAGATGAAATGTTACGGGCAGTTGGCATGTTACAAAACGGTGCTATTCAACGCGTCGTTGCTGAGTCTCTGGGCACAAGCCAAAATGTGGTATCCAGGCTGTGGTCACGTTATCGCGCTACTGGAGATGTGGCAGAACGGCACACAGGTAGATATCGTGTTACCACTCAGAGACAGGATCGATTTCTCCAAATGACCGCCAGAAGACTACCCAATATCACAGCGATGCAACTAGTGCAAAGGCTCCAGGAGGGTCAGCAGCTGCTGGTGAGCGACCAAACCGTGCGAAGGAGGCTGCATGAAGTTGGTCTTCATGCTCGCAGACCGCTACGAGTCCCAGCGCTGCGACGTGGCAATCGCGGTAGGCGACTTTTATGGGCTCAAGAACATTTGACATGGAGTGATCAACAATGGTCATTGGTGCTGTTCACTGATGAGTCCCGCTATGGATTTCATCCAGATTCGAGACGAACACGCGTTTGGAGAACTCCAGGCAGGGTCAGCCGTCTCCGACATCCACAGGAGGTCCACTCTTACCAAGGCGGGACAATTATGGTGTGGGCAGGAATACGAATCGGCGGACGAACCCAACTCATTTGGATTCAGGGCAGCATGACTGCCCATAGATACCGTGAGGAGGTAGTAGAACGTGTCATTGTCCCGCTCAGGGCCCTAACGGGGCAAGAATTTCAGCTCATGCATGACAATGCACCTTCCCATACAGCGCGGCTGGTGAGGGCCGCCCTTCGAGAACACGATGTTCAAGTATTAGATTGGCCTCCACAGTCGCCAGACTTAAACCCAATTGAACACGCCTGGGACATGTTACAGCGAAGAGCATTGAGGGATTTTCCGCCCAACTTGACAACAGAAGAACAACTTTTCGAACATTTAAAAAGAACTTGGGACTGCATACCCCAGCAAGACATTGACACCTTAATTTTAAGTATGGAAAATCGTTGCCGCTGTGTGATTAATGTTAGAGGAGGAAATACCGATTACTGATTATCAGATTTGGTAAGATTTTTATTCATTTAATTCGATTGAATAATTTTATAAGAATAAAATGTTTTTGTTCACTCAGTAATTTTCTATGGCTTAATTAATTTAAGACTTTTATTAATTAGAAAAACAAAATCGCATCGTGTTGTTAATGTTTAAATATCGGCCATGAAATTATCTTTAATTCTTCCATTTACAGTCATAACAAAATGTTTATAGTTTTCTAGATAATCAATGAAATGTTCAATATCCCTAGATTGTGTTGATGTGTGTATATAGATATCTCTATTTGTAGAGTTGCCCCAGAAAATTAAGCCATTTTAACTTATTAACTTAGAACGCGACTACTTAAAACCTATCGACTAATATTGCGCTTATTATTAGCAGGTTTATTTCTTTAATAGTTCGATATAGGTATATCTTGTTCTTTTCACATGAGCAATATTAGGGAGAGATATAATGATAATCAAATTATTGGCTGGACCTTACGGGTTTACCCGCGTCTAAATTTAAACATTATACCCTATTGTTCGGATAAATAAACTATGTCATTGCAAAGTTCGTCAAGTTCCGTTCAGAAGGTTTTCGTGTAAGAGTAACCAACATCCATCCATACTCATAAACTTAGGAATTTATGATATTAGTAGGATAATATTAGTAGAATATTATTAATTAATAAAGATTCAATTCCCTTAGCTTTTGCGAGAAAAAGTAACAAACATCCATACATCTACACAGCCATTCTCACAAACTTTCACGTTTATAATATTAGTAGGATTCGCGTGCATTGAAAATGAATTTTGTTTTTTCATTTTAATACCTACTTAATGTGTGTAACTCACATTACTAGCATGTAATGCAATAGGTCTAAAAGGTATTGTAGTTAACGCTGTATCTTGAAAATTGACCCAATTCTTCCAGTTCTTCTTAAACTTAATAATAGTTTCCATGAGATATATTGAAATATAACTTTAAAAGGTACAAAATTTAACTACACAGCCTTTATATTAATCTATAAAATCGTGTAGGTATAAAAATTATCCTCCTAATAATCTGCCTTTTGAATTTTTGGTATTTTGCCTTCGGACCTACACATGTAGTAGAAAAACACAGTATACTTTTAATATTATGGAAAACTAGAATAAATGGCAACCCTATCACTCAACTAAGATCTATTTATTCCAAGCAACGGTTACTAGATCCTAATTGGCCTTCTACAGAAATAACACATTGTTACTTATATTGTTTATGACACCTAGATTTATGGCAAAAGAGAAGGTTGCCAGATAATATTTTACTTAAGGGTGTTTCACATTATATTTATTAACTTCAACTAGTTTTCTACCTACAGCTATCTAGTTCGGAAGCATATGTTCAAACAAGTAAATATGTACAACACTCTTATGGATGACTGAGACCCTTTAAGCTAGTTCCCATTTTTTCGGTTCGAGATCCAACAAAGAGCTCTTATTTCGAACATCTAATATATTTTATATCTAATATCTTGGGACAACAAACAAACTGCCATCTGATCCTATAATAGCCGGAGATCGGTACAGTAGCAGTTGTCAGGTTGCCATAGAACACTATGTCAAACATACAACTGATGAAAATACTTCTATATTTCTTAATACAAACATATTACAGATAAATTGGACCCAGAATCAGAACAATAATAAAAAAATATAATCGTGTTCATCACACAAA
The DNA here is from genome assembly GCA_951640165.1 of Pseudoips prasinana. NCBI lineage: Eukaryota > Metazoa > Arthropoda > Insecta > Lepidoptera > Nolidae > Pseudoips > Pseudoips prasinana. The sequence goes on along the minus strand of OX621234.1, from coordinate 18,045,842 downwards.
TATTTGTCCCCGGTGGGAATCGAACCCACAACCTCTGGCTTTGCTTGTTTATGTATACATACATTTCTGAAGCATAACACTATTTGTATCCAGCAGTTTTGATGGGCATACTCCAAAGTTTTTGAATACGGTGCATCTACTTTTTATATCAGTCAATATTCTTTTATTTTTCTCATATATTTGACGTGAGTAGGACAGTTTCACGATCTCAACAAACAAAATTATATAACAAGTATTACTTTACTTATAAACTAAACACGGTTTGTTATATCCAAATTATGTCATGTACCTTAAAATAAAGCGCACAATATTCGACTGTTTACACTGATCTTTAATATGGCTTAAATGTATTTTTGAAAAAAATACTTTACTTTGAACTATGTTACAGTCCCTCTACGCACGGAAAACTCATCTCCCTGTAAAAGCTTTGATGTATATGTTTAAAAGGATAATTAAATAGGTGCATTAGACACAACGCAACTTTTCATGTGTGTACAACAACACACACAATTCGTTAACACGAGTACTGCCTATGGAAATTTTCTAATGTAATTGCTTGCTTTTGTTACTCTTACGTCTAATTGTGAAAGGCGGCTGCCAATTACTCTAATAATAATGCCGATATTTCTGCACTTAATTAATTTAAACCACGAACGGCGCTCCTTGATAGAAATGAGATCAGTTGGGAAGGTAATTTGTTCTTATTTACATATATGTACCTGGTGAACGTTGAAGTGAGTGCCTAGACCTAGATTTTTGAAATTGATACCTTGATTTTTGCTTATATTTATGTTTACCCTAAGCTATCCAATTTTTTTATAAATAATATTGTGAGGATGTAGTCACAAAGATTGAAAAAGTTATGCTGAGATGGTTTGAGCATTTAGAAAGGATGAATGAAAGAACATTTACAAAAGAAGTATAGCTAAAGATTACTCTCTGAACCAATTGGAGAAAAAAGTCAGAAGTACCCTAAACCTGCGAGCATGTATGAAAAATATAATTACAGTAAACGAGGCAAAAGAGGTGTGCAACGATCGTGACGAATGGAAATCTGTTGTCTCTGCTTACCCCTCTGGGAAACAGGTGTAAGGCTATGTATGTAATATAATGGGACATTATTCACACTATGGAAATAACAGATAACTGATATGTACATATACTACTTTTCTTTTGTAAATGCATACTTATATAGATAACTACACCCAGACTCAGCACACATAACTCAGCATATTTATGCACACAAATACGTGTCCTGAGTGGGAATCGAAAACATTAATTTACCAACCACGCCGACCGGCACGCCAAATTTTATGAACGTAATGGGTTTACTTGCCAATGTCTTCAACCATTAGGTACTAATCAGTAACTAACTGGATAAGAAACGTTGTTCAAAACATTAATACAATGGGTTATTAAAACAAAACGCGAACATATATATATGCTCAAAGTATTTAAAAGATATATCTATATATATAAAAATCAATGCCACTTTTCGTTGTAATGTTATAACTCAACAACGCCTTTACCGATTTGGCTAATTTTGGTCTTGAATTATTCGTGGAAGTCCAGGGAAGGTTTGTAAGTAGAGAAAATTTTAAAAAAAGTCTTGAAAAAGTGTAAAATCAACATATTTTAGCAATTTAAAATATTTTGTATAAATGAACTTAATAATCATTTTTTTATTACTATGCCTTATACGTAGCGAAGCACGTACCGGGCCGCTAGTAAGGTATAATTTGTTCATCCGACAATTCGCCTAAAAAAGGGTATTTTTTTGCGAAAGGTTATAGTTTTAGTTACTTTGTCATCATAAAAATGATCTCACTATTACATTTAATATATAGCAATAGTTGTTATCATAAATGTTAATTATCATGTTAAAATTTTGAAAATGTTTGACTGTAGACATAAATTTCACAGTTTTACCTTACATGAATATTTTCTAATATTTCTAATCATAAGTAAAAAAAGTTCCACGCAAATATAAAACCTAAATCAGATGAACTATTTCGAGGATTATTCCACTGTTCGTCCGATTTGAGCAGGAGTTCCCCAAGGTTCTGTTCTTTCTTCGCCCCTGTTCTCGCTTATGCATGTTCCTTGTCTCTGCAAAGCACCATCCAAGCTATTTTGGTGGACAAATCATTCAATTGCATCCCATATATCACCTATTTCAAACAAGCAGCCTTTCAGTGATCGACGCTGCTTGTGTAAAATAGGCTGGGACAATTTGCAGGACAGAATCACTACTTATCTAGAGCAAGTCATTAAAGACTCTTGTGACTAACTTAATATTCATTCAGACAACCGATCGAGCAGATATTGTGTTTGCCTACTAAATAATTATTTTAAGTGGACCAAATCCCGTGTTCATGCCCGCTTGAGTATGTTTCGCCGGACCGTCAACTGGGCCGTGTTGAAACCGGTTGTAGATGAACCTGCTGAGTTTGTTTTGCTGGGTCTTCTCAGCTGGGGCGCATTGGATCCGGTGGTAGCAATAAAGTGCGACCGTCGTTTTAAAAACAAGGTCCGTTATAATAATAATACTGAATTAATACCTTAATATAGACAGAACCATTCAGACAATATGTAGTAAGATATAAATATCAATAATTAAACTTAAACATAATATCCTTGACAATAACTTAATACAAGCTAGCTAAATATCACTACTATTATAAAATAAATTGTATAAATGTTTTAACATTCCGTGTACCTAAATATCTGTAATAAGTAACTAGAAATAATAACTGTATTACTACAAACATGTTCTGATTATTTACAAGCGCTGTTTTAAAGGCTACGTGAATAAAAACCATTTTTTATTTTATTTTATTTACTCTTCACATAAACTGGTATATTAGACACGCCGGGCGGAATTACGACCGCCAACGCACCGCAACCACCATCGTGCTCCATAACCCTATTGATGAAATGCCCCAATCCTCAAACAGAGCTCGAGCCCTGCGTCTTTGAAAATTAACGACGAGGACAGATGTACAAAACTTCACTTGTGACTCTTCGGTAGTACGTGCTCATAATCTAGGTATGAACCCCAAAGTGGGTGCCCTTCAGTTCGGGTACTAAGTTTGTAGTTCTATTATATTCAATTTAATGCTACAGTTTCATTCAAGCCTCTGCTCAAATATTAGGATATAGGTCACAAAACCTATACTGTGCTTACCCTCATACTACAAATCATAGCTTATTGGGAGCCGCATCCATCATAGCCATGACTAGATGTTTAATATAAAACGTATAATTAGCAGAGGAATTAAACAAAAGCCTTTATCTACCTTACCATGTATTTACATAATTATTACAACGCCATCTAGTCAAAACTTAGCAAAGCTTGTACTGTGGATACTGATGACAATGGATAGAAATGCTTTTTTACTTTTTTTTTTCGTATATATATAACACACAGAAAACACCTAAAACAAGACAAATAGACATGTTCACGAACACAAATATAAATTTATTTATCTTAACGTTTTGCACGAGTACGAGGATCAAACCTGCAAGTTTTGTATCAGGAGCAGATAATTGGAATTTATTGAAATCGAACAATAAGTAGAAACCTGCCAAACAAATATGTAAAATGAGCAAAAGAAGAAGCTAGGCGGTCTCGAAAGTTCACAAAGGTCGTATTAGTGAAATGTAAATGTTGTCCTGTGAGATAAGTCAATGCATGCGAAAGCAAACAATTTCATTAATATATATTTGTACAAACTCTAGTTAAATATGACAATATATCGCCAGTTGCACTTGGGGGAACTAATTAAACACGACTTTTGCGTAGAAGTATTTAAATAATTGTATTGTGATAAACATAACAATCGTTCACTTTTCGGAACATGACTTGTGCACTTCTAAGCCACATGTATTCAGGCATACAATTACTGAACCCTGGTTCGAATTGGTTCAATAACTGTGTTGCTTTGTATAGTTAAGCGTAATATATCTATAATTTTTTCTTTGTCTTATTATTATGTATATAAAACAATTGAGCTATTTTTGTATTCAATTGCGAAAACATATAATGGTAAGTTGATAAAACCTGTTTCTTATTATATAAGTTGTTAATACTGTCTGCTTTCATAATAAAATAAAATAAAAACAAATTTGTTTAACCTTGTTTACTGTTACGGTGATCTATTAAAGGTGTTCATAAAACATTTGTGTTGACTATTATACATAAATACTTTATAGAAGACCAACACGTTCAAAAGGTTAAATATCATGCGACAGAATTCACCCAAATGTAAACGTGTAAACTAAATTTGTTTTTCTGGCCTAATAATAATTCAAATTTTTTTATAGGTTAACAAATTTTCTCCAACTTTATTTATCTCTATATTCTATCAATGAAGCTTTTAATGATTAAATAATAATTAATCTGTAATGGTTACCTACTTAAATTTGAGTAAGATAAGAGTAAGAGTTTCAGAACTCCTTTAGGCAATATTTCCTATAACTGCATCGCAGGCTCCACTCGTTTGAGAAACCTTGGTTATATGTTATTTGGGCTAGTTGCCAAGACCTATATATATAATTCATATTGAAAATTTAGTACATCGCGGCTTCTTTGACTGGATGCAAACCAATAAGAACTACATTTCCTCAAATATCCAATACTAACTTAGCAATGGAACTCTGTTCATTGCGTTTGAATTTCAGCCAAGAATCGTGGGTATTCTACATAGACTGGCATGTTTATAGTAAAATTATAAACCGAACCTGAATATGATTATGTTTTATTGGAACAATTTTAATATGCGTGGAAAGACTGATTGATGAATGTTACTAAATGAAGCTGTCACTTTATGATGGACAGCAATTTGTATATATTGCGGTAATGTTATTATTAATTTATAATGTGAGCCGTTAAAAATAGCCAGTTGACTATTCGTTGCTCACCCGTCGTACTCCTAATAATGAATACATCTGAGAATTTGTTTAATATGAGATCATCTATAATATCGGAATATTATATGTTAGTAGGTAAAAGTGTATTGTATGTATTTGAATCTCGTCTGAAATTATGTTTTGCATCGTACATTCTATCCGCCATTTCTAAATTAGAATTGGCTGATGGAAATAAATGTATTACATCATTAATTTTGATAACGTACGGCTCAAAGTGAGGGGAACATAGTAGTTACCTAAAATATTATATAATGATTACGAGTATATTCACCGTACAGCATGTTGAAAACGGAAAAGTAACTAGCAGCTGGTGATTTTTTATACTAACAACCAATTACTAAAATGACCTTAGTCGTAAAGACGGCAACACAAGCTACCGCTGTCAATATATATTTTTAGTAAAATTTTTATCCCATAACGTGTATAGTTATAGGTACAGACGCCATTTATTATTTTATAGATTTTCAACTTCTTCACATTAGCATAAGGTGCACTTTCAATTGGGGAAATTTGACAGATTGGGGTAGCTTGATGTGCTGGCGTCTGTACCTTAAAGTTGAAATTTTACAAAATGATTGATTCAGAATACTAAGTTCCGCATTTATTAATAATTTTTTATTCAGAGCGTGTTTTAGTACACACTTGAGGAGCGATAAGATTACTGTGTGTCAGCATACATCCGAGGAGTATAATTTCTGTACAGGGCCTAATAATTTAAGCGGTGTAATAAAACTATGTTTTCTGGTGAATATTATGGATTTAGATAAAAATATCTGTGACCATAATTTTATTAATGTTGTGTTAATTATTCTTCGAATTTTAAGATGAACATCACTGGCCATTCGGATTACAAAGCTGAAGAGGCAGTGAGCGGGGCGTATAGCTCGTAGAACCAACGGCTCCTGGGGCAGAAAAGTTCTCGATTGGCGACCACAAACCATAAGACTCAGCGTGGGCGGACGCTTTACAAAATGACTGATAAACTTGTGAGGATCGCTGGCCGCTGAAGATCGTGTATGGACGAGGGGTGGCTTTGTCCAGCAGAGGACGTTTTCGGCATATACACATAAATATTTAAACTAAAAAGCTGATATCAAAAAATGATGATGATTACTGGCTTTCGTATCTCTAAAAATATAATAAGAGGTGCACGGGCCGGCGTAGAATAGGCAAGCGGATGAGCGTTTGAGTTAAAGTTTAATAATAATAAACATTTATTTCAGAGAAGGTCTATATTTTAAAAATAACAATGTGCTTAAAAACCAATGCTAATATAAGTAACAAAAAGTTAAATTTCGACATGAAGCCGCAACCATCTTTGTAGCATGGGGATGTGTGAAAACACCCAGTGTAGTGTTTGTAGTGCCATGAACGCGAGCAAGTAGGGAGGTGCATCTTTTCCTCAATGGCAAAGCCACCCGTAATACCTTATATCATTCGACAACTACTTTTAAAAGAACAAGGCGTAAGTTTTATTCTATTTAAATTTATTTCGAGGGCACGCTATTTAATCATATTCCTGATAAAAATAGTATTATTGAACGATCCACCAAAACTAGTTGAATTTTTTCATTTTGTGTTGCTTATTATATCCTATGTTAGGTACCTAATATTAATCTAGAGGTAAATGATGAGCAAAATGTAAAAATATTCCGCTTATAAATATAATTCTTAAAATAAATCTTCAAGAGCTATTTTAAACCTGTTTCTTTTGGTATGTAAATCAATTCCGTATCACTCGATTCGGCAAAAAGTTGAAACGGTAGATCTTAGAATTCTTTTTTTTTTCAGTTAAATGTAAAGAAATAATTATGTTATCGTTGTGCGTAAGTAGCTCTTTATTTAACATCATTATTTAGTTTTAAAATTACTACGTTTTACGAGGTTGTAAAAATGGCGGCCTTATCACGTACGATCTCCTTCAGGCAACCGTTTAAATCAGAAAAAGACAACCGATCAACCAATTAGCCGTGTAGTTTCCGGCCGAGAAAGAAGTGTGGGCCATCCCACATCCTCCCGTATGTGTCATAAAAGGCGACTAAGGAATAGGTTGTCGGGCAGCAGAAGCTCCTATGTACTAACTATCACTAACTCGCATGCCAAGCACAGTGACTACGGCAAATCCCTCCAAATACCGTTATAGAAACTTTAAGCGGAGGCCTTTGTCGAGAAGTGGACGATATCAGGTAAATTATGATGTTCAACCAAATATTACGTGTATCTTCTAAACGTAACATTCTAACATGACACTAAAACCTTTCGCGGAAATAATATCTCCAGAACCATCAGTCTTCTCAGTCACCAAAACCGTATCCAATCAATGTTCCTTTCATTTGAGTACAGATGTGCTTGCTCAGTGCACAGCGCAGTTCTATTAGATAAAGGCCGGATACTGGAGTGAGATATGTATTTGTATATACAAAACAGTGATCGCGTGACCGACCAAGGAATGTGTACAAGTTGGTGTAGTACCATTCTATACTATATCTGAGCACATCAGAAAATACCGCGCAGTTAGCACATTGTAAACTTTAATATGGCCGAATAGGGTTTGTCTTCAAAAATGGGTGTAATAATGCATTATGTAGTTATTTTTTAAGTAATCTAGAGCATAGCGTTTCATCATCATCATCATATTTATTTATTTATTTAAACTTTAGTACAGCGAGAGTGTACATAGGCGGACTTAATGCCAAAGGCATTTTCGACCAGTCAACCTTAGGGTAGTGCAGAGAGATCGTGGCAGGTGCATTTGGGTTATATAAAATGTATTTTTACTTATTATACGTATAATTAAAGTTATAATAATTACGAACACTATATATAATATATATAATAGATACTATACAATAAATACTACATGATTTTAATCTAATGAATACTATACTATAACATACTATAAAATAATAAATATAATTATTGACGAGACATTTCTGTGTGAAGTTTCTTAGAAAAATACTCACGAACTTTCTTTTTAAACGTGAAGCTTAGCCATCCTGATTCCTACAGGAAGCTCATTCCAAAGAAGTATAGATTGGACAAAGAAAGAGCAGTGAATGAAGTCAGAGGTATGAGGTGGACATCGTAAAAGACGATTATGACTAGAGCGAAGAGTCTTAGTATGATTAGCAGAAAGGTATTGAAAGTGAGGCGTTAAATAAGAAGGAACAGTAGGAGATTCCAGTATGGAGAAAAGTGTGGTGAGCGCCCTCAAATTTCTTCGCTGGCGAATGGGCAACCAGTTCATCATATCAGCCGAAAGACGTCCACAGCTGGGCAAAGGCCTATAAACATAGCGTTTATTCGGCCTATAAACATTTCGACTGGGGAAGCACTGACAAAATATTTTGGTTGTATAAGTAAGTTCGCCAGAGTATCCTGGTGGTGTTTTAATATTTGGTACAAAATCTCAATATAACTTTTTGACATTCCCCAAAAGTTAAGCTCAGGACTTAATTATCAGCAGTTAGATAAGATTGGCTTGGGCTACACAAAACATCGCCGATTTAATATTTTGGGTTTAAGAAATTCGACAACTGCAAATAATAAAATCTTTTATAACCACTAGGGTAAGCTTAATTATTAGTATGGTAATTATGTTATAACTGTTACGGAATCTTATACCATGAAAGTATACCATGTATTGACTCGATTGAAGACACTCAATTGAAGACGTGCATTCTGTTAAAAGTGTTAGGAGATCTTAGACCATCCAACTGTAGGTACTCTGTATTGACTATGTTACGTTTATAAAATCTATTTGGTCAGAAATTCGTCACTAAACCTCTATTATCATTCAATTTGCTGTCAAGCTCCGAAAACATATTCAATCTCGTGAGATATAATTGTATAAGAAAATTATACGAACAACTGTACAGTGGATTACGTCTTATCTTAATATACCAAAGCGTAAGCGGAGTCAGCCCTACGTTATGGACTTTTTGTGGGGCAACAGTACTTGCTACAAAGAGAGCCTTCGTTGCACAAGAAACTGTATTCTAATAGTATATGTCTTATGAAATATTATTATTTATCGGTGATCCCCACAGGGTTGTATTAAATAACTCTAACCAAATACAATAAAAGGTAGCCATATGTGTGCGTCTTTATAACTATACATTAAAAATTTTAATTTTTTTAAATAATATACTCGTATAATTGTTTAACCCACAATTATTTTTAAAAGAAAGTAGTTTTATATAATTTATAATAATTATATAATATTTTTGGAAATTAATTTATAATTTAGGATGTACATTATTCCATCTATTACACGAAATAAATTTGAAAACTTAGAGAAAAAATATTTTTTACATGTTTCTCTTCATAATTTCACGTGTTCTTTTCGGTCCATCGATGATTTATGTCATCATCATCATATCAGCCGAAAGACGTCCACTGCTGGACTAAGGCCTCCCCCAAAGATCTCCACAATTGCCGAACTTGCGCTTTTCGCATCCAGCTGTTTCCAGCGACCCGCACAAAATCGTCGGTCCATCTTGTAGGGGGGCTGCCCACCACCTGCCCCAACGGTCGTCTGTTCTACGAGCTATGTGCCCCGCCCACTGCCACTTCATTTTTGCAATCCTCATGTATGCATAATTATTTATGTACGTTTATATAATCAAAAGATGAGATGCATATCCTTTGCAATCTATTTGGGTGTTAGAATTTAATCTTGTCATGATTAAAATAAAATAAAAACTGATACTTATACAACGTGTAACAGAAAGTGTGAACGTAACTTAAGGGGGTTATAGGGTATCAGGACGGCTACCTATGGACGAAACTTCAAACAGAAATAATCATTTTTTATTCAACTAGTAATTTATTTTTCTATCGACCACCTAAATCAACAACAAAGATTACCGACATTATGAACAACACTAAAAACTCAGCCGCAAGGGTAATGAATGAACCTTACCGCGAACTCTTTGGGTACCTACTACTTAGACTGTAAATAAAAAGTGTGGTTCTGTACAGTCACATAATTTATTACACGTGTTTATTTTAAGATTCAATCAAATGTTTAACTGAATTTTTGCTCTAATTTTTAACGACATTTTAATCATTCATACTTTGATAACTAGGAAAAATCACTTAATTTAATTTAAATTGATATTCCGCAAGATGTTGGATCTAGGAGAAATAAATAATTTAATTGACTTATGTAACTGCAGATATTTTTTTGTGTGTTAAATAGTAAGAATATTATTTTTTTCTTTCAGTATGTGAATTTAATCTGGCCGGAAACGAATAGGTACTTAATTTTTAATACAAACTATACAAACTAACCAGACTACTGATAAATTACGAAAAAATATGAATAATGTACTAGGCTCATATGAACATTATGGGACATTTCGAATTCCGTCCTGATTTTGTCGCAAGGAACTCTAATACGGCGGCGAATACAAAGGATTGATGTAGGTAAATAGTAAATGGTTAAATATTTTTTAATATTCGGGCCCCGCGCGCCGCGCCATTTGAATGTGTTTGTGTATAACTCATTGGTCTAGCGGTAGCGTGTTCAACTGCAGATAATAAAGTCCTGGGATCAAATCCCGTGTCGGGCCAAAAAGTGATTATGGGAATAATGAAGTCCTGGGTTCAATTCCCGGGTCGGGCCAAAAAGTGATTATGGGATTTTTCCGTAAAAAGAAATTTCTCAGTATCAGCCCGAAGTCTGGGAGTTGACGATATTACACCCCCATGCCTCGGAGAGCACGTAAAGCCGTCGTTCCTGTGCCTGACCTCTTTCCGGTCGTATCTCTAGTCGTCCCATCGGATCATGAGAGTGATGGAATAGAAAGTGCATACATACAAATAAAAAAATATGAATAATGTACTAGGCTCATATGAACAGTAGGGGATATTTCAAATTCCGTCCTGATTATATCCAAAGTTACACTAATATGGCGGCAAAATCAAAGAGTTGATGTAGGTAAATAATAAACGGTTAAATATCTTTTAATATTCATGTAAGCGAGCCGCGCGCGTCGTCGATACCTAGGCGGCTCTTTTGAGTGGACTCAAAGACGCCGCCAAAGGGGCCGCGTTCGAAGAAAGCCGCCAAATTCATCAAATATTGTGCAATGTCATTTATTTAATAAAAATATTAAAATCATCAGTTGTTGGTAAACTGCTGTCTATTTAGTTCGTGTTTAGTTACTAAATCGTCTAAAATGACGTTTAGTAATGAGTAAAGTGTTCCGCGAAATCCTTAACTATGTCGTTTAGTGATCGTAATAATAGCCTCAGACGTGCACTTTGTGATGATGAGGATTCATAGGTCACAGAATTTAAGGCTGTTTAATTACGAGGAACCTATGTCGTGAAGGGTACAGTGTCGCGATGGAGGCCACGCCTCTTTATAACTAAGAAACATGAAAGCTTTACGATTCTATTAATATGTTGTACATGAGAGAGACTCGTGTTATTTGGCAAGTTTTAGAGTTAAGCTTTCGGTGTCGGTGCAGATTTTAGTGAACGTGAAATAATGAAATTCTTCCATCAGTACTGAAAACAACTTCAACTAGAAGTTAAACTATAAAAAGGATCTCGTAATGTGTTTGTGTATCACGTACTTATACGATGTAAAGTATCCAATAGATATTCAGCAGTGCTATAAATAAAAACATAACTCTAAAATAAAACAAAATATGTGTAGTGAGTGCAATCGGAATCAAACTACCAGGCGTGCATAGAAACACAGAGGTATGTCAAACAATTTCTAGCGTAAATCAGAATCAGCTGTGCTGTGTTAGTACGGATGTTCGTTATATCGATAAAAATACTTGTCGATATATTGAACGGTATATTATTTTACGATCAAGATTAAAATGATGGTATTTCGGTATGAGATTTTGTGTATAGGTAGGCTTAAGGAGACCGTATATGCCCCTTAAGTTACGTTCACTCTTTCTGTTACACGTTGTATAGCTGATACTAATAGCGACGTTATATAAATACCTACACATTATAAGAAAAACAAAATGTTTTTATACTTTATTTTTATTCGTAGTTAGTTTTTTAGGACTGTCCAGAGAACGAGGTCGACCAGCCTAAAAAGTCAGCGATGAAATATAAACAAATATGTACAGCAACATTATATTCGTGCTTGATCTGGCAAATTAACAATTTATTAAAATATAGATTTCATAGCGAAATTCACTAGACTATTTTCAAATTTTGCAAATTCCAGATCACATTAAATTGTTCTGTTTGAAAATTAAAGAATAAATTACAGTAGTCGTTACTACTTCCTGTTTACAAGCGATTTATTTCTAATAAAAAGTTGGATCAATCAAATATAGTCCACATGGACCAGTTATTTTGAATGTTTCTGTATGTATATGATAAATTCTATTGCATTTATAAAAATATTTGGTATATCCATACGGCACGAAAATAATAGTATCGGCAAAAAAGTATTATAATTATGGGCATTTTGTTGCCATTGTTTTCGAGCCCGTAAAAACATCATATCAATATCAATGGCAATATTTAAAACCCGTATTACAAACATTATGAAAAAGTGAACATTTTCCTAATTTTTTTTTTTACAAAATCAACATTATATATAATACACGATGAAAATTTTGGGAATTGATTAAACATAAAACATATTAAATAACTTATTTTGTTGAAGGCTATTTTGTAAATAAAAATATATTTTGAATGAAAAAAAAAATATTTCTTGTTACATTCTTTTTGTTTGAAGCTATGATACAAACTATGATATTTATTCTTCTCCTCTACGTTCCGACAAAGCAAAGTTGTGTTGTGCTCCTAAAATATTGTTATCCTTAATAATCGATTAAATATAGAAATATCCAATAACTTAAACTGACGGAGGCTAGTTTGTGAAGGCTTTTGTGTCCTACAGAAAATACATATATTATAATACATATATTATAGTATAATAATTTTATATTATACTTAAATTTATTTTCTGTTATAGAAGGAGAAGAAAAAATGTTTATTGACCAAAGATACAATAAGATACTATTAGAGTAAATATGCAAAGAATATAAAGTGCAACATGATATGCAGCTCTGCATGATATTACGACCACAATATGGCTGTATGTAACGCTGATTTTCAGCTACCTGCCACAGTGAGTGTAAGATGTACCCAGAAGTTATACGCAAAACAAAAGGTTACTTAAAACTTATACAAAACAAAAAAAACCGGTTGCAACAATAAAATAAATAAAAGATAATTAAAATAAAATCATACTACCTCTGCCCTGATTTGCTATTAATATTCCACGTAACCCATTACAATATACTTTGGTCAATAGCTAATAAGTTGTATAAATTGTATCAAATAATATTATAAAAGTAATAAACACACAGACACATAAACAGAAGCTAGTTGATTCTTAATTAAAATAATTGATTTCTTATATTGATTTAGTTTGATTCGATATAGAAACAATGATATCGTCACATATCTTATTCTATCGTCTGACTATAATTTCGGACCGTCCATTAAATCTTGATATACTTCATAAGATAAAATATTTTCCAAGCTTCTAAGTTTATACAATGCTCAAGTAGATCGACGTCCGACAGAAGCGCTAAAAGCATGATTGAGCGTGAAACTGCACAATTTGTTTAAACTTTAACAGATAATATGACCGAGAATGCAGTCTATAATTCCATAACATTAACTTTCCATCTCTTTTATTAGACTACAAGGGTATGGGCAATGTCCACCGCTTTACAAATCGGTTTCCTTCCTCTTTTCTCATTCGTGCGGCTTTACTGAGGTGTTATCTCGTGGGCTTCATCTTTCTAGATACCACCTTGTATGGTGGTTTATAGAAAGCCAGAGTGGGCAAGCTCTTATGGGTACGAGCAGTGCACCCTATTATACATCTCTGCAACAGGTGGGATTAAGGTCATGCGAAAGCCCATAAACCGTAATGAAATAATAAACTAAATTGCCTATATCTATATTATAAATTCTATATCCATTATATTAATTAAAAAGCCTTCTAATTAAGTGCATTTATCAACCAACTCGTCAATAATACTTTCAAAAACCAGAGACAAGTTTGTTACATACTCTCTACTCGTCTCGTTACGTACAGAGAGTATGTAATAAAACGTAAACGTAGTTTGTTATATTCTCTTTGCCCCCACGTTTTGTCAAAAGCGTTGTGTGCGAACAAATTATTTTTATTCTAATGAGATATTATTTCTGACTAGTACAAAACAAATATTAATATATATATTTTATAAATATCACATATTTTATAATTAAACACTAGAATAGAAAGTAACAATGTCGGCCTCTCTGGACTCGTCTTTGGATCCTATGGAAGAGATTCGGTTTCGAAAGAAACACGGTGCGATGTGGGTCGATATATTGAAAGATACACATTTTACATTTGATGAACTAGAACGCAAGTATTCATATTAGACTATATTACAATCTATAATGGCTAAGATATTTACGATTAACGGGGCATAGTTTTGAAAAATATTTGTATAAAAATGATGATATGTTTTGGAGTCAAGATGGCTAAGTGACTATTTTTCGTGCCTCGAAGGGCATAGAGTATTTTGTTTAGAAAACATCTTTCATAATATGCCTAATATTACAGAAAATCTTGGTAACTGGTTTCCTATGAGTTTCAAGGTCAGATCAATAAGCTTAAATTCTATATAGCTACACAAATTATACAGGTGGCCTGTGTAGTATTAGTAAAGACGATACATATTGTATTATTTTTTATTGAGATTAAGTATCAAGGAGGTTCATAGTATAATAATCAATAGTAATATAAAATATAAGTAATTATAGACGCTGATAGCCAGATGCTCTTACTGGTTTGTAAGGGATTGGCAAGGTTAATCAACTATGCTCGCGGTCAGTGCATAGACGGATGACCGCCAAAGTGGTTTAATTTCTGAGCGTCTCCGTGTATCGGAGGGCACGTTAACCTATTGGTCCGTTAACAGTCGTTAAACCATGTCAGAGGCCTAATGGGTGGCTTTAACAACTTAGACACTAGGACAACTACTGACCATACGATAACTAAGTAAGTACGATCATAGGCTTTAGTTAGCATACTGTTATCTAAAATTAGAAGCCTACAAAGGAAACCAGGGCAGAAAGGTTCGTGAGTGGCGACCACGAACCGGAAGAGCAGCATGGGCAGGCCCCCTACAAGATAGACTGATGATATTGTGCGGATCGCTGAAACTGCTGGATGCGAATAGCGCAAGACCGGCAATTGTGGAGATCTTGGGGGAGTACTTTGTCCAGAAGTGGACGTCTTTCGGCTGATATGATGATGATGACAAAGGAAACCAGAGAGGTCAAAATCTTTTTTTCATTTTCTAACCGTTACGTTAGTATACCTATAGGTCGTTTGTTCAAATGACCTCATTTGACTTTTTACCGTACCTAGGTTTGCATGTTATTAGGATTTTCTGGTAGGAAATAGATCTGTGCACTGAGCAGGAGTTTAACACTTGGCGGTTCTGGAAAAATGGCCGTCAAAAGGTAAACCATCGGTCATCATTTATTTACCGATTTGGCTAATTTTGGTCTTGAATTATTTGTGGAAGTCCAGGGAAGGTTTGTACGTAGATAAAATTTAAAAAAAGTCTTGAAACAGTGTAAATACAACATCTTTTAGCAATATAAAATATTTTTTTGTTTGAATAAATGAACTTAATAATATTTTTTTATTACTATGCCTTATACGTAGCGAAGCACGTACCGGGCCGCTAGTATATTATATCAGCGGGCGACAAACGAGCAAGTGGGTCACCTGATGGTAAGTGATCACGGCGGCCCATGGGCACTCGCGACACCAGAGAAGTCGCGGGTGCATTGCTGGCCTTTAAGAGTGAGCAAACAAGTGTTGCTGACCCTTCCCCTCACCCAAATGAGCTCTGGCGACCTTTCTCACACTCGGAAACACAACATTTAAATTTTAATGTTATTATTAAGGAATGTCTTCTGTAAGGTGGAGGTACTTCCCCAGTCGGGCTGCTCTTTGAGTGAATGAACGCTATGCCCTACCTCTCTTAAAAAATATTAAGAAAAAAAGGTTTTATTGAAAACTGTCTTTCAATTTCAGAAGTTATGGTGATATTCTTCAAAATACAAAAGCGGGATGAAAAACCGTCTGCATCAGACTTGATATCAAGGTCAGCCAACTTTAATTAAGTGTTACTATCTAAGTACTAGTTATCCTGCGTATTCATTTTATTTAGTATAATAAATAAAAAAATGGAAGTCACAAGGATGCAGTAATCAGTAAACTGACCATCATCATTCGGCCAATAATCATGTAATTGGAATAAAAATAAAGGCGGATATTCTCGAAAACATCATCGGATAGTTACGAACAACAAACTTCATCTTCGTCATAAAATCTCATAAAAATATAAAGAATGAACCCAAACTGGATTAACATAACCCGTTAAAAAATTCCAGTTTGTTTTCTTTTATCCTCTGTTGTCATCTATAGTTAAGTATTTATAAAATCTCGATAAATAAGTTTGTAACTAACTAAATCCCAACTTCAAAGTTTATTATCAGGTCAGTGACTAATATTTAATAATCAATGATATCATATTGCTCATTTATTATCATATTGTCTGTCTTTTTATTTGAATTCTTTTGCAAATATCTTTAGAGATGTAGAAACGTATAGAAATAGAGATTGTTTATATTTTTTTATTATTAAGACTATAAAAAATTCAATGAAACGAAAAAGAACTTCAATATAATGTTAACACATTTCACTGGTTGTTACATAATTTTTACGACATTCGGTAAAACGAAAGAAAGTAGTCTATCAAACAAACATACCTTAATTTTTAACTGAGCGTCTCCGTGCTTTGAGGGCACGTTATGCTGTTAGTCTCGTCATAGTCATTAAGCCATGTCAGTTGCCTACTGGGCAGCTTGAACAACTCTGACACTAGGGTAACCAATTCCCATACGATAAGTAACACAACAAGTTACTATTTTAACTTGGCAAAAAACTGTCATATATCTCTGTTTTTTGGGGATTGTGACAGTTAATGTCGGAATTGTACCGACTAACCTCACGGAAGCCCTTACATACACAGCATACATGAAAGAACACCGGTAATCCTGTTGAAGATGCCGATGCCTTTCGTATGCAATATTGCATTGCAACTTCTCAACGAAGAAATATTTATCCCTTTCTACGACTGGTCGGCAGCATATGACCAGAGTACATAGCCGTCCCTCTCTATAGCACCAAATGGGTGCCTACCGTATAATTCGTTATCCGAAACTACCGACCGTTTTTTTATCGCCATTATTTTCTCTACTTTCGGACAGTTTTAACTCTTTCAAATTCCTTTTTGACGGTCTACCATTACCGTCTTGGAAAGCAGTCAGCTTTCGATGTAGATTTCAGCCAATATGGCGGCTACCACAGTCACCAAAGCATTAATGTTCCTTAAGTATTTGAGTAAGTCAATGGAAACGTTCACCCCTCTTGAGTCATCGGTCTCTAAATATGGCAAAATGGCTGCGATAACATAATAAAGTGCAAATTGTGGCTTTTCTAAACATTATCACCAAACCTCAAGCCCTCGTACTTTTCTTGCTGTACTTTTAGGCAATAACCTGTGCAGAGCGTGACCTAATATTCTGTCAATTCTGTCTATAAGTCAATTTAAATGCTCCTGGAACTTCCATGTTCTGCTATGGATGAGACCAAGATATTTCATGCACCGAACGATCTTAATTTGTTCTAAGGGCTCGCCACCAGTTGGCAGTTTATGTCAAGTACATTTTTTTTGTCTTGTGGCCATCTAAGTCTATCCCTAAGTTATAGATTTTGGGTTCTATACTTGCCTATATTTTGGGTTCTATATCTCACCTCTTATGAAAAGTGTGTACAGTTGCAACCAGTACGGTATCGCCTGCATAAAAAAAAATATTGATGTCAACAGGGAGTTCAATGTAAAGGACAGCACCATATCTATGGGATGAGTCCACAAGAGCATAACTAGAACTTACATTTGCCATATCATAATTAAATATAGCTAGATCCGATAATGTCCGTATAATGACGTTGCCAGAATCCGTACTGGTTATCCGAGAGGAAAGGACCCGCATGCGTGATCAATGATGCAATCGGCGATTATTTTTTTTAAATACTATTGATGACTCAGGATATGTTGGCGAAAAGTCAAGAGGTCGTTCTTCTTTTATTAATAAAAGCACCCATATCCAAACCGGGATACCAATAGGTCCAGGACATTTGAGGTGACTTAATACCTGGTACCACTCATCCTCTGTAATTTCCTTTAGAACATTCGTGCTGAAAAACACAGAAAATGACCTGTATGAGCCGTAGCATACGAAATAACGACTATTCTATCAAGGAAGTCAATTTTTAGGGTTCTGTCATCGGAGTATTCCCTGGTCATAATTTTCCCATCCCCACGGGTTTATATTCAATCTTTGTAACAGTTCAGTCCATGAAATAGGCTTAGTGACATCTCTTTTTCTGTGGTTCGTCACCTTCATCGACAGGATTTTAAAAAGCCTACGCGTTATTGTGCTATTTATTTCGATTACTAGTACAGACATCATCGATTAGTTAAGTCACACATAGTATCGCAATATGGCAAATAGACGTCATCATTTCTTGTAAACAAATGGCTTCAGACTGAGATGTTTGGTTTAATTTAGCTCATCACTTTTTCAGTAAAATCTGCATTTTTGAGTTACAGTTTTATGCTTTTCAGATACAAATATTATCATTTTTAAGAAACCCCTGAAGCAGTATGTTTTACAAGTATACCGCTTCATTGGTGCCATCAGACTTTAGAGAAACGTACTACTATATCTACGGCCACTAAATTGTCCGTGAGCTTTTCACTCAAGTACTAACCATATAATAATAATTTATCCCATTCGGTAGAGCTCACTTCAGGGACGTGCTGCACAATGGTCTCGGGATGACGGACGCGTACATGATGGAACGTGTAATGGTAGCCCTGGACCGAGGCACCTCTCCCTACGTGACTATGGCCACCTTCGCAAAAGCCATGTCTCTGTATCTACGTGGTGATCTTGAGGAACGCATTCAGTACGCTTTCACGGTAAGTACGGTTATAAACATCCAACATTCGTTTATGGAAGGATGCACTCTTTATTGAGAATCGAGTACGTAAACGTGTTTTTATTGACTTTTTATTGATTGTGTGAAGTTTGCATTCCTATATTACGTATCGGCAAGAACTGGAAATATACAGAGCTTTGAAATTGTAATTTAAAATATTTACTCATTTGCATTATTAGTTTTAGTTATTATAAGATACCTACAGAAAGAAGAGAAAATATATTTTTTTTTAAATTAGGGTTTTTAAATCGTAAATATTATATAATGTCTAATTAGTACTCCTTTACCATTGTTCATAAAGGGTGTGAAAACATCCATGTTGGTATTTTCCGGACTTTTTACCCAGCACTATTTGGTTCATTATAAAGTCAGGTGAATTACATACATCCACTGCCTCCCCAAAAGATTTTCACACTGCAGTTGTGTCCACCATTTGAAGGGATATGGCTCTCTATACTCTCTATACTCGCCTTGCCAGACGAGATTGCGATCGCAATGTGATATAATACAAAGACAGACACTGCTGTGTATTTTCGGAAGATATTCCCTCGGGATTTTTATGCCCCTCCACGGAATGAAATCCCACCCATTTCATTCCGTGGAGGGGCATAAAAATCCCATACTCACTGTCGTATGCTACAAAATAGTAGTTTTAGGTTTATCTTGCTTAAAAAAATATATATCAAAGAATTCATTATCATTGAATCAAATGTAACCTATGAAAAGAGGGAGTTATTTTTTGAATATTTAAATTGAAAATTTCTTGAAAAGATTTATCATTAATTTTACAGTTTGCCCACAATTTATGTTATTGCTCGCTTTATATCGTTCTGTTGTACAAATGCCAGCACATCAAGCTAGATAGCATTTATAGATTTTCAACTTTATCACATAAGCATAAGATTCACTTTCAACTGGGGATTTCGACACATTGGGGTAGCTGGATGTGCTGGCGTTTGTAGTTTCACCCGTATCTTATAGATTAACGGGTAGGATTTGCGTGCAACGGTAAAACTGTGTCTCGTCAGTATCGTAAAGAGTTCAGTAGCTACAAAATTTATTAATGAGTTTCTTTTTAGGGTTCCGTAGCCAAATGGCTAAAAACGGAACCCTTATAGATTCGTCATGTCTGTCTGTCCGTCCGTATGTCACAGCCACTTTTTTCCGAAACTATAAGAGCTGTACTACTGTTGAAACTTAGTAATTAGATGTATTCTGTGAACTGCATTCAGATTTTCACACAAAAATAGAAAACAGCAATAATTTTGGGGGTTCCCCATACATAGAACTGAAACTCAAAATTTTTTTTTCATCGTACGCCATGTCTGGTATCTATGGAGAGGTCTTCAAAAATGATATTGAGGATTCTAATATTATTATTTTTCCAAACTGAATAGTTTGCGCGTGAGACACTTCCAAAGTGGTAAAACGAGTGCCCCCCCCCCCCCTGTAACTTCTAAAATAAGAGAATGATAAAACTAAAAAAAATATATGATGTACCATGTAAACTAACAACGAAAATTGGTTTGAACGAGATCTAGTAAGTAGTTTTTTTAAATGGTCATAAATCGTAAACCGCAATTTACCTTTCATGTAATCAACTGAAATACTTGCTGCTACGGAACCCTTCATGGCGAGTTCGACTCGCACTTGGCCAGTTTTTGATCTTTTATCTTAAAATTTTATCAGAAGGCCTTCATGCGACTTTTCCCTTATTTCTTCTTATATTATTATTGTACGGTGAACTTTAAATGCCTAAAACAGTTTGACGTTATTAATTGCTTATTGATCATCGGTATAACTCACAGAAAACAACATAAAAGTAAAATATCGCAAATTTTATTTCCCGTTAATTCATTAAAGTCACTTTTAACTTTATTAACGAAAGCAAACTTAAACATTCGTTGTCGACTTTCATAGTTTATTTATGTTTATTGTGAGTCACGATCCTAATTAACAATTTGAACAATAAACACTAATTAATTTTACACTGTGTTACTAAAACAAACTTTGTTTTTAAATTTCGGTTAAATAAAAAAATCTGACTGTTATAATATGATGAAAACATTCTTCATATGTAAAATATTTACATAATACAGTCTGCAACAAAAAGTGGTGTTTTGTATACATAACATCGTGTTATGAGTATATTTTTACAATAATATGTTTACACAATTGCTAATTATGTCTTGCCTATACTAAGATAGGTGTTACAGCCAAACCGGACTATATACTACTACACAGACTAAGCTTTGAGCTCAACTAACGTGGTCAAATGGGAACATATTGTCATGAAAAGATAAATGGCCATAAAATATTTACTACCTGGCAATTTATATTAAAAATTGAACGCCGAGTTTAGTATTATGAAGTCTTCTGCCTCTGACAATTTTATTTCGCCGTTATCTTAGTTTTAGTTACATATATATTATACTAGTTGTGCCCCGCGGTTTTCCCCGCCTTAAATTTTATAAATTATCAGAGCTCCTTCCCCGTAGGTGATAGCGCGATAATATATAGCCTATATGTTGACCCAACCTCTTAGCAATATTCATGCAAAATTTGAAGAAACACAATGCAGCACTTTTTGATTGTATCCCGGACATACATATAGACAAACAGACGAAAATTCTAAACACTGTATTTTTGGCTTCGATATGGATTGTAGACCACGCCCCAAGTATGTTTTAAAAAAAAAATTCTATGTACAGTTTTGACTTTCCTACGATTTTATTATATGTATAGATAGGTAGAAGTAATAGAAGGTACAATCGCTCAAAGATGCAATGAGCTATTATTAGATCAGGCCATATAATACACTACTCTATAAATGGTATAGACACTACAACAATAAAAGTAGCATACTAAATGTAGGTACGCTAGTCTATGTTACACATAGGTATATATGTCTGGTTACTGGGAATACTTTTCTAAGTTTAAGTGAGTTTGTTTCGACAATATGGGAACAATTGGAAAGAATATTTAAATGAAATGTCCAAAGAAAAAGGCATTTCATCATTCATTCAAGCAGGTGTTTAACTAAGAATTATGTTAAGTTAGCTTTAAGGCTTCGTTCTGGTCACTTTACATCGGACTAATTTGCTTTCTTGATGCGAAAGGTTGCATCACCTAATTGTGAAACGTGCAACAAACTTAAACATGTGCAACATTTGCTGATGGAATTGACTAAGAAAAGGAATCTCTGCCTAGGGATTTTAATGTAAATATGGAATCTTGGTCTTATATAAAATATTTTGGCTGGGTATACCCATCAGAAAAGAGTGGACGTATAATTTGTGGCTAAATTCGGAAGTCTAGGCGCTTATTCTCTTTTTTATTTTCATAGTATATACAATATGTATAGTTACGTGTAAATAGAGTATAAGGTACAATGTGGTTGACGTATCCGTCTGGATAAAAAGCCCTTATTAATAAAGATAATAAATGCAAGTACGCCAGCCATTCAACTCAAAATTTGCAAAGCAAAGATTGTAAAAAAACTGAACCGAGTACAGATAAAAATAAAACTTATATAATAGGCGCATATTTTATTTATACATGTAATTCTAGTCTTAAATACTAAAATTAAATAAGCAGTCAATATTCAACGTGATAAAACTTTCTTTTAAACCATTCTCATAAATATTTCATGCATTGCAAAAATATATAATACTTAAGTAATTTTTACCCAGTGTTATGGTGAAAATTTCGATTTTAATGACGTGTTAAGTGGTTGGCAGTTGCCATGATAGTTAAGTAGTAATATTTTTGTATTGCAGTGCTACGACCTACTAGGCGAAGGCTATTTGCGGCGGGAGACGATGTATCAACTGATGAAAAAAAGCTTAGCAAAGGCTTCCAGAGATGACGACGTTGAAGAAGCCGTAAAGGTAATTTACATGTATTCACAGGCTCTGGTGGATAGATATTGATACACACGCGTATCCACTTATGAAGTTGGAAAAAAAAGTGAACCTTTCGTGAAAAAAGTCACAATATACAATATAAACAATAAAGGACCCAGGATTGACCCTTGTGGGCGTCCTGACGTCACATGAACCAATGATTTGCAACATATTAGTGACGTTGGCATACAAGATAATATCCTGCGACATTATTCAGACACGGCTATCTGATCTTAAACTAAGCAGAGCTAGTACTATAGAAAGTATAGCTAACGTACTACATATTATACTACTTTTCTTTTGTAAATATATATTTAAATAATTACATCCAGAATCGGGACAAACAGACGTGTTTA
Source organism: Pseudoips prasinana (assembly GCA_951640165.1). Taxonomy (NCBI): domain Eukaryota; kingdom Metazoa; phylum Arthropoda; class Insecta; order Lepidoptera; family Nolidae; genus Pseudoips; species Pseudoips prasinana. The sequence goes on along the minus strand of OX621234.1, from coordinate 18,022,509 downwards.
TGCACACAAATAGTTGTCCCAGGTGGGAATGGAACCCACGACCCTCGGTATGAAAAGCAAGTATCTACCAATCGCGCCCACCAATCCGTTAAGTTTTCGGTAGTCACGTAGTTATGACAATGGCGTATAAAAGGTTACTTAACATATACAATGCATAAAGTCTGTGGATAACATGTCAGTAGTAGTAAATAATTCCAATCTCATCATTGATTTAGCCATCTAGACTAGCTGTAATAACACCTACAGGATGTAAACTTTATTGTGTCAAAGCATTACCTATAATAATATTATTTATTGAATGAACCTCTGTTCTGAAGTACAGAATGGTAGCACTTCCTGATGCTTTTCTACCACTAATATTATTACTCTTACACACAATGGAATGGAATAACAATAATAATTATATAATAATAATATCTAGGGACAATGTCACACAGATGATCCTAGCCCCAAACTAAGCAAAGCTTGTACTATGGGTACCAGGCGACGATATACATACTTATATACATTTATAAATACTTATATACATATAAAATATCCATGACTCAGAAACAAATATTCGTGCTCATCACACAAATATTTGCACTTACCGGGATTCGAACCCAGGACCACCAGCTTCGTAGGCAGGAGCACTACCAACTAGGCTACGGTGACCGTTTCAACAAATCAAATCAAATCCATTGGAGCCGATTCTAAACAATACAATTAAACAAGTTTAATTATCACTAAGTAGGTATATTACTTAGTACTGAAATAGAGTAGCACTGCATAGAATTTTGGAAATGAAATTATTTCTGATGTTCTCACACTGTAAGCCATTAATAGTTTTGAAACGATTTTAAAGTAATGTATAAGATTAATTTATAACTTTAATAAACTATCTGTTAGAATAGAATACTATTTATTGTACACACAAGCAGGATAAATAGGTAGGGCAAAAATAATAATACAATCTAGTAATGGGCGGTCTTATCCCAATAAGTATACGTCCGCCCATGTTACTTTAAGCTGAACTATTAAATCACAATTTTTCAATATAAACATTTACCTACACCTCTAACTAATTAATCATTCATACAGATCATGTTATTATAATTTCCATTTTGGACGTTTCCGTAAATAATATCCGTATTTTTTGTTCATATGTTTAATGCCGGAAATCTTTTTACGTTCCACCATTACGAATGCATAGCGGAAAACAAAAATACGAACAAATAACACCCTAGAAGCTTGGAAATCAGGGACACTCGATTATATTGTAGGAATAATTAATTAAAAGTCAGGGAGAGGTTGGCGTGAGCGTTTCTAACGTTAAATAGGTCACTAGTTGATAAACAAAACATATATATTTAACGTTTGTATGTAGCCATAAGTTACAGTCTAAATAATTAGTTCAACATATACAATCATCAAGTTCATCATTTTATAAATTTACCAATTAGACAAGACGGTGACTATTATAAAAAAAATATATTAAAATTGTTAAACGTTAGTTCTGATGTAACAAATGACTATTTTTTTTAAATTACGGAGCTGCAGAAATAGCATATGGTCCACCTGATGTTAAGCGGTACCCTAGATTGTAACGCTTACGCAGACATAGCATTCACGTGTTGCCTACCCTTCCATGCCACCCCAATGATCTATTGGGTCTCACTCACACCCATAATAACCGGCATAATAGTTGTAGACTTTTTGGGCTAATCATATCTCAAACATAAGTTAGACTTCGCGATGTCTTTTCTTGTTTAGGAAATGCAATTACGAAACAAGTAGCTAAGAGTCACATACGTATCCACACCATATAAAAGTTATTTTTATAGTAATGGTAATATAATAATCATATTGTATTAACACAAACTAACTGAAACACATGGCCTTTGTCCAGCAGTGCACGTCTTTCGACTGATATGATAACAAAAACATGCATAATAGCTACATCACAAGCATGGATCTCTAAACTGCTGCGTTCAAAGAACTGTAAGGATTGTTAAACGACATTAAGCTTGCAATACCATGACGGCTCAGAAAGGACAAAATTTTTCACCATTGCTCTACCAGCTGAAGAAAGGGCAGTTTCCAAACGAATGGAACCTGTCTAAAAAGGACGGAAATGGTTTGGAGGATCTGGCCACGGATTAGGCTACTGCCTGATGGGAAACTGTAACTGCCACTACTCATCAGGAGAGTTTTTTTGATGATTCCTTATCAACTAACGGTTTAGTTAATAACGAATTAAAGCTATTTAAAATCAAAGCACACAAAATAAGCAGTTTCTTGGTAGAAATTATGAAATCGTTCACATTGAGCTTATTTTATTTTCATTCTACAAAAATAGATACTGATTAGCATGATAATGATTTATTTTGTCTGCTTTGATTTTAAATAGCATTTGAATAATAAACATCTTTCTTGTTGATCAGTGTATTCATAGTTGATCAGTGTATTCATATTTTTATACGCAAGGCGGAAAACACGGTTATCCGACTTATCATGGCACAATAATGATAAACAGTATAATATATGAATAAATAATAATCATGGCGTGAGTCATATTTTTCCAAACCACCTCTCTTTGTAAATAAGATAACTAGTGACATCTAGTTCTACTGTTCATGAAAATGTTAGATACTTGCTTGCGAAAGGCCATGGCATACTCATACTTACCGATTAATTTTTTCAGTCGCATACAATAAAAGGTGTTCACAATCCAAACTCGTATGCTCATGTTTTTCTGTCCTTTTTTCTAAACCGTCGTTATAATGACGCCAGTTTTAAAAAAAGGAAGTTATATTCATATTTCACAATTCAATATCTTTTCGAAACAATTATCAATTTTTAATGTCACAATCTTTGCACGCCTCTTTTGCCTTGTTAACTGTGATCATATTCTTCATACATGCTCGCCGGTTTAGAATACTTCTGAACTGGCCTCTCCTGCGAATTTTTAAATGTTTATATATTTATTGTATCCGTTTATATTCAAAAGTATTTTTTTCTTTTATGTTATATTATGGAACTGTTAGGTATATTCGTGTCTTCCATTTGTATGTGGTATTTATATATATGAGTGTTTGCTTCCTGAAATAAATATTTAATTTATTTAAGAACAAATTATATTATTTAGTTATTTAAAACACAATAAAGTTTAAAATGAGGTGGTAACTTATGTGTAATTTTTGGGTTAAGGGTTAATTTAAGAGCTGTATAAATATTGATGGTAGTCTATTTATAATCAATCTCTATCTATGTTAAATGTTTTAGTATCCCACATATAATAGTTATAATAAAAATAGAATAACATTCTCAATACTCTAGAGAATTAATAGTTCCTCCGTTTTTTGGATATAAAGGTCAAACAATACTATTGTTTTAAGGTTCATCTATCATAAAGCTCAGTAGAAGGGTCAAAATTTGTTCTAGTCTTTGCCTAAAATCATGCGAACAATATGCATTTTAACTTATAGTACGTAAGTAACGAAGTAGTCGCCAGAATGAATAAGAAATAAATAACACTTCAAGACTGATAAAAACAGCTAAATAAAAATTGGTGGCTGTTTAAGTCGGTGTTTTGTTTTGGAAATATATTTCATTTCGATTCTTGTTAGTGGAGTTTATCTATAAACTTAAAAGTTTCTTGATCGCAAAATTCATACTACATCGTAATATTTCAACGGCGCCCTACATGTTTAATAGTCCATTTTATTAACAACCGTAAGACTAACCGATAATGTTATACACCACCTCGCATGCATATGTATCTATTCACATAAAAAGTATTCTTTTGTTTTTCAAAATGGATAACAAAGCCTGAATAAACAAATTATATTCTCGAATAAAAATACTTATCAACATGAGAATATTCTTCAAATTTGTGTTACTGAGTCGGGTCGGGAAGTTTAAACAGCGCCAAAGTGTATTGTAATGGTTTCCGTCTAGTTATGCGTCGTTAAAATAGATGGAGCTGCTGGTATTTTTACAGGGTGAAGATGTTAGAGGTATAGTAAAGATTGGTAAAGGAAAAAATATAGAAGTTATTAATTGTATCTTTATTAAACAACAAGACCAAAATAAAAATACCTAGGGTCGTTTAGTGAACTGTTCTTTAGTAAAAAGAAAAAATACAATAGAATACATTGCTGAATTGGATAATACAGTAGTTTTTATTACACAAAGAAAATCAAAGAGTCATGCGTAAAAAGTATGCCAATAAAACCAGACAAAGAAAACCTTTACTTTTCATGGTTGTCTGAGGAAATTGCCAAAATGAAGAAAGTGGTCACCACTATGAAAAGAAGGATCCAATGCGATTTCGGTTCGAGGGGAAGTCGCTGGTTAAAGAATCAAAAAACAAGTTGGAAAAAATTCTGTGAAATACAGAATCGGGAGGGAAGGGCATATACAGAATTATTGGCAAAACAACAAAGAGACAGAAAGATATTCCTTTAACAAAATCTGTAAAGTTCTGAGCGCAAAAGAATCCGTAAAACTGTTAGTCGACACCTTTTACCCCGAGGATCTACAGAGCCAAGATAAGCTGACCACAGAGAAACAAAAATGGCTATAGAACAGGTAAATGAAGATTATGATGATCAACATGAAGTTTTACATTTTTAAATTACCTCTAGAGAAGCTAACAGTCTCTGTGGAAAATTGTAATCCAAAAAAAGCTCCAGGGTCGGATGGTCTTACACCGGACAAATAAAGATTCTAAGTGCTACCATAGACAGTGGCCTGGCATTTAACCCTCATATGTGTAAAAAAAAGTGATTAATGTAAACAAACAATGTCGAGGGCATGTAGGGTTAGTTGGGGTCTGCAGAGCCTATAATGTTATATGCGGCAAGCGCTTGGGCGGCGGTGACCTAAGAAGATAGGTGTTCGAAAACATTTAAATGCAGTTCAAAGAGGATTCTCCCAACAAATCTGTAGAGAATATCGAACGGTATCTCTGAACGTGGCGTTGCTGCTGGCTTATTACCACTCAATGTGAGCACAAGGGAGGCAGCCACCCTCTATGAAGCTAAGAGAGGTTGTCCGCAGTTCTGGCGGATAGAGGAGTAGAGAGTACCGAGAGTACCGTATGCTAATACGCTATATAAGTTCGTACGCTTGATAAACCAGCAAGATGTGAACCAACATACTACACAAGCTGTATGCATCTTTACGGATGGCAGTAAAGTCGAAAACATAGTCGGAGCCGCGCTGTCCTTATGGCCTGGCGAAACGGAAACAGAGAGCATGAAACTAAAACTGCTATCCTACAGTACAGTATATCAAGCAGAACTTCTGACCATATGGAAAGCCACCAGGGAAGTCCTTAGATGCTCGGAGCAAAGTTTTGGGATATTTAGTGACTTAAAATCAGCATTAGAAACGGTGAACAATCATAGCTCCCGGCATAGTCTAGCCGTCGAGATTCGCGATTTGCTCAACCAGTTAAACCCCTCTCAACTATTTCTTTATTTAAAAACCCTACTTAAAGATTTCTCAGCTAAGTAACGTTATTTTATTTTACTCTGTCAACATTTCTGGGACTGGTATAGAGCATGACCTAAATTAATCGACTAAATCGGATTATGTATCAAAACTTCATGATTTTTCCTATATGGTAGACATGGAATGATAGATTTATGAGCGTAACAGCGCATTTTCAAGGACTATTGATTTTCTTCGGTGTATTTTGAAGTTTGTGATAAGAATCCATCTGGAATTCAGTATTTATTTAAAAATTAAAACAGCTACTAACTTCCATAAAGCCTCCATTCACAAACAAACGTCAAACAAAACGTCAGCTGATGCTAATAAAATCCGCCATGTTTAAGCAAGGTTTAAACATGGGGCCGACGCGGTTTAAATTTTGACAAGGCTTAACCGCGGGTCAAAGTTAAATCGTGTTTTTAAATGAAAATTTTGATAAACCATGGTTAAGCGGTCGGCTTAAATTTAAGTAGCGTTTTTAAATAAGGATGTTAAAACTTGATTTTTTATTTTGAGTAGAAAAGTGGAAATATAAATTAAACTAATTATAATAATAAACTAAAAAATAAATCTTGCTAAAGTGAGTAATAAATGTGAATTTAGTGCTCTCGCATGCGTTAGAGCACCAACATAACAAAAATAATATATTACCACAAAATATGCCTGCAGAAGTCGTAAGTATAAGTTTGGAGCACAATATATGTCACTTGGGTTCTACATCAAGTTTTGGTCGGCTAAATTATATTTTAAGTGTATGAAATTGTATGTATTCTAAACCAGTATACGTAGAATTTCTACGCTTGAAATATAATTTAGCCGGCCATTTTATATAAACTGTACGGTGCACGTTGATGGTTTTAATGTTTATTTAGCATACTAAGTTGGAATAGGCCCGCGTTGTAGCACTTTGATTGCAACATACATTTGGAATTTGCAATGACATGCGGCAGAACATTTTTTATTAGTGTGCATAAAAACATGTATTAAATATCGGAAGGAAATTAAATATATACCAATAATTCGCTGGAAAAAGGAGAAACTATGGTTTATTAAAATGGGAAAAACTGTGTACTGACATTAACGTATAAAATTCTACAATAGCACAAGAACTTTGAATATAAAGTGTTCCAAAAAAGGTACGCTTCGTGAAAACGTGGTTTGATTTCGACAGCTTGAATTTCCATTATGATTCATCCCGTTGAGCAATCACTGACATTTTCTGCATATATTTAATTGTATTCTCAAAAATGGAAATCATAAATGTAATCGTCCGGCGGGCCTCGAACCTGCACCATCTACCAATCCAGGGTAGGCGCTCTGCGTTAAGCTTCGAACGATACACACTGGCAGATCAAATTTAGGATTCCTTTGGACCCTTCCGGAGGATGTAGGTATTATCTATCAACTTTGTTTAATAGAAACATGGCCGACTGATATGTTCACAGTTGCATGTGAAAGATCGTATCATATTGATAATACCTTCAAATTTATAGATGGTGGTAAATAATTGGTAGATGGTGCAGGTTCCAGACCCGCCGGATGATTAAATTTATGATTTCCCATTTTTGAGATTAGATTAACGCTTTACATTGCGAATAATGCTATAAAATTCAAATTTAATATTTAATTGTACTGACATTATTCAATGAACGCTGAACACACCGTACATAAAGATACTTTTCAATTATTAAAATTATTATTGCAAAGGCAAGTATAATGTTTGAATACAGAACAGGACTTATAGCTATATTAAACCCTCATTATTTTGGATCTAACGATATAGTATTTGTGAATGGTTCATTTAAAAGAGTATAAGTAGGCCTCGCCCTTTGACATTTCACTAATGGTCTGTTGTTAGATCCAAAGTAATAAGAGACGATTATATTTTAAGCTCTTTATCTTCTTTAGCAAACTAAGCTGTACTATCGGGAACACATACGTTAGATCACGGCTAACGTCTTTAGGACGATCCCTAGCTAAAGCTTGATGGTTTTACTAATGGTTTTCAATTGTTTTGATCTTTTTAGCGGTCTAAGCTACAGATAATTGTGAAAACCTGGCAGTGGTGCAACGGCGATGTCTAATGACTACAACCAGGACCAATAGCTTTACGTGCCCTCCGAAGCATGGAAACGCGCAGAAATTAAATTATTTTGGCAGCCACCCATCCATGAATTGACCGCGAGCCTAGTTAGTTAACCCGCCGATCGCTTACGGACCGGTGAAGAAATCTAGCTATGCGCATACATAAACATATATATACACACTACGTCGCTGATGGTACTTGTACACATAGTAGAGTATTTATGTGTAATCGGAAGCAAATAATTGTATTTATTTTCTTGCTCTGTCTAAGATTGTTTGCGGTTGTTACAGCTCTATTGTAATAATTTTACTTTAGAAATTTCCTAAATGATATGATGTTATGTAAATTATTGTAATATTCTAGATGCATTATGACCAGTTAGTAGTGACGTGAACTGTTCGAAACATTTAAAGTATTTACATGTATTGAAAACAATTAGACAACGCACTGAAATGTATCCAAAAATGAAAATAGTAAGATAGACATATTTTCGATACCTAGCAGTTATATTTTAGAGAGAAATATGACAGTTAAAAATGTTACATAACGTAGTAACTCAGTAGTTTGATTTGTTGTATAATAAAGAATATATAATTAATATAAAATTATATATTCTTTATTATACAACAAATCAAACTACAAAGTACCAGATATTTATAGATGGACCGATGATCTCGAGAGAATCGCTAGAAGCCGCTGGAAGTGGGTACCGCAAGACCGGCAGTTATGGGGATCTTTGGGAGGCCTTTGTGATTTCCGTGACTTTGGCAGATCATTTTTCTACTGATCAAATCATTTTTAGACACAAAAAGTCAATAGAAAAATATCTGTAATATCCCGTAACAGGTCATTTACAAAAATCGCACCAAAAAATTAGAGTCTGAGCGCTTAATAATGTTTCTGGAGTCCCTGCTACATTTTAAGAATAGTTCTGGCAGATAAGAAAAAATAAAACAACATGATAATTTCACGCAGCAGGTCATTTTCAAAACTCTTACCAAAATCTTTGAATTATTATATCATGTCGATGAGGTCTAAAGTCCCTGTCACTTTTCGACAATAGTTCTGATATATTTTCCAGCGAAAATAATAACATATCACTCGTTAGATGCTAACTTCTCGAAGCAGTTAATTTTAGTAAAAACTAATGATAAAAGTACATAACCTCTCATCGTATTCAGAGTTCTTTATGCTAATTGAAAAAATAATACAAGTGACGTGCGTCACTTGTTTAATTCATGATATCTGCCATAACTATTCGTTAAAAGTATCAGAAAGTCAAGTACTCATTGGCACCCGATGAGAAGATCAGAGCTCACATGTGTGATAGGTAGAATAAAACTAAGCGAAAGTTAGTTAGGAACATATATTTTCCATTGCAAAACTAATCAATTTTCAAATAAACATAATACTCTTTAGTTAACTAGCACAATAAAGTATTGTGTTCTGGAACCTGTTCATCAAAATATCTTATACCATTTAACAAGTACCTGGTTAAATTAATATGTATACAGTTCCTAAAAGTTAATTGGAACTTGCTCTTGTCGGGATTTAAATACATTTAAATACCACGTGTGAACATAGGTTTTTGACAAAATGAAAAAAAAAATATCGATTTCTCCTTTTTAGCTATCTTTGCGGCAATGAATAGTTTACCTTATTACTTTCATCGTATATCCCACGGGAATCCCCAAATTAATAGTGTCCCACAAGTCTTCAAAGCCAGAACGAATCTTACTATTATTATAAAGCTTTTGAGTATTAAATATTCTGAGTATGGATGTTTGTTAATATTTCATGCAAAAGCTATGGATTGATTTTTTTTGAAACTGTCAAAAGTTTCACGCGGGTGAGACCGCGGGACGCAGTTAATATAAATTAATTTGTATACGGTATTTGCTCCTGTATGTATATATTTTTTGCTTTAAGTATAAGATTCTATTTATAATATTAAGATAAAGATATCATTTATATATTGTTTTTGTGATTTTGGTTTATTCGTCTAGACTAGAGATTTAGATTGCCGACATGAGAGGTATCCCATTATTTAATTCAAAGAAATTTGATAAGACGTACCTACGGCGGTGTGTTTTTACTTTTGAAAATATCCCAGATGAATTGTTTAGATTAACAGGTCAGAAAATATATCTGTACCTATTTTTTAAAAACTTAGCTAAGAGGAGACTTCGGAGAGGAGCTTTTCATATGTCACAGATTGTGAGAGAAGATTTTCGTCTTGATAATCGGAAACATTTGTACGTCAGAATGGTTTGATACTCTGTAATCTGACAATGTTTGAAAACTTTTAGCAATAATCGTAGGGAGGTAAATTTATCAACAGATATAGTAATTACACGCCTCATTTCGAAAACTCTAGTAATGATTTTCGGGCACCACTTTAACGAAGAAATAACTTAATCCGATAAAATTGACTGAAATTGAATTGAAAAATGACACTCATTGTACGTTATATTCAATGTTTCAATGACAAATGTTTTTTTTTTTGTGTACATAAAGTGTATTCTATTTTATTATGTTTTCCTCATCCATAGTTCAACCATAGACTTGCTTCTCGGCCTTGTATGAACAACGTTTTATAATTGTCTTTGTGTATTTCTTTTTAATATACTTACGCAATATTTTCAGTGATACAATTATGATAAAGCGATTCAGGGCATAAAAGTGACGTGTAACCTATTCGCCAAGAGATCTCATACCATTTTACTACTACCAGCTAACTTAATATGCATACACTCCTTAAGTTTCTTGCTCCTTGTGTTTATAACATTTTCATTTAAAAATGTATTCCGCTAAATCCATAAAAACTTACGGACCATCCTGCTTAAAAGATTCATTAATTTTATAGTTTTTGCGGTAGTGAATTGTTTGCTCTTGTCTTTCATAGAACCTCAACTATGTTTATTTAATCATCTTAAATGTTAGACAATCAAATATCTTGACAAACAACCACCTGTATCTTCAAATAAAGTGATGCGACTGATGAAAACTACAATAGTAAAACATCAAATTTTAAAATTAAAACGATATTTTATTCGCGATTCTTTAAAATGACTTATAGTGATATCATTATTACGCATAGTATGGTGAGGTAACTTTATCAATATACTTCCCCTGTGTGTGTATGAAATTCACACAAGAAAACTCCATAATATGCTTGTTTAGTTGAAAATATACACATTTATGGATGAGTCCGAAAGGATATTCAAATAGTATTTTTTGTATAAAGTGCTTTTACTTAATTGGCTAGCAACGTTATGAATGTTTCCATTTATCGGTTGGTTTTCCAGCTACAGCCCACTAATATTGTAAGCCGACTAAGTGGGTTATTATTTACTATTCAGCAATACAAAATGCTTTGAAATTTGTACCGTTCTTGTATAAAATTTGAAACACAAATCATATCTAAATTCAAAGTTATGCATTCTCTGATTAAACATTATTTCAGCGCTTCACTAACATATGTATTGTTTGTTTAGTGATTAAAATACAGTTTACTCAAAAAGTGAAATAAAGATGCACGCTATTTGTTGGTAACAATGTATTGAATTTAAATATTTGTACTATGTAGATAATTCTAATTGTATTTATATAGACGTAATAAATAACAATCTGAGTCATTTTAGTCCCAAGTCCACGGAACCCTACAATAACCAGAACCTGACATGGCTTAAACAGATTATTAAGAACTGTCCTACCTTTGCTTTCAAAATATTTTTATAACAAAAGATATTTTTTCCTAGCAGTTTTCCTTATCATAATGGATTAACACCTTTTACCGTCTTGCCTCTTCAAACGACGATGGATATAAGTAAAATGAATGAAATAAATAAAAATATACTTCAACCAGTAATATAATTAATTCCCTTTTAAAGGTACAAGTGAATTAACAAATTGACTTAAGAACCAGCAAGAATTTATATACACTCTTCAGTTTTTAAAAGTAGGTTTATATATGCCTAATTTAAAAAAAGGAGCCTCATATATACATGTATATACATTTAATGGGTCATATTCCTTATTTGACATACTTTTAAATAATAATATGTAGGGACAATGTCACACAGATCATCCTAGCCCCAAACTAAGCAAAGCTTGTACTATGGGTACCAGGCGACTATATACATACTTATATAGATAGATAAATACTTGAATACATAGAAAACATCCATGACTCAGAATCAAATATTTGTGCTCATCACACATATATTTGCACTTACCGGGATTCGAACCCAGGACCACCAACTTCGTAGGCAGGAGCACTACCAACTAAGCTACGGTGACCGTCAAGATTTTACGTTTTTTGGAAGTAATGATACAATAATAATAATAATAAAAATCATCCGAGGCATCTCGAGACATTATTCACATACGGCTATCTGATCCCAAAGTAAGTAAAGCATATGGAAACCAGATAACTGATGTACTACATATATGTATATGTACATATCTGTCCTGGGTGGGAATCGAACCTACGACCTGCGGCATGAAAGGCAAGTATTTACCAGCCACGCCAACCGGCCTGTCAATGTCAAAAAGAAATATGAAGGACTTATTAAAAAAAAACAAATGTTGCAATACCCTGGTCTTCAGTAGTCGTATAACCCGTTACTTAGCTAGAGTTAGTAATATATAAATATATAATAATATCAAATAATAAGAGGGTAACAGCATATTATAGTTTTGTTATTTAATTATCACTTTAAGGCTGTTACCTATCGATAGTGCGAAACCTTTCGTATTTTTAAAAATCAAGAATACATATTGTATTATTCACGTGACCGCTGATGTAGGTAACTGGGACGAGGTAGAAGAAAAATATTCTTTCGCGTCGCAGCCACCTACGCTACGTTAACATAGTTATAATTTAGAAAAGGAATATTTGAATCATCGTATTGATATACTTCAGTCACTTTAGTTGGTTCGAAACTACAGTTTTAGTTTGTGATTTATTTTAATTATTCACGATTTTTAGATTAAAAATATAATTGAACAAATATCACTTAATTAAAGGATTTTATACTGAATAAATGCCCATTGATAAGTATTAATTTCATCGCTGGATGTTTTCGTTTTAAGACCTTTTAATTTCTCAAAAAGAATACAATATTCACTTACATGAGAAAAAGAGGATAATTTTTCTTAAAAAGTAAAGTAATTGTTACAGATACACAGGCTGCATACCCGTATTATAATTAAAGATAATATTACAATATAGACATTATCTTAACCACATACACGTATTTTTGCGCATACATACACACATGCGAGTACATACATACATTTATACATACTTACTTATCGTATGGGTAGTGGTTACCACATTGTCAGAGTTGTATAAGCCGCCCAGATACTCTGACATGGCTTAGCGACGGTAGTCGAATGACTACAACTGGGACAAGCAAGGAAGGCTCAGAAATCAAAGCACTTTGGCGGTCACCCATCTATAGACTGCCCGCGAGCCTAGCTACTTAACCTCGCCGATCGCTTAGGGCTCCCGCACACGAGCCACTTGCCACAACCACAAAACGCCGCCACTCGCATATTTCCGATAGTTTTCGTACATTTTGTATGGAATCGCCGCACACGGTTGACGCCGGTGGCCGCCACACTCTTCTAACTACTTCTACTGTCTAGCTTCTCGTGGCGGCGGCGTTTGTGGCTGTGGCCCGTGGCTCGTGTGCGGCGACACTTACAGACCGATGAGAGCATCTAGCTATGAGCATACATAAACGTATGTACACACACATAAACACACCTATACAAATCTAATAAAATAAAAAATAAATAGTATTATTTATTCATAGATAAATAAATGTGTTTAATTTTCTTATTATTATTTAATATGATGTGATTAATCCAGGTATGATTTAGTTATATGCTGTTGTGAAGGTTTTATTTTGATAAGAAATGTTTGTCTAATAATGGCTTCTTAATGTTTTTATGGTCTCGTAGCCATATGGCAAGAAATGGAACCCTTATGGATTCGTCATGTCTGTCTGTCCGTCCATATGTCACTGCCACTTTTTTCCGAGACTACAAGGATTACTTTAATGTTGAAACTTGGTATTCTGTGTACCGCATTAAGAATTTCACAAAAAAAAGCAATATATTTTTGGGGGTGCCCCATACTTAGAACTGAAACTTAATTTTGTTTTCATCAATTGCATACATGTAGCCTATCTAAGGATAGGGCTTCAAAAGTGATATTGAGGTTTTTAATATAATTTTTATGTAAACTGATAGGTTTGCGCGAGAGACACTTCCAAAGTGGTAAAATGTGTGTCCCCGCCTCTGTAACTTCTAAAATAAGAGAATGATAAAACAAAAAATAAAATGTATGATTACCATGCAAACTTTCACCGAAAATTGGTTTGAACGCGATCTAGTAAGTAGTTTTTTTATTTATACCAGTACGTCATAAATCGTAAACCAAAATTTACCTTTCATTCAATCAACTACTACAAGAATTATTACGTTATGTTAGTTGTTGCTACGGAACTCTTCATAAGCGAGTCCGACTCGCATTTGGCCGCTTTTTTTTAATAGGGTTTAATATATAATAATATATCACACTAATACTATAAAGGCAAAAGTTTTCGAGTGTGTATGTTTGTTACTACTTCACGATAAAACTACCGAACGGATATTGATGAAACTTTGTAGTAATATAACTTATATCCGAATAACACATAGGCTATCATTTATGAACATTAACGCGGGAAAAACCGCGGGGTACAGCTAATAAAATATAATACTGTTTTAGTGGTTAGGATCACTAAGTTGAAGACGAATTTTTGCCGTTTTTAAACAGTCAGATGTTCCATCCTGTAAAGTTTTGTTAATATATTTACTTGAATCTGTTGTTATAATGTCTTTAATGCGTTAAATGGTTTCAGTATTAATGCCACCTATACCAGAACTTTTGTTTTTTGTTAGATCATTAATAATATTTACAACTTATATTTCTGTGGTTGGTCTCAGTTCAGTAAGTTTGGTACCTGATGTATTTTTAAGACAACACCCGCAATAGGGAATTTTATCCCTGTGTCACGCGGTACTTTACAAACATATGGTTAAAGACGAGCACAAATTACATCCAGACTCAGAAAAACTACTCGGGAATTGAACCCAGGACACGAAACGGCGAGGCGACTGTTTTAGCCGCTGCACCACATATGCTGTTTGAATCTTGGTTTGTGGTTATGTTTTAGTAGCCATTAGGCAACAGTCGTTAAGCCATGTCAGAGGCCTAACGAGCGGCTTGAACGACTCTGACGCTAGGGTCACCACTGCCCACACGACATGTAAGTAAGAAGTTCGGGCTTTGAAACCTTTAGAGCAGGTTCAGAAGGCAAACATATATTTTAAATTTCAAATCACACTACAATTGTTAGAGCTCAAGGTTGTGCTCAAGTTTGTCAACAAAAATCAATGAAATTACGTCGCTGAAGATACGGTTTCCCAAGCTTTTATGAAACGCATAATAAAAAACAGGCGATGAGAGACTTAATTCAATTTAGATATTATTATATTTATTGGTTAAATAAAACATTTTAGCAAAGCTTTTCTACGAACGTTCGGAATGAGGCCTTTAAAGAAAAGATTTGGTTATTTACACACGAAAGTGGTGAAAATGGGTAAATAAAAAAATATGAAAAGAGAGAGACACACAAAACATAAAGCAATTTATTTCATTTGAGTATGAGCTATTTGTCAAATTTTAAAACGAAGAACTGCTTAGACAAACTCAATCATTATTGATCCCTGCTCAATTTAGAATTTAAATTGTAGTGTTTAAATTCTAAATTGAGGAGGGAGATTTGTAGGAGTTTGAGGGAGATTGACATGTGAGTGTCAACGAGTGAGTTTGAAATTTGCATCAGTGGAATTCACTTAAATTATATTATAATTAATTAAATTACGATTGTCTTTTTTACCACAAGGTGTCTATAGAAATACATTATTCGTAATATTTAAGCCGTTAAATCTAACTATAACTCCACAATAGAGTTGTGTCCGTCATTATGAGTGATACGCCATTATCGCCACGCTTGGCAGACTGGCTGGCGATTGCAGTATGATGGTCATAATAGACAGACGCTGCTGCCCTTTCTCTGATAGATATTCCCTGGGGACGGCTTCTACGCCCCCTATGGGGTAAAACGAGGTGGCTATATTTTATTACATTATTACTATATTTGTGAGATTCAGAATCGAATATCGATATCAGATTCATCAAAAACCCAGTCTTTTCGCACTCAAATATTTTTGTAGGATGCGTTATATGTAAAGATGCTCGAATCTTATGGTTGTTGTCAACCTCTTTGGTTCGTACTACGCACAGCAGCAATATTGGCAAGTGACTGAGTGGGCTGAGTTATCAAACGATTCATAAATCGTTACAATCGATACTAAACTCGTACCAAAATCCTCATGGGTAATTTTCAAGAGAAATCCATGGTGACGTAGGCACGCAATATTTAAAATGACTCAAAATGTAAAAGTCAACTGACATATATATTATATTAGTTTCCGTCTCGGATACCGCATAACGACAAGCCACTATATGAATTTCTTGAATTATTTAAGTGACTGTTACTATTCTATTTAATGTCACGTAATTTCTGTTATTCTACCATTTTTATCAGTATTTAAAACAAAACAGGGACAATAGTAAGTAAATTAAAAGTTTGTAGTAATTGTAGTTTAATAAACGCTGTGAATACAATGTTAAGCAATAGAAACACTGCGAGATCAGAGGCAATGTTAATTACCGTAATGTGATGAAAATTACAAAAGCATTAAACTTATTGCTTTGACAGTATTTTAAATCTAAGCTCTACTACGACTGCGGGGTGTGATAATGCAAATGTCGCGCAAAACATTCTAAGTGAAAATATAAAAACATAATACCTATTTACTTTATTCTAATTTAAAACTAGTTGCTACTGTTTGTGACTTAATTACTATATGATGTAACTGACTATAATTCTATACATATAAACATCTTGTAGTTTTGGAAAATTTGTGAGTACTCGGCGATTAGTAAGAAATAGTGTATATTTTTGGGTACCACCCAAATATGTGCCATCATTAAAAAATCATGGAATACCAGGACTACGTTAATACACAAAAAAGGGGTTTAAAGTTTAACGACAGCGAATTAGATATGGAATTAGACGTTTCGTGTCACAGTATGTCAGAAGGCTGCAATAACGACGATTATTTAGATATGAAGGAGAAAGTAAACAAGCTAAGTTCAGAATTACTAAGCGCCCATGCCGAAATAGAAAACCTACTATCAGAAAACACTATTTTAAGAAAGGAAGTGCACAATTGTCAGCAAAAAATTAAATTCTGTAAGTCTGTTGGCTTAGACGAAGTACACTCAATTAAAAATACGTCTCCGGTGAAATTTTATTCTCCACAATATAGAAGACGTTTAAAATACACTGATGTCAAATTAAATTTACACAGAACTTCTTCATGTGAGTTAACAACTACTACAGTCATACACCAACAGCAACTCACCGAGAACTCGGCAGAATCAACGTACATAACTACAAAACCACAAACCCCGTGCGTCAATAATTATTCACCTAAATCTACGGATACACCTATATCAACTGACACAATCGCAAATATAATAGTGCAACCCGAAAATACAAATAAGCAAGACGGTTGTTTGACGGACCCGTTATTCGAGGAAGAAAATAGAGATCTGGATAGCTGCTCTAATATTTTTCAGGGAAAAGAAAAGGAAATAAATCCTAAAAAAGTTCCGAATGAAGTAGAATTAAAACAGCACCAGCCTACTTTGTTTAAGGGTAATGGAAGAGACATCCGACATAGATACGACGTTAAACCAGCCAGCAGGCGTGTAATGATTTTTTCAGATGAAAATGGTCGTGGAATTGGCGTAATTCTTCAAGAATTATTAGGCAAGGAATTTAAAGTCTTTGTAAACGTAAAGTCATATGCGACCACCAAACATGTTTTAGAAGAATGTATTAAGAGTTGTGAAAACTATACCAAACAAGATTTTGTTATTTTACTGACTGGTGCCAACGACACAAATCCACTACAGCTACAGTCACTACTTTACTATAACTTAAGCAAACTCACCAACACAAATGTGCTCTTAAGCACTATTTATAAGAATAGATATTTAAATGTACAAAGTGTTAATAAAGTGCTGCGTTTGGTGAGCACCCTTTTTAAAAACGTGAAAGTTTTAGATTTGGACTATTATACTCACAGTCACCGAAACATGTATTCTCATAACAGACTATTCATGAGTAGATTTATCTTAAAAGACATTTTGCGGACATGTTATGAAAATAGGCGCAATGAGTTTTATGAAAGACAATTGAACTTTACTAATACTAAAATAATTTATAGGACTGTCTCCACACAAACTTCTCGATGTGATGATTTCAGTAGAAATGCTCGTGAGATAGCTTGTGCAAGCACACAAACAGAAGCCACAACATCAAATCACGACCAAACATTTTTTCGTACCTAATGTGATGGATGAAAATTCCGGAGCTAATGTGACTTCCGCGTGTCGTATAAATTTGTTTTACCAAAATCTATGTGGAATATCAAATAAAAAGGATGACTTAACAATCTACTTAAGTAACTTGAATACCAGCATTGATTATATATGTGTTTGTGAGCATTTCCTTAATAAACAAAGTATTTCTGTTTTTGGTCTTGATAACTATTGTCTAGCCGCATACAATACCAGAGCTAAAAAAATAAGGGGTGGCTCACTTATTTTAGCACATTTAAGCTGTAAAACAGAAGAATTAAAAATCTGTAAAAAAATGTATAAATTGGGTAGTTTTGACATATGTGGAATTAAAGATACAATACTTAACCTAAATATATGTTATTTATACAGAACTCCAGATGATAAAAATTTTGCTGATTTTATGTCTGGGCTCGAAATATTACTGGAGCACTTTTTCAACAAAAGCTGTGTTATACTCGGAGACTTTAATGTTAATATTCTAAAGCAAAGTAAATATCAAAGTGAGTTCATATCGGTCTTAAAATGCTATAATTTTAGAATTTTAGTTGACTCTGTAACCTTCTCACGAAATAATTCTCAGTCATGCCTTGACAACATTTTGACCAACTTGCCGGATGAAAACGTAAATATTCCTAAAGTAGACCACAACGGTCTTGGCGATGGCCATGCAAGTATCTTCTGTAGTCTAAATCTACAATCGACACACTCGAGAAAAAAAACTGAGTTCTATACGTCGAAACGTAGAGTCTACTCGGTAAAAAACAAATTACTTTTTAGACAATTGCTTATAAATAACAGTTTATTAAATTGTTATGTAAATGGTTTTATGAACGAATTAAGAAAAACATTCCAATCGGCATTTAAAAAGAAAACCATCAAAGTAAACACAAAGTCTGAAAACAAAATTCGTTGGATTTCTAAAGGAATTAGAACGTCTAGCAAAATGAAAAGATTTTTGAACACAATAAATAGAAACTACAACCATGAAACAACAGTATCCTACCGTAACAATTATATAAAATTATACAAACGTCTTATAGCACAATTGAAGAAAAAGGCAGTTCAAAAAGAGATAACAACAGCAAAAAATAGGACAAAACAAATTTGGAATACAGTAAACAAACATAGAAATAAGCGTAATTACCGAAAAAATGACAATCACTTAATAAAATTTAACAATAATATTGTTAGCGACACCCAAGAAATAGCAGATATCTTTGTGAACCTATTTGACCATAGTTCTAACCAAATTAATTTAGACAAGACTTTAGCTATAAATATCCTGATTAAAAACTCAGAAAGAGTAAATAATGAAATGGAAATTAGGCAAACAAATATGAATGAAATTAAATTTATCATTAAAAAGATGGAAACTAAAAAGTCTCATGGATACGATGAAATACCTGTCACTGTCATAAAAGACAATATAGATGTCCTTGCTGTGCCGCTATCAAACTTTTTCAATAATTGCATGAGTGTGAGTATTTTCCTAGACCAACTTAAGATTGCTAGAGTTATTCCTATCCATAAAAAGGGTAAGAAAACGGATCCTAAGAATTATAGACCAATTTCATTATTGCCGGTACTATCTAAAATATATGAAAAACTCCTGAAAGATAGAATAGTATCCCACTTGCATCTGAACAAAATTCTTAACAAACGCCAATTTGGTTATCAAACGGGACTGGGTACTGTCGATGCGGTTGACCAACTAATTAATGAGGTATTAGGCGAATTAAATAACAAAATGAAAGTAGCAGGTTTATTTTTGGACCTATCCGCTGCATTTGATACAATCGACCATGAAATCCTTCTTGGCAAATTGGAATTTTACGGAATTAGGGGTAATGTGTTAAGTCTCATAAGGTCATACTTAAGCAATAGGAAACAGTTCGTCGAAATCAAAAACATTGTAAGAGGACAAGAAGTCATAACTAAGTCTAAATTAACTAATATAAGATGTGGTCTGCCGCAGGGATCAATATTAGCACCAATTTTCTTCATAATTTATTTGAATGACCTTATAAGTTTTGTTTCGAGTTCTGTCCCTGCAAGTAAGTTAATAGTCTATGCAGACGATACAAATGCAATTATATCAGCTAATAGTTCACACGGACTACAATGTCAGATAAATAACTCGTTATTGGTCTTTAATGAATGGTTCGCGGCCAACAATATGCAACTAAATATTAACAAAACTAACGCTATATTGTTTCAAACAACGGCGCGAAAAAAGGAAAGTGTTGACATATTTAGTAAAGGGGCCAAAGTCGAACTCAATCATGTTGTTAAATTCCTGGGAGTACATATAGATCAGTTTTTAAACTGGAAACCGGAACTAGAGGCAATAGAAAATGCAATAAGTTCAGCCTGTTACGCCCTGAGAAGCTTAAGAGATGAGGTGGACATTAAACAACTTAAAGTAGTTTATCACGCGCTGGTTGAATCTAAATTAAGATATAGTGTTAAATTCTAGGGAAACAGTTATGACTATAATATGAATAAAGCATTTACCATTCAAAAACGGGCAATTCGCACTATGGTTCGAATACCTCCGTGGGAGTCATGTAAAGATCACTACTGTAAGCTGAAAATTCTAACCGTTCCTAGTCTCTACATTTTTGTTGTACTCATGGATGTTATTCAACATCAGTGTAAGTATGAAACGCAAGCACAAAGAGAACTAAGACTTAATACTAGAAGGAAAGATTTGGAGGTTCCTTTGCAACCAAGGTTAAATGTCGCGATGCATGGCTGTAGATATCAAGCGGTACAATTATTTAACTCCCTGCCGGTTGAGCTTAAAACTATCGATAGTCCTAACATATTTAAAAATAAATTAAAAAAGCTTTTGCTGGAAGGGTGCTTTTACTCAGTTGAAGAATTTAAATTTTAAGGTGACTTTGTTAATTATGTTTCGTCGTAGCTATATTCATTATTGTATTTTTTATTGGTATTATATAAATTCCTTTTATTTTTATTTTGTGTGTCTAGTATGTAAGTCTCGTTAATATTCAAATACGATTGTAAAATTGTTATCTCTGAATAAATTAATAATAATAATAATACTCCGAAATACTTTATTCTGAATGTTGATGTTCCGATTTTCATAATACCTAAGAATGTCTGAAAAAGCGGAATGTCGTTTTTCGGACCGTGATTTTTAATAGTAGACATGACATTCATAATACCTAAGAATTGTCATGTCTACTATTAAAAATCACGAAATTTATTTTATTGAAAGTCGTAAATGCGATTTGTTAGTTCTCCGATTTCAATACGTTCGAAGAGTCAAATACTCGAAGGGTTCTCGGTCCGAAAAACGACATTCCGATTTTCAATACTTCGAATAAACTATAATTCAACATGTTGTGCTACATAATTTAGTGATAGAAACGAATAGCTGCAAAACCCACTTCACGCAGTCTTATCTGCCCTACCCTAGAGTGTAATTTAAGCCCGCATAGGCGCGGAGGGGTAGGGCGGCCCGCGAGCTGAGGAGCAGGTGGTTTGAAGGTCTGCCGCCGTGGCTGAGGCAGCCGGCCAACAACCCGTAGCTGCGGTGGTGAGCGTTAAAACCATCTGCGACGATAAACTCGCGTGTTTGATAAAATATCACATCACAATAAAAACATTATCATTAAGTTGGAAATTTTGTTATTCGATCTATTGAAGCTCAGTATTTTGAGAACTGTAATTATAAACGTTAGGAATATTGAAATTTAGGGATTATAAAACTACGAGTAATGATGAATCGGCGTTGTAATATTTGAAATTTTGAACCATTCGGAATTATGAAAATAGAAAAAAGTAAAATTCGTATTTGTGACTGTCGGAATAAAGATTTTCGTATTTATGTAGTGTACCCATATTTATAGTAGGTAATATTAAAGTGAATCGATAAACTTGAATCGTATAGATAAATTAAATCACTGACACTTTCTCTATTCGGATTATTGTTAAGTATAATAAATACAATAAATACAACAATAAATGCAATCTGCTGTGTAGTAACGGCATAGAATTTCATCCAACATCTCATCCCGTGGGGGCCGTAGAAATCGACCGAGGGAATACCAACTAGAGAACGGGCAGCAGCGTCTTTCTGTTAATCATGACCATCAAACTGCGATCGCCAACCCGTCTACCAAGCGTGGCGATTATGGCATATCTCCCCCATTCTTTGGGGAGGCTTTAGTCTAGAAGTGGACGAACTTTGGCTGACAATATGATGAATAAATACTTCATAGGTACTACAACAGTGTCTTATAGAAGTATTTTTGTAATCGTTACGACTAAAAGTACATAAAATGATTCCCTTTCACGTGAATTGCAAAAGCTAAACAAATAACCCTTTTAGATAAGACAAAATTAAATATTTTATTAATTTACCTTTTTATCGAAGACTAAAACTGTATTTTCACTTATTTCATCTGCAGTTTTTTCTAATAAACAATATCTAAATAATTTTATTAAGCTAAGCTCTAACACTGTGACAGACGGATTGATACACAATATAAGCCTTCCTAGGGTTGCAAGGCAGTACGGACTCCTAAAAATAAACTGGACGTTGTAAGGGTTAGGGCTTTGAAGGATCCAAACGAAGGTTTGTAATTAAGTAATCAACATTTACTTAATTACAAATTGGAATAAAATAAATTGAAATCGTGTTTATTCAAGTAATTGTAAGGAAAGGCTTGTTTGACTGCTTTTCATACAAACATAAAATACGCTTAGATTTTACTTAACCCTATAATAATGAAAGAAAATAATGACAATAATACTATACTGTGTTTGTTGAGTAGGAAATTTTCTGAAATTAGTTTTCTTTATTGGCGTTAGCATTATTGAAAAGTATTTCAAAGCACATTGCCAACAACCATTCAATTGCTTACCAGAGCATAAAACCGTATAGGAATTGGTCCACTAGTTTAAAATAATAACATTCTTATTCTGATAGGGTTTTATAATCAGTTTCAAATCCACAACTTACTTAATCCACATACTTTGCGGTATAACTAGAATATGAATTTGTCACATATCTTTTAATTTACACAGGTTTTTTGGAAACTAAATAAAAATTGAGCACCAAGTTTGGACGTTTTTTGTGTTTATTTTTGCATAGTAAGTATGTATATACTACTAGGCCTAGTTATTTATGAAAAAATATATTTTTAAGTATCGCCCATACATTATTCCTACCACAATATCATCATAGCGATCACAATGTCTTGCCTAATGTATAAATTGTATGTCAATAAAAAAATATGCGCAATACGATATTTGTAGGTTATAAAAAACTACACAAATCTGCTAGACTGCTTTTATTATCTGCTAATTCAGAATCAATCAAATGGTAATACATTTGATTGTACTAGTGATAGTAATTATCCAATTGAGCTGTAAGTTATGTTTTACCATCAACATGTCAGCCAAAGTACATTCACTGCTGGACAAAAGCCTCCCCAAAGATAGGGGTGACAAGCTATGTTTGTTTTCTTTATTAAATTGAGAATTCTATGATATGATTAATTACGTTTCATTTGTATGAATTAAAAAATAAATTACTTACCTATTCAAAAACCAATTCGTGTGAGAATCTACCTTGTAAATAAATTACGTCTGAAGAATGAAGAGATGAATGTATAATAGTCTATTATATATCTATTATTAATAGATGATCAAACGAACTTCTTGAAGTGAAGTTCAATCATTATAGTAAATGTAATATATAAAGTATATGTAGTATATCAGTTATCTGGTTTCCATCCATTCCATTCCATAATTTCCATGGCCGGGTGTGAATAATGTCCCAAGATATTATTATTATTCTACCTTATTTATTTTTTTTTCCTATTTCATACATATTCATTATTATCAAATTGACATATAAAACAATAATATACAATTAAATACGTAAAAAAACAGAGCTCCCTCAGCGGCGGGCTTGTACGCCCTAAGCCGCCGGTGGTCAGGCCGACAGAGTGAGGAACCTCCTCACGATGCGTGCCGTTCCCATAATTGCCGCCTTATGTATCTTTATTATTATTATTATATGAGTATCTTCATAAGAAGAAAATATGTCATCTTCCATAAAAAAAACATGCGCTGCAGTCTTTGGGGACAGACAATAGAAGTGAAGACTCATTTTTCATTTTGCAACATTTATATTTGATACGAGTAGCCAGTGGAAGATACTACTTCACCCCTTTGGGCGGTAAATATTCATCGTAATTGATTCCCTCCCTATGGTGGGAAATAAAAAATATTATTATTTAACTTTTGAAAAGAAGTAGTCGGCTGTAAATAATCAATCATAATTAAGAAAAAAGTGCACAACGCCGCGAAAGAAGTTTTCACTTCAAAAATGCTGCGGTAATGTGAGCGTATAAGCGGCCAGTGTGAATTAAAAAAAGACCCTCCGTCTTACGAATATTTGATCAGGTCGCGAGTTAACATCTTTTACCAATTCCGAATACAACGCCGCTAAAGAAGTTTTCACTTCAAAAATCACAATCGATATATTTCACTTATTTTAAACCTAACAGTCCTACTAATAAAAATCGCTTCATCCAAGCTTAGTCCAAAGCTAATCTTGGACTAGTTACGCAGAGTAACCAAGTATTAACTTCATATTAACACTACTATTAACAAACTGGGAGTAATCTCAGATTAACAATACATTCCTTACAACGAGATTAATGCACGTGGTATGGCAACACACTTAATTTAAAAGAAGAAAGAGTGAGTAATCGAATGAACTAATGCTTGACGATAACAGACAGTAACACACACTATTTTAAATTGAAATCCTGAAAAATCAACGTTTTAGCGTGTTCTGGATCAGTGCTCTGCTGCTTCGGTGGTAGATTCTTCCAATGGATTCTCAAGGACTTCATATAACATCACACGCTTCAATGGAATGTGATTTTCATCCAAAAATATTTCATTTGTCAAACTCAAATCAACAATAAAATAACATTTATAATCCATCTTAATTAATTTCCACAAGAGACATCGAGAGCATAAGTTTAAATACTCTTTGACGAAAACAATCAAAATGAATTGACGTTAGAATGTTAAAATCACGTCCTAGTCTATACCTACTCAGTCGCTGAACTAGGTGGTGCCAAGGATTAACTTTTACTCCGAGAATAACTTCGGTTTAACTAATTCCCTCCTTACTCCATATTTATTAATAGTGATTTTAATTAATTTTAAATTAAACCTGGAATAAAATTAATCCTAGTCTAGTCTATGTTTATAAATAAGGTCGTATGAGTTTTGTCCAAAACTCATCTCTGAATGAATGAGTAAATGTCAAACAGATAATCGTAGTTAAAATACTGTGGGTACTCAAAAATAAAGAATCGAATTTCTCTCGGGACTTCCTTGTAAATAAATCATATCTTTGAATGAAGCGACTCATATAATAATGATCAAACTTCAATTCATAATCTCGTTATATCATATATTACATACCGCTGCATTAATACAAATGAATTTACAAATGTAAACAATTAGTGCCCATTACCTTCGCTTGGCTACTATAACACTAATATTATAAAGGTGAAAGTTTGTGAGTGTGTATGTTTATTACTTCTTCACGTCTAAACGGCTGAAGCGATTTTGATAAAATATGGTATGGAGTTAACTAAAACCCTGGTTTAACATATAGGCTATAAATTATAAAGCTTAAAGCGGTTAAAACGGCTAGTAAAACATAGTTCTACCGATATACGCGATACTTTCCAGTAATAGACATTTAATTTGCCTTCTATGACTGTTTTGAAGTAACTTTTCGTACACATGACAACCAAGTAAAAGTGCGTGACGTTGGAGTAGGATTAGAGTGTTGTAGCTATGCAGGTGAACCTATTCGCGAAGCATGCAGGCCATGCCCTATTTTTGATGCTTATTTTCTATTAGCACATATAAATATCAATTCTTCCTTACCATTTTATTTGATGAACTAAAATATTTTTCTTGTAAGTTACTAGGTCTGATTTTATTTTGTATAAGTAAAATATATTGAATTATGTTTTACAAACTCTCATAAATTTACTTATAGAAATAAAAACATATTAAGTTACTTAAAAAGAAATATTTATTTCTCTACATCAAAGAAATGACAATAGTCATCCAACTAAAACTTCACGCAATACTGAATGTTACTAAGAGTTAAATGAACCAAACTACTCTAAGAGATTTATATAAACGTTAGAAGCCGTTGCCACAAGAGTATAAAATTTAACGTCAGAGAGAAGGTCAGAACCGTTGTAAGAATCTCCTCTATGACTAGCGACTGGATTACATTTAGTGTTTAGCACGCGTTGGAACATCATAACATCGAATTCTTATTTGATCTGCTCTGTGCCTTATTGATCATAATATTTACTTGAATTCTGTCCATACAGTTACACGAAACATATTTAAGTAAGAAGATATACGCTTCTTATAGGAAAGCCCTTGGAGACAAGAAGAGGTAATGCACGCATCGAGCCTTATGAAATCCAGTCCCTTCACTGCTGTGAAGATATTTATGCTGTGCTTATTGATACAAAGGCGACGACTCAAAAGTTCTACTAATAATATGTGCCGTTTATTTATACTGATCTGGCTTCATCTACTTGGAGTTCAGTGATTCAATCGCGTAAGATACACACTAACCACCATAATTAGAGAAAATGGGATCGTTGTAATTTAACTGAGTTTTATTATACTATGGGTCTGTTTCACAATGTCCCAGTAAAGTCCCAAATTAGCTACTTGCAACTTATCCATGGAATAAAGACATCGTTTGCGTTTCACAATCCATAAATAGTACTAACTGGCAGATAAACTGCAATGTAAACTATTGGTCAGATCAAGCTTCAGGTAGCAAAGTTAACAGATGGACAAGTCATTTGACAGCTGTCATTCGATGCATATTTCGGTGGTGTTCATTTGTAGACTTGTGTTTTGTTGGGAATAATTTAATAAAATGGAAATATTTGATACTATTGAAAACCAGTTTGATGAATTTTTGATCGTGTAACTGAACCGCACAGAAATCCGACACCAGTCTTGCTATATGGAGACGTTGGATGAGACAGATTTAAGAATACGATTAGCATATGTCGTCAGTTAATTATAATCAAAAATAAGAAAAACACTGCAACAAGTAAAATGCACTTGTTGATATTGACATTTGACGTTTATTTATTTGACTTTCGTACATTTTGTTTCACTCAATAAAATCAATGTATGTATGTATTTTTGTTTGATAAAATAATAGTTAGAAGATAAGTTTTGAAAATATTTATGCGAAACCTGAAAATTCTACCTATGAAAATGTGTAAAATGTACGAAAAACATATTATTAGGTGTGTTTATTATAAGAAATGTTTTTATAGGTTGTATGTTACGAAATACGGAACGACAAAATGCGAGGTTACCAAACCTACTAACTGCCGGATAGTTAAATAACATTAATATATTATAATAATATAATAAATTTAACAGAAAGATGATGATGAAACGCAATGTGTTTTATCCAGAACGTATATCTGTCAGTTTATTTATTTGTTAGTTAGCTATCCGATACTTTATTCATACATTTTGAAACAGACCCTTAAAGTGATTATTAAATTTCCTGAATGCGCGAAGAAATAAGCATTCGGTAAATGCGACTCTGGTGTTGGCCCAAACAGATCCTAGGTCCATTCACTTACTCCAAATGCCTCAGAATCGGTTCATGAGAAGTGCCGTGGGCACACCATGATACGTCCGCAACAAAACCCTTCTCGCCGACATCCCATTGCCTACCGTCAAGCTTTGGATGAAGCTAAATTAGTGAGCTCAATAAACGGTGACACTTCGGCGCGTCATTCTGTCAAAATGGGAGAGCTCCATGGATCCATTCTAGGTCCATTTTATATCTAGTATAGAAATAATCAGACATAGTTCTATTCGCTGATGATTTGTCTTGGCCTCATATCAAATTGATTATCAGGAAATAACCTTCAATTGAATGCAGGATTAGTTAGGGCCAGGCAAGTAAGTTTCTGGCTTAGTATTTCGATCATAAATAAGCTGTATCTGTTTTCCTTAGAGCCCGTGTTTGCACCCGCGACTTCCTACGTGTGGCATTTTAAATTAATAATTGATGATTTAGTCAACAAATAAAAAAATCATTGCTATTGATATAATGTTTAGGATATAATTGTGTCTATTATATCCATCTAGCCGAATTTCAGCCACAGCGGCCAGTTTCAATAAAGATAAGCCATCTGCGCGGGACATATTATAGTGCACAAGTGTTAGCGTAAACACAGGAGCACTTCCTATTCCATCACTCTCATGATCCGATAGGACGCCTAGCGACACGACCTGAAAGAGGTCAGGTACAGGACCGACGGCTTTACGTGCATTCCAAGGTATGTAATACTGCCAACTCCGAGACTTCGAGCAAATTTTCTTTTTACAGAAAAGTCCCAAAATCACTGTTGGCCCGACGCGGGCTTCGAACCGATAAGAACGAAGAACGAGGCTTATAGCACAGTAAAACCCCTGATTTGCATTTACCCCATTATTGCACTTCGCGACAGCGAGTTACTCGAGGTGCTTGATCAGCATAACCGGGACCGGCAACTTCCTGCTCAACCATCGATCGCATATTCATATAATTGTTATTTCTTGTTATTAATTATTTTAAGTTTTCACTTGTTTTTGTTGGGTCCTTGCCTGTCGACCTTCTAATCTAATACTTTTATTATTTTATTAAAAATAACAATACATACCAGTTGTCTTGTTTTCGGATGAAGAAGTATATGCCAAAAAAACAAGGCCAACCCACAGATAAGAGGAAATTTGGCAATAAACAAAAATAAAATTAATCTTCTAATTAATCCGTTATCAGATAATGAACAGGAAGATATAGTTCAACTTACAATAATTTCACTAGCTAAGGGTATGTTTCACAATGTCCAGGTAAAGTTCCGAATAAGCTACTTGCCACTTATCTATCGAATAAAGACATCGTTTGCGTTTCGCAATCCATTAATAGTACTAACTGCCAAGTAAACTATTGGTCAGATCGAGCTTCAGATAGCAAAGTTAACTGATGGATAATATGTCATTTGACAGCTATCATTCGATGCTTATTTTGGTGGTCTTTATTTGTAGACTTGTGTTTTGTTGTGAATATTTGATACTATTGAAGATAAATTTGATGACTTTTTTGATCGTGTAACTGAACCGGGCAGAAATCCTGTGTTTCGACACCGCTCTTGCTATATGGAGACGTTGGATAAGACAGATTTCAGAATACGATTAGCCATTATCGTCAGGTAATTATAATCAACAGTAAGAAAAACACCACCGAAACTCCGCTACAAACAAAATGCACTTGTTGATATTATATATGACATTTGACGTTTATTTATTTGACTTTTGTACGTTTTGTTTCACGCAAAAAAAAATCAATTTATGTATGTATTTTTGTTTGATAAAATAATAGTTAGAAGATAAATTTGAAAATATTAATGGAAGCCTGACGATGCTAACCATAAAAAATGTGTAAAATGTAAAAGATATTTTTAGGTGTGTTTATTATAAGAAATGTTTTTATAGGTTGTAAGTTACATAAGACGGAATGACAAAATGCGAGGTTGCCAAACATACTAATTAGTAACTGCCGAATAGCTATCTGGCATATAAATTAACGGGAAGATGATGGTGAAACGTAATGTGTTTTATCCAGAACTTATAGCAGTTAGCTATCCGACACTATATTCGTAGATTATGAATGATAAATTTCGCACGTAACGATTAATTGTATATTGATGTATAATAGCCTATTTTTTCCAGCCGTAGAGTATTTTTGTTGTTAAGTATGGTATGGTCTGGAAATAATTTGTAAATTATATGTAGTAGCTTCTTTATATTTTACTAATGTTTAAGAAGAGTAAGTACATATTTAGAAGATAACTAAAATAGCTTTACTATTTTGAAATCTAAGATTGAAAATACTTTATTTTATACAATAGGAACACATATGACTTCATTAAGAATTGAACAGAATGTCACTGTGAACCTACAGTGACGTCGTTGTACGATGAAGGTCAATCATGACTTTTAAATACGAATAAAAAACAAAAAAAAGTATTGTCTTGATAGATTTGAAAAGAAACCTTATTCACTAAAACAGCTTTGGATGGACATATTCGATGAGCAAGAAAACTTAAATTATCATAAAAAAGTTTGAAGTATGGTGTGCCAGGAATTACACCCATTATGTAACTTTATACATTTATCACTTGAATTATATAAAAGTACACTGATGGAATCAAGAAAATCAGGGATGACTAGTGTCCAAATTATACTATTTTAATTATTGTATGTAATTTTTGTTAGTTCATAAATCACTAGATGGCGTTGTTCAACTCGGCTGAATGGCGGTATGGTTTCGTTCACACCAAACATATACCTCTAGAAGGAAATTTTATAGTGTTGAGAATTAGTACGGTGACCTTTATAAGTAAATAGAGCCTGTGTAAATATATAATTATTTCAAGTGAAGTGTTGTTATTGGAAGAGTTCCTGGGTACCAAACTTTACATGGTCCTATCGAGTCGGTTGTCACTGGATTTTTAAGGATCAGCAGAGAAGCCAGTGGTAGACTATCACTGAAGTGCTTTGGCGTCGCCGCCAGAGGACGCCACCGCGGCACAGAAGTTAGTGCCTTACACCGTCGCCGGCAGAGGGCGCCTCCGATACTGTTGCGGAAGGAGTTGGCTACAGCAGCAGGAAGATCCCCAAAATCAGTGAAGTTCAACGTAAGAGCGAGCGCCCCCTAGTGAGCGTAATTTTCAACAAAGTGTAGTGAGTGGATTTAAACTGTGAGTACATTTGAAGACTTTAGTTTGGTTTAATAGACTTAGAATAGTTTTACAAAAGTGTTGAGACGGGGAACCTATGCCCGATTTTCAAAAATACAAGTTTTTGTAAAACACTTGTAAAATTTTCAACTTTTTTCATTAGCGACTTAGAAAAATTCAACAATTTTATGTGTTGTACTTTATTGATATTTTATCATAAAATTTGGCATTAAGCATTGAAGTCATGGAGTCATTAGTGAGTATCCAATTAGATAATAAAAGAAACATAGAAAAGGCAAACATTAATTATAAGAAATCTCCTAAAGAACGCATTACAATATCGTATTTAGACACAAGATTGGAAGCACTAGAGCACCAGTGGTCAAAGTTCATAGATACGCATCAAAAAATAGTTGGAAATTATGATGAAGAAGAACACGACTATTTTACAAAGGAGATCTATGAGAAAACAGAAGATCTGTACATAAATTATAAGTCTGAACTCAAGGAAAAGATAAAGCAGTTAACACCGATGGTTGCGTCAGTTCAAACAAAACATGAAGCTGAAAGAATAGTTAATGTAAAATTGCCTAAGGTCATTATACCCATATTTACTGGCAAATATACAGAATGGACCACCTTCCGAGACTTGTTTCTTTCGCTTATCCATAAGAATGCTACAATTGATGATGTACAGAAATTGCATTACCTGAAAGGCTATTTGGCAGGCGAACCAGAGCAATTGTTGCGTCACACACCTGTTACAGCTGCAAATTACCAAGAAGCCTGGAACATTCTAACCAAACGATATGAGAACAAACGCTATTTATCTAATTGTGTTCTGAAAAGATTAACCGCTCAACCTGTAGTCGTAGAGAATTCAAATGCCATTAAAGAGCTATTGGATACAACTGTGGATTGTTTACACGCCTTAAGCGCTCTCGGTATTGATGTAAAGTCCTGGGATGTTCTAGTTATTTTTCTAATAAGTGCAAAATTAGATAGCGAATCGCGCAAGCTTTGGGAATCAAAGGTTAGCACTTTTGATGGCTTACCAACATTTGATGAATTTAAAAGCTTTTTAGAATCAAGGTTTCGTTCGTTAGAGTATCTAGACACATCCAAGCCTAAACAAACATCCACCGTTAGTAAACCAAAGTCCTTTCATGTTGTTGATTCAAATCAAAGTAGCAGTTCAAATGTTTCCTGTCCATATTGTAAAGAAGATCATACTTTAAGTCATTGTAAACAGTTTTGTAAAGAGGATTACAAAACTCGAAGTGATTTTGTCCGAACCAACAAGCTATGTTACAACTGCTTAGGCTCAAATCATTCAATCAAATACTGTCGCGTCAAAACTACATGTCAACTTTGTAACCGTAAACACCACTCACTATTACACCCAAAATCTTCTTCCAGATCAACGTCACCTAGTAGTAGTCGGAATCAGCAAACCGAGATACCTGCCGTTAAGTCGATGGTTTCTCAAGCTGCTTCTGGTACAGCACAAGAATCACAGGTTCTAACAGTTTCGTCAAATTTCTCCACAAACGTAAGTCCAAGCCGAGTTTTACTAGCTACCGCTCTAGTCGAAGTACAGACTGAGAAAGGGTATATTCAACTGCTGAGGACGTTATTAGATCAAGGATCTCAAACTTCCTTTATAACAGAGTCGGCAGTCCAGTTGCTCGGTCTTAAGAAAATACCTGCTAACAGCACGATATCAGGTATAGGTGGTGAAGACCGTAAATTTAGCTCTAAGTTTATAGTGTCATTTACTGTCACTTCACGCCACGATCCCAACTTCAGTGTTGAAGTACAAGCTTATGTCTTACGCACTATCACTTCATTGATTCCATCAAGAAGTATTTCACTACCACCTTGGCCTCAACTTAAAGATTTGGTTCTGGCTGACCCAGAATACCACACCCCAAACAAAATCGATGTTTTGCTTGGAGCAGAAGTTTACGGCCAAGTTCTTAGAGAAGGTCTGGTTAAATGCGGTCCAGGGCATCTTATAGCTCAAAATACAACTCTGGGCTGGATTTTATCCGGACAATCACACCCAGATCTCGATCTTGACTCAACAAATATTCATAATTATTTAGTTAGCATGCATTCACATGCCAATGATAATGATTTGCTCAAAAGGTTCTGGGAAATTGAGTCAGATACCACTAGCATGAAAAAGATTCTTTCTCCAGAAGAGGAGCAATGTGAAGAATTCTATGCTAGTACTACAAAGAGAGACGCCAATGGGCGATATGTTGTTAAACTTCCATTTAGGGAAATTTACCCATATAATAAAATCGGACAAACCAAAGAGATTGCACTCAAACGATTTCATCACCTCGAACGTCGTTTCAAGAAGGATCCTGAAATTAAAAAGAAATATACCGACGTTATACAAGAATACCTTGATCTTGGTCACATGGAGATCGTCTACCCTGAAACCGACACCAAGCGGTCAGAGGCAGTCTATTTGCCTCATCACGCTGTAGTTCGGGAGGATAAGACAACAACCAAGGTCAGAGTAGTGTTCGACGCGTCTTCTAAAGGCTCTAAAGGTATGTCACTGAATGATATGCTGATGGTAGGTCCAACTATTCAACCGGAACTACGCGCTATCATCATAAAATGGCGTTTATATCCCATAGTTTTATGTGCTGATATCGTTAAGATGTATCGGCAGATCAAAGTTGCTTCCGAAGATACCCATTACCAACGTCTTCTCTGGCGAAGTGACCCTGCATCTGAAATAAAAGAGTATCAATTATTAAGAGTAACCTTTGGTACGGCATCTGCGCCTTACCTGGCTGTGAAGTCATTGCAGCAGCTAGCACACGATGAAGGTGAGAAGTTTCCACTGGTCTCTGAAAGGCTAAAAAGTGAGTATTACATAGATGATTTTTTGTCAGGTTGCCAAACCATAGAAGAAGGAAAGAAGATACACAGGGAAATGGAAATGTTACTTGGGAAAGCAGGATTTGAACTTCAAAAATGGTTGACAAATAACAAGGAGTTAGCACAAGAAATCATTAGAAAAGGAAAGTGTCAAGAAGGACACGTAGAGTTAAAGCTAGATGAGGTCGTGAAGATACTAGGACTCTCTTGGGGTAGAGAATCTGATAGTTTCACGTATTCAATTAAATTTCCTCCGCAAACTGGATCTGTAACAAAAAGAATAGTTATTTCAGAAATTTCTCGGCTGTTTGATCCTTTAGGATGGGCAGCTCCATGTATTGTATCAGCGAAGGTCATGATTCAGAAGTTATGGCTTGCTGGAATTGATTGGGACGAAGAATTACCGGTAGATTTACTAATGGAGTGGAAAATATATCAAAAAGAACTTCTGAACTTACCAGAGTATGTTGTACCAAGATGGATTGAAACTCGGGAAGATGATACGTCTGTAGAATTGCACGGATATTGTGATGCATCCAATATGGCTTACGCAGCTGTTATCTATATAAGAGTAGTCGGATCAGATGGAATTGTTAATGTCAATTTAGTCACTGCGAAAACTAAAGTTGCTCCAATTAAGCAACTATCCATACCTCGCTTGGAACTGATGGGAGCAGTTTTATTAGCTAAATTAATCACAGAGGATGCACAAATATTAGCCATAAGTAAACATCGAGTACACTGTTGGACCGATTCAACGGTCGTTCTTGCTTGGCTTAATAAACACCCCAGCACTTGGACAACATTTGTTGGCAATAGGATATCCGATATACTTAATAGTTTGGATAATACTCAATGGGGATATGTCAAATCTGCTGATAACCCTGCTGACATAGCATCACGAGGCATGACTCCTTCAGAACTTTCAAAATCATCACTTTGGAGGCATGGGCCGACATGGTTAAGCAATGACACCATTGATTACACTAAGCCATCTTCTACTACAACTGATCTAGAAGAAAGGTCAGTAAAGAAGAGTATTAAGGTACATATAACAACCACTGAAACTGAACCATATTGGACTAAATATTCATCATTGCAGAAGCTTATTAGAGTTGTAGCTTACTGTAAAAGATTTTTAAGATATAAACAGCACAAAGAAACTTACCTTACCAGGGATGAGTTGAGAGATGCTCTGGAAACATGCATTAAAAAATGCCAAGAACAAGAATTTATACAAGAACTAGAAGAAATAAAGAAAACAGGAAGTGTCAGCAAGAAAAGTAAATTGACGCCTTTGTGTCCTATATTAGATGAACAAGGAATTCTACGAGTTGGAGGCAGAATTGAGAAATCACAACTGTCTGAAAGTATGAAACATCCAATCATTATGCCACAAAATAATCACTTTTCTACATTACTTGTTCGAGAAGCTCATCAAAATACTCTGCATGGAGGACCAACTTTGATGTTAAATTATCTGCGCACTAAGTATTGGTTGATATCTGCAAAAACATTGGTAAAGGCATACGTACGTAAATGTGTTGTATGTGTTCGGCATTCTGCAAATTTTAAAAATCAATTTATGGGCCAGTTACCTGCCTGTAGAGTAACTCCGGCTAGGCCATTTTTGCATACAGGTGTCGATTTTGCCGGTCCAATCAATATAAGAGTGTCCAAAGGCCGTGGTAATAAATCTTATAAAGGCTACATCTGTCTTTTCGTATGTATGACTACAAAAGCAGTGCACTTAGAGGCTATTAGTGATCTCACTTCAGAAGGTTTTATAAGTGGATTTAAAAGATTTGTTGCCAGAAGAGGACATTGTAGTGATGTATGGAGTGACAACGGAAAAAATTTCGTTGGTGCATCTAAGGAACTACAATTACTAGTATCCGCGGAACAGTCAGGGGTAGCTAGTGAAATTCGGGAATGGCTTAATAATAAAGGCGTTAAATGGCATTTTATACCTCCTCACGCTCCAAATTTTGGTGGGATTTGGGAAGGGGGAATAAAATCTACCAAATTTCATCTCAAACGTGTGATCGGTGACTCAACTTTGACGTATGAGGAAATGGCCACATTACTCTCTCAGGTTGAGGCATGTCTAAATTCCAGACCGATTTCACAAGTTGGTCAAGGTCCCGATGATCCAATGCCGCTTACTCCCGGTCATTTTATAATAGGGGAGCCTATGATTCTTGTGCCAGACCGAAATTACGAGCTTAGTAATATGAGTACATTAAAGAGATGGCAGTTACTGCAACGAATGACTCAAGATTTCTGGCGACGCTGGTCTCAAGAATTTGTAGCCTATATGTTACAGCGTTATAAGTGGACAAAAAGAGAAACAGAGCCAAACATAGGAGAGGTTGTCCTTGTAAAAGAGGATAATTTGCCTCCAAGTAGGTGGTTACTCGGAAAAGTTGTCGAGAAGCATCCTGGTTCAGACGGAATCACTCGAGTTGTAACATTAAAATGCAATGGATCTTTATTAAAAAGACCAACTAGTAAATTGTGTATATTACCTGTTAGTAATTAGTTTATTTCTGCTTAAGATAGATTATTGTTTTGTGACTTTCTGTTCTAGAGCCCCTTTGACCTCACGGTGGGCGGTTGTTATGTTTTTGTGAAAGGACCACTCCTTTGAGTCGTCCTTGGTGGGCGGTATGTCCAAATTATACTATTTTAATTATTGTATGTAATTTTTGTTAGTTCATAAATCACTAGATGGCGTTGTTCAACTCGGCTGAATGGCGGTATGGTTTCGTTCACACCAAACATATACCTCTAGAAGGAAATTTTATAGTGTTGAGAATTAGTACGGTGACCTTTATAAGTAAATAGAGCCTGTGTAAATATATAATTATTTCAAGTGAAGTGTTGTTATTGGAAGAGTTCCTGGGTACCAAACTTTACAACTAGAATTCATGACTGATATTTCGTAACTTTTATCTATTTAAACGGTGGCGCGTCTGTACATAATATCATAAAACTGCATAAAAAATATTTTAATGAATACGGAACCAATCAAAAGCCCCGATGAAAATACTATGTAAGCTTTGGCGCAAACATAAAATATAGTTGAATAAAACTGCCGCTACATTTCAGTAAGAATATTTTCTAAGCTTTTACTGGAACTAAATAATTCCCTATAAAATAGAGTAATTAAAATGAATATGCACACAAATCTCATTAAAAGATTTCCGTTAAGGTAATAAATAGAAATATTTTACTATGAACTTTAATATTGACATTTTATGATATAAAGTTACTATTTTAGGTTTTGTTATGCCCAATTAATAAATAACTGATACCCTCAGCTTTAATTAGAAAGAGTATTTTGGAAACAATAATAATTGGACATGGAGTACCAAACAAATGAAATCTTTTAATATCGATTGTATAAATGGTAAAGGTTTTAAATATAATCAAAATTAAAATAAAGTAAACTGATTCTATATTTTGTGACCACACGAACCCCATTAAAAAAATGTGAAATAATAAAATAAATATGGTTTAAGACATTTATTCCTCAAAACAGACAATTAATTATTGAGAAATACAAGTATTGTGGAACGGACACTAAAACTATAATAATATAAAATTAAATGTATTGTGTTAGTAATTGCATAAACTATGTGGTAAGTAAAGATAACTGTATAAATAAATGAATGTCTGACGAGCGTTGCCCCACTTATTCTTACTAACGTTACCTCCATTGGGGCATCTTTATAATTATGTTATTGATTTTTCACTTTGCAGTTCTACTAGGTATTTGGGAGGCGGCATTCTGGTTTTGACGCGTATCTTAGCGAGCAATGACTTATTAATGGGCATCTTACTGGCGACTGCATAACTACTATAACCGCGTGGCTTAGAAATGCTGCCACTGAGGGAGAAATGTGAGCCCGAACATTATTCTGCATCAGATTAAAGCCATTGTCATAGGTGGTACATAAGATAACGTATTCTGCTAATCTCTGATATACAGGGATACCTGAATATCAGAGATATATTAGAAAAAATACGACTGGAATATGACTGCTAACCGGTATTAGCAATAAGACTATCCTGGGGCATTATTCACACACGGCAATCTGATCCCAAACTAAGCAGAGCTTGTACTACAGAAAACAGTTAACTGATATATTTACATATACTACTTTTCTTCTGTAAATGCATACTTATATAGATAATTACACCCAGACATGTTAATGCAGACTACGTTAGTCCTGGGTGGGATCGATTCCCACGACCTGCGCCGTGAAAGGCAAGGAGAAAGACCAACCACGCCACCAGGCCCGTTAAAATATTATCATATTTACCCGGACGACGATTATTAACTCCGTACGAGCTCCTATACATATCCGTCGCCACATCATTACCCCAATTATATTCGGCCGTATTTTCAACATTTTTTTTTTTTTTTTTTTTTTAATATCACACAGATCATCCTGGCCCCAAACTAAGCAAAGCTTGTACTATAGGTACCAGGCGACGATATACATACTTATATAGATAGATAAATACTTATATACATAGAAAACATCCATGACTCAGAAACAAATATTCGTGCTCATCACACAAATATTTGCACTTACCGGGATTCGAACCCAGGACCACCAGCTTCGTAGGCAGGAGCACTACCAACTAGGCTACGGTGACCGTCGAAATTAGAGTTATAGAAACGTTTAACTTAAATTTCTTTGTCTTCCATCGATCTTGTTTAAAAGTAACCTGCATTCACCAGTGGAAAATTTACGCCACCATTGGTTTATTTGCCAAAGGCGATGTTCATGTGCTAAGTTTGGCCGATGCTTTGGCAGGTACATACGAACATAGGTTCTACCTACATATATGCCTACTTTTTTAAATCTTCCGCGAAGCGCGAGCCAATACTTACTCTTCGTGTGACTTCAAGTTCATTTCTAACTTGCCATTACCTCCGTTTTCTAGGAGCTGTTCTGTAACTTCAAGTTGTAGACGGTCATCCCACCTAGAAGTACGCCTCTTTATAAGAGAATTAGTCTCACTGTCGTTGGATACTACTATAAATCGTTGAAATTGTTTGCTGAAGTTTAACGGCAATAGCCATTTCATCAGTACTAAAAGTGGCTTATAGTATTTTAGGTGGCTTCAATTGAGATGCCTTAAGAGAGAAAAAAAAAATCATACACATTATACAATTTTAAAACTTTTTATGTACTTGTACCTCTTGGAAATGTGTATTAGTGGCAAACAAATATAAATAGGTGAAAAACGGTGAATTTCACTTTTACATACTTAAAAAACAGGCCAAGTGCGAGCGGGACTCGCCCATGAAGGGTTCCGTAGCAGCAAGTATTTCAGTTGATTAAATGAAAGCAAATTGCGGTTTACGATTTATGACGTACTAAAAAAAACTACTTACTAGATCTCGTTCAAACCAATTTTCATTGTTAGTTTGCATGGTAATGTACATCATATATTTTGTTTAGTTTTATAATTCTCCTATTTTAGTAGTTACAGGGGGGTTAAAATCTTAATGCGGTTCACCGAATACATCTACTTACCAAATTTCAACAGTACAGCTCTTATAGTTTCAGAAAAAGTGGCTCTGACATACGGACGGACAGACAGACAGACATGACGAATCTATAAGGGTTCCGTTCTTTGCCATTTGGCTACGGAACCCTAAAAAGCGGGAAAGATCTCAATTTGATCCGTATTTATTCATTTCGTAATCCGATATATGTACAGACGCCAGCACATCCACCTACCCCTATCTGTCAATTTTTTCTTATCAATTTACAAATTTATCACATAAGCATAAAGTTCCACTTCAATTGGGGAAATTTGACAAATTGTAGCTTGATGTGGTGGCGTCTGTACATCGATAACTGTGCTCGTACATTTGAGATCTAATTTACGTTTTTTTTTTATTATATAGAGGAAACTTTCGAGGTGAACAAAAGTTTCATTGATTTAAACAAAGTAGATTTTAAAGCCCCAATAAATATGAGTATTTTAGTTGGAGCGCCTAATAATTGCTTCGTAAGGACAAAGTATAGCCAACGTGGCTTGAATCAAAACATTTATTAATCAGTTCATTTATTAACTGAGAACAGTGACTTCTATGTATATGTTACGTTTAACTAAACATGGACTTGAAACGTTTCGATTGTCTTATTTAAATTGTAATGAATATAATATTTAAATTGCTTTCTTGAGTAAAAAAGCTATCTATGGTTACTCATTAATAAGCATCTAACATCAAAACAAAGCTAGACAAAATATCATACATCCTTCTTTCGAATCCACTGTCGAATTTTCTTGTATATTTTTTCTGTATTTGAATTGGTTATGGAAGACGCCCTTACAAAAATATGTTGTGCAAGGAAAAGGGTAAAGGGCTGGTAGTGTGTGGATATTCATGAAGACCTTATGACTGATAGTATTTTGAACTTTCTGAAATCATTTAACATAAAGCCTTCTTTTTTTAGAACCAATCAAATAAATAACTATATCTAAGATGAATTCTTCCATACATTCAGAAAATAACAATACAGATATTAATTATGGATCAATTTTAGCGTCATCAAAACCTGTTACTAAGTTTTGGTGACGCTAAAACGGATCTTAAATTACTCTGTTGAGTATATTTTAAATTAATATGTTGAATAGTTGTCACACTCAATTCAATGAATGATCAACTCTTGGAGTATACAAATTCCGAGCTAGATTTGCTAGATTATATGAGTTACTAGCCGCCCGGTACGTGCTTCGCTACGTATAAGGCATAGTAATAAAAAAATTATTACTAAGTTCATTTATTCAAACAAAAAAATAATTTAAATTACTTGCTTGATTTTACTCTTTTTCAAGACTTTTTTAAAATTTTCTCTACCTACCAACCTTCCCTGGACTTCCACAAATAATTCAAGACCAAAATTAGCCAAATCGGTAGAGGCGTTGTTAAGTTATAACATTACAAAGAAAAGTGGCATTGATTTTTATATATATAGATACATACTATTACTAGAGCAGCCCACAACCTTAACATGTTATCATTATGATACTAGCTGTGCACCGCGGTTTTACCCGCGTTAAACTTTATAAATTATAGCCTATGTGTTAATCCAGGATGTCAGCTAACTCCATACCAAATGTTATTTAAATCGCTCCAGTCGACGTGAAGAAGTTACAAACATACACACTCACAAACTTTCACATTTATAATATGAGTGTAATTATTGAAATAGCATCATTGTCATTTGATTGTTTATTGGATGCAGAAGACTACTACACTAAAGTTTTGTCAATTTAATAGCACATAACTAAGGCTCGAACCAAGTTACATAACGTTAGTAAAGTAAAACAATAGATTTCAACTAAGAGCGTGATCACTGGCTACGAAAGAGGGGCATTGCGCTCCTTGCTGGCGAGGTGCTATCCTAGTTGATTTGCAGATTTTCTAGTTACAAAACTAGACAATGTAGATGATCTAGTGTTTTTTTTTTACTTTCTTGTCCGTACAAGAAAGTAAAAAAAAACACTCTGGTCGTCTGCAGGCTTCTTTCACTTGCGTATCTTTTATCTTATCCCACCTTAACCTATATAACAGTCTTCACAATAAAGTCATAAAGACACATTTTCGTATTTAACGTAACAAGTAAGTAAATTACTCCGTTAATAAACTAGTGTGGATGTAATACGTCGTTTTTGTGAGAAACGCTATAGAATAATAATGAGTGGCCAACCCACGCGGACCAAACGCTTCGTTATGTAGTACCTAATCCTTTGTAATGTAGTCTTATATATATAAGGTTCTATTTATCCAAGCAGTAACATACAAAGTCCTATGCTGGATACTCATAAATATGTATTGTAAACATGAGATGTATTTTATAGTAATGGTCGTTTATAAGGCGACTTGGTCAAATGCTAACACTATTCTGGAACCAGATCTTTGGTGTAGTTGCCTAAACATGAACATATAAAAATTGGTGGCTCTCCGCGACTTTGTAAGTGTGAGGTTTATTCTTAATCCTTCATATTAATTGCTGACATAATATGATTCATTCACTCGTCTGACAAATTTTGGTATGCTTACGTACTGACTTGGCTTTTGACTTTACTAATTGTATTTTCATCGTTATCTAATTAAGACTTATGACTCTGATAGTCAAACACTACACTTAAAAAAATCTTATCAAATTATATCATCTACTCGGGCTGGACGGGCCTGTTGATGTGGTTGGTAGATACGCTGCCTTTCACGCCGCAGGTCGTCGGTTCGATTCCCACCCGGGACAGATATTAGTTTGCATGAACATGTCTATTTGTCCCGAGTCTGGGTGTAAATTATCTATATAAGTATGTATATACAAAAGAAAAATAGTATAATGTACTATTTCAGTTAAATGGTTTCCATAGTACCTACAAGATCTGCTTAGTTTGGGGATCAGATGGCCGTGTGTTAATAATGTCCCAGAATATTATTATTATAATCAGTTGCAACAAATAGTCTTACGATATGAATTTCATCATGTCAGCCAAAGTACGTCCACAGCTGGACAAAAGCCTTTCCAAAGATTGGGGGGATATGCCATAATCGCCACGCTTGGCAGACGGGTGGGCGATCGTAGTTTGATGGTCATAGTTCGCAGAAAAACGCTGCTGATCGTTCTCTGGTAGGTATTCCTTCGGATGATTTCTACGCCCCCCACGGGGTAAGATGGGGTGATTATATTCTATGCCATCACTACACAGCATATTAGACCAGGGTCGATAATTTATAAACCAAAAAAAATAACAGTAGGATGAAACCCATTATAAAAGGAGGGGATATTATAAAAATGAAAGGAAAAATAATTTAAGGGCGATCTGAGGTCGGGAACGGGATGGGGGTGAGTTTTTAAGGGTAAAAAACGGTTTTTCTCGATTTCCGGAAAAACTTAAAGTCCTATCGAGAAACGTCAAATGGCAAAATTGTAGGTAATAAAAAGATCTAAAACTTTTGTATTTACACTTTTTTCACATATAAATTTATGTGAAAAATTCAAAAACCAAGATTTTGGTTTTTTATTTTTATATTTTACAATTTTTTTTCTTTTTAACGAAATTTGGAGAAAACTTACCTTTTTATGTCCCAAATACGCTGTACTTTATTTGATTAAAAATATTTATTTTTTCACCTTATTTTGAATTAATATAGAAAAAACACCCTAATTTTCAATCGAAATCTCACCCGTCAAGATATCAGCTTTCTTCAAAAAGTTGGTATGTTTTCTGTTCGTAGAAATCTCTACTTTCCGATGGTGAAAAAAAATATAAAGTGAAAGTAAATCTTCTCAGAAAATGCAAAAAATTGAAAAAAACTCGAATTTGATTTTTTTTAATTATTATAAATTATTTCATCTAAAAAAATGTGATAGCTGCAATTTGTTTCAATTATAAAGTTGATTTACTTAATGCTAATTACATTTATGTCATAGAAAATCTCATTATATATAAATATAAATGTTAATAGTACAATTAAATGTAGATACTTTATTCTGATTACGTTATTCATCACAATATTTTTAAACACATTAATCTTATCATTCATAAATACCTACCTTATCTTCAATTCGAATCATTTATCCATTAGTTTTTGTCTTTTTGATGGCATTTCTTCATCTTATTGTATTCGCCAAACATCTCCGATTCTAGTAGATCTTCGAAATCTTCATGACTATCACCTTCTTCCTCTCCAACATTATTTCCAGACTACGTTGGTTCTTCATCCACAATTTCTTCTGAATCATTAACTTCCTCGTAGGTTTCTTCTTCAATATTGGAGCAATTTTCAGTACCATGACAGTTTGAATATAAATTTGTGCATTTTAAACCATGTTTTCGGCAACCACATTTTAAACTGTTACATCCAGTTTAACAGCTGCAACATATAGTTTTGAGCAATATTTCCGGAATTAATTCTTTTTGTGTAAATTTGGGCATTATTCCACGTTGAAATTTCTTCCAGCCCCAATCTGTTGCTGTTAGTTCGTTACCCAACCAAGTTTCAAGCTGATAATATGCCCTGTAACAATGTTGTTCTGCTGCTCCTTCTGTGGGTGGGAGGTTTGCCAAAACGATTTTGGCTGATTTTCATGTATATTTCATATATTTTGAATATATCTGAAATATATTTGAAATGTATAAAATATATTTGAAAATCGGCCAAAAGTTTGTTATTAAAAATATATTTACGATGTATATTTAATATATTTTTTATGTATTTTGAAATATATTTTTTTTCATGGGATAAATTAAATTTTATTGTGCAAAATTAAGGAGATTATTATTAGTATGTATGTATTATGACCCGCCTAGCCCCTTCCCCACTTCTCCATGAAATACCTTTTGATGTGCTAC
The DNA here is from genome assembly GCA_951640165.1 of Pseudoips prasinana. Lineage (NCBI taxonomy): Eukaryota > Metazoa > Arthropoda > Insecta > Lepidoptera > Nolidae > Pseudoips > Pseudoips prasinana. The sequence continues at coordinate 17,978,219 of OX621234.1, read as the reverse complement.
TATTTTTTATAGGTCACTCAGGTATATAATTTATCTTAAATAGTTATAAATAGACATCTACGCATATAATTTAAAGAAGATTCGACAACTTTCTCCAAATATTGTAGATGTCTTATTAAATATTAATTTTATTAACTTATTTGTTTGTTAATTGTAGTAGTATATTTTTAATTGCAATTTTTTTTATCAATGTAACATGTAATCTAACGTTTTTCGAGTAATTTAAGTGTTAATTCTAATAAATAGCTCTAAATTTTTTTGAACTTACCTTTTTTTGAACAACTTTTTGAAAAAAGCTGATATTTTGACGGGTTAGTTTTCGATTGAAAATTAGGGTGTTTTTTCGATATTAATTCAAAATAAGGTGAAAAAATAAATATTTTTAATCAAATAAATTACAGCGTATTTGGGACATAAAAAGGTAAGTTTTCGCCAAAATTCGTTAAAAAAGAAAAATATTGTAAAAGATAAAAATAAAAAAACCAAAAATTGGTTTTTTGAATTATTCACATAAATTTTGACGTTATGTGAAAAAAGTGTAAATACAAAAGTTTTAGATCTTTTTATTACCTACAACTTTGCGATTTGACTTCTTTCGATAGGTCTTTTAGTTTTGCCGGAAATCGAGAAAAACCGTTGTTTACCCTTAAAAACTCACCCCATCCCCTTCCCGACCTCAGATCGCCCGTAAATTATTTTTCCTTTAATTTATATAATATTCCCCTCCTTTTATAATGGGTTTTATCCTACTATTATTTTATTTCACTTTTTATTATTTTTAAAGGCTTCTACCCTGGTCTATTAATGAAATGAAATGAAATAATGAAATTTATTCCGTACTAATGAAATGAAATGAAATAATGAAATTTATTCCGTACTTGGGTATTTACATACACTTGTACTCGTCAAGCTCACAATGCATTACATAACACAGTAATTAAAGCAATTATATTAAGGGATAAAATAAATAAAAAAGGTTTTTATTCACGTAGACTTTAAAAAAGCGCTTGTAAATAGTCAGAACATGTTTGTAGTATTATAGTTGTATACATTATTATTTCTAGTAACATAGGTACATTATTATCTCTTGTATACATCTCGAAGCGCTAATATACCTCCAATAGCAAATACCACCAACCTTAACTCGTCTCTATTAATAAACGTTTTATTCTGAAATTGATTTATCTTACAATACTATGTACAACTAAAGTCCGACAAATCTGAATGAAACTGGAGGAGTCTTATACCCAAGTTGGAATAACTATCCAATAAACTGTGATAATAGTTAGAATTAAATTAACTTAATATTAATAAGTAACAAATGTAAACTACTACGGTGATGGGAAATAAATAGCTTTTTTACTAAGCATTATTATTATTATGTACTTCGGCAAAAACATTGAGGTTTTTTTTAACTTTAAACCCCGTAATACACATTTACTTGTCTAAAATCATTAGTTAGTATTTGCTATTCGCATAAATACCGGATTTTATGCCTCTAGTGGCTACATCTTAAGACTTTCATACAAACTTATGAAAGCGGTTAGACTCTCTAAACATAAATCATTCGGAAATTCTTACTTGCCAAATTTCAACTTCTTAGATCAAGTTGTTTTACTGGGCTTGTGTTTCGTTTATGAGTAAATCAGTGACCTTCCACTGTTATATATTAAGATTAGGTCGTTGTCATTGAACTCGTATGCCTTTTGTGTGAAGAAAACTCTCTGCCAAAGGTTTTGAGGGTTCTAATGTATATTTTCCTTATGCGGACTAACATAGTGCTCGAACATCCACACACGTTATTTCTCACGCTTATGCATTTCCATCACTCACTACACTTTCACACACATACATTGCACACACCCTAGATTTAATTATTTATTGTAAACTTCTCCAGTCGTAGTCAGAACGAAGAACCACTGATGACTCAAAATACAGGTTTTACCTAGTTTGAGAGTCAGAGGCCACTCAAGTTTGCTACTTGTACAATCATAGCCATGTTTTATAATCATTTTAACGTTGATGTAAAGTACGACACGCATCAGCTTAGCTGCCTATTGTATAATATTACCGCAATGATTGTTATTTAGTTTAATTTTTTAATTTTGAAATTTGTAACTGTTTTGATTGAACAATAAAGTTATAATAAGTTATAAAAAAAAATATAACATTCCAGAATATTTTATTAATGAGCCAGGAAATTTATGTGACACGATTGAAATTTGATTGGTAGAACTTTGTGGGGCTTCAGATATCAAAATGGGTTTTATGGAGGTGTTTAATAGAAAAAATGTTCTGCAATAGATGTATTACATGTCGCTTAAAAAAATGCGTATAATTATATCATATGTATTATTATTATTTAACTTTATCTATTTATTTACTTAATTTGTATATATTTGACGGTGCAATACTAGATAACCAGATTTGATGGCAGTCGTGTCAATGGCCATGTTGGATTAATTGAATCTGTAATGGCGCGTTTTCTTGGCCGGCCTATGAGTTTTCTGAGTTACACGCACGTAGTTCCGTACAGTTTGTAATATCACGTAATATTTAATTGCCATGGAACGAGGAGAAACGAGGAGCCATGGATGAAGACCTCAGCCAAGAGCGAGGCAACTATGTCATGGTGCTGCGCATTGGCATTTGTGTATGCAAATCGAGCCTTTTGGTCCCGGTTGGCGAGGATCAATATTTCTTCTCTGGGAACTATAATAAAAAACCTATTGCAAAAAATAACAACAACCAATTACAAGATTTGGATTATATATCACCAATATCTTAATACACACCATAAGGTAAACTTATATACTCCGAACATTACTCACACTGCAGTAATCGGCAATATATAATATACTATTAGTAATATACTATTTAGTAAAATTACCACATCGATCAAAATGAAGCTATTTCCATACATAAAATCCTGCTGCACCAATCATCATCATCATCATGTCAGCCAATATACGACAAAAGCCTCGGATCCCCAAACAATGGGGGGATATTATTATTATTATTCGTTTATTTCGACCAACAAAGGATCATAATAAGTACATTATAAATTAAAATTAGAGAAATAAAACAACACAACACAAAATTACATTATAACTAAAAAGTAAATTGGCAAAGTCAATGAATTAAAACATACATGTCACGAGAATTAAAATTAAAATACGGACCGATAATGAAATAGTTATGTGTTGTCCCTAATTCATTCACTTTGTTATTGTCACTACATTAAGCATGCAACAATGGTTAATGTAGTGACAGTCATACCTCTCAGCCATCATCCTCAGGATGGTGTTGGAGCTGGCGCGGACCCTACGCACCAGAGATGTGCACCGTTTTCGCATCGTCGCATAAAAGCAGTCAATGCGCGCCTCAGCGAACATCCCCGACGCACTGCAGTACCGAGGCAGCCCCAACAACATTCTGTAGGCATTGTTGAATTGGACTCGTAGGGCGCTGTACTGTTTTTGAGTATAGTCAGCCCACAGGGCGCTCGAGCAGAAACAAGTGCAATACGCACTAAAAAGAGTGTTTTTTACTTCTTTCGAGCATCGTGCAAACCTGCGAGCTATCATGTTCGCTCGAACAGACAACGCCCTACGCTCCCGTTCTATGTCTGCATCGTCCTTCAGGTCAGAGGTCACCAGATGCCCAAGGTATTTGAAGGTGTCAACCCTATTTAGCGGTACGTTATTTAATATAATGCTAGGGATACTATCCGGACATATGCCATGCCACGCTTGGCAAACGGGTTGGCGATCGCAGTTTGATGGTCATAGTGCACAGAAAAACGCTGCTGACCATTCTCTGGCAGTTATTCCCTCCGACGATTACTACGTCCCCCACGGGATGAGATGGGTGATGATATTCTATGCCGTCACCACACAGCACAATGGTTCATGAATCATTCAGTTAGTTTCTAAGTACACCCGCTTAGAAAGCATATAAAATGAAATCAATGATTCTGTTTGAAAAAAAGTGATAAACTTTGAAGACAATTCTGTTGTGATTTATTGAGCCATGCAGTGATCTGCCACCACATATCTATATATATAAAAATCAATGCCACTTTTCGTTGTAATGTTATAACTCAACAACGCCTTTACCGATTTGGCTAATTTTGGTCTTGAATTATTCGTGGAAGTCCAGGGAAGGTTTGTACGTAGATAAAATTTAAAGTGTCTGGAAAAAATGTAAAATCAACATCTTTTAGTAATTTAAAATATTTTTTGTTAGAATAAATGATCTTAATAATCATTTATTTTATTACTATGCCTTATACGTAGCGAAGCACGTACAGGGCCGCTAGTTTATTTATAGAAACTGACTTTCTCAAACAATACGGTATAGTCGACACGTACTTAAGGAAAACGTACCTAACTTGTATAAGCAGCTGTACAATATAACTTTATTCTTGAGACCGATACAATAGTGACTCCCACATTTGTTTGGATGTTCAACCGTAAAAAAAGATAAGTTCCCAGTCCCAGGTGGCAGTAGCAAAAGTTATTAATATCAGCCCGAAGCAAGGTATAAACAAATAATAAACATCTTGATATCAATTACTATATAAATATAAGGATAAATGAACCAACACCCATCCCTAATATGCGATATAATTTATGCATTTGTCACAGCGGTGTCAGACACTACTGATGCTAGCGATTAGAAATTTTGAATTGGAGAAATCTCTACACTGATTCAAACTTTAATCTGTTACTGTATTTTTTATAAAACAGATTAATAGTTTTTCTAATTAAACTGGAATGGATCGAAACTTTTACATCTGTCTTTTGTAAATAATCTCCACCTCCTAAATATAATATCTAGATACAATGTAATATTTAGGGACAATGCCACACAGATCATCCTAGCCCCAAACTAAGCAAAGCTTTTACTATGGGTACCAGGCGACGATATACATACTTATATAGATAGATAAGTACTTATATACATAGAAACATCCATGACTCAGAAACAAATATTCGTGCTCATCACACAAATGTTTGCACTTACCGGGACTCGAACCCAGGACCACCAGCTTCGTAGACAGGAACACTACCAACTAGGCTACGGCGACTGACGTAAATGGATTAATTGATCACTATGATTATTTTCCGTGTGTTTTGAGTGGTTCCCTTAATGGTTAAGATTTATTATTAGACGCGATAGATGGCGCTACAATCAGTTTCAAGTTTTATTTAATTGTTTGTGTTAGAATGGGTCTGTGAACGAGTCATAGGGTGCATTTGGAATGGGTGGTGCTGCGTGCGATCAGATGCTAGCTTATTTTTGCCAGGCAGCCAGGATCAAACCTCAGGACTCCCTTGCTTTTTGATAATTTATGATGAGTGAAGATTAGAGGCAGAATAAAAAAAATATACATCTTAATTTTTGTCTACCTGTCTAAACTTGAAACGTAGTCAGGATAAACGCAAGCTAAGCCTATTAAAACTTAATGGATAAATAATACTCTTATTGCAAAATAAAATTGCATAACGCTTTCCAAATTATTTCAGGGTTAGTACTTCTAGTAGCTTATATTCTTCTCCAAGGTCCTATCTATCTTAATATCAAAATTCATCAAAATTAGTTTTGCTGTTTAGTCATGAAGAGTAACTGACAGACAGAGTTTGTTTGAGAGGCCCATTATCTGTATTTTAAATCTGAAACTAAGTTTTTTTGAGGATGGTCTAACTAATAGGTATTATGAATGCTTTAGTTAGTTAAGATAGGTATATTACTTTAGATAACGCAAGCGATAAAAAGTATTTATTTTGCTATAAGGATCAATTTGTTACTACTAGGTACATGACAATGTGCAAATAGGCTATTAATTTGTATTATATTTATGATTCACTATTTTGGCGATAGTGGCTTACACGTTTGTGGCTTTTTCAAAACATTTCCACTATACATTTGATACGTGTAGCAAAATTTTTCCTACGTTATTGACACTTATGGTAATATATTGGTCAATTCATACAATATCTTTACAGATTATAGCCCATGTGTTATTCTTATGTATAAGCTATATTATTGTAAAGTATAATTAAAATCCATTCAGTAGTTTTTCGTGAAATCATAACCAATATTCATACATTTCAAACAGAGAAAAATAATTCTGAGAATTACAGTTACACCGATAACAATAACATTTGAAATTGAGTTAATCATTTCGTAGTATTCGTTCGCAACTCTAATGGTTTGCAACTAATGTGAACATATTAATTAGTGTTTACTGTGTTATACATCAGTTAATTTAGATAGAGCAATTTGATTGTGATAGACTTCCCCGTGGTTAACGTTTAATTCCTTTACTTAATAAATAAGAAAAACATTCCCTAACTACTTGTACTCACTCTACGGAAGCGTAAATATTAAGTAAGGGCTTATTTCTGAAATTTATCTTACAAACTTTAATTAAATTGGAAAAATATTAAGATCATTAAGGGCCTATGCACACCACATTTTTTAAGCGCGCCGTTGACACGCGTTTGTAGCGATACAGACGCGCGTTACCGTCGCGTTTGTATTGATTCAAACAAACACCGAACTGCGCTGTAGGATATAAGCGCTCCATCGACGCGCGTTTTTGAAACGCGCGTCGATGCCGCGTTTTAAAAACGTGGTGTGTACAGGTTCTAAATTGGGCGGTTTTAGAATTCAATGCCGGCTGAATATTTTAATAAAAGTACAAAAAAAAACATCATATAAACTACTATTTGTAAACTTTTGGACAACCTTTTATGCTCTACTACACAGCCAAAAAGGAAGAGGGCTCTTAAAATCCTTACCTTGAATCTGGATATCATATTTACCTGTTATCTTATTGAAAACCTTTTATTTAAGTTTCAAATACGTTTATACTTATAACATACGTTGGAAAACTAATATTTAAAGAAATATGCCCATGCCCTCCCATATTGGCTGGCACGTTAAAAGTAACTTCGTCCAATCTGTGTGTCTTTTGTCGAAAGATTACAAATTTTATAAAAACCAATTATATTATTTCATATTATGCCCAGAATTTGCTTATTAAATTGTGGCTGACGGTGGGCGTATAAGTTGCCAGAAGCAATATCCGCTCACTAAGCGTGGCGATTATGGCGTCCCTCACCAAATAATAGACACGCTCGAATTGCCGCACCCAGCATCTCAGTTATCCCCAGCCATGGTAACAGCTGCGGCCGTCAAACTATGGCCCTGGCAACATTTAACACTCGCACACTTCGGAAGATCTCAGTACTACTCTCGATGATAGCCGCAGAGTCTTTCAACAAGTGGGTCAGAAAATGAATTTGGATAAGATGACCCTCATGTCAAAGTCCATGCACCCACTTCAGTGTCGGTTGAAAAATGCAATCAAAGTATATATAGCTAAGACAGCGTTCGCGAAGCTAGATAATATCTTCTCGTACCAAATTTGTGGTATTTGAGACAAGAAGATGTTACGTAGCTAATGTAAAATCTAAATTAATGTAGTAATCTGTATACTGCCAGTTACGACTTACGGAAGATGATCGCTCACTATGGGCCTCATAAGAAAGCTTAAGGTCACCCATAGAGCAATGGAGCCAGAATCAGAAATGTCCAAATCCGTAAGCAAACCAAAGTAACTGACATAGACTTAAGAATTGCCAAGCTAAAGTGGCGATGGACACATAGTTCGTAGAGCCGACGGCCGCTGGGGCAGAAAAATTCTCGAGTTGTGACCACGAACCGGAAGACGCAGCGTGGGCAGGCCCTTCAAAAGATGGTCCAAATATCATTTGAGGGTCGCTATTAGCAGCTGGATGCAGGTAGCATACGACCCAGAATTGTTTGAACGTTTTTCTCTCTAGCCCTATCTATACATATAATAAATCGTAGAAAAGTCAAAACTGTACATTAAATATTTTTTAAAAAGGTTGTTTGCGGCGTGATCTACAATCGATATCGAAGCCAAAATATAGTTTTTAGAATTTTGTCTGTGTGTCTGTTTGTCTGTATGTATGTCCGGGCTAAACTCAAAAAGTATTCCATGGATTTACTTAAAATTTTGCATGAATATTATTAAGAGGTCGGGTCAACATATAGGCTACATATTATCACGCTATCACCTACGGGGGAGGAGCCGTGAAAATTTATAAAATTTAACGCGGGTAAAACCGCGGGGCACAGCTAGTTTAAAAATAAAGGAATGTTTTCAATAAGTAAAATGTTATATCTACAGTACAAAAAGTATATGGTTCACCTAATTAGTAACCATAGGCGGGATCAAGCCGAAATACTAGGGCGCTGAGTTACACGAGCAGTCAAAGTTAAAGCTGGGTCTAGACAAATTTCCACGTAATGCAAACACAAATAATATACTTAACTAATAGCACATTAAAAGAATAACCGGCCAAGTGCGAGTCGGACTCGCGCACGAAGGGTACCATCTATACATATAATAAAATCGAAGGAAAGTGAAAACTGTACATTGAATATTTTTTTAAACGGATACTTGAGGCGTGTACTACAATCGATATCGAAGCCAACAATATAGTTTTTAGAATTTTTGTCTGTTTGTCTGTATGTATGTCCGGGCTAAACTCAAAAAGTACTGCATGGATTTACAAACACAAATAATATACTTAACTAATGGCACATTAAAAGAATAACCGGCCAAGTGCAAGTCGGACTCGCGCACGAAGGGTACCATCTATACATATAATAAAATCGTAGGAAAGTGAAAACTGTACATTGAATATTTTTTTAAACGGATACTTGAGGCGTGTACTACAATCAATATCGTCGCCAAAAATATAGTTTTTAGAATTTTTGTCTGTTTGTCTGTATGTATGTCCGGGCTAAACTCAAAAAGTACTGCATGGATTTACTTCAAATTTTGCATGAATATGACTAAGAGGTCGGGTCAACATATAGGCTACATATTATCACGCTATCACTTACGGGGGAAGAGCTATGATATTTTATAACGTTTAACGCGGGTGAAACCGCGGGGCACAGCTAGTTATTTATAAAAACGAGCAAAAAATTCACGTTTGTTGTATGGTAATAAATATTTATTTTATTATATTTTTTTGGTATTTGTTGTTATAGCGGCAATAGAAATACATCACCTGTGAAAATTTCATTTGTCTAACTATCACGGGTGATGAGATGCAGCCTGGAAAAAGACGTACAGACAGACAGACAGTGAAGTCTTAGTAATAGGGTCCCGTTTTACCCTTTGGGTACGGAACCCTAAAAACTACATTTATTACTGCGAATGCTTGATGCTCTTCTCCTAGTAATGCTCAAAATAAAGAGAATTACTTGGAACATTATTTTTCCATTTTTCGTTGAAATGTCGGAACTACTTATTACAAAGACCCGTCCCACCAATTATAAACTGTCATCGTTAATTTGTTTTTGCACTTTACCTGCACCAAAATTTGCTGTTAAAGTAACCGACTAACTTCGCATAACTGCTAGGCTGAAGTGGCAGTGGGAGGGGTAAATAGCTCCTACGATTGACTGCCGCTGGAGCAGAACGATTCTCGAGGTGGCGACAACAAATCGGAAGACAGAACGTGGGTAAGCCCCACTAAGTGGACCGACGATTTTACAAGGAACCACAGCGCAAGACAGGCAGTCGGTAGATCTTTGGAGAGGACTTTGTCCAGCAGTGGACGTCTTTTGTCTCATATAAAGATGATGATCTGCGTTATGAAACTGACGGATGGACAATTTTTTCCGTCAGAACACTTATGTACCACCCAAGTACTGAATAAATATTATACAGGTACGCGTATATAAGGTGTGCGTGTTTTTCATGCAAGCTATTCTGACAGACTGCTAATAAGACAGAATAGCACGCATTATTTGTTGACGTTTCTAAATTATATTTAAAAAATGCTGGTTACGGCCGGCAGACGCTGAGACAGAATCAGCCCGAGGCTGTATCAGCTCGCAGAGAGCCCTCGTGTGAGATCTTTATAACCATCATACAACACTTGGTACAATTTTTGATCGAGTTTTTGCTAACAACAAAATCAATTTAATAGTGAATTGGATTGAAATTCTGTATCCTCTATAGTTTCCGTCTTTAAAGCCTGCAATTTCCATTTTGCAACAAAATTTACGTAATGTTGAATCAAACATAAATAAACGGTCTTCCAACGGCCTTAGGGTGCATTCATATAGAAAAGAGTTTCCAGTGCAGGCGAGTCTGCGCAAGTTGGTACCGATTGTAGCTGGTATAATAATCTTATGTTATGTTATGCGTTCATTTATAAAGAAGTAAGTTTGAACTTGTCACCGACTATCTGCATAGATCCGTATGACTTTAAGCATTTGACAGTCTAGATTTTCTTCCATCGTCGTGAAAATGGATGTGGATGGCGATGTTTTGATAGTATTGATATTAGCCGAAATACCTTTTTGGGATAAACACATACGCAGCAACAGGAATTTATTTGATAAATATTGGAAGGATATTAGGAGATATAGAATCTAAAACTACATTTGCCCACACATTTTACAATTTTCTATGTCAAATCTTTTAGTGTACATGAAGAATCTCGATTGTGGAATTCACTACCTCTACATATTAGACGTGCGTCATCTATAACATCTTAAAAAAAATTAAAGATATATTATTTATCACTCTAATATTAGTATTATATAATATCTTAAAAGTAAGATATTATACAGGTATATATTTAACACAAACTTCCCGATTGTCTTCCAATGTAATGTCTATCCAAGTAACTACTTTAGCGAACTTACACAAACTCGATGGTCACTAAGAACACATTTACATGTTTCTATAGGTGAAATAACCGGTACCTATCAGTATTAGGTACAGGTTTTCAGTCCCAGTATACCAATATATTAATACCGAAAACCTGTATCTTTATGTTTACACCCTTAGACAAGGCTATGAAATCTAATATTCATATAATATAAGTTATATCTCTTAAGATTGGGTGAGTCACACGTAAATTAAAAATCAAACATTTCTAAATCAAAAGAAATACCTGTAATGTCAAGTGGTAGTTTTTGTATTTTATATCTACGAGACATTAACTTTATGTGTACTATGTAAGCGCTACTTAGTTCCAAGAGCAAGATTGTTCCAACTGTTCGTTTGTGTCTATGTGCACATAGAAAGTTTCTCGAGGGAAATCGTACGTCTAGATCTTTGTTACGCATTTTCTTGTAGTAAATAGTGCACTTAGGCGTCTCTTACTGAAGCAAATATAAGACATAAACACGTAAAACTTTGTGAAGACTTGATTATTACGAAAAGTTTGTTCAAAAAAGCAGCTTATTTACTTTACCTCTAACAAGATTATTGCTTTTTTTACTGCCTGTGGTTCTGGTGTTAACTTTCCTTAATTAATATCTTAATTCAGATTCGGGGTTATTTTTTTACATTAGAAATCCACCACTAAGACCCACAACGTAGTTTCTTTTTAAATTGTAATCCAGTTGGGATTTATTTTAACTCATTTTAGAACAGTATACACCTTATACCTGCACTTTAGGTATATGTTGTATGTCACGTTTGAATTTGGTAAATTTGGGATTGGTACATTAATTTCAGAACAACGTCAAATAAATGAACCAATTAATTTAAATTACGTTTTATCATAAAGCTAGTCTCTTCGAACTGAACAAAAGCCCAAATATCTCCACGATTACCGATGCTATTCGTCTCTAATTATTTTGGTGATATATTAAGCATATCCGATTTCAGAGGCCTGATTTTCTTGGATGAGTATTCGAGAATCCAGAAATTTTTGATGACAGTAATCAAACAATGTGTTTACAACAGGTAGATAATAAATTGATATTGTTCCTGAAATATGAGTGCAGGTTTAAACGCGGAAATGTCCTACAAATCCTCTAATATTATAATTACGAAAGTTTGTAAGTATGGATGTATGTATGTTTGTTACTCTTTCACGCAAACACTGCGGAATGGAGTTTGATGAATCTTGATAGCGACAAATGGGGCATAGAAGGAATTATTCACCAGAGAACGGGCAACAAAATCTTAAATTAGTTACCATTCCATACTATTATGGCATATCCCTCCAAGAACCATAGAAGAAACTTTTATCCCGCACTACACGTCTTTATGTCATACTTTCTAACGGTAAAATACTATAAAGACTTCGTAGAAAAAAAATATCAATGTGTTACCGCCAGGGAGAAGTCTTTCTAGTGGGCGCTATAGAATTCACTAAGTAGTATTCCATTATTAAAGTTTGTTATGGGCCAAGAAATATGTACGGTATGTAAGTGTTTGTTCAACTTCTTTAATAGTTTGGGTATTATACTCGTAGTTTCGTCGGTATATTAATTGGTTACTAAAATATTAGGTCTTTACCTATGAAATTGCCGTTCTGCAGTACTGGCCATTTCAAATCAAAATAATTTTTGTTTGGCTAAGAATTCTAATTTCAAATTAATTTTATTTTAAAAACATGGATTCTTTTTTCCAAAAGTAGTCATTTCTTTATTGATTAGTGTTACATTTTCATCGCATTTCAATCTTTTTCGTCATCATGGATACGTTAAAAATTCGAGTAATTATGGAATATGAGTACCGTCGTGGCAGCAACGCGGCACAAGCGGCACGCAACATCAACGACGTTTACGGAGCTAACACTACAAACCAACGCACCACCTGTTATTGGTTTGCTCGCTTCCGTTCTGGAAATTTCGACCTGAAAAATGAACCTCGCGGTCGTCCGAAGACTTTGGTCGACAATGACGAATTAAAGGCGGTTGTGGAAGCTGATGATACACAATCTACGGCTGAATTAGCAGCAGCTTTCGACGTTAGCGTCAAAACAATATTGGTCCATTTGCGTCAAATTGGCAAGGTAAAAAAGCTTGACAAATGGGTGCCCCACGAACTCAATGATCGCCAGCGCGAAGTACGCGTCGAGACGTGCCTTGCACTGCTCAACAGACACACAAATGAAGGAATTTTGAACCGCATTGTTACCTGCGATGAAAAATGGATTCTGTTTGATAACCGCAAGCGCTCAGCAAGTTGGTTGGATCCTGGTTCAGCACCTAAACAATGCCCTAAACGAAAACTTACCCCTAGAAAACTGATGGTCACTGTTTGGTGGTCTAGCGCCGGTGTGATTCATCACAGCTTCTTACCAAACGGGGTGAGCATTACTGCAGATGTGTACTGTGAAGAACTGAGCACAATGATGGAGAAGCTGGCGCATCTCCAACCAGCATTGGTCAATCGCTCGTCTCCGCTGCTCCTGCACGACAACGCGCGACCTCATACTGCACAGCAGACGGTCTCCAAGTTGCAAGAACTGGGGTTGGAAGCTCTCCGTCATCCGCCCTACTCACCAGACCTTGCGCCTACAGACTACTACTTTTTCCAGAATTTGGATAACTTCTTGGCGGGAAAAAAATTCAATACCCGAGAGGCAGTACAAAATGCCTTTGAAGAATTTGTTGCCTCCCGTCCAGCTGATTTCTTTAAGAAGGGCATCAATAAACTGCCACTGCGATGGCAAAGATGCATTGATTGCATGGGTGATTACTTCGATTAATACAAATAAAAAAATTCATGAAAAAAATTCGTTTAAATTTTTTCATACAAAATGGCAATTTCATAGGTAAAGACCTATTATTAGATTATAAATAATTATTTATATGAATAACTAGCTGACAGACGTTGTCCCGTCTTAACGATGACTATTTAATTCGAATTAGTGTAATTAATAAAAAAAGTGTATTTATTACTCTAATGCTTTATGTATATAAATAGTTTTGTTGGTATTCCGACAGGGGAACAAGCGACATAACTGGCCATGTAAAAAACATGAATTTTCAAGATTGAAGCCATAAGCACTCAGCGACTGCCCTTGAGATTTATTTGTCGACATTGCGAATGCTAGCCTTTGTACTACCCTTTCAAAATTGTGGGTTCGATGACGTTGTTCATTAATTTCTTTACCGCAAGTCGGGTGCCATTACAAATATTAGGCGTATTAGCGCTGATCTAACCGTGATTTACACTGAAAAATTCAGTTTTCTTAGATCCTTTTTGTGGGTTATAATAAATTAATTATTTAACATGAATTTTCTATCAATAAAATAACTAAGATCGAAGCATTTGTTTTAAACAACACACAATTTTTTTACATCCTATTTACAGAATGCATGCTCAAATATCATATTTGAGCACGTATTCTGTCAATTCTATGTCAAATGTCATAGTGTTAGATTAAAAAAAATTATATTGTCCATAGCGCTAAGGTAAGATTAGAAATAATAATTAGAAGGTTGTTAAGTATTCTTAAATTTTCTACTTTTCCGCGAAATTTTTTATTTTTTTTCTGTCATAAGAACCTTCTTTTGACAATACAAAACACAACAAAAAAACGAATAGTGAAATCAGACAAGCCGTTCACGCGTGACCAAGGGAAATAGGGATTCATTTTTATATATTTTATTATATGTATAGATTATTAATTATATATTTTACAAGACGGTATATAGACATGTCACAAAAAGTAAGACACACGTCTTTTGACTAAGAAGATCCTCGAAAACTAGTTAACTAGAGATCCCAAATCAGTCGCTCGTTTCACCAATCACTTAATTATTATTTGCAAGAAAAGATAAATGTTCCTTTGAAGGCACGAGTTTAGTCATAGAAATAAAAAAAAAATTCTTAGAACGTACGTTCGTGGCATATTTCTCCGAATCGTCGTAGTATTTCATATCTACTTTCGTCAAATAAAAATGAAAATTTTGATTTTCATTTTTATTTGACGAAAGTAGATATGAAATACTACTACTACTATCTCAGCTCATTCTGACTTATAATTATTGAAAGTATTAATTAATTATTATTCATGAAAAGATTAAATTTATTCAGCACTTGGGTATTTACATACACTTGTACTTGTCAAGTTCACAATGCAGTAGGTACATAAACATAGTAGGGACAGTATAAAAGTAACAAAAAAAAATATATTAGTAGTTATATTAAATTTAGTACTACTATATTAACATTAAAAAATTGAAGACAATGAGCAGTTGGCTAGCGCAGAAACCAATGGATCACCGATTACGTATTAAGGGGCCAACACGATCTTCACCGCCGAGGAACCTACCCTAGCTAACCTGCGGCTTTCGCTAGGTACCTAGGGGGACGACCCGAAGAAGAAAGCCACAAAGAAACTCCAGGCTTGCTTTTTTCGTCTTCTTTTCCTTACGGTTCCTTTTCTTTATTAATTTTGTATTTTTAGTACAATGTGATTGACTGGTATATGAGCTAATGCAAGCACAGAACCGTTGTCATCTAGTCCATAGCATCTATCAAAGTAATTGTGAGGTAATAAACAATAACATTCAATTTCACTCAAGCAATTAGAATAACCTCTTGCAAGATGATCAAACGGTGGGTGCATCCGCGCACATTTACAAAGTTAACAAGTCACACGACGTCTACCAAAGGCGACGACTGTATAAAATAAATGAAAAAAATGAGTATCCCGACAGCAGCTTGACCAGTTACCGCAAGCAGCACCAATTTCACGAGTATGACGTGATTAAAAAATTCACTCTACATTTATATAACATGACATCGAATTACTTGTTCGAAATATATTAAATTTATCTATATGACTCTTAGATGCTAACAAGACGTTAGCGTTAGTTGCGTAGAGATGGAAGCCCGAGAGCCGGCGAGAACGGAGAATTCAACATCGCAATGTTGATTGTTCACTCGTAGCTTCTCGGTGCGATAGCATCCGCGGTATTTTTTCAATTAACGTCTCGGCTTTTAATTTACTTGGATCTCTGTTGGGAGTTAGCTGATAGTTACTTAGGTAAGCGGCTTACATATCATTTATTGTGAAACCTTGGAACCGTTTGCGGTCACTATGTTCGGTACTCGCCCGCATCCTGCTGGGATCGTTGATTAGATTGGATTGAAGCTTGTTTACTTCGCTAAAATTAGTTTGCCAATGTAAAAGCGTTAGAGTTGGGAATTGAATAATAAATTACGTTAATATTCCCACTTTGTAGCTACTTTGACAAAGCGTTATTTTGATGGAAATTTATTAAACACATCCGTGCAATTGAGACAAAATGGATACAAATAATTATGATGGAAGATGCTGCTGAACTAACTATGCTTTTGAATGCGTATAGGCACATTCGAACAGCTCAGTACAAAAGCTGAAGCTGTGCTTACCGTTTCAAAAGTAAACAAGATTAAAATCACTCACATCGAGTTATTGCTTTACTTGTTTTCATCTTCTGAGATGTAAGTAACGATTTTATTTTATTTTCCAGTAATAAAACGGTTTAAAGCTCGCTTACGTATTTTTTTGCAATGTTCAAATTCTACCCACCTTAAAATAAAAGTGCATCAATTCATAATAACCTAACCAAACTGTTTAGGCTTGTTAGTTTAGTTTCAGTTAACAATTGAAATAATTTTACTAATAGTTATTATTAGTATTTTTTTTTGCACAAATTATATTAGATAACTATCTACCTATTGTCGACAATTCATTGTTTAATTTAATTCATCAAAATATCTGCCCAGGGTGTCTTTGAAACATAATCTTAAAAATTGGTCCGTCACTTTTGAACGGAAATGCAAATTATCATAAAAATAGCTTAAATTGGAGATTAGACTATCTTTCAGATAAAACACAACGGTGATTAGTTCTTTTATTTGACGTCACCCTGAAACGAATGAGTTGATCCCATAATAATAAAACGTGAAGCAAGAGCTTTTTACGAAAATTGCACAGACGGGGGAGTTTAAAATTTGAAACAGTTAAAAGTCATATGGGATCAGAATAAACAATTTTAATAAAAATCTGACACACTGACAAACTGAGAAGAGATGACAAACAGAGCATAAAAAAACTGACTAATATTATTTGGCTTTGATGTCTACATATAGTCTGACAATAGAACTACTAGACCATTAAGAGTTTTCCTAATGGTTGAATTTAGAACAAGTGTGATTTCTAGTTGTATTGTATATTTTTGTGTGAAACATTGTATATTGCGTGTTAATTAACGCTGTCTTCTTTAACAAATTACTCAACTGATACATGTCCACTGTTACATGTGGGTGTTTATACTGCTTTGAGAACGCCGCCTAAATTTACAAATCTAATTTTAGGGATATTCCAAATTTAAGAGAACAATTACTTTATATCGTGTCGGTAGGCTAAATCTATTATTTTAAGAATTCAATTTGTAATAGGCCTTAGTAATGTTTAAATTAAATAATTGGGAAGGTGTATTGTTCCAAAAAACGTACCTAATGTTTGATAATAATAGTGAAACCTTAATTATAATTCCAACAAGTTTTAACATAATAATAGCACCATATATTTTCAAAGTATTTACATTATTTTTATATAATTGTGTTTATTTAAAATTCTTATATAATATTACTACTTAGTTTTAGCTTACGTCAAATAGTCTAAGGTTTGAAAAATCGCGTTTATATTTGGCAGGTGTTAGAACTCCCTGCAATAATTATGACCTATTTTCACAAATATGTATGTAGGTCATCCTGTATTCGTTTTAAAACCGAAATTGTTTTGTACTATGACGTTCTGCAGCTTCAGATCGTCTTCGGGATCTTTTGGATGATAAGTGATACACGTCAAATACTGAAATAATATTATATTTTCTTCAATTTCACTATGATAGGTAACAGGGCTTGTGTAGCTTAGAGAGCTCTTTCGTAGACTCAATCACTGTTCTAAAGAATTTTTTGTTTTAAATATTTTCAAACGCGTTCTTTTTTTAATGATTTCTTTTTAAATGTTTGGACGAACGAAGGTGCCAACCAAGAAGGTCGTCACAGTACCTACGGACATCTTTATCTATACAGTTGTGTACATTAAAATTGGATTGAAGGAAAGTCGTTTTTCGTCGAAACAGATAGATCAGAGGATACGTCTAGTAAGCTGACCGTTTCATTAGGTATACTTTTGCCGACGAAAAAAGTTAGTAGGTATATTTTGTTTTAGGTATAGCCTACAATACGAATTTAGCTTCCAGAACTTGAGATACCATCGAAACCATTTGTGTGTATGTGCTCAATAAACATCTTTATTTAGTCACGTGTCACGATATTATGCATATTAAATTCTTGCACGTTGGGGATCCTCACTGCGCTCGTATCTCTGAAATTGTTTCAATTAAGCGGTAGCTCTGGAGTCTACCAATTATAGCATTTAGTTATTAGCAGATATACTAACCATGACATTTATAATGTCCACCTAGCCGGATTTTGGCCACGGCAGCCCGTCTCAATGGCGACTAGTCATCTTCATGGGACATATTATAGTGCACAAATGTGTGCGCAAACACAGGGGCACTTTCTATTTCACAACTCTCATGATCGGAAAGAGGACAGGTACAGGACCGACAGCTTTACGTACTCTGCACGGGGGTACAATACCGCCAACTCCCAGACTTCGGGCTGATACTTAGAAGTTTTTCTTTTTACAGAAAAATCCCGAAATCACCTTTGGCTCGAGACCCAGAATTTGAACCGAGGTCTTCGTTATCTGCGGTTGAAGAAGTGATATATAATTATCAAATTTCAAACGTTATTTTCTCTTTGTTTCAGGAGCTAGTAGATATAATGCTTAAGCGTTTGGATGCTGATTTAGACGGCGTAATAAACTTCAAAGACTTCCAAGAGTCCGTATCGAAGAATCCATCGTTGTTAGAAAGCCTTGGTTATTGCCTCCCAGAGCGACCCGCCGTGTACGCTTTCCTCGCAACGTGGTGCCCTAAATGGGGCAAAATGTAATGCCAATCTTGAATATTACGCATTTACCTTCGTAAATATTCGCAGGTAGATTCCGAAGCGATATTGGTTGAGGTTATGACTCTTGAATTTGCGAGCATACCTTTCTCATGTTGGAAATCATTTATATTTTTATTCTATTTAGAGTTAATAAATAATGTTTATATTTTTTGTTTACATTTTATACATTGGTATTCGATACACTAGGGTATTATAACACGACAAAATTTTAAGTTCGTTTATTGTGAATTTAACGGTCAAGGGTTTTGGATAGTCGCAATTTTATAAATTACTTAATTAAAATAAAATAAACCGCTACACTAGACGAATACATAATTTTATGGTTGAAATTTTGTTAACATTCTGACTTTTTATTATTTGACATAAAATATTTTCTTAACTGATCTTAATAAATCAACTTTCATAGTTACATTGGATTTTCATTTTGTGGATTGACTATCCGTCAATCAATTAGTTTTCTTACGAAATTTACTGTGTTACCATAGATGTTTGCCAACTCTTGGGGTTAATTCAAGCATGTGGAATGCGCTTCCCCACGTGGTTAGATTTAATACTTTTAAACGGTTTATTAAAAGTATTTTAAATCTTACCACGAGGGAAAGCCCATCCCACAGTATCAATGTAAAATGTTGGAGAAGGTTCACAGGTTCAATGTTCACATTGTGAGGATCCATCCATGTTACCCTTTAAGAATAAAAACACACACATAGATAAGTATAAGAACGACAACAGTAGAATACGCTAATAAAGATTCCCAAGGCAATTATAGGATATTAACTATTCAGATGAGGTTAGGGAACCTTGCTTAACAAATAATATAAGTGGCAAAGGATAAATATGTGTGGCGGAGGCGACAGCCGCGCCTGCTGGCCATACCGCGCGCTCGCACCAAGCTGCTAAGCGAAGCTCCTTTCACCCGTGCACTGCGTACTCTCAACAGTATGGCAGACGACATAGACGTGTTCTGTTGTACACTGGGCGAGTTCACAGTAAGGGCTCTGTATATTATTAGTTATTGCATGAAATTATAAAAAGCTGTAATATACCTAGTAATATAATAGTAATGTAATATGCTGTCTACATTATGGCATTAGGTTATATAACCTGTAATGATAATTGTAAAGAGGAAATAAATAAATAAAAAAAATAACTTAAAATAATCCAGTTCTTGTGACCCTTCTTAGCTCTCATGGAAATCACTCAACTTGTAGATCTAATGAGTAGCTATGGGTATATATGAATAGTTTATACAACATGTACATATGTATTAAAATATGTGTTGTATAAACTATTCATAAACAAAGCTGTGAATGTACGGATTCGGAAACAATCTACCTTTGAGGATCAAACTTATACAAAACGACCAGAAGACTTATAAACACCAATTCAAGACTTAAACTACCTCGGTATTTGACCGATACCATGCAAAGCTGTTGATTACGGGTCACTCACATCAAAATTATGTTCTAGATGAACCATCGTTTTAGTCATAACATTATTGCTACAAAATAAATTAAGAAGAATTCTGTTTATCGACCAATAACTGTTTTGTTTACACACGACTTTTGTTGTAAAACTTTGCCTGTAACAATTATTCCATATTAAAAATAAAAACGAATTTCTATTGACTTAATAATAATTCACCAAAGTTGAATTCGACAGCTATTACGGTGATTTGGACAAAATTCACATATTAAATCATTTATTCCGTTAAAATGTTACAATAAAATAGAATGACATATTTACTTCTTCTTTTTCTTTCCTTTTGTGTTGTATATGGTGCAGCAGCTAAGGGGAAACTTTACCAGAAACATTGCAATAACCCTTTGGTTAGATAGTTTATTCTATTTTCAAATGTAACGTTCTTTATAACTTAGCATTTCTGTCACTTAATCTATATATATAAAAATCAATGCCACTTTTCGTTGTAATGTTATAACTCAACAACGCCTTTACCGATTTGGCTAATTTTGGTCTTGAATTATTTGTGGAAGTCTAGGGAAGGTTTGTACGTAGAGAAAATTTAAAAAACGTCTTGAAAAGGTCTAAAATCAACATCTTTTAGCAATTAAAAATATTTTTTTGTTTGAATAAATGAACTTAATAATCATTTTTTATATTACTATGCCTTATACGTAGCGAAGCACGTACCGGGCCGCTAGTTAATTAGAAATTTCAAATCCACCATCATACATTAATAAAGATAAATCAAAATATATAATTCTGTTCGCATTCAGTGAAGATAACAAAATTCATAAAACATTAAGTAGTATGTCTCACTTACAACATTTTTACTTTCAATTATCTAGCAAAATAAATAGTTCTAATGAAATCATATATCCATAGCGATAGTGTAGATGGTTCAGGCTTTAATTACAATTATAAAGTGTACTAGCTGTCACCCGTGACTTCATCCGCGACAAATTTGAATGATGACCAATGTAACCTACAACAATAAGTCCTAACACACGTGAAAGAGTCACTTTTAGAAACTGTGTAATGAATTTGTACACATAAAGAAAGGACGTTCATTAAAATTCTGTATGCCGTTTCTGTCAGAAATGATTTGAGAAATAATCCTATTACAATGAATAAAAAAATGATATTAAAGTCTACGGGCTCATAGTGTCAAGTTTTGTTTTAAGTCCGACACTCAGATAAAAAAAATAATGCAACAGAAAAAAAATATTATACTTATATATATAAATATATATATATATATATATATATATATATATATATATATATATATATATATATATATATATATATATATATATATATATATATATATATATATATATATATATATATATATAAGTATAATATATATAAAAATACGGTTTAAAGCATATTTTCATAATAAAGATTTCAATGACTCACTAATTAACACATAAGTATAGTTTTTTAGACAATTTTTCATTGGCTTACAATGTTGAAATATGGCACCAAGAGATAAAGGAAGAAAGGAGCAAATGATTGATTTTTGATACATGTCATTCACGGGCCAAATACCAATTTTCATGCGTTTAACTTCAAAAATCTCGCAATTTTTCATACAAACTTACATCCCCTATTTTAAGCTCTTAGGGGTGGAATTCCTGAAAATCCTGAAACATATACTTTTAATTTTTAACTTAAAGGCCAAATAGCAATTTTCATGCGTTTAACTTAAAAAATCTCGCAAATTTTCATACAAACTTACATCCCCTATTTTACGCTCTTAGGGATGGAATTCCCAAAACTCTTGTAAAACATTTTTTTTTATTTTTAACTGAAAGGTTAAATACCATTTTACATGCGCTTAACTTTAAAAATTACACATTTTTCATACAATCTTACATCCCTTATTTTTGCCCTTAGGGGTAGAATGCAAATATATTTTGTATTTTTAAATGAAAGGCCAAACACCAATTTTCATGCCTTTAACTTCAAAAAGACGGATTTTCATACAAAATTTCATCTTCTAATTTACCCCCTTAGGGGTTGAATTTCCAAAAATCCTTTCTTAGTGTTACCTTATGTTATAAAAGGATCCCCTGGGCAAAATTTCAAGGTTCTGACCCTTATAGTTTCGGCTGTGCGTTGATATATATGTCAGTGAGTTAGATTTGCCTTTTATGTATATAGACTAGCTGGCACCCGCGACTTCGTCCGTGACAATTTTGAATGATGACCAATGTAACTAATTACTTCTAGATTAATCTAAAGAATATAAATTTATAAACAAATAAGCAATGCAATATAAATTTAAGAAAACCTTTAAAATAACCTAACTAAGAACGAAACTAAAGACTACTTTGCTTCTGTTATTTCAAAAAAAGGATCCCATCATCAACCAAAAAAATCAAAGAATAGCTATCAATTGTCCTTAAAGATAGCCAGTAAGTCATATAAAGTAAAATAATAACCAACGATGCATTAATCACAAAGGTAACTCCCATGACATTAGGTTGCGACCACGGCATTGATAGGCCTAATATCACATTTTGTGAACAAAACCATAGCGCGATCTAAAACGATGATTACGCCATCTACTAACAAACATAAAAACTTGTAAAGCGGTAAAATTAAGATGTGTGCATATTATTGGGTGATAGGCGATCATCTATTGATTTAGTTTGGGACTACTATATTTTTTGGGTGCGATCATCTCGATACCAAAAATTTATACTATGTTAACTCGAATTTTAGGCAAATTCGTTTTTTATCCCAATTTGATGATTAAATGTCGTTTCTAATCTACTATATAAAAATAAGTCGCTTTTTCCTTCCTGACGCTATAACTCCAGAACGCACGAACCGATTTCTACGGTTTTGCATTCGTTGGGAAGGTCTCGGGCTCCGTGAGGTTTATAGCAAAGAAAATTTATAAAATTTAACGCGGGTAACAGCGCGGGGCACAGCTAGTTAATTATAAAAATCATACAAAAAGAAAGAAGTTACAAATCTTATAAAACACTAAGTCTTTATTTAGACGACGACGACTACGACATTTTAAGCAACTTGGCATAAAAAAGTAAATTTATCTAAATTTCGAGTTGGCATAAATTGTTGATGTCGATCTATTGAACCAGTTTTTGATTACCTTTTTCTAACAACAAATTATTCCCTGAATTTTGATTTAAAAACATGTATTGCTTTATTTTTAACTGAAAGACCAAATACCAATTTACATGCGTTTAATTAAAAAAAAAACCTGATTAAATTAAAACTTACATCCCCTATTTCGTAAAATAAACCCCCAGAGGACGTATCCTTAGGGGTGGAATTTCTAAAAATTCTGAAATATATATTTATATTTTTTAACTGAAATACCAAAGTTCATGCCTTTACACACATAAAAAATTACGGATTTTCATAAAATCTTTCATCTCTTATTTTACTCCCTTAGGGGTGATATTTTGAAAAGCTCTTCTTTAATGGATGCCTACAACATAAAAGGTCAACTGTCAAAATTTCAAGTCTCTAACCCCAAAAAGCTAAAGCCGTTTAGGTTGTGGGTTGATATGTCAGTCAGGCAATATAAACTTACAACCTCTATTTTATTTGGGTGTGGAATTTCTAAAAATTCTGAAACAAATATTTTATATTTTTTAAGAAAAAGGCCAAGTATACTAATTTAATGCGTTTAACTTCAAAAATATTGCATTTTTCATACAAACTTACATCCCCTATTTTACGCCTTTAGGGGAGGAATTCCTAAAAATCCCGAAATATATATATTTGTAATTTTTAACTGAAAGACCAAATACCAAGTTTTATGCGTTGAACTTAAAAAATGTCACATTTTTCATACAAACTTACATCCCCTATTTTATGCCCTTTGGGGTGGAATTTTAAAAAATCCTGAAATATATATTTTTTACTTTTAACTGAACGTCCAAATACCAATTTTAATGCGTTTAACTTAAAAAACAACAGCTTTTCATTCAAACTTAGATCCCCTATTTTACACCCTTGGGGGAGGACTTTCCAAAAATCCTGAAATATATATTTTTTATTTTTAACTGCAAGGCCTAATACTAATTTCCATGCGTTTAACTTAAAAATTGTCTCATTTTTCATACAAACTTACATCCCCTATTTTACACCCTTGGGGGTGGAATTTCCAAAAATCCTGAAACACATATATCTTATATTTAACTGAAAGGCTAAATACCAATTTTCATGCCTTTAAATTCAAAAACTACAAAGTTACATACTAACTTTGCACCCCCGTTTTACCCCCTTAGGGGTTGAATTTCGAAAAATCCTTCCTTATCCCCTGTCTACATTATAAAGTAAATATCTGTGCAAAATTTCAGCTTTCTAGGTCCAAGGGTCTGGGCTGTGCGTTGATGAGTCAGTCAATCAGTCAGGACTTCTCTTTTTATTTATATAGATTGTAATTTGTGAGTTTTCTCTACAATAGTTACTATGTATTTTATTCCTTTCTGATATTTTTTTAATAATAAATTAAGTTTGCTCTGAGGTGCCGGCTGCGAGTATCAAAATAATATGATCACCCCATCTCATCCCGTGACGTGACGTCCCGACCGTCGACCCGAGAAGTGGACCCGAGGCAATATCTACCAGAAGACGGACAGCAGCTTTTTTCTGAATACTATGACCATCATACTGCATACTGTAATCGCCAGCCCGTCTACCAAGCGTGGCGATTTAGGCATAGCACCGTTTTATAAATTAAAATAATAATGCTCTTTACAATAATTAAGGATTAAGCAAACAGACAACTTGGGTGGTGGGACTACAGTTGCCGTATCATTAACCCAAATGTTTGAAGTCAATAATGGGTACTCATAGATTTCAAACAGTCGGGCCAGGATCCAGTCTTAATTCCATAACCTATATGTGCCCAAAAAAGCTGGTTATACGAGACGCGTTAATAAGACTAACATAAATAGAATGTATGTGTGTAAAATGAAACTAGGCAGCATCGGTAATGTACGGGGAAAGCACGTTTACGTTCCTCTACAAACTGTACGTAATGTAAGCTCTTAGTTCTAAGTCAATAAATCTATATAAAGTAGTTACCTTGATAAATATTTGTTTAACATGTGTCTCACAGAATTTTAACTATTTATTTTCTAAGTAATGGATCGAGATATCTTTATAAAGGGAAATATAGATGATAAGGATATATTTCTTAGTTAGGTATTATTATTTATCAAGTCAGACTAATAGTACTAGAAACCAAAAAGGTTATTAAATATTACTCATATTATATATTAAATTTTACTCAAAAATATAAAAAAATAAGGTATAAAATCCCCATCTTGGAACTAATCAAATTGTAAATATGTAAGTTAAAGATTCATAGGGATTGAAAAATATTTTTGCCTCTTTAGATAACTTCAGTACTACAAGTTTCACGCGCAGACACTTTTTGTATTGCAAAATTTTAGGATCTTTATTTTAATAAAAATAAATTTATTGTAAAAATCAGTTTAGTAGTCAGTAGTATGTATACGGAAAATTTATATAATAGCTTCAGCTGCTGCTATACGGATATTTTTACTGATATTAAAAATAATGAAGGTTCTCAAGTCGATCCATTTATTTTATGATTGTACACAGATTGCTCTAGTATTAGAAAATAAATTCATTTTGTATATTTATAATTTTATTGTGTAGTAATAACTTGTGAAGTGATCCCAAAAAAATATTGACTAAGCTTACGTGCAATGATTTTTAAACCAGCTCCAATAAATATGAATAATTATTGGAGCTGGTGGGTACAAGCGTAGCCGCCTTGTTTACTACGTAATACTGGCAAACAAATTAATAAGGACTCTGCCTTATTGCTCAAGAATAACTGATAATCAACAAAATAAATTCGCGGTAGATGATCGGTTTATAGTGCGTTCCTATAAAATAATTACATAGACACCAACTCAATACATAACCATGATAGTGATTGAACTTGATGACAATAAAAGTTTCAAAATCATAAAAACATTTGCTAAACAGTGGCAACGCAACGGCGTTCGTCATAACGCGCAAGCGCCGCAATACTCGTATACACGGCGTTTAAGTCCTTTTGGGCACGACATCGCAGCGCCCGGCGATTAGCTACGATTGGAGCTATGGAGCTTTACATGTAAGGCAACCTTAATTCTGTACTTTTAAAGTTTTGCATCCTGCCCGTGCGGCAGGATGCAAAACTATCTCAAAATTCAAGTAAATTGAAGCCTTTTGTAGGACGTGAATTAAAGAGGTTCAAAGAAAAACAGCGGAATGTGGTTTAAGATAATTTCAATGGGTGGTTAATCACCCATTGAAATTATCTTAAACCACATTCCGCTGTTTTTCTAGCTCAAGCAAGATAATTTCAATGGGTGGTTAATCTCCCATTGAAATTATTTTGATCCTCTTCAATTCACGTCCTACAAAGGGCTTCAATAAATATTTTTGTGATTGTGATTGATAGGCATCGTCAGCTCAAAATACATAAGGGGGCCATTCTTGAGTGCCAGGTAAATAAATAAATTAATATCTTTGGACAACTAACACACTGCCATCTGGCAACCTAGGCTGTACTATAGCATCCATGCAACTGATAAACATTCTTATATATTTCTTAATATCGTGCTCATCACACAAATATTTGTCCTGGGTGGGCATCGACCCACTACCTCTGGCTTAGCAGCAAGAGTCACTAAACACTAGACCAACAGGCCAGTATTAAATCAATAATTTAAAGATCAGCCATTTTGTAATATCGTCCGCCAGACTGAATTTTGACGATTGCATCCAAAATTTTCGGTGTTGGGATGGGCTATTTACGTGGAATTTTATAAATTGCACTTGAGTATTTGCACCTAGATGGGTGCACTATTTGCCTATTCCTCTTATAAATCAATGAAACGAGGAAACCAACTTACTCTTAGAAAGATTTCATCAAATCAGTCAAATTGCGTGACTCGCCTCAATTAGATCCCGCACACTTCAATCCACCAAGGTTTAATATTGCACTTAGGACATTTAGTTCTTCAAACTTTAACTTAGATATATTTATAATAGGAAGCAGTTACACTTCAAGGTTCAGGATTAGCAGAAATATTTGAATATAAAGAATGAAATTGATGAGCAATTAGATTTGCAATATCATGATCGTTTTGTGCAACCGAATTGTCCATAATACAGTTTAGCTCCGAAGCTTTTAGAGTTTATGGATTATGAGATTCTATTGTATTATGTATACTTATTATAACATTTATCTAAAAATATAGGGCAGTGATTGTGCAGTAAGTGAAATTCGATTCGGAATTATTGTCTTACTTTTTTATTGAAGTTTAATACATGAAGCGCGTTACTAAACCATGTCGGATGATGATGCTTTAGTCGCTTCCATAATTGGTACACACTCAGCAGATGTGTGTGCATATTATGAAATTATAAGACATGTATTATAATTTCATAAAATGCACCCACCATTTTGTTAAAAGTCATATATTGATTAAAATAATATGTCCGTTATAACTATTCAACTTTATTGTAACACTAGCTATGCCCTGCGGTTTTACCCGCGTTAAATTTTATAAATTATCACAGCTCCTCCCCCGTAGGTGGTAGCGTAATTATATGTAGCCTATATGTTGACCCGACCTCTTAGTAATATCCTTGCAATTTGAAGTAAATCCATGCAGTACTTTTTGAGTTTACATACACAAAATAATTTCAATGGGTGATTAACCACCCATTGAAATTATCTTGAACCACATTCCGCTGCTTTTCTTGCTCGAGTTAACTCGAGCAAGAAAAACAACGGAATGTGCCTTGGGCAGATTATTATCAAAATGGCGTTTACTACCTAAATTAGTGCATTGAAACCGATATTGAATACTTTCAATTTGATTTGAAAACATTGTGAAAACTGTTGCATAACATTATTATGTTGTATGGTTTTGATAGGTACTTGACTCCAGGTCAACTCTAAAATTAGCAACAAACGCCAGAAAAATTTATTTCAGTATTTCACACATAACCGTTTAATAAAATAAAAGGGCAAACTGTATTCAATCAATTCACTTACTATCATGTTTCATTTCTATATCTAATATCTATGTATTTCCAATATTTATCCAATACATTTGCTGTGTAGTTTATGTATTTTATCCCAAAAAGGTGGTTTTGTAAATATCAGTACTAACAATGCATCGCAATCCAATATCCAATAGTAGGGGGAGGCCCTGTTATTCTTTCTAGGCCGGTAACCATACGTCAGACGTCTAATTCATGCCACCACTTCTAATATATTTAATGATGATATGTGATATCCTTTACTTGGAGCTAATCTAAACACTTTTAAACTTTCGCGTATTATAATTATATATAAACATTGTTAACTGGTATTCGACTAACATTTATTGTTATTTTGACTTAGTATTCTTCAACAGTGTGTAGGCAACTTCTATGGTTATTAAATCTTTTACAACTTTCTTGACGTGCAATTTGAATCAGTTCATAGCCCTATAAACAAGAATTAGTTTGACTCGCAGTATTAAGTTACTAGCGAAGGCAAATTTGGTGTATAAATTATAGTTGTAATTTTGATGTTCATATAAATTTCACTTTTAAATAAAACAATCACAATTACCACTTTTGGCCATACACCGAATTTAGCTACGCTATTTGCATAAGATAATTATGTAGAGAAGTGTCATTAAAGACAGCTTCAGACTCGCTTCAGAGTCAAAATATTTCACATTGCTTAGTTAAAGAACGATTTAGTCCACTTATTGTACTTTCGTAAAGAGATCGTGCCGAATGTTGGTCAGAAACTGGGATAGTGTGAAACCGGACCCTATGAGCTCTGCCATTCTAAACCAGATTATTTCGCGAAGTACTATATCATGCAGTTTAAATATTATTGACGAGACTTCTCAGCTGTAGAATCATCCAATATGTAGCAAGAGAATCTTCCGAAGACCACGCACCTCAAGGCGATCAGTATCCAGAGCAAGCTGATCAACCTGCTGCTGTAGGTCGTTCCTGATGTCTACGACGTAAGTAGTGCGAGAACGTTTCGAATTATATGGCTATTTCTGAGGCGCTTAAACATTGATGCTTGGGGACTCCTGTAATTCAGAAACAATGTCACCATACGTATGTTTAGCCTTATGAACACCTCCCTCATTTCACTCATGGACTTTTAATAGATTCCACTGCGTACTTAAGATAATGTTTGTGTTGTTAAGGTTATTCCTTACTGGTAGACAATAGGCTCCCCCAAAGATGACTAGTATAGTCAAATGTCTTGCGGTACCCGCATCCTAAAATAATAATAACACTAAATTAAATTAAATAATAATGTTAATTGAATTTTGAGAATGAAATCGATTTACTAAATGCACGTTTACAATAATATGATTGTTTCTGTAATTCGGAATTTTGGCCATCAATGTGAAGTCACCCTATCTTCTCCTACTAAGTGAGTTCGACGTGGCAGGTTAGTGGTTCCGATCGATTTCCGCTGTTCTTTTGTGTTAATTGCACGCCACGATCGCACATTTACCGTCGTTCTACTTTACTGGATATTGTAGGTTATTAATAGTTATGCCATACTGAAATTTAATGTTAAATCCATCTGTATTTAATATCAGTATTTGGGGATAATTTAGGTCTGGGTAATCTAATCGATTAAAAAAACTAATATGATAAATGAATTAAGAAAATTGCAAATGCTTTTAAAACACGGAAACCTATATATTAACATAACATTTAGTTTTTAGTCTATTTATAAATATTTGACAGCAATGCTCCTAGCAAAGGATCGATCACGCTAGTAGTTTAAGGAGGGAAATGTCATTGAAATAAAGAACTCTATTTGTTAACATGGGTTTAACTTTAAAGCTCATTCATATTACTAAGCAGGGTTGCTAGAAAAATCATTCACGTTCACTAATCTCAACGTAAACCATCAGACTAAGTAAATTATCTAGAAATACGGAATAGTTCCCGTTGCCAGTGTTAACAGGCACTATTCTGTTTCTAGGTAATGTTAGGGACTGGGGGATAATGTTATAACTGATTCTGTGCTAGACGCTACGGATAGGTCGAATTGTTACCACTAGCCCCCAGTCCCTAACATTACCTAGGAACAGAATAGTGCCTGTTAACACTGGCAACGGGAACTATTCCGTATTTCTAGATAATTTACTTAGTCTGATGGTTTACGTTGAGATTAGTGAACGTGAATGATTTTTCTAAACCCCATAGTTTTTCTGATTATTAAGCTATGCAATAGCATAGCTTCTATCGCGGGCCTTGAGCGTGGGAACCGAATCCAGAAATTCCGTAACGAAAAAACCTAACAACCCCCCACTCCGACCGCCATCTATCGATAAATACCAGAACTTTTAATGACTTTTTGCAATATCACGCTTGTCTCTTTAGTTCAGCAACTTCAACTGCCTTTAGGTGGCATTGGTTGTATTGGAAAACTACCGTAATCAGCTGTTTGTGAGAAAGTATATAGGTGTATAGGTATTTATCATCTACGTACAACAGTGAATATCTGTACTCGTATAATTTGTGTACAAAGTGTTTTAAATATGAATAAACAAAGTGCATTTATTAATGAAGAAAGTGCGAAAAAATAGTGAAAGAAAATGAGTTAGTACTCTATATACATTCATTTTATTATTATTATCAGAAATGCAGTATTATAAAATAAATAAATAATTATAATTGCATAAGTTGATAAAAAATGCTATGTAATAGCTTTACCGCGGTAGTCTCCGAGTGCCACACTTCTTTTTTTTTCTATAAATAATCAAATTGCTATATTCACGTATTCTTATAACACTTATATTATCTAGAAAACGTTAAGAAAAAAAGTGAACTAACCCTGTTAACCCGGGATTGGTAAACGCCTGGGGCAACTTGTAATAGTAGAAATTGAAAACCAGATTTCAATTATTATAAGATTTATTTAGGATTATAAAATGTGGACGTAGAAACTAAAACAGACTTGGACACTTAAGTTTTGTTCCTAATCTAATGGAAAGATATTATAAACTAAAAAAAGGAAACCAAACATTTTATTTCGTTTTTAAATAACGAAGGAACTTTAGGCTTACATCGATTTATAATCTCAACTTCTTAAGTAATCAGACTTTTGATTCATTTACCGTAGTGGTACCACATAGAACAAACACTTTAGATGCAATATGACAGGTATTTGGAGGGTTGTCTGCATGGAATGGAACAGTAGGCAAAAGAACAGATGGGACGAGATTAAACGCACAGCGAGTCCCAGCAGGATGCATTCAGCAAAATCCAGAGAAGACTGGATCACATTGGAGGAGGCCTTCACCTGCAGAGGGGTTCTTGCAGAGTGAATTTACCATATAAGATAGTCAGTAAGTTTTAATTTTGTTTAATTCTGTAAGAAATAAAAGTGGTTTTTATTTTTTTAATTTTATGACAGAAATAGACTTATAGGTTTTATCAATACATCTATATCTATACAAATCAATAAAATG
The DNA here is from genome assembly GCA_951640165.1 of Pseudoips prasinana. NCBI lineage: Eukaryota > Metazoa > Arthropoda > Insecta > Lepidoptera > Nolidae > Pseudoips > Pseudoips prasinana. The sequence continues at coordinate 17,946,374 of OX621234.1, read as the reverse complement.
GAAGTGAATGTTTGTAATATTGAAATATCCGTTGTTTACTACATAAATATGAATATATATACGGTACATGCGCCAAACTATCATTTTTACATTCTGTCTGTCTGTTTGTTCCGGCTAATTTCTGAAAAGGCTGGACCGATTAGGGCGGGAGTCTCATTGGCAGGTAGCTGATGCAAAAAGGAGTAACTTAGGCTACGTTTATTTTAGAATTAATAAATTTTTCTAAAATAAAAAATTCTTTTATTTTAGAAAAAGCTTAAAAAGCTAATTAACACACGGGCGAAGCGCGGGTACAGCTATCTATACATATAAATAAAATTGGAGTGCCTGTTTGTAATATTGAAATAACCTTTGTTTAGTAAATCACACTGTGTGTGAGTGTGTATGTTTGTTACTTCTTCACGTCTAGATGGCTGGAACGATTTTAATAAAATTTTGTATGGAGTTAGATGACACCTTGGATTAATAAATAGGCTATAATTTATAAAGTTTGACACTGGTAAAACCGCGGGGCACAGCTAGTTCTTAATAAAAATAAATTTCAAGCACACAACGAAAAAAGCTCCATGACCTGGTCTTATCGGACCGCCTACATAACACCGACTTCTGCGCCATCAAGCGGGATACTGAAGATTGGGTATGAAATAGTATGTTAGGTTGAAAATTGAAGGGATATTCTTTTTTTTTCAAGTAAAAATCTTGTTACTACTTACCCTCCGGTTCCCCTACTTAGTCTTTCTAGCTGTTTCATAACCATTTAAAACAATGTTCCTTAACCATCATCTAAATCAGTTATTCGAGTTATAGAAGTTAAAGAACACCGATAACCTGACTCTAGGGAACACTTATACTTTTTGCTCGCAGGAATAGAGCCAAGGATCGCATTTTCATACAGGTTTCTCTCATTTCTTATTTACCAAAATTGCTCAAAACGTTTATTTCAGGCAAACGCCCATATTTATTTATTATGTTAGTAACAATATTACCTTAACATTTTTTTACAGTTTTATATCACTAAGCATAGTTTATATAGTTAACAATAATCTATCCTAGTAAGTGTACTCCGGTTCTTTGTATTCTGTGCAAATTTGTACTAAATATTATTTTTTGCTTACTTTCTCTTTAAAACGATAAATATTCAAATCTTATATACATAATAGAAAGTTGTGCTAGTAACACCACTTACAACTCAAGAACTATCTTAATATCTTCATCAAGAACAGGATATAGGATAATAGGTACGTTTTAAAATATAGTAATATAATTATCAAAATCAAAATTCAAATACATAGGAAGTTGTAGGAAGTAATTGATCGAAATCAAATAAAAACTGTCAAGATTGACAATACAGAATGTACTAGAGTTTTGAGAATAATCCAATATCGCTTTCTGTCAGTATATCACACTAATATTATAAATGGGAATGTTTGTTAGTGTATGAGTGTGTATGTTTGTCACTTCTTCGCGTCTAAATGACTAAAGCGATTTCAATAAAATTTGGGTTGTAGTTAGTTGACACCCTGGATTAACACATATGCTATAATGTATAAAGTTTAACGCGGGTAAAACCGCGGGGCACGGCACAGCACACATCGTGAAATTGTCTTTGGTTTTTTATTAATAGGTTACTGTTTAATTAATTTGTTTATTGCGAGTGTTGTTGAAAATAATATTATGTGAGTATTATTGTTAAAAAAGCAGCGTACTAATATTTCTCGACAAAGCCGTAATCTAAGTTCATAAATAAAAGGATTCGATATTACACAATAATTATTAATATATAAAATTGGCGACGATGGTAAGAGTAATAATTACATTAAAATATTCTAAAAAGTGTGAAGATAATTTCGCCGATAGAATATGATACAAGACTATACTAGAAATATGAAAAAAATATAAGATTCGCAGATAGAATATTATACAAGACTATAATAGAAATATGAAAAAATACAAGATTCGCAGATAGAATATGATACAGGACTATACTAGAAATGTGGAAAAATAAAAGATTTGCAGATAGAATATGATACAAAACTATACAAGAAATGTGAAAAAAATTACAAGATTCGCAGATAGAATATGATGCAAGACTATACTAGAAATATGAAGAAAATACAAGATTCGAAAATAGAATATGATACAAGACTATAATAGAAATATGAAAAAAATACAAGATTCGCAGATAGAATATGATTCAAGACTATACTAGAAATATGAAGAAAATACAAGATTCGCAAATAGAATATGATACAGGACTATACTAAAAATGTGAAAAAAATACAAGATTCGCAGATAGAATATGATACAAGACTATACTAGGAATGTGAAAAAAATACAAGATGAAATCAAAATATCGGAAGAATTTGCGCCGTTAAAGATATACTGTATGGTGAAGGCGAAGAATATCATCACCCCATCTCATCCCGTGGGGGTCTGGAAACCGTCCCGAGGGAATACCTACAGGAGAACGGGCAGCAGCGTTTTTCTATGAACATGCCAAATGTGGCGATTGTGGCATATATATCCCTTATTGTTTGGGGAGGCTGAAGCAGTGGACGTAATTTGGCTGACATGATGAAGATATTCGACCAAGTGTCAAACAAACCTTAACGCGGATACCTATTACTACCACTATTGAATAAAGAACTTCGGTAAATACTAATGACATGACATGACATGATAAGTCTTAAATACAACAGATGGTACTAATTTACGTATAAATGCATTTAAACTATACCGTTGTGTTTCTTCATTTAATTACCAGTTTTTGACAATTCTTCAGTAAAATATTGAAAATAAGGTATCAATTGTGATGGTATATGAATAACGAAACAACTTTGATGTAAAATCTTCATTTTACATAGCATTTTCCGTAACACAAATCACAAATTTAAAGTAATTGTATACCTTTTTACTTTCTATACCTCCGCGGATGGTAAGGTAGCAAAGAAATTATAAAATCGGCATCCAATTACAAATGTTTAGTCTGGCTGTTTGGTTAGTGTTATTGTACGTTGTATTTTGACTTGATTTTAGCTTTTTGTTTGTCATTTATATAACTTTCTTTTTTAACAATTAAACATTAATGAAGAAGTAGGAACGTTACTACGTCAATAGTAGTTGCGGCATTGAAACTTCTACATGATGCGTAATAATTTCCATTTACATAATAGAGACTCAAAACCAGATCCTTTCATTTTAAAACTTCTTTTTAGTTGAATTATTTTTGATCTCTTATCCATGTATGTAATAAAGCTGAATTTCTTAATATGGTTAATGCCTCCCATTAACCATACGCTTAATTTGTTGAATATAGGTGTTAAGTTTATTTTTAAACATATCGGATCTATTCATGGATATATCAATTATTTAAAAAATGTTTCCAGTGTGTTATTTTATAAGAACAAAATTTTAATGCACGATAAGTTTACGGGTGTTAAAACCATAAAACAACAAACAAAAATATTCTGAAAATTTTGGAATATTGTCAAACAGTATGAGTACAAACATTTTATATTGGCATAAAACATCAAAGGAGAGAGAACAGACTCGAGTATTCTCTCCTATTTAAAGGGACGCGACATAAAACAACCTCTTCTTTTACAATTATAAATCAAAATACCCCCTTAAAACTGATACTGGTGTTTTTAATTTCTGACGCCCACGTCAACCACTTTTCTAAAGAGAGTATAAATATTGGTGGGGCTTATAACATTTAGGATATTTAAATTTCAAATCGCTTTCCCAAGTGGTTCCTATGGACCCTGGGATATACGGATTGCGTTGTATTGTAAAGGTTCCATTTTACCATTCTATTATAGAAGAAAACACAAAATTAAGTTCTTTTACTGTTCAGTTTATCTAGTTTTGTCAATGATAATATTGATAATATTCTATAGTTCAACTTCAAAAAGTTTTACGTCATGGAAATTTTATCTGGATATTTTTATTCACGATGAAATTAGAAATAAGATATTCTATTATATTTACCCACTCTCGTCGAAATTGTCTTTTATTGATGTCTTTCTCAACTCATTACAAATTATTCACAGAAATACGTAATTAGTTTACCTATATTGTTCAATTCCGAGAACAGACTACGAAAATTTGAATATTTCTTCGCAAAGTGATATTATGTATAAACGCTTTTTCTATTGCGGTAACAATAAATGTATAAGTAAAGATAGCTAGAAATATAGTCTGCATTTAAATGAAAACTTACGAACATACTAACTCTTTTGAATACAAATGAGAGTTGGTTTGGTTACGCTCCCATCGAACCGTAAAACCGTATGGGTCAGAACGGCGTGTGAGTGGTTCCTAAAACTTTACTGACTTAATAAATGATAAATGTACGATATGTACTGTAATACATACAAAATTTACGTCACCATACGTTTAGAAAACATTATTCGATACTGAGCAGCCATTCTGACGTCTGAATAGCCGAAACAAACTATTACGAGGTTATACCGCACTAAAATTACGTAACTTTGACAGCTGCGCTCATATACGAGTCAAATTCAACAATGCCTACAAAATGTTGTTGGGGCTGCCTCGGTACTGCAGTGCGTCGGGGATGTTCGTTGAGGCATTGACTACTTTTATGCGACGCCGCGACGATGCGAAAACGGTGCACATCGCTTTTTAAGTTTTTAAGTTCAAAAGTCATACTTTTTAAGTTCTAATTTAATTTTGTGTTGTGTTTTGTCTTATTTTTTGAATTTTAATTTAATATACTTGTCATCATGATCCACTTGTTGGTTGAAATAAACGAATAATAATAATAATAAAAGTTATTTATTAAAGTAACCAAAGACTCAAAATTGTTAGTAATACATAAAACTTATTCTATGTTAGTAAAAATATAGCTAAGATTTTGTTTACTGGAATACATGAATCACTGATGCCCCATTCCGTGAGAAAGAGTGCAGCAGTGATTCATGTATAGGCAGTCAAATCTGCCTGCGATCATGGCCAGAATGCTGTTAGAGTGGCCACGAATCCTGCTCACCAGGGATGCACACCGTTTGCGAATAATAATAATAATATTGTAAATAATATGGCACGGCAACCTTTGTCCGTACCCTAACAATATCATATTAGAAAATCCGCCTCTTGTGCACAAAAGTGTTCTTAAAGGAATTTGACAAAGTAAAAATAATCCCAGTCAAGAAAACCAATATGATTTATTATAATTATTATAACATATTTTTATATTACTTTTCAAAATAGACAATCTTATAAGTACTTATCATGTAAAACTCCTATTTTCGAAGTCTTAATGAGTGAATTCTCAATATAATTATTTATTACACAATAATATTTATTTTGATAATACTTAATCAATAAATTAATAACACAATTTATTACATTTTAATATGATTTTAATTACTTTTGGCAAGAAATGAGACATTATCAATAACGATGAGCAATTATCCAGGATAATAATGAATAACATTAGAAAGCGCATCGTTAACTTCGTGAAAATTTTGTAATTGTTTAAAAAATAATTTTAATTTTACAGAGTTAGCTGACACCATGGATTATCATATAGGCTATATAATTTCGGGTAAAACCGCGGGGCACAGCTAGTAGTATATAAAAAAAATACTGACTGGCTGATAATCGCATTTATGAGGTATGACGTTTTGTATAAATGTTTCCTCTATAATGTTATTAAGTTCTAAGAAGGGACTATTTTATAGTCCCTTCTTAGAATCTAGCTTAGCTCATTTTCTAAGGTGATAAAATTGGAAACGTTGTAGTTTATCACAGATTTCATAGCTCGAGCTCTTTTAACTATAATTCACAAACAGTTCAGCAGTTCAGTTTTGTAAAATTTACTCCATAACCAATAATATATTGTTTTTTTCCGCGAAACCACCAATACTTTTGGAAATTCATCCGTCCGACATTTCGCTATTTGGTCGACAGCAAAGAATATCACAACCCCATCGCATCCCGTGGGTGGCGTAAAGTCGGCCAAAGGAATATTTATCAGAGAACGAGTAGCGTTACCCTGAGTACTCATCATACTACCCGAAAGATACCCACTGCTGGAAAAGGGCTTCTCCCAAGATCGCCACAATTACCTGTCTTCCGCTGCCCGTAACCAGCGCTATCCAGCGACCTTCTCAAAATTATTGGTTGGGCCAGCCTGCCCACGCTGCTTCTTCCGGTTCGTGGTCACCACTCGAGAACCTTTTTGCCTCACCGGCCATCGCGCATCGGTTCTACAAGCTATGTGCCTTGCCAATTGCCACTTCAGCTTGACAATTCTTGCAGCGATGTGTTCATTCCGCTGTTTCTGATTACCTCTTCGTTCAAATTATTTGATTTTTGTACAAATGAGGATCGGACTCGGGTACTGATTATTTTGTAATTTACTCAAATTTAATTTTATTTAGCTTGTCAGGTACTACTCAAAACACGACGACATAACTGAGTAAATATTTTATGAAGAATTTATAATTATTTCTCTGAAACTGTACCAGTGAGAAACAACATCATTAAGATATGTATTTCCTGTGAAACACGAAAAAGTCATTCCACATTTATAGGCATAGTGTAGGCTGTAGGTTAATATTCAAATGTACCATATAGATAGTATAGTAGATATAATATTAACCTTCCTTGGTCTGTTTTGCTATGAAATTAAAACCACGATTATTTTTATTATTATTATTATATTCCAGACAGTTTGAGATACGACGGCTCTACCCAACTAACTAAAGAGTAAAGTGCGAATTACAAGTTAATTACCACTACGTGCTATCTAGGTTCAATGCGAGAACCAAGTGAATGATATTCTCATGGAGCGCAGGGATCGCGGGCCGCTGGGTGTCGGATTGCATGGCGACATCGAGGTACGTTGACGGCGCGTTTTCGACTGCAACTCGTGTATGCACAGTGATTAGGGCACTACGTTGCTATGCCGTTAGGTACCAAGTTAATTATCGTATAGCATATGTAACTTCAACAAACATTGATTATTATTATCCTTGTTAAAGTGTACTTAGTAAGGTACAAACTTATTTTTCAAATAATCCAAAAATCTTTATCCTATTGAGTTCAATACACAACACAGTTGTGTTAACCAAGATAATGCGCAGAAACTATTAAATAGCAAAACATTTATTACTTTTGGGTTGCGGCTTTCACAGTTTACCTAGCTGATGTCCACAGTAACATCTGCTGCAATATATATGTGGATAATTTATGAGTTAATTATGCGGTAAGGATCAAATGTTGTCTAGGATTTGTGTATAAACCCCCCTCCTCACGGAGTGCTATTTTTGCGTACCGCACCAAAATTATGAAAAGAAACCCTTATAGTGCGCCAAAGTCTATTTGTTCATAGTTAATTAGTGTTCATATGTCACAATGACATATCTCACTATCTACTAATAACAGTGGCATATCAGAGTGCAGACTCGAATGCAGAGTCGCCAATATTAACTTGAGTGGGTGCAACCCATGCTATACCCACTCAAGTAAGTTGACCGAACATACTTTCGATATGAGATTCGTCTTATCTATAACTATATGCTATGCTTTGAACCGACATAGCTGGAAGAATTGACAACCTGAAATGACAGCGGGAACGGTGCATAGCTTGTACAACGAATGGCCGCTGGGGCAGAATGGTTCTCGAGTAGCGATCACGAACCAACACCAACAAAAAAAAAAACACAGCGTAGGCATGCCCCCTACAAGATGGACCGATGATCTTGTGAGGGTCGTTGGGAACCGCTGGATGTGGGTATCGTATAACCGGCACTCGTGGAGGTAATTGTGCGAGGCCTTTGTGTAATAGAAGACGTCTTTATGCTGATATGATGATGATGAGGTTGTGGGAAAGAGTACTAAGGTAACAGAAACTTCCATCCTGATCAGAATAATTTTCAAAGAGTATATATATATATATATATATATATATATATATATATATATATATATATATATATATATATATATGTATATATATATATCAGTAATTTTTTTATATATATGTACGCCGACAATCAATTTGGTTAACTAGGATGTTAACGGTGCAGCAATTCGTGCTTTACAGTCAATAATCTTGTCTATTTTATTATAATGTGAATAAAAACCGGAAGACGCAGCGTGGGCAGGCCCCCTACAAGATGGACCGATGATCTTGCGCGGGTCGCTGGAAATCGCTGGATGCGGAAAGCGCAAGACCGGCAATTGTGGAGACCTTTGGGGGAGGCCTTTAACCAGCAGTGGACGTTTTTAGGGTGATATGATGATGAAGTAAAGGCTTTTTATTATTTTTATATTTGGATCGTCTAATTGCTGTCTATTAACTTTGGACAGCCATGTATAATTAACTATATTGAAATGGAATGATGGCCTACTTTAATCCTATTTAAATCGTAACTAAATGCCAGTTTCCGAATGACAACTTAAATTAAAAAGCTCTTTTCTTAAAATAGACCATTCAACTCTTGCTCAACTGTTCTAAATTAAGCTTTCTAATTTTGATGTCCTTTAAAATAAAGCCGCCAATATAGAGAAACTACCACTTTGTTTTAATGAAATCGAAATGGGATATACTCTCAATTACTGCAATTTTTCTTTTACAATAATTTTAGTAATAAATAACTACCATGTCTTCAAAATTGTCTTGGCCGTATTGTATAGATGGTTTCTTCTGAGTAATTTTAAGTTACAATAAATTATATAATATGTTATTGATATTTTGGTACAATATATTATACCCAAACCAACTTGTAATACTTGGCATAAGCACTCGTATAAGAATACTATATTGAATAAAGTATTATATTCTATCCCTTTCTTCGATAATCTAAATATATATTAAATAATGTGCATTTTTCGATACATTTTATATGCTATGATAGCAAAAAATACTACGGTGAATAGTTTTTGGTAAAATGATATTCGAACAATTTTAGACGTCAAACACGTATCACTTCATGGCAATCGATGTGATCCCATTGTATATCGTTGGATCCTGTTATCCTATTGTAGTGTAGGTGCAAATATGTATGCAGTTATTGACACTTAGTGACGCGTATGAATTCTACTGAGCAAGAATAATCAGAGAAAATTTCCTTTGATTGTATGCATTATCAATTTTACAAACTTTGGTGGTATCTTATGGCGTAAGAATTAGAAATAGTTTATAATCACTACAATGATAGAATTAGAATTATAAAAGTAGAGCCTAGGCGTAGAAGTGAAATTCTAATATTTGGTAAGAAATTAATAGAAACTAGTTCTTTATTTTTGCTATTTCAGTGTTTAATAAGTGCTTTGGAAAAAAAAATATTTTCAAACTCAAGATATAAAAATAATTCGTTATAATAGTATTAAGATATACTCAGACGTAAAATATTTGTGTACAATTATTTTAATGTTATAGTAAGTAAGATACACAATTTTCTATTTAGGAAGCAGAAATATTCTTACAATTGACTGATTTTTACCTCAAAGTTAAAGGCCAAAGTTAAGCATCGATTATTATAACTTTACGTTAGATTCGGAGTATCAATAAAGACAACCAATTGATTCTGAAATCAATTGGTAGTCTTTGTGTTGAAAAGTTATTTCTCTCAGGAAACTAAATTTAAATTAAATACCAATTGTGAATTTGTTGATAAATTAATTGAGGACATGAAGTTATAGTTATTCCCAACAATAATAGACTACATTTTGCTTTACATAATAGACTATAATCATATTATTTCTCTCAAAACAATTCAAAGATTGACGTTTATTGTATAACAATTACTGAGATGTTTCACTGTATCGCTATCTGAATAATAATATACCTATTTTTCATTTAAATGAATACAGGCTACAATAAGATTATCCAACGGATTGATGAGCCGTTGATCAAGAACAATTAACACAGGTCGGAATATAACTCCTTAAAGAGCACGATTATCGCAGCTCGGAATATGACTCCCTTAAAGAAGGACAGGCTGTTGTGGACGAGGAGAATTCAATGACTTCCACATCTCATGGTCAAACCAGGACCGTAAGTAAAAATAATAATTACAATTAACAAGCGAGCTCCTAATAATTAAGTAAGGGGTCAACGTGGTCGCAGCTCTAGGAGGCCAGCCGAGGAGCAGTACTAAATTACATGGCAGGCCGTACGAGACATACCAGGCTTTAGGAAAAACGTGGCAGAGTAAACCGCAGAACAAACCATAAAAAGAGCATCGAAAGAAGTGGACAAGTAATTAACCATGAAAAAAAATATATGTAGGAAAAGGTAGATGAAAATAGGTGTAACATTTGACCTAGATTTCTTGTGCCTAATGGCTTTATTTTTTCATGGGACAACAATATGTAATTAGTGTTTTCTTTAAACGGTTATCAGCATAGCTTTTTATGAGACTTTCGGCCATAAAACATAAATATTTATTAACTGAGGAAAATATTGATTTATTTTATTAAAAAATACAGCGATCAATGGTCTAGGAGGCGAAGTGCAATCAATAGGACAAGTGTATTTAGAGTTAGTAGTTGAGTACAGCACTTTTAATCACATGTTTTATGTTTTTACAACTTTGGCATGTTTGGAAAATTGAATAATTGGAGACGATTTCTTGCGTAAATACAATTCAATATTAGATTACAGTAACAATAGCAATAACATTGCATCAGATCGACGGAAATAGGACAAAGTAACTGATTAGTACTAATTAACATTATATGACTACTTATTCCACCAATATAGACAATAGTAGATTGGAAGAGTGCGTTGTTAGCACTTCCGAATTGAGCGAGGGACTGCGTTAGTTAAGCTAGTTAATGGGTAATTACTTTACAGATATTAAATACTACAGAGTTAAACAATTAGTTATTCATTACAACCTATTATGCATAGCGGTTCCGACTATAATAAGTGTATTTTAGTTAGATATGAAACGTTTAAATAAGGAAAATCAACTTTCTAATAAGAGTATTTGCGCAAAGTATCTCGGTATTTTCTTCTTCCAGGAAAGGTAATGCAGATTTAGACGCATTGTCTAGAGTACGTTTGTCGCGTAAAGTGTTTAAAGAGATACATTAATGGGTTTGGGAGGTTATTATGAAATAGTTCTTTGGACGATAGTATAGTTAACATTGACAATCGGTCTGATCATCCGATGAATGTGGAAACATATAATAAACCCACAGAATCTGTGGAGTTGTGATTTGTTGATAAAACTTAATGGCATAAATTATCGAGTAAAATGAATAAAGAAAGCGGGCAATTAAGTAATCTAGGTACATTTCAGTACGTACCGTCTCAAATGTCGTTATTTATACACCCGGCCACCCGTTCGCAATTGACGCCAGCTGAATTTATGAGGAAGCTAGGGAAATATTGTTTACAGATATAATGAAGAGGAAATATTTTTCACACAAAAATAATATGAGTAATATATTTATTGAAAAGATAGGGGCGGAAATACAAAATGTTATCACATGGTCCGGACCACGAATTTGTTGACAAAATATGTTGAAAAAATATTTGATGTCGATAATAAAACTGTTAACAATTATATAACGGCATTCAAAAAATGAATGAGCTCTGAGAAGTATGTGTGGTGTGACTTTGACAGACAGAATTCGAAATACTGATGTAAGAGAGCGTTGTGGTGTGAAAGAGGATGTAGTGACAAAGATTGAAAAAGTAATGCTTAGATGGTTTGGCCATTTAGAAAGGATGAATGAAAGAAGATTGACCAAAGAAGTATACCTGGCCTGTTTGAATGGAACAACCGGAAGGGGAAGACCTCGTCGAACATTCTCTGACCAAATCGGAGACGTTCTCAAGAAAGGGCAGGTCAGAAGTACCCTAAACCGGCGAGCATGTATGAAGAATATAATGACAGTAATCGAGGCAAAAAACGTGTGCAAAGATCGTGACAAATGGAAATCCGTTGTCTCTGCATACCCCTCTGGGAAACAGGCGTGAGTCTATGTATGTGTATGTATGTATGTATTCAAAAAAATATAATATATGTAAGTCTATTAGATAGGAATAATTATAATTATACTTACATATTAATGTGAGTTAACTAAGTCCATAATAGTGTATCCACTCGTTTTGAGAAGTTCCAATGAAGTAGCAATAGCCTTCGTTTAAAATTAATTTAATAATAATAATATCCTGGGACATTATTTACACACGGTCATCTGATCCCAACTACTTTTCTTTTTTAAATACACACTTATAAAGATAATTACATCCAGACTCAGGGCAAACAGACATGTTCATGCACACAAATATCTGTCCTGAGTGGGAATCGAACCCACGAGCTCCAGCGTGAAAGCAAGCATTTGCCAACCACGCCAAAAGGTCAAATCCTACTACAATTGCAACTGACAGAGGAGCAGAATTTATCGCTTCGACGATGTCAAAGGTTGGTAAATTATTGGTGCACAAGCAGCAAGGAGCATTTTAGAACATTCAGTCAGACAATTTTACAAAAACGTGGAGTTCATGGTTACCCTAGCCTGCCTTAACTATCCTGGTCAGGATAGTTATACGTTAGAATTAAAATACAGCTTTCAGGTTTCCCAGAACGATGCACGTGAAATGTAATTCAACAATAAAGGACCACGAGACTATGCTGTGGTATTAAAATTGAAACCTATTACATACAACCCATTGGGTTCAAATTCTATTAGCTTAGTCTACTACATTTAGGACCATATATAGTTGCAAGAGATTTGTCACCTAATGTAGAAATAATTGAAAATGGAAACGTTAACATAGTACATACGACTAGAACAAATTTATATTGTGTTTATATAAGTACCTTAATGAGTACAATGTTGCGTATTTAAAGTTGATACCTACGTAGATTAAACTTACCTAATGTAATGTAATAGAGATGTGCACATTTCAGCGAACTAGGTATGTATACATGTAGTGTGTAATAACAGTAATGTTGTAATTGTTAAGTTATCATTTCAAATCGTTTGTAGTTTAAATAAAGAAAAATAATAATGCATTTATTTTTATGGGGTGGGGTTTGTTTTATGGACGTGCGTACGTGATATCCTAAAAAGGGTAATTTGCACTTGTGTCCCTTAACTATATACCTATCCTATCCTATAATAACCTATCTTTTGTCCTGTTCGCTTCTATTGCTGTTTTATAAAAGTGTAGATTTAAATACCTCATAATACGTCAATCAATAATTTAAATGATATGTTTTATATCATTTTTGTATTGAATCAGCGTGAATAAGATGATATCTTAGCATTAACTTAAGACTTGAATTTATTGCAAATTTATAAAAATTTATTTGTTTTAATAAATTTACTTCAAAAGTTTTTAGTTATATGTCATAACTATAAACAGATGACTTTATTTCTTTATATTAGATAAAATACTAGGTATTGCATATTAAAGTTAATTCTTGGGTAAATTTCAATATTGAAATCGGTTTTTGGGCTAGGAATCCACTAAATATTATTTTATTTTAAACACACAGTTTTTACAGAAGTTCAGTAACAAGGTACGCCATATTGTAATAGTTGTATCATTTATTAGCAAATAATTGTACATTAATATTAACATTCAACTCTTGATTCAAAGGTATTTTCCATTTTAAAGGTATTTTATGCGAGAGCTTCAAACTCATCTAGGAAGACGGTCCCATTTAGATCGTAAATACCTCTAAGATCCCCTGCACGTGTTTGCTACGTGCAACGGGGCTATTTTACTACACCACATGATTAAACTCACAGAGCAATATAATGCTCTCAGCAAGTTCTAATAAATAAACGTGATCCTATGTCAATGAATCATTGTCTTTGTTGATGAAGTAAACTTTCACTTTGGAATATTGAAGAAGAGTTGACGCATTAATATCATAAATTATACTTTTCACTATTATAAGCTAATTTATTCTATGGAATATTGTATGTTGATGTTTAACAGTACCTTTTGTAGGTAATCGTACCAAATGCTATTTTTTTAACATAAGTCATAATTATAATATATTTTAAACTATCCAGTCTATACATCTATGCATCATCATCATATCAGCCGAAAGTCAGTGTTGCAGTGTGCAGCAAAGTAATGTTATTTAAAAAAAACAAATATATAAAATAAAGTTATATAAAAAAAAACAGTACAATAAAAGAAATAAATGGATATCTTTTCTGGTGATAGTGAGTGAACCTACCTTTTGAGCCAAAGATGCCACATTCGATCGACGCCCAATACAAATATTTGTGTTCATGAACATTTGTTTTGGTTTGGGCATTTTCGTAATGCACGTCAGTTTACAAAGAAACTTCTTGAACGTTTTTTTCTATACGTATCCATAATTACATTGCATTATAAGCTGGCTAGATGGCACTGTGTAAAGTTTCTTGGATATTAATTTTTAATATTATTATTTTTGTTATAAGCACTTAATATATAAAATATTGATTTTCTTGTTAGGTTTAGTTAGTAATAGTATATATATTAAGATCTGTTTCTAAATAATACGGAATAATGATTTCACGAAAATATCCATCAAAAGAGTCGATACAAACTTTATATTACCTATTATCTTTTCAATCGAAGTCGAACGTCATATTCCTGGATATTTCAGGGGCATTTGATAATACGCGGCTGCCAATTTCATTACAAAACTGAAGAAACGCAGTGTTACAATAATAATAATATACGCACATTAATCTAATTTTACATGTGGCCTTGCAACTCTAAAACTTGGCCGCTATAAGGCCACTAAATCAATAACTATGGATAGTCTTAATTAATGATTTAGTGACTCGGAAGTTTCAAAGATACGGCCCGATAGAGATATAGCGCGAACACGGAGCCCCGGGATTAACCCAGGGCTCCGTGATCGCGTCATATCTTTGGAACTTGATGATTTCTTGACATTACCCTTGCCATCACACTGTACTCTAACGGCATATGCCGATGATGGCTTGTTTCTTATGTCAGGTATCTCTAGGAGCGAGTTAGAAAATCTAGCTAAAACTTGCTTAGTTTTGATATGTGAACAGGATAAAATAAATCTCTAATTGTTAATGGAATTATTTACGAACGTTTCACTCTATAACGGCGAAATTAATTTCACAGCTAAGTCTCTATCCTGGTACATAGTTTTGGGAATGTTAAATAAAATTAATATATTATTGTGGGGAAGTGGTATAAAAAGAACAATCCAGGAAAATCGATACTATGTTGCATTTTAGTCACTCATTTTTAGAGATATTGAAATTATACGCTTGTGTGGAAATATTTAAATATGTTAATCTTAAAACTTACTACGAAAAATACTTTCTGTAAGTTAGTTATTAGCTTACGTTTGATATGTGAATGAGGTAAAATAAATCTTTATACGTTTGTGCCCCATAAAAGGTACCAAATTATTCTTAATGGAGAATTAATATCTCCCCTGAGCTTAAAATTAAATAACGTCACTGTAAAATGCAAGACAAGACATCTAAGTCTTATTTGGGTCTATTTTTATAAACAAAACCTATTCATAGAATGCATCATACCATCGGTGAAAAAGCTAAGCGAACCTTTTTGTCCGAACAGGAATATCAACAGCAACGTGGAGACTCCTTTACTCACTACTCTTAGAATTATTTACGTGGCAACCGTGGAAATCTTGGATGTATATGCTACGGCGCGCCTGTGTGGGCTGCCATCGGGGTTGCTTGCCGTAAAATGCTACACAGTAAATGGTATGCATTTCACATATTCTTGTGTAAAATCTATAGAACAGTCAGTACAGAGGACCTAACTGTACTGGGTGTACTTCCGGCTGAATCTTTATTTAAAAATGCGTCCAGCGATTTATAATGTATGATGTCGCGCGAAAACTTTGTAAATTATTTATCATTTTTATTTTATACTACCCGACCGTGCTAAAATTTCATAGCTAGTTATGCCAATAGCTGACATAAATAACGAAATACTATTTTATCATTCACGACTCACTCGTTTACGACTTTCGGTAAAATAAATTTCGTGATTTTTAATAATAGTCATTACAATAGTTCTTAGGTATTATGAAATTCGGACTTTTCAAAATTGGAACATCGAAATAAAGTATTTCGGAGTATTTGAGTGTTCCCGATCGGAATGTTTGTTCCTTTTAGGGAATTAAAGGTAACTAACAACCATTTGTATGTATTTGCACTTTATATTCGGATTTGTGGCGAGTAGAGCTATTTTTTCTGACATTTCATTGATAAATTATTTCAAGAAAGAATTGATTTTGGTGAATTTGTGGTGGTAGTCCCACAAGTGCCACAATTAAGAGTTGAACTTGAAGTCACGAAAGAATCGTTCGGAGAATGTAGAAGACAAATCACTACAAAATTAACCATAAAATTAACTTTGAGAAAGATTGTTCTTTTTATACCACTTTCCCACAATAATAGCTTCACTTTATTTAACATTCTCTTTGTACCTGAATAGAGACTTTGCTGCGAAATTAATGTCACCATTATAGGGTAAGACTATTGTCAATAATTCCATTTACTGTAAAATATTTTTGTAGGATATTATATATTGCATCAAACTTTAACATTTACGTATAGCATAACGAAAACGTAAAAGTGAGGCTATGTACTATTTCCGCGTCGACATGTTTCAGGTTCGATTCCCGACCAGCACTACTAGTTTTGTGACTAACTTCAACTATATAATTATATAGTATTTAATCTAGGTGTAATTGAAATCTATACATATAATAAAATCGTAGGAAAGTCAAAACTGTACATTGAATATTTTTTTAAAAGGATACTTAGGGCGTGATCTACAATCGATATCGAAGCCATAAATATAGTTTTTTGAATATTTGTCTGTGTTTCTGTTTGTCTGTATGTATGTCCGGGCTAACCTCAAAAAGTATTGCATGGATTTACTTTAAATTTTGCATGAATATTACTAAGAGGTCGGGTCAACATATAGGCTACATATTATTACGCTATCACCTACGGGGGAGGCTCTGTGATAATTTATAAAATTTAACGCGGGTAAAACCGCGGGGCACAGCTAGTATCTAATAAAAAATCTTTTAATTTACAAACTCAAATCGGAATAAACTCAAAAACTACTTAACTGATATTAAAATTTCCTTCTTGATAGATAGCTATATTATCAGCAATTAACCTGGACTGTGGTTTATTTTGAAAAACACTTCAAATTTCTATGAAAATGATGTTACCCAAGGTATCAAAAGTATGTGCATAACAGATCTATTATAAATATTGGTTATTTGAGTGGCGACCACGAACCGGAAGACGCAGCGTGGGCAGGCCACCTACTAGGTGGACCGATGATCTTGCTTGGATCGCAGGATGCGGCTGGATGTGGGCAGCAAACGACCGGTTATTGGGAGCTTAGGGAGGCCTTTGTCCAGCTGTGGAGGACTTCCGGCTGATATGATGATGATGATTAAAGATTATGTTGATGATGTTTACTAAGCGTGTCTTGGCAGCTTTGAGACGTTCCTGAAAGCGCTTTGCTCGTTTGGTGAAGGAAAAGGTGTTCCGCATATGAGTAACCTATAAGTCCCTCCTTCGATGGTAGCCGTGGTTGATATTTCTGTCCGGTGCATAAATTGACTGTACGTGTGGACTGCGCCGGACAACTATTTGTGTGACCCACAAATAGTTGTTCTGAGTCTAGATGTTATTTGTGTCCGTCGATTATATGTTTGTAAAGTACCCGCGACACAGGGATTAGATTTACTCGTGCGGGCGTTGTCTTTATAAGAAAAAAAAATAGGAAAAAGAAATAGAATGAGCCGACGAGGACATTGAATTTTTGCAGACTTTTCTCTTCGGTTTTATTATTTACTTTAAACATTTTCTAAATTACACTTATTTCTATTTGAATAGGTACATTTGTTTAAATAAACCCTATAAACGAATGAACCAATCAACCGCTGTAGTAGTATGTGTGAGTCATAGGTATATACCGATTAGAAATGAGCAAGAGTGCTAATTTGTATCATTGTATGCGGAGCTGCGGCCTCATCATAAACTTAAGTTCATAAATAATATTAAACTATAATAAAATTTCTTAAACGAATAGTTTTGTTATTATTAGATAAGACCATGTACATATATTCGTTACGGACCACTTTGCCGTCGGTTACAATAAGTTGCAGTGGAATTTCGGAGATGTTTCATGTCCAAAAATTGTTATTTAATTCATATTTAAATAATTGTATAGGAAAATAAAATATCGAGTATAGGCATTCTCAGTCTAAATTTTCGTTGGTATCATCACATGAATTTCACATTCATCACACATCACATTCACAATGAATAGATAATTGTTCTTATTACAATATAACACCATAATAACGGACGTATTCTCTCGTTTCTTATTTCCATAATACATTATTGAATTATGCGAAACCGATAGCACGTCTTTGACAGGATTAGTTCTCTGAGCTTCAGTAATTCAACATTATGGCCATAAATCCTTTAGCTAGCTCGGCTCAAGCATGTACTGCTTGAGCTTACTAAAGGATTTAGCATAAGTAGTATGTATACAAAACATTGAATTATTATAAGCTTACGGCTGTTATGCATTTGCATATTGGTAGGTTAGATACTTAAAATATGATATTATTAGAGATAGGCTTTTTCTTTTAGTTATTTCAACAAAACGCTCTGTACATTATAGAATTTTTAAGATGTATTTTTTTGAGACTTAAATACGATACAATCCAAAACTTTTTTCTGCTAAAACGAACAATTCAAATTATCACTATAATAATTATGTAAATATGTAGAAATGTTTATACCTCTATAATCCCAAACTATAATTATTTGACTTCAATGTCGTATTATTTATTTATTTAATTGTATCTCAATTTACATTTTACGATTCCTCAGTGACTAATTGATGGCAAAATGGATAAACAAAGTAACACTTAGGATGCAATTTAGTCAAATCCGCAATGTGTATTTTAAATTATGTAAACAACATAACAATAAGATATAAACGAAATTTTAACGTCGCATTGCTAATAAAAATAACTCATATAGTGTCAGCGTGATCTGCTGTTCTTCACTTATTCACCTTACCAATTTTCACATACCGTAAAACGGGGTGATTAGAAACCCCGTGGATGAATAGAAACAGGAACAAAATTTAACGCGCGTATGGAAACTGCCCCTATTGCTAGTCACCCCGGGGTTTCAATTCACCCCATTTTACTGTTATTGATTTTAAAGTAACCTTCAAACATTTGACTGCTTGTGTGGCGCAGCGGCTAAGACAGTCGCCTCGCCGCATAGTGTGGCGGGCTCGAATCCCGCGCCGGATTACTATTTGTGTGACCCATAAATAGTTGTTCTGAGTCTGTAAGTAATTTGTGTCCGTCTATTATATGCTTGTAAACTACCCCGCGACACAGAGATTATATACCCATGTGCGGGCGTGGTCTATGAAAAGAAAAGAAAAATAAATACAACTATTTTTCTTAATTTTTATTTCGTATATTTTAACATAACGTTAAAAAATTTGGAAAGCTATAAAAGAGTATCACTGTATTTATTGCTTGCTTTTTTCTCTGATAACAATTCATATATGTAGCCTGGAGTTAACTATTCCGAATAAAAAAAAATCTAACGTTAAAATAATTAAACATTAAAATGACTCTTTGACATATTAATCAATATGAAAAAATATAACAGTCTTTATTTATTTATACTTTTAATTGTTATTTGTCCAATAGAAAATTAATAATATTTTAATAGCTTTGAACTCATTAATATGTAGCATAAATCTTTCTAAACTGACCTCTTTTACATGTAAACTACTCACTTTTCATATTTCAGTCTTACAATTTAATTCGCGTTTTGTATTTCTCTTTTAAGAAAGCGTGTGATATTTCGTTATATCAAATTTTAAATCAATTTTTAATATCAGGAACATAGACTTATTACTGCGCAATTACTAATTGGTTAGTTTGTAATAATTGATATATGACTAGTTCAGCCTCAAGAATAGAAGCCATAGTAACTAACAATAACTAAAATAAAAAATAGTGCAAACGATGTGTCTTCATTATTTTTTATTTGTCGCAGGACAGCTTATTACTAGTGGCTGTCGGTAATAACAAACTTGCACCGTTAAAATTAATAGTCTAGAGCAACATTAACACTAAAGACTTAGATCATTGAATAAAAAATCAAGCGTTACCACTAATTTGTTACAAATATAATAGGTATGTAGTGTTGTATCTTGTTCTATGTTCTAAAATGTAACTACACGTACTTTAAAGTAAAGTTAAGAAATGTACAATGCCAAACTATTAACTTAGCTCATTAAATATTTTTGTATGCCCTATACAAAAAGGCATTGCAGTTGAATCATTCACTGGGAATAAATTTATTCAGATGTTCAATTTTAATGGGTTTAAATAGCTTGATGGTTGCGTATTTTTGTATAAGTATGTACCCTCCTAAGTCTATAAATAGCTTGTTTATAACTGATTGTTTTTAAACCTGCCCAAAATAAATATCTGGTAAACAAATTGTCTGGCTTTAGGGTATTTTTAGGGTATTTTCATGACATTAAATTAAAATAAATTGATTTCGATTCTGTACTGGAGGATAGGAAACCTTAATTTTGATAATTTTAATATATTTTCTTTATCACACATATGCATGGAAACCAAGACTGTATCGGCACTAGGGATTCGTTTTAATTACTTTGATGAAGTATAGGCTTTTGAACAGGCTTGATGTCTAAACCTTGGTTCCGAGAAAGACGGATCAAAGAGGTCTATGAGCGCTTGATACATCGAATATTTACGTTTCCAAAAGTGAAGTTGGAAAATTCGAGCAAACTAATTATAAATATTTTATTTTGTGTGTTACTGGAGTTTTAGCCTAGAACTACTAGAACTCCAAAAGTCCAATTCCTTATTGCAGTACTTAAATACTGCAATAAGGAATTGGATATGAAAGGAATTGGATATGAAATCTTATTTTGGTTCACTAATCATTGGCTATACAATTCCTGGCTACGTAAGTAAATTTACTAAGTAACTTCTAATTATTCTCAAACTATGTAATTTCTTTTTCTCGAAAAAATTGTCACCATTTTAAGCAATAAATTTTACTAAATATTCAACAACTGTTAAGCCATTTAATCCATCTAAATTTAAAGTATGTATGTAAGTATGGTCTTAATAGTACAGGCGTAAAATAAATAATAATACAGAAATTTCTGATTGAAAGCCTTCTGCGCTAGCCAACTGCTCGTTGTCTTCAATTCTTTAATTTTGATATAGTAGTACTAAATTTAAAAATAAAAGCTTAGAAACTTGTTTTTGAATGATTTAAAAAATATGTGATAAGACAGACCGCACGGACGGACTAACATAATCTTTTTGTTACTTTTATACTGTTTGTACTATGTATATGTACCTACTGCATTGTGAGCTTGACAAGTACAAGTGTATGGAAATACACAAGTGCTGAATAAATATAATTATTTCATTTCATTATTTCGGCTCGAGTTAATGTAAGTAGTAGTAATTCGAAGATTAGTATACCACTCTATGCTGATAGAAATAAGTGTAGCATACTCGATAAAAACAAATGTCATTAAACTCGTTACAAGTGTATAATATTTTCGCTTAATTAAAGGAATAAAATAACATTATAAAATTGCTATTTAAAAAAAGCGGCCAAGTGTGAGTCGGACTCACCCATGAAGGGTTCCGTAGCAGCAAGTATTTGAGTTGATTGAATGAAAGGTAACTTGCGGTTTACGGTTTATGTCGTATTAAAAAAAACTACTGACTAGATCTCTTTCAAAACTATTTTCAGTGGAAGTCTGCATGGTAATGTACATATATTTTTTTTTAGTTTTATCATTCTCCTTTTTTAGAAGTGACAGGGGAATACACATTTTAGCACTTTGGAAGTGTCTCTCGCGCAAACTATTAAGTTAAGAAAAAAATTATATTAGAAACCTCTTCCTCTTTCTTCCTATCATTTTTGAAGAAATATGAAGTGTTAAAAAAAATTTCTACCGTGAAAATCTTAATGCGGTTCACAGAATACCTATATACCAAGTTTCAACAGTATAGTAAGGTGGCGACTATTTGACCCCTTAACTTTGAGTAAGTGTAAAATCAAACGTATAACAGTAGAATAAAATTAAATAAGTGTAATTAATTGTCTTTTTATTTAGGTAGTCGCAGCTGTCACTTATTTTTTTTTATACTAATCAAGTCAAAAAATTCTAATATAGTAATTAATAATGGTTACTTTATTTGGACCACGGTAACTTTGATAGAACACTCAGTTGCTATCATTGGACTTAGGCAATTAGGAACAAGGAAAAGGACACTAAAATAAACTTTGGAAAAAGGATCACGTTTTTATTCATGTTATTCATAGAATATATATATTTCTCCAATGCCTATTTTACACCATCACACTTCTCATGCACCCACGTTGCACGTTGGGGTTTACGACTCTTTTGCTTTAACTCTTCAATTACTTTTTGGCACCTTTGGCTTTTACAACTTCATCCTCGATTCCCCTTTTAAGTGTCGCTTTAGGCACTTAATAAATCGTGCTTGCCTCATTTAAGCCTGTCTCCCTCTCCTTTTCCTAACTCGTGTAGTGCTAACTCCATGTTTGCTTCATACCACGAGTAGCACTGCGCCTTTATCGCCATGCTAAAATGAAAAATACATAAAATAAACAATGAAAACTACCACGACGTCGTCATCATTGGACCAGTTCAATCGAAGAGCCATACACTGTTCCATTGATGGCAATTCGCTAGTACCAACCTTTATTTTTAATACCACTACTTTGTAGTAGTATTAAAAAATAAATCATATTTTACTTAACAATTAATTTTATAAGTAAATTGTGTTACAAAAAAGCTACTCTACTTACATGATCATACACGTCCCTTGAATTTTATATTGGCAGCGGTGTCAGCACAACGACACGCGTCTCTCGTCAACCAAGCCTTCGGCGATACTGATGGTACAGAGGGCGAGCGGGGGGTTGTTAAGCTTGAGTTCCCACGTTACGAACGAATTTTAAAGTAAATAATTCGCGAGATATCAAAGGAATCCAATAAAAACGCGCGCTGGTCCAATAATCACAACTTCTGATAAAAGTGGTTGTGAAAAACGGACGGAAGGACAGACAGACATGACAAATCCATAAGAGTTCCGTTTTTGCCATTTGGCTATGGTACCCTAAAAATTATCATATTTATAAAGAATTAAGTCTAGAAGCATCCGGAAAATCCATGAAAATCATGCTTGATATCGCTAGTCTGTTTTCTATTTAATTATTTGTATGATATAGATACCTTTATCGAGATTTTCATGATAAGTATTTATCGTTTAATTTGTTGTCCAAAAACTATTTTAGTCCACTTTAAACGTTCAAGATCATGAAGCTTGAACTCGCATTATTTAAAATATGGTCTTTTACGCCTCGTTTATTTCCTATAAAACAACTTTATGAATACTGCAAAGTTCATCGCGCTAAGTACTTGTTTCTATAAGCCACTGTAGAGAAACAGCAATCTTAAATACATTTTAATCGAAGAAGCGGCTTTAAGA
Organism: Pseudoips prasinana; assembly: GCA_951640165.1. NCBI lineage: Eukaryota > Metazoa > Arthropoda > Insecta > Lepidoptera > Nolidae > Pseudoips > Pseudoips prasinana. Next base: position 17,922,762 of record OX621234.1, on the reverse strand, counting down.
AGCGGCTTGCCGCTAGATGCGGGCAGTTATACTCGGCTCGGCCACGCTTTAACAGCTACTGATGCTTCTAAAAATTAAATAAAACTTAAAATATAGGCAATATTTTGTATTGTGTGCTTATTTTTTTTTTGCATTGTACGATTACTTAGCGTTCAATGTAACAAAATCAGGTCCACCTGGATATTTTTTGGGTGCTAATTAAACAGATGTTTCTAATAGCATTATTCGTCTCTAAAAATTTAGATTGCCATCTTAATGACTAATACCGATAGTCACAATTAACTAGCGTCTGAAAATATTTTAGTGAATAGTTATTTTTTATGTAAGTTATTTTAAATAGAACTCAGCATGACGCTTATTTCAACAAAAATCTCTGAGATATATTATCTAGTGCCAAATAAATATTCTTGTATTGATTATAAAATGACATATTATGTCACCTGAAAATATCAGAATGCTCCCATAAAATTGGATTTTTGAAAACTTTCCTCCAATCTTACCCAAAAATAGTGTATCTAGTGCTCAGCGGCCGCTCCAGCAGCTGGACCGGCCGCCAAGCACTAGCACTATGGTTTCGTTAAATTTAATTCGTTTATATATATAAAAAATAGTTTAATAAAATAGGTTATGCTACTATTTGGGCACAACATAACAATGTTGTGCCCAAATATTACTTAACAACGAACCGTGAAATTTCATTTTTACATATTTTTTATTTATTTATTTGGATGTCCAAACGTGCGTTGTAGCTGTTGATATAATCAACAGCTACAACACACACACACAAGGCACACATGTAGTAGGAACATAATTGAGTCATGTTACGACCCCCGTCATTATCCACAGGAATAAATGTGTTTTAAAATAACTTCAATGTACCGAAATACTTCTATTCCAATTATATAAAAGTGTAGGCGTATGAAAAACGTCAAACGTAATTTAATTCCATCAGTTCAATACGAGGTTGCAACATAATACATATAGAAATCACGTTTATTACAACGCTATATTCATTTTCATTAGGGTATTTGCACACCCACTTGTTTTCACCTACATACAAGCGTCCAGGCTGAAGACTGATATATCACTAGAACACTTTATGGGACGTCACGAAATAAAATTTTTATATACTGATACAATTTTCTACCTATACAGAAAGAATTATGGAACCACCCCGCATCCCGTGGGTTAGGCTGAGGCATACAACAGGTAGTTGGGCAGCAGCGTTACCTGTCTACTAGCTACAACCTAACTGTAGTCGCCAATTCGAATGCCAAGCGCGGTGAGTTAGGCAAACCCCTTCAAATGGTAACGTTATTAAAAACCTTTGAGGGAGTTCTATGTCCAGCGGTGGACTATACGATATTTGACTGATGATGATGAAAGGTTAGACCTTTTAAACATTTTAATTCCAAAGCCCAACTGCCAACTATGACCTTATCGTAATAACAGTGATTTTCTGCAAATACGCTCAACATTTTATTTAAAATATAATATTTATACAATGTTTTAGGTAATTAGTGCCAAAAAATAGCGCAAGCGAACATACAATGAAAATATTGATCAATATTGTCCTTTCTACGTTCTTCTATCTCTTTAGGTCATCTAGGTTATCGAAAAACGATTATGAACGACCAATTGAACAATAAACACTTAATACCTAAAACTATGTAAACCTATATCACAGGAATAAAGAAATTACGCATTCAAAGCTGTCTTGATAATGTATGCCGTGTCCGTAATCCTATTTCAGTTCAGCTACCTCAGTGACCCTTTACGCATATCTTTCCCCTAGCTTCATGCATACTGACATTAGTAGGTCAGTTTTCAACAGTGTGCAAATTAATATTTAGGTAACGGTTGTGTCAGATTGAATTGACTTTAATCTAAAGGCGGGTTTCTGGTGTAGGAGACGGTACCTCACACTATTTTTGAATGCCCGTTTTATGGACTACAAAGTCACAATATGGAATAGCCAGTATAGGGCCCAGCTAAATATAATATAAGATTGTTAATAAAAAAAAAGAAACAGTTCTCAAAAAGAAAATCAGTTCTTATATTATAACACTAGAGACTTTCTGTATATCACAAACATGGAATGAACATAATTTGATAAATACACGTGAACTACATCAACCCTTCAAACACGCTGTTAGTTAATTTAAGTCCTATCAATTATTTACGAACACCTGCCATTTTGAATGGCACGAAATGGACGGAACGTTCGCATTGTTCACTGCACTAAAGGAATTATCGAATCATGGACCGATTTTCATATGTTACACCGTTTATATTTAGTATAGGGACGTTGGAATGGAATGAAAGGAATTTGCAATCACACTAATATTATCAAGGCGAAAGTTTGTGACTGTGTGAGTGTGTATGTTTGTTACTTCTTCACGTCTAAACGGCTGGAGCGATTTTAATAAAATTTGTTATGGAGTTAGACTATGAAAACTTAAATCACTTTAGCGGTCACCCATCATTAGGATAACTCCACTAGGTGCTATACCTCGGGCCTTCGCTTACGGGCCATTGAGAGCAATTGGCTTTAAGCGAGCCAATAATAATTTTAAATTATTAATGTCCATTAATTACTATATATGGAATTTACTAAACAATATTTCGAATCCACTTTTTTACTGTACGACAAACATATTTTATGTCAAAAATATAAAAGTATGTACAACAAAAAAAAAATACATTCTTAATTTAAATTGTAAACATATGTAGCGACTTGAAATAAAAAGTAATGAACGTACAGCCAAATGTAATAAAAAAAAATCAATTCACTATTAAAGGACGAGTAGAATCTCCTTCAAGGTTGAACCATTTTCAATTTATTCTTTTCCGTATTCAAAGGCAAGTAAAATTGCCTATTTTTGATCGTTTATTTATTTTTTCTTCAAGTACTAAACTTAAATTTGAATAATTTATGTGGAGAAGACAATCTATTCAGTAGGATTTTTCCGACACAACAAAAATCCCCAATATTGAAAACAAACAAACCGTCATGATTACCAAAAAAATATGAAATGGAATAATAGCGATGAGTTTCTAGCTCTGTAAATAACTTTTATACAATACCAATAATAATGATTTAATCTAATTGCGACCAAGGTGGCCAGTCTATGAGGACTAGCCATCTGCGCGGGACATACTATAAATTCACAAGTATGAGAAAAATGTTTGTCTCACTCACTTTCTACTTCATCACTCTCATTATCCGATATCGACCGACCCAAACCGTTATTTAAATACTGTTTCATATTACGGGTTGGGTCAGTCCATATTTACTCCACCGTGCCTCGGAGAGCACGTATAGCCGTAACACGTATATACGTTAGTACTGCAGTCGACCTCTTTCTAGTAGTGTCGCTAGTCATCATTACCTGCAGATAATGCAGTGCCGCTAGACCAACGTGGCAGTCTATGTTTTTTATTTATATTTCATCCTAATCTCTTCTACCACAGATTACAATTCTTTGCGATATGCAATATAAATTAGCAATATTAACTCATTTGCTCATATAATGTATTTTTAGGGTTCCGTACCCCAAGGATATAACGGGACCTTATTACTAAGACTTCGCTGTCTGTCTGTCCGTCTGTCACCAGGCTGTAGCTCGTGAACCGTCATAGTTAGACAGTTGAAACTTTCACAGATGATGTATTTTTGCCGCTATAACAACAAATATACTAATAATACTTTAACAACAAATATACTAATAATACTAAAAAACAAAATAAAATAAGTATTTAAGGGGGCTCCCATACAAAAAACGTGAATTTTGTTTTTATAGATAATGGTACGGGACCCTTAGTGCGCGAGTCCGACTCGCACTTGGCCGGTTTTTTATTTTATTTTTATTGACAACGGTCACTTGCTGTTACTACTACTACCTAATTACTGTTGCGGTTCACTACCAGATTTAATTAAACTGGCCCCAACTGATCTTGGAACCTGAAGAGAAGTAGTAAATACACCTCCGTATTTACTACTTACTTAACCAGGCATCATATTTGTCTACCTATAAAAGCTGTCATAAATTTGATAAGACACTTAAGAACTGACGCTTAAAGTGGTGTACATGGCAAAGTCCTTTAATCAACCAAACTTCTAAATACATTTTCGTTTTTAAACAAAGATTCTTTGAAGCAGGACGCGAGCCGAAGACCTCTTGGACTAAAGTCAGGACCAGATTAACACCGCTTGGACACAGACTTTGATGAGTCCTATTACAAAATCCAAACCGCAGATGTAATAAAAATCGATATTAAACTACGGGGAACATTAAATTGGGTTTAAATCTTTATCTTGTAATAACGATTCCGATTCCGCACTAAGGTACGTACATATTTGTTATTTTACATATTATATAAAATATGTAACAAAACAAATTTTATAATAAAGGACTGGAATAATCCGTGTAACGATTACAACTAATAATTATTTCCTGAAATCCCACTTAGGTAAGTAAATGTAGCGGCTACTATTGCTAATAAGCACTTATTGTTACTATTATTTTCGGTGATCATAATTATTATTACTATTAGTTACTATGGCCTTCGTCAAAAACAAAAAGGTTTCCTATCATATATTCGAAAAATATTTACCGAATTTGATTCCACCTAAAACTTTTCAAACTTTTATCGTTTCGTTTTGTTATTTCTCCGAGGTCACGTATGCCACTGTCTCAGTTGACCTATTATCAGTTCGTTTGTTTTCGTTACTCCGACGTTTCATTTGGTCGAAAAGCTTTTCACCGATATTACTCTTAGTCGAAATTACTTTTGTTCGAAGTATTATGTTTCCGAACATTCATTATACCACTGTTTTAATCACCATACAACATTCAACACAATTTAAGCAACATGAAGCAGGCATGCAGCATGCAGCAGACATGCAGCGTGCAGCAGACATGCAGGAAGCATTATTTCTGTCACGGCTCCGGCGCTGGGGGATTTGGGCGAGCCCATGCAAGCTTATCGTCGCAGATGGTTTTAACGATCACCACCGCATCTTCGGCGGACCTTCAAACCACCTGCTCCTCAGCTCACAGGCCCTACCCCTCCGCACCCACGCGGGCTTAAATTACACTCTAGAGGTAGGGCAAGCAAGACTGTGTGAAGTCGGTTTGGCAGCTATTCGTTTCGGTCACAAAATTTTATGGAACAACATATTGACTTTTTATGACACTATTTTAATTTAATATTAAATACGATACCAAGTAACCGTCTATATATTTGTGATCAAAATTCAGTAAAATGTTATTCGGTGCGGTGATAATAATGACAAAATCATTTGGGAAATAAAAATCGTTCAAAAGGGGCTTCGTCCAATAGAAAAAAGTTATTTTGTAAATCGGCGAAAAATAGTTCGGTAAAATAATACATGATACATACACATGATATTTCGATGTAAATTATTAAAGCATCAATTTAAATAAAAACTACAATTAAAATTGAGTTTAAATAAGTAATACTAAAACGGATTATAATTGTATATTTCAAAAAATGATACAATTAAAATATTTAAAAGTAAAAATTAATATTAGTGCTAGTTAAATAAAATTAAATGCTAGTTATGTAAATAACATTAGTATGATCATAACATGTGCGTGCGTGTGTGTGAAGTAGTGTGAGCCTACTTGCCTAAGTAGGTGCGTGTTTGCGCGAATGCATTCGTGTATTTGAGAATATGGACCAAATGTACCTCTATATGTGCTATAATTTATGTTAGTAAACTGTTCAGTCTCATCGTATGACAGTTGTAGGAGCCAATTCAAGACTTTTACTTTACAGCTATTTAAAGGAAGCGGATAGATATTGATCATTTTGTTAATTTTATGGTATAAACCAACCAACCAACAGGTGAGGGTCATTGTTGCCGGAAGTACAAGCACAAGACCGGTTATTGTGGAGATCTTTGGGGAGGTCTTTGTCGCCTTGACGCCTTTCGGCTGATATGATGATGATGAAACCAAGGATTGGTTAGAAGCGTCATCCAGCTAGCGCTGTTCTTCGTCATATAGGTTGAAATATTATGTCGTTTTTTATTGATAAGTATAGGATCGTAAGCAGTATCTGAATGTTTCTTTAGAACAGTCGACTTAATAAAGATCTTGCGAACAGACAGTGCTTTGTTCCTGTTATATAAAATGCCGGTAGAAAATCGAATGGGTTTAGTTAAAATGGGTTATACTATAATATAGCTCTTTCAGCTATTTCCAATCGGAGTAAATAATATGGTTTGTGGGGATATCCCCAGGAAGTAATGCACTTGATATATTTGATTGAATCCAGATTGTTTTTACGGTTTTATGTTATTATGTATTACGGTTATATATCTATTTAGAGAAAAAACTTTTCGTTAATATAACACATTAAAACAACTAGTGAAAAAGCCAAGCGAAACCATTTCCCACTTACAAGGATATCAACGGCAACCCTTTTAATACTCTGAGAATAATTTACGGGGCTACCAATCTTGGATGTACAAATCTGTTACGGCTCGCTTGTGTAGACTGACAGATCTACCATCGGGACGGCTCACCGTCAATTCCTACAAAATCAACGGTTAGCATTGATATTCCTGTGAAAAGCCTATAGGACAGTCAGTACAGAGGCACTACCTGTACTAGTGGATGTGCTTCTGGTCGATATTGAAGTACAAAGACGTGCAGCGATGTATTATTCGACGTGCGAAAACTTTGAATATGATTTTTATGACTGTCAATAAATGAATGGCAAGGTTGATGGAATATATCAACTAAACGTCGCCACTTGCATCAATTTCCAGATTTACGCGTTCGGTTAAATAAAACTTGTCTCATCTAGATCAATAAGTGGCAAAATTTCTTACTGGGCACGGAAATTTTAAAAGTAAATTATGTACTTTCAAATTAGAACCTTCGCCAATCTGTCTTTGCTCAAGTTCCTATTACCAGTATGAAGAAACCGCTCACCCCATACTTTGGGAGTATGATCTCTGGCATCATGGTATAATGTTAAATAGCTTACAATCAATGTCAGGTGTAGTTTATTAGGCAACAGGCAACAACGAACAACTTCCGTGCATTTAAGAGCTTAGTACGCTTACGTTTCACTCAATAAAACCCTTAAAATATTCTCTTGGTGCTTTTGCAGCTGGTCTTTTAAATCGCAATTCTCTGGTTTCATGAGGTTATAGCCGCGTTATATAATTTTACTTTTTACTTTTAGGAAAAGATAACGCCCGCACTAGGGAAGCTAATCCCTGTATCACGGGGTACTTTACAAACATATAATAGATGGACACAAAGTACATCCAGACTCAGAACAACTATTTATGGGTCACACAAATAGTTGTCCGGCACGGGACTCAAACCCGTGACACGAAGCGGTGAGGCGACTGTCTCAGCCACTGCGCCACACGTGCAGTCAAATATACCTAATACTAATATTATAAAATAATTCTAAAATATAATTCTGTCTTCTGCTTTACTCTGGAGAGAATTAGATTTATATAGTAATTCCTTTTCGGGAATTAGTACAACGCATTCACACATTTTGTTTAGTCCAGGTCTTTAGAGTTCCACCGGAAACACATAAATGACCTTCCCATGAATGAGATAGCAGAAATGTAGAGACTCTAACGCTAAATAACTTCATATAGTAAATATGCCTATATTGCTTTAGAAAAAGCTTCGATTATCGCTAACGAAATTCAAGTAATTTTTATTGTCCATGTAACATTTTCCATCTGTTTTTATCTAAAACGCAATATTTTATATCTGTATAACTCCATCTGAGTATATCTGAAAAATTTAAAGCCCAATAAAAAATACATAGATATTATTGCGTTTTAATTTTACATTTTTTAGGCGGGATACCCATCTATTCCCATTGTTTTCTGTGGTAGAGGGATCCACGAAATAATCCATAATTTATAGGCGCTCTACTACTAGGAATAATATTACAAGTATGAAAGTAAGTTTTATGCCTGATGCTAAATCTTTACATCGAAACGACTAAATTTTAATGAGATTTCTTATGAAGATACGCATAACTCTGATAAGTGCGGTGGTCTTATGTTAATTTACTTCAGTAGATATCTGTATGGGTGATATATATTTATATGAACAAATACATCAAAAATCTTTGTACATAATATCTTATATTGTAGAATACTTTTTGATATTTTACTATCTTGTAATTAAAGATAGACATTTGTTATTTAAAAAAAAAATAGAGGTAAAAATTGAGTATATTTATTGTATGAAGAAAAACGTGATAAGAACATAATATTCTGTGGTGACGTAAAATATTAGTTGATATATTGTCTTATAATAAACAGTAACGTTTTATGGTACACCAGAAATATTGAAGTCTGCTGAACCACTGGAGCAGAGTGTGCAAGTCACCTACACGACGGACCGATAATCTTCGACTGGGCTTCGTACTTCCGGCAACAACGATCCTTACCTGTTGCCAGAAGTACAAGTGCAAAACCGGCAATTGTCTACATTTTTAGTAAGGGCGAGGGCAGTATACTCCAAATCGTTTTTAATTAAAAAGTCAAAACAATTTCGAAATAAATTTCATTAAAATTATTTTCAGTTCAGAAACCTTTCTGAAACAGCGGAAAAAAAATTCGATACTGATTATATATCCACATATTATATATCATTCATCATCATAATCATAACCATATCACCACGTCTGTATTCCGTAAGTCATTACTGCATAGACTTGCGGTATTTAAGACGAGAAGATGTTGCGTAGCTACCCGGACGCTGCCCAGTCGAGTTAATGCAATGTCAGAAATATTCCCGGAGATTATAACTCTATAAATAAAAAATCTGATGAATCGTATCATATAGTAAAAAAAAACAGCAGCTATTTTTTATATTTATATAATTTAGATTTACTTCCTAAATGATAAATTATAAAACCATGTTTAATAGATATTAAATTAAAACTAAAAGTGTCTGTTCCATTACATGATCTCTAGAATGTGAAAGTCTGTGTGCTTCGTAGTAATATTGGCTACGGAAATGTGGGACTACGGCGTAGCACAAATACGCGTAGTGCTACGGCCGGTCGCTACAAGATCCTATTAATATTATAATCGCAAAAGTTTGTAAGTATAGATGAAAGGATGTTTGTTACTATTGTGTTATTATGTTCACGTAAAAACTAATGAATGGATTTTAATGAAACTTTACAATAATATAGCTTATACATGAGAATAACACATAGCCTACAATTTATAAAGATATTGTATGAATTGTCTAAAATATGATGATAAATGTCAAGTAAGTAAGACAAAATCTACCATCTGCCAGCTATTACGGCGTGCACTGCCAAAACCGCTAGGGGTACACATCCTACCTAATATTATAAATGCGAAAGTTTGTGAGTGTTGATGTATGGATACACCCGCATTCAAGTAGTTTTGGTTTAAAAAAACCAAAACTACTTTAACGCAGGTGAAACCGTGGGGCATAGCTAGTACGCAATAATTTTAAGTAAACGAAATTATATATAATCATTCATTCATTCAGTTCAAAACTAGTATGTTTAAAGAGACAGGTGTCAGAATGGTTCTTCACTGAATTGTGAAACGGTTTAATGGAGTAAGCGCGTGTTATATAGGTAATGGCAGGGCGTTGGCAACCGTAGGCTCAGTATTAGTATGTGTCTTTGTGAAGTATATTTCTAGACGTTTAAAATTCGGTAACAACTCAAATGATGTTATTTAAAGATAAGAGCTAAAGTACGGCTCTTTTAATTAAAAATGCTTCGATAGAACATGTCGCCATGTTTAATTGCGTTTTTCTAAGATAATAAGGTGCGATAAAAATGAATTATAGGTATAAAGCCTTTTATTGTGAAGAATATAATAGTTGTACCAAATATTTTAATTAAGCTTCTTATGTAAACCATTTTTTTGCATGTCAGTACGACAAAATATGTGGAACTTACTTTAAGACTCTCCATCCATCTGTCTGTAACCATATTTTTGCGAATTAAATAAATTTGAATTTGAATTTGAAGAAATGGAGACTAATATTATTAACACAGACATATATATGTGTGTCTATATACTAAATGAGAATTAAATATTCTCTAAAACTAGGAAATGATCTATTCTAAATCTAATAAAACCTCTGGCTGGGTCAAATCTGATGCTTCAAACAATCTAGGACAAACGGGGGAAGCCATTAGCTCTACACCAACACATTAAATTTAAAAGTTCACTTTGTAATATAATCCAAATTTGCATAATTGGTTGCTATTTTTGCAGATGCTTGTCCTATCATATTTTATCAATCATCAGAGATAAACAGTACATAAACATAGTCAAATACAGTAATAAAAAAAAAGCGAATCAGTCAATCCGTGCGGCCTGTGAATTTTCATCATTACATATAAATTTTTATTTTAATCCTCTCTCTCTCTAAATAAATACTAATAAAAAGTTACTAAGATATATTTTTTTAATTGAGCACTAGTTTATGAAAAAAAAAATTAAGACAATGAGCAGATGGTTTGTTCAGAAGGCTCTCAACCAGCAGCTCAAATTAAGCGACTAATACCTAAGGCCACCCCTATGTGCTTTGGGTCACAGTTTAGGAGGTCGATGAAGTAAAAAGATGGATTTCTAAATGAGGGTCTGATCACCGATTGCGTGTTAAGGGACAACCGCGATCCTCGCCACCAAAGAACCTACCCTAGCTAACCAGCGTTATGTAGCCCAAGTTACAATGAAACTTCTTTTTTACCCCGGACTTTGGGCAATTTAGGCCAATTTTTTACCGTTCTAGGCTAAATTTATTATATATATTTTTGTAAATATGTCAGAATTTTTGCGTCTATTTTGCCATATGTGGCCGATTACAAAAGCAATGTAGTAGCCTTTGAAAACGCCAAAAAATTACACCACAATTGATAATCAAACTCTGTAAAGTTAAGACATTATTAATTTTATAAAAATACGTTCGCATAAAAAAAATAACATTATATTACGAAAGTAAGACAATCCAAAATAAAATTTAACATTAAGGTAATACTTTGATTCAGTTATTATATTTAGCATTTGTGTTAGCATGCCAATAACATTGTATTCGTACGTTTCGTAATACAAAACAAAACAGAGATTTTGTTTGATTTTCAGCGAGCAGAACGGAAATGAACGGCGGCTTTATAAATAAAACTACGCGTTAACAAAACCCGATTAACTTAGTTCGGTAACTTAGCGCATTTGATGTATGAAATTCCTGTCAGTTTATCAAGCGACCACTTGACAAGGGAGCCACATTGGCTTTTATACGACTAAAATTGAATCCCCATCGTGACATTGAACACCTACTTGTTGAACGTTTGTGGTAGCGCGTGCTAGTAACACAGCGTGTTGACTTTGACCCCTTTGAGTATGGGACAGAATAAAACGCTTACCTAACAATGGAAAAAATGCATGTTGTAAATATAAACTTATTCATTATGCTTAGTGGTCAAATCTACTGACTGACCCGGCTAACTTACTCTACGCCTTCCAAGTAGTTTTTACCGTGTTTTTCAAGTATAACGGGCATTGTAAGGGTTATAGACAACGGTAATTTTACTCCATAGGTGAGCCGTATGCTTGATTATTGATTAAAATTAACGATATCTGAATTTCCTTGTTAGCCTAGCGGGTTCTAATACCCGATTGGTTGGTCAAAAAACAATTATTAGGATTTTATTTTCTTATAAGCAAAATTATCATTAACAGCCCAGATTCAAGAAATGACCACCCTTTCGCTCGCAGAGAATGTTAAGCCCTCGGTCCAGCACTTGAACTCTCTTCAATCGTGTCTAATACACTGATTTATCGAACCATTGGAGTACACTCGTATTTACGTAAAAGTCATCTGGTTTTGTAATTGTGAAAATTTCATGGTATTAAACTACTTTGGGTAGCGTTTTGGAAAGCGATTTGGGGTTTCATTGGGGAAGAGGCGTAAGAAAGGTGGTCGTAGACATGTCGAAGTAGCGGGGAGCGGGGGTGGCGCGGCGGCAGCGGCGCTGCTCCGCTCGGCTCATTGTCGTTCCGAGCAGCATTGCGGTAACACGCCCAGAGCTGAACCTGCACATTGCGAACGGACGCGCGCGGCGTGCTATGTAGTTAACTCTAACAGTTAAAGAACAAGCTTCAAACTGTTTTCAACTTTCTCAAAAGTTGTTAAAAAATACTCCGGTGGCGGAACTGACGGACAACAGGCTGAAAGTTCTGGTGAGTATAGTTTCCCCAGTCGGGAAGTAGGCACGGTCTCGGAGGAGCGCAGACGGAGGGCGCGTAAAAGTTTGAACGCAGCTTCGTGTGTAAAGGCGGGCGCGGTGCCCGCAACAAGTAGCGCGATATCGAGCGAGAGATACGCTCACTTTTACTTTTCGTGTAAGCGGCCGTAATCCTGGGCCCATCCTATACCCGCCATTTTATTCAGCGCCATCGTCACCCTCTACCAAATTGTTATACCTGCATTAACCTATCTTCACAGTTCACGGTAAAGCAGATAATATTTTTAATAAAAAAATATTATAGTGTATTTGTGGCCTGACTATGTTATCTGTTAGGGCCTGCAGTTTCTAACTTGCTATAAGTATTTTAAAAGCATGAGTAAACAATTAAATAATTAAAATAGCAAATTTTAGGATGAACAGGTAACAATAAATCGTTAAAAACCGACAATTTGATAATTTTTACGGAAAACCAGTTCGGATTGTTTAAAGTGACTAATAAAAGCCTCTTTGGACTGTGCCAAGTAAGTAATAATGAAAAAATTTATTAAAAATTCAAATATATTATCCTTCGCTTCCAGTAGTAATTGTTTTTTTTTTATTATTAACTAACTGAACAACGTGCATCCCGATAGAAATTGTAACTAATAAACTCGTTTGGAAATAGTTGAATGGTAAAATCATTTATATTCTTCATTTCACGTTATTTTCAGTAAAAATACTACATAATATTTATTTTGATGTTACGTTCATATTATAATAGGTTACGGAACAGTTTTATATTATATTTATTATTTATAGTTTATACTTATATTTCTAGAAATTTAATAGAATTTGTGCACCACAACAAATCCTACTAATATTATTTATGCGAAAGTTTGTGAGTGTAGGTAAAGATGTTTGTTACTCTTACACGCAAAAAGTACGAAACGGATTTTCATGAAACTTTGTAATATGTAATAGCTTATATATTCGATTAACAAAAAAGCTATAATTTCTGAAGTTTTAATGCGCGCGAATCTGCGGCCACAGCTAGTAATATAATATTGCCTTTTCTGTCCTACAATTCTATGTCATGAAGTATTGTTGGAATACTATTATCGCAGTCAGTTCTTCCTACAAACTTACCCGACGTGATAGGACTGTGACACTTGGCCTAGAATAGTTTATTTTTGGTCATTTATAAACGGAAATTGCTATTACTAAACTTAATCTTTTTGATACTATTGAAAAATTAGGACAAATAGTTGTAAGGTAACTTATAACACAAGGCAAAAAACTTGAGGAAATTAGAGTTCCAAACCAAAATTATGAAAAGGGATCCTTAAGATGCGCCTCAGCCCATTCATTCATTTGGAAATTGGAACTTATATCACAACAGTTTCTTTAGTTCTCGGCTTCTACAAACGGTAGTCAATTGAATTAAATTTATGTATCGCTCGTCCAGCCATGTTGCAGGTGGGACATAGTAAAAATGTAGATTTGTTTTTAAATTACAAATAGGCCGGAATTCGGATTAAAAAGGGGCCTCATGTTGCGATTCCATTCTCATTCGAATTTAACGACACATTATTATTATAAAGGTATAAATTAGTCTATTTAATTCCCATAGTTCTAAATTGTTAAAATATATCAAATGTATATGGTAGGTTTTTAGAAAGATAAATATCACACAATCAAATAGAGCGATGTTTCTTATCCACACAGTTTTAAAATACGTTCTCAAAATTAGTTTCGCCGTCCAGATATACATTTTTGCACGTTTGAACAAGGCACGGATCCCTTGGAATGCGAGTGCGACTGGGACTAGGCTTCAAATATACAATTTTAATGTTAATGTAGGTATTCAGATCATTTAGTGTAAAAAAATGTTATTTTAAAAGTCCATACCAATTCCAATTATTTTGTAATAATAGAGACATATGTGCGCATAAGTGTGTGCGCACAAACATGATCACTTTCTATTCCGTCACGCTCATAATCCGATAGCACAACTAGCGACACGACTGGAAAGAGGTCAGAGGGAAAACCAAGTATATCGACCCAATTGTATAATTCCAGTATAAACAGGCAGAATACTAACTTGCAAATATATCATATGTAATTATCGGTTTCGATAAAAGTTTGGTTAAATTTTATTACCAAAAGCGACTTCCTTTTGGTAATAAAATTGGACCAATTCGTTATTTCGAGCTGAATTCGTCGTTGCATATTTATAAAATTTTAATAAGTCATATTGCAATTTAATGTAAAATGTACATGATTTACCAAAATAAGTTGAACAAGTAGCTGATCTTTTTGAATCACATTTTAAATTTGACCAAATATTATTTCTTAATGCACCAATAGGTATGAATTATGATAATTTGGAAAAACGGTTCAAAATTGTACGTGTAACATACTGCCAAAGTGCGTGCCTGACTTACGCACTGAGGGTTTCATGCTATCTTTAGCTCTATAAAAAGTTAGGAAGTTGGTCAAATACCTCACAAAACAGACCGCATAACATATTTTCTTAGTATATGATATAAAACATTTTTAAAAAAAGTGCTAGTTTGAAGCACCACACTAGTTCTTTTTTGCAATATCGAAAGAATCTAATTATAAATATCTATCAACTGCAATTAGGTATTTTAGATCTTTTCATCACAATCTGCAGAGTTATAGGTGATGGTAATTTTCATATCTTAACATGGTTTTGCTATTTCACTTGTAACATACATGTGACAAATCTTGAAAGTCTAATTTAACCGTATTCTAAATAATGTTAGTATTCGTTTAATACACATATTTCAAATCTTTCAATAAAGATGGAACTAAAATAATCTGGTTTCACCACTGTGATCTGATGATGAATCCTGGAAGTGAATAGAAGAACTCTCCAATTTTGAGAGTATGCCATAATGGCTTCGCTTGGCAGGCGTTTGGCGATCGGAATATGGTGCTCAATATATACAGAGCGACGCTGCTACCCGTTCTCTGTTAGATATTCCCTCGGAACTACTTCTGCTTGGGTTAGATTATCTAAATTTTCTTTGGAATCTCAATTATTTTTATTAAATAACAAACTATTTTTTAAGTTATACTATATATATAATTAAACGCATGTGTGGCACAGCCGCTAAGACAGTCGCCTTGCCTTTTCGTATCGTGGGTCCGACCCCGCGCCGGACAAGTATTTGTGTGACACATAAATAGTTGTTCTGAATCTGGATGTAATTTGTGTCCGTCTATTATATGTTTGTAAAGTACCTCGCAATACAGGGATTAGTATCCCTAGTGCGGGTGTTGTCGTTTAAAAAAGAAATTGAAGACACTGAGCAGTTATTAAATGAATATTACTAAGAGGTTTTCTCTGGCTACCTAAATGGACTACTACGTGTACTTACATTTCTTAATTAATATAATAAGTACTTTGGCCGGAAGAATGCAATCCAAATGGTGTCAATAGATTTATATCCCAAAATAATTGACGTACAAAATCTCACTTTCGAACAATGCTAATGATGCCCGCTTTAGGAAAAGGATGATTAAGTAGCTTATAAATAGCAGTACCTACATACAGAGAACCTAACCAATCCATCAATTTGACGATAACGTCTTGACAAAGATGGACGCAAAAAATTACTTAGTATAAAGGACCACGGAAACAATATTATTGATCTAAAAATAATTGTGTATGATAACATTATTAAACAGATATAGTATATTAAATCAACTGGACGATTACTTTTTGACGTTCTTCCTCAGGAATATCATCTCAGGGCATCCCGTCTCATGCCAAAACGCAACTGAGTTTCATATCATTCAATGATATTTTGAGTTAAAGTTTGACTTTAAGATTTTGTGTCTGGAGATGAAGACAAATCAAGCGACTCCCGCAATTATCTTTACTATTAGGAATATATAGTAACTTTGTTTTGTATGTATCAACTTGCTTGCCGCCTGACTTCAAAACCCGTCTCGAAAATTTTATTATTTTCTCCTTAGTAGTTGCTATATAATAGATATTATATATATAAATATAAAATATATATATAAATGAAATATTTGAAATGATTTTATCCTGATGTTCATACAGTTGTAACGAGCTCGCATTTTGTTCAGATAAACAAAGTGATCGTTCAGTGCGCGTGGTTGCGACTTCCAAACTCTGTTTTCAGCGAGGCGTTGTAGACATTTAAGGCTTTTCTGACAATTTCGCATTTTAGTTGAATAAAATGCGAAATTGTCAGAAATCCAAGTGAAAATTTCTACGATGGCATTTCTTTGTTTAACGGTAAATAGCAAGATATGAATCATTGTCATCATCATCATATCAGCCAATAGTCGCCATATGAATACCGTTGTATAATTTTGGCCCGAGATCTTATTATCATGGTATCAAAATAAGTAGTTATATATTATCTAAATAACTACAATAGATGGACATATGGTACTCAAAGTTTTTTATTATCTTTAATATTTGTTACATCTTAATTTTTGTTCTATCATAAATACTTTTTGTAGCATATGTTTTATGTTTAAAGTTTTTGCAACTTGGTTTTCTAAAACTAGTGAGTTTTACTCAGGATCCCTAATTTATTTAATTAACAAGTTACTTAGTGATAATGAAGCATTGTTTTAGTGAAAGATTTTTTCAAATTGGTTAGGTAATTTTGAATTCAGTCGTTACAAACAAGAGTACAAATTTTCTCTGTTTAAAACAATAGTATAGATATAGATTGAGTTAATTTTTCTGCGAGCTACTTACAATTATGAAAACACAATAAGATTTAGGGATATCAATAAGCGTCGAAATCAAACTATTCATAATACTTTTGGGAGTGATTAAATAAACTACGCAATTTATGTAAATTTAATATTGACGAATCTATCTCAATAGGTTTTCCTTAATAGTAAAATAAACAACACGGATAAGCGCCTACTACTTTTTGTCAATAAGAGTACCAAACAAATTAGTAGGTGCTTTTTTAATATTATATTCATATTACTTTAGCTGGCTTAAAACTACATCGTCTAAGT
Source organism: Pseudoips prasinana (assembly GCA_951640165.1). NCBI lineage: Eukaryota > Metazoa > Arthropoda > Insecta > Lepidoptera > Nolidae > Pseudoips > Pseudoips prasinana. The sequence continues at coordinate 17,905,473 of OX621234.1, read as the reverse complement.
CCATGACCTTCGAATTGAAGCAATTCGAAATCTTCTTCAACACAATTAAAACGAAACTTGTAAATCGGTTCTCAAATTCTGAAATAATTGGTGTACATACAGTCGCTAATACGTGTCTTCTGACCCACTAAATGTTAAACGAGTTTGAACCTACACAAATAAGTTATGCCAATTTGATCTTTAATACATTACATTAGGGTAGTTAAACATTTTAATACTGTTTTGTTATATGAAGCAGTTGTGAATTTAAACATTAACAAGCAGGATTGTTTGGTTTAGTGGCGGTGACATTGAATTTAATACATAGTGGTTTATGGTTCAAATCCTGCATCACTAAATAATTTTGTAATATTTACAGATTTTTTTTATTTTTAGTAACTTGTTATATTATATTAAAATAATATACTAAGTTACATAACTGTATCTATTATTTTATATTCAAATGGACCAATCAAATGAAAGCAATAATGATTATGATAACGATTTCATTCCATATCATCATAGAAAACAATAACTTTTCTTATAAAATATATAAAGCTAAATCAAATAAATAATGCAACCAGTGTTTTATTTGAAACTTTAACAAATTAAAAATGTGACCAATAAATATCTATTTTTTAAATTTTATATTTTTATTCGTGAAGTAGATAAGTAGGTAATCTGTTACAAACTTTGCAAAGTGTTTACAGTAGTGAATCAATATGTTAAGTTTAGAACTATAATATATTTCTATTTTATAACAATAAAATCACTACATTAACTGTGATATCTTCCTAATCATATAAACATAAGTGAAAATAGCACTAAATACTTTGACGCCTTGCTTAATTTATGTTTTAAATAATAATAAGTTTAAAATCGTTAAAGGACCTGCTTATTCATTGTATGAATTACTTGCATATTAAATATTATAACAATAGTTTATTAAACACACACTGACACGTAATTTTGTTGAATGCACCACCACCTGGTGGTGCTGTCTTAATAATTAATAACGAAGTGGAGCACAATCTCTTTCTATTATTTGTTGCATGAGCTCATGAATTCCCCCGTTGAAGTCACAAGTTGCGCCAAATTTTCTTTTGTCCTTATATCTGATGAATCACAAGTTTTCTATTGGGTTAAAGTCAGGACTTTGAGATCGCCAATTAATTATCCTGACACCTGCTAGCCAATTTTGCACTACAGCATCTCTGTGTATGGCGCCATTATCTTGCACAAAGTAAATATCTGTGTCTGGGTAAGCAACACGCGCAGTCAGTATTAAAGATTTTAGTCCTGAACGATTATTTTTAACATCTCCAGTTTCTTCGAATCATCTTAACCACAACCTCACTGTTTTCCTCTGAAACAAAGAAATGAAAAAGGCGTCAGTTTATAGTACATAAACTATTTTATTATTTATTTACCGTCACGGTATAGGGAATAGTCTAAACATGTATAAAATAAAAACATACTTACTGCTATATTAAGTCACCTAGTAATCTCTCTTATACCAACATTTTCCTCGCGCAAATGAATTATTTTATATTTTAAATATTTATATAATGCCACCATGATAGTAATTTTTTGAAATTTCAATTGAATAACTATAAAACACGTTTTTTCACTAAGGCAAGTTAGGAAATGTTCGCGCATAGTCACTGCAATTGTGCTTAGACTGGCGTTAGTTTTATTGTCACAGTTCATTTTAGTTTTCCTACCCGTATCCTTAAAAACATTTGAATACCAGTTTTATGTTGAATACGCCCATTTGTCTTTCAACTACTTACTTATTAAAAGTTAGGCAAAAATATTATAAATTAAGAAATGTAATATTTGAAGAGTGTGTCCGTCTATAATTCTTTACTTTAAAGCAAGTCTAACAAGTTTTAAGTCAGATATATTTTATTAAATAAATTCCAAATCGAAAACAACACATTATCTATCAACAAAACAACATATTATCTATAGTAAGATTCGAAAGTTAGACGTAACTAGAGGTACTTATCTGTTCCTTTTAAATTAAGCTATTAGTTGCAACTTCACCAATATTATAACGATTTAAAAACAACCCTAAGGCTCAAGTGTTAATGATCAAATTTACGTGTCTGTATTATAAATGTTTTTGTTTGAAAAGTACCACACGTCTGATAAATCCATACCAATTGCAAATAAACCTTAAAGTTTCTAAGTGAGGGTTCAAATTCATTATTTCTTAACTAGGGTCAGATAATAGATATCACCGGCTGTACATGTAAAAATAATCAGCCCTTATTTATTTCAATCTGTTTGACATAATTAATCTAACTAATAGGAAGTTTGAAAGAATTAAATTGCTTAATTGTTTACATACATTTTATGTTCCTCCTCTGTGGCCCTGCTCTGTCGTCCAATATGATAATAAAGTCCGAGAGCACGCGGGTACTAACAGCGGTCTAGGGTACATTTAATAACTTTGATGTATTTTTTATTTTAACTACGATTATTATTATATTCAGACGTACACATACACAACTAGTTAACTATATAAGGTGAATGATATATTGTACATACTAAACTTATTGAGGTCTAGACAAAAAAGCTAAAAGCTCTAAGCTTAAGATATAAGTTGAACAACAAAACCAAAAACTGACTGAGGATGGCAGAATCGTCACGTCAAAACCTGAGTTGCTAGGAGAGATCGAAAAGTTTTACGGACAGTTGTACACGACAACGCGACTTCCTGTCAATAGTCATGCCTCAGATTCAAGAACAAGACTAACCCGACACTACACCCAAGATATCCCGGACGTCAGCCTGCACGAGATTAGAATGGTTCTGAACAACTGAAAAACAACAAGGCGGGAGGTACACCGATCCTGCCGGCGCTTCAGAAGTTATTCAACTCCGTCATACTCGAAGGTCAAACGCCAAAAGCATGGCATAGGAGCGTGGTGGTACTTTACTTCAAAAAGGGCAATAAAACCCTGTTGATGAATTACAGACCCATCTCACTGCTGAGCCATGTTTACAAGTTGTTTTAGAGAGTTATTACGAATCGCCTCGCACGCAGGTTTGACGACTTACAGCCTCTCGAACAAGCCGGTTTCCGAAAAGGTTACAGTACCATAGACCACATACATACGCTGCGGCAAGTTAAACCGAAGAACGAAGAGTATAACCAGCCATTATGCTTAGCGTTTGTGGAATATGAGAAAGCTTTTGATTCTATCGAAACATGGGGCGTGCTGAGGTCTCTTCAAAGGTGTCAAATCGGCTATCGGTATGTCCAGGTGTTAAAGTATTTGTACGAAAACGCCACCATGTCAGTCCGGCTATAAGACCAAAACTCAAAACCTATTCAATTGCAGCGAGGCGTGAGATAGGGAGACGTCATACCTCCGTAACTGTTCACCGCAGCATTGGAAGATGTCTTCAAGCTTCTGGACTGGGAAGGCTTTGGCATCAATGTTAATGGCGAGTACATCACCCACCTTAAATTTGCCGACGATATAGTAGTCATGGCTGAGACCCTTGAAAATCTCGGTACAATGCTCGATGGCCTCAGCAGAGTCTCCCAACAAGTGGGTCTGAAAATGAACACGGATAAGACGAAAATCATGTCGAAAATCCATGTTGCACCCACTCTAGTTAAGGTTGGAGACTCTCATTCGAAGTTGTTGAGAACTATATTTACGTAGGAGAGACCATCCAACTAGGTAGGTTCAACATCGAAAAGGTCGTCAATCGTAGAATCAAATTCGGCTGGGCAGCGTTCGGGAAGCTACGTACAACTTTTCGTCCCAATACCGCAGTGTCTCAAGTCGAAAGTCTTCGACCAGTGTGTATTGCCAGTGATGGAAAGTTATCGAACATAGACTTATCGATCAGAGATCGTCGCCAACTATGGGTCTTATCAGGCGGCTCAAGGTCACCCAAAGAGCTATGGAAAGGGCTATGCTTGCAGTTTCTCTGCGAGATCGAATCGGACATGCTGAGATCTGCAGGCGAACCAAGGTAGCCGACATAGGCCAAAGCATTGCCAAACTGAAGTGGCAGTTTGCAGGACACATAGCTCGTAGAACCGACGGCCGATGGCGCAGAAAGTATCTCGAGTGGCGACCACGAACCGGAAGACGCAGCGTAGGCAGGCCCCCTACAAGTTGGACCGACGATATTGTGCGGGTCGCGGGAAGCCGCTGTATGCGGGCAGCGCAGGACCAGCTATTGTGGAGATCCTTGGGGGAGGCCTTTGTCCAGCAGTGGACATCTTTCGGCTGATATGATGACATAACCGTATACTTGTAACACACAGCAGAATCTGTAATGAGCACGATCTTCAACCTCATGTCGCCATTGATCTAACTTTTTAAATTTCGAATCGTAATAAATTCATTTTAACAGTTCTGAATTGTTAAGGTGAAACTAAATCTGCAATTAATCTGAGCAGTAAAACAAGTTAGGTATGACATGGCGATCTTCACATGCAAGCTTGATCCTTTCTTAATAGACAGCACTCTTGTGACCTCCCTGTTGTTGCGAGTATCCAAAGGCGGCAGTGATCACTTACCATCAGGTGACACGCTTGCTAACATATAAAAAAGTCAATATGTACACCAATTGAATGCAATTTTTAAACTTTAATTAGGACGAACAGATTGAGTTTTAGGTAAAACACTTCGATGCAAAAGATCTCAGGGTTAAGAGAAGCACTGCATAAATCATCGCTAGGTCATAGGAATATTAAAGGATGTTATTATAAGTACTAGTTTGTTTACTACAAAATTGAATAGCCAGAACAATCGTGATCGACCTAATATTTTTATAGTCTATTTGAAATGAAAAATTCTGTAATTGATGTTATTCACTTATTCAGTTGAATTTGTAGTCTATACGTTTGTTTATTTTTATTTCTTTGCTGCAAATTACCTTTACACACATTATTGAACACTAAATTACAGTCTAACCAAGCAACTATACAATAACGACACTTTCTGGACTAGTTAACGAGTCAAACGTTATTACTCAAACTCGAGCTAAATAAATACTGGATGAACCAATAAAGAAAGGGAATGGGCAATAGTTTACTAAAACTAAGTTAAATAATATAAGTAAGAAGGTTAATCTTTTAAATATGTTTTGTAAGTTTTAAAAATACTTTCCATTGGTATTTATTTTATATATATGGATACTTTTTTATAGTCTATAATATTTTTAATTACATCAAATGCCTCAATATACGAAAACGCTTAAAGGCCTCTGCATAAATTCCACGGAGTGGTTTACGTCAATATTTAATGAGACACGAATATTACTGAATATTTCCTCTTGAAACGTTTTAAAATAATCCACGACGGCGTAATATTTTTTCTACCTTCTGAGGATAATGGACACCATACCATTACCACGTTACCATTTTTAAATAACATATTATTGTCAATAAATTAATAATGATTTGGTAAATTGTTTAACCGTGAAGTAACATAAAAGCTGTGGATTGTAACCATATACAATTAAACGTTTATATGTTTCTTATAAGATCTTTGTTTACGTTGGGATGGACTGTTTGTTTGTATTTGAGTAGGTACTTAAATACAATTGAATATTATTATTATAATGTATAACTTATCTTCCGTATTTTGTTTTTGATTTGTTTTTCTTTTCTATTTTTGACTTCATCAGAATTGGTGTTGGATCAACTTCTTAACTTCTCTACTTTTTTTTTCTATCCCAGTTGGCCTTTTATTCAGACCAAAAAACACTTTAAATTTGTACTGGAAGCAGAAGTACCCTTTATTGCGTAAACACCGTGAGCTATACAAAATGGACAAAAATTCAAAAGTGTGTTTTAATCTGAATAAAGTTGTTTAACTACTCAAAAAATCTGCAGAATTAGTTTCACTTAACAATTCAAAAATGTAGAAATAATATTATTATGGTTCCAAAATAATAATTGAAAAAAATACTATATTTAGTTAGATCAATGGCGACAAGAGGTGGCAGATCATGTTTATTAGAGATTCTGGTGTGTGTTATCAGTTTACGGTTTTATAGTTAAACTTATATCTTAAGGTTTTAAGACATTTTAACTTTTAAATCTGGACTTCAATCAGTTAAGTGTATAAAACATATATTTTGCCTTACATGATTAACTAGTTGTGAATGAGAAAGTCTGAGTATCTTACATCATTTTGAATTCCGGCATCCTTTTAAGGATTCCGAAGCCATGAGTAAAAAATTCAAAGTACAATCCGTTCTTGGTGAATAAAAACTATATAGGTACATTTTTATTAAATACTGGCTGTGCCCCGCGGTTTTACACGCATTAAACTTTATAAATTATAGCCTATGTGTTAATCCAGGATGTCAGATAACTCCATACTAAATTTTATTGAGATAGCTCCAGCCGTTTAGACGTGAAGTAGTCACAAACATACACACTTACACACTCACAAACTTTCGCCTTTATAATATTAGTAGGATTAATTTTGGTAAGTAACGAATGACCCGTTAGTATCTAATCTATATAGATAAAAATGAAACCCGTTTTCCGTTGTCACGACATCACGCGTGAACGGCTGGACCGATTTCACTATTTCTTTTTTTATTGTGTTTGTTATTGTCAGGAGAAGGTTCTTATGTAAAAAAAAGAATTTAAAATTGCGCGGAAAATAAGAAAATTTAAGAATACTTCACAACCAAATATTATTTCTAATCTAACCTTAGCGCTTTGGACAATATAACCGTTTTTAATGTAACTTTTTTTTATTTGACATAGTATTGACAGATAGCGTGCGTTAATAGTCATCGTTAAGACAGGACAAGGTCTGTCGGGTCAGCTAGTCTAATTATAAATATCTTATCTTAAAGTAAATTTATTAAGATTAAAAGTTGGTTATTATGAGTTTAGGGTAGCTTAGATACATTTAATAAATATTTTGTGAGAACATACTTTAATCTGATCACAGGCAGCACCTGGTTTATGGCAACCAGACAAATCACAAACATCCTTATATTTCTCTAAAAACTTTATAATATAATTAATTGCACGCTCACAGAACACATTATCGTGATAATAAGGCAAATATTTGTCCGGAGTGGAGATCGAACCCACGCTCTTTGCCTTAGCAGCCGAAGTCATTATCCACTAGACCAACAGTCCAGTCTAAATAATAGTAAAGTAGGTAGAGAAATATAACTTACAAGTAAATCTCCAAGGGGTTTCGAAGCAGCACTTTATTAAATATAAACTGGCCGGTAAGAAAAGCTTAAAAGATAAAACTATCAAACCATGTTCATTCTTAGTTTGACGCTCTTATGTGAAAGTTGTCTTACGTATTTAGCTCTTGTACGTTTTCTCGTATATATAATAAAATGAATTTTTTGTCAAGTGATAAAAGCTCCACCAAATATAGAGCAAACGTTTTTATACGTAAAAAAACGTTTTCTCTATAAGTGATTGAGTTTACATCACCACATTCAGTGACGTACCTACGTCATTGAATGAGGAGATGTAAACTTGCGCTGGCTTTAATTTATTCATTTACTCACTTGCCTGGAACAAATTGTTAGCAAAAGTGACATGATTGTTCAAGTGAAAATGTTACACAACTTAACATAATCTGTGATCAACTTACCATGTCAGACGGAAATGTGATTATAATTTTCAAAGATGTTCTAATTAAATTTTAAATCCATGATTATATCGATTTTAAATTAAAGTTTTATGCTAAACGACCTTTGGAGGTGAGCTGAGATCGTAGACAAGAATTTCACCAGGTAAGAGTTATTAATAATAAAATAAAGTCACATTTTATTATTAAATTTCTCTTAACTAACAACCATAGAAATGTATTGTAAATTAAAAAATCATACTCAAAATAAACTTAATTATTAATTACATTACTTACGAACTGATTTGGAATATATTTGACATTTGAAGTTATGACTAACATTTCAAGATATATATATCGAAAACATATATGATTTACGAGAAAACCATATCCAGTATATTTCTCTTCTGACCATAGATAAATAAATACCACTCAGATCGGTATTCTGTTGATCTGGTGGTTAGTAACTAGTTAGCAAAGCCAGATATCGTGGGTTAGATCCTTGAACAATACTTTATGTGTGATGAGCAATATTACTTGTTATGTGTCAGGATATAATTTATCTATAATTCGACGGTCACCGTAACCTAGTTGGTAGTGCTCCTGCCTACGAAGCTGGTGGTCCTGGGTTCGAATCCCGGTAAGTGCAAATATTTGTGTGATGAGCACGAATATTTGTTTCTGAGTCATGGATGTTTTCTGTGTATATAAGTATTTATCTATCTATATAAGTATGTATATCGTTGCCTGGTACCCATAGTATACAAGCTTTGCTTAGTTTGGGGCTAGGATGATCTGTGTGTCATTGTCCCCAGATATTATTATTATTATTATAATATGTATATAATTAAAAATATTCAAGTAAGTCTACCAGTTGTTTCGTCGCCTTAGTATACGTTCTGCCTACTTTGGGATTAAATGGCAGTGTGTTAGTTTACCCAAGATATTTATATATTTCATCATCATCATATCAGCCGAAAGACGTCCACTGCTGGACAAAGGCCTCCCCCAAGGATCTCCACAATAGCCGGTCCTGCGCTGCCCGCATCAGGCGGCTTCCAGCGACCCGCACAAGATCGTCGGTCCACCGTGTAGGAAGCTTGCCCACACTGCGTCTAACGGTTCGTGGTCGCCACTCGAGAACCTGTCAGCCCCATCGGCCGTCAGTTCTACGAGCTATGTGCCCGGCCCACTGCCACTTCAGTTTGGCAATTCTTTGGGCTATGTCGGTGACTTTGGTTCGCCTATATTTACATAACTTTAAATATCTCAAAATATATTAACAATATAATAATAAAATTGAAACATATAATTGCAATACATACTTTCTTCAGTTTGTATCACTAATATACGTTAGATTGATTTTTTTATAGGCTGCTGTCGTGTTTTAAAACTTCCTATAACCTTAGCCGTCAAAGCTTAGCCCGGTGGCGTATTTGGTAGATGCTTGTCTTTCACGCCGCAGGTCGGGGCTTCGATGGGAATATCATTACAAACAGACATGTTCATGCACATAAATATCTATCCTGGGTTCCCACCCATATTTCTGTGCATGAACATAACTGTTTGTACTGAGTCTGGGTGTAATTATTTATAAAAGTAAGTATTTACAAAAAGAAAACAAAACTAGTATATGTAGTATATCAGTTATCTGGTTTCCATAATACAAGCTCTGCTTGGTTTGGGATCAGATGGCCGTGTGTCAATAATGTCCCAGGATAGTATTTATTATTTATTTATTTTATTAGGATTTCTGTAGTTTTTTTTCCAATGAGAATCGTATATATTATAATTAGTACGATTAATTAATTTAATTATTTACTTTTAAAATGTATAAATTAATAGAAATTTCTGATCATAGACGGTTCTGATATTACAATGCCCAAGGGCTTACCAAGATTCATATGATGCCACGGAATATCAAAACTCTATCTGCTACAGAATTTGCTTGCTCTCTCGAAGACGCCAGTTTACTCCACCATCCTTTATTTACAGGGCAATAATTTTATGAATCCTTTTAACATATGAAAGATTTGTTAGAAAATTAAGTCAGTAGACTCTCGTGAGCTCTATAGCTTAACATGGAAACTTTATATGGTTTCATGAAAATTAAATAAATCGGCATTTATCCGCTAACAATACAATTTTTGAATAATCTACATGTTTTGTATCGTGCTCTCGTTACCAATTACCTATCGACTATCAAACATGAGCAACGCGCTGGAATATTCATACCCGTTTATTTTAAGTTAAAATTGCCAAGGTTGATATTATTGAGTTTATTTTCTGCGCTTATTATATTGTTTTTAGGGACTTCTGTTTGTCCGTCTGTCTGTCTGTCTGTCCGTCTCTCACCAGACTGTATCTCATGAACCGTGATAGTTAGACAGTTGAAATTTTAACAGATGATGTATTTCTGTTGCCGCTATTACAACAACTACTAAAAATCAAAATAAAATAAATATTTAAGGGGAATACATATTACAAACGTTTTTTATAGATAATGATACGGAAACCTTCGTGCGCGTGTCCGACTCGCACTTGGCCCGTTTTTTGTTATTTGGTAGCAAACTTCACTTTAAGATTTTAGAAATTAATACTATTCCTACTGGCACATAGAAGTTACATTTAAACAGCGGAATTAATTTTCTTATTACTTAGTTGATAACTATACCGATTAAAGTATATAGGTAACTACACTTTATTGCACACCACAAAATAAAAAATTATATACAACTAAAGATTAAATTTATATACAATTGGCTGTCCTATTGCATAATAGCAATATCTTCCAGACAAAGGAAGGACTAGTCGTTTTCAATTTAAAGAGAACTGGATGTTTATCCATCAACTGCAGAAAACATGAAACACTTCTTTTGTAACGTTAGAAAATAGTAGTATATGTCATAAATACACGCTTCCTGGTGCGGGCAGCAAGATACTCAATAAAATATGCAAGGCGAGCGATAGATATATTTTCTAGTAGCATCTCTTCAGTGCGGAAGTGTTTATCTCAAAACTTTTAAAGTAAAGGTAGCCATTTTGTATTTGTCTTGATTAAGTATGTTTTTCCATTGTTATATAATTTATAAATGTTGTATTTTATATCCACCTAGATAATTCATAAGTTAGTCCACTCACTGTTTGTTGGCACAAACGTTTGAATTATATTATGGGTGTATAAGTGAAAACTTGGATTTGGCTCACTGTTTCTGACCTAACGTTATATGAAATTGTATGTAGCTATAAGTTTTCCATAAAATAAATAAATATAATCAGGGAAGCAATAAAACTCCGCGAAAGTTTACGTTTGGAGTAAATGTCACGTGCGCCTCATTTTATGTTCCACGTGAGAATTCTTGGCAGAAATATGCAGAGTGAAGTAAATAATAAACAAAATTGCATCGACCTGCTCTGCTGTCTTGACTTGTTTCTCATGTATACAAATTATTAAAACAAACTGTAATAATAAATTGTAACAAATTTTTTTTAAGTACCTAGTTAGTCAAAAGTATTTTCAAGTGGATTCTGCTTTCACCTCGATTAGTCTACACGAATACATACACTATATTCTAAAAAGCTACTGCGCTTTTCTGGGCTTCACCATATATATTGAGTAACATGTATTATTTAACCATTAGGTGATGCCAGTTACAGTTTGTATCACATTATGTACAAAAAGATTTTGTTCAGTCCATTCAAAATAAAGAGCTTAATTCAAAAGTCAGCTAAGTATTACACTATAGTAAAATTAAATTTGTTTAAAAAATAATGAACTAGCTTCATCAAACATACCTAAGTACTCAAAATCAAAAAGACTTTGAAGAAGGTGCCAATAATTAAGAGTTTCAGCTTTAGACGTATCTAGCCTTTTTTCTAATGTTTTTAGCTAGGTACCTTTATTCTTATTAAATTTAGTACGTCCAGAAAGTTACTGTTTCTTTTTTTAAACTTTCATATCAATTTATTTGTAACTTTTAACACATATTGCGTGCTGCTGTGGTAGTGTGTGGTTGTATTTTTTTATTGTTTTTAAGGACAGACTAATGACATAACATAAAAAATATATATTTTAACAAAAAATCCTAATAGCTAGTGATTTCTATAAACTCTTCCTTATATCAACGAAAATAATATTACAGTTGATTAATTTAAGTGATTGTTAATGTGTTATTGCACTAACATTAATAAATACATACACTTGTGATCCCATGGCGAGTTATAGTAAGGGTTTTGACTGTTACAACTCATTATTTGAGCGGTAATAATGTGTTTTGGTAACATGTCGTTAACCGTTAGCCTAAGATGCTTTTACTACGGTACCTAAGGTAAAAGTGAGCTCAAGCTAGCTAGCAAAATACAATCACAAAGTAACCCGCACCTTTAAGGTTTGAACTTCAAGTCAAAGGTGTTACTGAAGAGCACATGCACGAGAGGGACGCTTTGAAGGGACATTTTGTGCGACTGTGGCTTTATGTTAATCGACACAAAGCCACTCATGCGATTTAGGTTCAAAGAGTTTTTTATCGGTATGAATGCAAAGTACGGGTCGGGCAGGGCCATGATGATCGTGACGAATATTTTAGAGAATATTATAATAAAATTAAATTTAAATTTAAAACATTTACTTTCGACGTTCAAGTTAAGGAGCAGCTAGAGCCGTTGAAGTATATTCGACAAATTTTATAGAAAATAAGCGATATAAGAACGTAATTTAGTCAACAAACTAATTTAATAAATGCGTTTCTATTCAATATTTTAATTAAATAATGGTTTTGATAACAATGCGAGGTTTATCTAGACTATCAGTAACTTACTTATCTGTGTCTTGGAACTCAGATGTAATTAACTATAATTGATTTTGGTAATAAGTTTATTCTAATTACATTAATTGGAATGAGCCAACGCCTGTTGGGTGAGCACAAAATAATCTTAGCTAGTAGTAGTAATAGGCCTGCAAAATTATTGTTTTTCAAGAAGGCCAGACTTGTTTCCCATTACCGAAAGGTCTTCTTTAACCAACAGGTAATATTAAAATGAATTGTACAAATTTAAGTGCGGATGGGATTGATCCCACGAACCACGCGGTACCCGTCCCATGTGCGTTGACCGCTCCGCCCCCGCACTGAAGAGAGAGAGGTGTTAACACACATTTCCTTTCTGTCTTTCTCTCATAGCCAGTTACGCTTTCGCTCTCTCTCTCTCTCTATCTCTCGTAGCCTACTACTACTACTATTTTTATTTAATTGTAAATGACGGCCAATTCACTGCAGCTTTGATAATTTGTTATTATTTGATTCTGAATAAAATTTTAATGGGGTAGTTGAATTCAATTATATACTAATATTTGAAAGTAAAAATTGTATGCCTCTCGTCTAAATCATCAGAATATCTATAAGGTAAAAGCTCCTAATACGGCGGTAGTCAAAAACGCTTCCTATTACGGTGGTATTTCTATTTTCGAATTGTATTCCTGTTTTATTCAGTTTAAGTACACCAAAACGTAAACAATTTATTCCAAATTTATTACTTCATGACTTAACTGACTTTTGCAAGTATAGCACATAGACAACACAACAAGATCAATCAGTCTGTGTAACGGTATCGACGTGAGAGGCGTTTCCATACAAACGCGGAACAATAAAAGTAAGTACACTAATATTTATAAACTAAGTTTTTTGTATTAATAAGCGTTCAAGTTAGTTTATATATTATTTATAGCAATTTCCTACTATTACACCCACTATGTAAATAGCTCGTTTCATATTAGTAACTCATTTTTTTGCCAAAAAATAAGAAATAAAATACCGCCGTAATACGATACGAATTTTATAGATTAATCCTAATACGGTGGTATAACTCCAAAATAGGAAAATAACTGGGCACGTTTAATTGTTTATAACATTAAATTTATTAACTTATTGAATTAGTTCCAAGTTTAGTTGAAATAATTATTAATCTCATAAATTAGAAACCATATTCTGCGGTATGTGTTCTTAATTAGAAATGTAGTTAAATATGAAAACTGTTGAGTACAAAATGTTAGTTTCTTAGAAGGGGTAAAAATAGGAAGGTGTATTTTAATTTATCACAAATCATTTATTTTGTATAACTGTTGACTTGAGTTTTACACATCTGAGCCAAAAAACTTATATCGTTTGATTAAGCATTTACACTCTTTTGTTTATCAAAATTTTGATGGGTCAGAATTAGGATTATTAAATATACGAGTATTTTTCCTATTACGGTGGTAGTTATTTCCAGGTAACTCTGTATTAAGTTATTATTATTATTTACTGAAATGTTAGATATTAATTTATGGATCATTTTAGTCTGCTGTGTGATTTGATTATGCTTTTAAGACTTTAGTATTTGAGTTGGTTTATTTGTTTAAAATTTGTATTCTTTTTTAATCATTGTTATACTTACTTTAAGAAACACATAACCGGTGGGTGGACGATATTAGACAATTTTAGGTTAGGTTAGTTTTAGTACCTAATTATAATTTATTTATATTAACTATTTTATTTATAGTATATTATTTTATTTATATTAATTTATTTATGTTACAATCAAGTTTTAATAGTGACGATGAAGACTTTGTTTCATTGACAAGCGATGAAACAAGTTTTGCTAGTATTCCCTCCTTGACAGAAACCTTAGAACCTCACTTCTCTGATGTTCCCAAGAACTTTAATGTTATTCACATCAACGCCCAGAGTATTCCGGCACATTATTTTGATATGCTGGCCAGTTTTGACTGTAAGAATATCCACGCAATTCTTATCTCTGAATCATGGCTTAAACCGTGTTTGCTCTCTACTTCATATTCTCTACCCGGTTTCCATTTAATCAGGAACGATCGTATTAATGGTAATGGTGGGGGCGTAGCTATATATCTTCGATCGCATATTCCTTACCGTATCATTAATATGTCACCGCAGCCTCCCCCATCGAACGCCGGCGAGCATCTTTTTCTAGAAGTAGAGATGCACCACACGAAAGTCCTTCTTGGTGTTTACTACTGTCCTTCTTTACGTATAAACTTCTTCTCCTCGTTGGATATCCTTCTAGAAAACTTAGTCCCAACTTACAATCATGTTATAGTCATGGGTGACTTCAACACTTGCCTACTTAAAACAGATTCACGATCTTCTTCGCTTCAGTCTATAATTCAATCACACAATCTTTCCCTATTGCCTCTTAATGCTACGCATAATTTTCCAAACTGTACACCATCTCTTTTAGACTTAGTTATTGTTTCTTCCAAGGGGCATGTGGCTCATTATGGCCAATGCCCTGCGGACTCTTTTTCTTATCATGACCTTCTTTTCTTATCTTATAAAATTCGTCCACCTAAAGCAAAACCTAAATTTCTTCTGCAGCGCAATTTTAGTGGCATGAACACCGATAATTTACGGAAAGACGCTAGTGCTATTGACTGGAGTTCACTTATTTCTTCTGACTCTATTGATAATAAGGTGTATTTGCTTGAAACATTATTAATTCAACTATACGACGTCCACGCGCCTATCAAGCGCGTCAAACTAAAACATCTTCCTGCTCCATGGCTCACTGAAAATATTAGAAAATTAATAGATACGAAGGCAAAAGCCAAGTCTCGATACAAATCTGATCCTTCAGACAAAAATAAACAAAAATATTATTCGGTCAGGAATCACTGTAATAAGGTGTGTAGGAATGCTCAACGCCAACACATTCATAAATCTGTCCAAAACGGAGACCCAGCAAAAGTCTGGAGATTCTTGAGATCTTTGGGGATAGGGAAGTCACGTGAAGACAACATTTCTAAAGATTTAGATATTGAGTCACTAAATCTTCATTTCTCAACGTCGTCCAATTTTGATAGGACCATAAAAAATAATACTCTGCAGCGTCTTTCATCACTTCCTACCCCTAACCACTCACAATTTAATTTTAATCAATTCTCTGCTTGTGATGTCAAGAAAAGCGTACTATCAATCACATCCAATTCTATTGGAAGTGATTGTATCAGTCGTAATATGGTCCTTCCCATACTAGATGAGATCCTACCAGTCCTTGTTCACATCCCAGATTACTCAATTGCCAGTGGTACATTTCCTTCTGCTTGGAAAACTGCACAAATTACTCCTCTACCTAAAAAACCTAATCCTTCTTCCTTTTCTGAGTATCGGCCCATCTCCATTTTACCTTTCCTCTCTAAAGTCCTGGAGCGTCTTATCCATCTCCAACTGAGTTCATTCCTATGTACAAATTCTCTCCTTAATCCATTGCAGTCCGGTTTCCGCCCCGGCCACAGTACAACCACAGCACTGGTCAATATTACGGATGATATCCGACTGGGCATGTAATGTGGTAAGTTGACGGTGCTTGCGCTGCTAGACTTTAGCAATGCATTCAACACCGTGGACTTTGACATTCTGCTTGGCATATTACGCTCTCTTAACATATCTCCAAAGGCAATTGATTGGTTTCGTAGTTACCTGTTTGGTCGTCGGCAACGTATTCGCATCGAAGAGTCATATTCTTCGTGGTGCTATACTAGTGCAGGCGTGCCACAGGGTGGCGTTTTATCTCCATTACTCTTCACAATATTTATAAACTGTATTTCCTTTAATCTAACTTCTTCCTACCACCTTTATGCAGACGATCTACAAATTTATACACAGGCACGTATCGAACGACTTGGTGAAGCAATGGGTGTCATTAATAGTGACTTAGGTCGAATAAACCAATGGAGTTTGGAGCATGGTCTAACGGTGAACCCATCTAAAACTCAGGTTATTCTCATGGGAAGTTCACGCATGGTAGCCAAGGTTGACTGGTCACTAATCCCCCAGATTATATTTAATAATACGGTAATACCCTTTAGTGATAATGTGAGAAATCTGGGGATATACTTTGATAAAACGCTTTCGTGGGGTCCACAACTTGAACAAACTAGTCGCAAATTATATGCGGCAGCAGGTTCCTTACGAAGAATGCGTAATTTTCTCCCAACCGCCACTAAAATTGCTCTTGCTGAATCTCTTCTTTTCCCCATCCTTGACTATGCTGCTGCCAGTTATCTTGACCTTACAGAGGACAAACTTGATAAACTCGAGCGTCTCCAAAATTTCTGTATTAGATTTGTATTTGGACTTCGCAAATACGATCATGTCTCTGAATTCCGGAAAAAACTCGAGTGGTTACCAATCCGCCTTCGCCGTAATACTCACATACTTTGTCTCCTTTACAATATTTTGTTTAATCCGACAGCTCCCATTTACCTTAAGCAACGGTTTGAATTCGTTTGTGATACACATTCTAGGCCTTTGAGATCATCAGAGAACTTAAAACTACATATCCCAGTGCACTCTACAGATTTTTTTGATTACTCATTTACCGTCCAAGCAGCCCGGCTATGGAATTTACTTCCTGTAGAAATTAGGCGTGCACAAACCCTAGCATCTTACAAAGTTTCCTTAAAAAAACACTTTTTATCGCTCTAAATATCTTTATCTCTTCTTTTCTTGTCTCTTAACTTCTTTTAGTAACCTCTTTCTGCATAACTCCTTAATTAAAAAGATATATAATGTATGTATGTATAGTATATTATTATAGTATAGTATTATTAGTATTTATACAAATATAAGTATATATTTATGAAGCTTGTACATATGTAATGTATGTATGTAATAACGTTTAATACACACGATAGTACACGTATAACTACCGCCTTTTCCATCTTAATTCTTCTTGTCCACCCAACGGTTGTCTGGAAGAGATCGCTACAAAGCGATAAGACCGCCGATTGTACCTATATTTTCTTTATTAAGATATTATGTATTGTGTTTTCTGGTGCAATAAAGTGTACTCTATCTGTCTATCTATCTATCTATCTAAGTTATATGATCTCCTATTACGGCCCTATTCATAGGACATAAAATTACAAGATTTAGGGTTGCGTAAATAAATAAAAAGATTTTTATTTATTTTTTAAGTTAAGTACATAATGTGTAAAAGTTCAGTAACCTTTTGATTTGATTGTTAATTTTTGTAAGATTCAGATTTAAAATGATGTTAAAATAGGTCATTAATTTTTCAACATTTTGTTCCTCTACGAACTGTTGATTTTTGAAAGATTTTAGATGATTGTTATTGTTAGTCATTATTTTTTAAATAATATAACTTGATTCCTAAATAAACTTGTATTTTTAATTCTAAGTAAACGCTATACACACGCGTGTATAAATATACTAAGTACTACTTATTTATTCTTAAATTCCTTCGGAATCCGTTAGAATTCAGGAATAAAAAGTAAAAAAAATGAGCGATGCGAAGTCGGTCTGTACGGAAAGATATTTCTATAGAGACCGATTTCGCTTTGCACATTTTTTTCATTGAAGTTCCGTACAAATGATATTTATTAAATAATATAAATGTGTTAGTAAAGTAAATTGTAAGTTTTTCATTAATTGACCATTGATTTGGTTTTTCTTTTAGGTTACTGAACCTAAAAGAAAAATCAACCTTATTTTAATAACCCAAAACGCTTTTTAAAACGTGTGTATGAATGTACGGTTATGCTATATTTTTAATATAATATATTGTGTAATTTTATAAATATACAAGTGAATCAATGTAATCAAATCAATGGTCAATTAATGAAAAACTTACAATTTACTTTACTAACACATTTATATTATTTAATAAATATTATTTGTACGGAACTTCAATGAATATAATTTCTGACCCTCCGTATTAGGAGCAGTCTACCACAGTAATAGGCTCTGACCAAAATCATATCTCCGTATTAGGGAAAAGCGATCCGACTATTTAAATATTTTTTTTTAAATAAGAAATATCATGAAAAGAAACATAGACTCAACAGCAATACAATATGTAAGTTCCACTTTTGAAAATAAAGTTGTTTGGTACCTTTAAAATACTTACAAATGCTTATTTTTGTTTCTTACTTTCAAATGTTGCGAAATACCTCCGTAATAGGTGCTTTTACCTTATTTATTTCTAATCTGAACATCAAAATCGGATATTTACGACAATTCAACATGATATCTTTAGATTAATTATTTTTTGGATCTAGATTTAGTAGACAAACTTAAGCTCTTATCGGGGTTCAAACTCAGGACAATTCTCCCAACTTAGATTTTTAGTTTGGCCTTGTTTTTTTAGCAGCGACGGCTCTTGTTAAACAGCCAGCTATATGGTATACTTATGCATGTATCATT
The DNA here is from genome assembly GCA_951640165.1 of Pseudoips prasinana. Lineage (NCBI taxonomy): Eukaryota > Metazoa > Arthropoda > Insecta > Lepidoptera > Nolidae > Pseudoips > Pseudoips prasinana. The sequence continues at coordinate 17,886,665 of OX621234.1, read as the reverse complement.
TGTTCAAATATAGAACATTTTAATTACAATCCAAATACCAATCGGAAATAAATTCATAGAATTTACAAAAGCAAATGTTTCCGGACATATATTATTTCTTTAAAAACGATTTTATTTTGGAGCGTATTTTATTACATAAAAAATAATATGTACGATATGTTACAATTATGAGCACAAACAAATTATTTTTGTGTATAAACTCTGACAAATCAAGTTGGAGATAATTTAAATAGTAATTTGATTACATTTTCATATAATTGATGTATCACATTATAAATTCATATTTAAAAACGTTTCGACATCCTTAATAATACTCAAATATAATCTTACACTATAAAAGCTTTCGCATTGTTTTAATATTGGATAGTACTCTTTTATACTCTATGGTTAAAAAATTATCAGTATTTTTTATCATATTTTTATATGCATGCTTTCTGGTGTTTTCACGAATAAAATCAAAAGCAGAATCAAAGTATCAAAATCGAAGTATCAGTGGGGCTTTAATAATTGGATGGTTGTTAAAAAAAATAAAATAATGGTTTATAATTTTATATAGTTTTTAGGTAGTAGTTTTTTAGTTTTATATAGTTATTAAATATAATCTTACACTATAAAAGCTTTCGCATTGTTTTAATATTGGATAGTACTCTTTTATACTCTATGGTTAAAAAATTATCAGTATTTTTTATCATATTTTTATATGCATGCTTTCTGGTGTTTTCACGAATAAAATCAAAAGCAGAATCAAAGTATCAAAATCGAAGTATCAGTGGGGCTTTAATAATTGGATGGTTGTTAAAAAAATAAAATAATGGTTTATAATTTTATATAGTTTTTAGGTAGTAGTTTTTTAGTTTTATATAGTTATTATAATATGTATAAATAATATTAATGTTTACCATCTCGGAAACAGATAATAATAGGCTAACAAATAAGTAAAATTGCTTGGCGATCATCAGATGGAGCTATATTTAATATTATATTGCACATCCAAATAAAAAGCAAAAAACAAGGATATCAATACAAATCTTAAAATTGTACCATTGGGACCCTTATTACTGAATGGCTTCTTTTTGACAACAAGATGGGTTAGTTTTAAAAATACTACTTTAAAAAACGGTGCGCATTGTTACCATTAAAAAATTATCGAATTTTAATAATATTTCTTTTATTATTTAACATTTTAAAATACATAAGAAAATTTGCTCAAGAGAGGTAAGGCTTAGCGTTAATTCGGTCAAAGAGCAGCCCGACTGTGGACGTACCTCCACCTTACAGAAAACATTCCTTAATTATAACATTAATCATTTTAATGTTGTGTTTTCGAGTGTGAGTAAGGTCGCCAGAGCTCATTAGGGTGGGAGGAAGGGTCAGCAACGAAAGCAAATTTGTTTGCTGACTCTTAAATGCCGGCAACGCACCCGCGAGTCATCTGGTGTCGCGAGTGTCCATGGGCGGCGGTGATCACTAACCTTCAGGTGACCCACTTGCTCGTTTTTCGCCCTACGATATAGAAAAAAATTAACACATTCATATTGTATGTATATAAACCTACCTACATTATTATACTTACATATATTTAATAAATAAATATTTAAAATTATGATCATAAACAAAAAATAAATTAGAAGCTGTTACCGAAGTTCTAGAAACAGATCAAAAGTAATTATATCTGAAATATTCCTGTGATTGTCCTTAAATTATTGAAAATGGCAGCGCATTCAACATACATAGCAAACTATTTGTCTAGGAAGATTGTAAACTAGGGCGACGGCAAATGTGCCACTTAAGCCTGTTACGAAATTCAGTGAAAACTTACACATAATTACTTACTACAATATCATTTTTATATGATAATAATCATATTATTACTACATCTCAATTCTAGATTCGTCGCTTCATACGTCAGATATATTTCATAACAAGGACACCTTTATTCTACATTGTACGGCTTTAGAGTAATTCAATATATATATATATATATATATATATATATATATATATATATATATATATATATATCGTACTTATTTATATATATATACGATACAATATATACGATATAAGAGCGGGTGAGTAACGGTTTATATATACCGCTGAACAAAATATGTAGTTAATGTGCATATTTTATCAAGATTACCTAAACAAGTTTTCTATCAAAGATTTAGAAATGTGTTATTGCGCTAATACTAACGTAAAATCGAGATTCACTGCGAGTCAGTTGCGATAACGTAATTAGCTGCGAGTTAATTATGAGTAATGTTCTCATGCAAACTTATGTAACAGAAAATATGTGTAATCTTGATAAGATTTGCACATTAACTTCATATTTTTGTCAGCGGTAAATATAACCAATTACAGACCCTCTCATATATCGTATTTTTATAGATACGATCGATGCGGGGCCCCGAAAATCACAAGATGGTACGTCGCTTTATCCGATTAGTCAGAGAGCGAGATAAAAATAATACGTTTTCGAAAACAATTGGCAAATCGCACTGCAGCAATAAACGAAGCAATTAATACTTTACTTAATTATAGTCCTGAAACACATAAGCAACGGTTGTTGCCTTATTACCGATTTATACTACTGTCTAACTACAAACATAATAAATCTAATTATAGTGAGTCTGGATAACAACTTTTTTCACATTATTCAACACATTGAACATGATGGAACTCTATATGGTAATTCATCATCAGGAAAAAAAATAAAGCCGGTAAGGCCATCGAAAAACAAGTAGTTACATTTGGGTTGGCATTTGTGAAAGTTCAAATTATATATTTCTAATTATTCTCTAAATCTTGCGCAGTGTTGCCTTTACGTTTAAATGATATCTTGGAATGACGATATTCATATAATAATGAGCGATCTTTAGATATTGATAATTAATAGAGTATTTGGCGATCAATTACTCTCAGGCACCAACTTGTTCATTTGTTTTGATATTTAATAAAAAAAAATTAATATGTATAAAATATATAAATAAAATAAATAATAATATATATAAAAACTCTAAAAAAATATATAATATATATAAAAACTCTTATTTTAGAAGTTACAGGGGTGGGGGGGACACTCATTTTACCACTTTGGAAGTGTCTTTGGCGCAAACTATCCAGTTTAAAAAAAATTATATTAGAAACTTCAATATCATTTTTGAAGGCCTATCCATAGGTACAATGAAAAAAAAAATTGAATTTCAAGTCTATGTATGGGGAACCCCCAAAATCATTGTTCTTTTTCTATTTTTGTGTAAAAATCTTAATGCGGTTCACAGAATACATCTACTTACCAAGTTTCAACAGTACAGCTCTTATAGTTTCGGTAAAAAGCTGTAACATACGGACGGACAGACAGACAGACATGACGAATTTATAAGGGTACCGTTTTTTGCCATTTGGCTAAGGAACCCTAAAAAATATGATTTTGTATAGAAAGGTTTTACTGAGTAAACTTCGCCCTCAGTAAAATTCTATGGGTAAACTATGCAGAAAACGTCAGTATAGTAGATCGCAAAAGTTACCTTCTGTCAAAATTTTACAATCTCACTCGATTATTAAAAAATTCTATTCCTCTCATTAAAAACCTTCGTCCTACATTTTCAAATTTGCTTGAACTCATTATAATATATTTTTATAAACTTAGATTAAAGATTCAATTAATTTCTTCATACAAACTTTGACCTCTTATTTCCCACTCCCGAGAATTGAATTCCCAAAATTAAAAGTTTCGTGAAAAAGAAGAATATTAGCTTAGCCAATTGCTTGTAATTATAACCTAGTAGACATTTCTAGCAATAGGTATAAAATACTAAGTAAGGTAATTTAATTTATTACATTACAACAAGCAGAGCAAAAATACATCCATGTAACTTGTGATTCAACTGTTTATCGGGTTTTTTATTAAGAGAAAGATAATACGCTAAACAGAAAACATATTATTATATTCTTCACAACACCAATATCCTATGACAAAAATCTGCATACCTTGTGGTTGAACACAGTGCACATTTTTTATAATATTACCACCAACTATAACCTGTGTTATGACAAATAAACTATTTGATTTGTATTTATAATTTAAGATGAAACCTAACTTAAATGATGAGTACGTTTTGTACAGAAAATATTGGCTCCGGGTTATTATACTTATTATTACTTACTACATAAACAATGACTATACGGAAGTTAATAGAATTATCCAGATTTCTAAAACATGTTTGTAGCGTTAGGTCGTTGTAAAGAGTTTAGGTTGTAATAAGTTCTACTAGGAGGTGGCTCGTCTTTTTCTGAACTCCAAGCTATTTGCTGTTTTCACCACAGTATATTATTCCGTTCAGACGCAACATAGTCCGAATAATAAAAAAATTACGATGAAATTGATATTTAAGTGTATCCCTTATACATCCATAACTATAGGAAATGTCTCGGTTGTCTAAAGTGTTTTACCACATATTATAATGAGATCTTGGGTTAAAATCCCTAGCCGTAAAACAGGTGAGGTGATTTTTTCGACAAAAATTATCAGAATTAGCACAGAGTCTGGGAATTGGTGTTTTTGGTTTTGTTGGTGTCACCCCTCCTGCTTTGCAGAGTACATTAAGCCATCGCTCCTATACCGTGTCCCATTGGTGATAAGTATACCTGTGTTTGCGCACATACTTGTACACTGTAATATATCTCGAGCAAATAGCTAGTTTCCAGGATAGAAGGACCAGGATGGCATCGGAGGAAAACTTTGTTGCTATAATAGATATCATTGAAACAGTGGCTTCCGGATGGGATCTGCCATTATAGTTTCTACCATTTTTTCATAGATAATATATGTTTGCTTAGGTCCTCGGGCATTATATTTTTGTAACAAAAAATATGTGATAATATCTTATAAAAACCCCACAAATCCGCTAGAGCCCAAGTCATAAACCTATGAATTAGGCATATGTTGTCGGTGTCGGTGTGGATGTAAGCTTGCTCAGTGCGCACAACACGCGACATGAGGACTTAGTGTTGACACCTTTAGAGAAGCAGCTGGTTGGACCAACATTACTTCTGCATTCGCTATTCAGCTAGCTAGCTAATATTCAAGCTACCTATGACTACTTCCAGAACACGCTCAAAATTTAAACCTCTTTAGCGATCTGCTATCTATAGTGTCGTGCGCTATGTTCTTATCCTAGCTGAGCGTTGACGGACTTTGTGCCTTATAAATCTTCAAATATGTATACAACTTCGAACCGAGCAGTATCTTTCCTGGAAACCAAAACGAAATAAATAAAATTATCGAGAGAGAGACTAATTACAGTTACTGAGATAACTGAGACAACGATGTATTAATTAGAAGAAAGAAAGGTTCTCGGAAAACGCTGCGTTTGATCTTGGGGGGAGGCCGTTGTTCAGCAGTGGATGTCTTTCAGCCGATATGATGATGTATGTATAAGATGATGTATTATACATTAAGCTGGCAAAACCAAATTGCAAGTGTTAGTCAGAGGGTCACTGGAATCTTGCGGTCTCTTTATCGTCTTCGGAATTTTCTGCCTCGGAAAACAAAAGAAACGTTGGTGCAGACTTTAATTTTCCCAATAATCGACTATGGTGATGTTTGCTATTTCGACCTGAATGCAGATCACCTCAATAAACTCGATCGACTTCTGAACAACTGCATTCGATTCGTTTTCAACCTTCGTAAATATGACCATGTTTCTTCTTTTCGTACTCAACTTCAGTGGTTACCAATTCGTCAGCGTCGTGCCTTTCGAGCTCTGACCACTCTTTATACTATTCTTGATTCTCCTTTTTCTCCTTCTTATTTAACAACTTACTTTCAGTATCTCTGCAGTAACCACAATAAAAATCTCCGCTCAACTCATAACCGTTTGCTTCAATGTCCCTCTCATCGTTCTGTCTTTCTCCACTCTTCGTTCTTTATTCAGTCTATTCTCCTGTGGAATGCACTGCCATTGGAAGTCAGGATGGCCAAGAGTCGTTTTTCTTTTAAGAATAAACTACGAGTACATTTACTGGGAGCTCTTAACAATGTGTGAGCTGAATCAACATTTCCTTTCGTTATATATATTATATATATATATATGTATATATATATATATTTATTTCATAATATATTTATGTATGTATTAGCTATAGTATTATAGGTATGTTTAAGTTGTATATTATTCTTTATATATATTTATGTATATGTCTGTTGATCTCATATTCCATTTTTTTTTTCTTCTATCTTACCATATCTTATTTCGATCTACTTTATCTGTACCTAATGCACCTATCTAATTATCTCTGCACCACCTTAAGGTTGACTGGGAGAAAATGCCTTAGGCATTAAGTCCGCCTTTGTACCCATATGTGCAAAAAGTTTAAATAAATAAATAAAAATTCATTTGTATATTTTTTATGAATACTCTGCATAGCTATAGCTATATATATTCTGCTGTAAGAGAATTATATTTGAAACGGTATCTTGTGTTGGAAGAGCTGTCATGGTGCCTCACACAAAGCGGAAGAGGATTGGGGATTTTAATCATTTTACATAAAATCAAGATACACACCTGTTTCACTTTGTTCTACGCTAGAACATGATTTGAATTGACGCCGTTTGTCACTTGCTTTTCAAAACTATACTACAACGACATACAATGAAACAGACAAAAACTGTGAATTGAGGGGGGTTTAGAAAGATTAATAGAGCATGAATCCAAAAACATAATTCTGTCTGTTTGTCTGTTGTTTGTACACGCTAATCTTCGGAACTACTGGACGGATTTGAATGATTTTTTTTGTGTAGGTATTAATTCTAGGCAATATATAGGTTTATAATATATTTTGGAAAATGGAACACCTGATGCAGAACCACAACAGACCAGCTAAAGTAAGAGATATAAAAATGGTGCCATATGAAAAAATATTCCACGTAAAGAGCATTTTCTGCTGTGGGAATAAATTGGAAGATCTGGAACACCTGTTGTCCAAATCCAAATCTCAGCGACACTATAACACATATAGGAATGACTTCTTAACAAAAGTTGTTTAGTCTGATGGGCATTTCCTGTTGACTTACAAAAATGAAAGATCTGGAACGTCTCAAATCGTCTCGCGCAACCCGTTGTTTTCCCGACCCCGGGCTCTTAATAATAATAATAAATGACTAATGTGCAGTCATGCATGCAAAACGAGGGAAGATAGTGGAATCTGAGAGCACCCAACTTCCAGCTTCCATTAACTTAGTAGCCCTCTCTGCAACCGAAACCTACAAGTACTTGGGTATGTCACAGGCATTAGGAATCAAAGAGTCTGACATGAAGGCGTCATTGCGGGGGCGCTTCTTGGGCCGCTTGACAAAAGTGCTGAAAAGCCTTTTGTCGTTAGGGAACGAGGTGCGTGCTTACAATGGCTGGGTCATGCCAGTCTTGTTGTACTCCTTTGGAATACTCAAGTGGACTCAAACTGAGCTAGATGCCCTGGACCAAACAGTCCGAACGCGGCTGACATCACATCGGGTGCATCACCCCCGCTCTTCTGTGATGAGATTGTACATCCCACGGAAATGTGGTGGTCGTGGCTTTTAAAATGCTAAAACTCTGCATAACCGTGAGCTGTATAATCTTAGAAATTATTTCCTACATAATAGTGTGGGTATGCATGCGGACGTGATCGCCGTGGACAATGGATTCACCGCTCTATCCTTAGCCAAAACTTACTGGCGTCAGAAACAAATAATAATCGTTTATTTCGGATAAAACATTCTCCATATATTGTTAGTACAAAGTTCTTAACCTAATGTTAGTAATTTTATAATATAGTAAAAAACAATGCACTGAAAAACAACAACACAACTAGGTATCACAATACCCTAGTATGTAGCTGAATCCACTCCACTCTATTTAACATTGGGAAATCCCACCTATCGCTTAATACGTTCAGAATGCCGTGGGAACTGTCACGCATTCTGTGCAATATTGAAACGCTACGCTTGCGGATGATGGCAGCAAAACCATCAACCGACGCCTCCGCAAACATCGCCGAAGCACTACAAAAACGTGGCAGCCCCATCAGCATCCTGAACGCATTGTTGAACTGAACACGCAATGCACTGAATGCCTGCCGCGTATATCTGCTCCACAGATTGCAGGTGTAAAAAGTTTGGCAGTAAGCCCTAAAAAGAGTAATTTTTGCATCTCTTGAGCATTTTCCAAACCTGCGGATCAACATATTGCTTCGGACAGCAGAGCTCTGCGTTCTCTCTCTATATCTTGGTTATCATTAATGTCATTGGTGACCCAGTGACCCAAGTATTTGGCCTGTGTCAGTTGTCTTAGTGGAGTGTTCACAATTGTAACTAGTGGCACTTTAGGGTAACAAAATCTTAAAATTCAAACTCAGACGTTACAGATCTTTGATTTTGACGTCCCCGTTCGCTGGCATAAACAACAGGACACGCGTACGAAGTTGCAGTCAGAAGTTAGTATGGTAAATAAGACATTAAACTAAACGCATTGTCATAATACAAAAATAAAGAATGTTCTTCTGTAATAAAATTAAGTGTGTACAATTCCCACACAGCAGAAGAAAAACTTCAGAAAAGTAGCCTACAAGAGAATGAGATAAATATCTAGAATATCGACAGTATTAGGAAAACGGTTATTCATCATCATCAGCCTGATATCGTCCACTGCTGGACATAGGCCTCCCCGAAACCCATCCAAATGGGAACATTATAGAAACATATGTTTCTATAATGTTCCGATTGGGAGTCCGAGTTGTTTCCAAGTTCGATTGGGAGGGGTTTGCCTTTGTGACCGCAGTTGGGTGGTAGCTACGTTACTAGGTACGTACAGGTGACGCTACTGCACGAATACCTGGTGTATCCCTTAGTCGTCTTTTACAAGACCCACGGGATGATAATGGGTGGCCCTGTTATTTTTTCGGCAAGTATAATTATTTTTATAATATTTTACCTAGCTTAATATTACATTTTACATTACATACGTATTTACAATATTTTATGACACGTATTATTCAGATTCCATGTTTACACAAGGAACAATTGATACGTTAATATTTATATAATATATTATTAATAATTTACAATAAACTTGACAAATAATTTTTATTTATACCTATATAAATAAAAATTATTTGTCAAGTTTATTGTAAATTAATTAAGCAATGATTTTAAATACGCAAATGCAAAAAAGTAAAACACGTAAATCACAACACAGTGTTTACGATATGACATATTTCCCCAAGACTTTGTTCTGCGCAGGCGAAAAGACACGCACTCATTCTCTCGCAGGCCAAATCTTTTACAGACTTTTCTCTATTTAATGTCCATTTTTGGATTCATTGAATTTTCCTATCACAACGGGGCTCGAGAAGTTTAATTTCAAAAATATGATACAAAATTGTCATTTCGAAAAAACTAATGCAGTAAAGAGAATACAGTTTTCAACTACAACAAAGATATTATTTTAAACACGTATTCATTTTTTTAATAATCAGAAGATTTACTTCAATTTAAAGTCTACCTAGCTCGTTCAGAATTTATTATAATTATACGGAACTGTTTATTACTAAATCGTGATAGTAGAACAGAATATCGCATAAAGTAGAAGGTAAAGATAGCAGGAACGTAAAATAAATAGCATAACAACTCTGAAATTTCCAGAAAGGGCCTATTTCTAAGTAACCTTATTCAATTTATGGAAAACTTGTAATGTAAAAAGTTTGAAGTAAATTGTTGGACCCGTTTTGAGCCGACCGTGTTTTTACTTTTAGTAATAGGTTCAGGTACTTACCTATAACTTTTTGATTATATTTATGTACAGAACATAGTCGGGTGTTTTCCGGGCCAGGAAGAATAACTGGGCCACTCTATACGATCCCGTGGGTGTCATAAAAGGCGAATAAGGGATATACTAGCTTGTCGGGCAGCAGCACCTAACTGCGGTTGCCACTCACATGCCAAACGCGGTAACTACGGCCTAAGTCCATTAGTGAACAAAATTAGGCTAATAATAATGATGACCGAACATACACCAACATAAAAAAGTTAAGTTCAATGGAATCTACTTATTTTCAAAATTTCTGCCACAGTGACGAGCGTGTGAGCTTAATAAATTTAAAAGAGATAAAAATAATAAACGAACTAAGGGGTTAATAATTTATTTATTTAAAATTCTGATATTTGAATTGGTTATTTATTTTATAGACACGAGAATAGAATATAAAATATATTTTACATTATATTAGTTGTAGAATACACAAATCAAAGTTGAAACATATATGTACGTAAATCATATAATAAAAATAAATTAAAAAGTATTTACCAAAAATATACATTAATTTACTTAACTTAGGTCTGCTCGGCGTGGCTGCTCCGGAGCGAATGTGTCGAGGACAGCGGAGGGCGGGTTTTTATAGCCAGTACGCCAGTGATAAACAAGTGACGTCACATCGTACGATTTTCATACAGACTCGTTAATACTTGCATTTTAACATAAAACCATGATAAAATTATAGAAAAATAGCGTAAATATGTTGTTATTAATTAGTTAAATTACATACTCGGTCTTACAATAGTATAATTAGTAAACAAATCACGTTAAACAGTTAAATATGATATTATTCAAATCAACAACAAAAGAACACAGTTTAAACTTATGTTATAGACTTATTTCGTAATAGTATTTATCAGATTTCGATATAAAACAGTTATAATGTTAGGTTTCACATGTAAACAAGGTTATAATTATTGTAGGGATGTTTTTATTTGTGTCCAATTAAAGAAAAAGATTGTAATAATCTATCACGGCCAGACTGACCTGTACTTCGCTCTCGAAGTACCCAACTTATAATTTATTTATTATTTTTTTTTTTTTCAAGAAGTCTCTGGCCTTGGCATATTAGTTCTATCACTTGCTGCACATGAATTTCAAACTAATATCAGGGCAGTGACCGACCAGCAATTCATACAATAGCCTCTGGCCTTGGCATACCAATCCTATCACCTGCTGCGAATGAATTTCAGATTGGTATCAGGGCAGTGACCGACCAGCAGTTCATACAATAGCCTCTGGCCTTGGCATATCAGTCCTATCACCTGCTGCGAGTGTGTTTCAGACTGGTATCAGGGCAGTGGCTGACCAGCAGTAATGTAAAAATTTATAAGCTTATATCACTCAATAATTTAAGTCAATCAATATTAATTGGACACAAATTATAAACAATTAATTTGCAATTATAACTAATACTTCATACATATATTTTTCTTAATCATAACTTAATCTAACATAAATAAAGAATTCACAAAAATGTAAGAGCATGGTCCTGTAGCAAAAACAAAAAGAAATTGTAATATAATAACAAAAACAATAATCTATCATGGTTTATGATCCTGAAGCTATGGGGACTCCTCAAAAGAAGAATTTTGTTCAACCCATTCCCCCGGCCAAAGCCTTAACTTTTCTTTCGCCACAGTAAGATTTCTTAATGTATTAAGCCCCTTCAGAGAAATTCTATCATGCTCTAAAATATCAATTATTTCGTAAGGTCCTTTGAATTTAGGACTTAATTTGTCATGTCTTCTGTGGTTTTGGTTTACATAGACTATATCACCTATATTGAAGACCATATTATTTCTACGAGTACTATCAAATCGTTTTTTATATTTTTCTGCAGCATCCCTAAGACGTTGCCTAGCTAAGTCCCTATCAGCTTCAGCATCAGTGTCCCGAACGGATTCACTATCCTGTATTTCATCTAGACGAGCTTGAATTGGAGGCATATTTCCGTTACAACCAATTAACAACCTTGTTGGTGCAAAACCTGTTGTTTTTTGTACAGTAGTATTCAGAGACAATTGTATTTTCCACAAAACGCTTGGCCATTCTGAAGAATCGTTAACAGTAGTTGTTAACATATTAATGATGGTACCAACATATTTTTCAACTTGACCGTTGCTTCTAGGAGTACCTGTGGCTATCATATGGTGATTTATTTGCATATCTCTTAGTAATGATCGTACGTGATCAGAAGTAAAATTTGTGCCTCTGTCAGTTACTATCATGGTAGGTGTACCGAACAAAGTTAAGTTTTCTCGCAAGATTGGGACTAATTCTTGACCGTTAAGCGTCCTAAGTGGTTTGAGTAAACAGTATTTGGTAAAGCCATCGACTATTATTAAAACATGTTTATAACCTTCGGAAGAAATTCTAAAAGGTCCTGTACAATCTAAATGTAACGTGTTAAATGGTATAGTTTTTTCTAAAGGGTGAAGAAGGCCTTGTTTTGGTCCCGAATGACCTTTACCCTCTACACACACTAAACAATGATGTATATATTTTTTTGTAAAGGCAGCAAGACCAGGAAACCAAAAGTTTTCGGATATTTTGTTTAAGGTTTTGTTATAACCAACGTGACAATTTTCATCATGGAACAACCGTAATAAACTGAGTCGATAACCTTTTGGTATGAAAAATTTAGGTGGATCCCCATCCTGGTTCTTATAAAGCAACAAGCTACCTCTGATCATGTACCGATTTGTATCGATATCACCGGTCCTAACCTTCTCTAAAAGATTTTGTGTCTCAGGGTCGTTATTTTGTGCCGAGTGTAGCCAAGATGGTGGGGAATCTGGTTCATGAATTATATTAATTACTTCTGACGATTCTGCAGATGTGATCACTGGATTACGACTAAGATAATCAACGTGAGTAATGAATTTACCCTTTTTATAAACGATATCAAAGGTAAAATCTTGCATATACGTCCACCATCTTGCTACACGAGGAGAAATATCTCTTTTCTTCATGGTTGATTTAATGGAATTACAATCCGTAATAATAGTAAAATTTATACCTAGTAAATAAATTCGAAATTGTTTAAGAGCATTAAAAATTGCCAACGTTTCTAATTCGTATGAGGGGTATTTAGATTCAGCTGGAGAAGTACGTTTACTAAAATATGCTATGACGCGGCACTGGTTATCCTTTTTTTGTAAAAGTATGGCACCGTATCCAATGCTACTAGCATCTGTGTGTAGTTCAGTGGTTAACTCTGGGTTAAATATATTCAACAGTGGTTTGGAAACTAAATGTTTTATAACGTATTCTCGAGCCGCATCCTGTTCGGTCCCCCATTGCCATTTCTGGTCCCTTTTTGTGAGTTTAGTAATACAAGCCGTACGATATGCAAATTCAGGTATAAATATTCTGAAATAGCTCGCCAGTCCCATGAACTGGCGGACTTCTTTCACTGTACCTGGGACTGGGGAGTTGGTTAAAGCATTAACTTTATCGTTGCTCGGCCTTACACCGTCACTAGAAATATGCCTACCCAAGTAGTCTATTTCTTGAACAAAGAACTTACATTTTTTTAAATTAATGGTAAATCCTGACAAACATAAGGCCTCAATGGTTTGTTCGAGGTATTCTAAACCCTGCGCTATTTCGGAAAATGGAATCAGCAAGTCATAGATATATACTAACAAAAATTTCAGGTTTTTAACTGCCTTATTAATAGCCCGCTGAAAGACAGAGGGACCGTTGCAAATCCCAAATGGCATTTTGAGAAATTCAAAATGCCCATCAGGTGTAACAAAAGCAGTATATTTAATACATTCTTCTTTTATAGGGATTTGATGAAAGCCATTTTTCATGTCAATAGAAATGAAATATTTTGCTTTGCCCAATTTATCAATTTGATCTTCGATTAATGGCAGCGGGTATCTATCTTTTTCAATAATTTTATTAAGAGCCCTATAGTCAATACAAAGGCGGTCGCTGCCATCTTTTTTCTTTACTAAAAGGACTGGGCTAGCGAATGGACTTTGACTTTTTCTAATTATATTCTTCTTAAGTAAATCAGAAATAATTTCCTGAACTTTTTCTTTTTCTGTAGATGCTAGCCTATATGGTCTATAATAAACAACATCATCCCTTTTTAACCTGATGGTCATTTCACCCGTTTTAACGGTACCGATATAGTTAGAATTTGGCATCACTTTAGGAAATTTATCAAAAATATTTCTTATTTTATGTTGTAGGCTTAAATCAAGATGACTTATTAACTCCACCAATTCCTGAGTATGGTTATCTATCGCGTTAGGAATACTTATAGTATTAACTAATTCTGTATAGTTTATTCGTTCTAATCTACAACCACTGGAATCTAAAACAATAGCTACGTTTGGATTTTGGGCCGCATTTCTACCTATCAAGCAATCATAAGAGCAATCTGAATCATTAGCTACACAGAATTCGATTTCTAAACTGTCGTTACTAAAGCTGACAGGTAAACTAATCTTTGAGGAGATTAGAATCGTTCCATTTCCTATTCCTTTTAATGATGTGGAACAGGGTTCTAAACTACGACCAAAACTATTAGCAATTGACTCTTTCAATATACTACAACTAGCACCTGAATCTATTAGGGCTTTAATTGGTCTTTCACAAATTTGTACATCAGTAAGCGATAAGTTACCATTTGTAGAACAATAGACGTTACTCGAGTTACTACTTTTGGTCGCATCTCTTTTCTTAAAAAAACAAACAGACTCATCATGACCAATCTTTTTGCAGTAGGAACACTGAACCTTAGGTATTTCGGAATTTGGGGTATATTGGTTTTTATTTTTAAAGCACTGAGATCTAACATGACCAGTTTTATTACACTGAAAACAAGTAGGTGGTTTGAAAGAGTGTGAATTTTCAGACTTAAGACGCTTAGTAATTGAAGAATGAGGTTCGTTACTCGTTTCGGATGGGCGTTTTCTAGGGGTTTTAGTATAGGTGGTAAAAAGAGAAATAAGTTCCGATGTACTGTTAACACGACTGTTAAACGATGCCATTCTAATGTTAATATCAGATATACCTCCACAAACAAGCTCAACTAACTGTCCCTCAGAAAATGCTACTTTAGTATTACGTAATAACCTTAGCTTTTCCCTAGCATATTCACAATAGGTTCCTGCTACGTCCGAGGTATAAAGTACAGCTTTGAAAAGTTTTTCTGAAAGATTCTTTTTCTCGGGGTACAAATCTTTGATACTTGTCTTAAAGGTATCCCATGTTCTACCCTCATCTGGTTCCCAAGTCTCAAACCATAAAAGAGCAGAGCCCTTAAGGGCTTTACCTGCTTTGCTGACAGTAGTGATGCCGCTCCATCCACGGTCCTTGGCTACGGTGTCGATGTTTTTGCACCAGCCTTCCGCACCGTTGTCGTTATTTTCTGGATCAAACGGCGGCAACACGACGTCATCTTCACTGCGATTACCGGCTACAGCATCACGGATGGCTTTCAGGAGACTCTCCAACACAGCAGGATCCATCTGTAACAGTTTTTCAAAAAAGTGTATAAAACGGGTTCTTATCCCACTTCTGATGTGAGCTTAATATATTTAAAAGAGATAAAAATAATAAACGAACTAAGGGGTTAATAATTTATTTATTTAAAATTCTGATATTTGAATTGGTTATTTATTTTATAGACACGAGAATAGAATATAAAATATATTTTACATTATATTAGTTGTAGAATACACAAATCAAAGTTGAAACATATATGTACGTAAATCATATAATAAAAATAAATTAAAAAGTATTTACCAAAAATATACATTAATTTACTTAACTTAGGTCTGCTCGGCGTGGCTGCTCCGGAGCGAATGTGTCGAGGACAGCGGAGGGCGGGTTTTTATAGCCAGTACGCCAGTGATAAACAAGTGACGTCACATCGTACGATTTTCATACAGACTCGTTAATACTTGCATTTTAACATAAAACCATGATAAAATTATAGAAAAATAGCGTAAATATGTTGTTATTAATTAGTTAAATTACATACTCGGTCTTACAATAGTATAATTAGTAAACAAATCACGTTAAACAGTTAAATATGATATTATTCAAATCAACAACAAAAGAACACAGTTTAAACTTATGTTATAGACTTATTTCGTAATAGTATTTATCAGATTTCGATATAAAACAGTTATAATGTTAGGTTTCACATGTAAACAAGGTTATAATTATTGTAGGGATGTTTTTATTTGTGTCCAATTAAAGAAAAAGATTGTAATAATCTATCAAGCGCGTGAGCAAGCGGACGGGGGGTTTCATACAAAGTATGTGCTTTGCACACTCGAACGTCCTCTCGTCCGCTTACCCATTCCCCACTCAGGCACAACATCCAGTACTGGACCAAGTCCTACCCAAAAGATTTCGACCATAGAGTTGTGTCCATCATATAGGGGATATACCTTGATCGCCAAGCTTGGCATACTGCTGCACATTCTCGTGGATATATTTCCTCGGGACGATTTATACGCACCCCACAGGATGAGTGTGGGTGGTCATATTCTTTGCCGTCAGCCATACAACAGCAGCACAGCATTCACATCGTTAACAGCTAATAACTTTGGGGTTACTTTTGCGTATATAATCATCTTTCAATGCACTAATATAACGTTACAATTATAACTAGATGACTATAACTGATTAGGAAACCAATATTAACTTTTACATTTTAATGTTTGATATTGAACACTTGCCACACATACAAACCTTTTACAAGGATTATAGCATCTTGCAGAACTTCCGGAGCAAAAATTTTACAGAAAAATAATGCCATTTTTGCTCGATTTTAAAATATTGAAATTTTGTATTAATTGTATTAATTTTCATATCGTTCATAAATCCTTTGCCAGCTATGACGTACCGTGCCGTGCCAATGATATGTCACATGTATTGAAGGAACTCCGAAGCACATTTGTGTGAGGCACCCAAAGCGAGTGTAAGTTAAAAATTGTTAAAATTAACAAGATGCCTCACTTCGTTGACATTAAAAACTTTAGTCATATTACGGCGTTTTTACGAGGCATGGAATAAGAAATATGTTACGGGTTTAATAAAATGCCGAGTCTATTCTTTTCTTAAAGTTCGGAAACACACTTGCGGTTCATCTGGTGTTGCGAGTGTCCATGGGCGGTGGTGATGACCCACTTGCTCGATTGCCATCCTATTTTAGAAAAAAGTATGGTTTACATTTAGTTCTCTATTTCAAAGATAGCTCTAAATCTATGTGTATATAAAACGTTCAACTTTATAATAGATTATGTTTATGAATAACTCATTTTGTCTTTTTATAAACCATTAATCTAAAAACTAATCTCTTTATAAGAATTCAATTAAAATGTTCAGTATATTTGGTATAATTTCCCTTATTCTTCGTCTAAAGCTTGTTTACTTTATAAAATGTACCGTAATCATTCAAAAGTTGCTGATAGCTTCTAAATTGAAGACTTTCGTACAAAATTTCTTTCGCTATATTTCACCGTCTGGGCTAGAATTTTTCAAAATTATATGTTTCTAATGAAAGTATATAGCAGATATAGCTGCCCGCGGTTGAGTTTTTCATTCCGTCAGCCCCCATACAAAATCAGTGATATCAGAAGATTCTAATACTGATATAAAATTTCTCCATAATACTGAAATTACAAAATATTTCCAATAGTAAAAAAGACTCACAGATATTGAAAAGGACATTTAGAAAGTATGAATGAAAGAAGTTTGACAAAAGAAGCATACCTGTCCAGTGTGAATGGTACAACTGAAAGGGGAAGATCTCGTAGGACATTCTCTAACATAAAATCCGAAACGTTCTCAAGAAACGCCAGGTCAGAAGAACCTTCAACCGGCAAGCATGTACCAAGAATATAATGACACTAAAAGTAGCAAAAGAAGTGTGCAAAGATAGTGAAAAATGGTAATCCGTTGTCTCTGCCAACCCCCTGGAAAAAGCCGTGAGTCTATGTATGTAAACAGGAGTAAGTATATGTGACACCATAATACTAATTTTCTGTAATTACTTAGATGGTTTACTCGTAATGCTTGACTTATGTGTATAAAAAATAACATTCATATGTAAATAAACTCAAAATAAAGTTTTACAGTCAAGCCCAAGTAAGAATGTAATTAAGTAAGAATCTTAAACAAAAAGAAAGGACTAAAGATCTGAACCCTATCCTGTTAATTATGTAAACCTCCTTTGCTAGTTTTGGACTCTAAGAAATTTAAATGTTTGAAATTGTTTAATATTAATGTAGCTAATTACTACTCTAAATATTACCAAAATTATTTCTTATTACACTTATATCTATTAAGAAGTTGAATAACATTAGACAGCATTTTAATAAGCTATCATAAACCGTTACCGTAATATTCACCATTCGTAATTTATCAGAAGATCAAGCCCGGTCAGTAATAGGTAACTCTCTAATATAAACTCTTACTAACTTGTATAATATTCAAGTTGGTATGATCTTATGGATCATATTATAATCCACCCATAGACTACTTGTCATCCTAATCCTATAGTTTCCTCTCCTGTCGTTAGGTGTCAGGTATTATTTTAATGTCAGGTACCAGTCTAAAACATTTAAATAAAAAATACCCAAATCGATTTAATAGATATTACTTTTTATTTTACTAGATACAAACAAAACAAGGATATTTTTTCAGTAACAACATCCTCATAGGTTCTCCGAATATGTTCGTTCCAACAATACGGGAGTTTCATCCAGCACCTGCCAGTCAAGGGATAACAAGACATGAGCTCTTAAAAATCCTGTTTTTTTTTAAGTTTTCTAAAACGGCAGCCGAGTTAGCAAGTAAAATGTCAATATTATTATCAATTATAATACAGCCATATTTATAAGGCAATGTTTAAAAAAATCTCTAGAAAATATCACGCCTGTATCGCGGGGGACTTTCTAAACATGAACTTCACGGCCACTCAGACTCAGACCAAAAATTAATGGTACTACGAAGGCACCTAGGTTGTAGCGAGGTTACGATCCCAATCACTGCGCCACATTTTATTATCAATTATAATAGATACAGACATCTAGTATTGAAATAACCGTTTTTACTAAAGCTTATATGAATATATGTATATACGGTACATACGCCAAAATAACAGTTTTTAAAATTTTTGTCTGTTTGTTCCGGTTAGTTACTGAAATGGCTGATGTAATAAGTAACTACGGCTACGTTTATTTGAGAAAAAATATTTTTATTTTAGAAAAAACATAAGAGCTAAATAAACTAATTAACACACGGACGAAGCACGGGTTCACCATTGTCACTAAAAATATAACTTAATTTGGAATAAGTAAAAATACAATGAAATAGAGTAGATACCGTAATAAAAAAAAAACTAAAAAATTTAAGGTTCTGTTAAGCGGAACGAAGTTTGCTGGGTCAGCTAGTAATTACTAATAATTGTGTCTATGTTACAGGCTTGTTTTCGTAAGGGTCTATTAGGTAGCACAATTCGACCTTTTTTCAGGGGGAATACCTGTTGACTTAAGTAAAACAAGGAATTATGTCAGACTCTTACCGGTAAATCCCATGGTGGCGGTCTTCAACACATTTGGAATAGCACCGGTAACTCTGTTGGACAGCTCTCGGTGCCTTCTTTGTGTAATGGTCTAGCACCTCGTAAAGGGAAAAAGGTTTTAATACAAATTAAGTTCTAAAAATACACAAACACTACCTGACAGAAACATAAAATAATCCTATTGTAATTTAGCAGTCTAAAAATATGTCCCGCAAGAATTTAAATAACAAATTGTTTCAATTACATTCGTAATTTTTTTCAACAATTTGCACCGAATTACTAAGACATTGAATTAAGATCTAAAAATAAACACACAATTTGGAACTTGTTTTTGTGTGAACCCCAAGAGTTACAAGTTAAATGTTATCCATTTAGCTTTTCCATGCTTAACGGGTAGTACGAGTACTTATATATTTATCAGAGCATGCGTAACAAACGTGGGTTTCATTTCAGTTTAATGTCACTTTTGCTTTTCAAATTCGCTCATATGGTTTCATCTTATGTTAAAAATGAAGCCAGCTACTGCACTGACTTCACCTAACTTATCGAAGTTCAGACCAGTTACTATATCTTGTTGGCCGATCTACGGAGGGAGATACTAAAAGACGTAGTCTTCTATTAAATACATTGCAAAATGAACCTTACTCCTCATACATACATACATACATACATAGACTCACGCCTGTTTCCCAGAGGGGTAGGCAGAGACAACGGATTTCCATTTGTCACGATCTTTGCATACTTCTTTTGCCTCGATTACTGTCATTATATTCTTCATACATGCTCGCCGGTTTAGGGTACTTCTGACCTGCCCTTTCTTGAGAACATCTCCAATTTGGTCAGAGAATGTTCGACGTGGTCTTCCCCTTCCGGTTGTCCCATTCACCCAGGCCAGGTATACTTCTTTTGTCAATCTTCTTTCATTCATCCTTTCTAAATGGCCAAACCATCTCAGCATGCCTTTTTCAATCTTTGTGACTACATCCTCTTTCACACCACAACGCTCTCTTACATCAGTATTTCGAATTCTGTCTCTCAAAGTCACACCACACATACTTCTCAGAGCTCTCATTTCCACTGCATTTATTTTACTTTCATTCTTTTTACTCCTCATACTATATGATTTAAAACTTATTTACTGCTTTTATCGCCAAATTAAACATTAAACAGTTTTACATTGAAAATTACAGCATTATAACCTCACTCCCGGGCAAAGTTTACGGAAACATTTATTCGTACTGAAATAAACCGGCTGAATGAATGCGTTATGCAAATATGTATTGCAACAGGTACAGAAACCAAACTTTGAGACGAAACGGAGAAGTACGTGCAGGGAATCCAATGACGATTCCTATGGACGGGAGCAGCGCCCTTCCCTATAAAGGCTTACAAAAGATATAGAATAGAAGAAAATTGTTTTATTATCATAATTGAATATCCCTACGAAGACCTCATTAAATTATTAGTAGGTGAACATAAAAACCTCACTATATAACTTACATAAATTTTAATTTATTAGTCCAAGAGAAACATAATTTAAGCGTATGATTTCTTAATGTTCATAGTTTTGCGCCGATTTAAATGTTTTTATGGGATACTAAACTATGAAAAGATTTTAATCCCTTCAAATAGGGTCTAATATTTTGATGGTTATGTTTTCCATAATATAAATTTAATACATTGGACATGGCTTAGAAAAATATATTGAGGCATTCTAACTAAATTTATAAATATATAATTATAAATTAAGGATAAAGGCTCCAAAGGTATTAAATAGTCTATTACGTGTACCTCTTAAAGTTAAAAAATTAAGTATCTGGTGGACAAAGTAATAGGTGTCGAAAATTAGATAAAAAAATAAGATAAGATACGAAAGCTTCTTCAATATAGTCTTATATCGTTGCTCGTCCCGTTACATAAACATATTGCCTAGATGCAATAAATACTTCACATTTAAATAAGTACACACACATATAATAATATAAATAGAACATAATTCTATTGTTATTCATAATTGTATAATGATGTAAAGGAGTTCCAATGTGAATATACTTTCTACAATTTAAATATATATATATATATATATATAATTCACACATGTAATAAATAAATTGATACATTTTAATACTTTGGTTTGTGAAAAATGTTTATATAAACGCATCATAAGCCCTTTGTTTCGCAACAGCAAACACCTCTAATGAAGACGGTTAAAACACGGTCCCCTCAGCAAACACCTCTCTAAACAGCTTATTCAAACAACAGTATGTCAACGACCGTTTTCGGTGCTTAATATCGGTATTCAATGGAGTGAAAGAGAACCGCCAAGAGTTGACAACTATCGGGCTGGCACGCTTAGAATAGTTCTATACCAATACCGTCAAACTTAAGTTCACTAGTTATGGAAAAGTTTAAGTGTTAAACTTTTTAGGGCTTCGGGCAACCCAAAGTATCGAGCGTTATTTTAATAACAGGAGTCTGTACTCCATGATGAAAACTATGTCGTCCGTCCCTCTATCATAGGATTGTATTGTTTTAATATAGATCATAGTGATAGTGATATCATAGACATCTCTACGAGTAAGTATAAAAGAACTATAAAAGCCAAATTGTGTTGCAAGGCTTACTACAAAACTTATTTAAGTGACAAAACGGCATAGGATTGAGTCACACTAATTTTAAAAAAATAAGTACATGGTACCTTTATTTTAATATTAAAAAATATTTTAAAAATAGATTCCTACAGACTTTTCTGGCTGTGTTTATCAGTAGCTGCCACAACATGCACTGCGTGGTAGGGTAAAAAAAATGACGATTCTACACAGATTAAAATTTTTAAAATAAATGAATTTTGAATTTCGTAAACGCTTTTTCTGTGGAAATATTTATATAAACCCAATCAGCATATTGACAGAGTCTGTCTGACTAATTGGGCTTGGGATTTCACTTAAATATATACTTTTCCTTTAAAATGTGGAGGTCAAAATTTGATAGCCTTTTTTAGGGTTCCGTAAAAAATACGGAACCCTTATAGATTCGTCATGTAAGAAAGAAAGAAAGAAAGAAAGAAAATCCATTTATTCAGTAAACTGACACAGATAATAATAACAATGTATATAAATGTACACAAACATAAGTCCTTAGTTCTTATCTGTGTGAGTCCGAATTGGTCCCATCTCAGCACTAGCTGCAACATTAACAGTTGCAGCGCTGGTTTTATGATGGAACCACGTAAAATAACTCACGAACAATTAGTGTACAGCTCGCAGTTAGAATTTTACAGTACCTGGACACCAAAATATAACTTATAGCTAATTTAAACAATAAATGTATGGAAAAAAGAACTTAAAAAATAAATATTAATAAATTAACACCAATTTGGAGATGCATAACACAGACAGTATATAAAATAATTGTTATAATGTCGACATTCTTGTCATAACTTGTCCATAACAATACATAAGTGCACCAAGAAAAATGACTCTATTAAAACACAATCAATACATTACATTTATTTAATCCATGTCTGTCCGTCTGTCCGTCCGTATATCACAGCCACTTTTTTCCGAAACTATAAGAGCTGTATTGTTAAAACTTGGTAAGTAGATGTATTCTGTAAACCGCATTAAGATTTTCACACAAAAATAGAAAAATAACAATAATTTTGATTTTATTTTTGAATTTTTTTTTAAACTATTCAGTTTACAAAAAAATGATATTCGAAACCTCAATATCATTTTTGAAAACCTATCCTTAGATAACCCACATGTACGATGAAAAAAAAATTGAGTTTCAGTTCTATGTCTGGGGAGCCATACATAGAACAGAAACTCTTTTTTTTTTCAAAACTGAATAGTTTGCGCGAGAGACACTTCCAAAGTGGTAAAATGAGTGCCCCCCCCCCCCCTGTAACTTCTAAAATAAGAGAATGATAAAACTAAAAAAAATATATGATGTACATTACCATGCAAACTAACAACGAAAACTGGTTTGAACGAGATCTAGTGAGTAGTTTTTTTAATACGTCATAAATAGTCAACCGCTATTTATCATTCATTTAATCAACTGAAGTACTTGCTGCTACGGAACCCTTCATGGGCAGGTCCAACTCGTACTTGGCTGGTTTTTTATTTTTATCGTGATCAAATTTTTACACGGACCGGATGACAAGAGTAAGAGCATTGATATTGTTACTCATTCTGAAATCTATTAAAATTCTGAAGAAACGACGGGCTCTACATTTTTTTATTTCATTTATAATAGGATGGCAAACGAGCAAGTGGGTCACCTGATGGTAAGTGATCACCACCGCCCATGGACACTCGCAACACCTGAGAAGCTGCAAGTGCGTTGCAGGCCTTTAAGAAAAGAATAGGTTCACTTCTTGAAGTTTGCCATGTCATACCGGATCGGAAATACCTCCGCAGCTAATTGATTCCACAGAGCGGTAGTGCGCGGCAAAAAGTTTCTTGTGAAACGCACAGTGGTAGATGACCATTCATCCAGGTGATAAGGATGAAATTTCCACTTTTGGCGAGAGGGTCTGTGGCGGAATGTGGCGGCAGGTATAAGCTCCAACAATTCCTCTGAACGCTCCCCGTGATAAATGCGGTAGAGGACACATAGAGACGCCACGTCTCTCCGCAGGGTAAGAGGATTAAGCCAAAGAGTGGGACTGCCGTCGTCAACGACCATTCGAGCTGCACGATGTTGTATACGATCAAAAGGAAGAAGTTGATACTGTGATGCCCCGGCCCAGACATGGCAGCAATATTCCATATGCGGCCGTGCTTGCCAGGGGAGTGCCCTGAAATTGAGGAAGTATGGCAATGGGAGCTTTTTTGGCTGTAAACGCACAAATTTGTGACTTTAGGGGGTTGAATGGAACTAGGTTGATATGCCCCCAGTTTGAGACTTGGTCAAGTGTCGTCTTAATTTTAGAAATAAGATGTTTCCGACTCTCAATGACGTGTGCCCGAGAAATATTGCAGTGGCCAAAGTAAGAGGCATCCACCGTACTGTCATCAGCATAGCAATAAATGTCATGGAATTGAACGTCTTGTAATCATTGATATGCAGAAGAAACAGGGTTGGTGAAAGCACACAGCCTTGTGGGACACCAGTGTTCACGGGCTTGGAGTTTGAGCATGTACGGTCGACCACGACCTTGATGCTGCGCTCCGTGAGGAAGCTGGCAACCCATTTGCAGAGTTTCTCGGGCAGCCCATAGGAAGGAAGCTTCGCAAGTAACGCCTTGTGCCACACCCTATCGAAGGCTTTTGCAATGTCTAGACTTACCACCATGGCTTCCCCCTCACTCTCAATCGCCAACGCCCAACGATGGGTCAGGTAGACAAGAAGATCACCAGCAGACCGACCCTGACGAAATCCGTATTGGCGGTCACTAATAAAGTGATGATCCTCAAGATACCGTAATGGCAATATTAGGAAGTAATGGCAATAGGACGGTAGTTACCTGGATCAGAGCGATCCCCTTTTTTGGGAATGGGGTACACTTAGGCCGTCTTCCATGATTGCGGGACTACGCCCTTTTCGTAGGAGAGTCGGAGAAGACGCGTTATAACAGAAGCCAACTCCGGAGCACATGTCTTCAGCATGGGGGATTGCGTCAGGCCCACTGGACTTGTGGATGTTAAGGGAGAGAAGTACACTTCGCACGGATTTCTGAGTGAACTGAATGTCCACTAAAGTGCTGTCACACCGTAGGATCGTTGGCGGTTGTTTCTCCCCGTCGTCCAAAGTGGAGTTCGACGCAAAACGAGAACCCAGAAGAGCGGCTTTCTCCTTTACGTTGTGAGCCAATACATCGTTCCCCTTACGCAGTGGTGGAAAAGAAGGCCAACAAAAATTCCCTTCAACAGCTTTGGCGAGAGACCAAAAGGCGCATTAGAAATGAAAAATGCCAGTGCAATGAACTAGTTTTAAAAATTTTACTGCTGAGTATGAATAATGGGTATGAATATTCTTCCAATGTTGTGAATAGGGTTTAAATTGAGATATTTGTTTCGTAAAAAAGTGGGCTGGGACACTATGTAAAAATAGCAAGATAATCAATTTATATTTAAGGTACAAATCCAAATATTGACAGATTATAATAGTATGATTAGAGATTGGATATTGAAAATTCAAATTTCTAATTTTGTATAGCAGCTTCTAACTAAACCAAAGCTCCAAAACAAAAATTAAGTTTTAACAATTTGCAATTACGAAGTTGAAAATATCAATTAATATATTACGATAATAATATATTAAATAAGAATAAGAATATCATTAAGTTATCATTCATTTACGAGGGGTATGAAAAGAGTTTAAAACAATTTTTAATATTCTGATAGCCGTGTTATGTTTGCCTATGATTAAAAATACCTTTCGCTCTTCGAAGTTTGCGAAAATTAAATTGTTACAAAACATTAATTTAAGCACAAAAAAAATTACGTTGTGGGTTATCACAGTTTTTTTAAATACATAAAGAATTTGGAACAAACAAAAGCGATCTTTTATTTGGTGGAATGAATACAATTATCAATTGAGGATAATAATAATTAGAAGAATAAAATGTAAGAACATTACCGTCGCATTATATTATGAAAATGGGGTTTACATACATTATATAGATGAAGAACTAAATATATTATTATTTATCATCCAAAAAAGATATGGAACTCACGGTGCAAGATAGCAGTTTTCATAGATCTTCTATTTTTTCGAATATTAATTAAAATAACTCACGATTAGCAACTCAAGCGATCATTTTAAGAGTCTATAAAATCATCGTTTTGTTGCCCATTATCAGATTTTTACCACGGGCCGGATGATAAGTGATCTATTAAAGTTGTAAAGAATCAACCGGCTCATAATTTTTTTTTAAGGAAACCTCTGACCTTAAACTGAAAAATAAAAACTATAACCGTGTCAAGGTTGGTCATATTTTTCCCTATGACCTAGTTATATAAGGGTCACGCATGGAAGTGGTACAATACACGTAATTTATGATATTAGGGTATAGACACTGGATAGTGATTCGGTTTCATACAATTGTGCCTTACACAATAAATCATAAGTGATGTAGTACTATTAAATAAAAAGGGAAAGCCTATGTATACTGTAATGATATTACCTCCCCTCCTATAGAATAAAACCTCTTTTATCAAGATAGCTAGTAGCTCTGGTCATTTTATTAAAATAACTAAACATAGCTTTTAAAATGAGAATCGAATTCGAATCAAATAAAAAGTATGGTGTTACGTTGGATTGATGTTTGTCAATAGTTATAAAAATGGTGTGCTAAAGTAAACATTGTGAATCTAATATAATTATTTTAAATAAAATCAGTGATTGTTTGTGAATACATGTGTTATCATTGAGAAGATCTCCCTAGATCCCGTATAGAAATACCTCTTACAGCTGCGAGTGTGCTTACATGGTGGTAGGCGCCTTTGGTTATTTGAAAAGATTTTGAAGTTTTCAAAGGGGAGAGAGATTAAACAAGAAAACTAAAAAGAAAAGAAGAAACCATGGAATCGACAAACGTTCAAGTAAAATTATTCAATGGCATAGAACAGGATTCAAAAGAATTTTTAAAACAGTTTCGAAAATTGGCTATTATTAAAAAATTTACAGACGAAGAAAAAATTGCGATTTTCCCGTCTTTCCTACAAGGTCCGGCGTCATCATTTTACAAAACTATAGAAGAGACAGCAACAGAGTTTGCCGAAGTTGAGAAGCTATTCTTAGAAGAATTCCCACCGATAGTGGACTACGTAGAACGATTTTTTTTAGCAAAACAAGGCGAAAAAGAGGACATCATCGAATATTTTTATAGATTACAAGAATTGGCATACAGAGCAGAAATGAAAGACGAAAAAAAATTTATAATAAAATTTATAAAATCATCAGGACCCTTCTTCAGAAATAAATTGGCCACATCATTGATACAGGACAAAAAAGAATTAAAAAAATTAATCATGCAGCTTAAAGACGTTTATAATATGAGCGATTTGAAACAAACCAATATACCGATTATGGTGGATCATTCCCAAAAAAATAGGGGAGGTAGGGGAGATATGATGCCTTCAAATAATGAAGATCGATTCTACACACCCCCATCAGGTAGTATGAGACACTACACGACATCGCCCATGCATGCGAGAGCAGAACGTTCACCGTATGCATTACGATCGAGAGGACAGCCCCTCACTCAAGATGTACGGCGCCAGGAGGGAAACGAACCTCGGCGGCCATGAACGTCACGCATCAGGCAGCCGTTTCCAGTCAGCAGAACGTGGCGACGTGTGAAAATGGCACTCAAACGGGGGAAGTATTGAATTTTTGTTTTAATAATAGAGATAAAGCGCCTTATTTGCATGTTTCATGTAAGACCCTATCCTTTACGGCTCTCTTAGACACAGGAGCCACAATATCTTATATGTCACGTACATTAGCATGTCGGTTGGATTTACAATTATCAGGGGCTGCAGACGGCGTGATAAGAGGGGTGGATGGCAGGCACATTAATACGGCAGGAACTGCTAAGTTTAATTTTTATATTGTTGATAAAGAATTTAATATTAATATTTATGTTGTAGAAAATCTAGCTTGTGATTTAATTTTAGGTCAAGATTTTTTGAGCAAGTATGCCGTTATTATGGACTTTTCAAAAGGTAAGGTCACGATCGGCAAAGACAGCGTAGAATTTGGTCGAAAAACAAAAAATCGGGCTTCTTCTGAAAATCTTAATTCAAAAGAAATTTGTACTTCTTTTTTTTTCTGACAGCAATGTCAAATGTCAATCATCCGCTGTGACAGACATTACGGAAAAAAACTATGTAGATTTATCACGTAGTGATTATAATTATTTTTCAGGATTGAAAAACACAATTGACTTCTCGTTAGAAAGCGAATGCAATTTTGTTTTGGGCAAAAATTTGAAGTCGGAGCATAAGGCAGAGTTAGTAAATTTATTGAATAGTAGTATAGACATATTTTCTTTTAAAAAATTGAACAGATTGGGCCGCTGTGATATTATCAAAGTTAATATCGAAACCACGGACGAGCAACCTGTTAATTCTCTACCTTACAGAGTCTCACCAGCCCAGCGTAAAATCATTGATGAACAGGTTCAAGAAATGTTGGAGTTGGGTGTCATAGAAGAATCAAATAGCCCTTATGCTTCACCGGTCGTCTTGGTTAAGAAAAGCGATGGTTCATGGCGATTCTGCGTTGATTATAGGAAGCTAAACAAAAAAATTGTTTCAGATAGATACCCCATTCCAGCAATTGATGATCTAATTGGATATTTATCTAAGGCTCGATTCTTTGCGGAGTAAGATTTGAATTCCGGTTATTGGCAAACTAGTATACAAGAAGGGAAGCATAAAACAGCGTTTATCACGGCGTCAGGGTTATATTCCTTTAACGTAGTTCCTTTTGGTTTAAAATCGAGTCAGGCTTTGTTTCAGCGTATGATGGATCGTGTTATAGGAGATCTACGTTTCAAAAACGCAATAGTTTATGTAGATAACATTATAGTTTACGGTGAAACATTCAAGGATTTTTTAGAAGCATTAAAAGAATTATTTGTACGTTTCAGAAGGGCGAATCTGACATTTAAATCATCGAAATGTCAATTTGGTTTAACGGAGCTTTGCGTCTTGGGTTACCATATCTCGAGAGAAGGAATTAAGCCAGACACGACCAAATTGGAGGCTATTCGGGAAGTATCAGCACCCAAAAACACCAAGGATGTAAGGAAATTATTAGGTCTTTTTTCTTATTACAGGAAATTTGTTAAGAATTTTGCAGAAGTCACTTTACCTTGGACAAAATTATTAAAGAAGGGAGTCAAATTTGATTGGTCAACTGAATGTCAGCGGTCATTTAAGCAAGTGAAGACAATTTTATGTAATCCTCCAATATTACGTTATTTTTCCTCAGATCCAAAGGTGGTGACTCGTATAATGGTTGATTCCAGTGACGGTGCCCTGGGAGCAGCATTATTGCAGAGTCATGAGGGGCAAATGCACCCGGTAGCTTATGCTTCAAGAAAGTTATCGGAAACGGAAACCAGATATTCGACTACGGAGAAGGAGTGTTTAGCTCTAGTCTGGGCGTTAAAATATTTTAAAACGTATCTCTGGGGTTCTTCTTTTCAGATAGCCACAGATCACAAAGCATTGTGCTGGTTGCAGTCAAGAAAGGACACATCTGGTCGATTAGCACGATGGGCCCTGGCGATACAAGAATGGGATTTTGAAATTGTTTTTTGCAGAGGTAAGGATAATATTTTGGCAGATTTTTTGAGTAGAAATCCATTATCAATAAGACAGGACTCTAATGTCGATGAGGAGAAACCTATGGACGACGGTTTAGAGGTATTTAAAATAGAATTTGTGTCATTTCAGGAGGGACAGCGGCAAGATAATGTATGTATTAGAATTATGAATATTTTACAGTCGGGTCGAGAATATAGAGGCTTCTATATCAATAATGGTCTTTTATATAAACGGGTATATAGAAATAGCTCGGTACGTGAGGTGGTTGTCCTTCCAAAATCTCTGTTCCAGGATGTTATGAAGGAGATACACGACGACCCATGGCTAGGGGGCCATTTGGGGCTGGCTAAAACTTTAGGTAAGTTCAGGGTCCGTTATTTTATGTATGGAGCGGATAAAGAAATTGAAAAATATATTCGCACATGCATTCCTTGTCAGGAGAGAAAAGGAACGCAGAAAATTGCTGAGTTGATGCCTATCTCCGTTACCAGTATGATGGAAAAGGTGGGGATAGATGTCTTGGGTCCTTTTCGTGTCTCAGATAGAGGTAACAAATTTATTATAGTGGCCTTAGAATATGTTTCTAGGTATGCGGTGTGTAAAGCAGTTCCTAGAGCGACATCGAATGTTATCATGGAATTTTTGACTGAAGAGATTTTTTGCAGATTTGGAGGCGTTAGAGAGATAATTTCCGACCGAGGGACGGTGTTCACAGCCCGTATAGTACAAGAAGTCATCAGATTGTTTGGAGCTAAAGCAGTTCTAACAAGTGCGTTTCACCCAATGACTAATGGATTAGTCGAAAGGTTTAATAGAACTTTATTATCTATGTTATCTAAATTTGTTGCTGCTGACCAGAGAAATTGGTGTCACTTTGTACCTTTGGTAACGTATGCATACAATTCCAGTAGACAGGCTTCCACCGGAATTGTTCCACATCTACTCATGTATGGTAGAGAACCACGCACAGTGTTAGATATGGATCTGTCAACAAATAACGTACATAATTATATGTCTGTAGATGAGAAAAGAATTGCTTTGGAAAACCTAGCCACACAAGCAGTAAACAACATAACCCAGGCGCAGTAGAAACAGAAGTCCAGCCACGACAGGCGAGCGTCAAGGCGAGAGTTCCAGCCGGGAGATCTGGTGCTCTTGTACACTCCGAGACGAATTTCTGGTAAGAACTTCAAATTACAACGGTTATTTGTAGGGTCATGGGTGGTGGTTAGACGTGTAAGTGATGTCACTTATGTGGTGCGAAAGCCTGGACGGAATAGATCCGACACAGTACATATCAATCGGATGAAATCATTCCAGACAAGGGAGATTTGAATAAATACTTGATATGCTGGGCTCCTATGTCTAATGAGAGTTATTTTATTTGTTCCGTTATTGTTATTTAACATTGTACGATTAGCATAAAATTATAATATTAATGTTGTCCGCTGCTGGACATGGGCGTAGCCCAAATATTTTCATAATTTTAATACTGGTTATGATTGACTATAGTCATCACACTTATGACTTATTTTATTGGTGGTGATGATGTATAAGTGGCGCTGCTACATGATTATCAGGTGTTACCCTGAAAAGAGTCGTTTTTGGGGCACACACACAGGATGTTCATTGTCTGGAGAAGCAATGAAAGCCTCCTAGACTAACCAAGTCTTGTTATTATGTTGTTTATGTCAGAAAACACACGATATTTATAGATTACATCAAAAATGTGGAATTATCATGTCACGGTGTTTGCGACCAAACATCTCCGAAACGGCTGGCCCGATTCGCATAAAAATTTTGTATGAATATCTGGCGAATATTTTTTTTTTTACCTTAAGTTTAAGGGTGAACCACTACTAAATATTTGCCTTTAATTAAAAAAAAAAAAAAAAAAAAAAAATTGAAAATTAAATAAAACTTTAAATTCACCATTCTAATACCAAGCCCTATCTATTTTTTTTTCTTTTTAGTAACAATAATTTAATTTTATGTTTATTTGGATAACTTTTTTTGCATCCAATCAAATGTCTTTCGATGACTTAGATTTGTTAATAGACCCGATAGATGGCGCTGCGATAAGACTGCGAGTTTTATTGCTATTGTTATGGCAGTGGTAGAATACATAAGCCGTTTACTTATGTTACTGATGAGAATGTTTATAATTACAATTTTATTTTATTTGTCAAATATATGAATATACTTTCGCGCATAAATTTTGTTTTCATGTGAAACGTACGAGAGCAACGATGACCAGGGGCGGTGTTCCAGTACAACCACAATGGACATGATGGAAGATCGGAAAATGAATAACGGGATTTACAAGAAGTAAATATCCAGGTAGAGATAGGGAGTTAGGAAATGGGTGAAGCATAGATTAAGGGGATATTTCCGTCAATAGTTAAGAGTGGGTGATAGAATTTAATTATTCATTTGCATCACACATCTAGCACATAGTAGCCTATAGATGTGGGAGAACCTCATGGACTCCATGATGTTGATGGGTATTCTGTTCTACCTAACACTTTTATTTTCATGTCTGGGGACAAATAGATGATAGGGTAGGTTAATTGGTATAAATGAGATATTTATTTTTCATTAATCTTGGTTGGTATATGATCTTCCATCATGGTCCTGACTCTCTGGAACCCCATCCTTGATTGATAAGATTAATATCTTTTTGTTATCAATTATTTTGGATAGTTTAGCAGTTAGGTTTTATAATAGGATAGCCATTAGCCAACTTTTATACATGCTTCAATTAATTTTTAACCACTTGTTCTAATTAATTATTTCAGATTATCATTAATAATTTAGTTGAACGGTCAACTGTTGTAATAATTTAATTTGGATTAAACTTTTAACCAGTTGTTATAATTAAGTTTGCCCTTTTAAAATAATTATTTTCAGTTTATTAATTTATGATTTATTTAAATGGTTAAAAGTTGTAATTATCTTCATTTTTTTTTATTTCTGTACTTTTACTTGGTGATAGGACCAAGTATGATCATTGAAGCTTTTGTGTGTGAAGGTTGACTAATATTTTATTTTAGCTAGGATAGCTATAATTAGGTAGTGTTTAGCTAGTGTTAGGAAAGTAGAATTAAGGCCTTGAAAGTATAATTTTTGGTTGGTTTTTTTTATACTTTGAGCAAGTCGGACTCATACTCCCATTTGCTAGACTTTCAGTGGGTCCTGGGTTCAATTCTACTCTTTTTTATTGCACCTATGTATTTGATAACTCCCAACATAGGTAGACAGTTATAATGTAGGAAGGTAACAGAATTTTGGAAGTGTTTCAAGACTTCCAAAATTTTTTTTGGGGAGGGGGTGATGTAATGATATTACCTGCCCTCCTATAGAATAAAACCTCTTTTATCAAGATAGCTAGTAGCTCTGGTCATTTTATTAAAATAACTAAACATAGCTTTTAAAATGAGAATCGAATTCGAATCAAATAAAAAGTATGGTGTTACGTTGGATTGATGTTTGTCAATAGTTATAAAAATGGTGTGCTAAAGTAAACATTGTGAATCTAATATAATTATTTTAAATAAAATCAGTGATTGTTTGTGAATACATGTGTTATCATTGAGAAGATCTCCCTAGATCCCGTATAGAAATACCTCTTACAGCTGCGAGTATGCTTACAATACATATGTAGATACTTATATGTATAGGCTCATCAATCAATTATACGTAGACATGTGTGTCTAATGCATTATTTAATTGAGATTTAAATATTTCAATTACTCAAGCTTTAATTTGTTAATATAATGACTGCACTCGCCTCGCCATTTGGTGTCCCAGGTTCCATTCCCGCACAGGAGAACTATTTGTGTGACCCATAAGTAATTGTTCTCAGTATAGATGTACGTAGTGTCTTGGTGATGGTTAATTATATGTTTGTAAAGTACCCCGCGACACCGGGATTAATATTCCTAAACACACCTTTTCAAAAAGAAAATAAAAAGTATTATCGTTGGTCAAAATTTGGAGATTTTGGACGCGACAATATATTTTATGAAACCATTTGCATACTTCTTGAATAGATAATGGAGTATTTTAAAGAAATGCATTTGAAAACATCACTTCTTGTTATTCTTACCTCTCCGCAGAACGTCTTGTAATCTACGCTCCAACTTCAATATCATGGTTAATCGTGATTTTCTTGACAATACATACCAGCAAATGTTCAATAAGCGGTGCACTTTTACTAAGTCAAGTCGCCGTTATTGACGGATAGATTATCTCTTGTTATTATTAAATCGTTCGTCCAGTATTCATCAGTCAGACAATAAATATGCAATTAAATTATCCTTTTGAATGCGTTCAAACTAAGCAGTCTGATATAGGCGGTGGCAGCAGCCGGTAGCCCAAATCACCTCACGGCTGCGGCAGCAGTACAAGTGTTCTCTACTGCCGCCATGTGCAAGCATCTTCGGGAAGACAGCGATCTGTTTGTGGCGCAGTCACTGTGCCAGCAGGAGTTAGCAATAGGAGAGTGCAAACTAGAGCTCTCCCAGGGTACATGTCCCGACCATCTGGGACATGGTGCAAAAAAGGGGCACTAGAGCAACATATCCGCGTTCCCGGGGCGCCTTTCCATCAGGCGTCAAAATAAGTTAACTGCAAGATAGGTTTAGTCGGTGCAAATCCGACATACCCACCATCCTCTTTTTGCGAGTGGCATGCCCACTGTAACGATATTATATTTAAGTTGGCACTTAATTAATTGTGACATATTATAGTATCTACAGCACATCGATTTAGAACCTCATAAATATATAAAAGTGCTCAACTCTGTTTACTACCAATGAAAGAACAATATTCTTTCATACTATCGATATCTGATTGTTCAGTAACTATAAGAAAGTAATAAAAAGTAGCCAATTTGAGCCACGAAAAATATATAAGAGGTGCTATTTAGGTATTAGAACTACATATTGTGTTGTTCGAATGTTCCTGAGAAGGAAAACATATTGAATACTAGCTATACCCCGCGGTTTCACCCGCGTTAAACTTTATAAAATATAGCCTATGTTTTATTCGGATGTATAAGCTATATTACTACAAAGTTTCATCAAAATTCATTCAGTAGTCTTGGCGTGAAAGAGTAACAAATATACATCCATGCATCTATACCTACTCACAAACTTTCGCATTTATAATATTAGTACTTAGGATGTGTAACTCTAGCGGCCGCAGTGCACGGCGGAATAGCTCGTAGATGGTACATTTTTTCCTACTTACTTGACACTTATCGTCAAATTTTGAACAATTCACACAATATCTTTATAAATTGTAGCCCATGTATTATTTTGATGATGAGCTATATTATTGTAAAGTTTCATTACAATCGATTCAGTAGCTTTTACGTGAAAGAGTAACAAACATCCATCCATACTTACAAACTTTCGCGTTTATAATATTAGTAGGACTAGCTTCTGTCTGCGTTGTCAGTGTGCTGAAAAAGCCGAACAATTTTATCACAATCAGTATAACTCGTAGGCACTATGATTATTATAAAGATAATAACCATAATCAACCGGCAGCTTATTTATCCTCACACACTCTTTTCTACAAAGTTCTGTGTTTTTTTAAGTGAGCTCCCGCACTGAGTAAATGGGTCCCTGTGTCGCGAGGTACTTTACAAATATATAATTGACGAACACAAAGTACATCCAGACTCAGAACAACTATTTATGGGTCACCCAAATAGTTGTGATGCGCAGTAATCAAACCCGGGACACGAAGTGGTGATGTGACTGTCTTAACCGCTGCGCCATACATGCAGTCGAATTAAGATAATAACAACTAAGCTCTTATATAAATAATAACCAAGCTCTTTTTAAAAAAATCGTTGTTATCATGAAAACAATCAATCTAAGCCTGTATCACGTTTCAGGTGAATTTAAGAGATTATCTTAGCGAAGAGTCGCCGAACCGGTGCCAGACGTGTCTGGCTCGGTCCCATTAAGGTTGGTCAAATAACATCAGTGATTTATGTCGTGGTAGTGTTTCTGATGCGATCCGTATGCGAACGATAGTAAAATTGAGTTCCTTTATCCGATAGCTGATTACAAGTTCCTACTTTCGAGTTCATTCTTATATATCGATATATATTGTAGCGTTATTACAATTGATTCACTTAATTGTAACGCTGTTGTATTTAAACTTGACCTCCAATTGCAGAATAAATAACTAACTAATCCGAATTCATATATATAAGTCCAGAGAAGTTTAATTGACGGTATGAAGTTGGCCACGTCAGCTAATTAGTATATTGTTAATGATATGTATTTGAATTTAGTTCTTTTGATGTATTCTATCATAATCGGTCTTTAGTAAGTACGATTGATAACGAGTAGATAATTAACTCGTAATCGGACGATGGTATAATAGTTCCCACCTCATTTTAAATTCTATTATGCTGCAATAAGAGCTAAAATCGATGAATTTGAACATACGCTTAAGGGTTAAGTAAAGCGAGGTCTTTATCACGTGAATGTGGGGATTATTTATTAAAGTTTGAGTAATGTTTGAAAAACTAAAAGATCCGGGATCAAATATGTTTTCGTCACTGTGTTATAAGTTACCCAAAAATAGCAAATGGTTTTTCGCAAACAATCTAACGCAATTGAAGGGTTTTTTACAAAAACTACGTAACTAACATTTTTAACGATTTTTTTTTATTGATGGCAATATGATCTATGGAAAAAGTTACACTAGACAGTTTAATTATATTTTACATAAACAGAATAATTAGCACAGAATCTCACTGTAAAAAAACACATATTTTACAAAAACTACACAACTGCGTGCAAATTTTACAAAAACGACGTAGGTGAACGCAGTTAAGTAGTTTTTGTGAAAAAATAAACGTCAGTCACAGCTGTCAAAAATGTTGGAACACGCACAAAGCGAGGAATTATCTAATTCAATTCTTTAAAGAAAACGCAAATAATAGAAGGGAACGATTATTAAAAACGATTATCACTCATGACAAGTTTTTTGATCTGAAAAAGGCACTAGAGCCTTATTTTTAGGGTACCGTACCCAAAGGGTACAACGACCCTATTACTAAGATTTCGCTGTCTGTCTGTCTGTCCGTCTGTCACCAGGCTGTATCTCATGAAATTTGATAGTTAGACAGTTGAAATTTTCACAGATGATGTATTTCTGTTGCTGCTATAAATACAAATACTAAAAAAAATATTTAAGGGGGCTCCCATACAACAAACGTGAATGTTTTGCTCGTTTTTATAGATAATGGTACGGAACCATCGTGCGCGATACCGACTCGCACATGGCCGATTTTTTAAAAAGCTGTAAACTAGCAATGAAAATTAAAGCTGCAAAATGATTAAAATATACCAAAAATCACTATTTCTCTTGGTTAAGTATAACTTTACTGGACAATGGACAAGAATTCATGTCATTTCATGTACGGACAAAGCCTCCACTGCCTTTGGAACTGAATTTTAGTCCATTGTAGAGTGTTGGAGATTAAAACATTTTTGAGTGAACCCCACAAGATGATTATTTATGATAAAATATATGAAATTGTGGCTAAGGAAGGAGAAGATATTGTTATTGATAATGAAGATGTAAGTGGAGGAGAAGAATAAATAATAAGTTAATTATACTATACAATGTTTTGAATGGCAATAAACTACTTAATTATGATTAATTAATATCTTTCATTGCAAAACTTTTACTTTTATTTTTACAAAAATGACATAAATGCATTTTTTTTACAAAAAGAACACTAGTACAAACTATATTTTACCATTTTATTCCATAACAGTAGGTATAAATAATAAATAAATGTTATATATTCAATACAATACATTAACATGAATAAATGATCGAAAGTTCTAACTTATTCAATGAAAAATATGGATTGGAGATCGTTTTTTTTATTTCCTGTAAAATTGTTACTAAAAAGTTGTGTTGTTTTTGTAAATAACCCTTCAATTACTTTTATTACAAAACTCTTTTACTTTGTGCGGGTCTCGCTACTTCAATAAAACAATTTGGTACCCCAAGAAACGGTTTGGATGCCGCAGCAAATTGACTGAACACAGAAGTACTTCGGTCAGGTCATTACGGTCAAGGCAGCAGGTCTGCTATCTCTTTGTATAAATATTCATTTCATGCATAAGCAAACCACAATAACAACTGTCATAATGTTGATTCACTAAATTGTATGTAAAGTTTTGATTAATGGCTCGAAGACTCGTAGGTAACACAACAATTAGTAAAGTAATGTAATCGAAGGCGTTACTTTACGGAAATGACGCAAATTTTGCGTAAATTCGATGTACTTGTTTGAAACTTCCCATTGATCCCTTTTCTGTGCATAATTTAAAACATTGATTTGATTTTTGTAAAAGTTATTTTGATATCTCTTAGAGAATGAGTTTTATTTTGATTATATTATTACGTCACGCAGTTCCACTCTCATACTAAATTTTGTAGTAAAAAATATTGATAACCTGTCTGTAGCCCTAAAGTACTAAACACGATTCACCTTAGGGCGAAAGTGCGCGATATCGATACAAATAGTTTCGAATGTTTTCCACCGTAATGCGCGCTAGTACAAAAGTATTCCACATCGATTCAAAGACTGTCGAGAGTAACTAGTTGGTTAAGTTAGGTTAGAAATGTGACCACAAAACGTAGAACAGCCAGAAACTAATTAATATGAAAGCCTGCAAGAATATAGCCGACCTTTAAAGGCTGGCAACGTTTTGGTTCATCGTAGGCTAGGTATCACGCCGGAGAATCGCTTTAACTGTATTGGATTACGCAATTAATTTAATAAGAAAGAAACAAGGAAGTGTTGGAAAAATAAGTTAAATATAGGTTAGCTTACCTCCAGAACAAAGCAGCACATAGAATTATATAACGTGGTGAGAGCCACATAAATGAGAATTGCATCAAGAGAAGCCGCAATAGCACCAAGGATAAATTTTTAAGGTCCTATCAAGTGAATTGTACTGTGAATATTTTATTCCAATAGTGGATATGGCAAAAGCACTTACGCGAGAAAGTTTCTTGTTGCTTTAATATCTGTGTAATAAACTATACTCCAAATATTGGTTTCAAACTATTTAACATAATGTCATGCTTGGTACGCCAGAGATCACACTTTCAAAGTATGTGGAGGATGGTTTGTTCATATTTACAACAGGAAGTTGACTAGAGACAGATTGGTGAAGTTACTAATTTGAAAGTAAACAATTAAATTTATAATTTCCGTGTTTGGCAAGAAATTGTGCAATAGAATAGTGTATGATTAGCCAAGTTTTATTTTCTATGTAGTTTTATATGGAAGTGGCGAATCTTGATTGAGAATTATATCTCTATTGTCATTAATTTCGCATATTATCATTATTTTTTATCCAGTTTCCACGCATAGAATAATATATTGCTGCACCCTGTAAACTTCAAAATCAAATGCTACTACAGGTAGGGCTTCTGTAGTGACAGTTATTTTAGGCTTTACATAATACGTTTGAATTAAATTGCTATAAAGCCAACGGTTGGCGTTATGTATGCCAACCGTTGGCTTTATAGCAATTTTATTTTTTATCAGGCCACTCTAGTGTAGTATACATCCATGATAGTTTACTTCGTAAATGATTCTAAGAGTATTTTAAGAGAGACCCCATATTTCCTTTGTTATCCATGTAGGTGCAAAAAGCTTCGCTTAGCTTTATCTCTTTTTTTTCTAGAAACGATAAATTATTTTGAACTGGATAATAACATATAGATGTTTTGCGTTTAACAGATATTCAATTTTAGATTTTAGTTTGCCCTTAAGAAGGAGATTCTTCAAATCCATTCAAATATTGCACCTAAACAAGTTTGAGCTAGATTTGCTAACTCTCTTCTAGAGTTACCCTGCATAAGTAAGAGGCCATCGTCGGCATATGCGGTTAGAGTAAAACGTTACGGCAAAGGTTATGTCAGGAAGTCATCAAAATCTAAATAACATAGATACAACGCGCCTTGGGGGCAACCCATAGTAAATAATTGAGTGGTCCTGTAGTGACTTAGATAAAGTGTTGCAGAGTCATGTGTAAAATAAGTAGCGAATTATTGAATATATGTTTTCAGGTGGATTTCTGGCAATCTTTATTAATTTTCACCTACCCTAACCTAACCGGTGGTTAAGATGTTGTCTGATCATTGACCTATGTAAATATCGGTATTATCGTAGGTATACAAGCCAAAGATAAGACTGAAGGGTGAACAGAAAAGGAATTAGTTGTTTTTGCGACTTTTGTAAATCAATAACCTAAGCTAACTGTCATTGACCAGCAAAGAGTGGCATCACTAGGTGGTATGCAATTGTAGATTATTTCTTATAGTTCTGCGAATTCTAAGAGTTAGACTGAAACAGTTCGTTGCCCTCTATATAAAGTATTATATTCACTACTAGTTTACAAACTCTACCACTTTTAGGGAGACGCCAGGGACCAGATAAAGTTCATGGGCTCGATCTGCGGACGGGAGAGTTATTTGTTTCATTATCGTCATCATCGTCAGTTTGATATCTTCCACTGCGACACATAGGCGTTCCCCAAAGGGTACAACATTGCCATTTGGAGTAGTGTGCCGTAGTCATCGCGCTTGACATACGAGTTAGGTGGTAGCTAATAAAGAGGTGACGCTGCTGCCCGACTACCTGGTGTATCCTTTAGTTGCCTCTTACGATACCCACGGGATGGTATGAGGTGGCCCCGTTATTCTTTTTATGCCAAAAACCACAAGTCAATTTGTTTGACCGACAGTTACTCATAATCTGAGAGCGCCTTTTTGTCTTTTAAACAATGCACAGACACAAAGTAACCCAATTTACCCGGCCATGTTTGTAAAGCACTATGGATTTTACAAACGTAGCCGAGTAAATTTTGTTACTTTTTGTCTAGGAATGTGTTTTGTTTAAACTGTTAGCGCGCAACTTCATTTTTATAGAAAATAAAATAAATGAATATGAAATAATAAATTAAATGTTCAACCTATAGTAAAATATTTAAAGGATATAAACGATTATATATATTACAGTGTTATTTTTTATGACCATCGAATATTATATAAAGCATTGTATATTGTGACGAAGCAAAATTACATTTTCATGATAACATTGCTTCACTTGTTGAATCGTATTGTGGAATGAGAAGGCATGGGGGTATAGTCTTACTCTACCTACTTATTTTAGTAATAGATGAGAGCCCATAATATACAGTAACATCATATTACGTAAGTTGGTATTTTTAATAATATATTATGAAAATATCTGTCTTTTTAAATAGCAACTTGTGGCTATTTGTTTTGCATATTCGAAATGATTCTTAGGATTTCTATTTAATTTGTATCTTCTGTGTAAACTGTGTTTTTAATTCAAATGTATTTATATCTTAAATAAACTGCTTTTCGATGCATTTATTCAATAAAATTGATTTTTCTACTACAGTATTTAATACGTGATAGGTCAGCTAGAGTAAATCTTTCCCTCTTTGTAATTGTTATTTTATTAGAAAATATGAAATGAACATAAATAATATTGAAATACAAAAAGCTGTTTAAAATGCAACAACTGATTTAAAATAATTAATATTATAGATCTCTTTTTTTTTCAACCTACACCGGGAATTGGGCAGTAGTTATGACATGAATATTTTTTAAATCTCTGTCACAGATAGCGCCGCGGTATCCTTTTTTGACATCTCTTATATTTCACGAGAACCTGCTGAGAACTTAGTTCAAACAGTATAATGTGCTCCATCTATATATATATAAATAAAAATGGAGTTTCTGTTTGTGATATTGAAATAACCGTTTTTTACTACATAAATATGAATATACTAGCTGTGCCCCGCGGTTTTACCAAAAGTTTTTGAGTTTAGCCCGGACGTACATACAGACAAACAGACACACAGTCAAAAATTCTAAAAGCTATATTTTTGGCTTCAATATCTATTTTATATCAGGCCACAGGTGTTCTTTTAAAAAAATATTCAATGTACAGACTTTTCTATGATTTTATTATAAGTATAGATACGGTACTTAAAACAAAATAACATTTTTTTTTTATTTTTGTCTGTATCTGTCTGTTTGTTCCGGCTAATCTCTGAAATGGCTGGACCGATTTTGACGGGATTTTTATTGGCAGGTACCTAATGTAATAAGGATTAATGTATGCTACGTTTATTTTAGAAAAAATATTTTATTTTAGAACAAACCGAAAAATACTAAATAAAATAATTAACACCCGGACGAAGCGCGGGTAGCTACCCTAAAGGAGGAATAATTGTTTACCGATGTTGTAAGTGCGCTCTTGTTAAAGCTCGACCGCAAGCTCCGTTTCCAACCGTAACCGTTAGCTAGTAGCGCACGTCTTACATATGCTAACTCCGCGTCTACGTGTTGTGAATCACATAATCGCAGCGCTGCCTATAAGCGTTTGCGGTACAGAGGACAGATAGGCTAGGTGATGATGCGAATTAGCCTTTAGTTTTTTAGCTGTGTGTGTTGGTTTGCAGTACACTGTGTATGTCAAGTATCCGTTAACTTCTCGCCCAACCGGCACATTCAAGAACGCGAGTGGTCTCATGTTCAGTCGTAAACCATATACTTGGATGAATGGAGTTCAGATGATCTAAGAGGGGCGCCACATATTCACTATGAGCTATAGCAAACACATCATTCTAAGGATGCTAAGCTGCACCAATCTGCAATTTACGATCACCTTACCAGACGAAAAAGCCAGTTTTAAGACAAAAGCAGGCGCTATTCATGTACTCAGTCGGTGGTGAAATGCATATTATTCTCTTTATATTTTTCTTTTAAAAGACAACGGGAATGTAATCCCTGTGTCGCGGGGTCCTTTACAAACATATAATAGACGGACACATATTACATCCAGACTGAGAACAACTATTTATGGGTCACACAAATAGTGGACAGGCGCAGGACTCGAAACCGCGACACGAAGTGGCGAAACGACTGTCTTAGTCGCTGCGCTACACGTGCAGTCAATTACGGTTAAGTCTTGTCATTAGTTCTTCATCCACTCTTTTTACATTGTATTAGGTCTTTACCTATGAAATTGCCGTTCTGCAGTACTGGCCATTTCAAATCAAAATAATTTTTGTTTGGCTAAGAATTCTAATTTCAAATTAATTTTATTTTAAAAACATGGATTCTTTTTTCCAAAAGTAGTCATTTCTTTATTGATTAGTGTTACATTTTCATCGCATTTCAATCTTTTTCGTCATCATGGATACGTTAAAAATTCGAGTAATTATGGAATATGAGTACCGTCGTGGCAGCAACGCGGCACAAGCGGCACGCAACATCAACGACGTTTACGGAGCTAACACTACAAACCAACGCACCACCTGTTATTGGTTTGCTCGCTTCCGTTCTGGAAATTTCGACCTGAAAAATGAACCTCGCGGTCGTCCGAAGACTTTGGTCGACAATGACGAATTAAAGGCGGTTGTGGAAGCTGATGATACACAATCTACGGCTGAATTAGCAGCAGCTTTCGACGTTAGCGTCAAAACAATATTGGTCCATTTGCGTCAAATTGGCAAGGTAAAAAAGCTTGACAAATGGGTGCCCCACGAACTCAATGATCGCCAGCGCGAAGTACGCGTCGAGACGTGCCTTGCACTGCTCAACAGACACACAAATGAAGGAATTTTGAACCGCATTGTTACCTGCGATGAAAAATGGATTCTGTTTGATAACCGCAAGCGCTCAGCAAGTTGGTTGGATCCTGGTTCAGCACCTAAACAATGCCCTAAACGAAAACTTACCCCTAGAAAAGTGATGGTCACTGTTTGGTGGTCTAGCGCCGGTGTGATTCATCACAGCTTCTTACCAAACGGGGTGAGCATTACTGCAGATGTGTACTGTGAAGAACTGAGCACAATGATGGAGAAGCTGGCGCATCTCCAACCAGCATTGGTCAATCGCTCGTCTCCGCTGCTCCTGCACGACAACGCGCGACCTCATACTGCACAGCAGACGGTCTCCAAGTTGCAAGAACTGGGGTTGGAAGCTCTCCGTCATCCGCCCTACTCACCAGACCTTGCGCCTACAGACTACTACTTTTTCCAGAATTTGGATATCTTCTTGGCGGGAAAAAAATTCAATACCCGAGAGGCAGTACAAAATGCCTTTGAAGAATTTGTTGCCTCCCGTCCAGCTGATTTCTTTAAGAAGGGCATCAATAAACTGCCACTGCGATGGCAAAGATGCATTGATTGCATGGGTGATTACTTCGATTAATACAAATAAAAAAATTCATGAAAAAAAATCGTTTAAATTTTTTCATACAAAACGGCAATTTCATAGGTAAAGACCTATTATAATAGACCGGTGAAGTGCATGAATCTTTGATGTATATTGATGTTTTTTGTGATAATGGCTATAAATTATTTTTCCATGAATTGAGCAGCTTATGTTGCGGCGATTCTATCACACAGGTAATAAGGTCTTAGAAGTCAGTCGGCTTTGTGTATATTAAGTAACCCATATATTAGGTGTAGCGGGATTTCGTAGAGG
The DNA here is from genome assembly GCA_951640165.1 of Pseudoips prasinana. Classification (NCBI taxonomy): domain Eukaryota; kingdom Metazoa; phylum Arthropoda; class Insecta; order Lepidoptera; family Nolidae; genus Pseudoips; species Pseudoips prasinana. The sequence continues at coordinate 17,842,374 of OX621234.1, read as the reverse complement.
AAAAGTGACTGTTGTAATCAATTCATTAGCTTTTAGCTAATGAATTGATTACAACAGTCGCATTTTCTCTCTCTCTCTCTAAAGTTTTGTCTTAAACATTCACCATCATGTTGTGGAATTATATTGCTTGCAATATTATTTTCGATGCCCGCGACTGTGGATTCCACTGTTTTTTGCTCGGTGTTGGCGCCGAGTTCAGGCCCTTTGCAAGACCAATAAGGTACAATTGATCCAACGAGTCCGCACCATAATGCTCATGCTCCCTGTTTACATTTGCGATTTTACGACGATGACATTTCATGCAGTAACCTCACAATTGATTTGCAAACCGTTTCGTGGAACTTTTCGTAATCCTATCCTGAATGAACATAACAACTTTAATCCGCATGTATTTCTGCAAAGTATTACGACACCTGTCCTATATATACAACATGTAACTTAATTAACGCACATCCTGAAAATAGTTTGTTCAGAATAATTTACTGAATCAACTTATATTATTTTTAATATTGGTAATTTTTTATTCCGTAATAATTAAAAAGTCAAAGTAATAATACTTTTAAATCGCAGTTTTATTTGTATTCATACAAATTCCATCATTCAATACAAAATAAAGAAAAATAAACTTTATTCCGAGTAACTAATTTAGTAAATAACAATGCATATACATGTTAAATTAAAAATTCAGTGTATGTATTATGATTATAACATAATATTCTAATTGGGGTGTATGAGGGTGTGCGTTAATTACGTTACATGTTGTATATTGGGCTAATATTCATATTCATAGATATATTGGTTCCTGTGTTAAAACTTTAACACAGTACCAAGAAGTCTTTCGAACAGGATTATTATTACATAACTAATTCAGTACAGAATAAGTTGTAACCGGTATTTAAAAAAAAGCTTTCGGTATTTAATTGAGACGGATCCACAAACGTTATTCAAATAGCTTGTCAACAATTTTCTGCTGTTCTAATAAAATCGTTTCATCTGGCTTAAAAAATAATTTATACAACGGCCTGCTGCACAATACGTCAAGAGTAATTGATTGAACCGTCTGCGAGGACAAAGAGTATACATGGGTATATTTTTAAATTGGCTACCGGTCGCCGCCAGACCGGTATACATGACTTTTATAGTGTAATCGATATTGCGCATTAACAATCTACAATATTTAATTGGTAAAGCATGTAATTTGGACCAACCTTAAATTGTTGATATAGCTTCCTGTACCATAGTTATTTTATAATAAGAAGATACTGTATATGTGTGTTTAAATACTTGGTATTATTGAATAAAATAAATGGTTTGCATGGTTGGAAAATGTTTGCCTTTCACGCCCCAGGTCGTGGGTTTGATTCCCACCCAGGACAGATATTTGTGTGACCAAAATGTCCGTTTGTCCTGAGTCTCGGTGTAATTATCTATAAATTATGTATTTATAAAAGAAAAGTAGTATACGTAATAATATCAGTCATCTGGTTTCCATAGTACAAGCTCTGTTTTGTTTGGCCGTGTGTAAAAAATGTGCCAAGATATTATTACTATATTCATTTGGAATCACTTGGTTTGATTTAGACTGACGGGAAATTGGACCGCTTTGTTCCTCGAATTAAATAAATATTATTTTCATTAAATCCATCATACTTCTAATCTTCAAAATGACATGGATACTATTACATTTTGGAAATAAATTCACGTTCACAAAATATTATAACTATGCCATTTTTTCGATCAGCATAGATTATCAATATAGACTGTTAATAGATCAACATACAAAAGCATAAATCCAATAGGTCGGTTTTGTAAAAACCAACTGCTATTGCCAATTATTTTACTAGTTATCCTGTCAGCGGTTGTTAAGAAAATAAACAACTCTCAAAAACACTCGACTTTTTGCTTGGACTAAGTTATACAGCCGGTACATGGGCGTTATTGAAGCGTCAATTAGGGCCCTTCCTTTTTAAATATAACTGACTTATCTTACTACGTAAGGAATAAAAATTAAGGTTGTGTTGTTTGCGGATGACGAGTGCTGTGACGTTCAAAACTAACCAACAATTATGCAAATTTGACGTACCTATTTAATTCCAATGGGTGATGTTGAACCCGTTTAAAAAAACCTTAGATTTACTGTCAATAAAGTTTTACTTAACCTCAAAGCGAAAATGTATTGCAAAATTTTCTATTTGTGGTTTAATTATCTACTTTCTGTTCTGTTGCCAGTATTATAAAGATATCTATTAATCTTAGTTTTGCCTTATTTTTTAATGGTGCACATTTATGTATTCGTTTCCGCCGTGGCAGAGAGATTCTTGAGTGGGCAGGCCCTTGCAAGATCTTGGGTAAGGCCTTTGTTCAGCAGTGGACGTATTTTGGCTATTATGATGATGATGATGATTCTGTGTTATGACGCCCCTATACTGATTTTCTGGCATTGTTCAGAACAAAGCATGTGGTGGCCTTATTTAGATGGAAGAGTGCAATTTAGATATTTATTGATTTTGGAGGGTTCCGGATTGAACGCTCAAAGCTTTAGACATTCCTTTGAGAGATTACTCACAAGGCTCTGAAGCTTTTAGAGGTCAATAGATGAATGTTGATTCTTCATACCTACAGTTGGGAAAATCAATAAAAACACATTATGCCAGGACAGATTTACATTCAGTCTCTATAAAAGGTTAAAGTTTCAATGAACTTATGGGTTTAATAAAATAGGTTCATGATGTGTCTATGTTGTATTTACGTTTAGTTGTTGGATCTAATGTTACGCTTGAGTAGGTACCTCCCACACATATAAATCATGCGTCAAGTAGTTTTATTCAGTTCGTTGCTATTCAGGATTTAAAGGTGTATTTATATTGAGATTTCTTAAGTTATATTGAGATTGAGATTGTGGAGCAATGTTGGCTAGTAGGTGACAGTGTAACGATATTAGAGTAGTAGTAGGTACGATATAGGAAACATTTATATCAGTAATTAAATTAAATAAAAGGAAATTATAAGCTAAAAATTGGATAAACTACGATACACTATTTAACCTAAAAGGCGTCCAATAATCCCTCCGTATCGCTTATGGGAAAAGTGCCCAGAAGGCTGGCCGCATTGCCACGCTGGATGGCAATGCTGATCCTCTGACCCAAGAATAGACCAGCCCTCTGATCATGGGAAGCGTCGATCAAACGTTTAGCTATTTCCCGAAATATTAAATGTGCGCTTGGGCCCCATGGTCCTAAGGTTTCTACCCCAAACGGCTCAAAACCTCTGAACCACCTCTGAACTAACCTGAGTAGGTGAAAGAATTTTACCGATTAGTTCCTTGGTAGAGTGGACCGAGGACAGAAACGCTGGTAAGCTAACGTTAGTAATTTTGCGGATGCCAAGGCCGCCCATGCGCACAGGAAGAGTAGCTTGCGCCCAGGCACGGTCATCCAGGTATAAATTTAAAATTGAGCATAGGGTGTCATGTTAAATTTGGTCAACTTTTCCAAGGAGGGCCGAATGTTTCCATAATTGACAAGAACGTATGACGTATGTAAATTTGGGAACAAAACAGCAGTACCGAATCAATGTGTATGATAAATGTGAGTTTAGTATAGAAAATAGTTCTGAAATATCAATAAAATTTTGGATTTTTTCGTCTATGAAAGGTAAGAACCCCTCTTCCAAGATGGGAGACCCCAGGAGGCGTAACGAGTTTTTATTTAGGTTTTTGATATCTGGGGCTATATAATTAAATTTAGAAGTTATAGTGTTTTTATTGACTTCGTTTGTTATAAAAAGTTCGCATTTGGATGGGTTAAGATCGAGGCCGATTGATTTTAATGATTCTTTTAGGAAAATTAGGTCATTCAGGACAGTTACAGCATTACCTCCTAGGGTCCCATCATCTAAATACCATGCGTTAAATTTTGAATTTAGCTGCCGAATGATTGGGTGTATGGCAAGACTAAAAATGACCGGTCCGAGAGGGTCACCTTGTTGGCATCCGACGGCTGAATCTAAAGTGTGTCCTTTGTATAATAATTTTGTGGGATAACGGTAACATTGCCAAATATAATAATAAATTTCGGGGGTTTCTTTTTGCACCTCGGCCAACAAGGTATCCCTATTTACAGAGTTAAAGGCGTTCTTCAGGTCAACCTTAAGGATGACCTCACCTTTACCACCACATAAATAAGTAGAAAGTGCATGTATGGCAGCCTCACAGCCCCCCTTGAAGCCAAATCCGAGCTGCAGGGACTGGAAAACGGATGAAAGCTTTCCATGTATGTGTTTGCAACATAATTTGGCTGCCATACGACGGAAAACGCATCCAAGAGCAATGGGGCGGATCGCCATCGCGTTTGTAAAGAGCACAGAGGTTCGCCCCGTACAAAACATCAATAATGGATCCGCAAACATTGCCGCTAAGCATTAAGTTAATCAGGGCCGCAAGTTCCTGCAAAAGTGATTCGCCAGCGACCCCCATGGATGGATTAATCAGGTCTTGGAGATGCTGAGGGGTCAAACCATCAAGGCCGCCCGCGATACGGTACGATATTAGTTACATAATATTACTTTTAAAGAAAAGCATAATAATTTAGATTAATAGATATCCTAAATTCTCTTAAAATGGTTACTTTGATGTCGTCCGCATATTTCATTATCGGTGAAGATAAAAGAATACTACCTACCCTACTTAATATAATCTACCGCCTTTGTTTTCCTTTATTATACCTACATTCTTAAGTTCAACCTATATTTATAATTCTTACCCCTGTATATAATATTATTTCATATCACATTCGCCATTTCAGACGTGAATTCACGAATTATATTAATCATATCACACAAATAAGAATATATTTGTGTGATACAAAATATTAAAATAACTACCGAACGCATTTTGGTGAAACTATGTAGTAATATATCTTATATAGCCACTGCCGCGTTGGTTTAGCGGTACCGTGTTCACCCTCAGAGAACGAGGTCCTAAAAAGTGATTTTGGGACTTTTCTGTAAAAATAAAAATTCCTCAGCATCAGCCCGAAGTCTGGGAGTTGGCGGTATTATACGCCCGTGCCTCGGAGAGCACGTAAAGCCGTCGGTCCTGTACCTGACCTTTTCCCGGTCGTGTCGCTAGGCGTCCCATCGGATCATGAGAGTGATAGAATAGAAAGTGTTCCTGTGTGCGCAAACACTCGAGCACTATAATATGTCCCGCGCAGATGGCTTATCTCTGTTGAGATTTTCCACCGTGACCTAAATTCGGCTAGGAGGACATTATTATTAATATAGCCGAATAACACAAAGGTTATAATTGATAAAGTATAACGTGGGTAAAACCGCAGGGCACAGCTAGTAAGTTTATAAGATTTAACTAACTTCAATGCTTTATATACAAGAAGGTATCAAGAAGATCGTATGAGATATATGAAGGCTATTTTTACGTTGTGTTCATATATGTCTAGAATATCCATTCAAAAACGTGTAAACTGTAGTGAATCGTTTTCATTATGTGATTACTTTCTTTCAATATTTAATACGGGTAAGGTTGAAAAGGTTTAAGGATTCCCTCGGGGAAATTAAATGTTATTCCGATTATTTTATTTCATGGATATTTTTGACTTAGCGGAAATAAATGTTTGAAACAACTTTCACTGATTTTGAGAGATTTCAGTAGGTTTACAAATGTTTTGATTTCAAGTCACATTTTATCAAAGAAATAAAGTTAAAAATACTTTCCTCAACCAATTTATCCGCCGCGTATATTTAGATGTTTTTTAATAACTTGATTTACTCAGCCTAGGCCCCACGTGATCAAGTAAGATTATTTGGTTAGTGGCCAGTGGATGTTTTAGTGTCAGATTGTTTCAAGCCATGACGTTGCTTAACGATCACTGTCGAATGACTTAAACTGGGACCGACAGCTTTTTCTGCGAACAAGTTAAACAAAAATGTAGTTATATACGATGGTATAGCAAAATTAATAAATTTAAAAAATTAAAAAGATATTGATTTTATTTGCAATATAAAATGTTATCTCGGGTAAACCTTACTCACGGTCTAAGATAATTATTTACACTGGCCAATTCTGGTGTTACATAAGCCCATAAGATATGTTTCGGAAACACGTTGCCGGGAAGGAAGTCTACAACTTGGTCCTGCGTGTTCTAAATTTGGGGTGTTCAAGCAGTGTAGCTGCCTGGTTGAGTCTTCGCACGCGGAAGTCGCGGATTCCATTCCCGCACCAAACCAGCTGTGTGTAAAAATTAAGATTAGTTTAACGGTTTGGTTGGTTGATGGATTACTCGAAACGGAGTTTCTAAAAAATCATGTTAAGTTATCATACAACACAACAATTAGTTTAGGCAACAGTCATAAACATGAAGACAGAAGTCTAATAGAAAATTTTAAATTTAACTCAGTAGCTCATAACTTATGTCTAGTCTATAACTAGCCATATAGAGTAAAACTGAGACCGACACAAATAGGATCTTTTGACGTTTCTAGTGGAGTCAAATCTTAATCCCAAGGAAAATTTCAAGGAAAGCGAATACATTAAACATTTAAAGGAGGAAGTGAAGCGCATGATGTAACAAGTTGAATATCAAGAAATAATACCGAGAGACCCTCCTCGAGAGCGTAGTAATGATTTTATGGAACGATAGAAATATCAAGCGACATACCTGTGAAACAACCTGTAGCATACATAAAACGATATCTTGATTTGTTAGTTTTGTGATTAAGCAGAATCAATCAAATATTTCCAAAGACATTTATAAAATTAAGTCAGCTTTGTAAGATATTCTAATAACAACACCCCACGACACAATACATATTTCCACCCTACTTAATAAAACACAATAAAAATTTTACATAAGTATCTAATTGTGTCCTCTGTATATTTTTGTATTATGAAAAATATCTTGTCTACAAAGGCACAATTATTATTGAAGCACTGCTTTTGAAAATATGCTCAAAGCTTAAAACTTACTTAAAGTTGATATTATCTGACTGATCTTCTTGTGTGCTAAAGTACATATTCATACCTCATCTACAAAAACAAAAGTTAAACTCTGTTTACATATAATTCCGTCTCACCGAACTTAGACTGAACGGTAGAAACCGAGCTGAGACCACGTAGCCAAGGTGTTTTGTGTCACACGGGTGATGTGGTTTCGTGCTTTTAGCTTTAAATACTATGAATACCTGGTACTCTGCATTTAATCTAAATATGATATTCCTATTAATGCACATGAACTTTAGATATGGATAACTAAGATGATACATACAATTAGGACTTTTGTATAAGTTTAATGTGTAATATGGTATCCGTTAAACATATTTTTAAATTAAGATTGTTACTTATTTATTTGTATTGTTTTAAATTTAATACACTTGTATATGTAAATTGTATGAAAATACCCAAATATGTCCAGATATTCTTCGTTTGTTTTGTAGCGTTCTAGTAAAATATGGATATAATAGTAGAGCATACCTTCATAAATCATTAAATTTTGAATTTTGTGAGTGTATTTGATGTCGTGCTTAATTTAATTGATTATCCTTAAAGTATGTTACAATCCATGTTTGATAAAGGAGGTCATAAGGTTATGTTTATGCAGGAAAATGTTCTTCTAATATTGCGAATAAGCCGCTTTATCACATCTAAACCTATTGAATTGATTGTAGCCATTGTTTGGTTTATATTCGCAAATTTTCATCTCTGAAACCCTCTTTGAAATTTATCCAAACGTCCATTAAACACGACTCTACGTCGTTGGCTTTGTCCATTACTTTCTATGACCGCCTGATTTATAGCTATCTTTTGGAATTTATGGACTTAAAACAAGCATTTGTAAAATCATGAACTGTTTAATTGTTCGAAGAGTTTAGTATGCTAGCGATTCTTAGTGTGATTTATAAATTAAAATCAAAACGTAATTATTTGAAAACCTCTGTTAAGTTATTGAAGCAATATGTACATTTGAAACCCACATAACGTATGAAGTACTATTTGTGTCGTTTATTTTGTAAGATATATTTAACTTTGTACACTTCAAAAGTTTTAAAATATATAATACAAATTTAGAAATATTAATTTTTATACATACATTTGTATCGCATTAATGCATTATCGAAATATTATACGTTATTCGACATATTGTTGTTTACCTATTTGTAAATAAAATAATTACATACAGTATCACGTGAAAAATGTATATAATAATTATTAATCCTTGAAGATGGATCAAAGTGATTGCTTAAATAAGGTGTCATTATTCGAATAAACAGGTAAATTATGTATCTGATGATGAGGACACTGTACGTGTCCTATAAGATTCGGCTAACTTATGTATCATAATTGTGTTAAGAACACAACCACATCAAAAACTAAAACCCTACTGTGTTCTTTTGCCAAAGTGTTGAACTAATAAATGGTAATAAACAATAACATTGCGAATTATAAAATCTGCAACATCAGTCACAACAATACATGCGCATTTAACTGACCGTGTTGTGTGTTAGTTGGGTAGTGGTTACCCTACTGTCAGAGGTGTTCCAATTGCCCAGTTGACCTCTGGCGTATCTTAACGACTGGTGCCTATTGACTAAATACTGGGACCGACAATGAAATTTCGAAAGGACGTAGTTGCTCAGAAATTGTACCACTTTGTTGTACCAATCTATAAGCTTTCCGTATCCCTAGTTGCTTATCGTCACCGATCATTTACATATTTCTCACTATTCTTTGACATTGTAATGTGCGTTTTAGACCATTCTTTTGACATAAAGCCGTAAATGGCCGCCATTACGTTACACAAACTGTCCTGTAGTGACACGACACGTGTTCCTACGAGGAAAACAAAAGCGTGGGCGGTTTATGAGAAAGTTGTTCCAAATATCACAAGCTCGCAATGGGGACTAACCTTTCCATCACATAATCGCTGAATGAATCCATAAGAATCCATAAGAATGTTAACTTATATACAAGTTTTGAATTGCCAATATTTCTCGTTTTTCTTAGGCTTCGGAATCTAAATGAAAATCATTTTAACGTTGGAGTTTGAATCGGTAACGTTAAATAAAATTAATTAACATTGTAGGTTCGTAGGCAAGAAGCCGGGGTCGCGTTGGGTTTATAGTTAAGATAGAAACGTGCCGTAAGTACAGTTTTCTTAGCTTCAGGGGAGGTTAGCGGTTAACGGCCTATATTACTTAAATAGCAGTCTATTAATAATAGGATTTGAATGAAATCCATTGTGGTAAGCATCTATTTCCGATCGAGTTTATTTAATGACATTTACAGACCAGGTCAACTTAAGTAGACTTATAAAAGGATAAAAAAAGACCCGAGAGGATCGTTTCTACTGGACTGCGCTAAAACTTCATAAAATATTGCTTAGTTTACTTCACTGAGTCTCGTGTTTTGGGTGTGGTAATCCTTTAGCTGATTAATACAAAAGCTGCCAAAATAAAACTGAATTTTGCATTAACATATACCTTAGACATCATAAATTTAATGTACAATAAACACTACATATATACATAACGATATTATATATTTTAATAGATACCTAATTGGGTTGCTTATGCTATAAAATAATTATCTAATTGTTAATAGCATAAGCAACTCAATTAGGTCAATTAAACAGTAATTACCAACATTAATTATGCAATAACTGTTTACTGCAATTAAATTTTACAAGTAGCTCTGAATGTCATAGACTTAACAACGTTTGCATTATTTAAAACAATTTATACTTAGTACATACATACATACATACATAGACTCACGCCTGTTTCCCAGAGGGGTAGGCAGAGACAACGGATTTCCATTTGTCACGATCTTTGCACACGTCTTTTGCCTCGATTACTGTCATTATATTCTTCATACATGCTTGCCGGTTTAGGGTACTTCTGACCTGCCCTTTCTTGAGAACGTTTCCGATTTGGTCAGAGAATGTTTGACGAGGTCTTCCCCTTCCGGTTGTTCCATTCACACAGGCCTTATTATACTTCTTTGGTCAATCTTCTTTCATTCATCCTCTCTAAATGGCCAAACCATCTCAGCATTCCTTTTTCAATCTTTGTGACTACATCTTCTTTCACACCACAACGCTCTCTTACATCAGTATTTCGAATTCTGTCTCTCAAAGTCACACCACACATACTTCTCAGGGCTCTCATTTCCACTGCATTTATTTTACTTTCATTCTTTTTCTGCCATACCCAACTTTCACTTCCATACATTAAAGTTGGCACTAACACTCTATCGTGCACGGCCAGTCGCGCCTTCTTTGAAACTTGCCGGCTACTCATAAAGGCGTTTAGGGCCCCATTCACTCTGTTCCCCGCATTTACTCTTCTAACAATATCTTTTTCATATTTGCCATCTCTCGTAAACAAAGTTCCCAAATATACAAACTCTTTCACCTGTTCGACTTTCTCTCCTCCAATCACAATATCACATCGTCGTGTATTCATCATTATACTTAGTTCTTTATTAATAATCTACTTTATGTGAAAATCTGGGTATACATTTATTTTATTTTACGGTTTTATTTGTAAATTTTTAAAGTGTCGTGGTCCGCCACACGTTGCGTTTCGTTTCCGGTGAGGCGAAAAGTACCCAACGGAAAGGCGTTTTGCTATGGTGAATGTAGGAGTAGGAATCGAAGTTGAGTTGGATGAAGTATGTCTGCTGATGAGTGAAAATCGATTTGTTATCTGTGAATGAGACGAAACGGAAAGGGTGTGATACTACAAAACACGGACTATACGCGGCGTATTGGTCTGGAGTACCGAGCACCACCCGAGCTTGCCAGGGTGTCTCTCATTCTTTCCACCAGTATGTCTGAGTTTGTGACTGAGTTCGAATGCGTGAATGCAAGAATAATGTGGTTCAGAATGAAAGTTGGTACTATAAAACTATAAATTTCGATAATTACACCTAATCTCCTTGACAATAACTCAATACAAGCTAGCTAAATATCATTACAGTTAGCTACACGTCACATAAATTTTATAAATGTTTTAACAATCCGTGTATTTAAATATCTATATGTAACTAGAAATAATTATGTACACTTAACTATATTACAATAAACGTGTTCTGACTATTTACAAGCACTTTTTTAAAGTCTACGTGAATAAATAAATATATATATGGTGGGATAAAAGTGTACAAAAAGTTGTATGTGAAAAGAAGAAAGTTTGGTTGGATTGGCTAGCCAAATGAACGAATGTGGTGAAATATAAATTTCAATACATAATATTAAAAACTTCAACTAAACATAATGTCCTTGGCAATAACTTAATACAAGCAAGCTAAATATCACTATCATTATAAAATAAATTGTATAAATGTTTGAACATTCCGTGTACCTAAATATCTGTAATAAGTAACTAGAAATAATAACTGTACAACTTACTACAAACATGTTCTGACTATTTACAAGCGCTTTTTTAAAGTCTACGTGAGTAAAAACCTTTTTCATTTTTATTTTGTTTATTTAATGCATAAGGCGATGAATGAAGATATAGAAAGAGCTTAGGATGAGTATAAAGGATGAAAGGAATAGTAAGAACGTGGCGTACGAAAATAAAAATTAACAAAAGTATAATTTTTATAGAAGGTTGTCTAAGGATTTTCAGACGAATATTAAGTTTTTCTGGAAATCTGTTAGATCAGTCAGAGGCATAATCCAAACCTCTAAACTATCCAAAACCAAGATAGCCATACATATAGTGAAAGGGGAAGAATACGTGTCAAAACGTTGGAAGGATTATTTTGAAAGTTTGGATGACAGAAGTATAGCAGAAAGTGAATGTAGTTCATTATGTATAGACAAAAACAATTGTATCGATGAAAATAGTATGGATAAGATTGTGAAAGCTATTAAGAGTATAAAATCACGTAAGTCACCAGGGTATTACAGGATAACTTCCGAGATGCTGAGGGCTGGACATAGCGAGTCACCTGTGCAGCCTCTGCAATTTGTGCTATAACACCGGCCAAGTGCCAAGCGATTGATGATTCATCGCACCACTTTTCAAAGTGAAAGGCTCACGGCAAGACTGTAAAAACTATAGGGTCATTGGTCTGCTCAGCGTCGTTGGTAAGTTGTATGCGCAAGTATTGTTTGAAAGAGTTGTGAAAGAAACCGATGCGAAAATATGGGATTTACCATTTCATGCAATATATGTTCTTTATAAAATTGTTAAGTCATGTTAGGTAACCTAACATCTATCCAGAGTTAAATCCAGTTCATTTATGTGCTCCACTTTGAGCTGTTTGGTTACTGAAAACTGAATACAGTGTTTAATTATGAGTTTGTGTGTGAGTAGTAGTGTCTGTATAATTTGTTTAGTAAATTATCTTATACATTTCATATGCACAATTCCACAAAAGAAACATTTGCAACGGTCATTTAAAGCTCTCCTTATCTTATATGTTTAACCATCTCTAGAGGTTTCTGGCTGGTCGAGGAGCTTGACGTTCCAACGCAAAATTTTGATACTTTAAGATGAGCAGAATACGAATCACCCCCATGTATGTTCTACGATTTTGCGTTTGTTTGATACTTTGAAAATTTATGAGTCCTAAACTTAAATCCTAATTTTGAACTTCCGAATATAGACCTCGTTATCTCCTTTTGAAATAAAAATAAGGCCAGGGGAGAGTCAATCGGCATTGAGGTTTCCGTACCTTCCTTGGAGGTCTACAAAGTGATTGCATAGACCACTTATAACTCGAACTCCTAATTATAAAATGACTGTGATTGTAAAATAATTTAATATTTTTAAATAAAAGTGTATGTTAACTTTATTTTATTAAAGTCTATATAATAATATTGTAATGTTATGATTATAGGCAAGATTATTTATCAAATAGAAAAATTATATTTTCTTCCTTATCTAAGTATATGTATCTGATATACTTTTTACTATTTTACCAGTAATACCCGCATTTTGAAGGCTTACATCCATTTCCAAGTGTTTAAGAGCTAAAGTGGTAACCAGTATTGATCAACAAGCTTAAGTGAAATGTGATAATGGCTAATGCATAGTATCATTTATGTGTAAATAAAGTAATACTATAAGGTATTGAGTCTTATACCGCCGTCTTATAATGCATAGTCTGATTCATATGTAAAGGTAAGAATGTTATGTATTGAGTCTCAGCCATGCAGAAAGAATAACTGGTCCACCCCATACCTTCCCGTGGGTTTGGTAAAAGGTGACCAAAGGATACACGAGCTAGTCGGGCAGCAGCGTCACCTGTGCACTAGCTACCACTTAACTTCTGTTGCTAACCCGCAAACTCCACCAAATGGCAAAGTTCTGAAATATTTTGGGGAAGGCTTATGTCCAGCAGTGGACGATATAAGGCTGATGATGTGATGTGAGGCTTATAATTGTTGCCGCATGATCCCTTAAACAACTGTTGTTTCTGCCGGGTAGTGTAAACAAATATTAAGATGTAGGACTTTAACCGGTTATTGTAGTATCAAACTATGCCTGCTTCCCTGTAACTTAAATGTGAAACTAGTTGATCTTCATAACGTGTTGGTCTAATAACCAAGTTAACGTAAGTGATGATAATATGAGTAATTTTATGAGCCCATCCTACTACTCACCTCATTCTACTAAGCTTAACCCTAATATTACACAGCTATCAAAAGCTTTGTAACAAAAGTGGTTGTACATGATCTAGGTTTACAAAGTGATCTAGTTTCAGTCTAGTTTAATTGCTTAAGAAAGTGCTTCGTCTTGGACAATACAAATTTAAACTTTAATGCCTGTTCAACGTACTAGCACTGTAAATTGCTAATTAAATCTATAGAAACAGTAACATCTCACGAAACAACGTGCGTTAATGAATGTGTTTATGCGGGTATGTAATACATAATGAGGTCCTGGGTTCTAATACTGGGTCGGCAAGAAATGTGATTTTTCGATTTTCCTATTAAGAAATTTCTCAAATGATTCCGGTCGTGTTATCCCATCGGATCATGAGAGTGATGGAATATGAACAGATGTCCTTGTGTTTTCGGACACATTAGTATATTATAGTATGTCGCTCGCAGATGGCTAGTATCCATGGAGACAAGTCGCAATGGTCAAATTGGACCAGGAGGACGTTATTATTATACTCTGCCTTAGTCTATTCGGCTGCCGCTTCATAATATTATATATTTGTTACTGCATTTTTAAGGTTCAGAAGTTTGTTTGTAACTACTGACAAATTAAAGATTTTTTTTATAACGGCCGCATCCGGACTTTTTTAATATTTTAAAACATTTATTACATAATTAATAATATTATTAAATAAACACTATCCGCCAAACTGCACAGCAGTTTGTTGGCAGAAAGATCACTCCCTTATTGACTAGCGTTATAGTTATATTATATATTATGAAGCTATACATATGTATATTTAAGCCTTAAGGCTGAAGGTACAAATACATAAGTTACAAGGTAGGTTAGAGTAGGTTCATTGAAATATAATAGGTACATAGTTCCTTACATCATTAGTGGAATAGCCAATTAGTATTAGTCATTCCACCAATGTTGCAATAAACCTTTTTAAAAACAGTCTTGGAAAATGTTTCAGTTGATAAGTCTGCTGGTAGTTCATTATAAATTGACGGAACCAAGTACTTCCTAGTTATTGGGCCATAATTATTGTTGGACCAAGGGACATTATATTCCCTTTTACGTCTATTTGAGCATAATAGGGTATTTAAATTTTTTAAATTATAGAATTTATACTGTTCCACTGCAATTGACCACCAAACTTTCTCGTGGACCGGGATCTCTGTGTCGCAGGACACTTTACAAACATATAATTGACGGACACAAAGTACATCCAGACTTAGACCAACTACTTATGAGTCACACAAATAGAGCGGGACTTGAACAAGAGAACCGAAGTGGCGAGGCGAGTGTCTTAACCGCTACGCTCCACGTGCAGTTAATTATTTCACTTAGGAGAATTTTAGAACCGTTTATTGAAACACGGAGGTCAGTACAATTTTATCCTTTAGAAAAAAAGTTAAGGATAATGTAAATTGACTTATACTATAAAGGATTAGTTAGTTATTAAAAATATATCATTTAAAAAGTTCATATTCATAAAGAACATAGATGATAGTTAATACTTTTAACAGAATGCTATGGGTTCTTATTTAATTTATATAAAAACCTTACGCTATCGATAACTCATCTCGTTGAGGTAGTGAACGCCTCAACGGGATGAGTTTATAGATAGCGCAAGGATTTTTATGTAACAGATGTCACCGGTCCGTAGGGGAAGTTAGACAAAGTGGTTTTGTTTCTGAACGTCTCTGTGCTTCGGAGGGTACGTTAAGCCGTCTATCTCTGTTGTAGTCACTATCCAACTGGCGTTAAGCCATCAAAGGGACCTACTGGGTGGACAATGACTCTGACAAAAGGTTGACCACTACCCATACGAGAAAAATAAGAAAACTGATTTGATTAGAAATCCTATTTATGAGGTTTTAGTAACATAAAATGTGCGGAGAGACAGTAAGAGTTAATAACTTATTCCTCAAAATGTTGTTTTAAAGTTGTACTAAACATGTACCACCCTTGTTTAACAAGAACAAAGGGAAATAAATTGGTACAAAACAGACAGTTTTCAATTTGTGTTGTAATGTGATACGGATTTTCTGCTTTATGTATTGTTTTCTTATCTAAACACAGACATTTCAATTGTGAATACGACGTTTCTATAATTGACATGCATTAAAGTTGTGTGGCTATTTTCATAAAGATAGCCGACATTTGGACAGGAAATACCGACTAAACTAATTTTAATATAAATCCTTTCCTTTCTAACATAGTTCTTATAATAAAGACAGGGCATCTTTAGTTGTGAGATTTTAGTGTTGGCGCGAAATACTGAGTACAAATAACCGTAAAATTAGGACCTGTGTGATGTGTTACCATATGTTATCCAGTAGGTGTCATAAAAACGACTAAAGAATACACCAGGTGGTCGGACAGTAGAGGCATCTGCGTATTAGGCACCATCTAACTGCTGTTCACAAATCGCATGCTAAGTGTACGTGACTGGCCGTGGCCTGGCACATCAATTGGCAGTATTGTGGAAACCTTTTTGAGAGGCCTACGTACAGCAATGGAGGGAATAAAGTTAATGGTATCGTTGAAATAAATATTTAGACATTAAAATTTAACGCTGTTGAAGGTGCTGGTACAGACGCTAGCACATCGAGCTTCCTGTCAAATTTCTTTTATAGATTTTCAACTTTATCACAAAAGTATAAGGTTCACTTTCGAAAGGGGAAATTTAACAGATTGGGATAGCTTGATGTGCTGGCGTCTGTACATAAATATTTACGAGAAGGTACTACAGTTACATTTAGTAGAACTTATTTATGTAACACTATACACGCTAATATCTACTATTATACATTTTTCCGTCACGTTGTTGAAGATTGAACGAATGATTTAGTCATTGTTAACCTTGATCTACTTGAATGCCGATCAAGATCACTAAGAGCGGTAAACTAGGCGGTGTATCTGGGAGACCGGCATTAATTTGCTCCTCGCAGAGGTACCACAAATTCGACTTCGTTCATTAGGGAATGTCAGGTCATATGTCAAATAATAAATAAGGGCTAGGTTATTTTTTTGGGGCTATGAATAGCTTGTATAGAGTTTAAGTTTCTGGCAATCGCTATTGCTCGTAACTATCTTCTTACTGACGTAACCTAATTTTGTAACGTTATTATATGGTGCGATAGTTTGGCCATTTAGAAAGGATGAATGAAAGAAGATTGATCGAAGAAGTATACCTGGCCTGTGTGAATGGAACAACCGGAAGGGGAAGACCTTGTCGAACATTCTCTGACCACATTGGAGACGTTCTCAAGAAAGGGCAGGTCAGAAGTACCCTAAACTGGCGAGCATGTATGAAGAATATAATGACAGTAATCGAGGCAAAAGACGTGTGCAAAGATCGTGACAAATGGAAATCCGTGGTCTCTGCCTACCCCTCTGGGAAACAGGCGTGAGTCAGGTGGAACCACCATTAGAAGTGTCCTGTAACAATAATTTTGTCTAAGGTAGGTACTCTCTTAAGACGCGATTAGGGAACAGCTCGTTTCAACTGGGAAACCAATTATTTCAAGTGATTAAAGCATATCTGTTTATATGGATATTTTGAAATTTACTGCAAATTAATTACAAACTGTTTAACCTTTCATTTTATTCTGTAGGCATTTCAGCTGGTGTGTGAGAACCAAGTTAGTTGCATTAATATTTTATCATTGACATTGACATAGGAGAAATAAATCATAGTGCTTCAAATATTATACTTATGAATCTTAACAAATATGTTTTATGACATAAGACATGTACTAAAAGAACTTTAATAAACTTTATGTTCAGGGCATTTACAGTAAATGTAACTTGTTTGACATTGTACGAAATTCCTTGAGTTTTGACTACAATATTATTTTTCATCATAACTGCGGTAAGAAGTCCACAGTTGGACAAAATCCCGTCTCAAGATACATCTTGGGGATATGCCATAATCGCCACGCTTGGCAGCGGGTTGACGATCGCAGTAAGATGTGTACTTATAGTACTGAGAAAAAAGCTGCTGCCCGTCCACTGGTAGATATTCCCTCGGATCTACTTCTACACCCCCCACGGAATGAGATGGTGTGATGATTATTAGGTATCAATTTCATTAAATTTTTATTTTTATATGGAAATATCCGGTAACAAAGTGTCTTTGGGCGCGACGCACCTTTTTTTATATACAACATGTAACTTAATTAATGCACATCCTGAAAATAGTTTGTTCAGAATCGTTTACTGAATCGATTTATATCATTTTTAATATAGGTAATTTTTATTCCAAAATAATTAAAGTTACGGAAATTATCGTTATTTTTACCCTGTACAGTCAAAACAAATTGAAATGGACCGTTAGTCAAAGTAATAAGACTTTTAAATCGCAGTTTTATTTGTATTCATACAAATTCCATCATTCAATACAAAATAAAGAAAAATAAACTTTATAAGAAGACACTAATTTAGTAAATAACCATGCATATACAGGTTAAATAAAAAATTCAGTGTATGTATTATGATTATAACATAATATTCTAATTGGGGTGTTTGAGGGTGTGCGTTAATTACGTTATAATGACATGTTGTTTATACTCTTTTTTATATTTTATAATTTTTACGTTACAATTATTTTCAATTTCTAATTTTATTTAAAAGCGCTGGGTTAAAGAATACCTGCCTACCCTTGGTCGTAGAAATCAGCGATGTGACGTCCCAAACCTTGCGGTTGGTGATTTGGTGCTGGTGGCCGACAACTGTAAGGGACTGGTACTGGTAATTAAAAAACGAGCTAGTTCAGATATAATATGATGCAATATTTTCTCTTCACATAGCCAACTGCCATAACAAAACACGACTAATACAAAACGTCCAAATTAGAAACAATATAAAAGAGTATATATATAAAAAGAGGTGCGCCACGCAGAGGCTTTGTTAGAAAAACATTTATAGACTTTCAAATAAGATTGAAATAATAGTTCAATTAACTGAAACTTTATTGACAAAAGAACTGCCATAATTAGATCCTACATTTACATTATCAGCATTATATTGGCAAGCTAGAGAACCATATGGATATTGCTCGCTTTTTTTGTGATAAAGCTCGTAACTCGAGTAGCTAGATATATGGATGTACTCGTAGTTTAAACCATAAGTTACAGTTTAAAGTTCTACACATTGTAAACTCTTCTTAAGATATATTTTTCTCCATAATAAGTTCTGGACCCTACAATGTTCTGGGTTTAGCTTTATAGTTCGAAACATGTTTTTAATGAATGCAATAAGCACAAATTTGTAGCGTCTTAATAAAAGTAGTAAATTGCATTGAAACAGTTTGCATTATATGACCACTAAGCAACACTTTATTGAGAGAGATGCCATACTTTGTCATCATAGAGTCATCTAAAACCATTCTCATTCTAGTTGTCTTACTGCTTTTATCGATCACGCAATGGTGGGCACGCAATAAACAATAATATAACTCCTTAGACAAGTCTAAATTGGATATATTTATGTACTGTGCATGGCCTAAGGAAATATCTAAAATTAAAAAATAGGCATCATCTGCACGGAGTGCACAAGAGTTTGAGTCATTTTACTTAATGTCTTCTGATTCTAGTATGAATTGTAAATTTACTTGAAACTGATTTAAAAACTCTCTTCGGCAAGTTATTGTTGAGTGCTCGCCTCAGAGTGCACTTTGTTCATTCTCACGTTCTCACATTCCCAAAGTTTCTCAATATTTTATTTAATAATTCCAGACCACTATTATACAGACATAGTCTGGTTTTCCCCCTTGTGAGAATTGCTTTAAGGAAGAAAACTGGACACTAATGTAAAAAGTGTCCAGAAAGTCCCCTTGTCATTTCGACATAGTCCAGTTTTCCCCCTTGAGAGAATGGCTTCAGGGGGGAAAACTGGACACTAATGTAATAAAAGGTCCAGAAAGTCCCCTTTTCATTTTATAGATAGCGGCTCATCCTTTACCTGAATTATTTATAAACGATAAGATAATAAAAATCTATAATGTAAGTGACCCACAAGGAATAAGTGGGAGCGCACAAGTTTTATGATCTTGAAAAGCTAAAGTTGCGGTTACGTTTACAAGAACCGATCCACGAAAAATTATACCCGAATTGGTATGCATACCTACTACCCCTTTTAAATCAGTTTAAAGGAACGATGTAAGATCAATTTTGATTTTCTAAAAATAATTAATGTTTTTGCCTATGACTCCATCCATGTGGGGTTTATGCTATTTTTGATAGTTAAAACCAAGTTATCTGATGTTGTTGCCGCAGCGTGAGGAGTATCACATTTTATCAATAAAATAAATAAGCAACATGTCTGTTAAATCACAAAAATGAAAAATCATAAATTAATCGTCCGGGTCTCGATCCAGTACCCTCTATCAAACCAAGGTAGGCGATCTGCCATTGAGATAATAACGATACACACTGGTAGATCAAAGAATTTTGAGATTAGATTTATTCATTACGAATAATGCTATAAAACTAAAATTTAAATGTCTGTTTAACCTTTAATAACACAAATAATTTCAGTATAAACTTTATTATGCCTGAGGGGGGATTTCAGGAAATATTTTTTTTCTATTCCAGTTTTCCCCGGAAAATCGGAATAAGCCAGCGATTCCAACCACAACACAACCGAAGCCAGTACTTTCTAAGCATAATTTCCCGGAATAAGTGATTGCTCACGGAATAATAGCGTAAAAGTCTCGTATCAAGGCTTTTATACTCGTATACGTATGTACAGACGCCAACACATCAAGCTACCCCAAGCTGTCAAATATCCTCAATTGAAACCTAATTTGCACGTGTGGCGCAGCGGGTAGGACAGTCGCCTCGCCGATTCGTTTCGCGGGTTCGAGTCCCGCACCGGACAACCATCTGTGTAACCCATAAATGGTTGTTCTGAGTCAGGATGTAATTTGTGTCCGTCTGTTATAATATGTTTGTAAAGTACCCCGTGACGCTGTAATTATATTCCCTAATGCGGGCGTTGTTTGTGATAAAGTTCAAAATCTATAAAATAAATTTGACAGGTTGGGGTAGCTGGATGTGCTGGCGTCTGTACGTAGAATATGTTAGTTTGTAAAGACTACGCGAATAAAAGCCGGTATTTATGGTATTACTCTTGTAGAACCATTTGTAAAGTAATCACTATTATAATTATTTAAAAAGACGGGAGATGCCACCATTTTGTAAATTAAACGTGGAAGCTTGTTATTGGCATTTATTTATGAATAATTTTGTAACCATTTGTATGTAGCTGTAAGCTTTCTAAATAAAATAACGTATTCTGAATTTATAAACACAGCACATTTTAAAGGATAATGAAAACATTTTGGTACGCGTTATATTGTCTGATGGTAAGCACATATACGTATTTCGACGCTACGTTAACTAAATTCCGCTTCATTACGCACTACTAAAATCAGCTTACAACTGACTCTGATATAAGGGTAGTAGTTATCCAATCATTGAATCTTACCCACAAGTATTAACGGCTACGTTTTATTTACTCTTACTACATGTGCTTTTCCCCGTAGTGTGTAATTTTGTATTACATCACCGAGTAAAGTCAACTTCACCACCTCGTTAATTGAGCTAATGCGTGTTAGGTCAGTTTACTCACTTATCGTATGGGCAGACATTTTTTAAGCCGCCCATTAGGCCTCTGACATGGCTTAACGACTGTTGCCTTCAATGGCTTCAACCGGGCCAGACAGCTTAAGGTAGGAATTAAACCACTTTGGCGGTGACCCATCTATGGACTGACCGCGTGCCTAGTTGCTTAACCTCGCCAATCACTTACGGACCAGTAAGAGAATCTGGCTATGAGCGTCTGAGTGACTCACTGATATTGGAATAATTTCTGTGCAGAGGTAAAATGTGAGCGTTTCTGGCAAAGAAATCGCGATGCTCCCTGAAGTGGCGGTATTGCTTTCCAGTGCCTCGAATAGCTTATAAAGCTATCGCGTCGGTTCTGTAACTTACCACTTTACTCTCCTGTCAGGTTACCCGTCTCATGAAATGAACGGAGTGAGCACAGGAGTCCATTTGTGCTAGCCTACATACATTTCACTTATTATCTCTTGAAGTTTCGAGATCTCCGCGGCGGTTTAAAATGTTACCCTAGACGTACAAAATCAGTTTAATAACTTTTATATATGACCTTCCTTCATAGACAGCCATATTACCGTACTGTTCCACTTTGTATACACCTATATAATTTTATAATTATGTACTTAGAAAACAGTAATTATGTGGTTTTGTGGTTCTAGGATTTCGTGAACAAAAGGCAAAACGTCACAGTTTACCATACATATATGTACCTACATAATATGCGTGGTAAACCATTATGTGGTTATTCTGCTACTGTAATACGGTTTAGATAATTTGTATATATATATTGTAACTTGGTATTCAAACATTGTCGCGAGCGATGAGTCAAGGGATTTGAATCCAAATGATGAGTGCAAGTGAGAATTGCACTGTGTACGTCAGGACTCACCTCGCAATGCTTGTCACCGCCGCGGAACTTTAAGGTCCTATGCACACCACGTTTTTTAAGCGCTCCGTTGACACGCGTTTGTAGCGATACAGACGCGATACACACGCAATTCCGACGCAGCCTGTAAACCTTTGCACACCTGTATAAATTCAAATACGCGTTCGAATTGATACTAACGACAACAAAGTGCTCCGTAGGATAAAAACGCGCCATCGACGTTTACGCGCGTTGCTGGCGCGTTCAAAAAACGTGGTGGCTCTAAGTGCACGCAAATGTGTTTCATGATCTGAGTGTTGGAACAACTGTTGCTGTCGACGTCAATAAAGTCCGTTCATAAGCACTAGTTGTCTTTCCAATCCCTTCTAATTATGCTGTACATATCATTTAATGCATTTTTAAATTTATAATTTAACAAGAAAATACCGAATTTTATTTGCGTAGTCTTTAAAAGCTTATTAACTTTAGGTAGATGTATGTAGAGTACTAGAGCCTTGATACAAATAAATACCACAAGATACAACGTGTTTGGTTGATCAGTGGTTAACAATTGTTATAACTCATATTCTCCACTACCATTCTGTCTGGACAATGCTGCATCAACGAGCAGAGTTCATATTTTTAGGTATTCTTGTGTTTAAAGTGGTATACTTTACACGTCACAGTTTTACAAACTTGAATCTTTCTTTTCGATACTACACTGATGACTTTGCAATAAATCCAAACAACAAATATCTGCAATGATCACATTTTACCACAGGCGATTCCCGATCCCATATTATTTAAAATCCTTCTGTCTTTTTCTTCACCTATCTCTTCTTTTCTTTTGCAGTATGCATTAAGGTTTTTCTATATCCTTTTCATCACCTATCCTTTTTCTTTGTTCTAGATATACTAGAACAATCTCGAAATGTTACAAAGCCACCTAAACCTTTAATACTTCACCGCTCGAAACGAATAATAATAATTAACATTTTCCTTATGTAAGTTACCATCCTAGTAAAATAGATAGCTTCTTTCTTGCTTATGAATTTAACAACATGAAAAGATATGAAATATTTTTGTATAACGAATACATGCGGTGCCTTGGCAAACATTTTACTTTAACGACGAAATAAAATACTCAACTTACTCCAATTTTCAGAGGACTCCTGGAACGTCTCACCTATTAACTAAGTCATTTATATAAGTTGTGCTCTCTTACCGATGCTCACTTCAACGTTCTGCCATAGCCTGCTCAATCAACAGATCTCAACCCAATTGAATAGGCCCCAAAGAAGACTCTCCGCCGACTATAGGTGCAGTGCTTACCCAAAGTTCGCAAAGAATCGTGACTGCTCAAACAATAAATCGCTCTGACAGAAATTAATAATACATATGCCAGCTGTCGAAAAAAAACGCCAAATATAGTAACCTAGCAGTTTGTTCATATAAAATTGTCTTATTTATTTAAACAGCATAGAAAGCCGAACTTACTTTACCAGCTATCTTTTCAAACTGAGAACCCCATTACAATTTTGTTCCTAGTGTCATAAATACGATCGATTAAACTAAATCCAATATTTCCCCATTAAATGCAACTGTTGGTATAATGTGAGAATTTCGTTAATGAGAATTTGATGTATTTAGTTTTCTCTAAATTTAATGAGAGGTTATTCACCGAAAACCGCATGATGAAGCCGCATTAGCTGCTAGTAGAGACTAAGAGCTAATCAGAGTTGTTGTCTACTAAATGCTTCCAATAAAAATCAGCAGCATACATAACAATACATGCAGCCGACCCATGGTGACCTACGCGTCTAGTGTGTGGACACACTGCTCCTAGGTTCATACGTCCACTCCAAACGCAAAATCGGTTCATGCAACATGCTGTGGGCGCACCATGGTATGTCCACAACAGAAATCTCTAAGGTTATCTCCAATAGCCTATCATTATACATTACGCGAAGCAAGAGTCTAAAAGATTATTTGACTTTGCTACATACAATCCAAGCCTTTTCGTGGTAAAGGCGATTGGATATGTCACATCGCACCTCTAACGTAAGCAATATCGTCCAAGAGTACGACAGCTTCCTCCATGACCCTTTGTTTGCATTGAGACAGTTGCACAAAACATCGTAAAAAAAGAAATGGCCCTCTCATACATTTCCACGTCAGTAACCGCCCTGAGTCCAGGTTCGGGCCCCAAAGTGGTTGCCCTACGGTGCGGGTACTTACTTTGTAGTTTTATTTGCTAAATATTTGCCTCTATGGTCGGGTGAAGCAGTGAAAGCCCTAATACAACTTTGGAGATAGACTGCCTTTCAAACTTGGCCTAATTAATTGTTATTAATTTGTAACATACAATTTTCCTCACCCATGTTCCCGAAAATTGTAGGTCAAATTAAAAGTTCACTCAGTTAATTACACTACG
Source organism: Pseudoips prasinana (assembly GCA_951640165.1). NCBI lineage: Eukaryota > Metazoa > Arthropoda > Insecta > Lepidoptera > Nolidae > Pseudoips > Pseudoips prasinana. The sequence continues at coordinate 17,817,809 of OX621234.1, read as the reverse complement.
TCTGCGTAAATATAACTTTGAATCTGTTTATAAACAAGATAAAATTACACTTCTTTGTTCTGTAACGAAACCAAACAGAAACTCTATAGGAATCTGAAACTAATTTACAATAATTATAGATAATTATTATAATTTTCTAAATTATATTTCGCTTTATTACTGAACCTATCGCGTTTAAATAAAGATTATGAGTCGTAAACTGTGTACCGAAATATTAAATTTATTTTCAACTGACGTAATTTGTCACAAATATATTGTTTGTGTTTACTGAATGACTGAACTATATAATGTGATTTTGAAATGTTTTTAATCTTATTGGAAAAACATTTGACCAACTAAAAGATTGATTTGAATTTATTGGAACATGTAATTAATAAGGTTGACGTTAATTTTTTCGTCATTTATAATTTGTGTGTATTTTAAACATAGTAATGCATAATAACTGTTTTATGAAACATAGAACCGTCTGTAAATCCTTATGACTTATGACAATTAATTTGAACAAAATATAAAATAAAATAAAAAATTCTTGGGAGAACTAACCCATTACCATTTGATCCCAAATTAGGCAGAGCCTGTACTATGGAATCAGGCAACATCTGATTAACATCCTACTATTCTACTAATATTTTGTATGGTATAAATTTAAATACAACAAGAATAACCACAATGTATTTAAATTACGACAGGGTAAGTCAGAAGTAGGGTATCCTTAACCGCAAGGTCCATCTATTTTAAATTTAAAGCATATATTTCTTAAGTGAAATTTACACAGAATGGCCCAACCGGGAGCTAATGTGCGAAAACTAAGCGCTCAACGAACTAATTAACAAAATGTACTAATTATTTTGACTTAAACATGTTCCTATAATTAATTAAAAAGTAAGTATTAAGTATCAACTCAAGCATGGATTGAGATAAACATACTCTTAAACTTATCTAAGTTCAAGACATAGTTAACAAAACATGACCTATGCCAACAGCTCTATCTTTAATACTATACTTTACATAATGAACCTATACATTGTATACGAAATACCTTCGATTAAATTATGTATTAAATTTTTCAATTTCTTTTCACAATTACAAAACCAATAAAAGCCTAATCTCAGAACATCAAACGATTTAATAAATTCTTAAACCTATGCTTACCTTAACCTTTTTCTTCCATATTACAATGAGTGTGTGTGTGTGTAGTGATGAATCATGCGAACATTAACGCATGATTCATCAGTTTTATGTTATATCCAATTTGTTATGAAATTATATTTTTATACAATACCTACTGTTCATTCAGCACTTACACTATATATTCTTCATATGTTCACATACATTACATCAGTCTGGAAATTGAGATTTAAGCAACACAAATAAATAGTTAGCTTTTCAATATGAGTTTCAATGAATAACCTAGCCCGTTCTTCAGTTTCGTAATATTACGGCTTCCTAGGTATATATAGAGATGTATAATATTAGTATATAATCTACTTTAAATAGATGTTCTTTTAAAGTAGATCTTATTTTACTGCGATTTTACTCTACTTTTTTTTTAAATCCTTGAATTTTACGATATGTACTACCTACACACATCAAAAGTCTATAGCGATTAAGTAATAATTTAAGTACTAAATATGATTCAATTGTTATTTACCAAGTCTAGTGTTCCAGGCGGACTTCTTACTTTAATTTCTATATTTTAGGTTAACAACAATAAGGATGTTATAATTTGTGTATACACAGAAGCCATGAATCACACAATCACAGTGATCTCGCATGCTTAAAATCAGTTCATCAAAATCACTTTGAGACATGTTCGCTAGATTTTTTATAACATGACAATATTTTTTTTGTGGTGTAAACGCGGCCCTAATGCCCGACAGAGCTCTTCTGTGGAGCATATCATATGTATACTCAATCTGGCGATTGAGCAGGCCACGGCAGAACGTTGAGGCGAGCATTGGCAATTAAATATAGGGAGAATAACTTGAACATAGATATTAAAGTAAGAAGCCTGTCTGGAAGACTAGATTTGGTAAATATTCAATGGATAATTCATTACACTTAAAATGTACTTGATCCCTTTGTGTACTTGATGTACTTGACACTTTTGATGTGTGTAGATCGACATGCATTGCGGTGACTAGCCTCGCTTCAAAGCGGAAGCGCATTCATATTTTATCTTGCGTGTTAGAAACATTTATTATGAAAACAAGGATGCCTCACCTCGCCTCAAATTTAATAAGCACGAAGAACCTTTACAGTGCTATTAATAGGTAACATTCAATGAATTTTAAAGCTTATATCTTCAATGTTTGATCCTCAATCATAAAAACAGCTACATCGATATGTTTGGAATTTGGAAAGGAGACAGTTTACGTTCTCAATTAATAGATAGGCGAAAACATACAAAACAAAATATGTAGGTCTCGTCTTGATATATGTTTTGCCAGCAATCGGCATACAAATGTTAGGCACTATCTGCTCAATACAATGTTATTATTAGTAAATATACAAAAAATGCTGCACAAATAATAGTATCTGTGAGACAGATAAATTGTATGGACAGAAAGCAATGGAAAGTTTCTTTTTAATTTGAGAAGGGTTACATAAGTTCATAACTTTTTGACGGGCCGGTTAGCGTGGTGGCGGATCGTGGGTTCAATTCCCACCCAGGACAGATATTTGTGTGCATGAACATGTCTACTTTTCCTGAGTCTGGGTGTAATTATCTATATAAGTAAGTGTGTTTACAAAAGAAACAAAAAAAAAACGTTTAAAAAAACCCACTTCAAAAACTAAAAAGTATAAAAAAATATCTTAATAAAGATTTAATTTTTTCCCAGTATATTATTATATTTATATGTAAGGATTTTTTTTGGATCCACTCCCGATGTGGGCAATAAAGTGGTTTTGTATAACCACTTTATTGCCCACATCGGGCAATAAAGTGGTTATACAATCTCAGCGTGAAAAGCGACTGCACAACTTATCTAAATGACTTATTATATAGGGGAGACGTTCCAGCAGTCCTCTTAAAAATGGAATAACGTTGAATTTTCGTCGTTAAATTAAAATGTTTGCCAAGGCATCCCATGTAATTGTCATACAAAAATATTTCATATCTTTGCAGGTTGTCGAATTCATAAGATAGAATCAAGTTAGTCACTGTATTAGGATGGCAACTTACATAAAGAAAGTATTTCATTATTATTATTGACTGCGAGCGGTGTCAGTGTTCGTTTTCTGTTCGACATAAAAAAATAACATTGTGTAAAAATTAAGGTTAGTAGAAACACTATCCTTCATAACTAAGAGAGTATCATGAGAACATTATATAACTATCATTCCAGAAACCTTTTTATCCATAAAAATATACGTAGACAACGCATTTATATTTATTAATAGGTCTTCGGTTGTCTACACTGTCTGTATCAGAAATGGTGTTGTATGCGGATTTCACTATTATGTGATTTTCTTAATTTCCCAATTCGCCAAGTTTTATATAATAGGTCTTTACCTATGAAATTGCCGTTTTGTATGAAAAAATTTAAACGAATTTTTTTCATGAATTTTTTTAGTTGTATTAATCGAAGTAATCACCCATGCAATCAATGCATCTTTGCCATCGCAGTGGCAGTTTATTGATGCCCTTCTTAAAGAAATCAGCTGGACGGGAGGCAACAAATTCTTCAAAGGCATTTTGTACTGCCTCTCGGGTATTGAATTTTTTTCCCGCCAAGAAGTTATCCAAATTCTGGAAAAAGTAGTAGTCTGTAGGCGCAAGGTCTGGTGAGTAGGGCGGATGACGGAGAGTTTCCAACCCCAGTTCTTGCAACTTGGAGACCGTCTGCTGTGCAGTATGAGGTCGCGCGTTGTCGTGCAGGAGCAGCGGAGACGAGCGATTGACCAATGCTGGTTGGAGATGCGCCAGCTTCTCCATCATTGTGCTCAGTTCTTCACAGTACACATCTGCAGTAATGCTCACCCCGTTTGGTAAGAAGCTGTGATGAATCACACCGGCGCTAGACCACCAAACAGTGACCATCACTTTTCTAGGGGTAAGTTTTCGTTTAGGGCATTGTTTAGGTGCTGAACCAGGATCCAACCAACTTGCTGAGCGCTTGCGGTTATCAAACAGAATCCATTTTTCATCGCAGGTAACAATGCGGTTCAAAATTCCTTCATTTGTGTGTCTGTTGAGCAGTGCAAGGCACGTCTCGACGCGTACTTCGCGCTGGCGATCATTGAGTTCGTGGGGCACCCATTTGTCAAGCTTTTTTACCTTGCCAATTTGACGCAAATGGACCAATATTGTTTTGACGGTAACGTCGAAAGCTGCTGCTAATTCAGCCGTAGATTGTGTATCATCAGCTTCCACAACCGCCTTTAATTCGTCATTGTCGACCAAAGTCTTCGGACGACCGCGAGGTTCATTTTTCAGGTCGAAATTTCCAGAACGGAAGCGAGCAAACCAATAACAGGTGGTGCGTTGGTTTGTAGTGTTAGCTCCGTAAACGTCGTTGATGTTGCGTGCCGCTTGTGCCGCGTTGCTGCCACGACGGTACTCATATTCCATAATTACTCGAATTTTTAACGTATCCATGATGACGAAAAAGATTGAAATGCGATGAAAATGTAACACTAATCAATAAAGAAATGACTACTTTTGGAAAAAAGAATCCATGTTTTTAAAATAAAATTAATTTGAAATTAGAATTCTTAGCCAAACAAAAATTATTTTGATTTGAAATGGCCAGTACTGCAGAACGGCAATTTCATAGGTAAAGACTTAATATTTATATCTGAAATTAGACATAGTTTATGATGAGGTCGTGCATTAATGGTTTGGATTTATTGCAAATTCATCAGTGCAGTATTGAAATGAAGCATGGCATGTTTAAGTTTTTGGTCTCTGTTTTCATTAGAATATTTTATAAACATCATTCCTGAAACCTATTAATCGATAAGAATATACATAGTCAAGACGTTATTATGTAACATCATAATTCATTAATGAGCAAGCTATTATGCAATACGGATAATTAATGGGCATTAATTATCTAACTACTGTACTGTTATCGGAAAGCCTAGTTGGAACATTAGATTCAGAATAAGCACACATGCGATACAAATTAGCTTTGGTGGTAAAAACATGGTGGTTTCCTTACATGTTGCATGCTATGTATTTTATACACATGTTTTTCAAATAAATATCACATAATCTCTATGAACGACAGTCTAGCGCTGAGCGTTTGCAGCGTCTGGTGAAATCAGAGTGAGAAACTCGCAAGCGCTAGCACGGGAATCTAGCGTGGAACGTTCACTTCATTTAGCCGAACAAAATGCGAGATTGTGTCACAGCTACACGAACGACAGTCGAGCGCTGAACATTCGTAGCATCTGGTTGCCATAATCGCTACGCTTGGCGGATGGGTTGGTACACAGAGAGACGCTGCTGCCCGTCATCTGCTAGATATTCCCTCGGGTCGACATCTACATCTCCCTAGGAATGAGACGAGATAAAACCATAAACCATCATATATAATAGTCAAGAATACATTATTACAATTGTCGTTTTTCATTTTTGAACTCCTCAATACTATAATAACATTTCTTCAATAAATACATTTTCAATTGGTTTTTAAATAGGTTAACTCTGTGTATCTTTTTAAATTCTATTGGCAGTTTCTTATATAAGACTACAAATTGTACTCTGGAACTATACCGAACAACATTCAATCAAGGTTGTATTGAAGACAGTAAGTCTTTCTTACGAATATTCTCAGCTGTCGTCTCTCAAATGTTTAACAAAACTTTTCAACAACGTAATAATATATAGACATGGTGCCGTCAACATTTCTAATTTAATGAAATGGTATTTGCATAATTAAGTCTGTTTTATATGAAGCATTGTACTTACAGCCTTTTTTGGATAACGTGTACTAAATGAATATGTTAATTACTATTACCTCAGTTTCTACTCAACCAGAAAAAAATATTCTAACTTAAGTTGAGAGAAAATAAGTTCACCTCTCAAAGTTCTGATATCGTAACATGCAGAACTAGAAGCTTTTATCGTGGATAAATCCTATTCTCTCCGCTTTAAATATGCTTCAATATGTACTTGAAATTATTGGAAATCAAATATCGACCTATCACTATTTATTTTAGGTATACTGTCCAAAAATGGTTTAATTCCGTTTAAAACCGAATTAAACTTTGCATTTATTTTGAAATTACACTTAAATGTATATATTACTAGAATACCTTCATCATCATTTGTCCCCACTAATATGCTAGTGGGTGTGGTTTCCGCACTTAGTCCTGTTGTGGACCATTGTACGTGAGCCATGGCAGCCTTCATTCCATCCAGCCCACCTCCCTCCAGAAGCATATCAGGTCTCCTAAACTTCTCAGAGCTTCCGTTAGAGTTCCTGGTGATCCCAGGGTTTCCTTCCGGATTTTTGTGATACCTGTGCACTCGAGTAGCACGTGCGCGACCGTTTCCTCAGCGTCCATGCACGCTCTGCACAGAGGGCTGTCAGTTATTCCTATAGTGTGGAAGTGTTTATTTAGTGAGCAGTGTCCGGTGATGGTCCCAACCACGACGCGCAGGCTTTTCCTGTTTAGCCGCAGTAGTCGCCTCGTTAGCTTACCATCCAAGCATGGCATTGCTTCTTTGGATTGTCTGCAGCCCGATGCTGATGACCACCATTTCTCGGATTGTGTGTATGTGTGGCTCTGTAACCATCTACGTATTTGGGTGAAAGGTATGGGCACAGTTGGTTCAGGTCCAATGGCTGTCGTGCTCGAACCCTTCCTGGCAAGCTCGTCAGCAGCATCATTGCCTAGTGATCCGCTGTGTCCCTTGATCCATTGTAGTGTTATGATATTGTTGTAGTATGCCGCAACGTGTTCTAATGCGTTATGGCATTCCAGTATTAGTGATGAGGTAAAGTGATTACCCCCCAAGGATTGGAGTACTGAGGCGCTGTCAGACAGTATACGAATACGGGTGTTTGTGATGTTTCTGGCCCTTATTGCGTGTGCTGCTAGGATGATACCAACACATTCGGCCTGGTATACAGTGTTGAGTATCCCTAGGGGTTTAGATATTTTGATGTTCAGGTCATTTGAGAAAACTCCCACTCCTGTTCCGGAGTCGGTTTTTGACCCATCAGTATAGATTCTTGTCTCATTTGGCTTTGGGTGGTCACGCAGTTCTTCTGTGAGTTGTATATTGTAGTGCCTATGGAAGTTGTGTGTTTTTAGGATTTTGTCGCTCGGTGATGCTATCATAGGTTGCCTTTTGAGCGCATCTTCGAGAATTCGTGTGTGCTTTATTCTAGGGTCTTTGCTTAGGGTGCCGTTTATGTTGAGTCTAAAGATTGCTATGGTCGCCTCCTCCTGCACGAAAAGATGTAGGGGAGGCAGTCCTAGCATTGCTTGTAGAGCGGCGGTGGGTGTTGTTCTCATACTGCTAGTGATCGCCACACATGCCAGTCGCTGCAGTTTTTCAAGATCTTTTTGGTTTGTGCTCAGATTTGTCCTGGGCCACCAGACTACTGAGCCGTATGTGATAATTGGTCTGATGACAGAGGTGTATAGCCAGTGGGTGACTCTAGGGCTAATGCCCCAGGTTTTTCCAAGCAGTTGTTTACACTGCCACATTGATATGCTGGCTTACTTACTAGAATACTTACTAGAATACCTTTGCTCCAGTTAGTTTCCAATGACATTTTCCTGATGCCACTTTTTGTTTTTTCGTTAAATGTCGTTCCTGCAAAGACGCACATAGTGCGGCTTAAACTATATTTTTTTAAACGTAGCATATAAGAAACCCACATGTCCATCGGCTAACTCATTATGATCAATATTTATACTGTCTAAAGCACGGTCAGGTAAATTTGTCAGAATATTGTCTATACATGATTGTGATTTATTTCTTTTAAAAGCAGGAAAATCTATTACATACCTAAAGTTACAAGACTTAAACAATAACTGAAATGATTATTGCTCATATAATCTTTAAATAAATGAATATTATACTCAAGTCATGAATTTGCGATGATTTTTCAAGGGATAACACCCTGACTTTCAGAATGCGGGTGGCTCTTGGGGATTTTCTTCTCAAATAAATCCCTTAACACTTAATAGTCTCACGCGGGATTTGAACCCAAGATCTCATAAAAATTAAGTGAGTCAGTTTTATGAGTTTTAACTGGCATGAAACCTATCAACTCAGCTGTAACCCGGGGTTGAAAGGTGACGGTCGTGAATTGGAGGGGACTATAAACCTAACTTGGTACCTATATCTCCATTATGATGGTGAGGTAATTAGAAAACTCTGTAATGTTACTCTCTGTAAACTATAATTGTTTGGAAGTAGACCATACTCCGAGATAAAAATCAGAAGGAAAGTCTACAATTTTTTTGCTATATTTCAGTTTTTAGAGTAAAACAAACATTACATTCTACTCCAGTGAATAGAATTAGTTCACAATGGACAAATAGCGGGTGCATCTACAATTCAACAAGTATATGAAGTCAAATATATAACATATTATTATCATTTACGATATAATGTTAAAATAGAAAATTAAATAATTTTCATTTAGATTTAATATTATATACCCTACATGTTTCTGGAACTGTGAAGTAGTATTAACGTTGCCGCAGTATTTGCAAATGTGTTCGCAATGAAATACATGAAGTGTTACAAGTGTCTATTGGCTACCCCTCGTGATTCTCGAGACCTAGATTATGTTTTGCTCTACGTACTCTCGTATTGGCCACAAAAGAACGTAGATGAAATACGAACTGCCATATCAGAAATATTAACCTATCAGAGCTTTTTAACCCGACCATCAAACCTTTGACATGGCAGTTATCTAATCACTGCAGTCAGCACTGTCAGCTTAATCACAGTACCTTTCAAACTACTGACCACATACATACAACGTTTAACTGACCATTAACTTACGGTGACCGCTCCCAATTCACTACGAGGGTCTTTATAATCCATATCTAAATCCGGAATTGACTGTGCATTAAGTAGCGGGGTATTTGTGTGCATGAACATGTCTGTTTGTCTGTCTGGGTGTAAATATCTATATAAGTATGTATTTAATAAAGAAAAGTAGTATTTGTAGTATATCAGTTATCTGATTTCCATAGTACAAGCTCTGCTTAGTTTGGTATCAGATGGCTTTGTGTAAATAATCGCCCAGGATATATAAATGTCCCAAGATATAATTAGGGAGGGTTTATTCTGCAATTAAATTTATAAACATTTCCTGTATTTTGTTTTCAGGTCCATCTAGTTCCGAACCGGAGTCTTCAGGTATATTCGAGACCGGAGCTTTCGGGAAAAGAATAACCTCAGGAATGGCTGGAATAATGTCGAAACTGAAGTGTGGGGTGACGAACAACAATGCTTCCCCATTGGAGAACAACCCCATCGTGCAGTACTTCGAGGTGGGGAAAGAAACTACTACGGCAGGGCCTGGTTTGATCTGGCGCGTCTATGACGCGTATCGGAAAAGCGATGGCAAGGTAAGTTAAACATTAATTAATGAGGCCTAATTCTGATTTGTATGTGAAATGTTTCAAGGATTTAATTAAATCTCTGCCAAAGTTCAAGTTTTGATTGAGCATTTTTGAAACTCCGACAAATTCAGTTGCATTTCGTAAAATTAGTTTAAACCAATGCTGTTATTATTTTTTTCTTCTTAGCTTTATCCTGTTAGAGTCAGCTTAAATTGCGATTAAATAAAATACCAAAATTATTTGAGTGACGGGCAGACCTTATAACAGAGTAAAAATATGTCTAATAGGTATGGTAATTAATACTTTAATGTGATGATAAGGTATTGGTTTATTTTCCGTCTGGTTAGAGTTTAATTATTAAAATCATTGTTCCAAGTGAAATTCTTGGCAACAGCCGGAGCTAGAAAATCGGCGGCGTCACACCCTCATACCTCGGAGACCAAGAGAAGCCATAGGTTTTCCCTATAGAGTTAACGTTAAATTCGATTCTGACGGTGAAGGGAGTCTTATTTTTCTTTTAGCTTTTTTGCCGACATGGCCGACTAACGTCAAGTTTAATACAATATTTGAGGCAATAAATTAACCAACATTTAAACTACGACTTAAAAGTAAGTAATATAAATATTACGGCCAAAGTTTACGAATATTTAAATAACTATTTGAATATTGGTAAACTTTGGCCGCAGTCCATAAGTAGGAACATTTATGTTAATTACTCTTAAAGTGTCAGCATCAATTTAGGTACGTAACATATATATGTGTTTCACACTATACTTTCAATATTGAGGGTATTGTGTGAAGGATTACTGATGATATTGTTAATGATGCTTCAATATCGTAATAACGTAGCATCCCCTCATTACGCGGTCGTAAACCAAATTAATCGTCCATAATAGAGGCATCGACCTAGCCGACCCAAGGTCTTATATTATCTCAATTTAGCTTATGATTTACACGAACCGTCACGCGTCGTACATATTAGGTAGGTAACGTTCTCTACTATTTTGCGGGTCTACTTATATTGACTACGTTATGACCATATAGCTTTATTAGAAATCAGCCGTTTGTCTTACTTTAATAATTGCTTACTATTTCAATTTTTTGTAATTATTAAGATAACTTCCGCAGCATGGAAATTATTCCCTATGACGCGGGGTCCTTTACAAACACATAATTAACGTAAACAAACCACAAAACTTCTCCTACTCGTAGGTCACACAAATAGTTGTTCTGGGCGAAAATTTACCCCGGGAAATGAAGGATCGATGAAATTTTTTGACAGCTGTACCACACGTGCATTCAATATCTCAACATTGATGATATGTAAAAAAAATGTCGTTTTGGTTGGTGTGTGTGGTTTGATTTATTTTTCTGTTTTATCGTCACGCAACGACTACTCTTATATATTTTGTAAACTTGTGATAAGACTCATAAAATGCAATTTGTTTCATCGCGATATTACGATGGAAGTCTAAAATAATCATATATGACATCATTTACCATGACGGATCATATTGACCTCGTGATCACAGAACTGACTGATCTGATCTGATGATGGCCGAAAACTATTCCTGGATAGATGCTACGTCATTGTATTTGAGCTTGTTTTTGTGCCTTATTATAGTATCGGCTTCCATCTAATATACTAAATCAACGCATCGGACGAAGTCACGAAACAAAATCCGGTTAGTTAATAAAGTTTTACGTTCCATTTTAACAATGCTGGGTATGAAAGTTTATCGGCTACCTTTGTGGTATAAGTCACTCGGTTGGTCATTTAATACTCGGTTAATTCGTTTCCTAGCGAACCATCTTAATGTACAAAATTATTGATTAAATTTGGTATAAATAAAAATTGGATGTTGTAGGGTCTGGCCTCCGTTATTCGGAGAGCATTTAAATCTATTTAAGTATTATTATATATTTTATTTTTTTTATTCAGGAAAACAAACAGATATACATTGAGCATTAGTTACTTAATTCTAAACATATAAATTTATGAAATGTATGTCCAACCACATTTTCCACAGGTTGCGATAATATTATTTAAGAAATATAAACCAGAGGCACAACATTACATTTGTGTGAGAAATCTAAGGGTACCTATTTAGCATAGCCTAGTATTATCATGCAAGCACATTAGATTGAAAACATTATTAGTAAAGTTCAAAAGTTACAAATATAGAAAAGTAATAAATTAGTAATAAGTAATGAATGATTGGATTTCACATTATTAAAGAAAAGAGAAAAAATTAAAAACTTGTGTGTACTTATGTACACGCGTTAGAAGTTATACTTCTTAATATACAACTTGAACATAGTTATCAATTTTCATACCACCTAGAACCAAAGTCATGCTGTTATTTTTACGATACGCGCGCATCGTGAAAATTCACTCTCATACATTTTCATACCACCTAGAACTAACTTCATGCTGTTAAATTTTTTGGTGTCGGTGTGCGCGCGCATCGTAAAAATTCACTCTCATCATTTTTCTCCATCGCGCCAAAAGAAGTATAACTTCAAAAACTAAGGTAATTATACAAAAATATTTTGTGTGTGTTCCAAGAATGGTGGAGTAGTACGATGATTATTTATTTCTTATGGTCATGTCAGTGGAGTTTAAGCTACCCCACAATATTTTCCGCAATCGAATTGAGTTCTTTATTCGCTTCAAGACAATATATTTAATGTTATATATTTTTCCATATTCTCTTTGATTCTTTGCCTTATCCTTGGTCTACCCCAACTTCTTCTTTCATGTACCTACTATTATTTCCATGATGTTTCACTTCACTCTGTAATGCCGTATTAATTGTCCTAAAATGTTAATTTTCTAGTATCTATATTATTTAGAATAGATCTCCTTTTTTCCACCACTTCTCCATTGGTTTTTCTCTCTGATTTGTTAATTTCAGTCTGGTATAAGTCTTTGTCTTGTTTTGTCTTTATAATCTAAATAGTTCATTTTTTTACACAACGCTTAAAATACGTTTGGTGGATATGGTTGGATGTTGCAAAACTAATTACGGAATGGGGTTTACTATTTAGTTTACTAAAGTGTCTAGGCAAAACCGTTGTATCATTTTGCCTAGACACAAAAGTGAATAGAAATATATAGTTAAATTTATCCAATGCAAAAGATGTATGCTTTTCATTATAACCTCTAGAGCCAATAGATAGAGCAGATAGAGCGCGTGCTGCCTAGTAAATACATGCATAATTATTCTTGGTAAAGATGAATGTGTTTTAACTTTGCATAGTAATATTTAGGAGCAATCGATTTAACTTCCAAACTAAACTAACATGGCACTTCATCGGTGCATTTCAGTAGTCTTCATAGTTAATTGAATTATATAGCAAATAAGTAACGCGCCCTTTTACTTTGGAAGAGTAGTAGCAAGTCTTAAAAAGAATCAGACAACTACTAGTTTCAAGCATTACAAGTTATAAATAACGTCAACTGCGCTTTATTTCCATTTTATACAATCTATTTCTAGTAAACTTTTAAATTAGTTTTAGTTGCATAAATTGAAAAAGAATTACACAGAAATTGTTAAACGTAAATAGCACTTTAGTTTACTTTTACAGTATGCCAACTGTTTTTAAAAGAAAACTCTTCGAGCAATGTTATATAAATAAAAATGAAGATATTGTTTGCCTAGTCGTGCAAGTTTATATAAATAAGTATCCAGCCGGGAAATCGTGATTTCGATTCCCACACCAAACAATCTCGGTGTTAAATAAAGGATTTGTTTTGGGCCTGAATTCTCAAAAAACAGGATAAAATGTGGTTCCCAGTTGTCACGAGAACATCTATGAAAATCGTTCGAAGTAGACAGAAGACAAATATAATCAGGCAACTGGTCTAACCCTCTTGTTTATAAGTTTCCTATTCGTTTCGAGGTCATATGGCAGTCACTTGACTAATTCTAGTAGGTAGTCCCAACGGGTTCACCTGAGAGCCGCCTCTAATAGAAATAGGAAAAGCCAAGGAATAAGTAAATTGTGAGTCAGGTAACTAAAACTGGCATCCATGCATCTGCATTGGTATAATATTCTTCACTGTAAATGTGGTGGAGTGTAATGCTAGTTGAGAATAGAAGGACTGTAAATTGAGTCAGTTTGCCGAGCTGTCATCTGCTCGTTATTTTCCGGCCATGTCCTTTTCAGTGAAGGAGGCTCACCGCAACGCAAATGCTTTCGGCTTAGTTAAAATGATTGTGCTAAAGCAGTTACAATCCAACCCACAAATTGCTTTTAGGCTCAAATCCATATGAAAAATATTAAAACACGTTTTTCAATCATTATTTAATATGTTTAACGGTTGGAATTTATTTATTTCTCAAAGATTTACAATCAATTCGAGGAGAAACAAGATATTTGTACATAATTAAACTATAAATATAACATAATTGAAAAGTTCACACTACGCATAATATAAAATAATTGGCTAAACAACGTAATATTAGCAATTGGCATATAATGTAGTTGTGTAGGTAGAGGTGAATAATAACCGGCGCTCACGCCCTTTGTCCGATGTAAGTAAGTGAGCAAATTTTAAGAGGCATTTACACTGAGTGTGAATTTATTTACCATTTTTGTTCTTCTTATTATTGATCGGTAGAGCCTTTAGAAATATGTTGTTTTAATAATTATTTGTAAATATATGTTGTCTTAGCGTTTTTTATATGGATAGGTAATGCGTTAAAATATTGTGCTCCTTGGTATACAATTGTCCTTTTACCATAATTGGTTCTTGGTTTGTGTAGTATTACTAGCTGTCTCGGCAAACGTCGTCCTGCCACACAAATAGAAATATAATCTGTCACTTAACAGGTTTATTGTAAATCTACTATACAATTATTCAGGGTCCCGTTCGTGCTGAAACGGTGTCCTGTATCAGAAAGTGTGTTGTATACGAATTTAATTATTTTGTAATTTTCGTAATTGCCCACTTCGCAAACGTTCTTCTTCAGTGGATTGATTCATGATTTTACTATATATATCATACAAATAGATAACATAATAATTGTTAGTATAGCAAATAAAAATTATGTAATGTATTTATATAAAATTGGCGAAATGGTAGGAGAAATACAACCATCATCGCCAATTTTATATCATTCTAAACATTTTATTTGCTATATACTAATAATTATTATGTTATATCGAATCCATTTATTTATGAACTAATTGTCGAACGTCTAACATGCCACATATGCGAAGCTTAATTGCATGACGGCTTCGTTGGGAAGTGTTAGCTCGCGGCTTTTTTAATAATAGTACTTGCAAATTATATTTATTAACAACACTTAAACAAACAAATTAATCAGTAACCTATTTAAAAAAAACAAACCAAAGACAATTTCACGATTTATAGCCTATATAGTGACAGAAAGCGATAATGCATTATTCCAAAAACTCTAGTTCATTCTGTATTGTCAATCTTGACAGTTTTTATTTCACTTCGATGAAATTACTTTCTGGCGAAATTGTGGTGGTGAACCCACAAATGCCACAAATAAGAGTTGAAGTTGAAGTTGAAATTACTTTCTATATAATTGAATTTTGTTTTCAATAATTATATTACTATATTTTATAACTTATTATCCTATTCCTGACGAAAATATATCCAAAAACATACCCGTTCTTGAGTCATCCCAGCCCCAAACTAAGCAAAGCTTGTACTATGGATACCAGGCGATGATATACATACTTATATAGGTAGATACTTAAATACATATATAGATATTGTATGCCCTTCTTGATCTTCGCGTATGTACTTGTATATTTTTTGTAAGTTTTATTTCTGTATGGATGTCTTTGTTTACTATTTTATGTATCAAAATTGCTGTATTGTATTGGTAAATTGCTGTAATATTTAATAATTTGGTTTCAGTATAAAGCTTTTGTGTTGGAGTAAAATAATTGTAATGCAATAGAACTTTTATTATTTTCTTTTGCGACCTCTGTAATGTCTAAATGTGTACTTTTGCAGCTGATCCCCAGACCTCGATTAGGTAATCTATGTAAGGGTTAACTAATGAGTTGTATATAATATAATGGATTTTAAGGGCAAGCATCTTGTTATAATACGTAAGGCCGGTTAATTTACTAATCTGTTTGTATAATTTGTTTGTATACTTAATACAACGTGTGCAATATTTGTTTCTAGAATCTCTTATTTATTTATAGACCTTTTGAATAATATACAATCTAAATGTACAAGGTTTGTGGAAAAAAAAATTAAATCTCAAGCCCACCTGCTGGCCTTTCCTAATTCTTACTTAATGTTAGACAATTTTTATGCATTACCAATTAAACTATAAAAGCATCTATCTATATACAATATTCTTTAACAAAGGACGTTGAGAATAATCCTCTTCGATTCTTAGATTTGGTTAGGATAGTGGTCTTCACATGAATCACTGATGCATATAGATCAAATGAATAAGATCACAGCCAACACCGTATATGACCAGCATTAGTCCTAGTTGTAAGAAAATTGTTGTCTAAGCTCGTCACAAAGGGAGGGAAGGTCGGCTATGCGTCAGTAATGCCACATGTATCGTTAGCGTTAAAGTCTAAGTTAAACATTAAAAGTCGAGTGAGCCGCTGCTTGTGTGTGGAATAGGAAAAATATATTGTTGGCATTTTGGTTGATTTCTACTGATTTCAGAGATATCTGGAACAATTTTACAATACAAATATTCAAGAGGTTCCTCTTAGTCTGCAAGTATTTGTACAAAACTTCAGAGTATACGATCGAGAGGTATTGATATATTTCTCCTATGCACACGGTAACTATTATTTATCGATAAAGAGGAACAATTTAGTTCTCTTTGGTTACGAATATTTTATAAACATTTCGTGGCCATTTCCCACGCGTTCGACAGATACAAAATTTAAGCCTTAATTAATTATTAATTTTATATGTAAACAAAAGCATAATAAGCAGCGAAATATTCACGAATACAAATAATTACGGGAAATAAGCAGCTTAATTTAATCAATACTATCACACTCATCATGAACGTGAAATTCGTGATTGAGTTGAATACAAAGTTGCAAGCAACTAACCTTTCAATCTATGATGTAGACTGTTCAAGTTAGTTTAATAAGATGTTTTTAAATATGACTTAAAAAATGGTAGTTATATTGTATTATTATTTATTTGAATCGTTATATTGAACTGGATAATGCTCGTATGATGGCAATTAAACTTTTGAATTACTAACTCGTGTTCATGTAGCATAGCCATAAACAAACTGTTACTTTCAGAATAATACTCCAGTGTTTGCCTCCGAATCGTATACTTAAAATAATATTATCCGAAAATTTGTAAATGAGGTACAGCACATCGAGCTACCCCAATCTGTCAAATTTCTTTTAGATATTTTCAACTTTATTACAAAAGCATAAGGTTCACTTCCAATTGGGGAAATTTCACAGATGGGAGTAGCTTGATGTGCTGGCGTCTGTACATGGATGGATATTTGCAAGATATTTCTAATTATCAGTAAAGTCCTTTCGTAAAAAGTATATTTACTATTGTCAAATTACGTATGTTTAAAAACTAAATTAGTTACAATTTGGTTATGCTTTTAGTACTGTAGACACGATAGTAAAACTATCGCTTTGGTCACACATTGGTACTTTGCCAACAAACATTGAAGTTACATTGAAGAAACATGGCTATCTAAATATGTTTTGCTACTTCTTAAAGAAGACCTGGAATATCCGAGTCCACTTAGCAAAATTAAGTTTTATGCACATATTTTTTTTTCAGTTTTATAATAATGTTAATAATTTAGGTAGATAGTAACAAGATCATAACAATCATACACAAACATTATCCTGTCTTTATGTATGCCATCAGGAATGCTATTCAACTATAGAATATACCAACAGAGTCGCTATCACGGCATCAGATTGTCTTTAAATAATCTAGTGGAACTGAAACGGGCACTTTGGGACACCTCCAAACTTTTGTTTTGCCTATAGAGTAAATAAATTAACTATTTAGATGTTAAATAAACTACATACGATTATAAATAATTAAATCATCATCATCATATCAGCCGAAAGACGTAAGACGTCCAGAGCTGGCCAAAGGCCTCCCCTAAAAATCTCCACAATATCTGGTCTTGCGCTATCCGCATCCAGTGGTTTCAAGCAACCCGCACAACATCATCGGTCCATTGTAGAGGCCTAGACCACGCTGCATCTTCCGGTTCGCGGTCGCCAATCGGAAAATTTTCTGTCCCAACGGCCTTCAGATCTACGAGTTATGTGCCCCGCCCAATAGAACTTCAGAAAATTTTCTTATTGAATATTTAATCATAAACATATTTGAACCTTGTGCCTCACTTAAAAATGTGTAAGGTAATGCGGGGCTATTTCGTCTAAAAAAAATACGTTTGAAATCCAATTGTTTGCTGTTTCGCCACGGCAAACTATAACAAGAAATGAGTAAATGCATCATAAAAAACGTTTATTGGTTAACAGTTACGGTGTATTACTAGTTAATAACACGAATATTTTAATTATAAAATAAGGAAAATTATTAAAAATTCTGGAAAACGGCGAATAGCCCCGATGTGGGGCTATTGCAACCTTTCACTGTATCTCTGCCATCTATGAACCTATTGAGTAACTACTTAGTACTTCATAAAATTAACGTTGATATGAATGTCATTCTAGATTCTACAATAAGCCAGGAGGGTTTAATTTCCAGTAAAATAGTTTTGAAAAAACAGTGGGGCTATTACGTCTAGTCCTCATACATGCTAGTGATGCGCCATATGCTTCGATAGTTTTTAGTTAAACAATATTATTCAGTTCTAATTTATGGATAATTCAACTACATAGTTTTGTTTTATTTTAATAGGTGGTATAAAATCAAGTAAATTATAAATACCAAATTATTGTTTGTTGGATGGCAAAAAAGAAATATAGATAAAATTAAAAGATAGACACTGTATTACACTTACAAATTATCAAACAGTCTTCAATTTACAGAGTATTATTTCTTACCGGAGATATAATATTTTATGTTAACTTTGAAGTCAAAAACACTTAAAACATAATGTAGGTTAACGATTTTTTTTTAATTATTTAAATTTTAGTACATACATCGAGAATGTACAAAGGTGGACTTAATGCCAAAGGCATTAAGTCCGTCTTTCGAATTCAGTTGTGAACACTGTCGGATGACCGGCAGATACATGGACACACAGCTGTAGTCTTGTTTTAAGTGTTGACCTAGGTATATCATGATACTTCGCCGCTGCGTACGTGGTCATTCGATTGCTTCTCACATCATCGAAAGCTTGTTGAATAGTTTGTTCTGAATAGGTCTTTTCTCGTTTCCGCTTGTAATCCATCTATAACAATGAATATGTATAATATAGCACACACACACATACCGACAAACTTCCGCATTTATAATAAGTATTAGTAAGATATACAACTTTACTAAAACTGAGTTTAAAATATATTGAAAAGCTATGGTGGCTTTTTTATTTTCAGCAAAAGTAGGCTCAACCCGAAAAAACTCCGAGGTCAGAATAATTGATAATGACAATGTTAAATTCATCGTAATTTTATCGACGCTAGGACATCACTGACTTTTTGCAATTTCATACTAAAATGTTGGGGCTATTGCGTCTTGTTATTTTGGTTGGAATAGCCCCCTTCATAGAATTTGTGGGGTTATTAAGTCGCATCACATTAATCAGTAAAAACAAAGCGCACAGTAAAACTAAATAGCACAAAAGATTCATCTGTTTTTCTTCTCCTCGCATAACATTAAAAGCCTTAAAAAAAACGAAATTTTACTTACCTTTGCTCAAAAATCAGCGGAGCATGATCTTGACCGCACTTGTCAAAAATGGCGTCCTTTAGAAAAATGGGCGTCAATCAAACAATTCATGCGCTAGCACTACCATCTATATACCGATCTAAGAAAGAGAGTTTTCGCTTTTCATTCATAGATATCGTTATTAGTAAAACATTATGAAAAAAAAGTTATAACCATAAGACGGAATAACCCCCTAGACGGGATAGCCCCGCATGACCTTACGTGTCAGAATGTGTTCCCAGAATGTTCGAATATATACATGACCATCTTTGTTCCTGTAGTGAACATAATTATTCGAATAATCACACTAATATTATAAATGTGAAAGTTTGTGAGTGTGTATGTTTGTTACTCCTTCACGTCTAAACGGCTAGGGCGATTTTAATAAAATTTGGTATGGAGTTAGCTGACACCCTAGATTAACATATAGGCAATAATTTATAAAGTTTAACGCTAGTAAAACCGCAAGACACAGCTAGTTCGTAATAAAATCAACCACACAGGTGCGCATTAAAATCTAGTCTATGCTACAACTGCCAATTATTACAATCATTGAGCTTGAAGGATCCGTGAAATCCATTATATTTAGCACACTATCCGTGGGTGTAGACATGACACGCTGAGCACAAAAAAAATTATCTTTACCGCCACATTCACGCCACAAACGTGAAATTGACTTCATCTCCACAGAATGGCGACTACTCCATGCGGCCTACCATGTAGAAGACCTGCCGATGTGTCTACTGCAGATACTCTAGTGGAACTTAACTCATTATTAAACTTATGGTGCTCAGAAATTAAATTTTTTCCAGTAGCAATCACTTATCCTGAAGCGCTATAGCGTGAGATATTTGATACAATTCATGAGTATCGTGTACGGCACACTTAACATCTTTGCAGTTAAACGACACAAAATCATGAATATGCTCTTTATTTAACATGGTTATTGTTTTGCGGGACGACTGATGCAGCGGTACGTTTTTCCAAAATACGCTATTTATTACGACTCTAGAAAGCGAGCTTTGTAGCCATGTTTAATAATAAATAAAGTTATAAATATATTAATAATCAATTTACATTGCGCATATTTAAAGTAAGTTAGTCTAGTACACACATTCTCTTATTCTATAAGTATCTTATTTCTCGAGTCTACTCGAAAATATTTCTTCAGAAACCTTTGTTTATTTATATTTATCTATATTATATTTCTAGTCTTTAATTGTGTATATTTTACTATGAAATAAAATACAATAACAAGGAAACCAGTTCACTATGTACTGAAATAATAATTTTAATAACAAGGAAGTTTGCCGACAAGTTCTATAAAATATAAATTTATAAGTAAATTGTGTAGTATCGAGAGTTTAATAATACCTAAGTCTAACAATAATAAGAGAAATTTCCTCATCATTTATTACCGATGTAAAGCTAATATTATCTATAGTTTTATATCAATATTGCTTATTGACCTTCAACATTTGACAAGTTTACTTCGGTCTATCATAACGTGGAATAAACATGTGTTACGGAAAAGGAACTTATTATTAATTCAAGTTTGCACTAGATAATAATACCTTCCATAACGTTGATTTACTCAATTTGGACGTGTATTTTCCGTGGCTTAAATATAGCCGTAGTGCCTATATATTTAAATGCATATGTGTTTCTGTGTGTGGACTGTGTTAAATTAGTGCGTGCACTTGTGATTAAAAAACTATATATTAGAAACCCCGTTTCAAGTTAACATTTCACAGTTACTCTGGTGCTTGTAATTATGAAAAACGGCTGGTTTTAGCTTTTGCCCATCGTTTAATTATATATTTTTTATTGCCAGTATTATACAGAAACATTTATTTTATTTCAATATAATTAATATGCAATATATAAGCAATGATTTCTGGTTAAAAGAAAAAATAAACAAATTAATCATATATTCTGGAGATATCATAGTGCTAACAAACAATATAAAAAATATTAAGTGACAATAAATAAGTGTACATACAATCTGAAAAATATACGACTATAACGGAACTAGTACTATGGCATATTTTTCAACTGAGAAATCATAACTTAGTTTTGGTCACAGAGGAAAGAACACATTCTTGCAGACTGGCAAAATTCGACCAGAAAGACGTTTTATTTAATAACTACTAAAAAGTCGTGAATTTATTTTTACTTAGGTGCTTAAAATTATCACGAAAGTGACGTACACATTCGTAATAATAAAATAAATTTTACTTAAGTAAGCACATAAAAGACGCAGCGTGGGCAGGCATCTCACAAATTAGACCGACGATCTTGCGAGTACAAGGGTCGCAGGATGCTGCTGTATGCGGGCAGCGCAAGATTGGCATTTGTGGCGCTCTTTGGGGGAGGCCTTTGACCAGTAGGGAGGTCTTTTGGCTGATATAATGATGACGATATAATGATAAAGAATTTAATGATTCTTTTGAAATATATCCTTATATTTTAGTACTTAATATGAAGTCACAATAGCACATCCATAGGTTTTCATAAATTCATAGTGATAAATCTTAAAAATTAGCTCACAATACAAAATTAGTTGATATGAATTATATCAACATAATTTATTGATTGACTTACATAAATATAACATTAGTACATTATCCTATTACCGTGTGTGATATCATTTCCAAAGAGTACCCGTTATATCTATATCTTTAAAGGCTTCTTCACTTCATTTACTTTGGTAAGGTCTCCTTACCATTAAATGTCCAATAATACGAAAGTTATCACGGCACAATATATATAAGGTATAATAATATATTACAGGTAGTTCGAATTTTCGATACGGAATTGCGTAGGTTGATGCTATTATTATAATATTCACAACACGGGACTTGTCGGATCAAAATGAATATTAACTTAATGATAGGTATGCTATACAAATTTGTTGATTTACATAAATATAACATTAATACATTATCCTATTACCGTGTGTGATATCATTTCCAAAGAGTACCCGTTATATCTATATCTTTAAAGGCTTCTTCACTTCATTTACTTTGGTAAGGTCTCCTTACCATTAAATGTCCAATAATACGAAAGTTATCACGGCACAATATATATAAGGTATAATAATATATTACAGGTAGTTCGAATTTTCGATACGGAATTGCGTAGGTTGATTGTAGTTGTGAATATTATTATTATAATATACACAACTCGGGACTTGTAGGATCAAAATGAATATTAACTTAATGATAGGTATGCTATACAAATTTGCTGTGAAAATATATACAGTTAAACTTTTAAATTTTGCTGCCAGTTTTAATTAGTTAGCCGCAGGTTACACAAGCCAAATAACCAGACCACTTGTGGCTGTTGTTTACGAAAACATTTCGATGATGAACAGAAAGATTGACACCGATTTCTCTTTATTTATCGTTACGGTGTGTTTGTTTTTGGACGATTGTATTATGTAAGCGTCGAGTCTAGCGCATTATTTTAATTAACCAACAAACTTTGGCATTTTAGACGACCGTTTTATCAATTTACACCGCTTAAATTTTTTATTTAAAGTCGCAAACTGGAATTTTACTCGTCGAAACGTAAATTTCTTACTTTGTATTACGCCAAAAGATTCCTAGCTTCCATTAATTTAAAAATATGTTTAATTTGAAGGTGTAAGAACATACGTACAGACGCCATCACATCAAGCTTATGCTTATGTGATAAAGTTGAAAATCTATAAAAGAAATTTGAAAGATTCGGGTAGCTTAATGTGCTGGCGTCTGTACATTTATAGACTCACACCTTTTTCCCAGAGAGGTAGGCAGAAACAATGGTGTTTAATTTGATCACACTTTATATTCTTCTTATATGCACACCGCTCTTTACGATAGTATTTCATATACTGTCACTCAAAGTCACACCACACATACTTCTCAGCAAACTCATTTTTACTGTATTTATTCTAACAATTCATACAGATTTACAAAAAAGTCGCACCATCTACCATTATTATTATTTATTTTATTTTTATACCCGAACACGTCGTTAATTTTGAAAAACCTATAAAATTGTTACACAATTACCACAAAAAATCGCGGAATATACTTGGGGATGTTTTGGATGCCCCTCTATCTATCAAACTATCTTTCAGAACTTTGTAGTAATATACCTTATATATCCGAATAACACATAAGCTATAATTTATAAAATTTACAAGGGGCATAACCGTGTATAATAAAACCCACGTATAATCATTCATGTAGAGTCCTAACATCACTTGGTGACCTTGCCAGCATAGCCACTACTATTATGGAACTGGCTAGGAACAGACAAATAAAAACAAAAGGACCAAAAATGTGAACCAAGAAGATTATAAGAGACGAGACGAAGTGTAATTTTGGCATGAACACAGAAAACAGAAAAAAAAATAAGACAAATAAATCCAGGGCAACGGTAATAATACCGAGAAGAAGAAATAATATGATCATAAAATAAAGGAAGAGAAAATGAGGGTAGGTATAAAAAATAATAGTATCGTAATATTAACCTGAAAGGAAGAAGTTTATTTAGTAGATTGTAACTATTTTAATTAAGGAGAATATATTATATACTTAAATGAAAAGTTCAGTTAAGTAGTAAGAAGGCTGGGTGAGGGTTATCCCAGCTACCCAGCGCAGTTCAAAGTTGTCCCGGTCAAAAATGTCAAATCTGACCAAGTTTCAGTCTGTGGCAGGCGGGGCGTAACCTGCAAAATATAATATTATCAAAATAAATAAATATAGAGTAATACACATTTTTGCACAGGCCCACTCTACCGACTACCGTTACCGATACGAAGGTTCTCAATTTAGTTGTATTGCCAAATTTGTATTGGTTTTATTATTTGCTTAATCTATACATATAATAGAATCGTAGGAAAGTCAAAACTGTGCATTGAATATTTTTTTTAAAGAATACTTGGGGCGTGATCTACTTTCGATATCAAAGCCAAAAATATAGTTTTTGAATTTTTGTCAGTGTGTCTGTCTTTTTGTCTGTATGTATGTCCGGGCTAAACTCAAAAAGTACTGCATGGATTTAATTCAAATTTTGCATGAATATAATAATAAGAGGTTGGGTCAACATATAGGCTACAGATTATCACGCTATGAACGTGACGCGCGTGAAACCGCGGGGCACAGCTAGTGTTAATTATTATGTGTCTATGTTGATTCAGTTTTTAGTATTGTTATAATTAAAAAAGGCAAGGTCCACACTAGGTTAATCTACTTTATAAACTTATAATTGATATGCACACATATTTTCAGAGCATCCACTTATAATTCATATAAAGTGACGAGGCAATTGTCATAAGCCACTATGTTACATACTTGTCATTGTGCAGACATTGTTTCTTAAACTTGTAGGTTGTTCAAATGTTTTCTTTAAATTGATTTCATTGTTAGAATCATTATTTTGTTTTTATATCGTTTAAAGCCTAAATAATATTGGTGATGTTGATGGCAATTGATTAAAGTCATAACTAATGTTTGATTTGTCTGGAAGTTTGTCTTTTTTAAATATTACATGTCCGTTGATTCAATCATAAATTATTCAAAAAGGTTCATAAATTTCAAAGTGTGTTAAGAAGATCAATGTTGCAATGTAAGCGTATTTTGAAGTTGTGTCTTCATAAGACGCTAACAATGCAATATTGATTTAACACTACATCGTATAGTATTGTAAATTTCCCGGTAGGCAATGCCTGATGTCAAACAGTTGGAATATTTAAACCAGCAGGTTTTGCTTTTTGCAGATTATTAATTTAAAGTTTAAAGTAAACATAAAAATTATTATCTGATAAACCGACTTGTGTAGTCTAATTTCAGGGTGCGTTCTGACTATTTTTTTACAGATCATGTTATTTGTGAGATAGTTAAAAAATACAACCTATTTTTTTATTACAGTGGAGGTGTAATGTACGGCTTGGTTCTCTCCTATACAGTTCTCCTATATACGTTGTAAGTGTATATAAACGGGAAATTCAACCATATCACTGCGTGTATCTTTGGACGTATGGAGAAGACGGATGGACATAGAAATTACAAGTCTACTTCTTTTCGTGTCGAATGACACTCAACTGAACTACCGATAACTCATTCAAATCCATCTGAAACGATATGTGGCCATTATTCTTGGATTCAATTAAGATACAATTGTTCTATATAAAATAGGATCGCAAACGACCAAGTGCGCCACCTGATGGTAAGTGATCACCGCCTCCTATGGACACTCACAACACCAGAGAAGTGCGTTGCCAGAAAAGAATAGTAAAAAAAATATAGTTGCCTTTTAGAAAAGAATAGGCTCGCTTCTTGAATTAACAATAGTGTGAACTGTGTTTGTGGCTCGGAAATTATTTAGTACCTACTTTTGGTTCATTATCATCAACATCACATCAGCCGAAAAACGTCCACTGCTGGGCAAAAGACTCCCTCAAAGATCTCCACAATTGGCGGTTTTGCGCTATTCGCATCCAGCGGTTTCCAGCAACCCACACAAGATCATCGGTCCATCTTGAGGAGGGCCTGCCCACACTGCGTGTTCCAGTTCGCAGTCGCCATTCGAGAACTGTACTGCCCTTTCTATATTATATACTTTTGGTTGGTTTTACATAAACTTGTGTTTTTTAATCTAGCCTAATAATAAGCCAAGACACAAGACCACGCGTACCTAATTAAATGCTTGGACACTCTAGCATGTAATTATATATTTTATGCTAGAGTGAGCAGGCAAGTATATAGAATACGATATTAAATGTATTTAGAAACAGGTTGTTGGGGAGGGAAGCAAAACGCTAGTTTCATCGATTTAATATGCCAACGACGAATTGGTGGAAGCTTGACTCACACCTGTTGGACTTATAGAAAATACGGCGAAGAGGGACAACATTACAAAATTAACTTAATTTAAATATAAAATGCTAGCGCTTTTAAAGAAGGACTATGTTACTATTGATCATGATATTTATAACTTCTACGTGGTTTGTTATATTCTTTTTGTACTCAACTTGAAATGTGTACAGTATCCAAAGACAACGACATGACAATATGAGTTATTTTGTTCATTATCATCAACATAGCATATATAACTGTAAACATCATGTAAAAGAAGGTTTACTACGTTTTTAGATAATCTTAGAGTTTCAGGTTACTTTGAAATTCACTTTGAATGAAGGATCATTCCAAGTGAATAGGTTAGTCTGGCAACTATCGAATAACGTGGCATTTTTAGTTCCGATATTTATTTTATAAATAAGGTATAAGCTCTTTAGAGAGTAAACTAGCGCTATCATGTACCAAAGTAAAACTTTGATTTTTATTTAAGTGAATAAAGTTTCTTATGAGAAATAAAGTTCTTTAAACCTATCTACTGGTATTGATAAGTTTAAAGAAATAAAAGTTAACTTAAAAATTGGTTTACTTTACATTTTTATAAAAAACTTAATTCCTATACCGCTGTCTTAATATTATGGGTTTATGGGTTACAGTACTTAAATACTATAATATAACGTAAATGTAAATATAATGTAAAAAAATGTGTTTTTAAAGACAACGCCCGCATTAATGTAGTTATTCCATGTGTCGCAAAGTACATCCAGAGTCAGAACAACTATTTATGGGGTACACAAATTGTCCTGCACGGAAAACGAACCTAGGACACAAATTGGCGAGGCCACTGTTCTAAGCACTACACTAAACGGTGTTTATGGCTTTAATATAAATTTGTTTAACATTTTTCCTTCGATAAGCGCTAAGAAATTGATAATAACACTGTTCATAATAGACTATTATGAACAGTCATGTGTTTTATGAATAACTCATACAATGAGAAAATAGTAATCCTTACGTTTATGAAATCCTATATATTTAATTATTTATACTTAAACATAACATAAATAATAATAATTATATCCTGGGACATTATTCACACACGGCCATCTGATCCCAAACTAAGCAGAGCTTGTACTAAGGGAGCTAGCTAACTGATATACTACATATACTACTATTACTGTAAGTACACTTACATACTCAGGACTCAGTCTCAGGACAAATATATATGTTCATGCACACAAATATCTGTCCTGAGTGAAAATCGAACCCACGATCTGCGGCGAGAAAGGCAAGTATCCATCTACCACACCGTCAAATATAGATGCACTTTTCGAGAAATGGCTTCCAAAAATTTTATAAACAGTCTGCTTTGGTTAGGTTTCAAGACAAGATTTGTCATATGGGCTGTATTTGCAGGGAGACGCCATGTCTACGAATATTTTGGGATTTGGGAATCCAACCCCACCTTTCCAACCCTGATAGTATGTATATATAAGCTATTTTTAGCTTAGTTCAAGATGAGCCCCATCTCTCGCACACGTACAAATATACACTTAAGGTGAGAGTGCTTTCGTATTTATCGAGCTTTTAGTTTTAGGTAATTTGCGGCAAAGCTTTAAACTTGTGATCTTAAACTTGTGAATCATTAATTTTAGCCCACGTTTAAAGTTTATAAAGATTTTTAAGTTTTGGTATATTGGCTGTACATAGGAGGGATAAGTCATATCTACAGATATTTTGCGAAGTGGCAATCCAACCACACCTTTGTAACCCTTATAATATATTAAGGTATTTTTTGCTTAGTTCGGGAGGAGCTCTCTATCGCACAGGTACAAATATACACACATGGTGAGTTTCGCATTTATCGGGCTTTTAGTTTCAGTAAATTTGCGGCAAACTTTTTTAAACTTGCTGTTTCGTGTTCCGGGTTTGATTTCCGCGCCGGAGAACTATATGTGTGACCCATAAATAGTTGTTTTAAGTTTGGATGTAATTTGCTCATTGAACCTTAATGTCAAGCTCCAGAGGTCCCGACTGATAAAGTCTACGCTCCGACCTTTACCCACGTCCAAAACCGATTCAAATGCGCTAGGCATTTGAATCGGTTTTGGACGTGGAAGATTGCGAGGAAGTGGACTCATACAACGGACTCATACATTGTAGAAGCTGTCCATACGACTGAATCTAAGGTCTTCAATGCCCGCCGTACAAACAGAACCAAAAAGATCTTTGACTATACCCTGCAGCTTTAGGGTGAAAGACAGAAAATTGTTTTGATAATCTCTGATGATGCTACCAGATACCGGCAGCTCAACAGACACATCTCAAAGTCTTTGACTCGCAATATATTAAAAAAGCCAGCTAACAGAACAAAGGCTCTAAAGTGTTTGCAAGAGAACTGTCTGTTGGACAGAGCAAACTGACGAAGCTGAAGACTGAGGATGGCAGAATCGTCATGTCTAGATCTGAGTTGCTGGGAGAGATCGAGAGGTTTTCATACAGCTGTCTGTAGAACAGCTGTATGAAAACCCAGTCACATGTCGATAATTGTACCTCAGATCCCAGAGCACGACTAACCCGACACTTCACCGAAGACATTCCAGACAGCCTGTGCGAGAATAGAATGGCTCTCAAACAGCTTAAGAACAACAAGTCACCTGGTGATGATGGAATTACAGCCGAGTTTCTAAAGGCAGGTGGCACACCAATCCAACGGGCACTTCAGAAGTTAATTAACTCCGTCATACTAGAAGGACAAACGCCACAAGCAGAAGAATAAGAGACCCATAACACTGCTGAGCCATATTTACAAGTTGTTTCCGAGAGTCATTACGAATCGTCTCGCACGCTGGTTTGACGACTTCCAGCCTCCCTAACAAGCCGGTTTCCGTAAAGGCTTTAGTACCATAGACCACATAGGCTGCACCATACGCTACGGCAGGTTATACAGAAGACCGAAGAGTATAACCAGCCATTATGCTTAGCGTCTGTGTATGAAAAAGCCTTTGATTCGATCGAAACCTGGGCCGTACTGAGGTCTCTCTAAAGCTGCGGTATAACTAGGTGTTAAAGTGTTTATATGAATACGCCACTATGTTTACACTTATTGAAATATATATCATCTTGTATGTACTTTATTTGACTTAACTGCAGTTTTTTCTTGCATTACAACAACACCAGTTCAGTAAGAGTAAATAAGGATCTTAAAATAAGTAGATCTATTGAGAAATGTCAAAGACTAATAATAAAAATCCCTACTGTTCTAATTTTCAAGGCACGTAGCTATGACGGCTTATTCCGGTTTCCCCCTTGAAAAATCCTCCTCAGGGGGGAAAATTGGACACTACTGTAAAAGTGTCCAGAAAGTCCCCTTGTTATTTCGACATAGTCCAGTTTTCCCCCTTGAGAGAATTGCTTCGGGGGAAATCTGGACACTAATGTAATAAAAGGTCCAGAAAGTCCCCTTTTCATTTTCCACCATACCCTCCCAATTAAAATGGCTACGATCTTTAAGTAAATAACAATTGTTTGGTCTGGTGTCGATTTTTTTTAAAGAAAATACCCACCTTTTGTATTAAACTCATGTGTAGTGGAGTACTTTACAATCAAATAATTTACGGATACAAAGTGCACCCAGACTCAGACCAGATTTTTTTGTATATATAATTTGGCGCTGGAATATCACGAGAGGTGGAAGCCATAATTTTAAATATTTTTGTCAAGACTGGGTGCTATGATGTACTCGCTGACAGATTGGTGCATAACTAACTTAAAATGACGGATAGCGGCTCATCTTTTACCTGAATTATTTGTAAACAATAAGATACTAAAAATCTATAGTGTAAGTGACCCACAAGGAATAAGTGGGAGTGGGCGCAGAAGTTTTATGATCTTGAAAGCTAAAGTTGAGATGTTTCGTTTCCAGGAACAGATCCACGAGAAATTATACCCGATATGGTATGCATACCTACTGTTTATAGTTTAAAGTAACGAAGTAAGATCAATCTTAATATTTTAAAAATAATTAATGTTTTTGCCTGTGACTCCATCCATGTGGGGTTTATGCTATTTTTGATAGTTAAAACCAAGTAATCTGATGTTGTTGCCGCAACGTGAGGGGTATCACATTTTATCAATAAAATAAATAAACAACATGTCTGTTTAATCACAAAAATTAAAAATCACAAATTAATCGTCCGGCGGCGGGTCTCGATCCAGTACCCTCTATCAAACCGGGGTAGGCGATCTGCCATTGAGATAGGAACTATACACACTGCTAGATCAAAGAATTTTTAGATTAGATTTATTCATTACATGTAACTTTTTTTAATTTACATTAAACTTTTCTTAATTTAGACATTAAACTTAAATAACACAAAATAATGTCAGTACATACTTTATCATACCTGATAGGGGATTTCAGGAAATATTTTTTTCCTATTCCAGTTTTCCCCCCTAAGGGGGACTACTAGGGGAGAAATCTGGATCTATCTTGTTTTCATTCCGGTTTCCCCCCTAAGGGTGATTCTCAGGGGGGAAATCTGGACTTATTTTTATTTATTCTGATTTCCCCCCCTAAGGGGGAATAAATAAGCTACGTTACTACGAAGTTTCATCAAAATCCGTTCGGTAGTTTTTGGTGAAAGGGTAACAAACATCAATACATTCATACAACTGTACTTACATCCATACTAACAAACTTTTGCAGTCATAATATAAGTACGATTTCCAAAAACGTGTTAAGAATGAATTTTTAAGGGTATACTTCAACTAAAATAGGTGATGAAAATATACAAGGTGCGACATAAATAAGAGAAAAGAGAAGATCGAATCGGCACAATTTACCACCAAAAATTAAAGGAAACTAGTATGTGAAATACGAAAAGAAATGGTACATAAACACATTTAGTAATGGGGGTGCATTACTAAATGCGTCAGCCGAGAGATATTTTTGGTTTTATATATATGTTTGTATATTTTGCAAGTTAATGTTCTACTGTTCTAGTTTAGATTTATCTTATACCTTGTATGTAATTGCACGTTTTGGAATTCAAAGATACTGTACAGGCGTTTTCTTTTAATAAAAAATCTACAATTTCTCTGCGAGGCTTTACTACGAAGCCTAAATTATATTTTTGCCTCCTAAGGCGGCAGTACTCTAGCACCGATTCGATGGTAGTTTTTTTTTATCGGGACTAGTCCCTCCCTCCTACCCACCACTGCAACTCCTGTAAGCCAGGATCAACAGTGGCACACAATGAAATGACACTGAGCGGTGAAGCTCAGGCATGACCGACATGAGTCGCTTTAACTGTCTTGGATCCCGCAACGAATATAATCAGAAAGAGAAAAAAGGAGGAGTTATAAAATTAATAGTTCCACTTCCTTCCAGAGCAAAGCGGGAGACAGAAAGAGAGAAGAGAAGCCAGCTGCAAAAGCACCGAGGATCAATTTAAGGGTCCTAAGTGAGCTGTTATATTTGTTTCCAATAGTAGGTATGGCAAAAGCGCTTTAACGTACGGAAGTTGCTCATTGTTGCTACAAGATCCGTATAATAAACTAGTCCAGATATTGGTTGCAAGCTGTTTAACATAATATCACGCTGATTTTGCCAGAGATCACACTCCCAAAGGATGTGGTAAGCAGTTTGTTCATATTCGTTACTGGAAGTTGAGCGCAGACAGATTGGTGAAGATACTAATTTGAAACTAAACAATTTACTTTTAAAATTGCCGTGTCCGGTAAGAAATTGTGCAACACAATGGTCTTTTCATTTCGATGGTACTCCTTTACAGCCTTACCAAGGGCAAGCATTCACCACCAGCTCTTTGAGTTGTATTACTTTAATACTAACGGTGCCCCGCGGTTATATCCGTGTTAAACTTTATAAATTACAACCTATGTGTTATTCGGATACATAAGCTATACTACAACGTGAAATCAAAATTCGTTAACATTCTGGTCCGGTAGCTTTTACGTGAAAGAGTAACAAACAACCATACATCTATACTATTACTTTAAATGTTAGTAAATACAAAATTGTACGTAATATCACGGTCGCTACCATGAAAGGCCAGCCCCGGCTGCCTTTTGATGGCAGTTGTTAAAGAGAGCAAACAACAATGCCGCTATGAGCAATCAAAGTAAGATCCTTGATCCATGGAAGACCGTCCTCGAGCCTTCCTTAGCTAGTAATTATTATAAGTACCTACCAGAATTATTTGCCCTTACTATAATTAATACATCATAAGGGTCTCATACTTTTATCTGTTCCTGCTTTAATGGTTCACTGTAAATTACCCTCAACTTAATATAATTAAAGTGATAGTGGATTCTTTGTGTATATGAATTCTTTCTTCAATAGACGTGAAGCGGGCGAAGAGCCCTCGAGCAATATCCCAACTATAAGCTTTCTGTTATGTACCTACTTACCGAAATTATAAGGCATACAATTCTGTATTATTTGTAAATAAAAAGTTTTTCAATAGGGTCGCATACTTAGTTATGATATTTCGCTATGGAACGCTACAAACTTCAACAAACAAAAACAAAAAAAAATGAGATATATTATCAAAATCTGTTATCAATTTGACCTACGTTCTATCACCGTCATTTCGCTTTATGGTGACATCAACTGACCACCAAGATCATGTGACTTAACACCGCTCAACTAGTTTCTATGGAGCTATGTGAAACCTATAGTCTTTGCAGGTAAACCACAGTCCATTGGGGTCCAAAATGCAAACATAACTCACGGTCTTCATGAAATTGAGCCCTATTTATTCGAGGATGTAATCCAAAGTTGGTCACATTAAAAACAGGTGTGATTGTATTTGCGAAATGAAAATTAGGGAGTTAAAGATATTGACACTACCTTCCTTATATATAAAAGAGGTTAAATTGACGATACGTAAAAAAATACAGGATATATCACATTTTACACCTGTAATATAATTATAAATTAATTTTAATACACCACATACAGGGGATTTGTGGCGCCCATTTGACTGAAATTATATTACATACATAATGTCACCAAATATCCTTTAAAATATAATAAAAATGTTGGCCATATTATTTTAACAGGTTGTTTGATCTCATTTCAAATTTGGAGCGCTCAAAATGAAAATTCCCGTAGAACTAATGTATTTTTATATTCTATTAGGTATATTATAAATAATAAAGTTTGGAGCGCTCAAAATGAAAATTCCCGTAGAACTAATGTATTTTTATATTCTATTAGGTATATTATAAATAATAAAGTTGCCTCGTTGATCACCGCAGGTAGTACGGTCTACTTTTCCATAAAATTGACGTGGTATCTTGACACTAAATTTATTATAGCACTTTATGGTCTGTTCTGGCAATTCAAAAATCATTTATTCCGTAAAACATTTACATTTATCTGGAATCGTCATATATTTTACCCTACTGTGCAGTCCATGACGTGGCAGCTACTGAGACACACTGCTAGAATCAAAATAAGTTTCCTTTTATTATGTTGCTGCAAGTCTCTCCAGAATTATGGAGGTGCAGTGGAGAATATTTCAGGCGTGCTATTCAACATCCACACATCCCTGCACAGATTTCTTTCTGCAGAAAAGTTACTTTAGAAGCTCTGGGGGTGCCGAAGGTTTTGAGGTCTGTACTCCCAGTCTTCAGGTTCATTATAATTACTATGCCATGACTGGATCTGATGGTAAACTCGCAAGCTATGAAAGCGAGCAGTATCTTATTGGATATAGGAAGTAAAGATAAATTGAAGATATTTTTTATCACTAACTTTGTTGTTAAACTCACGAATTGTTCATATCTTAGGCTTAAAGAGAATCTGTATTTCAATATATGAAGAGCTGAAAAAGCGTTCACCAATGACAGTCACTCTCTAGTTAAGGAACAACGCCGTTCTACGTGCTAACTCTGAATGATTCTTCGGGGTTTTTCAGGAATTTAAGTTTTTAACCATATTGTAAGCAACTGATGTTGTGCTGTAACACCATGAAATAGAATGGTGAAACTCCAAGTTATCCAAAATGACGTCTTCGTACGTAAAACCTGATGGATAATATAATTCTTTTGCTGTTCGTCCTTTTGATGTTTTCAAAAAAATACATTTAATTTCTTCTTTATACTTAGACTAGCAGTTCCCGTGGACTTCGTTCTGCGTTATAAATATGTTTGTCCCAGCCCGTTTGTCTCGCGTAATACTTTGGGTTAAAAGTTCGGGATAAATTTTGGAATTTTTCATAGCCTATGACACTCCACAATAACGTAGCTTTCTATTAGTGAAATAATTTTGAAAATCGGTTCAATAGATCCAGAGTCCTTACAACGTCACAAACTCACAAACGTTACCTCTTTATAATATTATATTAGTATAAGTATAGAAAAAATAAATTTCTATTGGGGTTTGCTCTCAGTCTAACTTGTTGTGACTAGCCACTAGAATCAATTAGACATGTGCTATTGGGCTCGACACTCATGAGGAATTAGTAACCAGGATTATTTAAGTAGATTATTTAAGTAGATGTTATTACCAACAACGGCCATGACATACCATGACACACCTGTTCTCCGTTTAACACCGATTAACGCGTTACCACCCGTAATGCGTTAAACAATTAGGCCCGAAACACGTATTTGGTATTACATAAATATTGTTTTGTGTGGTAATTCAACCCACGTTTTATCTTAGACTGTATATTCCAGTCACCGATCGGACACAGAGATCAGATTAAAATATTTTTACAGAATAATACTGCTCTTACACAACTACGATAGCTAAGCCATTCTGTAAGCGCCCTACTTGATAGATGCAGTCCATTCAATAGACCGCGTTAACTTTAAAACCGAACCCGCTTATCTTTGAGGCCATAATGTATGGATTTAAGTTTATATTACGAATGCTGTCGAGCGTTAGAGAATATAAATTTAATGTATTTGGTTTCTGAGTTATTCAACTAGTTACTTTAATTTGAATTTAACAAGAACAAGTGTGTGTTCATATATTTGTGCTGAATTTAATTCATGCATTCATCATATATCAGCCGAAAGACGCCCACTGCTGGACAATTAAACTGCCCCAAATTTCTCCACAATTGCCGGTCTTACGCTACCCGCATACAGCAGCTTCCAGTGACCCTCATAAGGTCATCAGTCCATCTAGTAGCGGGCCTACCCATGCTGCATCTTTCGGTTCTTAATCACCACTTCTTCTTTCTACGAGCTAAGGGCCCTGCGCGCTGCCACTTCAACTTGGCAAATCTTCGGGCCATATTTGATTTGATTTGGTTGAACACGAGCAACATTACATTAAGGACATTAATTTATGCTATACTCAACTTAATTTAGAAATAATGCTGTTAATACTTTTACTTATAGTTTTTTAGATGCATATACTTATTATAAAAACATATTAACGCGGCTGTTAACGACTTCACTATGAGCTCTTCCGCTGTAAGCTCGTCATGCTCCCATTGTGTGTTAATGCTTGCGGTGGCGTTGTGGGTCGGGTCGTTTCCTTCCTTCTAATATGGCGAAGGAGGCGATGGCTGGCCCTCACGTCATACTCGTGAACGGGTGCTGCTTGCGGTAACTGGTAGAGCTGCTGCTGGGGTACTCTTTTTTTTTTTGTCTCATACAGTCGTCGCCTTTAGTCGACTTCGTGTGACTTGTTAATTTTGTAGTGTGCGCGGATGCACCCACCGTTAGTTCATCTTGCAAGAGGTTATTTTAATTGCTTGAGCGAAATGGAATGTTATTGTTTATTACCTCATAATTATTTTGATTAACTAGATGTCATCGGTTCTGTGCGTGCATTAGCCCACATACCAGCCAATCACAATGTAAAAACAAAAAACAATGTTAAAAAAAGATATAAAATAAATCGAAAACAAAAAGCAAAAGAAGACGAAAAAAGCAAGCCCGGAGTTTCTTTGTGGCTTTCTTCTCCGGGTCGTCCACCTAGGTAGCTAGAGAAAGCCGCAGGCTAGCTAGGGTAGGATCCTCAGCGGCGAGGATCGCGTTGCCCCCTTTACACGTGATCGGTAATACCGTGCAAATGATCTGACCCCCATTTCGAATTCCATCTTTTTACTTCAGCGGCCGCCTGAGATGTGGCCCATAAGGGTGCCCTCAGGTATTAGTCGTTTAAATTAAGCTACTGGTTGAGAGCCTTTTGCGCTAGCCAACTGCTCGTTGTTTTCAATTCTTTAATTTGATATACTATTGCTAAATGTAACAATAATAGCTTAGTAACTTGCTATTTATTATTTATTTAAGAATATTAAAGATACATGTGACGAAACAGACCGCACGGACGGACTAATTTAAAATATTAGTTACTTTAATTACTGTTTTTAAACTGTGTTTATGTAATACATTGTGAGCTTGACAAGTACAAGTGTATGTAAATACCCAAGTGCTGAAAAAAATTCTTTATTTCTTTCTTTATACTTTGATTTATTCATGCATTACTCATAATTAAATATTCACGACCATCCACCACATAGGGAAAACTCACTCAGAATGTAAACCTCTTACTCACGCACAATGGGAACGATCATTAAAGTTTACTTTTAATAGAATAATACTGATATCTGTCGAACTTTTAATTGATTAAATTATTTTTATTGTGAATTGAAGGTAATATTTATTTATTTATTTATTTATTTATTTATTTATTTATCGGAAAACCAACAGCTATTTTACACATTTTTAGACATTGCAATACAAAACAGGAAGCCAATTACAGGTTTTCACTAATAGTAATTGATTATACAGTTAAAAGGTGTAAATTCCATATTTAGGTTTCTTAATGCTAATGATATATTTTATTTTATTTTTATTTTATTTATTTATTAGGTCAGTCTACAATTGTTTACACGTAACATTTACAAATTCTTAATTAATAATAATACAATTTTAAGTGCAACAATTACTTACAGACTAACACCACTTGCATAAATTATAGTTAAATATGTAATAATTATTTTATGTGTGTATATACATATATATATATATATATACATATATATATATATACATATATATATATACAAACATAAACTGTAAAAATTAAAATTATGATAGAAAATGAATAATTAATCAATTAAGTTAATAAATAATATAATAAGATGGCGTACAATAAATGAGAATTAAATTAAATTATAACGGTACAAAATAAATTAGTTTCAATTGAATTAAAATTTAAAAATTGTGAATTAGTATAACTGGTGAACCATGACTTTCTTAAGCTAGCTTTAACCTATACGAGGCTTTCCTTTTATTATACTCGTTAATTTTTTAATGCTGTCATGGTGTATGTCAAAGAGGTCACTGTAGCTATTTAGCAATTTGCATAAACGTGGAATTGGTGAGTTCGCGCCTAAAACCGTTCTACGCAAGGGAGCATATAATGGAGTGATACGGTATCGTGGATATCGGACTGGGACTCGAAATTTAACCATGCATAATATATTTGGGCAATCAATTTTGCCTCTTAGCAGTTTGTGGAGAAATAAGGCGTCTAAAATTTCTGATCGCGTATTTAGGGAATAAATCCTGAAGTACTGCAAGCGGGCGGTATATGAAGGCAGTTGTTTACTTTTCCCCTTTGAAAATGCCAGGTGCCATAAAAACCGTTTTTGGACTCTTTCTAAGAGGAGCCTATGTGTGGCATAGTGCGGCCTCCATACAACACTGCAATACTCCAGGATGCTTCGTACAAGGCTATTATACAGCATTATTCTAGTGCCAATCTTTTTAAAGTCTTTGGTGTACCGTATCACAAAACCAAGAGTTTTCGATGCCTTTTTAATAATGTTTTCGATATGGGGTAAAAAAGTAAATTAAACGATTTAAAAAGAGACGCAATTGTTTATTGCAATCTTTTGTGGTGAAACGTACCGTCTAATTACTATAGTTAGAAGTAATATATACATATAAATAACACGTATTAGACGTTTTGATTGCGTACTGCGTCCAGGCGGAATCGCACCCTAAAGAATAATCTAGCTTTAGTGAAGACGGCTTGCCTAATTTTTACTGATATTGAAGAACCTTTGAAGGCAGTCATAGCTCACCAAACTGCCGATTTCTTAGCCAAGGACGCCAATCGTACGAGTATTGGCCGTGGGTGATCTGTACCGGGGGTTTTTCGGCCTAGTCTATAGCAAACCTCTATCGATGCTGAAGATGTATTTTCACGGAGTCCAAGCTTGTTAGGGATGACACTCAGTATCACTTGCTTGAAAACGAAAAGTGCTTTTCGATGACTTCCAGACTGTAAATCAACTATTTGAATTGAGCTGCTCATGAAGAAGGCTGAATACCAAGTTCCTTGAAGGTGCGCAGTTCTTCGGCCACTTTAGCTACTGTCTCCTTATAGGAAGACTGCTACCGGCCAGTGCATACCAGTCTGAGGGGAAAAGACAATGCTGACAAGATTGGGGAACATTGTGTTCTCATAAGAAATCTATGCAGAAAAAGACTCTAAAACAGGCAAACATAATAATCGACCTATGGCATTGACAATATTACTTAAATTCTAGTTTAGTAATAATATGGTTCTAAGAATACTTTGGATAATTTTAATTATATAATACGTTGGATTATATTACTAAACTACACAACTTAACTCATATACTATCTAAGAACATAACACAAACATAAGCATACCTTGAAAATGCAGACGCATATCCCCGAGTGTGATTAAGGGCAATATTCTATTACTTTACGAACTCATGTTGTGGATGTTCTGCTGGGGTAAAGATATAATATATTCACAAAAAATATATGTAAGAAATTAAGATATTCATATATGGGAATTTATGTATACAATACAATACAATGCATGACATATTATTGCATTGCATACTTATATATTCAAATATATAGGGATATAATAAATGTTTAAATAACCCTTTTCAGACCAATAAGGATTATTTATTTAGAAATATTACTGGCTAAATAAAAATACCTCGGTAGCTACTATAGAAGTCAGATAGGAACTTTTTTGTGGTTTTACACGATACCGTAAGATATCACAATCATATAAGCAAACCTACATCAAAACATTTTCAGACACAGACCTGATATTAACATATGCCTGTTTGCCACATGGCTCAAGTTTGATAATTTTTAACTTTCAAATATACAAGATTTATGAACTAACTTAACTAAGACGGTATAAGTACATATTAGCAGACCTTGTGATTTCAATGCGCGCCAATAATAATTAAAACACACGTCAGACATATTATTGCTCCGGTAATCATAATGACATCCACTCTGGTCCACAAAGTGAGCGGCAAGTTCCCGGAAGTCAGCGTTCTGTTGGTGGCACAGATGCTGTGCTTTACTGGCAGAACAAACCAAAGGAATCCCAGGGTATGTGTCTCGAACATTTGGGGCATGACGCAAAAGCAGCATACCCACGTTCCCGAGGCTCCCCGCAACAGGCGCCAAAAGAAGTCGGCAGGATAGGTTTACTGGGTGCAAGTCCGAAATACCCACCCGCAGACACTTTTTGCGGGTGGCATGCCTAGCCATTCCCCCTGCCTTATGCCCGGTTCCTTTATTTTACGATCCGTCATTGGACCAACGTTACCATCCGTAATTCAGCTACCGATACCGATGCAAAACTAGTGATCCACAATGCCCTACCTGCGACGAACATCCGTAGTTTAAACCACCTACGACTCGTTCGGCGATGAACCTCTTGCTCCTCTTCACGATTAGTTATAACAAAACGTCCACGTCAATTATGCAACTAAAATCATTTATTATTCTGTAATATTATGTGAGTAATAGTACAAATTACTGTACTTATAGTTACAGTAATAATTTAATTTGCGTTTTAGGTTTAAAATATTTATAAATCATTAGTATTGAAAATTTGATGTTACGAGTGCATGGTGTGAACAAAACGCGTAACACGAAAGCGCATGGCGCATGCGTCTGTCGTCTGACGTCTGTCCAGGAGTATTTCATGGTTTCTAAATAAGTTTTTAAATTGAGTATTTAATCTAAGGTTTGTGGTAATGAAATCTTAGAAGATAGAAAAATAATCAACCCTTTCTAACGGAAAACAAAGCCATGAATTCTCTATCAGTTTCAGAGCTAGACATCACGGAAATCTCCTCAAACACTATGTTAACTACCAAAATAAAATACAAACGACTGGTAAACCGACCGAATTCGACTAGTAATCAAAGCAGTAACGCCTCGTTATTTTGACAGTTCCGTGACAGTAGAAAATATTTATAGGAACACTTTCGAACGCATCTCCATACAATAAGCTTACTAACGTCCTCCCATCCGTTAGTAACCAGACGTTGGTTATTTGGATAACGACTAGTATTTTTTAGGAACGGTTTTGCGTTACGGCTGGTAGAAATTCTAACTATTCGTAGTAGAAACGATTCGTTTTTGGAATATAGGAACCGGGCGTTAACAGATTAAGTACTGCATGATGTCTTATGATGGAGCAAACACACGTTTGGTATACTATCAGCGTGGTGTGTACAGAAGTGGTTTGTATTACCTTTTTAGGGCGAAAATGTACTTGTTTACCTCAGTTGAAATATGGCCAATGTGTTCTTTTTACGTAAAATCGAGTATATAACCTAAAATATACGTTTTACATATTGTATTATCTTTATAATTCATATTCTTTATTGCCTAAAACCAATTAAGATGTCTGATTTATTAAGTTGATACAGTTACTTGTAACAAAAATCAAATAGTCATAATCACAACTACAGATTAAATTAGTTGATTTAAAAGTTAATAATAATATTTATTTATTTATGCCAAAAATTCGAAAATACATCATGTGTATAATTTGTATGATTGACAACCATCGCTTCAGGCGGGACTTGAACGATAAGTAACTTGTTTTTTTTTATGTATCTATCTATAAATAAGTAGAGGTTTACCTAATATATTAAGTAAGTTGTTACATTCGTATTTCATGTTAACTGTAGCCAAATAAATACGCACCCATAATTGAATACGGCGTGTTTCTCGATTAATCTTTGTACGCACACGGCTACATATTAAGCTATACATTTCCAGTATAAGCTGACCGTTTATTGTATGGAAATCCTATACAATGCGGGATCAGCTTATACAAAGATTAATCGAGAAACACGCCGTATTCAATTATGGGTGCGTATTTATTTGGCTACAGTTAACATGAAATACGAATGTAACAACTTACTTAATATATTAGGTAAACCTCTACTTATTTATAGATAGATACATAAAAAAAAAACAAGTTACTTATCGTTCAAGTCCCGCCTGAAGCGATGGTTGTCAATCATACAAATTATACACATGATGTATTTTCGAATTTTTGGCATAAATAAATAAATATTATTATTAACTTTTAAATCAACTAATTTAATCTGTAGTTGTGATTATGACTATTTGATTTTTGTTACAAGTAACTGTATCAACTTAATAAATCAGACATCTTAATTGGTTTTAGGCAATAAAGAATATGAATTATAAAGATAATACAATATGTAAAACGTATATTTTAGGTTATATACTCGATTTTACGTAAAAAGAACACATTGGCCATATTTCAACTGAGGTAAACAAGTACATTTTCGCCCTAAAAAGGTAATACAAACCACTTCTGTACACACCACGCTGATAGTATACCAAACGTGTGTTTGCTCCATCATAAGACATCATACATGTACTTAATCTGTTAACGCCCGGTTCCTATATTCCAAAAACGAATCGTTTCTACTACGAATAGTTAGAATTTCTACCAGCCGTAACGCAAAACCGTTCCTAAAAAATACTAGTCGTTATCCAAGACAGAATGATGTAAAGAGGCTATAGCCTCATAAAATGAGAGATTTGCACCTAGAGAAGCCAGCTGCAAAAGCACCGAGGATCAATTTAAGGGTCCTAAGTGAGCTGTTATATTTGATTCCAATAGTAGGTATGGCAAAAACGCTTAAACGCACGGAAGTTGTTCCTTGTTGCTACAAGATCCGTATAATAAACTACTCCAGATATTGGTTGCAAGCTGTTTAACATAATATCACGCTGATTTTGCCAGAGATCACACTCCCACAGGATGTGGTGAGCAGTTTGTTCATATTCGTTACTGGATGTTGAGCACAGACAGATTGGTGAAGATACTAATTTGAAACTATACAATTTACTTTTAAAATTGCCGTGTCCGGTAAGAAATTGTGCAACACAATGGTCTATGATTAGCCAAGTTTTATTTAACCGTTCGCGTACGTCCGGAAAGAACTGGTGCAGATGGCGACCCTTGGTTGACGTATTCCATCTACATTGCCATTCATTTAGTAGTTCGTTATTTAAGTCAGCTATTGGCATAAATAGCCTGGTTATTTTTGCACGGTCGCGTAATGATAAGAAATCATTTTCTAAATTATCGCGCGTAGAATAATACATTGCTGCTCGTCTTTGTACTTCAAGATCAACCGGTAGTACACCCGCTAGGACAGGTAGGGCCTCTGTGCTCACTGTTCTATAGGCTTTACACAGAAATATCAACGCCAACCTCTGGCTTTATAGTAATTTACGGCGAGCAGCTCCGATGGTAGCCCTATCAGCCCACACAGGCGAGCCGTAGCATATACACCCAAGATAGGTTGCCCCGTAAATGATTTTAAGAG
This sequence comes from Pseudoips prasinana, assembly GCA_951640165.1. Lineage (NCBI taxonomy): Eukaryota > Metazoa > Arthropoda > Insecta > Lepidoptera > Nolidae > Pseudoips > Pseudoips prasinana. The sequence continues at coordinate 17,774,877 of OX621234.1, read as the reverse complement.
TACTAAAAGAGAGGCCCCAGGTTGCCGTCGATATCCTTGTAAGTGCAAAAAAGTTTCGCTTAGCTTTTTCCCCAACTGATTTAATATGTTCTATAAACGAGAAATTCTTTTCTAAAACTAAACCCAAATAACAGGTTGATATTTTGCGTTTTACAGTAACATTATTAAGTTTTACGCCCGGGGGGGATTTTAGTTCACCTTTAAGAAGGAGTTGGTAGGTTTTATGAGGAGCAAATGTAAGGCGATTTCTTTTACCCCATTCACTTATCATACTTAAGCAAGTTTGAGCCAGATTTTCCAACTCTCTCCTGGAGTTACCGTGTATAAGTAAGAGGCCATCGTCAGCATATGCCGTTAGAGAGCAGCGTGATGGCAAGGGTAATGTCAAGAAGTCATCAAAACCCAAGTTCCAGAGATACGGCGCGAGCACTGAGCCCTGGGGGCAACCCATGGTTAACGATTTAGTGACTCTGAAGTGACCAAGCTTAAGAGTTGCAGAGCCATGTACGAAATAAGATGTGATTATCGAATATATATTACTGTAACAACCGCGTAACTTAAGTTTTTGTAACAAAATTGGCCACCAAGTATTATCAAACGCCCCTGAAATATCTAGGAATATGGCCAAAACGTATTTACATTCGGACGAGTTTACAGCTTTCCTCACTGAGATAGCTGCGTCCACTGTCGATTTACCCGCAGTAAAACCAAATTGATTTCCGTGAAATTTTGGTCCTCCCGGCAGCAATCGCGGTACAATAAGTCGTTCTAGAAGCTAGCCTAAGGAAGGCAGTAACGTTATTGGTCGGTATGACTTAGGGTCTTCAGGCAGTTTATCGCCATTTTTTGGTATAATACGAATAAAACCGCTGCGCCAAGAACGCGGAAAAGTTCCTTCAGATATGCAACGATTAAAAACTTTTAGTATTGAATCACCGGATTGTTTTGTGGCTTCTATTATCATTTTGTTGGATATTTTATCTTCACCTGAAGCTTTGTTAACAGGTAGCGATTTCACAGTATTCATAAACTCATTAATTGTAGGAAGACTAGACATATAGGTAGCGGGTGGATTGTTTGCCCACTGTCTAATCTGCTTATGGTAGTCATTATCGTTCAAGGAACTATCATCAGGTATGAGCGAATTAAGTAAGGATTCCGTGGTCTCCTCTGTGCCACTGGTGTAGGTATTATTGATTTTTATGTTTTGAATATAAGCTAAATCTGTAGACCTATTTGCTTTAAACTCATGGTATAGGGGCGACCACGGGCCTTCTTTATCTAATTTATCGACTATTTTTCTAATAAGATTGCCTTTGGATTTCTCTATTGACGAGCGGTAACGTGAACGAGCTATTTTGAGATTTATATATGCATTATTTAAAACATCGCCTACAATTTTACGTTTTTTTAGTTTATTATATTTTTTACGTGCTCTCCGAAATTCACATCGAACTTTAATTAAGTAGTTATTCCACCAATCGCATCTTCGAATATTAGTGATAGGGACGCGGCCTATGGCAATATCGGCACAGTAGGTAAAAGTGTCCGACATCATTACAGCACATTCCTCTGTTGTTAGTTCATCCCGGGTGAAATCCCTGGCATGCGCGGCAAAAAGAGCTCTGAAAAAATCCCAATCGGCCCCTTTGAGCCGATATCTATAGTTACCGTAAATAGCCGTAGGTCTTTGTGCCAACCGAGGAACAAACTCGTACACGATTAAGCGGTGATCACTGGATGAAGCGTCAGGCAAAACACGCCATCCATCTATTCGGACGTCTGAGCTTGAAAAAGTGACGTCAATAAAAGATTCGCCAGTAGGGCTACAATAAGTAGGCGGTGCATCAGGAGTGTTATGTATTGATAGATTCATCTCAGCAACGAAATCTTCGACGGCGTTCCGCCGTTCTGTATCGTTTGAACGGTATTTGCCATACCATAACGTAGAGGATGCGTTAACATCTGCGCCAATAATAATTTTGTGTCCTTTGAGGGACATCAAAACATGGCGCAAGTGATGTAAATGGGGACCGACAGGATCTGAATACTGAAAATAACAGCTCACTACGTAAACTTTCCAGGATGGGGATGATATTTCAGCGACAGCACAGTGTGACGTCATGAGGTTTCGCATAGCGCTTACCGTAAAATTAGTACGCGTTACGTAAATAGCAGCCCGTGATTTGTTGTCTAGCTGCACCAATTTATTTTTTAAACGCGCATATTGATATTGTTCTTGTATAAGCACTATATCTAAGTTGTATTCATTGACTAAAGTTTCCAACTCTGATGTCGCAACCCTATCGTTGTGAAGATTTAGCTGCCCTATTTTTAAGTAAGCCATATTAATATTTGGTATTTAGCACTAACTGCTCAAGTTTATGCTTAAATGTGGGGCAGTTGTCCGAGCCGCATTTGTGGTCGTGAGGTTTTTTATATGTTTTACACGATGCACAAACTGGTTTAAATTCTGGGTCATTGTGGTGCTTACATGATTTTGTGGGATGTGCTTCTGCGCATAAGGCACAGGTAGGTAATTTATTACTACAGTACTTGAAAACATGCCCATATTGCTGGCAGTTTAAACACCGAACTACCTCTAAATCATCAATAAAGCGGCATGTAGCCCAGTCGATGAAAAGTTTTTCTTTAGTGCTGACTAAATGTTTTCTAATCTCCGGTTCGAGCTCAATTCCCACCCACTTGCGCCCATTAGCTACGTTACGCTTGCGCACAATTTTAGTTTTCGACGTAAAATCGTCTTCGCTGACTTTAAGATCACTATCTTTGATATTTTGCCTGTATAACGCCGTTAAAAAGACCTGGTCGTCCATTGACGACGGTATATCTTTTATAAGTATGCGCGGTCGTCGCCCGGATGGAGTTTGAAGTTTTAAACCCGCCGAACGAATGGCCTCGACAGAGCGAATTTTATTGAGTTGGGTTTCATTTGCCACTCGGAGTACAACGCCAGAATTGGAAGTTTTTTTAACGCCTACTATTTGAAAACCGTCGTCCGCGGGTTTTATAGCCTTCATAAGCGCTTCCTTGGTCGCCGACGAAGTCGCGTACTCCGCTGATCGCTCAGCGGTGGGATACGCAATAATTGAAGGAACCGGTTTTCGCGTCTGTACTATGGGGGGCGGCGGTTTTTTTCGGTAAACGCAGTTTTAATTGTTCCACGTACGTAGGAATCTCAGAATTGGTTTTATTTACGCAAAGATCTAACTGACGTTCTGCGTTCGCCAATTTAGTTTCATTGCATGAAGATTTAAGCGCAAGTAATGAAATAATACTGGTAAGGCGCTGCGTACAATCCATCACCGATAGCTTATTCGCGATATTCATACCCGAGTTGGAATCACTGACTAATTCGTTAACCTTTGACAGATAAACGGAAGCTTGTGTCACAAGATCGCAATAATAATATTCCACACTGTTTGTATCGCTAATATTTAATGATGACGAATAATCGGATTGAGATCCCCGAAAACGTTTTATGTCCGATTCCTGTTGACCATCGGGAGTACAAAATGTCGGTGACGCATCGTCTAACACTCGTTTGTTGAAGCCTGAAGGGGGCGTTCTAGGAGTCTGTTTACTTCTCCCAAATGCGTTTCGCCCTCTATCGGGGGGGGCATCATTCATTTTTGACATGTTATTCACACGAAATAAGCAAGCGCTTTAATGTAAACAGCACGATAACTAATTTAGCACGATAACAAGTAACTGTGACTATGACGCGGTACCCTCACAAGAAAAAAGTTAAACTTACTCACCGAACGATAATTTGAACTAAAATCCAGATATTACTTATTAAAACACTTAAAAAACTTACAGATTGTAGTATTTAGCACTAACACTAAAGCTAGAAACAAAACACAGGTCACAAAACAATCACGAAATAGCAGAAAAATAATATTATTTCACAGCGAACCTCCGACGCACTGAGCCGTAGCGTAGCGGGAAGGGAAGCTTTGCTCTGGAGGGAAGTGGAACTATTCATTTTCTAACTCCTCCTTTTTTCTGTTTCTGATTAAATTCGTTGCGGGATCCAAGACAGTTAAAGCGATTCCCCGGGACATGCCTGAGCTTCACCGCTCAGTGTCATTTCATTGTGTGCCACTGTTGATCCTGGCTTACAGGAGTTGCAGTGGTGGGTAAGAGGGAGGGACTAGTCCCGTAGTCGTTATCCAAATAACCAACGTCTGGTTACTAACGGATGGGAGGACGTTAGTAAGCTTATTGTATGGAGATGCGTTCGAAAGTGTTCCTATAAATATTTTCTACTGTCACGGAACTGTCAAAATAACGAGGCGTTACTGCTTTGATTACTAGTCGAATTCGGTCGGTTTACCAGTCGTTTGTATTTTATTTTGGTAGTTAACATAGTGTTTGAGGAGATTTCCGTGATGTCTAGCTCTGAAACTGATAGAGAATTCATGGCTTTGTTTTCCGTTAGAAAGGGTTGATTATTTTTCTATCTTCTAAGATTTCATAACCACAAACCTTAGATTAAATACTCAGTTTAAAAACTTATTTAGAAACCATGAAATACTCCTGGACAGACGTCAGACGACAGACGCATGCGCCATGCGCTTTCGTGTTACGCGTTTTGTTCACACCATGCACTCGTAACATCAAATTTTCAATACTAATGATTTATAAATATTTTAAACCTAAAACGCAAATTAAATTATTACTGTAACTATAAGTACAGTAATTTGTACTATTACTCACATAATATTACAGAATAATAAATGATTTTAGTTGCATAATTGACGTGGACGTTTTGTTATAACTAATCGTGAAGAGGAGCGAGAGGTTCATCGCCGAACGAGTCGTAGGTGGTTTAAACTACGGATGTTCGTCGCAGGTAGGGCATTGTGGATCACTAGTTTTGCATCGGTATCGGTAGCTGAATTACGGATGGTAACGTTGGTCCAATGACGGATCGTAAAATAAAGGAACCGGGCATAAGGCAGGGGGAATGGCTAGGCATGCCACCCGCAAAAAGTGTCTGCGGGTGGGTATTTCGGACTTGCACCCAGTAAACCTATCCTGCCGACTTCTTTTGGCGCCTGTTGCGGGGAGCCTCGGGAACGTGGGTATGCTGCTTTTGCGTCATGCCCCAAATGTTCGAGACACATACACTGGGATTCCTTTGGTTTGTTCTGCCAATAAAGCACAGCATCTGTGCCACCAACAGAACGCTGACTTCCGGGAACTTGCCGCTCACTTTGTGGACCAGAGTGGATGTCATTATGATTACCGGAGCAATAATATGTCTGACGTGTGTTTTAATTATTATTGGCGCGCATTTAAATCACAAGGTCTGCTAATATGTACTTATACCGTCTTAGTTAAGTTAGTTCAAAAATCTTGTATATTTGAAAGTTAAAAATTATCAAACTTGAGCCATGTGGCAAACAGGCATATGTTAATATCAGGTCTGTGTCTGAAAATGTTTTGATGTAGGTTTGCTTATATGATTGTGATATCTTACGGTATCGTGTAAAACCACAAAAAAGTTCCTATCTGACTTCTATAGTAGCTACCGAGGTATTTTTATTTAGCCAGTAATATTTCTAAATAAATAATCCTTATTGGTCTGAAAAGGGTTATTTAAACATTTATTATATCCCTATATATTTGAATATATAAGTATGCAATGCTATAATATGTCATGCATTGTTGATTGTCCTTGATAAAGACTGGCCGCCAAGGCTGACATTCGGATTTCATTTAAGAAAGGTCAATAGTAATATGAGGCAGTGAATTACATGACAATAGTATTCCTCGTGGACTTTGGATGATAGCGTCCACTTTATATGGACTTAATTTCACTTTGTACAATGTATTCTAGAGCTCAAAGGAGTACTTACAATTCAATGGTACGATAATCAGACTCAAAGTTGCTACCGACGGTTTATGTTGGCCTATATTATACATATTACTAAATTAATAATACTCCATCCACTATTATTATTATGATAATAGTAAATCTAGTCAAATGTTGACCATGGCGACCAGCCTTATACAAAGTTCAGTCAACTATGAATCACATATTATTGCATTAAATACTATGTCAATTCAAATAACCGGATGGGAAGACCGTGTAGCACGAACAGAGGCTAAGTCGTGTTGGCGGGAGGCAGAAGCAGATCCGACAGCTTTTCGTGCATTTCGACGTATGAAAATTGCGGCACCAACTTGCAGAGTACGGGCTGCCAGGTATTTTCCTGATAAGAGGAATCAGTAGAAGTAGAACGTTTGTCTATTACCTGACTCGGTAAATTGATTCTAACATTAGGCTAAGTTATAGTAACATTAAATGGATATTTTTCTGAAAAAAAATATTTGAAAAAAAATGGGTTACAACCCCTCAATATCAACCAACACGTTATCTTGATATATCAGAAAATCCTTATTGCACTTTCTATATGAGTTGTTAAAACAACTATTGCTAGATGTGCAAGGCGCTGAAAAACCTAAAAAACAAGCGTGGTAAATTTTTTTATTAATAGCAATATCCAAAGTCTCTTCATTTGTCCATCCACAGATAAAATTTATTATATAAAAGCCAGTTTGAAAATACTTTTTTTTTACCTATACCTATTGCCAATACATCAAATGTTGTATTTACTCGAAAAATATTTTGTATCAGAGTTTGGAAAAAATGGCCGCAAAATAGACAATTTATCACGCTAAAAACGGCATTAAGCAGGGTGATTAAAATCTTCTGCACCGAGTAACCTATTAGCCTCCTATTAGTGCAAACTTGATACAGGGACATTTTCCTTCCTCGAAACGCGCAAGTGCACTAATAGGAAAATTCTAGAAAATGTTTATTTTATCTAAACGATTTGCCGTTGCCGTGTACCTTGGCCTTGACCTTAATAAATTCAACGTTCCAGGGTCTTTACTGAGTTTTCTTTAGTAGAAAGATTTTAATATTGTCACGTATGATAACCCCACTAACAATAAGGGTTTTAGGTAGCTTTTGTTACATTTCGAGAATGTTTTATTTAATACTAGAACAAAATGAAAAGGATAGCTGATGAAAAGGAGGTACAAAATTCTTAATGCAAAATTGATCTTAAAAATGTTTAATAATGAAAAGAAAGAGACGGTGTAAATTTCCTCATAGAAAAAAAAGAGGTAGGTGATGAGGAGGACGGAAGTATTTCAATTAATCTGAAATATTGGTGAAGCTTTTTGGAAAATAATAACGATATTCAGAATTATTAAAATTTGGAACAATTTAGGTATAGGTGTATAAGCCGTATATCGACGGTAAGTGTTACGTGAAGAAGAATGTTGTTGTTAGAATTAAGTTTAAGGCGAATCAAGGGTAAGATGTAAAGGTGATAAGTGAAAAAGTTCGACTGATCTGTGTAAGTCGTTTACTTTCAAGTGTTCTGTGCACAGACACAGTGTATCGTGTACTTCGGGACCCTCAAGTAGTGCTTGTCGGCGGGACTCTAAGTTTCTAAGTGTGTTCCGTAATCTTAGCCACTTGGTATGAAAGAGTTTGATATACTTAGCTGCACTTTCTAATGCACTCACATACATTTGAAAATGACCTAACTGCATTTCTGGGATTGTTTACAATTATTTATTATTACTACCTACATACATTTTGGGTTAAATAATATTTTACCCGACCTGCCAATAAAAACAAGGACTCAGTTATATTTAGTTGAAAATGATTTCATAAGAGCAACGAGTCAAATAATAATATTACACTGGTAACTTTGCTACCTACAATCACATTAACCTAAAATATTTTACTCCAGTTTGCGGTTTAACAACAAGCCAATGTGTTGGCTAATCGGCTAAAGTTATATAACTCGATAACTACGGCTTTCATCTAAGGCTTATCTTTTTTACTTGAGAATGTAACACGAAAGTACTTTGTCTAAAATCGAACAATTTATTTTGCTACAAACTTGCTTGTAAACGACAAATAATATAAAATAGATATGAACGCAAATTATCGACTATAATTGTTATTTTGTGTTTGGAATTGGACAGTTTGCGGTATTACATAAAGTAAACGTGTCGGTTAGTTGCTTAAAGTTATTTACCTCGATAGCCGCTCGCCTTGTAGCCCCATCTTATTAACACTGAGCAAGTTTGCACGAGCACTTTGGCACGAGGCTGAAATTATTTTTAAATGGATTGACTCAATAAGTGAGCTCGGCTACAGATTAAAAGTAAAATTAACTTGCAAAATCCGTTATTTACAGTTGATTCTGAGAATATTAAATTTAGGCCACTGACAGGATTTAAGCGGTTCCCGGTGCTGATCGGGTGATGAGCTATTTATTGCCTTTAATCTTTTAAGTAGCACGTGTAATCCCAGTGGTCTACTAATTTGAACCACAGTGAATTATTTCTATCAATCAATAATATCATATGCATTGAATAAAGTTCTTTTATTATAAAAACTGTTTCGGTGTTCAAATTACATACATTATTATATTTCATTAAATATAATAACATAGTAATCTACAGTTCAATACTTTGTTTTAAGAGTAATATATCAATCGAGGATTGTATTCAAAATTAAATAATAATACAGATACCCGTTACCTTTTACAAGTTTTATTACGTCTACCTAATTTGTAACAAAAATATTCTTCACATTCTAATTAACTTTCCTGAAAAGTATTCAGATGTGTAATTTATTTCTAGTAGTATGTAAGGTAATTTATTTATTATCCTTGGGCCGTATAGAAATGGGTTAAGTCACAGAGAGGTGTTTTAGGCGGACGTAGGCATACTTTGTTCTTATGCCATTTATTTTAAGAAGCTTCCATTAAATATACAGATAAGATACAATATTTTATGTTTATTGTTTGGTTTAAGACTTTGGAGATTACGACTGTTTTAGGCGAAAAACCACCCTAACCTCTTTTTTCACTCTTTGAATACCCTTTCTTGATTTGATTATTCACTTTTAAAAATATTTCACGGGGAATGTTCCCGCCATCTAACAGTATCGTTTAGAAACTACTTGAGTCATATAGATCATACATTTTCATGTCTTGGCCATACTAACATATTTGGTTGATATTTTTAAGAAAAATATTTTTACAATTATTTCTATTATCTGTTATCATGTTTGCCTTTTATGAGGAATATTGATTTAGTCAAAAGGGAAAGAATCACTTTGAGGCTTTCACTATCCATGCATGTTAAAAATGGACATACTGAAAACATTGTTTACCTATCGTCTCTATCCCCTGTCAATGCCAATAGCATAAAAGTATAGACTCGAGTCTATATACCAGTTCCAATAATTTTACGGATTAATTGGACGATGTGATCTAAAAGACAATTTTCTGTAAGTTCGTTGGCCAAACGCAGCGGAGAAGCTTATGACTACACTCACGCTATCGGAACCGATAAAAGATTTACTATTAAGTTGTGCAAGAGTGTCCGTAAGCACCAGTGCACTCTATTTCACTTCACTATTAAATCAATAGAATGATGTTCCCATACAATATAGGGTCTTGAGCTTTATGTGTTGTTCGAGAGGTGGGGTGTAAGACCATCCCGATTATGGGATTGTACTGAAAGTTTTATTGATGAAAATTACAATATACCAGTTTTTGGACGGTTCTAGAATTTTGTTGTTGACATCATGATTTGAGGTTGGCCAGGCAACCGCTTGACTATGGAGGCAGCCAAATTATTTCAGTAAATTCCAACCCCCAATGATAAATTCCGATAATACTTTTTTTTAAAGACAACGTACGCACGCGGGAATGTTATCCCTGTGTTGAGGGGTACTTTTACAAACATATAACAAACATATAACAAATTACGTCCATACTATTTGTGTGACCCACAAATAATTTTACGGCGCGGGACTCGAATCCGCGGTACGAAGCGGCGACGCGACTGTCTTATCCGCTGCGCGACACGTGTAGTCTTTCAATTTTAAATGTATTGTTGGTTGGGTTGTAAGAAATACATACAATGCCTCGTGTAACGGAGTGCACGCTAAGCTCTCGTTCTAATTTGCTATAGTTAGTATAGTATATAGTTTATTTTGGCTGCACGTGCAGCACAATGTGTATAAGCATTATAGTGTTTGTTGCTGGTGACTTGTTCACCAAAAAGAGAGGGTATCTGGCATCCTAAGTAATTTTTAACGAGTAATATAATGGTACATTTGTGCAAAAATATAAAAATAGGCAGCACAAGACCGGCCATTGTGGAGATCTTTGGGGAAGGCCGTTGACCAGCTGCTCATTGTAGCAGGCGAAAGAGGCCACAGCTGGTCAACGGCGTTTTATAATATATTATTATTATTGAATAATAATATATCCAAGGACATTATTCACACACGGCTATCTGATTTCAAACTAAGCAGAACTTTTACTATTGAAACCAGATAACTGATATGATGATGACGACAGAAAACGCAATGTTCATCTGATTGCTATCTTCACTGTTTGCTAATTGGACTGTTCGCAATTAGAAAAGTATGTGAATTTGAGCATTCGCGATGTGGACCTATCGCTATTTTAATCGATCACACTTTTGACGTGTTTTCATTAACTTGACCAAATGTGAATTTAACCGTACGTGACGAAAATAAGGTAGTCAGTTAACTACTACATCAGTACCGTCGTGATTCAGGTTCGATCCTCGCACATAACATCTATTTACGGGCCTGTAGAGTGGTTGTTGTTGTTGCTTTGCACGCCGCAGGTTGTGGCTCTTACCCAGGACAAATATTTGTGTGCATGAACATGTCTGTTTTTACTGAGTCTGGGTGAATTATCTATGTAAGTATTAATTTACAAAAGAAAAGTATAGTATATCAGTTATCTTTCCATTTGATTTCCATAGTGAAAGCTCTGCTTAGTTTGGTATCAGATGACCGTGTGTGAATTATGTCCTATAAAATGTGGCATGTATACAAATGTTCTGATTTTGTTAATTACATATTAGGCGAACATAAACATAAATCACTGGGCAAAAGGCAAAACTTACTACAATATGAGACCTGGTTTAATAATGTTGGTTCCTGATATGGGTGTTTGAAGTCACTTAAGTAATTCATAAAGCTGACTGCATTGCTCAACAAACTACTAACAAATAGTATACCTCCTTGATATAGCAATAAAAGTTACACTTCATTGTCAATCTAATTCAGAAATCTAGCCCCAGGCTAGCTGGAAGACCAGCCACAAGGGAAATGGGATAACGACAAGGAAGATGATGAGTGAGTAATGCAGACACAGTATGATAATATTACATATCATTCAACTTTCTCTCAAGGGAAATCACAGCTCCAGAACTGGGGCGAGATGTGGTATTCAATCACGAACGCATTTATTTATGTTTATTAATTTTATCATCCCTCTTCCCAATTTCCACCGAATGGGTGCTCTGGTATTTAGATTAGTAAATGATATTTTCGTGTACTTGTGTTAAGAAGTAGATTTATGTTTTGAAGATACTAGATTTTAGTAAGTAGGACAGAATATTAATATCACGTTTACAGTTAAACTAGGTGGCTTTACTGGTTCGTCGGAAAAAAAAAGGGAACGTGGGCTCAAAAGCCACCTATTACAATTCTAACCGCTTTTATAATAAATTATTTTTATAACATTTAAATTTATTAAATGCCTAACATGTGATTTTCATATTATATATACAGGGATTATTTAGTTTTAAATGTAGGGCCTCTACATTTAAAACTAAATATTCCTGTATATATAATATAAAAATCACATGTTAGGCATTTAATAAATTTAAATGTTATAAAAATAATTTGCAATGATATTTTTATTATTATTAATAATTTGCAAATAGCTACATGAATTTTCTTATAATAATGTGGTGTAATTATCTATATATTTTTTTTAAAGACAACCCCCACCAATTGGAAGCTAATCCCTTTGTCACGGGGTACTTTACAAACATATAATAGACGGACACAAATTACATCCAAACCCAGAACAACAGGCTATCATAGTCTGTTGTTCTGGGTGGGTCACACAAATAGTTGTCCGGCGCGGGACTCAAACCCGCGATACGAAGCGGCGAGGTGACTGTCTTAGCCGCTGCGCCACACATGCAGTTAATATAAGTATGTATTTACTTTTTAACCTCAGTTAAAAATTATTTCGATTATTAATACAACAAATTGCAGCAACTAATTATGGGCCAACGTCCTCCTACGCGGGTATAGAACCAGGGACACGAAGTGAAGACGAAACCATGTTAACCGCTGCGCCATATGTGCAGTCAAATTTCAATGTAAAAAAATATATATTGTAGCGTACATAGCAGGACTTTTTCGGATAATGAATTGGATATAGATAATGGATTACGGAGAAGTGGCCTGAAGAATTTGCCACAGTGGCAACGAAACCCGCACACGAAGTATTTTGCAGATTCGGAGTGCCATTAGAATTGCACATTTATCAAGGCAGAAATTTCGAATCACAAGTATTACAAGAAGTTTGCAACATTTTGGGTATCCATATGACCTGAACTATCCTCAAGCCTATGGACGCTCTCGACACAGAACAAGCCTACGGTGACCGCTTAACATTATATACTTGTTCGGTGTTGAGAGCGACCATAGGCTACGGTGACCGCTTAACACCGCGTGTTCCATATACTTGTTCGGTGTGGAGAGCGTTCATAAGCTACGGTCACCGCTTAACACCGTATACTTGTTCGTTGTCGAGAGCTTCCATAGGCTACGGTGACCGCTTAACATTGTATACTTGTTTACTGTTGAGAACGACTATAGACTACGATGATCGCTTTACGTAGTATACTTGTTTAGTGTGGAGAGGGACCATAGGCTACGGTGACCGCTTAGCATACTTGTTTGTTAGAAGCGTCCATTCGGTTTAGTGACCGTTTAACATCAGGTGATCCTTATACTTGTTTGGCAATGAGATCGCCCAAAGAAAATTTTGTAATATACCGAGAAAACTATGCATAAAAATCTTACGTTACTGACGTTTTTTGCCGGTAAGAGTACCTCTCCGCAACGCCCAATAAGGAACTTTGTTCCAATTAACAAAAATCTTATTTAGCTAATTGAATAATCTTATCAAATTAGTGTATTGTCATCGGTCTTCGATAAATTTACAAAGTAGAATGAAATCTGACCGTTTAAAGTGGGTCAAAATAGCGCCCAAAGAAGTCCATTACAAACATACCTACAAGTGAAGCACATACAGCGTGTAAAAAGGATGGCTGATAAAAACAAGAGAAGGAGAGTTTTAATGCAAAACTGACATTATATGGTTCTAGAATGAAAAGAAAAATGTGGTGCAAATTTCCTGATATAAAAAAAAGAGATATGTGAAGACAAGGACAGAATTATCTCAAATCTCGAATATTGGTGAAAGTTCTAGAAAGAAAATAATGTTTTTCGGAATGTTTAAAAATTTGGAACAATTTAGGGGTGTATGTATAATCAGTCTATCGAAACAGGACGGTGGGTGAAGGCGACTTGAGGAATAAGTAAAGGTGAGAAGTGAAAAAGTACGATAGATTAGTTAAAGTATGTATACAGTGCCTAGTATTCCGCGCACAATGAAAAGAGAATCGTGTACGTCGGGACACTAACGTAGTGCTTGTCGTCGGGAATCGAAGTTTATGCGTTTATCCCGTTATCTTAGTGTTGCAGCATGTGGCACTGTCGACGGCAATATAGGCTTTGTTCGCAAACAATAGCTGTTATCGTGTTCCAATCCCCTGACCCACAGATCTTCACACTATATTTGTTAGTTTTTATTAATTTTATGAATATTAAATAAATAAGTTCACGCCTCCTTGGACCCAAATAAAACCAGGATGAAATCTTTTGTCTATATTAAGAAGTAGTTAACTTCGCGTTAATGTAGCTAATATTTTGAACGTTAAGTCTTTATAAAAGCTATTAAACATACTTAACTATTATAGATCCAGCCCGATTTAATTAGAGCTATTAATAAAACACGTAGTTTTGATAAAGATTTACCGATATTTATAACATTATAATATAGGTAGATGGGTCTACTGGCAACGTCTTCAACCACGCGTATCAAGTTCTTGGATTCCGCATCGCATTAATTAGTCTTATTAAACTTTTTAACGAAGAATATTATTAGTAGTCAGAAAGCAGTACCATGCAGTGTAATATTATAAAGCTGACGTGTCAAATAGTCGGAATAAGTGCCAAGTCTATCTGTCATCTTATTTATCTTGGGAATGTTAAGAGGTCGCTTTTACTGAAAAGGTTTGATATTGTTAGTAGCAGTTTCTAATACAATCAAGTAAATTTAAATGTCAACTGACAGCATCTATGTGATCTACTATATAAAAATAAGTCGGGTTTTCCTTACTGACGCTATAACTCCAGAACGAACGAACCGATTTCCACGGTTTTGCATTCGTTGGAAAGGTCTCGGGCTCCGTGAGGTTTATAGCAAAGAAAATTTATAAAATTTAACGCGAGTAACACCGCGGGGCACAGCTAGTTGTTTATAATTAATTCTGAGGATAATAAATAACCACCTACCTGATTTAAATGTGCATTTTGTTAAGTCAATAAATAAATAAATATTTTTTGGGTCGAGTAATAGTTTACCTGACCTGCAAACGAAACACAGGGCTTAGTTACATTTCATTGAAAACTTTCCCATAAGTTTAACGAGTGAAATAATATTATGCTGGGAATTTTGCTACCTACAATCACATTAACCTAAAATAGTTTACACGAGTTTGCGGTTTAACAACAAGCCAATGTGTCGGCTGGTCGGCTAAAGTTATGTAACTCGATAACTACGGCTTTCACGTAAGCCTTATCTTATTTACTTTGAGAATGTAACACGAAATTACTTTGTCTAATATCAAGAGATTTATTTTGCAACAAACTTGCTTTAAAAGTGGTCTTTGGAACATTAACTATTAGACATATTGTTATTTTGTATTAGGAATTTGACAGTTAACGGTATTCCATAAAGTCAACGTGTTGATTAGTTGGGTAAAGTTTTCCTAATTAGCTCGATAACCCCATTCCTCACCTTATTATCTTTGTGACTTGTCGAAAGGGCAGAAATTATTTTTAAATGTATTGACTCAATACATGCGCTTGGCTAATTACCTTGGAATTAAAATTAATTTATGAAATCCGTTATTTGATATATGATGATGATATTCCGGCTGATTCTGAGAATAATAAATTTATACCACTGATAGGATTTAAGCCGATTGCGGTGCCGATCGGATACCATGTAGCTCTAATGAGCTATTTATTGCCATTAATCTTTTAAGTTGCGCGTGTAATCCCAATGTTTTGCTAATTGAACTGCAGTGAATTATTTCTAACTTTTAATCATTTTACATCCATCTATTAGAGCTATTTTATTATAAATCCCGTTCCATAATAGTATTTCGGTGTTCAAATTACAAAAATAAATTATATTTATTTAATCGAATAAATAAGGTTCTCGAGTGGCGACCACGAACCTGAAGACGCAGCGTGGGCAGGCCCCCTACAAGATGGACCGATGATCTTGTGCGGGTCGCTGGAAATCGCTGGATGGACGGATAGCGCAAGACCGGCACTTGTGGAGATCTTTGGGGGAGGCCTTTGTCCAGCAGTGGACGTTTTTCGGCTGGTATGATGATAATCGAATAAAATTGTAGTCTACAATTCGATACTTCATTTTAAGCGTAATATATCAATAGAGGATTGAATTCAAAATTTACTAACCACTAGGCGAATAGACCAGTCAAATCAATCAATATTACTGCATATGTAAAGAAAAGTAGTAGTTACTGGTCTCCGTAGTATAAGCTCTGCTTAGTTTGGGATCAGTTGGCCATGTGTGAATAATGTCCCACATAATAAAATAATTATATCATATTCCTATTATTATACTGATCATGTTTCTTATCATAAAATATAATATTTTTTTGTTTATGAGGAGGTTAAAACACAATATTAAAAAAGACATTTAGAAGAAGGCATTGATCATGAACTTAGTTTAAACGGCCTCTTAATTCTCTTAATTATTCTGTTGAACTAATTTCCGACTAACGCTCCATAGTTAAACTAAGGGCCTGTCCGACTTACCAAACTAATTATTAGTTCTGTTTGTTTTTGATCGAATGATTCTATTGGCGTTACTTCACAAGTATCTAAAGGATTATTTCGATTCAGCTCAGAAATCATTGATGTGTATTATGTATGGGAAATACATAGCTGGTGGTTGTTACACTTTTTTACTATATTTATCGTGTTATGAAATCATAAATACGTGAGTAGGAGGCACGAGTATATAAGCACTACGTTTAAACGTCACCAAAAATAGAGAGATTAACATATATATCAAGAAACAAACCTTGTTTTTTTATATTAAACATACTGTCTTTACTTTATTTTTTTATTTTTTATCAATAAAGAAAACATTAGCAGGGGTTAACAGCACCCCTTTGAACTATGATTTAAAAAAAAATATGCGAATGAATTCCTAAGTTCAGCGTAGGGGTAGGCGCTCTGCGTTAAGCTACGAACGATACACGCTGGCAGATCAAATTTAGGCTTCCCTTGCTAACACCCTTCCGGAGGTAGTAGGTATTATCTATCGGCTTTGTTTTCTAGTAAACAAAGCCGTTAGATATTACCTACATCCTCCGGAAGGGTGTTAGCAAGGGAAGCCTAAATTTGATCTGCCAGCGTGTATCGTTCGTAGCTTAACGCAGAGCGCCTACCCCGGACTGGTAGATGGTGCAGGTTCGAGACACGCCGGACGATCAAATTTATGATTTCCCATTTTTGAGATTATATTAACGCTTTGCATTACGAATAATGCTATATAATTCAAATTTAATAATGTTTATTTTATTAATCCTTTAAAAAAAACACACACACACACACAAACACACACATAATGCTTAATAATAATAATATTGCTTAGTTTATTCTCTTATCTTCTATCTACCTGGGCAATGCAAAAGATATGGATAATGATGTGGCTACTCATTGACAAATCCTATAAACTATAACTTATTTATTAAGAACAGTGTGTAACCGTTTGTATTCACGAACAAATAAATAAATGAGTATTGTGTTACTGATTGACTGCTCGCCGGCCTGTTCAATGTTAAATTATATATTTAACATTTTCTTGCCTTTACACATAAACAAAATGTCGCTCGCTTTAAAAATAGAATATTGATACGTCCGTACTAGTACTTTAAGCAAAAGTTTGTAGAAGGTGTTTGAGTACGGAAACTCGATGCTCCGAATATGTTCAAAACTTAAAATAAAAGACAGTAGGTACACTTTTATATCCCAGCGGGAGAATTTCCTGGAATAATTCAAAGATAAATAGAGGTAAATAACATCTACATAACGGAAGGCGATGATATATGGTCAAAACATGAAACGAGCATGGGTTCTGATGAATTTTTTTTTTTATTAAATAAAGATAACATTGTCATATTATTTAATTTTGATTAATTAATAGTTCGTGCACAATAATCAGTAACCTAAGAGCCCTACGACAACATGTGCATTGGGCATCGCAAAACATGAATATAAGTAGAGAGGACCGTCTTAAGCCCGGCATCCACTATCGGTGGGCATCGGTGGGGCTCAGTACACCTCGGGCGGCTTCGGGCGTCTGAGAGCTGCCTCGGCAGTCGTAAGCACACCTAAAGACGTCGTAGCTGATTTGGGTAGCCTCAAAATAGTTCGGGCGGCGGAAACATCGCAGAGCAGTCGTAACGTTACGTGAAAACAGTTGTGCGTATGTATTTATAATGGTGGATTCGGACTTAGTTCTCATTGTTCATCTTGCTGAAGAAGAAAATAAACTTAGAGCGTTAAGGCAATTATGAAGATTTTGGGTGCTGCCGAGACAGCCCGAACTCGCGCGACGCAGCTCACAGGTGCCCGAAGCCGCCCGAATCCGCCGTAAGGCACCCGAGCTGTATCGAGCCTATGCCCACCGATAGTGTGCGCCGGACCTTATACGCTGACCAATTTTGTTTTTGTTTATTGCACACAGTAACATACATTTAAGTCAAATTTTACAAGGAGAAAGTGCCCGCACAGACGCCAGCACATCAAGCTACCCCAATCTGTCAAATTTCCCCAATTTAAAGTGAACCTTATGCTTATGTGATAAAGTTGAAAATCTTTAAAATAAATTATACAGATTGGGATAGCTGGATGTGCTGGCGTCTCTACATAGGCGACCGTAATGCATTAATGAATTTTCTTCTAGCAAAACATTAGGACAGTAAGATTTTTATATAATAGGTTAAGATATTAACATAATGTAATATTATGATAATATAATGTTATTCATATTGTTAAACGCCTTATTGAAACCTTTATGTCTTTTAATATATACTGTTCTATTATAGCTATTAACGTTTGATCTTTGCTCTTTGACAAAGGTCAATAAAAAAACTGCCACTATGGATTCACATGACAACTATCAATCTGTCGTCTGATCCTAAACTAGAGAGAGCCTGTACTATGGCATACATACATGCCTCGGGTGGGAATCGAAGTCACAGCTGCTCTGCTGCTCTGGCTTAGCACTAACCACTAGACCAATAAGCCAGACAATAATAAAATATAATTTATTTGACGGGCCTGTGGCGTGATTAGTAGATGCTTGCTTTGCATTCCGCAGGGCGTGGGTTCGATTCCCACCCAGGACAGATATTTTTGTGCATGAACATGTCTGATTATCTTACATTACAGTCACACATTGTGTCATCCAATTTACAAATTATGTAATCAAACTTAATTCTACATCTACTTCATTAATTTATTGCATTTTAATTCCTAATATGACTTATAAATTGAATAATGTTGTTAATTGGAATCGAACCCACGACCTCTTCCGGCGTGAAAAGCATGCACTTGCCAACCACGCCAACAGGGCCGTCTTTTAACTATACTGTCCCGTATTTGTCATGCTAACAAAGTATTCATTAAATTCTTTTGCTATACGGTCCGATTCTTTGATCATTTCACTCATCATTAGCTTTATAAGTTGCAAATGTATGGAGTTGGAATATTTCTTTATTACATCCCTACCACTCAAACATTTATTCTTTTGTTATCGAAATATATTCAGTACTAGCGGCCCGGTACGTGCTTCGCTACGTATAAGTCATAGTAATAAAAAAAAAGTATTATTAAGTTCATTTATTCAAACAAAATAATATTTTAAATTGCTAAAAGATGTTGATTTTACATTGAATCAAGACTTTTTTTTAATTTTCTGTACGTACAAACCTTCCCTGACTTCCACGAATAATTCAAGACCAAAATTAGCCAAATTTTATAACATTACAACGAAAAGTGGCATTGATTTTTATTAGATTTATTCTAGATATACAAAAAATTAAAAAATAAATTTGTTTCGAACTTTTGTATGTTTTTGTTTAGTTAAGTCGGTTTTATATTACGGTATACAAAAAAAATGAAACCATGAAACCGTGCGAAACTTCAATAGATCTATCTACCTAATAATCTAAACAAAAGTAAACTGTTAGTGTCTGAAATACGAAAATAGAATTGCCTCTTCCTATAAAATCTGTCGGTTGATTGGCATGTTTCAATATATTGCATTAGAACGAATTCCCATA
Organism: Pseudoips prasinana; assembly: GCA_951640165.1. Classification (NCBI taxonomy): domain Eukaryota; kingdom Metazoa; phylum Arthropoda; class Insecta; order Lepidoptera; family Nolidae; genus Pseudoips; species Pseudoips prasinana. Next base: position 17,755,224 of record OX621234.1, on the reverse strand, counting down.
GGAGTATAAAAAATAAAGACACAGAGGAATCCAATCTCCATCCAATAAAATACTATAATTTAGATTGTGTACATTTCCTTTCGCGTTATGCAAAGTAAACTTGTGTAAATGAGGAATCAAGGCAACATTGAGGTATTTCAACATTTTCAACATGGCATACCTACTACTAATGTTTCAAATTGTATATTTATTATGAAATGAGTGGGTTCTGCGGCGCTTAAATTCAGTGTTGTTAAATAAGTAAGCTTCTTTAGTTTATATACATTCTGTATATTGTTTTGTATTCGTATTTTTTGTAGCGTTTATTCCCAAAATAATATTATTTATATATCTATAAAAGAAATTTGACATAATATTGGGGTAGCTGGATGTGCTGGCGTCTGTACAATACAAAAAAGTATATTAAAAATAAATATATTTTTATTCATGTAGACTTTCAAAAGTGCTTATATAGTAATAGTCAGAACATGTTTGTAGAATAATTAAGTACGCATAATTATTTCTAGGTACATAACATACAAGATGGACCGTTGATCTTGTGCGGGTCACTGGAAACTGCTGGATGCGAATAGCACAAGACCGGCAATTGTGTAAACATTTAGGGGGAGGTCTTTGTCCAGCAGTGGACGTCTTGCGGCTGATATGATGATGATAAATTAAAATTTAATTTATTAATTATGCTAGTTTATATTAACTTGTTGTTAAGCTTATATATGTTTAATTATCGAATTTTTAGATATAATTTACTACATCTTGTCTGAATGGTTCTGTCTATATTATTAGTCTTGAAACTATTATCAGGCAGATCTGCCTAATCATAATTTAAAGACACATATTAAATTATATTAACTTCTATACCAAGCTTCCTACTCACATGACTGATCAGTACTGTGAGTAGGAAGCTTGTTATAGAACCTAATACAAAATCCTAAAAATGATTTATTCGTTTTTCTGACTCTAAGGCTATGTCTCCAGTAGGCAAACTGTTAACAACCGACTGAGTGATACGTGAACGTTAAAGTCGTCAGGTATAAGCGACGCAAGCATGAACACGTTAACGAAACGGATTCACTACGCCCGGCGAAGAAACATATCACCGCCGCCGCCGACTGGAACCGGTTTTACTGTGAGTTGGCTTCTAACTGAGACAGTGGGCGCACGTAAGGCTGCAAACTGCGTAAAGTGAGCGCAAATCTAGCAAACTGGACACTATTCCAATAATATGGAAGGGCGTACTAAACCGATAAGCTGCATACTCAGTCGGCCGCTAACAGTTTGCCTACTGGGAACACAGCCTAACATAGCAAGTTTGTCTTTATTCCCAGTATTTATGTTATGCAGTTCACTTTTTGAAGTTATACTTCTTTTGGCGCGATGGAGAAAAATGATGAGAGTGAATTTTTACGATGCGCGCGCACACCGACACCTAAATTTAACAGCATGAAGTTAGTTCTAGGTGGTATGAAAATTGATAACTTTGTTCAAGTTGTATATTCTAGTATTTTTATTTAAATAAAATTTTTTTGATTAATTTTAATATTTATCGTTAATCACTACTGCATTTTAGTTATTTTTTTTCCATACGCCAAAGAAGTATAACTTCTAACGCGTGTACATAAGTACACACACTCTTTTTTTATTCTTTATTTATCGATATTTTTTCAAACATCTACCTAACCCATAAATTGCTCTGAATGCTCTTTTTTGCAATATGGTAATAGTACTTATGTCAGCTGCCAAACCAACAAGTAAGATCTGGAATGATCCCCCGGCACTAATTCGTAACCTTAAATCTAAGCAAAGCTTAAGACTGCAAGTTAAACGGTTTTTATGAGTGGTCATCTCCGAGAGTAGTTCAGTCATAAAAGTACTTCGCATTCGTTTTTATAATTTTTTTTTAATTATTATATACGATTCTCATAATGAAAAGATTACACTTTTTTTGTAACAATAGTTATTACATTTCTTTAAATTACACTGCATAAACTTATCTTATTAATAAAGCAACAGTATACTTAAGTCTAAGGATATTAACCGCGCCGTAGCGTAGCGTCGACTGTGCTTTGTGAGGAAAAGTTGGATTTGAATATCAAATCATGACTACAAGAACAATTAGGTATCACAAGTTCTTCATTTGCATTTTGCAAACACTCTAGTTATTATAATAATTGTAAATGTCGTATTTATCTAGTACAATAACAAGCTTCTTAGCCGTAACAGCAACATATTTTTTACAATCTTTGCCAAATCCGTACAAAGTACTTCTCAATTTTTGTATCTACGGTTTTATTAGTTACATAACATCAAACGTAGGTACCTACGTATAATCATATATAAAAGTAAATATGAAAATAATATTATAAAAGAGTATTTACCTTCCTTTGCCCTCATTTTGTTGTTTGCCAAAGTGAGCTTTCGGTAATTAGGGACTGAAATTCGAAAATATTTGTTCTGATCTAAATTAATAATTTAAAATGGCCGAATAACGTTATCTAATTGATACAGTGGGTCTACAGTTTGATTTGTGAATGTATGAACATTTTACAGGGTTCGATGATGGTTTGGTGTTTGTTAAAATACCTGGAACTAGGCCACTAAAGCATTAATATGATTTGAGGCCTAGTTCTCCCGTTCTCACTTGAGTGCGAAGATGGTAAGAGACGAAATAGTATATAAATATGCAAGTGCAATCTATAATTTATTAAAAAAAATAATTAATTTAACTAGAGAAATACTCATAAAACCGAACAAAAGTAATCCTTCCATAATTTTATTGTATATTCGTTTTGTATGACCAACAAGTATATATAAAAAATAGAGAGAGAGGATACTTTGCTTGTGGGAGAAAAACTTTTATCCCAAATTAGCGAGAACCGCCGGGAAAGATGGATCAGTACAGTTACCGGTATCGACATGACCCACAATAGCAAAAAAGCCTGGAATACCATTCGGAAGCTTACTAACGATCCACCCGCTCCCTTAACACCTGGTAAGGTTACTGCTGATCAGATAGCTCATCAGCTCATACTAAATGGCAAACCATCTGGCCGTCTCCCGAGGCCCCCAAAACCGAGCAGTTCCGCATGCTCTTGTGACCACATAAGCAAGCCTTTCCACCTACCAGACATCGTCATGGGAATAAAAGCCTTAAAGCCCGGTAAAGCCTTAGGCGTAGATAACATCTCTGTTGAGCAAATTAAACACCTTGGCCCAGTTGCTGTGTCCTGGTTGCTGCAAATGTTTAACACCTGTCTCGAAACCTCCCAAATTCCCCGCATCTGGCGAAAATCAAAGGTCATAGCTATACCAAAGCCAGGAAAACCGGTACAAGACCGTAAAAACTATCGACCTATTTCACTCCTATGCCACACATATAAGTTGTTTGAACGGCTGTTGCTGACACGCCTCACAAGCTTTGTCGACCCGAGATTAATCCCAGAGCAGGCAGGTTTCAGACCAATAAAGTCTTGTAGCAATCAGGTACTCAAGCTCACGCAACACTTTGAGGATGGGTTTGAACGGGGGAAGGTGACCGGTGCTGTGTTTGTAGATCTATCAGCAGCCTACGACACAGTGAATCTGAGACGGCTTCTGTGGAAGGTGGAGACTCTGACAGCTGACTTTAAGTTCGTCAACATTCTTCGCGAACTACTCCACAACCGCCGCTTTCAGGTCCATCTTCTCTCGGAAAAAAGTCGTTGGAGGGGGCAAAAGAATGGACTTCCCCAGGGGAGTGTCTTGGCTCCGCTACTATTTAATATATATACCAACGACCAACCATCCAGCCCAAACACTTCCCGTTTCCTATATGCGGACGATCTTGCGCTCACGTCTCAAGCGACCAGTTTTGACAAGGTTGAGGCTAATCTCACTGCAGCACTAAGTGACCTGAGTAGGTACTATGGTGATAACTCTCTCAAGCCTAATCCCTCCAAAACTGAGTCCTGTGCTTTCCACCTTCGCAACGCTCAGGCGGGGCGTGAGCTCAAAATTGCCTGGGAAGGAGTGTCTATCACTCACAACTGCTCTCCTAAATACCTCGGCGTTATCTTGGACAGATCCCTCACCTATAAAAGGAACTGTGAGGAACTAAAGAGGAAAGTGCACGCCCGCAATAACCTGTTGCAACGCCTAGTCACAACCAAATGGGGAGCAACGCCGCAAGTGCTGCGGACGTCAGGACTGGCGCTAGCATTTTCTGCCGGCGAATACGCTTGCTCAGTTTGGGCCCGCTCCACGCACGCAAGGCGAGTGGATACAGCCTTAAACGAATCGTGCCGGATAATCACTGGGTGTTTGAAGCCGACCCCGGTAAATTTGCTGTATCCACTGGCTGGCATAGCGCCACCAGACGTTCGCAGGACTGTAGCAAGCTCCCTAGAAAGGGCCAAAATGGATGGTGATCCCCGGCACCCCCTCTATGGGCATAGGCTACCGCCGCAAAGGCTTAAAAGCCGAAATAGTTTTGCCAAATGCACCACGCCACTAACGACCGATCCCTCAACAGCGAGATGCAGCATCTGGCGTGCACAAAAAGGATTCATGGATCAGTTTGTCACGCTTTCCGAAAGCCTCCCACCTGGACATCAATTACCGTGGCCGATCTGGAAGTCCCTAAACAGACTCCGGACTCAGGTGGGCCGAAGCAAAGAAAACATGTCTAGGTGGGGACTGTCGAACAACCCCAAAATGGACTGTATTTGCGGAGCATCGGTCCAATCCATGGCCCATCTAACAGCTTGCCCAGCCTGCCCTGCCACATGTTCATGGCACGATCTTAAAAGTGCCACAAGCAGGGCAATCAGTGTGGCCACGTTCTGGGCCACAAAAATTTGACGAGTTTGCCATCGAAACGCTAAGAAGAAGAAGAAGATATAAAAAATATAAAGAAATATATTTTAATTTTGTTTTGAAGAGAAAACGATACAATACTAACTTAGAACTCCCGTACCATAAGATTATACTGTAACTACCTAATATAATTTTGTAATTGCAAAGATAATAATATTACATTTTATACTAAATGAAGAAGGTCTATAAAAAATATTTCAATCAAATTATTGGTACGCAATTTACTGCGCACCAATTCAACAATGAGTTAAACCAGAATTTCAGTCCTATTGCATAACCATAAGGCTCAATATTAACTCTCACCGTTGTCACTTATCGTAATCCTATTCGAATACAACACGGAATATTTCACGAGGTGACAATGACATGATCAATACGTATTCGTAATGTTATTACAAAGTAATCAGATTTTATTTGGTATGAAAATGGCAACATTCTGTTTATACTTTCAATGTTTCAAAAATTCGTAACTTATTCTTGCGTATTGACCAATAACATAAACTTATTACCGCATTCTGAATTAGCTAAAGTACGTGAAGTTTTTCTGTATCATATTCAAACGAGTTCTTACTCGTTTGAACCAACAATTACTCGTTTCAGCTCCCAGTTGAACATGGTGCGGTGAAGCACCATAATTATTTAAGCGACTGCCCAGATAGGAGACCCCGCAAATCATTGGAAACCTGTAACCATAATTATTCCAGCGGCTGCTAACTGACCTCGGAAATCAAAGGAAACGAGAAACTATGTAGTTTAAACCAGGTGACAGATTCTATTAGACTTCTGACAAGTATAGAACGATCGTTATTGTTATCCTCATAACAAACTAGGGCTAAAGAATAACGTGCTCTCCAAAGCACATAGTCATTGTTAGGCACATAGCTATTGTCCATGAACCAACCAGACCGAGAGATTTATCAATGAAATTTCCTGCTTTTCTACAAGAAATGCTCTGAATTTCAGAGTACCGCGTAGACGATTCCATGTAGAATAACTTGCCATGCCAATAATAGTTTTATTGACGTTCGTATCGATTATATAGAAATAAACTTTTAAAAGTACATATCTTTTGTGAAACAATGAAAATTCAAGAAAAATGTACTAAATTGTATCTATGGGTTTGATCAGGTTTAGCATCTATATTTATAATTATTTTTCTTATATTTATTTATTATTTTCTTCAAGATTCTTTTTATCCATGATTGGATTTACGATTCTACTTACCTTTGATAATGATATCCTTTAGTAAATTATACTTGTAGTTAATTAAGGAAACTATTTGTCTAAAATCTATAAATTTATTTTGTAAACATGTTTGGATAAGACTGTGTGTTTCTAAAATTAAATAAATGAAAAAAATGGCGAACTCCTGAAACATCAAATATCTTTTTTGCTATATGCATTTTTTTACATATTTTAAGATCATCGAAATATCATGTGTCATATGGTTTGGGGATTTAGGTATTACCGAAATATTTTACGCCGATTTACAAAATAACTTTTTGAACAATTTACGGAATTTTCAACATGAAATTAAAATAGTGTCATAAAAAGTCAATTGTTGTACTATAAAATTTTTTGACAGAAACGAATCGCTGCAAAACCGACTTCACACGTCTTGTTTAACCTACCCCTAGAGTGTTATTTATGCTCTCATAGTCGCGGAGGGGTAGGGCGGCCCGCAAGCTGAAGAGCAGGTGGTTAGAAGGCCCGCCGCTGGCTGAGGCTGGTAGCACTGCCGGCCAGGCTCAGCCGCGGCGGCCGGCAAGCCGAAGTTGCTGTGGTGAGCGTTAAAACCATCTGCGACGATAACATCATGTGCGCTGACGTGGGCCCGCCCAAACACCGCAGCGCCGGAGCCATGATAGAACAATGCTTGCTCCATGTTGCATGCCTGCTGCATGCTTGCTTCCATGCTGCATGCCTGCTTGCATGCTGCATTCCTGCTGTATGCTGCATGCCTGCTGCATGTTGCTTGAAGTATAATGTATGGTGATCAAAACAGTGGGATAATGAATTTTCGGGAACATAATACTTCTAACAAATGTTATTTCGACTAAGTGTAAAAATGGAGGAAAGGTTTTCCAACCAATGAATTATCGGAGCAACGAAAATAATGAATTGATATTAGGTCAACTGATACAGTGGCAGACGTGACTTCGGTAAAATAAAAAAAAACCGAACGTTAAAAGTTAAAAAGTTTTTGGTGAAATGAAATTCGGACAAATATTGTTCGAACTTATGATAGGTTACCCGAGGTCAAAAAAAGGTATATGTGTGTAATTTGAATCATATTCACGTAGAGACATCAGCACCTCGAGGTACCTCAATCTGTCAAATTTCTTTTATCGATTTTCAACTTTATTGCAAAAGATTATGGTCACTTTGGTCACAATTGGGGAAATTTGACAGATTGGGGTAGCTTGATGTGCTGGCGTCTGTACATACAATTTGATAGACTAGGAGAATTAATAACCCAACAAGTAAGATGGTACAAAACAAACTATTTCATTAACACAAGTCTATGTTATTATTTTCTTTGGGATTATTGCTTTAATTTCAATGAGCTAAACATTTGTATCACTGACTATACTAAACTAATGATGTATTCGGTGAATTTCGGCTACGGCGGCCAGTCCCAATAGAGAATAACCATCTGCAGGCGACATATTATAGTGTGTGCCCCTATGTTTGCGCAAGTGTGTGCAAACATAGGGGCACTTGCTATTCGATCACTCTCATGTTCCGCTGGGACGACTAGCGATACGACCAGAAAGAGGTCAGGTACCGGACTGATGGCTTTACGTGCTCTCCGAGGCTCGGGGTATGATACCGCTAACTCCCAGACTTCGGGCTGATACTGAGAAATTTTTATTCTTACCGAAATTTCCCAAATTTTGGCTGACCCGGGATTTGAACCCAGGACCTCTTTATCTGCGGTTGAACACGCTACCGCTAGACCAACGAGACAGTCAAAGTGGTGTACCTACTTAGTATGCCGTACTTACAACCCCTTAACATCTTATATAGCGTGTATCAGGTTAAACCATAAAGTTAGTATACCTAGCGGGTTTAACTCATTGTTTAAATTAGCAAGAATGCTTTATGTCACTGATTCTAGTAATTTTGAATATTTAGCGAAGTTAGTTCGGGATTAGTATACGATATACATCGAAATATTTGCCAACATTATTGCATAGAAAATACGTACTACGCTTAAACCTAATCATAAAATCATTCAAATATCTTAACATATATATTTGTATAAAAGCTTCATCCATATGAGCGCTAACTCCTTTCAAAGCTTATAAATAAACCTATTTAATTTTTTACGGAAGTTACTATACCTTAAGATATACCTAAATATGGTGCACTAGAATACTGATATGGTTGACTCAAAGTAACTATTTTACTTCGAGTCAATCAACATATATATCAACCATAACAGATTCATTTACCAAACTTTAACAAAAAATATATATTACTTGCGACACTATTTATTCAGTATTAATTTAAATATATATCAATTCAATTAAATTATCTCTTTACAATAAATGATTACATTTCATATATATAACAACTTTTTGATGGTTTTGTGAGAGACTGGTGCCTGTGATAGGTTCAGTACAAACCTGTATTACTGCATGTCATCGGTGTCCCAACTTCACGGATACCATGATATAAACCCGAGAGTAAACACGTTTACAAATTTAAAAGCAATTACAACAGCACATCAAAACTAAGTAAAAAATAACAAAACTTTTGTAATATTGATAATGAATTCATACCCTGAGTTAAATGCATGTTTGTGTAGCGTATGTTGTATATGTTTCGTATGGATACAGGAAAATAAGTGTGGCATTAGAGCAAGCAAGAATGTACACAGAGAGAAAGAAAATAAAAATCGACTGGATTATGGATACATAATACCTCTTTATAAATTAAATAAAGATTAAATTGAATAGTATTTTCAATGAAAATTATCAAATTAAAAGGTTCAGAAGACATTCAGCATTATGGTCTTAGCTTGAGCGATAAGTCCTTTTCCCATGGACATGCATGCCTTTTTCGCGTAACACTTCCTAACAAAATTGATTCCAGTAACATACATATAGTACCTACATAGGTTAATTGTATGTACACAGAATAATATAGACAGCCATGGCCTTAAAAGTTCCTGTAATGGCATAAGTTGAGACAATATTGCCCGCAACACGCGGTTTCCTAGGACCCTCAAGATGCGAAATTAATTTCGTATTTTATGATACTAGATTCCGGCATTATGCGCATCATATTTTATTAGCATGTTATATCATTTGATTAAATCGTTGCTTATTAAAATTATATAAGAATTGTTTTAGAACAAGTTCACGTATTATATGTTTTACCTCGTACCTTATACTCAGAATCACCAAGCGGTATTCGTTGAAGGTTATACAGGTATACGCACCCACTTCGGCACACTCCGACGATGAAGTCGAGGTTATGTATGAGGACATATCCAGAGCCATACATACCTCTAACTCCTATTTCACTGTGGTCATGGGGGACTTTAACGCGAAGCTGGGCAAACGATTCGGTAATGAGCTGAGAGTGGGGCAATTTGGAACTGGAGACCGGAACCCCCGGGGCCAAATGTTGGCCGACTTCATGAAGAAGGAGGGACTCTGTATGATGAATTCCTTCTTCAGGAAGCCGGATCACCGCAAATGGACCTGGGTGAGCCCCGATGGTAAAACTAAAAATGAGATAGACTTTATCTAGACAGATGTTCAATGATGTCTCCGTGATTAATGCGGTTAAAACCGGGAGCGATCACAGACTGGTCAGAGGCTCATTGAACCTTAATGTCAAACTCCAGAGGTCCCGACTGATAAAGTCTACGCTCCGACCTTTACCTATCCACGTCCAAAACCCCGAACCATTTCAGCTCGAACTGCAAAACCGTTTCGAATGTCTAGCAGACTGCGAGGAAGTGGACTCATACTATGACAGGCTCGTAGAAGCTGTCCATACGGCTGGGTCTAAGGTCTTCAAGGCCCGTCGTACAAACAGAACTAAAAAAATCTCTGACTTTACCCTACAACTTATGGAAGATAGACAGACTCCGTCATACTAGATGGTCAAACGCCACAAGCATGGCACAGAAGTGTGGTGGTGCTCTTCTTCAAAAAGGGTGAGAAAACCCTATTGAAGAATTATAGACCCATCACACTGTTGAGACATGTTTACAAGTTGTTTTCGAGGGTCGTTACGAACCGTCTCGCGCGCAGGTTTGACGACTTCCAGCCTCCCGAACAAGCCGGTTTCCGAAAAGGCTTTAGCACCATAGACCACATACATAAGCTGCGGCAAGTTATACAGAAGACCGAAGAGTATAACAAGCCACTGTGCTTAGCGTTTGTGGACTATGAGAAAGCCTTTGATTCTATCGAAACATGGGCCGTGCTGAGGTCTCTCATAAGGTGCCAAATTGACTACCAGTATATCGAGGTGATAAAGTGTTTGTATGAAAACGCCACTATGTCAGTGCGACTCCAGGACCAGATCTCGAAACTTATACACTTGCAGCGAGGCGTGAGACAGGGAGATGTTATATCTCTGAAACTGTTCACCGCTGCATTGGAAGACGTCTTCAAGCTTCTGGACTGGAAAGGCTTTGGCATCAATGTCAATGGCGAGTACATCACTCACCTTCGATTTGCCGATGATATCGTAGTCATGGCTGAGACCATGGAAGACCTCGGTACAATGCTCGATGACCTCAGCAGAGTCTCTCAACAAGTGGGTCTGAAAATGAACATGGATAAGACGAAAATCATGTCAAACGTCCATGTTGCACCCACTCAATTGAAAGTTGGTGACTCTGCACTCGAAGTTGTAGAGAACTATATTTACCTAGGACAGATCATCCAACTAGGTAGGTCCAACTTCGAGAAGGAGGTCAATCGTAGAATCCAACTCGGCTGGGCAGCGTTCGGGAAGCTACGTAACATCTTCTCGTCCAAAATACCACAGTGTCTCAAGTCGAAAGTCTTCGACCAGTGTGTATTGCCAGTGATGACATACGGAACAGAGACGTGGTCGCTCAGTATGGGCCTTATTAGAAGGCTCAAGGTCACCCAAAGAGCAATGGAGAGGGCTATGCTCGGAGTTTCCCTGCGGGATCGAATCAGAAATGTCGAAATCCGCAGGCGAACCAAAGTCACCGACATAGCCCGAAGAATTGCCAAGCTGAAGTGGCAGTGGGCAGGGCACATAGCTCGTAGAGCCGACGGCCGTTGGGGCAGAAAGGTTCTCGAGTGGCGGCCACGAACCGGAAGACGCAGCGTGGGCAGGCCCCCTACAAGATGGACCGATGATCTTGTGCGGGTCGCTGGAAACTGCTGGATGCGAATAGCACAAGACCGGCAATTGTGGAGATCTTTGGGGGAGGCCTTTGTCCAGCATTGGACGTCTTTCGGCTGATATGATGATGATGATGATGATGATATTTTACCTCTAAGTTGTTTCATTTTACGCAACCTCTGTGTTAATCAATAAGCAATAAACATTACTTGTATTGCTAATAAACCTCTTATCAAACAACAGATATACAAAGTCAAATAATAATAAAAAATAATAACTTAGAATTAAGTTAAAGTAAAGACTGTATTTCATATCATTTGGATTCTAATGGAGCCCAAAAGGCCATTTTTACTTAGCAACTTATGGTTTGAGAATGGAAAGGCATGCTACAGCCAACAATCTCACACAAATGTACTTTCATTTTTCGAGGATATCTGCTCTTATCAAACTATTCAGGCCGATACCCAGTACGGTAACCAAGAGGTTGGAGATCACTTTCTCGTAGGTGATTACTACTACAGTACATTAAATGTGGTGTAGGCTTGTCCAGGGCCTTGTTCACAAAACTATTATTGTAAACCTTCGGGGATCCTTGGTAAATCAAAAACCTAGTTTTCTCATTTTGGTCTGGACATTCTTGTCCTTTCAATAAAATGAAACTAATAATATAAACACTCCTTTACAAAAAAACGGACTGTTTTTATTATTCTATAATCATTTAGTTCTAAAAAGTTTTTAATAGCCAAACTATGTTACTGGCATTTAATAAAGAGTCTTCGTATGAAAAAATGTCAATTCCAAATTAGAAGGTGTGGTTTATAAAAATAATAATCCCTTTTTCAGTGACATTTTAGTTACTTTTCGCGGACTTGTGGCTGAAAGGTTATCAGGCAAGTAAAAGTCTCGATATTTTATGTCTGCCGTTGTATAGAATAATTTATGTTTGTTGCATAATCCTGCCTTATTGTGGTTTAATACAGATATCTTTGTGAACAGGTGAAGCCAATGTTACGTCTCACAGCGGTTATACGCGAGTCGTTCAACTAGGCTTCCTGCACTCGGGCCTCAATATAGCGATAAATGCCTACACTTATGCGCGGCTTTGGGGCCGCGCCACCAGTCGGTTGTCAATAACAAAAAATCTCATTAGAAGTCTGGTACAAAGTATTTCTAGTCATTTATCCTAATAATATTATCCATAGAAAAACTAATAACTGTTAGGTGCCAGTTTTTTTGCAAAGGAATGTATATAGTAAAAGTATTTCATAATTATTACTTGAGTAAAAATGTAGCACATTGCTACATTTTTATTCAAGTTATGAGTAATATGAAATTTAAGACTAATTTTAATATCTTGTGGAATGCAGTTACTTGCTATTCCGTAGCGCAATACAAAGCAAAATTTGTTTATTAAAATAGCTCCGAACGTGCAATTGGCACACAATTAGAAGTTCAGACATGAAATGTATTAGTAAAAGTAGCGTTTAAACATTTAATACGAATCAGTTTGTATATGTTTTATGTGTTTGTTGTGAGTTTGGCAGTAACCTAAATCTATGTATTGCATACTATTCTACCCCATTGTGTGTTTATGTGCTCACAGTTTACACTATACGGATCAAAATAAATTTAAAGATCCAAAGCTTTTTTAAGGACCTCTATCTTTGTGACTCGATGGACTTCAGAAACATACAATTCAATGGGTTACTCAAATAGGTATTGTTGGCGGATCGACCTTTTACACATAAGACTCTTAGTCACTGAGCCAAACGAGCAACAATGAAGTGAAAATTTTAAATACCGTTGGTATATCCAATTTAAACCTGCTACATTCAACAATCAATTAATAAATTTTAATAACTGCTAATATACCTACTACAGAAGTGTGGCCTTCACCAACCTGAATCACTGTAACATTTAATTTTTAAAATTTATCGTAGAAAGCTTAATTAATATGAACGGAATTTAATTAACTGTATCGCTTTTTATATCTCGTTGTTTTCCAATGTTCTTAAAAGTTATAAACCTCATTGTTTCATATTTTGTCTATGGACGTACTTAAGTTGAAACGAACCGTAGTAGTAGAAATAGGGTACCGGATTCTATGCAACATAACTCTAATAGTAGTTTCAGTAACCTATACTTAGGTTAACCTGGCGTGTGTTTTTAATTAAATTAAAGAAACATTTCTCATCAGGAATTTTCTTGCTTGAATAGTACCCAATGGCAGCCTGGAGTCTGCAACTTGACGTTGTTCACTCCTAAAGGTCCTGTGATGATATTTTCCCGGTCATGTTGTATAACCGCCTTTAAGAGCGCTCCATGTATGTATAAATCATAAAGTAAGTATACCTACGGAATAGAGCATCAAAGGGCTGAGGGAGCGAAATATCACTAGCTGCAACACTGTATGATAAAAAGAGATGCGTGATGCGACGCAACAGAACTGTTTTTGGCATCTGTTTGACAGTTCTTCGGCACTTATCGGCACGCTGCGAATTTGACTCCTGAGAATTTTTCTGATTTTACGTGAATTCGTGGATATTTTTGAAAAATATTTCTTCAGAATATGGTGGGTTGTTCAGGGACAGATTGTTGTAAACACAGAGAAATAACCATGAAAACTGTTCATTTCACAGGTAAATTATTCCATATCGACACCTCCTAATTTAGGATTTATTATTGCCGATGCGCTTCGAATTTTAAGCACTAAGTGTGTTCATTGTCTTCTATAAACATTTATTAATGTAAGAAGCAAAGATCGAATACACATAATGCAGAATTTACGAATATTTTGTGTAAAGAAATAATTTTCTGTTTACACTAGGGCTGAATCAAGTTATCGATATTTCGTGTCCACTGTCTATCACGCGGTAAACTAATATGTATTACTGATAATAGGTCTTTACCTATGAAATTGCCGTTTTGTATGAAAAAATTTAAACGAATTTTTTTCATAAATTTTTTTATTTGTATTAATCGAAGTAATCACCCATGCAATCAATGCATCTTTGCCATCGCAGTGGCAGTTTATTGATGCCCTTCTTAAAGAAATCAGCTGGACGGGAGGCAACAAATTCTTCAAAGGCATTTTGTACTGCCTCTCGGGTATTGAATTTTTTTCCCGCCAAGAAGTTATCCAAATTCTGGAAAAAGTAGTAGTCTGTAGGCGCAAGGTCTGGTGAGTAGGGCGGATGACGGAGAGCTTCCAACCCCAGTTCTTGCAACTTGGAGACCGTCTGCTGTGCAGTATGAGGTCGCGCGTTGTCGTGCAGGAGCAGCGGAGACGAGCGATTGACCAATGCTGGTTGGAGATGCGCCAGCTTCTCCATCATTGTGCTCAGTTCTTCACAGTACACATCTGCAGTAATGCTCACCCCGTTTGGTAAGAAGCTGTGATGAATCACACCGGCGCTAGACCACCAAACAGTGACCATCACTTTTCTAGGGGTAAGTTTTCGTTTAGGGCATTGTTTAGGTGCTGAACCAGGATCCAACCAACTTGCTGAGCGCTTGCGGTTATCAAACAGAATCCATTTTTCATCGCAGGTAACAATGCGGTTCAAAATTCCTTCATTTGTGTGTCTGTTGAGCAGTGCAAGGCACGTCTCGACGCGTACTTCGCGCTGGCGATCATTGAGTTCGTGGGGCACCCATTTGTCAAGCTTTTTTACCTTGCCAATTTGACGCAAATGGACCAATATTGTTTTGACGCTAACGTCGAAAGCTGCTGCTAATTCAGCCGTAGATTGTGTATCATCAGCTTCCACAACCGCCTTTAATTCGTCATTGTCGACCAAAGTCTTCGGACGACCGCGAGGTTCATTTTTCAGGTCGAAATTTCCAGAACGGAAGCGAGCAAACCAATAACAGGTGGTGCGTTGGTTTGTAGTGTTAGCTCCGTAAACGTCGTTGATGTTGCGTGCCGCTTGTGCCGCGTTGCTGCCACGACGGTACTCATATTCCATAATTACTCGAATTTTTAACGTATCCATGATGACGAAAAAGATTGAAATGCGATGAAAATGTAACACTAATCAATAAAGAAATGACTACTTTTGGAAAAAAGAATCCATGTTTTTAAAATAAAATTAATTTGAAATTAGAATTCTTAGCCAAACAAAAATTATTTTGATTTGAAATGGCCAGTACTGCAGAACGGCAATTTCATAGGTAAAGACCTAATATTAAAGTACCTATGTGATGTTTAGATGTGAATCCCCTGGAAATGGAAGTAATCTCCAAATTCTCCTAAATATGTCTCAATCGAGTCCTCCCCGGAACGCAAGCCTAGCGCTTGTATTAGAATTGCGCTAGAATAGTTTATTTCAGTTATTTTCATAGTATATAGTCCTTTGTAATTCTCTGCTCTGCTGACATTAACATCATATTTATATTGCAATAAAAAGCTGTTAGTGCCATTTATAATCTTGACCCGAGAGTGTCTAAGAGAAAAGTTCAAAGAGGTTAACATCCTAACTGTAGAATAAATATAGATATAAGAATAATCTTACGTTGCATACATACATACAACATTGCAACATAAGATTATGCAACATAATCCGAACATGGGCAATGTATAACAAACCTCCCATATAAGATGATATTATCATCATATTAGAGAATTGTCTAGGAATAAGTTCAAAAGAATTATTAAAGCCCAATTGTATAGCATATTAATTGTATAGTATATTAGAACATTTCTGATATTTGATTGACAAAAATGCTTGGGATCGAGTTGTTTTAAGTCAACACACAAACAATATGTAATTACACTTAAGTAAATTTTATTTTAAAAAAAGGTTTCCTACTGACTTTACTGCACAGTAGGGTAAAAATGACGATTCCACATAAAAGTATTTTTTTTACGGATTTATTGATTTAGAATTTGAATTTATTGAGATGGACGCGCGTTTCTAACTATAGACATGTATATCATTACCTATTTAGTGATTAACAATCTTTAATCTTCATTTTAATCGTTCAAAGTATATACCTACGCTCACTAAATTGTCAAACAGCGAAAAGTTAAGCGACAACCGACAACTCTAATGCGAAAAATAAATTACTTAAAATTTCTTCGGAGTTTTTCTTAAATATTCTTACTTCACTTCACGAATCGTGGTTTCAGCCATGCAAAATCCCATCCCATCCTATTTTAGTACTATCACTGGGACTGATTCATCATCATCATGTCAGCCGAATTACATCCACTGCTGGACCAAAGCCTTCCCAAAGAATGGGGGGGGATTTGCCATAATAGCCACGCTTGGCAGACGGGTTGGCGATCGCAGTAAGATGGTCACAGTTCACGGGATGAGATGGAGTGATGATATTCTATGCCGTCACCACACATTACTGATTAATATTATCGATATCGATATTAATGCAAAAATCTACATGAGATACATCATTGACACGCACACATAAACATTTGTACACACACAAATGTCATCCTATTTCGGTTTCGTTTGACAGCTCTTGTTTGTTGCTCTATTCCGTAGGTATACTAACTTTATGGTATAAACTTAAGTAAAACAAGCAATTTACGCTGTACGTTGTGCATTCTACTTGTAATAGACCAAATGAGAACCATAACCACATAACAAACAACTAAAATCAATTGAAAAAAGAGAAAAAGTGGAGGATTTAGTGGAGGATTTTGCTCAGGTGCAAGGTGAATGCTTCGTGATTGACTGCCACGGATTTTCTTCCATATTATACGGCAATAATCTTTTAGTTTTTTTGACTTATTAGCATTGCTTCATTGGGCACTGACCTTTAAATGTACCTTTAAATTGCAAATATGTTTTATGCATCGCTAATACTGCAGTGCAAATACCTTAAATTTAATTCAGCGCATGAAGCGGTGAAGAGAGCACTAATTTTGTTAACCAATTTTAATAAAGTTTAACGTTTCGTTGAATAGTATAGTATTCCACGTTTAAATGTCAAAATTAAATTAGTACGTCCATTTAAAAAGCTGGGTAACCTGTGGTACAATAAAGTAATTTAACAGTATTACAGTTAAATAATATTTCTTCCTAAAACAATCACAAGCGTTTAGGTTCATGAAATGCATGTAGAAATCTTATGATGTCACTGCCCCAAGAATGTAATAACATACATATATTGTTTATTATTATATTAAATTGTACATTTGACCTAACTCAAACACACTATTTATAATATGTAATATTACCTACACCAATACTATTAAACATTCAGGCTTAAAATCGATAACGAAGAAGAAATTCACGTAACAGTTGAAACTTAGTTTTAAATAGTTAAGTACCAGATATTCAAGTAGGTAGGCGGCGTACCAGTTATGTACCAGTTATGTACCAGTTATTTTGTTATATAATATACGTATTAAAGTTATTGATTGATTTATTGGAGGACAATGAAGAAATATTCAATTGTTTTAACTTTGACTGAAAAATATGTATTTGATAGGCTTGTGATTATTGCCGAACTGGCAGGAGTCGACAATAGGGGAGCGCAATCCAGAGCCCTCCTAGGGAACAGAGCGTAAAAGGGGAACACCGAAGCAGTATACTCACGTTGCTGGGGCTCCCCCCATCAGGCGCCAGAAGAAGTCCACGGCAGGTATGAAAGTAGGTTTAGTCGTTGCGAAGCCGAGATACCCACCCGCAGACACTTTTTGCGGGTGGCATGCGTAGGTATTCACCCTGCATGCATCAAAACAAAAGCTAGTAGTTATTGGTTATTCTTACTTGACATTTTCAGTTAGGTTAGCAAGCTTTTGTAGCCTCACCTCACAAATGAGGCTTGAGCTTGAGCTTAAGCTTGAGCCGACAAGTAAAATATAACAAAAAATAAGTAAGTACCGCGCAGAAGAGGTTCGAATTGCAGCTGTCATCGTGACGTGGACATGCATGAGAGGGTCATAGCATGTTTAAGGCAAGTTTTGTACAACTGCCTGTCTACGTCATTACGCGAATACGGTTTACGATTACGGATCGAAGAGAGATTTGCATTGATACAAATATTAACAAAGCGTCGCTAATAGTCGCGTTCGCGGTCGTATACTTCGCTGGCGAGTACAATATATCAGTTTGGATTATTAGTAGCTCTTGTTTGAGCTTATATACTCCACGTTATAAACACAACATAGGGTCAATATATTATAATTAATTTCATATTTGAAAATAGTAATATTCAAACTGAGTTGAGAACTAACTACAGAATACAGCTTCAATGTGTTTTATTGTAATAGGCAAAACAATGTGAATGCTCCGAATACACAGATTATTCAACGTATACTGTCTTAACATCGCTATCTATCGGGTACGTTTCGATTTAATAGCTTGGTACGTAGTGCTATTGAGTAAAACGGCATAATTCTCTGCGGTAAAGGATACACGGATTTACCAGCTATGACGCACTTGCAACATGCATAGTTCAAACTAACGTACTAAATACCATTCGATATAGTTCTGGGTTGCAAACAAGCAAAACATACGAAGCTTTCACATGATTTAAGAAAATATTCATAACTTACGTCTGAATGAGTGGTATTGATAAAATCTATAAAAATACAGACAAAGATTTAAAAAAATAGATCCTGGAGTCGACATTCTATATTCCGAAAAATAAGTCCACCCGTCATATTGATTAATAGGCTGTCCATTTGTTTATTATCTAATTGGAAGCCTGCGCCTTCTTGCCATGAATGAATTAATGCTACATGAATTACAGGTTTTTTTTTTCATAATAATGCTCTACAGTAATGTCCCTGAGCATTGTGCATAACATACAACCACAGATTATATAAAACAGGTCTTGAAACAAGATAAATCGATTATCTCGATCAAGATCTATATATATTGAAATCTACCTATCAGGAGTGTGGAGAGACTGGCGATCTGTCATACAGGTTCCTAGAACAGACATCAGCCACTCACATAGATTAATATCTCACTCACAATGACCTAAATCTTACCTAATAGCATGTACACATTGATTACATTTCTGTGAATTAATGTATAAAATTCTGTGGGAGAGAACCAATAAATTTGTATAATTTTATTATATTATTCTTTTTGTATAGTTAAAAAAAATCTCAAATTGACGTTGTATTATTAATAATAATAATATACTGGGACATTATTCACACACGGCCATCTGATCCCAAACTACGCAGAGTTTGTACCTACTATGGAAACCAGATAACTGAACACCCAGACACAGGACAAACATACATGTTCATATCACAAATATTTGTCCTGGGTGGGAATCGAACCCATGACCTCCGGCGTGAAAAGCCATCATTTACCAACCATGCCAACAAGCCCGTCGTATTGAATATAAAGTCACTTTTTCATCAATTGGAAGCTCGACTATTCTTTTTCATGGATGGGTACCTACTGATATTGTAATATTTCTCCATTGAGTTGGCGCGGCTATTGAATAATAGCACCGATTGAATGAGCAGGTGCGACTGGCGATGCTCTCCTCATTTTCCTCTTGCATCAGACGCGGTCAAGCACAATGGACGCGTCGTTAACTTTATTGAAATTTAATTAAACTTAAACGTAACTCGTAGCTGAAACAAATGACTACAGTAGGGCGCAGTGGCTAAGGTACTACTACCTCAGCGCCCTCGTGTTTCGAATTCGATACCCGTGCGATTCCCCCGACGACGACGGCACTAGTAAAATAAATCACAAGAACAACTAATTATGGGTCACACAAATAGTTTTCCTACTATTTGTGTGACCCATAATTCGTTGTTCTTGTGATTTATTTTACTAGTGCCGTCGTCGTCTTTATAATTAGATTATTAACATGGCTGAGTCTATGAGATATATGGCCACAGGGGTCTTTAGAGTTGCTTCCTGATTAGGTTAAACAAAATACATTTTAGTGCCGTAGTTGTTTTTATACAACCTATTTGGCAAACAAGCATACGGCTCACCTCATGGTAAGTGGTCCCCTTACCTATGAACGCTTAAAACACCAAGAGCATCAATAGCGCGATGCCGACCCTTTAGAAACCTAATAACTCCCTTTTTGTAGGGCCTCATTTTGTAATCTCTTGGGAAAACCTCAACAGGGAACTTGGGAAAACTTCAATCTACAATAACGGGCCTGTTGCCGTAGTTGACAAACGTTTGATTTTGACGCCGAATGTCGTGGGTTCGATTCCAATATTTGTGTGAATGAACATTTCTGTTTGTCCTGATTCTGGGTGTAATTATCTATATAAGTATGTATTGACAAACGAAAAGTAGTATATGTAGTATATCAGTTATCTGGTTTCCATAGTACAAGCTCTGCTTAGTTTGGAATCAGATGGCCGTGTGTAAATAATGTCCTAGGATATTATTATTAATCTCAACGTACGTGGGAGGAAAATTTGCTGAAAGTGAACCGTACGAGATCGAAAAGATTTGATGATGTCATATGTTGTATTTTAGAATTAAAGCTGAAACGTTATCAATACCCCCAACAACTGTTTAAGAAACAGGACTTATTGCTCCTTATAGATCCCATTTGGCTCGATTCTCTTACCCTGCGGAGAGACGTAGCGTCTGTATGAGTCCTCTACCGCATTTATCACGGAGAGTGTTCAGAGGAATTGTTCGAGCTTATACCTGCCGCCACATTTCGCCACAGACCCTCTCGCCAAAAGTGGACATTTAATCCTTATCACCTGGATGAATGGTCTGCAGTAGTTTACGTCATTCATATTTTGATGATATACAAACGTTTCAACCAAATTGTACTTAGTACTAAAACTAAATCAATATTTTTATACAACCCGTAAAATAGATCAAGGCCGATCTAGTCGTAATTGTGAATAAAAGAACTGTGTAAAAATCCGAACGCGTGTTTATCACATAACGTTTCCCGATAGAGTGACGATAAATCCGTTATGTCAATTCCATATTTAATTTATTTGCTCAATTCCACAACTGGTATTGATGTTATAAAATACAAGACAAGTGGGAATTGGTATTAACACTCTTTATGGAATCCAAATCGTTCCATAAGGCTATGGAACGATTAGGGTATATATGTATATGTACATATATATACATAACGGGTGGTTGGTAAATGCTTGCCTTTCTCGCCGCAGGTCGTGGGTTTGATTCCCAGCCAGGACAAGTATTTATGTGCTTGAACATGTCTGTTTGTCCTGAGTCTGGGTGTAAATTGTCTATGTAAGTATGTATTTACAAACGAAAAATAGTATAATAATATGTAGTATATCAGTTATCTGGTTTCCGTAGTACAAGCTCTGCTTAGTTTGGGATCAGATGACCGTGTATGAATAATGTCCCAGGATATTATTATTATTGTTATATATACATAACGGGTGGTTGGCGTGGTTGGTAAATGCTTGCCTTTCACACTGCAAGTCGTGGGTTCGATTCCCAGCCAGGACAGATATTTATGTAGGTAGTTTTCCTTATCTATATAAGTATGTATTTACAAAAGAAAAATAGTATATGTAATATATCAGTTATCTGGTTCAAACTCAGCTTAGTTTGGGGTCAGGTGGCCGTGTGTGAATAATGTCCCAGGATATTATAAAGATTCGAATATAAATAGAGAAACAACCGGCCAAGTGCGAGTCAAACTCGCGCACGAAGGGTTCCGTACCATTATCTATAAAAACGAGCAAAAAATTTACATTTGTTGTATAGGACCGCCTTAAATATTTATTTAATTTTTAGTTAGGAATCAAGGTTACAAAGCATCATGTGATAAGTGGTCACCGCACTATGACCATTGCAATGTACATGCCACCGCACACGTGCAACCATACCTTCCCCTAAGATCTCTCACATTCATGCTTGATCTATTCCGACATTCTTATAGAAGGAAAAACCGTGTAAAAAATATCAACTTTATATATCTATTTGGATCCACTCCTCCGCCAGTAGTCAAACATTATATTCATCTTCGTATTTCATGTAACGAACAGTACCTATGTTATAAACTTGTAAACAACGCTTTCGGAATTCAACCTGCCCTGCATAATATATGTTTGCTTATGCTGTATATACATTTAAATTAAATATATTCAGTTTTAGCTCAACGGTATACATCAACATTTCAAATTCGTCTCGATTCAATCTTGACTCGTTCCATATAAAACTACAATTTAACAAATAGACAGAAGATTGACGATAATAATTTTTTGAGTACGAAACGTGAAAGCGATTCTCTATAATACGTAGCAAACGTAACAAAATGCCCGCAGCAAAGGCACATTTCATCGGGCTTTTTATTCCTGCAGTTATCATCAGCCAGGGTTAAAACAGTCACGAATTTATCTGAAATACTATGTACTAGAATCAATTTCATCAAGTCAATACAGTTTCAAAGGGATTACGTGTAGGTTTCCATTTCAATATTTTAATGGCCATAAAATGGCAAACTATATCAAGATTTTAGAACGTTTTGTAAAATATAGATATATGCTATGACTGTGACCGTTTGCTGTATATTTATTGATAAACCTTTTTTTGTAAAACAGTTTGGACTGACGAAAATTATAATAAGTCTACGGTAGGGTATGACAGACTCCCAATGATTAAACCTAGCCAGCCGTGGTTTCTGGCGCCTGATGAAGGAAGCCCCGGGAACGCGGTTATGCTGCTCTGGTGCCCCGCTTTTTTGCGCCAAGTCCCAGATGGTCGAGACATGTACCCTAGGAGAGCTCTGGATTGCCCTCCCCAATTGCCGACTCCTGCCAGTTCGGCACCTGTCTTCCCGGAGCTGCCTACACGTGGCAAAAGTAGCCCCGGTGGGGGTTAGGCTACTGGCTGGCACCGCCCGCACGCTCACGCCCGTTCAGGTGCAACTTTTGTCTCGCGTACCACTGTATTAGTACGCGCCGGTATGCATCCCGTCTGTACTCTACGAGCGTCTGATTTGGCGCCTCACCGATCTACTGGTGGACGCGGGTTTCCTTAAAATCCCTCGCGTCGACAGCCGGCAAAACCACCGAACTCATTTTATAGACGACAGTTTGAAAAAAGGTGGTCGCTCACTATGGGCCTTATTAGAAAACTCTGGGCCACCCAAAGAGCAATGGAAAGGAGCTTGCAGTGGAGCTTCCCTGCGAGATTTAATCAGAATTGTCACAATCCGGAGGCGAACCAAAGTTACTGACATAGCCCGAACAATTGCAAAACTGAAGTGGCAGTGGGCGGGGCACATAGCACGTAGAACCGAAGGCCATTGGGGTAGAAAGGTTCCCGAGTGGCGACCACGAACCGGAAGACGCTGCATGGGCAAGCCCCTACAAGATGGAGCGACGATGTTTTGTGGGGTCCTAGAAACCGCTGGAGCAAATAGCGTAAGACCGGCAATCGTGGAGATCTTTGTGGGAGGCCTTTGTCAAGCAGTAGATGTCTTTCGGTTAATATGATGATGAAGAATTTTATTTAAAATTCTTATCATAAAACAAAACTATAGTAGGAGCTGTTGCCGAAGTTCCATAAACCAGTCGAAAGTATAAATTACTTTCGACTGGTTTATGGAACTTCGGCAACCTTCAGTACCTTTTTGTAAAAAATAACAAGTAGTGAACTCTTACTAGATTCTGAAACTAGCGTAGAGATTGAACTTGGCGAGCACTTTGCACAGCAAACGATATGTCCAGAAAAATTGTGGAATGTGCAGGCATTTTCAATTTTAAGTTATTCGTTGATCTCAGAAGTTTCAAACGTGATTCATAAAGAAATTCATTTAAAAAATGAAAAGCGTTCTTTGAGGTAAAAGGGAGTTGAAAGAGAAAACAAAACATTGTATAGAAGTCAGATAATATGGGCATTTCGGCGAAAGCGAATGGGTAGCACTTAAGCTTGTTACGAAATTCAGAGATATGATCATATTTGCGAAGACCAAATATAAATCTTATAGACGTTCTAGAGACACTCAAGTTTTTCAACTTGAGCTTCTGTCAGGTCAAGATAACTGACATTGCGTAACCTAGTATTGAGAAAAGAAGGCATTGAACAAGCGAAATTTTAGTGTTAGTTGGGAGGAAGTTACGAAGTCTTTTCAAGGGTCCAGTTAATGCAAAAAATTTCAGGTTGTCATAATATAAAAAACCATAAATTTACGATTTTGCCGGTTTTTGTATTGTTAGATATGTGTGTAGAGCGAGACAATCACTTCAGCGTGACGCGTCGTCATAAAAGTATTAATCTATACATTTAATAAATCTGTAGAAAAATCATAAATAATAAAGTTATACATTTTCATAAAGTTAATAATATAGGTAACAAATTTGGAAAGGTTCCAAATTTAAATTAAGCAACTATCTCGTTTAATGTGCTTTAGCAAAAGCAAAATATTTTATTTTATTGGAATTTGCCAATACTAATACATGCGGGATCCAGGAGCTTGATTAATTAATAGACCTTTTATAACTTGTTTCTGAGTAATTAGTTTAATGTTTGGTTTGAGTGACATGTTAAATTAGTATAAAATTAAGATGAAGTTCTGTTAATAATTATTACCCATCATGTACAAGTGTAGCAACTACTATAATCGTACTAAACAACGCGAGGTAAATCAATTAGGCGCGCGTGTTTCCCGGCTGAAGACATCAGAGAACAATTCTTAAGTCATATCTGTACCCTATTTTTATGCTACCAACGTGAATGATATCACTCACGTATGAGTTAAAGCGTTCCAATGGCCTTATAAGTGAAATTGAAAACAAATGCCTATGGGTGCCATGAGAACATTCCCGCCAATATTTCCATATAATAACAGCCAAAACAGGAGACTAAAATAAAACAAAATTTATCGTGTGTTTAGGCTTCCGTACCTAAATGATTAAACGGGACCCTATTACTAAGACTCCGCATCTGTCTGTCTATGTGTCTGTCTGTTCGTGTGTCACTAGACTGTATCTCATGAACAGTGATAGGTAAACATTTCAAAATTTAAAAACACACATTTTCACAGATGATTTATTTCAGTTGACGCATAACTACAAATACGAAAAAACAGAATAAAATAAATATTTAAGACACCCCTACAGCAAACGTGTTTATATTTCTGTTTTTATAGATAATGGACCCATTACGATACGGAACCCATCATGCGCGAGTCCGATTCGTACTTGGCCGTTTTTCTTATGTATGGAAATCTTGCTAATATAATAATTATTTAACAACAATTTATGTAAAGGCCATAAAATACCATTAAGTTATAAGCAACTAAGGAAGAAAACTTAATAACATATTGCACACTAAGTCTCTTTTTTTTCACTTATTTACGAGCTTCTTGCACCGTGTGCCCCTGATTAGTTAGTAGTTTATAACAACCATTACAACGTTTTTTAAGTATTTTTGCCAAATCAAAATATGCTGAAGCGTTCAAAAGTGCTTCAATTGTCAGGCCGAACAAATGGTCGTTCTAAAGATTATAATTACTACATGATTTGATAGTAGTGTAATTTTACAAGTGGGAATTAGATCTTTGTAGATCAGAATATCACTTGTGGGAACTTCCGATTGATCAGACTGTGCAAACTGATCTAAAGTGCGCTCTGCAAAATTTAAGCAGAAAAGTGTTAAAAGCTCACTTACATTTTACACCATGCAAGTTCAAAAAGAACACAAAACTTACTTTTACTTGAATAACATCAAATTAATGCTAAAAAGGTAGTATTGTGTATAATCTATAACCAATAATTGACACATCCATAACATTGCGTTTCGTTACACGCCAATAATGAGTGAGTGTGTCCACGTAGAATTATTTACAAAATTAAAGTCTAATAATAAAAAGGAAAATTAAAAAAAATATGATATCAGAAGTTTAAATCACTTATGGGCTTAAAAGTTACAAAAGGATTTGGCTGACAAGAAATACCCCAATTCTTTAAATTGAACACCCCCGCGCCACAGAGAGCATGTAAATTTGTTGGTTTTTTGCTACCCAAAATATGATGAAAGCGAGAGAAAAGAGAGTGCATCTATGTTTATGCACATATTTGTGCAAGAATGGCATATATCCAACGCAGTTGTCGAGTCTGCGATGAGAATGCCACCGTATCGTAGTTCTAACAAGAAGTAACAATAAAATTTGAAGCCACATACCACTAGTTTATATGTAAATCAGTTTGTCGTATATAATACCTATATACATATTCAAGATTTACCTTAAAGTCAAAAACCCATTAGACCTTGTCTTCTGTGAAAGCATTAGTTATATCAGTTTAATATAGCGCAGTCCCTGTAGCAAGTTTATAAACTCAAATTAATTTAAACTTTAATATGAAGGCTATTTTCTTGAGTTGCGGTTTCGTAATAATAGGGAGAAGCAAAAAGTTCATCGCTCGATTACCATTATTGTGGTCGTAATAAAGTTCACTTCAATATGATATTTAATTAATTGACCAGGTTACGATATAGTCACTTCTTGCGATAGTTTGTACTATAATTTAAAGGATTTGAGGGTAGTGACTACCTTACCGTAATGGTAATGATTAACTCTTATACCCCGTTTAAGTCCGTCATATCTATGTATCGCAGTAGTATATTTCAACAAATAATTCTGCTAGCGATTAAAATAGATATACAGAATCATGTAATGAATAAAGAGGACAAAGGAAAACATGATGTTTTTCAAAGACGTTTCATTTTCCTGTGATATTAAGTAAATATAAAAGACGTTTAGTTGAATATTACAGGAAAATAAAATGATGATAATAATAAAACGTTGACGCAAGCTGCAAATTACTGACCCCTTAAGTACTTTTATGGAAAACTGATTCGAATATATTCTTCTGAAAATTTCTTTGTCAGTTATTATCGTGTTATCTCAGTGTCCCTTTATGTGAGTCGTGCACGAGTTTTTAACTTTGTGCCATGAAACTGTTTAATTTATGTCAACTGTGTAAACGAAATCCAATTCTGATCTATTAGAATTATTGTCGTGCCGTTATTGCTGAAGAGTTAAACATAAATAATAGGTCGGGCAAAAAGTATCTTCGCATTTTTTAAGAAAATTCAAAACAGTTTTATTATAGTTTATTTACATTTAACTAAAGTATGTAAGTACCATTTTGTTTGATAACTTTTTGCCATCTTGTAGGTAGGGACATGATCCCATTGCTATAGAAATATTGGGGCTTCTTATCAAAATACCGTGGCAAGTGGTTTGGGCAGTCCTCTCGTGATGCTAACCTGATGCCTAAAGAATTCTGAAAAGACCGAGACTGGTGGTGGAAACCTCAAGTTGCAGGATCAGGACTATACGGCGGATGCATTAACAACTCGCAGCCAAAGTCTCTTAATTTTTGCTGAGTGGCTAAAGTTATCATGATTAAAAACCACAACTCTTCTGTTGATTAATTCCGACCGCTTTCTCTCTACTTCTTGTTTTAATCTCATCAGTTTTTCGCAGTTGAGTTCAGAATCGATGGTCATGTCTGGTGGTAACAGCTCATTATTAATAATGCCCTTCCAATCCCACCACACACAGCATCACCTTATTGCGAGTTAACCCGGGTTTCAACACAGTCTGTGAAGCCTGACCGGCCTTTGACCACGACCATTTTCGCAAGTTCTTGTCGTACGTGATCCATTTCCATCACCTGTTAACACCTTCTTCAAAAATGGTTCGGTTTCATTACTTCGTAATAAAGAATCACAAATGAGTACACAGTTCATTAGGTTATTTTTAGTGAGCTCGTGAGGTACCCAAATATCGAGCTTTTTGTATACCTAGTTTTTTTCATATGGGTCAAAACTGTTTTGTGGACCAAAAATCACACATTTTCATGATTTAAATTTGGAATTATATTCTTTAAAATTTAAACTTTCAATGATACCAAAACCAGCCAGATACCAATAGAATAACCAAAGAAATTTTATGACAAGTTTGTACACACTATAATGTGAAAAGACTTTTTCCCCAACTTAATATAATATAATGGTATTAAAAACTTAAATCTAACACATCGGGTTTTCCCGTTTAAAGACAGCGTCAAAGTCCTGTGACACACAGGCCTCTTACAGCCATCTCTTTCCCTGATTTCCCCTTTTCTTTTTTCCACAAAAATTATAACAGAGACTCTAGTCATCTGACCTGTCCATCTCCATTTCAACTGTCGTACTTTCTTTATTAAATCGTCTACTTTGGTTCTAAATATTTGAACTGCTCTTAACTGATCTTTTTAGTAACACCAACCATGCTTCTCTCCATTCTCCGCTGACATGATCTCAGTTTTAAAAGATGTTTTTAATTGAGGGCCCTTCTTAGGCTCCAATATGTCAGGTAAGGTAAGACGCACGAGTTGAGAACTTTTCTCTTAGCTGCCAAGGAAAAGTATTTGCTTTTGAGAAAATCATCTACAAATGGATATGCTACCGTTAGACCAGCAGTAAGACCAGGCCAGTAAAATCACTTGTTAGATATAGGTTATTCTGTAGTCACCGTACAGAAATGCCGGATTTACTTTATAGATTTGACAATTTTACTAGATTACAATACAATCTTTTATATTACACTTATTTTGTATTGAAAATGCAAAGTTTCTACTGACAAGAAAAATCATTGTATTCTATGAGGTAATTCCCTAGCTGGGCTACACTTTAAACATCACATTTATGCCTTATTTTTTTATCTGAATATAGTTTACACAGACATAGAGTCAAACACAGAAAATGTTGGGGTTGATCTTACATGTGACTGGTAGTAACGAAAGCGGATCAGAGAACCTACTACCAAGCGTACTACCATGCGCGTTTTTGGCTGTTTTGCGCTTATTCTATTCTAAAGGCATTTATGCACCAATGGCGATTTCTGTTCCTGACGACAGGATACTATCGTCACTTGCCTTCAAACTGCGTTAGGCGATTGACGGATAAGATGTTATGAATCATTGTATATGAATAAACTATAAAAAAGCTACGTAATAGTTATGTCGACAAAAGTGCACACTTTTACAACAATTCTTAAATAGAAGTACTAGTATATACCCTTTTTATCGTTTTCGTTGTGGAGTCGTGGTTGTGCGCAATCAACCTAAAGCGTTATTACAAAAACGATATGCCATATTTCATTCTTCATAAAATGACATAAATTGCGTATTGTAATCCAAATAGCACTAACACAAACCCTTACCTGAAAATCAATATATTGTATTTAAATATTTTTACTTGTTATTTTAAATAGTGTTGTGCGATTATTTCGTGGATATATGTATGTAAATTAAATAACAAACAAATACCTATTGCAACTAATTGTAGACACTACAGTAAATGTTGCAAAATTTAAAAATGAAGGTAGCACTTTCATTTGTACACAACAACAAGTGAAAGTAGAGTTCAAGTTCAATTAAATTAAATCCTCTCGTCGGAAATACGTTCAATATCTTGATGCAATTCGCAGAACTCGTTAAAGCTGAACCAATGTCAAACATAGCCGGATTAACTGCGCAATACCCGTAGATTCTTTAGCATCAATTCATTTTAATCCCTGATACCAATAGAGGAGTATTATAAGTTTGAATACTTTTTTTGTCTAGCGGTAGCATATTCAACAGCACACACTGAGGATTTAATCCCAGTTGCAACCAATAAAACTTGTTAAGATATTTCTGAAAAAAATATTTCCACTAGCAACCAGGAGTTGGTGGTGTTACGCCCTGGATATCTCGGAGATCACGTGAAGTATGACCTCTCTACGTTCGTGTAAGCTAGCCCAACTGTTCCAAATATAAGAGCGAGTGTGTTAGAGATCACCTCACATTTTTATTTAATAATATGTCCCGCGCTTACTACGCTTGCTACTAATATTATAAATGCGAAAGTTGTGACTATTGATTTATGGATGTATGGATGTTTGTTACTCTTTCAAGCAAAATATAGAAGTTGTAAATTACTAATATAGCTATATATTCGAATAAGAAATAGGCTGTAATTTATAACGTTTAATACGGGGAAAACTGCGGGTAAACTGGTTACGTATAATAGCTCTGTGATGCCGTGATTGCCATCGCTCATGAATCATTCACAAATTGTTTCCCTACTCCTGTAACTCCGTAAGTTGTTCGTCTAGCAAGGATTTGCTAGACGGACAACTGAACTCAATTGTAACAGATCCGATTTCAAATACATTTTCCCCGTAATAGCTCTTTGTTAGCCTGCTTTAATTGGCATACGCCAATAGCGAACAAAATCAATTCCAGCTCATTACTCATCCTTGGAAATTCTGAGAACTCTTCCATATCAGCTGTCAGCGCTAAATTGAACATGTTCTATAACGGTAGTAATTATGTCTTTATACGAGCTCTGCCAATCTGTTTGGCGTATTAATTGTGTGTTAAATAATCTTTATTAAGTGTATTAAATGTTGTCGTATGCCGTTGTCCTCAAATAAACATGAAAGTGATTTAATACGGCTGCAGTAATCCTAAAATAATCAAACATGTTTCTTAATGTAAAAATTTGTCTTAAATCTGCCGTAAAGCACTTCTACATAACGACATATCGTAATCAGTCTTGATTTGTTTGCCTGATCTGTGATTAACTGATTCTCATTAGGATACTGCATATCTGGCATGTGTGTTATATAACCGCTAGATTTGACATTGTCTACTTAGTTGCGAAATCAAAATGAATACATATCTACTCCAATAAAACCAGTGGAATGCACCATATATTTATTCATATTCATATTCTATACCGCGTAGAATTTATTACGTTGATAATATAAAGTACAAATCAAGCCATTTCATTTCATATCTGCGCCAGATGTAACCGCAGCGTATGGTCCGATTACCTTGATGATAGACCCATCATAATATCTATTATTATTATTTTAATATACTAACAGGAATGGTTTGAGAATATACTTTACTTGAAATGGCTATAAGAGTCGCATTGAGAAGAGTAATTGCCACTTTTTGTAAATACGTGTACGTGCCATAACAAATAATAATATAGTGGTTGCTTTCCTTTCGCCTTCTGGACTCAACGGGTTCTCGAAAAGCTTGTCAGGCAAAAGCAGGTTCTGTTGTGCTACGTTCTCACGAGTCATGTGATGACATGGCCCTTCAATCTTGTGTATCATCACATACAAGATTTCAGATTTTGACTGTGGTTGCGTCTTCCAGCAAACCTTTAGCAAATTTGAATCCGATAGTGCAGAATGTTCTGTATCATTTGCTCCGCGGACACTGAATGCCGCAGAAAAACGGTATCCGCAGATTCAAAAGGAGGCAATTGCAACAATTTTCGAGGTCCTACGATTCCAACAGTACTTATATGAAGGAGCAGTCCCGTTTGTGCTGCCTGCAGATTAAAAGATTTTGCTAACTATTTTTGGGCGGTGTCGTGGTATCCCAGAACTTTCAGCTAATAGGATATAGTACTACACTATGTTCTTCAATGGATATAATTACACTATAGAATGTTTACACAGTGCTGATATTCATATCTATATTCCATATCCATTTATTCAAGAACAATTTACATCGTATTTGAACATTTACAAAATAAATAATTTAATTATTTAAAACATTTTTTTTTTCAACATATATATTATACGGAGCGGACAACCTGTGGCGTGCGAGTCTTCCCGATGAGTCAGTAGCAAGAGGGCGGTACGGCCACGAAACCGACGTTAGTTTAGCACGATTAGAAATGCGAGTTTGGAATATTAACTTTGGTACAGATGGTAGTTTACCTGTCACTCTAGATGAAATACCTTACGAAATGCGTAAAGACGTAATTTTAAGTAAAATCCTTTCGTACATTACAATACAGGGGGTGACCAAAAAGTTTATGAAATCTTTGATTAAACCGTATTTTTCGCGGATACCAATTCCTAATTGCAGATTCCATTAAAGCTATATCTCACAAATCACAAATGACATATGGGTATTGTGTATTTCCAAAAGAAAAGTAGTATATGTAGTATATCACTTATCTGGTTTCCATAGTACAAGCTCTGCTTAGTTTGGGATCAGATTACCGTGAGTGAATAATGTCCCAGGATATTATTATTATGTGAGAGAAAACGCCATAGGGCAAATTATAGCAGATTGTGATTTTTTTTACAACTTAGGTAATGCAAGGCGTGGACGGCGATAACTTAATGGCCCCACCCTATTCAACCATTCTACTGCATACAAATTGACTGCCTCGGTCCCATTCATAATCATTTGTATTTAGACATCGTGGACGCGTACAGTAAATGGGTAGAAGCGTATGATACGGGGACAAATACGTCAACCTCAACGACCATTAACATATTGTACGAATACACGGTGAGATTTAGATGGCCGCATACCATTGTTAGTGATAATGGTACACAGTGAACTTCAATTGAATTCTAAAGGTTTTGTGTATCTAGTGACGTGACTGGTATATGCTTGCCTTTCACGCCGCAGGTCGTGGATTTGATTCCCACCCAGGACGGATATTTTTATGCATGACCTGTTCATGCATCTGTTTGTCTTGAGTCTTGGTGCAATTATCTGTATAAGTATGTATATACAAAAGAAAAGTAGTATTTGTATTATGTCAGTTATCTGGTTGCCATAGTACAAGCTCTGTTTACTTTGGGATCGGATGGCCGTGTGTTAATGTCCCAGCAGAATAAAATCATGTATTTTAAGCAAATCTTTGAGCTTAATCAACAAATTGTGTAAATACTTATTGACTATAGGAATTCCAAACATTCAACAACCGGTTGTTCTCCCGCTCATTTGATTTCTGGGCGAAAAATAAGATCGCGTCTAGATTTCATTCATGCGCCATTTTCCACCGTGTTCGCATACTAAAGGTTCGAATACAAATAAGCAAATGTTTCAGTCCATAAGCATGTTTCATAGAGAAAAGCGGTGATGTTTAGATTGGTATTCTTTTACTTCTCTGTACTAAAAATACTTTATAATCAACTTATATATTATAAGGGTACAGGCACCGTTCCTAACAAGTTAGACGAACCCGTCATGGAATTCGAACACTTTATTATTTTATTTTTTTTAAAGGTTCAGGATCAGACTACAGGCCCATAACAAATCAATAATATAATTTATATTACTAATAAAACAGTTAAATCTAATCGAATTTTTAGAAACTATCTAAACTCTGTGAGTTAGAAAAAATATATAATTTAATGTATTCTACTGCGAGTACAGTTAACTAAAATTAAAAGTTAATAAAGAATATATCACTAATATTACAATATATAAAATTTAAATTACATTAACGAACAGAAAAGTCAACATTGTTTTACTTTGCTAAAAAAGTTGAATACATTAATAGCTTTGATGAAAAATATCAACTTGGAGCATATTTTAATGTGCTGACTATTATATTCTTAGTATTAGGCTATTTTGATCACGGATCTAGTTGGAACCTTAAAGTTTAACTGGCTAACGAGAGGACTGAATGAACACATTATCATTCATCCAACTTTTCTTTTCCAAACTTATAATCTATACATATAATAAAATCGTAGGAAAGTCGAAACTGTACATTGAATATTTTTTTAAAAGGATACTTGGGGCGTGATCACAATCGATATCAAAGCCAAAAATGTATTTTTTAGAATTTTTGTCTGTGTGTCTGTTTGTATCTCCGGGCTAAACTCAAAAAGTACTGCATGGATTTACTTCAAATTTTGCATGAATATTACTAAGAGGTCGGGTCAACATATAGGCTATTATCACGCTATCACCTACGGGGGAGGAGCTATGATAATTTATAAAATTTAACGCGGGTAAAACCGCGGGGCACAGCTTGTTTTAAATATATGTAGCTGATCACAATATTCCTTAATTTTATTTCCTTAATATGTGCGTAATAGTTTCTAATATTTTTTTA
The DNA here is from genome assembly GCA_951640165.1 of Pseudoips prasinana. Taxonomy (NCBI): domain Eukaryota; kingdom Metazoa; phylum Arthropoda; class Insecta; order Lepidoptera; family Nolidae; genus Pseudoips; species Pseudoips prasinana. The sequence goes on along the minus strand of OX621234.1, from coordinate 17,721,184 downwards.
CAACAGCCAACCAACTAGTTCGCAATTTAAACTCAAACACAGCTATTGTCAAGTGATGCAGTGGAAAAATTATAATAATTAGAAATTGATGTTTGGCTCTTTCGAACATTTCAAATGAGGCATTTTTAAGGACTCGGCTGAATTATTGATATTTTATTTAATCCTTCAATCACATAGTACACCCACATAATACAAACTGTTGTATTGACATATAAGTATATATTGTTATAGTGTATAAAGTTCGGGACCCGAACCCGAAGCACGCAGTAGCGAGGCAAAATTTACATATCATTCACCCATGGCATGTATTATAAATTTTATTGATTTATATCGTTATTTAACTTACACAAATAAGTTTTTACAAACCGATCATTACGACATTTGAACTGTAAGTTGGCAATTCGATTATCGTTCATCTCAAGTCGAGCAAAATATGAGAACAATCTAGTTACCCACGAACTATTTTTTTTTTAATATTTTGAACGTACATAAAAAGGAATCGTACCTTTTTTCATAATAAATTACTTACATACATACATACATAGACTCACGCCTGTTTCCCAGAGGGGTAGGCAGAGACAACGGATTTCCATTTGTCACGATCTTTGCACACGTCTTTTGCCTCGATTACTGTCATTATATTCTTCATACATGGTCGCCGGTTTAGGGTACTTCTGACCTGCCCTTTCTTGAGAAAGTCTCCGATTTGAGTCAGAGAATGTTCGACGAGGTCTTCCCTTCCGGTTGTTCCATTCACACAGGCCAGGTGTACTTCTTTGGTCAATCTTCTTTCATTCATCCTCTCTAAATGGCCAAACCATCTCAGCATGCCTTTTACAATCTTTGTGACTACATCCTCTTTCACACCACAACGCTCTCTTACATCAGTATTTCGAATTCTGTCTCTCAAAGTCACACCACACATACTTCTCAGAGCTCTCATTTCCACTGCATTTATTTTACTTTCATTCTTTTTCTGCCATACCCAACTTTCACTTCCATACATTAAAGTTGGCAGTAACACTCCATCGTGCACGGCTAGTCGAGCCTTCTTTGAGACTTGCCGGCTACTCATAAAGGCGTGTAGTGCCCCATTCACTTTGTTCCCCGCATTTACTCTTCTAACAATATCTTTTTCATATTTCCCATCTCTTGTAAACAAAGTTCCCAAATATACAGACTCATTCGCCTGTTCGACTTACTCTCCTCCAATCACAATATCACGTGCTGTCGTGTATTCATCCCTATCAAATACCATTACTTTCGACTTACCTACATTCATCCCTTTCCTTTCAAAAGATTCATGCATATTTGTTACCATCACCTGCAACTCGTCCGCCGAAGATGCAAGTAGAACTTGATCATTAGCGTAAAGCAGACATTCACTTTCTTTCAAATCTTTTAAACAGCTATCCATGAATAGGTTAAACAACCACGGTGACGCTACACATCCCTGTCTAACACCTTTTTGGATGATGAACCACTCGGTGTATGACCCGTAATCCTCACGCAAGCTCTGGAATCCCTATAAAGAGATTTCAGTGCTTGAACAAGGTTGTCATCCAACCCATACATGGACAGTACCGACCATAGCTCATTCCTCAACACCCTATCGTAGGCCTTTTCTAAGTCTACGAAGGCACAGTAGACCTTTTGGTTTTTATAAATTTAATTTAATTTAATAAATTATTTAATAATGCAAAATATATTAATTGGATTAACTTATAAAAAATTCCCTTATTTTTCCGTTCAGAATATTTTTAAAGTAGAAACTCATCTTAGCACTGAGTAAACTAGAATGTATAAAACTGTGTGTATGACGTAGCAGATACCATTTTATTTACAAGTAACGCTGCACTTCTTATAAAATCAGATATGCCCTTTAATTACGATGCCACCTAATAATTAAGTAGGCAGCGTAGTTTAACAGCAACTCAAAAAAGGCATAGGGGGTTAGGAGGCATACAGGCATCTCTGGGTTTTCCGGTTTAATAAAATTCTTGTATTGTTAACGCCAAATACACTTGTTATATATATATATATATATATATATATATATATATATATATATATATATATATATATATATATATATATATATTATATATATTTATATATATATATATATATATATATACAACGTGTAACAGAAAGTGTGAACGTAACTTAAGGGGGTTATAGGGTATCAGGACGGCTACCTATGGACGAAACTTCAAACAGAAATAATCATTTTTTATTCAACTAGTAACTTATTTTTCTATCGACAACCTAAATCAACAAGTAAGATTACCGACATTATGAACAACACTAAAAACTCAGCCGCAAGGGTAATGAACCTTACCTCGAACTCTTTGGGTACCTACTATTTAGACTGTAAATAAAAAGTGTGGTTCTGTACAGTAACATAATTTATTTCACGTGTTTATTTTAAGATTCAATCAAATGTTTAACTGAATTTTTGCTCTAGTTTTTAAAGGTTCCCTGTAACGAAATTTTAATCATTCATACAAATTTGATAACTAGGAAAAATCACTTAATTTAATTTAAATTGATATTTCGCAAGATATTGGACCTAGGAGAAATAAATAATTTAATTGACTTGTGTAACTGCAGATATTTTTTTGTGTGTTAAATAGTAAGAATATTAAATTTTTCTTTCAGTATGTGAATTTAATCTGGCCGGAAACGAATAGGTACTTAATTTTTAATGCAAACTATACAAACTAACCAGATAAACACACGCGGTACGACTACTGATAAATTACGAAAAAATATGAATAATGTACTAGGCTCATATGAACATTAGGGGACATTTCGAATTCCGTCCTGATTTTGTCGCAAGGAACTCTAATACGGCGGCGAATACAAAGGATTGATGTAGGTAAATAATAAATGGTTAAATATTTTTTAATATTCATCAAATCGGGCCCCGCGCGCGCGCGCCGCGCCATTTGAATGTGTTCGAACTCATTGGTCTAGCGGTAGCGTGTTCAACTGCAGATAATAAAGTCCTGGGTTCAAATCCCGGGTCGGGCCAAAAAGTTATTATGGGAATAATGAAGTCCTGGGTTCAATTCCCGGGTCGGGCCAAAAAGTGATTATGGGATTTTTCCGCAATAAGAAATTTCTCAGTATCAGCCCGAAGTCTGGGAGTTGACCATATTACACCCCCATGCCTCGAAGAGCACGTAAAGCCGTCGTTCCTGTGCCTGACCTCTTTCCGGTCGTATCGCTAGTAGTCCCATCAGATCATGAGAGTGATGGAATAGGAAGTGCAGGGGCACTTTCAATTCACCTTTAAAATTTAGAGTGTATCACTCTAAATTTTAAAGGTGTAACGACATATTAATCATTCATACAATACATACAAATAAAAAAATATGAATAATGTACTAGGCATATATAAACAGTAGGAGGCATTTCAAATTCCGTCCTGATTATATCCAAAGTTACACTAATATGGCGGCAAAATCAAAGAGTTGATGTAGGTAAATAATAAACGGTTAAATATCTTTTAATATTCATTTAAGCTAGCCGCGCGCGTAGTCGATACCTAGGCGGCTCTTTTGAGTGGACTCAAAGACGCCGCCAAAGGGGCCGCGTTCGAAGAAAGCCGCCAAATTCATCAAATATTGTGCAATTTCATTTATTTAATAAAAATATTAAAATCATCAGTTGTTCGTAAACTGCTGTCCATTTAGGCCGTGTTTAGTTACTAAATCGTCTAAAAATGTCGTTTAGTAATGAGTAAAGTGTTCCGCGAAATCCTTAACTATGTCGTTTAGTGATCGTAATAATTTTGAAAATTTCGTGCATTCATCTATGAAAGAATAGCCTCAGACGTGCACTTTGTGATGATGAGGATTCATAGGTCACAGAATTTCATCATCATCATCATCATTACAGCTAAATGAGTCCACTGCTGGACAAGCCTCCCTCAAGAATCGTCTTGGGGGGAGATGCCATAATCGCCACGCTTGGCAGGCGGGTTGGCGATCGCAGTAAGATGGTCATAGTACTCAGAAGGAAGCTGCTGCCCATCCTCTGGTAGATATTCCCTCGGGTCGACTTCTACGCCCCCCACGGGATGAGATGGGGTGATGATATTCTGATTCCGATATTTGTCGCCGTCACCACACAGAATTTAAGGCTGTTTAATTACGAGGAACCTATGTCGTGAAGGGTACAGTGTCGCGATGGAGGCCACGCCTCTTTATAACTAAGAAACATGAAAGCTTTACGTTTCTATGAATATGTTGTACATGAGAGAGACTGGTGTTAGTTGGCAAGTCTTAGAGTTAAGCTTTCGGTGTCGGTGCAGATTTTAGTGAACGTGAAATAATGAAATTCTTTCATCAGTACTGAAAACAACTTCAACTAGAAGTTAAACTATAAAAAGATTCTCGTAATGTGTTTGTGTATCACGTACTTATACGATGTAAAGTATCCAATAGCTATTCAGCAGTGCTATAAATAAAAACATAACTCGAAAATAAAACAAAATATGTGTAGTGAGTGCAATCGGTATCAAACTACCAGGCGTGCATAGAAACACAGGTATGTCAAACAATTTCTAGCGTAAATCAGAATCAGCTGTGCTGTGTTAGTACGGATGTTCGTTATATCGATAAAAATACTTGTCGATATATTGAATGGTATATTATTTTACGATCATGATTAAAATGATGGTATTTCGGTATGAGATTTTGTGTATAGGTAGGCTTAAGGAGACTGTATATGCCCCTTAAGTTACGTTCACTCTTTCTGTTACACGTTGTATATATGCAATTGGTTTTTCCGGTTTAATAAAATGCTTGTAATTTAAGGCGACGTCGTAGTTGAAAACTCAGTAAGAAGCCCCTTTTTCTTCTTACGAATCTCACGTCTCGAAATAGATACCAAACTAAGAAAAATACAGAAAGAAGCGAAGAATATGAATAAAATAATGAACCGAGTAGATTTCCAAAACAACAAAGGTCTAAAGCAAAAAAAAAATGTGAAGTGACCTAAGATTAAAAAATTTCAGCTTCTATTTCTCCATATTTTAAGCGACAACAGCATATTTTTTTTTAAGAAGTGTGTACTTTAAATGGTGTATAAAAGAATAGACCGTTTATTTTGTAATTTTGCTCTTTATTTTTTACATAATTAAATAAAATCCTTAAATATAAATTGACTTCAGCGTCTGCATTTACAGACGACCGCCCTTCGTTACGCAAAGTTCGACTTTATTAACCGAGTGACAAGAACATATGTCGGAACAACTTGTACTTTCAGTTCGCGTTCAGACGCTGCCCCGGGACGTGGTTTCTGTGTCGCTCTGATCGCCGAACAACTCAATAAAAATTTCAAGAAATATAAGACAGAAATTACTTTATCCAAAGTAGCTATTATTTTTTTGTAGTATTAGGTAGGTTTTAAGATTTTTTGTGAACTGTTTTATACATTTTTAGAAGTAATTGTTTTTGTGAAAATGGTAAATAAACGTCATAGATTACTTAGTTAAATTGGGACAAGGAAACGTCAAACACGTCAACGAAATGACCGATAATATTTTTCTGTAATAGCACTTAAACTCTTTAGTAATAAAGTCCATAATAGTGAAGTCTGCGCTAGTAGGTGGCCGGCAGTACATAGTGTATAGGATTGAACAGTAGAACAATTGACGGAATCGTTGGTCTAGCTTGTTTGGTAACCATACATCGTGGATAAATTGAAAGTTTTTAGAAAATTTAGAAGGTCTTGTAGTAGACAGAAAGGCGGGGGAGAGACAAACAATTTTACAGAGAGACAGCTGTGAATGGTTAGAGCTGAGGAAAAATTTACTCACCGCTTCAAATTTTGGAAGGGATGTTAAAAGTAAAAAGGTCCTGGAAATTTAGTAAAGATATTTTGTACAAAAAGAATATTTCTATCGTGGCTTCTGTATCACATGGAAAAATTGCTCTAGTGCAGTTGGCTAAAAAATTAATTATAGAAATTGAGCCTTGTGGCCTATTTATTCATAAAGTATATCCATTCCTTGGGGCAAGTCCAGATGGAATAGTAGGTGATGACACATTGATTGAAATAAAATGTCCAGTAGCTCCTTCCAAAGTTGGCATGGATGAAGCTATAAAAACAAACTAGCTGGTGCCCGCGACTTTGTCCGCGACAATTTTGAATGATAACCAATATAACTACTTATTTCTAGCTAAATCTAAAAAATATAACTTTCAAAAGAAATAAGCAATATAAATTAAAGAAAACCTAACCTATAAATAACCTAGCTATGAAATAAACTAAAGACTACTTTGCTACTGTTATTTAAAAAAATTACCCGATGTCATCAATTGTCCTTAACTAAAGTCAGTAAGTTAACTTAAGTAAAATAATAATCAACGATGCATTAATCACAAAGGTAACTCCCATTAAATTAGGTTGACCCGACCTCTAAGTAATATTAGTGAAAATTTGAAGTTAAACCATGCAGTGCTTTTTGAGTTTAGCCCGGACAAACAGACGAAAATTCTAAAAACTATATTTTTGGTTTCGATATCGATTGTAGATCACGCCACAAGTATCCTTTTAAAAAAATATTCAATGTACAGTTTTGACTTTCCTACGATTTTATTATATGTATAAATAAGATCACAGCTCCTCCCCAGTAGGTGACAACGTGATAATATGTAGCCTATATGTTGACCCGATCTCTTAGTAATATTAATGCAAAATTTGAAGTTAATCCATGCAGTCGTTTTTGAGTTTAGCCCGGACATACATACAGACAAACAGACAAAAATTCTAAAAACTATATTTTTGGTTTCGATATCGATTGTAGATCACGCCACAAGTATCCTTTTAAAAAAATATTCAATGTACAGTTTTGACTTTCCTACGATTTTATTATATGTATACTTAAATAATATAAATTTGTAAATACAATAAAAAATCTAAACAGTAATTGGTATTTTCAAACTCAAGTTCAGTTGAATATTAGTGGCAGAGAAAAGTGTAGTTTAGGTATATGGGAAAGTGAGAAAACACCATTAAAAGTCATTCAAATAAATAAAGACGAACAGTTTAGGAAAAATAAGATGGAGCAATAGCTGGTTATTTTTACAAAAATCAAATTCTTGTTGAGCTGGTTGACTCACGCTATAGTAGGGAATAACCGTTTAGGGACGATGAAACATACAAGGAGAACAACCAGTCTAATAATGTACTATGGATTACGGAAGACGTAAATAATATAGAATGCAATAAGGATGTCTCTTTCAGTGCAGGTATCAGAATACACGATGAAGAAGAGATAACGGTTCTTAAATTCGCAGATTTTTAAATAATTATGAATTTCAAACATATTTTTTTAATACTAACTTTTAAAAAAATCAGTTAAGGAGCTACCACGCCGCAGACATACACTCAGATACACACGTTAAACTTACCGCACCTATCTATTAGTTTCTGTTTTAAAAATTATTGATCGGTAAAACGATTGTATCACTTACTTATTTTCCACCTATTTTTTAACTCCTGACACAAAACAAGGTGTCATAAGTTTAACGTGTATTCTGTGTGCCTGTCTGGGGCATGGCAGCTTCTAAACTTCTAAAGGGATCTACCGTTTAAAATGCATTTATTTCATCTGATAGTTAGTTTAATTGGGAAGGACATTTCATGAAAATTGGTCTTGCCGTTCTAAAGTTGCAGCCCTTAGGTTATTTGTAATTGTTATTCTTAAATTTACATTACATATAAGATCAGTTGTATAATGTAAAAAAATTGCAAACATTGTAAATTAAATGAAGCGTATGCAAAACCTGAAAGAGGTTATACCATTTAATAGATATAAAATATATTGTGGGTGTGTACGTTGTGGGTCGGGTCGTTTCCTTCCCTCTAATTTGGCGAAGGAGGCGATGGCTGGCCCACACGTCATACTCGTGAACGGGTGCTGCTTGCGGTAACTGATCGAAATGCTGTTGGGGTACTCATATTTTTTTCGCCTCCGGTAGACTTCATGTGACTTGTTAATTTTATAAATGTTCGCGGATTCACTCACCGTTTTTTCGTCTAGCAAGTGGATATTCTAAGTGCTTGAGTGAAATTGAATGGTATTGCTTATTTATTTTATTCTGACTCACTGGATGACAACGGTTCTGTGCGTGCATTAGCCTACATAACAACCAATCACAATGTAAGTAAAATAATAATGACATTAAAAAAATCGTAAACTGAAAGCAAAAGAAGACGAAAAAAGCAAGCCCGGAGTTTCTTTGTGGCTTTCTTCTCCGGGTCGTCCACCTAGGTAGCTAGAGAAAGCCGCAAGCTAGCTACGGTAGGTTCCTCAGCGGCGAGGATCGCTTTGGCCCATTAACGCATGATCGGTAATCCCCTCATTTAGAATTTCGTCTTTTTGCTTTAGTCTTCCATTCTTTAATTTTAACATGGTAGAACTAAATTTCAAAATAAAAGATTAGTAACTTGTTATTTATTTAAGAATTTCAGAATATATATGTGATACAACAAACCGCACGGACGGACTAATTAATTTTTTTTTTTGTAACTTTTATACTATCCTGTTTATGTACTGCATTGTGAGCTTGACAAGTACAAGTGCATGTTAATACCCAAGTGTTGAATAAATTGCATTTCATTTCATAAGTTATTACTGTATTTATTTAACTTACCCATCAACCACTCCCTATGCCAAAAAAAATTAATTACCATAAAATTTAAGTTGCACTACTACTATTTTTACACTGTGTGCACACCGAAACGAAAATAATAACAAGAATCTGCACGCGCGTGGCATCAACGAGTGCCGTAGCATCCCTCCCGCCCCGCAGCAGCGGGGGGCTATGCGCGTGCTTCACCCCCTCGCATGATATTTTTACGTGAACTGGTGGCGCCTTAAACGCCTGACACACTTGTTATATATGTATATGCAATTTTAAATAAGTTATGATAAGTATGTGCCAAAACCAAAAACATAAAAAAGTAAAAAGGCATCGGCCGTGGTTTATTAAAAAAATATTCAATTAAATAACGAAAAAACATGTAAACGTGTAAACATATATATATGAAATATCTATTTGATGAAATATCGCTGCAAATATTTAACGAAATATGTAAAGATGCATCTTATGGATAAATAATCTTTGATCTAATTGCACTTTACTTCTCTTCATCGTTCATTAATTCCCCTACTAAGGTTGCGTCAACAATTAATATAATATGGGTTATTATTTCAATATTATTACTAAGATCCAAATCGCATACAGTCACATCGTAAAGCATTTAAAAGGACTTAAAATATACCAAAGACCAGGTCCAGATAACATTTCCCCATATTTCGATGAGAAACAATGGAAAGCTTACGTTTGAGGCGCACATACGAGTTATGTGCGCCTCAAACGTAAGCGTTCCATTGTTTCTCATCATGAAAAGATCCCTATCGACTAGAATATTCCCAACTATTTGGAATACTGCTAAACATGGAGGAAACGGAAACACCTCAAACTATGGACCTATTTTGGTCTTATCTATTATTGCAAAACTATCCATAGTTAAAAAAAATATCCCGGTCTCTTACCTCAAATCTCGCTACACGTTGAACTGAAATTGTGAATGCAGTTGATGCTGAAGCTTAAGTTTGTGCTATTTACATGGACTTTTCTGAAGCATTCGACACAATCTTTCATTAAACAAACTTAATTAATAACCACGTGGACGGCTCCCTTATGGAATAGTTTCAGTCCTATTTATCTAATAGAACGCAACATCTATATATATCTACAACAGGAGTTATTCAAGGTTCGAATTTGGTTCGATGGCTTTTTAACTTCTTCATCAATGACATTGTTACCTCCATTAAACTCAAACCTCATCTTTTTGCCGATGACTTAAAGATTTGCAAAACTATAACTGATGACTCAGATCAAGAACAGATTCAGAAAGACCTTGATGCGATTGTTAATTAGTGCACAAGAAATAAAATGTCTTGAAATGCAAATAAATGCCACTCCATTACGTTCACACGCAACCATAATGTGATTAAAACTCAATATCATATAGAAGGAATAATACTTAAGATTGAGGTGTTATTTTTGACACTAAATTAACGTTCCCGTCATATTGTCAAGAAATCCGGTAAAATGCTAGGCTTCATCAATATAAACGAGAAAATGTTCCAGAATTCGGTCACAAAAATAGCTATTTACAAAGCCTACGTAGTTACCTACTTAGTAATCTGTAATATTGCTACGTTGTATCGTCACCTCGATATAATGTGCTTCAGCAGCTTAGAATAAAACGTATCCAAAGAAGAATCCTAAAACAGTTAGCTTTTTTATGAGATGCATAGACAACTCTAATCATATAGCGAGAAATTGAAACACTTCTGTATAAATTATCCATTCGAAGGCGGGTACACGGTATGTTATTCCTTTATAAAGTGTTGAGAAATAAACTGGATTGACCACGCCTGTCAGAAGTATTTACTATATGCGTTCCACGTCGGGTGCCCAGGCACGCACTCATTGGGTCTGGGTTAAAATATGCTTAATTTTCAAATTCAAAATTAATTTATTCCGTTAAAATATTACATTTATTTTGTGTGGAATCGTGATTTTTTTTTACCCGACCATATAGTGCGACTGAGAAACACTGCCAGAAGACTCAGTAGGAATCCCTTTTTAAAATATTTATTTATTAGCATAAATTACATGGTACTTAAATGTGTTAATTTAGAGAGATTCAAACCCAAGCCGTGCCGCAAGTTTAGTAGTAAGCCCTGCTACACAATTTGGATTTTATAGTTCTTTTAAATTCGTAGATATTTCTTTGATAGCACTGGGAAGTTTATTATAGTATATCCTACTAATATTATAAAGGCAAAAGTGGGTGAGTGTGTATGTTTGTAACTTCTTCACATCTAAACGGCTGGAGCGATTTAAATAAAATTTGGTATGAAGTTAGCTGACACCTTACAGATTAACACATAGGCTATAATTTATAAAGTTGAATGCGGGTAAAACCGCGGGACACAGCTAGTACCTGTATGAAAGAGTTACTTATTTTGTGGGGACGGATGGTACGTAAGTTTTGATTTATATAGTATTTTTTTTTTATTTTTTTATTTGTCACTATTATAAATATATGCTGTGACACCTTAAAATGTTGTGCATTATATTATATTTCTGTGTTTAATCATCTAGATGTACTGTAACGAACTGACAGACAGACCGACTGACAAAAACTGAATATAAAATAATTTTGGTGTATATACCGTATAATATGTATATACACCAAACCACATGTAGTCAAAACGGTTATTTCAATATTACAAACAGACACTCCAATTTTATTTATATGTATAGAATAGATGTATAAATATACGGTATATACACCAAAATAACATTTTTTTTTAATTATGTCTGTCAGTCTGTCTGTTTGTAATCTCTGAAATGGCAGGACCGATTTTGATGGGACTTCAATTGGCAGGTAGCTGCTATAATACGGAATATCGTAAGCTACGCATATTTAAGAAATAAAACCAAAAAACCTAAATAAAGTTATTAACACACGGACGAAACGCGGGTATAGCAAATGTCACTAAAGAAATAACGTAATTTGGAATGTAAAAATAAAATGAAATTAAGTTGGTATCATAATAAAAAAACTAAAAAATTAGAGAATCGTCTGTTAGGCGGAACGAAGTTCGCTGGGTCAGTTAGTCCGAAATAAATGTATTATTATTATTATCCAGTTGGAGCTGCAAACTTGCATTTTCCTGCCCTTTGTTACAATTTAAATAAATTTATTGGTATGTTGCGAGTTTTTTAAAAAATAATTTCAACTGAAAACAACATTTTATTGAACTGTTCATTGTTGTTGATTTGTACTTCGTAGGTAAAATTTTAAAATTGTTGTTACTGTGACAAAACATCATTAATTTCATGAAACAATTTCAATTATAAGACAACTGATTATAAATAACTTGTCCAGTGTTTCATCACTGTGAAACCTTTTGAATTGATACACAATTTAATATTCAACTGTCTAACTTTAAATGAGTGTCTTCTATGGAACAAACGAAATGAATAGATAGATTGTGAAATAACATAATAAGAAAGACAAATTTCAATTGAATCGAATATCCAAGACTTTCTTAAGAGAAAAGTAAGTCTTATCATCTGTTATGTTTTTAAATTTGTAATAAATGTGCAAAGCAAAAAAGATCACGAATCATTGGGATCATTACGGAGGATTTCATGAAATATTTTTTTAGGAACTTTAGCTAAAATGATTACTCAAATCCATCAGGACGGTCACAAGTTTATACTGACTTTTAAATAAATAATTAGCACTTTCAGTGTTTACCAATTGTTTTAGTTTTCTGTAAAACCGATATTTCTTACCGTCGGTAAAGCTAAACACTGATGAAAAATACAATATTCTAGCTATTACATACATGCCACTGAACTACAGTTATTTTTTATTGACATAAGTATACCATTATCAATATGCCTTTAATAAATTAAAATTTTCACATGTCTTTTTTTATTTTGGTCAAGCGCAAACCCATTTTGCATAAAAAACCTATATGATAATTTTGTGTATAAGCCATTTCCATTTCAAATTTTATTGAAATAAGCGTGAACAAGCAACAAATATATTAATACTGAGCCACATAATACAAACCTTCCAATTAATGACCTAGTACACCAAAACATTCGTACAGGTAGGTACCATTAATTACATAGCGTAGTAAGTTCAAATACGAACGTAATCTGAACATAGCTTTCTTGGAATTAGCCAACTCGCACACGGATTTGACGTACTAACGAATTTGTAACTTTACTCGATAGAATATCAATATTAATCATACTTGCTTATCGCATGGGCAGTGGTTACTCTAGTGACAGAGTTGTTTAAGCTGCCCCTCCGATATGACTTTACGACTGTAGCCTATTGCTTACAATCATACAAATCTCTGGTTTGTTTACAATACTCAATACTTTATTAGATTCCATAATGTGAACTTAGGTGGTAATTGATTAATAGATCAATATAGACCCTGTCTCGGGCACAGTAAAGAAGTAAGTAGGAGAGAGGAAGCTTATCGTTATTGAAATTAATAGTTAGCCTTAAGATAGATATGGGAAATTAGGTACTTACCATGGGTTATATAGAATTAGTATACTTATTATATTATGATTATATAAGTCTGTCGTTTAAATATTCATTTATCGAATAAAAAGATTTATTTATTAGGAATTGTTTAAGTTTTTTTTAAGAATGTGTAATTTTTTCTTCTTTTATTGATTTGGGTAGTTTTATTCCAAATTTTGTTGGACTTTTTTTATTGTCTAGCGAAACGATAAAACTGGCAATTGTGGAGATCTTCGGGAGAGGTCTTTGTCCAGCAGTGGACGTTTTACGGCTGATATGATTATTATGATGATGAAACGGTAAAAAGTATCACTGATGGTGCGACGCCAACAGTAATCATCACTGGTTCGTCCATCGAACACACCACATCAAACTGCTAAATCCAACAGTTTAAAATTTAAATGTACCTTATCTAATTTAAGTGATAGAAATAAAAAATCATGAATATAATTAATTTTTCTTAGTTCTAAAACGGATACCATAATGGATATCATAACAAAAAACTTAATTTAATCATTTCAATTTGATTTAAATATTTATTTATTCCGCATTATGTTTGACTTATAATTAAAAATGTCTAGAAAATAACATTTCCCATATGAGTAATGCTAACAATGTTAGAGTTTGAAATAATTACCATGTAAACTATAACTGCTTTATTATTCGGCACGTCATCCTGAGAAAATGGGGGTGCCCCAAGGATCTATATTGGGCCCATTTTTATTTCTAGTTTATATAAATGATCTCCCTTATCTGGTAGAGAAAGTATCAGACATAGTTTTGTTCGCTGATGATACGTCGCTCATATTTAAAGTAAATAGAAAGGATAAAGATCTTATTGAGCATAATAAAACACTCAGCTTTATATCAGAATGGTTTTCGGCACATAATCTCTTGTTAAATGCAGGGAAAACTAAATGCATCAGGTTCTCATTGCCGAATGTGACTCAAATTGTACCAACAGTTGCACTTAATGCGAAAATATTAGATTTAGTCCCATCGACCGTATTTTTAGGATTGACACTTGATTCAAAATTGCAATGGGGTCCTCAGATTGAAAAGTTAGCAGGTAAATTAAGTTCGGCTTCCTATGCTGTCTGGAAAATAAGGCAATTGTCAGATGAACAAACTGCTAGATTAGTGTATTTCGCATACTTTCATAGCATTATTTCGTATGGCATTCTGCTGTGGGGTTCGGCGGCTGACATAGGTACTATTTTTGTATTGCAGAAAAGAGCAGTCAGAGCCATTTATGGTTTAGGCAGTCGCGATTCTTTGCGAAATTTGTTTAAAGAAATAAATATACTTACTGTGCCATCGGAATATATATATCAGAATATAATGTTTGTTAGAAAAAATATGCATAATTATAAAAAGAAAAGTGAACTGCATAATATAAATACTAGGAATAAAAACAAATTAGCCATGCCAGGCTTTAGAGTAAGCAAAACTAATAAATCATATTTAGGAAATTGTATTAGGTTTTATAACAAGCTTCCTGCTCAAATTACTGATCTGCCTGACACAAGTTTTAAAACACATATTAAACGTATACTTATGGCTAGGGGTCATTACACCACTAAAGAGTACATCGATGACAAAGACGTCTGGCTCTCGCTTCCTACCTGCACATTGCTCGCTGGAGATCTTGTAGCCATATAGACATGACTGATCTGCTGTGTTACGTGAACTATCTGTAAATGATTGCTATCATATACTTAATTTAAAATTTGACTCTGTCTCAAAATGAATAATGTTATTGTTTTGAAGTTTTTCTTTTGTATCCCTAAATATAATCTAAAATAATAAGCATTCAGACAACCGATCGAGCATATATTGTGTTTGCCTACTAAATAATTACTCTATTTGGACCAAATCCCGTGTTCATGCCCGCTTGGGTATGTTTCGCCGGACCGTCTCAACTGGGTCGTGTTGAAACCGGTAGTAGATGAACTCACTGAGTTTGTTTCGCTGGGTCTTCTCAGTTGGGGCGCATTGGATCCGGTGGTAGCATTAAAGCGCGACCGTCGTTATTAACACAAGGTCCGTCATAATAATAATACCTTTAATATAGACAGAACCATTGCCAATATGTAGTAAAAATATTAGACTTAAACTAGATAATAAAACATAATCTCTTGACAATAACTTGATACGAGCTAGCTAAATATCATTTCTGTAATAAAATAAATTTTATAAATGTTTTCATACAAGATGTACCTAAATATCTATGTTACTAGAAATATTATCTATATATATAATATATTACTACAAACATGTTCTGACTATTTACAAGCGCTTTTTTAAAGTCAACGTGAATAAAAACCTTTTTTATTTTTATTTATTTATTTTATTATTTAAATATCATTGGAACAAGAAGTCATAATATATTCGTACCTACTTATTACCTTACTTTCCTGCCAAAAGCTTTTCGTTTCAAAAAGTTTTTCAGTAGCAGCTTGCGCGTCACACCGCATTTTACGGATACTTAGTTTCGCCTTAATGCTGGAAAATAAATAACAAAGAGAAATATTTGAAGCCCTTCATTTCAGGAATAATACTGGCTTAAATAAAGAAAATATTAAAGCAGGTAAACGGTACAGATAATACAAAGTATAATCGTATTATTTATTGGCATTTCTGTTTGAGAAATGTCAATAAATATTTCTAAGAAATTAAACCATCCGTATTTTAATCGGGGATAGTGAATACTTTTGGTATTAAGAACATATAACCAAAATTTTACAGAGTTGCCTCCGTAAAATTTTAAAGGTTTTTAATATTGTGGCAAGCTCTGGGTCAGGATCTTGGAAGACAGTGACAATTGGTGCCTACGCTAAGGTCATAAAACACACACGCACGATTAGAATCCCAGCGATAAGCACTGCGTGAGGATTTACAGGTAGCGCACTTACAGAGTTCCTGCGATTGAACTATGGGAAAATGCCGACGTACACCGTACCGTACTTACTGTGTACAGAACCTTTGGCACTATTAACTTTCACTGATCATTTGCACTTTTTTACTTTTCCACTTTTACTTCATCCCTTTGATTGCCTTGGATTTCACTTCGATTCACACTAACCATCCCGATTCAATATAATGCTTATATACCCCTAAATTGTTCCAAATTTGAAACATACCGATATTCTTTTCTTTCTAGAGCCTTGCCCAATATTCCAGATTAATTAAAATATTTCTCTGTCACTGTCTTTGTCTTCATCTATCACTTTCTTTTCATTCAGGAAATTCGCACCATCTCTTTCTATCCATTCTGGACTGGAACTTGAACCCCGAACGAGACATCATCCCATCCTTACACATATGTACTCATCCCAAACATTGTTATTGCCATAATAACTCGCCAATCGTTCTATATCTACAAACTTCGCAAGGCTAGTTGAGGTCCACTCTCACCTATAAGTCACGTCGTTGAGCTGTATGATGACATTGCAAATTTAGTGTTAAAAAACACTAGTTTTAGTTAAGTGTTACATATACTGTATTGTGTAAGAACACAATCATCCTACAGAGAGAAATCTAAGGATTTTACAAAAATATGTTTGTGATAGTTAAAAAGAATGTCCTGTGACGACGGTCATATCATCTGAAAGTCCAATGCGGTTCACATCTATTGGTTTTCATATTTAGTCTCAAATAAAACTTGATAATTACGTACCAATTGAGGAATACCTTCTGGTGTACCAAATGCCTCATTGCCAGAACCATGACTTTAGAAGTTACTAAAAGCAAAAATATATGATAATATATTACGATATATATATGATCAATATATTACGATAATGAATAGTTACATACTGCACAAGATCACCGGTCCATTTTGTAGGGGGTCTGCCCACGCTGTGTCTTCTGGTTCCTGGTCGCCACTCGAAAACCTTTCTTCTCTAATTATAATATGATTAGTTCAGTTTAAATCTATAAAACCTTCTCAAGTTCACATTAACTAAATAAAGCGTGGAACCAAAGTAATTGTTTATAATAAACTTCTAAGAACCTTGACTCAATGTCAGCATTGAATCGAAAAAAATGCTTTAACATCTTCCTAACTCATCGATATAATTCGCGTATAATACCTTTATTTTTTATTTAATATTTACTCATTATTTAATCGCAAAGAAATAAATAATATCATCCCCGCATTAACTTTTTAACCATCTCCTAACTCGATGTATGATCAATATATTACGATAATGAATAGTTAAGATATCACAATACTTTTGTAGCGTCAATAATTACCATACAGGCTAACACCACCCTGCTACGGAAATATGGCGTAGTATATTGTAGTTCTATGGTCAATTCCATTCAAAGCATTTTCATTGGCGTAGTAGACCTTTCGTTACGTATCTTAAATTTTAATAAGTTAAACTTTAGCTACATCATTGATAAATTATGTGAATGCGCAATTGAAGAGCCATTATTTTGCTGCTTGGATTCTGCTATGCAATGATGCGTAATAACCCAGTCGGGCATTTTTCATACTCTTGATACGCCTATCAAGAGTACAATAAAACCCGACCGGCAAGGTAATCCTAGTTAACTTCCATACAATGCAGAATCTGGTGGATAAGCGTTGTGTTTTAAGATTTAAGTACATACTACATAACGTAATTTAATACCATATAATAAGATATAATATTAAAACTAAAATTATCGCGATACTGGAATTGTCAATCATGTTGGATATTTTTTAAATTCCCTGTTTAATTCCCCATGATCACCAAAATGAAAATTCCCCATTATAAAAATAGCTAATATATTATAATCAATTAACACTAGAGTACACGCGTGGCCTACTATAGTAGACCAGGGTAAGTCTTTTTGCGATAGCTTTTTAGTTTAGCGCGCTAGAAACCTGTGATTACAGACGAGCCTCGTCTGGTATATTTGTCAGAACCTCAGGACAGCCAACTCAGCGCGTACGTACTCACAAGCAGTTTGGGCCCAAAAATCTGGGCCTATTAAAGTAGTCCGCTCGTGTATTGGTGTACTAAATTCAGGTATGTAACTTTTGGTGTATTATCGATTTATAACGCTATTATTATATTTTGTATGTATTATTAAGAAATTTATATGTATCTATTATATTTATATATTAAGTTATTATTATTTATAGATTGGTTACAAAAAGGTATAATTTTCGTATTATAGTATTTTTTACAGATTTATGTATCCGATTACATCATTGATAATTCACAAGTGGAAAAGTGGCTGCATGTGCTAGATAATGAAGGTGAAGAAGTAATTATGAGTGATTTTGGTGAAGTTCAGTCAAAACTAGACTTAAAGGCCCTAGTTCGCGAAGCAGAACTCCGTGAATATTAGGATAGAGTGAATCCGATGGAACAACAGGTTCCGTTCACGTTCCTCTCTCGCAACTAGCTACTGAAAGCCGCGGTCTAGTCTATAAATCGACGAACGGAAATATTTGGCACAAAGATGCTTTACCAGCAACGCGAATTTGGCTCCAAAACATTAGGTAGACACTATTGCACGATTTGGCCTACAATTTCATAAAACCGCTTTTAGTGTACCGGATATCCATTGAAACACTTCCACGGCCACTTAAAGTCAGGATAGAAGCACTTTTGGGAGTATGGTACATGCACCCTAACAGTCTCGTGTTGAGACTGTTAGGGTGCATGTACCATACTTTTGACTCCAAAGATAGGACGAGTTGGTAAATATGCACTCTGCTCGTGACGTCAAAATCGGTAGAAAAAAAAAGAAAAAAAAAATGATTTATCCCGATAACCAAGTAGTAGTGTGTCATGAATACAACGAAAAACAATCAAATAGAAATAAAGTTTTGTTAAAAGTTAAAAAAAGATCGTTAATATCAGAAGTGTCATTATTAAAAATTTTTCTTTTATATTCACTAAATTGTTAAATTTTAGTTATTTCTTAATAATTAATCTAAAATGTTAGGTTGTAAAACTAAGTAAAATAAATGGCTTTTCCATCCCAATGAAAAGTTGTTTTCATCAGATAATTAGGAAGTAATAAGTTATTACCTTTTTAAAATGGCCTACTATAGTAGGCCACGCGTGTACTCAAGTAAGAAAAAGAGGCGCGTGTACCATACTGTTAATAAAAGAAAAAATACTAAATTACGTCCCGTTTTTAACATATTTTTTTTATAAAAGCTTTAATAACCTTTATGCTTTTTTATGACTCATATTTTATAAGGTCTAGAAAATACCTATACCTAACCTTAAAAAATCCTAACCTCCTTCAATGGTTTAATTTGGCTGACCATGATCTCAGAAAACAAACTAAATCCTAAATAATTTGACCATAAAAGTAGAGACAGGTATTAAATACGCTTATTTTGTTCCTAGGCTATGATGAGTAATTTGCTATTGAATATATTGTATTTTATTTCTCTCTTGAAATATTACGTTTTGTATTGTGTAAATTAATTTGTCATTCAATAGAGTCTATTTTTGTTCTATCCGTAAATTGCTGTTTCATGTAAAATTAATCTGAAATTGTTGTATTGTATTAAACATCATTTGGTTCAAATTTAATTTGTACTGAGAATTTTAGAATCTTGATTAAATAAGTAGGTATCGTTTAAATATATATTGTAATTTATGATGTGCCGCTGAACGTATTATGAGTTTTATATACGTCCACAAACATTCACATGAAAAATTCTGTACTTTTACGATTAAATTAGGGACTTTGTAACCATGTTGAGTCATTTAAGCATTCATTAACTCAAAGTAAAGACGAAATAATGCCAACCTTGGCAATCGCAAACACTAAAACATTGAAATTGTAATCCCCTTTGGCTATTTCAAAGAAATTAAATAAATTGTAGATCTTACACATCGAAAGGCATCGCAATAAAATTGATGGGATTCACATAATTAAGTATTAAGTGGGTGGGTATGTCGGACTCGCACCGCGTAAACATAACCTGCCTTGTACTTCTCTTGGCGCCTGATAGGGGGAGTCCCAAGAGTGCGGGTATGCTACTCTGGTGCCTCTCTTTTGCGCCATGTCGTAGTTTGGTCGGGACCCTTACCCAAGGAGGTCTCTGGATTGCAGCCCCCTCCCCCTCCCTCAAGTGCCGCCTCCTGCTAGTTCGGCACATTGACTGCGCCACAAACAGTTTACTGTTTTCCCGTAGCTGTTTGCACATGGCGGCAGTAGAGGACACTTCTCATACTGCCACCGCAGCCGCAAGGAGGTTTGTCTGCCGGCTGTTGCCGCCGCTCTGACGCCTCTTCCTTCTGCGACTGGGATCGGCTCACTCCCGATCGCGCTCCGTGGCCTCCTTCTGGAACATATCTGCCTCACAGAAGGAGACGACGACGGTGTCCCATGTGGTGGAGTCGCCCGCCAGCATAATGAGTTTTACTGATTGCGGCTATGTCGATATTATAGCGTGACAATTCACGTGCTATGAGTGCATTCTTTCTTTCAGGACAGAGGTTGCTGTCGTTATCCAGTAAAGTTCTTACGTTCCATGCAGCTATATTCAGAGATATATTAATCTATAGTCCGTCTTGACCGCTTCTATTGGTTCATGTACATGGGTATGGTATGGCATGGTATGTATGGTTAGTTCAGACTACCGCGGTTAGAAGACCTAAAGTATTGCAAATAAAATGATTATACACACTTTTCTGCTTCTCACATCGTACATAATGATGAATAGCACCCAACTTTAACAGGTGTTGAAATTTTTATTTTTATAATGAGATATGTTTATTCCGTCTCAAATGGTTACATCAGCAAATGTGAATGAAATAGCCCCAGTAAGTAATTAATAATACTTGTGTTGGGGTTGTCTGATGAATATAACTTCTTTTACATTAAAAATACCATAAAATTAACAAACAAAAAATTAGAAATTAAAATATAAGTAAAAATAGAAGGGAAACAATAATAACTTAAACTAGCTTGCAGCTCTGTGTACTGTTTGATTGTGAGTGGATGTATGTATGTGTGATTATAGTAGTGTGCGAGTTTGAGTTTGTGTTTGTGTAATTGTATGTGTTTACCTGTATTCTGGTGGTACGTTATAGGAAATAAGTGTTTATGTAAGTCTATCTAGAATATGCTCTGTTTCTTCGTATGTTAGAGATTTTAACCATTCGGTTATTACTTTTTTGCATTTGTGTGAGACCTCGTGGTGGAACTTTAGCTCACCGTTAAATGTATTGTATAATGTAGGCTGATTGGCAAAAATACTGGCGCCTTGCAAACATTGTGTGTACACGTGGCGAATAAGCTACAATATCATTTCACCTCCTAGCCAAGGTTTTTGGGTTAAATGGGATGTGTTTGTGTAAATATACTATAATTGTTAAAATGTACAGTTTTGTTAACAGATAATAGGCCACTAATTTTATAAAGATCAACTATTTTAGTTTATGTTAACTGTACTTGTCTGAGAATTAGAATGCCACAGATACATAAACGTACTTTTCAAAATATAGCTCCATCCTTTTTAGGTCAGAATTAAGACATGGTACTAGCTACTGTAGTACTGGGGCAGTAAGAACGAAAAGATAGTAAATTCAATTTATTCACATTAAGTATGAAAATACTGATATCTTGGAAACTGACAGTACTAAATTTCTGGGTTTAGTTATTATTGACAGACAGAAAAAATGAAAATGGCATATTGACGCCCTTTGTAAAAAAATAGTAGTTCAGCTTCTGGAGAAATTCTACGAATACAGATATTGTATTTAAGTCCCAGAAAAGATGTATAAAAGCTATGTTTAGCATAAAACTAACTAATAGTTACAAACCGTATTTTATCGTAACGTCAAACCCTTATTCGTTCATTAATCTATCTATTTATCTATACGTAATAGATAACTGGTGCATGGGTAGAGCTAATACAAGTCTTATGTGGAAAAGCATCTTTTGCTTAGCCCCAAAAAATTATAATACGCTTCCTGACTCGTACAAAAAATTAAATCTACATTTGTTTATAAAGAAAAAAAAGGACCCCTTAATTCAAAAGTGCTATTACTCAACTTCTGATTTTATTAGTGATACGCTAGAATAATATTCGAACTGCCCATCATGCAATATTGTGTCATATAAGGGATTTACATTATTATTTTAGTTTATTTATAATAGTCTAAAATTTATTTTAATTACTATAACTATTATTATAATGTAAGTATGTACGCCAAACATTCTCAGAATATGATTTACTAACAATTTATTGTTTAAGATCTGTATTTTGTATTTACCATATTCATTCAAATAAATATATTGATTGATTGAGGGTATGGATTGACGTAGCAAACCAATCAGAATATTTCGTTCTTAATTCGAAACACTAAGGCTGACTTCAGAGTAGCGCCGGCGAGCGGCGCCGTCCAAACGCGCGCGCTTACAATTACATTAGTAGTAGTTGCGTTTCATAGTCACGCAGTTCAAACGCGCCGCCGGCGACACGCGCGACGGCGGCCAGCGCTGCCCAAGCTCCTCTACTGGCAGCTAGCGTTTCAGAGTGACGCGTCTCGCACGCGCCGTTGCGTACACTTAAAATGGCTGTTGAGACGCGCTGGCCTCCGGCGAGTGCCGCGCGCGTCACTCTAAAATCAGCTTAAATTCAGAAAAGTCTTGCTCTTAAATACCAAGTATGAGAGTATATACTTTAAAGATTAAATGGAATTTAAAATATTATATAAACGCTTGTTTACTATATTTACAGCCTTTTTGCGTAGCTCTTCAATCACACACATAAATTGGATTTCAATGAAGCTGTGTAGGTGGGTCCTATTCTAAGAATATATAACCGGTTGAATGGGTCAGTTTCCGCGAATTTCTATTGCTCTGCATGTTCCATCAACAATATTATTCCCATACTATTGTAACTGGCTTAACTTGTTAACTCTGAAAGTTGAAATCGGGGAATATCTCGGCAATTCTTTAAAACTGCCTTGTTCATTTATAACGCATCTTTTGTGATAAAACAATATATAAGTATGTATATCGTCGCCTGGTACCCATAGTACAAGATTTGCTTAGTTTGGGGCTAGGATGATCTGTGTGACATTGTCCAAAAATAAATAAATAAAACATGGGTGCTTTAGTACGCGCGTGAGAAGTTGTACTTCTTTGGTATCAATAAATAATACTTTAATTTATATCAATAAATAATACATACGGATAGTTAACGTCAATTATATTGGAGCACTTGAAAAAGTCTATAAGCACAATTTATTTCACTAATATTTTCAAATGAATGTAATTTATTAGCACATATGTGAAACTAAAACACGTGTTGTGAATGTAAAATCTAGAAACTTGTGGATAAATATTATATATATGAAAAAATTGATTAGAAGCGACGGGCGTACCAACATGTGCGACTAATAGAGATTATATTTACATTTTGTTGGTAGCTTATTTTATCTAGATTATTAATCTCACAGTAGGCAACGGTTTGCTGTGCCCCCTAGCATTGCAAATCTCCATGAGTAGCAGTTACCACTTACCATTAAGTGTATTAAATGAATAAAATTATTCCGAAAGCTTAACAATTCATTGAAAAAAAAATTAGTTCTATATTAAAGCAACGGGTTAAAGACATACAAAAAAATATACAGGCAACTTCAAGACCTCTAACTTTTAAAGTCTGTTAAAAAAGAAAATGACACGAATATCACAGGTGTTGCCTATTAAATGTACTAACAATAATAAACTGAACAAAAACGCTCACAGATCATGAAGGACTGCATTTATGCTCAGTTGAGAGTTGTACTTCACTTGACAGTGGAAGAACTGATTGTTAAATCTGATTGATCAATAAGGACCTTAAAAATGAAGTTTAACACGACTCCGACTTGAGTGGGATGTAAATGTCAACCCCAATAATAGCCGAACCGTATAGTGAAAAGTGATTCAACAGTTATGTTACATGCTAAATTTGCAAACTAATGAGAGACGAAGAAAAGATGATATTTTGGTAAAAAAATATTACCCCATTTGGAACAAATACTTATAAGCTGTAAAAACTATCTGTATTAAAAAAGGGATTTTTAGATATATAAATTTGTTTTTGGATTAATATCAATATTGTCAAGCTGTGTGGTAACGGCGACGAATATCAGAATATCATTACCCCATCTCATCACGTTAAGGGGGTAGAAGACGACCCGAGGGAAACTCTACCAGAGTACGGACAGCAGCTTCTTTCTGAGTACTATGACCATCTTATTGCGATGGCCAACCCGTATGCCAAGCGTGGTGATTATGACATGGACATGTCATAATTGCGGTTGGGGGTATCCCCAAAATGATTCTTGTGGGAAGCATTTGTCCAACAGTTGACTTGTTACAGCTGTTATAAGCTTATAATGATGACAATGATCACTATTGTCAATTATATGAATAATTCTTTAACAACTGACAAAATTATTTTCAATATCTACTCATTTTAAGTTTTTAAATAACACCTTTATTTATAAACAACCTATTAACTAAGGATCAAAGTGTCTGTTAAGTAAAGCTTTATCATAAGCTTAAGTCCATTTACTTATTCTGGAAATAGTAGGTAGCATATTATTATTATTAAAATCTTAGGACGTTTTTGCACCGAAAGACGACCGATAATGATAAAACGCCGTATTAGTACGGTTTGTAAAATGGGGGTATTGGCGCCAGTGTACAAGAATTTTAAATATCTATTACTACATTTAGGACTACTCACATGTTCGCGCCATTCTGCCATTTTCGGTGCACACACGCCCTTATTATGGCGGAATGTGCAAAATTATTTTTAAACAAGTGCCTATGCGCTTTTATACTTATGTAGCATCTCTTTACTGTGACTCGACTCCTAAGGTCGGTAGGGTGAGTACACAAATCGGGGCAATGCCTTAACGGGGCTCGCAGGGAGCCTTCCCCACATTTTCCCCTACCATGGAACATAAACTCACTTTATCTTAAAACTTTATCCATTGCCCGCACAATTTTATGGTCTGACTTTATGATAATGAGTTAGTTTTCACGAGAATTTGGGAAATTCGGAATGATTAAACTTCTATCATGTTGGAAACGTAGGTATGACCCGGAGGTACGAAGACTCTTAAGTATAAACTTAGCATATTATAACAATAAGACAGGCTATTTCTACAACATTATATTAAAATGGTCACTTATAGATTGAAAATAACTTAATACAAGCTAACTAAATATCAATACTATTATAAGATAAATGTTATAAATGTTTTCATACCGTATCCGTGTAGGTACCTAAATATTTATGTAACTAGTAAAATTATGTATCGTCATATCAGCCGAATGACGTCCACTGCTGGACAAAGGCCTCCCCCAAAGATCTCCACAATTTCCGGTCTTGCGCTATTCGCATCCAGCAGGGATCTTGTAGGGGACCTGCCCACGCTACGTCTTCCGGTGAATACTTAACTATATTACTACAAACATGTTCTGATTATTTCCAAGCGCTTTTGTTAAGTCTACGTGAATAAAACCTTTCTTATTTATTTTATTTATTTATTCATTTAAAATATTAATAAGCGAACTTAAATATTGATTTTAAAACGCAATCACACCTCATTCTCAAAGAAACGCAAATATTCGGAAAATATATCCGACCATCCATCACCAAACAAATCATATCTAATAAATCATATATAATCAATCACATTTCCATAACATAGTGCATTATTGCTAAATTTAAATATATATTTATTATATCAAGTCAAATATAAATTAAACTAAACTAACTACCTAAAGGCAATCCAATAGGTGCTCCGCATTTGCATCGAAGGGTGTCGTTCCCAGAAGACTGGCAGCATTACGTTGTATCACATTGCATTATAAGTTGAGTGAGAGGAATGACTCATGGGTAGTGCTAAACGGTAGCATCATTTAACAGAAGAAGTCGTCGTTTCACGATACGAGTGTCTTGACTGAGTTACCTATGCCTTACATAGTAGGTACACTCCAATGAATAATAGCAATATACTTATAATGTTGTGGTCTTGCGTAAGGTCGCCAGAGCACACAAAGGAAGAGGTTAAGGGTAGCAAGCCTCATAGGCTACGGTAACCGCTTACCATTTGGGTTGTATGACTTTTGGATGACACTGCATATATCTTTGCTCACTTAGTAGCAAAAGGAAAATTACACCCGTGCAAAATTTACTGATGCTGAATTTGATATTATCAAGTACCTACCACAGTGGGACTTCATAATATTAAAATTATGAGAAAGGATTTTAATCACGTAGACTTTACAAAAGCGCTTATAAATAATCAGAACAAGTTTGTAGTGATATAATCAACTAAACTCAATTATTTCTACATTGGATCAGCGGTTTTAATGGAATCCGAAGAAATAGAATTAACAATTGATTTAAATTAAATTTTTGCACGTGTGTAAACATTTAATCATTACTATCAACTAATTATTAAATGACTTACTAGATTATATAAGTTATTGGTATTATAATTAAATAAATATTTTGGGATAACTAACTCACTGCCATCTTATCCCAAACTAGGCAGTGCCCGTACTATGGCAACCTGACAACTGATAAACATAATTATATATTTCTAATTACATACTTATTATGGATACATTACACCCAGACTCAGAACAAATAATCTTGCTCATCACACAAAGATTTGACCTGGGTGGGAATCAAACCCACGACCTCTGACTTAGAAGTTATGTATCTAACCACTACACCACCAGGCCAGTCAAAATGGTTATTTATAAGTTTTTCTTCTTCTTCTATATTTATAATTTTAGATATATTGTACTACATCGTGTTTGAATGTTTCTGTCTATATTAATGTAAAAATTAAATGTTATATAGATGAACCTCGAGTCTATTGCGATCGCATTGAATGCTACCGCTGGGTTAGGCTAAGCACCGAGACGAACTCAGCTGGTTTCTCTACTAACAGTTCCATCACGGCATGGTTGAGATCGTCCAGCAAAACATATTCAAGTAGGCATCTTTGGGCTTTGGTATACTTTATGAAATTGTTTAATCAACGAAAACTAAGTTTGCTCCATGTACAATACGTTTAATGTAAATTATTATACCCCGTTTACAATAATGGCAATTTTGTCAGCAATCATTTGAATTACTCCAATAATATTATAAAGTCTAATCTGAACCCTACATGAAAATCAAATAATTCCTAGAATAATAACATTATTATACCCCTATCAATGAAGCGGGATCGCAATTAGAATATTTGAACTCTGAACCGAACATTAAGAGCGTCAATTACATATCCATTTCTACATTAGTACATAAATTTTAACCGTATCTTAAACAAGCTAGCTAATTAATTTAAAGAATACTATCATAAATAATATGTTCATTTGAAATGACCTGTAACTATTATTAATTATGCATAGTTAACTATAATATGTTCTGGCTATCTACAATTTTTTTTAAAGTATATGGGAATAAACACAGTTCTTTTTTTTCAATTTCAAATAACAATATAAAGCTACAGAAAGATTAAGATCACCACTCAGCCTTCTAAATAAAGCGCTCTGAAATGAGAAAATCCACCTGTTACTCTAAAAGTGGGTGAGAACAAAGAGTTTCATGACATTCGTGTTATTATTTCATATTAGGGTCTCCGGTGGGGGCGCTAGGGTGGCGGGTTTCGTTTTGGTACCAACACTTGTAGCTTCACCTGAGTCACCCCCATCGATACGAAATTCCTTCTAAATTCAACGAGGTGTATCGTTACGATGTTGTTATCTGGATTCATTGCCTTTCAACGCTTATAGAACGATCCCACAAATTTATTTGATTGCTTTTAAACTCTCATAGCCTTTATAAACCGAAATGGAGAGTGAATAAGATTTTATGCTAATAAAAATTAAGAGTAGTGTTCTATTAGTATGTGGCTAAATGAGAAATCAATGGATTTAATAACCTTTGTATACCAGTCTCTTAATAGTTCTTAGTGGGGCCGCAATGGATCCTGTACTGGAATGACTACTTCCTTATTGTATTTATATCATGGAATGCGCAGAGTGAGGGAACTGCAAACCTATTACAGGTTAGCAGTGCCCAAGTTTATATCAAACCTATGACAGACACCAGTCTCTCGCAAAACTGGTTGCATATGTACATATATTTCCTAATGTACATATTTACATCACCCTAAAATATATGCATATATTTCATATGTTGTTATATAGGTATATGTGGAATGTAACCATTTATTGTGAAGAGACAAATAAATGAATAATGTATTGTATAGGCGGTGGTTATCATAGTCTCAGAGTTGTTCTCGCCGCGCAACTGACGCTTGAGATGGCTTAACGACTGTTGTCTAATAACTACATCGGGGATCGATAGCTTAGCGTGTCCTTCGACGCACGCAGAAGCTCATATATGGAACCCCTTTTGTAACCAACCAGGTATGGACTGACCTTGTCATTATCCTCACATATTGCTTACGGATTGGTTATAGCAACTGGCCATGAGCGCCTCATTTAAACCGGGATCATTGTTTTACATACCACCTCTGCTCTAAATATAACTTCCTGAATGTCCACCTCAGTAAAACACACACGATTGAATCAAAACTAAATTTATAAAATATTGTAACAGGCGTAATGACAGATCGATTTTTTTTACTGAGAAATAGAATATAACTATTACACCTGCTTAGTGAAACTAGAACGCACTTCTTATTTATTTTCTATCAATATCTTAAATAGTGCAGTTTACAATTCATATTTCAAATTAATTATTGTATTCTCTTAATTTTCATGAATGTATATCTAATCTGAGAGTTTTATTTTGTAATATCATACTATTGGGTTGGGTATCATAAAACTACTATTATTTTTATGTACCTTACTTATGTGTATATATTTAAAAAATATATTTTTCATTTTTTTATTTACGAAAGACTTGTATCACAAAGTTTGTCTTATTACGAAAATGCTGCCGTCAAAATCCTTAGCCATTGAAGATCAGAATGGTCAATTAGTGAATGAACTGGATGAAATTTCGGAAGTTTGGAGGAATCATTGTCAGTCCTTGTACCAAGATCTTCAGTCACGAAACTTCACACCTACGGAGCCTGCGAATGACATGCTTGAGCCGGATATACTTGAGTCAGAAGTAAGAGTTGTTATACAACACCTTAAGAACAGGAAAGCCACAGGGAAAGATGAGATCCCAATCGAAACTATACGTGCAATGGGAGAGCTTGGTGTTCATATTTTCCACATCATATGCAACAAGATAATGGCTCACAGGCAAATGGCCGTCCGAATGGGCTCATACAGTCACGCCTCTTCATAAAAAGGATACCACAAAGAAGTGTAGCAACTTTCAACTTATTGCACTGATATCACACGCTAGCAAAATAATATCTATCCAGAGAGATTGCGCCAGAGCAAGCCGGTTTTGTGAAAGGAAAGGAACCCGTGAACAAATCCTCATCGTTCGTTAAATTATTGAAAAAGCCCGAGAGTTCAACAAACCGACGTGCATATGTTTTGTTGATTTCTCCAAAGCGTTCGATTCAGTGAAATGGCCAACGTTGTGGAAAATACCGCAGCACCTAGTCCACCTGCTTAGAGAGCTCTACAAAGGAGGAACAGCCTCAGTGCGGACAGATGACCCCTCTCAAATAGTTTCCATCCAAGTGCGGGCATGCGACAGGGATGCATAATATCAGCTCTACTGTTTAACATCTATACCGTACTTATAATGCGAATCACTCTCGTAGACTGAAACGATGGTATTGTAGTTGGTGGATACAAAATTGCGAACTTACGATACGCAGATGACACCACCTTATTTGCAAGTAACGCTGGCCTTATGGAGGAGTTACTTCTCAGAATAGAGCGCGTGAGCCTTACGTTTGGTTTAAAGATAAACCGATCTAAGACGAAGATGATAATCGTAGATCGCGTCATCAACAACTCGCCCGAAGTGACACAGATTGCGAATTGCGACGTGGTTCCAATGTATGCATACCTTGGGACTTTAATCTCAAACAACGGCAGCTGCGTAGATGAAGTAAAACGACGCATGGCCATTACCAGAACTGCGATGTATAAATTAAGAAAAGTGTAATCGTAATATTACTAAAACCACCAAAACCAGACTCGTGCGTACACTTGTGTTCCCCATTTTCTTTACGCGGCAGAGACATGGACAGTGCGCGAGTTGGAAAAGGGGAA
This sequence comes from Pseudoips prasinana, assembly GCA_951640165.1. Taxonomy (NCBI): domain Eukaryota; kingdom Metazoa; phylum Arthropoda; class Insecta; order Lepidoptera; family Nolidae; genus Pseudoips; species Pseudoips prasinana. Next base: position 17,690,818 of record OX621234.1, on the reverse strand, counting down.
GAAAGATGCTCTGGAGATGTGGTGCTGAAGGAAGATGCTCGTGATATCGTGGACAGTTCCGCACTAACAAATCAATACTTGAAGAGCTTGGCATCACGCAGCGCCATAGTACGGTCGCGCATACTTCAGTACTTCGCACATGTCTCTAGACGTGGTAACGACTACATAGAACGACTGGTTGTGCAGGGAATACTGGAGGGGCCAGATCGCGCGGCAGGTCACCTATGCGCTGGACTGACCAAGTAAAATCCGCAGAAGGAAGCTGCGTATCTGACTGTGTCAGACAGTCCACCAACAGGGAGAGATGGCGGGAGATCGTGTGGAAAGCTTTGTCCACCTTTACTACCGAAGTGGATGCCTCGATGTGACCACGACCGCTCTGTCAAGAGCGTAACGAAAGAGAAGAAGATTTTATAATAATTCTCATGGATAATAGATTTCTGGAATGTATTTGTCTTACCATAACATAATTTGCTCCACCTTCGTTTGTCCCGCCAAAAGAAAATTTATATTATTTAATTTATGTACAAAGAATGATTTGACTACTCCGGTAAGTATTCGTAAAAGTATTTAATCGAGTTAGTTTTATGAAATTTACTTACAAGAAAACTAGCAACTCGAAGGCATTTATTAAAGCTTCGCCGTTCCTAAATATTTATGAGGTAGTTTTATAGCACGACTCTGCCCATCCATACCACTACCATAGTGGTATTAACCTTTAAATTTAGCCAGTAGAAAATAAAATTTTGATGTAATTAGTGAACCTTAACATCGTAAGTAAAAAAATTAGAGAAGATGAAGATAATTTCTTTTCTCCCAGGTCAACATTAGGAAAATGTTGTAGTAGTTTTAATGGCAAGGTACTTACTTTTAGTATATCCTTTAGTCGCCTTTATGACACCCACGGGATGGTATGGGGTGGCCCTGTTATTATTTCTAGGCCTAAAACCTCACGGTCACACGGTACAAGTATTAATTTTTATTAATTGACGGTCACCGTAGCCTAATTGGTAGTGCTCCTGCCTACGAAGCTGGTAATCCTGAGTTCGAATCCCGGTAAGTGCAAATATTTGTGTGATGAGCACGAATATTTGTTTCTGAGTCATGGATGTTTTCTAGTTATTTAAGTATTTATCTATCTATATAAGTATGTATATCGTCGCCTGGTACCAATAGTACAAGCTTTGCTTAGTTTGGGGCTAGGAAGATCTGTGTGACACTGTCCCTAGTTATTATTAATTCGAATAAATAATTGTATTGTTATGTTACCTATGCCAAAACTTCAGACTTGGTTACATCTCGAAAACAAACTGTAAAAGCACTTATAATTATTGAGATAACTATATGTAAAAAATTAGATATCCTAAATTACCCCAATATTAATAAACAAGATAAGGTAGATGGGTAAACTGATAAAAAATAATGGCAGGAGAGTTCCTGGAATGGAGAACAGGAAAAGGAATGGTAAACAACACACTTAATGTAAACTTATATATTTTTATCGTGCTTCTTTAAGGTACCAATAAATTCTTCTTAGTTTATTATTTTGTTAAATAATTATACTAAAAATGGGTTTAACATCAGTGTTATTATATTATTAAATGTTATATTATGTCAAAAAGCCTACAACAAATTAGTTTAGCAACGAAACAGTCAATAACAGATATGACTGAAACTCATCAGTGTATTAACAACCATGACAGTGCTCAGAATAAATCGTAACCTAGACCATTCGAAAGGCAAAAATTAGGCGATTCCAACGATGTATATAACTGTTATTCGGCCAAATTGGCGGTTTATACGATTTGCCTTTCCAGCGTCCATATGCTTTAAAGTTTAGTCACAAAGGGACCCTAACCAATAAATTTAATTACTTATAATATACCTGTGTCAATAAATCATAAGTTTAAATATCGACATACAAACTGGAAGCAAAATATTGTCATTGAGTACGGTACAGAGGATCTCGGAACAATAATATACCCTCAGTTTTCAGCTGAGTGGCTTTCCGACAAACGGACCAAATCATTCGCATCCCTTATTAGGTAGCGGCATGTAAGTAGACATATATACAGTCGATTGCTTAAATACCTATTGCTTTGGGATTGATAATAATGACGTATAAGTAGGTACAAAGTTGTTCTTAAGACCAGATTAGAAGTACCCTAAACTGGCGAACATGTATGTATGAAGAATATAATGATAGTAAACGAGGAGAAAGAGGTGTGCAAAGGTCGTGACAAAAAATAAAAATCCGTTGTCTTTGTCTACCCCTCTGGGAAATAGGCGTGAGTCTATGTATGTATGTAAGTTGTGCTTTTTAAACGTGGTCTCTCGTTGCTCGTTGATTTATGGGCAACAGAATCCGAAATGTGGAAATTTTAAGAAAAAACAACAACAATCAACATAGCTCGACTAGTTTGTTGAAGTGGCAATGGGTAGACCATATTTTAAACAGAATTGATATCAGTTGGTAAAGAAAATATATAGAGCACTTACTAGAAAACGCAGCCCTCCAAATCATGAACCAACGACCTAGTGAAGGTTCCGGTGAGGCGCTGGATACATATAGCACATGATAGAATATTGTCGAAATCTTTGAGGGAGCCTTTAGACGATATCAGGCTGATAAGAATGATAATATTGGAAACACCAAAGTAGCATGGAATGATTATATGCATTAGTCGTGTCCGGCTAACTGGGAATTCAATTTTATATTCGCAATATGTATTTATATCTGTTATCCATTATTCGAGGGGAAGACCTCGTCGAACATTCTTTGACCAAATCGGAGACGTTCTCAAGAAAGGGCAGGTCAGAAGTACCCTAAACCGGCGAGCATGTATGAAGAATATAATGACAGTAATCGATGCAAAAGACGTGTGCAAAGATCGTGACAAATGGAAATCCGTTGTCTCTGCCTACCCCTCTGGGAAACAGGCGTGAGTCCTTGTATTTATCCATTATTCATCATTTCATACTGACTTAAAAGTCTCAGGGTTCACACAGTGAATCCTTAGAATTCCTAGCATTAAGTATGTATAAGTATGACTAAAACTGCCCGAATTATATGGTTGGTTAGTTGTCTGTCTGTTTAGCTCACAGGGGGAACATAATCGAAGTTTTTGTTGTCCACGTGATGTAAACGGATATTCTTCACTGAGATAGATACGACCGCGTCTGAATGATTAAAATCAGCTTTAAGCAGTCAATTTGCGAGGTGTTTTATCGCCAAAAGTAGCCCAAGGCGTACGGCACCACGCTGAGGCGTCAAATTACACTTTAAATTGTACAAAATGTCCCCAAGTTAAATCTATGGTGATAGTTGTCTGTCTGTTTAGCTCACAGGGGGAACATAATCGAAGTTTTTGTTGTCCACGTGATGTAAACGGATATTCTTCACTGAGATAGATACGACCGCGTCTGAATTATTAAAATCAGCTTTAAGCAGTCAATTTGCGAAGTGTTTTATCGCCAAAAGTAGCCCAAGGCGTACGGCACCACGCTGAGGCGTCAAATTACACTTTAAATTGTACAAAATGTCCCCAAGTTAAATCTATGGTGAAGTAAATAAAGACGCAATATTTAAAATGGCGCCAAAATTTTAAAACATGTGTCAAATACAGAGATTGCCATTTCTTAATATTTTTTTAATTTTGTTAATGAAATTGCCAGCTCATGATGATGATTAGTTTTGGTATAAGGAAATAACAAAGTAGTTGATTTTTCTAATAACAATTAAAGGACACCCTGTCCACTACACGCCAACTGAGCTATTAAATGATACATTATTTCATTTTATTGTTTTCCTTAAATAAGAAAAATAATCATTCAATTTGAGTCAGCTTACGTACAAAATAAGGGTCCGTAATCATATCATAGAAATAACGACCAATTCGTTTTTATTCAGTAGGTATAGTATTTATTAATGATTAAAGTTTTATCATTAATTGTGGACACTGGTCTCAATAGCGATAACAATTTAGGGAAAATTATTATCTTTTGGCTTACTCGACGTTTGCATAGTTTGTGCCAGCTGTAGTCAGGGATCGACTGATGTGGCTCGTCAGCGTCGTCTCCGGGAAGCGCAGGTTTTGGTAACTGCCCTCGCTTGGTCTTTATATTTATTTTCTACGGAACTGTCGATATGTCTACACACACTAATAACATCAGCACCCAGCCGTAATAAGCTTGCATCAAATTTAGTGATACTTCCCAAATATGAATACACAATATATGTTGTAGATCATGAATCTGCTAATTCATGTGTGCGAATATAGTTTAACCTAAAATGGGATGTCAATTGAATTCACTAGTCAGGCGCATGTTACGGACGTGCCGGTCATTTTTACATGGATGTACTTGTTATAACTATAATTGGCAATGACCACTGAAATCCTCCTCTCACGTCATTATTAGTTTTTGGGGTGCGGGATTAGTGTTAGTTTGACCAATCCATTTCGTTGTATTGATGCCTTGGGTGACCTTGGGCGAGTTCCTCGTCACTACAACTTTTAGGGTTTTGGTACGAGGTTTTACGTTTGGTTCTTGTCCTGCCTGCCTATACATATAAAGAATATTTGAATAGTAATTTTAATCATTTTAAATTATTTAATTTATTATAAACAGACCATATGCAATTCGAACACTAGCACTGAAGTTACCGAACCTTCCATAGAAGTATTAAAAGTTATTTAGTCATTCAGCTATCAGTAATAACCGTCATAGCTAATATTGTTACAGGGTTTGAGGTCGTCTTATGCAAACTTTATAATTGTTAGAGGGACTAGTCCCTCCCTCTTACCCACCACTGCAACTCCTGTAAGCCAGAATCAAAAGTGGCACACAATGAAATGACACTGAGCGGTGAGGCTCAAGCATGTCCCCGGGAATCGCTTTAACTATCTTGGATCCCGTAACGAATTTATACAGAAAGAGAAAAGGAGGAGTTAGAAAATGAATACTTCCACTTCCCTTAGTTTTATGCAAACAGTGCTTGTTCGGCATATCACTTCCCTTTCCCTTTATTTTTATTTTAGTTTCTCATTCCATTATATTTATTTGACTTTTTGTGGCATCACCCACTTAGCTATTTTTCCGGTTTTTTTTTCTGTCATTTGAGTAATAACAGAGAAATATACACAAAATGCGGTAGGTACTGTGACGACCTTCTTGGTTATCACCTTCGTTCGTCCAAACATTTAAAAAGAAATAATTAAATAAGAACGCGTTTGAAAATATTTAAAACAAAAAAGTCAGTGATAGAGTCTACGAAAGATCCCGATAGGATAACAAGCCCTGTTACCTATCATAGTAAAATTGAAGAAAATCTAAAAATTAATTCAGTATTTGACGTGTATCACTTATCATCCAAAAGATCCCGAAGACGACCTGAAGCTGCAGAACGTCATAGTACTAACAGCGTGGCACTTAATGAGTTTGAATTTGACCTAGACCTACTAGCCGTACTTACAAATTTGAAACTAACCTCGAATTTTGACTTTGACGTTTTTCTTCCCCGACATACCTTTATACGGCGGTGACCGCTTACCATATGGTGGGCCGTATGCTTGTTTAATAGTAGATATATCTAAAGAATATTGTTTATATTATGTTTTACTTACTACACTAAGTATGTATTAAATATAAATAAGTTGCGACATGTAATTTATTTGTAGCAAATAATTATGCAGATTTCTAAATCTGCATAATTATTTTAGGCTCTAGCCTGCGTTGAAAGGGTCGTATTAAATTCGAAACAAAAATGTGTGTTTGTGTTAACGTTACTTACTTTATTTAATAGAATGCAAAGCGGTTACTTAACGATTTTTTAATGGATATGTTGCGTTGACTACATATATGGTGTAGTCATGATTGGCAGAGAATACAGAGGGTGTGGTAGTTTTAAGTTGGACATGATTTCCACGGACATGGAACAAGCAAAACTATATAATATCCTTTCCTAATATAAGTCTGTCTGTCACAGCTATTTTATTTATAGTTTCTAAGGCTAATACGAGTATCAAATAAAATAATTGTGAAATATAAAGAAAGCTGAATCTTACTGCCAAACTTTTTCAAAAATATTTCAAATTACGTTTCCTAGACAATTATAGTTAATTTTATTGAGTAGAGTATTGGTTTATTATTCTACAGGTATTGTCATATTTATGATCTTTTAAATATATCTATACATAGACAACCCGGTAATACGATACTTTTTAAATAATTCTGATTTATATATCTACGAAATAATCTACTGTAAAGTGGTCCTTCGTTTAGCTACAAAACCCCTACTCTCTTTCCATCGTGTAATTAACAATTCAAAGTACGCCCAAATTTGTACAGCTTTATTTCAAATTCAAATTGTATTCTAATACAGTACGAACTTTGAGTCATTGATTTTTGAATAGCTTAATTTTACGTAGCCAAATTTAGAATAAACATAAAGTTGACAGTCCAATGTGTTTTTCTTTTTGTATTTTTTTATTTCTATTAAAATCTGCAACGCGTATTATATTCTGAATTCAATTGGGGTTATTGTTTAGCGTTGGCAGGCGTCAGGTGAAAATCAGGCTGTAGGTGGATAAAACTAATCTATTTGCAGTACAACCGTGCTCCTGCCTTATCGGCATACAATATCCCACTGAGCGAGCATTTATGTACTATATAGGTATATAGAGATAGGTATTGAGAAACCCCAAATCTTATTATGAATAAATAACCTCTAAGTACAAAGAAATGTAAAACTAAACCTGTGGATGGTCAGGAGGCGGCTCCTCGTTGCCGATATACGCTATCATCACCCAGCCCCTTCCCCTAAATAACTACGTGAGCCCAGACTTGGAGCCAGATCTGAGTTTACAAACTTAGGTGCGCTCGAAATTTTATGTCATGAGATACACAGGAATACTTTTATATGTTATTGTTTTGTGATGAAACCTGGGCGATCTCTGAACGGCAAACACTGATATCGGCGAGTGCTATGAAATCAAAAACAACGCTTTGTAGAAGCATTAAAAATTACCTAGCCATGCTATGTTTTGGATAGGAATAAATTCGTTGGATCATCACCGTGGTTGAAATTCTAATTCTTTATTCACAAGCAACTACCCGCGAACCTTCATTTTTATGAACCTTGCGCCTAGCGTCGCAACGTAGACACAATATAAACTAGAAGTTGAAATTCATCCTCCAAAACCTAGATCCCATAGATCATATCTTGAAGGTTCGAAATCGTCAAGCGAGAATATTGCTAGCATGTTGTTTTTTTTTTTTTTTTTTTTTTTTTTTTTTATTCGCTTGTTCCTCCGACAAAATCGGAGATCTTATACATACATGGTTTAACTTAAATTACTTATTTCTATATTATAACACTAATTGTCAATATTATTTTTCCACCAATCAATTTAATTAATCTATGAAACTCACTCTTCACGCACGGGTTGTGTATTGCAGGTCGTACATTATATATTATTATATATGTAGTTCTACAAAATTTCATACGATATATGTATATACTAGCTGTGCCCGCGACTTCGTTCGCGTGGATGTCGGAACTTAACAATGTATTTTTTAGTGTAAAGCGCTGTGGGAGGATACCGATACAATTTCTTTTTTAATTTAATTTAGTGCTTCTATGTTTTACATGTGGAACCATCTGGAGCGTACACAAAAACGTTATTGGGGTTGTTTACGCGTGAAAGAGCTACGTATAGTTGACCATGGGAAAAGCATCCAATACTTAGGTCCATCCCCGCAACGGATAATGTCTAGCTTTATTAATCGTCATGGCATAACAGAGACTGACTGGGAATTGCACTGGTTTGAAAGAGAAAGGAAAGTTTTAAGGAATTATAGGTATCCTTGGAATAAAAACAATATCACCGGCGCCGCAACCTGTTAATATTTCAGCTTCGATAATGTTTTGCTGCAGATTTGTGACTTTGAGCCGAGTGCCGTTACAAAGTTTGGGGGGACATAAATTTCTGAGGAGAATTATTGGTACACCGATTTTTAAAACTATTTTGTGGGCTGGAAGTCCGGGTGTGCTGAGGGAATCCAAAAATTCTACCGGGTAAGTAATGCGTGGCGTCATCTTCTTCCATACCTGTATTTATTGAGCTATATTCTTCACTATTCCCGGACGCATGAGTCAATATTTTGAAATTAATTGCCGCAGCTTGGTCATTGCGGGGAGACAAAATAGCTCGCTGACATAGCCAAGAAGCAGCTTGATTGCCAATGTTTGTGGTATCTCCGTACACAGAAGAAATTAGCTCCAGCTGTGATGTAACGTAAGAGCAGAGATTACCAATCAATATAACTTTTCCATCTTCTTGTACGGGGTATGTGCCATCACCTATTTTTTTAGAATAAATTGGCAAACTCCTGTGCATTTTCACAGCCTCTGACTGATCAGGTTCCCTCCTATACTTTTAACTATCTCTTGAATAGCCAATAAGGACCTGTTGTGACAAATTTCACGTACCTTGTCAGGAATTTCTCCATCAGTATTTAGTTGTACATGTCTCATAAAATCTTCAGTAAACTTGTCATGGTATTTTTAACATAACTGGTTAGCACCCGATAACGCACAAAAGGTCAATAAGATGGCAAACAAATGTCGCAAGCGATGTGGACTATCGCTCACGCATCCTTCCGCTAGAGCGTCATCCCAATGCTGACCTCCATCTAATAAATGGCGTGCTCGGCAAGCGGTCTGGTATGTGGGATGTTCAATATCATCCATTTTAGGGAGCTCAGCTAAATACGTAGGTCCTCGCACTACATGGACCAGACTGTGGGATGAACTCACACGTGAGCACGCCATGTGAACCTGCCCGCCTTCCTTAAGTCAATGCCAGCTAACTTGGGAGTTGGACTTTGCGATTTGTTGATGGTTATCGCAACACACACTTTTATAGGGAACTACAGTATTTTAAACTGAAAAGGGAGATCATTTGGCACTAACGGAATACGTGACACTGTTTCTCCCTGGGCGGATCCAGGCATAATAGTAGCCTATATAACACGATGCAAAGCTTTGACTTGAAGCCTAGTGCCGTTGCAAAGTTTAGGTGGCTTCAAATTCCTCAGAACCATTATAGGTATACCCACACGCAACATACATAGGGGATGTATGTTGCGTGTATACCTATAATGGTTCTGAGGAATTTGAAATATTATTTGGAATATTATACGCCTATAGGGGTGGAAATTCCTAAAATCCTGAAATACATATTTTTATTTTTAACGGAAAGGCCATACGAATTTTCATGCTTTTCACTTAAAAATTACACACTTTTCATACAAACTTACATCCCCTATTTTACGCCCTTGGGGTGGAATTTCCAAAAATTCTAAAATATTTATTTTTATTTTTAGCTGAACTACTAAATATAAGTTTCAATGCCTTTAACTACAAAAATGACGGTTTTTCATACAATCTTTCATTCTCTATTTTACCCCCTTAGGGTTAGTATTTCCAAAAACCCTTCCTTAGTGAATGCATACGTCATAAAAGTACCTACCGGCAAAATTTCAAGTCTCTAACCCCAGCCGTTCAGGCCTCTTTTACATAGGTAGGTATATAGATTTGTGCTGAGAAAATTATGAGAGACAGGGTTAATTTACTACATTCAAATACATTCAATCGGACAGGCTCAATAAATTCGAATCGTCTGTACATTGGCGTTACAAACGAATCGACAGCACAAACTTTCGATCGACTGACATTATAATTTAAAATTAAATTATAACAAATCCAACCGTGTACATAATTCAATTTGCCCAAAGAAAACAGAATATTTTAATAACCAATTTTGGACAACGACATACTTCTAGCCAACCAAGCCCAACGCGCGAGTCAAAAGCAATGCACAACGACATCTATTGAAACAAAATTCAACTATCAAGCACAACGATATCTATCGAAATAAAAATCTACTTTCAATAAATCCAACCTTCTACATAATTCAATTTCCCCAAAGAAAACAGATTTTTTAATAACCAATTTTGGACAATGACATACTTCTAGGCAACCAAGACCTTATTTCAAAACAATTAAGTACATTCAAAACACTACGTAATCATGCAATCAGCAAACACGGGCAAATCTTAACACCGCGAGTCAAAAGAAATGCACAACGTCATCTATCGAAATAAAAATCAACTATCAACCTAGTTCATTCAGAAAAGAGATGTCATAATATGCACAATGACATCTATCGGACAGTTAGGTAGCTCAACTATAAACATTAGTTCATCTTGAAGTAATGAAATGTGTGTTATTTTTCTTCATGATTACTTTAAAATCTAATATCTTTTGATAGACTGAACCGATTGCAATAAAACAAAAACTAAATGTTACCTCAAGTTACGCTCAATCGTTGTGTATAAAAGTTATCTACATTGCTTTAGTATATTTTACGTGATACCCGAACATATAAACAGACAAACAGACACACAGACAAACAGACAAAAATTCTAAAAAGGCTGGAAATGGGGTCTATTGGTTGTTCTTTAATACCCTGGCTAATTTTTTTGGATTTTCTTTTGATGTACAAAAAATATTTTTCTACAGATTTATTATATGTATAGATATTTTTTTTTTTTTTTTTTTCAATAATGTTTATGTATCTACTTATTTCTTTTTATTACTTTTTCAAGTATATGTAAACCATATTTTATAAAAATATCTCTCTTCTTATTGCTACTCATAATAATGTTCACATTTCTGGCATCGACTGGGCCTTCTATCAGCTGTTCCATATTGTGTCTGTCCAGACCATAAACCGGGCATTCAAAAAGAATGTGGGGTACGGTCTCGTCTACACCGGGTTCACAGGTGCACGATGGGTTCTCTTTACACTTGAACCTGTGCAAGTATTCAGAGAATCCACCGTGTCCTGTCAGCATTTGAGTGATTGTACCATTTATGTGTAGTTTTCTAATTATCTTATAAGCATCGATAGCGTCCGGGAAGAAAATTTTTGTTGTTCCAGCGGTGGCACCTGATCGATATCTCTGGTTCCATTCCTCAAGAGACTGTTCACGTATTTGTCTCTTGACGAATGACACCGGAAGTCGATCATAATCTGGAGTCTTCCTAAGTGTGAGAGCTGCATTTTTGGCCAATTGATCCGCGCGCTCGTTTCCTATTAATCCCGCATGAGCCTTTACCCAAAACAAAGATATATTTTTGTTTTGTGTAAGGGCTGTTTTCATATGTTCGCGAATCTCAACGGCTAGGTGATGCCGGGAGCTATGATTGATAACCGTTTCTAATGCTGCCCTTGAGTCACTATATATGCCAAAGCTCTGTTCCGAGCATTTAAGGACTTCCCTGGTAGCTTTCCATATGGCCAGAAGTTCTGCTTGATACACTGTACTGTAGGATGGCAGTTTTAGTTTCATGCTCTTTGTTTCCGTTTTGCCAGTCCATAAGGACAGCGCGGCTCCGACTTTGTTTTCGACTTTACTGCCATCCGTAAAGATGCGTACAGCTTGTGTAGTATGCTGGTTCACATCTTGCTGGTTTATCAAACTTACGAACTTCAGGCTCATATGCTCGGCTGGGTGTCCAGTATGTGCATACGGTACTCTTTGCTCGACTTCTCGATCCACCAGAGCCGGCTGAGGTATTCCTCTCTTAGCTTCGTAGAGGGTGGCAGCCTCCCTTATGCGCACATCGAGTGGTAATATACCCGCCAGCAGCAACGCCGCGTTCAGAGATACCGTCCGATATGCTCTACAGATTTTTTGGGCGAATCCTCTTTGGACTGAATTTAACTGTTTTCGAACACCTATCTTCTTAGTCACTGGCGCCCAAGCGCTTGCCGCGTATAGGATTATAGGCTCAGCCACGGAAGTGTAAATGATCCGAATGACTTCTGGGTGCAGGCCCCAACTAACCCTGGCTGCCCTCGACAGTTGCTTATATACATTAACCACTTTTTTACATATACTAAGTATATGAGAGTTAAATGTTAGGCCACTGTCTATGGTAAGACCTAGGATCTTTATTTGATTAGACATGGTTATGTCCACCCCTCCCATTCTCAGCAGTGGTGTGTCAAATTTTCGCTTCCGCGTAATTAACATGGCATTTGTTTTGTGCGGTGCAAATTTTAGCTTGTTTTTGACACCCCACTCCTGAACATAGGTGAGTGCGGTATTTGCTTCCCTTTGCACCTGTTGTGCAGTGTCACCATCAAAGATTAAAACCACGTCATCAGCAAATGCTTGGCAGTAATAGCCTCTAGCCTCTAGGTCCTTTAACAGTGGGTCCAGGAGGAGATTCCAAAGAATTGGACCACTTACGGATCCCTGTATGCAGCCTTTATGTGTGCTTGTAGAATATTCCTCCCCACCATAGCGAATCCTTACAATGCGGTCTCGTAAGTAACTATCCATGAGTTTTCTAATGTTGGTAGGACACTTTTGTTGAACCAGTTGTAGCCTTATCGCTGGCCACCAGGCGCTATCAAAAGCTCCCTCTATGTCAAGCGAGACCATTGTAACTAGTTTTTTCAGTTGTAGCTTACTTTTGATGTGTTGCATTAAGTCATAAAGGGAGTCTTCGGTGCTCCTTTGGGGCACAAAGCCATACTGTTGATTACTCATCTTTGGTAGTAAATGCCATTTAAGTCTATTTACTATCATTTTTTCAAAAATTTTGCTCATCAGAGGGAGCAATCCTATTGGACGGTAGGATTTAGGTGTTGTGTAATCTTCTTTGGCTGGTTTTCTAAGAACGATTACTGTTGCTTCTTTCCAGATCTTTGGGAAGTATCCTAGCTCTAGGCATTTGTTGGCCAGTGCCAGAAACGTCACTGGGTCCCTTCCGATCACCTGCCTGCAGATGTCCGGTGTAAGACCATCCGAACCTGGAGCTTTTTTTGGATTAAAGCTTTCCACAGAGACTTTTAGCTCCTCCAGAGTAAAGTAAGGGTCATGTTGATCATCATGATCTTCGTTTATCTGTTCTATAGCCATTCTTGTTTCTCTGTGGTCAGCATTATCTTGACTCTGTAGATCCTCGGGGTAAAAGGTGTCGGCTAGCAGTTTGACGGATTCTTTTGCACTGAGTACTTTTCCGGATTTTGTCAAAGGAAGATCTTCCTGTCTCTTTGTTGTTTTGCCAATAATTCTGTATATGCCCTCCCACATTCCCTCCCGATTCTGTTTTTGACAGAACTTTTTCCAACTTGTGACTTGTGATTCTTTAACCAGCTTTTCGTATTCTTCTTTTTTCTCCAAGTACTTACTAACAACGCCCTCCCTCCGAACCGCTGCAGCGCATCGGATTCTTCTTTTCATAGTGGTGACCACTTTCTTCATTTTAGCAATTTCGTCAGACCACCATGGGAAGTGAAGTTTTTCTTTGTTTGGTTTTGTTGGCATACTTTTTTCACATGACTCTATGATTTTATTTGTGTAATTTACTACTATATTATCTAATTCTGAAGTGTCTTCTATTTTGTTTATTTCTATTTCATTAATTTTAGTTTCTATTTTTAATTGAGACATTTTCTCATGAAATTGAACCCAATTAGCTTTCAGTGTGTTATATTTTCTAGTTGTCCTTTTTACATGGAAGCCTTTAGATCTTATTAGTTGTATTTTAAAAGTGATTGCATTGTGGTCCGAACTAATCATTCCTACCTCTACTTTCCAATCTTTTACCAGATCTAAAACATCCAAGCTGCATGCCGTTACGTCCACGTAGCTAGTATATGCCGTATTGCCCCTAATAGTGTCGAAGGTTGGAACGCCACCCACATTGAGTACTTGGAGACCAGTTTCATCCAACGCGCCTGCCATCATCTCCCCTCTATTGTCTATCTTTGGACTTCCCCACCATGGGCTCTTTGCATTAGCGTCTCCACCTATGACTATACGTTGCGCCCCTCTCTCCTCCACGATTTTCCTTAACTGCTCCAGGTATGGCTCTATTGGTTTGTCTGGCTCAAAGTAATAAGACACCACTGTGATTTCCCAAGCACTAGTCCGGATTTTTACAACTACAATGTTATTTGTAGTTCTTTTAGGACATTGTATGACGTCAAAATCTTGGTCAAATACCGCTACAGCCGCCTTAATGGTGCCTTCTCCTGGGCTAGAGTTCTGGAAAATTCTAGCTCCCTTGTATGTTCGTACACTCTTCATTCCGCCCACATAGGGCTCCTGGAGCAGTGCAAGAGCGATTTTTCTTTTTGTACCCTCTAGGAGGAGTTCTTCCATAGCCAACTTCTTTCTTTGTAGGTTCGCCTGTGCCATGAAGTAGCACATGTTATTTTGTTGAGTAGTCGTTAGGTTTTTGCTGGTGAGTGGAACCACCTTGTCTTTAACAATATGCGACTGTCATTCTAGCTATGGAGTCCCATCTCATCCTAACAGGACAGTTTGGATCAAAAGCGTTGTGGTCATTTTTATCATTCCTAGCTGTTACACAATTTTGACATTTGGGCTTTTCACCCGAGAGCCAGTCTGGGCATTCTGCACGCAGGTGTGGTCCACCGCAGTGTGCGCAGAGATCTGATCCCGCCGTACACAGTTTTCGACCGTGCCCAAATCCGAGGCATTTGGAGCACTGTATGAGTGGGGTTTGATCGTAAACCTTTACTCTTTGGAGGTCAACGTGTATGCGCTCCGCTTTGGTCAGTCGTTGCCAGACCTGGGGGGATACCTGTAGTACAATGTGACTTTCAAGTGCGTTCCTTGCTCGCTTTCTGTATCGAACTGAAATCCGTTTCTCCTCCTCTGTCAGTTCTCTTAGAAGATGATCATTTTGGTTTCTTATTGCCTTGATGATATCTTCATCTGTGTTGTAGTCCATCACATTCCTGAGTATCACCAAGGGATCTTTGTTAGTTGCCTGTTCCACCCTTAACTTGGCTTCGGGCTTTTTGAGTTGGACAGCCACTCTCGCCAGTTCTTCTTTTGTACTGCATCCTATCACCACCTTCTGAGAGCGCGCTTTTCGTAGTTGGTTGACCCGGATTCCCGTTGATTTTGCATCCACCGACGTTCTAATTTTATCGATGATATCAGAGCAAGTATCTTGGTCGTTTTCAGAAGTTACTATGAGCGAGTGGGTTTCCTGCATTTTTACTTTATTTCTGGCTGTTACATTGGCGTACGTGGGCGTATCTTTGATGTAGTTGGGAGTTTCTTGTATTTCCTTAGTGAGCGCTCTAGTGGAGAGTGTGCACTCAACTAAGTCCTTCTTATGCTCCTCGAGCTTCCCCAAAAGCTCGTTAATTAACAGTTCAGTTTGAGCTTTATTTATATCCGAAGTCTTACTTCTATCATCAACGGTCATATTTCCTGATACTTCCACTGGAGTGTTATTTTTTGTCGGTGGTGGGTTTTGCTTTCTCTCTATGGTCTCTCTCATTTTGCGGGTAGTCTCATATAGCGCCACCAGGTTAGAGGTAACAATTTCTTTTAGTTCTTTTTTCATAGTCTTTGCGTCATCTAAAGCTTCCTTCGCAGCTTTGTATTGCCTGCTCGCAACAGTGAACAGGCTAGTTGGAGTTTCAGGGATTGTTTCGTAAGTCTGGTTCAGCAGCGCGCTTTTGTCGCCGGATACACGTTTTTCCCATCGGGCTTTTTGCAGCCCTATGGATGGAGCTACTGAATGGCCTGCATTCATTCCCTTTACTATTATTGGCTGAGAGTTGACAGTTTTAAGGATAGGAGAAGCAAGTTTTGGTAATACCGGCTGTCTACTAGTAGACGCATTGTGGTTCACAGGCAGTTTTAGTGATTTTTTAGAATTTAACTCCTTCGCCGTGCCAGCGGCAGCGTCATTTTTTGTCGGTGTCCTATCTAGAGTATACATTTTTATTATAGTGCTGCGAGTGTAAGTATTGTGTGTGTATGTGTATGTGTGTGTGTGTGTGTGTGTGCGCGCGCGCGCGCGTGTGTGTGTGTGTGTGTGTGTGTATGAGAGAGAGAGAGAGAGAGAGAGAGTGCGTGTGTGTATGCGTGTGTGTGTAAATGTGTGTGCGTGTCTACTTAGATTAACTACTGGTTTGAATGTTATAAGTTGAATATAAACATATATAATAAAATATACTTTTAAATAATTTTCAAATACCAATTAATACAATTTGTAATAATAATACCTATTTGTTATCACAAAAATCCCTCCCAGACCGCTAAAGTAGTGCTTTTTTTAACTAACTTTTGTTTAGGTTAAGTTTTAATTTCCAAATCGGCGGTGTTGAACTGATGCCAAGATACACAACACTTGGGACAGCTGGTACAAGTCCACAAATACACGTCAATAGTATCATAAAACAAATATATAACAAACTCCGGAGTCCAGAGTGAGTCTCAAGTACGAGTACGTCTAGCCCTTACTGGCAACATACATATGTCATCAGAGAAAAGTTATATTAAATTACAGAAAATATGTATAGTAAATTAATCTAAATTCCTTAATTGTCCAATTACTTTGTCTATTTCATTGAGCGCCGTACAGTTTACTAATAGGTTACGCGTAATATTTCTTCTGGTAACTTGTGCGTAGCCCGTGTAGAAATAATTCACCATGCGTCCGTAGCATTCGCAGTCCGTAGCAGAGTGTACTTGAGATGGTACTTGAGTGGGAGACGTTTGCGCTCGCAGCTACTCGGCCGAGGTGAGGTGGGGATTTGCCGACGCAGGTAGTAGCCGCGATGACGTAGCTGGGCCGTGGGAGTAGGTTGGTACTTTCGCAATGCACACTGCGCGGTGACTTGGCTCAGCGGCACTGGCGTTTGTCTTAATTAGACCTACCTCCAAATCACGGTTCAAATCACGCTTGGCCGACCAATTGTGGAAGTTCTTTTTGAGATAGATCTTGATATAATCTTGTTATCCTGCTCAAGCGCCGCTCGCTGGGTGGGATTTGTCCATAAGATCGCCACAAGAAAGACCAAGAACTGGTACGAACCAATCACAATTTAATTAAACACAATTTAAGAAATCGTTGTTGTTAAAGATAGCACACGTCTTGTTCGCACAGCGGTCGATCGCGCACCGCTAGCATGTTGTTGCAAACAGATGAATGCCGGTTATCATTTTAGCAAAGGGCTTTATGGGGTTTAATATCGGGCTTAAATGTCACCTTTTACTTTACTATAAATAAACGAGAAACAAAATTACTGGTTTGAGATTTTTGAACATAACACAACGAACTGCTCGTTAAATTAATCAAAATTCAAACATTCAAACGGAAACTATTCCATGCTTAATTTACATATTTCTGCGTAAAAGATAAGTAAAAATGATCAAAAACGAGTAACAGTAAATCTGCCGTCAGAGTTACCTGCTGCTCCTTGAAGCTTTGATCTATATGTAATTTTACATATTTTAATTTTCTATACTATGTATAACAATTGTAGAGGGAGTCCAATATTTAATGAGAATAAATCTTTGTAACATTATTATTACCGCGGTTCTTACATATTTGTCAAAAAAATTTGTTCATGTATTCTTTATTTGGATGGGTATTTTTATTAGTACGTTAGAGAATCAGTCATCTCTATTTTTGCGTTAAGAGTAAAAAACGAAGTAAATTACTTTATATAAATATATAAAAAGTAATTTACCTAGGAAAATGCTACGTGGGTGAACCCATTGCCACAGCTAGTTTAGTAAAAACCGTACGAAAAAAGTACTCTAAAAGTTACTCTTATAGGCTCTTAGTGGTATAAATGTAAGTGACATAAAACCACAGTAATAGCCCAATCCAATAGATTTTTATGACGAACACTCTTTTAACACGGCCGTTATCGTAAACCAAAGTGAATTTTCACTGCAACACTGTCATGTACACGAATAATGTCTTTCAGCCGATTTTCGAACGTGACAGCCAGTTTCAATGAAAACTGGCGTTATAAGCTTATACTACCACTACCTGGTCTAGTTTTATTATTTTAATTGAAGGTTGACCTGCCAATAAATTGAGGCTAACATTTTTTGTTTTAAACGCCAAAGTGCAAAAACATTGCGCGAGACATTTTAATTAATCTTCATAACGTTTGTACACAAAAATAAATTGAGTCCAATTTTTATAAATCATGTTATATTCCTTTACCGTTAAAATATAATCGGACAGGTAAGCCTGTCAGTTGTGAACTTCGCTTCAAAAATAGTTTGATTTTAATATTTTATGTGAAAGCAGTTGATTACCAAACAGATTGATATTGATGGGCCAAAGAATAAGAGTGTTGCAAAAGTTCGTACAGCGGGCAATGCTGAAGTTGGCACCCATATATACTACATGATATGTCATAATTTTTTGAAAAGTATAAAGTTTATTTTTACTATTCAGTTTCTTAGGGCCTATGCACACCACGTTTTTGAAGCGCGCCGTCTACGCGCGTTTGTACCGATACAGACGCGATGCTAACGCGCGTGTGTATCGATACAGACGCGCCGGTGCTGCGCATTTCCAAAACGCGCGTCGACGAGCGCTTAAAAAACATGGTGTGCATAGGTTCTAAATGGTAACGCTTATGGTGCGACCGTCCGTTCGCCAAGTGACCTTTACTAAGCTAAGTTTTAATTGTTGCTCAGCCAGCCTTATTTCAAGTGTATTCCAAGTGAAGAAAAACTCACAAAATATTTGAATACTCTTTGGAAAACGTTATATAAAATTTAGAAGCACGGATGCTAGTAATTAGTGGTCTAAAATCATATAATAAAAAAAACGCGTCAATTATTCAACTTGCTATAGTTTAAGTTGCGTTGAGTCTTTGTTAGTTTATTATATAAATATAATTTCATAATTTTATACCTGTCTATTGTGTGAAGTCGTAAGGCTTAAAAAAGAAAACACAATCGATACTGTTTCTTGAAACCAGCGACACCACTACTGGGGGAGCGGTACACGCAGCGATGAACGGTTTTATGCAGGATGACACTAATTTTAAACATAACATAATACATACAAAGTACCGCGTGTAATCACTTGCTAAATAGGATGTAGCAATAGGAATAAATCGTTCTCCAAATAACGTTTCTTCGCACTTGCACTTATAAAATAATAACACGACCGTTTACAGATTGTGTTGTATAAAAACTTGCTAAATATGCTTAAAAGTAGCAGAAGGAATAAATCGTTCTCCTAATAACGTTTCTTCGCACTTGCACTTATAAAATAATAACACGACCGTTTACAGATTGTGTTGTATAAAAACTTGCTAAATATGCTTAAAAGTAGCAGTAGGAATAAATCTTTCTCCTAATCACATTTCTTCGCACTTGCTGTAAACGGTCGTGTTATTGTGTTATTTATAACATAATAACACGACCGCATACAGATAGTGTTGTACAAAAACTCCACGGCGGGTTAAGTTTAGTCGGTGCGAGTCCGACATACACAACCGCAGGCACTTTTGACTTGTTGCGTGTGGCGTGCGTAGGCATTCCCTCTGCCTTATAAAAAAAACGGAAAATGTAAATGAAATAGATCTTGCTTCTAATCATATTACTTTGGACTTGCAGTTATAATATAAGAACGTAACTATTTACAAGTTATGCTTCGTGATCACAGGCAAAATAGTCTAAGTATTAATTACGTTATATTACATAGATAATATGAATGAAAGGCGCTCACAGCTAGATGCTGTCACCGGTCCGTAATTGATCGGAGAGGTTAAGCAACTAGGATTGCGGTCAGTCCATAGATTTGTTAATTTAATTTCTGAGCGTCTCCGTGCTTCCGAGCCCACGTAAAGCCAGTCCCAGTTGTAGTCATTAGACAAGTCATGTCAGAGATGGCTTAAACAACTCTGACGCCAGGACAACCATTTACTACTTACTATAAGTAAGTAAGTAAGAATATTTCCGATTACAGGTTAGTTTTCATAAGAACTTGCTACATAGTCTAAGTGTATTAAGTATCTGATGAAATAGACCGTGTTCTTAGTCACGTTACTTAGCACTTGCATGAATAAAATAGCTCATAACGTGACTGCTTCCAAGTTGTTCATCGTAATTACTTGCGAAGTGGGCTAAGTTCACAAGGTAGAAATCGATCGTACGTCTAATCACGTTATTCGGTACTAGATGTGCCCCGCGGTTTTACCCGCGTTAAATTTTATAAATTATGACAGCTCCTCCCCCGTAGGTGATGGCGTGATAATATATAGCCTATATGTCGACCCGACCTCTTAGTAATATTCATGCAAAATTTTAAGTGAATCCATGCAGTACTTTTTGAGTTTAGCCCGGACATACATACAGACAATCAGAAACACAGAAAAAAATTCTAAAAACTATAATTTTGGCTTCGATATAGGTTGTAGATCACGACCCAAGTATCCTTTTAAAAAATATTCCATGTACAGTTTTGACTTTCCTACGATTTTATTATATGTATAGATTACTATTTATAACATAATTACGTGACCGTAGTGCTTTATAAACACTCTACACCTGGATATACAACGTTGTACAGTTTAAAATTTTATTTTATTTTAATGAGACACTGAATAAATACAGTACGGAAAAAACAGCTATTTCCAAGAGTTTCTCAATTGAGATTCTTGGGCTAAGGGAATTTAACGGGTTTTCTAAATTTCATTAGAAACTCATCCGACCCTCTTCCCCGGCCCCTCCCCCATTCATGGAATAGCAAGTAAAATTGTCGGCCATTTGGGCCTTACCCGGGCAGGTAGTGGCGGATGGATAGAGCTCTACCCATGCATCGGCTCAAGTGAGCGAGGAGCGAGGAAAAAGCGAGTTCTTCTCGGTTGGCGCAGTACCTTTATCCACTTTAATGCCCAATTTAGATATCTGTTGTCTGTTAAGTTTGATTACCACGAGCAAAAATATGTTACCAATAACAGTCATCAAATTGGTACCACATACACAAAGTATAATAAATTTTAGTTCGCAACGAATTGCGTTAACAGTGCACAAATTTATATCGGATTTCTTCTACCTATGCAAATTGTCCACATTGTGGCACACCTTCATTTGTATTAATTGGAATAAGACAGAATATTTCGAAATATATGCCGTTGCGCTTCCTTTCAAGGTAATTTAAGAGTCAATATGAAAGTTTATACAAGTTAGGTTAAACCAGGAATATATCCAAGATCGAGATAGGGCCGATCCCGCTAGGAGAAGAAGGTGCCGAATAGGCATCCAGTTTGATGCCCAGCCCAGCTCTTAGCTTGGACTACGAGCTTTGCCCCACTACCTGTAAAAGTTGGACTTTGTGCATCCATCAAGCGACCCCCGGGAAAATTGCCACGCGCTGTTGCACACATCGAGAGCTTAGAAGGAGATTATATAGTTTTCCACCGGGATGAGCTTCGGCATAGCAATGGAGGGATCCCGGTGCGTTCCACTGGAGATTCCGGAGTTCCTCCACTATTAGCTGAGGGTAGCCACCGTGGGGTTTTGGACCACCCCAGGGCAGAGGATGTCCATAAGGATATCTCCACGATCAAAAAAGGGATATATCCAAACCCAGGGTAGTTTAAGCTGCATTCAGCTACTAAGAGCAATACACGTAAAAATCATTGTAATCTTTGCTAATAATTTCGTAAAAAATCTCGCAGCGTGTCTCGTTGTCGGTATTTTCTTTGCCACGTGACCGTTGCTCACGTGGTCACTTTGGTGGATTTTTGGCGTTTCGTCTTCATGAATAATTAATTTAATGGACAATTACTGAAAGAGAAAGGTTATATGGACATTGCATTTTTATGATGGAAGTTAAATATTAAAAACCATTGTTCAATATGTTGCTTGTTATATCAAAACGAAAATATATTTGAATATAAATAATGTTAGACACACATGTAGTGTGTCTAATATATTTATATTCAAATCTATTTTTATTGTTATAGCTCTCACTATATAAATTATTGATATAGCTTTCACAACGTGAAATGAATATAATAATCTTGCCATTCTTTAATAAGTAATTATTTTCGCTAGATTCTTTCAAACTGAATTCGGCAAAATACACTGCACATTTTTTTATTATATTATGTACAAAAAAGTCTTCAGTGATTCTAAATAAGGATACCGAAAGAGCATTGGCAATCAATTCGTGCAATTCGCCTTGCTTACCAATTTCCGATATCCGTGATATCGTTAACCGATAAATCATACTGGCATGTCGCTTTCGACCATCTCTTGGCTATATGATCACGAGATGGACTAATTCCCTGATTTAATTGGTTGGACTCCACTCCTCTAGTATCTTGTACAGGAATTAAAAACAAATAAGGCCGCATATGAAATCTTGAGGTAGCAGTATTCTGCTGCCACCTCTGGGAAGACGCAATATCATCTTCTTCTTTTGATCACATTCAGCGTCACGCGGCTTGAATCGAGGTCCCACTATTTGGTATGATTTTCTTGCCACGCGGAGAAACGTGCTTTCTATATGTATTTCTTTTACCGCATCACCTTACTATGGGGAGTATTCTAAGAAAATGTATGAACTTATACGTGCCACTACGTAGGTACACCCAGACCCTCACACTAGGAGTGGAACTTTAATCCATATGCCTTGAATGTATGGGTTTCTACCACTATACGTTGCCAAGAATGAATTAACAGCAGTGGTATTTCCGAGGTGGTATATTAAACAAGCCTATTCCTTTCTTAACGCCAACGCTCAGCAACGGACTTGGGGGGGGGGGGGAGCCTAAGGTGTTGCTAATGTCCAAGGGCGGCGATTACCTTGTTATTCTTTAAAAATACTGTGGGATAATAATGGGATAGTAAAATGCTTAGAATTTGAATATTAATACGTCCAAATGTTTATGGTTAGTTTAGAATGGGTAAGGGAATAAAAAACAAAGGATTAACTAAGGACTAAAATATTGAATGTGACAAGTCAAAAGACTTATGTTGAATAATACCCATACCGAGTTCCTTAATCCCCCATACGTTTACTCCTAATTAACTACTGCAAAAAATAGTAATAATATAATTGTCAGTTAAATTTCAATTAAATATATGGCTTCTGTAACATATCTCGATTAATAATTGAGGGAAGGTTGAGCGTTTTTCTTCTGATTTATGTGCGTCGGTGGGACATATCATACCTAGGACCACAACAGACCATCTCCTACTAACTTCACTTATAAAATTTGTACTTAAATTAAATCAACAATGTACGTTCATTATTGTAGATTTCCTAATGATCGTCAAAGGTTTTAACCCCAAAGCCATTGTTAAACACTCATCGTTTACCGATTTCATGTGATTTAAAGCATCGATAACTTGAATCATTACGATTCGATAGAAGATATTTATCTTCTAAAATTTACGTTAGACTGATTGAGCATAATTGTTTTTTTTATTTGTCAATCGATATAAAATGAGGTGCTCTAAGCCTGACATACTGGTCCGAAAGTGATTGCCCGTTAAAGTGGTTTAATTGCTGAGAATCTCCAATCTTTGGAGGGTACATTAAGCTCGTAGTAATACAACTGCCGCTAAGCCATGTAACACTCTGACACCACTGTTAAATCCGATAAACCACATCTGATAAAGAAAGAATCGATGTTAGCTTCTGTATTACCTAATAGGGTGGCACGGGTGAGTCATTGTAACTAACAATAGCGAGGGAGCTAAAAGAGTGATTCTCTTAGCGTTTACTTTCGTTACTTTATTTTATCCCACTAACCTCCACTATAAATCTTGTAAAGTGTTGACGGTTAGACAGTTATTCATAATGAGCTTAGTACTTAAGCAGCTCGCAGCCCTTCCATGCATTTTAATTTACTAATTAAAGACGGATAGACAGAGTTTGCTCACAATGCATGTTTTATGTTTAAACTTCAATATTTTGCAGGGTATAATTAATATGTGATTACACGAATACGTGCTGTGTGGTTTCCGGCCTAGAAAAAATAACAGGGCCACTTCATACCACCCCGTGGATGTTGTAAAAGGCGACTAACCAACACAAGACAGTCGAGCTGCAGCGTCACCTGTGTACTATCTACCACCTAACTGCAGTCACCAACTCGCATGCCTAGAATGGAATAAATAAGGCAAACCCCTCCAAATGCCAATATTATAGTCATACATATGGGGGGAGGGGGTGCATGTCCACCAGTGGATGATATCCGGCTGATGAAGATGATGAATTGAAAGTGAACCTTATGCTTTTGTGATAAAGTTCAAAATCTATGAAAGAAATTTGACAGATTGGGGTAGCTGAATGTGCTGGCGTCTGTACTTATCTAGTTTAGCTGCTCATATAGCGAAAATATGTTACATTTTACCACATTATAATGTTGCAACCATTTAGCTCTACCTAGGTAGGATCGCCATCACTAAAATTTGGTAACCAGAACCCAGGATTTTGTAGAACCCGAAGAGTTTTTAGAACCCGGATATGTCAACAGTTACAACCGTCCTGCGACTCACTGCCAGTACCAGTGTTGTTTCGTCGGTTTGAACTTTTTGAACCCGGACTACAAATAAAATCCGCGACAGGACCGCTTGAAAACCCCGGATTTTGTAGCCCACAACACGGACATGTCAACAGTCATTATCGCACTAGGACTCAATGCCAGTAGCAGTGACAGTTCATCGGTTTGAAAATACGAAAATTCCTACTCCCCGGACGCTTTCTAAACTAGACATATCCGGGGACAACTTCGCCTCATGTATAAGCTTATAAAGCTTACGAACGCGGTAGTATTCGAGCGCCAAAAAAGTGTGAGTCAAAGATTAGATTTTCTTGATTCATAGACATCAGGTAACTAAAGGATTGAGCCCACTCAAAATCTTTTTAAAATACAACACAAGTGAAACCCAGTGAGTATACGTCCTTGCCCACAAATACTACTAGAATACTAGAACTGCTTCAGAAATTTTTCAGCGTTCTTTTTTGTTTATAAGTAAGATAAAATATTTCTAATGTTTTTCTCTGTGGTTTTATTTTGACATGAGTTTTACAGTTCACTGCTTCACCGGACAATAGGGACGAGTGGAGGGGCTCAAGCTCACCCAACAAAAAACATAGTATAAACTGAGTAATGCGCCATAGGGTCCACTTTGGAGTATGAACATTTGCTCAGGGTGGTTGATATATGAGAGAATGAGTTTAAAGGGCGTTGTGTGCTTTAATAAGCAAACACGATGGTTGCTCGTCCGATTAAAAACCGGGGGGAATTCGATCATGGAAGCGCGACGAAAACGCGTTCGTGGTCGTACCCGTGCTAGTAGAACGGTACACAATTTTTAATGACCTTGACTTTTTCTATTTAACTCGTCACTCAGATCATTTTAAGCGTTCCTGGGGCAACTGTCCCTACGGGAAATGACGATCGGGATATTTTAACTGCTGCAAACTCCAAGGAATGGATAGTATAAGACGAAAGCTGATTTATGAAAAAAAGGGTTCAGATTCTCGGTATTTTCGCATATGCTAATTCGTGTGACTGATGAAGATTATGCGTTTCTAAAGTTTTCGCATTGTAATGAGTAATTATTGGCTGGTAAATAGTCCTGTTAGATCTTCTATTGCTAGGTTTCGGGATACCAATCTCTGAGATCTGCTTATACTGTTATGGAAAACACGGTTTGTTATTCCTTCTGATACTGGGGCTTCTGAAATGGGAATCATCGATAAAAGACCTCATCTCGTCTACTGTCCCTAGTTTCAGGGTTAATCTTTGCCATAGTGTTTCAGGAAGAACTTAATAGCTATTCAAGTCGGAAAGAGTCGGCGTTTTACGTTGTACTTTATAATCAATCTCAGTGAGGGGATCTGGGTTTATTGGGACTCCAGACTGACGGCTAGGCATTTGGTATAGAGCCGTAAATTGATGTTGATTTGATTAGTTCAGCTATATAACTAACTCTGTGTCGAATTTGAGCTGCATAGTTACAAAAGGCCATTGTTACGGGTCAAACCCAATAACTGTTCCCGTTTTTGGAAGCCTTGCCAAACCAAAGCCATCTAATTACACAATTAAAACCAAACAGAAAAAAAAACAAAATACAGTTACTGTTACAATACGTTAGTCGCTGCCCGGGCGATTTACAAGGTATTTTTAATAATACCTCAAAATGACATGGCCAAGTAGTAATTGTATCTTTAAGAAAAGTCTTACCGCCCCCAGCTTCCAGTAGCACGTTTTTTGCACAAATGTCAAATTGTCCTTATAAATAATATCGCATCGATATACAAACTAATCAAACAAATATTCACAACGAATTACACGCCCAGCGCAAATATTAATCTAATTCATATATTTTAACACATTTTTTTGCGATCACCGCGCTCTTTTTCGTTTTTATTCTTGCCTTTAAGTCGCTTGGGGCGCTTACCCAAGAAGAAAGCGTACGTCACTTTTCAATGTCAAAACCCAACTGTCATTACGTTTTATTTTCCCATCGGTACGGAACAGCCAAATTTATAAAAAATAAAATAATTTTATTTCCGGCCAAGTGCAAGTCGGACTAGCGCACGAATGGTTCCGTACCATTAACTATAAAAATGAGCAAAAATTTCACGTTTGTTGTATAGGAGCCCCCTTAAATATTTATTTTATTTTATTTTTAGTATTTGTTGTTATAGCGGCAACAAAAATAAATCATCGGTGAAAATTTCAACTGTCTAACTATCACGGTTCATGAGATACAGCCTGGTGGACACAGACAGACGGACAGACATACAGCAAAGTCTTAGTAATAGGGTCCCGTTTTACCCTTTGGGCGCGGAACCCTAAAAATGAATTTCCTATAAAATCCAATTTTATTCAACTAACTTTGCAAAAAAATACGGCCCACCTGATGAAAACAGATACCGTAGTCTTTGGACGTTTTCAATACAGGGAGCATCAGTCACGCGTTGCTACCAATGCTCGCTTCGCCCATTAGGCCTCTGACATGGCTTAACAGACAGGACTGACAGTTTGCCATGCCCTCCGAAGCACGGAGACACTCAGAAAGTAACCTACTTTGGCGGTCACCCATCTATGAACTGACCGCGAGCCTAGTGGCTAGACCTCGCCAATTATATATTTATACATATAATAAAATCGTAGAGAGTCAAAACTGTACATTGAATATTTTTTTAAAAGGATACTTGGGGCGTGATCTACAATCGATATCGAAGCCAAAAATATAGATTTTAGAATTTTTGTCTGTATGTATGTTTTCTACATTACCCATCAATTAGATACTTGTCCTCAATGATAAAGCTTTAGTCGAATGTATTTCACAGACTGATATTCTAGCAGCTTAGTCGTAATTCATCGTGATTATTTCTTAAATGAGCTAAGTACTTTTTTACATATTACTCATGCTTGATGTGTTTGAAAGACACACTTTACTCACAAATACATATACGTCTAGTCAATATAAAAAAAAGTTAATATTCAAGTGGGTGCATGTGTCTGAAAACTGCAGCAAGTAGGTATCCAGTTCAGCATTAGCCAACCCAGGGGCGTGGCACTGATTTTCAACTGGACCTTCTTATGTCTAAAAAATAAAATAGACTAATTGTATTAAATCGTTATATATTGATAAATATGGTACATACACAAATATATACTTAGAAAGGATATGAATAATAGGGATGGCGTGATGTGCTGGCGTCTGTACATAAATGCTATAGCGGCCCATAATGAACTTAATTTGACATTATGTCAAAACATAAAATAGGAATTCAATTTCTTGGGTTTAAGGAATAATGTCAATATAAGAAATTAATGGCCTGACTATATTTAAAAAAAAATACTCCTTATCTATCATTTTATTATACATTTATTATAATACTAGCTGACGTACACGGTGTTGTTCGCGATTAAGCCTTTTTAGACTTGTTCAGTGTATATACCTATCTCCATTATAATTACCACCCTAACCCGTTTATTGCGTGGTTGAGTAAAAAACCAAACGAACAAACAAATAGTAATATTCTTAGAATTGTTAATGGCTTACTGCCACCGCACTTTTACACACATTGATTAGAAAGTGAATTTTAAAATTTACTTGTACACACGGCTACATATCCAGCTATAAATTTCCAATATAAGCTGACCTCTCATTGTATGGAAATCCTATACAACGCGGGATCAGCTTATACTGGAAATGTATAGCTTGAGGTGTAGCCGTGTGTACTATATCCAGTGTACGCATACGCACCGTATAGAAGTCGCTGGATGAGGGTAGCGCTTAACCGGCAATTGTGGACATTCTTCGGGTAGACCATTTTGCAGCAGGGACATCTTACGATAGGTAGGAATAGTACCGTCCACATTCGACGAGTTGTTCAGTTTATCTAATACTAGCTGTGCGCCGCGGTTTTATCCGCATTAAACTTTATAAATTGTAGCCTATGGAGTTAGCTGACACCCTGAATTAACATTCAGGGTGTCAGCTAACTCCATACCATAATTTTATTAGAATCGCTCCAGCCTTTTAGACGTGAAGAAGTAACAAACATACACACTCACGCACCCACACACCCACACACGCACACACTCACAAACTTTCGCCTTTATAATATTAGTAGGATACACTTCAAGTATGACACCCAACTTTTATTATACGCTATTCTTACTAATCTAATTATATCAAATAACGGCAAATAATCTTGTTGCCGCCGGCAAATAACTTCCATAGTATCTTTTCAATAAAATATATCAGACTTAATTAACATTTTTTTGTAATGAATATCAAATTATAACGTACGTAAATATTAGTTTACTTAATTAAAGAGTAAGGAAACATGGCTTAAGTAAATAACTGGAGATTTGACCTGATTTACCGCTAATGAAATGTTTCAGAAGCCCATAAGTTTAACCCCGAAAAATGATGATGATAATGTCCTGCTAGACGTATCCGTCGGCGGCGGCAAACCCGTATTGGCCTGAGTATGAGCGCCAGCATGACTACCAAAGTCAAACTTGCTTTTAAATTTCATAATGCAGAACTCACAGTACAGAGACACTCAAATCGTATGTGTAATCGTAAGAAGACTTAGGCTGGGTATATAGGATCTGGCGTTAGGCATCAAGATCTTTAAGACGGGCATGGTCAAAGTGTTCTATGCCGTATTTGACAGCAGGACATACTACCAACCTAGTAGACACCATGCGCACAGAGTATCCGCACCAGTGAGGTTCACCTTTCATTAAAAGACACTCCATTCCAGACAATCTAGTTCAATACATAATCACTGAGTATGGAGTATGGATCCTGCAATCTGTGCCGAACATTGTTTTGGAGACATTTGGGGTAGAAAGCATCAGGACGTTAGATAGACACCAAGTCTCCGAGGCCTAGAGTAACAAAGCTTTATTTAGCAAGTAAAATTATCGCTGTATAATAAGCTGCGTTAATGATGCAACGAAAACGAACATCTGGTGGCATAGCGCCACCAGATGTTCGCAGAACGGTGGCAAGCTCCAACGAAAGGTCTAAAATGAGCAACGATACACGGCACCTTATGCACAACAGTAAGCTTGTGGCACAAAGGCTTAAAAGTCGAAAAAGTTTCCTGAAGGGTGTGCTTCCACTTTCTGGTGAACGGTCCAAGACACGGTTCAAACTGTGGCTAGACAGTGCTTGCCTACCCATCCCATTCGTCCCTCCCGCTGAAAACCTTCCTCCCAGACACAAGTTGCCGTCGCCATCTTGGAAGTCCCTGAATAGACTCTGGACCCAAGTAGGTCGAAGCAAGGAAAACCTGCTCAGGTGCGGTTTTTAAATATTTCCAACCTAGAGTGCAAGTGTGGTTCTGTTCCTCAAACTATGACACACTTGTTAAAATGTCCTGCGTGCCCTAATGCCTGCACGTTACAAGATCTAATGGACGCTACTGACAACGCTCAACGCGTAGCTGAATTCTGGGCTGACTTAATTTAGATTGTCATCGACACGCTAAGAAGAATGATGCGTGTAGACATTTTTAAGTCGAGACGATTGTCACTTGGCACCAGACTTCCAAGGTACCGCAAGGTTGCTATGTCATCCAGAGGTTTTTTTGGTAGTCAAACAACAGCTTCATTTCCAGATTTCCCTTTTTCAGGTTAATTAAGAAGCTGGGCCTTGGACGCACTGATTACTAAGCAAACTTAGTGGCAGAATTCATCTAAGCCGTTAAGGTAACCATGCAGGTCAACAAAACTGTCAGCCATAAGGCATAGCGAACTTCAGTGACCGAAACAGAGTATACACTGCATTCTGCTTTGAAGCATTACAAACTGAATACACTTTTGTCTATACGGATAAATATGAAATCCGATTGTAATAAATATTAAATAGAGCGCGGAAAGGGTCGGAGCCATGATGTAGCCCTGCTTAACAGCACTGGCGACAAGAAACTTTTCTGTAAGGTCGCTCTCGTGAAGTACGCGGGTTGTCATACCCTTGAGAAACTGACGCAGTGAGTTTACAAACTTCACATGACAGTATTTCTCTAGAACAGTCCGTAGAACAGAACGCAGTCAAGTGCCTTCTCTAGTTCCACGAAGCATTAGTAGAGTAAGAGGTCACGTTGGTTTCAAGACGTTTTTCTTGCATTTGCTTGACAAAAAGGATGGCATCAAACGTGCTCCATTTTGGTTAGAACCCACAATGAGTTTCAGGAAGATAACTATATATACCTATATATAGCTATGGTATAACTACGTCTATTGATAATAATATGTGCCATTATTTTTCAGTCGTGAACAACAAGGCAATGCTAATTCTAAAAAGCTATAGTCGAAGGGGTCCCCTTTGCTTTTCTATGATGTTCAGTTCAGATAAAATCAATAAAAAATAAAAAATATGGAATGTAATTTTATATTTTACATCATATTTAGTTATTTATCAATAAAAGGAATGTTTGGTAATCTTCCTTCCTCTTTATGTAAACAAAATTGGAGCGCGCCCTTATAGGACGGGGGCGAGCGAAGCGGGCTTGTAGTATAAATAGAATCTATATTCGTAATAAATTGAATTTAAAGGTCTTATTTTTTGCATTTTACATATGGAAACCCTTTCAAACATTTTCAAGGGTTTCCATTTAAGGGGTATAGGGATTCGTTACGTGTGGGTTCTCATTTCTTCATTATAATTTACGTGTTCCTTTTTTATAATTTTAAAGAAGTGAGAAGTGGATTTTTTATTTTGGAGGTTAAATAACACTCTCAGTGAGGAGTTTTCAAATTCAACATAAAATTTTGACAAATGGATTAACCAATTAGATTTATCAACCGCCTCTCAATTTGAACCTTAAAGATCTCTAATTTGGGTTTGCTTATACATTTAAATGAAACCTGTTTTGACAGCTGCCTAGACGTAGCTTGTTCAGTCGAACTAATGAGGTCCTGGATGTGAATCTCGACTCAATCCTAAAAGTGATATTGGAGTTTATCTGTTTATAAAATTGACTTTTATTGTTATTGTTTATATATTGACCTCTATTTGGTCTTGTTGTCACCCTATCAGATAATGAGACTTCGGGATAATGTGACTGCTCGGGATAGTTTAACAAAATAAACTCAAAATCTATTTTTGACTCGAAGATTATGAGAAGTATGTGTGGTGTGACTTTGAGAGCCAGAATACGAACTACTAATGTGATTGTGGTGTAAAAGAGGATGTAGTCACCAAGATTGAAAAAGTTATGCTGAGATAGTTAGGGCATTCAGAAAGGATAAATGATTGATGAAGAAGATTGACAAAAGAATACCTGGTCTATGTCAATGGTACAACCGGAAGGGGTGACCTCGTAGAACATTCTCTGACCAAATCGGAGACGTTGTCAAGAAAGGCCAGGTCAGAAGTACCCTAAACCGGCGAGCATGTATGAAGAATAAAATGACTTTAAACGAGGCTAAAGAGGTGTGAAAGGATCGTGGCAAATGGAAATACGTTGTCTTTGTCTACCCCCCTGGGAAACAGGCGTGAGTGTATTGTGGAGATTGAAAGCTATCGTCAGACCAACGAGATAGTCAAACCTAGACATGAGTGTGTACTGAATCCGAATAACGAGAACAGTTGTTTTTTAAATACAATGCTGTCAATCAGTCAATTGATAGCATGAGATATTACAAAGTTTAAGTTATCTCCATCAAAACTGCCATATTTTATTAAATAGTCTACTGGTATGTTAGTAAGTAAGTAAGGTATATTTAATAGAAACCTCAACCAAGTTAAATTAATCCAATTCCCAAATGATTTTAACTTGGTCGTGGTACAAACGCCACCACATCCAGCTACTCCAATCTGTCAAATTTATTTTATAGATTTTCAATTTTATCACAAAAGCATAAGGTTCACTTTGAATTGGCGAAATTAGACAGATTGGGATAGCTTGATGTGCTGGCGTCTGTACATACAGAGATTGTACGTTAATTAGATAGGTGCGGCATAGTCAGGTTATTACGAGTAGCTATATAGTGAAAACCAGAAATGGATATTACTCGCAGATTTTCTGGACTATTTTGCTCATTCATATATAAATATAATAAAATTGTAGGAAATTCAAAACTGTACATTGAATTTTTTTTTAAAGGATACTTGGACCGTGATCTACATACATTTGATATCGAAGTCCCGGCAAGAAATCCTACTAATATTATAAACGCGAAAGTTTGTAAGTATGGATGGATGTTTGTAACTCTTTCACGTAAAATCTACCAAATGGATTTTAATGAAACTTTACAATAATATAGCTTATAAATCAGAATAACACATAGGCTACAATTTATAAAGATATTGAGTGAATTGTCCAAAATATGACGATAAGTGGCAAGTACGAGTAAGTAGGAAAAAATCTACCATCTGCGAGCTATTCCGGCGTGTACTGCGAAAATCGCAAGTGGTACACATCCTTCTATTATTATAAATGCGAAAGTTTGTGAGTATAGATGTATGGATGTATGTTTGTTACTCTCTTACGCCAAAACTACATTAACGCGGGTGAATTATAATCTTGTTTTGAAATTGTTCGAATTTTGAATCTGCTAACATTAGTGGTTACCGAAATATAGCGCTTTAAGAAACGAATCCTTAAACGCTTTCACCTAATAAAGGTCCCTTTTCACCATTTCACCATACATGATCTTACTTTGTAATATAATTTCTTGAATTAAATTACAAACCTCGACTTTGTTAACAAATGAATAGAATCTTTCGTTAAAATATAATAACTTGACTATGTTCATTAATTTTGTGCGTGAGTTTTTTAGTATGGTAAGTACAGACGCCAGCACATCAAGCAACCCCAATCTGTCAAATTGCCCCAATTGAAAGTGAACCTTATGCTTTTGTAATAAAGTTGAAAATCTATAAAAGAAATTTGACAGATTGGGGTAGCTGGATGTGCTGGCGTCTGTACATGGCTGAAATTGACCTGTGATTGCAAATTTTTATTTCAGTGGCACCCTGAGCATTCGTAAGAACTTATGCTAACAGGTGTTCATTTCAATTAACAAGTTACTGGTTGAGTGCCTTCTAGTTTGGTGCTCGGCTCCCCACTTGCCTCTTGTGGGTGAGGTCTCTTAATTTATTCGACGAGTAAACCTGTCTTCTGCTGCAAAGGTTCAATCCACGCATAAGATAAATTTTGTATTCATGAATATGTCTATTTGTCTTAGTCTGGGTGGTGTTTGTGGATTCTTTATATATATATATATCATATTTACAAAAAGAAAGTGACTAATCGTATATCTATCCGTTGTTTAATATCCATACTACAAGCTTAGATTTGTTTTGGTAAGATGGCCTTTTTTTATTATGTGCCAGATATTTATTTCATTTCATTTATAATAATGGATTACATTTAAATGTCCCCCCTAATTTTTTTGTCTTTACAATATTTAACAGACAGACTGCCCGGTGTGACTGGGCCATCGGCTTAAATAGTATCTTATAATGTGCGCTTGTAATAGTAATAAGTCTTAACTGATTTATTGATTGGGTATTTTAACAGGCCGGTTGACGTGGATGGTAAATGTTTACCTTTCACGCCGCAGGTCGTGGGTTCGATTCCCACCCAGGATAGATATTTGTAAGCATGAACACGTCTGTTTGTCCTGAGTCTGGGTGTAATTATCTATATAAGTATATATTTACAAAATAAAAGTATATTAGTTATCTGGTTTCTTAGTTTGGGATCAGAAGGCCGTGTGTGAATATCCTAGGATATTATTATGAGCTTGACAAGTACAAGTATATTAATATTCAAAGGTGTCCGTCACGTGACACTCGGCAGATGAACAAAACCGAAATTGAAAATGCATCTCCTAATATAGACGGTTGTCTATTGGAAATTAAAATTCTAAAAAGCAGCATAAATATGCATATAATTATGTGGATTATAAAATACCACCAGATAAATAAAAATAATCAACTTACTTCCAAGAATCAATTCCAAGGTGAGCAAAGGAATCATTTCACATGGGTCACATAGGTGCAATTATTCCAAGGTGAAATGAGGAAACGAAAAAAAATACTTTATTTCCCCTGGTAATCATAATTAGTTGAATTGGAACGTACCGCAACTAGATTTTGACATGCCTCCGAATGAAATTCATTCATCATACGCATTGTTTAGAATTGTTCGAGAAAATGATTTTTATATATTTCCTTAATGTTATGTTAGTTCTCTAAAAAGTCCTTAAATTTATTCGCTAGTAGAAGCTTAGTGGTATTTTGTATGTGGATGGAAATCGTTAGACGGAGGTACTACCTAACGACTTTGGAGTATATAAAGTAACGTTTATAACTAGTATCTAATACAATCCACAAATTGAGTTAATTTGATTAGATACCTTAAGACTTCAGAAGATACCGAACCGTGATTTTGATGAAGATTTTACATTAACGAGCATTTTCAATACATTACATCAGCGAAACACGGACAAGTTAAACAAGGTGGGAATTTCCTAGTAGTTTCAGTGCCGATCTGAAATTCTAGGAAGTTTCCAAATCGCCTCGCTAACCTTAGCCGTCATTAGTTTCTTGGAACCGTGGACAGGATACAGAGATCCGCTCCATCAGTTACAGACAGTTCAATTAAATTTTGGGTAAAAATACAACCTATAATTTTTATTGGTAAAGGTAAAAAAAAACATCACGTTTTACCAACAATTCACTTCAGTATTACTTACGATAATATTATTGAGAGTTCCATGCCAAAAAAAATATAATTGCGTAAAAACTGACTTGATTGCGTTTTCTACGCAATCAAGTCAGTTTTTGCATTGCATGATAACTGTATTTCGAGTTAAAGCGTTATACACATACAGCGTATAACGCGTTAACTCGAAATACAGTTTTCATGCGTTAACAACATTTAGCATTCAGTGCGATGGTATTGTAATCTAAATCTGTGGAGATTATAATGTCCTAACATTCCACAACCTTTAAGCTTAACATACAAATTACCCGATGAAGAAAGAAGTGAAATATAAATGATATATTTTATGTTTATCTCTTGCTGTTTGACCCTCGCACATGACTTACTGTTTTTGTGCACCATTTAAATGATCAACAAAACAAGTATAGCTACAAAAATGGACCAGCAAAACAAATTTTAAAATTTTTCTAGTATAAAATGTTTTCAAAAATTGACTACATTTTTTATACTACGAGAGTTTTCCCAGAAAGAAGCAATTGATCTTAAATTCCTCGTTTTACGAAAAATTCTCTCATAATATCTACCTTAGTCCGTAATCCAGTCAATAATTAACTTAACGAACAAGTTCGTAAAAGGCAGCAATATCCCTTTCCTAGATTAGTTCGGTTCAAACGGGCGTGTGTTTAGGTAGCCTAAAATTTACTGGAAAGTGAAACAAAATTCGAACTTTGTCAACCGTATCATATACCTACGTAACAATGGACACAACTTATGTATATAGCTTGAATAACTATTACGGTGTATTTGTAATAATATAATAACGATCTCAACAATAAGTCTATTTTTCTATCAAGAAGAAAAATAAGACTTTTCGTCTCGATTTCAGCGTACAGCCATCCCGATTGCGCATTTAGATTTTTTTCTGCTTTGCGTGTCAATGGCTAACATTTTTGTGGCCCCGAACGTGGCCAAATTAGTATGCCTGCTTGTGCCATGAACATGTCCATTATGGGGTTGCTCTAAAGTCGCCACCTAGTTATGTTTTCTTTCCTTCGTGAGTCCATAGTTTCTTTTAGGACTTCCAGATCAGGCACGGTAATTCATATCCAGGCGGGAAACTTTCAGATGACGTGACACAATTATCAAGTAAATATTTTAAACCGGCTTTTAAACCTTTGCAACGGTAGCCCATGCCCATATTTATATGTCTACTAATATTATAAAGAAAGATATATTTTTGTTTCTAACGAATAAACTCAAATCACTATTACTGAACCGATTTTAAAGTGCAAACATTTAATGAACCAAGAAAACTATTGATGACAGAACAAAAAATTTAGTAAAGAACATGTCAATATCTACACAAAACTTCACGATACCAATGTCGAATTATTATTGTGACATAATTATAACTTAGATTAGCCAAAATTAGACCACGTTATTAATATCTCGGTATTTATCGTTAACCAATATATGCCTTCGTAACAAAGGCTTTAGGACCTACCCATAGATCAATTTTTAAAATATTTAAATCATATGTACCTATATCATAGATTTAAAAAAGGAACCCAATTTAATTATTAAGAAGATTAACTCCGCGGCCCGCAATTGGCGATTTTGACGTGACCAAGGTGTGGCATCGGGAAGTGATAATAGGTATGAGAGAGCCGCAGTCGGTTTCCGGAGCTGTCGACGTGACAAAAATGAATATTTTAATTCACATTATTTAAATTTACTTCTAAGATTTTTGTAAACGGAATTTTTAATAATCAATAATTCTGTACGCCAGACAGGCAAAACATGATGTAACTTTTTTTTTATTGATTATTCACATTCAAGTTACATTAATGGTTCTTAACATATTAAACGCCAAACGGCTAACGCAGTTTGTAGGCGACTCGCTCTTATTCACCTGGCATCTAACTTAAATGCTTATAATTTTTAAGTATATATTTCAAATTATTAAGCGACCCTATAAGCTACTTATTTACTACATTTCTGCCCTTATGGATATATTGTTTTGAACTTATACTACTTGTTAATTCCATACCCTAACAATTCCTTTAATTTAGTTTTTAGCTGCACTTTACTATTTATGTTTTTCTCATCTCTCAATGTATGATATTTGTAGAAAACCTTTGGTATTATATACTATCGTGTTCTTTCCCCATAGTAATTATTTACCCTTACTTCAGTTACTTTAACGCGAAGCTGGGCAAACGATTCGGTAATGAGCTGAGAGTGGGGCAATTTGGAACTGGTGACCAGAACCCCCGGGGCCAAATGTTGGCCGACTTCATGGAAAAGGAGGGACTCTTTATGATGAATTCCTTCTTCAGGAAGCCGGATCACCGCAAATGGACGTGGGTGAGCCCCGATGGTAAAACTAAAAATGAGATAGACTTTGTCCTGGCGACGAGACGACAGATGTTCAATGATGTCTCCGTGATCAATGCGGTTAAAACCGGGAGCGATCACAGACTGGTCAGAGGCTCATTGAACCTTAATGTCAAACTCCAGATGTCCCGAATGATAAAGTCTACGCTCCGACCCTTACCTATCTACGTCCAAAACCC
The DNA here is from genome assembly GCA_951640165.1 of Pseudoips prasinana. Classification (NCBI taxonomy): domain Eukaryota; kingdom Metazoa; phylum Arthropoda; class Insecta; order Lepidoptera; family Nolidae; genus Pseudoips; species Pseudoips prasinana. The sequence goes on along the minus strand of OX621234.1, from coordinate 17,653,174 downwards.
CGAACCATTTCAGCTCGAACTGCAAAACCGTTTCGAATGCCTAGCAGACTGCGAGGAAGTGGACTCATACTATGACAAGCTCGTAGAAGCTGTCCATACAGCTGGGTCTAAGGTCTTCAAGGCCCGTCGTACAAACAGAACTAAAAAGATCTCTGACTTTACCCTGCAACTTATGGAAGAAAGACGAAAAATGGTTCTGACATCCTCAGATGATGCTATCAGATATCGGCAGCTCAACAGACAGATCTCAAAGTCTTTGACTCGCGACACGCGCCAATTTAATACAATTAGTATTAAAGAGGCCGTCGAGCGGAACAAAGGCTCCAAAGTGTTCGCAAGAGCTCTGTCTGTTGGACAGAGCCCACTGACGAAGCTGAAGACTGAGGATGGTAGAATCGTCACGTCTAAACCTGAGTTGCTGGGAGAGATCGAAAAGTTCTACGGACAGTTATATACGACAACACAGCCACCTGTCAAAAGTCATGCCTCAGATCCCAGAGCACGACTAACCCGACATTACACCGAAGACATCCCGGACGTCAGCCTGTACGAGATTAGAATGGCTCTCAAACAACTCAAGAACAACAAGGCGCCTGGTGATGATGGAGTTACAGCAGAGCTTCTGAAGGCGGGTGGTACACCAATCCTACGGGCCCTTCAGAAGTTATTTAACTCCGTCATACTAGATGGTCAAACGCCACAAGCATGGCACAGAAGGGTGGTGGTGCTCTTCTTCAAAAAGGGCGACAAAACCCTATTGAAGAAATATAGACCCATCACACTGCTGAGCCATGTTTACAAGTTGTTTTCGAGGGTCGTTACGAATCGTCTCGCGCGCAGGTTTGACGACTTCCAGCCTCCCGAAAAAGCCGGTTTCCGAAAAGGGTTTAGCACCATAGACCACATACATACGCTGCGGCAAGTTATACAGAAGACCGAAGAGTATAACAAGCCACTGTGCTTAGCGTTTGTGGACTATACGAAAGCCTTTGATTCTATCGAAACATGGGCCGTGCTGAGGTCTCTCATAAGGTGCCAAATTGACTACCGGTATATCGAGGTGATAAAGTGTTTGTATGAAAACGCCACTATGTCAGTGCGACTCCAGGACCAGATCTCGAAACCTATCCACTTGCAGCGAGGCGTGAGACAGGGAGATGTTATATCTCCGAAACTGTTCACCGCTGCATTGGAAGACGTCTTCAAGCTTCTGGACTGGAATGGCTTTGGCATCAATGTCAATGGCGAGTACATCACTCACCTTCGATTTGCCGATGATATCGTAGTCATGGCTGAGACCATGGAAGACCTCGGTACAATGCTCGATGACCTCAGCAGAGTCTCTCAACAAGTGGGCCTGAAAATGAACATGGATAAGACGAAAATCATGTCAAACGACCATGTTGCACCCACTCAATTGAAAGTTGGTGTTTCTGCACTGGAAGTTGTAGAGAACTATACTTACCTAGGATAGACCATCCAACTAGGTAGGTCCAACTTCGAGAAGGAGGTCAATCGTAGAATCCAACTCGGCTGGGCAGCGTTCGGGAAGCTACGCAAAATCTTCTCGTCCAAAATACCGCAGTGTCTCAAGTCGAAAGTCTTCGACCAGTGTGTGTTGCCACACACTGGTCGAAGACTTTGGGCCTTATTAGAAGGCTCAAGGTCACCCAAAGAGCAATGGAGAGGGCTATGCTCGGAGTTTCCCTGCGGGATCGAATCAGAAATGTCGAAATCCGCAGGCGAACCAAAGTCACCGACTTAGCCCGAAGAATTGCCAAGCTGAAGTGGCAGTGGGCAGGGCACATAGCTCGTAGAGCCGACGGCCGTTGGGGCAGAAAGGTTCTCGAGTGGCGACCACGAACCGGAAGACGCAGCGTGGGCAGGCCCCCTACAAGATGGACCGATGATCTTGTGCGGGTCGCTGGAAACTGCTGGATGCGAATAGCACAAGACCGGCAATTGTGGAGATCTTTGGGGGAGGCCTTTGTCCAGCAGTGGACATCTTTCGGCTGATATGATGATATGATGACTTCAGTTAGTTACCTTGTTTTATGGATCTTTCACTCTATTTATAAGTTTTTGTTATTTTTATATTCTTCCTTAAAATACGTTTCTAACGCTATTAAATATTGAACTTTATCAATATTTTTTATTATATATATCTTTACATATTGCATGTTCTCGTGTGTATACTCATGTGTGACAAATAAATAATCTGAATCTGAATATGTATGAACGTCAGTCAAGCGTTAAAAGGGACGCAGTGGCTAAAACCAGAACTAGAAAATCACAACGCGCGCACGAGAATCTAGGGAGAAATGTTGAAATAAGTAGTTCCACAAATTATGATCTCTTATGGTTTCATCATGTCAGCCAAATTACGTCCACTGCGGGACAAAAGCCTCCCCAAAGAATAGGGATATGACATAATAATAATATTTCTTTATTCACTCAAGATCCATACATCAATATACATGAAATAAATAATTTCACTAAATAAAACAAATTATCACTAGGCAGTTATTGCTAGCCATTGTCTATGTGTACGGCACATAGTCTGTCGTATAATTCTACAATTGTTGTTGCTATACTTGGCACATTATCGCCACGCTTGGCAGACGGGTTGGTGATCGCAATTTGATGGTCGTATTTCTCAGAAAAACGCTGTTGCCCGTTCTCTGGTAGGTATTCCCTCGTGATTTCTACCGCCCCTTAAGGGATGAGATGGGGTGATGATATTCTATGCCGTCACCGCACAGCAATCTCTTATGGTAAAGCTGTACAAAACAAAAGTACAGTCTGGTGTAATTGAATTGCTAAGATATTGATATCGACAGTCAATTGATGTTAAATGTGCAGGTGTCATGTCTGAGGATTACATCTTGCGGTATCAGGCAGTAGTATGTACCTGACACCACAAGACAGTCAGTAATCCTGTGTCCTCTAATCCTAAGCTTGTAAACCTAAGTGACCTCAACGACCTGTTCAGTATAATATGTTAATGACTTGATCAAGGAGTAGAACTTCGGTGGGTCTCAGGTCGGGTTAATCTCAGCTTCACTGACAATATGGTAGTCAGGAGACCTTCAAAAGAAAGCTTGTGGAACTTATATAGGCAGATATATGTAAAAGGCAGATAAACGACCATGATCTGGCCTATAGTGCTGATAATAATAACAATAATATCCTGTGACACTAATACAGAGATGATCTGGTAGCTCCTGGTCAAATTTATTCCCATGGGAGCCAGTCTCAATGGAAAGAGGATTTCTATATTATTTTCGTCTTAGTTCCAACGTAATGGTGTATTTGGAAACAGCCATGTTTTCCAAAGCTGGCAGTGGGTAAGACACACCGGACAACTATTTGTGTGACCCGTACAAATTAACAACCAACTATTATATTTTTGTAAAGTACCCCACGGCACAGGGATAAGATGCCATAATGCGGGCGTTGTCTTTGTAAAAATGTCTACTATTTTCTAACAACTACGTTGTTTTGTACAAATTGTTTCTGGTTTTCATATAATTTAAATCTACTAAAATCGTCCATCGGCTCTTTAGTTGGCTGATCCCGCTTTAAGCTGGCCCCGCAGGATGAGCTATGTAATAATACGATTCTGGAACATTATCACACACGGCCATCTGATCCCAAACTAAGCAGAACTTGTACTATGCGAACCAGATAACATTATTTATGTAAATACATACGTATATAGAAAATTACAATCAGAATAAACAGAGGTTGATGCACACAAATATCTGTACAGAGTAGGAATCAAACCCGCACCAAGGAGATGTAGCTACCAACCACGCCGACCAGCCCGTCTTTTTCTAGTTAATGACTACGTGACTAGTTAATTTATTAAATTATTTTTGTTTTTTTCAATAACCCAAAACTCTTCATCCGTGTGCGGAAATCGTTTAAGAAGGACTATAAAAACAAAGTGCATAGTGGCCATATGAAGCGTTCTCGCTCCCGGAGGTGCATAACAAAGAAATAGGACTTTCTTGGACCAGCGGACAAATTGCTTTTGTTCGATAAAACCTTGGGCTCGAAATGTATATATATCTTCTACGTTCTCCAATACGAATTATACAACGTGTAACAGAAAGAGTGAACGTAACTTAAGGGGCATATACGGTCTCCTTAAGCCTACCTATACACAAAATCTCATACCGAAATACCATCATTTTAATCTTGATCGTAAAATAATATACCATTCAATATCGACAAGTATTTTTATCGATATAACGAACATCCGTACTAACACAGCACAGCTGATTCTGATTTACGCTATAAGGTTCATTACCCTTGCGGCTGAGTTTTGCTAGTGTTGTTCATAATGTCGGTAATCTTACTTGTTGATTTAGGTTGTCGATAGAAAAATAAATTACTAGTTGAATAAAAAATGATTATTTCTGTTTGAAATTTCGTCCATAGGTAGCCGTCCTGATACCCTATAACCCCCTTAAGTTACGTTCACACTTTCTGTTACACGTTGTATAACCGGCGATATGCGATCTAAACTCGCGCACCGTACTTTTCTTGGTTCCATTAAAAGCAATTTAGCTATAAAAACCCACAAAAATAGGGCAAATTCTTTTTAATCGTCTAATTCGCTCTTTGGTATTAATATCACAGGGCATTTGCAAATATCTAATACATGGATACAACCCAGACTAATAGTTATAATAAAAGCTTAATTTGTTTTATAGCATTATTGGCAATACAAAGCGTAAATCTAATCTAAAAAATCATACATTTAAACGTCCGGCGGGTTTCGAACCAGTACTTTCTACCAAACCGGGGTGGGCGCTATGTGTTAAGCTACGAACGACATACTGGCAGCACAAATTTAGGATTCTTTTTCGGAGTCGGCCAGTCGGCCATGTTTATAGAAAACTAAGCCTGGCTATGGGTAACACCTACATCCTCCTTATAGCTTTTTTCACTTTTCTTAATAAACCCTGACAACTAATAATGTAATTTCATTATATTACTAAGATTTTGTTTAACAAAATAAAAGCCTGACAGGCTCAATCATAGGTAGATTAAGCTCCAAACTTTCCCGATTAAGATCGTAATTACACGTTTCACTTTCAAAGAAAAGCTTCATTAGCGTTATTCGTTTCGAAAGTACGACGAACAACTTAGCACTTAATCTTTACTTTTGTTTTAATAGTAACTTCTCAGACTAGTTTTAAGAGTACAAACTTTGATACTTTCGAGTTAACTTATATATTATTAGTGATTTTCTGTATTAATACTTCAAGCATTTGGATGGTGTATTCCAGCAAACAAACTCCGCCGTACACGTGCAGTTATAAATAAATAATAGTTTATTAAATTTCCATATTAACGAGATGTTATTCATGTAGGTCCTGTGCAATTTCCTTAACAATACTGGTTGGAAATTACATAGTGGAAAGCGCTTCTAGGAAGGTTGCATGGCAACAAGCTTTCATAAAATCATTACCATGACGCATGCAACCGCGTCGTCTCGATAACAATATAGAAAGCTTTAGGCAGTATTCATCATATTGGAATATAAAGCTTTTTTAGAGAATTAATAACATGCAAGTTTATTTCTGTCCGTAATGAATTCCGTATTATTTCCCGTAATGTCAAATAGCTTTTCAACTTGTTTCAGAATATTATTACTAACTTTTCCGGAAAAAATCTATTATAAGGTGGCATTGATAACTTGAATTTACTTTGAAGAGAAGTATGTTTTATCTTATTATAATGAATGGTATAATTCGGTCACCATAGCCTAGTTCGTAGTGCTCCTGCCTACGAAGCTGGTGGTCCTGGGTTCGAATCCAGGTAAGTGCAAATATTTGTGTGATGAGCACGAATATTTGTTTCTGAGTCATGGATGTTTTCTATGTATATATGTATTTATCTATCTATATAAGTATGTATATCGTCGCCTGGTACCCATAATACAAGCTTTGCTTAGTTTGGGGCTAGGATGATCTGTGTGACATAGTCCCCAGGTATTATTGTTATATTATTAATTATAAATTGCCTTGCCATTTATAAAAATAAAGGGGGAGGTTGTTTTTAAATGCTAATGCTTTAAGTTTGCTTAGAAGCGCTCACAGCTAGATGCTTTCACCGGTCCGGGTTAAACAACGAAGCTCGCGGTCAGTCCATAGATGGGTGACCGCCAAAGTGATTACATTTCTGAGCGTCTCCGAGCTTCGGAAGGCACGTTAAACTGCAGGTCCGGTTGTAGCCATTAGCAACAGTCGTTAAGCCATGTCGGAAGCCCCCTGGCCGGCTTGAACAATTCTGACAGTAGGGTAACCACTGCCCATACGATAAGTAAGTAATACTTTTCTTAGATATTGCCTCTTTCCGTGTTTCAACAGCTGAGTTTGTGTGCAATCACAACCTTGGTTACTAATTAATGTTACTTTCGAGTTTTGTGCAATTAGACTTACAGAGTATTTTCGGTAGATTTTGGCCAATTCGTGAGTTTACAAATTTGCACTAAATTAAACTCTTTTTGTTGTATCCAAAATAAGTGTAATTAAGCAGTTTATTTCTCAGGAACATATTGTTTAATTAACTGTTAAAGTGTGAGAGGAAATCAAACCATGATTAGCAAACGTACATGGATAATTATATGATCAAGCAACTAGGGAGGTAGGTTATGTCTAAATTTATATCACCAGTTTATACTGTTGATTTATACGTGTATAGGGGTGGAATAATGTTATTCAGCGAATAGAGAAATAGGTCAATATATACGATGAAGGACGATTTATAAATGCATACTACAACTGTTTCCAAATATAAAACTGGAAGCTGCTTTCGGGATAGGTCCATGTGCAACAGTGGATGTCTTTCAGCCGACATCATGATGATGATAATGGTGATGAAAAGGGTGATAATAAAACCAGAAGCCCTCCTGAACATTCTCTTAAGTCTAATTCTTTGCATTCTGAACTTTGTTTTGAATTTTCTAGTGCCTAATAAACTAACTGGTTTGTTAGTGATTGCTGGGGACAAGCAACTAAGGTCACGGTCAGTTAATAGATGGGTGACTGCCAAAGTGGTGTAATTTCTGAGCGTCCCGTGTTGTCAGTCCCGATTGTAGTCATTAGGCGTCATTAGTCGTTAAGTCTTTTCAGAGGCCTCCTGGGTGGCTAGGACAACTCTGACACTAAGTAGTAGTAGTAAGTAAGACACAGTAAATAAGTATTATATTTAAATAATTTGGAATATTAGGGATCTACGTTTACTACATGATTTCGTTTTATTTATTCGGTCATCATTTCATTAGTATTTTGACGTCAGATGCGAAAGAAGTAGGTTGTTATCGTGATTCAAGCTCAGCAAATTTATGTTTTGGGTATTAAGGTAGTTAACCTTGTGTTTTGGGTAGGTATTTTTATTGATATAGTCAATCGGTTTCTTAATATATGTTTCTGCCAGTTCGAAACATGCGATTGATAAACTGTGTTCGTCTATAACAATTGTACAATTTAGATCAGCTTGCAATTTAGTAGACATATACTTAACAGACTGGAGAAAATAAAATATAATTAAAATTAAAGCTTTATTCTTCTAAATTAGTTAATAGTATAATTAAGTTTCACGCCAAAAATTAAATAAAATCAATTTTAAGATGTATTGTATATTATTTAGTTTATCTTTAGGTTCGTGTTTTTATTTAGCGCAACGTATTTATTATATCTTGTTTAAAATTATCAAGCCTGGAAATAAATAGTTACATTCTAAAAATGTTAAACCTATTGCCATTATGTATCTTCTAACCAGTAAGTTTTAATTTTATCTCCTTATGTTTTAAGATTTCAAAAAGTTTCGCAAATTTTTGTTTTTACTGATACCAGATGACAGATTTCTGTACCTATAATCATTTTTGAGTTTTCATAACATATTAATGATAATACCACTCATCTCCTATTCTTCGAAATTAAATAATTAGAGTTATTGGAGGTTTTCGTAAACTATACGAAAAAAATATATTAGACCTACATTAAAATTTTTGTGTTTAATGATGCACGGTAAAATTCGAATGAATTTGTGTTTGCATCACTCTGTGTATGTAAAACATGTATATTTTTAAATAAATATAATTAAATAAGTAAAGGGTTTCTGTAGTTTTTTCAATTGTTAGCTTTCATATTATAATTAGTTCCATTAAATAATTTAATTATTTACTTTTAAAATAAATAAACTATTTCTTCAATGTTACATTAAATACAAATAAAATCCCACCAAATCATTCTGTCAAAATTTGCCAAGTCTCGATGGAGCTGCTTTTTAATCTCAACAAAGTAATGAGATCTCTGGACAAAGTTGAGACAAGTCTAAGGTTCCTAACTGCAATTACTTTATTATTTTATTTAATGTTATGTTGGCTTGGCCGTTGACCTATACCCAACTACCTGTAATGTAAACTTTATAACACGTGAGTGGGTGCAGGTCAACGGCCAAGTCACATTGTTAAATATAATAATAAAGAGATTGCAGTAAGGAACCTTCGACTTGGCTCAACTTTGTCTAGAGATTTCATTACTTTTTTATAGATAAACAAGCAGGTCCATCGACACTTGGCTATTTTTTTACATAATGTTTTTGGTGGGATTTCACTTCTTTTTGCAGAAAGCTAGTTATTTTTACTTAAATAATCATAGTGTTTATTGGTATAGATTATAGATAGTAGGAATATGGTAGTTTGTATTTTATATTGATATTAAAAGCAGAGTCCCACTATGCAGAATAAATTTTGCAAAGACAGTCGGTCGATAGTGCTAATAGTTTAGGTGTGCCCTTACGGTTTCTCATCAGGCTCAAGTCAAGATCTTCCATGATCCTAGTTGTGATAGGTTTCCTCTATGTGAGCGTTAAATTCCACCTTTGTACTAAATTTCAGCGCTTTAGGTCAATGGGAAGTACCAGTTCTATTTTGATGATCATGTGTCAGTGTCGAAAATGTGAAACTTTGCTTTGACTTAGCTTCGGAACTAAATGATCTACCGATTTGAAATTAGATTTCAAGTGTTTGATTATAGCTTACTAGATGACGAAAATTTCAGCGTTCTGGTTCCATCCAGAAGTTCTCAAACAGGGGCCTGAGAATGCGGCGAAATGGTTCCAGAAAATGATGGTACGGCAGTGTTGCTTCGCGCTTGACTTGGCGGGGGCACTGCCGTTCCCTTAGATACAACGAGATCAGCTTATACTGTAAATATATAGCTTGATAGCCGTGTGTATATACATTTGTTTGATCCATCCACCTTTATAGAGTAAGCTGCAGATAGTGAAATATGATTTCGTGGTCCTGGGTGAGAATAAACTTGTCAGAACTCAATTGAGACTGGTCAATAATTCGTGGGAGTTACAAGCTTGTCATGGAATGACAATCATGATAATCTTGCTTCTCATGTCCATGAGAAGGAATGCTTCATAATATTCGTTGAATTTTCATTTTAATACGTTAGCTCCATCCTCTCATCTCATCCTCCATCGCGTTCCATGAGACTAATCAAGGTTTACACCTTGATTAGTCTTTAAACATATTTTATATATAGTTTAAGTTTCAAGTTTACATAATAATCAGAAACAGAACATTCATTTCCTCGAATATTTGTTCTCCGATATATACTTATTATCAAACTTATCTAGTTCTGACGCTCTCCCTTTAACATGTGTCTATAAGAAAGTTGTTACGCGTCATACTTGTATATATTTGTTATTTACTAACGTAAACTTGTACGAGCAGACTTCACTCGCTTTCTAAACATGTTCCTACAAAGTTGGAAAGACGGATCTTCGTACTTTCATAACATGTGTCCGTCAACGATCTAGTGAACTGGAAAGATGTGACGTAAAACAAAATAAACCAATACATATTAAGGAAGGACATAAAGTTAACTCCTCCCACGCTACCTTTTTAATAAAGGGTGCAAGTTTATTCGTTTAAAAGACGTATAAGTATTTAATAGCTTTCTTGCTGTGTGGCTGACGGCAAATAATATCATCACCCAATCTCATACCGTGGGGAGCGAAGATCTTCCGGACAGAATACCTACCAGAGAACGGGCAGCAGCGGCTCTCTGTGTTCAATGACTATGATCGCTAACCCTTCTTTGAAGTGGGGAATTATGGCAGAGAGATGTGTTATAATTCCACATATGTATATGATGGGTAATACCAAAATATACGTATCCGCTGGTGATGAAAATATGTACTCCATAAATTAATCTCAGGTTTAATATCTTAGTTTACGAAACATGTGGCTAAAACAATTTAGGAAAGGCAAAATAGGTAAAGTACTCGCAAGGTCTGGACGTGACTACTATTGTTCAAGCTGTTCGTCTCGGAATATTCAGGGCTCCCAGGAACAAATGTGTTCTTATAAAGGCAATCACTCGAGTTCTTTCACTCGTAAAAATTTGCACAAAGCCGACCACGCTTAATGAATGCACTATTCGCACTAATATATGATGGACATACCACCGTTGTGGGAATCTTATGAACGTCTTTCGGCTGACATCATAATATATGCCTGCTTAATGTACATATTAATAAAGATTCGCTCGGTATTGTACTTATATGAGTACTGTAAGTACCTACTTCTAAAAATTTCGTTCATTACTATTATTAATAAATGTAAGGTTCATTGATGTAAGTTTATTCCTGTATTTTCATGACGAAGCTAAGGGGAAATACTGAAAGTTTTAGTAAAATAACAGGTTAAGTCCATGTCGGGCCACGCATTTAAATAAATATTAAAAAATACATATCACAAGTAAAACAACTAAGTTAATAGCTCTTAAATGAAGGGCAATGCTTGGAGATTTTCCAAAGAAAATAAGCTGAAGTAGCTGTGGGGAGGGCACATAGTTCGTAAAGCCAACGGCCGCTGGGGTAGAAAGGTTGTCGAGTGTCGACCACGAACCGGAAGACGTAGCGTAGGCAGGCCCCTTACAACATGGACTGGACATGTTGACTGACTGACATGGACATGTTGATCTTGTGAGGGTCGCAGGAAGTCGCTGAATGCGGCCTTTGTCCAGTAGTGGGCGTCTTTAGGCGACTATGATATATATTTCTTCCCGTGGCTGTACAAACCAATATGAGGGTGACATAAATTGTCACATCCCTGACAAGAGAAGTTGCCGTTGTACGTGTCGCCTCTGTCTCTTACCAGCAAGTACTCCGAGCTAGGCTGCATCTCAAATCATAAGCCCCTCTACTATACATTTATGCTATTCTATTCTATTATTCCACAACATGTTGTCCAACGGTGGTGCAGCGGCTAATACGAAGCCTTTAAAGACTGCACCAAGCGGGATGTGGGCACATTTTTATTGACCTCCATTTCTAGGAAAAGTTCCCTGATAATAGAATAGAACTCAGTATCTATACCAATATATCCATAAGGTTATAAGGTTGTGTAAGCAATGTTTTACATAGAGTATTTCCAATATACATTGCTATAATAACAGGTTTCAAAAAACTGTATGGCAGGGTACGGACATAGACGCGGAGTCACACCATTACCAAAATATGACTATATACTACCATGTATATTTATACTATACCCTTTTAACATTTTTTGGTACGACACCAACTTTGTTTTTTTAATCTTTACAGCTTTGTAGGCGCTGTTATCGTATTAGACGGATGTTATATCTGAGTAGGCTATTGTAGTTCTTTTTAAATTAGCATAGATAATACACAATAGAAAGTAAACCGTGAAAATAAATTCAATATGTTTTTCCTTTGTTTCAGCAATGCTCGGTATTCATGTTCGACAAGCGAATCGCCGAGAAGCTCTACAAGCCGAAGCGCAAAGAAACCATGCTTGATAGAATCAGGCAGTGTATCACTGCTATGGAGACAATGCGTCATCCCAAGATGCTACAGATAATTCATTCCTTTGAAGAAGGACAACATACCATCGCTTTTGCTTCGGAGGCAGTCCTTGCGAGTCTCCATAATATCTTGGCTTGGCATGTAAGTAAATTTTGATTAGAGTTAAAATTTTGAAAAGAGTAGGATCAGTAGAATTATTATTTTATGCTGCCAATTGAAAAACAAGCAAACTGCCCATCTGGTGATAAGCGGTTACCGTTGCCACTGGTGCTGTGGGTATGTTGGCATCACTAAAATTCTAGCTAATCGCTAAATTCTGATTGTTTGCGTTTTATTGGAATTTAAACTTCTGATTCCAATTTATCAAAGATTATTCTTCCGTAGTATCTATGTATTTTATCATAAATACGGTTATCCGATAAATGAAGAAAGCCTTCGCATAAAATTTGCTATACAAACCTATACAATCAGTGCCGTATTCCGTCGAAGATAAATTAATATATTTTGAGGCATATCCATTATTATGTTATGTATGTATATTCCTTTTAAAATATCGGTCTAGGCGATGAAACTTTACCTAAAACATAATATGTCAACACTCTCTATCTATATAAGTATGTATTTGCAAAAGAAAAGAAGTATATGTATTATATCAGTTATCTGGTTTCCCTAGTACAAGCTCTGCTCAGTTTGGGATCATATGGCCGTATGTGAGTAATGTTTCAAGATATAATTACAACTCTAAAATGAATGTTTATAATCATAAAATTATCGTCATCAGTAAACATTGAAGATATAAGGGTGAACTATTTTTTGTAATTAATGCACATTAGCAACATTATTTACGTATATAAGCGAATATAGTTCACCAACAATGTAACTATTCCAACAGAAGTACCTAGTTCTATTCTGTGTGATTTGGCTGGCGGCGATGAATATCACCACCATCACATCTGAAGGCGATGTGATGGTGGTGATATCACAAATCGTCCTAAGAGAATATGATTCACTCGTGTTTCATTCACGGGGAGTTTCTTGTCTATAGTGGACTTAATTCACCTAACATGATGACAGTAAATTTCGCCAGTCACAACCTGATACGTAACCCAATAATACACGTACACTTAACTCTCAGATAACATGACACAACATGTAATGATTATAGACTAGTAAGAAACTGTAGAAAATGGCCTGGCTTAAAAATCAAAAATTTATTCATAGCTCAGGCTTTTGATTTGCAGTTAATCACGCAAAAATTTGCGTTTAACTTGTTCAAATAATGATTCTGCCGTATTTAAAGGTTTACACTAATTACCTTTAACCCTGTATGTGTTAAATGTATCAGTCATTTCAGTTCTTTCAGTAAACCAAATGTATTAGATGCTGTTATTTTCACTTAGTTTGGCACGAAGAGTATTTCTTAGGAATCCAGCTAGTTATTGTACAATTTATTTGCAAAGAAATCTAGCTATCTAGTGTTCATTACATGAAATGTGTCGCTACAATATAGTAAATTAAACCGCAATTTTTACAGTTTATAGAAGAGCCGTTTTTATGAAAATGTAAATCAATCTCGAGGCCGTTTACCTCTGTTCCAAACCGTATATTTGTCATACGGGTAAAGCCCTCATAGCCTAGTTCTTACCGGTCCGTAAGTCATCGGCAAGGTTAATCATATAGGCACATGGTCAGTCCATAGATGGATATCCGGATACATTTTGGAGCGTCTCGTATTGGTTGTAGTCATACGACAACAGTCGTAAGGCATGTCAGAGGCCTACTAGGCGGTTAAACAACTCTCACACTAGGGTAACTACAGCTCATAAGATAGTAGATAAGTCATATTGAGCCCTATCTGTATTTGCTAATCGAACGTGAGATCCAATCACTCAGAAATATTGGGGGTAATAGCGTAGACGCAATACCTGTGCTCCCGGATGTCCTTCCTGTCGACGTTTGGCTCCCTTGGTTCCTATACTACAAAATAAAACATAAATACAGAATTCTAAACACTTCGAGATCATTACATAATTATTTAAGTACCTGATGTATATAACGACATATAATCATGATAAGTCAGAATGCAGGGTGGACCATTTAACCATGGCGGTCACCTCTATCAGTTCAAGAATCCCTGGAAAATACCGGACGGGAGTTGAGTAACTGAACTGTGGAATTCCTTATTGAGCACAGTGGTTTCAAAAGTAAACTATTCTAGTTTAATTTTGAAACATCTTCAGCATACAAACATCTCTGACTATTTCTACAATTTGTCTATCTATGCTGGGCTGTTTCGAGTTCACTAGTAAGAACTTCCGTGCGTTGTCGCTCGAAGTTGTCCGCTGAAGTATCGTGTAATAGAAACTTTCGTTTAGAAGCTTTCTCTAATTCCCAATATATCATAGTACTATTAAGTACTATGATATATTGGGATTAGCAAATGAAGGATTATACATCGATGAAGCTGTCCATTAAAACATATTTGAATTATTTTAGCTTCCTATTTATTTGTATAGCTTAAATTTAATTTCTACGTTGTCATAATATCTACACCGTATTTAGTTTCATTTCACAGAATTTGCATGTTGTTGAAAACAATTGACGTGTGTTCTAAAATTGCGGAGTAAATGATGTTATATCACAATATCAATAAATGGAAATCATATTTACTGTCAGAAATATTTGTTTAAATCAGTCTCTCATTCTATACTGTTTGGATGACATGATGTTAGTTCGCTTAACACTGTATTTGTTGATACATTTAATTGGGGCTGGACTGATTTGTTCTGATATTGACTGCAACGTTGGGTGATGAAGTGGCTTGATCTCGACTTGTCTCTTCAGTGGCACATAGAGGAGTTGGTTATGCAGCTCGACTACACTTATCAGGGTTGACTCGTGGACGGAACGAAGAATACATATTAGTTATGTTACGCCGACGATACATTGGTGTTGACTCCACGATAAACCCAATAATGAGCTTGATCACAATATGCGGAAGGTACTTCCATATACTAACCTAAACATAATCTCCTTGGCAACAACTTAATACAAGCTAGCTAAATATCACTACTATTATAAAATAAATTGTATAAATGTTTTAACATTCCGTGTGCCTAAATATATGTAACTAGCTGACCCGACAGACCTTGTCCTGTCTTATCAATGACTACAATCTGTCAATACTATGTCAAATAAAAAAAAGTTACATTAAAAAAGGTTATATTGTCGAAAGCGCTAAGGTTAGATTAGAAATAATATTTGGTTGTGAAGTATTCTTAAATTTTCTTATTTTCCGCGCAATCTTAAATTCTTTTTTTTACATAAGAACCTTCTCCTGACAATAACAAACACAATAAAAAAGAAATAGTGAAATCGGTCCAGCCGTTCACGCGTGATGTCGTGACAACGGAAAACGGGTTTCATTTATATATATAGTTAAGTAACTAGAAATAATAACTACAAACATGTTCTGACTATTTACAAGCGCTTTTTTAAAGTCTACGTGAATAAAACCCTTTAAATTTATTTTTATTATTTTATTTCCAGCCATCAAATACAAAGTAAAGAAAAGTAAACACCAAATCTAAAAAACATGTTTAACACTACAGGGTAAAGAGTTGGATTTGATTTGGCTTCAATCAAAATACAATTAATACTATTAAAACTCTGTACAATTACAATAATTATTTTTAAAATGTCTGCTACCGAAACTATACTACTGCCAAGAAATGTTTCTTTAACTACGACTAGAATACCGTTCAATTTTATTTTATTGTTCATGTCACCAGATTTGTTTACCACTTATTTATTATCGGCTGTTCAAATAATTTATTTCGTTGTAACGGTTTGGCATAGTTTGAATAATAACTATATTGCGTATATTGGTCTAGTCTTAAAATCCAGAGAGGAAAACGAAGAATACATATATACGGGAAAATGGGAGTTGTTGTTGTATGCTTTGATGCTATTTAAAAGTCATTACTTTTTAATAGCATCAAAGCATACCTCATTGGCCACCGCCGTAGCTGAGCAACGACGACTAAAACAAAATAATGTAAATGCTTTAGTAATTCAAAATTCACAATGAATTTTCTTTATATATTTGTTTTGGTTCGCACAAATGAAGAGACAGAAGGGAAAAGCTCAGAAATAACTAATTGTATTATCTTCAGTGGGTATGTACTTTATAGAAATAACAATAGATTGCAAAAATTCGTAGAGTTCTTTAATGTTGTCAAAGGATTCTATACCGCTATGAATTAGAAGCACAGAAGTTACTACTATTGTTACGGCACCGGCCAGACAAAAATATTTTTACAGCGTGTTTAGTTATTTTATTACTAAGTTGATAATTAAATATCTATTTTTATTTTAATTGTCGTTGTAACAAAAGGAATTATGTTAAGGTGTCAAATTCAAAATTAAAAAATAAGTTTCATTAGCAAAAATATACTAATAGTTCTATTGTTAGGATTGCTTACTATTAAAAAGTAAATTTAGAACTAGTATCGTGCATTAGGCCGCGACCGTCCGTATATGTACAGACGCCAGCACATCCAGCTACCCCAATCTGTCAAATTTCTTTTATAGATTTTCAACTTTATCACCTAAGCATGAGGTTCACTTTCAATAGGGGAAATTTGACAGATTGGAGTAGCTTGATGTGCTGGCGTCTGTACATAAGTTAACGTTTATTAATTGCAGACTTATAAAACTGGCCAAGTGCGAGTCGGACTCACCCATGAAGGGTTCCGTAGCAGCAAGTATTTTAGTTGATTAAATGAAAGGTACATTTTTATTTACGGTTTATGACGTATTAAAAAATAAACTACTTACTAGATCTCGTTCAAACCAATTTTCGGTGGAAGTTTGCATAGTAATGTACATTATATATTTTTTTTAGTTTTGATTTCTCTTATTTGAGAAGTTACAGGGGGAGGGGGAACACTCATTTTACCACTTTGGAAGTGTCTCTCGCATAAAATATTCAGTTTAAAAAAAAATTATATTAGAAAACTCCATATCATTTTTCCCATAGATAACCCACATGTATGGGTACAATGTAATTTTTTTTTCAGTTCCTTGTATGGGGAGCCCCCTAAATTAATGTTCTTTTTAATTTTTTGTGTGAAAATCTAAATGCGGTTCACAGAATACATCTACTTACCAAGTTTCAACAGTACAGCTCTTATATTTTCGGAAAAAAGTCACTGTGGCATACGGACGAACAGACAGACTACCCTAAAAAGTACGTGGCCAAAGACTACATCCATGAAAAACCTCATCCGATAACCGATCACGCGCCATCAAAGTATGAATCAGTCAGTTGAACTTATCATTGTACAAAAGTAGGCAGTAAGATTGCAAAAATTCATTAGCAATTTACTCTTAGTTTGCATTACCCTCAATCTTAAGTAGCTGTCGAGCTATTATTAAGACGCTGGAGTGGGTAAACGCTAATATTCTATTCAATTGGCTATTACTGTCTATAACCCACTTACAAAATATTAACGAGGTAAATTTGTATTACAAGATATCTTGAGTTCTGGTTCTCTAGAGTGCGTCGTACTCACGACGACTTAGACTTAATTAATTTTATTCGACAAAATTAAAATATTGTTATCAAGCTTTCATATTGCAAATTAATTAAAGACAAAGATATATTTATTTGTCAGAAACATGTGCAGTTAAAAGATATTACATATAAAGTATTGTTTCAACATGTTCTACCTTAATAGGTGTACAAATCAAGACAAGCAGGTTAACATCAGCAATTATGAATAATTAATTAAACATATTTAGAAATTTTATAGGGATTATAGATGTCAAACTTTTGAGAATAATAATAACATCATTTCATGATAATAATAAGCTAATAATAGGTCTTTACCTATGAAATTGCCGTTTTGTATGAAAAAATTTAAACGAATTTTTTTCATGAATTTTTTTATTTGTATTAATCGAAGTAATCACCCATGCAATCAATGCATCTTTGCCATCGCAGTGGCAGTTTATTGATGCCCTTCTTAAAGAAATCAGCTGGACGGGAGGCAACAAATTCTTCAAAGGCATTTTGTACTGCCTCTCGGGTATTGAATTTTTTTCCCGCCAAGAAGTTATCCAAATTCTGGAAAAAGTAGTAGTCTGTAGGCGCAAGGTCTGGTGAGTAGGGCGGATGACGGAGAGCTTCCAACCCCAGTTCTTGCAACTTGGAGACCGTCTGCTGTGCAGTATGAGGTCGCGCGTTGTCGTGCAGGAGCAGCGGAGACGAGCGATTGACCAATGCTGGTTGGAGATGCGCCAGCTTCTCCATCATTGTGCTCAGTTCTTCACAGTACACATCTGCAGTAATGCTCACCCCGTTTGGTAAGAAGCTGTGATGAATCACACCGGCGCTAGACCACCAAACAGTGACCATCACTTTTCTAGGGGTAAGTTTTCGTTAAGGGCATTGTTTAGGTGCTGAACCAGGATCCAACCAACTTGCTGAGCGCTTGCGGTTATCAAACAGAATCCATTTTTCATCGCAGGTAACAATGCGGTTCAAAATTCCTTCATTTGTGTGTCTGTTGAGCAGTGCAAGGCACGTCTCGACGCGTACTTCGCGCTGGCGATCATTGAGTTCGTGGGGCACCCATTTGTCAAGCTTTTTTACCTTGCCAATTTGACGCAAATGGACCAATATTGTTTTGACGCTAACGTCGAAAGCTGCTGCTAATTCAGCCGTAGATTGTGTATCATCAGCTTCCACAACCGCCTTTAATTCGTCATTGTCGACCAAAGTCTTCGGACGACCGCGAGGTTCATTTTTCAGGTCGAAATTTCCAGAACGGAAGCGAGCAAACCAATAACAGGTGGTGCGTTGGTTTGTAGTGTTAGCTCCGTAAACGCCGTTGATGTTGCGTGCCGCTTGTGCCGCGTTGCTGCCACGACGGTACTCATATTCCATAATTACTCGAATTTTTAACGTATCCATGATGACGAAAAAGATTGAAATGCGATGAAAATGTAACACTAATCAATAAAGAAATGACTACTTTTGGAAAAAAGAATCCATGTTTTTAAAATAAAATTTATTTGAAATTAGAATTCTTAGCCAAACAAAAATTATTTTGATTTGAAATGGCCAGTACTGCAGAACGGCAATTTCATAGGTAAAGACCTAATAGTATGTCAATATATATAAAATAATAATAATAATTCTACAGTTGTCATTAAATAACAGTCAAAACAATTTATCAGTTAAAAAAACATTTATATTATAATACGCCTTATTGCCTAATACCTTTTAAAAATTATTTATTATTATTTTAATTATTATTTTTAAAAGAAATGACACTCATATCTCTGTAGTCTTTTGGTAATTTATTGTAAAATTTAGGTGCCATACAAAGTATACTTTTTCCCATATGGGCACTTCTAGCGCTGTGCATACATAATCTATTATTATCTCGTCTGTTTCGGATGACCAAATCTGACACCCGAGGGAAAAGTCCAGGGTTTGTTTTAACAAATATACAAGTCTCTAAGATGTATAAACTAGGCAGCGTGAGTAAGTTGTGTTTAATAAACACAGGGTTACAACTATGAGTGACTTTAAGTGCAAACATGACTCTAATACAACGTTTTTGTACTCTGCAAGCTAGATCCTTATCCGTTGAGTTTCCCCAAAACTTATGCCATACCTTAATATGGATGCTACTTGACCATGGTAAGCAGTGATTAACGCTTCAGTGCTAATTGTAGGGGCCAGTTTGTAGAGTGCATAATGATGATTTACTTTTCCGTTTACATACGATATCAATATAGGATTTCCAGTTCAGATTTTTATCAATATTAAGACCAAGAAATTTTGTATTGTCTACCTCTTGAATTTTGATGTCTTTATATTTTATATTCATGTTAGATGCAGTTTCCATTCTTTGACTAAAGTGCATGATATTAGTTTTATTTAGATTTATTTTTAAATTATTATTAATTAACCAAGAAATTATTGATGTCATAGAATTATTAATGTCATATTCGTAAGCTTCTAAGTCGTTACATTTTATAGTTATCGTGCTGTCGTCGGCAAAAAGTGTCATAGGTTGGTCAACTGATTTAGGTAAGTCATTTATGTATATGATAAAAAGAAGTGGTCCGAGGACGCTTCCCTGGGGGACTGCAAATTGCAAATTACGCTGTTTCGATATATATATTAGTTCAGGTTTAGTGGTTTTATCTATTTTTGCGATTGACACTATTTGTTTTCTATTTGAAAGATAGGACTCAAGTAGTTTTAGAATGTTTCCCCTTATACCGTAACGTTCAAGCTTATTCAATAGTATGGTGTGGTCAACGAAATCAAAAGCTTGCGTCTTGTCATAAAATACGGCCGCAATAGGTTTCCTGTTATCTATGTTTATCATAATATTCCGTAGAAAGTCAAAAATAGCCATATTTATGGTCATATTCTGTCTAAAACCTTTTTGTTCATGACAGAGTACTTTATTTTTCTCTAGGTATGCATAGATTTGATTATAAACATATTTTTCAAATATTTTTGTAATAACTCAAAGGAGTGCTATTGGTCTATAATTCTGCATTAGTTCCTTAGAATTCTTTTTATGTAATGGTTTTATTATTGATACTTTCAAGCTCCCTGGGAAGACACCATTGATGATACATAAATTTACAATGTGGCTTATGTGACGGCATATAAGATATCCTACAGATTTAATTATTTTGGTACTGATCTCATCTTGACCCACTGAATTTGTGTTTTGAAGATTATTATTAATGCTTAGGATATCTAATGGTATGCTTGGGTTCATAAACATCGAGTCTCTCGTATTGTTTATATTTAGTGTAGGTTGTGTTTTTCAGCCGTGTGTCAGGTATGACTTTGTCAATAAAATAGTCATTAAATTTATTTGCTAAAGTCAATGAGTTAATTATTTGTTTATTGTCAATATTTATTCTGTTTATGGTATCTTTAGGTATATTTTGTTTTGAATTGTTTATTATTTTCCATGTGGTTTTATTTTTATTATCAGACGTTTTAATTTTGTAACAATTTTGGGCACGTTTTGTTAAGTGAATTATCTTTTTTAATAATTTTCCATCTTTTATGTAGTTGCTTAGACTCACTTTAGTGCGTTTGATTCGATATCTCCATAAGAGTTCACGCTTCCGTTTGCTACAGGTTTTAATACCACAGGATATCCATTACGGTTTCTTATGGACGTGTACAGTTATGCGTTGGATTGGGAAACATAAAAAAGCTTAAATTGATTTATGAACAAATCATAAGCTACGTTAGGGTCATTTGTTTCATAAATATCATTCTTCAATTTTTTTCTATTTTCCTTGGAGAAATGTCTTCGTGTTTTCCTCCAATATTTGAGAATGCATTTATTGTTTACCGGGCATTGTAGTAGCTGGGCGGTGTGGTTAGATAAAGCAAACTCAATTATTTCTGTTTTGCAAATCTTATTAAATTATGGGCAACATGATTGGCTTTTTAGACACGTAGGTTGTTCAAGAGCTAATCGAAAATTATAGCTTAGGAGAATATATTTAAAATGCATGCCAACACTATTAGTTTTCAATACACATTATACAATAGTCTTTTAAGCTGAAGGTAAGTAACTTAGTATGTAGATTACTAATCAGTTGTCGAATTCCACAGTTTGGAGTCAGATAGTGACAAATTTTTACGTTGGGAAAAGTTTCTTCTGCCATAATAATATGTCGTTATATGTCGTTAATATGTTATGTCGATAATATGTCGTTTCTTTTGTTGCTGCTAATAATACATACTATTGGTTTATGATGCACGCTATTATATTCATTTTTCTGTACTGAAATCATTTTTGTTATTTACAATTACAACATCATCTAGTGTCGTGTCATTTTTATTTTGTGTTTTTAGTGTCAGGTTTTGGTTTTCCGAGATTTTCTTATCAACTGGTTTTATTTTAGGTGTTTTCTAATTAATAGAACTAACGTTATTTGCGTCTCTGATTGTAAGATATGCAATTCGGTAGCCATTAAAGCAATACTAGCAATAAAAGACATTATCTGATTTGAATTTGAACTATGAAGACAGTAATTTCTTTTAGTTTAGTTATAAATAAATTGTATTTCCACAATTTTTATGCGTAGTGATATGAATAAGATTGGTGTTATAAACTCATTTTTCTGTTTCTATAATTTGCAAAACGGAAAACACATTGGCCCGTTTGCACAATGTATAAGATACATAGGGCAAGAACAAACGGTTATCTAAAGTTGTTTTAACATATTTTTTAGAATAATAATTAATCCAAAAATGTATAATTTTACACAATAACTATAAAAGGACATTTAAAAAATAGTAAAAGTTGTAGTCTTATATAATTTGCGTTTCTACTTATTTAAAAACGGTATAGATACGGGCAGCTTTTTTCATATCTTTTTCAATAAAATAAAGCAGAATTTCAAATCTTTTAAGTGTATTGTCCAGTTGTCCGTACACCTAGTTTCATGTTTTTGTTTGTTTTATATATTATCTACACTAGAACATATATTTTAACTTAAACCTTTTTTTGCCCTGATAGCTAAAAGGCATTAGAAAACAAAATCATGACCAATCTATTTGAGTGCTCGTTTCGAGAGAACATACTGCGGTTACATAAAAATATTTCAGGATTACTCAAAAAAAAGATTTCTATTTTTAACTGTGGGTGTTTTCATTTATTCCAACGAAATTTCTAAACGCATGTACTACCGATTTAGACCTATGAAGTATATACGGCTGTAGCCTTACACTTCACCTTGATTATGGGAAGCAGATATTTTAATGGTTACGTTACATTTAACGTATTATACATATTTGTCAATGTTATTATTTTTATCTAGTGAAACAGAAATCTATACCTAGTCAAAATAAATTATACCTAATTAAGTGTGCATACATAATAAATAAATAAATAACATATATTAAAGCCATAAACAGTTATACCACGTATTTACTAAAACCCATAAATCATATAGGTTTTTACTTAAATACTGAGACTGGAGTGCTTTTTAGGACTCTATTACTAAGACTCCGCTGTCTGTCAGTCTGTCACCAGGCTGTATCTCATGAACCGTGATAGTCAAACTGTTGAAATTTTCATAGATCATGTACTTCCATTACACCTATAGCAACAAATACTAAAAAAAATGGAGGCTCCCATATTTATTTTTGATTTGTGTTTTTTATGCTTGTTTATGCTCAATATTGATCACAGCAACAGGGAGCCGCTTGAAATATTCACAGAAAAGGAGACAGGGATTTTTGGGCCTGACTGTAATAAGTTGAGATATACAATTCTATTACAAACTGTAAAAAATTTACCTATATCACAATCTGGAAAACGAGAAATCTCAAAATAAGTTTAAGTCACGCATTAAATTGGTTGTTGATTACTATAATCGATTAACGTTAATGAGTTTAAAGAATGTAATATAAAAACTCTTGAACCAGACACTTTGTTAGTTAGGTTAAATCAAAATGAATCTCCTATCATGACTTGATCTATCTGTCTTTTAAAATTCGTTGCCCTAAACGTAAACTTCATTTCCTTTCTCTTCGCAATTTCAAAGGTATTGACTTGGAGGCATTACAGCGGGATGCCAATAGCATTGATTGGAGTAACGTCTATGATGCTCCTAACATTGACGATAAGGTGGATGCATTCAACACTAATATCCAAATTTTATATGATCAACATGCCCCTAAACGGCGAGTTAGGATTAAACACAACCCTGCCCCATGGATCAATGATTCTATAAAAGACTCAATGGCTCGTAGGGATAAAGCCAAGAAAAGATACAAGCGGAGTCCTTCGGAGGCTAACTTAGCCCGGTATAAATCTTTGCGTAATGCTTGCAATCGTCTGTGTCGTGATGCTAAGAAGCGCCATTTCTACAAGTCTCTCGATAATCGGGATTCTTCCGCTGTGTGGAAATTTCTCAAATCGAATGGTATAGGCAAATCTCCCTCTCAGGCTTGTAAAAACGTAGATTTAAATGCTCTTAATGCACATTTTTCTGCTGCCCCTGTCACTCTTAATACTCTTGTCAAATCTAATACTTTAGTAAAACTTTCACAGGCCCGGACTTCATATGACCCTTCCTTCAATTTTACCCCTGTTACTGAGATGGATGTCAAAAAATCACTTCTTAACATTTCTTCAACTTCTGCTGGACATGACAACTTGTGCTCCAAAATGATTAAACCTGTCCTTTCTACTGTACTCCCTATTCTTACGCACCTGTTCAATTATTCCTTACTCTCTTCCCATTTTCCCACTACCTGGAAACAAGCACATATCATCCCGTTGCCTAAAGTCTCTGATCCATCAACACCATCCCAATACCGTCCCATCTCTATACTCCCTTTCCTTTCTAAAGTTTTGGAGCATATTGTCCATAGCCAGCTGTTTGCCTTTCTTTCTAGCAACCGTATCCTTAGCTCTTCTCAATCTGGTTTTCGGTCTGGCCACAGCACGGTAACTGCTCTTGTTAAAGTCACCGATGACATTCGTTGGGCCATGGAAAATAAATTCTTAACTGTCCTTATACTCCTTGACTTTAGTACTGCATTCAATTCTGTCGATTTTGACATCCTTCTCGGTATTCTCTCTTCACTCAACGTTTCTCCTTCCGCCTTAACCTGGTTTGACTCTTATCTTCGGGGTCGCGCGCAATGTGTACGCCTTGATGAGTCCTTCTCTGATTGGTGTGAGCTCAGTGCGGGTGTGCCTCAGGGTGGCGTTCTCTCTCCTTTATTATTCTCCATTTTCATCAACTCTGTTACCAGAGGCATCTCCTCAAACTTCCATCTCTACGCAGACGATTTGCAACTATATCGGTCGTTTAATCGTGAGGATGCTGATGCTGCCATCGCTGTCATGAATCATGATCTGGGACTAATCAGTTGTTGGGCTAGGTCTCACGGACTTCTATTAAATCCTGCGAAGTCCCAGGCCATTATCATAGGCAGTAGGAATATGCGCAGCGGGATTAATCTTTCGTCTTTTCCAACAGTTAATCTTGATGGTATTCCTATAATTTATTCAGACACAGTAAAAAACCTCGGACTTACTATGGCTAATGACCTGTCTTGGAAAGCTTATGTCGCTGATGTCAGCCAAAAAGTGCACTATACATTCCATTCGCTGAAATGCCTCCAAAACTTTTTACCTTTGAAAACTAAAATCTCACTTGCCCAAACCCTGATACAGCCCATCATAGACTACGCTGATACCTGTTACCCAGACGCTACCGAAGAGCTTCTAAATAAACTTGAGCGTCTACAAAATCTATGCATTCGGTTTATATATGGACTGAAAAAGTTCGACCATGTTTCCAAGTTCCGGAAAGCCCTCAAGTGGCTTCCTATTCGATTTCGTAGGAACACTCGCATATTGTGCCTCCTTTTCAATATCCTTCACAATCCTCTGTCCCCGTCCTATCTGCGAGAGCGGTTTTCCTTTAAATATCCAAGTGATGCTCTGTGTAGATCTCATCTGAAATCCGTCCTAAAACTTCCCATCCATAAAACAGATTTTTATTCCTATTCCTTTACTGTTCATGCAGTCAGATTGTGGAACTCTCTTCCGCCAAATATACAAAACTGCAAAACTATTGACACTTTTAAAAGACTAGTGAAAAATCACTATCTTTCTATTTCATCCTCATAGAATGTATTATTAGTATTTAGTTTATTGTTAAGTCTAAATTGGATATAATATTTATATGTATTTAAGTATGTATGCAATTATTAGTATGTATGTGTATTATAGACCTACACACATCATTATGGCTTTGTAAAATTTTTCCTGTCGCGGGTCTGCTGGAAGAAATTTCTTGGAAATAAGCAGCACCTTTGTACTAATCATTTCTTCGCACTTTTATCTATTTACTGTATGTTTTGTGTGTACAAGAATTAATAAATAAATAAAAAAAAATAAATGAATGTGTGATTTAATCAAAATAATTACATAATGTCAACAGTAAAAAATAAAATATCAACTAAATGAATAGAAATCATAATATCGGTTATCATTCACAAATCGATTTATTAGTTATGTTTGGCAATTATATTTTTAATCTATGCTGACTGTGACTGGTGGCAGTTTTTGAATCCTAATCTGTGATCGGTCACTCGTTTCTCGTATCGTTTAGTGCATGATGTGTGATTTGAGTATTTTTATTGTTTTGTTTATATATCCCTTGACAACTGCATTCTCTCTACGTACATATTGTTTAACTTGTACGACCTTTGCTAACATACTGGACACGGATAACTATAAATTGCAATCGCACTTAAAAATCAGCTGTTCAGTATAGGTTGGTACATAACCTCTCAATTACTAAATTTTTTGTAACTCTGCTCACAGATTGACAAAACCATGGATTTTTAGTAGTTGGCTGATAATTTATAGACCCATTAATTGACAATACTTTAATTTTTTTTATCCGGGCCCAATATTGTATGAAAACGTATCTGTCTCTTTTATTTATTTATTTACTTTAGTTCTTCATAAGATTCAAGAAGTATACTTTATATACCAATGAATGAATACCAGTAAATATGTTTACAGAACTTTATTTCTATTAAGTAACTTTAGAGCTCACATGAATGAAAAACATAGTTTTACTTTGGTACATGATAGCGTTATATAACTTTCTAAACAGCTTATACTTTATTTATAAAATCAATATAGGTTCCAAGAATGCTACTTAGGTATTTCAATAATCGCCAGGCCAATAAGGATAAATCAAAGTTCAAAATAATCTGAACCTCGAGGGTTATTAATACAGTAATACTCCATTTTAGACGACCTTTGTAGTTTAGATGTTGCCGGACTATAGAACTCACATTGTCATCTCGTAGTGTTTCGTCACTAAACAGTTTATTACTTTTTTGTTTGATTATGTTAATTTTATTTCTAATCTAACTTAGTAACCATCGTTTGGGATTGTACTCTTTGTGATCTTTGCCCTGTCCTATGGATTAAGCCTAATCTATAAAAACTTGTATAATTTGTGGTTTGTAGTACCTAATTTATTGTTATAACATAAGATTAATAAAAGTTCACAATTACGACCATTAACTAATGCTTATCTGTATTAGCATATAGCTCATAGCCGATGAATCTTCATATAAAACAATGTAGGAACTCTGGAAACATTTCTTAATATCAGCGACAAATAATGTAAACAAAAAAGGACCCAATATTGAACCTTGACGAACTCCGCAAAGAATATAATACCAAGTTGATGTAAAGGCAAGAAATACAACAGCTTGATTACGATTATCAACGTACAATTGAAACCATCCAGTTTCTGTAAGAGTACCTTGTGATCTATACGATCAAAACATTTACTGTAATCAGTCAACACAAAAAGCGAGTATCTACCAACCACGCCCACTAACCACGTGTCCACGTGTACGGTATCTTTTTTTATAGGGCAGGGCGAATACCTACGCTTGCCACCCGCAAACAGCAACTAAACCTAACCTGATGGAGGAAACACCAGGAACGCGGTTATGCTGCTCCGATTCCCCCTTTTGCACCATGTCTCAGGTGACGGAACACGTAACCTGAGAGGGCTCTAGTTTGCCGAAAAGGGGGGAGATGGGCTACCGGTTGCTGCCCCTGCCTTGACGCCTCCTGCGTCTGCGACCAGGATCACCTTACTCCCGACCCCGCTCGGCGACCGACTGCTGAAGCAGAACTGTCTCACAGAAGGAGACCACGGCGTCCCATGTGGTGGTCGGCTGCTAGAATCCCAGAATCGCGTAAACGACTGCTGGTGTCGAAAGGTTTCGTCTGATCTTAGCGATCAAGACTCGCCTCTCGGCTGGGCACTGGCCTAGTACGGATCCCAATGATATTAAACTAAACTTAACGTTGATATTGATGCTTAATTGAATATACTATAGATTTTTACTTGCGGTGTGAGACACTAAAGCTTGCACTGATGTCCTGTTTGCTCGTTTTTTGTTCATCTGTGATTGATTGATATGCGGTATGTATTAAAGAAATACGTTTTAAAATTCTGTTATACCACAAACATACAGTTAATCTGTCGTAATGTCATACCATATGCATAGCGGTGGCCATGTATTATTAAAAATCCACGATTATTCATATCAGATTGGTGGTGAAAGGATTATCGCATAAAGGAGAAGGAAACTTCTGGGCCCAGCAGTTAACTAGTTGAAATGTGGTGGACGTCTTTCGGTTGATATGCTGATGATGAGTTTCTGATCGTACTTTGGGTCAACATTGTAATAATAATGGACGAATATTTGTCACATCACTAAAGCCTCGAAATAAAATTACAGTTTATGAATTCAAAAAGACTGATCTTGAACTCTTGAACTTGAAGAAAGATCTGTAACTTCTTAGAATTACAAGTTGAGTTTTTCACTGATAAGATCAGTGACATCCTTTTCTAGGATAGTAACGGAGTAGTAATGATTTTATTATTATATATTATTAATGGTTTTGACTTTAGTCATGGAACTTTGGAAAAAATGAATATAGAAATAGATACATTAAATCTGAAATAGTAAATGAAATATATATTAATAAATTCTTAAAAACGGTGATACGAACACTCGCAATGACTAAAACTAAGGTACCTACCGCAAAATACATTTAAATCTTCCATATTTACCTGGCTTTGATCCTAGTGATTTCTATATTTATAGAAAATGAAGAAGTACCTATATGGTCAGTGATTTAGAGATGAAAAAACTGTGGGAGCTGCAATGCTATTACTTGGGTGTTTTTAATGAAAAGTTAATTAATACTAAGCTTAGATTAAAGGTACTCCAATTACACTGGAAGGTTATTATTCTAAAATATAATTAACATTTGATAAAAGTGGCCTGTCACTGACACATACACGCTTTTTATCGAACAATAGGGAATTCTAAATGACTAGTTTGGAAATGATCAAATATAATTAACTTATCAGGCTAATGTAAAAGATGTTTCTTAGTTGTGTACAAGCTGAAACTCACATAATTTCTGCCGACGATATGAACTACTATAGTTTTTTTCCATTTGAAAAGAAAATAATAAACCATTTACATGCACCATAATTCCATTATCCTGGATACAGTGGTGAAAACTATTATATAGTAAATTTTGTAACTTAATAACAGTAGCAGTTCATGTGGTGTAACGAGTTTATAAAAAAATGAAAAATATATAGTATTGGGTAAAAAATAAATGGGTCTGGTGTTGTATAACCAGAAATTCAGTATTCACGCGTCATATGCAATAACTCATCCAAAGTATTTCCAGACTTTAGCATCATTATTTATCAACTACTCTCTGGATACAATGTAATTTTTATGGGGCAATGTATAAGATTCTATAACAAAATTCCCAATGATATAAGAGAATTGTCTATGAATAAGTTT
Organism: Pseudoips prasinana; assembly: GCA_951640165.1. Lineage (NCBI taxonomy): Eukaryota > Metazoa > Arthropoda > Insecta > Lepidoptera > Nolidae > Pseudoips > Pseudoips prasinana. The sequence continues at coordinate 17,623,851 of OX621234.1, read as the reverse complement.
AAAATAATTATTAAAGCCAAATTGTGTAGCAGGGCATAAAGTATAGTAATTGGGTAGTGTAAAAAAATATGTAGGTACACCACATAAATGTAAAATTTTTACGGAATAAATAATTTTTGACTTTGATTGGTAACATGCGTTAAATGAATTAGGCATTTGAGGACAAGTGCAATCTGTTCTATATACCGCATCTACATCCGTCGACTACAGACGGTCAGAAAGCCCTCTTCAGGCTTTAGGATAAGGATATATATATAAGGTCATCGACTTTTTATATTCCTGATAGCAACCGGAATCAGATCTTAAACGATTTCGGACATCTTACGAACTATTGTGATTTAGTGAGTCAAGAATCCGTTTATTTATCAAAGCTCAACAAATTAGTTTGTCCAACTCGAGTATGAATATCGCGAATAAGCTATCGAGTCCGACTATAGGTATTATCTCGTTACTTGCACTAAAACCTATTGTACAGGGGCGAAAACCGGATCGTCCAATTATCGCATATACCACCGCTGAGCGATAAGCCGATTATGTGACTTTGTCGACTAAGGATGCATTTATGAAAGCCATTTAACTCACGGACGACGGTTTTCAGATATCTAAATCTGGCATTATACTTCGAGTGGTAAATGAAAACCAACTCAATAAAAGGCTGTCGATGCCATTTTTTCGGTGGCCCTAAAATTTTAAATTCATCCGGGCGTGTCAACGGATGACCAGGTTTTTGTAACGGCCATATATAAAAATGATGATGTGAGGTCAGCAAAGAGAGTTAGATTTTACATCTAAGACCAAAATTTTGTGAAAGCGTAACGTATTGTGCGATAGTTCCTTGATCGATAATGACAACAACAAGCAGATTAGGCAGTGGACAATTAATTCATTCATTCGATAATTAATTAAATGTCTATGTCGAGTCTTCCCTACTATTGAACAACTTCCGTGCGTTTTGCTATTGGAATAAAATATAACAGCTCATTAATATAACACCCTCAAAATTGATCCTCGCTGAGTTAGCAGCGGGCATCTCTAGTCACAACTCTCTGGATTTATGAGGCTCTAGCCACGTTATATTATCTGACTCCTCATTGTTTTTTTATTCGATTAAATTCGTCGCGGTATCCAAGACAGTTAAAGCGATTCCCTGGGACATGCCTGAGCCTCACCGCTCATTGTTATTTCATTGTATGTAACTGTTGATCCTGTGGTTAAGAGGGAGGGACTAGTCTTTAAAATATAAGAATGAAGAAAACGGACTGTGTGGATGGCGAAAACATAAAATATTTTTCTGAAATAATAGATACAAGTAAGTATATTGTGTTGACATTACACCATATGAAATTAACATTGTGTCGCCCAATAACATGCAAAGTATACAAAAAAGGCTGTGTGGTGAAGGCCTCAAAGAATATCGCCGACCCCTCTCATCCCGTGGGGGGACGTAAAAGTCGTTCCGAGGGAATATATACCGGAGAACGGGCAGCAGCGTTCTCCTGAGTACCATATCTATACTACTGCGATCGCCAACCCGTCTGCCAAGCGTGGCGATTATGGCATATCCTCCCAAAAGATGGACACAAATAAACCGCGACCGCCAGTCCCCGGCAGCCCTGCGATTCCCAGCCGTGGTAACAGCCGTGGTTACGGCAGGGCAGGGGGTACTAAGAATCCTCGGCAGATTCCGCGTTACCAACACCGACGACCTCTGGCCCTGGCAACATATAACACACGTATACTGCGGCCCAACGAGAAGATAACCGAACTGGAGGAAGAACTGAGCAGGTTACATTGGGATATTGTAGGATTATCTGAAGTCCGAAGAGAGAGGGAGGACTCGATAATACTGAAATCCGGAAACCTGCTCTATTACCGGGAGGGTGACCAACTATCCCAAAGTGGTGTCGGGTTCATAGTCTACAAGTCCCTCGTGAACAACCTAGTGAAAATTGAGAGTGTGTCGAAGAGAGTTGCGTACCTTATACTCAGAATTACTATGCGGTATTCGTTGAAGGTTATACAGATATACGCTCCCACTTCGACACACTCCGACGATGCAGTCGAGGTTATGTATGAGGACATCTCCAGAGATATACCTCTAACACCTGTTTCACTGTGGTCATGGGGGACTTTAACGCGAAGCTGGGCAAACGATTCGGTAATGAGCTGAGAGTGGGGCAATTTGGAACTGGATACCGGAACCCCGGGGCCAAATGTTGGCTTACTTCATGGAGAAGGAGGGACGCTTTATGATGAATTCTTTCTTCAGGAAGCCGGATCACCGCAAATAGACCTGGGTGAGCCCCGATGGTAAAACTAAAAATGAGATAGACTTTATCTTGTCGACGAGACGACAGATGTTCAATGATGTCTCCGTGATCAATGCGGTTAAAACCGGGAGCGATCACAGACTGGTAAAAGGCTCATTGAACCTTAATGTCAAACTCCAGAGGTCCCGACTGATAAAGTCTACGCTCCGACCTTTACCTATCCACGTCAAAAACCCCGAACCATTTCAGCTCAAACTGCAAAACCGTTTCGAATGCCTAGCAGACTGCGAGGAAGTGGACTCATACTATGACAGGCTTAAAAAAATAATATAAAAAATATTTTTTATTCTCGTAGACTTTAAAAAAGCGCTTGTAGTAAATAGTCAGAACATGTTTGTAGTAATATAGTTGTATACATTATTATTTCTAGTAACATAAATACACATTGTATGGATTGTATGAAAACATTTATAAAATTTATTTTGTATCGATATTATAACGGCTCGTAGAAGCTGTCCATAAGGCTGGGTCTAAGGTCTTCAGGGCCCGTCGTACAAACAGAACTAAAAAAATCTCTGACTTTACCCTGCAACTTATGGAAGAAAGACGGAAAATGGTTCTGACAGATGATGCTATCAGATATCGGCGGCTCAACACACAGATATCAAAGCCTTTGACTCGTGACGATGTAATACAATTAGTATTATAGAGGCCATCGAGCAGAACAAAGGCTCTAAAGTATTCGCAAGAGACCTGTCTGTTGGACAGAGCCAACTGAAGAAGCTGAAGACTGAGGATGGTAGAATCGTCACGTGTAAACCTGAGTTGCTGGGAGAGATCGTGAAATTCTACAGACAGTTATATACGACAACACAGCCACCTGTCAACAAAAGTCATGCCTTAGATCCCAGAGCACGACTAACCCAACACTACACCGAAGACATCCCGGACGTCAGCCTGTACGAGATTAGAATGGCTCTCAGACAACTCAAGAACAACAAAGCGCCTGGTGATGATGGGAGTTACAGCAGAGCTTTGGAAGGCGCGTACACCAATCCTACCGGCCCTTCAGAAGTTATTTAACTCCGTCATACTAGGTGGTCAAACGCCACAAGCATGGCACAGAAGTGAGGTGGTGTTCTTCTTCAAAAAGGGCTACAAAACCCTATTGAAGAATTATAGACCCATCACACTGCTGAGCCATGTTTACAAGTTGTTTTCGAGGGTCGTTACGAACCGTCTCGCGCGTAGGTTTGACGACTTCCAGCCTCCCGAACAAGTCGCTTTCCGAAAAGGCTTTAGCTTTTACATACGCTGCGGCAAGTTATATAGAAGACCGAAGAGTATAACAAGCCACTGTGCTTAGCGTTTGTGGACTATGAGAAAGCCTTTGATTCTATCGAAACATGGGCCGTGCAGAGGTCTCTCATAAGGTGCTAAATCAACTACCAGAACTCGAAACCTTTCCTCTTGCAGCGAGGCGTGAGACAGGGAGGTGTTATATCTCCAAAACTGTTCACCGCTGCATTGGAAGACGTCTTCAAGCTTCTGGACTGGAAAGGCTTTGGCATCAATGTCAATGGCGAGTACATCACTCACCTTCGATTTGCCGATGCTATAGTAGTCATGGCTGAGACCATGGAAGACCTCTGTTCAATGCTCGATGACCTGAGCAGAGTCTCTCAACAAGTGGGTCTAAAAATGAACATGGATAAGACGAAAATCATGTCAAACGTCCATGTTGCACCCACTCAATTGAAAGTTGGTGACTCTGTACTCGAAGTTGTAGAGAACTATATTTACCTAGAACAGACCATCCAATTAGGTAGATCCAACTTCGAGAACGAGGTCAATCGTAGAATCAAACTTGGCTGGGCAGCGTTCGGGAAGCTACGTAACATCTTCTCGTCCAAAATACCACAGTGTCTCAAGTTGAAAGTCTTCGACCAGTGTGTGTTGCCAGTGATGACATACGGAACAGAGACGTGGCCGCTCACTATGGGCCTTTTTAAAAGACTCAAGGTCACCCAAAGAGCAATGGAGAGGGCTATTTCGGCTGATATGATGATGATGATGATGATAAAAATTAGAGCAAAAATTCAGTTAAAAATTTGATTGAATCTTAAAATAAACACGTGTAATAAATTATGTGACTGTACAGAACCACACTTTTTGTTTACAGTCTAAGTAGTAGGTACCCAAAGAGTTCGCGGTAAGGTTCATTACCCTTGCGGCTGAGTTTTTAGTGTTGTTCATAATGTCGGTAATCTTTCTTGTTGATTTAGGTGGTCGATAGAAAAATAAATTACTAGTTGAATATAAAATGATTATTTCTGTTTGAAGTTTCGTCCACAGGTAGCCGTCCTGATACCCTATAACCCCCTTAAGTTACGTTCACACTTTCTGTTACACGTTGTATAAGAAGCTTAAAAGGACGCAGCCATGCCGTATATCGTTTAAATAAGCTAGCGATTTACAATGCGGATTAGTTTTAGATACTGCTCGCCTTTAAATATTGCAAATAAAAAAGATAGTAATATTATTATTTAAAGAAACCTATATGGGAGTTAAAACTAAATGGGATGCGTATCAAATAACGTAAGCCATCATATGACAGGTTTATTATGACATTACAAAACAGACATTTCTTATTTTTGAAAGGTGTCTACCTAACTACTTATCTTATAAATTTACTAGAAATAATTACAGTTGATGACGTCTATTAGCATAATAATTACGGGCACTGACTACGTTAACATTACCGGAAAAATGAAATCCCTTCAACAAAATAAATTTTAAATTAGAGTCAAGTTCAATATTATGATATATTCCTTGGTGGTTGACTTCCAATTGATTCACGTAACAATCAAGTTTTCTCTCAACCCATACCAATCAATGACAATTTTAACAAAAGTTACAAAACCAGTATCGCAAATCAAACAATAAAAAGTCAAGTTGTATTGACTAGAATTTTTACCCTAATCATATTACCAAACCTATTATTATTGAAAGATCGTCTATTTAAAGTTCTTAATATAAAAGTTAATATACAGATATTTTGACAATGCAAAGCTGATCCTTTTGCTGACCATATTAAGGTTAATACTGTAAGGATATTGCGTGGTTTCTGACATCTTACACTAACAAGGTTTCTATATTCATTCCATACCAATTGGCCTTCAACCGCCGGAGCAGATCCCATTATAGATACTAACTGAAACCTTTATAGCTTATTTAAGATTAAGAGGACAGGGAACAGATTTATGATATTACGTTTAAAAATATAAGCCAGTTGGGTATGCGCGAGGCAGTTTTTGAGAGTCGAAGTTTAAGTATGTTCTTTAGATACGGTTCCTGATTAAGCTCTTTGGCACGGAATCCAAAAAAAATGTCGTCATTTGGGGGGTACTTAAGAGATTATTTACTTGACCTATTTCTGTGTGTAAATGAAAGACTACCTTTTGCCTGTAAACGTTTAAACCTTTAGTTATAAGTCAATAATTTTAACTTAGTATAACAGTATAAATATATAATTAGATTAAGTAAAACTTAAGAGGAAATGTTAATTTTGATTACAAATATAGCAAATGAGTATACTAAAACCATCTGAAAGAGTAAACACGGGAAAAAGAAAATACAAAATAAATTGCCTCCAAATATGTTTCACTAAATAATGTCTTTGACCTTTGCCAGAGAATAAAATAGAAAAAAGAAACATTTAGGTATAAAAACAAGAAAGATTTTGTACACTTTTTAAACTTAGCTTAGCTTAGCGGCGTTGTACACTTTTTTGGGATGGGTAAAAAAATCTTAAACTCGCGTCAGGACACGTAACCTGATCGAATATTTGCTAGACTTTTTAAAATTCACACGGCCGCTTATACACTCACATTACCGCCAATTTTGAAGTGAAAACTTCTGTAGCGGCTTCGTGCATTATTTTTTCTTAATTATGTTAGATTTTTTACAGCCGGCTGCCTAACCAAATTCAGTTCTATTATTAAAATTGAATCCCACCATAGGGAGGGAAGCAATTACTATGAGTCTTTACCGCCAAAAGGGGGAAACTAGCAACTTTCATGGATGAAATAAACACTACTTTCCGAGTATTAGAAATGGAAAAAATAGTTTTTACTTCTATCGGCAGTCCCCAAAGACTGTCCCGCATGTTTTTATTCATTGTTCTAAGATTTACTGGTGTTGGCACCCTATACCAATTTCCGATATTTGAGTTAAAATCTACCCTTTGTATTATGAATAATGCTATAAAGTTGTTCATATAGTTATAGTATACATGCAGAGCAAGTAATTATAAACTTGACCACAGCATCCACCGGCTTCATCGAACAAAGTTTCTGGAGTCCAATACGTGAACAATACTCATATTTGAAGTGGTTTACCGAGTAAATTTGACCGCAAAGTGATTATAGTCATGGCTCGTCTTAGTTTGTAGACTTTGAGGCACTACCGAGAGCGCTTTCGTCAGTAGGGACTAAAAACTCTACTGTGATTTTAATGACTTATTTTGAATTTGAATTTGCTGCTTTAAATAAATTAACAAAAATAATTAAAGTCTTAATCAAAATTAATACATCCTATATAATTTTTTTCTAATGTCAGCGATAGATTACTTTATGCAGCGTCCTCTTATTTTTAGAGGACTCACTCAATCTCGTCAGTTCCCCTCTATCGATAAATGCTACTTTAGTATAAGAGTTCTGTAGAGGTACGGGAGAGGATGTTTCTGTTGAGACTGAATATCGACATCAATCATCAATAATTGTAGTCTATAGTACAACTTATCCTTACAAAAGATTCTGTACTAACCGAACGCACGTTTATAATATCTAATAATAATAATATCTAGGGACAATGTCACACAGATCATTCTAGCCCCAAACTAAGCAAAGCTTGTACTATGGGTACCAGGCGACGATATACATACTTATATAGATAGATAAATACTTATATACATAGAAAACATCAATGACTCAGAAACAAATATTCGTGCTCATCACACAAATATTTGCACTTACCGGGATTCGAACCCAGGACCACCACTACTAACTAGGCTACAAAGAAAAAAAGAACGTCGTATGAAAAAGAACGTCAATAAAATTAATAACTGTTTTTGTTTTCATAAATGGAATAAGTGTTAATAAAAACTGTCATCGGATTTTGTAATAACTAAACTAAATTAAACTAGCTTGCGCGTCTAATCTATGTTGCTATCAATCACTAAACTTAAAAGTTTCGCCACGGAAAAGTGAAATGAGTTGTGTGTGTTGTAACGTTGTGTGTGTTGACACTGTGTACAGTTTTATTTGCAGTCAACTAAACTATAATGCACGTGTTGCTAGTTGAAAATATACAGTTAGTTCAATAGTTCTATATTAAGCGCACATCAACATGTGTTGCAAAGTTTCCTGTCCCTCTGATGTTGTCCTCTAAAACATAACACGATATGTTTGATGGGATGGTTGGTAAGGTTGGTAAATACTTGCCTTTCCTGCTGCGGTTCGTGGAGTCGATTTCCACCCAAGACAGATTGTATTTGTGTGCATGAACATGTCTGTTTGTTTTGAGTCTGGATGTAATTATCTATCTACCATCATGATCATCATATCAGCCTCCTCTAAGGATTTCCACAATGGCCGGTCTTGTGCTGCGGCTTTCCGCGACCCCTTCAAGATCGTCGGTCTACCTTGTAGGGAGCCTGCCCACGCTGCGTCTTCCGTTTCGTGGTCGCCACCACCAACCTATCTGCCCCAGCAGACGTAGTCCATTCGTAACATACTCATATCAATATAAGTATGTTAAATACATACTCATATAGATATGAGTTGATGGTGATGTTATCTGATTTTCATAGTACAAGCTCTGCTTAGTTCGGGATCAGACGGCCCTGTGTGAATAATGTCCCAAGATTTTAATAATATACATCAGTCGGTTCTCGTAACCCAATTTTTATTTTCGTACATTCAGCTACATTCTGTTCATCCTACTAATACTATAAATGCGAAAGTTTGTGAGTATGGATGTTTATTACATTTTCATGCAAAAACTACCAAAAATGATTAAACTTTGTACTCATATAGGTTATGAATCCGAATAACACAAAAGCTATAAGTTATAAAGATTAACGCTGGTAAACCGCTGGACACTGCTAGTAGGAAATACTATACCAAAGACAAATTCCAATTTTTTCGGTACTGGTATAAATAACATAAATGTCATATTTATATTCCACCCGCTTCACTATGGTGAAGTAGTGCTCCGACTTGTCTATGCTCGAAGGCTCCGACAGAAACGTGTGTCGTTGCCGTCGCTTTAGAGTATTTTAAAAGCATTTATAAATTTTATGTCTCCGCAACTTGTTCGGAAGAAGAATTTACGGCAATATTGCTTTATATATTGAGTAAAATCGTTGTTATCCCTGAATGTATAAGGCTATTTTATTTTCATCACCTAAGAAATGAAAGACAAATGTCTATATACCCAGTTAGTAGTAGTACTAATCTTAGTCGTCTTAGAGTCTAAATATTTACAAGAAAGTATTAAACTTCAGAACGTGGGGTGAAAATTTATTTTTTGTATTGTTTAAACTTTTAAATTGAAATTCTTTAATGTTAAAGATTTGAAAACCAAATAATGTCATTTAGATAAGCAACATAAAGGTTTGTAGAAATATAACACTTGGTATACATAGAGGGCCCACGTTTGGATACAACATGTAACGTAATTAACGCACACCTTCCAACACCCCAATTAGAATATTAGGTTATAATCATAATCCATACACTGAATTTTTAATTTAACATGTATATGCATTGTTATTTTATACTTACATAAAGGTAATTCCAAGAAACTAATTTATTTCTTGGAAGTAACTTTATTTTTCTTTATTTTGTATTGAATGATGGAATTTGTATGAATACAAATAAAACTGCGATTTGACAAGTTAACTATGTATACAAAATATGACTTATACATATAAAATATAACTCATATTAACCCTTAATATGATAATCATTTCCGTAGTTTTAATCATTTTTGGGATAAAAAATTACCTATATTAAAAATTATATAAATCGATTCAGTAAACGATTCTGAACAAACTATTTTCAGGATGTGCGTTAATTAAGTTACATGTTGTATATAATATCATCAACTCTTCTCATCCCGTGGAGGGAGTAGAAATCGTCCTAAGGGAATACCTGCCAGAGAACTGGTAGCAGCGTTTTTCTGTGAACTATGACTATTCAACTACGATCGCCAGCCGTCTGCAAACCGTGGCGATTACGGCATTTACTCCCATTTTTGGAAAGCTTTTGTTCAGTAGTGGAAGTAATTTTCCTGACATGATGATGATGATATTTGTATTTATTATATAAAGTCATATCAAAAGATATCTATATAGATAAAGATATAGACTCTGGAGATGTGTTCATTCGCTTTCAACAGCTAATCGAGGCGCTCATGACCAGTCGCACTTACCGGTCTATAAGTGTTCGGTACTATAAAGCATCTAGGCTCGTTAGGCTGTCGGTCGCAGCTGTTGTCATTAAACAACAGTTGACACACCATGGCGAAGACCTTGTGGGAAGCTTGAATAACTCTTAAAGCGTGACCGTCGTTATAAACACAAGGTCCGCCATAATAATAACATTTAATTCGTACCTTAATATAGACAGAACCATTCAGACAATATGTAGTAAAAATATAGCTAAAATTTAAAATTTAGATAATTAAACCTACACATGATCCTTGACAATAACTTAATTTAAGTTAGTTAAATATCGTTACTGTTATAAATTATTTCCTACAATCCGTGTACCTAAATATCTATATGTACCTAGAAATAATTATATATTACTACGAACATGTTCTGACTATTTACAAGCGCTTTTTTAAAGTCTACATGAATAAAAACCTTTTTTATTTATTATTTATTTATTTACTCAGACTCCAGGGCAACCACTATATACGATAAAGAAGAAAGAACTGTTAATCATATAGCGTCACTTTTAGCCAAAATTTTCATTTCATTTTCATATTTCACATCACATTATTATCAGCCTAATTTCGTCCACTGCTGAACATAGGCGTCCACCAAAGGTTACTTTTCTGTTGACATTTGGTGATTCATTTTCATTTGTTAATTATGTAGCTCCTCACTTCAGTTTTAATATTACTAGAAATGACTAGGTATATGTTATTATGTAAGAACTGCGACCATAAGGTACGAGTACAGCGAGCAAAGCGAGTTTGCGACAGAATTTTGTAAACATAAAACCAAGTAAAGTACAATATAATAGGTAGAATTCGGTTTTGGCACCCGCCGGCCGCTATGAGGGCGCCTAGGAATTTACCTATTTTACTTAGTTTAATCATTACAAAATATAATCGCTAGCTTAAAATTATTCTCATATATATAAATTCTGTACACGACATTATATTACATCGACATATCTCGCTTTAAGTGGACTAGACCTGTTTGTTTTACTTTGGTAATTTAATTAGTGATATAGTTCTTGTTACAATATTCTTACTTCTTACAATAAATCTAATTCCAGCTATGTAATCTTAAAACTAAATCTATCTCACCAATGTTTGTACATTAACAACGAAATATTACAAAATATACAGTCTGAAGAATACCTTGGACTACAAATTGAGTACGTTAGAGGCGAGCTCTCCTCAGTCTTGCGGTCATGGCGTAATATTGTTCACTACTTATCGTATACGGAAGACAATCCATAAGTCGTTTGTGAAACTACAACTAATGTACTTAATTGAGATACGGGGAAAGACCTACAAATAGAACATAATAAAATTATTGAAATTTTATTCCATTATGACCAAATAACACCTATTAAACAAGTATACAAGGAAACAAAATGTATGAACATCAACAAACTTTCCATTGTTTCAAATCAAAATACAATAGAATTAAAATTACATATACTATATAATTAGAAAAACATATACTGAATAATTTTAATACTATTAAAATGAATAATCTAGTCCCACTGCATACATTTGTACTGTGACACAGAATCCTCTGAGTGGTCATAAACTATTGTCCGGTGGAAAGTGAATCAAAGTATCGAGTGCAATAGTTATGCGATTACATATACGTATTACAATTGAATTGAAAAATTTAAAGCTGTTAAAATCATTGTTTACATAATGATTTTAACAGCTGACGGTCACCATAGCCTAGTTGGTAGTGCTCCTGCCTACGAAGCTGGTGGTCCTGGGTTCGAATCCCGGTAAGTGCAAATATTTGTGTGAATAGCACGAATATTTGTTTCTGAGTCATGGATGTTTTCTATGTATATATGTATTTATCTATCTATATAATTATGTATATCGTCGCCTGGTACCCATAGTACAAGCTTTGCTTAGTTTGGGGCTAGGATGATCTGTGTGACATTGTCCCCAGATATTAATTAATATTATTAATAATTATAACGATGATTGTAACAGCTGTTTGTCGGTAATTCGTAGTTATCATTTTATTTTTGTAATGATAATTATTGAACTCTTAAAACTACACCTACACAATATGTAATAGTTGGTTAAAACTCATAACGTGCGGGCTCTTTGCCTTTGGTTGTATTCTACTAAAGCTTGCATAATAATATATTATATACTAAATAATAATTAGAGCTTTGTTTATTTCGGATTCTATATCGTACTGATCGCACCCAGCACGGTAGTACGCCCATGTACTTGTAGCTTCGAGTCCGAAAAGCAGAGTGTACAACGCATGTTTAATATGGAATTTTAGGAGTATTTTTTATATTCGTAACCATCTCTTAACTCCATAATAATTATAACATAGAACTATAATGATAAATAAATAAACTAATAAATTAATAAGTTCCTTATGGGCTTGCTATTCATATTCAACAAAAACATATAAATATACAATTACTGTTACAATTGAATGATTTAAATGAAATACATAATATTATGAAGTTGAATTTCATTGTGCTGTGAATTACAAATATAATAACGCAATACAATTAAATGGTAAACATATGTTTACCATTCAATTGTTTCATTATAAATACAACTTCAAAATAGCAAATGTAAATTATAATTTATATTTCCTGTTATTTATATACAGGGTTTAACCTCAGTCGAGCGCGTCGATATACAAAACAAAGATCGGCTACCAGTAGAATGCACACGTATCTCACATACGGGGCATAAAAAACATCCTACAATACCGTGAACAAAAATATTTATATAAATACAAGTATACAAGTGTACTTTCTATTTATCCGTGATAGTTGCTAACAACTATCACGGATAAATAGAAAGTACACTTGTAGGACAGAATCGTGATTCGGCAGATTCCCAACTCAGCAGATTCGTGGATTGGGTAGATTAGCTATATGGCAGATGTACAGTTGAAAATAAAATAGATGGTGGAACCAAAATAGGCATGTACCTTAAACCTAATAAGAATGGAACGGAATAATACAAAATATATAATGTTATATATAAGATAACAGAAATCCACACAAGATTTGCAAGGACGAGGAAGTACTTACTTTTTAGCCCAAAAATCTAGAGTCCATTTGAAACAATCTGTATTTTGTGTTTATAATTGTTTTTAGCTACAATAAAAATTTTCAGCCGTTTTAGGCCTTTAAAAAATTATACGTACGTCACATGCATGTATGAAAAAAATTAAATCAAAGTTCTACCACTGCTGGACAATAGCCTCTCCAAAGAATGGGCCAAGCCACGCTTGGCAGACGGGTTAGAGATCGCAGTTTGAAGGTTACAGAAAAACGTTGCTACCCGTTCTCTAGTAGGCATTTCCTTGGACGATTTACACCCCCCTCCCCTCCCCTCACAGGATATTATGGGGTAATGATATACTATGCTAACTCCACACAGCAACCTTTTACTAATAGTCTATTACCGTGTAAGTCTTAAAGGTCTCTACAACTCGACTGCAAATCGACTGCACGTGTGACGCGACTACTGATTGTGTGACCCATATATAGTTTTCCTGAGTCTTTCCGTAGTTTCTCATGTGTCCGTAGTGCGGGACTTGTCTTTTTTTGAAAAAAGCAACAATATCGGATCCACAAAACAGGATTTCCTTTTCTGAAATTTTCACAAACTCTATGCCGTATAGGTTAATTTTGTATTATTTAAATCCTAACCCCTTTGCAAGGCTACTTTTTGTAGTAGCTCATTACTTAAGGCTAAGACATGAGTGTGACAGCCTGTATAATATGATCCAACCGGTATTCACTCCTACCCATAACCTTCAAATAGATCTACGTAAATATTTGCATCGCATTTCTGATTAAAACTGTTTGTAGTCATCTGGATTATTCAGGTTTAATCAACTGCATGCATTCATTACAAATACTACATTGATTACAATTATATAGACGAGTTGCAAGAAAACCGCTTAACTGCTTAATATTACTTTTAAAATGATTTGGATGTTAATAATTGCATGTCAATCAAATTGACTAAAGTTGTCAGGACCTTTACTTACGTATAAGATCAATTTAATCTTCCAACTTTACTGCGAGTAAACAATATTAATATGCGTTTTCTTTCTTCATGATTTGCACACACAAAGTTCTTAACAATTTTAAGTTTAAACATTTACAACTTACTTGGTTATGCAGTGTGGTTTTCAGTGGTTATATTCGACTCACTAAAACACTTTTTATACAATTCAAGTAAGTACTTTTCTTTTCTCTCAAGCATTGAATTTTGGCGCTTAATTCCTATGATCAGGGTTGTACGTAATCTACTTAAAATAATTGAAAAAAAAAAACTCTTAACGGCAATTTTTTTAACTCTTCCGCTATTTATTTCCTGGACCGGTTGATGTAGTGGTTTGTGACCCTGACTGTTCGATTCCAACCTAGGACATTTTTTTGTGTGACAAGCACCATTTTTTCTGTACATAAAATTTATGTATTTAAAAATATATAAGTATGTTTATAAGTTGTACGGTTGCCATAGAACAAGCTCAGCTGATATAGAGACGTGGCCTATCATTAAACAATACTGTTACTGAAACGTAAAACTGGCCTTAGTAACTTCCATATTCGCTTTATTTCCATAATTACAACTGACTTAAAACCCGAAATCGGCTTGGGAAACATCCTATTAAACAGAGTATTCTGTTAATATGTGTCCGGAGTTTATGGACTATTAATAAATAGGTATTAGGTTAATCGCACCGTAAATTTTAGAAAATTTAATACTTTCGCGTGTTTTGAAATATGTCATTACGACTTATAAGTTCAAATAAGAACGAACCCACAGCTGCCAAACTCGGCCGTCCAGAACACCAGATCTCTCCTCTAGATTTTCACGTGTAAAACTTCGAAAAGTAAGTTATATGCGGTAATTTTTCTATCCCGTAACCTTTGACGGTCACCATAGCCTAGTTGGTAGTGCTCCTGCCTACGAAGCTGGTGGTCCTGGGTTCGAATCCCGGTAAGTGCAAATATTTGTGTGATGAGCACGAATATTTGTTTCTGAGTCATGGATGTTTTCTATGTATATATGTATTTATCTATCTATATAAGTATGTATATCGTCGCCTGGTACCAATAGTACAAGCTTTGCTTAGTTTGGGGCTAGGATGATCTGTGTGACATTGTCCCCAGATATTATTATTATTATATTATTATTTTCGTGTAAGGAACCCAAGAAGAATGGCAATTCTCATGCGAATACGTATGTTAAAAATTAGGCGGCGGGCATTTGAATCAGATGATTACATTTTAGTAAACATGTTTTTATACCCAGTCCATTGTGTTGCATGATCCATTATAAAACTTCGTTTTCACCTGTTGGTTTAAAAATATCTGAGCGAGCTTAAACGCTTCACGCGTTCACGCTGTAAATTGAATTATGTGTCGCACGCTTGCTTTAATTATCTTCCAAACAAAGTTTAATTTAAACGAATTTCAGTGAAAATGCAGAATATAAAGCATTGTGGTGTGAAAGAGGATGTAGTCACAAAGGTAGAAAAAGGCATGTTGAGATGGTTTGGTCATTTAGAAAGGATGAATGAAAGAAGATTGACAAAAGAAGTATACCTGGCCTGTGTGAATGGGACAACCGAAAGGGGAAGACCTCGTAGAACATTCTCTGACCAAATCGGAGAAGTTCTCAAGAAAGGTCAGATCAGAAGAACCGGAGAGTAGTATGAAGAATATAATGACAGTAAACGAGGCAAAAGGGGTGTGCAAAGATCTTGACAAATGGAAATCAGTTGTCTCTGCCTACCCCTCTGAGAAACAGGCATGTGTCTATGTATGTATGTACATACATAAAAGAACATGTAATTTTTTAGGGTTCCGTACCTAAAATGTATTTAAAACGACTATTACTAAAACGTGTTTTTGCCTGATATAATAAAAATTCGAAGTTCGGGGTTTAAGCATAATCTACTTGATTCATAGCCGTTTTTTCTTTAATACCTCAATATTATGGCATTTAGGGATACACAAACTTAAAAAGCGCATTGCAGCCATCTTGTCTAGCTGTCAAATTGGGTATGAATACAAATTTAGTCCTGGCTTTTCACCATAGAACGTTACGTTCTTCAACATCGCGTTAAAATGATATAAAAATAATACCAAAATCAGTGCTCTATCAGCCTGACGTTCCGTGCTTTGCCTCCAATATATGGCATGAGTGGCCGTCCAACAGAGTCCACAATCCGACGTTTAGTAAAGAAGTTGGAGACAACGGGTCGGTGATCGATGAAACAGTGTCTGTACGTCTCGCAAAAAGGTTGAAGAATACTGTTGCCATTTCGCACAGTATGCGAGAAAATCACAGATAGTCAATACCGCGTTTTGCGCAAGTGACTTTTTGTGTCAAGCCTTGGGTTTTCATGTATACAATGTTCTATCAACAAAAGTTCAACGGCCATAGATAACGCCGTATATTTCCTAATTCTGCTTCAGACAATTTGGTGACTAATACTGCTTCAAAAAAAATATCATCTTCAGTGATGAGGCTCGTTTTTAGTTAAGATACCAAATTGGCAGATTTGTAGCGACATATATCCGCCGGCAATTCATCGTGTGTATGTATTAAAAAAGTCACTGTTTTGGGTTGACTTTGGTCATCCACCCATATAACTTCAAAGATGCTCCAGTAGCAGCGCTCAGTTTTAATGGTGACCGATATCGAATAATTATATTTTACTACACGGGAAACAGGACTGGCTGTTGTGGAGATCCTTGGAAGAGGCCTTTGTCTTTCAGCTGATATGATGATGATGATGACACGGGAAACATGAAATTTATTGAATGAGAAGGTCTAAGGTTTCGTCATCTAGCGTCAACATATTAATAAACTGGCCACCGAGATTGTGTGACTTAATACCGCTAGACTGCTTCCTATGGGGCTATGTAAAATCTGTAAATTATTCAGACAAACGTCAGTTAATTACCGCCCTAAAAGAAAACTCGCCTTGTTCATGAAATTGAGCCTCATTTATCTAAAGATGTCATCTAAAATTGCTCCGCCAGGATACACTACCTATAAAAGAAGCGCAGCGTCCATTTGACTGACATCATACCCCATACGTCATCGACTAATCTATACATCTATACAAATAAATAAAATTGGAGTGTCTGTTTGTAATATTGAAATAACCGGTTTTTACTACATTAATATGAATATATATACGGTACATACACCAAAATAACATTTTTTACAATTTTTGTCTGTCTGTCTGTCTGTCTGTTTGTTCCGGCTAATCTCTGAAATGGCTGGACCGATTTTGACGGGACTTTTATTGGCAGGTAGCTGATGTAATAAGGAGTAACTTAGGCTACTTTTATTTTAAGAAAACGTCTTTTATTTTGCTAAAAAACTAAATAAACTAATTAACACGCGGACAAAGTCGCGGGCACAGCTAGTATTTAATATAAATAAAAATAACATCACTGAAACATGTTGTTTTATTTCATTTCAAAGTTCGAGCGCTTCGTGGCTTTTTTCAGGCTTGCCGACTGCTCATACAGGCTTGTTGTGCCCCATTCACTCGGTTTCCCGCATTTACTCTTCTTTCAATATATTTTTCATATATGTCGAATACATTTAAAATATATAATTACATCTGATTGTGATGAAAATTAACACTCGCTGGCATAAAGAGGGTTACTGGATTTTTATAAAAAACATACCGAGCTGCCATTAATGAGAATGAGCGTCCACGTTTTGTAATTTCATGAGTAATGTGCTATGCTATACGTAATTTCGTGACCAATATGCACAGCGCTAGGCTGATGAATGGTGCATCGGGAGATATTGTCAATTACAATTATTATTTCTATGTAATTGACTTATTAAGAATATTTTACTATTTTGATAGGATCCGTAATCTGCCACCACCAGTAGATAAAGTGTATATTCGGACTTACATTTATAGTATAAATTATGTCCTAAATTCGTTCAGTTCATGAATAAAATAAAATAAAATGGTTTTTATTCACGTTTTATGCACTTTTAAAAAACGCTTGTAAATAGTCAGAACATGTTTTTAGTAATACAGTTATTATTTCTAGTTACTTATTATAGATATTTACGTGCTTACATACACGGATTGTGTTAAAACATTTATAAAATTTATTTTTAATAGTAGTGATATTTAGCTAGCTTGTATTAACTTATTCTCAAGGAGATTATGTTTAGGTTAAATTATTTATATTTATATTTTACTACATATTGTCTGAATGGTTCTGTCTATATTAAGGTACGAATTCATTATTATTTGTATTATAATTATGACGGACCTTTTGTATTTAAAACGACGCGGACGGTCGCGCTTTAATGCTTCCACCGGATCCAATGCGCCATGAAGTGATCGAATATAGGACATATTGTTTAACAACTCCTTGTTCTACCACTCTCCACCGTAGAGTTATTATAACAACAGCCAAAATTCAAATTAATTTGTATAATAATAATTCCGTCAACTTCGTTCGCTTTGTCATGTGCATAGGTAAATTCACTAGTACTACCTAAGTTTCTACGTTTGGTTACGTAGTTTTCCGTATGTTACTTTGAATTCGATTAATTACTACCACTGTCTACGCTAATAATTAACAGTAAGAGTTCATGTGTGCAGTGCGTTTAGCCTGAAGGTCACAGTAAATGGCAAGCAATTCTAGTGATCTAACAGACCGCGTCATTAATTATACGGGCTTGGCATGGAATATCGTTACTTCTTATGTTATCCCCATAAGGTATACTAACTTTACGGTTATCCTGAAATGTTACTTGTGCATTAATTCAACCGAATCGCATGCCTGTTGTCATTTTGTATTTGACTTTTAACTTTAAATTCCTAGTAGAAAAAAATGATGTATTTAATCGGGTCCAGTTTTAATCTCTAATATATGATGCCAAGGAGGTAGTGGCTTAACATTGCTGTGTGTGTTTAATATTGCTGTGATCTGCACATTACAGTACGAACAGGAGTAAGTTTGCCCACATTATGAAACAAAATATTTCTAACAGTTTTGTTTGACACGTAGATCATCGCGTGCCTGTAACCAGTTCATGTGATTGCTTAAATACAAAATATTCTCCAGCTAAGCCAAAACCGATGGAATATGAAACTCCTAAGTCGCGGTTCAGTAAGACAAGGAATATATTTATATGATATTAGATTTGAGTTATGGTTCTAAAGCATTACTCAATTCACTCATTTGGATTCGATGTTATTTGACATTAGTAATGTCGCGCTGAGTTGTGGGATCCGCGCGGACACCAAGATATTATACGAAATACTCCGTAATGTACATACATTGTATATACTCGAGATTTTAGTTACGCCTTATTCGCTACGCAACACGTAAATCTTTTATATTATAATTTAAGATTTATATTGCGAATTATGCTTTAAACTCCAAACTAAACTAAGCATAACAATAAAAATCCATCATATCACATACCTACATTCTCCATGAAAGTGTTAACAGTGGAATCGTTCATTTGATTTACCGACACGTATCATAGCTCGTCCGTGTGGTATATATATATATATAATTTTATATATAATTTTAAAACCAAGTAATCAGGTTCGAAGCTACTAATGCATATTCATCAGACAAGCTCACAAAAATCTTCATTCTCACTGGCTGATGGTTTCGACAGGATTGGGAATTGTACAGATTTCTTGTACAACTTAAAACCAGAACTAGAAATATCCAAATTTAGATTCTGTTACCAAGTTTTCAAATATATATTTTAGATCAACCATGATTGTTATACAGAGCTTATAATGACTCAAAAAAGTTAATTAAATGATAAGAAAATTATGTTATGTTTCTTATATCGATTCTAATTATATCTAAGGCATATAATTCTGGTGTACTAAATCCAACATAAAAGAGCCCGTGGTAGAGCCTAAATAATATATTTGAGTTTAGACATTAGTGTCAGTTTATTTTCTAATTAATGTTCATGTGTAGTTTGAAAACGGACAAATTATTACGTATCATTTCAGTTCATATTATTCAGAATTTTAAGGCGCACCACCGACGACCCATTTAAATCGATCCCTAGCTTTAATTGGGGGTTTTGATCACGACTTTTGTAGATGACTCGGCATTCTTAGAAAAAATGGGCGTTGTCGGCCTCCAAATGATGTATAAACAATCTTATTAAGAGGTTGACAACAGTTTTCACGCATTTACTGCTTTTGTTATACTTCATCATTGTTTTTTGTATATTGATAGTTTTATGTTCACTCTATTTCAACCCGCATTAGGTAGTTTCTACAGGCGAGACTAGATGATGATAAGTAAAATTGGCAAAAAATAAAGTCAAAATAGTCATCAAAATACAAAAAAAAATCTTGTGATCATAAAGTGCACTAGATATTATTAAAATAATTTAAATGGAGTTAATTTAAAAGTTTTAGTTCCGATTCCTCTTCTATCGAGTGAACGTACTCGAGTCGTATTCAATCAAAGATGTTATCAAGTCAAATTTGGCGAGTGTGTGTCATATGAACCTCCAATTATTGAGTAAAACCTTGTGTAAAAACACCAATTCAGCGGATGTCAGGGCCTTAATACACAATGAACAGCCCACATAATGAACAGCCCACATTCTGTATCTCGTGTTTCCGGTAGCTTCTAACTTCTCAGAATTACCACCAACAACACATGGAATGGGTTGACGAGAGACGTTGGCGTTAGACATTGTTGACTTTCCTCCTAAAAAGTTATTTACGGAGAGTAATTGGGAGTTATGTTATTTTTTGATAATAAGTAATAGTCTTAGTGTTTAATATATATATATATATATATATATATATATATATATAATTTTATTTGCAGAACACAGGTGATACAGGATGGTACAATAAAATTTTAAAGTGCACTGTGTCTTACCATCATGGGCATGCAAATATATATATATATTTTTGCAAATATATATATAGTTTTCAATTTTAAGTCACAGTCACCTTTTACATTATCCAATGCTTAGTAATAATAACATGACATGCGTGCTGAAATTATAACCCCAATGAGGTATATAATAAATAATAACATAATTTAAAAATAGTACATCTATAGAGCCTGATCAATTGAAAAAATTATTAAGAAAATATTATAATGTCGAAGAATTCTTAAAAATAAAATAATGTAAAAACAAATGTCAAATTATGTAATACGAAATGTCAAAAATAATTGAAAATGTCAAATACTTATAAATTAAGAAGTCGGATATAATTAAGCATGTTAAATATAATTGATTAATTGATGATGTCAAACTAATATCGTGAATTCGTCCATCCTCATCAAAAATTGTCTGATAGGAAGTCCTTGACACTATAGTAAGATTTATCGCTAAGAAGGTTTTTTAATTTCAGTTTAAATATGGTCACTTGCGTCTCTCTCAGGCTTTTTGGTAATTTGTTATATATCTTCTGAGCCATACAGATTATTATGCATTAATGTCGTATTTGCCTTACGCATACATAGGTGGCTTTTATCCCTTTGCTCGCGATTAGAAACTTCAGAGGCTAGCTCAAATAAATTCAAATTCAGTTTTACGAAAACAGCTATTTTGTATATGTAGAGAGAAGGCAGAGTAAGAATCCTATGCTTTTTAAAATATGGTAAGCAGCTATCAATTGTTTTTATTGAGAACATTGCCCGTATACAGCGCTTTTGTGCCCTAAATATAAGAAGTCTATCAGTTGAGTTACCCCAAAAAATAATCCCATATCTGAGGATCGATCCCACTAAACCATGGTATGCAGTCAAAAGTGCATCCAAATTCACAATTTGTGCCAATTCATATAGCGCATAAGAGGCCCTACTAATCTTTTTACATAATAGTTGTATGTGCGGCTTCCAAGTAAGTTTTATATCTATTGTTAGTCCCAAAAATTTTGTAGACTCTGTCTCTTGTACAGATTGGCCATTCATTATTATATTTAAGTTATCTATTGTTGGAATACGTTGACTGGAATGCATTATCATTGTTTTGGTAATATTAATCTTTAGGTTATTTATATCTAACCAGTCAACAATTAAGCTTAGTGTATTATTTATGTCCGTTTTGTAGGTGTTTTCATCTTGGAATTTAATGGTAACCGTACTATCATCTGCAAATAGGGTTATTGGATTCGCAGTTATTTTAGGTAGGTCATTTATGTACAATATGAATAGTAGTGGTCCAAGTACACTACCTTGGGGAACACCATATAATATTTTACGGGGCTCAGATCTGTATATTTCCTCTCTTTTTGTTATTAAATTTATTCTAGCTAGCTCAGTATGCTGTATACGATTTTCCAGGTACGATTCAATTAATTTTAAGATATTTCCACGTATGCCATATGCATATAGCTTCGACAAAAGTGTGTTATGTTTTACATAGTCGAAGGCTTGAGTCATGTCCATATAGATAGAGCAAACCGGTATTCTCTTATCAATATTATTCATTATAAATTCCAGAAAGTCGTAAATGGCCATATCTATCGTCTTATTGCAGCGAAAGCCTTTTTGTTCTTTTGTAAGAATATCATTTTTCTCAACATAGTCACGTATCTCTTTATAAATGTGTTTTTCAAATATCTTGGACAGAATAGATACCAAAGCTATAGGTCTGTAGTTTGCCATATTTTCTCTGCATTCTTTTTTATACAGAGGTTTTACTATTACAGTTTTTAATCGGTCAGGAAAGATTCCCGCTTGTATGCATAAATTTATAATATGACTAATATGTTGACATATATTAGTAGCCACAAACTTTATAACCCTGGTAGAGATTCCATCGTACCCTACGCTATTTGTGTTCTTGAGGTTCCTGATAATTTCTAATACATTAAGTGGTGAACATGGTTTTATAAACATTGAATTTAAAGTAGATATAATCCGTGAAGAGCACTGTGACTTATTTGGAACAACATTGGGGACTATTCTTTCAACAAAATAATGGTTAAAAGCATTACATATTTTACTAGGGTCAGTAATAGTTTCATTCTGTACTTTGACACAAGTTACTGACTCCCGTGGCGTGTTTTGCTTTGCACTTTGAATAATACGCCATGCAGTTTTTGCTTTGTTACGTGACATATTTATAGCATGCGTATTTTGAGCTAGCTGCGTCTTTTTAATTATTTTTTTATATCTCCTAGAATACTGCAAAAATAAGCCTTTATTTTCAGCGTTAGGTTTTTTTCGATACTGCCACAGAAGTTTCCTTTTATTTATACTACAAGCCCTTATCCCTCGTGAGACCCAACTAGGTTTTGTATGTACATTCATGGTGATAAGCTTAAATGGAAAACATAGATTGTAAAATAGTTTGAGTAGATCATAGAAAATATTGTACGCTACATTTGGGTCTTTGGAAGTATAGATATCCGTAAAAGTTAATTTTTCAATGCAGTCTTTAAATTTTAAAAGGTTCTCCTTACAGTAGTCTCTACGTCTAATAGTCCACTTGTTAATAAGGCAGACCTTTTTAACACGACATTGCAATAACTGGGCGGTGTGGTCGGATAAAGCTAACTCTAATATACTAGACTTACACTTGTGATTGAAATTATGTGCAAAATTATCGATACATGTACCGCTAACTTTTCTGGTAGGTTCTCTTAATACTAATTGAAGGTTATAATTCAGCAGTAGGCATTCAAATTCAGTTGTAACATTATTATGAATTAATACATTAATATTATAATCACCAGCTAATATAATTTTATGTTTTTTATAGTGTCTCTTTATATTTCTCAGTACCTTATCAAGCCTGTCAAAGAAAATGGTAAGATTACTAGCTTGAGGTACTCTATATATGCACACAATAACTATATCATACATGATCAGTTCAATACCGCAGCATTCAAAGCTAGAACAGATAGGTAGTACGATTGTTTCAGGAATGGTTTTCCACCGATGACCTTTTTTGACGAATATGCACGAGCCTCCTCTACTGGAATTTTGTCTACTGTAATGTGCAGCTAAGTAAAAGTTAGGAATTTCACAGATGTCTTCGTGGCCTGACTTCATAAAGTGCTCTGTTACGCATATTATATCAATATTGGTTTTCTTATCCATCAGTTCTTGTAAGCACACAGATAATTCGCTAGATTTGCTTCTTAATCCTGCAATGTTTTGATGCAATATATAGATATATTTATGGCCGAAAAAGCTGCGGGGACTGCATGTTATTGTTGTTCTCAGAAATTTTTGCTGTCTGTTGTGTACACTCTACACCCCTAATACAGTTAGTAAACTTTTGATTTATTTTTGAATTTGTCAGGTCAACATTGGAGTAGAAGATCTCGTAGTCTGTCATTATTCTAGACATGACTTGCATATAAATATTTTTCCAACCGTATTTATTTATTTTTCCTGTGTTATAGGAAAACATCTCGTGGGTTAGCGTGTAGTTGCAATCATAGAAGTATGCATATCTGTTTCTGTGTATGTCTATACAGAGAAGGTTATTGAATATCTCGACTTTGTGGTTGTAGATTAATGCACCTTTTATATAAGTTGGCGCACAGATGATAATATTTGTGTGAGTCATTTTTTGCAGTGAGTTATTCATGTTATCTAGTATGTATAAATTGTCATTATTTTTCAGGTCATTTTCTCCAATAAAGATCAGGCAATAATCTTCCATTGTGTAGTCATGTAGTTTGTGTTCAATAGTACTGAAAAAATCATTTATATTGTTATTTGGTAATAGGTAATGACAGTAATTAAAGTCTTTTGAAAAAGTTTCATCGATTAATGGGAGGGTTCCTTTTGTACAACCACTGCTTATAACAATTAATTTATTTATCCGTTTTAGGGTCAATTTAGTGCCTGATAATGTTTCATTAGCAACATTACATTGTTTTGTAGTTGTTGCTATTTTTTGGTTTAATTTCGTCACTGTGTCCGTAGTCAAATTAGACGTTTGTGTCCCTTTATGAAGCAAGTTTACTTTTGTCTTTTTATGCGAATTATCCCAAACTCTAGAGTCCGTATTGTAGGTAATGGGCGATACTTGGAGCTTCTTATTGCGTGACAATGCTGGTGTGTTGGTTTTCTTATCGGGCGTCATACATATTTTTTTATAAGTTTCAACTGTCTTTAGGGATTTTTGTAAGTCTGAATTTAATCTTGTGTTCTCAATATTTAAGTTTTCTATTTCTTGGTGAGCGCTTAGTAGCTGCCTCTTAAGAGATTTGATTTGTTCGTTCAAATCGTAAACTATGTCATTATTATTATTATGCAGGCTGTCAGGTATGCTTAACATTGTTGTTTCAAATAAAGCTCTTTCGTCAGACAAGTCAGTTAAGGAACCAGTTTTGTAGTGTTTCCGAAATGTGACATTATTATTCTCCGTATCCATGCTTACTTATTGATTCCCAGATATTGTTTTTGTTTTTTGCAGTGTATACTGTGGCGCCCTCTATTGTAGTATTCTTGTATTATACTATGGTTGGTCAATACTTAATATTGTCTGGGAGAACGTAGAATATCACAAAAAGACAACACTGGAGTTACCGTGGTTTAAACCCTGAATGTTGAACACAGAGTTGTATGCAAGGCCTCTTAACCTTTCGGCTACGGGTACGTTAATGGTGTATGTGAAAAATAGGAGTATATATTTCAAATATTTGTTCAACATAGAATGACGTCAGTTATTTATGACGTCAAAGCTTGCACTAGGCGACGATATACATACTAATATAGATAGATAAATACTTATATACATAGAAAACATCCATGACTCAGAAATAAATATTCGTGCTCATCACACAAATATTTGCACTTACCGGGATTTGAACCCAGGACCACCAGCTTCGTAGGCAAGAGCACTACCAACTATAGGCTCTATAGTAGCTTAATGTTTAGTTAATACAAAGCCCCTCAATAAGCAGCAAGGCGTAGCTCAACAGGTTGTCGGGTGTGATCTATGTACGTTGGTAGGTTTTTATTCTTGCTATTTTTAAGTGGTATCTCTCCATACCTAAATCCATACCCTTATTTTACATCTTTGTTAGTTTGGTGGCTGGGGCTAAGAGAACAGAATAGAATTGTTCTTCATACGAGTAACCAAAACTCAACAAGATTATTCGTAAAAAACTTTCGACTATGTTAGTAAGCAGTAAGCAGGACAGATATTTGTCTGCATGAACATGTCTGTTTGTCCTGAGTCTGGGTGTAATTTATCTATAACACCCAGTGTATGTATACATTATACATAAGTATTAAAAAAAAAGTAGTAATTATGTATGTCCTTTCTTCTTTTTGTAGACTTCTTTAACATTAAGTTAAGAGCATTCTACATCATTAAGGTTAATTTGGTTACTTGGATAGGGTTACCATATGACAGGCGTTAGCCGCATTTGACAGGCATTTTAAGGTTCAGACAGGCGTGCGGCCGACATTGGTCTGAGACAGGCATTTCCGCAGGCTCTCGTCAACTCAAGTCGTCCTCGTCAAGTAATCGGCTGACTATTGAATCAGTAAAAGCAATATTGATTACATAGGAAAATTACAAAACAGTATCTTGTGAAGATTTTTACGTTTATATATTAGAAAAGAAAGAACTATTAAAAAAAAAAATGTTTTTTGACAAATATCAGTAATAAATATCCTTCTTCATTACTATCTGTTGGCTTTTACTTATTACCTACAGCGGTTTGCTTCAAACAGGCACGTTTCTGCAAATTTAGGCATTTTAGGTACCATAGACAGGCATCCCTCTAGTTACGTATGGTAACCCTATACTTGGATCACTTTCGAGCGAGAATAGGTTAATATGACCGAATAAATAAGGACTTCTCATGATAAAAGAAGAATCGAAATAGGTGGATGGGTAACATTCTTTAGTTCTACCTTATTTCTTACACCAGGCCCGAATTTTGATGTTCTACTGGTGCGATGGTTCGTTCGACAAACCTTACCGAACAATGCAGACATAAAAGCAAATAACATCGCCCAATTTTAAGCTTTGAGCTAATAGTTGTAATATGTTAGTAGCACCATGGCCAGTACAAAAAAATAACTTAAATATTAAGACACAAATAATTACAGAAGATATTTTTTTATATATAATCAATAAAACCGGGCGGACTTATCAACGTCTTAAGCCGTACAGTACGCAATCGAGTAGTTGCCAGGATGAGTTGATAAACACTGTTAATGTCGAGGAAACACGGTAAAAGCATACGAAGAAAATATTAGTGTTTAATCTAAGTATCACCTCTGAATAATAGTGTTAGGAGTGTGTTGTTCTTTTTCATTTTCTTTGTAAGCTGAGGATCATACTAACCTCTTAGCTAGTCATTGGACTTAGTGAATAAGTTATAACCACATTCTCCCGCTTAACGGTCACAAAAGAAATCTATTTGACATAATGTAACACAAGATTCTTTAAATGAATTTAGTACTTTACAGTAACTTTAACAGGGTGAAGCTGTTAATCTGGTGAAGCTGTTAATCTGGTGAAGCAGTGAAAGCCCCATAGCCTAACTGTCTACCTTATGTTAAAAAGAATCTAAATCAAAAATCATTTATTCCGTAAAAAAATTACATTTATGTGGAATCGTCATATTTTTTTACCCTACCGTGCAGTGCATGACGTGGCAGCTACTGAGAAACACTGCCAGAAAACTCAGTAGGAATCCTTTTTTTAAATTATTTTACTTAATATTAATTACAATCATGTGTGTTGACTCAGAACAACTCAATCCCAAGCACTTTTATCACTTAAATAATCAGAAATTTTGTAATATGCCCTGCTACACCATTTGGCTTTAATAATTCTTTTAAACTTATTCGTAGACAATTCTCTAATATCATTGGAAGTTTGTTATAGAATCTTATACATTGTCCCTTAAAAGTGTTGCTTATTTTGGGGAGACGGGTAGTATGCAATATGAGATTATTCTTATATCTAGTATTTACATTATGTGTATCGCTCCTTTTACAGAAGGAATCGATATTTTTATGCACATATAGTAAGTTTTCATATATATACTGAGATGGTACAGTTAGAATGTTAACCTCTTTGAACTTTTATGTTAGAGACACTCTCGGGCCGAGATTATAGATAGCTCTTACAGCTCTTTTTTGCAATATAAATATGGTGTTAATGTCAGCAGAGCTACCCCAGAGAAGAATTCCATAGGACATCACACTATGAAAATAACTGAAATAAACCATTCTAGCTGTGTCAACATCAGTCAGCCGTCTAATAGAATATTAAGCCTACCGAGTTTCTTTGTAAATATATTGACCTTGATTCAGGATGTCTATAATACTCAACTGGAGAATTTGACGCAAAAAATCGAAAAGGTAGCGAGGAAATTTTGAGTCACTACACGCATAAGAAGCTTTATAATAGGTCTTTACCTATGAAATTGCCGTTTTGTATGAAAAAATTTAAACGAATTTTTTTCATGAATTTTTTTATTTGTATTAATCGAAGTAATCACCCATGCAATCAATGCATCTTTGCCATCGCAGTGGCAGTTTATTGATGCCCTTCTTAAAGAAATCAGCTGGACGGGAGGCAACAAATTCTTCAAAGGCATTTTGTACTGCCTCTCGGGTATTGAATTTTTTTCCCGCCAAGAAGTTATCCAAATTCTGGAAAAAGTAGTAGCCTGTAGGCGCAAGGTCTGGTGAGTAGGGCGGATGACGGAGAGCTTCCAACCCCAGTTCTTGCAACTTGGAGACCGTCTGCTGTGCAGTATGAGGTCGCGCGTTGTCGTGCAGGAGCAGCGGAGACGAGCGATTAACCAATGCTGGTTGGAGATGCGCCAGCTTCTCCATCATTGTGCTCAGTTCTTCACAGTACACATCTGCAGTAATGCTCACCCCGTTTGGTAAGAAGCTGTGATGAATCACACCGGCGCTAGACCACCAAACAGTGACCATCACTTTTCTAGGGGTAAGTTTTCGTTTAGGGCATTGTTTAGGTGCTGAACCAGGATCCAACCAACTTGCTGAGCGCTTGCGGTTATCAAACAGAATCCATTTTTCATCGCAGGTAACAATGCGGTTCAAAATTCCTTCATTTGTGTGTCTGTTGAGCAGTGCAAGGCACGTCTCGACGCGTACTTCGCGCTGGCGATCATTGAGTTCGTGGGGCACCCATTTGTCAAGCTTTTTTACCTTGCCAATTTGACGCAAATGGACCAATATTGTTTTGACGCTAACGTCGAAAGCTGCTGCTAATTCAGCCGTAGATTGTGTATCATCAGCTTCCACAACCGCCTTTAATTCGTCATTGTCGACCAAAGTCTTCGGACGACCGCGAGGTTCATTTTTCAGGTCGAAATTTCCAGAACGGAAGCGAGCAAACCAATAACAGGTGGTGCGTTGGTTTGTAGTGTTAGCTCCGTAAACGTCGTTGATGTTGCGTGCCGCTTGTGCCGCGTTGCTGCCACGACGGTACTCATATTCCATAATTACTCGAATTTTTAACGTATCCATGATGACGAAAAAGATTGAAATGCGATGAAAATGTAACACTAATCAATAAAGAAATGACTACTTTTGGAAAAAAGAATCCATGTTTTTAAAATAAAATTAATTTGAAATTAGAATTCTTAGCCAAACAAAAATTATTTTGATTTGAAATGGCCAGTACTGCAGAACGGCAATTTCATAGGTAAAGACCTTATATTCAGTGAACGCACAAACTTGAGTCTTAAAGATGTCAAAGTGTACTGATTTAGTGCATTGTATATTATTATACAAAAAACAAATTAAAGTCATCATAAGTACCACGTGAAGACAAGGTGCTACAAACACTAAACATTTTACCTTCGCTATTCCAAGAAGGAACGGTCCAATGTTATAATTACAACTCACATTATCGCCTCACCTCAAGAAACTGGAAAAGATACAACTAAGTAATATACAGCATGCACAGGGTCTAATTGTGAAGTATGGTCACATGATATTGTTTTTCCTACTAGATAATATCTTGGGACAAAATGATAGATATTTATTTATTTATAGTACAACCACATTATACATATTACACATAAAAAAATATAATTACATAGTTTTGCATCTGATATGCATAACAATTAAGGTGTACATAAGATTTATCAGCTAAAATTAGAAGTATTTTTGACATGCTAATTGACATTAATAACAAAAAAGAACTAAACAAAAACTAATATATTAATATAGGAGAAAAATACTTTAGCTGATGAATTAAACTCCATAAAACTGTATATATTTTATACTTATGTTGTTTAAACATGCCCGTACATTTAGACAATTTTATAAATCGGGGTTCTTTGTCTGATACTTTGTAGAGATTTCTCAAAGCCAAAGTATAATCTTAGAGATCACAGCTTAGAACAGCTATGAGGTTGTGTGCGCTTTGCTTGCTATAACCCAAAATGTAGAGTAAGTGTGTGTGTAAGTGTAGCACAAAAAGAATATTACTAGAAACAGCCGTTTTAAATTGAAGTTTATATTGTTCTTTAAATCGCAACAAACATCACGTTCTTTTTAATTAATTAAAACTTACGACGGTTCATTACTTCATTAATCGGATAACCTTCCGTAAATTATAATTCTTATAAAATGGAATTTACTGTCAGATGAAAAGTCCTAATTGAAACATAAGCAAAGTTTTTAGTGGCTAGCCAAATTCATGGGATGCGTAATGAAACCTTATTTATAGAGAATTTTAATAATTGATACTGGTCTTAATTTAAATTATATAGTGATACTAGAACCTCTTAAAATTTGAACTTGAGAGAGAATTACGATTACTGAAGCTAGCTGGAAAAGTACCAAGGGTATATTTTAATAGTACTATTAAGAAAGCTCCTATATTCGTTTCTAATGATAGATATTTATGGCGAAGCGTAAACGTAAGCTCCTTCTACAAAGGTATATTGGTAAAGATACTAATTTAAAAATAAACAATTCACTTTTCACTTTCCCGCGTTCAGTGAGAAGTTGCGCAGTTGAGAATGGTCTACGATTGCCCAAGTTTTAATAACCGCTCACGAACTTCCGGAAATAATTTGTAAGTGGCGACTCTCTGTGTTAATATTGCATTTATATATGAATATAAATAGCCATGATTTTATATTCTACCACTGTCACGTAACCGGAACAATACCCGCTAGTACAGGTAGGCAGGGACTCTACCTGTACTAGCGGGTGTAGTTCCGGTAATATAGGCTTAACAATAGAATATCAACACCAACCATTAGCTTTGTATTAAGTTACGGCGAGCAGCACACTGGTGGCTATCAGCAAGCCGTAGCATGCATAAAGCCTCGCACCTGTCGAGAACGGCTTAGTAGCGCTTTCGCCCGAATTTGGCTCGCCCGAATCGGGCGAATGAACTACTTTCAATTTTGAATATGTTTTAGGGCCGGTTTCGCCCGAAGCAAATTTAATGGCGGGCGAATCAGGTCAAGCAAATTTCAGTAGGGTACGATTCGCCCGAATACTATTATACCTCAAAAATAAGCCTTTATTTAATAATAAAATGTGAAATTTTATAAAAAAAGTACAGTTGCGTACACAATTGTTACTTACAATAATAACAAAATTTCTGTTGGTGAATCTGGTTATTCCTGTATGTCTATTACTATCTACTCAACAAACGAGCTATTGATAATAAAAATAGAATATATATAACTATTATGTCAGTCAATTGGTTTAGATGGGATCCAGAACGGGTGGGTAAGTATTAAATAAAAGTCATACATAATAATCAGATATATTTTAATTCACACTAACAATTTGAAATAAAAACTATTAATAATATATCAACACTTAAATATTTCTTATAATGTACTTAACAGTCTTTTACTCGTTACAACTTTTTACTTACTAATAATCAATCACAGTAGTTTTACAAATATCAAAGCAATTTTACAAATATAATTTTGTACTTATGAAATATAAAATGTTAAATATTTGAGTTACATAAAAAGTATAGCAGATTTTAATAATAATCACAGTATTTGTAATTATAAGCAGTGTATATACAGTGTTTTACTATAATATCTATAAACTAAATCTAATTTTTAATCACAATCATTATCACAGTTTTTTTTTTCATATTTTTTATTTGGTATTTATTCGTAATTAGTGTTTTCATTTTACAAAGATACAAAATTAGACTCGCAATTTTTCAATACACAATGGTAAATTTATTTCCCCATCAAATAATTGTTGCAGGAAATCATCGATCCTATTATGTAATTTAATAGTCTCAGGTCTTTTTTAGATGTATATTGTTTTTTTTATGTAATGTTAAATATTAATTTGAATCTTTCAAAATAGTATAAGAATACAATTAAATTTGTATAATATTTATATGTATTTAAAACAAAAAGCACCTAGAATAACAAGTATAAACAACTGAGTACATATTAACTACTTACTTCTTAGTGTAAGCAGGCTTTTATGAAGAAACAGTACACATAAAACCAATTATATTTTTAACTTCACATTATTTATGGACGCACTTTATGCAGTTAAGTTTTTACACTGTCAGTATTTTAGACACACTAAACCAAATGGTGGGAAACACGCCGCACAATTTGCAAATGAGTGACAGAGACAGCAATATACTACTATCTTTTGTGTTCCTGTGGGTGCGTTTATTTGGTGTGTCTTTACGTTATCGCTGAGGAACAAAAGTCATTGTGCATATTATCTAGTAGGTTACTTACTATTTTCGATTAACACAATATGTGCCTAAGTAAATCCTCTTTAAATTGGTGCACCCGACTGTACTACTTATTTTTCTGAGGTATAATAGTATTCGGGCGAATCGTACCCTGCTGAATTTTGCTTTACCTGATTCGCCCGCCATTAAATTTGCTTCGGGCGAAACCGGCCCTAAAAAATATTCAAAATTGAAAGTAGTTCATTCGCCCGTTTCGGGCGAGCAAAATTCGGGCGAAACCGCTACTAAGCCTCGAGAACGCACATCGTGCATCAAAATATCTGCGAACAGGTGTTTGTCTATCGCTGTTAGCCACATTTGATGTACATACATATTATAGTGCACGCAAGGATAATGTGCGTTTAATATAATGTATGTTCATTTTTAAGTACCTAATAGTATTATGTAATGAGGAATCATATGTACTTAAGTATTAAGTACATATGATTCCTTCTGAAGTGTTAAATGCGAATGTGAGTGCCAATAAAAACCACTCTTGGTTTAATGGCACAAAAAAATAGTTAGCTCCGCTAAAAAAGCTGCTACAAGTATTAGAAGAAAGTCCTCACGTTGCGCTTGTATTCCTTGTAAGCGCAAAAAAGATTCATTATGCTTTTTCACCAACTGATTTCATGTAGAACACATAAACATTTTTTCCTAAAATAGACCCATGAACACGTACATGTTTAACAGTAATCTATACCAATATTATAAAGAGGTGAAGCTTGTGAGTTTGTGACATAGTAAAGGGTAATCTCTGGATCTTTTGTAAATTATTGCATCAATAGAGAGCTACGTTATGTTGGGGTGTCATAAGTTTAAAAAAAAATATCCCGAACTTTTAAACCGAAGTTTTACGAGGGACAAACAGCCAGGAACCAAAATATTTATAACACGGAACGAAGTCCGCGCGCACTGCTATTATTATTATATTTTAAGCTAAGCACAGGTTTTAGTTCACCCTTAAGGAGTTGATAGTTTTAAGGGAGAGCCAATGATTTATTTTATCCCATTCACATATTTAACCTAACCAAGTTTAAGCTACATTTTCCAACTCCCTCTTAGAGTTTTCGTTTAGAACGACTACTTGAGTATCTTTGTTGGACAGTTGAACCGTAGTGAAAGGTTAGTAGAGGAACCTGGTGTGTTTGTTACAGTGGGTTTGCTCTGTTGGCGCACATTAGACTGCACTTCAATTGTATCACTAGGCTGCTTGCACTAAATTGCAAACAATGTTATATATTCATCCAAATATAACATTATTGTCTTAATAATAATATCAAAATGGAACTCTTACCTTAACATAGGCAAAACAAGGTAATAGTGATAAAATACACTTTAAAGTACACGAAAAAAGTGATTTTACAACATTGAATATATTGTACAATTGGCGGTCTTATCGTATTCAGCGATTTCTTCCAAACAACCTTTGGATGGACAGGGATTGTAACAAATACCGGTAACGGCGCAAAAAAATCAAAAAACGGTATTCAGCCATGCATAATTTAGTTAAATTATATTAACCTAAATGTATATAAGCAAAATAATAAAACTATTAATAGTACAACTTTTTCTGACTATTTACAAACTTTTTTTTAAAGTATATCTGAATAACAATCCTAGAACTGACTACGATTGATTTTAAAAATCTATTTATGGATTTGTATAAATTTATCTATTTGGATACAAATTTTATATCAATTGATTAAATAATATAGGATACAAGCGTTTCTAATTTAGGGTAAAGTATTCTTTCATTTATATTTTAATTTGATGGCAATTCAAAATAATAATAGTCACCCACACAACTTTATTTAAAAAAAGACACCGTATTATAAATATAAACCTGACACTGGCCTAGACAGCCCTACTTTTAAAATCTACTGGAACCGAAGTATTATAACCGACAAAACTATTCACTTTAACAGACCAGACGTTACGTTGCACAATAAAATTTCCAACACAATTTATCTAATTGATGTAGCTATCCCCAATACTCACAACATCCAGACAACAATTAGGGAAAAGCTCGCAAAATACCAGTACCTTGCGATAGAGCTGAAAACCCAGTGGCGAGCAAATACTGTTCACATGGTGCCCATTATAGTTTCCTCCACTGGTATAATATAACTGTTTACTTTAAATGTAAATCTTGGTGTACAATAAAGAGTATTTGTATTGTATTGTATTGTATAATACCTAAAATGCTCTCACAAAGCCTTGAAATACGGATATACCCAAATACATCATCAGTTTATTACAAAAAGCAACCATTTTAAACACGTGCCGTATCACTAGAAAGTTTTTAACATCTTCCACTATTTCATCATTCACAATTTAACTTGTCATGCTTGACCATGGTTGATGTGGCAAGTAATTAACCCGTACAAAAAGGAGAAAATCATAAAAATATAATATAATAATAATAGACTGGGACATTATTATTTCTTTTTTAATAGTTTTGGTAAAACTAATTTAAACAATTCAATTCAAATAATTTATTTCCGAAAGATATCCATATAATTTTAGTATAACTTAGCCTAATGTTAGTATCAATTATATTAAGGGTGTCTGGACTCTTACCCACCTGTGTAAAAGGAGAGAGTCCCACCGGTCTGAAAACACATTCAAGATGCCATTGGAGGAGAAGCGCAAGCGCTCCATCATGGAAGCGCAGCGCGTGCGTCGAACCCGTCAACGCACGAGTCCGCGAACATCCCTGGCGCGCTACACCGCCACGGCAACCCCAAGAGCACCCTGAATGCGTTATTGTACTGTAAGCGCAGGTCGCTGTATGCCCGCTGGGTATACTTGGTTCACAGACTGCACGTGTAAAACGACTGGCAGAAGGCCTTAAAGAGCGTTATCTTAACAGGGTTAGTACAGCGTGCAAACCTGCAGGCCAGCATGTTGAACCAGCCAGCGACCTGCGCTCCCTGTCTATGTCTGCATTGTCTTTCAAGTCGTCAGTGACCCAGTGACCCAAATACTTAAACTTCGAAACCCGACTTAAAGGAGACCCAGAAAGTGAAAGTTCAGGCAGCTGTTTGTAGGTTAATGTACCTGATTTAAAAAACAACCATTCACTCTTATCGGTATTGTATTTGAGCCCGTGAGTCACTGCATAAGTTTCACAAATTTTAAGAAGCTTTCTCAATGAACCAGTAGATGGTCCCAATAGCACCATGTCATCAGCGTAGCTGATGTTGTTCACGCAGACACCGTCCACGTGACACCCGATTCTGGTTCTACTGAGCCTACCTATAAGTTTATTTACGTATAGGTTAAAAAGACAGGTGGAGCTCAGCCCCCCCTGTGTCACCCCACAATCCATCCCATACATATCAGAACATGAACCTGCCCACTTAACTGTATTCCTTTGACTACTGTACCAAAAACTAAACAGCGATATCTGAACAACTAATGTACGGATCCAGGCAGTTAATTCTTCGTTATTTTAACGATATAATATATGGATAATATATGGATCCGCCATGCAATTTTCCATATAGGCAAAAAGACATGTAATATTAGTTTAAACTTATCATTTATTTGATCATTGTAATTAATTCTAACTCACACTTAATAATTGCTCCCTATATATAATTTTCCAATCGGAAACGTATTTATCGATTATCTGTTTAGTTTAATTCTCCAATACCTACATTGAATTTCAACGACTTCTACTCACCTGAAATTGAACTGCATAACCCTATTTTCTATGTACGTTCCCTGAATAGACTACCGACTAACTGATATTGCTAATAATCTACTAACTGATATAGTCACAGTACAACCTATAATCCACTTAGGTAGATGAGTTACCTGTATACTGTGTAGGTTAGATAGGATTTATAATTAATAGCAAGCTAAAGGCGCTCATAGTCTGTTGTTGTCATAAGTGATTGGTAATATTAAGCATGGAAGCACGCGGTCAGATTATATCCATTCAGTTACGGCCAAAGTGGTTTAATTTCTGTACTTAGAGCGCACGTTAAGATATAGGTCCCGGTTATCACACAACCTACTACAGTTGAGTCCTGAACGTGCACTTCTTTTAGCCATACAAAATTCGAGATCTTGTTTCAGGTGTACGGAGGACAGTAATTGAGCGCTGTATTTTCGCAGCGTCTAGTTGAAACTTGCCTGCGGTCGGGAATTTAGCACGGAAAGTTCGCTTCTTTTAGTCGAATAAAATTCGAAATCGTGAAACAGCTATTTAACAGAACTTTCGCAGCGTCTGGTAATAATCATGACAAAATATTTTCCATTCATAAATAAATATCTATGCGAAGTCGGGCGGGCCGCTAGTCTATATATACTATGTGACCAGACATTATTTGATTATAAACAACTATTATACTAATACTAAATATTATAAAAGCGAAAGTTTGTAAGTATGGATGGATGGATGTCTGTTTGTTACTCTTTCACGTAAAAACTACTCAATGGATTTTAATTAAACTTTACAATAATATAGCTTATACATCAAAATAACACATAGGCAACAATTTATATAATGATATAGTGTGAATTGTCCAAAATATGGCGATAAGTGACAGGTAAGTAGGAAAAAGTCTACTATCTGCGAGCTACTCCAGCGTTCACGGCCATAACCGCTAAAGGTACACATCCTACTAATATTATAAATGGGAAAGGAATGGAACGGATGTACCTATGTTACTCTTTTACGCCAAAACTACTTTACTATCTTTGTGAAACCGCGGGGCGTAGCTAGTTAGTAACTTTTACGTAGTATTGTACTACTTTATTGTAAGCTTGACAAGTACAAGGGTTAAACAAGTTTTGTTATATCTTTTAACGATAGGAATGCTTTAACAAAGCATTCTTGAAACAGAAACATTTCTTAAAATTATTAATTGTGATTCTCAGCACAATGGCTTTTACTCGAAAAGTCTAGAAGCTTAATAAATTGTAACGAGAAATATTTATTAAAACAATAACTGGGAAAATTAGTTTTACTAATTAAAAGGGTTATTCAAGATAGAGAAAACTACCGGCCAAAACTACTTCGGGCGCCCAAAGTTAGGGTCTACCTCGAAAATGAAAAGGCACGTGCGTTCCCCCGTGTGATAGGGCCGGGATGTAAAGTTACTTTACTAATGTGTTTCTTTATTCTTCTGGTGGCGGCTATTTCCAGTCCCCGGAGGTCCTGGTAACACTGCGTCCCGTGATGAACTAATGTGCTCGAAAAATGTGTTAGTAGCATTAGCAATATAATTTTATAAAAATTAACTATAATAAGCTAAATATATTTAAAAAGAGAACAACTTATAGCTCAACAATTCAACTTACCATTAGATCACCTACTAATGGGACTGCCTCGTTGGTCTAGCAGTAGCGTGTTCAACCGCAGATAAAGAGGTCCTGGGTTCAAATCCCGGGTCGTGCCAAAAATTGAGTTTGGGATTTTCCCGTAAAAAGAAATTTATCAGTATCAGCCCCAAGTCTGGGAGTTGACGGTATTACATCCCAGTCACTCGGAGAGCACGTAAGCCGTTGGTACTGTACTTGAACTCTTCTCAATCGTGTCGCTAGGCGACCCATCCGATCATGAGAGTGATGGCATAGAAAGTGCTCCTGTATTTGCGCACACACTTGTTCACTATAATATGTCCCGTGCAGATGGCTAATCTCTACTGAGACTGGCCGAAATTTGGCTAGGTGGACATTACCATTATTAATGGGTCACACAAGTAATTGTTCTTTGCCATAACTTGAGACACAAAGTGAGTAGGCGACTGTCTTAACCGCTTGTCACACAAGCAGTCCGCTCATTAGGTACAGTTTTTTTTAAATTATAGATACTTTCAACCTCTTCTTATAACTAATTCGGAAATATTGTGATATATGTATGTCTAAAGACAATATGTAATTAGAGCTTAGTTTACTATTTTATAGTTAGAGAAAATGGTTTGCTATGTTTTTTTCCATATTGGCAATGCACGAGCATAAATTCAACCTCCATCCTCAACCTCCAACTCAAAAAGAACTCCAAACCATAGATATAAAACTGATGTAAAAATAAAACGTTTTGGATTTTTCACAAACCATATTTTAGGAAGTACATGTAACTTACACACACATTAATTTCCTAAAATATTGAGTGAAAATTCCAAAAATTTTAGATTTACATCAGTTTCGTATCTATGATTCGAAACGAAAACTATAAATAAAGTTTTTATAATAAAAAAAATTATAGTTGTAATTTACGTCTAAATAATTGTTTTTTTATTTGAACGTCTTAACTAAATGATGTTTTCTTAAAGCGAAGAACAATATCACGAGATTCTATATCACACTAAACACAAAATCTTAAATCTTAATTGATATCATCGAGGCCCTCATAGCTTGTCTGTCACCGGTCAGTAAGCGATCGGCAAGGTTACAGTTCCGCAAACTTATTTGGCCCGCTGGCAGCGTCGCTGTTATCGTATTTAGTGTTGCTAGTAACTATTTTTTGCAATAAAGTGGGTAAAAATAATATGCACATTGTAACGTAAATATTACTTCACTAAAAAGCAAACAAATACTGTCATTACCAATCTTTATATTTTTATACAATAATTACTGATGATCATTTACATAAAATGTATGCTGAGTGTTCTCTAACGGAGATACTCCATGTTATGTCACCGGAATTGTTTAATTCAGAAGTCATTTCATCATCATCATTATCGTAATCACTGCTTTCACTTTCACTATCACTACCTAAATGAATGATGAAAGGCTCGTCGAAGTATCCATCCCTTTTTCGATACTCATTTTCAATATTTTTTACATGATTGCAATGCTTTTACCATTTAATGACTGTTATTTTATCAAAAGCTTCTGCAATCAATGTAGGCATTTCAGAATCTGCTTGCTCTTTTTCTTTCACAAGTTTTCTTACAAATCACTCCCCGACACCTACAATGGAAATAGCAAAAAATTTAATAAATAATGAATATTATTATTAAATTATTAAAATATGTATTTTAATTTAAAGACGTGCGAGGGGGAGTTTCGTATCTTTTCAGAAGCTGACAACGCTAACCTGTAGCAGCAGCTACGCGTTCATAAAACTGATTGAAGGGTATAATTGGTGCCTGAAAGCGTTTTTCTTCCTTCATATAATTCAATACTTGTAAAATAACGTTCCTCGCATCACTTTTTAAAGCTTTCGGCATTTTTCACAATTAAAAACCACAAAAAGAATAATAAATACGCGCAACAAACAATCAATGGCAGGAATGTCAGGGAATAACAGGCCGATAGACATTTCAAACTGGCGTCGTTAGTTCTACTTTTGACCACCGGGCCAGATAAGTTTGTGGCACTATAACTACAGTTCATCTGTAGATGAGTGACCGCCACAGAGTTTAAATTTCTGAACGTATCCGTGCTTCGGAAGACATATTACGTGATCGGTCTTAAGCAGCAGTCGACAAGCCAAAGCGGTTTGAATTACTAGTGCAATATCTATAAAAAACAATTATAAATACAATTTACCTGGTATTCATGCGCAAAAAGTAAAAATAATAAAAAAAATACTCACACGTGCATCCACAAAAACACCTCACACTCACATACCACACACACACACACTCGCACACATATTTTTGCTCAGACTTTTATTTTATTTTTCTCATATTTTATACTGTAAGTATGGTCAATACCCCAAGGGGTGGGGGACCTGGTTACCTGAAATACAGGCCTACTAGAGCCTAGTTTGGGCATCAGTCTTCCACAATATTTTTGTTTAATGTTGTACAATTTTCAATGTCTGTAACCATAACACTATGTACCATATTATTATATTGTGGAGAGAAATAAATAATATTGATTGATTGATCTATACAATAAAGAAAAAATAACTCTAGAATTGAAAGAAACAAACAGACATTATATGGGACCTGGGACATTATTCACACCCAAACTAGCAGTTCTTGCAGTATGGAAACAACATGACTGATATACTACATAGTATATACTACTTTTCTTTTGTAAATACTTACTTATATAGATAATTACACCCAGACTCAGGACAAACAGACATGTTTATGCACACAAATATCTGTCCTGGGTACAAATCGAACCCACGAGCGGCGGCGTTTAAGGCAAGTGTTTACCACCACACATCCACGGATTTCCTGACGTATTGTTATACACTTAAAAGCAAATTGTAAAAAGTTAGTGTGAACTCATATTAGGTAACCTACTTTCCCAAGAGTTTGTTCTTATTTTCCACGTCCCATTATGGCTATCTGCTGTGTGACTGGTTGACTAATGGTTGTTGTGACACCGCCGCCCCGTCCACAAAGGTGAGTTATTGCCAATGCCATTATAAGGACTCACTTGTTATGAAGTCCGACCTTTTAAAACTATCCGTAGTTATGTGATTTATCAGTTTCGATAAAAGTAAAAACCCGAGTCTTTCCGGTCTCAACTTTGTCATCTTTGAAATTAGTTTGTGTGATCAATACTTGTAGCCTTTCAAAATAATTGCCTCTCAAAAACCGAGTGTGACACATAAATCTACTGATTGTAGACCGAGATGATCGCTCTAACAATAATATTCTTTATTTGCATAAAATGTAGGTACAAAGCAGATACGAATATACATATTAATATATTTATTGATATTTTATATGGTAGCTGCGCAGTGTCTTTGGGTTCCCGTATTGTTACTTAGTCTGAAATTACTATATATATAATACTTATAAGCAAATCATGAACTTTATAAATAATTTGGCCCATTTAATGATCTGTGCCCCTGCATAAATGTTCTATTGTTTTCATTGGGTAAATTGCCACCTTGACTATTGTCGATAAAAGTCAAAGAAGAAAAGACTTCTTTTATTTTGACGGGTAAGGCTGATTTCAGAGTCGCGCCGGCGAGCGGCGCCGTCCAAACGCGCGCGCTCTCAATTACACTAGATAGTAGCTGCGTTTCATAGTCAGCAAGTTCATACGCGCCGCCGCCGGTGACACTCGCGCCGTCGCGCGTCGGCCAGCGATGCCCGAGCTCCTCTACTGGCAGCTAGCGTTTCAGAGTGACGCGTCTTGCACACGTAAAATGGCTGTTGAGACGCGCTGGCCGCCGGCACGTGCCGCGCGCGTCACTCTGATATCTGCCTTAGCAGCATTGATTTTGATAGACACAAATCATAGAAAGCAGTTAGAAGTTGGAAATAGCTAAGCAATTAACTTTTAACTTTATTTACTTGGTAAAATGAACCATGACCCATTTAATGTAAATCTGCACTTAACTCGTCTGTACGTAACGGGTCCGTAACGAGTAGTAGCGAGAGTCATATGTTCGATGAAGCGAAAGTTGACTGAACACTGTTCGAAGGGAATTTATTGCAAAACAACCTGTTCCCGCCAAACGCTGCTTTGACTGAACGCTTCGCTCGCTCGCCTCCGCGCGCTAGATGGTCACAGTTCTAACCAAACCTAACCCAAATCTCAATTTAATTCGAAAGGGCAGTCCATCGATTAATACATTTTCGAAGAATCGTTCAGTCGAAGCAGCGTTTGGCGAGAAAAGGTTGTTTCGCAATAAATTCCATTCGAACAATTGTTCAGTCGACTTTCTCTTCATCGAACATATGACTCTCGGAACTACGTTACGGACTGGAACGTAACTTAGATTATA
This sequence comes from Pseudoips prasinana, assembly GCA_951640165.1. Classification (NCBI taxonomy): domain Eukaryota; kingdom Metazoa; phylum Arthropoda; class Insecta; order Lepidoptera; family Nolidae; genus Pseudoips; species Pseudoips prasinana. The sequence goes on along the minus strand of OX621234.1, from coordinate 17,581,704 downwards.
TTTAATATCCATAATATAAAAGGTTTTTTGAAAACAGTAACTTTTTTCAAAATTTCTCACTTTATATGAGATTTATTTTGACGAAAGTAATGGTATTTGAGAGGGATGAATACACGACAGCGTGTGATATTGTGATTGGAGGAGAGAAAGTCGAACAGGTGAATGAGTTTGTATATTTGGGAACTTTGTTTACGAGAGATGGGAAATATGAAAAAGATATTGTTAGGAGAGTAAATGCGGGGAACAGAGTGAATGGGGCACTACCCGCCTTTATGAGTAGCCGGCAAGTATCAAAGAAGGCCCGACTAGCCGTGCACGATGGAGTGTTAGTGCCAACTTTAATGTATGGAAGTGAAAGTTGGGTATGGCAGAAAAAGAATGAAAGTAAAATAAATGCAGTGGAAATGAGAGCTCTGAGAAGTATGTGTGGTGTAACTTTGAGAGACAGAATTCGAAATACTGATGTAAGAGAGCGTTGTGGTGTGAAAGAGGATGTAGTCACAAAGATTGAAAAAGGCATGCTGAGATGGTTTGGCCATTTAGAAAGGATGAATGAAAGAAGATTGACAAAAGAAGTATACCTGGCCTGGGTGAATGGGACAACCAGAAGGGGAAGACCACGTCGAACATTCTCTGACCAAATTGGAGATGTTCTCAAGAAAGGGCAGGTCAGAAGTACCCTAAACCGGCGAGCATGTATGAAGAATATAATGACAGTAATCGAGGCAAAAGAAGTATGCAAAGATCGTGACAAACGGAAATCCGTTGTCTCTGCCTACCCCTCTGGGAAACAGGCGTGAGTCTATGTATGTATGTATGTATTTTGCCGTTCATTATCATAGGCTAACCGTAAATAATAATTTAATACAAGCATTGACGTCAATTTAGCCGTTTGTTTTCGGGCCTAGAAAGCATAACACGGCCACCCCATACCAGGTAGTCGAGCAGCAGTGTCACCTATGTACTTGCAACCACCTAACTGTGGTCACCAACTCGCATGCCAAGTGCGGTAGCTAAGGATAACCCCTCCAAATGGCAACATTATATAAACCTTTGAGGAAGACCTATGTCCAGCAATGGACGATATCAAGCTGATCATGATTAACGCCAGGTTGTTTATTTTTATCATTGCATTTACTGTTGGCCTAGTAGGTACTACTACTACTTCGCCTTAAAGTAGTACCCAGCGTGACCCTAGCGTCACAGTTGTTCAAGCCGCCCAACAGGCTTCTGACATTAACGATTGTAGTTTAATTACTAAAACCGGGACCGGCAGCTTAAAGCCGCCGTAGCACGGAGACGCTCAGGAATAAATAAACTACTTTGGTGGTCACCAATCTATGGACTGACCACAAGCCTAGTTGCTTAACTTCGCAGATCACTTACGGACCTGTTAGGGGAACTAGCTATTATCTGAAAAGAGTTGTTTGGTAATGTGTTTCAACAACTGTGACGTCATTGAGTACACGGTTGGGTAGTAAAAGGTAAGAAAAGGGGAAAGATACAATTATTTTATGCGAGCACGAATATGGTCAGATTTACTCTGAGGCAGCTTGTCATTAACCCCATCTGACTATCCATAATAACAGCTATAACAAGTACACTGCTAGACAAATGCCTGCCTCAAGAATCATCTTGGGGGATATGCCATAATCGTCACGCTTGGCAGACGGATTGGCGACACCAGTATGATGGTCAAAGTACTCAGAAAGAAGCTGCTGCCCGTCCTCTGGTAGATATTCCCTCGGATCAACTTCTACGCCCTCCACGGGATGAGATGGGGTGATGATATTCTGATATTTGGCGCCTTCACCACACAGCTATCGTATACATAGCAATCACACTAATAGAATGAGAGAATACGGAGTAGCCCCGTCTTTGCATAAGTTATTTGTACACTTATTAGCACATAGCTCGTAAAACCGACAGCCGTTGGGGCAGAAAGGTTCTCAAGTGGCGTCCACGAATCGGAACACGCAACGCACACCTCTACAATATGGAACGATGATCTTGTCGGGGTCGCTGGAAACCGCTGGATAGGGATAGTGGAAGACCGGCAATTGTCGCAACGTTTGGGGGAGGTTTCAGTCCAGCAATGGTCATCTTTCAAGTGATATAAAAATAAGAAATAATATATATATATATATATATATATATATATAGGGACAATGTCACACATATCATCCTAGCCCCAAACTAAGCAAAGCTTGTACTATGGGTACCAGGCGACGATATACATACTTATATAGATAGATAAATACTTAAATACATACAAAACATCCATGACTCAGAAACAAATATTGGTGCTCATCACACAAATATTTGCACTTACCGGGATTCGAACCCAGGACCACCAGCTTCGTAGGCAGGAGGACTACCAACTAGGCTACGGTGATCGTCAATTGCTTGTGAAGAGCTAGTCTCGCTGGAGGCACAATTTAATCTGTACTGTGTCTAACATGGTATGTTTTTTCAGGAAGCGAATATTATACCGGGTGCAGAACCGCCTATAATGCCGCATCCCATTACCTTGGGCCCGCCAGTACCTCAGCCACAGCAGATGTCTACTACGTTGCCGCCGCACGCCAAGGAGTACTACTTCTTGGACATCGAGTTGCGCTACGGCATCTTGCAGGTCGGTCAATTATAAATGTTATACAATTCAACTCTTAGTAAAGAAAGTTTTGTTTCTTATTTGTCTAGATTGTTATAGCGCCGCAACAGATATTTTTTTAAGTTAGCTGACAGATCCGCGAATGGATTATGTAGACTATGAAGATTTAATGTTGCGGCAAGATCTAGCAACAGCAAAGTACCAGTTTTTATATGGCAGTTGAGACTAGGAGACCATGTTTTAGTAAGGTCTCACACATAGAAATCACTTATTGATGTAGTAGGTAACCATGTTTGAATGGACACACCAGACCACCAGACTTTCTGAGTGGGTGGACATGTTTTCATAGCGATTGTGTATTTTAAGAGTTGTACCCGCACACCCTGTAGGATGACTTTATGCTTAAAAATAATGTACCTAGGTACAAATAAAATAAATGTTGGTAATTTTGCCAATTTTGGATCACCAAATTGATATCATAGGTACTTATATGAGCAAATACAGTGCATCGATAAACGATGGGCCTGACTCCTGCCGTAAAGGTGTATTTCTTATTAGGGTTCTGTTCCCAAAGGGTAAAACGGGACCCTATTACTAAGACTTCGCTGTCTGTCTGTCCATCTGTCACCAGGCTGTATCTGATGAACCGGGATAGTTAGACAGTTGAAATTTTCACAGATGATGTATTTCTGTTGCCGCTATAACAAAAAATACTAAAAAATAAAATAAAATAAATATGTAAGGGAGCTCCCATATAACAAACGTGAAATTTTTGCTCTTTTTTATAGATAGGCGGTACGGAACCCTTCGTGCATGAGTCCGACTCGGACTTGGCCGGTTTAAGTATACGATGCAGCCCTAAAAACTTGTGCAATATTTTTTTCTTATATAGGGTAATTGGTAATATTATTACATAAATCTATGTTTAGTCTTTACTACAATTATTAAAAAAGCATGATTTAACTAATATATTATAGCAAAATTGCATACACTTGATAGATATAATTACGTTCTACATATCAATAATGGTTATAATAATATGAAGCCTCGTGATACCATATTTAATTAAACTAATTTCCGATTCACAGCGGAACAATTGAATATCGACCCTTCATGGTGAACGAGCGTTCCGACGAAATTAGATAGTAGGCCAGGATAATCTCTAGTTTACGGCACAGGTTAGAGGGAAAACAGAACAGCGGAGCGGAAAGCGGAAATTATTTTTATTGTACCCAAACTTAAGAAAATAAGATAAAATAGCTCTCCTAGCTGCAGGGGCTGAACTCAACAAACTCGCCAACTACGCAGGACATTAAGATGTCCAGCAACCAAAACAATACCCGATAATCATCATATCACCCGAAAGACGTCCACTGCTGGACAAAGGCCTCCCCCAAAGATCTCCACAATTGCCGGTCTTGCGCAATCCGCATCCAGCGATTTCCAGCGCCCCGCACAAGATCATCGCTCCATCTTGTAGGGGGCCTGCCCACACTGCGTCTTCCGGTTCGTGGTCGCCACTCGAGAACCTTTCTGCCCCAGCGGCCGTCGGCTCTACAAGCTATGTGCCCTGCCCACTGCCACTTCAGCTTGGCAATTCTTACGGCTATGTCGGTTACTTTGGTTCGCCTGCGGATCTCAACATTTCTGATTCGATCTCGCAGGGAAACTCCAAGCATAGCCCTTTACATTGCTCTTTGGGTGACCTTGAGCCGCCTGAGCCGCCGATAATACCCGATAATCGGTAATCAATTAAAATATACTGTTACTAAGTATTCTTAAAAATAGCCACGTCAAATCTTGAGCTTGAATAATATCCCGAGTCAACATCTATTGTCGGTGAAGTCGGTAAACTACGTATTATACATTGACCTTGGCTCTTATTTCACATTTTGTTGCCTTCTCCGCACCCCGCGCTGTTATAGAATCGGGGCGAATTTGCCCGGCATAAAACTTTAAATTAACTAACTCTCAATTCTCTCAAAAATATACTAACGAGTTTTTTTAGATGAATTTACTAACTCTCATACTGGACTTAATTATTCTTTTTGAATAGCAATTAAATCAATGCATTTCAGTTTCAGACATTTTCCTTTGCATTTGAAAAATAGTCTACCTAGGTAGCAAATATCAAGTTTCTAGCCTAGAAGTGAGTTAGAAAAAATAGCGGTTTATAAATGGTTACATATCAAATGGCTGAGCTAAATTAATTAAATTTGTGTAATTTCATGTATGTTATTTAAATAGTTTACGAGTGAAAAGGGGCCAAAATTTGCTTAAAATGGTTCGTGTAATATTGGACACGGCGCCGTGGCGGAGCGTTGTCAATTCGTTTATTTGAACTTGGCTCGATACGCTGTCGCGTGTCTAGGTAAACTTCATATTTTTTTTACATAATCATTGGTATTTTATACGTCTATTGATGTTAAATTATATCTGAAAGTTATTAACTCAATATTTTAATTAGTGTTCGGTGGCGGATGTAGTAATAAAAAGTAAATATTTATAATGTAGTATAAGATGGAGCAGGAAGTGTTCTACTTGGATACCGATATGTTTACTAAACATGTACTCCCATATATAAATAACCTATCTATCTAATCCGTATTTATCTCAGAATCAATTGATTATTATTGTGCACCCACGCTACCCGTGCTATGTTTTGTGAGATCCCTATCCGCGCCCGATTTAGATTTTTATTTGAGAGATTATGCTTCCGACAGGCCTTTTACATACACTGAGTAAGTCTGCTAATAAAGTAAAGTTTTATAAGGAAATTGAAAAAGTTTTAATGGGAGTTATGTTTCTTAAACAGTTGTTCATTAGCTTAAATGTTCTATACTCTTAACCGCTATAGGTATATTATATGATTCTCGGTCCGCTTTCCAATAATTATTTTGTATTAAATTCTTTAAAAATGTTTAACTTTATAATTTTACTTTATAGATGTTATTTTAACAGTACGCAAGTTTATAGCTCATGGTTATATTATTATTTATTAGGTTTATGGCTCATGTTTCTGACACATTTTCCGAAACGTCAGCATACTCAAACCATAGACTATCTACGTGCTTGGAAATAAATCACTTTGCCAGAGTTTTGGCGCCAACGCGGAAAAGGGCGCATCGAGGCTATATTTTATTTTCAAAAACTGGTGTAAATTCGAGTTTTTATGTGTAAATATGGTGGATTTTTAGACATAACATCTTCCACAACGTACACAAGTGGAGGGAAGTGCAATATTGCCGTGAATTGTGATTTTCCATGTTGAAACCAAAACTCCATAGAAGCCTCTAGTAAAGTCTCCACTGCTTTACTGGGGTAGGACTACGACTTGACTGTGACGGACGTGACGGACATGACTGTAACGGACGTGACGGACATGACTGTGACGGACGTGACGGACATGACTGACTGACTTTGAAATTTATATATTACAACTGAAGACGAGGTGGTATGGTCACAGACCTTAGCCTACCCAAAGAGGGCAAAACAAAAAAAAATCACTTTGACAACCAAAGATGTAGACACCATTGTAAGATTTTTACATAAGTTAAGAGTAATAAAGATGATTGGAGTTTCATCAAGATGATTGCATTGATGAAACTCCTGTAAGTAAAATCTCGCGTCATTTATGTTTATTGCGGACCGAACTACATGTGTTCGTTCTGTTAGCAGCTTGAAAAGATCTCCGAATACGCTGACCGCTCCGCTTACTGCGCCCGCTTCAATTTGGACCATCTCCACAGTAATCTGTACCATTTCTACTAAGTCTAATTGAATTGTAACAAAATCCCTAATTTATTAACTTATTACTTGATATGAATTATTTACGGTAAGTATTTTATGTTGGTACCTAGTGAAATAATTTGGTAGATTTAATTTTAAGGCCTCAAGGTGTTATGACATGAAACATTATTTTTGTCTTGGAATACGACTTTATAAATGTTATAACAAAGTAACCGGGTGTCCCATTAAGTTACATACTACATATAATATAATATCTCGGGACAATGTCACATAGATCATCCTAGCCCCAAACTAAGCAAAGCTTGTACTATGGGTACCAGGCGACGATATACATACTTATATAGATAGATAAATACTTAAATACATAGAAAACATCGATGACTCAGAAACAAATATTAGTGCTCATCACACAAATATTTGCACTTACCGGGATTCGAACCAACATATGTGAATATTAAATGTGTCATATGTGTCATATTACATTTAATATTCTAATAATGTGTTTTCCGAATCCAATAGATACACAGAATTAATTATTAAAGCGACACTTCCCAATAATTCCTTACCAAACAGTGAAACAATTCATGGAATTCCATCAAAAATCCCTGATTCGTAAAACATGGGAGCTGTCACTAATAAACAATTTACTATACATATTTAATTTTTATAGCGTTATTCTCAATGCAAAACGTAAATCTAATCTTGATAATGAGAAATTATAAATGTAATCGTCCGGTGGGTTTCGAACCAGCACCCTCTACTGGCCCGGAATAAACGCTCTGCGTTAAGCTATGAACGATACACAGTGGCAGGTTAAAATTTGATTTTGTAATAACAATTTCCTAATAATTATGTATTTTCCAAAAACTTTCTTTTTAATAACATGGCAGATCATTCACAGTTGCATTTCAAGGATCATATCATATTGTGACCACCTCCCAAACTATTAAATTATTGTTTATAGCATTACAATAACTCAATACAAAGCGTAAATCTAATCTCAAAACTGGGATACCATAAGCTTAATCGTCCTGCGGGTCACGAACGAGCATCCTCTAGAAGTGCGGCGAACTCTGCGTTAAGTTACACACTGGAGGTTAAATTTCCGGATTTCGTTGCTAACACCCTTTAAAATGATGTAGGTTTTATCCATCGCTTTTGTTTCCTTGGAACATGGCAATGGAATCCTAAATATTATCTGCCGGTATAAATCGATCATAGCGTAACAAAGAGCGCCTACTCCGGACTGGTAGAGGGTACTGATTCGAGACGCCCATCCAGCGGGTCTCGAATTTCCCATTATTGTGATTTAAGTTTCTTTGTTTTATAATATTCTATTATTACTTACAAGATCACGTTCGTGTCTTTTCTGTTTTCAATCATTTTGCTTCATTTAGTTTTAAGTATTGAAATTGGCATGAATCACTTTTGAATCAAATGTGCCTGAATAAGTAACTTATTTCTAAATATTTCTTCATATTGAACTTAATATTATATAGCCTAGCTATTATCCTATTTCAACTTGAAGTAAAAGAAACCTCCGCAGTTTCTTTGTTTTTCTCACTTTCTTGCCAGCACCTCCATGGCTTCTTTGTCCATGTATTATAGCCGTCTGGAGTTTGTAGTGTTTTATTGTTTTCTTGCCTGCGGCTGTAGCTTTTCTTACAGTAATGTCAATTACCGTCGTCTGAATAGTATTGAACCGGAGGTTTGATTGGTCGGCGTGAAACAAAGTCAACTTGAAGTAATTAAAAGGGAGAAAAAGAATTCGTTACAGCTACCTATAGAATCGGCAGAAGCTTTTTTTTAGGAAAAAGTGCCTTTTGTACATTGCGCTAATATCCGAACAAACTTGAAGAATGTTAAATAAAATTCTAATAACATGCGAAGTACAAAGGAAACGAAATCTTTTATTGTTTTTATTGCGCGAGATCGTTTTTCCTTTGTGTGTTGTTTCTATGTAGAATGTAGGTATGATTTGTGTGACGACAAAGGCAGTCAACTAAAATGTGTTTTGTTAGCCTTTACTGTTCGTTTACTTTCCATTTAACGTTTGTTTCAAATCAACAACAATTTTATTCAAACCCTATACACATTTTTGGAAACACTAGTTCCATACTGTTTTCTAAATAGGAAAGAGTGCAGAATGGTTCAATTCTACATTCAGAAAATTAAATGAATCCCTCTCGTTTAATTTTCTGAATGTAGAATTGAACCATTCTGCACTCTTTCTAGATATTAATTCAAGTTTTTAATTTATCTCTCTTGGGTTCGATGTTAATTAATACTTAATTATTTAAAGTGACTTCAGAAATGACACCACGAAACAAAACAACATTCTCAATATCTGGCACTGACGAAGAAAATGTCTGCCAAAACTCATGAAACATTTGACGTTAGCGTAAACTTTTATAGTGAAACAAATAATAAGATTCTCAGTCTCAGTTTGGAGTACAAATATGTAGAAACCGGTCATGGATATAGAAATTTAATACAGTAATCGTGTGCTCTCTTAGCATTGACACTGAAATTGTATATTTATATTAATGCTTGTCATTGTAATGTTCGTCCTAAGAAGATATGAACACGCCAAAATAATTGCAGGTATTAATAAAATAAAAAATCCAACCATTGTAATGTAATTAGACACCCACGCAAACCTTTTTTATTGATAAATTCATAATACAATCTAGAAATTTCCCTCGATGTAGCAAAATACACGACTTACAGTAACGACTACGACAATGATGACGACGTTGTAGAGTAGTAGAGCTGTGGCAGTGAATACTGAGCTGCTAATAACTTGATAATCCCCTAAAGTTCGCAAACCTATACGCTTACAGTCCATCACTTTGTACGCGACGTTTATAGTTTGCCTAGTAGGCTTTCATTACTTGTCAGTATGAGAAGTGTCCTCTACCTGCCACCACTTGAAAGCAGCTCCGGGAGGACATCGAGCTGTTTGTGGCGCAGTCGCTGTGTCGAACTGGCAGGAGTCTGCAACAGGGGATGCAAATCCAGAGCCCTCCCAGACTACGTGTCCCGACCATTTGACACATGGCGTAAAAGAGGGGCACCGGAGCAGCATACCCGCGTTCCCGGGGCAAACGGCTTTTATTACTTTTCTGGACAGTAAAGGACTCAAACCGTCACTGACACCCGAGGGCGTCACCCTTGTGGTTCGACCTTCGGTTCAGGCGCTTATTCACATAAAAATAGATGAAGTTTTTAGGTACTTTATGTGTAACTGGAACTCCACGTTATTGCACGAAGACGTGGGCCGCTCGTCCAATTGGGGATCGGAGGAGACATAACAGTCCATCCGGAAGTTAAAAAATAAAGATTTAATATTTATTAGGTTTGGTAAACAATTTTCTTGTTATAAAAGCCTTAAACAGGGATTTCATTCATTTTACTCACCGCCTGGTGAGTAAAATGAATGAAATCTCTGTTCAAGAGATTTAATAGAATAAGACTCTTATCACAATACCAAGTGATACATTTTTTTAATAAATTGATTGGCAATTTTAATGGACGAGTTATTCATAAAACAATTAACTAAATGAACAAACGGAGAAGCTATGTCATCATATCTTATATTTGCACCTAGGTATAGGCCGTACCGTGGCTCCGAACCGTACCGGCTCCGCAAGTACCGGTACCGGTACCGTAGTTTAGATTCTTCTTAGGCCTAGATTTTCCAAGTATTCTAGTTGGTTTAATGGAAGTTGGAAATGATTATACGTCTTTGCTATGTGGCTGACGGCATAGAATATCGCCACCCCGTTTCATGTCGTCGGTCGCGTAGATATTGACCCGGGGATATACCTGTAAGAGAACGGGTAGCAGCATCTTTCTGTGCACTGTGACTATCCTACTGCGATTGGCAACCCATCTGCCAAGCGTGGAGATTATGGCATATTCCTCCGAAATATGGACACAACTCTTTTTTCAATGCTTCCACAATTTTTTGGAGAGGCCTTTGTTCAGCAATGGACGTCATTAGGATAACATGTCATGTGGGATGTTGCTCTAATTTTATTTATGGTATGTTCCTTAAAAGGTATGATTAGAAAGAGCTTTAAGAATTACATATTTCATAAATTATTCTTTGGCAATTTTAATGTCAACATCATCATATCAGCCAAAATCACAAAGGGTCTCTTCAACTGCTAGTCTAATGCTGAACACTTCCAGTAGCATCCCGCGACTTGATGATCATTCCGAAACCATTCACAACCGAGAAACAAATATTATCTAAATCGGTTCAAATTTAATTGAGAAGTCATGTAGCATGGTCGAATTAATAACCTCTATCTTTTCCAGGCGGCAAAAAAATAGACACCCAGGTTCACCAACTTTGGAGGACAATAATATGGCATACTTGGTTAATGACTCTTCAACTATAGACCACTTAGATAGTATATCCCGAATAATTGAATCAAAGTTTCGTGCGTTTCTTACTATAAAAGACAGTAATTCCAAAGTGGGGGCGGAAATTAGTTATGTGACGCTTTGTTCACTATTGGAATGAAATTTTAACCGACTTTAATAGAAGAAGGTTATTAATTAGTCTGTATGTTGTAGTTTACACGTTTACAGTTGGTTTACACGTATAACACGTTTTCTTCATTAACTGTGAACTGAATTTAATATATTTTTATGAGTTCAATAGGGTTGTTGCTAAAAGCAGTCAGATGTATGTTTTAAAAGTTTTAATTATTTTAGAACTTCTTTTAAGATGTAATGTTACTTTAAGACTTAAATCATCGTAATAAGAGCGCATTTCTATACATATAATAAATCTGTAGAAAAATAATTTTTGTACATCAAAAGAAAATCCAAAAAAAATAGCCAGGGTATTAAAGAACAACCAATAGAACCCATTTCCAGCCTTTTTAGAATTTTTGTCTGTTTGTCTGTTTGTCTGTTTATATGTTCGGGTATCACGTAAAATATACTAAAGCAATGTAGATAACTTTTATACACAACGATTGAGCGTAACTTGAGGTAACATTTAGTTTTTGTTTTATTGCAATCGGTTCAGTCTATCAAAAGATATTAGATTTTAAAGTAATCATGAAGAAAAATAACACACATTTCATTACTTCAAGATGAACTAATGTTTATAGTTGAGCTACCTAACTGTCCGATAGATGTCATTGTGCATATTATGACATCTCTTTTCGAATGAACTAGGTTGATAGTTGATTTTTATTTCGATAGATGTCGTTGTGCATTTCTTTTGACTCGCGGTGTTAAGATTTGCCCATGTTTGCTGATTGCATGATTACGTAGGGTTTTGAATGTACTGAATTGTTTCGAAATAAGGTCTTGGTTGCCTAAAAGTATGTCGTTGTCCAAAATTGGTTATTAAAAAAATCTGTTTTCCTTGGGCAAATTGAATTATGTAGAAGGTTGGATTTATTATAATTTAATTTTAAATTATTGATAGTTGATTTTTATTTCGATAGATATCGTTGTGCTTGATAGTTGAATTTTGTTTCGATAGATGTCGTTGTGCATTGCTTTTGACTCGCGGTGTTAAGATTAGGGCTTTGAATGTTCCGAATTGTTTCGAAATAAGGTCTTGGTTGGCTAGAAGTATGTCGTTGTCCAAAATTGGTTATTAAAATATTCTGTTTTCTTTGGGCAAATTGAATTATGTACAAGGTTGGATTTGTTATAATTTAATTTTAAATTATAATGTCAGTCGATCGAAAGTTTGTGCTGTCGATTCGTTTGTAACGCGAATGTACAGACGATTCGAATTTTATTAAGCCTGTCCGATTGAATGTATTTGAATGTAGTAAATTAACCCTGTCTCTCATAATTTTCTCAGCACAAATCTATATACCTACCTATGTAAAAGAGGAAACTGACTGACTGACATATCAACGCACAGCCTGAACGGCTGGGGTTAGAGACTTGAAATTTTGCCGGTAGGTACTTTTATGACGTATGCATTCACTAAGGAAGGGTTTTGGATTTTTGGTTTTTTAAATACTAACCCTAAGGGGGTAAAATAGAGAATGAAAGATTGTATGAAAATCCGTCATTTTTGTAGTTAAAGGCATTGAAACTTATATTTAGTAGTTCAGCTAAAAATAAAAATATATATTTTAGAATTTTTGGAAATTCCACCCCAAGGGCGTAAAATATGGGATGTAAGTTTGTATGAAAAGTGCGTAATTTTTTAAGTGAAAAGCATGAAAATTGGTATGGCCTTTCCGTTAAAAATAAAAATTTGTATTTCAGGATTTTAGGAATTTCCACCCCTAAGGGCGTATAATATTCCAAATAATATTTCAAATTCCTCAGAACCATTATAGGTATACCCACACGCAACATACATCCCCTATGTATGTTGCGTGTGGGTATACCTATAATGGTTCTGAGGAATTTGAAGCCACCTAAACTTTGCAACGGCACTAGGCTTCAAGTCAAAGCTTTGCATCGTGTTATAGAGGCTACTATTATGCCTGGATCCGCCCAGGGAGAAACAGTGTTCGTGTCACGTATTCCGTTAGTGCCAAATGATCTCCCTTTTCAGTTTAAAATACTGTAGTTCCCTATAAAAGTGTGTGTCGCGATAACCATCAACAAATCGCAAAGTCCAACTCTCAAGTTAACTGGAATTGACTTAAGGAAGGCGAGCAGGTTCACGTGGCGTGCTCACGTGTGAGTTCATCCCACAGTCTGGTCCATGTAGTGCGAGGACCTACGTCTTTAGCTGAGCTCCGTAAAATGGATGATATTGAACATCCCACATACCAGGCCGCTTGCCGAGCACGCCATTTATTAGATGGAGGTCGGCATTGGGATGACGCTCTAGCGGAAGGATGCGTGAGCGATAGTCCACATCGCTTGCGACATTTGTTTGCCATCTTATTGACCTTTTGTGCGTTATCGGGTGCTAACCAGTTATGGCAAAAGTACCATGACAAGTTTGCTGAAGATTTTATGAGACATGTGCAACTAAATACTGATGGAGAAATTCATGACAAGGTACGTGAAATTTGTCACAACAGGTCCTTATTGGCTATTCAAGAGATAGTTATAAGTATAGGAGGGAACCTGATCAGTCAGAGGCTGCGAAAATGCACAGGAGTTTGCCAATTTATTGTAAAAAAAATAGGCGATAGCACATACCCCGTACAAGAAGATGGAAAAGTTATATTGATTGGTAATCTCTGCTCTTACGTTACATCACAGCTGGAGCTAATTTCTTCTGTGTACGGAGATACCACAAACATTGGCAATCAAGCTGGTTCTTCGCTATGTCAGCGAGCTATTTTGACTCCCCGCAATGACCAAGCTGCGGCAATTAATTTCAAAATATTGACTCATGCGTCCGGGAATAGTAAAGAATATAGCTCAATAAATACAGGTATGGAAGAAGATGACGCCACGCACTACCCGGTAGAATTTTTGGATTCCCTCAGCACACCCGGACTTCCAGCCCACAAAATAGTTTTAAAAATCGGTGTACCAATAATTCTCCTCAGAAATTTATGTCCCCCCAAACTTTGTAACGGCACTCGGCTCAAAGTCACAAATCTGCAGCAAAACATTATCGAAGCTGAAATATTAACAGGTTGCGGCGCCGGTGATATTGTTTTTATTCCAAGAATACCTATAATTCCTTAAAACTTTCCTTTCTCTTTCAAACCAGTGCAATTCCCAGTCAGTCTCTGTTATGCCATGACGATTAATAAAGCTAGACATTATCCGTTGCGGGGATGGACCTAAGTATTGGATGCTTTTCCCATGGTCAACTATACGTAGCTCTTTCACGCGTAAACAACCCCAATAACGTTTTTGTGTACGCTCTAGATGGTTCCACAGGTAAAATAAAGAAGCACTAAATTAAATTAAAAAAGAAATTGTATCGGTATTGTATAACATAGGATGAGAAGGTTCTCAGTTAGGTAACTGAAATAATTACAACAGAAAACACGGTAACTCTCGCCAGGAATAATATGCGCGTTTAGTGTTAAATGTCAGAGGAACAGAATATCATCGCATTAAATAACAACAAATATTATCGAATTAAATAACAACAAATATCATCGCATTAAATGACAAAAAATAATTACATTCTACTGAAATAAAATTAGCTGAATTCCTTAATTTCAAAATATTCTATTAAAATCGAACGATGAATGCTATTTGTGATAATGTTTGTGAACCAAATATGTATTGAATTAATTAAATGTACACGGTGTTGTTGTGAGAGATTACTCCAACGACAGGATTACTAGCTCGTACTACTGGCTAAACGGATACTACCTACCGGTTTTTTTTAATAAGAATATTAAATGTAGTTTGAATAAACTTAGTTATCTTTAATTTGAGTTTTTTTAAATTTATAATTAGCAGTTAAACAGAAGAAGAAACATACATTCAGCCTACGAGAGAAATGCTCTTACATTTGTAATGACGAATAAGTATTTTCTATTCATATGAAGTTGTTTTCTTAACTGTCAATAAAATTACTTACTAAACCAAACTAAAGTAGTAACTTAACCTGCCAATCTATAACCGTGTTAAATACAGAGTTCACTCGAAATTCGTACATATCAAGCTCCCAATCCTAATTGAAAGCTTCGAGAGAAATCAAACTTTCAATTAATTTAGTACTCGATTTCTCTCGGAATTTACACATGGCACAAATTACAGATTCAGATGTCAAACGTCAAATAATTCGAATATTAGATGTTCAGCCGGGCATTTAATCTAACTGATGTGAATATTGCCAATTAGATATTTTGTATGCGGTAAAGGTTAATAATAAATGAGGCTTTTGTGGGGAGGTTGCTTTTTATAATACACACGTTGTTCTGGATTTAATGAATATTTAATTATTTTATAATGTATTATTGGCAAACATGCATTCAGCCCACCTGATGGTAAGTGGTCACCGTAGACTATGAACACTTGCAAATACGTGGGAGGAAGTTTCGCTGAAAGAAATAAACTAATTATAATTGTTGTTTTATACGCTTTTGATGAGATTTAATTTGCCGCTTTATATTAAAACAATCAATACACATTATTGATAAAGAAAACCTTTGTAAGTGCACAGCTTTTCTTATTATGTCCTCGTGATAGATACTTGTACATAGAATTGGATTACAACTATCCGACGCTCATTAGTCAGTGGTTATACTAGTAATAAGATGTTATAAAACAACAACTGACAACTTTTTTTTTCTCTTCTCCCGTTCGGGAGCATTGGCTCGCACAACTGACAACTTGTCAATTA
The DNA here is from genome assembly GCA_951640165.1 of Pseudoips prasinana. Taxonomy (NCBI): domain Eukaryota; kingdom Metazoa; phylum Arthropoda; class Insecta; order Lepidoptera; family Nolidae; genus Pseudoips; species Pseudoips prasinana. The sequence goes on along the minus strand of OX621234.1, from coordinate 17,566,072 downwards.
CAAGAATTTAAGAGCCTATTCACACCACGTTTTCTAAGCGCGCCGGTGACGCGCGTTTCTATCGATCTAACAATCACTAAACTGTTCTGTAGGATAAAAGCGCGACGTCGGAGCGCATTTCTAAGGCTGATTTCAGAGTAACGCGCGCGGCACGCGCCGGAGGCCAGCGCGTCTCAACAGCCATTTTAAGTGTACGCAACGGCGCGTGCGAGACGCGTTGCTCTGAAACGCTAGCTGCCAGTAGAGGAGCTCGGGCAGCGCTGGCCGACGGCGCGCGTATCACCGGCGGCGCGTTTGAACTGCGTGACTATGAAACGCAACTACTATGTAGTGTAATTGTAAGCGCGCGCGTTTGGACGGCGCCGCTCGCCGGCGCGACTCGAAATCAGCCTAAAACGCGCGTCAATGGCGTGTTTAAAAAACGTGGTGTGCATAGGTCCTAAATGTCATATGTTGTTTGACATCCCAAATACCGCAGAGTCTCAAGTCGAAAAATCTGTTTAAAAGTAACAACATTTTTAATGATGGAAATAGGTTTTCAAAGAAAGGTTTATTATATTAACAGAAGTACGTACGGTAGAGAAACGGTGATTTTGATAAATTATTCGAAAATAATTCACATATTGGAGGAGCATGCTAGGAAGTGTAACTAACTATTATTATCGAAGATGGCCCTTTTTATACGTAACTAGCTGGTGCCCACGACTTCGTCCGCGACAATTTCGAATGATGGCCAATGTAACTACTTTCTTCTAGCTTAATCTAAAAAAATAACATTAAAAACAAATAAGCAATATAAATTCAAGAAAACCTAACCTATAAATAACCTAACTAAGAAATAAACTTAAAACTACTTTGCTACTGTTATTTAAAAAAACGACCCGATATCATCAACCAAAGAAATCAAAGAATACATATCAATTGTCCTAAAATAGGTACAGTCAGTAAGTCAAATAAAGTAAAATAATAATCAACGATGCATTAATTACAAAGGTAACTCCCATTAGATTAGGTTGTGACCACGGCATTGATAGGTCTTATATAAAATTTTGTGAACGAAACCATAGCACGATCTAAAACGATGATTACGCAATCTATTACAAAAATATAAACTTGTAAAAGGGTAAAATTAAGATGTGTGCATAGTTTTTGGGTGAGATTTAGGTGGTCATCTATTAATTCAGTTTTGGACTACCTTTTATTTCAAGCATTTATTTATTTTAACCGATATACCAAATAAGTTCCATGATCTGAAACGATATTACCGCCATCTAGATACAAAATTGTGAACTTGTAGATCAGTTAAATTAAGATGATATTTTTTGGGTGCGATCATCTCGACACGAACAATTTATACTACGCTAACTCGAATATAAAATATAAAATGTCGCTTTTTGGTTTGTTATAAAAATTACCAAAAAAAAAAGAAGTTACAAATCTTATAAAACCCTAAATCTTTACTTAGACAACAACGACCAAGACATTTTAAGCAAATTGGCAAAGAAAAGAATTTCTCTAAAATTTGAGTTTGCGTAAATTGTTGGTGTCGATTTGTTGAATCAGTTTTGGATTACCTTTTTTTATCAACAAATTATTCCCTGGATTGCTTTATTTTTAACTAAAAGACCAAATACATTACATGCGTTTACTCCAAAAAAACAGATTTTCATACAATCTTACATCCCCTATTTTAGTTGTCCTTAGGGGTGGAATTTCCAAAAATCCTGGAATACATATTTTTATTTTTAACTGAAAGGCCAAATACAAATTTTCATAGGTTTAACTTCAAAAAAGTCGCATTTTCATACAAACTTACATACCCTATTTTACGCCCTAAGGGGTGGAATTCCCAAAAATCCTGAAATATATATTTTTAATTTTTAACTGAAATGCCTAATACCAATTTTCATGCGTTTAACTTAAAAATTGACACAGTTTTCATACAAACTTACACCCCCTATTTTACGCTCTTGGGGCTGGAATTTCCAAAAATGCTGAAATTCATATTTTTTATTTTTAACTAAAATGTCAAATACCAATTTTCATGCGTTTAACTTAAAAATTGACACATTTTCCATACAAACTTACGTCCCCTGTTTTTCGCCCTTGGGGGTGGAATTTCCAAAAACCCTGAAATACGTGATTTTTTATTTTTAACTGGAAGGCCTAATACCAATTTTTATGCCTTAAACTTCAAAAACGGCAAAGTTTCATACTAACTTAGCGCCCCTGTTTTACCCCCTTAGGGGTTGAATTTCGAAAAATCCTTCCTTATTCCTTGTCTACATTATAAAGCAAACATTTGTGCAAAATTTCAGCTTTCTAGGTCCAAGGGTTTGGGCTGGGCGTTGATGAGTCAGTCAGTCAGTCAGGACTTGTCTTTTTATTTATATAGATATCTAACTAGACACGAACAATTGTTGTGACATCGTAATAGCACCGGAAAATACTAGATCCAAAGCCAATCTTGTCCTAAGCTTTAAAACTATGAGTCACAAACCCATTACGTACTAAGCCAAACTTGAAAACACTATAATTGTGGCATTTATTACAGACTTTTCCTTTTTAATAAAATTCGCTTAATTTTGCATTTTTACTGATATAATATTTTGTTAAACAAAATGAAATAAAGTAAATACCATTTTTATGTGACCAATAAAAAGGTTCATGCATATTTATGCAATTGCGGTCATTCTCTCGGAATGGTCCGAAACATTTAAAAGACATTCACATACCTGCCGGCAGCGGAACGGTTAATAGCAAGGTATCTGACTTATCTAACGTGAACAGCTACTCATAAAAAAATTGTAAGTAAAATTATTATTTTTATTTTTATAAAATGTGTAAACAGCTTTATTACTGTTTAGTTTAATATTGCAATGAAATAATATTTTAATGATTTGGCTTATAATGTAATAATGTAATTTCTATTTTTAACAATGTAGTATTATAAATTGGTTATTGATTGAATTTTGTGTAATTATTAGTATAGTATTATGTAATTTTGTTTAAAGGAATATTATTCAAACACAATGTATATTATTATTAAAGTAATAAATTAAAAAAAAAGTTAAAGATATTCTGAAATTCGGTTCCAATATGTAAAATAATTACTTACTAATACTAATTCCATCTTCCTTTACATTGCAATTTAGCTGTTGTAATATCACAGCTAACAGTAATACCAAAATCAGAGATGTTACCATCAGAATGGTTCACTGGTGACGAATATCATAAGTGTAACATACAATTTTTTTTGAAGCGGGGACTTTTCATTATACTTATCAAATGTGTCTTTAATTTTCTTTTAGTTATCGTAAATAAATATACGAATACATTTTTGCCAGCTGATACAAAGTGAGTTAGCTAATCGACATTTTTGTGTAGGAAGTAAATCTTATTTTATTATAAAGTTATTTCATCTAGTTATATTTTATTATACTTCTGTTCCACGGGAAATTAAGCTCCTTTAGATTCGTCTGTAATACTTTCAAAGATTGATAATTACTTAAATCATATCCATTATATAAATAATGTTAAAAATATTATACACAATATTTTATTATATGTTGCGCGCAACAACTTTAACGAATTGTTGGGGAAATTTTGCAATGTTATTATTTCCGCAATACAAAACCAAAATCCTTCTTTGTTGATATCTCATTATTTACTATTATACGCTAGGCCAAGTTAACGATTACCAATAGGGTGTTGTTAGTCTTTTTTATAATATGGACTGGGTTTTTTATAAACTTCTTCCTAGTACCACAAACAGGGCCATTGGTTATAACCTACCATGGTAATTTGGTGCATATTTCTTTCTTCTATTAAACTATTGACTTTTCCGACATTTTATCAACAATTAAAGTTTCCGCCACCCGAATTATGCAAAGGAGCTGGAAAAAAACAAACCATACAAGCATCTTACACACTAGTTCTGTTTAGAAGCTTCTTAATATAAAACAAAATTACCGACTATCCTACTAATATTACATACGTGAAAGTTTGTAAGTATGGATGGATGGATGTTTTTAACTCTTTCACGTTATGACTACTGAATGGATTTTAATGAAACTTTACCATAATATAGCTTATACATCATAATTATACCTAGGCTCAGATTTATAAACATATTGTTTGAATTGTCCAAAATATGACGATAAGTGTCAAGGAAGTAGGAAAAATCTACCATCTGCGAGCTATTCCAGCGTGCACTGCCAAAACCGCGAGAGGTACACATCCTACTAATATTATAATAATAAGTTTGTGAGTATAGATGCAGGGATGTATGTTCGTTACTCTTTTACGGCAAAACTAATTTAACGTAGGTGAAACCGCGGGACAGCTAGTATTTGTTTATGTATACAACAGGATACCCAAGGAAAAAAGAATAACGTAGCATTTTATATTTCAAAGGACTTAAGTCCTTAAGGCTATTATATAGGTGTTCTATTATGTCGAGGACATTTTTAAGCTAGATTCTTAGAATTACTGTCAAGAAAATATATTATTTAATGTAAGCCGACACACATCTTTCAGCTTTCTAATAAATATTATATAAGACTCCAATGGAGAGTAATACGATTTTATTATTCATACAATATCCATTACACCTTTAGTAATAATTATTTATTCCGTAATATTCATCATTACAGCTTAAATAAGTCCACTGCTGGACAAGCCTCCCTCAAGAATCATCTTGAGGGGATATGCCATAATCGCCACGCTTGGCAGGCGGGTTGGCGATCGCAGTATGATGGTCGTAGTACTCAGAAGGAAGCTGCTTCCCGTCCTCTGGTAGATATTCCCTCGGGTCGACTTCTACGCCCCCCACGGGATGAGATGGGGTGATGATATTCTGATTCTGATATTTGTCGCCGTCACCACACAGCAAATTATTCCGTAATATTAATGTTTGTTTATTGCTAACGGTCAAGTATGTCGCCACCCCATTTCGTCCCGTGAGGGGCATAGAACTCGCCCGAGGGAATATGTATAGCACAGAATGGGCAGCAGCGTTCCTATAAGTACTATGACTTTCAAACTGCGATCTTCAAACCGCTTGCCAATCGTAGCCATTATGGTATAATCCTCAATGCGTGGGGTAGACTCTTGTCCAGCAATGGACTTTATCCGGTAATAAATCCTACTTAATATTATAAACGCGAAAGTTCGTAAGTAGGGTTAAGTTAAGCAATAGTTCTGTTTAGAAGTCCAACAGCTTCTTAATATAAAACAAAATTACCGACTATCCCACTAATATTACAAACGTGAAAGTTTGTAAGTATGGATGGATGTTTGTTACTCTTTCACGTTATAACTACTGAATGGATTTTAATGAAACTTTACCATAATATAGCTTATACATCAGAATAACACATAGGCTAAGATTTATAAACATACTGTCAGAATTGTCCAAAATATAACGATAAGTGTCAAGTAAGTAGGAAAATATCTATCATCTGCGAGCTGTTCTGGCCTGCACTGCCAAAACCGCTAGAGGTACACATACAAAGTTGATGAGTGTAGATGTATGGATATATGTTTGTTACTCTTTTAACGTCAAAACAACTTTAACGCGGGTGAAACCGCGGGGCATAGCTAGTATCTTATAAATATCTTGGGACTTATCACTATCAACTTCCATATGATCTCAAACTTGACAAAGCCTGAGCAATAGACAACTGGTAAACATCTTACTTATTTTTAAATACCGATAAAGTATATCCAGACACATAACAAAAGGTTCGTGCTTATCACACGTGTCCTGGATGGGAATCGAACCCACGAATTCTAACTTTGCAATCAGGGTCACTAACGACGACAGGATTAACATTACAATCACAAACAAATGACGGTTAGACGTAATATATTTCATAGAATTTTACAAGAAAACATTATGTTAGTTAATACTGGCCGTCATACTACATGTCACGCTATATCTAATATATATTATAACAGACTCTAGCGTTCAGTAATTTTATTATTAATACAATATCCATTACACCTATAGTAAAATTTATTTATCATCATTATTCGAGCTGAAAGAAGTCCACTGCTGGATAAGCCTCCCCTAAGAATCTTGGGGTGATATGCGATCGCAGGAGAATGGCCTTAGTACTCAGAAGGAAGCTGCTGCCCGTCCTCTGGTTGATATTCCCTCGGGTCGACCTCTACAGCCCTCACTGAATGAGATGGAGTGAAGACATTCTGAAATTTGCTGCCGTCAGCAAAAGAAATTGTATATTTTATTACTCAGATATTGATGGGAATAAAATATATCGATGGGATCGTAATTCTCCGAATACTAAATGTAAACCTAATTTTATGTTAAACTATCGAAATTTTCAATGCTTTAAAAAGGTGTCAGTTGTAAGTTTTTGTTTGTAATACCATTTGCCTGCAATAAATATATGTATTTAAAACTGTATATTTTGTACACAGCTCATCGAGGCGCTGCACTACTTGCATTACTCATCGAATCAGATGCACCGTAACGTTTGCCCGCAAGTGATCATCGTCACCAGTCGTGGAACTTGGAAGCTTTTCGGCCTTGAGTATGCTGGTACGTATTATATATGTATATCCGCTTTTGTAACATGGTAAAGAAAATCGCGAAAAAGCCTTACGTAGAAATTCTGCAAAGATATCAGAATAGTATTCTGAAAACTATCACTAACGCTCCATGGTTCACAAAAATGTCGGAGCTACATGAGCTTCTCAAAATAAGAACAGTAAAAGTAGGAATTGACCACAAACAAAGTGTTATAATAACCGAATTCATCAACCATATCAACAGCCTTGCAGCCTTGTCAACATATTTTGGAATCTATGATGTAAACCATATTACAAAAGAGGGGAGAAGATCTTCGCTGGAAGACTAAACTTCCTACACGCTATCTGCGTTAAAAAAATGTGCTTATAGCAGGCTGATTGCAAGATGAAAATGGAAAACAAACATAAATGTTAGGGCTTAATAATGCTTGAGTTTTTACTTTTTAAAACTTATTCGTACTGATTTCTTAGGTATTGTTGGTCGGTAAATGTCACGTCAAAGCACAATATGAGGAAAAAAGAAAGTGGGCGGTTAGTAATCAAATTTCCCAAAAACTTTTTCATAACATGTATTCATTACAATTATGATACTCGTAATAATAAATTATACTTCCCCTGAGCGCCGAGGTCAAGAAGACAGTAAAATTTTAATAATTCCGTATAAACTTCATTACATTTTAGGGTTCTATAGTATAACGGTAAGAAGGAACTTTTATGCTCAGAACGTGTTTCAGAGCCCGAGCGATTTCCTTCATCTTTCACTATAATACATAATAATAGAGGCCGCGACGTCCGAGTCGCACTCGTACACAGAAAATTCCGTCAATAAAAATCTGTCGTATACATTATACATCTAAAACTGGACGCCATTACTTTATTGATAATGTTTGTTTGATGATTTAACAATAAATTGGTCAAGTAGAAACCATGCTCCATTTTTTACTATAAGTAATGTACACGTAAGCAAAATTCTAACTGTATATATGTATGTAGGTGTTTACAGTAATAGTAAATAAAGATTATAAACAAATATTTCTATTATCTCTTCTACTGTAATTAAATAAATAATAATTAATACAGATACCAAATATTTAAAGCTTTAAGTTAAAGGTATTCTAAATGCATTGGTAATGTTCCCAGAATATCGGCAGCATTGCCACGCTGTTTGGCAATACTTATTTGTTGGGCAAAATATTTCTAAGCCAGCATTCCGGGAACGTCCCGCCTCAACAAGGCGTGCAGCTATGTCTTTAAACATAATTTTGGCCGCTGGCCCCACGGCCCTAATGTTTCCACGTACTATATTTGCGCCTCTTGAGGGCCTCAGCTGATTCAGCCGCCGCACCAGCTTTATTTTGTGAGCCAGGAAGATGAGACGGTACGAGGGTGTCAACACAGGTAGTGTCCCAAACTAAAGGCTGCCCCATCCTCCAAGGAATGAGAGTCATCCCGTCGGGCCTCTTACCATCGTCACGCATGCAAATGGCAGCGTAGTCGGTCCGCCGGATGATGTTGTTGAAACTTGCGTGGAGGGGAATACCACCAGCACTTTTTAAACAGGATAAGCCGTGGTGACCAAGCCGGCCAAGGGTATAAACATAAAAAAAAATATTTATTCCCAACAAGCACAGATAATCCTTAACTTAGTATCGCCCCTTGGCAGCGGTGAGGTGCGCAGCATAGTGCAAAGAGACACCGCGATATGGAAACTCGATGAATGCCTCAATGTTCCCGTACTAAGCGATGGGAGGGCTTGTCCACAAACCCGATTCACATTCTGCAACAGCTAAGAGGCGGGCATGATCTGCTGATTCTAAGCACGTCTCTAATAATTGTTTCCGCACTAACTCGCAGAGCGGTCTATCCTATAACCGCTGAACTGTAGGGTTTGTGGGAAAATCTGAGTTTAGGCAAGCCAAAAGCCATGCATTCTTGGCCTTGCTTATGTTATTTATTTCAATAGCGTACTCTGAGGCCGAGAAAATTTTATCCTTTAAATTTGGCGTACTATTACAGAGGACATCAGAAATAGCCCTAACGCCTAGTCCGGCCAATCGCACTGGCAATGAAGCCTATAACCAAGCCCGATCGTCTAAATTTACATTCAATATAGAAGATAGTTTATTTTTTACGGTGCCGTCCAAACTTTTTAGAAGCTCACTGTGCTTCCAAAGCTGGAATCATCGTAAAATTTACGTAAATTTCGGAACTAATAAGCAACATTTTAAAATGGTAAAAGCCATATGAGTATTATTTATTTACAATCGATCTTAACATTGTAAAATCTTTATCAAATAAGTTAGGGGCATATTAAGATTCATAATAATAATTGAAAGAACGGCAGGCAAAATATAAAAAATACGTTAAAATGTAGAAATGATGTAAAATTATGTACATGTAAACAGATTTCACGAGCAAAAGTTAATCATGCAATATAGGTACATCTGTAACTTGAGAAACTTAACTAGGTATCCTCCGTTCATATCGTATCAACTGTAAAACATCGTTAAATCCTGACAAACTATATGAGTCCCAGCGAGCAGATTGTGCGGTTCCATTAATTTTATTTCAAAGTAGATTAACCCACTTTCTCGCACATCGCCAGACAGATTAAATTGGAAGCTTCACACCTTTATAAAACCATTTGTATTGCTCACTTTTCAGCGATTATCCAATAATATACTTCATTAAAAGTTAACCTTGTAATAAATATCGAATGAATAATGTCTACTATGACCAATGCTTTTATAAGTGTACATTTGGGGTACATTGGGTCTGTTGACGTGGTTGGCAAATGCTTGCTTTTCACACTGGAGTTCGTGGGTTCGATTCCCACCCAGGACAGATATAATTTCTGTGCATGAACATGTCTGTTTGTCTTGAGTCTGAGTGTAATTTATCTATATAAGTATGTATTTACAGAAGAAAAGTAGTATATCAGTTATCTGGTTTCTATAGTACAAGTTCTCTTAGTTTGGGATTAGATGGCAGATGGTGTGTAAAAAATGTCCCAGGTTATTTTTATTATTTACAGGCTTGTTCTTTTTCTAATGGTAGGTTTTGATGATGATTGGCGCATTATCGTGAGAATGATAGTGAGTTTAGACTCCAATTATGTGGATTATATTATATACATTGAACATCATAATTTATATATACAGCTTTTGTCTAATTACTTGTTTAGAACCGCAATCAGATCACGATGAAAAATAGGGCCCATAAAGAAAATCAGGACCACCCCATACCATCTCGTCGTGTCGTAAACGGCGACTAAGGGATACACCAGGTAGCCGGGCAGCAGCGTCGCCTGTGTATTGCCACCCAACTACGCCAACTCGCATACCAAGCGTGGTGACTACGGCAAACCCCACCACATCGTAACGTTATAGAAACCTTTGGAGGATATTTTTTTTCAATGTTTTAGTTTTTACGTATTATGTTTACTGTATCACCAAATTAACTTACACCATGAAATGCAATTCTTAGTACTTTACCCAACAAGTAACGTTTATCTAATTTTCTTTTGGTATAATTTTTTTATAGTATTTTTTTCACTTTTTCACCGGACAAAAGGCACGAGCGAGGGTTCAAGCCGCCTAGCAAAAATACTGAGAAATATGGTAGAACTTATTCTACCATATTTCTCAATGTTTTACTCAGTTCAGTAGAACAAGCTTTAGTAGAACATAAGAAGCTAACAATTAGATACCTTATTGTATTATAATATTTATAGTATCCATATTTACGCAAGACATACTGTAATGCCTAAATATGGTTTGTGTTGGAAATATTGACGCATTATAACTCCGAGTTTTGTTTTAAGTGTTTGTTATATACAGAGTACTCTGTGATACGCTGATACTCCCCACTTCGCCTGCATTATTATTGTATATCATGTAATTAGATAAATTGATTGCGCTGCCTTTTAAAGTCTCCAATTTGGAAACACAGGTTGTTTTTCTATTTTCTCGCAATATTGCCACATTTGAAAAACAGAATTAAGCTAAGTTATAAAAAATAAACTTTAAACACTTTTTTAATATTCTAATAATATAAGAAGGTGTTGCTAAAAGTCTAAAGCACACTGATAAAGCAAATTCAATTTTATAAAGTATCATTATTGGTCATCATCGTCTCATATATGATGATGACATCATATCAGCCAAAAGACGCCCACTGCTGCACAAAGGCCTCTCCAAATGTCTCCGCAATTCTGTGCTATCTATCTATTCCAGCGACCCTCACAAGATCATCGGTCCATGTTGTAGGGGGCTTGCCCACGCTGCGTTTTCCGGCTCGTGGTCGCCTCTTGAGAACCTTCCTGCCTCAGCAGCCGTAGGCTTTACGAGCTATGTGCCCTGCCCACCGCTACTTCAGCTTGGCAATTCTTCGGGCTATGTTCTTCAATTCACCTGCGGATCTCAGCATTTCTGATTCGACCTCGCAGGGAAACTCCAAGCATAGCCCTCTCCATTGCTCTTTTGGTGACCTTAAGCCGTATGATAAGGCCTATAGTGAGCGGCCACGTCGCTGTTCCGTAAGTCATCACTAGCAGCACACACTGGTCTAAAACTTTAGACTTGAACTTGACTGCAGTATAACTGCAGTCAAGTGTAACATCTTCCCGAACGCTGCCTAGCCGAGTTGACTTCTACGATTGACCCCCTTCTCGACGTGGTACCTACATAGTTAGATGGTCTGTCCTAGGTAAATATAGTTCCCCACAACTTCGAGTGCAGAATTTCGATATATTAGTGTTGCACCCGTTGCACCGACGTAAATTTATATATGTATTTTTCAATCATCGGACCAACATTAATGTTTACTATATTAGTAACAGGTAATGCTCACGTCTGATTATATTAAAAAGTTAGCAATTGAATCAGGGCTAGCACCCGCTGTGACAGCCCCTCCTCGGTCTCCTTAGCACCGGTATGGTAACTATGGAACCTTTGATAATTCTCCAACAACTTAAAACTGAACTCTTCCCGGAAACCCAGTAACTGAAATTGTACCATATAAGATATAGAAGGGTTTCACTACACTAAATTTTCCAGTGTTTCTGTGTATGATCTTCAACATATTTTACGAATGTTATACGCTAAAATATATTTAAATTACTGATTCTTTCAGTTATTTAGACATATTTTAGTGTTTGTAACGCTACTATAAATGAAGTTATTAAATAAAAAGAACAATACAAGTAACTATGTTTCTCTCTACAACAAATGCTTCAATTTATTTTAACTTATAGTTCTATCTATGGAACGGATTCTTTTAAAAACGACAGTAAAAGGCCATGCGGAAAAATAAAATGGACAAGTGGTGGAGTTAGCTATTCAACTATTTACGGTTCTCGGCTTCTTGTATCCTTTTTTTAATTTCAAGTTGATTTATATATCCTTTATGTGGCTCTGTTCCAAAAGGGATTTCAAAACACCAATATGCTGATGGCCTCATTCTCTTAATTTGAAGGATTTGAAGTGTTCCTTTGTAATGGTAATATATTTGTAGAAAAGATATATTATTTTTTAACATATGAATGTCTTTTTCAACCTTTCTTTTTCTATTTAAATCGTCGTTTAGTCTGTGGCCGTTGCGGCTAACTACCACAATCAATTAAGCGACGGCCATCTGAGATCTCGAAACGAAAGGCAACTACTAACCAAGGTGGTTAGACCATATTTCGCAGATATTTTCGTCACCACCGGCACCCATTGCTGGCCATGCTCTGCAAGGCACAGGGGGTACTCGTTGACTAACCCGGAAGCAAATATTTCATCATCATCATCATCATATCAGCCGAAAGACGTCCATAAATATTTGGTTAAAGACAAAAATAAAAATCCGACGAGCGACTAGCTGGCACCAGATAGCTTACACCGCTCGGAGACAGAATTCATATATTAAAGAAATATTTGTAAAATAATATTTAACACGTTATTCATTTAAAACCACAATTAAGTTACGACTCTTAGTTTCCATTATATTGCTAAAATGCGTCTTCCGATTTTCAATGGAATGAACGTCCCGCGTCGATACGTATTAATTAACTTTACGCGAAAAACATCTTCAGATGTACAATAGTGAGTATACATATCTAAAAACTGACCTTATCATGTATTTCTACAATACCGCGATCATCGTGATTGTGATCGGCATTCAAATAAATGAAGTTTAAAACATTCTAAATAATTCGTTCAATCGCTTCTACGTCGAATATCGATTCCGGACCATTTATGACGTCACATGTGCTCATGGAAGCTGATTAAAGGAATGATAAAGACATTTTTTTGAACGCCGTTCACGATCACGATGACCGGTGAATTAGGCGGTAGACCCATGAGGCAAAGTTGGAACCCTAAATTCACCTTTGGTTATGGTTACTGAGTACTGAAACGTATTTGTTAGATGGCTTGAGACTCCCTCGTCTCTTTTGTCAGGTGAAGCAGTGTAAGCCTTCTGGGCTAACTATGAAAGTCATGCTAAAAAAATATAACGCTCTATCCGAAATCCAGCAAGAGGGTAGGGCTGGGTTTACCGACTAAAATCCCACGGTGTTCCTCAACCACCTACAGTCCAGACCACAGGATTCGCTCGCGCATTCACCGCAGTTTGGACAGGCTGACTTTTCCTTCCATTGAGGGCACCCTTGCCCCCCTCCCCAAGAGACGCGCGCGGACAACGGCGCGCCGCCGTCTCAGGCCTATTCTGGTCAGATGGTGGACTGCCCCAAGTCCACCGCCCGCAGGCCACTCCTCATGGAGGCCGGAGATTGGCGATATGCGCCATCCAACGCCCGGTTCTCCTGGCGCGGCTTGGCAGGGAGGACGATGTCTCCCGTTCTCGCTCCGCTACCACAGAATAAGAAGTACTTACGTATAAAAGCGTCTCTTCGCGAAACAATTTATAGAAATAGCGACTCCTGCTACTAAGCAACTAAGTGCAATTCAGCTTGCATATGCGCTCAGTGCCTGACGCGATATTCACCTAAACGCTGCCGCTCTTTTCTTAATCTTTTCTTTACATCTATCTCACTTGCACTTACGGGTCTTATGGACGCTGCACGTACATCCAAATGAACAATACCTAGCACTAGATTTAAGATGATGAGACATTTTTGTTATTCAATATTTATAGTATTAAGTAGAGAGCTGCCAGTACTTTTTAATCCGTGGCGCTGCGCGCGAGCGGTCGGTGACAGCCCCCTGGGCTACGCCACTGCCAAGGTGCGGGAGCGTGAAAGAGTAGGTAATTATCACCGTAGGTATGGCCGAGTGAAGGATCATCACCTCCTCGCAAAAGGTGGCGACGATATCCCAAGAACTTTCGCTTGCAACGGTGACCGAATTCATGGTACGTTACAATATCCGTCAACCAACACCAACCTTTATCAATATAGATAATTTCAGGCAGACTCAGGACAAATAGACATGTTCATTCACACAAATATCTATCCTGGGTGGGAATCGAACGTACGACCTATGGCGTGAACGGCAAACATTTACCAACCATGCCAACCAGTGCGCCATAATTCATTACAATTCTGACCTGTACAACTACACTATCATTACACTAGTTTGCTTACACAATCCAAGCATTATAGCCCTAGGTGACTGGATTCTGCTACTTTTCTTACATTAATTTTATATAACTGAGTCAGAAAATAAACATACTTGTCTGCTCATGGTAAATAGTAATCCTACGCTATGGATACTTATACAACCAGGGTTATCAGTCACGCGTTCAAACCTCTTCCCTATTTTCGGAATCCAGTTCCTTTTTCACAGGAACCTCAAAAATTACTTTAACATAAAATATTTAAAATTGTGAAATCTGATTTACAGATTCTGGTTACAGATATACGAACGTAGCTCGGTTAGTAGTATAGAATAGGATAGGATGTACTTAACATGCTAATCGCAAAATATGTTTCGCTCTACGGCGTCATTTCACTTTGTTAAATAGCTGATTAGCAAGCTGAACAATGCATTAGTAAATGTACCGACGGATCAAATAGAATCAAATTAATACCATTTGGATTTTGGTACTGCATTGGCCGGGGGTTTAGCTAATACCTCCAACAAGGAGACCCGACGCAAATATAATTACCATACGCATTCGCCTGCCGAATTACGACCTTTGTAGTTGAATAAAATGAATCGTACGGGTTCTGGAAATCGCAGATTCGATCAGTTCCTCCTTTACTTGAATTATCTTTGTGAATAGTACAAGTAAATACTTTCTAAACTCAATACTGGGAAATTATTCAATTTGTCCAGTGGGAATTGAACCAGCACACTCTACATAAGTTTAGGTGGTCTGTTGATAAACTATTTATCAAAAATCTATCTTATTTAATCAAAATGTCAAATTGTTATTAGTTGAAAACTATGTCTTTATAAAAGAACCCTCTTAAATATATTTTTCTCTTCTAAAGCCAAAGCCGTTTTAATCGAGTATAATGAAAAAAATGTCCATTCAATTTCTTACAGTTTTACTTAAATTAAGGGGTATCGCACAATATAACGTCTTTTCAGAGTAATAAGGTTGTTAAAACTCTTAAACAAGCTGTTCTCATTTAATAGCATCAATCTTCCATGATCTGATTCAGACTTTCGAAAATAGTTATTATTTTTAAGTTTTATAGTTTGGTGTCAAACTATTAGAAAGATCCGGCCCCTTCGTGTTTCGGATTGGGTCCTCGCACAAGTCAACTATTTGTGAGTCCTATAAATAATTGTTCTAAGTGGTTTTTGTATGTTTGATTTACTTCCCAGTCCATACTAGATAAATCACACAAGCCTTGTGAGATCAGAGCGTTAATAATTTTATATGTAATAAACGAAATATTTACCACTAATAGTTGCTATGGTAAAAATTATTTTAAAAAGTAATCTTGCAAAGTAAAGGTTTTACTGGACCGTCGCCAGATACAAATTAAAAAGCACTTTATTATAAGCCTATTTCTGTGAATAGTTTATGATAAGAAATTTTCTAAAAGAGTCTTGAAATATATGTATAATATATATAATAATAAATAAAAAAGGTTTTTATTCACGTAGACTTTAAAAAAGCGCTTATAAATAGTCAGAACATGTTTGTAGTAATATACTTGTATACATTATTATTTCTAGTTACATAGATATTTAGTTACACGGATTGTATGAAAACATTTATAAAATTTATTTTATAATAGCAATGATATTTAGCTAGCTTGTATTAAGTTATTGTCAAAGAGATTATGTTTAAGTTCAATTATCAAAATTTATAGTTTTAGCTATATTTTTATTATATTAAAATAATATTGTTGGACATCGATTTTAATTTATTAATTTAATTTTGAAATATATAAAATTGGCCTAGTTTACCTATTTACAAAACCTATTTACATTTTTTTACAACCTGGAGTGTCGTTATGCGTTCCAATTACAGCATAATTATTACACATAGTAATTTCTATTTGAATCAGTATCAACCTTATTACGACAGGAAATAGACCCAGAATGACTTGATTTTAAGTCTTATTAGTTATTTTAATTTTACGTGAGAGATTTATTAATTACATATATTTGTTTTAGAAAATACAGTTAAAAGTGACCCCACCGAGATGATTCCTGTACCTCCGTGGTCCATGAAAGTGGCGAAGTTGGCGCAGCCGAACCTTGATTTCTTAGGTAAGTGAATCACAGATACTAATAATTATAGTAAATTGAAGGAAATTGTGTTCTTATTTTTATTCCAATTGATTGTTATGGGAGAAACTTGTTTTAGAACACCTGTTCTAAAACAAGTTTCTCCAATAACAATCATCAGAATAAAAATAAGAACACAATTTCTTTAAAGTTAGGTTATTATACCTACCTAACCATTCCATAAAGTTCCCGAAATTACGACACAACACGAATTATTATTACACAAGGGAAGAGGTGAGGACGAAACTAATGAAGCTTAATGTTCCTTTGAAACTCAAGACCGTGTAGAACAGCAATTTGTAAAATACACCAATAAAAAATACAATACAAAAATGTTTATCAGGAGAGACTTTTTGTTTGAGGAGCCAATAAGTATGTTCTTATAAACTCAATTTCGTACACTATGTAACATGAAGCTATATAATATACAATATCATGACTCCATCCATATTTTGATAGGTTGTTTGATTCCTCTTACAGTCAACTAAAAATTGCGGCAAAATATAAAACCATATGGCTCATATATTACGCACAGTGCGTTTATCTTTGAAAGGGGCTTTCTTATTTACTTTCGATTTATTTGAAACCCGATAGCACTAATTCGTGTTTCCCTTTCAGTTGCAATATTTTCATTCATCACTACGTTACGTTACGATACGTTTATTTGCATTTCTCTCTGTGATCTAAACTTACTCGTACGTGTTTGTAACACGCACGTGTAAGTTTAGATTCACATTCAGACGACACAAATGAATACGAGTAATAAGGCAGTGAAAACCGCAGCCAGCAAAAGCATTTTTTTGTGTTTAAGATCGTAATCAATACTCTCTTTCATATGAAACATATGTACGGTATTTGGTGTCTCTTAGGCTCTCTAGTCTCTAGGATTATTTTTATACTCTTTTTTGTAAGACCCTTGGTTTTATAATTTCCAGACATGGGGTTTGATTCTAATGAAGAAACCTTATTAAAATTGTATTACAATCAACGCCTAGTAGTTTGACTAATATTGTTATTTAACTTTCATCTTAACACTGGAGAAAATAATAATATTTTATACAAGGACGTACTTTCACTGTATTTTTTTAAATATTAATAATAGAAAACCTTTAGCTCCGCTTTTGGATTGTGTTTATTTGATGCATAATTATTTACCATTCAGTAAAAAAGATTTAACAGCCCAGAGGCCGCTACCAGAATTGATACAGGCCCGAATAATGGCATTTACCAGCACTATGCCGGAACTTCCAGCGATAGGTTCCCCACACCTGACTGGTACACTCTCTTAGGGCTTTAAGAGCCTAAAGTTTGTTGACTCGTAACTTCAAGAAACTCCTCAAAAAGAAGTCGGTTAAATTGGACGTATTTTAAAAGTTTATCTTAAAACAACAACATTGTTACGTATTTTAAAAGTTTATCTTAAAACAACTTTGGAACAGTTCATTTTATGATTGAACAAAAACGTTACAGCAAGTATTTAATAGAAATTCTCGTATATTTTAATTAGTAGAAACAACAAATGTATATGAGACTTAAGTACATAAGTAGCTTAAAATTTACGCTACTCAACAAAATTGATTTTAATAAAGGTCTTCAGGTTAAAACTAAAACAGGTAATAAGATACTAGGCCTGGATACTATTTATAATCATAGGAGACCTTGCCAACATATCGTTGTAAAGCATATAATGAATTTTCCCTTCCATCTAATTAACATTTGAAAGCGAATGGAAACGCCATAGGTTGTAGTCCCTGTTATTTATACTAAAGATAGCTTTGAAGTCTTGCTCCCCGACTTTTATTCGCCTAATAATATTCACAGGTAGTCTTTGAGCTTCGCTTTAACGCATTTTATTTATTTGAAAGAACATGACAGAACAGACGGACATATTGCAAATCAAGTCATTATACTTATATAGTGTATATTACGCTATATGTTTGTATATTGTCTACTATATTTCCTTCTGGGATGGTGCAGAAAAGATATTCCTTATGCCTCTACTAGTGGCACACAGAGTCATACTGACAGTTTCAACATTTAGGCCTCTCATGTTTTCAACGCTTTATACAACTCGTCTGATGTCCTTAATGCTTACAACTGCCTGTCTTTGTTGTTCTTTACAACTGTGTGCCTTAACAACTATTTATATTTCATACCATCCTTCTGTAACACAATTTAGAATTTGTCTTATTCCGAAACAAAACACATCCTTTCACAAGCGTTTCTCTTATTAGTTAGGCCCACACCTAAATAATAAAATTAATTTAAAATGCGCAATATACAATAATATCACACTTTACCTGCAAATATTTAGTCAGGACATTTATCCGACAAAAATCGTAGAAACGGAAGAATCCCACATGTGTATAAATCCAGTCTATTAGCATTAATAATATGATTATTATCACCCGCTTCATATATCTTATATCTATTCTATACATATAATAAAATCGTAGGAAAGTCAAAACTGTACATTGAATATTTTTTACATGCTTTGTGTCCGTAAGATCTTGGGCATGGCAAGATAGGGTCACTAACGAGAGAGTTCTAGAATAGCTTGAGAGCGTTTCTTAAACGGAAGCGTTTACATTGGTTGCGGCATGGGCACAGAATGGAACCCACTCGAATTCCACGATGTGTTCTGTTGGGTGTGGTAGCTAATGCGAAACGCGATGTCGGTAGACCTCTGCTTCGCTTTAAAGACTGCAGCAAGCGGGATATGGCCGCTTTTAAAATTTACCACTGTAGCTGGGAAAAGCTCGCTGAAAATAGAGTTGAATGGCGCAAACGTGTAGTGGACGGTCGTAAGATAAGTATTAAATAATAAGATCTGTTATGAAGCCTGGTTCGGAGTATTTGCTGATAAGAGACAGAAGCGAAATGAAAGCGGCATGGCACCAACCACCGCAAACTTCCCTTGTCAGGCCTGCGGCAGGCTATGTCGCTCTCACATCGGTTTGTTTAGCCACAAAAAGAAATGTCTCTCAGACAGTGCGCCGTAAATCTTCTGTAATAGACGCAAAGGCCATATATATTTTATATCAATTCTATACATATAATAAAATCGTGGGAAATCAAAACTGTACATAGATTATTTTTTAAAAAGTATACTTGGGGCGTGATCTACAAACGATATCGATGCCAAAAATATAGTTATTAGAATTTTTGTCTATTGGTCTATATGTATGACCGGGATAAATGCAAAATGAACTGCATGGATTTATTTCAAATTATGCATAAATATTACTAAAAGGTCGGGTCGACATATAGGCTACATATTATCAGGCTATCACCTAAGGGGGAGGAACTGTGATAACTTATAAAATTTAACGCGGGTAAAATCGCGGCACAGCTATATTTAATATTTATTTAGCAGTATAATAGAACTAATACGTACACACATGAACATACTACCTTACTGTTATGCATGTTATGTAAATACAATCTAACTTAAAATTTCATTTAGGTGCCTAAGTAACTGTAGACAAGTAACCATATCTAAGATACATATACCTAAAGTATTCTTTTTTCGGGACTAGACACTCCGTCTTTCCCACCACTGCAACTCCTTTAAACCGGGCTCAACAATGGCATACAATAAAATGAACTATTATTGTTACTGTACAAACAAAGGGAAGCATACTGTTATTCCTTACTACAGGTTAATAATTAACCTCTCAACATACAAACATACAAAATACACCACCCACAAGACAGTATCAAAATAGCTGTAAGTACCGCCATGTGTTATTATTAGTTGTAACTTTAATGACTTTCATTAAACTAAAGATATAGAATTAAAAAATATATAATAAAGGAAAATTGCCGACAACTAGTTCGGAGGCTTTGAACCTAATGTACTTACTTATTATTTCGTACATAAACAAACATGTTAAGAAAGTACAAAATGTTCGATATTTGAACATTTTTATTCAGTAATCTCGATATTTCCCCGTGATGGACTTCGTTCGTTAATTAATTTTATTCTTAACCAGGCAACTTCAATAAAACTCATTCAAGAGATTTCTCAGGAATTTTAAATATTACTAATCAATTGTTTTAAGACATGGCGTTCTCATTATTAATCTCTGTAGATAGCTCTTCTCTACTTTGTATTGTAGTAGTGTTCTTCGAAATGTTATTCCTACAAACATTTTGCTAAGAATTACGTATTTATGCCAGACTTGATAACTTTAAAATGTTACTGTATAAATAACTAGTTATGCCCGCGATATCGTACGCACATTTTGTAATTACTCTGTAATTGTTACAATGACATAAGAATATCTCTAATATTTTGTCTCTTATCGCATACTTCCATACAAACTTTCATCTTCTATTCTCTATTGTTATTTTATACCCTTGACATTATATTTTGACAAAATTTGAATGTCATATTTATTCATATCAAATCCACAGCCTAAAAAATTTGTTTCAAGCGTCTAGATCTAAAAATGACGATACTTCTATACAACTTTCCATCTCCATTTCAACCCTTTATTCGCATTAAAAAGTCGCATATGTCCTTTGTCAGGCTCTAGACTATCTGTGTGCCAAAGTTCATTTAAATCAGTTCAGTAGTTTTAGCGTGAAATACCGACAGACAGACAGAGTTACTTTCGCATTTATAATATTAGTAAGAATTATTTCACTGTTTTCATTCTTGGAACGATGATTTTTTTTATTGTCGCGGTAAACATGGAAATACTCAAAGTAAAAGGGCACATGGTGTATTCATTTGGAAAAAAACAGTTATATCGCCAAAACAGATTTGTCTTCTTTCTTGTCACCAAGAAAATAACTGAGACCATTACACCAACGATTATGTATGCTATTAGCAGTACTTTCATCTTTAATTATTTCGTATAAATGACGTAATATCTATTTGGTAATCCAGGATATAGTTGGTCCTTACTTACTTATCGTATGGGCAGTAGTTACCCTCGTGTCAGAGTTGTTCAAGCCACACAGTAGGCCTTTGACATTGCTTAACGACTGTCTGTTGTCTAATTTCTACAACAGGGACCGACAGTTTAACGTGCCCTCCGAAGCACGGAGACGCTCCGAAATTGAATAAGCGGTCAGCTGCTATGGTCTGACCGCGAGCCTAGTTGCTTAACCTCGCCAATCACTTACGGACCAATGAGAGTATCTGTCTAGCTAGTTGGTTTAGCCATACCTACGTAATAGTTTCTTCTTATTAATAACTCTGTATTTTGTCCGCAGCTCCGGAGGTGCAAATGAATGGCCAGTCCAGTATTTTATCTGACATGTTCTCCTTGGGCTTAGTCATTTGCGCAGTATTCAATAATGGAAAATCCTTGATTCAAGCTAACAACAATCCTCTGCTCTACATGAAGCAAATTGAATATGTAAGTATTTATAGTCTATATATAATTACTTCATTTACCGTGTTATATTTTCGACATTGAAACTTCTTTAAATTATTTTATTTCTAGACGTATTTCTATAAGTGTCCGTGATAAAACCAAACTTACCAAAACCAAATCTTTGGGATATTCCATTTAAAGTTTAAAGATTCTGACTCATTCTACATTTGAGTAGAATTGCAGAAATATATAAATAATCACAAAATCTTTCAAAATATTACATTACGAAAATATATTGTATGTATACATACCTATCACATGTTTGTATAATATTCATTCCGAAACTTATTGTATAAAAAAAGAAGTTCAAGTTATAAATAAATTCAGTTGGTTAAAAAAGGAGTACCTAGGAGGTAACTTTTTCTAACTTACACGTCAAATTGTATATATGGATCATTCATCGGTTCCGCAAGGACGAGTTTGCCAATTTAATGCAGTTGTGCAGTCTAGATGGATGAACCACCAGAGTGACCTCTGTTGGGACGTTGGTTGACAACCGTGCAGAAGATGCTTTAGCACCCCCAAAAAAGCATAAGATTTCTTTATTTCTTCTGCTCCTCCGACTACTTACGTATGGCTTTATTTGTGATTAATCACTCATATTGGTTAAATTTGTCTAATAATATAATAAAAAGAAATATCAACAAGATGTATTTTTGTCTTGTGTGTGATACCTCTAAATATATTAAAACAACTAAATAGCCATAACCTATTTCTTGCCATGTTCGACTTCCAAGGAGCGCTAAGAGATCTCTGAAGTAAACAAAATTATATAGCGACTTCGCGAAGTCACCGCACGGTCTATTTCATAGAGAACGGCTACTGCCTGTCGCATCAGATCATCATCTGCCAGAGAAAGTCTTTAAATAGGTGCAGTAGCCGTTTGTAGGTTGGCGGAAACAAACAAATAAGACAAAAACAAAAAAAATTTTATTTCTAAATGTTACTACTGTTATATGTATTTAGTAAAAAGAAACAAAAAGTGTAGGGTAATTATATATTTAAGGTAAAATATTTAAATGACGATATATCAATGCTTTAATCCATGAAATAAGGCTTTTACACAACTAAATTAAATTTAGCTCTGTTATAGGTACAATGATATTTTCTTTAAACATTTCAAAGAGTACCTACTTGACGTTTCTAAAGAAAATATAAAATAATTTGTAAATAATCGACATTCCGTTCCCAAATTGATCTAAACTCTTGTCTCGACCGATCTTAGAGATAGAAAATAAGATATAAAATGATCAGATTCTTTATGTCAAAATCCTAAATGATGCTGCATATATTTCAAAATGTATATATTAAAGTGAAAAGATTTGATTTTATGTATTGGGTCACTCTGAAATGTTAGAAAAGGTTCTAAAAAAAGTTTATATTTTGGTACAATTGGAACTTTAAGTCCGTACATTCCATGATCTTAGGCTTGCACAAATTGTCCCTGCTGACGTCAATAATGGCTCGGTTTGCAACAACTACTTAGTTGTCTTCCTAATGCTCGCCACAATATATTTGATATACACATATTATTCAGGTTTCATGTCTTCACTTTGAACAAATATAACTTATTGGTCACATTAATACAAATATGTTATATAATTGACATACATTAATTAACCAACTATTTTATTAAACTCCAATGCAATATATGAAACACGTAATTACACCACGTTTTTATGACGTCATGACTAGTTTTCCAAGGGCTTCGTTGTACGCAGGCGCATAAACAAACAATAGCATTGTAATCAATCTCATTAGGTCGCAGACTAAACCCTATTTAGGAATATGTTTGTTTCTTCTTAATGTCGCTTTTCATTTCCTCGAATTTTCAAATCACAACGGTGCTACAGAAGTATTACTTCAACAATTTGAATTACCCAAGTCGAAAAAACATATTTTTACAAAAATAATAACGATATTGAACAACGAATTGCGATTGTCGTCACTACTAGAAAATGTATATACTAATAAAAATACTTACCCATGCCTCATCCATAAAACTGATTTTATTCCTACTCCTTTACTGTTCATGCAGCCAGATTATGGAACTCTCTACCGCCAAATATACGAAACAGCATGACCATTCTCTTTCAAAAGACAAGGGAAAAAGCACTATCTTTCAATTTCATGCTTATCCACATAAAATTATTTAATATATTGTTGAATCTAAATTGGATATAATATTTATCGGCATATGTATTTAATTATTTATGTTATTATTAGTATTTATGTGTATTATATACCTAAACACATAACTATGGATTTTCAAAATATTAAAGATATTTTGTTTGCGAAGGTACTGTAGAAGTACTGCTTGTACTTCTACAGTACCTTTGTACTCATCATTTCTTTGTATTTTTATCTTTTGTGTGTACAAAACTTAATAAATTAATATTAAAACCGTATGTTTTAACAGCTCGAACAACAAGTGAACTTAGTACTACCTCGCATACCAAGCGCTTTGCGAGAGGCAGTACAGCGGCTATTGACGAGAGATCCACATCCGCGCCCGACGACCCATCTTCTGCCACTGATCAAGTATTTCAAGTAAGATTACAATTAACACGATTCTAGAAAGTCTCAATGAGACACTGCATAATCAGACTGCATGAAATCGTCATTGGTGATATGAGGCTTAGGAAGAGACCTAAATCAATATCACCAAATAAGGATTAATTTCAATTACGTAGTTAATTCTGAAATGCATTATCAGAAATTAAAATGTGTTCTAATCGTGGACGCTGATGATAATTGAGCATAAACAACATTCTGCTGGTTTCTGTTTCATTATTTACTTCTTTGTAATATTTATGTTACTTACTACTTTATTATTAGTAGTAGAAGGCTTTCAAATATATTGTTGAACACAATCAGGCTTCAATTACCGAATTCATTCTGTAATTATTGAAAGTCAGTTCTAGAAACTGTATTTATTTATACGAATCTAATCTAATCCAAATACAAAGTTAAATAAAGCCTCCGGTAAACACTTGGGACTGTTTATATAGTAAATCTATAATTATTTTTATTTTAAGCTTAATCGTTAGTGACAAAAACAATCAATATCCAGATTTTAACTTAGCGATTGAGCCATCTCTTAAGTAAAATTTTGGGTGTTTCTGTTCAGAAAGAAGTAGAGATTTCAGAAATGTTATTTACGTCTCAATATGATTAATATTACTTTATTTTGAATAACTGTGGCCCGCAGTTTTACCCGCGTTAAATTTTATAAATTACCACAACTCCTCCCCCGTCGGTGATAGCGTGATAAGATGTAGCCTAACTAAATGTTGGCCCGACTTCTTAGTAATATTCATGCAAAATTTTTAAATTTTAATTTTATAAATCCATCCATTCCGTTTTGAGTCTAGCCCGCGCATACATACAGAAAAAGAATTTAAAAACTATATTTTTGGCTTCGATATCGATTACAGATCACACCCTAGTAACCTTTTTAAAAATATTCAATGAACAGTTTTGACTTAGCTACGATTTTATTACATGTATATAGAATAGATTTTATTTCGTAATGTTCGCCGGACTGTCTCAATAGGGCCGTGTTGAAATTGATAGAAGGGCATACGCTAAGTTTGTTTCGCGGCGATTTCTCAGTTAGGTTGCATTGGACTCGATGGTAGGACCGTCGTTATAAACAAGTCCGTAGTAATAATATTGAATACATACTTACCTTAATGTAGACATTATTCAGACAAAATGCAGTAAAATATAAATTTTGCTAATTAAGTTATATTTCTAAACGTTTTGATACAAAGCGCATACCTAAATGTCATATGTACAGATGTGACCACATCCAGCTAACCCAATCTGTCAAATTTCTTTTATAGATTATCACCTTATCACAAAAGCATAAGGTTCACTTTCAATTGGAGAAATTTGACAGCTTGGGGTAGCTTGATGTGCTGACGCCTGTACATACCTAGAAATAATTACTTCTACTTAACTATATTGCTACAAATACTATTTATAAAGTCTACGTAGATAAAAACCTATTATATTTTTTCAACACACTCTATAGTTGTTCCCTACAATGTGTAAAAATATATTGAAATAAATCACAAGCAGTTTTATTGAATTCACAGGTGTTTAAATATTTTTTTGAAAGCCATTCTTACACTATATTAGTACAAACATTTTCTGACTGTTAACAAGTGCTTTTTTAAAGTCTACGTGAATAAAACTTTTTTATTTTATTTTTATTAATCAAATTACAAAATCAATATGTAGTGTTAATTCCGCTAAATGCAGTTTAATCATGCCGGGATGCAATCCCGCCCGCAAAAATGTGCACATGCAAGAAGGACAATATAAAAAAGCAAAATACATGCGCCAGTACGATACCCAACACGTGTTTCCTCGTCAAGTTAGCAGCCCTTGAGAATGGTCCGTGGAGGACTGAAACACGTGTTGGGTATCGTACTGGCGCATGTAATTTGCTTTTTTATATTGTCCTTCTTGCGTCCGTCCTGGGCGGTGCAAATTGCATCCCAGCATGATTAAACTGACAATTAGCGGAATTAACACTACATATTGATTTTGTATTTTGATTGTTATAGATTTCCGCAAAGTAACGCCTGATTCCATTACTTATCTTTATTTTTATTTTTACACTTTTTCATTCCTCGCTCAGCTTCCCCGACGTCACGCCAAACGAGTTCTCTTCAAAAGAAATGGTTGTGGGTGTAATAAAACCATCTACGTTTCATTTTACTTGCATTTCTCTTTTAAATATTTATTTTACAGACGACAAAATTCACGACCCACAGGTATTTTTTATATTATATTTAAGAACTAGCTGGGCCCCGCGGTTTTACCCGCGTTAAACTTTATAAATTAACACAGCTCCTCCCCCGTAGGTGATAGCGTGATAATATGTAGCCTATATGTTGGCCCGACCTCTTAGTAATATTCATGCAAAATTTGAAGTAAATCCATGCAGTACTTTTTGAGATTAGCCCGGACATACATACAGACAAACAGACACACAGACAAAAATTCTAAAAACGATATGTTTGGCTTCGATATCGCATCTTCGATAATGTAGATCACGCCCCAAGTATCCTTTTTAAAAAATATTCTATGTACAGTTTTGACTTTCCCACGATTTTACTATATGTATAGATATTATGATTATATTGGACGACCTAAATAAAAGTAGGAGTAGTAGTAGTGTATAGTGACAGATGTATATTCATCAGGCTTCGTAATATTGCATTAGTTTACATTATTACGTAATATCTATATATTAATTACATCACAACCGCCATTCAACCGCACTAAAAACCAGGATATAACAAATTAAGTATCTGTACTTACATACGAATACGCAAATTGCACGAATTAACCTTTGTTTTCTCAAAACAGGTCTGAAAGCGAGGAGCCTATTTTGGCTATGCAATTTCTGGATATAATAACCGTGAAAGATTCTATACAAAAGACAAAATTTTACCGCGGGCAACTGATTGATGCTTTGCCGTACATTCCCAAGGTAAGTTTAGTATTTGAACTTTTGCTCGGCGTGATTTTATAAAAGTGCTGAAAATTTCTCGTTATCGTGCCGTGCCCGATGGGTGTAATAAGTCTATATAACTATGTAAAGTCGATTTTCTATATGTATGTATTTAATTCTAAGGTATAAATTATTAGAAACAGTTGATTTTCTGTTCACCATGTTTACCAATTGATAAAATGAATAATGAAATAGGCGAAATCATATGAATGAATGACGTCTAAATTAATTGATTGCATGTTGTTTTTATTCCTAATGGTTTTAAACAATAGGAAGGCTTTTATGTTAAATAACTGTAAACCTATATTTATTTAGACTTAAAACTGTATTAATAAATGCTATGCGAATCACATAATTAGTACCTCATATTAAAATTTCTTACATTGTGTGGATGGCAGCGGTTTAGGTGGTCGATTCGCTTATAGTTCTACACCCATCTGTAATGCGTTTGATCGCTCACTTACTACTTTTTGTCTGACAAAGCTTTACCCGTAACTTAATGCATGTCATAAGATTTAAATGTTATAAATCACTTGTTATATAAATAACTGTTTTCAATTTGAGATACTTTCATCCCACGAACAAAGTATTAAAACAAATTTTTACCACGCTAATCAATATATGGAATCAATTGATTGTGGAGTTATTCTCAATCTAGTATTACCTTAAAGAAGTAAGCCTATTCCTTTCTTAAAAGCTGGCAATGGAATCGTGGCCGCTCTGGTGTTGTGAATGGCCATGGGTGTCCATAACTATCGGGTGACCTGCTTGTTCGTTTGTCTTCAAAATCAAAAACCAAAAAAATATATAAATACAGTAACTTATATGAACATTTTACGCTTATATACCTATTCTTAATTACACTTCTTGCCTGAAATACAAATTACCTACTTTTCACTGCTGAAAGCCTCCAACTGCAAACGTCATGTCAAAAATATCAAATTTACCTAGTTAAGGCACGCACGACTGTTATAGTAAACATACTTTTATAAGACATGTCATATAATCAAGGCCCGAGACGCTTCCATTATCATATTTTATAATTTCATACAATCTATAGCCACCTAAACTAAAATTGTACGAATCGTAATTAAGTAATCTTGCTGAGTTTTAATACTTTTTGTTTTCAATAAACAAAATAATATCAGCTTTATAGAAGCTCACGTAAAAAATTAAAACCTTCAATTCGCTTGAAAGTGGTATTTCCGTTGAATGAACATTAATTAATTGCGTAACTTCGTTCATTTTAGCCTTCAGACGGTTTAAATGAAAACAAAGCTTTAAAATGTATATCTATTTACTGACAATGATGGTTACCAATTAACAATAACATACTATATGTTATCATTATCATTGAGCAATTTCAACATAAAACCAACAATTTTGGTTTGTGATTTAATAAATTTTCACATTTAACAAAGTTTTATGCCATGGCTCGATTATCGGTGCCGGCATTACATAATTATTCGCGTATGTAATTACGTTATGGCAACGCCCATGATAATCTTCTGCACTTCTGCATATTAATTGATCAAACAAAATAAAGAGAGTCGAGTGCGGTGCTAATTTATACGTTAAATAAACGTTGATCATTTTTTTCAAATTTATGGATATTAAATTAATCTTAATGTACAGACGACAGCAAAGCCAGCTACCCCGATCTGTCAATATTATTTTATAGATTTTCATCTTTATCACAAAAGCATAAGGTTCCTTTCAATTGGGGAAATTAGACACATTGGGGTAGCTTGATGTGCTGGCGTCTGTACAATTGGTGGTCTTGCGCTACGTGCAACCAGCGGTTACCAGCGCGGCAGCGACCGTACGTAATCATTGGCCCGCCTTGTAGAGGCCATCCTCACGCTGCGTATTCCGGTACGTGATTGCCACTAGACTTTAGAGATTTATAGGGAAGGGGATCTATAGAAATTTTCAGGGTAGGCCTATCTCTACCAGTGGACATCCTTTGGCTAATATGACGCTGATTATACCTACTCCAATCGTTTTTTATTCTAGTAGTCGAAATCTCAATATACACAGATTATCCGCGAAGGAAATTGTTTCATTTTTTAGGGCTATTGACCGCGAGAATGTGTATCTCTCGGCCGCCTTGATCACATATAAAAACGAAAGTGAGCAGGAACGGTCAATTTATCTATTGGCACATTGATTCATTCCGCCAACTGGGTTTACGCGTTACTTTCCAATTAATACCTCAAGTGTGTAGTATGTGTAGCAAACGAGCCCTCTCATTGAAAGTTTCATGGCAGACCTTAGGCGCAAAGCTCTTGGCGAGGAGTCTCGACTATTCAATGGCTTTAGTAATCCAATGTTTGTTGCATCCTTCACGTGTTATTGATAATATGTGAAGCAACTCGCGCTAACTAGCGAGAATATTAGATTCTCCAAAAATGTTGCACACTTCACATGTTATCAATTACATTTTTGGAGACTACTCAATTCTCCGAACTTCACTAGCCCTGTGAGGTTATGGCCTATCCCCTCACGATTTCCTCACGATGTTTGCATTTACCGTTTTAAGTATGAAATAATTAATTTCTTTTACGGATAGATCGAAAAGTAAATTTTGCTCACCTTGGATTTGAACTCAAGACAACTGACTCCACACTCCAACGGTCTAACCAAAAGGCTATCTCAACGTCTCTATATATATTTATTACTAAATGCTAATCGTTACAGTACTTCTGGTAGAATTAGTGTCACACCAGCCAATTTCAACGGAAATGAACCAATTACGCCGGTGCAGTGGCAGAGTATCCGTTGATATAGACGAGACTTGCGCTTTAAAATAAATCATCACTGAATTATTTAAATATGTCCAGCTATAATCACTAGTCTAATAATTCTATAAACTAAAACTCAATGACGAACTTGGATACGTCGCACTCACGGCGATATAATAATATCTCCAATGTTCTATAAAATGTCTGGCACTCCCGTATTGAATTATTGTGTAAACGCAGGTGCTCTTGATATTATCCAGTTTTATAATCCTATTGACTGGCAATCCAACAGGACCATAGACGAGTTGGACGGCTTTACATGAGCACGGAAGTGTACCTCCAACTTCTTGCTTGCTATGAAATTCCCAAATACTTTTTAAAACGCGAAATAAAAAAACGGGATTTCATTGTTTATATTTCATTATTCAATTTTGCTCTTAGACTAAAGACGTGGTCGAAACGGTGAATCTACAACAACATACTAACATAATGAAATGTAGTAAATACTCAATACTTTGGTAATCTTAGGAAAAAATTACATAAAAGAAATATCAAACAAATGTAAAAGGAAAAATATCCTGTCTACTTAGAATTTATCGTTCCTTGTTGATGTCAACATTGAATTCAGTTTTGTCGTCTCTTCACAGGCATCTGCGAAGTTATAAGCCAAAAGGTTTTTCTAGAAATCACAGTTTCTAATAAGAAATCGCTATTTCTCGAAAACTATTCTCATTCAAATGAAAACCCCTCAACAGTATTACTTGATACTTCGCTGAATTAATCACGGTCATTTTAAATGTTTGTATTTGTAACGACTAGGTAAGTCTTTGTATATTATTGTATTGTTGTTTCTGTGTTCTTTATTGTTTTCAGGGTTGAGATCGACCTCGGTGGTAGAATCCAGAACACTTACAGGAACCAACAAACTTTTATTTTACTAAATTAAACTGTTAGTTTAACTGTTACGGACATTATTGGGATTGTAATTTTTTAGTTTCTGCAACGTATTAGATAGTCATCATCATTATGTCAACCTAAGAATCTCCACTGCTGCTTAAAGGCCTCTCCAAAAGATTTCCACAATGGAGTCTTCCATTTGGAGGAACGCATAACCGCCACGCCTGACGGCCGGTTTGTCGATGGCACTATGATGGGCATAGTACAAGTACACAGAGAGGAGCTGCTGCCCGTTCTCTGGGAGATATTCCCTCAGGATGACTTCTATGCCCCCCACGAGATGAGATGGGGTGGCGATTTTCTTTGCCGTCGGCACGCAACCGTAGTATGGAATCTCAATCTCAACCATTGAACAATTTACACACATTTACACGTTTACGAAATACAAAAAAAATATGTTTCCTTCAAATTAATACGTCATACAAAACGCATTAATAAGCTCTTGCTTTTAACACGACCGACTATTTACTAGATATCTTAATATTTGCTTATGAAGATTTTGAACTTTTGTACTTTCTGAATACGAGTATAAAAAGTGGAATACAAAAAAAAAGCAATTTTCTTACATCCGGAGGCTTTTTCTATTTGTCAGAAAGAAATAAGTAACTACAATGTTAATATGATTTCTTTGTTATTGATAATCTTATTTTATAACTTTAACACGTTTTGTAAAAATCTCTTCCACTTGCGAGTCGGTGAGTTTAGCGTTTTATTAAGACTATTTTTTTTTTTTAGTAATAATTATTATATAGAGCATTTATTATTTCTCGCTATCACATCTTTTTATTATTATTATTTATTTTATTTAGTTTATCTTAGTATGGACGATAATGTCCCTATTATTGATGATAGTTTTTTCTCATGTTCTTCCTCTAATGACAGTTTTGTTAGCGCGGACAGTGATTCTTCCACAATCCTAACTTTGCATGATCAGCTATCCATTCTCCTCTCTGATTACTCTAAAAACCTTAACATCGCCCACATTAATGTTCAGAGTATTCCACGCCACCATTCTGACCTTCTGGCATCCTTTAGCAGTAACCATATTGATGCTCTCTTAATATCAGAATCTTTTCTTAAGCCTTCTCTTCTCTCTACTCACTTTTCATTGCCTGGATTTGTGCTCGTCCGTAACGATCGGACTGGAAAGGGATGTGGGGGCGTGGCATTATACTTACGAGCCAACATCTCCTTTAAAATTGTAAATGTCTCTCCATCTACCTACACTGAATCAGCAGAGCATCTATTTATTGAAATTATAGTCCATCACAAAAAAATGCTTCTCGGAGTCTTCTATAGTCCGAGTCTTCGAATTAATTATTTCGACGCACTAGAGACGTTACTGCATGACCTATGTCCGTCTTACGAGCACGTAGTCATAATGGGTGACTTCAATACGTGTTTGATCAAAAACGATCACCGTGCTAATGCTATCCGATCTCTCTTATCATCTGTTAATCTTCATATCTTACCTCTTTCTGCCACACATCATTTTCCCAATTGTAACCCATCTCTTCTTGATCTAATGATTGTCTCCAAACCTGATCTCGTTTCAACACATGGTCAGCTCACTGCTTGTTTCTCTTACCACGACTTAATCTTTCTATCCTACTCTATTCGGCCTCCCAAACGTAGATCACAATATTCAATCCTTCGGAATTTCAAGGGCATGAACCTGGAGGCATTAAGGTGTGATGCTGAACACATTGACTGGACGCCGGTGATCAATTGTGAATCTATCAATAATAAAGTTCGAGAATTTAGCAGTATATTAACTTCACTATACGATCGTCATGCACCGAAACGGAGAGTTAAACTGAAACTCATTCCAGCTCCTTGGATTACTCCGGCCATCAAAGAAGTTATGGCTAGTAGGGATAGGGCAAAACTTAGGTATAAGCGCACGCCAACAGAGTCCAACTTAAACCGCTTCAAAATCTTGCGTAATCGGTGTAGTCGTCTGTGTCGTGATTCGAAACGTCGCCACTTCCACACTTCTCTCAATAATCACAACTCCTCCAAAGTTTGGAAATTCCTAAAAGCCAATGGCATCGGCAAAACCCCTTCAACAGACTTTAATAGTATTGACGTGGGTTCTCTTAACAACCATTTCTCACTTCCCCCTATTACAATTGACCCTCGTATTAAATCGAATACTTTGCTTGAACTGTCCTCTTTGTCGATACCACAATGTTCGCCGTTCAAACTTACTTCAGTGAGTGAGGACGACGTCAAAAAATCCCTCTTATCAATAACATCTTCTGCTGTTGGTAACGATGATTTATGCTCCAGAATGGTCACTCCAATAATTCCTATTTTAATCCCTATCCTTACTCATATTTTTAACTTTTCTTTATACTCCTGTTGCTTCCCATGTGCTTGGAAGAAAGCTCATATCATCCCGTTGCCTAAAGTTTCCAATCCTACTCTTTTGTCACAATTTCGCCCGATTTCTATCCTCCCTTTCCTCTCAAAAGTTCTGGAGCATATAGTTCACCGTCAGCTATCTAGTTACTTATTGCAGAATAATCTTCTAAATCCCTTTCAATCTGGCTTTCGACCAGGTCACAGCACCGTGACAGCGCTCCTAAAGGTCACTGACGATATCCGTTGGGCCATGGAGAATAAATCTCTCACAGTCTTGGTGCTCCTTGATTTTAGCAGTGCCTTTAACTCCGTGGACTTCGATATTCTTCTCGAAATTCTTAAATCTCTTAATTTCTCCTCGGAGTCTGTGGCCTGGTTCGATACATATCTTCGGGGACGCTCGCAGCGTGTTTGCTATAAAGACTCTTACTCAGACTGGTGCAATCTTACCACGGGCGTACCCCAGGGTGGCGTGTTATCTCCTTTACTTTTTTCCATCTTCATCAACTTTGCTACACGAGTTATTTCCTCTAATTTTCATCTCTACGCAGACGACATGCAGTTATACCGCCAGTTTACATTAAATGAAGCTAGAACCGCCATTGCTGCTATGAATCAAGACCTGAGTGCCATCAGTCACTGGGCTAGATCGTTCGGTCTTCAATTAAATCCCATCAAGTCGCAGGCTATGATTATTGGCAGTAGGCAAATGCGTGCTGGTTTTGATGTAGGCTCTTTTCCTCCTGTTCTACTAGACAATGTGCATATTGCGTACTCGGACACGGCTAAGAACCTCGGGGTTATTATTGATCGGAACTTATCCTGGAATGCTCACATTAATGAAGTCAGCAAAAAGGTCTATTTTACCTTTCACTCACTTAGGTGCCTCCAGTACTTTTTGCCTTTTGAAACCAAAATAACTCTTGCTCAAACTCTAATCCAGCCCATTCTGGACTATGCTGATGCCTGCTATCTGGATGCTACTGAAGAGCTATTAAACAAACTTGAGCGCTTGCAAAATTTATGTATACGTTTCATTTTTAATCTCCGAAAGTACGACCATGTCTCAGAATTCCGCAACAATCTCAAGTGGCTCCCAATCCGCCTTCGCAGGAATACTCGAATATTATGTCTCCTTTTCAATATCCTACACAATCCCGCATATCCCTCTTACCTACAGGACCGTTTCTCCTATAAACATTCTCCCAACGCCCAATGTAGGTCACACCTAAAAAGTATTTTGAAATTCCCATCCCATAAAACTGATTTCTTCTCCAAATCCTTCACTGTTCAGGCGGTTAGGCTGTGGAACTCTCTTCCGCCTAACATACGTAATAGTAATACCATCTCCATATTTAAAAAAAGGTTAAAAGAACACTACCTTTCCTCTTTGCCTTAGATATATGTATTTTATGTAGTTTATTATTTTAAATTATGTATGTATTTATGTATATGTGTATTTTGTTCGTATGTATGTATATCATCCTACACACTCATATCTTCCTCTCTTCCAAAATCTCCTCTTGCAGGTCTACTGGAAGAGATTTCTTTAGAAATAAGTAGTACCTTTGTGCAATGTCTTTTCTTGTTTTTTATTCTTTCTTTCCTTTATCCTATCAGTGTGTACATAAATTTGAAAATAAATAAATAAATAAATAAGTAAGGATTGACTATTTTGTCACCGAACTTTAACGTTCAATTAGTTCAGTGAATATAAAAGGGCAATTATTTGAAACCTTTTGAATTTTGCTCAACCGATATTTTTCAAATTCAATATATTCAGTGTGTCTATATTATTTTTGTGGTTGAAATGAAGCAAGGCCGCCATTTTGAGTAGGCAAACGTGGTTTGAAATGGTATTTCTGCACTCAGAATAGTATTTAAGTTAGTATAGTTTTTCAAAGACAAATTGCTTTTAATTTATGGAACCAAATACGGTTTACAATAGGTCTTAATAAAGCTCCGCGAAAAGCCGTACCAACCTATTGTATCATGTGTCGAAAATAATTTTACAAACACATTGCTTAGTTTCATGGGTAATCTACACCACTCCTTAATGATCCCAATCTATGATATGTTATGCGATGTATATTTCCTTTACAGCAGTCAAACTTTACCTGTAAGGTTATGTGTTTTAGTTAATTATGGATATGAGGTACAGGTAGGGAGTTGACTCGTTGTTGATGAAATATTTTATTTTAGAAACTTCGGTGGCAACATGTATGGCCAACTCTCCAGATGGAGGTTAAAGCTACCGAAGTACTGGCTGCGGTGCTGTACCCTGTCATGTGGCTGACGAACGAGGCTAGTCTGGATGAATTCTCCCACTACGTGCTACCGACGCTGAAGTAAGTATCAACTCTGCCTCGTTGCCCATTTAAACAGAATGAATATTGTTAGTGACAGAAGTACAATACATATTGGAGATTGGCGCCAAAGCGGAAAAAGACGCATCGAGGTATTGTTTCATTTTCAAAAACTGGTGTAAAGTCGAGTTTTCTTGTCTTAATATGGTCGATTTTTAGACATAATATCTTCGACAATGTACATAAGTGGAGGAAAATGCCATATTGCTGTGACTTGTGCTTTTTATGTTCAATAAAGTACAATACATATGGGAGTTTTGGCGCTAAAGCGGAAATAGACACATCGAGGCATTGCTGAATTATCAAAAACTGGTATAATTTCGAGATTTTATGTGTAAATATGGTGGATATTTTTTTTAGATATAATATTTTCAACAACGTACATAATTATGTAGAGAAAAATGCCATTTTGCTGTCAATTGTGCTTTTTGTGTTGAATCAAAAACTACACCAAATCCTCTAGTAATGTCTTCACTGTGTTACTGGGGTAGGACAAAGACTATGCCTTGACTGAGACGGACTTTACTTGACATTAACTTAATGACGATAACCTTCAATTACACTACTGACGATTACGCATAAGGTCGTAGAAGCCAGGGCCGCGGGCCGTAAAACATCAAACATAATAAAAAGTTGAAAAAAAGAAATTTTAAACTTATTTATAAAGTGTGTAAATTTCACTTATTAATATGTCAATTAACAACCATAAATTATGAGTAAATTTGATCATTTTAGCTTGAGTTAGAAATGGAAACGAAATTCTTATAAGATATAAACATTTCTTATATTATATATTATATGATAAACCATGCCATTTAATAACCTCCGTTTCCATGAATTCATATGCCCACGACATTAAAATTTCAAGTAACCAGTGGGTCTGACGATACACGTATACACACATCAACAGAACCTTGGAATATTTTATATTTCATGAAATATCTAAAAATATATTAAGAAATTTTTGATATAGTAAGTGGAAGGTTGACAGGGAAAAATGAATATACTTTAATATAAAATAAAAATACATATTTTCTTGTTTTGAACAAAAATCACCGCCGATAGTATGTTAAATAAAACTGTTTTTCTTTTTAGAGTACTATTTGTATTATGAATTGTATTGAAAATTATTAAAATCTCACTATTAATAACTAGTGTTGCCATCTCTTTCTAGTAATTACACGGCGACATCGATTTTTCATACTTAAAATTAAACTGTCTATGCCTTGCTGCGGTATGAGACCCCTTATTCTTAACAGGTGTTCATAAAGTTAGTTTTCCGTCATCAAATTTAGCGAGATACCTCTAAAAGCTTTTCGCTGTAACATGTTCCAGACATGCTCGATAGGATTTAAGTCGTGCGATGCAGGGTAATCCTAAACATGAATATCGTGGTTTCGGAGAGCGGCCGTCACAGAAATATTCAATTGATCTTATGATGGGTGCAAAACGTACCGTATAAACTTATATTCTTCTGGTTTCTTATATTATTATTCCGTGCAAAAATATACACGTGTATTAAATAGTTACATATAATCTGTTAAGCAACGTTCATAAATTATAATATTCGATAAATTTATAAAATTCTCAATTCTTTATTGCATTCCACAAATAACATTAGCAAATCACTGCTATTTATGAATTTATGTTCTACATCCCTATTCTTGCATAATAGACAGACATTCTGATGTAGACGTTCGCTGAAATATGAATAAAAGTTTAGATAAGGCCTGCTATATTTATTTTATAGATAATATTACTCATTATACTTCCATTATAATACATGGGAAGCAATAAAGATGTTATCAATGCTCCCAACCAGATTATTCAAATCATTGACCATCTAAAGATTAAACCTACCATGGTTGGGACAATATCGGTCGCAAATCGATTGTAGCACCTATCGTTCATATGTGTAACCTGAGCTTGTCGTCTGGCATTGTACCCGTTTGTTGGAACTTTGCATATTTAGTTCTTGTTTATAAATCAGGAGACTCTAGTAGCTAACTATTCTTTCTAAAATCTTAACGTTTGTACTTCATTCTTGGTCAGACTACGTGATCCTGCAATGTCCTTTTCTCTGACACGTGGATGATATAAAACACTTAGGTATAAATATAGATAATAAATTGTGTTGAGCAAAGTAGATTGAAGTATTAAGCGGCAGAATACGTATTTAGGAGATTACGCGACCTTGCTGACAATGAAATAATTAAACTTGTTTTACAGCCTTATGTCAGGCAACGCATAGATATGGTGTCCATATTGAGGTGTTGCAGATAAGAGAGGACTCCTCCAAGTGGAACGAACTTAACGACTTGTAATAAAAGTAGCCTTATACAGATACTAAATTCCTACGCGTTATACAGGTTTTCGTCTTATCCACTGCGCTGCGCTTTCATAGAACCTCACTTAAATGTGTGCTTAGGTACGCTAGATGAAAACCTAAGTGGTTACTTCTCCGAACACGCACTATTTTCATACAGACATACACAACATACAAAATCGTTCAATTTTCCCTTATTTTTGTTTTTGTTTTAGTATGCATGTTCCGATTTAGAACACAATAATATAACGCATAAAAATAAAAGAGTGCATAACTACCCAACCCGTATGGCTAAGAAAAATAAGCTTAATATAGGTACCTAAAATAGTTAATTATTATGGTAGGAGAACTAGAAAATGGTTCACGCCAACTTTATTAAATGAGTAATTCATGTGACATAGTAACAAATACTAAGTCTAAATACCAATAAAAAAAAATACTAGGAAAGCATTATTTATCACTCTGCCGGTGAGAACAATTATTTAGTAAACAACAAAAGTAGTAGATCTATCCTCAACTTGTACAACCTTCTAAAATATAATATTCATTTACCAGTGTGGCTGATGTTAGGTACCTAACATCAGCTACACTGGTAAATGAATATTATTAGTTCTTGATTAAGTCGATATGGCATATCTATATGTATTTAAAAATAAATCTTATTTCTTCCTTTACTTTGTATTGTATAAACTTATTAGTAACATCTTTCTATCTTCTATTCTATCTCCTACTTCTTCCTTACTTTAACATTGCATACTGAACTGAATAACAATTAAGTAAGAAAAATGTAAACAAAGCGAGAACGTTGCCGACAAACTGCTGTGCAGTTTGGCAAAAATGTCTAAAACTTAAATGTGTACCTTTTTCAATAATAAATTTAAAAAAAATATAATATTTTCTCATAATGTCTTATAAGTATAATAACGTATTCACCTAAGTTAAAACCACAGTTGGAAAAACCTAGCCACAAGGAATCCTAGTGCGAGGACTAGACCACGCTTAATCATTGATTGATATTTAATATACAAACTTATTTTTATTATGATAATTATTATAATACTTATAATTATATTTTTTAATTTAGTGTCCAGAGTGGACTGCCTCGCATAAAAAATCCAACAAAAATAAAACGGAAACTTGAGAACATATTTGTGACTCCACTTCCACCTTTATTATTCTACCTTCTCACAGTATTTGGTATTTGTCATGGATATGGCCCTAAATAAAAACTAAGGTTATACTGTGTCCATTTCATTAAAGGTTTTTTTGACAGCTCACACCTGTCGTATTAGGGCCCGTTGGCGTGGTTGGCAAATGCTAGTATTTCACGCTGGAGGTCGTGGGTTCGATTCCCACCCAGGACAGACATTTGTATGCATGAACATGTCTGTTTTTCCTGATTCTGGGAGTCATTATCTATATTAGTATGTATTTACAAAAGTAAAGTAGTATTATATGTAGTATATCAGTTATCTGGTTTCCATAGTACAAGCTCTTCTTAGTGTGTGATCAGATGGCCGTGTGTAAATAATGTCCCAGGATATTATTATCGTTATATTGTTTACCTTAAAATTTCATACAAATAAATCAACTTCATGGACGAGTACCGCACCTTTAGTTATATACCACACATAACGATTACAAGGATTGTGCCACAGATTACAATTTTTTTTTTTTTTTTTTTCTTTATTATTTAGGGACTTTTATAACGCACAGCGTATGTCAGTCCCATCGTACCCTAAGACAAGTTTCAAATCAAACGGGATCAATGGATCAGGACCATAAACTCGAACAACTTTCTCGCATCATCGGAAGTCGGCTTACTTAATAAATGGTGGAATGTACCTATATTGTTCTTGTTCAACTTCACAGCCCTGAACAACTTATTCCTATCAGCCTCATACTGGACACATTCCATCAACAAATGATGCATATCTTCTACAACTCCACACACCACACAGTTGGGAGAGGTTATCTTTTTCATCAAGAAAGCGAATTTGTTACATGGAATATGTCCCGATCTGAGTCTGTGAGCTGTCACCACAAATTTTCTGCTTAGGTTAATATTTACAAACCAGGGTAAACGGGGAGGCTGACACTGTATGGTTTTATACCAAATTCCTTTTTCTAATGAAGTTCTGTCAAAATATTCCTTCCAATGATCATAACAAACATTTTTGAATTTTGGTAATATTTCGGAATAATCAAGAGTAATATTAGTTTGTTTTCCGTGTTTGGCTGCGTATTTGGCCAACATATCAGCCTGCTCATTACCCCGTATTCCAATATGCGATGGGACCCATTGCAATCTCAGCTGCACACCTTTTTGATTAAGTTCGTCTATCTTAGATAGAATGCCATAAGCTATCGAAGCACCTCTGAGGCCAGAGGCGCATCGAGCTATATGCTGTAGGGAACTTTTACTATCAGTACAAATAACAGTATTTCTGTTTTGACAATTTATGACAAAATCCAATGCTTCTGAGATCGCAATGAGCTCCAACGTCATAATGGATGCTGGTTTACTTATTTTAAAACAATTATTATTTATGTTATTTACATCTTTACAGGGTATATAGTAAGCCGCTCCGCGACCTTCTTCACTCTTTGACC
This sequence comes from Pseudoips prasinana, assembly GCA_951640165.1. Classification (NCBI taxonomy): domain Eukaryota; kingdom Metazoa; phylum Arthropoda; class Insecta; order Lepidoptera; family Nolidae; genus Pseudoips; species Pseudoips prasinana. Next base: position 17,525,529 of record OX621234.1, on the reverse strand, counting down.
CATCTGTGAATATAGTAAACCAACCATTGTACTTTGTGCATAGTTCTTTAGCCACTTCGTGTTTTAGTACACTGTAATCATAATGCCCCTTCGGTAGCTTTACTGATTCTAAACTACAGTCAATTATTTTGTTCACATTAATGTTAGTGACCCATGTTCTTAGGGTAAACATAAGTAAAGGGTAAGAAGATGCTGCCTCAATTTCTTTAACCTCGTTAAATGCTGCGGCGATTATAGGAATAACCTTATTTCGCCAGTTACTATTTTGTCGAAGAGCATAAAGTTCATACTGTAAATACGATGATATTATTTAGACAGAATTTAAACAAAAATTTAAGGGTTGAAACCATTAAATTAAAATATCAACATTATATAATATTATACTTTCTTCGTAGTATACGGTATATAAATAAAACAATGAGGAATCATCAGTAATATTAATAATTACCTCTTATATGCATACATTCTCAAATGCAATCACGGCCCATATCAGACATTATGACTCTCTTGATTCTGTCCACCCCACTCGCCCAGTTTTCAGCCGTTACGTGGGTGACGAATGGCGTCAGTGTCAAAATATGACACATCACGAGGCCGGCGTTTTCTTTTTGGTACAGAGGCTTGTTTAGTTATAAAAGTCAAACACACGGATTGATATTTATTTACAAAAAGTCAAATCAACATCAAAATGTACATTCATTGGTATCGACTATTGCGGTTTTAGGACATCACTATGTCAATCGAGCTATCAAAAAATATTAATAAAATGAACAAAGTATAGTAATAATAATTATGAATTATTTGATCCAACATTTTTAATCGACAATATTGGCCATTGCTAACATTTGTAACGAGATATTTCACTAAAATGATGGATCTTAGTTTCTATTTCAGAAACCTGATGAATTCGCAGAAGGACGTCCAGGCTTTTGTCATTATATTGGAGCATTTACACATTATACTAAAGAAATGCAGGAAATATGAAGTCAATAATGACGTGTTGCCGTTACTCTTCTATGCTCTGGACAGTAACACCAATCAAATCCAGGTAAGCTGATTACAGTTCCAATAACTTTCCAAATTAATAACATTCCGATTTAATAATAACTACTTTAAGTGATTATTTTAAAGACTGATAGTAAAAAGATGTAAGTGATCCTTGATCTAGATGTCGCATAATTGGTAAATACTATTTTGTACTATATTTAGTTATTGTTTTATATTATCTATACCCATTTCCGAGAGTTATACACACGGTTGCCAACTGAAAACCAGCGTTAGGTGCCCCCACCTAGCTTATGCTGAAATGGTGACCATTCGGCAGAGCATGCAGGGGAAATATAACTTTTTCTTGTTTAATAACTATTTTTTATGTTCAAGTTTGTATGTATTTTATCGTTTTAATTTTCATTCCTTCAATTTCCAGTCTTTGTTGAATAAAGTTATTTTTCTTTCTTCCAATAAAGTTAATTCTCCATAATCTACCAATTGTTGCACGTCTTATTGAAATGGTATTTAAGTTGATTTCACAAAACACCCTTAGTAGAAAATCTCATTGCCTGGTTGATTTTATCATAAAGCTAAAATTTGCTAGGTGATCGATTGTTATTTGAATCATTAGGGTTGTTTCGATAAACTTATTTTATTACAGACTTCTGTTTTGATCGCAATGCAAAATGTATCGGAGTATATAGACGACAATGCTTTGCATAACGTGGTGCTGGGCAAAGTAAAGATTCTGCTGGAGAAGAACCAAAGTGATGTGAAGATAGTTAGCCTAATTCTTGGCTTCTTCGAGAAGGTTCTCGGCCGGCTCGAGAAGAATCATATACTTGAACAAGTGATCCCAACTCTTCTGGCAATGCGTATAACAGACCCCGACATTATTACTCGTGTTGTCAGTAAGTAATTTCATTTACATGTGTCGTATAATCTTTAAATGGAAATGCATACCTTTAAGTTAGTTGCATTGCGAATTTGGCGTCTTGCGAATTGTGCTGTAATTTTGCAAAATATGTAATGTTTTGTGTAAGCTTCGCAGCGAATACTTTTCTGAGTATATGAGGCCTTTTTTTTAATGTCGTGAAAAATAATCGTGCCTTTTACAGGACTATACAAATCTATGCTCGTGGAGCGAAAATTTGGACTTACAACAAATGTAATGGCGACAAAGATGATACCAGCACTCGCTCCGCAAACTGTTAATCCCGGGTTAAACGTCGACCAATTAACAAATTTGATGGAGGTACATGCCATTAGTTAACACTTAACTAAAAGTATTTCATGCACGTTCTGTATATTCATTAATGTTATGTTTTACATTGGCACGGATCAGATCTTGTACGACATGTTGGATAATATCGACAAGAACCAGCGACACAAGTTAAAGTTAGACAGCTTGACGCTGCCGAGCCCCGAGCGCCACCGCGCGCTGCGCCATCAGATGAGCACGGACAATATGAACGTACCACCCTTTAACATTCCCAACCTTCGCGTGGAACAACGCAAAACATCGAGCGCCGAGGACATGGCTCGGAAGAACTCTATGACTGGCCCTCCTCCAGTGCAGACGGGAAGTATTGGAGGATTCAGAAGTAAGTATTAACAATAATAAGTAGATTACAAGATAAGTAGAATCAAAAATTCATTTTCTAATGATTATTTAGACACCGGCATCGGTCAGTGGTTCTTCGGTTCCAACAATTCGAACAATAACGATAACAACTTCTTGCGAGTGGCGAGCGCTTACCCTAACCGTCGCTTGTCGGACAACACCTTGATGACGCCTAAGATCCGCATTGCGCCGTCATGCGCGTCGTCACCGGGCGGCACTCCGGGTGGCACGTCAGGGCTACCAACTCGCCGACACTCCAGCATTGGCCCGCAGGAGCGCCGTGGCTCAGCTGTTAATCTTTCGCCGCCAACCGTAAGTTATGTTATCGTGTATATGTTTGCTTACCTTTGACACGAATTCTATTAGTACATAAATACTTCTGAAATGCTAATAATTAACTTACAAGCTTGGAACAGGGTTAGCGGTCTTACTAAAGGTGGAGATGGAGCGGAAGGTGTTTTCGGTGATAAGGGGTTGTGACCTTGGTTATTTTGGCAGGTCCACCAGTACAGGGGACGCGGTGGATCAGGCTCGAGCCTATCCGTGCCATCGGCGTCACATTGCGTCGTAAGTGATGTGCACATCGTAACACGCACGCCCTCCTGGCTGCGTGAACCCTGCCGTTCCCTCTTATGAATGTGGATTTGACCAGCTTATGACATTTTGTGTTTCTGTTCTCTTCTGCGGTCGTGTCTTTTACCCACACCAACTGGGAGAGATAGTATCTGATCGTTCACATGCCCATCACCATCACATCTGCACGCACATGGTTGGCGTTTAATCATCACGTATGACTCTCTCTCTCTGTCCAATCATTAGTCCTTTCACCGCATCGCATAAACGCTACTCCTTCTACTCCTGCGAGACGTTCCAAACCGACAAAACTTCAAGAGACAATGAAGTGATGCATGTTCGTTAAAGGTATTGTTTTGTGAACCAGCTGCGATGCATGTACGCCTCACCGCGTTGACTGTGTCGTCCTGCGGGGAGGATAGCTCCTCTCGCTCTGGTCTATGTTACTTAAGTGTGCACTGTTGTCAATGTTCGGGTGTGAACCTATGGATGTCATCGTTCCTATGTCACCGTTCCTACGTCACTCGTTTGTTTCAAAATTAGCCCGGGTAAAACTCTATTTCAGGAAAACTACCTAATACAGGTCAATTTCGTTGATTTGGTTTTTCAAATATTGATAAATATTCGAGTTGATCGAACTGAATTGGCTTTAGACGTCGGTATAAAATAAAAAGAAAGTTATTACGATAGGTCACATAGGTCATAAGTGTTTCATGTAATGGCAGCTACGCAAGTAAGGTAACATACATATTCATATCGCGGCTCTAAGCCATATAAGTACTCGTTTAACATGCGCTGTCTCATTTACTGTTGCTATTTGTTCTTCTATGCAGCTTGCACGGAGCATGATCGTGAGTATGGTTCCTGTCTACTGTACATCATTTTAATTCGTGCCGTACAATCATCTCTATGATTCTAGTAAAATCTCACTATGATGTTGCCTTTATCATAAAAAATATTTATGTAATATGTTTCCTCTTACTTTAAAAATATTAATACACGTATTAGCTTGAAAAATATTTTCATGCATATTTTGTCACATTCGAATAACAAAAACAAAATATGTTTCTAACTAATCAGTCTTGATATTTTTATAGGTAAGTAGGTTTTATTCTATGAAATAACCACAGCTAAAGTAATTAAATAATATATATTTACTCTGGCAACATTAAAAATCACTGAGAAGTTTACTATTATGTATTCGTAGAGTAGTTAATTGTATGTTTAGTAGTACACTAATACTGGATCACGAAATATTTCATAAACCCAACACGCTTAACGCTAAAATTAGAGGTACGACTATAGTCACATAAGGCATGTATATTAGTAATCTAATTATAACTTATTATATAAGAAAAACATGAATTCACCAATACTGTAATAATAAGAATTTAACATAAGTAAAATTTTTACATTTCTCATTTTTCATTTCAATCATAATTATGAGTAAGTACTTTATTGTATACGAAAATAATAGCAATAGCAGCTACAGATTGCATATCCAATTGAGCATACATTTTATATTTGAAAGTCTAATTTTAGGGTAGGTAGTAATTTCCTAAATCCTTCTATCTGCCATATCCGACGTCCATACTATGATTTTTGGCAGTTACATACCGTGAGGCTCATACCAACACCCAGTAGTCTAATAGAGGCTAAAAGTATACGCTTGAACGTCTCGAAGAAAGAAGATTCGTTGAGGTGTAACGTAGATATTGCTACATGAATACTATGTTGCAAGTTAAGTATTCAAGTAGCACTAGGCTTCTGTGTAACAGGTACACTACATTAATACGAAAAACTTTATTCCGACAGTCACAAATACGAATTTCAAAATACCGACTTTCATAATTCCGAATGGTAGAAAATTCCGAATATTACATCTCCGACTTATCATTACTCCTAGTTTTTATAATTCCTAAATTTCAATTTTCCTAAGGTTTAGAATTACTTTTCTCAAAATACCGAGCTTCAATAGATAGAATAACAAAAAGTCCGACTTAATGATAATTCGAAACGTCAACAATAAAAAAAAATATTTTGTTTCCCCGGTCACAGTTCTAACCTAACCTAACCCAAATGATTCACCAACAATAGAGGGGATCTGGCACTCGGCGGCTGCATGCAACATGCAAGCAGGCAGGCATGCAACATGCAAGCAGGCATGCAGCATAGGAGCAGGCATGCCGCATGCAAGCAGGCATGCAGCATGCAAGCAGGCATTCAGCATCCAAGCAGGAATGCAGTAGGCATGCAACATGCAGCAAGCATTGTTTCAGTCACGGCTCTGGTGCTGCGGGGCTTGGGCGGCCCCACGCGAGCTTATCGTCGCAGATGCTTTTTACGCTCACGCACCTGCTCCTCAGCTCGCGGGCCACGCCACCCCTCCGCGCCCACGCGGGCTTAAATTACACTCTTGGGTATGACAGACATGACTACATGAAGTCGGTTTTGGAGCGATTCGTTTCTGTCACAAAATTTTGTAGCACAACATGTTGACTTTTAGTTTATTAAAGTAAGCACTGAAATTCGGAATGTCGTTTTTCGGACCGAGAACCCTTCGAGCATTTGGCTCTTAGAACGTATGAAAATCGGAAAACTAGCAAATCGCGTTTACGACTTTCGGTAAGATAAATTTCGTGATATTTAATAATAGACATTACAATTCTTAGGTATTATGAAATTCGGACTTTTGAAAATCGGAACATTAAAATTCGGAATTAAATATTTCGGAGTATTTAGGTGTTCCCCTGTGTGACACATAGAAGTGTACCTAAATATATTACGAGGAACATGTTTCATTCATAAATGATAATCATGTAAATTCATGTAAATGCACGAGCATGCAATGCAAAAAAATGCTAATTAAAAAAAAATCTCGTATAGAATGTGGTACGTACTCACGTGGTCGCTTTCTCATCATACACTAGGCTATTTATTTATAGTAATTACGACATAACAGTTAAAATAATATCATTTAAAAAACCTCATGTCACTCTAGTCATAAATACAGAGAGAAATAATAACACTCACACCCATTTAGGCGAAAATTCTCTACTACTATTAGGCAGGAAACAATTTCAGTGTCACCACGGCTGACATTTAGAAAAGAAAATAGCTAATAAATGAATAAAAAATATGAAATTATCATATCAGACTTGAGTCAGAAATCAATAATACATTTTACTTTGAATTCGAGAACTTGAGCTTTCTTAAGTTGTCGTCTCACTAGATTAAGAATGCCAATTACCCTTGTTTTTAAGAAATAATATGATAGCTCCATTTCCGTGGGATTTCTATATGGAGCCTCTTCTCCAAGTTAGTTTTTAACTAAAAACGTTAAGTTATTTTTAAAAACATAGCAACATTATTCAATTATTTGGGGCTTTGTTTGATAGTGTGAAGACATCTATCATGTCTTAGCCTAATTTTATATCCTTCATAACTGCCATTTTGCCTTACTTTTGACAAGGTTACACTGGCATCAAGGGTATTAGGGTGTTTAATAAGACAAAGCTGTACTTGGCTACGGGGTGAAACGTCACTGGATTTCTAGACTCCAAATAATGGGAGTCCAGCGGAAAATTTTCAGTTGTGAAGTGTATTAGCTGGATGAAGTTAGTGTACAGGTATGAAAAACATATTTTGCGGATTAGATATTCACTATTATCTGAGGTTGGGGCACACCTTTGGCGCTTGAGCGACATTTGAAGTGTGGTGAATCATTGATTTGTGCACGTAACGCTTTCTGTACTCATTTCGAAGTTCAACAATGAAGTTGTTGTTCTAGCACCTAAAGTGGGTGTAAAGATTCAGGCAAGATGGGACAATGGTAAACGGAATTCCTCCGGGACCTTCTGCTTCAGCAGTAACGTTAGAAGATGTAGCTCAAATTCAACGCAGAGTTATGCAAAATCGGTGTAAATCAATAAGAAACATAGCGGCGTCTACTGAAATAAAAATGGAGCGTTAAGGAAATTATGAATAAAATAAAGTTCCAACGTTACTAACATAAATAATGCAGTCATAGCAAGAGTGACTATCCTTTGCGAACAACCTACTTATGAACAATCTTGAGCTGTTCCTAGACCGCACAAATGCTATTATAGTTCCAGGCATAGAAACTGTAATACATGCAATCTCAGCAAGAGTAACTATTCTTTGCGAGACACCTATGCAAGAACAATGCTGAGATTTTTTCGGACCCCACGAATACTATTAAAGTTCAGGCATACAATACGCAATTCATGCAGAGTCATAGCAAGAGTAACCTTTGCGTATCCTTAATATCGTAAGTATCCCTTGCGTGGAACTTTAACAGGAACAGTGTTGGGATTTTTTCGAACAGCATGAACGCTTGTCAACTAAATATATTGTTCAGTAACAAAACACATTTTCATATCAATCACTCACTCATGTTAATAAATAGAATACGCGTAATGGGTTCCCTAACTGCCCTGCAGAACGCCATTGGTAAGGTTTACATAGTGCCCAAACAATTTCGTTTTGTAAAATATCTGTCACGTCTTCGATGCGATGATGCGATGCGGTACGAACCCGCACTTAAATTTATTTAATACCTCATGGGTGTAAACGGTTACCGCTAATCATGAAAATTTAATTGCAATGCCCGATGGGCACCGAAAACCACTGCCTACCGTTCGATTAATACTCTTTTTGAACCACGTTTAAAGAAGGACAGTTCGTAGCGCTGAGGAAACACCGCAGCAGGTTCAATGTGAAAGCGAACCGTGATTGACGAGGTCGCTTCCAGGCTGTTCGGATGAACCCTACTACACGTGCGCGTGGTGCGATGATAAAACGGAGACGCTGGCACCAGCTTAAAGAGTTCCTCAGAGCATTCCCCGTGAAAGAGACGGTATAACACGCAAAGAGATACAAAGTCTCCCCGCTGCTGTAACGACTCCAATCGGTCCGAATTATTGGGATGCCCGATGATTCTAATAGCAATAGCCTTTGGAGGAAGTCAAGTGGGTCGAAGTCTGGGCAGAAGCCCCTAAATACTAGTATTTAGGGGCTTCTGCCCAGATAAGTGAGCAGTGCTCCATGTGCGGGCGGACTTGTGCTATATAGCGCAAGCAGCTGTCATGGAGTGAAATACCGCCTAGCTCTATTCAGGACGCCAACATTTTGCTAGCCAGTTTGCCATATACTTAAAATGAAAGTGGATTTTTAAATTTGAACTAACGTATTGAGCTAATTCTTGAGGGAATCTTTCTGCGTAGTCAACAGTCATAGAACTAAGTCAGCCACTCAACATGGTGCATGTTGTACTGCTTGATGACTTTGTTACTGGTTGGCAGAAGCTCGAAAATACGTGGGACTTATTTGCCGCTATGACAACAGTAGAGGTTTGAAACGCTCATAGCCAGATGCCCTCATCGCACTGGTCCGGAAGTGATCGTCGAGATTAAGTAACTAGGCTCGCGGTCAGGCCATAGATGGCTGACGACAGATCTTTTATTTCTGAGCGACTAATGACTACCGCCGTTTTGGAGCCCTACTAGGCACCTTACACAACTCTGACACTATTATAACCACTGCCCGTACGATAAGTAAGTAATAAGGCACCAGTAGTTATCGCTGCTGAGAGATACAACATACACAAATACGGATGTAGTTACCTACATCTACATGCGCCCAAGTAATAGACAGATTGTCTTCAATGTCGTTGAGACAATGGTAGTGAATATCTCTTTGGACATACATATATACTCTGGAACGTCAAACAAAGATGTGCTCAAATACGTAGCTGGGGATTAACCAGTGATCCATTAGAATCTAACAATCGCATAGGGTATTAAAGTTTCTGTGAGAAAAGCTCAGGTTGTTTTTCAATTTCATTATCTTGGATGTTGCATTATTATTAGAGCCTAGAATTATAGTTGGTAGAATTTACTTTTAAGAGGACTGGATCGGATGTAACACAGATTTGTGCCAATTTCGCGGACACTATTTTCTGATGTATGGATTTGCGGTTATGAATTCACTTTAAACTCAGCAGCCCTCACGCTGTCAACACGGTGGCATTGTAAAAGGTTCTTACAACTTAGGTTATATACCTACATATAATAAAATATCGCTAAGCCTTAACTCAGTAAGAGATGATTACCATTGACCGCCGACGGACATGGTTACATTTAATCTTATCATATCTTAGGAATAAGTAATAAATAGCACTCAAGTTTTGCTTAATTTCCATAATTAACTATTTTTACTTTTAAACCTTTAAGAATTACAATTACTTAATATTGATTATTTAACCTATAAGAATTACAATCAATTAAGTTAGTTTAATTTAGTTTTTATATCAAATAGATTACAAGTTATATTTTAGTTCATTGCTGACGTAGGTATTGAACAGAGCATGCTGTGGCTTCCTGTAATTGGAAAGGACATTTTTTTTTGTTTTGAGATGACATTGTATGTGTGTATCATCTGTTGGAGGTCCATAAAAAATGAAAAATAATTAAGGTTAAATATTAAAATACTCAAAAGTAGATAATGACCGACTAACTGACTGACTAAAGCTTTAGATACTGTGTGTATTTTAAATTGTGTTCAATTGACCTACTTAATAGCGATCTTACTTCATATACATTTGCATTTATAACTGCTTAAATGTACCATCCTAAATGTCATCTTATTTAAGAAAAAATGTAAACTACTTTTGTGATGAGAGAATAAATGCATATTCTATTCTATTCTATTCTATTCTATATACCTTAATTATTGTGTAATCGCTTGTCTCAACAGTTATACTATATTACTACAAACATGTTCTGACTATTTACAAGCGCTTTTTTAAAGTCTACGTGAATAAAAACCTTTTTTATTTTTTATTTATTTATTTTATACTAACTAACTACATAGTGGTGTCGTTATCTGTAACGTTAGTTACTTGTGTTTGTTGGATACACCCGGTTGGATGGAGATGTTCTCATCAAAGTTGCTTTTAATGTATGTTAAACTATCCGAACTGGCTACAACTAATGACCCAATCTATTTATTCGGCAACGATACGAGTATATACACAAATGGCGAACACGTATGCACTCCTTGTGAGATACAGAGTCAGAGTGCAGCAGCCATAATATAATTTAGGGAGAAACGCCTTCCATAGTGACGTTGTTTCATTATCCATATATGTGCATGTTCTATCTTCAAAATTGATATAAGCAAAGTTTGCTACTTGAAACACGATCATTAGAAGGCTTGCTGTTCGCCTGTATATGCAATATTCAGCCATATGAAGTGATTTTAATACATGGATTAGTCACCACACATCCTTTGGTTTAGTGAACGCAAGTATTTAATTGGACTAAGCAATACACAGGAATATAATATATCTTAAATGAAGAATTAAATAAAGAATATAAAATTCGGTATATCTACCAATGTTTTAGTTTTAAAAACAAACCGTTATCATCATTCTTGGATGATACACAGCAGCATCATAAGAGTAGGAAACAATGTTTTGACAGAAATTACTTCTTACTATTATTAAATCGATCTCTGGCACAGTATATTCAGATTTGATTTATATTAGTAAGATCTAGTAAATATCGTTACTATAAAAATTTGGAAGAAGAAATTGCCAGGACATACTTTTTTAGAAACTAATAAAGTAGCAACAATATAACCACTTGATTAAACAACGTTAGCCGATACGTACCACATTAGTTATGAAGACCAAATGTTGGCAGTAGATACCCTTTTTAATGTAGTAAATAATAAAACAGGAATCAAATTAAATATTAACACTAATTTACCGTTGGTATCATTGAGGGTGTGGAGGGAATGAGATGAATTCCCTCAACATTTCAATTAGAACAAGAACAAATATCGATATATTATTAAATGTAACAATTTTTCTCATAAAATTCAAGAATACGCTAATGTTTATTCATCAATGTTGTAAATGGTGATCTATGCTAGTAAGCTGTTATATTATTGTTAAATAATAATATTTTTTCAAATAACATTTTACTAACATGTTCACAATAACAACTTAATCATTTATAATATTGATGTGCTTAAAATTTGCAGTGATTACTATATTAAGTGTATTGGTTAATGTATTGGCATTAACTATTTTCGTCGCAGGTATAAATATAATATAAAATAATAAAATACATTAACCGATTTTGGCAACAGTGCCAATGCGGCAACCTATAAAGCTATTATGTTATCTGTCAGTTTGCCTGTTTGTTTGCTTTACGTCTTGAAGATCGTCGCTTGCGCATTCGTTTCGTTGTTTAGAATGTTTGTTCATTGATTTTAACTTGATTTGGACCGATTATTGACTTGTGTGATTTCTTTGCGTGACTGGTGCTTGCCAAATGATTCCGATTATCACCAGACAGTTTAATTATGCCATAATAGCCAAATTCCACTGTGAATTTAATTATGCCATTACTGCAATTCTGCCTGATAATTTGGATTATTTTGTGTGCATTGTTCAGTGTAACACGGTGGGAAGTCATTTTAGTATCATTATAAGAGATTAACAATAAAATGTGGCTATAATCTTTAAAAATAGTCAATCCCAGGATGTATTTCCGTAAGTAATCAATTTTTTGATGATATCAGAAGAAGTGTCGTACCATTATCAAATATTTATATTGTGAAAATTGCAGCTGTAATTAACCTAACGGAAATGGTGTCGAGAACGGAAACATGGTAGCCATTCACTATTATATGAGGTAATGCATTTTTATATCGAACAGGTAAGTGTTCCCAAAATATACAGTATTAACAAAACGACAGATATGTAAAAAGATGTGAGCGAAAATAAAACAAAATCACAGTACATTTTGCCATGTTGTGATAATATTCGTAGTGTATGAGAATACAAAAAAGTTACTTAAATCTGATTATTCTCTTTCCTAACTTCCATGCAATTTATTGATATTGTACCGTGTTAAATAATATAATATGTTAACTTTTCTCTCACAGTGGGTTTTTATTGGGCTGCCGCCTAAACCCACAAATTCAAATAGATTGAATGTTGTACTTGAAAGATTAACACAATATAGTTTTGCCTTTTTGCCCAGATTTTTGATTTGCCTTTCTCCGACCGAAAGGTTGACCTTTTTGTACGAGGAGCAGGTAATCCAGGGTACTAATCAATAACTTAGCAATACGTTGCTAAGTTATTGAAACGTGGACGACGTGTTGCTAAAGTTATTGAAACACAAACTAATTTTTTTTAAAAGTAGTACACTGGATCACTTTAAAAAAAAACCATAAGTTTAATTATATAATAATAAACCTACGAACCAACCTAAATTAATTAACTGGGTTATAAGACTTTTAGTTTAATTCTTAAAAGTTACCTCAGCGAAACCCTGAATTATTTTCAAATTCAGCTCACCTGATACATCTTTTCCATCACGTATCACAGATGTAGCAACGCTCTTAGCACATTTACATATGGTTCACTACACCATCATTTGTCCGGGAAGGAATTACACCAGTCTTCCCTGAGCATCAGTGCCTTCACCAACTATGGGCAGTATTGATTTGGTCCTTTTTGTCAATAGACAAGCACAGCCGACGAGCCAGTGCCTACAAAACAACAGCGGCAGAGTCGCCAAGGAAAGGTATATAGAGTTCAATAAAAAACGTGAATATTCTAGAAAATCGTAGGTATATTATTGCCTCATATATTAAAAGAATTACTCAAAACTGATGTTTACTTAGTCATGTAAAAGTCTTCATTCAGGTGAGCAAATACTGAAGTAGAGCCGCATAGATGTCATTTTAAAATATAATAACATCGAAAATCTATTATCTTATCGTCGATAAAAAAATTCGGTAATTGAAACGAGATTGAATCAAAAATCAAATTCAAGCTATTTTACATGACTTAGTTTATATTCAGTACATATGTATAGGAGGCGAGCCCTACAATACCTACTGCATCTTTTTAAACTTTACTTAATATTTGGGCTCCTTTCAGTGTTATCGAAAAAACCGCGGATTTAGCTACACATTATTTTTCAGAAAAAGGTTTAATTGGCATTCTAGTTTAAATACTTAAAAGATTCATGTTTTTCCAAATTCAGTCGCAGTAAAAGGACAGGAGAAAGGTTGTATATCGCCGCACGTGGAAACAGAAGCCTCGCATAACTGCAAGTTCTGTCAAACGAGTCTGTATATAACAAAGCAACATAAATAGCAATTACTTTACTTCATTCGTCTTTATGCACACTGACTGAGCATTGTAAAGAATACTGCTTTGTCATTCACTTGGCCCATATAATATAGACACAAAATTACATTCGTACACAATGCATATAATAAAATAACATTATTTTTAATTACTTCAACTTACTTTCTTAATCATAATTTATGTTTTATTGCATGCTCTCACTAATAAGAAATAACTTAAAAAATATATTTTGTTCACTATTTTTCTAGCAAGCAGTAGCATAAGCAGCGGCGTAAGATTTGTATTACATTATTAATTATGGTCCTATCATTATTCTGGTGAAAATATTTATCGGCATGTATCGCTTAACGAGTATTCCGTTAACCAATACATACCAATAACGCTTATGATAAATATCAGATGAAGAATCGCCCATGTAAAATAAATATTAATGTACCTTTGCTGTCTAGGGCGGTTCCATGCCTAACACGTCGTCGAGCGTACCCTTCCTGCTGACGTCATCGATGCAGTCGATTCGTTCGCGGCGCCCTTCCGCGTGCATGAGCAACTCACAAGGCTCCGGGCTGCTGCAGCAGCTGAGCAGCGGAATGGTAAGACATCTGCCTGTCGGCAATGCATCGCACCACGCACAAGTCACCACGCAATGGAACACGCTCCAAGGTGCCACTGCCGCCGGCTACAACGCACTCCAGCACACCGCCATGGCTGTAAGGAAGTGCCCCTCACTCAATATAACCCTGACCCGCTAAACACTCGACGGCAGCGTGCGTAGCCGGACGGTCTGTTGTGGAACAGACGTCCGCACCCCTAGCCATAGCGCTCCCCTGCCTCGACACAGTGCAACGGGACGCGAAGGCCCCGTGCCGCGTGCCGCTCACTGGCCGAGGTGCCGGTCGTCACCCTCTAGCTTTCGTTACGACCGACTGCTGACAAGGGCGATCCCCGTCCGGTCCCTCGATGTTTAGTAGTTTAATGATTATTATATCGATGTTGTTTTAAGTATTACCATATTAAATTTATTTGCAACTACTTTCTTAGAAATATAAACCTGTCTGTTTTTCTATGCTGTCTGTCAAGATTATTTTTTTTATTGTGTAGACCTAAGAAATTGAAAGCGAACACCGAATTCGGGTTTTATTTCAAATTCTTGGGTCGTGTAAGACATCACCGATGAGTTGATGGATTCATAAAATGCAATTTATAATAAAAAGGCTATTGATGTGAGACAACCTATGTAAGCTTTAATCGGTATAATGTGGACATATCACTTTTTCGTCAAAGAAAAGAGGTTTAAAAATGTCCAGTTGTAAAAATTTAAGAATAAATAAATTTGAATTTAAATAACAGTAAAAATGTTACCAAACTGAGAGTGTACTGCAAAATGTTGTATAATGGTGCTGTGATATGGTATTGTTACATTTATTAGCAACTACATTAAAGTAGAAATAACTCTTTCTGTTATTGTTCGTTAAAATATATATATAACTTAATATGGCAATCGACGAATCGTTTGTTCTATTAAAAGAAGACGGTTATAATGTGCCAAAGATTATATTAAGATTAATAAATAATTATACGCCACGGACACAAATTAAGCGAAAGCTTCTACTTCATAAAATTTTATCGTTCTTGAAACTAAAAGTTTAACACTGTGAACATAATTAACATGGCAGCCTAACCTATTTACTGAGTGTGCGATACCATATAAAAAGATAAGTGAAACATTCCCGGTGAAATATTCACCCTTTGTCACTTCTACCTACTCTAAATTAAGCTGTTTGTATACAACTCGGTTCATGGAGTTATTAACTGAGTGATTATTCTATAAACAGAGTTGCATACATTTATGTTCAAACGTTAGATATGTATGGCCCCTTTAATCTTAATCATCTTAATCTATGTAGTGGTTGAGTAGGAAAAGGTGCAATAAATTCTGCCGATCGTCACCTCTTTCTGAAAGGATTTTTTCTTTTTTAACATCAATAATAGTATTGAAATGCTTCAATAAAGGTAGACATTGTCTTAATTTAAAAATCTAGTTATTATCTAATATAATTCAATATTATTGAAATCATTCTCATAAAATTTGAACAGTCAGCATATAAATGGAGCAGATATGAGTAGTTCCCCGATCTGTCCTAAATCGTAACGGTAGAAACGTGCTGTGTAATATTGTAATATTAAAAACTGCTGGATCCTGATGTGTATAGCTCACATAACCCTGTCCTAGCTTTCTCTGGTATGTTTAGTTTGTTCTTTTCCGGCTTATCGCTACGTGTTCTTGTAGATTTAACTAGTATTTGTTGCGTAGTAGGTTTAATTTAGATCGAGCGATTCAAATCAGTGGGAGTGGCATCGGTGTAGAGTAGTGACGTAGACAAGTTGAGTAACGTAGCGGGCGGGCGGGGACCGCGTAGCCGGTTGCGGTGGTGTCGCGTCGTCCCTGCCGCAACCTTCAACCTGGCACGCGCTTTTTAATCAGTTTTTATTATGGTTGCTTCCAGTACCAGCTGTTTTCCGGACGTACATAAAGAGAATTTCATTAACATTAGAGCCGCGTAGCGTAAGCCAAGAGCGGGGTGGCGCAAGCGGCGTGCGCGCGTGTACTCGTGCCCCGCTGCCGCTCGCCGCTTTGCCGCCCGCGCCCGCTCGCTCCTCTTCGAGCACGCGCCACATACGCGAACTCATCCATGAGCTTCTAACATTCCAAGATTACCTACATAATCACGTATCTTAGTTGCGAACAAACATAATTACAATTAGTCATAGGGCCAATTTTTCAGTCATCAGGTATTATTGTCGGATAATTTTGAAGTAATGACAGATTTTGTCAAAATACATAAACTTGACCAAAAATTCTTGTTACAACGTAACCTGAAGATTGTAAAGTTGGGGCTTACAGTCTTGCCTATATTTTTCTCATGCATCGGCCTAAAGGTGACCCGAGGATTTTCGTTAATACTTTATCAATAAAACCACCAAGTTTCAATGCATGCGGACTGTTATGAAGCACTATTTTACTCTACATCTATTTCCCTAGCATGTAAAGAGAAAGATGGCTTTTGTAAAAAGGTAATGATTTTAAATGCAACTAATGTCACGCAACCATCTAATCGCAATAGCGGCCATTTCCTGAAAAGGTTGTGTTCAGAATTAAACCCAACACGGATATGCCAAATGCTATACTTCATTTTATTTATTATTTGTATATGTACATTATATACCTACTCAGCAGTTTAATACAGAGGAAACCATTTAGTACTGGTTTATAACTAAAGAAATCACGTTCAGGCGAACATTCACTATCATACAAGCGCATTTCGTAAGCTGGATTTTTTAGTAATAGTACCAGCTACCTTAATTTTCCAATTGTTAGGTTTATCTTAGCAACTTCTAGCATAATTGTAACAGAACTGACTCAGTATCATATAAATTCCATATTTTAAATTAGATCTCTGGAAAAACAAAATATTAATGTATTAACCAAATCAACGTAGAATAATCTTATCAAATCGATATAATAAAATAACTATTTCTTGTGTACCATTGAAATTAGTATAAAATTTACACTTTTTTATCAAAATATATCTCCCAGGGCTCTTAAACCAAAATTTATATATTTATTAATTCGACTACTATTTGAATTGTAAAAGTGATTTGGCATCTATGCAGGCCTATGTTGGATTTGGAATATGCCTGAAATAGGTACTTATTGAATAAAATAGTGTTTTGTGAATTTTACCAAATGACTGCTATATAATACCTAATGAAATGATCTACCTATTAACATATTAGTAAAGTTAGGTAATATTAAAAATGTGATACAATCTTGTAATGCAACTGTCGGTCCTGTACCTACAGTCAAAGAAAAGGTGCCAAAGTACTTAAATACTATAATAATATTTTCTATTTGATCTCCTAAAACATATGCCTTTTTTATTATGTATGTACGTTTATATGAGGTTGAACGTATATGATAAATTAAAAAAGAAACAAAATATAATAAAACAAGTTTACAGGCTCAAAGCTTACATATCATTGAAAAAATCCAGCATATTTTCAACATGTTTACAAAAATATCAGATCATAATCTCGTATTCAATGTATTTGTACTATAATACCAAAACAAGTTTTAAAAATGCGTAAAGTAATCTAAAGTTTATTTTCCTTATAAAAAGGGTTTTATTATTAAGAGTACCATCACTTCTGTATTATGAGACATGCAGTTCATACCTACTTAATATTTAATTTGACGCCATAATAGCCGGAATTTACACTGTTAGGAATAACACAGCTATGTTAACATAATCGGATGATTTCAACAGGTAGTGATGAGCCAATTATAATAAATATAGCACCGTTACGTTTGTATTTTATTTCTGCACTGTTAAGATAAAATCAATGTCATGTTGAAAAATTCGGTTGAACGTGTCTTTAACTATGCTTAATCAATTGTCTGTGACGAAGTAAAACAGTATTAAATTCAACATAACATATCAGAGATTTAAATAGTCTAAATTATCAAAATTTTTGTTGCGTATGATTAAAATTATAAGATTATAATCCTGACATTGAGGTGAGTGCCCTGTGTGGCCGAATATTAGGTCGAAATATATGTGTAAAAATACTTTTGCTAAACTATTTACAAAGTATAACGAGAATAATGTTTACTTCAATTGTATTTCACGGCAGAATTTCTGCGATACCTTGAGTAAGCCCTATATAACTTAATACTAGTACTCTTACTCTTGAATCTCTATCTATCTTTGGTATTTTTCCTATTCATAATATTATTAAACATATATTATATAAATAATATTTTTATATTCAATAAATTTTTAAATTGGCCCCCGAGCTCATAAAGGTGTGCATATAACTACGTGAAGGCATAACATTAGGAAACTAACTATTAAGGATGTCCACAAAGTGAGATGTAGATTTAAGATATATAGAATGGTATTATTATGTATAATTGATATACTCTTATTAAAATATATATATATCTATATATACATATGTAGGAATTTTCATCCACCTACTTTATATTATGATTATTATAATTAATAGTTGATTATATATTATATTATATTAAATTTGTCGATATAAAGATCTATTTTCAAAAAAAAGATTGCCTTCTTTCTCGATTTGATAGAACGTAAAATACATATGTATAGTTCCATTTTCGTCTGTCTTAGGCACAAAAAACAAGAATTTATGGTATCGCAAAAAGGTTACGGGCTACGGTGCTTGCGATGAAAATTAACCTACTAAAAACTTCACTATTAATTCATACATACTTACGAAACTTAATTAAAAGTAAGACAAGTTATTTCTCTCATAGCGAATATGATGTATCGCATCATGCCATATTTTTCTCTCCTGGGATGCCCCAGTTTACTTGCTGTAAAACTGATCTTAATTGTGATACGACCCTTTTTGGTATAAATTTAATGTATTATCCCGACTTTACCGCTGTATCACAGTATAGATAACTTAGCGACACTATTTGCTTACTTAGTCTATCATTTAAGACTTTTTCATACATATATAAGAGATATATTTATAATAAAGTGTTTCTACCACGTTTTAACAATATACGCACACTGCACCAATAATATATGATTGTGAAATAATTTAAATGTATTTTACAACAGCGCCTTAGCTATTTGGATTGTAATTAATAAAACCAATATATTAGCAACGGAAAAGTAACAATGTAAAATGAAGAAGATTTGTCTGCATTTTATTTAATACATGTTGTATGGATAACCTAACGAGGATGCTTAATATCTTAACCCAATTATATACCATTTATGAATGTTAAATAATAATTCCAAATATTTAATATTATAATATGTGTTAGCTTTTAGAAGTTGTTGGATTATATGCCAGTTTAAACGACAATGTACCATTCAGACAATCTGATGCGTATGCGTAATCAACAATGACTCTCTAGCACCACTGTCCTCTTAGTAGTTTACAATGATTAATTCTTCTATGGGTTGTGGTGTTTGCTCAGTGTTTAATAGTATGTGATAAATTTTATGTATGTCCTGAATTGAAAGTATCAATATTCACTTTTGAATTATTCGATGTGATTCTAAGCGTAGATAATAAATACTTATATATACATTAAGAAATATATATTAATTAGTGTTTTGATCAAATATTGTGCTACCTTGTGATCTCATTCTGTGAATATTAAGAACTAACTTCTATAAACCTTGACTGCTCTTTTTCTAAGGCAAAAATGATATTCGACAATACTTTAGTAAGATCTTTCGTAACTTTGCTCGAATAAATCTTCACTAACTTTAGGATTAATAGAGATATTAACGTGTTGAGCTTATCTGATTGAATTTTATAACATAGTTACGAGTCTTTACTGATTCTATTCCTGTTATACATACTGGAGGAGGAGAACTCGTTGCCTTATCCTTATTCAACCTATACAAGTCTGTTGAATTACACAATTCTTGTACGGCAACTGAATTAGGTACAACTAGCTGACGTTGATAAATATAACAGTTCTGTTATTTAAACCAAATAAATAACAGGTTATTTATCCTAAATAAATTGCAGCTATGTTACCTTACCTATTTTTCCTTAATAGGCTAAATGGTATGACTGTTACTAGCCTATGGATAAATATTTTATATTAAATTTAACTAAACTTACATAATATTACCACTATCTATCCTGCGGAACTGTTACTAAACTGTCACTCATAAATGTTTCTTAAAATCCTTTCCATGTTTAATGTGACTTATATTATAGGTAGTGTGGACAATACACCGATCCACTCATATATAATTATATTGTATTATGTGTAATATTATAGTTAACCTGCATAAATAATATTATGAATGTTTTAACGTGAGTTAAATAAATATACATACACTTATTTAAATTATTTTTAAACTTTATTTAAATATGTGCAATATTAAATACCGTGTTAGTAGATGAATTTCTACTTTTAAAACAACTTAAAGACAATTATACTTATAATATCGAAGTGTTTACATTACTCAAATGGTAGTTTAAAGATAAGTATTAAGTAACTATTATTCAGTAGAGCCGTACTCACTTAAGCACCTTAGTTATTATTGATTTGTAATATTTAATAGGTACATAAAATATATTATTATGATATACTATGATGATATGCCAACATGGCAAACTAAATCTTGTTTTAAGAATCACTTAACTATCTGAGCTTCTTTTCCACATTGTGTAAACTTTAGTGATGTAAACAACGTCCATTTAGTACGAAAATAATAATATACCAATAATCTGTTCGTTTTAAGTTCATCACTAAAGGGAGCCTTTTAGTTGCCTAATTCAAATACTAATTGTGTAGAATGTATATGTACCTAACCGATGTGCATTATGTTGCCATTAATATTTATTATGTATAGTGGCTCTTGTAGTAAATTGAAATAATAAATATAATAAAAAGTATACTATTTTGTTTCATTTTCATAACCATCGCCGAAGTGGCGGAGCGACTGTCGTAACCGCTACGCCACACGTACTTTAATTACGAGAACCAATCAATATTATATATATTATATTCCTTGGTGTTTCCAAATAAATATTTGCTTTAAAATCGAAACATTGGTATACAGCGATACGGGTAAAGTCGTCCTAGATGCGTTATGGAGTATTTTTTTTATATAAGAGGGCGACAAACGAGCAAGTGAGTCACCTGATGGTAAGTTATCACCGCCGCCCATGTACGCTAGTACTAGTAACACCAGAGGGGTCGTGGGTGCGTTGTCGGCCTTTAAAAGAGTCAGCATACCAGTGCTGATAAGTGATAAGTGCTGACCCTTCCCCCAACCCCGATGAGCTTTGGCCACCTTACTCACATGCAGAAACACAGCTTATGTTATTAATGTTATTATTACAGTTGTGTTGTACAGTATATTATTTAATTGCATTTGTAACTAATTTAATAAAGTTTGTAAAATAAAAAACATTAAAGTTGACCATAAAAATATAAAATTTACTAATTGGGCAACTCAAGGCATTAGACGACTGATTAGACGGAGTAGAGATGTCCTATATGAGTTGTATGACAGAAGATCCTTCTTCTGTCAATTTTAAAAATTATGTTTGCAACTATTCCAAAATTTTCAAAAAAGTTTGCATCCAAGCTAAATGTTTGTATATAAGCGGAAAAATAAAAAACTCCAATAATAAGATAAAATCAGCTTGGCAAATAATAAATACTGAAACTGGCAAAAGAAGATTGAGAGACCAAACAATAAAACTAAATATTAATGACGAACTCGTTTCAGACAAACTTACCGTTGCCAACGTATTTGCCGAGTTTTTTTACAAATATACCTCTAGTTACTACTAAGTGCCTCCCATCGTCACCGGATGTGGCTGAAATCTTTTTAAAACAATCTATTAAACCAATTGTGCCCAAATTCAGTTTTCGATTTGTTACAAATGTTGATATTTTAAAAGCTTTTAAGAGCATTAAAAAAAGGGCACAGAGGATTTATGGGGACTGTCTGTAATGGCAATTGAATCAGTCATACAGAACATTGCTACCATCCTTGCAAACATCTTCAATTGCTGTGTAAGTGATGGTGTCTTTCCAGTCCTCATGAAAATCAGTAAGGTAGTACCTGTTTTCAAATCAGGTTGTTCAAATAATGCCACAAATTATCGACCCATCTCTATACTGCCAGCGTTAAGTAAAATATTTGAAAAGCTCATGCTCAGCCAGATGTTGTCGCACTTTAACATGAATGGGATATTGCATGACAAGCAGTTTGGGTTTACGCGGGGTGTACACTAGTGAGATCTGTTTTGGAGGCTTGGGCGGGTTCGCAAGATGCGCTAGGAGTTTTCTGCGATCTCTCTAAGGCTTTCGATTGCGTAGACCACCATACGCTCATTGTGAAACTAAAATACTATGGAATTTCTGGCACATCTCTTGAAATAAATAAAATAAAATAAAAAAGGTTTTTATTCACGTAGACTTTAAAAAAGCGCTTGTAAATAGTCAGAACATGTTTGTAGTAATATAGTTGTATACATAAGATATTATTTCTAGTAACATAGATATTTCGGTACATCTTGTATGAAAACATTTATAAAATTTATTTTATTACAGAAATGATATTTAGCTAGCTCGTATCAAGTTATTGTCAAGAGATTATGTTTAATTATCTAGTTTAAGTCTAATATTTTTACTACATATTGTCAATGGTTCTGTCTATGTTAAAGGTATTATTATTATGACGGACCTTGTGTTAATAACGACGGTCGCGCTTTAATGCTACCACCGGATCCAATGCGCCCCAACTGAGAAGACCCAGCGAAACAAACTCAGTGGGTTCATCTACTACCGGTTTCAACACGACCCAGTTGAGACGGTCCGGCGAAACATACTCAAGCGGGCATGAACACGGGATTTGGTCCAATTAGAGTAATTATTTAGTAGGCAAACAAAATATATGCTCGATCGGTTGTCTGAATGCTTATTATTTTAGATTATATTTAGGTATACAAAAGAAAAACTTCGAAACAATCACATTATTCATTTTGAGACAGAGTCAATAATTTTAAATTAAGTATATGATAGCAATCATTTACAGATAGTTCACGTAACACAGCAGATCAGTCATGTCTATATGGCTACAAGATCTCCAGCGAGCAATGTGCAGGTAGGAAGTGAGAGCCAGACGTCTTTGTCATCGATGTACTCTTTAGTGGTGTATTAACCCCTAGCCATAAGTATACGTTTAATATGTGTTTTAAAACTTGTGTCAGGCAGATCAGTAATTTGAGTAGGAAGCTTGTTATAAACCTAATACAATTTCCTAAAAATGATTTATTAGTTTTGCTTACTCTAAAGCCTGGCATGGCTAGTTTGTTTTTATTCCTAGTATTTATATTATGCAGTTCACTTTTCTTTTTATAATTATGAATATTTTTTCTAACAAACATTATATTCTGATATATATATTCCGATGGCACAGTAAGTATATTTATTTTTTTAAACAAATTTCGCAAAGAATCGCGACTGCCTAAACCATAAATGGCTCTGACTGCTCTTTTCTGCAATACAAAAATAGTACCTATGTCAGCCGCCGAACCCCACAGCAGAATGCCATACGACATAATGCTATGAAAGTACGCGAAATACACTAATCTAGCAGTTTGTTCATCTGACAATTGCCTTATTTTCCAGACAGCATAGGAAGCCGAACTTAATTTACCTGCTAACTTTTCAATCTGAGGACCCCATTGCAATTTTGAATCAAGTGTCAATCCTAAAAATACGGTCGATGGGACTAGATCTAATATTTTCGCATTAAGTGCAACTGTTGGTACAATTTGAGTCACATTCGGCAATGAGAACCTGATGCATTTAGTTTTCCCTGCATTTAACAAGAGATTATTTGCCGAAAACCATTCTGATATAAAGCTGAGTGTTTTATTATGCTCAATAAGATCTTTATCCTTTCTATTTACTTTAAATATGAGCGAAGTATCATCAGCGAACAAAACTATGTCTGATACTTTCTCTACCAGATAAGGGAGATCATTTATATAAACTAGAAATAAAAATGGGCCCAATATAGATCCTTGGGGCACCCCCATTTTCACAGGATGACGTGCCGAAGTGGCACCGCCTATCGAAACCATCTGTTGTCGCCCCGATAAATAGGACATCACAAGATCAAGAGATGTGCTTGCTCTTGTAATGTCCTATTTATCAGGTCGAGAACAACTGGTTTCAATAGACAGGGTAAATTCAACACGACATTCTGTCAAAATGGGGGGGGATCGATTTTGGGTCCATTTTTATTTCTAGTTTATATCAATGATCTCCCATATCTAGTAGAGAAAGTATCAGACATAATTCTATTTGCTGATGATACGTCACTCATATTTAAAGTGAGTAGGGAAGATAGGTTCTATAAGATCCTTATCTTATAGAACCTAATAAAACTCTCGGCCTCATATCAAATTGGTTTTCGGCAAATAATCTTCTTTTGAATGAAGGAAAGACCAAATGCATCAAATTCTCATTGCCGAATGTGACTCATATTAAACCAACGGTTGCACTTGACGAGGAAGTTATAGATTTAGTTCCTTCGACCGTATATTTGGGAATAACACTGGACTCAAAATTACGATGGGGTCCTCATATTGAAAAATTATCTGCAAAATTAAGTTCAGCTTAATATGCAGTTTGGAAAATCAGACAATTGTCAGACGAACTAACTGCTAGACTAGTATATTTTGCTTACTTCCATAGCATTATGTCCTATGGTATTCTGCCGTGGGGCTCAGCAGTTGACATAAGTGCTATTTTCGTATTACAAAAAAGAGCAATCAGAGCTTTTTATAATCTAGGCAGTCGCGAGTCTCTACGAAGTGTTTTTAAAGAGGTAAATATACTTACTGTTCGATCTGAATATATATATCAGAATATAATGTTTGTACGGAAAAATATAGATAAATATAAAAAACGGAGTGACTTGCACAATGTCATTACTAGAAATAAGGACAAACTAGCTATACCAGCCTTTCGAGTTAGCAAAACTAATAAGTCATTCATGGGAAATTGTATTAGGTTTTATAACAAGCTCCCTATTAATATAACTAAACTACCTGATAATAAGTTTAAGTCACACATTAAACGTGAACTTATGGCTAAGGGTTACTACACTACTAAGGATTACTTTGACGATAAAGACATTAGGCGGTCGGCATCTACCTGCACATAGTCCGCTAGGGATCTTATAGCCATATAGACATGAGTAATCTTTTATGTTACATGAACTATCTGTAATAAAACTATGTGTTATTCAAATATTCTACGAATTTCAGAACTGTTGGTTGAGTCTCAAAATGATTAATGTTACTTTTATTATGACGTTTTTATTTTCTTTTTAATATATTAAACATAAAATAAATACTTAATCAGACAACCGATCGAGCATATATTGTTTGCCTGCTAAATAATTTCAGTAAGTGGACCAAATCTCGTGTATATGCCCCATTGAGTATGTTTCGCCGGAGCGTCTCAACTGGGCCGTGTTGAAACCGGTAGTAGAGACACCCGCTGAGTTTGTTTCGCTGGGTCTTCTCAGTTGGGGCTCATTGGATCCGGTGGTAGCATTAAAGCGCGACCGTCGTTATAAACACAAGGTCCGCCATAATGATAACATCTAATTCGTACCTTAATATAGACAGAACCATTCAGACAATATGTAATAAAAATATAGCTAAAATTTTGATAATTAAACCTACACATGATCCTTGACAATAACTTAATTTTAGTTAGCTAAATATCGTTACTGTTATAAAATAAATCTTATTGTAAATAATTTCCTACAATCCGTGTACCTAAATATCTATATTTACCTAGAAATATTTATAAATTAATTATATATTACTGCGAACATGTTTTGACTATTTACAAGCGCTTTTTTAAAGTCTACGTGAATAAAAACCTTTTTTATTATTTTATTTATTATTATTATTTTATTAAGGAATGTCTTCCGTAAGTCGGAGGTACTTTCCAGTGGATCCCTCTTCGCCGAAGACACAGCTCTCTACTACTCCGGTAGGAGCCCGTCCGCCATTCACAAAGAACTCCAATCGTCCCCCAACGCCCTAGGCGAATGGTTCAGGAAATGGAGAATCGAAGTCAACCCGACCAAGAGTGCAGCCATGCTCTTCTCGAGGTTAAATCCCATTCCCACGATCGATCCCGTCCAAATGTTCGGCGTACCAATCCCTCGGGAGAGGAAAGCCAGGTTTTTGCGGGTGATCCTCGATCGAAAGCTAAGCTTGAGTGAGCGTACCGTAGATACGTTCGTCAACGTGCCGTATTCGCTCTTAGCCGATTACACTGCCTCCTGAATGCAAGCAGTAAAATGTCCCTTGCCAACAAGGTGAGAATTTACAAGACTTGCATTCGCCCCACGATGACCTATGCGAGTCCGGTCTTCGCCCACGCCAAAGATAGGTTCATCCATCTCATCCAAGTAGTCCAGAATAGATTCATGCGACAAGCCACGGGCGCACCATGGTTCGTCCGCAATAAAAGCCTCCATGCCGACCTCCAATTACCTACCATCAAACATTGGATGAAGCAAACGTCCAAACGGTACTTTGAATCTGCCACTCACCATCCAAGTCCTTTGCAGGCGGTCAATTACACCCCTCTCCGACTCTCAATTAAGTACCATCGTCCCAGTAGACGACCCGGACGAAAAGATCACTGTTTACCTCAATCAGATCAAGTCAATCAGAGACTCTCGCGACACTGCACACCAACGGCCGATACTTCGTACTCGCCGGACAAGAGTACGAACGCGAACGCGTCGCGACCACCAGCGTCCTCCATGACCCTTAGTTTGCATTCAATTCGATGAAATGCCCTCTTCCCTACGACCTAACCTGGAAGAGCGGCCCGGGTCGCGTATTAACGTAGAGCGAAAGTTGCACAAAACATCCCTAAAACGATACGCCCTCTTGCATCTCCCCGCCAGAGTCGAGGTTCGAATCCCAAAGGGGGTGCACTCCGGCGCAGGTATTTAGTTTGTAGTTTTGATTTGCTAGACGGTTAGAGCCCACGCTCACCTCTATAGTCCGGTGAAGCAGTGAAAGCCGTCAGACTAACTGTTTGGGGTAAAAAAAAAGAAAAATCCAGCGAATCAACGCTGTGCCTTACTGCTCTTATATGATCATGTGTGGTTTGCATCGTTACTCCCATATATACTTTTTTATGACTCGTAAACTTTATAAATATTTATTATATTTTCATCGTCTGTACATAAGTTATCTTCTGTATATAATTAGTATCTAGTGGTAAGTGTTTAAACGTACTGGTTTAGCTGCTTGAATATATAATAATAATAATAATATCTAGGGACTACGTCACACAGATCATCCTAGCCCCAAACTACGCAAAGCTTGTACTATGGGTACCAGGCGACGATATACATACTTATATAGATGAATAAATGCTTATATACATAGAAAACATCCATGACTCAGAAACAAATATTCGTGCTCATCACACAAATATTTGCACTTACCGGGATTCGAACCCAGGACCACCAGCTTCGTAGGCAGGAGCACTACCAACTGGGCTACGGTGACCGTCAATATATATACCGTTTCGATAAATTCGTAACCTCTATCTATATTTGTGGCCCCATGTATGTGTGGTAGACCCCATGCTTTTGCGCGTTTTTTTATCATATTGTGATATCTAATGAGGGATTATATGCTTGATAAATGTAAACACATTGACGCAGTCAATACGTTTTACGCTACCTACTACGCTACCAGCTACGCTACCTGCTACGCAGTTCTAAGATAAATACAATCAATTTCAATTAAAATGACGGATACCCGACAAGTTCCGTTTCATGGTCACTCCAGAATTACAGAAACCTGTTGCACATACTTTCAGCCTGCGCTGTAAATAAAGAATGATCACATTCGCTATAATATAATTCCATATTATAGCGAATGTGACCTGTGCTCTCATATTGAAGAAAAAGATCATTACTCACTCATAATAGGTGTAAAAAGTTTAATGGTGGACGAAAGCCTCTCCCAAGAATCATCATAAGGGGATAAAGATATCTTAATCGCCACGCTTGGCAGACGGGTCATAGTATACAGAAGCAAGCTGCTACCCGTCCTCTCGTAGATATTCCCTCGCGTCGACTTCTGCGCCCTCCACGGGATGAGATGGGTTGACGATATTCTGGTGTTCCACGCCGTCGCCACACAGTGAATTACTACTAAATACCATGCCATTTCTACTAGATTTGAAACACCCATATATAACTTTTCCTAAACTAAAAAAGCAAGTTGCTTTGAATTGTTAGTCACCGATAAAATAGAATTTGGGTTGTGAATTAACATGGGTACAATATTCATTCATAAATAGAATTTTGTTCCCGTATATGGTACCTCTGAACTGGATTTCTATTCATATCATTTCACGGTATTTATAGATAGTGACGACCGGCATAGATATTTTCGATGTTTGCAAATATGTAATAGGAAATATCGTTTTATTTTTCCTCCAATATTAACGTTTACATCTCTCATCTGTAATTATTTAATGTTTGTATAAACTACAAAGATATTGTTATAAGAATGCTTATTTATAAAATCGTTTGGTCTGATATCCGTATTTAGAAATGTTGTCTTCCTACAAATAATTCGACCTTTTTGTAAGTAAATAGGTATGCTTTTGGTCTCCCATTTGTATGAGGTTGGATAAGCAATCATCATCATCATATCAGTCTAAAAACGCCCACAGTTGGATAAAGGCCTCCCCACAGATATTCACAATTTTCGGTCTTGTGCTGCATCTAGCGGCTTTCAGGACCTCGAGTGGCGACCACGAACCGTAAGACGTAGCATGGGCATGCTCCCTAGAAGATGGACCGATGATCTTGTGAGGGTAAGCAACATATAAAACTTAAATCGTTAACTTGTATTGTTGAGATACACCAAAGCGACTACCGGACCAAATATTAAAAGTAAGTATTTTAATATTTATTTAATTGTTCCTTGTACAGACGCCAGCCCATCAAGATACCCAAATCTGTCAAATTTCCCAAATTGAAAGTGAACCTTATGCTGCTGTGATAAAGTTGAAAATCTATAAAAGAAACTTGACAGATTGGAGTAGCTCGATGTGCATGTCTTTACATTAACATTTGAAATTGATATAATGTACGTATAAGGTTTATTCATAATTGAGATACACCAAAGCGACTACCGGACCAAATATTAAAAGTATTTTACTATATATTTAATTGGTCCTTGTACAGACGCCAGCACATCAAGCTACCCCAATCTGTCAAATTTGCCCAATTGAAAGTGAACCTTATGCTTTCGTGGTAAAGTTGAAAATCTATAAAAGAAATTTGACAGATCGGGGTAGCTCGATGTGCTGACGTCTGTACATTTTACTGTCACTAAATAATATTTATTTAATATTTTTATCATTTGCAAATACTACGGAAGTAAATCATACCAGATAACACCAGACTATCAAGTTTTGTACCAGTATGGTTATACAAAAAATTCAGCGGTCATATATTTCTTAGTGCCCGATTATGATTATATATGTATGTATAACTTATATTATATCAATTTCAACTGTTAATGTACCTACACGTTATATCTCTGCTGGATTCTTTGGGCCACTCTGTAGCCTAAATTTTAATAGACTTTAATAAATTAGGTTCAATTTGATTTGGTTTGTTAAAATCATTATAACGCCACCTCTTTTATTAAAATCTATCAAGCTATTGAAGCTAAATAGCGTCCTAAAGATCTTACCGGTGGTGCACCATAAAATCCGCTATAAGAATTATAATAGCTTCCAAGCCTTTTCCGCGGTTTTACCCGTATTAAACTTGAAATTATATATCGCATATATATGCTATATTACTACAAAGTTTCATCAAAAGACCTTGCCGGTGGTTCACCATAAAAGTCCGCTATAAGAATTATGACAGACTAGATTTTCCCCGCGATTTTCCCCGCGTTAACCTTTATAAATTATAGCCTATGTGTTATTCGCATATATAAGCTATATTACTACAAAGTTTAATCAATTCGTTAGTTTTTGCGTGTAAGAGGTAAAAACATCTACACATCCATACTCACTAACTTTTGAATTTATAATATTAGTAGAAAATAGGATTTAAAGAAAACAAAATTTATTTTCCGCCTGCAAGCTTTAGATTTTGACTACAGTAAAATAAATGGTAATATAAACATGATGGATTGGATTTTAACGAGACAATTAAACATACGAGTATGAACAATCAACAGTTTAACAAACAAAATTAGTAGCAGGAATAAACATAGACAGCCAATTAAAAGTTCTCATTTATAAGTGACTAGCTGTGCCCCGCGGTATTGCCGGCGTTAAACTTTATAAATTATAGCCTTCGGATATATAAGCTATTGAGTATTGTCAATTTTGGCAGTTGTTTTAATTTCATCTCGATGCAATTATTTTCAATGAACCGTATTTAAGTTTTTCTAAATTTTTTAAATTATTTTACTACCACATTATGTCTTATTATCCTATTCCGGACGAATATCTTATTTAATATAAATCGAAAAACACAAAAATTATTAAAATTGTTTCAGCCGTTCTTGAGTTATAAGTGGTGTAACTAATACGACTTTCTTTTATCTACTATATAAAAATAAGTCGGGTTTTCCTTCCTGACGCTATACGCTCCAGAACGCACGAACCGATTTCCACGGTTTTGCATTTGTTGGAAAGGTCTCGGGCTCCGTGAGGTTTATAACAAAGAAAATTTATAAAATTTAACGCGGGTAACACCGCGGGCCACAGCTAGTAAATATATAGATTGTATAAATAAATTGTCTGAGATTTACGCGTGTAGTCTACTATTACGTTACGGAAAATCGAATACATTTCATTTGATTTCATTACATAAAACGTGTCATTGACAGTGAAATTTATTCATGTCGTGAAATCATCATCATGTGCCTACATAATTTTTCGACTGCCGGTGAAGTAACCTAAAACCCTGTCAATAGTTATTTATGATATTAGTGTGGTAAGTTGGTTTTTATAAACAAGTAAACAAATGTAAACCCACGTTGAGGTCGAAAATAACAACTTCCGCACGTGTATTATTCACCAGTTGGTGTGGTTGGTGGATTTCACGCCTTTGACACCGCACCCTGGTGGTGAGATCGATTCCCACCCAGGAGAGTTATTTGTGTGCATGAACATGTTTGTTCTGAGTCTGGGTGTAGTAATCTCTATAGTTATGTATTTAAAAAAAATTGTATATTAGTCATATGGTTTCCAACAA
This sequence comes from Pseudoips prasinana, assembly GCA_951640165.1. Lineage (NCBI taxonomy): Eukaryota > Metazoa > Arthropoda > Insecta > Lepidoptera > Nolidae > Pseudoips > Pseudoips prasinana. The sequence goes on along the minus strand of OX621234.1, from coordinate 17,494,265 downwards.
GGTCTGCTTGGTATGGGATCAGATGGCCGTTTGTCTCGGGATATTATTATTAATTTATTATAAATAAGAAATCATGCATATAGATTTCTATTATTTAAAAGTAACAGTCCGGTTTTTCAAAAAATCCAGATAAAATATATAGAACCACACAGAAAGTATAAAGTGTATTGTCTAAATACTCGAAGCCTGTTTACAACGAATTATTGACATTCATAAACAAAACTTTTAATTTTCTTATTTATTGGGCTAAGTAGCTACCTAAGGGTGATTTCAGACCTACGCGCGCGGCACGTGCCGGCGGCCAGCGCGTCTCAACAGCCGCGTGCGAGACGCGTCACTCTGAAACGCTAGCTGCCAGTAGAGGAGCTCGGGCAGCGCTGGCCGACGGCGCGCGTCTCACACGCGGCGCGTTTGAACTGCGTGACTCTGAAACGCAACTACTATCTAGTGTAATTGTAAGCGCGCGCGTTTGGACGGCGCTGCTCGCCGGTGCGACTCTGAAATCAGCCTAACATTGTTTTGATGACATGGTGATGACGTCACTGAAGCAATTAAAAGCAGTACTATTTTTTTCTCTGTGCAATTCCAAATATTCATTCAGCATTCCCTAACTGCATCAATATAAATAATTAGTTTCTTTTATAATTTTGTTTATGGACATTATTCACACACGGCCATCTGATCCCAAACTAAGCAGAGCTTGTACGTTACTTTTCTTTTGTAAATCCATACTTATTAAGATAATTACATACAGACTCAGGACAACAAACAGACATGTTCATGCTCACAAATATCACTCCTAGGTGGGAATCGAACCAACCTCGCCAACCGGCCCGACCCATTTATTTTATCACAAATTGTAACTTCCGAAATGTTATACTACAAACGCAGGAATGATATTCTAAGTATTTTCATTTATTTGTCAGTAAATTGGGGTTTTACTTGCATCTCATTTAAAAGCTTTCTTCGAATGTGCCTTCTCAAACTGCATGGACACCTGAAGGGCGCTTATAAATAAACAAATAGCAATATATATATCATTAACACTGTCGTCGCTACCAATCAACATCAAATTTCGTTGTTCCTTTCTGCACTGGTGGCAAACGATACGACTCGATGACTAGCAATTATACACAGTTACCTCTAATTTGACGAAACAAAAAACAAAACTGGCAGCATTCTTTTTCTCTGGATATATTTTTCTGGAACTGTGCTGTCATCTGCCTACCACCTGCTTTTACTCAGTATCTATACTGAGTAAAAGCAGGTGGTTTATATCCAGCAAGAATGCACGATGTCCGAAATTGATGCTCTTGAAATCTAAGGAGCAGCCATCAATGAACATTCGAATAGACCGACCACTCAGGAAATCCGAGATCCAGGTGCACAGGTTAGTAAGAAGTCCATGTGGTAGAAGCTCTCTGTTCAGACTATCGTGCCAGACCCATACAAAACCTTCTAGATGTCTTACGTTACAATTTAAATGAGAAAAACTACAGCTGTTAAGAATTTCGCATTTCTGTAAAACAAGTATCTCGTATTTATCTTAAATAAGGCCCAAGGGGTTTCGACTTTTAGTTACCTAAGTTTACATGTAATGCCTTTTGTAGCTTAATGAAGCCCTTTGTGGGTTCATGAACCAGTCCACAACCAATACTTTAGATACGAAATAAACGGAAAACGGTTTGTTTCGTATGCCATTCATTTATTTGCTGGAATAAAATCAAAGCGCCCAAATTCAACTTTATAACACTAATCTTAACGTTTGGTAAGATCCAGATTGGTCGACATGGATAAAGATAAAATAAACTAGCTCTGTACAACCACACTGTAGATTTAGCAGAATGTTCTAAAATAATAATATTAATACATACGCAATGATCTAAATTAACAATAACTTAACATTGTAATAAGTTACACCGAGCCTCCAAGCATAAAGTACAATTTACTACAAGCCAGAAAAATACCTGGAAAAGAAATGGAGAACTTTATTAGTGTACGAAATTTGGTGACAATTAAATTAGCATTATAATGGTATCTGAAACCGATATCAAATTACGCTTCGCGGCGCTACGCACAATAAATGACAGATGGCAAATGTGAAAAATTGGGAATCATCGCAGCTGGTACCTATTTGACATTGGACTCCTGTCATTGATATTCACGAAACCATCAATGTGTAGTGAATAGTGAAGTGTAGCGGAATACAGTTGCGATTTAAGACGCCATTGTGTGCCAAATAAAAGGTAACATTCGTTCTATTATAGTATTATATATAGTCCCATAATATAATATAACACTTGTGTCAATTCCTCAATTTTCATCAAAATAGAATTTCCGCCAAGTGGATCATAGCATCGCCGCGCCTTTAAAGATGTACATATATTTCAGTATAGCTTGATATAGGTATAAGAACAAACCCAATACAGAGACAAACGAATTTCTACCATCTCTGAACAAACGCCTATCGCGTAATTTATTACAGCTGAACAGGAAGGATCTACGCATGGTGATAGGCACAATTACCGGACACTGCACACTAAACCAACACCTCTTCAAGATTGGCGTCACAGACAGCCCCCTGTGCAGAGGGTGCATTGAAAATGAAGAAACACCAGCACACGTACTGCTACACTGCAAGAGTGTTGCTTACCAACGGGCAAAGTTCCTGAATGATCCGAAGACACTGCAGGAGGCCCTCAGGCAACGCTTTCGTGGTCTCCTGGACTTCTGGATGGAACTATAATGGTTTGAGTAGCCAAACAAGTATCACGCACAAATTAGGAGGCTTAGTGCGGAAACCTATCGCCCAACTAACTAAACTCAATACAGATGACAACGCCATATAGATGACTTATCAAGCTCTAGACTATATGTGTTCCAAATTTCGTTCATCGGTTCAGTAGTTTAAGCGTGAAAGAGCGACAGACAACCAGAGTTACTTTCATTTATAATATTAAGTAAGGATTTTGACCTCATATTTCACCTTCGCTGGCATGTACCTAAATTTTGTTACAAATACCAGCCCATTTGTTATCCCGTGAATATGAATGTATATATATATTTTCACCATCTTGATATCTCAAATTGGGTCAACAGGTCAATTGCGATCTGTCGTTCATAATATGACGTTTCCAAATAGTTCCTGTAAAACCAATCCCCAAGCAAGGTATTCAACTAAGTCAATATAGTGAATTTGTTACTGAGATATTGGTACCAAGATTTAGTATTGTCGATCGGTGAAATTTTGGTTGTAGCTGATCCGGGTGGTAGTTAGTAGGTATATGGATATTTGGAAAAGTGTATAATCAGTACAATGTTTGAGGCACAGATTTTATGTATATACTAGTTGTTCTGGCGAACTTCTTAACGCAATATTTTTTCGATATTTGCTATTATTTTTCATACAAACCTTCTCCTGACATTATATATATAATGTCCTCCAGACAGAATTTCGGTCACGGCGGTCAGTCTCAATGGACACTAGCCAACTGCGCAGGACGTAGGCCCGAGTGAGTGCGGGGGGTACTTTCAATTAGATCACTCCCATGAACCGTTGGGATGACTAGCGACACGACCGGAATGAGAACATTTACAGGACTTTACGTGCTATCCGAGGCACGGGGGAGTACCGCCAACTCCTAGATTTCGGGCTGATACTGAAAATTGTCTTACGGAAAAGTCCCAAAATCTATTTTTGGCCTGACCTGTGATTTGAAACCCAAGCCCTCACTATCGGCCGTTGAAACATAAAAGAAAGATTTATCCAATTTGGTGTAGTCATTTGAAAGTTATGAGGAAAACGTCAATCGCACATTCATATTTCGGATATATCTTAATATTTGCTATGATTTATTTTTCATACAAAACTTCTCCTTACAATAAAGAACACATAAAAGATAGATTTATCCAATTTAGTGCAGTCATTTGGAAGTTATGAGCGTACAAATATTTCGGCGATTCACTTTTATTATATAGATAATTTCAGATAATGTATGTATCTATGTAAAATATTTAGAAAACTGGCAGTTGGTCAAAATTCAATATTTATTAATCAAAAGTGAGTAGTTTTATTTACATATAAATTAATAACCACAATCTCATGTCTAAGAAATGTGAACCATCCAATAGGACAGCGAAATCAAAGCGGTACTTATCCGAAAAATTTACTAGCAGTCTCAAGAATCCCAAGAACTTACGGCGAGCGTACTGAAAGTTGTAACCGGGCGGGCGTATTTATTACTCCATCAAAATTGTTTCCAAAATCGTAATTAATAAATTCTACAGATATTTAGTTGCCCTTCTGTAATTATTACAAACATTTTTAAATTTGTTGCGCTTATAGTTTTTTTGTAATTTCAGAAAAACAATTCCTGCTACTTTACCGCACCCGGACATTATATTTTTAACGGGTATATTGAAATAAAAGTAAATATAAGCCATATAATGAAAAATAAAAATGTCTAGACAACTTATGTCTAGACGAATTAATTTATATTAGTCAAGCATAAAATGTTAAAAATAAATTTAACCAAAAGTAATTTAATTTAATATATTATAACACTTGCTCAACTACTTCCCGCGCTAAATTTATATCCTTGCCTGTTAAACCAAGGTGTCAGCTAACTCCATACAAAATGTTATTCAAATCGCTCCCGCCGTTTAGACGTGTAGAAGTAAGAAACATACACACTCACACACGCACTAACTTTCACATTTATAATATTAGTGTGATACAAGACAGTTACATAACTACGGTTGTTTTAGTTACATACAGACAGTTCTCTCGCCTGCCCGTAAGTGATCACCGAGGTTAGGCACCTAGGTGCCTAACCTGTGGTCAGCGTCAAAAAGCTTCGCAGGGCACGTTAAGCTCTCGGTCCCGGTAATAGTCGTTTGACAGAAGGCCATGTTAAAGGTCTACTAGGCTTGAACAACTCGGACATTAGGGTTACCACTGCCACACGATAATGAAGAAACAAAGTTAGATACAAACACAAATATGATACAAATGTTTCTTTGTTTACTTCAAAAACGAAATATCCCCTACAGCAATCTATAGAATTTAACGGGCCTGTTGGCGTGGTTGGTTAATGCTTACTTTTCACGCCGCAAGTCGTGGGTTCGACGACCACCCAGGGCATATATTTGTGTGCATGAACATATCTGTTTATCCTGAGCCTGGATATAATTATATATAAACAAATATGTATTTACAAAACAAAAGTAGTATATGTATTAGGTATATCAGTTAGGTATCTGGTTTCCATAGTACAAGCTTTGCTTAGTTTAGGATCAGATGGCCGTGTTTGAATAATGTCCCAGGATATTTATAGGACACGGATAAAGAAAGATTCGTCAATGGGATACAGTTAATAAAACAGCATAAACATCAATAAAACTGAGACAGTAAGACTATATATATACATAGAAAATAAGTTAATTTACATTGTGCAAATAGTTGGAACATACACCACCGCCTAAACAAAGCTTACAGCAAGAAGAGCTATCTATGAACAGAGATCTCTGTCAATGATGCTTTCTAACAACCGAGATTTTTTTTAAAGACTACGCCCACATTAGCGAAATCAGCCCTGCGTCGCTGGTACTTTACAAACATATAATAGACGGACACAAATTGCATCCGTCTGGATGTAATTTGTGTCCGTCTATTATATGTTTGTAAAGTACCAGCAGTTTAGGATCAGATGGCCGTGTTTGAATAATGTCCCAGGATATTTATAGGACACGGGTAAAGAAAGATTTGTCAATGGGATACAGTTAATAAAACAGCATAAACATCAATAAAACTGCGACAGTAAGACTATATATATATACATAGAAAATAAGTTAATTTACATTGTGCAAATAGTTGGAACTTACACCACTGCCTAAACAAAGCTTACAGCAAGAAGAGCTATCTATGAACAGAGATCTCTGTCAATGATGCTTTCTAACAACCGAGATTTTTTTTTAAAGACTACGCGCACATTAGCGAAATCAGCCCTACGTCGCTGGTACTTTACAAACATATAATAGACGGACACAAATTACATCCAGACTCCGAACAACTATTCATGGGTCACACAAATATTAGTCCCGCGTGGGACTCGCACCCGCGACACGAAGCGGCGAGGCGACTATTTGAGCCGCTGCGTCACACGTGCAGTGATAAATCTATGAGAGACATCTATGAACAATGTTTTCTATCAACGAAGTTTTCGGCGAAACGTGCTGTCTATGAATAGAGATTTCTACTAACCTTGCTTTCTGTATTTAGTCGTATTGTACAAGCTTGTTTATATCTTAGGTTCCACGTTCTATTCGTGGAAACCTGTAATTGGACTTCAATTCCTAGTGTTTTAATTGTATAATGGGATTTTGGTCTTCCATGAAATTAAACAAATAATTGTATTTACAAAAATTTCATGACATTGTGTAAATAGATGTATTATTATTTATTAATAGGTTTAATTCAATTACTTATATTTTACTGGCAGTCCTACTAAGTGACAAAAAAGGAAGGCTTTCATTTAGTAGTTACAAGTTCTCAGGACACAACTGAATTGAAGAGACTTTTTCTTAATGTAAACCTGTCTTGTCTCTCCCTCTTGTCTTGTGATCTCGCTTGTTACCGCTGCCATAGGTTATGTGCCCTTACATGCTCCTAGACATAAACAAAACTACTTGCTTCTGTTATTAATCTCTTAATAATTTTCTTTATATCAGCATTGGAAGTAGCGCGAGTTGTTGCTTATCTTTCCAATCTGAGTATTGGTATTCAGCCTTGTGGACCTTGTTGGTTTCAATCAGATGGCGTTAAAATCGTCCTAATTGCGTTTAGATTAAATGTTGAATGGATTGTATAAATTCTAATCTGAATACCGCGGTGCGGTGACTAAGCGCTTAACGAACATGGGGCCGGATACCCCATGGTTGGTTGGTTCGACTCCAACCCACACTTATTCAATTTATACAACTTATTTTAAAGATGTTTGTCTAATCTGTTTAAATAATTAGAATCTTATGTCATTAGTTTACTTTGTTACCTTTATGAATAAGAGATGGCGTTGTGCAAGTGACGTCATATTTTCTGAATGGCGCTATTGAGATTTTCCTACGAAACATGACCTCCGCGGTCTTTTGTGCAATAAATTGTCTTGCTCTGGACACACGTGTTTTATTGTATTTCGAGATATTTGTGGGACGTTGAAACTTCTAACATATTAATTAAAAAATTTATACAACTTATTTTAAAGATGTTTGAAACTTCTAACATATTAATTAAAAACAGTTCGCAAATGCCGAAAAGATCCCTCAAAGATCTTCACAATTGCCGCTTCTGCGCTGTTTTTAAATTATTTAGTATCAAAATCATAGTTTCTTAACACTTGCATGTCAAGTGGACTAGTTATGATCTTCTATAGGTTCGGTTATTATCATTATGTTTCGGAAATTTAGAGATAATGTACACACGGCTACATATCAAGCTACACAATTCCAGTATAAGCTGATCCCGCGTTGCATGGGATTTCCATAGAATGAGAGGTCAGCTTATATTGGAAATGTATAGCATGATATGTAGCCGTGTGTACCTAGGCATGAAAATAAAATGTTTAAATTGTTGTGACGGGCCTGTTAGCGTGATTCGTAAATGCTTGCTTTTCACGCCGGAGGTCGTGGGTTCTCACCCAGGACAGATATTTGTGGGCATGAACTTGTCTATTCTCTCTACTCTCTCTCTCTCGACTCAAGACGAATAGACAAGTTATCTATTTTATCTATTTTATTTGTATTTACAAAATAAAAGTAGTATTACATATACTACTTTTATTTTGTAAATACAAATAAAATAGATAATTACACCCAGACTCAGGACGAATCATATATCAGTTATCTGGTTTCCATAGTAAAAGGTCTGTTTAGATAGAGTACACAATAAAGTGTACTCTATCTATCTAGATAGAGTACACTTTATTGTACCAAAAGAAACAATATATGACTTACAAATAAGCAAATACAGGTACAATCGGCGGTCTTATCGCTTTGTAGCAATCTCTTCCAGACAACCGTTGGGTGGACAAGGAAAAAGTAAGACAGAAATATTATTATTAAACACCATTTCTTTATTGTACACCAAAAAAATTATCAGTACAAGAACAATACACATTAGAGAAAGCAGTACAAATGGCGGTCTTATCACTAAAATGTGATCTCTTCCAGACAACCTACTTAGGAAATAGGAGAAAGGATACAGTTACGGGTAGTTGCCGGTGTACAGAGCGTTTTAATAAAGGTACTCTTGGGTACATACTACATACAAAACTACAATAAATATAAAAAAAAAATACATTCTAATATGCGTTCTACTACGTACATTAAAATATTTATAAATAATATACTAGATATATACTAATACCATAAACTACATATAATCGTATACATACATATATATTACATACTGTAATAGGAGTCATCTATTACATTGAAGATATACTACTGATGAACTGATAGTGATAAATAATGATCCTTTAAAAGATTTTTAAATTCTCGCAATGATTTAGCTTGCCGTATGGTAATTGGAAGCTCATTCCAGAGACGGACACTTTGTACAGAGAAAGATTTGTCGAGGAAACTGGTGGAATGAGCTGGCATTTTTAATTTTAAATTTTCGGTAGATCTTAAGCAAAAAAAAGAAATACACGGATACGAATACGAATATTTGTTTAATTCGGGATCAGATGGCCGTGCCGTGTGTCAATAATGTCCCAAGATGTCATTATTATTATTTTTAAAAATATAGTGGTTTATACAACTAATCCTCCAAATCAAAATATTACCAGGGTACCGAAATTTTTCAGTTGCCGCAAAACCTCTTAGCCAGACGCCCCGAACTTAAATGTTAAATACCTGTTTATATGCAAAATTGTAATAGTTTTAAATTTCTTTCATTCGATAACATGACTCTGTAAAGTGATTTCACAGAAAATCCCAAAGTGTTTGAGATTATCATATTTAAGAGCTTCTGGCCAGGTAGATATTTGAAAAAAAATAGGTGTATAGAATTTATATGTCATACATTGGTATGACATATAAATTCTATACACCCGAGATCCAACCCGGTTTCAGAAAAGGCTACAGGCAATACATTCTCGCTGCGCAATTAGTAACATATCGTTTCAACTGAGGTTTGAAATAAGTTATGAAAATATCTTTATTTCCGGAATTTTCTTGGTTTTCCATTTCAAGACCAAACAACACATGCTCCTATTTCTATTTTGGACATAATTTTTCTTTTATCGTAAATGTATTGAAACAAGGATGAGCCTAGACCGATTAAAACATTGTTTGTGTATTGACACAAACAATGTTTTAATTAAATAACTTACCGAGCAAGGGTGCGATGTTCCACAGCATTAGGTATGAATGGTCATTACGACAGTTTTCGGTCTGCTTTGGTTTTCGGTCTAGGCTCATCCTTGTTTCAATACATTTACGATAAAAGAAAAATTATGTCCAAAATAGAAATAGGAGCATGTGTTGTTTGGTCTTGAAATGGAAAACCAAGAAAATTCCGGAAATAAAGATATTTTCATAACTTATTTCAAACCTCAGTTGAAACGATATGTTACTAATTGCGCAGCGAGAATGTATTGCCTGTAGCCTTTTCTGAAACCGGGTTGGATCTCGGGTAGGATATTATTATTAAGGATCAGATGCTCTCACCGGCTCGTAAGTGGTTGGCGAGGATAAGACACTAGGCTCACTTTCAGTCCATAGAGGGGTGACCGCCAAAGTGGTTTAATTTCTGAGCGTCTCCGTGCTTCGGAGGGCACGTTGAGCCGACGGTCCTGGTTGCAGCCATTAGGTAACAGTCGTTAAGCCAAGTCAGAGGCCTACTGGGCGGTTTGAATAACTCTGACACTAGGGTAACCACTGCCCACACGATAAGTAAGTATGCTGTATAAACTGACGGACATTAACACCATATTTGTATTGAAAAAAGAGCTGTAAGAGCCATATATAAACTAGGTCCGCGAGAATCTTTGAGAGAGAAGTTTAAAGACATTAACATTCTGACTGTAGCATGTCAGTATATATATGACAATCTTATTTATATGCATAAATATAAAAACTCCTTCTGTAAAAGGAGTCATACTCATAATATAAATACTAGACATAAGCATAACTTTGTGTTACATACTCGTACCACCCGTCTCCACAAAGTAAGTAACTCTTTTATGGGGCAATGTATAAGATTCTATAACAAACTTCCCAGTGATATCCGAGAAATGTCTATGAATAAGTTTAAAAGAATTATAAAATCCAAATTGTGTAGCAGGGCTTACTTCAAAACTTCTGATTATTTTAAGTGACAAAACAGCTTGGGATTGAGTCTTTCTAAATTAACACATTTAATACAATGTAATTTTATGTAAGAAATCAATATTTTAAAAAAGGATTCCTACTGAGTTTTCTGGCAGTGTTTCTCAGTAGCTGTCACGTCACGCACTGCACGGTAGGGTAAAAAAATTGACGATTCCACACAAATGTAATAGTTTAACGGAATAAATGACTTTTGATTTGATTTGATTTGAACTAAGAAATTGTTGTCAACAAATACCAGTGCATATGACAAGTAAGAAAGAATGCTAAAAGGCCTTAAGTCGTTAATTTCGCTTTTTAGGAATGTAGCGCACTCAACGAATCTTCTAGAGGTCAGGGAAGGTTGAATGCTAAAATTGGTGTATTTACGATTGATGTGAGTATGGCTAAGCTTTGAGGGAGACTCAGTAGAAACATGTTCATCGTATTTGGTCGCAACCTTTAGCATTTGAATATATGCCAGATACGATTTTAGCTACAGCTGCTTCAAAACATGCCCGTAAAGAAAAATCACGATTACCAAAGTAAAAAAAATAATATATAAAAAAGTTTTTATTCACGTAGACTATAAAAAAGCGCTTGTAAATAGTCTGAACATGTTTGTAGTAATATAGTTAAGCATACAAATATTCGTAGTAAGTTACGATAGATAAAAGTAGGTATATTAGTATTCATCATCATCATCATCATATCAGCCGAAAGACGTCCACTGCTGGACAAAGGCCTCCCCTAAAGATCTCCACAATGGCTGGTCTTGCGCTATCCGCATCCAGCGATTTCCAGCGACCCGCACAAGATCATCGGTCCATCTTGTAGGAAGCCTGCCCACGCTGCGTCTTCCGGTTCGTGGTCGCCACTCGAGAACCTTTCTGCCCCAGCGGCCGTCAGCTCTATGAGCTATGTGCCCTGCCCACTGCCACTACAGCTTGGCAATTCTTACGGCTATGTCGGTTACTTTGGTTCGGTTGCGGATCTCAACATTTCAGGTTCGATCTCGCAGGGAAACTCCAAGCATAGCCCATATTAGTATTATCAGGGACATTTAGAATTGATCAGGGGGCTACCGCCTAATTTACTATGATCGGTGTTCAAATACATAAAGGTTAAACATTACTAAATTATTCGTTCTATATCACTAGTGGTACAATAACTAACATACAGTGTTATTTTAATCATTGTACAGACGCCAGCACATCAAGCTACCCCAATTTGTCAATTTTACCCATTTGAAAGTGAACCTTATGATTTTGTGATAAAGTTGAAAATCTATAAAAGAAATTTTACAGATTGATGTAGCTGGATGTGCTGGCGTCTGAGGTACCACTGTTAATGATAGAAACTTAATCTATGTAATTTTAAAGGATACTCAAGACGGTTGTATTTTCTGTTTTATATTTCCTCATGTTTTAATCGTTTGAAATTTAAATAAAAATATTTCAAATATATTTATTTCAAGTTTTTTTTTCAAGAACCAAATATTTTACCATAATTAAGAATGACATGCAAGACTTAAATGTAGGTATTTAAGTCTTGCATGTCATTCTTAATTATGGTAAAATATTTGGTTCTTGCAAGACAAGCCTGCGTGCTTTGAACAGAAATCATTGCTGAAAGAACTATCTAATTAAAAAAAACTTGAAATAAATATATTTGAAATATTTTTATTTGATATTTCATTTAAGTTACTATACCATGGGTCTGTTATTTATGGGGACCCAGCGAGCGATTAACCGTCACCGATCTCCGTGACGAACCCTTAAGTTCGAGATATATGATGATAGTGATGATAACTGAATGGTACATTGCTTTGAGTGACGGAAATATAAATCGTCATCATCACGATCATACTTATTAACTTATCGTATGGGCAGTGGTGGCCGTAGTATAAGAGTTGTTCGAGTCGCCCAGTAGGCCTCTGACATGGCTTAACGAGAGTTGTCTAATACTAATAACTCAACCGGGACCGACAACTTAACGTCCCCTCTGAAGCACGTAGACGCGCAGAAATTAAACCGCTTTGGTGTTGGCACAACTAGTTGGCTAACCTCGCTGTTCACTTAGGGACCGTTGAGAGCATCTGGCTATGACCATCACTCATCACCTTCATCATGTCAGCTGGAAGACGTCCACTACAGGACAAAGGATTCCTCCAAGGATGTCCACAATAGCTGGGCCTGCACTTCCTGCATCCAGCGGCTTCCCGAGACCTATACTAGCGTGGGCTGGCCATGCTGCGTCTTGCTGGTTCGAGTTCGCCACTTAAGCCTTTTTCCCCAAGCAGCCGACGGTACCATGGTATATACCTTAATTCTTCGAACTATGTCGTTTACTTTGGTTGGTTAATAACGCAGAGAAAAAAGTTAATAACATTATTAACATACCCCAAACTAAGCAGAGCTTGTACTATGAAAACCAGATAACTGATATACTACATAATATACTACTTTTCTTTTGTAAATACATACTTATATATATATTACACACAGACTCAGGACAAACAGACATGTTCATGCACACAAATATTTGTCCTGGATGGTAATCGAACACACGAACTCCGTGAATAGCAAGCATTTGCCAACACGCCAACAGACCCGTCAAACTCCAAACATAATTCTTCTCCACTCTTTAGGTGACCTTGAGCCTTATTATAAGGCTCATAGTAGGCGGCCACGTCTCTGGTCGATAAAGACCAGTCTGGTCTATAAAGTCATCACCGGCATCACACTCGTCGTAGTCTTTAGACTTGAAAAACTACGGTATTACGGACTAGAATATGTTACGTAGCTTTCCGTGAGCTCCCGAGCTAAGATGGACTCAACAAATGCCGCTTTTTCTCGAATTAAAACTTAAATCCGTGTATTTATTTTGTCTGCACAGTTAAGACTTGATGCTCTCACTAAAAGGCACAAGTCGCACTGACCCACTCTTTCACTTCACGATAACATACTATATGTATGTAGGAAGATTGAAAAGCCACAATAGATAATAAATACACTTTTCTAGAAAAGATAATGTTGACTTAATTAAATTAAATTAAATTTATTCAGCACTTGGGTATTAACATACACTTGTACTTGTCAAGCTCACAATGCAGTACATAAACATAGTGGACAGTATAAAAGTTACATAAAAAAATATTTAGTCCGTCCGTGCGGTTTGTTTTAATGCATATATTTTCTGAAATCCTTAAATGAATTACAAGTTAATATAAAGTAAATAATGACTTAATCTTGGAACTTCGACTTAATAAAACTTCAGAAGTAACATTAATATATATCTAGCTAGTATATCTCGATTATTGCCTGGTAAATATCGGTGAACATTTTGTAAGATCTTTACATCTACAATTGAAGTATCTGCAAAATAAAAAGATCTGTTATCTCAATAAATTCGCATCGTTTATATATAGGTACCACAGAAAATATGTGAGGTATTTTTATACGGTGACGATTCCACGGCTAAGTAGAAACTTGATCGCAGATGCAAAGGATTTGATTAGATGTTATAAGATTGTAAAACGTGTGTTGCTGGTTGCGCCCCTAGTCAAATTTCGGGTGAGACGACTAATCTCAATAGAGGCTGGTCAATTACGTAGGATACATAATTATGCCCTAGAGTTTGTGCGCCTATGCACTCTTGATTCTCCTACCAGGGCGAGACTAGGTGCAGAATCGACAGTCTGACGCTGGGCTCGGAGCTTTTTGTGTCATAAAAATCCCAGTGACAGTTTTAGACCTCGCGCGATTTGTATAGATCTAAGACCTCATTATTGGCAGTTGTATCGTAATTTCTTATCCTTGCATCTCTTAATTAGTTTCCACTAAAAGTATTTCGCTATTTTGTTTTCATTCTGTATTTATTCATGAAAGAAAATCATCGATTAGCTTGTAACCAAAAATGCCAGTCGACTACTGGAGTGGCTTAATTGAAGAAAGACCGATTACCTAATATCGTTTATCGTGGGTATGCACCTTACTACGTAAAATTCAGTCCTAGGTGTTTGTTGTGTCTTGATCTGCGATCAAAATGTGGCCTGCTTACGATCTTCTGGATAAATATAATACAACATTCCATGTCCATTGCGACCATAGCACCTCACTAACGTGAAATGTACTCAGGGTGGCACTTTCGGCTACGTTGGTATTGGACCCTAACCTAAACATATTTGTTTATTTACAAGAAAGCGCGACGCGGAGTTTATTACTAATTAAAAATAATGATCTATCGATACAAATCTGTTATCAAATACATGAGATTTGTATCGGTAGATCATCAATTTTAATTAGTGTATATGAACTATCGCTATAAAGTGTTTACTATGATATATCTATGTGTGTTTATCGTGATTCCGATCGTCACACATAATAATTAGGGTGCTGAATCCCGTAATACCACCGTGATAATTCTTACAAGGTAATTGTAAAGAAAAAAGTAAAAAATTTCATTGACTTTCGCTCTTTGTTCTAATGGCCGACCGTATGGTAACCATAATGTATCGCTTCGAATCTCGTGAATGTTTCTCCATATAAACAAAAAGTTATAAATCGTAATTTATTTATTTTTATTAGGAGTAATAAATAACAAACATTCCATTCTAATCGATCTGTACGGTAAACTATTTGTAGATAAATATCAATTTGTTGTTTGCTTATTACTTAATTTCGACAATTCGGAAACGTAGATCTACTATTCAACTAATTAGTTATTTAACTGTTCAGAATTCTAAGAAATTGAATTTAATAAATTGAAATCTTTGAATCGTTCCGTTGCACGAAACGATTCAAAAGTTTCGAACGGAACGATTGTACGTATCTTTCTCATTGAACACTTTGAGTTATACAAGATAAACATTTTCATTGTTTATACTAATCACCAATGAACCATACTGAATTTTGATCCTATTCGTAGTTACAGTAATAATCGCACTTATTTACAAACGTAATCAAATCATAAAAAAAACAAGTAGGTAGTTCTAATATTTTTGTCAGTAGACTTGTGGGTATAACGAAAATAAGCTGGATGGTAGTTTTACCTCAATTCAACCCGAAGTCACAGAGTATCACATTCACCAAGTATCATGTATCGATATTTTAGATATCGATAAATTCATATTAAATTTATTTTGATAATTGAATTGGCGGGCCTGTTGGCGTGGTTGACAAATGCTTGCTTTTCACGCCGCAGGTCGTGGGTTCGTTTCCCACTCAGAAAAGATACTTGTGTGCATGAACATGACTGTTTGTCCTGAGTTTGGGTGTAATTTATCTAAATAAGTATATATTTACAAAAGAAACGTAGTACCTATCTATAATAGGTATATCAGTTATCTGGTTTCCAAAGTAGGTACAAGCTCTGCTTAGATTGGGTGTGTAAAGAATGTCCTAGGATATTATTATAATTTTTATATAATTTTTTAAAATAACTTGACTATAATACATAAGATTGTGAAGAAAACGAGTTGTCCTTTTTCATTACAGATTAAGCTGTTTGAGGAAGTCTGGGAATTTCGTTTAATGTTTATGAACTTAAGTTAGTTAGTTTTAGATACGTATAATAAGAAGAATCGTATCGTTTTTCATATATTTGGTTATATCTCTACCAATTCGTATTGTGGTGTAGTTAATCACTACAAAAGCTTGGACCTATTTTCATACCTTTCCCGAGCAACTCATTATTGAGATTTACGCCGCATTTGACTATTTTAGTTAAAGTTACAGCTAACGTGTATGTCGGCGGGCGGTATGGGTATGTATTGTAGTCGTAGCCCTTAATTAGTTTGCATTAAAGGTTTGCCGCCATTTTTATTCCTAAGCGTTTGCATAGAATTTATTCAATAAATAAATCTCCAAGCATGTAAAACACATGCCAGTCGCCTACCCGGAGTGGGTTAATTGAGAACCAATCGATTACCGAATATCGATATCGTTAATTTTTGATAAATGTAAGACATTTATGCAAAATTAACGATATCCATGCGTTCGAAGCACATCCCTAGGTATTTGTTGTCTGTGAATCTGCGGTATCAAAACGTTGTCTTAAATAACTGTTAAATAATTTGCCTATTAAACTGAACAATATCATGGTGCAAAATACACAAAAAAGCAGATTAACTCCCCGTACATGAATAAGATCAAGTGATGCATTTTGTAAAAGCAGTAAGATTATACTTTCTTTAATTTGTTTAGTTTCAAGGGTAGATAGCTTAAGTTACGTCCACTATTTGTGTATTTTTATGTAACTTATCGTGATCAAGTGTTTGCTATCTATGTAT
This sequence comes from Pseudoips prasinana, assembly GCA_951640165.1. Classification (NCBI taxonomy): domain Eukaryota; kingdom Metazoa; phylum Arthropoda; class Insecta; order Lepidoptera; family Nolidae; genus Pseudoips; species Pseudoips prasinana. The sequence continues at coordinate 17,477,608 of OX621234.1, read as the reverse complement.
CAACCTAGTGCCTACAACTTTGGACATTCGCTTAAAGAAAGGTAACGCGTTTTCTATTGCCCTTTTTTCCATTTCAAATGCTTTAGGAATCTACGTTATTCTCATGCCCCAATGCGATGATATAAGGCCGATCTTCCCACGGCGATTGAACACGTAACTGCTTGAATAACAAGGTAGTTATACACTTGTCACTATCTAAGATGTAATATAGTAGATATATTCGTTTAACTTAATTTTTGCGGTTTCGTAGACAAGTAAGTGACTGTGCGTCAGTGTTAAGTGTAAAATATGTGTATATAATAATATAATCTTCGAGCGTTTCGCGAAGTAATGTAATCTAACATCAGCAACTGTTTTAAAATCAGTTTTGGAAATATCGCTCAAAAGTCGTGTACAATTACTTACATAAAACAACATATATAGCTGCAATCGGCTAAAAAGACAACAGTTTGTTTATATACTATTACCATATTTACCTAATTCTTTTCTTTTTTAATAATAATATCTAGGGACAAATTATTATTTAATAATAATTCATGCTTTAATGTTCAATGTCATTGAATTAGTCAGGAATGAAATGATTTTTATTTGTTCCAAGAATGGCACAATATATAGGTAATAGTTGTTATTAAAGTACGGTCTATGTCGAAATTTTGAATGAAAATCGTATGTTTTAACTGCCAATATTACTGTGTTAGACGCGAATCTTTTGGCTGCCAAAGAATAAATAAATGGGGTTGTAAGATTCTTAAAGATGGCTTAGGTATGTTGATCAATATAGGTCTACTAGCAGTGCCCGCGGACTTCGTTCCGCGTTATAAATATTTTTATCCCTGCCCGTTTGTCACGCGTAATACTTCGGGTTAAAAGTTCGGGATATTTTTTTTTCATAGCCTATTACACTCCACAATAATGTAGCTTACTATTGATGAAATAAATTTTAAAATCTGTTCCGTTGATCCAGAGATTACCCCTTACAACGTCACAAACGTTACCTCTTTATAATATTTAGTATAGATAGATACTTATATATCTTTTTTTCAGTTTTATCTATAGTCAAATCAAAGCAGCGGGAATCAGTGCAGCCATCGTGCTAGTCCGAGTTGTTCTGAGCCGAAACGATTTGACAATATGACATAAGTTATAGAGTTACTAACAAAAGCCTACATCTAACAACGGGCTAAATTTGTCAACTTTACAAAAATGCGTTAATAATTTTGTTGTTTAAGTCTGCCCGTGTAGTGTGGCGTAGTTAAGACAGTCGCCTCGCCACTTCATGTCTCGGGTTCGATTCCCGCGCAGGTCAACTATTTAATTTTGTGGGTCCCATAAATAATAGTCCTGAGTACCTGCCCAGCTATTAATTTCAAAGTGCGAGTGTTGTCTTTAAGGGAAAAAAAATTATCGTGCTCCATGCACACTATGTCCAGGGGTGAATTTTCCAAATGACCCTTTTTTGTCTTCGATGAAATTAGTCTTTAAATAATTAGGAATATTATTCTGAATTTTTTTAGTATTCATTTGGTAGGTAGTTATTGGGTTATGGCAAAAGTATAATTTGCCTAAGACTATATGAACCTAAAAAATAAAATACATAAACCTCTATTTTTTCAAATCGCACGCACTAACGTACTTGTCCTGCAAAATGTTCTCATATCGCCTGACAAAAGTAATTAAAACCTAACTTTACATCGACGAGTCCGGCAGCGTCCCCATCCCAATTTTATTTCCCTCATGAGTGTTTGCTAGTGCGCAGATAGGACGGAGGTGTGTCAAATCGCTCCATATTCCCGCAAAAACGTAAAGTACGTCATTTCAGTTGCTCCCGGGCAATTATTATATATTATCGGTGGTTGCATTTTTCTAGTGTAATGAGTAGGTTTATTATTGTTGTTTGGTTCTAACAAAGGTAGTAAGTGAATTAGCTTCATTGACTGTTATTGAATTTATCCTAGATATTATGCTGTTATTTCTCACGTCGCTGGTCTCATATCGCTGTAATCGGTGGGCTTTATTACCTCCGATGTGATAATTAACACCGAAATGATAAGAAAAAATAAATCTGTGTCTTATATCGGTGTTTTAATTCATGATCAACGTGCAGTTTTGTCACTTCGGTGGATTGCTTTGTCATATCGGTGGATCATTTTATCATCTCGGCGAGTCGTTTTATCATATCGGTAGATCCCGTGTCGTTTGGTTAAGTATACAAAGAAATAATGGAACCTACAAAGAGACATCCATACTTACCTACATTGACTGCCATAATCATTACCACGATACCACTGCGTAGTAGATAGTATAAATGTATCATTAGGAAAGGTCTGTATTCGGTAATGGGCCCATGTACCTATGTCTATAGGCTCAGACGATGATGATGAGGTGGAGCAACTAAACACATTAAAGGTTTCTCTAGAAAATATTTTCTAGCTAAATGTTTACGACATATTTATACAAATTAGCGACAAATTCAGAGAGCAAATATTTCTTTGCTCTTGAGAGGTACGTCTGTCAAACGGAGCTCCGTCTGGCAGGACCACCTTAATTTACTTATAAACGAGAATTAATAAGTGCCACCTTTCTGATTACGGCACTAATCACTGGATTGGTTTTAATCAGCCACAAATCCTTTCCACCGAGCGTCACTACTCGCGAGTTGTGCGTGAAGCCCTTGAAATTAAGAAATACAAAATTTTTATCGGGAGGACACCCCTATATGTGCAATCGGTCAAAAATGTGGACTCCGATTCTCGCAAACTGTAACCGGCCTCAACAGTACCTATCATAAACGATCAGTTAGGGTAGTTAAATACTCGACGCCCTCAGTTGCGGAGCAACACCGCTGCGCCAGTCAGAACCCGTGACGTGAATATAACAATAAATAAAGAGTAGGTACCTAATGTGCAAGGTAGATGTTGGCAGTTTGTCGCCTATTATTTTTGACAACTATCACATCCCCAATAGCCAAAAAGATAAAGATCTAGGACTGGTAATTGACAGCAATCTCAACAGGAAAAGCCTTATTTCTGGCATCAGCCAGAGAATTACTGGGATTCTAAGGGCATTTTATAGGCTAAGAAATTTCCTTCCATCCAGAACAAAGGAAATGCTTGTGCTCTAATGTTTCCCATTGTTCCTGACCTGAATGCAGATCTTAACAAACTTTCCCGACTTCTAAATAACTGCATTCCATTCGTTTTCAATCGTAAAGTATGCTCACCACACTTTTCTCGTTACTGGACTCTCCTACTGTTCCTCCTTATTTAAAGCCTCACTTTCAATATCTTTTTGCTACTCATAGTAAACTCTCCGCTCTAGTGATAATCGTCTTTTACAATGTCCACCTCATTGCTCTGACTTTATTCACTCCTCTTTCTTTGTCCAATCTATACTTCTTTGGAATGAGCTTCGTCTTGGAATCAGGATGGTTAAGACCCGCTTCGCGTTTAAAAAGAAAGTACGTGAACATATTTGCAAGAATATACTATAGATATATTAGGTCTTTACCTATGAAATTGCCGTTCTGCAGTACTGGCCATTTCAAATCAAAATAATTTTTGTTTGGCTAAGAATTCTAATTTCAAATTAATTTTATTTTAAAAACATGGATTCTTTTTTCCAAAAGTAGTCATTTCTTTATTGATTAGTGTTACATTTTCATCACATTTCAATCTTTTTCGTCATCATGGATACGTAAAAAATTCGAGTAATTATGGAATATGAGTACCGTCGTGGCAGCAACGCGGCACAAGCGGCACGCAACATCAACGACGTTTACGGAGCTAACACTACAAACCAACGCACCACCTGTTATTGGTTTGCTCGCTTCCGTTCTGGAAATTTCGACCTGAAAAATGAACCTCGCGGTCGTCCGAAGACTTTGGTCGACAATGACGAATTAAAGGCGGTTGTGGAAGCTGATGATACACAATCTACGGCTGAATTAGCAGCAGCTTTCGACGTTAGCGTCAAAACAATATTGGTCCATTTGCGTCAAATTGGCAAGGTAAAAAAGCTTGACAAATGGGTGCCCCACGAACTCAATGATCGCCAGCGCGAAGTACGCGTCGAGACGTGCCTTGCACTGCTCAACAGACACACAAATGAAGGAATTTTGAACCGCATTGTTACCTGCGATGAAAAATGGATTCTGTTTGATAACCGCAAGCGCTCAGCAAGTTGGTTGGATCCTGGTTCAGCACCTAAACAATGCCCTAAACGAAAACTTACCCCTAGAAAAGTGATGGTCACTGTTTGGTGGTCTAGCGCCGGTGTGATTCATCACAGCTTCTTACCAAACGGGGTGAGCATTACTGCAGATGTGTACTGTGAAGAACTGAGCACAATGATGGAGAAGCTGGCGCATCTCCAACCAGCATTGGTCAATCGCTCGTCTCCGCTGCTCCTGCACGACAACGCGCGACCTCATACTGCACAGCAGACGGTCTCCAAGTTGCAAGAACTGGGGTTGGAAGCTCTCCGTCATCCGCCCTACTCACCAGACCTTGCGCCTACAGACTACTACTTTTTCCAGAATTTGGATAACTTCTTGGCGGGAAAAAAATTCAATACCCGAGAGGCAGTACAAAATGCCTTTGAAGAATTTGTTGCCTCCCGTCCAGCTGATTTCTTTAAGAAGGGCATCAATAAACTGCCACTGCGATGGCAAAGATGCATTGATTGCATGGGTGATTACTTCGATTAATACAAATAAAAAAATTCATGAAAAAAATTCGTTTAAATTTTTTCATACAAAACGGCAATTTCATAGGTAAAGACCTATTATTTTAAGTACTTAAAACTTTAACCAAAAATATTGTTAAAGTTGTTTTGTCGGGCCTGTGGCGTGGTTGGTAAATGCTTTGCACCTGCACCGTGCGGGTTAGATTCCCACCCAGGGGCTCTACCGGCTAAGTCGCCAAACATCGATTTCTTAAATGCCGTTCAAATAAATAAAGGTTAAAAATGTATCAATCGTAAATCACGTCAACGCCATTCACGAAATCGACTTAGCCGGTAGAGCTCCTGTACAGATGTTTGTGGGCGTGAACATGTCTGTTTGTCCCGAGTCTGGGTTATAAGTATATATTTACAAAAGAAAGTAGTAAATTATTATGTAGTATATCAGTTATTTGGTTTCCATAGTACAAGCTCTGTTTAGTTTGGGATAAGATGACCGTGTGTGAATAATGTCCCAGGATATTTAGGCTATTTATTACTATAAAAAACCTATTCTCTGAATTATTAGAAGAGGTAAATTCATGCATCATTAAATAACGGTTAAGCTATACTTAGCATAACCAAGAACTTGAAGAGAATGTGAAGAAACTGGGTCTATTTTTTTGTTAATTTGTTTTAGCAGTGCTTGTGTATCATGTAAATGGGGTGTTAAAAAATACAGATTGAAATAAAACGCCATTCATTATAACTTTATTTATTAATCCCAAAACATCTACAGTACGCAGTGATTACCATCAATCGGTACGCTTATGTAATATTTAAGTATTTTATAGTATAAATAGGTAATAGCAACTGATTATTTCATAAATGAATCTATTTGACTACACGGTCTTATTGTGATACAACAATAAGATGTTAAAAGTGTTTCTACGTAATTGTCTAAACACATATTTATGTTATAACTACAGGTTACATCACTAAGTTAGTTCATAGTAGCAATTATGCCAACATTATCATAAATAATATAGACAATAAATAAAAAAAAATGTAAATACATAATATGCATTAATTAAATTCAAAATAAATAAAAATATTGATGATGAAGAAGAATCGTATGTAAATAACCATTAGGTCAAATTAGGACAATTAGTCACAAACATGCATGTATAATAAAATATTATCGATATAAATCTTGATTACCTACACAAAACACAAAATAGAGCATACGTGTGTATGTAGGTGTCATAAAATAAAATCTAAAAACCTAAAACATGGTGATGCCAGGAATTTGTCATAAAATAAAATCTTAAAAACCCAAAAACATGACGAAACAAAAAAATATTCCATGCCTGTAATAAACAGAATAAAATAAATTTCTTCATAAGTAAAATTAGTTTTAACACAAATATGTATTACGAACCGAAATATATAAATACAGGGCTTTAGGCAATAAGTGTCCATTATCCAAACTCGTCCAGAATTGGCAACCCAAATATTTCAAACTGCTTCACTTTTTTTTAAATCATTCTAAACCACCCATTTGGAGGATGGACACTAATAAACTAAACGCACGTAAATAGATCATATTAATCATGTAAGATGACTATATTGTGTCCTCAAATAAGCGAGTTTTACTGCACTTAACAATTTCGTTACATATATAAGTCGCTACTGAAAGACATACAAGTAAGTCCTCGGTGCCATTAATATCTAATAATACATTAAACACAGAGAATAATTTGAAACATTTACGGTATACTTTAAATATTCATTTGATGACTCGCTTACCTATAGCGATAATACACTTCTAACAATTTATTTTTAAATTTCATGATTATTACATTGACATTTAAAAACATTTACTTATTCTGTAAACAATCCGACAAATAACATTTAAGATCGTATATAATATGGATAGTACAGTACATCTATTGGTTTCATAGGATACTATTTGATATTATAAATATTGATAGTCCATTGAATTAATTCAAACTGTGAATATAATAAGAATATGGTTACATTTCTATTAAGCCAAGCTATGATTGCAAAGCCAAATATTATACTTGTTTAAATATTTACTCGTCATCTTTTTTCTTAGCGGTGCCATTTTCTTGAGACTGTGGTTTGTTGGTCCTGAAAAATAGAAATAAAATATTTGTTAGGGTCACGACACATTAATTGACTCACTCTCTCAAAATTCAAATATTTTGTTCGTGTTACATTAGTGGCAGAGCTTTTAAGTCCCTTTTTGTTGGTATCCGCATTGTCTGGTGACTACAGCCGGCTAACGTGCCCACCGAAGGACGAAGACGCTCACAATATAAACCACATAGCGACCACCCACCATTTGACGGGCCGGCTGGCGTGGTTGGTAATACTTACTTTTCACGCCGCAGGTCGATCACCGTTCAGAACAGATATTTGTGTGCATAAACGTGTCTGTTTGTCCTGTATTCATAAAGTTTTTGTGTGATTACATACCTGGGGGGGTTGAGGAACCTGGCAGCGGAGGTGTATCGCAGGGGGTCGTAGTCCTCGGAGCTGGAGGCACGAGTGCGGGCCATATTGCGCATGTGCTCACGGAACGCGATGCGGATTTCGCTGTTGTCTGTCGGAGCCGGTCGTTCTTGCTCCGTCGCCTCACGTACGCTCTCTGTTCGTAAGTATTACGAGTATATTAATAAAAGTTCTTTTGGTCCAGATTTTTTTTAAATACAACGTCCGCGTTTGGGAAATAATCCCCGTGTCGGTACTTCACAAACATGTAAATGACACAAAGTACATCTAGACTCAGGAAAATCATTTATGGGCCACACGAATAGTTGTCCTGCGTGCGAAACAAACCCGAGACACCAAGTGGCGAGGCAACTGTCTTAACCGCTACGACACACGTGTAGCCAAACCAAAACCGTAGACGGCCTATAAGCGTGGCTGCCATAAGTTCATGTAGTTTACTTCCTCGATAATACTTGCAGTTTTTTCAGTACCAAGTAACTAACAGTACTCCTAGCGGAAACTTAAATGAACTTAAAATGTCTACACTAAAAACGGTAATTTTAATCGAGTAAGTAAGCTATGTGACGTCATGGTAGAGGGACAGGACTTAATGTAAAGAAATAGTAGTTACACAAATACAGGTGCCCTCTATTATATTATCTGGGGAGCAAACAGTCACTAACGGGAAGATTTTACGTGTTCTTAGATGATGAAATACTTAACTCCTAACTGCCAATTTTCCGTTGTTAGAAAAAGTAAAAAAAAAACTGTTATTTTATTCAAAAAATGACAACGCCCGCACTAGTTAATCTAAACCCTGTGTCGCGGGGTACTTTACAAACATATAATATACAGACACAAATTACATCCAAACTCAGAATAACTATTTATGGGTCACACAAATAGTTTTCCAGCGAGAATCGAAGCGACGAGGCGACTGTCTTAGCCGCTGCGCCACACGTGCAGTTATACTTGTTTTGTTTTATTTTAAATTCATGTGGTTGATCACATTGATATAATATAATAATATACTTCACGGATTGTTCACAGATCAGAAGCGGAATTGAACAAGTGATATTCATCATCTTATATAAAATGTTATAAAAATTGGTCACCATTCATAAATCCATCAAGCGTGGTAGGCGGGCGTGACTGACGGACACAGCGACGCTTGCGGGAAGGCATTCCTGAGAGGTATGCATCGCTGTAGGGCTCCGGCGACTCGGGCCGCTGCGCCTGCTGGTCTCGCGTGAACACAGGGACCCATTCCTCACCCCAGTGCTGCAGTATCATCACCGGTGGCACCTACACACACGTACACAATATATGTCTTATGTTATCAATGAGAACTAGATCTAAGTGGAATCATTTGATTAAATTCAAGTAATCAAAAATAAATAGCTATAGAATTTTTCACGGGACCGCCAGAAAACTGCTACATGACTTTACTTATGGCTTGTCACTGGCACCAAAATACTTCCCTTTAAGTAAATAAAGTTATCTTATCTATAATCCAGAGCCATAATCACTTTATATTACTTTGGAGCATACAATATAGTATCTGCGTGGGGTTTATTTAAGAGAGTATGATCAGGTCCTTTTAAATCCCAACAATGGGCCATTTTAACTCTTAGAAGCTCGTCATATTTTAGACCCTATACAGCTAAAAAGAACTAGTTGTATAAGCATTAGCACAAAGTACTTACAAATCGTATATTTTGGTCAGTGTTGGGATTACGCGTGGGCGTTGATGGTTCACTCTTTTCTTTGTTGATTCTGTAAAATTGTAATAGGAGGATATTTTAGTAGGATTAGGTACTTTAATAAATAAGCCACGGTTTTCCTATACCTATATGTGTTAAATAGCCAGAGTTCTTAGAGATGGGGGGATGTGCCAGCAATATACCAAAGTAACAATACAAATGGTAAGTGGTTGGATTTCTTGTTGTTGGGTTCTGGTTGCTGGTTTTCTTATAATTGTAAAAAATCGTATACATTTTACATGTATATGTAAATTTATATAAGTAGATGCACTGCCAACAACCACTTTGTCTCCCTGCATTGCTTTGGTTCACCCAACAGCTGTCTGGAAGAGATTGCTATATTAGCGATAAGACCGCCGTTTGTACCTCATAATATAAGTCAACTGATGTTTCAATGTTATAATTCGATTTAGTGCAATAAAGTGTAATCTATCTATCTTATCTTTGTCTCTGCCTACCCCTCTGGGAAACAGGCGTGAGTCTATCTATCTTATTCTATGTTCAAGACACTACCAACTACACTTATTCTAATATTATTCCCTTTCTTTCAAACATGGCTCTAATAAAAAGAACAAAGCCACTATAGTTATCTTTTTAATTTTGGCGCAATTTACCGAAGGAAATAAGCGACACGTTAGAACCGAACGACCAATAATGTGCCCGGTGCTCGTATTATAATTAGTTTTAATCGCTTGTCAGTTCTATGGATCTTGTTCCTTTCCTAAGAACTAAATTAGAGAGAGATGGAATGAAGTCTAAATTAGTTTAGTGGTATTAAAGACAGAATCGCCAGCATTGTTTAGTTAATATTGCTGCTCACTTAATTCTGTTTTATTGTACAGACGCCAGCACATCAAGCTACTCCAATCTATCAAATTTCTTTTATCGATTTTCAACGTTGTAACATTACCATAAGGTTCACTTTCAATTGGGGAAATTTGACAGAATGGGGTAGCTTGATGTACTGGCGTCTGTACCTCATGCTAAATAATATTACAAGCTCATTTTCGTCTAAAGTTAAGATGGGTTATCATATAATTCAGTTGTGAAGTGGTAAAATGTGGTTTTACAAAATTACAATTTGTTTATTCGAAGACAAACTGAAGTAACGGTCGAGAGTTTAATAATGCATCAAGCGGCACCTATTTCCGATACAATAAGTAGCGAAACAAATAAAGCAAACAGCAGCAGAGGAGATATATTATTAGGTACTTTGTTCCAATACAACCTCGACCAAATGAATCCTAATCGATATATTCTATTCATTCCTATTCATTTACAGCAAGTTACTTGTTGCTTTACATCAAGTAGCCTAGAGGGATTTTAAACATGTTAATGACTGCACGAAATTCATGTATTTTTTACTACACAATACTAAACAGATCACTGAAATATCTTTAACACTGCCGCGAAGCTTTTTATATGATCTGCTCTAAGTTATGGATCGAAATGGAACTCCTTTTATCTAGCTCCTTATTTCTTGCTCATAGTTATTACAGCGGGATTCAAGACGGTTGAAGCGATTACCTGGGACCTGCTTGGGCCTCACCACTCAGCGTAATATTAATATATGCCACTGTTAATCGAAGGTTACAGTACAAATACGAGATGGATTGGAGAGTGGAACTGGCTAAATGTCTTCTGTAATTATGTGCTTGAGCTTTGCCACTCGTTAACCCTAGAGAGATCAAGCATTGTGCTCCTGCAGGATAATAACAGGAACTGCTTAACGTTGGATGAGCCATATGTATGTTGGCTGCCTTTGTTGGATAATAAAATATTTGATGGTGTGATATATTATTTGCCTTTCTCAAATTTAATTTATATATTAGAACTCGCTATTTAAAGAAACGAGTGATTGGGGGCTGGATTCTTAGGTTACATTCTACAGTTGGCTGAACGAGTAGTTAGTGTTTGCGAATAAAATCGGAGTGCATAACGTGCGCATGATGTTTTTCTTGTTATAAGAAGCGGTGCAGGCATCGTCTTGCAAAAGCTAAACCCGTTTTTGCATTAGTATATATATAATACCTACTTGCTACCAATGATATTTTTAATAACATGTTAAATAATACGAGACATGCCTCCTAAGTTTTGTCGTTAGAAGAAAAACAAACACAACTAGAGCCTTATAGTACTTGTTGTTTTTCAAAGTATTCACCACGCAGCTTAATACACTTTTCCATTCGCTCAACCCAGTTATTATAACATTTATTCCACTCTAAAGTGGGGTGTTCTAAATGGCTGACTTGAAAGCGTCGACTGCTTCTTCACCGGACCTTTGACCACGAAGACTTTTCTTAATTTTAGGAAACGTAAAGAAATCGTTAGGACTGGGGTCAGAACTGTATGGAGGATGGTCGAGAATTTCTACTTTTTCCTGCTTCAAATACTCAATCGTTTGACGAGCGCTGTGTGAGCTTGCTTTATCATAGTGCAGGATGATGCGTCGCTTTGAGTTAGATTTTCGAAGTTCTGCGATGACTTGTGGTAAACAAACTGTGGTACCTATACCACTCTGCATTAACCGTTCTACGATCTTCAAGTGCAATAGTCGCAACATGGCCGGTTTTACCAACGAACGAGGCATTTTCTTCTTTGAAGTGCTTCGAGAACACAGAACAGTTCCAAATTCAAAATTGGCGGGAAATATAGAAACGACAGAACTTAAAAGGCATGTCTAGTACCTCCATAGTAAGATTAAAATGTACATTACTCGAGGTGTAAAATAGTGGACGTAAAATTGAAATAAAGGTAACAAAACCGTTTGTAAAATGAAATATTTTTTTGTCTTTTCTCAGATTTTTTTTCTCTTTTTCGTGTATTGTGTACGTTGATGTGCTACACGCTGTTCAGTTGGACAGGCATATTAGGCTTCTTAAGTTAGATCCACTATTTATACCATATCTTGTATAAAAGTACTTTAAAAACTAAACTATTTTCCTGTAAATTATAATGAAATGGTAGAGAGGTCCTAAAGAAAATCTCACATAATAATATTCGCAATAAATATACCTAGTAAACACTAGGTATTATTTACATCAAGCCTTAAACTATGCTCAAATATACCTAACACATCATTTTCACTTCAACATTACACTGACAGTATAGGAGTCATCGGTTGAGATAGCAACCCTCACCGCCTCATTTTGTTCATACATGGTGTTTTCTTTTGAAATTTTAAGGGATTCTTAATAAAAATTATGGAAACCTTTTTTAACATACAAATACTTAAGTAAACTTAAGATGTATGGATGTTTGTTACTCTTTCACACAAAAACTACAGTACGCATTTTGATGAAACTTTGTAATATTATAACTTATATATTCGAATAACACAGACTATAATTTACAAAATTTAACGCGGGTAAAACCGCGGGGTACAGCTAGTTACAAATAAATGAAGATGACGTTGACTTAACCTCTAATTTAGTTATACTTCTCATTGAGTAAAGTTTTCAATATAACCTATGATAGACTTATGATAAAAACTCGCTTAGAAACGTTGAGACCGAGAACATACCAAGTTCAAAATCAGGTAGGTATTTGTATTTTTGTCGAAAAAGCCTTGATTTTCCATAACTCATTTTGGATTTAATTATTTACAATCGATAACGATGAAAATTACATACACGTTAGAACAGAGTCCATAGACCTCTCTTCACATGGGCGATGTGGGGATCGGAGTAAACCGCGCTCATTAGTCTGTCACGGAGGTTTTATGTAGAGTAAATGTTTGTAATAGATTTATGTTAATTTAAAATAGGCAGACATCCATTAAACCATTAAAGAAACAAAACGCAATGTAGTTTTGAAGTAGGACATATTTTTGTTTCCTATAGTAATTTGAAATTTGTTTATCATTACAATTGATTTGTCTTGGTTGGGATGTAAGGAGGGCTGAATGCAGTCTGCACATACTTCAGTAAGCTATTTAGGGGTAGATCCTTGTAGTATCCTTTTCTGCATATGCCAGTACCAGGTTGGCTATTCTGTGTCCAAAGCATCGCATTTATATAACATATGAAGCATAGCATTGTTTCATTGTCTTCCCGACAGGTCGTTCGGATCCGGCTATTCGACAGTCCAAGTTTGTGTAGGTGATAATTTGTACCGTAGTGGCCCGTAAATACTAGATACTTCTATATTTTTTTTTGAATTAATATATTTAAAGAATTCGTCATCGATAGATTTAAAGTTAGTCGATGGTTGAGGTTACTTTCAGCCCTTAATAGTAATATGGCAGCCTGTTTTGCTACCTGTATTCCTTATTTGCAAAACGTATGAATACTACGTTACTTTAGTTTATTACGGAATAAGATAGGTAACATGGAAAATACCTACGAAAATATTAATTAAAATGGCAACAAAACATATATCTTGTTAGAGAAATACTACCTACTTAACCATAAAGTTAGAAACAAAGCATTGTGTCAGGATGGTATCAAAACTAAGCCAATGTGTACCTACTTCTGTTCTTGTTATTTTTAGTTATATGTTTACTTAGTATTGTATATATTAAACCGACCAAATTGAGTCGAATCGAATTTGCTGTCACACAAACCCCCGTGGTTTAAGTGGCAGTAAGAACTGTACTCAAACTGTATAAATATTTGTTTTGGAAATAATAAAAAAAAAATATCACCAAGATAGGTTTCTTATCATTGACACAATGTCAGAATTGACTAACTTTTGTGCTATCTTCCTCGTTTACTTTGTACACTAAATTAGGTCGGTTCAATGAACTTATTGTAAGAATGAGAACAGTTTTATAACTTGACGTTAACACTTAGCCTAGGCGCTGGGGACTCAGCCATGGAGCAAATAAGTATGCAACTAAGTGACCCGCGCCAGAGGATTTCGGCTCAGGGAGCATGGGAGTCTGAGGGGGTCGGATTTGAATTTTATTTATTAAATGGCATGCTTAATTAGTTACGATATTGCAAGAGTATGTTTAATATATTAGTATTATCACACACAATGTTAATTGTGTTATGACTAAGCTAAGTTACTAGTTACTCGAATGGGCCGCATTTCATCGATACGAATTAAGTCAAAAGTGTAATTCAGCCGTACGAGTCTTGTTTCGCTCAGTCATGTCCATCTATATTCAGCATTGGTAAAGAACATATCTTCCTAATCTCTACTTGCTTGCTAATTGTAACATCAAACATGACATGATAGTTACATAAATGTAGACCAACCTTTAAAGGTATGCAATTTACTAGGGCATTCAATGACCATAGAAAGTTGAGGAACCTCGCTCTCACCATTCTCTGTAACGATTGGCACAACCTTTTTATACCCATATCTTGTCCATCATAAGGTTTACGACCTAAAACAATTATTTTCCCATTCTAAAACAAAGAGAAACGTAACTATTTCTTCAAGTGATTTGTAGCATAATATACAAATGATTTACTAAAATCACACTGGGTAATAAATAATTTTCATTATCAGTCTTGGTACCAACGAAGTATAGAATAGTCTATAAATTATAATCGCAATATGGGCGATAAGATCTTGGTAAGGAGATACCTACCTATCATGGTCATAATACTGTTACTTACGCAATATCTTAATTTGAATGACAGACGACTACATCCTACGTTTGCTGTATCCGTCGTGACGGAGAATGCAGATATGTTGACGCTCAGCGACTTAACCACCAGCTAACACCTTCAATGTTACATTATGTAAAGGTTTACTTAAGTGAGTGCACCGTCACTTAAGTAAAGCCCACAAAGTCACGAACAGGTTGTCGAATTAACGAGAATGTTCTATTTTGGGTGCGCCAAGTTCACCTAAATTTTCAACTCCGATAATTGGAAATCCGAAAATGTTCTTGCTAACATTTTTCATCTTAACAATCACAATTCCTAACTACTCTGTCTCTAATGTTCATAATTCCGAAGCATTCAAATTAATAATGTCAGTAGCAAGAAACATATATTTTACTTTTATTTGTTTTCCTATATTTTCTCAACATAACCAGCTTTTATACTGTTATTCAAAGTCATATCTTTTTGTAGGTACTTTTATGAAATAATTTGGGTTAGATTAAGTTAGAACTGCGACCATTTAGCGCGAAGGCGAGCTAGCGTAGCGAGCGTGCCGCGACAGCGGCCGCCGAGCGTTAGATACTTATCATCTTCTCCCACGTATATACACCCACATAAATTATTGATTACACTTGGTAAATGTTTCTTTCTGAGTATGAGTGTAAATATTATGGTAATTATGTTTAGGGATAAAAGCGTTATGATAAAAACAGTAGGAGTTTAAATATTTACATTAATGATATTATTAATTAGAAGTGTTATGAACATCGCCGGTAGCACTACAAATAGTATAAATAAATGTATGAATGAACTATAGGATGAAACATTTTAAGAAGAGTGATCATTCGGATTACGAATCATTAGGAAGAACAATTTCGGGTAAAGAACTTTAGGTGAGCCAATATAGCCTTATATTTTACATCCGCTACCGAAATGAAAATATGCGCTATGGCCATTGTTGTAAATATTTAAAGGGTTTATGTGTTTACTATAATTATATCAATATAGTTAAGTCCAATAGCTCCAATGTTTATATGTGCAGTTATGACAAAACATAACTTTAACATTTTTTACTATATCTTATATCCACAGACTACTAAGGATTTCATAAAAGAATAACATAAATACGATAAAAAAAGGCCACGTTACTTGACTCATGTAAGTAAACTATTTATTAAATCATTCATACAAAATGATAAATATTTAATTTTCAAATTACTGTCTTTAGCTAACATACCTGGGGCTCTACCGGCTAAGTCGCCGAACATTGATTTCTTACATGGCGTTCAAATAAATAAGTGTTAAAAATTACTTAATCAACCGTTAAATTCCCCATGCCCCAATAAAAAAAGTTCGCAACGCATGCCGCACAATGCTAGCTATACAGTTTCTTATATGAATAGTTTATTTACATGAAATTGTTACTGGCTTATTACAATAATTATAAAACCATTTATGTATTTATTCAACTGTTAGGCGTGTTATTTAAAAAAAGTGTTAAAGAATCACCAAAAATGAATTTGTTTATGTTTATCCTTAAATGAAGTGAAATGGGAATGAGAATGAGAGGGATAACTGCTTGCATAAGGTATTTCAAGTTTTTCGTAATAAGTCTGAGACTACAATTTTATTGATGTAATTTTGTTTTATTTATTTATTTATGTAGATTAATATAACTCAGATTGACATGACAATAAACTCATAATCTTTTCATCATTTGTATTTCAAATTATAAACATATCACATTAAGCCACACATCCCAAGAAACATAAAAGAACTTAAACAATGTCAAATAAAAAAATCATTTACAAAAATAAATAGCTGTGATGATCTAATCTCCTTTCAAATTCTGAATTTCTTTACAAACTTTAAGCGTTCCCTGTGTCCGCGACAAGTGGGCAAGTGATTAAAAACGCTTTCGATATCTTCTCGACAAATGAGACCATGTTACTTTTCGTTTAAATATTTTTAACTTTTCCGATTGGGGGAATTATCGAAAGTGATCCGATTTCAATCGAATGGCCACTTCTCGAAGGAGGCATGGAAGTATACACAATAGTTTAAGTACAGATTAAGCAACGAACCAACTCACTAAGACAATTTTTACTTTTGCCAGTGCACAGCCAACACACAGTTTCCTGCTAACATTTATACAGTACGTCACAAATAACCTGATCAGCGAATGTTATTTGCTATAATAAAGTTTCTGATGAAGAAACTGGAGGAAGGATTTCTGATTGAAGTTTCTTTTTTAATGTAATGTAAGACATGAATAGATGTGATGTGCGAACAGTAAGGAAAGTTATTGCTGACCTACCATAGAACATATTCAATGCAAAGGTTAACACTAATTTTGCTATCGATAACTGTATCATAGATCTATGGTAGGTGAAGAATACTCTCCGCATAACTAAATAATATGAAGTGGGTGAAATATGATATCTGTAAATGTTATCATAAGCAAACTTAGAAACATTATAGAAAATTGTATAGTAATAATAATAATCATAATAATAATTATTAAGTAGTACTAAAGTCCGCGTCGCGGTTTCCTGAAAATAAATAAATTATATGATTAGGTTAGGGTTCAATACCAACATGGCCGAAAGTGCCATCCTGTGCATTTCACGTCAGCGAGGAGGGTTAGTCGCAATCGACATGGAACGTTTATGGACGATATAGAACACGATGCAATTTACATTTCCCAGACTTTAGTATTAGTGTTAGTACTTACTTTCGGTGTAAGCAAAAGGCATGTAGAAAGAGTACTTAAATTTATACAATTCTTAGTGCTTATTTTACGTACGTTTAAAAATATATTGTTAAAATTTAATAGCCAATTTTGCCAGACACTTCGTCTGTGGTAAATTATGCCACACTCGAAAGCTTTAAAAATAATACTGTACTTGTATTCACAGCCTTGATTATTTGCTTTTTCGAATAAACCAGACTATAATCGTTTCCAGTGTTTGCGTGAAAACCTTTCAAGCAACGACTTAACGAAGGTCCTAAATGTCCTTAAATCTTATTGATATTATAGTATTAGTGGTAGGTATAAGCAGATCATATATCTCTTGTGTGCTTAAGCAAACGAATCACCTTTTCGCTCATACTCACAGCCACACCTTCTGTATCTGGTGATGAATGATTGGCCCTTCCGATGGGTCTAGCTGCTTATAAAAAGTTTCGAAATATTTCCCTGAATGTTAAATTTAAAAATCAAAAATTAGAGAGAAATAAAAAACAAAAGAATATAAATAAAGGTCTTTTAAAAAGCTTACGTGTGTCTGGGTAATTTTGCCACAGACGAAAAGTGTACGGCAGTATTGATTACTTTTTAACAATATTTATCATAAATATAAGTATAAATAATTTAATGTTTAAATTACCTGGTACCTGACAACTGGCTGCCAGGCCAAGCTAACAGATGTTACACCCAAAGTACATGCTAATACTATTTTATGCCATACACTATATTACTGAATAAATAAGTCATGCCCTGGGATTTTGGACTAATACGGGACGCTGTTGAATTATGTACGACACTTAAACCACAGACTTAGAACACTTCCCGAGAACCAGTCGACTTATCTCTTACAATACATACACAATGGCAAATTATTAAGCAAAACAATGTATGAAAAGTCGCAAAATGCCGCGAGAAGTACGAAACGGAAAGCAGTTTAACCCATCATACCAACCTTTTTGTCTGCACAGAATAATAAGATACGGGCTACCACCAATATATATATATAGAAGAGTCACATATCTTTATTTCAACACCAATAAAAAGTTACTTTTTTCACAAACGTGCGACGAAAATGGCTTTACCTTTTTTAATTTTTTTTTATACCAGAGGGCGACAAACGAGCATGTGGGTCACCTGATGGTAAGTGATCACCACCGACCATGGACACTTGCAAAACCAGAGGAGTCGCAGGTGCGTTGCCGGACTTTAAAAGTCAGCAAACAAGTGTTCTGACTCTTCCCCCCACCCCGATGAGCTCCGGCGACCTTACTCACACGCAGAGACACAACACTAAGTTATTAATGTTATTATTAAGGAATGTCTTCTGTAAGATGGAGGTTTGTGTCCCTACCTCTCTTAAATAACAATAAAAGAAAACATAAAATAGTAGTTTTACAGTAAACAATACTTGTTGTAATAATAAAATGGGCATGGAGTAGTTTTTAAATAAAGAAGCACAGTAACATAACTACCTGTAAATATTAGCTATCACAGTGCCTGGAATGGTATTTATATTGAATTTCTAATACAAGACGAATAGTAATAGGAAAGAAGAAATCTTTACTACATCGTCGGCTCCAGCTCAACAATTTGAAACTGAAAATTAAATAAATACTGAACTACTCAACAATTTAATATATTATTCTTTGAATAACATCGTAACTGTTATTTAAAAATAATCCGATTCTCTTTAAACTAATAATTTTACGTTTTAAGTCAAAAGACCTTAAATATGGTCACGTTGTACGAATAATTATGCATTTAATTACCTTTTTTTGGTAAATTATGTCGACGGAAAATTTTGTAGTTAAAAGTCTAGTTTAAAGCTTTAGTTATTGTTTACTGTAAAACAATAAAAATACATGAATAATACAAAATAACATTATTAAATTTAATTTAACGTAAAATGTATGAATATAATTTTCTCGCAAAGTTGAGAAAATATTAGTTTTCTCTATATACCTCAACTGAAATAATTATTAAAGATCTTATTATAGCGAACAATTTCACTATCTACACGTTTCCTGGAAATTTAATGACGATCACTCACAATGGCGACCAATCAACTGCGCAGGACATATTATAGTGCACAAGTGTGTGCGCAAACACAGAGGCCCTTCTATTCCATCACTCTCGTGTTCCGATGGGACGACTAGCAACACGACCGGAAAGAGGTTAATGACGAACACTATCAATGGCGACGAATCAACTGCGCAGGTCATATTATAGTGCACAAGTGTGTGCCCAAACACAGGGGCACTTTCTATTCCATCGCTCTCATGATCCAATGGGACCACTAGCAACACGACCGGAAAGAGGTCAGGTACAGGACCGACGGCTTTACGTGCTCTCCGAGGTGCGGAAGTGTAATACCGCCAACTCCCAGACTTTGAGCTGATATTTAGAAATTTTTCTTTACGTAAATATCCCAAAATTACTTTTCGGTTCGACCCGGGATTCGAACTCGGGAACTCATTATCTGCGGTTGAACACGCTCCCGCTAGACCAACGAGGCAGTGATAGTTCCTGGAAATACATACATATAATAGAAATAGTGAATTTTCTTACTTATTCCGACTTGGCGACGAGATGGGTGACTGTGGGGCCGTGGCTGAAGTGACAGTATGCACGGGCGTACGCTTCACTGTAGACGACGAAGAAGCCACCACATTTATCTCTTCTGAGCAGGGAGAACTTGCCGCCGGGGTATCGGGCGACGTGGAGCCCGACGCCTCTTCCGGTACCTCTTCAGCGCATGAGGTCACCTCCATAGGTAATGGTTCTGCCTTGGCCTATATTTGTGAATATGTATTAATAATTCAATTCATCAATAAACAAAGATAAAATCAATATAACCAATGCCTGCACAACCCTATGGGTCACCAGATAGAGTGGTGCCGAAATATCAAGTACATAACAGTGGCATATAGTGTATTACGAGTCGTTCAGCGTGATTGGTAAATGCTTGCCTTTCACGCCGCAGCTCGTGGGTTCGATTCCCACACAGGACAGATATGATCTGCCTTATTATCATGGCCAAGTACACGTGTGTCTCAAATACGCTTGCCGGGCCGGTTGGCTTGCTTGGTAGATCTAAATCCTAGATGCAGGTTGACAGTTCGATTCCCACCCAAGACAGACATTTGCCCGTTTTTCCTGTTTCTGGGTGTAATTATCTACAACATGTAACGTAATTAACGCACACCCTCAGACACCCTAATTAGAATATTATGGTGTAATCATAATACATACACTGAATTTTTAATTCAACATATATGTGCATTGTTATTTACTAAATTAGTTTCTTGAAATAAAGTTTATTTTTCTTTATTTTGTATTGAATGATAGAATTTGTATGAATACTAATAGAACTGCGATTTTGAAAGTCTTATTACTTTGACTTACGGCCCATTTCAATTTGTTTTGCCTGTAGGTACAGGGTTAATATGACAATAATTTCAAGTATGAATTATTATTGGAAAAAAAAATACCTATATTAAAAATGATAAAAATCGATTCAGTAAACAAAATGTGCGGTAATTAATTTACATGTTGTGTATGTATGTACGAGTATGTACAAAAGAAAAGTAGTATATCAGTTATCTGATTTCCATAGTAAAATCTCTAGCACAGTTTTTAAATAACATGTCACAGGATATTATTATCCTAAGAAAATAAAATGTTTATTTAACTATGTAATTCACTGTTTCATCTATCGATCATAAATGATTGCATACAATGGTTAGCATGGACGAGAGCGTCCTCGTCTCGTCCTCTAAAAATCTTAAAAATTATTGACTCCGCAGTACGCCCTGTGCAATTGATAGCCAGGCGGATAATCAGATCTTACCTTTTTTCATAGACAATTTCTTTCTTAATTCATAATATCTGATTGTCAATTTACAATCAGTATGAACGAATCTGAAAAATAATCACGATAAAGCACGAAATACTTTAATGAATCAGTACTGTTTTAGCACTTGTGAATTACAATGAGTAATTTTGGATGTCTAATTTGATCATTTTTATTCATAATTAATAAATCTAAAATCGGCTATACGTTTGTATATCTATACATTCTGTCAAAAAAGTAACGGGGATTGATAATTAATCCTAATTCTAAATTCGATTTAAATAATTCTTTGTTGTCGCTAAGTTGGCACAACTGCTTTCTATATTGGCGCGGATTTTGAGTAACATCTGTCATTTAGTTGCTTACAGTGGTCGGTTTTGTAACTTCATTCCAAGTGTGTTTGTTATTTTAACATAGATAAAAATTACGGTCAAAACCTGTTCGTGTTCCGAGTCGCTGAAAATGTAGCTTCATAGAGCAAATACATCGAAAATGCCCGATTGGTGGCAAGTAAATTCTTGGATTTCATTGTGAAAGAATATTTTAACAAAAACTCGACATATACCATCAGACATCCACCGTATTATACCAGGTTAGCCCAACTTTTTCTCCTTCCGAAACCCAAACTACCCCTTCAAGGCACTAGTTTTCAATCGATAGAAAGATAATACAAATCGCGGTTAAAAACCAGTATTTTAATAAGACTTTTACAACTGATATGAACGTCGTCAATCTTGTTTAGTTGCTAATTAGAAGAGATAATTACACTTTATTGTACAGCATTATACATAATAGTTACAGGATCTCAAATAAATAAAAAAAAGGTACAATAGGCGGTCTTATCGCTTTAAGCGATAAGACCGGTCTCTTGTTCCCTTCAGGACTTGTATGACGCTGCAGCCAAAGCGATCAGCGTTGCCCAATTTTGGAAAGATAAAATATAATTCTTACCATCAACACGATAAGAAGAAGGAGGAATAGGGGTAGTGTATGGTGTAAAAATATAGAATATGATTAAGTACTTAAGACTAATAGTGGAGTCTACATATTATTAAACTACTTTTTAAGCGTAAATGGTGACGTCAATTTCAGCGCACGGATGGCAGAAAAAACAGGCGATATTTTTACCTCTGCGCCGACGTATTTTGGGTTCACACGAGAATATTTATGTTACCCATACGTGTTTTTATGTGCGTAGTTATGTGGCTCACATATAGTTCTTCTGAGTCTGATTATGCTTAGTATCAGTGAGATCGTTCTCCTTCAAAACTATAAATAAAAAACTGGTCGTCCAACCAATTATAGGAAAAGCGTGCTTCCATATATAGGCACATATTTACGTTCCGCGATCGATCTGATCATGACTCTTATTATAAATGAGGAATCATGAAACCAATATTATAACAACTGACTTTTGCAGTGCTATGCTGTTCTAACACCTTATAGCATATCGAATTCATGAGTTTCTAAATATATATATGATATATCTGAATGTTGTGGTAACATTTGTGAACTTCTATTACCGAATGAGATACAAGTTCAAGAGATACAATTCAATTCAAATCAAATTCATTTCAAATATCATCCAAAAATTTCAATCGTTTCAATTCACATCCATTCTATTCAAACGATTAATAATAATAATAATGTCGCCCGGCCACCAATTACAATGAAGACTAGCCAACTGCGTGCGCAAACACAGGGGCAATTTCTATTATATCACTCTCATGCTCCGATGGGACGACTAGCGACGCGACCGGAAAGGAGTCAGGCATGGCGTTACGTGCTCTCCGAGGCACGGGAATGTAATATCGCCAACTCCTACACTTCGGGCTGATATTGAGAAATTTCTTATTACGGAAAAATACCACAATCACTTTCTGGGCGGACCCGGGATTTGAACCCAGGACCTCATTACCTACGGTAGAACAAGCTACCGCTAGACTAATGAGGTACCACTGTCATAATAATTTAAATGTTATTTCTTTGTGCAAGTAAGTTTCTCGGTGCTCATTTGAGAGGGAACGGGTCAGCAGATAGGCCGTATTCATCGGCAAGTAGGTTGTATATTTGTCTGCAGAGGTGAATTAATAAAAAAAATGTGATTAATTGTGAATCGATTAATGAAAATATGATTTTATGGTTTAATAATGTATGTATTGAATTTTAGTATATTTAGTTAGGGTGCCTCAGAAACTATCTGATAGACATGGCCATCACTTTCATATTCTTATATTGTATTTAAACTTCACAATGTGATAGTAAGCTGTATACAATATACATCTTGGCATTTGACTTCACATGTGGCACAGCGGCTAAGACAGTCACTTCGCCGCTTTGTGTCCCGGATTCGATTCCCACGCCGGAAAACTATTTGTGTGACCCATAAATAATAGTTCTGAGTCTAATTTGTGTCCGACTATTATATGTTTATAAAGTACCTCGCGACACGGATTAGGTTCCCTAATGCGGGAATGGTCTTTAAAAAACATCAGGTGGTCCATAAACTACTTTTGTAATGAAAGCGTTCAAAGAAAACGCGTGCTCTTACAGTAATATACGTATACAATACATAATCTCACGTGACGGACGTTTTTTGTCGGTTAGGGTACACCCCGCTACGCCCCATAAGGAACTTCGTTCCAAAAATCTAAACAATATCTAAGAACACAGGTTCATCATATTATTAAGTTATGAAGGTTATTATATAAATTAAAAATATTGTGCGAACTTACTCGTGCGACGATAATTTCTTCCTCCTGCTGGAGGTATTGCTGAACGTGTGAGATGTTATTATCCATGTTGTTGATAACACCGTTCAGATTTTCCGTAGCCAGAGTGAGCATCATTTCTCGTGTTGCGTCGTCAAAGTTTTGCACAACGCGCTCCTGTTATAACATAACGGCGTGTATATCAATAGTAAAAATAACATTCCTTGAAATTGATTATTGAGTATTAGATATTACCAACAGAAACTTCTAAATTCTGTCGCATAATAATCTGGTTACTCGCAATATCGCAAATAGCAAAGAAACCTAAAATGTTTATAAAAGGAACCAACTCAATGGATGGACCATAATTACTAAAATTGCCCCTAATCCCTAATAAGTATATTGGTACTTATTAGACCCATCATTCTTATCTTATCTTTGTTGGGGTGTACGTGCGTACAGCACTTCGACCATTCAGGATCTTTTGTACTATTCACTTTGCATTAGTTATTTCTGTTTCACCTGTAAAGCACCTTCACCTTACTAAACAGATGCAGGTAATGTGTTTGTGTTCTTGTGTGAGTAAGGTTTCCAGAGTTTATCGAGGAGAAGTCTATCAGGGACCCGTCAGATAAACCCTAGATAAAGCAGGCGTCCATTAGCTACGGCAACATCACACCAATGTTATAAAGACGCAAGTTGGTGAGTGTGTATGTTTGTTACTTCTTCACGTCTAAACAGCTGAAGCGATATTGATAAAATTTGGTATGGACTTAGCTGCCACCCTGGATTAACATATAGGCTATAATTTATAAAGTTTGACGCGGGTAAAACCGCAGGGCACAGTGTGTTTTACCATAAGGCGATAGTATGCTTAAATACTGACTTACTGACTGGCTGCTATGATAGCCCTCAACATTCACTTCAGTTCATGTTGTCCAGTCACTTACCCCCACTACACCTCCTGCCACCGATATGGCAATTCTTGCAAATATCCTGGACTCAATCTTGTCTCATATTTTAAGGTTTCAGACTAATGACTAGAGACCTTCAAAAGAGAGTGAAAAGTTTCCTGCCGGGATCTATTTGGCTACTGTGATTACTGTCATAAGGTAGACCGTACGGTTGTTACCTAGCTTATAATAATAATGTCCTCCCGACCGAATTTCGGCCACAGCGGCCAGTGATGTGGCTCCAACCAAAGGAGACTAGCCAATTGCGCACGACATATTATAGTGCACAAGTGTGTGTGCAAACACAGATATACTTTCTATTCCATCACTGTCATGATCCGATGGGATGACTAGCGACACCACCGGAAAGAGGTCACGAACAGGACCGACGGCTTTACGTGCTCTCCGAGGTACGGGAGCGTGATACCGCCAACTCCCAGACTTGAGGTTGACACAGAGAAATTTCTATTTTACGGAAAAATCCCAAAATCACTTTATGGCCCGACCCGGGATTTGAACCCAGGACCACATTATCTGCGGTTGACGCTACCGCTAAACCAACGAGGCAGTCGAATTGTCGAATGTTACCTACCTTTGTAGTATAACGGCCAAGCAAACATCTTACTCAAATGAAAAAAACTTACCATGAAAGCCTTGAATACGGCACGAAGACCATTGTTGCCGTTTAGACATAGCAGAGAGATCATGGCGCAGAAATCAGTAAATAGTTTCGCGAACACTGAGTAGAATCGAGCAACGTAAGTTTCGCCGGGGGCGTCCGACATGATGGATGCCACGACGGCCGGAAAGCGGGACCGGATCAGAGCACGGATCGAAGTGTATACATTGTAGTCATCGCGTAGTGGAGCGACATTATGCTGCAAACAAATTACATACGTTAAGATGTTATTTTACTAATTGTTTTAGTTTAAATTATTTTAGGAAGAAAAAAGAACATCATACAAACAACTAGATTATTAATGTTTTTAAACTTTCGCGATTTGTACACATTTTTATATATTGTGGACACGGGACTCAATCGCGATAACAATTTAAGGCAAATTAAAATTTCCACGCAATTATCCGCAAACGGTGTGCATCCCTCCTACGCAGGGTGCGTGGTAGCTCACACAGCATCTTGAGCGCATTATGTGATAAATGGGATAGTCCGATGCTGGAGCACTGGATACGACTGCACATGACGTAGACCGTGCCCTAGTACCGCGATATTATATTTATTATATTTTGTAAAATTACTAACATTAGGTTAAGATTGTTTGTAACTAACATCTTATGGACTTAAAATGGTCTGAAATAAATGATTAATTAAAAAATTACCTTTAGGTTACCAGACGTTTCGGCATGGTGTCGACCCGTGACCACGGCTGATGCAATCCATGCCTTAACGTCGGGTAACCTAAAGGTAATATATATAAAAGGTATAAAAGGTAAAGAGACCCGTGTCCTCAATATATAACAACTATATTATTTATTGATTTTTTTAATTTCTGGGTGCTGTAATTCGTCTCCAAGAACTGAAATATTAGGTACATTATTTTTTATATATAATCTGCTTTTATTTTGAATTCGGCTTAAACGACTGCTTAAACTGGTTTTTAAAACTAACGTAGCGATCGCCGCCATTCCCTCGGCTGGTGAGTACCATATATCGGTTTGTGTAAAGAGTCACGAGAGTTTTTAATAACCGTCATTCTTCTACGTAAGTCGTAATATCATCATCGAAGAACAATAGTACATGTACTGAATGTAGAGTTTTTGTAGTGCCTTATGAACTGAAGAACTACCTTATTTGGCTTGGAGAGCAAATCCGCTTTTAAGCCAGTTGTATTACAAAGATAGCAAACTCACCATGTAGTTAATAAAATCGTCATTTCGGTCAACGAAGAAGTCGGAAAGAGCCATAGAGGCCATTTCTTCTTCCTGAGTGTCTGAATCGACCATTAAGTCCTGTACGTAACTGCGCAGATGAATGCGCAGCTGTCGGAACTCGTGGGGAACGAGCTGCGGTTCTCCATTCGTGGGATGCATCGGCGAAGCTAAGAAGAGGTGGCGCGCCTGCAATGAATGGTATTATGAAAATGAATACTATAAAACTTTATTACAGTTTGTTTGTTTGTTTGTCAGAATTTAATACTTACAACAGCGACCAGCATAGCATTAACACGAGATTCACGTGAAGGTGTGCTATTCAGCAACTGCACGATGGTTTGCATGTGAGACTGAAACAAATATTCATCAATTAAAGTAACAAATATAGTGTATGCTCTGTATGGCATATTTTTGACATTACAGTTAGCTTGCATACAATTCAATAACGAACTTTACAGTTACCCAAACATATTGGATAAACTCTGTTTTACAATGTCTTTGTTTTTATTAGGTAAACTGAAGAACTGTACGAGCTATAAACACAAAAAGTTATTTATTTGAAATATAATCACGAGACCTGTTTAGGTTTATTTTAAACTAGAACAACCTATGTATCGCGTAACCTATGTATGTTACGTGATCACATAAAAAAACGTAGAATTGCTAACTGCCTTCTTTTTACAGTCGGTTAAAAGGCAACAGACATTTCAACCATTATAGTTACAATCAAGTGCAAATTGGCTACATTCCCCAAAGTAATTTTAAAATTTAAATATGGAGAAAGAACTACATTTCTTTTTTTTTATGTCATAGGGCGACAAACGAGCAAGCGGGTCACCTAATGGTAAGTGATCACCGCCGCCCATGGACACTCGCAACACCAGAGGTGTCACGGGTGCGTTGCCAGCCTTTAAGAGTTAGCAAACAAGTGTTGCTGACCCTTTCCCCACCCCAATGAGCTCTGGCGACCTTACTCACACGCAGAAACACAACATTAAAGTTATTAATGTTATTATTAAAGAATGTCTTCTGTAAGGTGGAGGTACTTCCCCAGTCGGGCTGCTCTTTGAGCGAATGAACGCTGTGCCCTACCTCTCTTAAATTCTTCATTTGTTTGGGCTAGATGGTGCGTGGTGATATGCCATCAATACTTATTTATAATAATTATAAGAGACAATAATTATAATATGTATGTATTTAGAAATATATAAGTATGTTTGTCATTGTGAGGTGATCATAGCTAAAAGCTCTCAGAGGTCGGTAAGTGATCGGGGAGGTTAAGGAACTAATCTCGCGGTCTCGCGGTGAGCGTCTCCTCGTGCTTCAGAGGGGACCTTAAGCTTTCGGTCCTGGTTGTAGCCATTAGGCATCAGTCCTACCGAGAGGACTACTAGGCGGATTTAACAACTCTGACACTAGGGTAAACTGCCCATACAATTAATAAATAAGTAATTTGTCTAGTCGTCCAGTTTTGGATCAGATGGTAGTGTTCATTGTCTAAAGATATCTATTTATTTATTTATTAATGTAAACCTTTGTATTAAAAGCAGCTTTCCCGAATATATGTTTTAATTACCTGTAATTGTTTGGTAAAATATCCAGATTTTAAATGGATTAAATAACGGGCCACGAACTAAAACTTACTTCAGTAATGTTCGGGCGGCGCTCTCGCAGAGTTTCGATGTTTTGAGCAGCAATCCTCTCCGCTCGCTGACGTTCTTGAGCAACCATTTGTTGATGATGTTGTTCCCTTTTAAATTATTTCATTTTAAATATTTAAATACTCATTAGACCCGAAAGCTAACACATGATTAGTTAAAGGTATTAAAAGACAAACACACATTTTGTCTGAAAATATGTTAACTAAAGCATACATTTTAAAATTATAGGAGTTGCAAAAGTGTGAGTCCTCCGCGATACATGGTTGAATATCGATATTGCGTAATTATCTACAAAAAAAAACTCAGTAAATACCGGATTGTTAAGAGCACAAAGAGGGCAAAGATATGTCGAAGTCATAATGACTTGTTCTGTGTCTGGGTGTTATTTATATAAATAATACTAGCGGCTCGGTACGTGCTTCGCTACGTATAGTAATAAAAAAATTGATTATTAAGTTCATTTATTCAAACAAATAATATTTTAAATTGCTAAAAGATGTTGATTTTACACTTTTTCAAGACTTTTTTTAAAATTTTATCTACGTACAAACCTTCCATGGACTTCCACGAATAATTCAAGACCAAAATTAGCCAAATCGGTAAAGGCGTTGTTGAGTTATAACATTACAACGAAAAGTGGCATTGATTTTTATATATATAGATATATAGAAGAAGAAGATGTATGTATTTAGAAATAAATAAGTATGTTTATCAGTTGACTGGTTGTTATACAGGATTTGCCTAGTTTGGTGTCAGCTGACACTGTGTTAGTAGTCCAATTCATTTAAAACCCCTTGTGAGTCATCAATCCTTAAGCCATGTCGGGCAACTTGGAGAACTTTGTTCTAGCTAATCACACCCCTATGGTACAGAAAGAAAAAAGCGTAGAAATTAGAAATATCTTATGTCTTGTCCGTTTAGAAGTCTCAATAGATAACCTAAATATGTCATTGAAAAGCAAACTATGATTTAAACTAATAACTATCCCAAGTTTGATAAATAGTTGTTCTGGGTCTGGATGTTCTTTGGTCCGTAAATTACCGTTTATTTTTTCAGTTTTTTAAGTACATATACACGTTAAAACAGATTCAATTCAGACATCCTATTGTGACTTTTCTTTATACAATGCAGTCGGAAAACGAGCAATAGGGTTCGATGGGAATAGCCACTCCTTGGCCGCCACTGCAACTCCTTTACCGTAAGGCAACAAGGACGGCACACAATGAGATGACACTGAGCGATGAGGCTCAGGAATGTCCCGGGGAATCTCTATTACTGTCTTAGGTCCCATAGAAATTTAACCAGAAAGAAACAAGGCGTTATGAGTTAGCATATATCGCTCGCGACCAACACTGCAATACTCGCACGTTACGGACCCTTTTCCCTCACCGGTAAACTCGGTTGAGCTAACCCACACACATAACACACACTACAATGTTAATATATTAATATAACATTAAAGTATTGTATAAGATTATAGTTTGCTTAGCTGGTCATATAGGAACAGGAGGCTAAGCTTAGCCCACTTATATACGACACCTTCCTGCCACCTAATCTTTATTTTTTTAAATAGCCGCCCGCAATAGGGAAAATAATCCCTGTGTACTTTACAAACATATAATAAACGGATACAAAATACATTAATTTTTCTTAATTATACATGAATTCATTCATATACGTAAATATAAAATACAATACCTGCGCCTCTGCAGACGGCGGCGGGCGTGAGGGCTATCACACTGAAGGAATCTGTCGTAAATCAGATTGGCGAGTGACACTGCTTGAGCACGGGTCGTGGTTGTAGCACGGCGCAAATGCAGACTTGCTGTTAACAATAAAGTAGAATTATAACGTGTCGCATGTATAATGCTAATGTTGGAAATAAGCAGTGAAGATGAGGATATGACATTTTTATAGGATGCCGAACTATAATGGCAAAATTAACCTTTTCTTATGGTGCGATTGAGTTAGTTGGTCGTTAATTTAGGTGGCAATTGCCGAACGAGATGGAGGACCAACTATACTTATGTGTTTTGAGTAAAGATATTAATTGCCGAATGAGGTGCATCAGCAACTTACATGGTGCGTTTTGCGTATTCTGGTTGCCTTGTTCTTGGTTGGGCTGAGTCGCGGGAGGGGGCGGTGGCGGAGGCGGCGGGGTTACAGGTGCCAAGAGTGGCATCTGGATGTGCTGCACTTGCCCTGGGCCTTGAGGAATGTGCCAAGTCACCCCATCTACCCCTGGCACGAATCCCTGACGGATCACTGACGACACGATGTTTTGCAGTAAATCAGCGCTTGGTGGACCACCCCATGGCATCTGAGCTAGATATACTGAGAAAACGATTTGCAATGTAATGTTCTGTAGATAAATATAAAACTACTACTAGCTCTCTAGCTGAAAGATTGCCGTAAGGGCAAGTTCCATAGACGGGAGACCATTAAAGCGGTTTAATTTATGTGTCTCCAATTTAATTTTTTATAAAAGCATTCTGTGAGCTTTAAGGAATATACAAAAGAAAAAAATTGCCGAATTGGTCGGGCCATTTTCAAGTTATGTAACTAGCAACATGTTTTTTTTTATAAATTTTCGTGGGCCTTAACCCTTTCCCTGGCAGTGGGGATATAGTTACCACACATTTTGAACTCTATTAGCTTATAATAAGGCCTAAAACCAATAAATTAGAAATATACCTACTGCCGTGTAAAGGGTTAACAAGCAAGCTTGCCAAAACATGTTTATTTTTTTTGGGCACCACGTGATATTTGACAAATTTTATGTATTTATTACCTCCACCTTCAGTCGGGACCTGCTGCACAGTAGCAGTAGCTTGTGGGCCAGTGGCAGAGCTTGTAAGCCTAGTGTTAGTACCAGTGGTAGCCGTAGCTACGGGGGCAACCGTAGCCTCGGTGGCAGCCGTAGCCCCGGTGGTAGCCGTAGCCCCAATGGTAGCTGTAGCCCCGTTGGTAACAGTAGCCTCGGTGGCAGCCTTAGCCTCGGCGGAAGCCGTAGCCCCAGTACTGGCCGCAGCCTCGGTGGTAGCCGTAGCCCCAGTGGTCGCGGTGGCCCCGGTAGTACCCGCAGATCCGGTGGTAGCCGCAGCCTCGGTGGTGGCCGTAGCCCCGGTTGCATTTGCACCGAGTTGAGCGTTGGCGTTGGTGCTGTGCCCACCGATGGTGCTCATGCCCAGAGTTCCACCATGAGGTATCTCTTCCATACTCATCACGACTTCAACACCACCAAGACCACCGGCTTGGTTTAGTCCCCGAAATAAATTCTCGAAATCTACGACAAAAGTAGAGATTACTTTAATAATAGTAGAAAAATGGACATAATTCTCTCAGTCTCTACTAATCAAGAAATAATTATTTTTTGCTCACGTGGCACTATCGGCTTAGGAACCGGCGAGTGTAACAGAATATTAAAAATATCGCCATTTAATAAAGCCATTATATGATAAAACAATCTTACCCAGTAGTACTTGACGCCGATTGGCGTGTCCTGTCATGCCAACCTGTGCACCATAGATGTGCTGGTGGTGCATATCACCCTGGTGGTTGTTCATAACCGCCGCGGCACTTGTCAGGCCATTGAGCAAAGCATTCTCCAAAGGAAATGCAATAGGGACCCGTGTTTCTATTTCAACTTGATATGTGATGGGGTCCGGCTGTATATTAATGTTGACAGTCGGTTGGGTGGTGGATCTGTTGGTGCCAGATGGAGCTTGGTTGGTTTGAGGCCGGTTGGTGGCGCCGTCAGTATTGGTGGGGCCCGGTTGGGTGGCAGGGGCGGTACCGCTATTTCCGGTGTCAGTGCCACCGGTACCATTATTGGGAGGAGGCTGTGGCGCTTCTGGTTGTGGTTGCTGCGCCTGTTGTTGGTTGGGTCGGCGATTTGATTGCACCACATTAATGTGTGCCTGCAACAAAATAATTGTAATTGAAAGAGTAGTCATAATTTATAAATCTCTCTTAAAATTCATTAATTCGTTTTAGTTTATGAAAATTCTATAATTTATTACGTTTTCCATAAAGCATATCATCATATTACTTTTTTATAAGAAAGATGCCGCAATGAAGCTAATAATTTGATTAAAAATTTTCAAGAGACAATTAAGATAATTTAACTGACGTTATTCGCAAAAGAAAGTGAAGAAGTGGTTTTAGAAAAATTAGGACTTTAAGTATTTAGGCCATAGACATAAACTATAGGCATATAGAATAGTTTGATTGTGAAGTGGTCTATATGCCTGTATGCCGACTTAGTTATATACAAATAAAGTACTTTTTTGTGTGCTACTGAATCAGTAAACAGGCATACAGACATTACAGACTACCTGATGGGAAGGGGTCACCGTAGCCTATTGTAACAAATGACACCCAGTACACTACCATGCTCTTCACACTTTTAGTAATTTAATCTCTACGTTTAAAACGGCTCAGTGACCACCGGTTAAATTTTTCTAAGGGTCATTTCAGTGTGCATTATGTATTCCGTAACAGCAGTCGCCGACAACAACGGATTATTACTTTTCGGAAGTCTATATGCTCGCAACCTCAAAGCCGATTAATCGCCAATCATTTATCGTATATTGCTATACTTGTGTTGACATAGCCTAAAGGCGGGTCCAGATATGTGTCATTCGTCCGATCCAATCACCGTATACGTATTGCCGACGCGTAACATGATTGCATATGACGGGACGGGCGGGTGATGATACGTACGCGTCGGTGATACGGTTACGGTGACCGGATCGGGCAAATGACACATATCTAGACCCGCCTTAAACTGTCAATGGCTAATTCCTATCGGTACATGAGGTACTTTTGAAAGTCAGCAGATGAACCACCGTAGTGAATGATGAACTAGCGGCGGTCACTGATGGTTTCGTGGTATTTGAGGTATAAATGATGCTAGTTATTAATTATAAGCCCATTGCCTTTAGGTGGAGATCAGGTACTGCAAGTTATTCGTAATTCGACAAATGTAATCTATGTCCGTATGGTTTCCGGCCCAGAAAGAATAAGGCCTCCTACGCACTATGCAGCTAGCCGCAATGCGGCCAGCCGTGCGGCTGGCCGTACTCATTATGTACGAGATTATTTGTACGAGAAAGTAATTTTAATTCGCACTGTGATGCGGCAGCCGGTCAGCAATATTGATTGCTGACGGCTGACCGCATTCCGGCTAACCGTGTGTAGTGTAGTGCGTAGGATGCCAAATAATGCAAACAATCCCGTGGGTGTCCTAAAATATAGACACATATGTAAAGTTGTCGGTCAGTAGACCTTCTGTGTACTAGCTACCACCGAACTGCGGTCGCCAACTCGCATGCCAAGCGCGGTGACTACGGCAAACTCCTCCAAATAGAAACGTTATAGAAACCTTCGGATCCTATCCTATGTCCAGCAGTGGACTACATCAGGCTGATGATGAATCTATATCCTGTCTTATTTACCGGTACTTGCCTTTTGGAGTAGGAGACGTAAAAACGCACGTTAATATAGGACACAATGTTTAGTTGGATGGATATCTGTTATATGAAACTAAACCACAGCATGATTCCTGATCATCGTTCAATGGTGAGTTGGAAGGAATAAAATCGACAGAAAATCTGCTTTCTCTTAAACACTGTATTCTAAGTTACATGAGCGGCAATGGTCTGAATGCACGACTCCAAGCCGATAAGATTGCCAGCATGTAATCAATTATGTCGACAAAATTAAATTTAACTCTAACAATGATTCTTGTGGACTTCAAGACGACATTCAAGGATATTGGGAGCTCTATTAGTTCGAGCAATGGTCCAGTCCTTGTATATAGCTCGTCTCTTACAGCTTTGCTGTTAGACCTAGGACGGTCGCTTTTATCTGCCACAGTAACAATTGGACGGTTGTGAATATTCAATACACTATATTATCTCAGTACTGCATTCATCGAGGATTAAATTTTATTTGATGTGATGTAAAGTTTTCTCTTTATCTCGTGAAAACTTATGAAATTAATTACAGCCAACTATTTCTTCTTCTTCTTAGTGTCGATGTTTTAAGAGTTAAGTCAACTACTTAAAGTACTACACATAGCACCATTCGGATGCCCGGGTTATTGCCTGAACGAGGCAACGATCTAATAAGGCCGATGGTGCATCAACAGAACAGAAATGTTACATCTGTCCACGATCCAATCATAAACTTGTTAAGTTGTCAATGTGTGACATCCTCTTAAGAGTGTAAACCAGTAAAAACTCGTTGTTAAAGTGCTCACCACTCGACCTGGTCAGTATTAAAATCCCCTAACTTCACGAAATAGTACTCTTCGATGACTTCAAATAGTACGTTTCAAGTGTTAATAACATCTGGTTGTGTCCCAGACTCCGCTGCTAGACCTGTAGAGACATGCATGTACGAAGTCCAATCATCGTCGTCATTATATCAGCCCAATACCATCCACTGCTGGACGAAGGCCTCCCCAAACCACGTCAACTATGGAATTGCGTCCAGATATTTGATATTTGAGTGAAGTCCCATGATGTCACCATAGTCCACTTTCAGTTTGGAAAGCAATACCACTATAAAACATGTGTTATTATTTTTGTAGGCTTAAGTTCAAAATTTTTGCTTTACATATAGGCTATGAAGATCCTTCATCGTCATTATTAGAAGAATAAGCTTTACCGTAAGCTCCATGGCTTCATAATAACTTATCTCTAAGATTTAATACAACGTGGCTCTTACCTGCATCGGTATCGGATGACGAACAACAGAGGGTTCTGAAGTTAGCCGTGGATTGCGCTGTCCCACTTGGAAGTTGATGTCACTCACGGCGTGATACGCATGCGCGAAGCTGTGCATTATATCGGTCACCATATTGACCGTGCGCTGTGCTATGGAACGCTCGTCACCAGTATACGACAGCGGCTGAAAGTAAAAATAAATATCCTACACAAAAGATGCCATCGTCAGCTATATTATTTTGATGAATAATTCAAGATATAAAATAGGTTAAAATTTTAGTCAAATTATTTAGTCAACGGCTTGCATATATATGCAAACCATGAAGGACAATGCAAAGAAAACGCTAAGCTGTTTTTTGTTCGGAGCTCTAAAAAACGATTTAGTAAAAGATGTTGAAAAGAACGCTGCACAGTCTGCGCAGGACCGCATTTAAATAACAGATTCATACGTGACACTTATTTTATTTAAATCCGTTTGAGTTTTTTTACATAAAAACTTTGACAAACCTAAATGCAACCAACGAAAAAAATCAGTATAATAATTAAAAAAACAGCACACTTCTAGCTTGTTTCCTTTGAATGTACGAAGTTTTATAAAAGTTAAAACGTCAGTTTTGTATAAAACAACCAATTACCGGAGTTGAGTGTATTTTACTAATTGAGCGTCAGATAAGTATATATTTAAATAGTCTGAATAGATACAACACTGAGGTAGCAAACCATCAATTGCGTGCACAATCACATATGTATATGAAATGCTGCCGTCAAGCTCAAATAATGTATAGCCTATTAAATGGGCTGTAATTTGTTATATATTAATATTGGGAGAGTTTATTGATTATTAGATATTTGTTAACCTATAAACTGTGCTTGATAGGAATCTATAGTTTATTGTTCTTTTCTACCCCATGCTTAGTCTCGTTATATATAATCAAACAGTCAAAAGTCTGAAAGTGGCTTTATCTTAAGGGTATCGTTTGCTGGTAATATTTTAAATTGAGGCATGTTTATGGGGAAAGTTTAGCTTAAAATATACCCTCCAATGACCTTAATGTTCTTAAGGCTTACGATTAAATTACTGAAGGTTGAGTATATCATCCCAACCTCATGTAGTTTTGTAGAACAGTAAGACATTGCTAAATTATAGGTGAATTTAGGAAATTGACGTGACGCCTCACCAGACATACATATCGAGAACCCGACAAAAAGGTAAAATTTTGATTAATGAATCGACAAAACTGTCAAATTTTTCAAGACTTGACTTCAATCGTTAGAGGGCAGCGACTTTATTGCGTATTCAATGAAGACGGTTTTCATTGAGAAGTGTATCCGCTTATATGACCTGGACTTTACACAATTATATCATAAGTAAAATTTACCTAAACAGTAATTAAGTATCTGGGAATATTCTTATTTAATGGTGCATATATTTATACGTATTTCCATACAAACATTAATGAACCATCACAACGTTTATTGTTATAGATCTTAAATTAGAATTATTTCTCGTTTAATTATTGTATTAGATTAAAAACATGTAAATCAATTTTCGTTTAATATACTGATGAATTAAATTTGCGTACATTTTAAATTCTATAGGTAGGTAGATGATGTAGTAGTGAATTATTAGAAACTACTATTTAAGATCTATAACAATAAATAAATATATGATTAACTAAACATTTAAACGGAAATACGCGAGGCAACTGTGCTCTAAATATACATTAATATCATCAACTACTTACACAAAAACAAAGTTACATTTTACAAATATTGACACTAAAGAAAGGTACCTTGCATTCCATGGTAGGCTATATGAATGTGTTATTAAAACGCACAAAATATATAATACTAAGATGTTTTAGTTGTATCATTCTATTTATTGCTTTATTTTTAATATCATAATGGTCGTACAAAAATCGTACTTGGGAAAAGAAAAATTATAAAATTAATCAAAACTTAGTTGATGACCAATTGATGTTAAAATTAATAAACAATTTATGATTTAACTAATGAAACGAGCTAATACATATGAAAACTATTTGTAACTGTAAAATGTTTAAAACGATATACCTAGTTGTATACATATCTTAATATATTTATAATACTGAATACTCGTCGCGTATAGTGTTAACGATAAATAAAATGCATGGTACAAAATAAAACGCATTAAATTTGAAAATTTATATTTAGTATGGAATTGGCGCACGGTAGTTCACAGTAAACTTTAATGTTCAATAACCGCATTTTCATACAACAAATAGCTATAGCTAGATGTTCTCTACGGTCCATAAGTGATCGGCAAGGTTAAGCAACTAGGCGCGCGGTCAGTCCGTAGATGGATGACCACCAAAGTGGTTTAATTTTTTGAGCTTGTCCGTGCTTCGTAGGGCACGTTAAGCTGACGGTCCCGGTTGTAGTCAATAGGTAACAATCGTTTAGCAATGTCGGAGGCCTACTAGACGGCTTGAACAACTCTCAACACTAGGTTACCACCGTCCATACGATAAGATAAGTATATCTATAATAATCACCGTGACGTGCGTGACTTTCGATGACGGGATTTATAGCCCTATTTGTGTATAGAGTGATTTGAAGAATTATATAATATTTTGTTAATATTTATTGCATTATTACTTCAAATACATGTATTTATTATTGTGAGACTTTATCAAATATAACTTGTGCGACTACTTTTACGACAATATATGATAATATAATAAAATATGATAATTATCAAGTTTTATAAAGAAAATAAAATCACTGCATGTGTCACTATTTTATCTATCAGCACGTATGTAGATGGTAGTTTAGCAACTAAAAATATTCATTTGAGTCTACTTAGATCACTTTCGAGTTATTTGAAAAATTACACGTAAAGCTAGTATATAGAATAGCAATTTGCGCAATTGATTAGTTTATTTGTAATCAATAATAATATTGTTGCCTAAACCATCAAGAGTTTCAAGAACCTGGAATCAGCAGTTATTTGAATAAGGCGAAATATACAAATGAATGTAATTCATTAGAGCAACTTTCTCTTGCAACGACGAAGAATTGCGCTCATACGTTATACACGAACCATGTACTAAAAATATAGGACGAATAGTCTTTAAACGTATGCCCATATCAATGAGGTCAGATGAAGCAGCAGCAAATAATGAATACAATATTGTATTCATCCCAATACATGAATATATGTATCATTTAAATTTACAGCATCAAAATGTAGATTAAACATTTATTCAAACTGACATAATATCAAGGAGATAATGTTATTATCCTGATACATTTTTGTAACTGACGTTATTGTGAAGATATATTTATAAACTTAGCTTTATTTTCAATATACTCTATACTACTATACTCAACCCAGTAACCTACTCATAAGCATATTCATCAGTATTCATTATATTCATAAAGCATAGGTTCACAACTACGCGATAGTCAAAATTATATAAATGTCATAGAGAAAAGTAGAGTACCAAGTACAAGGTTCTATAGAACTATTTAATTTGTTTTATTAAGGAAACCCAGAGTATACTCGATAAGAAGTCATTAGTTTTAAAATCACATTAATAACTTACAAACTTAAAAAATACAAACACAAATATAACCTTCAATATTGTTTTAACAATTTTATTGTTGATGGTACTTAACGAAGTTATAATTCCAATTGTTAATGTAAATTCAACACTAAATATAATTATGACGGTTAATATTTATTTAAACGAAACGTTAACGTTGATTATAACTGAAATCTATTAACTTAGCGCCTTCGCTAATTATATATTTTTGTGTCCTTACACAAAAATTTGAATGTATTCTCGTTAAAAGTGGAACACTATCCTCGTGGAACGCGTCCACACTTTGTCGAATAAGTACACAGTATTAACAGATGGCTTACCTCTGGGTCGTTCGCTGCCCTCAACATCCTGATGTAATTAGCGCGGAAAGGCGCGAATTGTTCCTGTAGCACCTCTAGCTCTTCAAGTAGCTGGCCGAGATCACGAGGCCGTGAGTGGCGGGCGCGCAATGCACGAATTGCCCTGTAACTCCTTTAATTCGGGCAAAACAATATTTAAACATATTATAGCGCGAGGAGTCTAGTATGGATAAGTAAAGGTCTTTGAAAGCTCCAGAGAGAAAAAAAATAACTCATGAAAAAATTACTGAGTCCCTGTGTCTACATCCCGTTGGGGGCGTAGTTGTCGTCCCTAAGGAATATCTCTCCAAGAGAACGGACAACAGGGTCTCTCCGTGTACTGCGACCATCATACTGCAATCGCTACCCCGTTTTCCAAGCATGGCGATTATGTCATGTCCCTCCAAATGATGGAGACAGCGCCATTGTGGATAGCTTTTGGGAAGGATTTTGGCCAGCAGTGGACGTCATTCCAGACCGCGCGGACAGTAAAGGAATCAGAACAGAAATCAGTTTTATGGGGTAGGAGTTTTAGGAGGGATAAAGGTGCGACCTGCATGGCTCTGGCGCATTCTGGTGGGCGTATAAGACGGTCATGTAGGTAATAAAGGATTATGCAGGCTATTAAACAGAAGACAATTACCGAGTATTCTATATAGCCTTGGACTCTTTGCTATATTGATAAACGTGGTCATATCGTTTTAAACGAAATATAAAACGAATGCAAAAATTCTGCACAAGTTTTAACTTTATACGGTAAATACGGGATTCTTATTAAGTAAATTCGGTAAAACCGGCTATTTTTGTACAAAATTGTAGTTGATTGTCATTTAGAAAAGAAAAATGATTTTTCATTCATATAATTAATAAATTCTTTTATTCGTTCCCCTCAAAAATATTGATTGGGGTAAATTTTGTATGTATGTTGTATATAAGCACATATTGTGTACTCTCTATTCACTTAGTCTCATAATCCGATTGATTGGTTATTCAAATCGACACGGGGAGCTAAGGCACTGGACATATAGAATACGAGTGTCTGAGCACATACAGGTTTCCTTTCTATCCTGTACTCTCACAATCCGATGGTTCGACTATCCGACACGACCGCTATGTAATCGACAATCGGACTGACGAAGCTTACAGCTAAATGTAATATGTGTCCAGTCAACTTGGAGTCTACTAAGAACCTAGAACCTGATCGCAGCGCCATTTACCGGGACCGATTATGATTTTTTTTATACCAGAGTGCGACAAACGAGCTAGTGGGTCACCTGATGGTAAGTGATTACCACCGCCCATTGCACACTCGCAACACCAGTGGAGCCGCGGGTGCGTTGCCAGGCTTTAAAAATCTGCACACGAGCTCTGGCGACCGTACTCACACTTGGAAACACAACATTAAAATTATTAATGTTATTATTAAGGAATGTCTTCTGTAAGGTTAAGGTACTTCCCCAGTCGGGCTGCTCTTTGAGCGAATGAACGCTATGCCTTACCTCTCTTACTGAATCTAAGCTATTGAGTGACCCAGTCAAAAAAAACACACACAAAGAGTTCATTTAACAATTTCCCAGCCCATTTTAACAACTGGTAACCGGGTGCCCGGTATGCCGTGTCTTCAACCCACTAGTTGGGTGCTGGGCCCCGAAAGTTTTAAGTCAATTAGCCGTTTCGAAGTACCGCAGACACAACTGTCATGTATCAAAGGCTCTAATCCATCCATATATCACTGCGGTGGGCCTTGTCAAGCGTTCACAAGAGCAAAATTTTGTCATCTACGGGCGCTTAATTCGACAATAAAATGTATTCAACCAACCCGAGACACGTTTAAATGACGATTATTAACAAATACCGCGCAAAAAACACGGATTATATTGTTATTAGAAGCAAATATAAGATGCATGCCAATATATAAATGACTTGCCTACGACGTGCGTTTAGAGTACGAGTTGCAGCATCCGGGGCCTCGTCCCCATGTTCGTCTAGTTGTGGTTCACCCTGTGTTACAGAAAATAACATTTTATTGTAGTAGCCTCGTAAAACACCTTAGAGTATACACACATCAACAAAGTCTAGGGATACGTTATTTTGAAATCAAACATGGCTTTATTGTTTAAAACCTATTTAGTTTCCTTAAAAAGTTTATTTACAGATTTAAACCTTGTCTATTCTTTATTCAAAATTTAAAAATTAAAATGAGAAACAAATGAAAACACGCAAAGCACAGCGCAATCTTGAGTTGTATCTAATTTCAAGAAGTTGCATTAAAATTTTTTTTGCGTGTTAATTGAAGAAAACCTGATAAATTGTTTTATTTTCTTTTCTCAATTGGTTGTGTAAGCTTTTTAGCGTCATGCCACGCCATCATTTGAGTCGAGATGAAATGTTACGGGCAGTTGGCATGTTACAAAACGGTGCTATTCAACGCGTCGTTGCTGAGTCTCTGGGCACAAGCCAAAATGTGGTATCCAGGCTGTGGTCACGTTATCGCGCTACTGGAGATGTGGCAGAACGGCACACAGGTAGATATCGTGTTACCACTCAGAGACAGGATCGATTTCTCCAAATGACCGCCAGAAGACTACCCAATATCACAGCGATGCAACTAGTGCAAAGGCTCCAGGAGGGTCAGCAGCTGCTGGTGAGCGACCAAACCGTGCGAAGGAGGCTGCATGAAGTTGGTCTTCATGCTCGCAGACCGCTACGAGTCCCAGCGCTGCGACGTGGCAATCGCGGTAGGCGACTTTTATGGGCTCAAGAACATTTGACATGGAGTGATCAACAATGGTCATTGGTGCTGTTCACTGATGAGTCCCGCTATGGATTTCATCCAGATTCGAGACGAACACGCGTTTGGAGAACTCCAGGCAGGGTCAGCCGTCTCCGACATCCACAGGAGGTCCACTCTTACCAAGGCGGGACAATTATGGTGTGGGCAGGAATACGAATCGGCGGACGAACCCAACTCATTTGGATTCAGGGCAGCATGACTGCCCATAGATACCGTGAGGAGGTAGTAGAACGTGTCATTGTCCCGCTCAGGGCCCTAACGGGGCAAGAATTTCAGCTCATGCATGACAATGCACCTTCCCATACAGCGCGGCTGGTGAGGGCCGCCCTTCGAGAACACGATGTTCAGGTATTAGATTGGCCTCCACAGTCGCCAGACTTAAACCCAATTGAACACGCCTGGGACATGTTACAGCGAAGAGCATTGAGGGATTTTCCGCCCAACTTGACAACAGAAGAACAACTTTTCGAACATTTAAAAAGAACTTGGGACTGCATACCCCAGCAAGACATTGACACCTTAATTTTAAGTATGGAAAATCGTTGCCGCTGTGTGATTAATGTTAGAGGAGGAAATACCGATTACTGATTATCAGATTTGGTAAGATTTTTATTCATTTAATTCGATTGAATAATTTTATAAGAATAAAATGTTTTTGTTCACTCAGTAATTTTCTATGGCTTAATTAATTTAAGACTTTTATTAATTAGAAAAACAAAATCGCATCGTGTTGTTAATGTTTAAATATCGGCTATGAAATTATCTTTAATTCTTCCATTTACAGTCATAACAAAATGTTTATAGTTTTCTAGATAATCAATGAAATGTTCAATATCCCTAGATTGTGTTGATGTGTGTATACGCCGTTTAAAAATATGACTTGAGATTAGAATAGGAGTTCCTTGACCTTTTACATACATACATAGACTCACGCCTGTTACCCAGAGGGGTAGGAAGAGACAATGGATTTCCATTTGTCACGATCTTTGCACACCTCTTTTACCTCGTTTACTGTCATTATATTCTTCATACATGCTCGCCGGTTTGGTTACTTCTGTCCTTTTGTAAATAAATTATAAGCTAAGCCTAAAGTTTAATTGAGCCTTTTCTATAAGTTTTTACTCGGTTTTCTTGGTCTTGATTCTTTAATATGGCTCAAATGTATGTATTACGGTGTAGGTGACCAGTTTAAAAATTATTAAAGCATTTATTAAAAAAACATACTTACTAGCGAGGATGTTAGATATGATTTAGAACGAATAAAAATTTTTTAGTTAATGTAACATTTGAATTCAGCACTGATTTTCTAAAGCCCATGTATGGGGCATAAACGTAAGCAGCAATATTGAATGCGCTTTTCATACAATAATTATGCTTCAGGGACTTCAGGTCCCTACAAT
The DNA here is from genome assembly GCA_951640165.1 of Pseudoips prasinana. NCBI lineage: Eukaryota > Metazoa > Arthropoda > Insecta > Lepidoptera > Nolidae > Pseudoips > Pseudoips prasinana. The sequence continues at coordinate 17,434,438 of OX621234.1, read as the reverse complement.
ATTGGGAGTTGTTTAACTACTTACATGAGAATTATTTTACTATGAACAATATTTTCTTATCAAAATCATTGTTCCAGTCAAAATAAAGAGAGAATAAGAGTTTGTTTTATTTCTTATAAGCTACTAGCGTTATTTAGCATTTTAACCCCTTAGATGTCTGATTTCGACTACCGCACGGACAAAGTTGCGAGAAAAAGCTCACACACAGGTTACATTTACATGATGGATCTTTGCAATGACTTGAGCTCACACAAAACCACTAAGACGCATAAAAAAAATTACAAATATGTTTTTTATCATATAAGTAGGTGTTATTGCAAAAATCTGGAAAATCACGGGCATTTATGGCTTTAAACTTGCATTATCACAATTCAATTGTTGTAGATTTTCAGTGATGTTGGTCATTATACTAATAATGAATTGATGAACCCAATTAGTAAATGTATTTAAAATTACAATTTATTGGTAAATCGGGACGTGTTGTTTAGAGTGGATGTGATGCTACTTAGTGTATAACTGTATGGACAAGAAGGTACAACATCCAAAGTCAAGTAATTTTGACAGTGACACGACAGCCTAAATGGAGTTTACACTAGATATATATATATATCACACTACAATCCGTCACTATTTATTCTATAATATACTTTTACACAAATAAGAGTATTCGAAGTCAACTTTCTCTTTGTTGCACTTATGTTATTATTACAGCTAGTCAGAACCACCACACAAGACACGTACAAATGTATCTCTTACAAATATAGAAAACACAAACATGCAAGCTACTAAATAAATACATTACCTCTTCTTGCATCGCACCAGACGCTGGTTCGTTCTCCATAGGCTGTACGGGAGGGTCACTGCTACCTGATGCACTCCTATTTTCCTACAGTAGGCACATTGACAACATAAACAACTACTCATACTTCATAACACCATTAAATGTTCTATGGGCGTATGCAGAGAGTGGGCCGTTGCTTTCTTCCCTTTTGTCCAAGATGAATCCAGTTCATTGCCCCGAAGATCAACTGAAATCTATAATTCTAGACTATCCATGGGTGCATGGGTGCCCTCTGGATACGCGCATGAACTGTCCCATATAACGTTAGTTCACATCCTTTGGCGACCAGGGACCAAATTTTACTATACAAAGACTTAATAGAGAATTTTAAAAAGTAACTATTAAGAAATTTCAGAACCTTGGAAAGTTGACACGGGACGAATTATTCAATTAATGACCAAAATATAGTTACAGCTCCAACATACAAAAAGAAATAGCGCTGATATAGTTATTATTACTTTCAATAATAAAGAGAACTCAAGATTGCATCGTGGATACACAAAAGGAAAATACGAGAATTAAAAAACAACGTGATATCTTAATTATCGTATGGGCAGTGGTTACCCTAGTGTCGGAGTTTATCAAGCCTCTGACATGGCTTAACACAGTTGTAATAATAACTACAACCGGTACCGACAGCGTAACGCGCCCGCCGAAGCTCAGAAAGACCGTGCTTAACCTCGCCGATCGCCTACGGACCGGCGAGAGCATCTAGCTATGAGCGCCGCAACCATGTGATTACATTTTTCAAGTCAAATCATAACTTCTTTATTGCGAATATAGGTATTTGTTCTCAAAGTTTTTATTAATACGTCCCGTGCCAATTATCTTCAATAGGAACCTCCAATAAGAACTCTAAATCCATAGCACAAAACGAAATCCAAAGTGTGTATATTATATACAAGGCGTAACATATACTTAAGGAGCGCTATCTGCCCATAAAACAGAATAAATTAAAGAAAACTAGTGTAGTCCCCATGTTTAATGCAATAGCTGATGTTTAAAACTGAATCGCAATTTTTGTGAATTCTAGATGTTGGTGTGCTACATGTTGTTCAGTTTCATATGCAAATGGTGCTCCTAAAGTTATGTCCACTTCATATGTTACATCTTGTATGTTATGGATACTACATACAAATATGTAAGGATTTGAAATAAATAATAACATACAAAAGAAAAATCCTCTACTGAAACAATGGCACAGCGAGGTCATTGATGGGAATACTAAAATGATACTTCGATTTGTAATACGGAGGTGTAAACCAGAGCCTCGTGGACCGCCGGTTGGGAACCACAACCTTAGTGCCATCATACATCTACATGAGTGCTACAAAATATAAAAGATATAGTAACAGACATAAATATTTCACATGTAGCTTTACTAACTACTAATTTACTTCCAGTATTCATCTTATGGAGTTTATGGTAAAAAAATACATTGCTTTTGCTCAATATCGTGTAACGCCTAACGTTAATTAAAGTTACCGCTAGTGATAATGGAAGAAGGAGAAGGTACAGGAGAAAGTTTGTTTGTTGAGATAGATTCACATAGCAACAATGTTTTCCTTGTTCATGTGAAAACAAATTTACTGGCTTGCTAGAAGAGTAGATGAGAGTTTAGAATATGTTTAAATTTTTAAGTCGGATTGTCCGTTTTCTAATCACATTACATAGAAGAGCTGTAAAATTTTTGAAATAGTGATTACACAACCTTAACATGTTATGTAAATCTTCTTTAATAATTATGTCTGGATCTGGTACAATGGATGTTTTAGCCGTAATATTTAATATAATTAAATTTTATTTTACAAAAATCTGCTCATATTAAATCTTTGATCACTATTATGCTGTGCGGTGCAGTTTAGTAAAATTACCTAAACTGAGCAGGTATCGAACTGGTTTTTTTAACATTACGTTGTCAGCGAGTCTTTCACTAACTAAACGCACATCGATCAACTGGTGCTAGTATAAGGAGTTAGCAAGCGTTGCACAATATCATCAGACCTGGGGGATTTCAAAGTAATGATGGAGTTTTATTAGAATATATTTAATTATATTAATGGAAAGAGTTTGTTGCAATGAGACATAGAGTGGCCATATCAGCAGCTATCTATTTTGAAAAGTGCTGCGGTAGGAATTACTCTCGTGACGACGCTACTAGCAAGCGTGTAGTTGAAACAAAAACATTGAATACGTTGAAATATTTACTAAATAAAGTTTAGAAACTGCCTGACACCATTTTAATGAACTCTAAATTGTATTAACTAAATAAGATCTGAAGACAATAAAATAGTTCAGCTGAAATGGATTAGTTTCTAATGAAATTTACATATTGAAAAAAGGTTGGCTATAGGTCCCGCTATTCTACAATTAGCTCTTCGATTAGGAATTTAGTATTTTCAATGAAAGTGTTAATTCAACTGTGACAGTGTATTAAATATCAATCAAATCAACTGTTTCACAAACACAACCAATACTCAAATGTTTCACATCTCATGGCCGATTAAGGATTGCGACATTTGAATGAATAATGTTGACCTAAATATGAACCCGTACAATTGTATATTACTTAACAGTCTACAGCATAACAACGGCATGCAGGGAAAAGCTTCTTCAATACGTCATGCAATCATGTATTACGGAATGGTATGTATTAACCTCCTTTAGTAAAAATTCAATTGTATTCTGAGATCTGTCTTCTTCAGTGCATATTGAAATAATGTATTGACAAAGAGCAGGTGTGGCATGTTTATTATACATTTTATGTTAAATTACTGTCAATTCTACAGTAGCTATTTCTTTTATTACTTGATATTCAATAATTTTATTAAACAAACAACATAACAATTTCCTCAATAAAATTAAGTATGAAAATAATATGAAAAGTCATCACTTACAATTATTTATTTTAACACGAAAAGCAATTGCCGTTTAAGTTGAATTGTAACTACCCTGAAGAAGAGACATCTACATCACCCAAACCACAAGGTGTTCATAGATTTGGTATTAGTTAATTAAAATATATATTTCAATGAATTTGACACTCAAGATATTAACAAAAGTTCTTTCGTTTGTTCAAGGGTAGATAGTTATCAATTGAAATTAATTGTGAAAGTCATAATACTCAAAATAGAATACTGTAAGAAATTTGTCTTAAATAAGCAGTACAGACATATTACAGACAAAATACATGATTTCTACTGATGCAAAATGTTTTAAATTAATTATAGTAGTAAAACATAGCTAGAACATACCTCGTCTTCAACATGAGCTCGGAGAGCTGCAAGTGAGGTCTTGATCTCAGCTATCATCCTCCGAATGAACTCCAGGCGCCCCGAAGTCGGTGACATAGACATAGCCTGCTGCTGTTCTAGAAGCAAATCTGAAGGCCCCGCCAGCGCCTGTAATTGAATGCATTCAATGATGTTATTTGTACTTCGGTTTATTAATTCATTCGTGTTGCATCAATCTCGTCACGGCGCCAAAAAATATTTTTCTTTAAATTGAATTCGTTGATTTAGATCTAGCTAGATCCTTCATTAAATACTTAAATCATAGAGCTACCCAGAATGATTTACGTATAGTTAAATTATGGACCGTAGTGCATATCGTTTCGAAATTATGTGAATAAAACCCGATGGGAAATTATTAATATATCTTTTTCTCCGAATATCATAGATGTAGTATTTATCGAGGTCTTTAGAGGCGTGTACTGGTTCAGATCAAATTTGAGAGCAACATTTCCCATGATTATTAGGTCGATCTGATCATTGAGATAACATATCAATCTCAAAACCTCAAAAATGACAATATTCTTATCTGTTTGGGGAAAACCGTATAAAAATAAATAGTTTTCTGAAATTCCTAAAGATATATTAAAAAGAAAGTAAAGTAAACAGCGTCCTACGACTAAACCACACGAAGGGAGTTGCTACTCCCTTTGTACAGTTAGTAAATTTAGCTGAAATAAGACGAAGACATTTTAATCCAAGAAGTAATTAGATCTGTATTCAAATAAGTTTTAAAAGTCTTGGACCCAGATACGTTACGTACCTGCAAAATGTGAAATAAATTCTACAGTTTTATGACACCGAACTAGATTTTCTTTAAATCTAGTTCGGTTCGGAAAATTAATACTCATAAATTTATTGATTGCTGTATTTTGAAGACAACGCCCGCACTACGTTAATCATACCCCGTATCGCGGGGTACTTTACAATCACCTAATTGACGGACGTATATATTTTAAACATTTGGGGGTAAATAGATAATAACAGAGAGTATCACAAAATTTTTGCTACAAACCTAATTGTTTTACTAAAGATCGCACTTGTTCGAAAATTGAACATTAAGATTCTATTGTCAAAAACTATAGATATTAAAGACTCATAATATGAAACTATTATGAGCCTTTAATCTCAATTTTGACAATCAGTTTGGCATCTATTCTCAGTATGTCAAAAGCATAACGCATATAGTGTGTCAAAAAATACATTACTCACGCTACCGTGTGTAATGCATTTTGATTAAAATTATTTTGCCTTTTATAATAAAATATTAGCTTTCTGCACTCCTTCTCCACATGAACATTTAACTGTTCCAAATTAATACCCCTCCCTGCACGCAATTTTTGTAAATGGGGCTCAAAGTTTATTAAAAACATTCAATATTTAAAGAAAATATTTAAGCCTTTAACAGCATAAACCTTTATCTTAATAATCATGTTAAGAGTATATAATAATCACATATTATGTAAAACCGAAGAACAGTTCTTATTTATCCTGGAGCTAAATACCAAATGTAATGGCCCCTATTATCAAAAACACTGAAGTTTCATATCGGCTTCCTATTGCTTTAAGACCCCATTCCATTTACCCTAGTAATTAAATCTTCCATATATTATTCTTCTTATACTTCACACCACATTCCAAATTCAAAAGTTAAGTAGTTTTCGAATACATATTTCGTCAGTAGAGAAGGTATTAAAAAAAGTTAATATTACCATCAGCCTCCTAATCTGTTGTTGCAAATTGGGATTTCCATCTCCATGTGTAGTATTGCTTTCAGACGATCCAGAGGCAGTCTGACGACCTTCAGGGCTTGGCGGCGCCCTCTGAACCAAATGAACCACTTTTCCATTGACATCTATAAATAATGATACAACAACGTAAGGATTCATATCCACATAAGAAATAATATTCATGTGAAGAGGGCTTTTATGTTAGACCAAACGAATGCTAAATGAAATATAAAATAGTAATAAAAGCATACCATATTCGGATAGCTTTCTCTCGTCTTGCAATACTCTGCCGCAAAAAATTAGCCGCTGTAAATTTATTTCTATTCCCATCTGCTCCCTAACCTTCTCTTTAAGTTGCTGCACCGTGATCTGAAAAAAAGAAATACAAATATGTTATTAAAATTTAATAATCTATATATAATAAAACTCGAGAACGGCTGAACGGATTTATCTTATCTTGGTCTTGAAATGTTCGTGGAGGCCTATTGAAGGTTAAAAGGTGAGAAAAAATTGAATAATTGCCGGGAAGACCCTAAAAACAGCCCTTTTCTTTTTCCCATATAAACGTTTTCGAAAACAAAAGTTTAGGTAATTTATCGGTTTTCTTTTATTTATCGATTGAGGCAGTACGAAGTCTGCCGGGTCTGCTAGTAAACCAATAAAACAGGAAGACGTGGAATCTAAATTATGTTTAAAGATAATTATGTTGTCTTAAACAATTTACAAAAAATCCCTTTTAGAAACCTACAACGTTATTAGATTTTTTAACTATTTGACGGAAAATATAAATTGTAATTTACTATTAAAAGGCTGGCCGCAACCATTTATCCAAAATTAAAAGACAGTAAACACAAAACTACCAAAATTAATTAAATGTAGGATGAAGTTGAACAAAATTATTACTTGCGATTAAATTATAACCGTATATAACAAACAAATTTTTTCTTAATAATAAAATACACTATAACGGTTTATATTGTGTGGTATTATTGCGAAATGAATCGATAAATATTGACTAAGAACATGCTGAAAACAAGCTATTTGCTTATTGAACGGGGTTATTATAATGCTATCAGCCACTTAAGACGCCTGTTGCTTCAGTTTACTAATACGCCAACGCCGTTTCAATATTCCGGCACCGAACCTTTATCTTTTTGGTAGACATGATTTGTCTTCGGGGTGTAGTAGTAGTTGAGGAACTACATATGTCGAGTGCCTCAGAAAGCAAGTATTATAGTTTGACCCTGATGTCACAAAAACATCCCAGTTAATCATTATGGATACTCAAGATCCTGGTAGCGTATCGGTAACTGGCTTCCAAATGTTTGGATACCAGATAATAGCAGTTTCGGTATGAACTTACGCCAATTAAAATGCAGATAAGGCAAGGATTTTTATAATTATACAGAGCATTATGTGAATTGTGCTTCCAAATTTAAAAAAATGTTGGAGTTAGTAGTTTTCACAGTAAACAAGAAAATCTTTGGCCGTAACTTTGTCAACGCGAACAACCCTGAAATGTTGTTGTTGTCTTCAAGAGTAGAACAACCAAATTGGTACAACTATACTGATTGCATAAACCGTATTTAGTTTGATTTGAAACTCGATACAGCGTAGAAGGAAAGATTAAGAATAGAATCAGAACACGTTACTAGTTATGTCTAAAATTAATACTAGTATCGAAACCATATGCTCTCATATAAAAACAAAGGGGTGTACACGCAATAACGATGTGCGTGCAACTAAACAGATTTCTAATAGCAGAAGCATAGTCAGAAAGGCGCGCGAAGACTCACAATTCTAATGTCCACCTATCAATAGAAATATCAATACCTTAAGTTAATAAGCGAGTCAAAGTAATCTCAAGTGTAAACATTAATATAACAAACCAGTATTGCAACCAACAATAATTGAGTCATAAGTTAAGTTAAATTTATTTTCATTTAAAATCTAAAGATGGACCCGGCTATTCTGTGCTAATTCACAACAAGATACTAAATTAAAAATGTTCTTTGATTTGAACAGCAATTTCAAGTGATAGTTCTACTCTGTCAACTGTAAAACAGTCAATTTTGACAGCCCAGTCAGTTTTATTTTATTACGTAATAAATTGGTGTAGTTTGTACTATGTACGAGTAAGTTAGCCAGAAGTACAGACGGCAGCATATCAAGCTCAAATTTCTTCAAATCTGTCAAATTTCCCTAATTGAAAGCGAACCTTATGCTAATGTCATAAAGTTGAAAATCTATAAAATAAATTTGTCAGATTGAGGTCGCTGGTTATAAAGTTCCCTAGCAGGCAAGGAAAAAATGTTTAAACCATTTTGGAAGAGATGTCATCAGTATACGGGGACTCTTGTCCAGGAAAAACCATGGTATACAAGGGGCACAACCTCTTTAAGCAAGGCAGGGAGTCAATTGAAGACGATCCCCGGCCTAGTCGGTCTGTTCAGGTCACCTCCAGATCTTATCGAAATAATCGAAAAAATTATATTGGAGGATGCACGTTTGAAGAAAAACCAACTCGCAGAGATGGTTGGAGTATCTGAAACGACTATTTTCATAGTCCTTCATGATCATCTCGGTATGACAAAAGTCAGAGCAAGATGGGTGCTTAGAATGCTCACACCGCCTCAAAAACAGAAGCGCGTCGAGTGATCGCGTGCGTTTTTGAGCCAGTGTAATGAAGACAAGATGGTTTTTTGGAGCGAATTGTTACTGGGGATGAAACTTGGGTTCATCACTATGAATCTGAGTCTAAACAAGATTCCATGCAGTGGCATAAAAAGGGTACACCACCGCCTAAGAAATTTAAGATGTCGCAATCGGCGGCAAAGCTCATGGCGACAGTTTTTTGGGACAAAGAAGGAATTTTGTTAGTTGATTGTAAAGAAAAATATGTTTCCATAACCGGAGAATATTACCCTTCAATTTTAGAGCAGTTAAAAGAGGCAATTAGAGAAAAAGGAAGAGCAAAATTGACCAAAGGTGTCCTGCTCTTGCACGACAATGCTCCTTTTCACAAGAGTCGAGTTGCTTTGCATAAGGTGGGCCTCGATATCATTAATCACCCACCTTATAACCGAGACTTGGATCCCAGCGACTATTATCTCTTTCCAAATCTTAAAAATATAGCTTCGAGGAAAGAAATTTTCAACCGATGAAGAAGTGAAGGATGTTGTTTCGGCGTATTTTTCAAAGACAAAAAATTTTTTTTATGAAGGTATTCGTAACTTAATTCATAGATCTGAGAAATGCAGTAGGGTTGCAGGTGAATATATTGAAAAGGAAAAATAATTTTGTAATATTATTTCATCCCCTTCTTTTCCTTTCCGCGAACTTAAAAACGCACCCTCGCAGTAATTATTAGAAACGAGTGAACTGTAATACATGTGCAAATCGTATTAACAATCAAGTGAACAAATATTTTAAAGCTGATCGATCAGTTGGGCCAGTCATTCTGATGTTCACAACAATCAATGGTTCACAAATATAAAAATATTCCGATTCATTTGTCACTGAGACATTAGAATAATTATTGTCTTATATATTGACACTAATAAGAGGACGATTAAAGTGATTTAAAAAATTCACCATCAGCACTACTTTGTATATCAGTCTCAGAGCTTCTCGGATGGTGAGTAAACGCGAAGGCTGCCCACTACTGTATACCTGACTGATAAGGAATTAATTGTCGGTATAAGTTAGCACCATATACAATGTGCTTAAAAAATTTACGGGCTTGGACATTAAAAAGGTCTACCTTTTTAATGTCCAAGCGCGTAAATTTCTTTATTTTACGGCACTGAACTTGCTGTGTGAACGAATAGATTCATAGATTTCTCTAAGGGCTACCTACAGCCATTGGGTTTCTGTGTGTATGTTGTCGTATTTAACCGAGGCTTTTCCAGTAGTAGGCCACGACTTCTCCCTTTACATGAGCATCTACAGTATAACCTCTATAACTAGAAGGGATCTAACTCCAATTCTACTAAGGGATTATAGAGAAGAAAATCAAATGTGGATTATTCTAATCTTATAGTACAGTATTTTATAGCCAACAGACCCACGTAGAGTACCTAATCTTTTAGATTACATCTATTTCCTAAATTCCTATCAGCAAAACATTACCTATTGTCACACAGCTATTGAAGTCAGCTTGGATGGCCAGCAAATCTAATCTGCAACGCCTACAGAACGTCGTTCTTCACATAAGCGGATAAAATTGATGTCGTATCTCAATGTGCCGACATGTGTTCTTGTGTAATGCAGTACCGCTCGCTTTACATAAGAATTCTTCAATAGGTGTTTTATTAAATACTTTCTATGTGGTAAGAGTCTGTCCTAATTGGGAGGCACGGCATCGTGATTATACTACTACAAAACAAACATTTAATTGATGGCCTTTTTGTTAAAATGTGGATGTTTCATATTTTTACATTATGACATTTTTTTAACTAATCAGTTGTTCATGTATTCCCTACATTCGGTTTTCTTTAGGTAGGTATCGCTGATTTTGTGTTCATGGGTAAATCGAAATTACGCGATTCTACTTAATACAAGTTCTGACGGGCACCAGCGGACCATAGACGGTACTCAATAATAATGACATGAATAGACCCGGTACCGCAAGTGAATGGATTGTACGTTTAAGTTTTAATCGTCTTTGGGCGGTTACTGACGGTCATATGCATGAGAGAGAGATCAATATTCAGCATATTATCATCAATACTGGTAGATAGCGTTATTTAAAAATAGGAGACGTAAAGTACACACGCCAATCTGTCAAATTTATTTTATACATTTTCCACTTTATCACAACCACGTAAGGTTCACTTTCAATTGGGGACATTTGACAGATTGCGGTAGCTTGATGTGCTGGCGTCTGTACATATACAGGGTTACTTGTAAAACAGCAACAACCTCGCAGGAATAGATAGCTAACACCATAAGCAACCTCTTTTTATTTAGGTACAATAAAAATAATATTATATTAATTTCACGTTTGAATATTTATAAATCTACGCTCATCGCAAAGATTACGTAAACATACCCCTGCGAGGATCTTTAATTGTGCGGATTGATTTATTGTGCGGATTTGGGTATGTACCTACAGTATAATTTTATTACGATGTCTTATCGGTATTCCAATATCGAATCACGGAAATGGTGAGGATGCTTGCTAGCTGTGATGACGCAATGTGTCAGAAGCCTGCCGCCAATATGCAAGGTCTTCAAATTTACCTACTGAAATTAACTAAATAAATATCTGGCGAAGATTGTTATTATTATTTCGCTTATGACAATAACTTAAAAATATCGGACTATACGCCAAAAACTTGTAAAATAATTTTTATCTTTTCATGTACATATTTAGTTCATGTGTCCAAACTCGTATAATAAAAATTATTGTTTATGATACTATCTAGTCTTGCAAGGTTGTTGGTGTCTTACAAGTATCCCCGTATACACTGATTTTATTAGATCTGCCCTACCAATTAGTAATTCTTCGACGTCAACAAATTTTCTTAAATTATTAATAAGTCATATTTACCAAAAGATATTTAAATTTTATAGTAAATCTAAAAAGCTCTCTAAGCTAATTTCGAGTATTACGTGTCGAGTAGGGGAAAAATATTTTTATGTACAGACGCCAGTACATCCAGCTACCCCAATCTGACAAATTTCTGTTATAGATTTTCAACTTTATCACAAAAGCATAAGGTTCACTTTCAATTGGGGAAATTTGACAGATTGGGGTAGCTTGATGTGCTCGCGTCTGTACTTTTTATAGTGCTTTACTTTAACAAACTAAATCTTTTGAGTGAAGTTTAAAATCGACAATGTGCAGATATAGACGTCCAATTATTTCGCGAACTATTAAATAAGTGCTTACATATGTTCTGAGCTGGGACGCTATTAAAGATTAATAAGACGCCATGAAATAACACCAATAAATATGAAAGATGCTAAAAGAGTTGACAATTACCATGACATCAATTATGCTGTTAAGGCATTCCTTGATCCTTCGTTATAATTATTTTCAGTAAAATATGAAATAGTTTGTTATTTTAGTTATAAACACCATCTCTCAATCAGATAGATACAGCCGTGGAAATAGTAAAAATAGGAGAAAAAAAAATGTAACACGATAGTACCTGTAGAGTTAAGGAAATTACCCGAGGGTCTTTATAAATGGATTTGCTCACAAATTTTTACATGCCTTCATTGTAATAAATTGCTTTTATACTTAATACTTGGATTTTTAGGCGTTAGTGTGCCTAAGAGCCTAATTCTTGGCGTTGTATTGGCCTAATACTGGAATTAGGCCCCCTATTGCACACACATGGGACCCAAGTGCTAAATAAATTTCATTATAATTATTTAATTAATTCACACTAAAGAACTTTCTTTATACATAAAAAGCCAAGTAATGTGTACTATACAAAATAAATTCCTTAAAAAGTAGACATGTTAAAAATTTAATAACAATGTACTTACAAAGTTCACTGTAAATAAAAGTTATTTATAACTCCTGTTTGCAGCATCTTAGAAAAAGCTACATTAGTTAATTATGTTTAGACGTTGCGGTTCGTACCGTTACTCAGCTCCTCTATTAATTTTAGAATATAATATCAGGAGATGCAATTTCGCTCCTTGGCCTGTCAACTAGTAGAAAAATGTCACGTAGTGTCATAATGCATCATCGCTACGTAAAGACTAAATACTAAACGACTAAGTACATGTCGGACTCACACTATATTCTCTGTAGTTATTTTTTTTTATAAGGCAGTCAGAAATGCTACTCATACTACCCATAAAAATGTCTGCGAGATGGCGGACTCGCACCGAGAAAACCTAACCTGCCGTGGTCTTCTTTTAGCGCCTGATGGGAATATTCCCAGGAACGCGGGTATGTTGCACCGGTGCTCCCCTTTTGCGCTATGTACCACATGTTCTGGCCCTGGGAGGGCTCAGGATTGGCCTCCCCTATCGCAGACTCCTACCAGTCCGGCACAGCGACTGCGCCACGGATCGCTGTCTTCCCGGGGCTACTTGCACGTGGCGGCAAGAGAGGACACTTCTAATACACACCGCAGCCTCGAGGGGAGTTAGGCTAACGGCTACCACCGCCACCTCCTCCGTCTACGAGCGGGATCGGCTCGTTCCCGATCCCGCTCGGCGCGCACTGTATATCTGTACTAATTTCTATGCCAATTATGTTAGAGATATGCTGCCCCTATTATTTATATTTTATGTTATTGAAAATTACACTATTTAGTTTAAGTGTGTATATCTTGGTTTAAATTCAGTCATTTAGTTAAACTGCATACGTGGCGCTCCATGTAATTATCACTATTTGTGAAGAGAAAAAATAATTTGTATTTGTTACGACAGTCGCCGACTTCGTGTCCCGGATTCAATTCCATCGCAGACCAACTATTTGTGTGACCCATAAATAGTTGTTCTGCGTCTGGGTACATCTAGAGTATCTATTTTGTAAAGTACCCTGTGACATAGAGATCAATTTCCCTAGTGTGGGGATTGTCTTTTTTTAAACAAAAAACAACATACTAAAAGATGGAAATTCGTTTGCTATCAATCAATATGACCGTCATACTACAATCGCCAATCCACCTGCCCAGCGTGGCGATTATGACATATCCTCCTAGGCTCTCGAGCCACAGCCACCTGTTCTCCAATTAAGATGGTCGTGGTTAAATCGCTCCTTTGCTGTGCACGCAGGCCTGTAGTAACGCTGCAGGATTTTTTCCTTGCTTTCGAACTGTGAAGATACTTCTTGTTGCACGTCAACAACATTTGAACATCAAATGTGAAATCGTTTCTTTCGGATGTGCAGTGTTGTCTGCCAGATCTACGTCTTCGAATATAGTCAGCAAACTAAACAACGTGAACGGAAAGTGAACTTAAAATTACATTGCCGCATCCCTGAATACAAAAGGCAGTGTCAATTTTTCCTGTTGTCATAACGTGTATTTATTTCAAACACAGGATAGCGAATGACGCACTTTCGGCAACGTGATCGTCCCACGCTCACTCACGGGGATGGAAGTACCAGTTTCAGAGCGTTGGCGTTCCAATCATTTATTATTTGCAAATCTTTTTAGAAAATATAATATTCTATTGGAGGCTAATAGCGTTCGCCGATCTATGTAATTGGCCAGCTGTTCTGGTCTGGTGCAGCGGGTGGGAGCGTTTCGTGCCCTTTCACGACCGAGACGACCGAGATATACAAATTGTGGTCTTGTGTGGCTTGCGGGGTTCTCGGCATTCGTTATAACACCGTAGATGTGTTCCCACGATGGCCTGCGTCTTGTTCACATTCACCAACAGCTTCCACTTTTGAAGATATTTATAGGCTGGATTGAGTACTAACTGGCTACCAAGAACTATGATATTTCGTTGCAACAAGCATTGTAGATATCTCAAATACTTAGTTACTAATAAATATATTCCACGCAAATTCGCTTAAGAAATGTAAGCGTATAAAGTTTGGTTAGGTCATCCTAGTTTAGTTAAGGTCGTGGCGCGCGCGACTTGAATTGCGCCTGAAGGCGCGCCAGCGTGCCGTCGGTGCTAGCATGCCTCACCTCGAGGCCTGGGTGGGGAAGAAGGGAGGTTACGTCACCTACAGGCTGACTGAGATGCTCACCGGACACCGTTGTTCCGGTGAGTATCTCTGCCGGATAGGCCGACAGAAGCGACGACACTCTGTCACCATTGCGAGAGCGAGCTAGACTCTACCCAGCACACACTCGCTGAGTGCCCAGTCTGGGAGGCCGAGAGGCGAGACCTGGCCGCAGAGATCGGACGGCATCTGTCCCCACCAGCAATCGTAGGTGCGATGCTGGTGGGTGACTCCACCAAATAGGACGCAGTGGTCTGCTTCTTTGAAGCAGTTATGCTCCAGAAGTAGACCACCGAGCGGGATCGGGCGCGAGCCGATCCCGCTAGCAGACGGAGGAGGCGTCGGGGCGGCGGCGGCAGCCGTTAGCCCAACTCCCCTCGGAGCTGCGGTGGTAGAATGAGAAGTGACCTCTACTGCCGCCACGCAAGCAGCTCCGGGAAGACAGCGAACTGTTTGTGGCACAGTCGCTGTACCGGACTGGCAGGAGTCGGCAATTGGGAGGCCAATTCAGAGTCCTCCCAGGGTGTGTGTTCCGACCATCTGGGACACGGCGCAAAAGGTGGGCACCGGAGCAGCATACCCGCGTTCCCGGGGCTCCTCCCATCAGATGCCATGAGAAGTCCACGGCAGGAAGATTTAGTCGGTGCGAGTCCGAAATACCAACCCGCAGACACTTTTTTCGGGTGGCATGCGTAGGCATAGGTATTCCCCCTGCCAGATCCAAAAAAACATCCTAGTTAGATAGTAGGTTTCTTAAAGTTGGAAACCAGTTTCTTAGATCTCAATACAATCTATACTGTATAACTTGAAACGTCCTCGTGATTCGGAGGGCATGTTAAACTGTTGAACCATGTAGTACCTAGTCATTAATTAGTCGTATTCCCAGTAAATATAGAATGTAACTAGAATAACTCGGACACTACGTTAACCAATTTCCATATGTTAAAGTAGAGTATTGAGAGTGTAGTGTGTTCTTGAAATGACATACAAAAATATATATTGAAATCTGATTATCATAAACATTTATACGCCAGAAACGAGGCGATAATACAAGAATTCTGACCAAAACAGATCAAACCATTTTAATTACCAAAAAAGCAGGTGAGTAAAAACATAACATAAAGAAAACACCACTGTCCAAATGATTGAGTTAAGTATCGAGAGGGTTGTTGTGTTGCTTGAATTACAGAACAGACTTATTCCAATAATAAGGTTTGGTGAACATCACACGGGAAAATGCTTTAGAACCTACCGGTGTCTAGGCAACATCGATATTCTATTTTGAGATACACAAAGTACAGGTTGACGCAGCCAGCGCAACGCGCAATGTGCAGATATAATGGGGTATTGATCGGGCGGAACGACGGGGCTGTAGAACGGAAGCTTTTCTATTAATTGAACTTCGTTTAATTATACATATAAGCTGGACGGGAATCATAATTGATAATTAGGTTATAACACCACGATATTACATATGTTTTTGGTGGCAACGACATACAGTGATTTAACATTTTTTTTATCTGTATGTTTTCTCCTTATTCTCAAATATACTCACTGAGATATTAAATTTGAATATGAGAGTATAAAAGAAAACATATTGTCTTTTTTCTTTAGTTATTAACATTTAAATTTGGTGGTGCTTTCAAGGTGACAGAAAAATCATATAGTTTCTACAAAACAATATCAAGTAGCGCGTACCAATGCAACAGGTGAAGAGTCATATGTTTTATTATTTTTTTATTATTATTTCAGATATTACAATATTTCCAATTGGAAGTTGACAATAAAAGTCATACATACATAGACTCACGCCTGTTTCCCAGAGGGGTAGGTAGAGACAACAGATTTCCATTTATCACGACCTTTGCACATCTCTCTTGCCTCGTTTACTGTCATTATATTCTTCATACATGCTCGCTGGCTTAGGGTACTTGTGACGTGGTCTTTCTTGTGAACATCTCCGATTTGGTCAGATAATATTTTACGAGGTCTTCCCACACCATTCACACAGGCCACATTATACTTCTTAACAAAAATCAACCTGTTCATAGGTAAAATAGTTCCTACAAAACCATAGTTTATCAAGATACATACAACAGGCTAATGTCGCATGTGATTTTAATTCTTTCAGAGGTATTATTATTTGAAATTTAATCAGGTTACGTTGGAACTTATCTCCTTAAAAATAAGGACAGTTTTTCTATGCAAATATTGTTATTAATGACTGGTTGAGTTAAGTATTGACGCTGTTATATGTGATTTTACTTCTGATTCAGCAATTGTTATGTATTAATAAGATTTTATTATGTATCACAGTTTAATGTTAAAAACTCGTTAAGTAGACTAAGTATTCAATTTATATCGAAAAACAACCAAAATTTATCGTAATATATTTTATATACCCAGCAAAGATTGGTTGACAGTGGAATTATTGCATGTTCTTCATAAAAAAAAACAATCGCTTCGCTTTCTTGACTAAACTTTAAACTAACAGGCCATGTAAAGGTTTAAGTGCCAAACTTTTTATACAAAAATACCAAAGTAAATGGGCTCTATTTATGTCAGCTAACCATTTTAAATCAGGAAATTAAGCCTTAAATGGACAATGCTATAGTAGTTACCACCTCATTTTAAACGAAATTTTGTTGTCATAAGATCTTAAATCAATGAATTATGAACATAATAATTATGCTATGAACGATTAAGGTTTAAATCCTATATATAGGGCAGCGGTAGCCTTATGTATGACCTATACCTGACCTACATAGTTATTTATAGGAAGCGCCTCAAGTAGCGTTTATTTTTCACCTAGTGATAAGATGTATAAAATGTCAGCAATTTCAACATAAATCTACTTAAATCAATCGGCCTTAGAAACCTTTTAATACAGGAAATAAACGGTGATTATTCGTAATTTTTTTATGTAATTAGGTACCTACATCTACAGTAAAAATCATTATAAAAATCTCTTAAAACTTTAATTAAAATTGGGTATATCTGACATCTTATATGATGTATAAGTTCTGAAAGAAAGCCTACAAATGGCCACAGTATAATACATTATAATCAACCTACGACATGAAGTTGCTTTAGTTATTGTTGGACAGCAATTTTCTAAGAAGGATATTGGAACTGAGAGCCATGATAACACATTGCATCGAATAAGTGAAATCTATCGCTATACTATTCATTACAGTAGGTAATGAATAGTATAGCGATAGATTTCACGAACGAACTTTTGTTTGCCACGGCGAGGATGGATTCTACATTGACATAACCCAGTGCAATACTAGGACCAAACAACCGCTTAAAAATGGTATCTGTAGCAAATTTCTATTCTTATGTAGGCAGAGAGGACGTTGACGCTGATCAGCTGTCAAACGCCTACGCTTTCTACTTGAGAGGACACAAGACGCTATGACGTACATAATTATGTGCGCAACTACGGTCGTCCTTGCAAACCTCCATGGGATAAAATAACAAAAGTTTTTGTCTGAGCAAAAAGATATGATTGACACGATATAATACACATGGGTTTCACCTCAAAGTGAAGAAATTATACCACTCCTAACCAAAGAAAAAATATTTAGAGGTACGTTTTTTCATATTCTCTACCTAACGACAGAAACGGGGTCTGTCTCACATACACATACTGTTGTGAATGGTTAACCGCATTTCGCCTAATATGTTGGATAAACCAACAAATCAAAATAAAGATCGCACTTTATGCAACATAACCAATAACAATGTGATAAACGGTCCACGTCACCTTAAACATAATTCTCCCCACATGAAAGATAATAAATGTAGAAAATATTCCAGATAATTATTGAGAGATACACAGGCAGGTGACGTAGGTTACCTACAGAACAGAAGGCGACCTGCGGGCGACGGTGGCTTTACACTTAAATTAAAAGATTAAAGAAGAAACATGTGGGTGGTCCTATAAAAAGATTCTGTCACGGACATTCGAGGCATATATTAATGTAGAATTTTGCAATTCTGTCAAATCGATAAAGTAAATTAATATGTGATCGTCATTCTAGCTAGAAAACAAAAAGAACGAAGTCAAATAATAGTAGAGTGGACGTTATTTGAGTAGTTCGGCGTTCGGAGGTAGTTCGGAAGACTTTTGTGTATTCCATGCAAGAAAGGTTTTCCGCAGTTGTAAATTTAGCTGTCCACCTTTAAAATGGCCAAGGACCCTATTTTAATTTTGACAACCTTGCCGACAAAGTTGATGGCCCACCAAAGACGACACTTAACATTTTTTATTTAAGTCATACAGATAATTTTGGTAAAACAGAAGGGTTATACCAAAATCTATCAATATGCTTCATAATATGTATGGCAAAAACATAGTGGGGAAGAATAGAGGAACACCCGTACATGGCTGGCCAGGAATAATGAAGGAAACGACGCCTAGGTATACACTCTACCTAGGCGTTTCTTTTTATTTATTACTTTGTTTGCGTATATTGCAGCGTGGGGTTTCGGTTTGTATCAAATCGAAAAGAAATTTAAACGCGGACTGTGCAGTTTTATCTTCCTCACGATTACCCCTCATCGCAGCATGGCATCCTAACACCAAAAAACGAACAAGCCTCGGTCATAAATTAAATACTATGAATCACCATAAATGGCAAGTGAAAACATTGCCATGCAATTGAATCGAGGCAACTATAGCGACAGGTTTTTCTCGAATAGAGTCTGTATTTATTCCTAGGATTCCCCCTAACACTATCAAATTACCCCTTGGAGTTTAAGATAGTGCGGTTTTCTATAGAACTCTGCTTTGCCAATACGTTAACGGTTCTATGGGTCACACAAATAGTTGCCCCGTTGTGATCCCCGGAAGACATGAAACACGAGGGCGCCTAAGTTGTAGACCTTAATCACTGCGCTACACGAGCTACTGTCTTATGATATGTTTGAAATTTGAAAACGAGTTATTTGCAATGTATCAAAATACATTTTTAAAATATCATCATATTTAATATGATATATTTATCTCTCAGGTCTAACAGGACTAATCTTTATCATATTTCCCCGAGGATTCAGTCAACGTGCAATGACGCGTATATAGTGGTCACGCACAGGTATCATCTCATGTCATGAATACCTTGGAAACATAAATATATGACTTTATAATTTAATACGAGGAATGAAATAGTCTAATAAGTAGGCAACAAAACTTTAAACCAAATTCGGAAGTAAGTAATGTTAAGTTTTGCATTTTCTTATTTTTCTAAAACCTAAGGACCTACATATTTATATAAATCAAATTAATATATTAGAATAATTTTAATAAAGTACTGGTTAGTGTCTTAAAAATCGCATTGTCATGTTAATAATGTGAACTTGTGTGTCAGTGAGGTTGTTGAGCGATAGCATGAGTGTCGCAAGCATGATAAGTTAAGACAACCACTTACACATTGGTGGGCCGTGTGTTTCTTGGGAGACTTGGTGGTATAGAAAAGGGCTTAATATCGGCAAATTTTATACCATTACAACGTGGCATGTAGTATGGTACTTAAGAGCTAAACTACCCATGAATTAGAACAAACAGTAGAACATAAGATTGTGAAAAATGCGTGTAGTCATATCCCGTCAGTTAAACAACATGTTCATATGGGTAGAGGATTTATTTTCTTCCTAAATAAATTTATTCAGTTTAATGGGTACATTTAGCTTGTTAAGTATTCAACACTTAAGGTTTTGAATTCGCAGTGCAATAAAAAACATAAATTACAAAGGTGACTGCTCTCTTCAATGCACCTGTTGTAAAGACCCTCTGCAAAAGCTATAGCACATTTTATGTAATCCTAAAAAACTGCAATGAATTCTTATCTATTTTATGGCATTCCACATTTTTCTTGTATGATTTTGCTATTGTATAGTGAAAATTGATACGTTTATAAGATAAATGTAGATAAAATATAAAGTGGATCACAACATAACTATTCATGATAGATGTGAGAGTGAAGTGAAAACTTCAAGCTATACATTTTTCAGATATATTTTCTGTTATGAAAGAGAGACAATATTGAGAATTCGGAGCACTAATAATGGCAAAGATAATAGTAAAGGTTGTTGAAATTAAATAGCAAACTAACAATCGCAAGCTGAAGCAAAATATGAGTATATAATGTATTACAATACAACAATTTCACAGCACCGAAGTATAATGATTCCAATTTGAGACTCTTTACGATTTGTAAAATGGATGAGTAACTATCCGAAAAATATTGGGTTTCGTGATATTCATGAATTAAAAGAAAACAAGTTATCCTGTTAGATTAAACAGAAGTATCTTTGAAACAAGCTCTGCTGTAAGAGACAGCAAAGGAATATATGTATGAAACAAACTATCATGCAGGATTCATACACATATTCCTTTGCTGTCTCTAAACTATCCGAAAAAAATTGGGCTTCGTGATATTCATGACTTAAAATAAAACAAGTTATCCTGTTAGATTAAGCAGAAGTATCTATGAAACAAGCTCTGCTGTAAGAGACAGCAAAGAAATATGTGTATGAAACAAACTAACTATCATGCAGGAGTAAACTTAACGGTATTCAATTACACTACAGCATATTCTTAATACTACTGAACTCACTTTGATTGGATAAACTGCTATATTTGAGTAATTAAACTTCCTTAATTGACATAAATTATGTCAAGATTTTCTCTTTCAAAATATTATTTACTCATGAAAAAATATGGGTGCATAAAAACATTGCTGAGAAAATTATAATATACATCAAATACAACATGCATTTATCATTCAATCAAAGCCCAAAACTTTAAAGTTTAAAGATTTGGGCTCAAACTGTATATTGTTAAAATGTAAACTGTAAACAAACATAATGGTTCTTTATAAAAAGTACAAAATAAATACCACTAACAATAAGCTAGGGTAACAACTATTCATCAATTTGATACTACTCTAACTTTGAATATGCTGGCATCAGTAATTGCTGCAATATATGGCTACAGATTCTTATACAGCCAAGCATAAAAAATAATCAATGATAATCAATCAATGAATGGGTAGCATTAACTTTACATTTTCCAATAAGATGTTACATATCCTTTACTATACTTTAAAAAGAACATTCGCTTTGCAGGAAATAGTAGAGCAGTGGCGTAAGGAAAATCCAAGAGTTATTAATGATTTCCCTCTGTATCTCTTTTACTACTTATGTCCAAAATAGTGTCTGTGAGTTACAATTAGTCTATCGTATCAACAATATGACAGGTAAGATCACATACAATTGTACTAGTGATAGCAAAGACTCGAGCCTTTCAGCCCTTTTCTTAACACTCGCCGCCTTATTGCGATGCCACGGAGGCTAAACGGCTTAATAGCTCGCAAGCCCTCGAGGCTAGCTCTAATTATGGCTTCCGACTCGAGAAGTGTGAAGCCTAAAAATTTGAGTGGTTTTAAATAAAGCTTGTAGCTTCTTTTATTTCGAGGCTATCTTTTTAATTAATTAGGCGTTTAGTTGTTTTAAGATATTTTACGTATACCCGCTATGAGCGTCCGCAGTGAACAATCATTTTCCAAAGCTGGGAATTTAATAAATAAAAGAAGGAACCATCTAAGCAATAAAAGCATACACAATCATCATTGTGCCTCTCATCCTGGTTAGCCGTTTTTGGTGATTAATATTCGATACTATTAAACCTTTGCTTTATTATATTTAATTCAATCATGTATGAGTATTACCTACTTGTTATAATTGAAAAGAATATATATTTGAACTTTAATTTATTTTGCCTTCCCATTAACCTGATCCCCAAAAGATAAGTCTCTTTTGGGGATCAGGTTAATGCCTATTTTTCTCGTTTGATGCTAGTCTTCAAAAAAGGCTTGAGTTAAAAAAAGCCCAAGCCTAAAAAAGGCGTAAGTCCTTTTTTAAGAAGCCACTTTTAATAGTCCTATTTTATGAGTCCACCTTTAAAAAAGGATTGTATGCTTTAAATTTGTGGCTAAAAGGCTCAAGTCTTTGCTATCACTAAATTGAATGTAGTGACTGCAGCAATTGAGTAGTTTAAATAAACTGTTTATATGCAGCTGATGAACATATCAATATACTGCTCTGCACTGGTTTTACAAGTAAAGTATACAGGTTATCAGTGTTTACTACTCAAATTGGTTGTTCAGAAACATTATGATATGATAAACATGAAAACATAAATAAATATTAAAATGTTTTGTTTAGATTGGCAACTTTGCAAAAGCTATCATTGATTATATACAATGTAAGTCTAAAAGGTTCTAATTGAATCTCTTTTTCTTAAAAGCCCATATAACTCAAAAATATTCCTGTATTAGAGGGACTTTACAAACATGCATATCGCAGATACAAAGTACATCTAGACTGACTACAACAACTCGAACCACTAGAGCGCCAAGTTAGCAGTTGGGCGAACACCTTAAGGAATTCTCCACTTGGCATATTACTTATTTATAAATCAAACAAGTATCCACTTGAACATAACCTGGAGATGTAAACAATAGGTGGACTTGAATCTCACCTGATGAACATACAAAAAACTAGATGGACTTTATTTTTCCCAACAAAGGTAAGGTAACAAAGGTATTTCAATACTTTAGTATATTTTTGATTTATTGACATTGTTTAGACATTTTATATATTTTATAATCATTTTCATGACATGTAAGAAATCTTACCAATAAATGACTATTTGACTACTGCCAGCATTATTAACAACATCAATTTTAATAATACAAACAAAAACATTTGAATGCAATAAAAAAATACAATGATTTTGAAAAGCGCCTGAAAGCAAAAGAGAAAATGAATGCAAGTGAAGTGAAGAATATAACAAAATGGCTAAGAAAGGAAACTGATGATACTGAAGACAAGAACCAAATTAATGTATTCAACTGAAAGACAGCAAGCAATAGTAAAGTACTGAAAAAGTTAAGTAACCAAATAAAAACGAACATAAGAAAGGATTGGCGAAGACACAAAATGGTCTATTGCAAAGATGCATTGAGAAGGCTTGTGGAGTCAAAAACCACAGACAGCATACAAAGCGTCCAGTACTTGGACTTCACTAGCCAGAGATAGAGAAAAGTGGAGTCAGTTGGAGAAGGCCTTTGCTATAATAAACAACAAACATCCAATGAAGCAACTAAAATCATATCAATTAATTATCAATCTTGACAGAGTAGTATATGTCTGCATTTATGCCAAAATACAACAAATGATATAGTTTAACAAATGCGTCTTAAATGTGAGCTGCTTTAGCTATTAAATATAGTAAAGTGAGTTGAAAAAATTTAGCACCTGCAACCTAACCTCTTATTTTATGTAGGCAAGAATTTATAGAACAACATTCACATAATTTAATTCATCATCTTTTGTCCAATGGAATCCCTAAAAACCTGCATCAAAACTATAAATTTTGATAATTAAACTTAAACATAATCTCTTTGACAACAACTTAATACAAGCTAGTTAAATATCATTGCTATTATAAAATAAATTTTATGAATGTTTTAATACAATCTGTGTACTTAAATATCTATGTAACTAGAAATAATAATGTATACATAGCTATATTGCTGCAAACAGGTTCTGACTATTTACAAGGGCTTTTTTAAATTCTATGTGAATAAAAACCTTTTTTATTTTATTATTTAATTTATGGATGTATATTAAGAACCCTCAGCTACAGTAAAAAATATTTACTTCTGAATTAATGACTCTGGGATAAATGTTGTGAGTGGGTTTCTTTGGAGATTTTAGAGACTCAGCCTCTGTCTGCTAATCTATTTAACAAAATAATCGAATAGTACAATTATCTTTAAGGAAATAGTAGGTTAGGTTAGATCAGTGCTCTATGTACGATACACTAGCCAAATGATTGAAGAGAGAGTGCTGGGGCAGCAGACAGTGAGTGCCAGAAACAAATTACTCTTATGGTGTCATACATAAATATTTTATGCTTGAACATATGTTCCAAATATCCTGCTTAGTTGTATTATCAGTAGCTTACATCATAGAGATTGGAATATAATGATTAAGATATTATTGCTTAGATGCACATTGATGGTGGCTGAATTAGTAATTCAGCTGACAAACTAGATCATCACATGAGAATAATGCTATTGAATAAAAGTCAGTTAAATGAGAAACCTTAAATATATAGTAATCATTTAATTCTGTAAGATAAAATATTCCCTATGTGTGCATTATGTAGGTAAGTACTTAAAAAATATATATACACACATACTTATAAGCAGATTCTGAAATTCCACTAAGGCCAAGCGCTCACTACAACTTTTTGCCGCGCGATAATTTTATCACTTCATTTCGTCGCATGAGTTCATACAGCACTTTAAAATTGTGTTTAGTCACAATTTGCTGCATTTGCTTGTGACGCAATTATCGTGAAAGTAAACTGTAGCTTATGGAATTGTATGGTCCCGCTTGCACTGGGACAGAAAATCGCACACTATTTCTTATTTATTTTGTTTTTCTTAGCTGAGGGTGACAATAGCCTTTCTTCAGCTGAGATTCCATTTCGCCATCTAGTATTTTTGTATTCAATATGAAGTCAAATAATTTATTTCTCATACGTTTTAATTTTCATTATAATATTAGCCATAGAACTTTTTGGGATATAGCCAAAGATCATTATATTTCTGATAAAAGAAACCCTTAATTAATCTATCCGCTGTAAAAGGACGAGTCCAGCATTGGCAATTATATTTATCTTTTCTTCTTTCCCACTGAAGTAATAAATAGAGACAAGTAACTTGTTACCGAATTCAACATGAGACTGAGCAACAACCACAGATTTTTTGATCACAGTGCGTGCACTGTACTTTTTGTGATATTTTACAGCGCAATTCTAAAATCGTGTTGCAAGAAGTAAAATCAAGGTGAGCGCTTGGCCTAATGATTTTAAATAAATATTCAACTTGTAGGATTTTGTGGTCTGCAAATTAATCTAGCTAGATGTTATGTTTGAAAACACTTGTCTGTGTGAGTTTTGTGCCAAAACAATACGGCTTTTACACTCAAGTACTAGAACTCGCTAGAAAATTGTGTTACTATGCCAGTTGAGTGGGTATATGGTTAATTATATATATGTATATACATGTAATTGACAAAGGCATTTCCATGCCCATGACTACTATTTGTACAAAAGTTAAATGCTTAGTAATGATGAATAATCAGACAATACACTGCAGTCAGTCTATTTATGCCCTATATTAAATGCAGTTTTGGAGTAGATACTTTATCTAGCTATCAGTACTGCACTGCTAATTGCTTCAATCCATTAGTATTTCGAATGTAAATCAACAGTAGAGGTTGTAAATAAAATATTCTATGAACAAAAACTGTGTAAATCAATATCAATTTCTTAAATATGCGAAGTATATGTACCTATTCCGGTGAAGTGATTTATTTATATTGATTGGGCACAGTAGAAACCTAGTCATATTCTTACTACCTACATCACATTAAAAATCACATTTACATAAAAGAAAGGATTTAAAACTTACCTCATCGTCAACTGAGAACTGGTGATTGTTCGAATCCAATGTTTTTATCGTAAACTCAATCATTTTTGTACGAAAACATGAACGCCCTTTTAAGTCTGATAATTAGACGCGTGCCTAAAACCAATAAAAAACACGTACTCGGATGTTTTAAAGTGTCTAATTTCACATAAAACCACTGCTATCGCATTCAGCGATTACTCACGTCTATCACACCAAATTTTTACTTAAATTAATGCCGATTTAAAATAATTTTTATTCGGATCGAAGTATGCATTTGTAGCCTGATGGTGACAGCGATCCAAAAGGGAGATCTAGTGTTGCCAGTAAATAAAAAGTCTAATGAGATTTGTCTATGGACAGTTAAATATGAACAAAGTAAATCGATGAATTAAGCAGCAGTATTCTGTATTTGTCTTTTATATACCTCTATTATACAAGACACTATAATATCATATAGAAATATAGCGAATAACAGAAGGACTGTTACTGTTGACGATAGTGCTTAACAGTTTCTGAGTCAGAGCTAAAATAAACGTGCATACATGCACAGACTTGCAAACCGTACACAAAACGTTAGTTTTAGTGGAATGATTACATTCTTATTTCGTATGCTGTGGAAATACATAGCCTCATCCTAAGAGACCTAACCATGTCAGCCAAGGGAATCGTTAAACAATTAGATTTGAGAAGAGCTCTCTCCCGTAGAATTATGTCAGCTCGGTCATCTTTTGCACAGTGAATCAATTGAATAAATTTTCCTTGCTTTTCCCCGCAAGCCTTCGAGCATCCAAGCAGATCAAGCTAATCCTCAATTTGTTTTTAGTCATTTTGCTGCTTGTGATGTCAAGAAGAGTGTGTTATCGATAACTTCCAACGCTGTTGGATGTGACTGTATCAGCCGTAATATGATCCTTCCTATCCTTGACGAGATTCTTCCTATCCTATGCCATATTCTCAACTATTCCATATCCACCGGCATTTTTCCATCAGCGTGGAAAGACGCCCAAATAACTCCTCTTCCAAAAAGACCAAATCCGTCATCCTTCTCTGAATATCGTCCCATCTCCAGACTTCCGTTCCTATCCAAAGTCCTAGAACTATTGGTTCATAACCAAATGAATTCATGGGATGCAACCTGCGTCGACACCTTGGCGCCTTTGCATCTTCCAAACACCAGTGGACGCGCCGGCGCTGCTGCTGCTTTAGCGGAGACCTCTAAACGGCGTAAATATGTGAACCTTATTGGTAACTATATGTTTGAGCCGTTTGGAGTTGAAACGTTCGGGCCGTGGGGTCCAAACGCTTTAACCCTTTTTCGTGACATCTCAAAACGTCTGGTCGATGCTTCACGTGATCAGAGGGCTGGCCAATACTGAGGTCAAAGAATTAGCATTGCCATTCAACGTGGCAATGCTGCCAGCCTTCTGGGTACGTTCCCGGTTCAAAGCGATGTCGACGAATTTTTTTGACGCATAAGCTCTATAAGGTTAGACTTTTTATTTATGTTTGTATTTATTTTATTTTATTTATGTTTCTTTAGTTGATAAGTTAGGTTATTTCAATAATAATTCATTCAAATAATTATAATATTTATGTTTGTATGTAAATAGAAATTATTAACTGAATTCATTCCTTTGCTCCAATAACCCGTTCCAATCCGGATTTCATCCTGGTCATAGCACCGTCACCGCTTTAGTCAATATTACGGAGGATATCAGGTTGAATATGGAATGTGGAAAGTTGACCGTATTGACATTGCTAGATTTTAGCAATGCTTTCAATGCGGTTGATTTTGACGTTCTTCTGGGCATACTACACTCACTTAACATATCTCCGACGGCAACTGATTGGTTTCGCAGTTACCTGTGTGGCCATCGGCAACGTATTTGCTTAGATGACTCCAAGTCTTCTTGGTGCAATACTAGCGCTGGCGTTCCTCAGGGTGGCGTTTTATCTCCATTACTCTTTTCTATATTTATCAATTCTATTTCTTCTAATCTAGTTTCCTCCTACCACCTTTATGCAGATGACTTACAAATATATACGCAAGCACCGTTAGATTCCCTACCAAATGCTATATCTATTATTAATAAAGATCTAGAGAAAATATCCGAATGGAGTGAAAACTATGGTCTTACCGTCAATCCTTCCAAGACTCAGGTCATAATTATTGGTAGTCAGCACAAAATTTATAGCATTGACTGGTTGCAACTCCCCAAGGTAATATTTAACCATAATGTCATACCATATAGTGACTCAGTTTGGAATCTAGGGATATATTTTGATAGGACTCTCTCCTGGAGTGCACAATTACAGAAAACTAGTCGCAGACTATACGCGACTGCGGGTGCGCTCCGTAGGTTACGGAATTTCCTTCCAACCTCCACCAAAATTGCGCTTGCTCAGTCTCTCCTACTCCCAGTCCTTGACTACGCAGATGCCAGCTATCTCAATCTTACGGAGGACAAGCTTGACAAACTTGAGCGTCTTCAAAACTTCTGCATACGATTCATATTTGGTCTTCGAAAATATGATCATGTATCCAAATTTCGCAAAAAACTCAAGTGGCTTCCCATAATACTCCGCCGAAATACTCACATTCTATCCATACTTTACAATATTTTGTTCAATCCCGGTAGCCCCCACTACCTTAAGGAACGATTTGAATTCCTACGTGATTCACATTTGAGGTCTTTGAGATCATCAGAAAATTTGAAGCTTACAATGCCGGTGCACTATACAGACTTCCTAGATAAGTCTTTTACTGTACAAGCAACTCGACTGTGGAATGCACTACCAGTGCCAATACGACGTGCTCAAAATATAACATCGTTTAAAAATATGGTGAAAAACCACTACTTACGTTAATATTCAGATTAGTCCTGCTACTTGACAATTTATTTAATTTCCGTTTTTATTTTTAATATTAATTTATTAATTTATTTATATAATTATGTAATATTTATTAGTTTATTATATTTGTTTATGTATGAATATGAATGTATGTAAGTACATTAATCTATGTAGTATATTCATTATTAGTTTAGGACACTACACTCAGAACTGACGACGGTACACTATCAGCTGCCTGTCATTTTCAATTATGCTAGTCCATCCTACGGTTGTCTGGAAGAAATCGCTATTATGCGATAAGACCGCCAATTGTACATTATTTAAATATTAAGTTTTTTTTTTTTTAAATGTTATTTATAGTTTGTGCAATAAAGTGTACCTATCTATCTATCTATCAAGTGTGGAGGCCGTCTCTATTCTCATTCGCTATCGATTTTGTGCAGAGAAAAAAATATTTTATGTATCTTAGGCCCAAACCAATTCTTGTGCATTGATATGATGTCAACACTCATGATGAATGAGTTTTCTGAGCCTCTCAAATCTTCTAAACTGAATGGTTCTGCCTTTCTTAATTCTCTTGTTACTACTACAGTTAATGCTTCTCTTATTGCTCCCACAGCTGACGATATTTTGATAGAGCTCTTTTATGCACTGTTATGAATATTGGAAAGGGTTTAGTGATGAACATTAATTCCACAACGTCCTTAGTATTCTCCATAAACTCTTAACTAACTTTCTTTGTAAATAAAATATAGGTACCTACTCTCATTTTCCTCGAATAAAGTTGTAACAATATTTGTGAAAAACGTATGAAATAATTAATATTCCTATGATGCTTTAGACACAAATCCAATTTCATACCTAGCTTATACCTGAGAGTATGTACCTACTTTCAGAGTAAACCGGATTTTCGGTATGGCAGAAATAATGAATATGCTGGATGTGCCTAGTTTATAAATTGAACCTATAGTGATTATTACAAATATCTCTTCATTCAGGTTACATAATCGCTCCTGCCTTTATTTACATTCAAACACAATGAGGGCTACCGTTTTTGTGCTCACCAGTCGGCGCCACTGTCGCGGAAGGTCCACTATAGCTGATCAAAATCATTGTTATTGTGGACGCGACGAATGTTTTTACGAAAAATATTTATTACAGTCATCGAGCTGTTATTCATTTTGTAATTAATTTAGTTTTAAACCAAAATTTTGAGTTATAATCGCAGTTTTTATTAATAAACAGCGTAACCCGATCAAAAACAGTGTATTTTGACGTTTCGTAGACCTGCCGCGATGGTAGCGCCTCTAGCGGCAAATTGATACGCGGTAGCCCTCATTGATATTGTTTATGAATAAATGACTATTTATATGATTTATTATAACTGATGTATATTCTCTTTTCAATAACGAATTTTCACTGAAAAAGAATAAGTACGTGACATGTTTGATGTTTGACAATCTATTTATTTACACTTTATGCACGTATATGTAGGTACAAAGGGGGAAAAGCGCGGGAAACGTTGAACCGAATGGTCGATTTTACTTTCCGATAATTATTTATATTCTATTTTGTATATTATAGGGATAAGTACTGTGTAAATATTATTAATATTTAGTTTACATATAATAGTTTTTGTGTAAAGATAGACTTCGGTCTCGGTAAGTCTTTTATGTCTTACTGTATATGAGTACTGATATGAGTACTCTTACTGTATATGAACGAGCCGCCTGATTTATCGCCCCCAGGTGGTGTAATGGTTGTCGCTAAATACTCTAGTACATACACCAACTGTCATTCCTGCGATATCCTTTAAGGATCCAGATTCCCAAAGCTTTTCTTCTATAAGAAGGAAACAATACGAAGCTCATGAAAAGGCCTCATTTAATATTCATGTGCAAAGAGTAACCAAGTCACCTGACGATAGAACTATTCTCCACCCAGTCCCATTCGGGAAATTCCTTTTGAGAAATGTTATAAAGTATAAAGAATATAGTTAATGGTTCTATTAAGAGAATAGACAGAAATAGAATTTCCCTAGCTTTCTCAAATTTAAGCGATGCTAATTCATTTAGGTATAACACAAGTGAGCATAGGAGTGAACAATTTAAAAGCCTTCATTCCATCATTTCAAATCGCATGAATGGGCTTTGTTCGTGGGGTACCATTCGACTGGTCAATTGAGGAAGTAATAGACAATATCTCGGTGCCTATTGGGTGTGGTAAGGTTTTAAAGTTAAGGAGAATAAATAAGAAATGCACCGAAAACTGTTCAACAGCGTAGAAACCGACACAAAATGTTGTACTTACATTTGACGGCCAAGTTCTGCCTCAAAGAGTTTATATGTGTACACGTAGGTACCCCACGATTCAATTTTTTTACTGCTGCCGCTTTGGGCATACTAAACTTCAATGTAGATCTAGATCAAAATGTTATAAATGCGGACATGAACATACAGGTGATTCCTGTGACGTTGAGGAAGAGAATGTGTCATGTTGTTTATGACTATGTCCAAATGCAGTGGACACATGATATCTGAAATAGCATCCTTATGCTAAATGTGATGTGAAATATAAGTGGGCAGCGGCGGCTTTATGAGTTTTTGCCCCGCCTAAAAAATATTGAAGATCCGGGGCTGTTGAATTCAAGTCCTAACCTCTCCCTGAGGTCTTCATCGGATACATTCAAGACATTGTCACAGTCCAATATTAAGATACCATCCAACGTTGCCCCTAAAATTAATATGTTTAAATCACAAAAACCCGTCAATAATGGCAATTCCTAAAAAAACAGAAATTGTTCATTTGATAAACAAGTTTAACACTTGTTTCTTTGCACTTTTAGAGACTTGGTTAAAACCAGGCTATACTTTTAAAATTCCAGGACTTTCTTGCTTAAGGGACGATAGATTGAATGGGTATGGCGGTGCCGCTTTACTGGTCAGAAATACCATCCCTTTTTGGCCTCTAGTACTTCCTGCATTTTAACATTTTTCCGTCGTAGCAGCGCGGATAAATAATATATGTATTGTTTCTATCTACATTCCTTCTACTTCTTCTACAGCTCTTGATCATCTTAATAACCTTATTAGTCTTCTCCCGTGTCCATTCTTAATTTTAGGAGATTTTAACTGCCATCACGTCTCTTGGGGTAGTTCTATATCAACTTATTACGGTGAACTGCTGATAGAAGTTCTAGACGCACATAATATTTGTATACCTACTTAATTCTGGCTCACCTACAAGACGTACAGGCAAACGAGAATATCGGTGCAATAGAACTTTCAATTTGTTCCCATTCCTTAGCTTCAGCCTTAACATTTATCACACACCTACTTATGGCAGTGATCACTTCCCAATTGTTTTAGGTTTTCCCTCAAATGGTACCCGAGATACAAGAAGTTTTCACAGAATTCCACGATTAAAATACAAGCTTACTAATGAAAACTTATGGGAGAAATTCAAAACTGTCCTAGAGCTTAAACTTTTCAATTTACCTAGCTTATCGCGATGTAACTGAGTGTAGTAATGCATTTACAAATGCTCTCTTACAAGCTGCAGACGAAACATTCCTCTAAAAAATGTTGCTATTCTCCTTGGTGGGACAAGGAATACACATAAATAGTTAAAGATAGGAAAAAAGGACAAGGAATACACATAAATAGTTAAAGATAGGAAAAAAGCTGAAAAATTGTACAATAATGATAAGTCGGAAGAAAATTTAAAAACTGTATCTGGTGCTATAGCAAATGCTCGTTAATTACTCAAAGACAAAAATATTAAAGGATGGAAAAATTTCTGCCTTTCCATTTCTCCTTGTGTTCATCCCTCAATATTCTGGTGGAATATACGACGATTTTGTAATGGTGTTAGAGACTGTCGGATTTCTACTATACCTCCAAATTTAAGTGAATCATTTCTCATCAATCTAGCTCCACCCTCGGCTCCAGAACATAATCTTTTTCAGTGTAACCTTCCTTTTCTAATTCCCCGTACTCAATTTTCTCTTGATTCCTCATTTACTATGGAGGAACTACAAGGTGTTTTATCTAAAATTGAAAATTCCGCTCCAGGTGAAGACGGTATTCCATATTCATTCTTAGCCAACATTAACCAATCTTCACTTCAGTATTACTTAGATTTAATTAATAAAGTATTGTTATCCGGAAATATTCCATGGTGCAGATATTGCAGAACGAAATAAAGATATGGTACGATTGAAGAAGAACAAAATGAGATCAACAGACATATACCTACAGTATATATAGTAGGCAGATGATTCTGCTCATACACTGTTAAGGATACCCAGTAAATGTACTCGTAATTTATTGAAAAAAAAAAACAACGACTCTTGGCCATCCTGGCTTCTAAAGGCAGTGCATTCCACAGGAGAATAGATTGGATAAAAAACGAAGAGTGGAGAAAGACAGAACGATATGAAGGGCATTGAAGCAAACGATTATGAGTTGAACGGAGACTTTTATTTGTTTACTGCAGAGAAACTGAAAGTGAGTTGTTAAACAAGGAGAATCAAGAATAGTAGAAAGAGTGGTCAAAGCTCGTAAGGTATGACGTTGACGAATTAGTAACCACTGAAGTTGAGTTCGAAAAGAAGAAACATGGTCATATTTACGAAGGTTAAAATCGAATGCAATTGTTCAGAAGTCGATCGAGTTTATTGAGGTGATCTGCATTCAGGGCGAAATTGTAAACATCACCATAGTTGATTATTGGGAAAATTTAAGTCTGCAGAGACCGTAAGATTCCTGTGACCATCTGACTAACACTTGCAATTTGGTTTTGCCAGCTGAATGTTTTATCAATTAGAACACCACGGTCTTTTACATACGGGCTTGACCGATGTTCGAATTGTCAAACAGTAGAGGTGGGAGACCATCTAAGACCACCTTAGATGGATTGATACTTAGACCAAACCTATCAATCCAATTTTTATATAAAGTCTAAGTCGAGATTAATTTTATTAATAACTGTAGGTAGGCTCTCAATCCTAGCATGGGCATATAATTGGAGGTCATCGGCGTAAAGATGTTACGAACACTAAACATGGAAGGTAAGAAAGTTTATAAATAAAGAAAATAGTGAAGGAGAGTATACTACCTTGAGGGACACCAGAGTCTACGTTACACCCGTTTGATGACGATTCAGCGACGCGAACCGACCGCTGGCGCTCTCGAAGATAGGATGCAAACCAGTCTAGAGCTTCGTCAGAGATCTTAAAATGTGATAGGATATATAGGATAATGTCTACTGACGACCAGGACCGTAATCATGGTGTCCTCCATAACCGCCCTTATATCGCGAGTCACTTTAAGGAGAGCGGAAGTGGTACTGTGGCCTTTTCCAAATTCAGATTGCAGTGGACTTAACAAATGATTATGGAACACAAAGCGAGATAGTTGTTTATTAACACAGGCCTCGAGTACTTTGGGAAGGAAAGGAAGGATAGATATATGAAAAAAAAATGAAATGAAATGCTTTACGCCATAGGAAGGGTAATGATCCGGTGCTCAAGGAAAAGTTTGCAATATGGGATGTGGCAGGAAGCAATTGAGCTAGGATAGGTATTATCATGCGGCGGCTGATCTGATCGCAACCAACTGTATTGGACTTAATGGAAAGTATGATTTTTAGTGTTCCATACCCAAAGGGTAAAACGGGACCCTATTACTAAGACTACGCTGTTTGTCTGTCTGTCCGTGTCCGTATCTTATGAACCGTGATAGTTAGACAGTTGAAATTTTCACAGATGATGTATATCTGTTGCCGCTATAACTACTAAAAATACAAGATAAAATAAATATTTAAGGGGGCTCCCATACAACAACATACGTGATATTTTTGCTCATATTTTAGATAATGGCACGGAACCTTCGTGCGCCAGTCCGATTCGCACTTGGCCGGATTTTTTATCTCTTCCAAGCCAACTGGATAAAAGTTATATGTAGGTAGGTATCTATAACAGATCTCGTTAGACCCTTTATATACGACATAGTTTGGTATTTGGTCAGATGATCCATAGACGAAGAAGTGGTAAAATTGCGATTAAGATCATCCAGAGGAATTGAACTATGGAGGTCTGAATTTCTCGATTTACCGATACCAAGAGTTCCAAGGAACTTCCAAATATCATTCCCATCTCTCGTAAACAAAGTTCCCAAATATACTAACTCATTAACCTGTTCGACTTTCTCTCCTTCAATCACACTATCACATGCTGTCATGTATTCATCCTTCTCAATTACCATTACTTTCGTCATACCAACATTTATTTTCATTCCTTTCCATTCAAAAGCTTCATGCATATTTGTTACCATCACCTGCAACTCGTCCGTCGATGATGCAAGTAGAACTTGATCATCAGCGTAAAGCAGCCATTTGATGAGTAAATAATTAATCCTTAAACCACATTTGTTTTCTTTCAATTCTTTTAAACAGCTATCCATGAATAGGTTAAACAACCACGGTGACACTACACATCCCTGTCTAACACCCTTTTGTATAGTAAATCACTTTGTATGACCCGTTAATCCTCACGCAAGCTCTGGGATCCTTATAGATTTCAGTGCCTGAACAAGGTTGTCGTCCAACCCATATCTACTTACATAGACAGTACCGACGATAGCTCATTCCTCAACACTCTATCGTAAGCCTTTTCTAAGTCTACGGAGGCACAGTAGACATTTTGGCTTTTGGCCAAAAACTTCTCTACTATGCTTTGCAGAGAAAAGACCTGATCCGTGCATTCCATTCCTTTTCGAAAACCAGCCTGTGCAACCCATATGTTCCCATCGGTTTCTTTCACAACTCTTTCAACCAATACTTTCGCATATAGGTAGCTTACCAACGACGCAGAGCAGACTAATGCCCCTATAGTTTTTAATCTTGTCGTGAGCCTTTCCCATTGAAAAGGGGTACGATGCTGTCGATACCTTATATCAAATTGAATAAATCTTTCTTTTATGTGTACATTATTGTCAGGTTTGTATGTAAAAAAATAGCTTGTTGTTTCTTCAGCACTATTTAATTTCCCTCCAAAAGTAAACAATAAATTGTTATCAATGCATTAAAATAATTAAGACATTTTAGACAGTATTGATAGGAAAAGGATATGGCGGTACGAAGCCCGCCGGCCAATGAAACCCATACACAAAACAAACAGTCGTGCTGATCATGTAAAAATTTGTCGTGCATGAGGGTCTACCTCTGGCTTAGCAGTAAGAATCACTGGCCACTAAACCCACCGGCCAGTCATTACAAGTATTTTTTATTCCATCTAAAATACGATCATGTTTAAATATATACCTAGTCTATAACAAGTCCCAGGGCTATTATTTGATTTTTTTGTTATAAGACGACGCCCGGTTACTTATCACAATTTCGAAAAATATTTGACCGAATATCATTTAACGTAAAACTTTTATCGTTCAGTTTTTTTTTATTTCACCGATGTCACCTCTGCCACTGTATCAGTTATCCTATTATCAATTGGTTATTTTTCGTTACTCCGATGTTTCATTTGGTCGAAATTCTTTTCACCGAAGTTACACATAGCCGAAATAACTTTTGTTCGTAGTATTGTGTTTCCGAACATTCATTAAACCACTATTAATTACCATATTTTCATTTCACCAAACGCCTAGAAAGTTTGTGCACATTATTTCATCTCTTATTTTTGCTGTTGCTGCAGCATGCAAGCAGGCATGCAGCGTGCAGGCAGGCAGGCATGCAGCGTGCAGGCAGGCATGCAGCGTGCAGGCCTTTGCTTGTATGCATGCAGCATACAAGCAGGCATGCAGCATACAAGCTGGCATGCAGCATGCAAGCAGGTATGCAGAACGCATGCAACATGCAGCAAGCATTGTTTCTGTCACGGCTCCGGCGCTACGGGGTTTGGGCGTGCACACGCGAGCTTTGTTTTATGTCAGAGGTCGACAAACGGTCACCTAGTTGGTCACCTGATGGTAAGTGATCACCGCCGCCCATGGACACTCGCAACACCAGAGGAGTCGCGGGTGCGTTGCCGGCCTTTAAGAGTCAGCAAACAAGTGTTGCTGACCCTTCCCCCCACCCCGATGAGCTCTGGCGACCTTACTCACACTCAGAAACACAACATTAAATTATTAATGTTATTAGTAAGGAATGTCTTCTGTAAAGTGGAGGTATTTCCCCAGTCGGGCTGCTCTTCGAGCGAATGAACGCTGTGCCCTACCTCGCTTATCGTCGCAGATGGTTTTAACGCTCACCACCTGCTCTTCCATTACCTTCTTCGGCTCCATTGGAAAGACTGTTTTCATACGCAACTATGATAAACGATCCCAAATCCAACAGGCTATCGGATGAAATGTTCTAAAAACATGTAGTACTTAAAGCTAATTGAAATAATTAACCCAATCAACCTTTTTTTTTATTTATGTTTATTAATTAACCGAAACATAATCTCCTAGACAATAACTTAATACAAGCTAGCTAAATATCACTACCATTATAAAATAAATTATATAAATGTTTTAACATTCCGTGTACCTAAATATCTGTAATAAGTAACTAGAAATAATAACTGTATTAGATACTACAAACTTGTTCTGACTATTTACATGCGCTTTTTTAAAGTCTACGTGAATAAAAGCCTTTATTATTTATTTTTATTCGCAAATAATTCATATAAGCGATAGATAAGAGCGATAGTGATACATCAGGTAATCGGGCAGCTGTACCACCTGTGTACTAGCTACCATCACCACAATGACAACGGCAACCCCCCGTAAATGGAAATGTTATAAAAACCTTTGCGGAAGTCCCATGTCCAGCAGTGGATGATATCAGGCTGAATATGTATCATTACATGGCGGCATTGGCATTGTATTTATTTTTAACGTGGTATGAAATCTGTAAATATTCTTCTTATTGAGTCTTCCTTATAAATAACATCCAGAAACAATCCGGTAATATACTCACGTGGCCATTTCTTTCCTTGAAATTTGACAAAGAAGCAGAATAGTTCTAGACATTTTTACAAACAAATGGATGTGCGTAGGGTTAGAGCCATCGAGTCTTGTTCTACAATGTGTTATTTTATAATCTCGAGTAATTCTGCTTTCCTCATACATTCAAAAACAACGTAGGTAGGCAGTGTATTTATGACACGAAATGACCTATTCTAAATTCCACTGTACAGTTGCTAGAATATTGGGATTGAGATTGGGAAACTTACGAAACTTCGACCCTTTCTTATATAATTTGCTCTTGTGTCTCGAGATAGTTCCAAAAGTGCGTGGACTACGGGAGGCAAAAATAAAACGACAGCGTCAGTTCAATAAGTAATTTGGCATTTATTGGCCTATAATAACAATCGCATAATAGACATAATATTAATAATTAATATACAATTACAATTAAAGTTTATTTCTTGGATTTGATTTATAGCATATTAAACTCATCAGAGATCATAAAATTAAATACGGATCGATACATTTCGTTGGCCTACATCTAAATTAAAAACAGCGAGAGTAGGTATTGCACTACACACACAGGTACAAAGCTTTTTTAATTCGTAGTAAACTAGTGGGAGCTGGTTCTAAATCAAAATGAAGAGTAATATCGGGTCTAGTCGTATGTGTGTAGTGTACTTATTTAAAATATACTCAGTTTTATACAAACTGTATGTTGATAGTTTACTTAACATTACACTGAGTCTAAGTTCTGCCATACAACTCTTATTTCCAAATTATTACACTGGAAAATTATACCTACATATATAATAGCTAAAAATTCTATGGTTGGTATGTATGAATGTTTTGTTAGCCTAGTAAACATTTGATTGATGTTAATGTTTAACTTGTTAGTGAACCAAAGAAATAAACATATTTTTCAGGTAAGTAAAATAATTGTCTGCACGTGTGGTGCAGCGACTAAGACAGCAGCCTCGCCGCTTCGTGTCACCGAATCCCGCACCGGACAACTATTTGTGTGACCCATAAATATTGTTCTGAGTCTCGATGTAATTTGTGTCAGTCTGTTTTATGTTTGAAAAGTACCCCGCCACACAGTACGAAATGTGTCATCGGCCGATCATGTTTACTTACATCATAAGATAATATTCGATGCTTAAGTTGATGTTGTGAACAAATTTCACAAGGCACGTGGAAATGTGTGTGATAGACACCGCAAGAAACAGCGTACTACGTGGTGGCCACATAAATTATGTCAATATTTTCTGGGCAAACAAAAATAACATGTCGTCTTTATTTATTACTATCTGTCCCGCCGATCTTCGTACCGCCTTATTTTTTTGGCGTCAATACTGGCTCAAGTGCATGATTTTAATGATTAATTAAGGTAAACTATACTGACGCCATCTGTCGAAGATTGTTCGTATCAGAAACCTTCTTTATCCAAAACCTTCGTGGGCTCATGCACAACACTTTCCTGAAGATCATCACATGATCAAATGCGTAGTTGACGATTCTATAAAGAACATACAGGCAAAACATTCATTTTTATATATACCAATCCTGAGTTGTGGTGTGTTAACTCAGGATCAGTAAAGACGGCATAGTGAGAGTAGGTAGGCATCCTCTCATCAATAGTTTGTATATATTCCTGAATAGAAATAGAATAATATGATGATTTCAACAAATTACAGCATTTAACTTCGTTTCCAATCAGTATATCATAATAATATACTATTTGAAGGTGTGTGACAGAACTTAGACTAGACAGGTGCAAAATTAACATTGCCAGTTAAATATTGATATTCGCGAGTGACATTACTTAACGTAAATAAATCTTGAGAGATATACATATACTTTCAGTATAATTAACTAACTTTATAATTTTGAAGCGATACAAAATTGGATTAATAATAATCTAAGAAAGGCACTTAAATTATATTTGGAGCAACAACAAAAGTTAAAATACAATAATATTTAAGTAACTTCTGTTTTGCATATTACAAACATGGAATAGAAAAATAAGCAATACTTTAATATAAAACTGACAATAACAAATCATCGTTCATAGTACATTAACATTATATTCTTAAAGAAAAATTTCATACAACTTATATAGACATAGCATAATGAAACGTCTAAAATTGATGGAGAATAGGGAACTATCTCAACACATATGTTTTTGGATTTGCATTGATATGGCATAAACAACTCGTTGCACTACATGTTTACTGCAGCAAGACACATTCATAATTATAGATAATTGTGAACTTTTGAAATAATAATAATATCCTGAGACATTATCACACACGGCAAACTGATCCCAAACTAAGCAGAGCTTGTGCCATGCAAAGCAGATAACTGATACTTACTTTTCTTTTGTCAATACATGCTTATATAGATAATTACACCCAGACTCAGGACAGACATTGTGTACAGGCACACAAATATCTGTCCTGGGTGGGAATCGAACCCGCGACCTGCGGCGTGAAAGGCAAGCATTTACCAACCACGACAATGGCCCTTCAATATTGCAACTCAAATTTCATAACGTATGTATGCTGTGCAACTGTTTAGCAAATTTTATGTTCCCAAATTCCCTCTTGTGGTTCAGTTTAAAGATAACCTCGTCAATTCCTTCATAAAACACAGCATTAAACAACACCAACAATGTACAATAATAATATAAAATTATACTTATTGCTATGCAATAAGGTATCAATATAAAATATATTATCGATACCTAAAATACCTGCAAATTTAAGCATAAAATATTGCTACCATACTTTAAATTAACCCAAAATATTTGTTAATCAATTACACCATTACATGTAATCGTTTTCTATGAAAGGTTTTAACGATCTCACGATTTTCCGTACACTCGGAAAATCGTGAGATCGTTAAAACCACATAGTTAAGATACACTGTTTGTGTTATAATTAGTGTGGTGTACAGTAAAATTTCACTCTCATTTATTCTTCAATTCAATTTATTGAAATAATTTGAATTGAAAAATAAATGTGACATTACAGTAAGTATCAAGTACAAATATGTCGGCACGACGATTGTACGATTACATTGATTAGTACATTATATATAAGCAAGTACAAGAGTTCCCAAATCTTAGATTGATCACACTAAAACATGTTAGCAAAAACCAGGATATTACAGGCCCGCTAAATTAAAACAAACAATGTCTTCGTATATCTTATTTCACAATTATTATAAAATACAATTTAGAAGTTAAAATTAAAACCTTAAGAATATGAGAACACCTTGTTTCTTAATTTCACACAATTTCTAATCATAAGCAATCATCTATGTAGATTCAAATGGAGTGAACGGGAAATGGTCAAAACATATCCAAAAAGGAAAATATCGAATCTTTAACTGCTTCAAAATATAGAGTCAATTAAAAACTAAGTCAATTATTAAGCACGTTTTATCTTTGCTTAGGACAAAGTAAACAGACGTTACAATTAACATTTTTTAATAATCCAATGTTATGGTACAAATGAATAAATTTTGATAAATAAGCGTCTCAGTACAGTACATAGCATGTAAGGGTTATATACTTGCCCTAATTTTATCCCATTTTTGAACGAAGTTTAATCATTTTCACTCACTTTCACTCTATTTGTAATTGTACTCTGCTTCTATGGGAGGGAATGGCATCTAAATATTAAATACCTTTAACTTATATTGTTACATAAAATTACTGCGAAATGGAACGTTATGCTTAGGCAACTATGTGTTACTAAAATTAGTAAACATATATAAACAATAAAAATGTAAATACATCTAAATTTGAAATATCACCGTTATTATATACGGTTTAAATAAGACACGAATAATCCTCATAATATATAGTGTACTACATATAATGTAGTCACTTTGCATAAGAAATATCGATAATAATTATATTAAAAACTAACTACCCCAGTGGCTTCGTCTACCAAATTTAGATTCATTTGCTAAAAGGTATTTTTTATTAGGGTTAATCCTTGGGAAGAGTACTTTTGTTTTATAAAGAGTACCCACACTAAGAAATATCTTGGATTCCTGAGAAAATGTAGAGATCTCATAATGATCAGTTAAGTAGTTCGGGCATGAAAGCTATACAAACAAACAAACACTTATTCTCATTTTTATAATAAAAAATATAACTAAATGGAATAATCTTAAAACTGAACTTGTATTCTAATATTAACCAAAAAATTTATAAACTCAATTTGACAAAATGTATAGACTACATCGTTAGGAAAACAAAAGAAGGTTATTGGAGGTAGTCAATTAAAACTTTCGCGGCAATCAGGACTTTCATATACTTTTGGTAAGAGTTAAACTGTTTTGTTTGACTCGTTGAAAACTAAAAACAGATCACACGCGACATTTTATGCAGACTATGCCCGCTCACTGCATTATTGTTTATTAATCCTTCGCCTTAAGAAAATAATGAAAAGAAAAATATAAAAGTAACTAATTATATGTCAGTTCAATATGTGTACGTGTGGTATATACCTAGGTTTTCTATAAGTATCAAAATTAATAAAATAGTAATAAATTGTGTTTTTTATTTAATATAACGGTTGGAATTTCTTTATTTCTCAAAGATTTACAATCACTTCGAGGAGAAACAAGATACATAATTAAACTATAAATATTACATAATTGAAAAGTTCACATTGTGCATAATAAAAAGTAATTTGCTAAACAACGTACATACCATTAACAATTACATTAAAATATTAATTTGCCGAATACACGTCTCTTGGTAAAATACTCGTATGTGGAAGGACATGTTTGTGTAGGAAATAAAATAGTAAAGAGTATTTAAATTTTAATCATAACTTCGAGCTGAGTACTTTATGAAGTATATAATAGATCGATCACATTTACTATTGCTATTGAAGATTGCCACAAATGTATCATTTATTTTCATCCCTACTGATAATTTGAAACAATTTGGATATTTGCCATGCAGACGATTCCGTGTTAGTTACTCTAAATGGTTTTTAATTACTCGGTACAGGCCATTTTCCGTGAGTAAACTAAGTAGACAGGTTCCTCAATATTTTTACTATATATCTCATTTAATCATATTACAACTTATACTTATTATATTCATAGTGAGTATGTATATCCAATACTATATTAGACGAGCAGTATTTATATATAATATATATACAACATTGAATTCAACGGCTTCGAAAACCCTTAAAAACCAATGGCTTTTATGTTCGGTTACTTTGGTAGTGCTCTATTGCCGTTTTAAATAGAATGTGGGCCATATTGAAAATCATTACGTCAAACTATTTAACACGTACTTATACGTCCAACGATAAGTATTCGACGTATAATACATAATATGTCCAAGACGAAGAAGGCTATTTCCGCAATGGAAATCTCGTACGCAGAGCTATTGAGTAGCAATAGTCAAGCAAAATGGTGTCAGGTCTTGAACGACTTGAACGTTATTTTGTACGGGAATGGTTTCTGGAAAATGGCTCTAAAATTAAGCGCTCCAGGTCCAGGGCGACGAAAACTATTAAGTCTCAAGTCCAGAACAGCCCTTTTACGCGAACTTGACTGCCCAGTGCAATTGGTCCCCTTTATAAAGGGTTATTTATTTTTAAAACTACACATACCATAACGTTTAATTGGACAATTTTAAATACAATGACAATAATTATCTGACCCTTTAAATTATATATAATTTTAAAATAATGGCGACATGTGCCCAACATGTAACACCAATAAATATTGTTGCTTAATCAAGGGGAACAGTCTACTTAATAACTTGTAAAACATCAATTTGCCGAATACACGTCTCTTGGTAAAATACGTATTCCATGGATGGACTTGTTTGTGTAGGAAATACAATTTTATTTAAGAGTATTTAAATCTCAACTCCAGTTAGATACTTAATCATAAAGTACGTGTACTTTATGATTCAGTATCTATCTGTTGTACGTAAGTATGTAAAGACTTAAGTTAATCATTATATGGAGGTTTGGCATTTCAAGTTTGAGACATAAACTTGATAAAAATTTTATGTAGAGACATGCTTGTGCATCAACTACACGTTACCTTCTCAGCGATATTTTATTGTAAATTATTTTAATTTAATTGAGTACACATAAAATACTAAATCAAAGACTTAAACTAAGATAAGTGTGATGTGAATGTTAATATTGTGAGAATAATTTCCTGTAAAAACATAAAACAAATCGATCAAAACAAATTTTATATAAAGTACTTGCGGATATACAAATACATAATTGGGTCACCTTGTATAAATAATATTTTCCCTATATTTAAAATCCCATGAAGGCAAACATCGTACAGACGCCAGCACATCAAGCTTCCCCAATCTGTCCAATTTCTCCAATTGAGAGTAAACCTTATGCTTAAGTGATAGTTAGAAATCTATAAAAGAAACTTGACAGATTAGGGTAGCTGGATATGCTATCGTCTGTACTATTGTATCTCCATTTAATTCGATACTTGTGTGCTTATTAAAACGAATAATTAATATAGTAGAAATTATAATTTTTTTATTCGAGTAACCAACACTCGATAAGATCATTAGTAAAACTTACGACTATATTAGTAAGTAAGCAATAAATCTGTTTCATTATATTTAGAAGTGTGGAACCTTCTATTACTTTTTTTTTAATTATATTCATACAGTTTATTTGCTGTTTTTCGATTAAAACTTTGTTTTTACTGATTGACCTCATAATATAATAATCTCAAAATTAGTAGGTAACGGTGGATAAAACATTAATATTATAGATTCTTTTAGCATCGCGTTATCCAGACTAAAAATCTGGGCGAGGTACGCCGTAAAAGAACAAATGAGGAAGTATCGATCGTCATAATTATTTCAAGGCCTGACCTGCTGCAGTTTT
The DNA here is from genome assembly GCA_951640165.1 of Pseudoips prasinana. Classification (NCBI taxonomy): domain Eukaryota; kingdom Metazoa; phylum Arthropoda; class Insecta; order Lepidoptera; family Nolidae; genus Pseudoips; species Pseudoips prasinana. The sequence continues at coordinate 17,389,639 of OX621234.1, read as the reverse complement.
CTAAAAACGTGCGCAAATATATTTTAGACCGAATCCGACTTTCATTAGCTATCTATAAAATAACATAAGGCGACCGGGTTCAAAATAGAAGGCAATCCTGTCTAATATCTTCATGCTGAAAGTTGCACCATATTTTACACAATTAGGCATATTTTCCCTCACGAATTTACAGCTATACTTGTACAGAAGTCAAGTACATACTATATAGAACTTACACTTTAAGAACATTACAGTTATTATAACAATGTACCAAGGCATGTCTTTTATTTTTGAACAAATGTTTAGTGCTTAGAATGTCTCTAATAACATCTGTTACTATTTTTGGGCTTTCAATCTGTTAGGCCTAACTTCAAAATTGTTACCTATCTATTATGTGCAAAGTAAAAGACATATGCATTATTATCAATATTATTGTGCGTCTTCTTTAACAAGTACTGTCAGTTCAAATACTTTATGAGGGTTACCTGAGTACCCTTTGGCGCGTCAATAGCATTTCAGTCAGCTTTCTTCGAGTTGGTGGGTGCACCCTTATTTGTACGATTCTCTTGCAGTGGGATCTGAAACATACATGGAACAAATTGAGTTTCTACAAGCCACAAGAACACTTAAGCCTCTTCTTCTACACGGTTGCAAACTAACTTCCGTACAGAGGACACCCTGGCGGTTGTAATCCATCGAGACTGCACAACTGCGGTCTACATAGTTGGCAACCACCAGGGTGACCTCTTTTGGGACGTTGGTTTCCAACCGTGTAGAAGATGCTATAGAATGGACTGAATCTCAATGGTCAACAAATTACTGAATACTACTACCACCGCCACCGCCACCGTAGGTGCTCTGGTAACACTACACTTGACCCATGGGTAGCGCTATACTCGCGGAAGGAAGCTGCGGATAGGGAGAGGGAGATTACATCCTCCCACCCAACCCGCAGCAGACGCACCGGGCGTCGGCGGAGGGCGGACAACGCCCTCTTCCAACCCCCCTAAATGGGTCCAGGGGCGACGGACTCAGGGGCGTCCGTCGCCCACTACACATCTGGACCCGAGGCGGCGGCGCGACCTGTTCCACGCGCGCCCCTTTTAGACGTTGCGGGGGGAGTTTAACTCCCCCCGCTAATGCGAGGAGGCCCGAAAACATGGGCCAGCACCAGCCGGGAGTTGCGAAAGTATCATTTGTTCCCGCGACCCCCGGCGCAGGTGTGAGATGGAACACCGGGGTGGATTTTAGTCAGTAGGAGTCGGACAGACCCCTCCGCCTCCCCCAAGGCGGAGGACATCCATGCAGGATATTCCACACCGGAAAAAAAAATGGGTAGCACTATACGGTATAAATATTTAAAAGATGCAGATTAAAGCATATTTTTTATGTATTCTTAGGTGTGACTAGTTAATATAATCAACCTTAATAAATACTTCCATCCATTCGAATAAAAATAATGCAATTAATTAATAATGAAAACGTTATTACATAGTTACCAAATAACGAAGAACATTGCTTTTTTATATTTACTCATTTTATTTATATACTTATAAATTTAAACTTGTTTAGTATGTCGAAACTTTCATTTTTTATTATACTTTTGATTCGCTTTAATTATTATTACAAAGACCTATTCTCATCATCTCACTTATCATTATTTAATATTTATAATACCATTTACCAAAATAAAACCTTTGCTTTATAAACAACGTGAAGCTATAATGAAAATCAAATCAAATGATAATATTTTAACTAATCCTCTTGAAATAGCACAAGCTTTTAACAATTTTTTCGTGGATCGAGTAAATCCAGTTAACAATACAAACACTAATAAAAATACACCAATAGAAAGTAAACTTACATCTATGTTTATGTTGCCCACAATACCGCTTGAAATTCATCGTATTATTATGTCACTAAAAATACATCTAGCACTGGATATGATAATATAAGTACGAAAATTGTTAAACAGGTATCTGTAATCATTGCCCCTGTATTAAGTCATCTTATCAACATATGCATATCGCATGGTTATTTTCCGGAATAATTAAAAATAACTATTACTAAACCTCTTTTCAAAAAAGATAGCAGAGACAACATGTCATGTTATAGACCTATAGCTTTAGTACCAATTTACTCTAAAATTTTTGAAAAGGCTATATATAATCAAATTGCTACATATTTTGAGAAAAATAATCTATTTGTTGATAATCAAAAAGGTTTTAGGACCATCCATGGTGCAATCCATGCCGAAACGTCGGGTAAACAAGATAATGATTTACCTAAATATTTATCGCGATGAGACCCGTGTCCACAGTATATAAAAAAGGTTTTAGGAAAAAGAGATCAATTGACATGGCCATCTATGACTTCTTGCATATGGTTAGCAGTAGACTAGATAAGAGACTACCAACTGTAGCGCTTTATATGGACATGTCAAAAGCTTTTGTAAATACATTAGAGGCTGATATTAATTCAGATTTAAAGTCGGTTGTAAATTGGCTGCGACATAATAATTTGATTATAAATCTAGACAAAACCGTAATAATGAAATTTCAACAAAGAACAAATCGTAACTTGAACTTAAATATTAGATATTATGACAAAGTAAATAATGAAACAAATGTGACAAAATTTCTTGGGTTAAACATAGAAAGTACATTAAAGTGGAATTCGCATATTGACAAAATTTGTCGTAAACTCAACCAATACTCCTATGCCTTGCATATGTTAAGTAAAACTGCCAATCGAGCAACAGTATTAACAGCATATCATGGGCTAGTGGCCTCAACATTAAGATACGGTATTATATTTTGGGGCAATGCAACGGTTAAAGATACAATATTTAAGTGCCAAAAAAGATGCATAAGAGCCATTTATAACGTAAAGACAACAGATAGTTGCAAACCATATTTTAAAAATATGAAAGTTTTAACAATGCCCTCGTTATACATATTCGAAACGTCTATGTTTGTCAAAAATAATCTGCACAAATTTGCTCGGGTAAGTAGTCAGCGCCGTTGCGACCGGTTACAAACAGTTGGGTCTAAAACTACACTTATAGGAACAGTATTTTTGCAATGGCTCCCAAGATATATAATAAATTACCGAAATGCATAAGAAGTGAAGATAGTGTCCACAAATTTAAAAGTAAATTGGTTTTGTTTCTAGCTAATAAGACATATTACCATATTGAGGATTTTTTAAATGATAAATTATTCATAATTCATACATTACAGACATAATTCCTGTAATATTATATCTACCTTTGCTTGCATGTAAAATTTAATTGACATTTCTTAATTTAATTGACATTTACTGGATTTTAGCTATTCGTTTTATTATATACTATATTGAGTAAACTTTATAATTTAATTAAACCTAAATACTATTTCTACACCAATTTCATTGGTACAACATAGAGTTCGTCTACAATAATATTGTATATTTAAGACCTTTTATGTACCTGTGTTTACAAATAAAGATTATTAATATGAATATAAACATTTGATTTAATAAAAATCTACACAGTAAAATGACGCCAAATGATAATTCAACCATGCGATTAAAGTGCAAAATAAAATTTTGTTAAACATTCATTTGGAAAGTAAATTAAATAATACAAAAAATATTATGCCCAAAATACACCTATGAATAACATCCCATCAATAAAGAATATATCTCACATTATCCATATAAATTATCAACAGCATTACGATATCATTGGCTTAATGTTAATAATATAGAGAGCACTTCACAAGTATATATAATATAGCTTTTCAGATAACACATCCATAATACCTACGGTTTTGTATTTAATTCTTGGAATCTACGGCAATTATTTGTGTCCATGTTTAGATTGAGGAGCGATTACTAAAGCTTTTTATGTACATGAAGTGTTTACCTTTTGTTTAAGTACAAGTGTAATGTGATTAGTTAATATGTTTTTAAGCTACGTTGTAAATAAGAGGGGGCAATAGGTTTGAAGTTTATATTATTATGTTTGTGTGTCTGTATGTAGCATATTAGCTGAAAAGCAAGTAAATTTCAATGTGAAACTTTAGGTTGCCAACCTTACTTACGCGGTGGAACACAGCATTAGCTTATATAACGCCATTTAGTAAGGTATGTTCGAACATATCTCACAAAAATAGCTGTTCTTTGAGTAGAAAAACGCTATGCTATCTCTTGTAAGACATAGAGATTATTTAAAAAATATATATTTTATACTAATCATCATCATTACAGCTGAAAGAAATCCAGTGCTGAAGCCTTCCCCAAGAATCATCTGGGGATATTCCATAATCGCCACGCTAGGTTGGCTTTCGCAGAAAGACAGTCATAGTACTCAGAAGGAAGCTGCTGCCCGGCCTCTGGTAGATATTCCTTCGGGTCACCGATTCTGATATCCAACACCTTCAATACCTATATAAGTACCAATTTCACGCTACTAACCAATTTGGACCATTGTCGAAAAGTTCCGTTTTTGGCACATATGGATTACATAGAAAAATAATACCAAGATATATGATGTTGGTATTATTTTTCTATGTGATCCAGCCAGTGCAGCCAAGCACTACGGCCATGTTGAATTAACTACACTCGCATTCACTTACAGTAGCTCTCTGATCTTCCATACGTCCGGCCTGCGCTCTCATGAGTAGTGCGAAGAAGTCGTCATCAGGCACTGTTTTGGGACGGTCTTCAGGCTTCGGCCGCGGCAGCTCTGAACGTTGATCTTCTAGCCGAGAACCCTATAAAGACAATAACAATTATGTCAAGAATATAAAATAATTTTTAACAAAGGTATTTCTTGATTGGCTGAATTGAATTGGCTTGATTGACAACTTTAACGTCAGAAGGCAGATTCATTCCCAACTGAGGTCACCAATACATGTATAACTTGCGGCTATAAAAATAATAATTTATATCAGAATAATTTTCATATGTGTTAGTTACAATGATAACTTATATATAAACTAGTGTTAGTAACAATTATTTCTTGCTACGTGAGCATCGTGACAGAGCCCACCGACCCTGGGAAATGTCTACTTGACTGCGTGCACACGTATCCACCTTACCAAGATCGGAGAGTTGCACCTATCGACCAACGTTTTAAGAATGATGTTGGGGCTGGCGCACATACGACGTAGCAGAGATGCGGACCTCTTGCGCATGATGGTTGAAAAACTATGAATACCTCTACCAGTACTTTCTATGGAACGCGAGAGCACGAGTTCAACTCGCACAAGACCGTTTTTTTTATTAGGTTACCCTCTACTACAAACTACAGAAAAAAAGATTTAAGGTAAGTATTTGAGCCTCCGATTGATATTGATATTAATGATTACCTGCACACGCGCAATCATCTCAAGGAAGTCATCTTCAGGCTTGGCGCTGGTGGTATGCTGATGGCGGAGGCCCGGGAGAGAGGTGCCTGTGGTTTCCTTGTTTAGCTTCTTTGGCACGGGGCGTAGTTCCGCTCGCTGGGAGTCGATCCGCTCCGACAGGCCCGTTATCATATCTAACAACGCCTCGTCAGAGCTGGAATACATTCACTAGATATTATGATAGTATCATCGACGGTTCCATGATTAAAAGATTATGACCGAACTATTACTATTTTTCGATCTATAAACCGTGTTGGGTAACGGTCCGATATTTATATATAAACATTGTTAGTATAGCTTTGTGTTATTATAACGTTTAAAACAACATTTAAAATTTAACACAGAAACGATTATTCGGTAGGTTAATAGAAAAAAAAATCACAGTATCAGGTTACAATTAGAAGTTTGTGGAGAGTTTGGCGAAGGCCGTGGTTTCACATTATAAGTCGATGCAGGAGTGTTAATAGAAACAACTGCCGCTACCAGTAAGGCAGTAAACAAAAATAACCCGACTTCGCCTTAAGCGCGCTCATTTCACTTGCCTTTTCGATGAATTTAAATAATTGCGATGTTATTTCACATTCGATAAAAAAATAAACTATCTATATAATAAAAACGTTTAGAAAGACTAGGTTATCTTTTGGAATTTGACCGGACGCATTTTATAACTGACATAAATACAAATACCGAGGATAAGCTATGAATTGAAAGAAATGAATTGGCGTCATGTGGCGTAAAACCTATATGAAATTATTTAGTATTCCGATAATACAGACCCAATAGATTCTTTATCAAAAGTGTTCATATTGAAAATTCTAGTATATTCACAAATCGAAATGTCAGACACTTCAATACTTGCGAAGCCAATATGAGTCAATGACTACTAAAAATTTGTGTTTAGTTATATGAGTGTAATATACAAAAGCGAACACTGAGCGACACAGAGTCATATATTCTATACAAAGTAGACTGCAATAAATAAGTAGCAGGAAAACGCTTATAACGCTGGAGTTTAGTAGATATGGAGATCATTTTGCGATAAGAGATGAGTGGTCGCTATAGCATGATAATAAAAGCGGTCAAGAACACCACGAGCTCGAAGGTTCCGTATTCTATTTATCATATAATTGAACTGTTGACTAAAACCTACGTCTATTAACCCGCAAATGAAATAGCACCACTTTTTGCACTATGCATCAGTGTTGGTGCATTTACATGATTGAAACTACGCGTACAATGGGTAACATGCTAACTTGTCTACTTCCGATTACCCTAGTTTATTTGCCTACCGAAAATAATCGCATATAGCTTTCGAGAGCAAGATAAAAGATGAAAATAGGTAGGCTGCAAGAGTGTTGCTCACCATTCTTATGGTTCGATTCCCACCCAGGACAGAAACTCGTGTCTGAACAAAGTAGTATGTCAGTTATCTGATTTCCGAAGTACAAACTTTGCTTAATTTGGAATGAGATGGCCGTGTGTGAATAATGTCCCAGGATATTATTTATTTATTTATATTATCAATCGGAGAACTGTCTGAAGAAGCGGCCGAAGCGAATAACGAACACATTATTCGCGCTTCACCTTGATTAATATAGGCTTCTATTTCGTACAGATCCTCTGATAACAGATTTATGAAAGTTACCCGCTAAAAAAACTAGATGTTTTCAGAATCTATATTAGATTTATTATGTATTTAAAGCTAAAGATTTCATGTAATTTCAATGGTTTATTAAATAATTTTAAGACTTGTTACGGACAATTTTACTTTATTTGTTTAAGATTGCAGTTAATACCAACAACCATAATTTTATTCTTAATTACCAATAAAAGTCACAATATAAAATGTTTTTATCATGTCTCAAATCATATTACTGATATGTTTTAATGTACAGTTAAAAAAAGAGTTATTTAGTTTAAAACCTTATGGCTTATTTATGTTCGTGTTTTGGTATCATAACGCTTAAAATTAAAATAATATGGTCAATTCGCAGTTACGTATTTTTGACCACCTTAGTTATATGGACGATGAATCACTGTGCGTCTCCTTTTCCTATGAGACATAAATGAAGGACCTGGGACGAGCTAATGCCATGTAATTAAACAAAAACAACAATCACAAGTCTGGCCAATAACAATAAAACAGTGGCATTAAGCGATGAAGGAGGCCGAATAATTACGACGTTTGTCATGCTCAAAACCGATACAACCGATAGTACAAGCTCTGCGTAGTCAGAATAGTCTCAAATACGGCCAGTAGGCGTGGTTGGTAGATAAGCACCTTTCATGCCGCGGGTTGTGGCTTCTATTACCACCCAATACAGATATTTGCGTGCATGAAATTTGTTTGTCCCGAGTCTTCATGTAATTATCTATATAAGTACGTATTTCAAAAGAGATGATAATGGAATATATAAGTTATCTGGTTTCCATAATACAAGCTCTGCTTAGTTTGGGATCCGATGGCCGGGTGTGAATAATGTCCCAGGATATTTTTTTCTCCGAATAAACGTTTATTTTAAATATAACATGTAGTTTCAGCTATTCACATCTTAAATACATATCTCTGTTTACGTGAGTCTTACGCATTTGGTTGAAAATAACAAGATAATGTATACGATAAATTACTGCTATTTTTGGATTGTCTCCCCAGCTTTTGACGACTTTGAGAGAGATAAAAACTAAGATAAAGAATACATTTTCATAAATCATTTATTTTTTATGAACATGAGTATTATAGTGTATATTTACAATAGTATGGAGGACCACCATATTTTAACCTTTGGTATATGAATAAAATGCAATCTGATCCCAAACTAAGCAGAGCTTTAGAAACCAGATGACTGATATACGACATATACTTCTTTTCTTTTGTAAATATATACTTAAGTATATAAATAAATAATTACAACCAGACTCAGGACGAGCAGACATGTTCTGAATGCACAATATCTCTCTACCCCACAACCGCTGCTCATACTATCCGTAATGTATTGGTTAAGTTATTAACCTGTTTGTTACTACAATACTTATAAGGCGACAGCAGACTAGGTGAAGCATAGTTCATACTAGCTTTAACATATATTAAATCGTAAGAAAGTCAAAACTGTAGATTGAATATTTTTTTAAAAGGTTACGTGGGGCGGGATCTGCAATAGATATCGAAGCCAAAAATATTGTTTTTATTAGATGCGCAATTAGAATTAAGTTTTATTGTATACTAGCACCTGCACGTGAAATTTTAGCTTCATTTGGTAAACTTAAGAAATAAAATAAATAAACTCGTTGTTATGCGCTTTTTTTTATCTAGAAATCAGTTTTGCTTTTTTGAGTTTATGTTCGATATTCGATGAATTTTATTATGCATAAATAACTCTTAGCGGAGAAAAGTCGTACTGGTAAAATAAAGATTTAAAATTCGATATTTATCTACACACCTGTAATTAAATCATTTAAAAAAACTATGCTTTTATTCCCCGCGCAATGACTTTTAAATCACGTACAGATGAAATGCGCTAACTCTCTTGTTCTTCTTAACATTAACACGTACCTTGCAGACTTGTTCCCGCTGCTGGCAGATCTCTGAAGCTTGTTGGTTACGCTCTTTGGTTTAGGCCGGTTTTCTTTGTTTGCATTTAGTGTCGCCCTCTGCTCGTCCATGCGCTGCGACTGACATCTAGTGAGTAAATCAAAGAACGATTCGACTGGGTTATCTTCCGACTCTGTACGAACCATCTCGGGCTTCTTGTCAGTTTCAGAATCAGACTCTTTTTTCTTTGCGTCAGGAGTTATCTGAAATACAAATTGTATGTTTTAAGATGAACAGTTACTATTTTCTCAGGTATGTTTAACTAAAGCACTGTCAGGGAAAATAATTGAAACATAAATAGTAAGAATAACAAATGACACCTAATAATGTAAAAATTCTAAAAATTACTGTACTGGTTAAACTAATCAGCTGGCATTGCGCAGCCCGCTTGCATCCTGCAGCTTCGTGGTCCACGCTACGTCTTCCGGGTCGTGGTCGCTATTGAGAGCCTGTCTGCTCCAGCGGCCGTCGGTTCTACGAGGTATGTGCCTCTCTCACTGCCGCTACAGTGCAATTCTTAGGTCTATTTATCATTTACTTTGATTCGCCTGCGGATTTAGACATTTATGGTTCAATCTCACAGGGATACTACAAGCATAGCCCTCTCCATTGCTCTTCGGGTGAAATTAGACCTTTTATGAGGCCTATAGTAAATGACGACGCTTCTGTTATGTGACATCATTCAGATCATAATATATCAAGTCATATATAACTTAAATAGTTAGAATGTCAGCAGCAACTCGCTTTACTAGCCAGCCACTTTCTTCACTATTACATCGCTTTTTGCTATGGGTCTTATGAAACAAACAGGATATTCTTAGAAATGTCAAACTGAATGCATCCATGTGGGGCCTCTAATTATACTGGGCGTATATTTTAAGTGGATAGATTATGACACATATTTTCTCCAGTAAAATTACATAACGCAAAAATTATTCAGTTTCCTTAAAGCCTTACTACACCTACTATCAGTTATGTAGTGTAAAAATAGTCCGTAATCCATCCTTATACCACGTAACCAATGATTTTGAAGAAACATTATCAATCAAAAGAATTTCGGATTTTGAAGCGTCTTCAAAATCAGTAACTGGGAAAAAATATTGTACCTGTATAAGTGAGAGTTGTTCCATACTTTGGCGGCGCACCCTCAGCGCATTGAAGGGCGTGCGTGGAGCCCTATCGTCGTCCGGAGGTGGTGCTGGCGGGGACTCAGGGTCGGCTGGCAAACCGAGGACTTTGCGCAAGTCGCTGATGTTCATCTGAGCTGTTGCCATACCCAGCACGTCGCCCAACTGTAAGTGACTAGATGTATTAGACAAGCTAATTGCAGTTTTCAAGGAATTTTTAAATAAGCTCCGCACTATCATGTTTATATACCCCTGTACCGGACGACTATTGGCATCACCTATAAATGGGGATTTTAAATTTGGGTGTGCTTTGTGTCTATTAATAGCAATTTTGTTAAGTCCTAGGGATTTATTTCCCTAGTTCCCCCATCGCCTTTGAAAAGAAAATAGCAATGAAAAAATAACGAAGACGTACATCACAATCACTGTAATAATAAACTTTAAACAACCGATTCTCGACGAAATTTCTAGGAACTTACAATTACACAATCACGCGTTACATAGACTCATGCATGTTTCCCAGATGGGTGGGCGGAGACAACGGATTTCCATTTGTCACAATCCTGGCTCACCTCTTTTACTCTTAGGTTTAGGGTACTTCTGACCTGGCCTTTTTTGAGTACATCTCCAATTTGGTCAGCGAAATTTCTAAGAGGTCCTTCCCTTCCAGTTGTACCATTCACACAGGCCAGGTATAGGTTGTTGTGCAATCTTTTATTCATACTTTCTAAACGCCCAAACTTTGTGACTTATTACGTGCAGCACAATTTAATTTAATAGTAGCCTTAAATTTTTCACGGCCAATTGTCTGATATCGACGGGATATTTATAATACGTAATTTGAGAACTTACCTCTTTGGATATATTGTAATGTTCGTTGGCAAAGTACAACGCCTTTTCATGATTGCCTAGCGCAGCGTGCGCATTGCCGAGCGACCAGCAAGCTCTTCCCTCCCCTACTCTGTCCTGTAACTTGCGCGCAGCGGCCAGGTGTCGCGTGTGGAACTCTTCAGCCACGCGGTATTCGCGCAGCAGAGTATACGTGTTGCCCAGAGAGTAACACGCCTGGGCCTCCACGGCAGCGTCACCTAGATCCTCAGCAAGCGATAGTGTGCGTCTGTAATAAAAAAATATATTCTACATATTTCTAAATAGTTAAAAAATATAAATAATGGTATATTTTCATGACCCTATTATGATCACGGTGGAGAAGTAAGACGTTCGACTGAGAGAGAGATTTTTCGGGATTGGTGCTCTGAACGGTGAATCCAACAATAAATAACCATTTAAATGCTATCAATTTGAGTACAGTACAGATTGTACAGACGCCAGCACATCCAGCTACCCCAATCTGTCAAATTTCTTTTATAGATTTTCAACTTTATCACATAAGCATAAGGTTCATTTTCAATTGAGGAAATTTGACAGATTGGGGTAGCTTAATGTGCTGGTGTCTGTACCGTATTTTCTTTTAGCATTTTAAGTTTACCCTTAAGCACTTTTTTTGAGGGCCAAATGTAAGCCGGCCCGGAATCAAATATATTGAATGATTACCACAAATTTCAAATATTGTATATAATTTACTGTATAGCCGAAATTCTTTTATACTTTTTCTTTCTTTTCTTCTTCTCAAATCAAAGCGATAGCGTAATCGACTTATTGAAACTGTTAAAATCCCTATTAATCCTACTATTATTTGATGTTAATTACATTCATATGGGAGCCCTATATGAATTTAATCCTTCACGCAAGCCCTCTTATGTACATGTTTCAGTAATCAATATACAATTAAGATCATATTAAATGTGTAGCGTAAAGCAATTTTCAAATATAAATAACCCATTTGTAGGAATCTGGTTTCATGCCTATATATTAAGCGAAGTATGATTTGAAAGCAATTTTAGATATAAGCGTTTAAGTTCACGGCGGGGATGAAGTAGGTATGGTTTGTCTCTTGCACGCAATACGACTGTTAGTATTGAGATATGTCTATGACTTTACTACAAGTGAATGTTTTCCACGCCAACAGGCCCGTCATTATATGTTAGTAAAGTACCACGCGATACAGGGAATAGATTCGCTAGCGCGGAAGTTGTCTTCAATAAAACATAAAACTTATACCTACCGTAGTATTCATTGTTTTCTTTACATTCTATTAAAAATGGACGCACTTTGTAGCATTTTGTATCTTTACAATATCAAGAACGCCCAGCTACTAAGTTTTAAGGCAATTTGAATTTTGTTTATACTGTTATGATTTATTTGCGCCCATTCTTAACACTGAGAAATAATAGACATATAGTTATTATGACAGGAGCCCCCAGATCCTCAGCATAGCTTTATGAACTCTCTACACTTAGTGTGAACCTTGTGAATATAGTAGGCAAACCCAAATAATCAAAAGGTTTACACTTAGCTTTCCGCATTCTAAACAATTTACATTACATAACATTTTACGTAAAACAAGTATAAATAGTTGACGCATGGTATGGTTGGGGGCAACAGTTCGACTTTAACAAGGCCATTACTTCTTAGGCAGAAGTTCCATATTTGTAGTGCAAGTGTATCAACTAACGAAGCGTCGAGCTTATAGGGTTGCGGTTTACATTTGTTAATCCTTGTTACTGACAGGTAAACCAACAATTATTATAATAATATTCTGGGACATTATTCACACACGGCCATCTGATCCTAAACTAATCAGAGCTTGTACTATGGAAACCAGATAACTGATATACTACATACACTACTTGTGTTTCTGTCCTGGGTGGGAATCGAACCCACGACCTGCGGCGTGAAAAGCAAGAATTTACTAACCACGCCAACCGGCCGTGACATTAAAAAACCTTTGGTTTTTTTCTTAACCAGTCACATGTAGTTTATTTATTTTTCTCTCACAAGGTTACAATAATGATGTACATCTTAAATGATCTTAAACGTTTCAAGATAAATCTGTGAAAGCTGAAGTCTGTAGTAGATTCGAGAACTACTTCGAGACTACTTCTGACGTTAACGACTCTCCATACGATAAAGTAAATTAAATGTTGCAGTTCTTTGTATGTAGAAATACCTCGCGCCACCAAAGCACCAGTTACGCTAGCTAAGAGAACGAAGTGATATTATTGGTGGAATTGTTTCCATTGAACACTGCTCACCTTCCTCGCTAGTGGAAATCGCTGACATAATCACTAGACTAATACCTTAAGTTTTATACTTTTATTTTAGCTCATAACATTATTATGTAAATTTTGTTTCGTGTTGACTTCGCAGCATTTAAAATTCAAATCGTACATAGCAGCATAACAGCACAGTCTTTATTCGCAATATTAGGCATTCAGTTCGCTTTATGTACGCAGACAGTAGTCAAGAAACATAACTTATACATGTGCATAACAAGTATGCATGTAACACAAAAACCTAGAATATTTGAGAGCAATATTTAGTTCTATGAGCCGACTAAGGCCTTTCTCATTCAATATACAACTCAAATAATAATTAAATAACTTTGTAGTCGTGCGTTTGTGGTAAAGTTCTAGCGTAAATGTGTGTCGCAAACGTAATAGTCTACGGCAAAAACTTGCCATCAGATAGCACTAAAGCATGTTTGTCGACTTGGTAGTGTACATAACAATATCCATATAATCTGATCGCCCAGCTGAAGAATACTATGGTATACTCAAAATAATACTATAGGGTAACAATAGAGACATCAATCAAGTTTTTGGAAAACATAATGATTCTTGCACCTCCGGACGCAGCACAGATACAAAAACCGAACAATTTCCTCTAAACCGTAGATAGTAGGGAAAAATAGATATGCTTTCAAGTAAAACACAATGACAGAACAAAACTGTCATAACATAATTTGATAAAATAATAAGTGATATATCAGCGCAATACAGTTATTCTGTCATTCAGTTATTCAATACAATTATTCTTGACTCTTAATTTAAGTATACAGAAAACACATTTAAAATAATGTATGTAATAATCTAATGAAATTTAAAAGTCCTAACAGTACGTTGTTATGGTCTTTGCCGGTAAATACTTGCCAATTTAAACAAAAATTTATATAAATATAAATGTCCGTAAATGACCCAACTATCAAAGTTCAGACAGATTTGTGGTTAATCTTCTATAACGAGCACCATGTATAACCCGTACAAAAGTAGGTTCGACTTTAAAAAATCTAATTTATAAATCAATACAAAATTATGTCATATTGATTTAAAGTGTTTTTAAATCGCTAAACTGAAAATCAGTTAATAAGTAGCGGAGAAATCACGCGTAACATAGAAACAAACATACACTTGTTTTTCATTCAACTGTATGTTTGTTTCTATGTTACGCCTCCTTATGAAGTCGGTTAAATAATTGCGAAAGTACAACATCGGTAATAAATTATTATTACAATTATACGTACTTGTAATGTTCAGCAGCATTTTCGAACTGTCCAAGGAAAATGTGCGAGTTCCCGAGGTTACTATTGGCTCGTCGCTCAGCCGCCTTGTCACCAAACTCGCGGGCGATCTGCAGACGTTCGGTGTGATATCGGATGGCTCGACCAAAGTCACCCAGAAGATAGCAAGTATTGCCCAGATTGCCACAAGCACGACCCATGGCTTGCCGGTCTCCTAAGCTGCGCATCAGTTCGAGATTCTCTCTGGGGAATAATTTAAAGATTCATGTACAGACAATGCTACGTCATTCTTACCTACACTTCAAAAATTGCTCTTACTGCCTACATAATAAAATCGTTGTCAAGGTTAAAGTATATGGACCGACACCTGCACAACAGAAATATAAATATAACACCTCTTTTCGTTCTCTTTACTACAAAACTTAAAATATGTTCCTAATTTTTGTGTGAAGTAAAGTAATATAAGTTATAACTAAAACTATTTTTATTTCATAATCCTTGTAATAACAGTTGCTGAGATTTACCTCTGTGACCAACGTATATAAGTACGGACGGCATGAGTTGCACTATTATGGTAGCTTTTAACATTTTGATATGGAACCAAGTACACTGATCCCATAAAAAAGATATCAGCAAAAGTGATAAATTACAGGGATGTCATTTCTTACTTTGCTGTTTTTTGTACTGATGAAGATGGCACTGCATCAAGACCGCTAAAGGTTATTTTTATTATCACACTGGTAAATACAACTTAAATATGGATAGCTCAAATTAATAAAAACGGAATACTTACTCATAATAAGCGACAGCTTGGTTCAAGCATTCGCGCACCTCCTGTGGGAAGTGTCCAGGGTCATTTTGTCCCACTCTGCCCAACTGTTTGCCTTGCGCGTGGTACACATTGCCCAGGTTGTAGAGCGCTCGTCCCTCACTCAATTTGTCCCCAAGTGCCCGGGACAGCTCGAGGTGACGTTTGCAACATTGTATGGCCTCAGTAAACTTGCCCATCACTTTTAACGTATTACCTAAGTTGCCTGATGCTTTTGCTTCACCTAATTTATCACTCATTGTCCTGGAGATAAAGATATATCTAATTAGAATCATATCACACTAACATTATCAATGAGAAATTTGGTGAGTGTGTATGTTTGTTACTTCTTCACGTCAAACGGCTGGAGCGATTTTAATAAAATTTGGTATGGAAATAGCTGGCACCCTGAATTAACTCATAGGCTATAAGTTATAAAGTTTAACGCTGGTAAAACCGCGGGGCACAGCTAGTATAAAATATGTGCCATACAAATTGATTGTCAACAAATCTTCGTACACAAAGCGTGTAAATTAGTTGAGGGTCAACCCTCGATCCTCGAGGTGCATGGTAAACCGTTGGTTTCGGTAGTCAGAAGAAAATCTATGACAATAGTTACATGTAATCTGAAGCGTAATTGAATGTGATATCTGGTTTAACGCCCTTAGTTACCTGCTCCAAGAGCAGATTACAGTCACTAGAAAATTATTCGTACGCTTTTTAAAAACCCATGTTTTACTTCATCCGACCAACATGCGCTTAACAAAATACTCTAGTTGAATAATGTTTAATCAAGAACTAGCTGTCGCATGGTAACCCGAAGTAGCAAGGTATATTACAGTAAAGGGTTTTCGGGTTTCTTTTGGTTTATAATAGTGGTCCAAAATTCCGACATTCAAATAGAAACATTTAAGAAATAACATGAGACTTACCTAGCTAACGTCAAATCATGCTTGTGATACTGCATAGCCATGTTATAGTCCCCTAGATAGAAGTATGCGTTGCCGAGCTGGCTGTATATTGCGCTGAGCGTCCTCAGATCATCGGTGCCTGCTTGAATGGCGGCCTGGAAGAAGGCGACGCCGGCGCGACAGTCTCCAGCCTTGCATAGCCGCTCGCCTTCCAGCGCCAGCTCCAGGCACATCGACCCGCCATCGCAACTCTGCACGGAAATCAAAAGGTTTATGAATTTTAGTGACTGTCACGGGAGTATACCTAAGAGTTCTTCGCCACACCATTGGATAGATGGCATGGTGTAAAATGAAACAAAACCCATCACGCTTAGTGGTGGGATAGTCTACTTGGCAAGTTACTATCAAATTACTGTGGCAGGTACAGTTTGATTGCGTACGATGTGTGTAGCAATTACCATCATATTCCACTATCTAAAAGATTAATTATTTACTGTAATATGCCAGCTCCATCTTTAGACCCCGTCAAGTAATAACAGTGAGAAAAGTTCATTCGTTGCTTCAACATTAAAAAGATTCGTGTAACTTAATTAAAATGTGTCGATGTTTAGATGTATTATAGACACCTTTAAAGTTATTATATAAAAAGATGAAATGTTGAAGCTTAGGTCGATATTATCTATTAGATACATCTATACATATGTATAAATAAAATTGGAGTGTGTGTTTGTAATATTGAAATAACCCTTAACTTTTGCCTGTCTGTCTATTTGTTCCTGTCTGTCCTTTCGCATCCATTTTATAAATTAAACTAGTGCCATCACAATATATTGTCAAGCCAGAAGGACGAAGTAACAGGACATAAAATCGTGATTTAAATGTTTTTTAGAAATCTCTAAAAATATCTATAATGCTAAGTATTTTTTATCACATTTACATTTTACACATTTAATTCCAAAGATCAATTAAGATTTAATTTCCCCGATAAGACCGCCCATTGCACATTATAATTAATGTTTCATTGTTAAATGTTCTTTTAATTGTGTACAATAAAGTGTATTTTATTTTATTTATTCACTGGTCTTTCAGCAATTTCAAAATAAGGATAGTTTTCCTTTATATGTAGTTGCCGTTGTGTTGTTATGCGTACCACTGACACCGTAATTAAAGACTTTAATGCTGATTTTGTAATAGTTCAGTATAAACAGTTTCGAATTATAATGTAGGATTGTGAAAACGCCTACTCAGTTACTCTACTTTATTACAAGCACCAAACCAAGTATAAAAGCAGCAGTTTTAGTCTCCTTTGTCTGCGGTTTTTTATACTATCGATTATTATTGACGCTTGTACTAAGAGTTTATAATGAGCAAAAATCACACCTAATTCTGACCTAATCTACGTTATTTAATGCAATGTCTTCATTAAATATCACTTCCGTTCCTAGACTATTATAGTGACTAATGTTTTACCCCTAACTAAAAGCAAATTACGTCACATAGGTTTGTCATTCACAATAATTATAATTAATATTCAAATAAATATTATTTTCAAATACATATCCCATGTCATGACTCATTCGAACAAAGCCATTACAGTTACCATAATGATTTAAATCAATTCGATACAGAATGGAAAACCAATAATTCGTAAGACGGTAAAGTGTGTAACTCGTTCAAATGGCGTGAACGATATCTGGGGCATTGGTTGTTGAAATGATCTGCTATTAACATGGTAATAAAATTGTAGTACTTTCTTTTTTTATTTTGCGTACGGTATTGGAAAGTAGGTGGGGGCTACGACTTCGTGAGTCTTTCGAGGCCTTGGGCGAGGGTGGGCTTGCGTTTGAGGGGGCCAGCACCCCGCTGATGCTTGCTAGTACTCAGCGCTACACTAGAATCTCGACATTGCTAAAGGAAATAAGCCACACTCCTCTCAGAGTGAGCTTCATAGAATAAGCATAAGGTATTTAAGATTCAACTGCAGACCGCGAAAAAGGTCAGAGCTTTGACGAGAGGGTTTTTCACTTTCGGTGTTACAGTAGTACGATTTCTGCATGGTCATCCGTCGCATATGCCGTCACCTGGTGGCTGATGAGATAAAAAATTACCTCCAGACGCAGCGTTATTTCTTCGGAAAAGTACATTACATGCAACAGACGCGTACCCTACGACACAATTTTGTCATATTTGGACCTATCAGCTGAAGGTCAAATGATCTTCAAAGACAGCAAAGCCGTATACAACATGGACGGCTTTCTGGTCGAAGAGCACCGAAGGGAGAACCATAAAGGAACAATCCAATGGCTAACTTACGGTCATACCTCGCGGGAATGCTACACAGGTGGATCAAGTGCTTCACACACCAGGATTGCCTTGCCCCAAACATCAGAGCAAGTGCTCCGACCTCTGGTTGCGACACATGCCAGCCGTTGAGACATACAGCGTACTATCGTGGATGCCGTAAGGCAGGGGAAATTCTCCGGCAAGCCGAAACGAAACGGTAGTAAGTTTGTGGCGCAACCACATTAAGTCAGCCCCACTGATGTCTCTAGATATCCAAGATATTCATAAGACTGCCGAAGCCATTGATCCGAGACGAACCCCTGCCATGATGGCTTAAGCTCAAAGCTCTGGTAGCAACTTAAGTAGCGGATAAGCTACCTAAGCTCTTGAATGTAAAAGCAGAATCCATGCACCAGCTAAGTTAGCCGGTACTACCAAGAACAGGCAAGCACACCTCTGGCACCGAAAGAGCCAGGTTAGCAAGCAAAAACGACTGACGAGTCCATGATGATGATGATGATGCCTAGACTTTATGATAGTCAGGAACAATGAGAAACATACAAGGAGATCCAACGGAAATCCGGTTCACGTCCATGTGATCATAAA
This sequence comes from Pseudoips prasinana, assembly GCA_951640165.1. NCBI lineage: Eukaryota > Metazoa > Arthropoda > Insecta > Lepidoptera > Nolidae > Pseudoips > Pseudoips prasinana. The sequence continues at coordinate 17,370,523 of OX621234.1, read as the reverse complement.
TGCGGCAATGGCTTACCACAGAGGAATGGATAACATACAGTAATAAGCAACTCAGTCTCGGGCATGATTAAACCCAGGTCCCTAACAATTAGTTCAACGCCGGCAGGTTACTGAAAGAAAGCAAAAGATTAGAACAATTCTCCGTGTCCATCAACTTGATTCCTCATCCAAGAAATTTTCCCAAAATTTCGTCTAAACGAAAATTCCTAAGGTTGCATAGGGTAGGGCGAAACTATAGGAACCACTCTCTGAACATACATCCTTGGGCCCACAAGATCTTATGAGCATCGAGGTCTGGGTCTATTGGATAGGCAGTGCATCTACTCCAAGACAAGGGATTTCTCAGGATTGATATCCAAATACTGTATGACACTGCTATTGTGCTCATAGCTTAGGTGGTCCTGTCTTACAGCCATAATGGTATAACACTCTTTTGTCATACATTTATTATAGCAGCACACATGCAGCAGGATATGTCAATATGCCACAACTTGCATTGAATTTTAATTATCGTTTAATTTTAGTCTCAATGTTGTATTCACACTTTATAATTAACCGACTTTCTGAATGTGTCTTTCCAGATTGGACTTCGGTTCTTCAGACTTCCGTGCCTCATATGTAGTGAAATAGTAAGGTTTATTCTAGCTAATGTTAAGATTCATCATGATCGGTACCAGTAAACCAAATCAGTCCTTTGAGTTATCGACAAGTATTGATGACAATGTTTACAACAGTGGGTAGAGTGACATGAAAGGCCACAGCTCATACAACATTCAGTGGAATACATTGCAGATTTTACGATATAGCCATTTTGTTTTGAATATTTTTCCTATATAATTTAAATTTATTATCTACATAGATATAAAATGAACATTAGATGAAACTGACATAAAATTCTTATTTGTCTGTTCAATATTATACTTATATGTATATGTTTGTGAAGTATAATTCAAACCTAGTGCTGGTATTTCAGATCAAATAGATGTGATAGAGATATACTTCATAAACAACCAACTAGAACCTACTACATAAAGGTAAAGTCTGCATGAAATCAAATTAAACAAAATCTCCATCTCACTTACTTATACATACACACATTAAAGGAATATGATAAGAAAGATTAATTTGATTAAAATTATGTGGACCATCTTAAAAGTATTGCTTATGGAACAAAAATGTATCTGAATTGGTTAGAAAATATATATTTCATTAAATACATTATTTAGAAATTATACAGTACCAATTTAAGTTCTTGGTGGTTCCTTTTGGTTAAAACAAGTCTTGCCTGAATCAGTCACTGAAATACCAAGTCCAATACCTTGGATTTCCAATGCTGGACAAGCATTTTGCACAGAGATTTGCTTCATAATGTAGAAAAGGAATAAGGCTGGATTTTTTCAAATCTCCTCTCTTACTGAGGTGTATTTCTTGTGTAGCAAGCATCATATTAATACTGATGCTTTGATAAGTTTTAGATTATTGGTCCCTCTAGTTTAGGATTAGACTATTTGGTATGTAATTTATTATAATGTGAACATCAATTTTTGAAATTCTATAGGTAGATTATATTTCTTTTTTTTGGATTGACATATGCTCCAAAAGAATAATACAATAATAATATGAGTCACTTGGGCCAATTCTCTGAGGGTATATAAGTATACAGAATAAGAAGATGGGCCATCCCACCTTCATGGTGCTATGGACACTATGTGTCCATGTCCAATGTAATTTAGAAAATTTTTAATTCTTTTGGACATGAGTACAACAAAGAGTTCTTTCCAACCATTATATAGATTAAAGTATATATAGATTGAAGTAGATAAATCAACTTCAATGTCCCAAGCACCTGATTATATTTGATTACAAGAATTTATCTTAGTGTTTGCTACCATACTGCCAACCAATGTGAGCTTAGGCTCTTACCATCAGTATATAATGGTCTCTTGGAACCTGTAATTTGGTTGGGTTAGTCTACCTTCAAAGCAAGACATTACAGTTAAGGCTATAGAACTAAAATGGCATTGGAGGATGTGGCCGACATTTTAATTTTGGTTCTATAGCCGAACAAGCTGATAGACCAAACAAACAAGTGGTGTAAAACCTTAACTGAGTGGATTTTAAAGTACAAAACACAAGAAGATCAAGAAAATGGTGGTTAAGAGACAATCTCTAAGAAGCAGCATTTCCTTTATGGACTAAGGTAGCCTCTAAAAAGTTGGGTGAGGCCTGTGTGTTAACAGGACACACTGACACAGATAATACTCAGGACTGATTTGCAACCTATAATAGAAAAAATAAAATAATGTAAATATATATTTGTCAAAGTATTTGTAAGAAATGGCAGTCATGATTAGATCTCTTTTTGTACCTAATTTATGTATACTTGATATACATTAACTATGTATATAGTTTTAGTTATATGCTTTCAATATCGAGGTGGACATTCATAGAGTGGACATTGCATAACAATAGTTGCTCTTTACCAGCCAAAATAATAATAGAAATATCCTGGGACATTATTATAATAATAGAAATATCCTGGGACATTATTACCACACGGCTATCTGATTCCAAACTAAGCAGTGATTGTACCATGGAAAACACATAACTGATACTACATATTCTACCTTTCTTTTGTAAATACATACTTTTAACCTTTACTAAAAGTACCTTTCTAACCTGGGTGGGAATCAAACCCACAACCTGCAGTGTTAAAGGCCAGCCATGCCAACCGGCCTGACAAAATATAATTTTATTAAAACTAAAATATATATTGGTTTTAAACACATGCAATTCAGAAATCTATAGCATGTAAACCAATTATTAGACTGCTAACATGGGAAAGAAATCATAGAAAAGAGCAATTTCATATGTGTAGTTAATAATGCAAGTATTATAGCCACAACAGATAACATTTGACCCAACAAAACCTCTCATACAAGTGAATAAATATAAAGTTATTGAAGTAGGACATAAAATAGATAAAAATATTGTTGACACTAATAGGTAAAATACTGTGATGTGGAAATGGCCTAGGTAATTAGACTAGTCTGTCATATGTCCAGAGTGCTGGTTCCATACAGGTCCAAAACTTAAAAATAGCTCATGCCTTTGTCTACATTCAGGCAAGCCTAAGATCAAGCAAATTCAACATTTGTTCAAAAACAAGCAATGTTTCTTGATTCCTGGATCAAATAACAAAGAAAATACAAAAACAACTACAAGCTTACAGACGATACATCTGCGTCTAATCATTTTGCGAGTCCATTAATGGTTCGCCTCTAGTTAACAGTCTTAATGGGCACCTGTTCTACTCATACGGGCTACAATACTTTAATGCATGCGGATGTATACGCTTATAGGTCACCGTTTCCGTATTAGGCCCCCTATTTAATGACTCACTATACTAAAGGGAAAAACATACATTTATTTAAAAAATAACCACGAATAATCTTACCGCCATCTGCACTACGTAATAATTTTACTAACGAATAATTCGATTCGATTACATGAGTTCAAATAAGTTAATTGCACTCACCTGGGCGTCCGTTGAAAGGTTTTCTGCACTGGCGCTCACAGACATCGTTCACGACAAATTTCCAACCAAAAATAAAATTAAATAAAAATTACAAAGATCAGATTGTTCTCATAATTATTGTTTTTATTATTTTCGTGTATTTATTTTCACTGGGCGTGTACAAATAGTAATTTTAATAATTTGCGACCGACAGCCAGACTTGAAGTAAGAGAATGACACACAAACACAGCGGCTTTGTTTTTTTTTTTGTTGCATATTATGAAAGAACATAGAATGAATGAACGGTAAAGAAAGACTTTTTTTAATCGGTCTTTCAGCCCTGGCTTCTTCGGCCTTATGAGCCACTGTAAAGAAAGTAACAGTGTTGCCAGCTATTTTCCACAATTTAGGTGGTTCAGTAAGGTAAACAATTTTAAGAAACGGGTCGTAGTTTATCCAAATAATGTAGGTACTTCAAATGTTTTAGCTAGATATTTCGTAGAATGTTTTACTAAAACGGTGTTGGCTGTTTAGCGGCGCTTCACATCAATTCGGTTCTTGAGTTAGATGAATTTGTGAGGTTTCTAAACGTGGTATAATAACATTAATAACATAGCACTTTGGTACTATGGCGATCTGCAGTACAGATGCCTTCGGGTTCTAATGGATATTCAAGAATAAAATACGTATATTTGAACTTGCATTATATTCTGTTTACTATTATTATAGCTGTTCCAACAGTGAAGCTAAATGGGTTCTCTCTCTGACAGATAATTTTAATCTATCAACCTTTCTTTTTAAAACGTTCCTTTGACGAACGAAGGTGCAGAACCATGAAGATCGCCATAGTGCCTACCTAACCAGTAAAACGTACGTTGCAAGTTGCATTAGATATAATGTTGAAGAATCTTTATCATACTAACCACTGGGTTATGTATCAAAAATACCCTCACAACCAAGCCTTCCACACTAATAGAGTCACGTTGGGATTGCACTTGTAATTTTTTAACCTTGACGAATAAATTTTATCAAGCATCAAGCTTCTAAACAGATAATCACATTCAAAATCTGCTGTTTTTACTAACCAAAGACTTCATCCGCAATCATGCACTCGTCCACCATGACGAAATTGGAACTGACTGACAAACTTCAATGCCAAATCATTTAAGGGTTGCGTACGCAAAGTTTAAAACGGGACCCTATCACTAAGACTTCGCTGTCTGTTTGTCCGTCTGTCACCAGGCTGTATCTCATGAACCATGTTAGTTAGACAAAAAACAAAATAAATTAAATATTTAAGGGGGCTCCCCTACAAAATAACGTGAATATTTTTGCTCGTTTTTATAGATAATGGTACGGAACCCTTCGTGCGTGAGTCCGACTCGCACTTGGCCGATTTTTAACATTCTTTTCTGTAGACTAAAATAAAAAAATGAATGGGTCCATATACATACATTTCATACAAGTCATAGTATATATATATCATTATAGTGGTTATAGTCTTGTGCGTTCAAAGTACAACATTACATAGAAAACTCATAGATAATGTAATAATGAAATTTATTCAGAACTTGGGTATTTACATACATCTGTACCTACTTGTCAAGCTCACAATACATAAACATAGTTTAATACAGTAAATAAAGCAACAAATTTTTTTTAAAACGCGACAGCCGCATTACGGAATCTAATTCCTGTGTCACGGGGTACTTTAAAAACATATAATAGACGGATACAAATTACATCCAGACTCAGAACAACTATTTATGGGTCACACAAATAGGCGAGGTGACTGTCTTAGCCAGACGTGTAGTCAAATTAGTCCGTCCATGCGGTCTGTTTCCTCGCAGTAATTCTTATTAAATCCTTAAATAAATAGCAAGTTACTAGGATATTATTGTCCGTCACTCACTACAAGACTCACAACACAATTAGGAACATAATATATTATTTGTATATATTATATATATTTATTATACGTATTTAATATTTGTATTTATTATTTGTAATATGTTTATATTTTCTTTTCATTTTATTTTTTCATTATGTGAAGGTAACTACTATTTGTCATGTATCGGTACACCGACAACTGCCCCTCTCAATAACTCCATTCTCCGATCTTTACTTTGGTTGTCTGGAAGAGATCACATTTTGTGAGCAGACCGCCAGACCACCGATTTAAATTGTTTTTATTTTGTAATACTTTGGTGTAGATAGATAGATAAACTCTTGAAGTTTATCTATCTATCTACATTTAGCAATAGTATATTAAAATTAAAGAATTGAAAACAAAGAGCAGTTGGCTAGCGCAAAAGGCTTCCAGTAGCTTAATTTAAGTGACTGATACCTAAGGGCACCCTTATGGGTTCGGGCCACAGCTCAGCCGGCCGCTTAAGTAAAAAGATGGAATTCGAAAAGGGTACAAAAATAATACTTAATTGGTTACCCTGAGGATCTACTGATATTGAATGCTCAAAAGACTGAAGAAGCCAGGGCTTTATTAAAAACCTTTGCCTTCATCTAACTGATATCTAGCGAATGTAGTGGGTACTAATTTGAAAGAGTAATAATGACTGTTGTTTTAAATTGTCTTGTAGATGGCGCTGCCACATCACATTTAAATGCGACTATTCCAATAAAATATGATAGTTATGTACTACGTTAATATTAACTTAATTTAATTTAAATAGAGGAGAGAAAGGGGTTTAAAATAGGGTTTCCGGCCCCTGCTGACCACCTCACCTTTCCTGCCCCTCCCGATGGAGATCAAGACTTATCTGTGACGCCCCGGGAGGTGTCAGCAGCCATATTTTCCGTCCGCAGGGGCTCCGCCCGTGGTCTCGATGGCCTGACATCTCAGCATCTCCAAGATTTGACATGTCCGGCCACTGGCGCAGCCGGTGAAGCCCTGCTGGAGGAACTTACGGCCCTGACTAATCTCATGCTCAGCGGCAATGTGTGCGGTTCCGTTATTGACGTTCTGTACGGAGCTAACCTTCATGCCTTGTACAAGCGTGATGGCGCTATCCGTCCCATTGCCGTCGGCTATATTTACCGGCGCATGGTAACCAAAATTTGTTGCAAACTTGTATTTAACAAACTGTCTTCCATTTTCCAACCTCTGCAGCTAGGTTTTGGATCCAGGTCAACTTTAAGGACTGCCATACACGCTCTTTCAACTTATTTAGGTGGCAGTGAAGGGGATGTCGTCCTTAAAATTGACCTGAAAAAAGCCTTTAACTCGGTAAACCGAGATACCTTGTTGGCCGAGGTAAAAAAACAAACTCCTGAAATTTATAGTTTTATTTGGCAATGTTACAGATACCCAACAAAATTGACGTACGAAAGCCACACATTGGAATCAGCTGTCGGATGCTAACAATGATCCCCTTGGACCAGTAATTTTTAGTCTTGCGTCATCCAATAATTCGACAACTAAATTCTAAATTTAACGCCTGGTATCTGGATGACGGCACCCTAGAAGACGATTGTGATACCGTTCTGAACGACCTGCTCCTTCTGAAAGATAAATTAAAATCGATTGGGCTGGAACTTAACCCCTCTAAATGCGAAATTTTTATTAGAAATGAAACCAACAGTCCAAGTATCATACCAAAATTTAATGCTTTAGCCCCAGACATAAAAATAGTAAATAAAAACTGCTCCGCCTCCTTGGGTGCCCAATTTTAGACGAAGGTTTTACACCTTTCATAGATGAGAAAATTCAAAATTTTATGAGATTTCAGAAAGATTTTCGAAGTTAAATACCCACTCGGTATACACAATAATCCGGCACTGCTGTTTCGTTCCTAAATTCATATATATAATCCGCTCGTGTCCTTTATGGAAAGATTTAACTCTTCTTGGAAGAGTTGACAAAGTTTTACGAGATACATTGAGCTCAACTTTAAATTTAGACCTAGATGACCGTGCTTGGCTTCAGGCCACGCTTCCTGTGCGCCTGGGTGGTCTCGGCATCAGCAAAATTTCTAGTGTTAGTTTACCGGCGTTCCTGTCCTCGGTCCACTGTACCAAAGAACTAATCAGCAAAATCCTTTCTCCTTCTCAGATTAGTTCAGAGGTAAGGTGTTTGTCCGATGCCTTGAACGCTTAGCAAATGACTGTTCCAAGTTTAAACCTACCCATAAACCTGTCCTCTTAGAGACAGTGGGACCAGCCGCTCTGCGAGTTAGTGCGTAATAATCTCGTTAATACATGCACTAACTACGCGGAGCGCGCTCGTTTTCTGGCTGTGGGAGAGTGGGAGTCGGGTCTGTGGTTACAGGCGTTGCCGTCACCCAACATTGGTACTATGTTGGAGAACGGCACCTTCCGTGTCGCTGCCGGTCTCCGCCTGGGTGTCCTATGCGTTGCTCCGCATCGTTGTAGGTGTGGGGAAGCGGTTGATCAATTCGGACACCACGGTCTATCATGTTGAAGGAGCGCGGGCAGAATCGCATGTCACTGTAATATGAACGATATACTCCGTCGGGTTCTTCCCAGTGGTGGCGTCCCAGCTGTACTTGAGCCAAGTGGTCTGGCTCGGGATGATGGGAAGAGACCAGACGGTATGTCTTTGTTACCGTGGAAGATGGGAAGGCCTTTGGTGTGGGACGCTACATCCGTTGACACCCTTGCACCTTCTCATCTTCCCCATACGTCGGGATCTGCGGGCGCTGCTGCTGCATCAGCAGAAACCCTCAAACGGCGCAAAGACACCAACCTCGTTGGAAATTATGTATTTGGGCCTTTTGGGGTCGAAACGCTAGGGCCGTGGGGACCTAACGCACGTTTATTGTTTCGGGAAATTTCGAAACTTTTGATTGACGCTTCCCGTGACCAGAGAGCTGGCCTTTTTTTGGGTCAAAGAATCAGCATTGCCATACAGCGTGGCAATGCGGCCAGCCTTCTGGGCATGTTACCTCCCGACGATGCGGACGCCGGCGATACGACGCCCTATAACTTAATTATAGTAGTTAGTTATTATAGTTAATTTAGCTGATGTTTTTCTCTTTCTTATAAGTTAAGTTAATTATTTAAATATGTATTTCTTTATTTTCACATAATAATTGAATAAATAAAGTACAAGTTGATATTCAAGTTTAAAATATAAATTTTCTTACGTATTTACGGTCCGTAGGTAGGTAACACTGCACATAATAGTTATAGCATATTTTATTCTGCATTCTTGTTATATTTTTGTGTTACACGCAGCAAACAAACTTCTTGACTATCTGATGGTATGCGCTTACTTCCCGCTCGTCGCGAGACCCTTCCGGTTAGCTCTTGTGACCTTACTTACACCTAATTTAATTCTGAATACAATAATACTACTAACTGAAGTCTATATAGATGTAGGTGCTGAAAATAGAGGTGAATGAAGGAAACTCCACCGACAATTGATTGTTAGAATGGTATCTATTTGTAATATTTTCACAATTAGAAATTTTCGTACGTACCTATTTAGGTACCTACACAATACCTAGATAGGTAGGTACTTATTTTTATACAAAGCAGAAGGTGCTTTATCATCATTGCCGTATTTCATGTGAAGACATGAAATACTATAATGGTACAGATCAGGATATAGAACAGGTTCTTATCATAGTCGATTGACATACGGGTTTATTAGTTTACAACAATTGGAACATTAATAGTCTCTAATTATAAAATACTCTATTGGCCGGCAGCAGTTGAATAGACTCGGCGTCGTGCCCTGGGATTCCTACTCCAGACATGGGATCGGTACCTACATATCTTAGGAAAAAGTAACATTAGGCCTAGTGTCAAGAGTTTGTGCCAGCACATAAGAAAACAAAAAAGTTATTTCGTACAATAATATAAGATGGAGTATTATAATATAAAAAATAAAGACGAAGCGAACTATGAGTACTTAAGTAATTGAATTTTTTTTTTTTTTTTTTTTTTTTTTTCGATTAGGGCTTACAGATACACATATTTGGAGAGCACCTTTTAAACAAAGGATTGCTTGTCTTAGGAAGATTCACTATCGTCTTAACTTTCAATGCCTTGCATTATAATAATATTATAATATCTGGGGACAATGTCACGCAGATCATCCTAGCCCCAAACTAAGCAAAGCTTGTACTATGGGTACCAGGCGACGGTATACATACTTATATAGATAGATAAATACTTATATACATAGAAAACATCCATGACTCAGAAACAAATATTCGTGCTCATCACACAAATATTTGCACTTACCGGGATTCGAACCCAGGACCACCAGCTTCGTAGGCAGGATCACTACCAACTAGGCTACGGTGACCGTCATTATTTATTTGACACATTAATATAGCTACAGTTGATGCCAACCAACCATTTTCGAATATTAATCTATTTCATATTCCTCACTAGTCTTACTTTTTACTGGACCAACACGGACGATGGGGACGGTCTTCTCAACACTGGAGTTTGGAGATTGGTTGGGTGTCGCCGTGCGCGTACCTGTGATTAATAGAACACCATCGGAAGAAAATTTAGATATTATTGTGGCTGCATCGACGTCTTCTGGGATGGCAAATCGCCTTGTTAGGACATAGGACAGGTCCTTGGATACACGGTGTTCTCCGTCAATTTTGACGAAGCTTCCCACGATTTTCACTCTTAAATCTTCTGGGGTATAATTTTCGACATCTAGGTTCCCAAAGTCACCTCGGAGGCGGAAGCGTTGGGTATGATGTTGGGTGCTACGAAAGCGCCCGTTGTCAAAGCTATCAGCTGCAGAATGAGGATCATCTTGTTACTGGAGCCAGCAGCTTACTAATGAGACGGATGGAGAGCCATATTATATAGTCCCGTCAGAGATACGTGCGTGAGGTTAATATATTCATGTAAACATTTCTTACCAGGAAAATATACATTCGATAGCAGATCACGAGTGTTAATATATCTTAGCTATAATTTTACCTACCTATTTATAATTTAGTCTGTAGATAACATATAAGAATACCTCTAAGGCTAGATGACTTTAAATGGCAGAGAGGAGCTATTTTTATTATATTTTGAGGTGACTCCACTCGTCTGTCACATCAATAACTAAAGAAGCAACAAATCTGCTAGTAATTAATATTTAAAATATTGTTTCACTAGCCTTCCACAAATGTCAAAAATGCTAATTTATCGCCCAGCAGGCCTCGTACCAGCACCCTCTGCCAATCCGGTATAATATGCGTTCTGCGTTAGCACTGTGTGTATCGTCACACACGGGTAGAACAAATTTAGGAATCCCTCGTTAACACTCTTTCGCAGGATAATAATATGTGTGTTATCTATCGGCTTTGTTTTCTAGAAACATGGCCGACTGATATGTTGAAATTTCAAATAATATCCATATTTTATGTCAATAAGGATTGAAATGGGGTGTTGATATTATTATAGTTAGTACGCTCTTTAGTAAAAGATATATTTAAGATTTTTGTACACCTGCATGCAAACTTTTATATATTAATAGGCGTTTTTTTAAAGGATCAAAGGTCTTGGTTAGTGGTGTTTACCGCCCATATTGGTTACTTAGAAGAGTTCGCGTGGTTAGTAGATACTTCCCTTGGACGCCTCAGGTCATGGGTTCGATTCCCACCCAGGATAGATATTTGTGTGCATAAACATGTCTATTTGTCCTGAGTCTGTGTGTAATTATCTATATAAGTATGTTTTTACCAAATAAACGTAGTATATCAGTTATCTGGTTTCCATAGTGCAAGCTCTGCTTACTTTAGGATCAGACAGTCGTGTGTGAATATAATGTCCCAGGATATTACCTATGTCGTTCGAACGTCATGAGAACGTGATGAATTTAAAAAAGAAACCATCAGTGTCCTACGAGTATATGGAAAAAGATTACCTACTTGATCGTAGACAGCATATACCGGTGTTTGACATTGGTATTTGACATTTCTATACACACTCCAAACAATTCAATAGGAGCGCCGTGGTACATGCGCAATTAAAACACACTGTTTTCTAAGGGCCATCACCACCAAGCATTGGATATAAACGCTTTTTCGACGCAGACATGTACGTACCATTCAAATGCAGTAGCCGCGGCGCTCAAATACTATCCAATCGTCCTCTTCCAAAAGCACCGATGTCACAGCAACGTCTTAAATGATCTGGACGAGATCACGACCAACCTATACCAACTCAAGGTTATTAGAAACTCTCGTGATATCCAATATCTCGAGAGTTTCTAATAACCTTGATTTAATCCAACATATCGTTCTATTGTGGACTTATCGCCCAATGACCACTCTCCGATACTCAATCAGAGGGTAGCTCGCGTTCAAAAAACACGTTACTGACCTCTGGAGCAGGTTACTGTGTTTGTAGCGTTGTTTGCAAGGACGGTGTCAGGTGAAGCTGCTGCTAGGATAATAGAAAACATTAAAAAAAAGAGCGAGCAATATCGTTATATAGTCGCACAACGATGTTAATAGAGTTATCGACTAGTTTAGTAGTAGTTAACTAATAAATTCCGGCTATGGTTAAAGTATACCTGGCCTGTGTGAAATAATAACCGGAAGGGGAAGACCTCGTCAAACATTCTCTGACCAAATCGGAGACGTTGTCAAGAAAGGGCAGGTCAGAAGTACCCTAAACCAGCGAGCATGTATGAAGAATCGAGGCAAAAGACGTGTGCAAAGATCGTGACAAATGGAAATCCCTTGCCTCTGCCTACCCCTCTGGGAAACAGGCGTGAGTCTATGTATGCATGTATGTATGTATGGTTAAAGTAGCTATTTGGCTAAGTCACCTATGTTTCCCATGGTTATAAACTATAGTTAAAGGTTAAAGTACACACTACAGTGCAAAAATGTGTGTATGCAATTACTACTGCATGTACAGGACAGGAAATAGATATAATAGATAGGGCTGTTACTACTATCTCGGACATATTGAAAATGTATTATTATATAGGTATATATATTTGAATGGATTGTGGTTTCCGGCCAGCGCGATTGTGGTTTGCTGCCGGACTAGATAGTAGTCTAGTCGGGCAGCAGCGTCATCTGTGTACTAGCTACCACCTAACTGCAGTCACCAACTCGCATGCCAAGCGCAGTGACTAAGGCAAACCCCTCCAAATGAGAACATTATAGAAACCTCTGGGGGAGGCCCATGTCCTGCAATGGACGATATCAGGCTGATGATGATGATATGAAATAAACAGCGTTTCTTCTGAGTATATCAGAGTCATTATATCTCTGAATGATTTTTACTAGAAATAATACTACGGACAAACTGTATAACAGTTTTTTGGGAGATCTGACTCCCTATTTGAACTATTCATGTAATTTATACTGTTTCACCTATCTAAAAATTTGCTAGATGTGACACTCGGAAACTTTCAAATAAAAAGATGGGCCACTTCAGTAGGTACTGTATTGGTGTATTTAAAACATTTCAATATCCTAAAGTGCGATAAAATACTCGCAAACCGTAAATAAAGGTCTGCGAATTTAATATCAAATAAAAATTTCGTGCAATCATTATGCACGGTATTTAATGGATTAAAATTGTGCCGAAATTTATTATTTGCGCGTGTTAAAAGCATCAGAGCATATATAGCCCGGTCCAAGTTCTGAGAGCCCTTTAATAGTTTTTAATTAAATACACTCGCATATCTTAAGCTTGATGGCTAAACTATTAATTTTAACCGACTCTGAAGTTATGTAATACCTTTACAGCACATATAGCCGGGTCCAGTCCCAAGTTCTGAGAGCCCTTTAACAGTCTTTGAATAAATTCACTCACATATCTTAAGCTTGATGGCCAAACAATTAATTTTAACCGACTCTGAAGTTATGTAATACCTTTACAGCACATATAGCCGGGTCCAGTCCCAAGTTCTGAGAGCCCTTTAACAGTCTTTGAATAAATTCACTCACATATCTTAAGCTTGATGGCCAAACAATTAATTTTAACCGACTCTGAGGTTATGTTATAACATTACAGCACATAGAGCCCGGTCCAGTCCCAAGTTCTGAGAGCCCTTTAACAGTCTTTAAATAAATACACTCGCATATCTTTATTATTCATGGCTAGTCAATACATTTTAACCGACTCTGACTTTATCAAATACCTTTATCGTTTTTAAAAAGCAAAGTTCACATCCCTAAAACCCTGTGGTGTCCGGAGGTTGAGGGGATGGGGCCCATCGTTAGGTATGCTAATATGCGGGTGGCGCTCACAATCTCATCGACACGCCCTGCCAGTGACTGCTACCTCTACAGAAGCTTGCTGACAATAAATATTTAAAGATACAGTTAGACTACTAACTAAATACTGTAACAATTTTAAACTGTATTTATTTAACCGTGTCAGTATACAAGCATACAAGCTGCTGATTGAAGCTAGCGGGACACAGTTAGCGGAGTGGAACAGCGCCGGTATTAATCAGTCATGGAGCGAAATGGGAGGCAAAATAAGATAGAAGGGGCAAAAGTTCATCATGTTTTATTGCGTTGTATAATATTCTAGGTATGTCATTTGTACAAGATAAATAAAGTATGTAAGTAATTATTTATTGTACACCAAAAATATTACATACAAAGAACTATGTATGTTATCAAGATTGTACAAATGGCAGCAACATACTTATATCTAAATAAATACTAATAATAGTATCATCAATAACTTACAGTAAGTACTTATTATAACGGGCCAGTTGGCGTGGTTGCTAAATACGTGCCTTTCACGTCTCAGGTCGTGAGTTCGATTCCCATCCAGGAGAGTTATTTGTGAGCATAAACATGTCCTGAATCTGCGCGTAATTATCTATATAAGTATTTATAAAAAGAGAAAAGTAGTATAAGTTGTATATACGTTATCTGGTACATAGTACATAGTAGGTACAAGCTCTGCTTAGTTTGGGATCAGATGGCCGTGTGTGAGTTATGTCCCGGGATTTAATTAGGTATATATCTGTTCAAATAAGGAATTCTGAAGGAATAGGTAACGAGTGAAATGAGGCAGACATTAAAAAAATGTTTTCTGGTTAAGCAGTGGAACTCTCCTAAATGAAATTACTCCTAAATGAATGACTGTAAGTAGTGTTTGCAGGCTTGGTCTTGTTCTTGCATTTTTGCAAGACCAAGACCAAGACTGACCCTGCAAGATTTGAGCATGAACAAGACTAAGCCTGCGAGACTCTTGCGTCTCGCATATAAGTCAAACTAAGATTAAGGCGTTATTAAGTATTTGGTTCCTTCCAATACCAGATGATAGACGTTCCCCAGTACCTATCAGTATCAAAACCATATCGGTAGGTAGGTATAGGTAACACTAAAAGCTATTGTATTGATTATTATAATACGTAGACTTTTTAATAAGTACCTACCTAGCGCGTTACTTACTCACAAATCTGATCCCATGTGATAAAAACATAACTAGCATAAAATAAAATATCTTTCTAGCAAAGTTCTACCCAGTAGTACCTATTACAATATTACGTAATAATATGCTTGTATAAGTCATGTGGCCTGATCTAAGATCTAGTATGTGCTTAAAATTGTAACCAATAAAATTATAGGTAGGTACATGTACATGTACAGTATGTAGGGACTACTAGGGACATAAGTTTCAAATTTTATATTACCTATTCTTCTATTCAGCAAGATTTGAACTATAAACTAACTAATATCGAGTGGAGTACCTACTTACCTATAGTAACAGTTTTGCGCCAGCCAATGCTATGGTAGGTGTGGTCTAGATCTCTAAATTACGTTACGCGAATAAACCGTTGGTCGGTCGGTCTTTGGCAAAGACACCGCGTTGTCAAAGACTGTGCGACAGTTTTGACACTGTTTGATCGCCACCACGGAGTAGGTATAGAAATATATAGGGGAAACCCATATTTAGCAGTGAACGACCTACGGCTGATATGATTATAATGAAATTGTATTAATTTCGTGGTTGACTATGCATATGTCAATTTAAGTTAAAAATGTACCTACTCTGTTACGTTGCTCTAAGATTTTAACGAACGTCTTTAATAAATTGCAACAGGCTAATAGATAATTGCAAGACTTTCGAGACTCTTGCTGCAAGACCGAGACCAAGACCAAGACTGAGAGCGCAATACCAAGACCAAGACTCGCTAAGTCTCGCTTGGTCTTGAATTTGGGCAACACTAATGTAAGGCTAGAGTATAAAATATGTTATTTCTCTAGTAAGTTAAATATCCCATCAAAAATATAAATGAGAAAGGAGACCTATGTTTAAAATTCAATAATGTGCTGTTCTTGACTTGACCAGCGAAAGAATTGAGATCTATATGGGTGTCAAGTTCTATGCTCACTCGGGTTGTATCAAGCCTAAGATTGGACTCATACATTTTTACGTACAGGCTATATTATATTTGCAAGTTGGTGTACTTCCTGTTTGTACTAGATATACTATTAGGTACATTTATTTGGTAATAACCCGATCAAATCTTGAGCTTGAATTACATTCCGAGTGAACATAGAACTTTGCACCCATATACCCATACGATTTCGAGGACGACGCATTATTGAATTTTGAAGTTGGCCTGCATTTCACACTAATGTTTTTGACGGTATATAATTATTTTTTGTAAAGTAGTAATTATTATTACATATAAATCTATTAAATAAGGTTATTATTAAAATTACTTTATTGTTCTAATATAGCTTTCCTTTTATTAATGAGGCTTTAGTTTTTTTAATGGCTTTCCTGACTTTCATACTGAGGTTATTATTACTTTGTTAATACTAATTATTATCAATAATTTTCAGTTTTCAACTCTTTCCTTTGTATGTTCATCATAGTCTAGCTTGGTACCAAATATTAAGTTTCTAGATCATCTAGAAGGGTCCGTTTTAGCGTTATTATTACCGTTAACAGTTTGCTTTATAGGCTTACTGTGGTTCATTTCAAAATAGAAGCGAGTTAGGGCTCAATTTATGCATGTATGTAGGTAGCTATATAAAACTACCATTTATTATGAGTTGTTATTTTGCCATAGTGCAAGCTCTGTCTAGTTTGGGATCAGATGGCAGTGTGTTAGTTATCCCAAGATATTAATTATTTTTTTATTCTATTACGAAAGATAAAGGAGAATACGTAATCTCAATTTTTAAGATACTAGAATTCTTTTTGTTGTGTACAGTGCGTTCGTCTCGGCGGCGGCAAGGTCGTTACCTAGCCAAAGTATTCCATTCACAACAAACACTACGAAAAGCCGTAAAAACAGTAGTAGTCGCTCGTATTTACGTCTCTACCTATTCAATTTCCATAAGAGGCTCGTACTATCAGGCAATATTACTATGTTTGCGTAAAGGCTTATTTTACCGAATCAATTTACCTCATACTCGTTGGTATTATAGTCATACATATTGTACGAATCCAGCTTTGCTCACGTCACGTCTCGCTGTTCGATTACCAAAATCGAAATCGACAGCTATCGATACTCCGTCGTTGTTTTGTTGAAACCTGTGTACTACACAATCAGATTGTAACTGCAGAGGAGTATGACTCTTATTTAACTAAAAATAAGTGTTGTTATTGTGTGTGCGACAGGGATCAAGGCGGAGTGACTTGCAGAGGCGCGGTGGTCCTCACAACAATCGCCGTCCACTAGATATGAAGGTTAATGATAAATTGAGAGAAATCGGATAGATTGATCTTGAGAAACCACGACAGAAACGTAAATTTTATGGTGAATTGATTAATAGTGTTATAGTTTTATTTTAATATTTATTTATATGCGTGCGTGCAAACACAGATGCACTCTCTATTCGTTTATCTTCAAGATCCATTGGGTATGAGTAGTTAACACAAGCGGTCAAGACCAAGGTCGATGGTTTTACTCGTCGTTGGACGCTTGCGAATGTCACACTGCCCACTTCATGACTCGGCTTGAGATATTTACCTACAAAAAATCCAACAACGCTCGATGGCTCAACCCGTGATTTGAAGTCAGAACTTCTTAGCTGCGGTTGTATAACAACTATCAGCTGGAATTGAATATCTTCTTTTAAATATCTTACGACAAATAACACATTACGATCTGATCACAACCCAGGCAGAGCCTGTACTAAGTCAACTAGACAACTGATAGATATACTTATATATTTCTAAATACATACATATCACACTAATATTATAAAGGCGAAAGTTTGTGTATGTGAGTGTGTATACCAAATTTTATTAAAATCACTTCAGCCGTTTAGACGTGAAGAAGTAACAAACATACGTTAATTCTTCACGTCTAAACAGCTGGAGCGATTTTAATAAAATTTGGTATGGAGTTAGCTGATACCCTAGAATAACACATAAGTTATATAATTTATAATGTTTAAAGCGGGTAAAACCGCGGGGTAAACCTAGTTACAGATAAATTACACTAACACACACACAGAAACGTAACAAATAATCGTGATCGTCGCACAAAGATTTGTCCTGGGTAATTTGTGGTGGGGAATCGGACCCATTAACTCTGCATTAGCATTCAGGCTCATTCATCACTATACTAACAGTAGTTACGAACACTGATATTGCCCCAACCAGTATGTATCAACTTAATATTTTAAACATAATAATAATAATATCCTAAATTAAGCAGGGCTTGTACTATGGACACCAGATTACTGATATATTACATATACTATTTTTCTTTTGTAAATACATACTTAGGTATATAGATAATACCTAAGTATTAATTACCTTAATATTGAATTCCTGAATTAGTTGACGGGCCTTTTGGCGTGGTTGGTAGATACGCTGCCTTTCATTCCGCAGGTCGTGGGTTCGATTCCCATCCGGGACAGATATATGTGTCAATGAACATATCTGTTTGTCCTGTCTGGATGTAAATTATCTATATAAGTATGTATTTACAAAAGAAAAATAGTATATGTAATATATCAGTTATCTGGTTTCCGTAGTACCTACAAGCTCTGCTTAGTTTGGGATCACATGGCCGTGTGTGAATAATGTCCCAGGATATTATATATTACTTACTTACAGTATTTACAGCACCTGGTTTGACACGCATTTACCATTTATAGGTGTATATAATAAAGTTGTAGCTTTTTGCAAAACCATAAGAAGTAAACTTATGTAACTTTGTCAGCGATGCATAGATGTAAGACCTCCACGATCTTGCGCTACTCGCATCCAGGGGCTCTACCGGCTATGTCGCCGAACATCGATTTCTTAAATGGCGTTCAAATAAATAAAGCTTAAAAATGACGTAATTAATCGTTAGTTCGGTTTCCATGAGCACATATGAAGTCATAAATGGTCCAGAATCGATTGTCAACGTTGAAGTCGATTTAACGATTGATTAAGTCATTTTTAACCTTTATTCATTTGAACACCATTTAAGAAATCGATGTTCAATGACTTAGCCGGTAGAGCCCCAGTTTGTTCCAGCGACCCGCACATGATCTTCGGTCAATCTTGTAGGGAAAGTCCTTTTTTGGGAAATTTTGTTCCATTATGGCTAAATCTCATGGAATGGAAATTTTGTTTGGAGGTGGGAAAGTCGTATGCATTTGGAATTAATGGATAGATTTAGCTTCTAACCTTTAATAAGTTGTAAGAATTAATTGAAAACCAATATAATTCAAAATAATGACAATTATATGACCACTGCCTCTAAAAAGTGCATTTATAACTCGGCTGTACCTTTAGGTTTCTCTGTTTGTGTTGCATCTACCTGGATATCGTTGTCTGGCGACATGAAAAGGCTGATATGGCCGCAACCGGGATGATATATGGAGAGGTTCTGACGGCTATGATGTGCGTCAATATCTGTTACTGGGTTGAGTGGACAGGCCGGAACAAGTCGTGTTTTGTTTGGAGAAGGCAAACTGCCAAGTAATCGTCTGATCTCATAGATAAGGCATGTTTGAAAGTCGCGTGGACGGTCCACGTTTGCTCTTACATACTATTCCCCGTCTTATTTTCACTTATCCTACTAATATTATAAACGCGAAAGTTTGTTAGTATGGATGGATGGATGTTTGTTACTCTTTCACGTAAAAACTACTGAATGGATTTTAATGAAACTTTACAGTAATATACCTTATAAATCAGAATAACACGTAGGCTACAATTTATAAATATATTGTGTGAATTGTCCAAAATATGATGATAAGTATCAAGTGAGTAGGAAAAAATCTACCATATGCGAGCTATTCCAGCGTGCACTGCCAAAATCGCTGGAGGTACACATCCTACTAATATTATAAATGCGAAAGTTTGTGAGTATAGATGTATGGATGTATGTTTGTTACTCTTTAACTTTTAATTTGTTTTGCCTTATCATTATATACAAATCATATTAATTTCAGAGCTGTAATTCATTGCGTTTGCGAAGTAGAAATCCTTGACGTACAAATTTACATTTCAAAGACAGATTTCTCAATTATGAATACTTATAACCTACATATCTCCCCAAAGAAGATTACTGTTTAGGAAATCGATTAGAACAAAGTTATCCAAATTAGTTCGCGAAGGTGAAAACCCGAACATATTATATACAAAAAAAAAAAACAAATAATGGAACCAAAAAATAAAAAAAGTTGGTTGTAAACATATGGTAGTGCAACAAACTGCATCCTAGTTAGGATAGGTACCTCTAAAAGAACGTACTCTTTCTATTTGGCTACATCCAACAAAAAATAACATTCTTATTTGGTTGCATCCATCTGAACAATCTCATCCTGGTTTGGCTACATCCAAGTGAAAAATCTCATCCTCCATCCATTTTTCACTTAAATGTAACCAGAGTAAAAATTATTATTTGTTAGATGTAGCTAAACCAGGAGGATGTAGAACCTTACACTAAATTGGCTACATTAAAACGAATAACTTTATCCTAGTTTGTAAACTACATTAAAAAAATCTTTTTTGTAACTTCTTTACATTGTACTGGACATTTTTATTAGTTTGGTTACATCCATTTCATAAACTTATCCTAACTTGTCTACATTTAACATCTAAATCGAATCTAAATGCTCTCAGCGGTCCGTAAGCGAGCGGCGAGGTTAAGTAAGTAGGCTCGCGGGCAGTCCATAGATGGGTGACCGCCAAAGTGGATTAATTTCTGACCGTCTCCGTGCTTCGGAGCGCACGTTAAGCCGTCGGTGCCGTTTGTAGTCAGTCGTTGAGCCATGTCATTAGATTTTAGTTATATCCAAACTTATAGCTTACTTACTTATAAATATATAGCCAAATTTATAACTTGGCTACATACGCCAAGTTATAAGTTTGACTGTATCCAATTTAAATGCAGCATTCTTTGGCTACATGTAATCAACCATACCTATAAACCCTATACCCTAACCCTAACCCTATTTAAACTTATGCCTTCTCCAAATTTCGGCCTCATCTGCTCTTCGCTGCGGGCCAAAGGTCGGCATTCACTCATAGAGAGTGATGTTGGAAAACGCACATCTTTACCAATTATAGACTAAGCACACAAAAGGAATGTCCCATCACCGCACATAGCTATACTACAACATAAACAGCCTTTACATGAACCCCAAAATTGGACACATTGTCCAAACAATTTATCTACATAGGCAAATTATTTTTTTCAATTTGTAGTTGGTTGGGGTCATTTATTCAGAGAAATATTGCGACTTCCGTTACAAAATGTACAGACGCCAGCGCATTAAGCTACCCCCATCTGTCAAATTTCCCCAATTGAAAGTGTATCTTCTACATAAGTGATAAAGTTGAAAATCTATAATAGAAATTAGCCAGATGTGCTGGCGTCTGTACTTAAAGTTTTATGCTACTGAGTAGGCCGACAGCCTAATAAACGGCAAAGGCAACCTACGATGACGCTGGCGTTTAAAAGAATCACGAGCATCAGCTCAGCTAACTAAACGTAGTTAGATATTTAAAAATAATATAATAATAGCTAGTTGTGATCCTATCCAGTTTCTCTCATGGGTCAGTAAGTGATTGAAGAGGTAAAGCAACTAGACACGGCCTGTCCATAGATTGGTGACCACGGAAAAGGGGGGTTCATTTCTGAACGTGTTCATGGTTTGGAAGGCAGGTTAAGCTATAGGTCCCGCTTTAGACAACAGTCATTAAGCCGTGTCAGGAGCCTTCTGGGCGGCTTTAACTACTCTGCCACAAGGGTAACCTAACCATTACCTACACGATTACGGTTAGTAAGTATACCTCTCTATATTGGCGGTTTTGTAACATTTCGAGAATGTTCTTGTTAATATTAGAACAAAAGAAAATGGATAGCTGATGAAAATGACATACCTATAAAATTGTTATTGTAAAATTTAAATTAGATGGTGGTGCTAGAAAAGAAAGAGATGGTGCTAATTTCCTGATAGAAAAGAAAGAGATAGGTGAAAACAAGGACAAACGTATTTCAATTAATGTGGAATCTGAAGGTTCTAGAAAGATAAGAATGACTTTCTCAATGTCTAAAATTTCGAAAAATCGAAGCAGAACGGTGATTTTGTTTTCAAGTGAAATCGAAGGCGAATGAATAAGTAAGTTCGTAGAAGTGATTCGTGAAAGTAAATAGAGCCAAGTGTTTTGTACACAGAGAACACGGTACCGGTGCCCGGGACTGTACAGAGTGAGAGCCTCGCTCCGCAAGTCCCCAGCACCCTGGAAGCAATACTAATCACCGGAACTCTAAGTGCGTGTGTCACTATCTACGACAATAAAGGTTCCGTTTGTCAACACTAGTTTTTTTTCCAATGCCCACCGCTGGAAACACTGTTTCCTACTTTTACCTAAATTATTGCCAATATAAAATTTAAATCATAGCACTACTCTCTAGTAGTCACTTTCATCGTAAGCTGATTAGCTATCAATTAGTGTGTGGGGTTGCAACACGCGTGCCGTACAATAGCAGTCGCGTGTGTGCCACACGACTCCACGCCTACCGCTTTAACTAAATTATTAGAACCCAAATACTGAATACGTGTGAATCCAAATTGTCACAACTGTTCATTGGGATAATATGATAGCCGTCTGATGCAAATTGTCGCAAAGGCAAATGGCGGGCTTGGCACGAGTTAATTGTAAAGTAAAGCTTTGCTCGTTACGCTGTCAGACGATTGTTTGCTAAATACTATAGGTAGTATTCAGTCCATTTATTTTTATTTACTTATTTGAAGTTGGCGTGGTTGGTAAATACTTGCCTTTCACGCCGCAGATCGTGGGTTCGATTTCTTTACTGACCTGGGTGGGCTCAGGTCATATATTTGTGTGCATGAACATGTATGTTTGCCCTGAGTCCGGGTGTCATTATCTATATAAGTATATATTTACAAAATAAAAGTAGTACATGTAGTATATCAGTTATCTGGTTTCCATAGTATAAGGTCTGCTTAGTTTGGGATCAGAGGGCGTGTGTGAATGAATAAGAACGTGTGTCCCAGAACATTATTATTATTTATTATTCACGTGTTACGCTTCCGTTAGAGTTGTTCAAGCCGGTATTAGGCCTTTGGCAGGTCTTATCAACTGTTATCTAATGACTACAGCCGGAACTGAACGCTTAACGTGAGCTCCAAAGCTAGAATAAGCCCAGAAAATAAGCCTCCTTGAGCGGTCTCAATCTTTAGACTGATGATGGTGCGTCTAGCCGCTTAACCTCGATGATCGTTATCTGATCAGTATCACATGTACTGAAATTTACACTTATATGTGTCAGAAAATCTATGTAATAGTATAACTTAGCATAATACTCTTATGTATTACAGGTAGATAACATAATTAAAATATTTGCAGACAACCTAGTCTGTCAGTCAGGTAACACAGATGGTATTGGTAAATTACACATACTATTTTTCTTTTGTAAATACATACTTATTTATATAACATTAGTCTAACACTAAATTACTGAATTTCTTGACAGGTCTGTTGGCGAGGTTGGTAGATACGCTGCCTTTCATTCCCCAGGTCGCGGGTTAAATTCCCACCCTGGACAGATATTTGTGTGCATGAACATGTCTGTTTGTCAGGACAAAATAATACACCCAGACTCAGGAGTCTGGGTGTAATTATCTATATATGAGTATGTATTTACAAAATAGAAGTAGTATATGTAGTATATCAGTAATCGGGTTTCCATAGTACAAGTTCTGCTTAGTTTGGGATCAGATGGCCATGTGTAAATAATGTCCCAGGATATTATTATTTATTTACACATTAACATCGCTTGTAAATAGTCAAAACGTGATTTCACCTATTAAAACTATTTATACAAAATTATATCAATTTGTGATCAAACTTACGTTTTAGTTCATCTTTAGTTAAACTATAAAGGTGAGTAGAATTAATTATATTTTTTCGTGTCTATCTGTATCTGTATTGAGGTAGATATTAAGGAAGTTATTATTAGAGCAGACCTCCTGTGTATGATAACGGCAGCGCTTCAATTCTAGGATCGGATCCAATAATATGCGGCCACCTAAAACAAAGTCATTAAGTTCTTATGGCATTAACAGGTTAATGTCAACTGACAATAGAAGTTAAATGTCTACTGACAACAGAAGTTGAATGTCTCCTCACAATAAAAGAAAACCATATGATCATCATGATATCAGCCGAAAGACGTCCACAGCTGGACAAAGGCCTCCCCCAAACATCTCCACAATTGCTGGTCTTGCGCTATTCGCATCCAGCAGTTTCCAGCGCCCCGCACAAGATCATCGGTCCATGTTATAGGGGGCCTGCCCACGTTGCGTCTTCCGGTTCGTGGTCGCCACTCGAGAACCTATATCGAGAGAAACCATATATTATGTATAAGAATATTTGCCTTATCAAGATTCAATCACAACAGGTATGTATACTAAATATCCAAAAATCCATATGGTACACAAAATACAAGTTTTATTTACATTTGCAATACAAGAAAATCTTATAAGAGCTAAAACTTTACGCTGTTCACTAAACACGGGATTACCATAAAATATGTACTCTCTCACTTCAAAGCTCCTTTGAAGGATTTAATGTTTTTATTCGTGGCAAGAGCCCGCATGGCAATGTTTGCTATCAAACTGAGGGGGTGGGCCCCGAATTATCTACCTATTGTAGTACCAACAGGACGGAACGTATAGGAGACGCACTATCTGTGTATACACTTGCACAGCGGTAATGGTTTTTATTTCCTACGTGATAAAGACCCTGTTAAAGTCAATGTGTGTGAAACGGTGTGATGCGGCGACGACGTGGCGTCGACTGTAAGTACTTCAAAAAGCTGTCTCCGCTGTTTTCCGTACAAGAAAAAGGTAAAATATTATTAAGTTGGTGTGATTGGCCTTTTTGTAACACTGTGAGTATGTGTACTGTGTTTGAACAGTGTGTCGGTAAAGTCTGGCCTAAATACTCGGTGTAGCCGTGAACTGGACTCCTCCAGTTCACGGCTACATTGATTGGTTCTATTTCAATATCGACAAAACTTCGAGTAAAATTTTCTTAATTTGGATAATTAATATATTATTATGATAAGCAGAAGTAAGTTTTCTATTTATTTATAGTAATTAATATTTATATATATATAAGTAATTATGTATTAATATTTGTACCAAACGATTCGAAATTATTGCTTATAAAATAATTACTGTTTATTATTCTACCATTTATATATCTTGATAACCTCCATCAATTTTAAGTCAGTTATCCCCTTGATATCCTCCTTCTTTTAAAGTCAGTTATCCCCTTGATAACCTCCTTCTTTTAAAGTCAGTTATGCCCTTGATACCCTCCTTCTTTTAAAGACAGTTATCTCCTTGATACCCTACTTCTTTTAAAGACAGTTATCCCCTTGATGACATTCTTCTTTTAAAGTCAGTTATACCCTTGATATCCTCCTTCTTTTAAAGTCAATTATCTCCTTGATAACTTCTTTCTTTTAAAGTCAGCTATCCCCTTGATAACCTTCTACTTTTAAAGTCAGTTATCCTCTTGATAACATCCTCCTTTTAAAGTCAGCTATCCCCTTAATAACCTCCTTCTTTGAAGTCAGCTATCCCCTTGATAACTTCCTTCTTTTAAAATCAGTTATATTCTTGATAACCTCGTTCTTTTACAGTCAGTTATCCCTTTGAGGAGATTCCTTTTAAAGTCAGGTATCCACTTGATAACTTCCATTTTTCAAAGTCAGTTATCCACTAAATAAACTCGTTCATTTAAAGTCAGTTATCCATTTGATAACCGCCGTCTTTTAAAGTCAGTTATGCCCTTGATACCCTCCTTCTTTTAAAGACAGTTATCTCCTTGATACCCTACTTCTTTTAAAGACAGTTATCCCCTTGATGACATTCTTCTTTTAAAGTCAGTTATACCCTTGATATCCTCCTTCTTTTAAAGTCAATTATCTCCTTGATAACGTATGTACGACTTTGTATGTACTTTCATCATCAGGTTCATATTTGTTTTATGCCACAATTTTTACTATTTAGGGTAAAAAGGCAAATATCTCCGATACTTACAACTATGAACTCTTTCTGTAAATATAATAAGAAAATTAAATTAAAGTGATCTTGCTTATAATCACAATATTTTCTATGAGAATATAAAAAATCTAAACCCACATTCTACATCTGTGATTCTGAATGGGTTTAATTTTCGTTACCATTGATCCGACTTCCTAAGGATAATTTTTTACAGGATATTTATTTATTTATTTATTTAAGGATCTCCAACAAAGAATAAACACAATACATTCGATAAAATAGTGCATGCAAAAAGATAGTAAGCAGTGTTCTTCTTCACTTATAGGAGACCACAGCTTGCGTAAATTAGCTTATAAGTAAACAAAAATGTATACACTAATAAAATATACCTAAATAAATTTATAAGAATGCCTACTAGATATTAATTACATTAAAACGAATATTCTACAAAAAAAAAAGGAATCTTAAAACTAGAACAAATCACAAAATTGAAAACTTCAATAAAAATATAAACAATTAATTGCAATTATTATTGAATGTAGTTAGAAGTATCTTCTTTAGGTCCTTCCGGAATAGTGTCAACTTGGAGCAGATATCAATAGCTTCGGATTTTGATAGCATGTTGTACTGCCTACAGAGCCTCGGCACGGCAGCAAAATGCCCAATATTTGATTTAGATACGGGCACACTTAGCAAACCGTATTTGTTCTGCCGCGGTAATCGATTAGGTACATTGATATGGATTGATGCTAACAGATTTGCACAATTGATACCACCATTAAATAGTTTATGGAGGAAAACCAAGTCGTTCACCATCCTGCGACTCTCTAAGGTGTCTATATTGTAGTGTTTCAGCCTTTCTTGATAACTGTATAAGCGTCTAGCTAGGTTATCTCTGTATGACAGATGGTAAAGAAATCTTCTTTGCACACTTTCAAGCCGCTTTTTGTAGACATCATAATCATTTTGTAGATATCATATAGTAGCAGAGTATTTTAATCTAACGACGGCAATTTCGATTGAATTACGTCCTTTCATAACAGCATTTTAGGTAACTAATAAGGAAGTTCGTCTTTTTGTCTCTTTTTTGGGATATTTAGGTACTTCTATTTTGTGGTGAGTTCGAATAGTTCGCGGCGGGGGATCATTACCACAGTAATTCAGGGTTGCCACTCTTCCTGTCTCCATTCACTTGTTATTACATGTAGCACGCGTCACTTCACTCTATTATGTTCACCCTTGCGATTACACGTGCGGGGGAGTAAACAGTCTTGATACTTTGGTACAATACTTCCCTCTTTAAAGGACGAAATCTAGAGTTATTACGTGGAGCTCGGCGGTCTATAATATGTTTGACAAATTGACCCACTTGGCTGGTGTTAAAAATTTAAGTTTATTTCGTATACTATTTATATAAAGTAAAATCCACATTAACTACAGTTAACTAAGCATACATTTCTTGTGTTGTCACTATTACGTGTACCCAACGCATTAAAATACTGAAAATGTTATGTATTAATGTACAAAAATTTGACTAGGATAGACATTAGTAGATAAAATACCCGAACTATTTAAGAAACGTCTGTGTCTACTTGTCTGTACTATTCTTAAACAGTCTGGGTATTGACGTCAGAGTTATACTAATAGTGTTGACAGTCATCTGTGTGTCTGTGTTTATGCTTATTGTTTAAAAGAAAGTAACTAAATTTGTAAAAAACATGTTAAAGTATAGAAACAGATATAAATTGAACGAAATCAAGTATCAATTATATCTAGCCGTCCCTCCCTTCACGATTACTATGAGCGGTGATTACACAGTCCTAATTCGATAAATAGGCCTCCTTGGTCCCCTCGGCGCTCGGCCTCGGCAGCGTTCGGCAGTCGGTAACAACTAACGCAATTTATTACTTGATTGCGACGTTTGTTTTGAGATGCACCGTGTTATTGACGCGGACGACAAATTATAGGACTAGTGCGGATTAGAGCTAAAAATACTCGTAAAGGGTATACTTTGCTCTTGCATGGTTCTGGAGAATTTGTTTGAACCTCTTCTAGTAACGTAATCCTCTTCTCCTTTTGTTGCTGGTTTTCAGTCTGATGCTTTACCAGAATTACACAGTAATTGTGCTGTCTATCTAAAATATGTAAATGTTGAAATTGGTAGCCGATATGATCAGTCGAGATAGCTAAGTGGTGGGTAGCTTAGGGGTCAGTGGTCACAAATTTATACCTTAGGTTGTTAAACAGCGAGTTGAAACTACTTTTCGAATTTATGACCGCTCCTTATATGTCTTGGTTGGCTGAGATACATAAGGACACAGCCTTCAAACGTCATGCCTTGATGAAAATATCCCCATGTATGTATTGGTTGAAGTGTGTCTTCGCACTGCACTGCACTGCGGAGCACTTTATGAAGCTTTCGAGAAATATTGACTTATACATATATAGAATATTAATATTTAATATGGAAAACCAAGGACGATAGAGTTTTTGTTGAAGTCAAAACTTTTCCACTCGCTGTTGTGCAGATTTTCTTAATCATGTTAGATTTTTTACAGCGGACTGCCAGCCGAAAGCAATTAGGTACTATGAGTCCCAAAGGTGGGAAATAGAATCTTCCACTGGCTATTTGGATAAAAAAAAACACTATTTTCCGAGTATGAGAGATGAAAAAATAGTTTTCCCTTCTATCGGCAGTCCCTAAAGACTGCCCCGCATGATTTTATTTACTCATGTGTCTTCATTCCTATTCACCCCGGGATTTCTATTCGTCCCGTTTTCTCGTATTTCATTGAAATCAAAGAATATTTCAAGTTATTTCTATGTTAAAATAACAGTTATTACATATATCTCTAATATACCCTATATGAAGAGAGAAGTGTTGCTCTCTTCATATAGGGTAACGCGGACTAGGCGCATAATTTGTCGACAGATTCTAACGTGCCCCTTATTTTTCGTAAGTATTACGCGCCAAAATTAAATTGACACAATTAAAGATGCTCCGCACTTTTCATAAGCACTATGTTATAAAGAATTAAAATTAATTAAGTTGATATTTAATAGAATCAGGGGCATTGTCAGCTAAATTTTAAGTCACGTCAGCATCGAGTTTACTCCCTATACAACTGCCATCGCCCCCCGCATAAAAACTACTTAGGTATGTAGATACCCACAAGTGACATCGAGTTACTGCCATGAGATAATACAGCAGCCCAGGATATTTTTTATGTCATAACGCAACTTCCACAACTCTAGCTATAGTATGTCAGAATTTCCATTAATTTTGAACAAAAATGAATACCTGAATGAATACCCACTATTTACTGAAATTATATAAAATGGCGCCGGATATGTATAAATTTGCGATTGTTTTTATTTTGACAATGGATAATTTCGAATCCCGGTAAGTGCAAATATTTGTGTGATGAGCACGAATATTTGTTTCTGAGTCATGGATGTTTTCTATATATATATAAGTATGTATCTATCTATATAAGTATGTTTATGGTCGCCTGGTACCCATAGTACAAGCTCTGATTAGTTTGGGGCTAGGATGATCTGTGTGACATTGTCCCCAGATATTATTATTATTATCAAACATTGGCGCAAGCCGTCTAGCAAATATGACTATAAACTAAGAAACTCATGCTAAAGGACATCCCCATTGTTATTCCAACCTCAGCTCAGGGTGGTTAAAAATATCCATATTTGCTAATACGTTTATTATGGACAGTAGAGTCTACTTTGAAAATCTGAGCAGCGCAATGACACATGCAGTTCTATGAAACACGTCGGTGACAAAGTGACAATATGCCAGGCGGCGGCGGCGTGCGCACGCGCTCGCTACGCTTCGTTACCAATAAGCATGATTTGCGATCGCGATCCGATCCGCGACTTACTCCGCCACGATTTACTACCGATACCACTCCTACATCGTAAGCCAACCTTGATTTACTTCGCTGATAGCACACCGTAGCTGTTTTTCAATTATATTACATTGTGACAGAATACACAGTCTCGAACGGGTTCAAACCCAACTCCGGGCAGAACTAAAAGGATTTTAATAACGTAGCCAGCAGTAAATCAAAATTTGATTATGCGAATACTGCAAAAAGTGATTCGGAGGGCCGAAGGAGTGCGATCCATAACTCAGGTACGGTCGGGCGTTGATAACAGCTTAAAATGTTGTCGGATGTTGTTGAAAAAACTCGGTTTCATTATGAAGGTAATTTATTCGATGCACAACTACTAAATATCTAAAGTATTACAATGAAGTGGTTTAATACCGGCTGGGCTGCCGCGCGAAAAAACCAACTCATTCAGAAACGATGTGTGTAGGCTGCGAGTACCGACAGCAAGATCACGTTATAAGACACAAGAAAAAGTAATTTTTCTTCATGCCAATCCATAAAAAGCCGGAATTTGGATTCTAAAAGGTGCGGCAGAGGAAATACCGTATTTTAAACAAAAAGTATTTATAACACCTTTTGTTTCTGGTAGCCGATTCCTGTGAATATTTGGATGAGAGCCTCCCCCACGTATGTAGAAGATATGCTATACTTACCATGCTTGGTAGACGGGGCGTCGATTTACGATGGTAATTAACAGAGAGACGCTGCAGCCGTTCTCTCGTGGTAGGTATTCCTAGTAGGTAGATGTTGTGGTGATATTTATTACCATCAACCGTACGCCTAACATAGCGGTACATGTTTTTTGCCACTGCAAATGAGACCTTGTAGACTTTTTCAATGTATTAAGCAGACTTTTTCAATGTGTAAGATGCCTGTTCATTCTAGCCTTGCATAAACCCATGTTATATAAGTCTGAAAACAAGACGTTCGGCAGGGTGTTCCACAACTTGGCTGTGGGTATGATGAAAGGGGAAGTAAAGAGCTTCGTACGGTATAATGGAATGTCAACAGCTCATGGAGGTCTTGAGCGTAGTATATCTATAACATTTGTCGTAATTTATAATCGGATATGCTGGCGATCAAAGAGGTGACACTCGGCCAACGCATAAACCTTGCTATTCAAATACGTAAGCTTTACTCGCACCTTATCTGCAGAATCGAATACAATTTTTTTATTGGTATACTGTACTTTTCTTTTCAATTTTGTAGTTTGAATTTAAGTTTATATTAATATTTTTGTTTGTATGTTTAATTAACTTAAGTAAGAAAACACTAAAATTATTACTAAAAATGTTGCAAATGTATAATTGTTGAAATTCCCTAACCACCACAAAAATATAGTCTATGTAACATTTGAATATTTAACACCTACTTAGGGCAAATCCTCGCCCTGCTATCGGTATGAAGGAACAAATAGCAATAAATACAGGGCTCCATATATCTGTCGGCGGCCGAGCTGCGTTATTTATGGCGGCCAGCGAATAAATCGCACCGTGTGTAAACACCGTCAAAAACGGAATCACGTCTCACCTTGTATTTCATAAATTGGTATAGAAGTTTACTAAGGCGTCGAATACTCGCTAAAATATTTGCTTGGATTGGAAGAAAGCGTATGAAAGGTTGATGCACCGTCCATGACAAAATTCAGAAGAAAAGGTTTTTTTTAATAGAATAGCAAGGCATATCAGGAGGCTGGTCACTTGATGGTAACTGATCAGTACCGGCAATGGATACTCAGAACACAAGAGCGCCGCAAATGCGTTGCCGGCTTTCAAGAAAGGAACATGTTCGCTTCTCGAAAGTTGCTGTGTCATACCGGATCGGAAATACCTCCGCTAAACCAAAAGCTTTTTGTGAAACGCACGGTTTTGAACTACGAGTGTGACTTAAGATACAAAATGATGGCCGGTTTTCCATTCACTATATTTTATTAATTTGTGATTAACAACTTAATCATGTTTATGTCTTTTGCCTATATATTACCAAAACACATATTTAGTTTACTATTTTATTCATATGTTATGAATTATTTAATGTATTTAAAGCATGGTAAGTAAGTATTATAACTCTTCGAACCGGAAGACGCAGCGTAGGCAGGCCCCCTACAAGATTGACCGATGATCTGGTGCGGGTCGTTGGAAACCGCTCGCTGAGAACAGCGCAAGACCGGCAAATCTTTGGGGGAGGCCTTTGTCCAGCAGTGGACGTATTTCGGCTGATATGATGGTGGTGATCATGATGAAATAAGTATATTTAATTTAACCAAACGCATCATTTGCATAAAAAAGTCCCTGTAGACTTTTTTAAATGGATATCAAAGAACACATAACTTATTACTCATAAATTTATATTCATCAATTAAATAATTTCCTTATCAATCTTTCCTGATTTCACATCAGATTTACCCGGCTGTAACTGAAAATGTATTTCGCTACTAGAGAAGTAGAGTAGTTTAAGTTTGAACTATGCAGTTTTAACCTATCATATAACCATACAAAAAATTCCAGAAACCAATTTATTCACACAAACAATCTACATTTAAATAAATAGCAATGCATCACGAACTTAAATTGCTGCTAAGATTATAATATATTGAGGTACCTATTTTGCTGCGCAATCAAGATTTTTTGATCATGATTTTTTCTATATTAATGTAACCTGTTACTATAGTTATCGATCGACTGCCATCCAATTTCAAAACCCATAGGAAACCATTAGTTTTGACGTGTCACATTGTATTATGCTTCTGACTACCTGATACTATTGTTAGACATGACAGCATGGCTGATGGTTCAACGTGCTTCCTGGACACGAAAGTTATGCCAACCACCGACCAAACTTTGAAACAAGCCTTGGTTATTATATCTGCTGTATGTTTCTTTTTGTACAGACGCCAGCTACCTCAATCTGTCTAATTTCTTTCAGATATTCAACTTTATCACGTAAGCATAAGTTTCCTTTTCAATTGGGGAAATTCGACAGATTGTAGTATATCAATTATCTGGTTTCCATAGTACTAGCTCTGCTAGCCACACGGCCATCTGATCCCAAACTAAGCATAAATGTGAATCATGTCCCAGGATATTATAATTATTTATATAGTACATACGTTTGGTTGAAATCGGTTGATGCTTATGACAGTTAGTCGTTTGTAAGTTTTAATTTATACTTGAATTTTCCTTTTATGTGTGCTAAGCAAAACCAGCCAAGTGCGAATTGGACTCGCCCATGAAGGGTTCCGTAACAGCAAGTATTTCAGTTGATTCAATAAAAGGTAAATTGCGGTTTACAATTTATGACGTATAAAAAAAAACTACTTACTAGATCTCGTTCAAACCAATTTTCCTTGTTAGTTTGCATGGTAATGTACATCATATATATTTTTTAGTTTTATCATTCTCTTATTTTAGAATTTACAGGGGGGGGGACACTCATTTTACCACTTTGGAAGTGTCTCACGCGTAAACTATTCAGTTCAGATAAAAATGATATTAGAATCCTCAATATCATTTTTGAAGACCTATCCGTACATATCGCACATGTATGGGTAATTTTTTTATATTTTATGACTTTCTGTTCTTTGTATGGGGAACCCCCAAAATTATTGTTCTTTTTCTATTTTTGTGTAAAAATCTTAATGCGGTTCACAGAATTTATCTACTTACCAAGTATCAACAGAACAGCTCTTATAGTTTCGGAAAAAAGTGGCTGTGACATACGGACGGACTGACATGATGAATCTATAATGTTTCCATTTTTTACGGAACCCTAAAAATGCCCTAGAGGTCTAAATGACAGTCAGTGAGAATGAGAATTATTATGAGTCTTAACTCCAATGAGTGGCAATTCACAACAAAAATAACTTTTATTCAGCTAGCCTTTCTATACATATAACGCGAAGCTTGTATCGTATTATAAAATACCTAAAGCTAAAAATATTCACCGACCGCCATACAAGGAATACCAAACGAATTATTATTCAAAAGGATTACCGAATCGGCTCACGGCTGAATGAATGACAAT
The DNA here is from genome assembly GCA_951640165.1 of Pseudoips prasinana. Classification (NCBI taxonomy): domain Eukaryota; kingdom Metazoa; phylum Arthropoda; class Insecta; order Lepidoptera; family Nolidae; genus Pseudoips; species Pseudoips prasinana. The sequence goes on along the minus strand of OX621234.1, from coordinate 17,336,633 downwards.
TGTTTAGTTAGGTCCGGGGTTCGATTCCCGCTCATCAGCACTCGTGGCGCCTCATTACGGGTCGTGTTATTCAAATTTATTCCGTTTTGCTTTGGCCGGGGGCTGCTAAGGAACCTTCGCCGTAGCTTCGCTGTATATTTATTGGGCTCATAGAACGGTCGTCAGTGCGGTGGCTATCATTTATTTGTCATCATTACTACGTAGCGTTGGTTTTATTGAATATGCACAACATGGAACATAAATAGTTATGTTTATAAGTGCATTCTGCCCATTATGCGTCGCTACTTGTGAAGTATCGGTTTGTGTAATCTATCTATGAATTGTATATCTATACAAGCTGTGCCCCGCGGTTTTATCCGCGTTAAATTTTATAAATTATCACAGCTCCTCCCCCGTAGCTGATAGCGTGATCATATGTACCCTATATGTTGACCCGACCTCTTAGTAATATTTTTATTTAATTTAATTTATGGTTTTTAGTAAATAAGTTAGGTTATTTTAATAATAGTTTTAAATACTTTCAACATTAAATTTTGATAAATATTTTTCACTGTCTGTATCACAATCATACATCAATAAAATGACATAATAAATAAATAATAAATATGGTAAATTAATAATTATTGTAAAAATAAATAAACTTTAGCTTCTTGTAAAATAGTTTAAAAGACGATTTGCATTTCATTGCTTAGTTTCATGAGTCAACCGGGTCCTTTAAATAAATATCCTTACTCTCGTATGCTCACGCCCGTTTTCTAGGGGATAGCAGAGACAACGGATTTCACTCGCTACGATCCTTCCACACCACTTTTGCCATATTTGAATGTCTTGTACGATGGGTTAGGGTACTACTCACCTATCTCTTTCGAGAATATCGTCTTATCGTTCTTCCCCTTTTAACTGCATTCACACTTGCTTTGGATACTTGTCTTGTTAACGAATCAGAGTTATCGTGTGGTACCGGTTCTGGTCGATGAATTCAATTACAATAGTATCCACACGGTCGTTACTTCTTTGAGCAATGATTACAAGATCATAAATGTATAATTGGCTCGGTTAAAATAATTGACTTGAAGTTTACAATTATTAATTTTTTTTTGAAATTTTAGGACTATTCCAAATTTAAATTTGAGAATAATGAATTTATAACACCGACTTATTTTTATTTTTTTGTAGTTAGATCCCAATAATTTAAATATTAGGCTTTTATTACGTACATAGACTCTCGCCTGTTTCCCAGAGGGGTAGACAGAGACAACGGATTTCTATTTGTCACGTTTTTTGTACACCTTTTTGGCCTCGATCACTGTCATTATATTCTTCATACATGCTCGCCGGTTGAGAACGTCTCCGATTTGGTCAGAGAATGTTCGACGAGGTAGACTTAGGCTTGATAATTGAACAACGACTGTAAAATATAATAACTTAAATATATATAACTTGAGTATAAAGTAACTTGAGCAAAATGATGGCATTTGAAGTTAGTGCCAAAAATAACGTAGATATTATCCATTCCGTCGTCTTACTCCTCCTCCTTAGTATTATACACCACCTTCATCATTATCATATCAGCCGAAATACGTCCACTGCTGGACAAAGGCCGCCCCACAATAGACAGTCCTGCACTGCCCGCATCCAGTGGCTTCCCACGACCCTTGCAAGATCGTCGGGCCACCTTGTAGGGAGCCTGCCCACACTGCACCTTCCGGTTCGTGATCCCCACTCTATCACCTTCAGTGTATATCATTATTTACATAATTGAGTGAAAATTACTTAATACTTTTTTGTTATATGTGAAGTCAGTGTTTGTTATTTACTAACTGGTTGTTACTACATCATCATCAGCCTGATATCGTTCTCTGCTGGACCTTTGCAGGCCTCCCCCAAAGGTTTATACGTTGCTATTGGAGGGTTTGCCGTAGTCACCGCGCTTAGTATGCGAGTTGGTGGGCGCAGTTAGGTTGTAAAGTACACAGGTGGCGCTGCTGTCATATCCCTTAGTCGTCTTTTACAACACCCACGGGATGGTATGGGGTGCCGCAGTTATTCTTTCTAGGCCGTAAACAACACAGCAGTGTCGGAAACTCACAAAATCTTGAATATATGAGAGACTAGACGATCTTTTATCCTACTTTTCAGCGAATGTATGTATATTGCTTTTGCAAGAAAAAATATGAGCGATTATATTTTATTTCATGATTTTGCGTTGTGTTAATAATACAATAATTAATTCAATTTGGCAATGCAAAGTATAAATCTAATTGCAAAATTCTTCACATGCGGCTGTGAAAATATCAGTCGGCCATGTTTCTAGAAAACAATCCTGATAATACCTTCATCCGCCGGTAGGGCAAATCTTAAATTTGATCTGCCTGTGTATCTCTGGCAGATCAAACTCCGAATTGATAGCCCTCTATCAATGCTATTTTGAAACCACCACACCGATACAGTTTATAATTTCTCTTTTTTGAGAAAATAATTTATGATTGAGAAATTGTCCTCCTGGCTCTGTTTTGGCTATGGCAGCCAATCTGTACGGAAAGTAGTCAGTCAAAGAGGATATAATGTTGTACTGTAGGATTCATTCTCATAATCTGATGAAAAGAATACCGCGGGGAGATTAGTTAGAGAACTGGCAAAATTGCTTGCTAATCGAGACCCAGGTGGTTCTAAGACCGCCAACTTTTCGAACTTCATCTTCCGCTGTTCAACAAGATACCGTTAGAGCAGCGAAGTCTATATAATGTAATATCAATACTATGGAAATAAAACTGTTTTCTATTACTATCACAATCCTTCAATTACTAAATTAATGTCACGGTAAGCCTCATTTAGCCTGATGTTGTATGGATCTTCCTATAGGTACATACGTATATGTATGTAAATTTGCTAGTGGAGGAGCCCTCCCAGACCAGTCTCCAAAAATGTGTCACCACATGCGCCAAAGACGCTGTATTTTTAAGAGTTTTTTATCAGGATCAAATGCTCATTTATTCATTGGCAATTCTCATTTCACGCATGATTCTGCATAATATGTCAAGAGTGAATTGATTTTCTGGAGCATATTTCTGTAGATGTTTGGGATGGTAGTTAATGGCACAGCTAACCTGAATCTAAATCCAAATGGATGTACCGTTGGACCGATGTGGACCGTTATACTTTACTACCCTAAATAATAAATATAATAGGATACTTAGTCAGTAAGTAACAGTAGAAAACAATAGCATTGAAAAAGGTTAAATTGTTTAATATGACGGAAATGTCCGCAGAGCCGCATAGTAAAAATGACAAACTGACTATGCAATGGGCGGATATGAAATCCAATAAAAGCGTAAGTACTTTTTATTCTGTGTTAAAAGTCTCTCAATCAAGCTGGCTCCAAAACTTATGTTTAATTTTTAAGACAAAATTAAAATTATATAATTTACAACAATTTAGATTTGACGTCCTCCCTACGGTATAAATACTCGAGTAATTGACTTAATTTTATAAATGTATTGCATCATGTTTCTGTCATAAAATACATCAGTTTTGAAAAGACATTTACCAAATCATGTAAAATGTATTTAAGAGTAAATTATTACATAACTTACTTACTACCTTGTTGGTCTAGCGGTAGCGTGTTCACCCGCAGAGGACGAGGTCCTGGGTTCAAATCCTGGGTCGGGCCAAAAAGTGATATTGAGACTTTTCTGTGAAAAGAAAAAATTCCCAGCATCAGCCTGAAGTCTGGGAGTTGGCGGTATTATACCTCCGTGCCTCGGAGAGCACGTAAAGCCGTCGGTCCTGTGCCTGACCTCTTTCCGGTCGTGTCGCCTAAGCGTCCCATCGGATCATGAGAGTGATGGAATAGAAAGTGCTCCTGTGTTTGCGCACACACTTGAGCACTATAATATGTCCCGCGCAGATGGCTATTCTCTGTTGAGACTGGCCGCCGTGGCCGAAATTCGGCTAGGAGGACATTATTACACAATACCAACATTTAATTTAGTTGGTTTTTTATTTTTATTATTGAATCAATTTAATACCTTTTTTAATGTGCACACTGTTTAAAGTATTAACTTTACTTATCACCACCCATCTATCGTACTTATTCACTCTAAAGAAAATATAATTCTTTCTTTTCTTTCTTTATTAAATTCACCTTATTGCTTTTACAGCGATTCTCTATACAACACACTTGGGAGTATTAGGGCGAAACATAAGTCACCTGTTGAAATTAGTATAACTTTTAAGCTACAAGCTATCATAGATTCCTACAAATTTACATAGACTGTAATATCCAAAACAATTTCACTCGGACGATAAATGCGATGAAATATAGACAGAGTTGATAGTGACGAGCTACCACAATCCGATATCGACCACAAAGTGACCATGCGCATTGAATTTCAAGCTTGAAGCTATAAACCAGACAGGTATACTAGGTATGTATCTATGTATAATAAATTCCTCGCGGGCGTACAACTTGCTCCAGCGAGTTCGTTACGCGTAACGAAGTGTTTGCGCCTATGGGGGCAGGTAATTTAATCACGATCCTCCCTCAAACAGCCCCCCTCCCCCTCTTCCTGTAGTCCCTGAAACTGTACCGTTTTTCCCAATGTTTATGCCGGTATCACAGACGGATGGTGCGTGACTCGAATAGCTGTAGATGATCGATACAACTGATGTAATTATGTAAGATTTCTGTTTGGCTGTGAATTGCTATTCGATTATGTGTTTGTGGTGCCTAAATAAATTAAATTAATGATACATTCATATTAAATATAGTACTAAAAGTTACTATACTATACTATATTTATATAATTGTTGAATTAAAATACCCAGTTTAAACTTTTTATTCCCTTTTAGTACTATATTTATACGTATTTTATTGAGTTTAAACGTTTAGATGCTTTCCGAACTTTACCAAGAGTAGATAAATTCAGAATAAGAACTTTTTTTTTATGGAAAAGGAATGAAATTATTATACTTCAAAGTAAAGTAAATATATAAATGGGTCATTTTCGTATCTTATAAATTATTCAACTTTTTTTTAACTAATGCCTTTGATTGTTATAATAACTTAATTTTTTTCTAAAATATTATTCTCTCAGGAAAATGAGCTGGTCAGCTGGCTTGTTCTTTGTTAGTTATTTTATTGCACTAGGTACCAGTCATCAATGTACCTAACAATTTATAAAAACAGTAAATTTTATTACGTTTTTTCTGTACATAGATTTTGTTTTGAGTCCATAAAAACTGTATTAATGAATAATTGAACACATAACCGACAGCTCCGTGTAATCGTAATCATAATAGTTTTTCCTTTCCTACACCAAGCTACCAAAATATGCTTTCACCTAAGGTTGCTTTTTGTAGCTTTGTTGATAGTCACAGTTTGTATGACTTATTCTAAAGAACCACTGAAGTGTATATGGTCACGTGCGTCTCTCACGCGAATCATCGAACATTTATGACGTCACATAATGTACGTGTGCGGCTCAATTTGTGTGCGATGGTTTGTCCGATTGGAAAAGTTTTGTCACTATTGTCGGATTCGAATAATGTTTTGTCAGTCTTTGATGTCGAGAGCCAGAGGCAATATAGAAACGTTTGGATCATGTGGGAACGTGTCTGTTTGTATGGAGGAAAATAGAAGACGTAAAAACATTTATGAGGCTGTTAAATATTGTGAGAAGGGAATAAATATTGAGGTTATTCCTACTCGCCGAGTGTATAGTCCTTACTTACCCTTTTTCTCTATTGTGTGGGCAGCAGATACTAGGGTAACCACTTTACCTTGTCGGTCATCTTTAGACTGAATGATGAAAAAAACTGGTGTCTACCCTTCCATTTATGCCAGATTCATCGGAAAGCGGCAGAAAGTGGGAACATATATTATTATTTTCTGTTCGATATTTGAGCCGTTTGGAAAGGCACCACAAACAGCGAACCTCATTTAAATATATTCCTACAAATTGATTGATGCTGACCGTGCCCTAAATACTCGTCGGTTTAGTGTTTTTAGCCCATCTTCATCCTCACATGGCAGTGTAACATGGTAACTATAAATAAGAATATATAAGTATGTCAGCGGATTTGTGTTTTTTCTTTTTATCTAAAATAAGATTCATATTTAATCTTATTCAGAAGGCAGTCTGTCGCATGTAATATAACCAAAGTAGAGTATGAATCTTAAGCAGTTCTCGCTTATTATCAAATCTCGCTTATTATATTACCAAAAACTTAAAAAAATACATTTTAACGTGGAGTACCAACTTTAAAAAAGCAATTTCTTGGGATTATAAAGAAAACTTTCAATCAGGCAAATATTAGTTTTTCAAGCTAAGTATTGAAAATATATTTCGACTTTATTATTTCATTTAGTTTTCAAATGTTTTTTTTTATGTGTTACTGTTGTAAAAATGAAGTGGACGCTGTGACACTACGAGTATGTGTTGTGTGTAGATGTGCTTGTCACCTTAACTCTTGTGCACTTAATTATATTACTATTACTTATTTAGATCTAACAAACAATGTAACTACTACTGGTTAATAAATAAGTATACCACAAAAAAGCACCTTGCATGACTCCTACAATAAAGTATTGGTTTAGTGTACGACTATAGAATTGGTAAGTATCAGTAAATTTAGAACTACACTTATACTTGCTAAATCCAAACTATAGTGAAACTAAGGGTCAACCTTATAGTTGAGGAATTCTTGCTACTAACAGATTCTTTATCCCCAAGGCTCCTTTGGGATATCATATTAGTGACAATAACAAGCGATTGTAGCAAACTATAAAACTAACAAGTCTGTTGGGAGTTTGGAACACAGACCTCGTTCGTCAGCCCTGGGGGCGCGAACAGGCGCGAATCCCGACCCTATTGTTGACTCAGTAAAGAATATGAGTTACATTTTCGTAACAATTAAATGTGGGCTGAGAGGTGATAAAATGCTACTCTCTGTTTGGATGACTTGTTTGTGTAAGTAATTTTTATCTAGAATTACGACTAAAAGTCATTAATAATTATCAATATACCGCAATGTATGCTGTCGATTACTTTACCATACTATTTTACATTTTAGGTATAGATCTTACAAGGCATGTATATGTAATATTAAAATTATATGGTTCACTCAAGGAGCTTCTGCCGATGAAATATGAACATCTAGAAGACCCTCAAATGATACAATTTAATTTTATAAAAATTTATAGATCTACATACAAATACATTCCAAAGTTCATTAGCTGGTCGGTATGTTTGTATGGACAATGTATTTTTTGCTCACCACCTTTTTTCACGTACGGAATAAATATTTAAAATTGAAATTTAGTTTGCGAGCACACTCAATTCTATTTACTTGTCAATGTAAGTTTTAGAAAATGTAGACATACGTATATGCTGTATACTTTTGAAGGTTACGTTTGCTTTTGGTCTAGTTAATGATTTATATTTTTATAATGCAATTGTTGGTACCGAGCAAAAACATCATAATAGAAATATTGCTGAAGAGTTAGTAGAGAACAAATATACTTTAGAGTTATGGTTAAGGTAAGTTCACTTTTGTCAACTTTAATTAGCATCAAGCGTAATATTTTTCTTTCAACTGTTGTTTTCTTTAATTGATAGAAAAACAAAATTACAAACATATACATAGATTTAGTAATTCGGCGGAAATAATAATGACAAAATATTTTTTTTTGCTTTTTCTCTCCTATTTATAAAATCCATTTAAAATGTAGTATTTTTGAGGGGAATGTGTATGTATATACCAGGGGTGGCCAACTTGATTAGACCCAAGATCTCCTGTTTACTATTGGAACCCTGTGCGATCTACCTTAAATACTTATTGAAATCTTAAATGAAACAGCATAGTTCAATATACAATCATGTAGTATTTTTTTATTTTATTAAGAGAGTAAACATAAATGTGATAATTATTTTTAGTAACTAGGTACTTATTTACCTTTATATTAGTGTGAGTATTGCGTCTGAGCATCTTCCACTAGTTTAGCATAATCAGATTTGTAGTTAGAAATTGCCTACCTTAAAGAATCCAATGTATGAGCGTCTTTCAAACGAGAACGGTGTTTATTTTTTATTTGTTTTAAGTAGGAAAATGCTGATTCATATAAATATGTTGAACAAAAACATGAATGATGTTATTCAACAAATTTCTTCAAATTTGGATATTTTTCGTTGGAAATCAATGCCCAGAAGTCTTTTTTTTTAATTTTTATGCATGATGGGTTTGCGCTTGACCACGATCTCACCTGATGGTAAGTGAAGATGTGGTCGAAGGTGGACCGCGCGTACCCATAAGATGCCTGTTCACCCTAACCTTGAATAAACCCATGTTATATGAGTCTGGAAACACGTCGTTTGGAAGGTTGTTCCACAGCTTAGCCGTGCGTATGATGAAAGAGGAAGCAAAACGCTTCGTACGGCATAATGGAATGTCAACAACATAGCGGTGGAGAGCCTCCCGACGCCTTGTAGTCCGATGAAAAAAGGGAGATGGAGGGATAAGTTCATGGAGGTCTTGAGCACATTCTCCATGAAACAGCCTGTAGAAAACCGATAAGCTTGCAACCTGACGCCGATGATCCAAGTTTTGCAGCTTTTTACTTGTTAGGTCTCTATCGTCGATTATCCTGCGAGCGCGTCTGTCTATCGAATCCAAAGAGTCTAGCTGATCTTTGTGGAGCCGTCCCAAAGATGAGAGCAGTACTCCATGCAGGGACTTGAGCTATGTATAGATTTAAAAGCTGTTCCCTCGTGAAGTACCGTCTCACCTTATTAAGTATACCAAGCTTTTTGGCAGAGACCTTAGCTTTGGACTCGATAGACTGCCCGAAGTTCAGGTCGCAAGATAAATTGAGACCCAATAAGTCTAGGTGATTGGATATCGGTACAGACACATCACGGAATATAGGTGTCCGATAGAACGGGGTCTTCTTGGCGGAAAAAAGACACGCCTGTGTCTCGGTGGCGTTGAAATCGACCCTGTTTACAATACCCCAATCAGATATAACCTGGAGAGTCGAGACCATCCGTTCTACCATACTCTCTCTGAGAGAATCGGTTGTGCTGCTACTAGCCCGTGGATCGGATATGTAGCTCTCTGAGACCGTGCTGTCATCTGCGTACCCATAAATACCGGGTAAAAGCAGGTGATTAATCTGCAGCAAAAAGAGCGTAGCTGAGAGAACAGATCCCCGAGGAATACCGGCATTAATGGCCTTGAGATCTGAAGAGCAGCCATCAACGACCACTCTTATAGACCGCCCAGTCAGGAAATCCGAAATCCAGGTGCCCTGTGCAGTAGAAGGTAGTCCATATGATGGAAGCTTGTTGAGCAGACTATTATGCCAGACTCTATCGAAAGCCTTCGATATGTCAAGTGAAACCGCTAAGGCTTCACCGTGCCTCTCGATTGCTTCGCCCCAGAGGTGAGTCGCAAGCACTAAAAGATCTCCTGTAGATCAGGACAGAGTATGGAGGTGATTGCAATGGGTCTGTAATTCGACGGGTCTTCACGATTACCCTTTTTGGGTATGGGTTGAACATTTGCAAGCTTCCATGATTTGGGTACACGACCCCATCTCAGAGAGAGCCGGAATAGGCGTGTGAGTATAGGGGACAACTCAGGTGCACACGACTTAAGCGCTACCGCCGGGATCTCATCGGGTCCACTGGCCTTACTCACATCTAGTCCAAGCATCACTTTTAGGACCTCTTTTTGGTGTATGTGGACATCCGACATTTCGGAGCCACAGTAAGGAATCTGTGGTGGAGGTTGGCTGCATGTATCTAGGGAAGAGTTGCTAGCGAAAAGGTGTGCGAGTAATTCCGCTTTCTCTTTTGCATTGTGGGCTACTGACCCATCGGGCTTTGTCAGTGGAGGTAGTGAAGAACGGCAAAAGTTCGCTTCAACCGATTTGGCCAGGGACCAAAAAGCTTTGCTACCCTTAGGGTAGCTAGCTAGTTTAGAGCCAATTCGGGAGATATGGTTGAAACGGGCTCTTCTCTTCTAGATCTGAGAATGACCTTGCTTTTAGAAATATGTCGCAGCGCAGAGTAATAATTACGTTTTGTAACATTATGTGCTCCATTTGAAATGTATCTCCAAATTTTGTAGCCAATTCATAGATCATTATGACCAATGGAATCATTAAACGATATAACTGATGACTTGTACCAACTTCTCAAATTTTCTGAAATCGCTAAAGCTAATTTCGAAGTCTGCTACCACTGCCTAAATTTCTGTAGTCTACTTCTCAGAAATTAAATTGTAGGTAGGATGTTTTTTCCATATGATCCTTGATGTTTACAAATTGTTCCATTTTTTTCTTCTCTATGCCAACTATCATGAAGCTGTTTGACTTTGAAATGCTGCAATAGAACTCATAATTTCTGTTAATGTTTTATTCTTGCCTTGTAGATTCAGATTTAATGTGCCCACGCAATTTTACAGTAAAATCTGCCAAAAAACCTAAATCACATTGCCAGTCTAAATTACGCAATTGCCGATAATCATCACCCTTCGATCACTACCGATTTCGAAATCTGCAAAAACTTGCTTCATCTCAACAAAATGACTTTTTCAATCGTTAAATCGGCTTCCATGGCCACATGTGACGTCATAAATGGTCCGGAATCGATTGTCAACGTTGAAGCCAATTTAACGATTGATTAAGTCATTTTTAACCTTTATTTATTTGAACACCATTCACGAAAACGATGTTCGGCGACTTAGCGGGTAGAGCCCCTGGTCGGACGTATTTATATTTTTTGCCTTGCCACGATCTACTGGATTAACAGTCGCGATCGACCGGTCGATCGCGATCGACCTGTTGGCCACCCCTAGTATATACTATGTAAATGGTATGTACTGTAATTACATCGGTAAGCAATTTAATACAAAAAAGTATGTATATACTACATATTTTTATTATAGTAATTTGAAAGTTTCAATGAAAAAAAAATTAAAGTTATAATGACACATTTTAGCGGCCCACAATAGTACTCTGCTGTAAATCCAGTTATAGATCAAAAAATAGGGGTTGTAGACAGGGTGCCGCGATGCCGGGGTCCGAGGTACGTCGGCGCGTTGTAATCGCATTGGTCGGTCGGGTGCGCGCGCGCCTCCCGTGTAATCTCGTTGTCCTAATAGTCTTAAGGCGTACAAAGGGCTGATCAAACGGTGCAATTTGAGGCGCCAAATGTCGAGCGCTTTCTGACGCAGAACATTTGAACGTTCTGGCTTTTCTTCTGTAATTAATGATAACGATTCAACTGCTCTGCATGCTACTTTATATAGACATTTGACAAAATATATATATTTATATTTATCATAGCTATACGTTGTCTTAGAACATAATCAAATAATAAACTATTTATTATTTGATTATGTTCTAAGACAACGTCTTATATATTTATTATATATATATCAAATAATAAACTATTTATTATCTAACACCTAAAGTGAGTGGTGTGAGAGTGAATGGTTTTATGTTGAGAATTTATAGTTTAATAGTAAAAGTTTAGCTACGGTGGCCAACATCACCGGAAATCAGGCAACTATAGTTGGCGTGCTTGGCTTGCCTTTCATGCCGCAGGTCGTGGGTTCGATTCCCAGGATGGATATTTGTGTGCATAAAAATGTCTGTTTATCCTGAGTTTTGGTATCTACATATATAATCAGTATGTATTTACAAAAGAAAAGTAGTTTAAGTAATATATCAGTTATCTGGTTTCCATAGTATAAGCTCTGCTTAGTCTGGTATCAGATGGCCGTGTGTGAATAATGTTCCAGGATATTATTATTTATTTTGAGAATGCCCAAAATGGCATGAATTAAAGCTATGGCTATATTGGAACCGTTTATCCCTCTATTCGTTAAAAACGAATTTTTGCTTCTATTCTTTAACATTTCCTTCACCAAAACTTAAGTATCAGCTCCTAAACATTTAACTATATACCTCAAACTCCATACCGTGTTTTGCCCTATTTTCAAATGTACTTCCTATTTGCTTCTAAAAAAAGATTGTGTAAAATATCTAAGAATTTCAGCGATACTAATGCAAACTTAGGGTCATGGAGGCCGCTGGTTAACGCTCGAGGTCGTACTCTCGTCCGGCGATTACGATAAGTCGATTGGTGTGTAGTGTGTACTCTAATAGTCTTGACTTGGTCTAGGTATACTGTGTTCCTACGAAAGCCAGGTATAATGAACGTAGTGTACGTTGCTGGTATGTACGGCGCCATATTGGTGGTTACTATTGTCGATTGATCGCGTTTTTATACCGTAGGTACTAAGAGCGGTTTTGGACATAGCACAAACTGTTCATATTCGGTCTGTCACCACCCCTAGGGAGAAGAAGAATCGCCAGCTAAATCCAAATATTGACGCAGCTACAAATATAATTGAATACTGCATTATTTTGATGTAAACGTCACACTATTGGAATAGGGGTGTTAGCCGCGACGCAAACATTCGCTGTTTGCATTTTGTTGTAACTTGTAACAAATGTTGTAATCAAATATTGCACCCTTTTCGATGTACAGGATGTAATTGTCGGCAATTATTCAATGAGCCCTAATCCTTAGCAATCCAAGGCGTCACAGAGCGGACTGGTTCTATGGCCTGGTTGAGGAACGAACAGCTTACAGCATCTGTGACTTAAAATACCAGACGTAGCTTTATTAGCCAACCTAACGATGAGTTAGCCAAAAGTGATGATGCCTTTTTCCGTGTACGAGTTATCATTGACCTTGGTGCCCCTATCGACACATTTTTGTTATTAGTCGTGTGTAAAGAATGGGAATACGTATAAAATTCCTACGTATAAAAATAGAATAGAACATAACTTTATTAACCAAGAATTAACACGGTTATACAGAGTTGTTATAATAAAGTAGTTAGGTATACAATTTTTTATTCCCAATATAAATATGAAAATGCGAAACTCTCTGCACTAAGCTGAGCCTGTACTGCGGGGACATGTCAGCCTAATGACGTCCACTGTTGGACAAAGGCCGTCCCAATAGATTTCACAATGGAGTTGTGTCCATAAGTTGGGGGATATGCCATATTCGCTATTCTTGGCAGAACAGTTGGCGATCGCAATATGATGGTAGGTATATCGGACTTTAACGCCCCCCACGGAAAGAAATAGGGTGGCGATATTCTATGCCATCAGCCACACAGAAAAGAAAAATATACAAAACACGAGTATAGTACTTAATCACTTGAATTTGTTATGTTTAAATTATAGTATATATTACTCTGATACGTAACGTAGTATGTTGACTAATAAATATTGTCATTTATTTCGAATGAGAAATGTCCCGAAGAATTGCAAAGCTGAAGTGGCAGTGGGCGGGGCACATAGCTTGTAGAACCAACGACCGTTGGAGCAGAAAAGTTCTCGAGTGATGATCACGAATCGGATGTCGCTGCGTGGGTAGGCTCCTACATGTTGCACCGACGATTTAGTGAGAGTAGCTGGTACATCTGAAGCCACTAAATGCGGGTAGTGCAGGACGGACCGGTAATTTTGGAGATCTTGGCCCAGCTGTGGACCTCTTCCGGCTGTTATAATGACGATGATCATGAATATGTTACGTCAATTTCCGTGCTATAGTTATTTCTTAACATACGTTGTCTATGTAAGTAGTAGTATACCATATCATTCCGTTAAGATTGAATGCGGGTTTACAATCAAACATGGTTATTTGAAATAACTACAATCATTTGAAATTTTGTAATCTCATATTTCCAACTGTATATTCTCATATTGTACGACATTCTATTTGGTTTATCATTTTTTATTAAGTTAAATATTTTAATGCCTTAAAATTATTTCATACTTTCCATGAACTTAACAGTTATCAATAAATAACATAATTCTTTACCGAAAATCCTTATTATTCTTATGTACAGACGCCAGCACATACCCCAATCTGTCAAATTCCGTTTAAAGATTTTCAATAAGTTGATAATCACATAAGCATACCGGGACTAGTCCCTCCCTCTCACCCACCACTGCAACTCCTGTAAGCCAGGATCAACAGTGGCACACAATGAAATGACTCTGAGCGGTGAGGCTCAGGCATGTCCCGGGGAATCGCTTTAACTGTCTTGAATCCCGCAACGAATTTAATCAGAAAGTAAAAAGGAGGAGTTAGAAATTAATAGTTCCATTCACTAATCTCTTACGGACCGGTGCTAATGTCTACCTTGTTATTTGCGTATTGTGTTGTATTAGAATGCTACAGTACCAGAAATTGAAAGCTATCCAACTGTTGCAAGGCAGGAGAGAGGAAGATGTGATATAAACAGTTATCCGATACCGTGCTAGTTCATACCATGGAATATCTCTGTATAATAATTGATCATCACAGCAGATTATCGCAACAAGTGAATTTGAAACTGAATATGGATAAGAAGAAAATCATGTCAAACGTCAACATTGCACCCAATTAGGTGAAGGTTGGAGACTCAGCGCTCGAAGTTGTAGACAACTGTAATTACTTTGGCTAGACTATCCAACTAGGTAGGTCAACTGTCGAAACTAGTAAGTAGTAAGTAACATTTTTACATCCCAAATACCAAAGTGTCTCAAGTCAAAACATGATGGCATACGGAACAGAGACGCTTGCTATGGGCCACATAAGAGGCTCAGTGACCAAAGAGTATTGTTAACTATCGGAAGGAAATTAAACAATACCAACAATTCGCTGGTAAAAGGAGAAACTATAAAAGGTTTATTAAAGTGGGCAAAACTGTGTACTGACATTGACGTATAAAATACACAAGAATTTTGAATATAAAGTGTCCCAAAAAAGGTTTCATTCGTAACAAGTATATTAAATGAATATTTAGGAAGGAGTTGCAAGAATCTTATTTGCAATTCATCATGGAATAAAAGCCATTTGTTTTAAAAATATCTCATGATCAGTGTGAATAAAAACCAAAATATTTGGGTCTTATAAACACGTTATCCTTGCCTCCTTATTCTTAGTAATATTATAAATGCGAAAGTAACTCTGTCTGTCTGTCGCGCTTTCACGCCATAATTACTGAACCGATTGAAATGAAATTTGGTACACAGATATTCTAAAGCCTGCGAAAGGACATTGGCTATTTTTATGCGAAAAAGGGCTGTAAAAAGTTGAAAGTAGTATAGTATAAAGTTGAAGTATGGTAACTTTTAGAGCTAGAAGCTTGAAACTTATTTCTTAGGCTCTTGATTTGCAATAAATAAATATGACGTTCAAAATTTGTAAAAAATTTACCCACAAGGGTATAAAATATCAGTAGGATATAGGGGAAGAAAGTTTGCATGAAAATATGTAAGGTTTTTGTGAATGTTTTATAAGTTTGAGACAAGAGTTAACATTTACGCAGTCATTACAAAATGTAAGTCGATAGTAAGTAAGTCTAGTATATTGTAAGTCGATTCCTAATTATTAGAAAATACTTTCAGCAAAGAACCCCTTAACCTCTGTGTTCCTAGTAAAGGCAATTACCAATTACCTACTTGCTACATTCATATCGCGGCGAGTTTGGGTGACTAATTGGTATGTTTTTATTACGAGGGTTGATTGATATCTCCCGCCGTTAGCATATAATACAAATGACAATATTGTAGTGAAGGATTATCTCTCATATAATCTTTTGCATGGTTTGAGAATGGAATCTCTTGATTGCTGTCATTGCCAATAGATTTTGTAAGGACAGGTACAAAGGTACTAGTTATTTCTAAATAAAGTAAGAGATTTTGTTAGATAGGAAGATATCTATATATATTATTATATTTTTTAATTATTATTATTTTATATTCAAATAAGCCAAAAATGATGAAAACTTCTCCAACGCCTTTACTGTTCAGGTGGTTAGGCTGTGGAACTCTTTCACCTAACATTCGTGATTGTAATACAATCTAGATATTTAAAAAAAGTTTCAAAGAACACTTTTGCTCTTTGCCTTAGATAATATATGTATTTTATTATTTCGCTGATGTTAGACCACACATCAGTGAAAATACTTATATGTACGTAATAGTGAGAATATTTGACAAAGCATTATCATGGATTAGAAATATTTGAAATGCATGCCGTAGTGCATCGTCATTTTGGCACTGACATTTAGATAAATAAACGAAGTTAATTGGCGTAACTGCTTATTGAGTTCATGTACAACCCTATTGTTAATTGTATTTGTTAGGGAAGATGATAATCTCGGTGGTAGTCAAGGCAGGTGGATTCACTGGACCCATTAATTGTAGACAGGTTAAAACGTGAATCTTACACATTTATTAAAAATGTTTGCGCTATGTGTGTTAGAAATAATCAATTTTGAACGAGATGTAGACAATTTTATTGTTTACTTAATTTTATTGTTAGTTTAGGAGTCTTATACATATGTATGTAGGCGTGAGTCTATGTATTTGCCCTGTTTCCCAGAGGGGTAGGCAGAGACAACGGATTTGCATTTGTCACGATCTTTGCATACTTCTTTTGCCTCGATTACTGTCATTATATTCTTCATACATGCTCGCCGGTTTAGGGTACTTCTGACCTGCCCTTTCTTGAGAACATCTCGAATTTGATCAGAGAATGTTCGACGTGGTCTTCCCCTTCCGGTTGTCCCATTCACACAGGCCAGGTATACTTCTTATGTCAATCTTCTTTCATTCATCCTTTCTAAATGGCCAAACCATCTCAGCATGCCTTTTTCAATCTTTGTGACTACATCCTCTTTCACACCACAACGCTCTCTTACATCAGTATTTCGAATTCTGTCTCTCAAAGTCACACCACACATACTTCTCAGAGCTCTCATTTCCACTGCATTTATTTTACTTTCATTCTTTTTCTGCCATACCCAACTTTCACTTCCATACATTAAAGTTGGCACTAACACTCCATCGTGCACGGCTAGTCGAGCCTTCTTTGATACTTGCCGGCTACTCATAAAGGCGTGTAGTGCCCCATTCACTCTGTTCCCCGCATTTACTCTTCTAACAATATCTGTTTCATATTTCCCATCTCTCGTAAACAAAGTTCCCAAATATACAAACTCATTCACCTGTTCTACTTTCTCTCCTCCAATCACAATATCACACGTTGTCGTGTGTTCATCCCTCTCAAATACCATTACTTTCGTCTTACCTACATTCATTTTCATCCCTTTCCTTTCAAAAGATTCATGCATACTTGTTACCATCACCTGCAACTCGTCCGCCGATGATGCAAGTAAAACTTGATCATCAGCGTAAAGCAGACATTTGATGAGTAACTCATTCATCCTTACACCGCATTCACTTTCTTTCAAATCTTTTAAACAGCTATCCATGAATAGGTTAAACAACCACGGTGACGCTACACATCCCTGTCTAACACCCTTTTGGATGCTAAACCACTCGGTGTATGACCCGTTAATCCTCACGCAAGCTCTAGAATCCCTATAAAGAGATTTGAGTGCTTGAACAAGGTTGTCGTTCAACCCATACATGGACAGTACCGACCATAGTTCACTCCTCAACACTCTATCGTAGGCCTTTTCTAAGTCTACGAAGGCACAGTAAACCTTTTGGTTTTTGCCCAAAAACTTCTCTACTATGCTTCGCAAAGAAAAGACCTGATCCGTGCATCCCATTCCTTTCCGAAAATCTGCCTGTGCATCCCATATTTTCGCATCGGTTTCTTTCACAACTCTTTCAACCAATACTTTTGCATACAACTTACCAACGACGCTGAGTAGACTAATGCCCCTATAGTTTTTACAGTCTTGCCGTGAGCCTTTCCCTTTGTAAAGAGGTACGATGACAGCACTTGGCCGGTGGTATAGCATAAATTGAATAGGCTGCACAGCTGACTCGCTATGACGCCATGTCCAGCCTTCAGCATCTCGGAAGTTATCCTGTCATACCCTGGTGACTTACCTGATTTCATACCCTTAATAGCTTTCATAATCTATCTTTTTTTATTAAGAATGTATTAGCGAATTTTTTGCTAGAGTATAATAACTCTACTGCTGGGGTACGCAACGTTCACTTTGTTTAATATAATAATAATAATAATATCTTGGACAATGTCACACAGATCATCCTAGCCCCAAACTAAGCAAAGCTTGTACTATGGGTACCAGGCGACGATATACATACTTATATAGATAGATAAATACTTAAATACATAGAAAACATCCATGACTCAGAAACAAATATTGGTGCTCATCACACAAATATTTGCACTTACCGGGATTCGAACCCAGAACCACCAGCTTCGTAGGCAGGAGCACTACCAACTAGGCTACGGTGACTGTCAAAATATTCATGGTGCATGCGTATAAGATTTGTATTATTTACGAAGATTATTCCAAAATTTTGCTATAGATAAAGAATATATAATATGTTACTCTTTCCGGTAAAAACGGACATAAATCAAAACGGATTTTCATGAAAATTTGTGGTAATATATCTTATATATCTGAATAACACATAGCCTATAATTTAAAATGTTCGACGCGGTTAAAACCACAGGGCACAGCTCGTTATTAATAAAGTTTGAACCCGGGATTACCGCGATTATTCGTACGCAATTTTCAAATACGAATTTTGTAAATCTACATTTAGCTTAGACTGGTATAATTATATAAGCGCTAAAAATAGGGAGGGCAAGAAATAACATGAGGTTTATATATCCTTTGATTTCAGCCTTTTAACTAGTAACAATTAAAAAATTGTCTGTGGTCGAAGTTGCGCATATAATGGCTATTTATAACATGGCTTATTATAAAGAAATTTATATCTTATGTCAATAAAATACCGATGATAACAAGTATCTGAGCATCTGCGGTAGCCGAATTGTCGGCTCGCGGCGTTTGGGTCGGTTTTAGCCTCCCCACTACTCGTTAACGAGACGTCAATACCCGCGCGCATAGCTACAAATATTGTACATTTGTTCAATATTTACAATTTACCAAAAGTAATTTTAAGTGCATGCCACAACAAAGAAATAAAATATTAGCAACTAATTGAATGACAATACATTCATTTTGTAAAAACCAGCAGCATATCAATGAAATTAATAACAGCAGTAAGCGATAGGTAGCCGGATTGCCAATATTTTTGAAATAGCAATTTTCTCTGTCATCTATACCCGATACTTTAAAAAGTAATCCTCGCTTCCGTTGGACGTAAATAACCGAACATTGAATTAAAAATTCACTCGCACCGGAAGCGCCCCTCGGAAATACCCCTCAAAGCCTCGTAATTGCCGCCCACCCTGCCAATGAATAGGATATTTAAGCTCTGCTTAGTATGCATGTAGAGTTGCACGGTTTTGTAGAGGTGGTAGTCAGTAGTATCCAATGCCTAATACTCGTAGTTTCGGCTTCATTTCACGTACTTGGGTACTGATATGGGGCTACTAAAGTACAAGGTAATTAACATGAAAATATTGATAAGATGTAAAGAATATCGGATCTTTATATCTAGGTTAGCCTGGCTGAAGCAAGAGCCAAGTTATTTGTGACGCAAACCATCATAATATAACCTTGCTCTCATTTTGATGCGCGCAGATTTTTTTAAAGTTTGAATATCAATTGATGTATTGCATTGAAACTGTTATCGCTAGGTGTAGGTTTAATTTTTCAATTAATTTGTCGTTTCCATACCAAATTACTGCCTTTGACTGGCTTATTTGTCTAGTGGGACCCTTCGTGTACAGAACACTGTGTGTAACATACAATTGTGAGTCCATTTTACACTAGTAAAGAACTCTAATTTTACAAGCAATGCTCATAAGTCGAGAAAGATGGAAATATTTGATGATTACTTAATTGAAAAAAAAACCCACTTGAAATCAGGTTTTGACCTGATTAATAATAGATATTTAATTATTGTATCTGTATACCCAAATGGTATACATATTTACTCATACATGTCTGATCACTATGTGGAAATTATATGTGCTATATGTTAAAATAAATGATTTTACAGATAATCAAGACTGTACGTCACACGACACGACAAGGACTACGACTTAGGCTGCTGTTGAAGTATGGAGACGGATTATCATTAAGACGTTGTTATTTCTAACTGGCACCATAACATCTGGAGACCACATTGTCCTCAACGGCAAGAATCCTAACCATGTTTACTTGCATCGTAGCTTGTGCCCAGAGAAGAAAATTAGAAATAAACTCCGCGATTACTTTTTATTTGTTTCGTTTAATTTTTAGGGTCGCATACCTTATAAAGGAAGACAAATAACTCCTATAAATTAAAAATAACTCAGTCGATCCAATTATTGGTTTGTCTACCAAAAACTTTTTCCTCAAGAACTCGTAGAGGCATCAAGTTAAAAAATATTATCACATACATCATTCGAAAATCTCTTGGTGCTGTGAAAATCGAAATACTAAGTCAACGCAATCAAAAGATCTCGTACTCGCTACGAAATTGGACTAACATTTTTTGAAGTGAAAACTTCTTTAGTGGCGGTGTGCACTATTTTAGAATGGGAAAAAATTATTTTTATGCTCGCGCAGAACACGTGACCTGAAAGAATATTCCTAAGACGGAGGGTCTTATTTTTTTATTCACACTGGCCGTTTATATTGACCTTCTTTAGCGGCATTGCGCACTTTTTTTTCTTAATTAGGTATGTTAGATTTTTTTTACAGCCGACTGTTTAACTAAATTTAGTTCTATTTAAATTTATTACCACCATAGGGAGTGAGGTAATTACTATGAGTCTTTACCGCCCCGCGGTGGGAAGTAGTATCTTTCACCCGCTACTCGGATCATATAAACACTATTTTCCGAATATGAGAAAAGAAAAAATAGTTTTCACTTCTATCGGCAGACTTGCTCGCATGTTTTTTTTAATTTGCCTACTTTATGACGGATCATACATACAACATAATAATATGACGTCACTTGTAGTGGACATATAAGATCCATTCGAACAGTAATTTAGCCTGAAAAGGACATATCATCCCCAAACGCAAATCTAAAATATCTAGAGATCAGCCAATTATTTTTGCTTTCTGTATAATGTTTCGGGCCGTTTCTTATTAAGTTAGCTATATTTCATGACTAGCTGGTGCCCACGACTTCGTCCGCGACAATTTCGCTTAGCTTAATCTAAAAAAATTAACAATAAAAACAAATAAGCAATATAAATTTAAGAAAACCTAACCTATAAATATTTTAACTAAGAAATAAACTAAAAACTACTTTGCTACTGTTATTTAAAAAAACGACCCGATATCATCAACCAAAGAAATCAAAGAATACATATCAATTGTCCTAAAGTAGGTACAGTCAGTAAGTCAAATAAACTAAAATAATAATCAACGATGCACTAATTACAAAGGTAATTCCCATTAGATCAGGTTGCCACCACGGTATTGATAGGTCTTATATAAAATTTTGTGAAGGAAACCATAACACGATCTAAAACGATGATTACGCAATCTATTACAAAAATATAAACTTGTAAAGCGGTAAAATTAAGATGTGTGCATAGTTTTTGGGTGAGATTTAGGTGGTCATCTATTAATTCAGTTTTGGACTACCTTTTATTTCAAGCATTTATTTATTTTAACCGATATATCAAATAAGTTCCATGATCTGAAACGATATTACCGCCATCTAGATACAAAATTGTGAACTTGTAGATCAGTAAAATTAAGATGATATTTTTTGGCTAACTCGAATATAAAATATAAAATGTCGCTTTTTTGGTTTGTTATAAAAATTACCAAAAAAAAGAAGTAACAAATCTTATAAAACCCTAAATCTTTACTTAGACAACAACGACCACGACATTTTAAGCAACTTCGCAAAGAAAAGAATTTCTCTAAAATTTGAGTTTGCGTAAATTGTTGGTGTCGATTTGTTGAATCAGTTTTGGATTACCTTTTTTTTTATCAACAAATTAAACCCTGGATTGCTTTATGTTTAACTAAAAGACCAAATACGAGTACATTACATGCGTTTACTCCAAAAAAAAAACAGATTTTCATACAAACTTACATCCCCTATTTTAGTTGTCCTTAGGGGTGGAATTTCCAAAAATCCTAGAATACATATTTTTATTTTTAACTGAAAGGCCAAATACCAAATTTCATAGGTTTAACTTCAAAAAAGTCGCATTTTCATACAAACTTACATACCCTATTTTACGCCCTAAGGGGTGGAATTCCCAAAAATCCTGAAATATATATTTTTAATTCTTAACTGAAATGCGTAATACCAATTTTCATGCGTTTAACTTAAAAATTGACACATTTTTCATACAAACTTACACCCCCTATTTTACGCTCGTGGGGCTGGAATTTCCAAAAATGCTGAAATTCATATTTTTTTATTTTTAACTAAAATGCCAAATACCAATTTTCATGCGTTTAACTTAAAAATTGACACATTTTCCATACAAACTTACATCCCCTATTTTTCGCCCTTGGGGGTGGAATTTCCAAAAACCCTGAAATACGTGACTTTTTATTTTTAACTGGAAGGCCTAATACCAATTTTTATGCCTTAAACTTCAAAAATGGCAAAGTTTCATACTAACTTAGCACCCCTGTTTTACCCCCTTAGGGGTTGAATTTCGAAAAATCCTTCCTTATTCCTTGTCTACATTATAAAGCAAACATTTGTGCAAAATTTCAGCTTTCTAGGTCCAAGGGTTTGGGCTGGGCGTTGATGAGTCAGTCAGTCAGTCAGGACTTGTCTTTTTATTTATATAGATTTATTAATATCAGTCAAATCCATATCCCGTTGAAAAAGAATAATGACATTTGAGAAAAACAAATGTTACGTAAAAGAATGACAAATGACAAAAAATGCGGGAAAGCTTCGAGACTCGGTGGTTGGATGGCCGAACTATATATATTTAGAATATATTTATTACTACTTACCTACAAGTTTCTACGCAACGCTCGGTGCGCGAGTCCGACTATTATTCGGGCGGATATTTTTCCTCTATATCAATCAGCTTTTATTGTTCTTTGGCAGTATAATAAAGGAAGTATTTTATCAGAGTAGACTAAATACTTTTGGTGACAAATCCGTAAACTTTTAATTCGTGTAAGTAGAAAATAAGTACATATAATTAAATAATGAAATTTATTCAGCACTTGGGTATTAACATACACTTGTACTTGTTACGCTGACAATGCAGTCAATGCAGTTAAACATAGACGAATACGGTATTAAACAACAAAAAGTAATTCAATCAGTCTGTCCGTGCGGTTTGTTTTATCACATATATTTTTTTGATCTTTCTAGTAATAACAAGTTATTAAGCTATTCTTTTTAAATTTAGTGGACGAGCAGTTGGCTAGCGCAGAAGGCTCTCAACCAGTAGCTTAATTTAAGTGAATATAGTATAATGTCTTTAATGTTATTTAAAATTCCGTACTATCGTAAATGTAGCGTGTATTATATACGCTAAAATCAATGCTATGAAGATATACCTTCGTAGTAGGTAGGCACTATTCATCACACCATTGTTATTATATATATGGTACGTACTATAAACATATGAGTATCTATGATGTTGGAATCTGTGATGTGTCAGCAGAGCACCCCCTAGTAGGGGTAAACCAAGGGCGGGATCAGCGCCCTCTATGTTACACACGGTTTTATTTTGAAGTTCAGTGTATGCATAAGATGTAAACCGTATGCATTTTACATTCCCTGCTTTTTCCCTAAACATACAGCGGCAATCCCGGCGCTGGTAAATACCTACTATCCTTGCATAATAGTATTTTCCGTCAAACCTTTTTTCTTCCCCAGACTCTCTGCTAACGAACTTTTGATCGAGGGTGTACTATAGATTTGAAAAGATTCTGATGTTCAATGAAGATCTTTATGTAAAAAAGAAAGAAAAAAATAGAAAAGAGTTTTAGCTGGAGTCGGTGCAACCCAGTCGTAATATAATAGAATAAAATCATTTTGTTTAATATATGTAAATAATAAATACGCATATATAATTATTATATTTAAATTATAATTATGTGCGTATTAACTTATATACTTACAAAGTTTTCAAAATGTATAAAGTACTTTTAGGATCAATAGAGCTTCCATCAGCCACAGGTATTACGCTGAATGAAGCTAAAAATATACATACTCCAAAAAATTTAGGCCAGAAACTCTCGAAGATAACACTTTCTTGTTTAATACAACATTATTCAACAATAATTATTCAACGGATACCTGACATTTTATCGACTAAACAAGTAAAAAAGAAAGTACAGAATCTATAAAAAAAAATCGTCTTGTCTGGTAATGGTAATGTTAAGAGGAATCTCTACTTCCAAGAATATCTTGCTCTTCACGCATAAGTGTAAAAAGAATAAAGTCGAATGTCAAAAATTTACAAATTCATGGTTACTGTCTTATTTGTGTACCTTCCTCCTGAAGTAGTTACCATGAATTTACCAATCGGGTCTGTTTTGCTCCCCCAAAACATTATAATTAATAAATACAATATTTGTCTAAATAATGGGTCTGTTTTGTTAAAATAATAATACGACATTAAATTGGCCATGCTAGACTGTTTTGATTTTTATCGTTTTATGTCATTTTGTTTTTTTTTACCAGATATTTATAGGCATCAGTTTGCCATAGGTTGCTTTATTAGATTCTTATGGAGTTAAAATTTCTATAAACATAAGTTTGCCTCAAAACCTTCAGAAATAGGAAAAATATTGGTATAGTCTACAATCTCGGTTTAATCTACGTTTGTATGGGATCATGAGAGCCGAGGATGGGTCTTAATTTATTGATAACTACAAATAAAAAAATATGATGTGTCTTCATACTTTAGAGGAATACAAGCTAATGAATCTCTGTAAATTCATTAAAACGTATCAATTTCATTGATGAAATTTTTTGATCTGTATTATTGGTTTTAGGCCAAAGGAATTAATTTGCATATTAATTCATTTCGTATAGGAAATAAAATGTATTTTTGTATGAAGACCTGGCAACTAGGCAACTGATAAACATTCTGATATATTTCTAAATACTTACATATTATAAATAAATTACACCCAGACACGGAACAAATAATCGTACTCATCAAAAAAAGATTTGTCCTAAGTGGGAATCAAACCCACGACCTCAGGCTTAACAGTCAGGGTCACCAACAACTAGACCGATAGGCAAGTCAAGTGACAAAGTAAATATAACCGATAAATATTTCCGATCCGGTAAGACTTGGCAACTTTCAAGACGCAAACCTAGTAGGTACTGTATTAAATTTGGTAAAGCTCTTGCAACACCTCTGATGTTGCCAATGTCCATGGGCGGTGGCGATCAGGTGACTCACTTGATTGTTTTATAAAAAAAAAGACGCGTGGCACTCGGAGACTGCCGCGGTAAAGATATTGCATAACATTATTTATCAACTTATGCAATTATAATTATTTATTTATTTTATAATACTGCATTTGTGATAATAATAATAAAATGAATGTCACCGTAGCCTAGTTGGTAGTGATCCTGCCTACGAAGCTGGTGGTCCTGGGTTCGAATCCCGGTAAGTGCAAATATTTGTGTGATGAGCACGAATATTTGTTTCTGAGTCATGGATGTTTTCTATGTATATAAGTATTTATTTATCTATATAAGTATGTATATCGTCGCCTGGTACCCATAGTACAAGCTTTGCTTAGTTTGGGGCTAGGATGATCTGTGTGACAATGTCCCCAGATATATATATAGAGTACTAACTCTATTTCTTTCACAATTTTTTCGTGACTTTCTTCATTAATAAATGCACTTTGTTTATTCATATTTAAAACACTTTGTACACAAATTATACGAGTACAGATATACACTGTTGTACGTAGATGATAAATACCTATACACCTATATACTTTCTCACAAACAGCTGATTACGGTAGTTTACCACCCACCTAAAGACGGGTTGCTGAACTAAAGAGACAAGCGTGATGTTTCAAAAAGTCATTAAAAGTTCTGGTATTAATCGATAGATGGCGGTCGGAGTGGGGGGTGTTAGATATTTTTCGTTACGGAATTTCTGGATTCAGTCCCCACGCTCTAGGCCCGCGATAGAAGCTATGAAATAGCTTAAAACATGTATGGGTATAAAGTTTAAAAATCGACCTACAATCCTCATCGCTTCGTTCTGAAGCTTTTTTGTCTTCTGTTTCTACCTATCTACTGAGTCTGTCCAGTATCTCAGTGACAGTTTTGCGATTTCAGTATTTTTGGTATGTAAATGCAGTATAATTTGAGTTAAATTATACAAAACCTCGACATTACTTATTTCTAATTTGAGATAGATTCTGTAACAAAAGTTTGTTCTACATCCACACAGCGGTGAATGTAAGTATCTACCAAAACTAGTGAACAGAAATTTAGAATTTTTCTAATATCTATTATAAATGTTAAAGTTTCTTTAGTTGTTTGATTCTTAAGAAGAAACCCAGAATTAAGAGCACCTAGATGATTTATAATATAATGTGATATAAATAATGATAATAACTTTCTCAATCTTATTGCAAAGAAAAAGATAACAACCTATATTATTTTTCCAAATATATCGAAGTGGGAAGTTAAAATTATGTTCAGTTTGTTAATCACATTAAAATGGGTATCGTATGAAAGATCTTTATTTGATCATCCTAAAAAATTGTTGATTGAAATTGTAACAAAATCTTTTATACCAACTCGCAGTAGACCAGTTTTTTATCTACTACAATACCTTTTCAAGCCGCATAAACTAATAAGAGCTTTAAATCCTTTGTAGGGAGATGTGGTGTGCCACGTGCCTTCTTAATCCTTTAATGATGGCAAAATTGTCGACCGCGTGTGACAAGTGCGGTGATTGCGACCGCACTAATCGCGCGTTCTGCAGTCAACTTGAGCTATTGAGTAGAGGACACACAGAGAATTAATTGATTACAGTGGTTTATTTTAGGAGATTTTTTTTTTATTTAAGAGAGATTAGTACAACGATAAATATTCATAAATAAGCTATGTAGTATTGTCAAGTGTAATAAAATTAAGAGAAATAGGAATGCCATATGACCGTGAGGCATGAGGCAAGCTTAACTAATTGCAGAACCTTGATTTTTGACTGCTGGCAGTTTGACCGTCCGATCGAGAGTTAGTCCTCGCTCTATTTGAGAAAGGTTAGTAAAAAATTAAAAATCTATAAGTCCACCTGCCCGTAGAATAAAGACACTTCTGCATAATGGTTACTTTAAAAAAATTTAAGAGAGAAGGGATTTTAAATTTGTCAAGTACAAAATCAGCTATAACATTTTACATATTTATTAGCAATTTGATTATTTATAGAATTATAATCATATTGCTAGAATAATTATGTAATATGTTATAATTTATTAAATTTTATATATTTATTTACCAATATAATTAATTATAGAATAATATTCAAATTGCTAGAAAAATTATGTAAAATTTTATAGCAAATTTTTTACTAGACAAATTTCAAATGGCTCTCCTCTAGAGTAACGATTATGGAGAATTAACTTTATTCTACAAATACCAATAGATCCCTGGAATAGTTATTATTAAACCACTTTATTCATATACCAATAGGACTCCATAAGGCTAATATTTTTCATATCCAATCGTAAAAATATTATGTGTGTCTCAAACTTAACTGCGTCACGTAGTGTGCACCATTTGTAACAAAAACTGAAGTAGGCCATCGAAGATTGAGTGTCAATGACGCATTATTCCACTACCCTGTCACTCGACGGCACTTACACTTGTCACATAAAACTATAGGATTACCCTACTTTAATACCCATACAAATGTATGTGAGTAAAGGTCTCCCAACATGAAATCGTATAACTTTTTATTCTTATTATTATTTTATTCTAATAATTTATACGCAAAATTCGTATTCACATTATTTTATCAGCACAGTACTACTGCAGGGCACGGGTTTCCTTTCACAATCCTCCACGTGGCCTTAGTGTGAGTTGGAAGACCTCACATGCCATCTACAATATTTTGGAAGACTGGATCCAAGTTTCCGTTTTAAGTACGAGATAATTAATTTCTAATAGGTACTGTGTACATGAATTCGAAAAGATAGTGTCAAGTCGAGACACTCTAATTTAAACTAGTTAGCGCTTGTGCTCATAGCTAGATACTCTCACCGGTCCGTAAGTGATCGGCGAGGTTAAGCAACTAGGCTCGCGGTCAATCCATATATGGGTGACCGCCAAAATGGATTCATTTCTGAACGTCGCCGTGCTTCGTAGGGCATGTTAAGCTGCCAGTCCCGGTTATTACCATTAGGCAACCGTCGTTAAGCCATGCTGGACGGCAACTGGGCGGCTTCAACAACTCTTACACTCTTACACTTTCTTAGCAGAAACCCCTCGATGGTAAATTTATGATTACATGATCGGATTCAATAGTATAGTATTATATTGTTATATAGTATAGTGTAATATAGTATAGTAATATGTATTGCATTGTATAGTATTTTGTATATTCCTGTTTTTTACTATTAATGTTTAGCTTATGATATGTGCAACTACCATGCTCTCTCTGCACCACCCTAAGTTTGACTGGCAGAAAATGCCTAGGGCATTAAGTTTGCCTTTGTACAATTTTTTGTGCATAAAGTGATAAATAAAATAAATATATAAATACACTAGGGTAACCATTGTCCATACGATAAGTAAGTAAGCCTCTGGTTTAAACTTGGGACCTCTTTCTTTCTCCACAGTTCAATGGTCTAACCACCAGGCTATCTTTTATTATCTTCATCATGTCAGCCGAATGACTTCGCCTACTGGACAAAGGCCTCCCACGGGATGAGATGGGGAGGCGATATTATAAGCCGTCAACCACACAGAAAATTATTATCTTGTATCTATTAAAATAAATTTTAAATATTTATTTTAACCTTCTTCACTGTTATTATGGTATTGATGATTGTGTGGTGAATGTGATTCGAAAGACAATGCAATTTTCAAATACCCTTGATCTGATTCGACGATGATCACAGAAGTGAAGAAGATAGTGGCGCTTCTCATGGGCAACTAGAACACCGTTTGAGTTGAAATGATTGAATTTCATTTTGTACTAACTTCAAAAGAAGAACGTTATCAATTCGAGTGTATATATTTTAGTAAGAATTCTATAGAAAATTATATAGATATTGTTTTACAGAATTTCGGAAATAATTAGTTTTTTCGGAATGGTACCGTATAGGTACACACATCAACAGAAACTAGAATTATTTACCACCTTATTATAGTTTAAATTATATTTAGTTTCCATAACAACAGTTAAATACAGATTGAAACTTCTTTTATTCTTTTATCAAAAATTAAAAATGTAAATAGAAATAACAAAATGTGACTGCAAAATTCTAAGTAATTTGTTACGTTAAGGAAAATTAAAATTGTTTTATTATTGATAAAAGATGAGATTATTTATACTTTTATTATTTAACGTACCGTGTGAGTTTAAAGGGTCATGACACGTCGTCCTTTTTTTAGGCATTTTAGAAAATGGTGCAATTCTATACGTCGCTGCTCATGCCTAAGCCACGTCATTGCAGTACTGGGGATACTGGCTGAACGGCACACTAATCGTGGTCCACGGCTTTAGTGGGCTCGGGAGCTGCTGTTTACCGATGAGGCCCCGTTTAATTTTCATCCGGATTCACGAAGAATACGCGTCAATTTGGATATCAGCTTTGAGAGATTTCCTGGCAAATTTAACGACAGAACAACAATTTTACGAATCCTTGCAAATAATATGGGACCTCATGCCGCAGGAAGACATTGACTTTTTAAGTATGAACTATCGATGTCGACATGTAATTAATGTATGACGTAACACTGAATATTAATAATTAGATTTTATAAGATTTTTTTGTCATAATAATGATCGACCGTGATTAAAATTTAACATTTTTAAACAAAAACTTCACGAAATATTACATTTTTATTTCATACTTTTAAAGAACCTTACATTTTTCTATTCACTATATCTGAAAGTTCATCATAATATTTTATAATTTCTTTTAAATATTATATATCTCTAGATTCTATTGATGTATATATCTGTTTTGTGATCATACCGGTAACTATAAAGAATATAATAAGACTGTTTTATGTTTATTAAACCGTTGTTAATAATAATATAATAATATCTGGGGACAATGCCACACAGATCATCCTAGCCCCAAACTAAGCAAAGCTTGTACTATGGGTACCAGGCGTGCTCATCACACAAATATTTGCACTTACCGGGATTCGAACCCAGGACCACCAGCTTCGTAGGCAGGAGACTGCCAACTAGGCTATGGTGACCGTCATAGTTAGTATCATAGTATGAAAATGTCACTTATGTAGAATGTTTCAGCAGAATTTGTTATTTTAGCTGTGTGTGACCGTACCAGGTTAATGTATGTACCTACTGTATGAAGTTAGACGTCTGTAACAACAACTGATATTACTCGCCATATCTGTATATAATTTTTTCATGGTTACAGCTGGATGAAGTCCACTGCTGGACAAGCCTCCCCCAAGACTCATCTTGAGGGGATATGCCATAATCGCTACGCTTGGTAGATGGATTGGCGATCGCAGTAAGATGCAGAAGATTTGTCGGGTGATGGGTGGTAAGCAATATAATTACTTACATCAGTCTAAATAATAAAACGAAATTTAAATTTAATGTGCGAGCATAAATCTCTATATGTTATCATATTTTATATGAGACAGGCCTGTTGGCGTGGTTGGCAAATGCTTGCTTTTCATGCAGGGGTTCGTGTGTTTGATTCCCATCCTGGACAGATATTTGTGTGCATGAACATGTCTGTTTGTGCTGAGTCTGGGTGTGATCCTACTAATATTATAAATGTGAAAGTTTGTACGTATGGATGGGTGTTTGTTACTCTTCACGTAAAAACTACAGAATGGGTTTTAATGAAACTTTACAATAATATAGCTTATACATCAGAATAACACTTGGGCTACAATTTATAAAGATATTGTGTGAATTGTCCAAAATATGACGATAAGCGTCAAGTAAATAGGAAAAAATCTACCATCTGCGAACTATTCCAACGTGCACTGGCAAAACCGCTAGAGGTACACATCATACTAATATTATAAATGCGAAAGTTTGTGAGTATAGTATATGTATGGATGTATGTTTATTACTCTTTTACGCCAAAACTACTTTAACGCAGGTGAAACCGCGGGGCCTAGCTAGTTATCTATATAAGTATGAATTTACAAAAGAAAAGTAGTGTATATAGTATCAGTTATCTGGTTTCCATAGTACAAGCTCTGCTTAGTTTAGGATCAGATGGCCGTGTGTGAATATTGTCCCAGGATATTATTTATTTATTATTATAAAACTATACCATTACCACTTACAACAGTCTATCTATATCTGTGGACTGTGATATGCCATCGATATTGATCCTGTGGCGGCCTACTGTTAAATCGGTATTTTATTTCCCAGAAAGACCAAGGGCTAATGTCATTGTAGCATATATGTAGTACGTACCACGTGTTACCATTGTCAACGTATTTAAGTGTGGTAACTGTAGCACTAAGTAGTAAGTACTTAGCAGTCTACGTAGCACTTCGTTAGGAACCGTAGCACATTGTAGCTAGCGAAGTAATGCATTCATAGCATCGCGTTAGATGGTAGGTTAAGTTGTTTTTTTTTATTTTATGTGTATTTATCTCATATGAACAATATTATATAACGATATTAAAATTATCTGGTATAATTAGTAGTGTACTGATGACCAAACAGTCTCTACCCATAACACCATGTATGTAGGTAACTAATAGAACATTTATGTGTAAAAAACGAGAACAATATATTACTTTGCCATAAAACGATGAATGGATATGAGTATTCTTTCAAAAATCGTCTTCTCGTCAAACATCTTCTAGCAAACAAAAACAAATGTTGGTAGTTTAAAAGTAACATAAATACTAAATATATATTTTTTTTAAACCTAGCTATCGGTCCTAGTTTATAAGATATTTAATGTTTCTTAACCGGCTTGTAAAATGCATCTATGATCCAGCCCACATTTTTTTATTTTTGATATGTGTTAGTACCTTCGTTTGGTTTTAGCTAAATCAAATGTCGATTTATTTCAAGGCAGATCTATAGGACACTTTACAAATTAGATACGATAATTGTACAATAATAGGAATGGTAAGATGACGGAGATGAGTCTGATCATACTCTCAAATATAGACGAATGTGATTTTTTTAATTTTTGATGTATATTAGTAACGCTTACTAGTTTTCTTATTTATTCTTATACATTGTTTTGTATGTCTTGCTATTGTTTCAATTTTAACTAGACCTGTTCTTTTTAATAGAAATAGCATTCTTAATTCTTTCAACTCTATGGTAAGTACACTTACCTACCATATAGTTTAAAATTGTTATTAAAGTAAAAGAATGTGCATCTAAGTATCTCCATGTTTTTTCAACCTCACACAGAAAGAGAGCATAAGTTTTAACCACGTGAGCTTGCCCGGTTCCCATTTGACTCTCTGTGCTATGTCTGTTTGAGACATCGCAGCCGAGACTTGATTGAATAACGAGGTTTTAAAGTGTCATTAAATATTATCGCCAAAATACATAGCTAGTTTTTTGAGACCCATTAAGCTATTTAATAATTACCGGGGGCTAATGGCGGTATAGTAGTTTCCCAGTAATTTTAAAACAGTTCTAAAAAAATGTTGTGAACTATTTATGCAAACACTATTCTATACCTGCTTACGGAAACTTTAATTCAATTAATATAACTGTGTATTTTTTTTCCTGGGACATTACTCACACCCGGCCATCTGATCCCAAACTGAGCAGAGTTTGTACTATGGAAACCAGATAACTGATATACTACATATACTATTTTTCTTTTGTAAATACATACGTAGATAATTTAAGCCCAGACTCAGGACAAACAGAGATTTTCATGCACACAAATATTTGTCCCGGGTGGGAATCGAACCCACGACCTGGGGCGTGAAAGGCAGCGTATCTACCAACCACGCCAACAGGCCCATCAAATAGATGATAAATACCTATACACCTATATACTTTCTCACAAACAGCTGATTACGGTAGTTTACCACCCACCTAAAGACGGGTTGCTGAACTAAAGAGACAAGCGTGATGTTTCAAAAAGTCATTAAAAGTTCTGGTATTAATCGATAGATGGCGGTTGGAGTGGGGGGTGTTAGATATTTTTCGTTACGGAATTTCTGGATTCGGTCCCCACGCTCTAGGCCCGCGATAGAAGCTATGAAATAGCTTAAAACATGTATGGGTATAAAGTTTAAAAATCGACCTACAATCCTCATCGCTTCGTTCTGAAGCTTTTTTGTCTTCTGTTTCTACCTATCTACTGAGTCTGTCCAGTATCTCAGTGACAGTTTTGCGATTTCAGTATTTTTGGTATGTAAATGCAGTATAATTTGAGTTAAATTATACAAAACCTCGACATTACTTATTTCTAATTTGAGATAGATTCTGTAACAAAAGTTTGTTCTACATCCACACAGCGGTGAATGTAAGTATCTACCAAAACTAGTGAACAGAAATTTAGAATTTTTCTAATATCTATTATAAATGTTAAAGTTTCTTTAGTTGTTTGATTCTTAAGAAGAAACCCAGAATTAAGAGCACCTAGATGATTTATAATATAATGTGATATAAATAATGATAATAACTTTCTCAATCTTATTGCAAAGAAAAAGATAACAACCTATATTATTTTTCCAAATATATCGAAGTGGGAAGTTAAAATTATGTTCAGTTTGTTAATCACATTAAAATGGGTATCGTATGAAAGATCTTTATTTGATCATCCTAAAAAATTGTTGATTGAAATTGTAACAAAATCTTTTATACCAACTCGCAGTAGACCAGTTTTTTATCTACTACAATACCTTTTCAAGCCGCATAAACTAATAAGAGCTTTAAATCCTTTGTAGGGAGATGTGGTGTGCCACGTGCCTTCTTAATCCTTTAATGATGGCAAAATTGTCGACCGCGTGTGACAAGTGCGGTGATTGCGACCGCACTAATCGCGCGTTCTGCAGTCAACTTGAGCTATTGAGTAGAGGACACACAGAGAATTAATTGATTACAGTGGTTTATTTTAGGAGATTTTTTTTTGATTTAAGAGAGATTAGTACAACGATAAATATTCAAAAATAAGCTATGTAGTATTGTCAAGTGTAATAAAATTAAGAGAAATAGGAATGCCATATGACCGTGAGGCATGAGGCAAGCTTAACTAATTGCAGAACCTTGATTTTTGACTGCTGGCAGTTTGACCGTCCGATCGAGAGTTAGTCCTCGCTCTATTTGAGAAAGGTTAGTAAAAAATTAAAAATCTATAAGTCCACCTGCCCGTAGAATAAAGACACTTCTGCATAATGGTTACTTTAAAAAAATTTAAGAGAGAAGGGATTTTAAATTTGTCAAGTACAAAATCAGCTATAACATTTTACATATTTATTAGCAATTTGATTATTTATAGAATTATAATCATATTGCTAGAATAATTATGTAATATGTTATAATTTATTAAATTTTATATATTTATTTACCAATATAATTAATTATAGAATAATATTCAAATTGCTAGAAAAATTATGTAAAATTTTATAGCAAATTTTTTACTAGACAAATTTCAAATGGCTCTCCTCTAGAGTAACGATTATGGAGAATTAACTTTATTCTACAAATACCAATAGATCCCTGGAATAGTTATTATTAAACCACTTTATTCATATACCAATAGGACTCCATAAGGCTAATATTTTTCATATCCAATCGTAAAAATATTATGTGTGTCTCAAACTTAACTGCGTCACGTAGTGTGCACCATTTGTAACAAAAACTGAAGTAGGCCATCGAAGATTGAGTGTCAATGACGCATTATTCCACTACCCTGTCACTCGACGGCACTTACACTTGTCACATAAAACTATAGGATTACCCTACTTTAATACCCATACAAATGTATGTGAGTAAAGGTCTCCCAACATGAAATCGTATAACTTTTTATTCTTATTATTATTTTATTCTAATAATTTATACGCAAAATTCGTATTCACATTATTTTATCAGCACAGTACTACTGCAGGGCACGGGTTTCCTTTCACAATCCTCCACGTGGCCTTAGTGTGAGTTGGAAGACCTCACATGCCATCTACAATATTTTGGAAGACTGGATCCAAGTTTCCGTTTTAAGTACGAGATAATTAATTTCTAATAGGTACTGTGTACATGAATTCGAAAAGATAGTGTCAAGTCGAGACACTCTAATTTAAACTAGTTAGCGCTTGTGCTCATAGCTAGATACTCTCACCGGTCCGTAAGTGATCGGCGAGGTTAAGCAACTAGGCTCGCGGTCAATCCATATATGGGTGACCGCCAAAATGGATTCATTTCTGAACGTCGCCGTGCTTCGTAGGGCATGTTAAGCTGCCAGTCCCGGTTATTACCATTAGGCAACCGTCGTTAAGCCATGCTGGACGGCAACTGGGCGGCTTCAACAACTCTTACACTCTTACACTTTCTTAGCAGAAACCCCTCGATGGTAAATTAATGATTACATGATCGGATTCAATAGTATAGTATTATATTGTTATATAGTATAGTGTAATATAGTATAGTAATATGTATTGCATTGTATAGTATTTTGTATATTCCTGTTTTTTACTATTAATGTTTAGCTTATGATATGTGCAACTACCATGCTCTCTCTGCACCACCCTAAGGTTGACTGGCAGAAAATGCCTAGGGCATTAAGTTTGCCTTTGTACAATTTTTTGTGCATAAAGTGATAAATAAAATAAATATATAAATACACTAGGGTAACCATTGTCCATACGATAAGTAAGTAAGCCTCTGGTTTAAACTTGGGACCTCTTTCTTTCTCCACAGTTCAATGGTCTAACCACCAGGCTATCTTTTATTATCTTCATCATGTCAGCCGAATGACTTCGCCTACTGGACAAAGGCCTCCCACGGGATGAGATGGGGAGGCGATATTATAAGCCGTCAACCACACAGAAAATTATTATCTTGTATCTATTAAAATAAATTTTAAATATTTATTTTAACCTTCTTCACTGTTATTATGGTATTGATGATTGTGTGGTGAATGTGATTCGAAAGACAATGCAATTTTCAAATACCCTTGATCTGATTCGACGATGATCACAGAAGTGAAGAAGATAGTGGCGCTTCTCATGGGCAACTAGAACATCGTTTGAGTTGAAATGATTGAATTTCATTTTGTACTAACTTCAAAAGAAGAACGTTATCAATTCGAGTGTATATATTTTAGTAAGAATTCTATAGAAAATTATATAGATATTGTTTTACAGAATTTCGGAAATAATTAGTTTTTTCGGAATGGTACCGTATAGGTACACACATCAACAGAAACTAGAATTATTTACCACCTTATTATAGTTTAAATTATATTTAGTTTCCATAACAACAGTTAAATACAGATTGAAACTTCTTTTATTCTTTTATCAAAAATTAAAAATGTAAATAGAAATAACAAAATGTGACTGCAAAATTCTAAGTAATTTGTTACGTTAAGGAAAATTAAAATTGTTTTATTATTGATAAAAGATGAGATTATTTATACTTTTATTATTTAACGTACCGTGTGAGTTTAAAGGGTCATGACACGTCGTCCTTTTTTTAGGCATTTTAGAAAATGGTGCAATTCTATACGTCGCTGCTCATGCCTAAGCCACGTCATTGCAGTACTGGGGATACTGGCTGAACGGCACACTAATCGTGGTCCACGGCTTTAGTGGGCTCGGGAGCTGCTGTTTACCGATGAGGCCCCGTTTAATTTTCATCCGGATTCACGAAGAATACGCGTCAATTTGGATATCAGCTTTGAGAGATTTCCTGGCAAATTTAACGACAGAACAACAATTTTACGAATCCTTGCAAATAATATGGGACCTCATGCCGCAGGAAGACATTGACTTTTTAAGTATGAACTATCGATGTCGACATGTAATTAATGTATGACGTAACACTGAATATTAATAATTAGATTTTATAAGATTTTTTTGTCATAATAATGATCGACCGTGATTAAAATTTAACATTTTTAAACAAAAACTTCACGAAATATTACATTTTTATTTCATACTTTTAAAGAACCTTACATTTTTCTATTCACTATATCTGAAAGTTCATCATAATATTTTATAATTTCTTTTAAATATTATATATCTCTAGATTCTCTACTCTATTCACTACTCTCTAGAGCTGGATGAAGTCCACTGCTGGACAAGCCTCCCCCAAGACTCATCTTGAGGGGATATGCCATAATCGCTACGCTTGGTAGATAGATTGGCGATCGCAGTAAGATGCAGAAGATTTGTCGGGTGATGGGTGGTAAGCAATATAATTACTTACATCAGTCTAAATAATAAAACGAAAACTAAATTTAATGTGCGAGCATAAATCTCTATATGTTATCATATTTTATATGAGACAGGCCTGTTGGCGTGGTTGGCAAATGCTTGCTTTTCATGCAGGGGTTCGTGTGTTTGATTCCCATCCTGGACAGATATTTGTGTGCATGAACATGTCTGTTTGTGCTGAGTCTGGGTGTGATCCTACTAATATTATAAATGTGAAAGTTTGTACGTATGGATGGGTGTTTGTTACTCTTCACGTAAAAACTACAGAATGGGTTTTAATGAAACTTTACAATAATATAGCTTATACATCAGAATAACACTTGGGCTACAATTTATAAAGATATTGTGTGAATTGTCCAAAATATGACGATAAGCGTCAAGTAAATAGGAAAAAATCTACCATCTGCGAACTATTCCAACGTGCACTGGCAAAACCGCTAGAGGTACACATCATACTAATATTATAAATGCGAAAGTTTGTGAGTATAGTATATGTATGGATGTATGTTTATTACTCTTTTACGCCAAAACTACTTTAACGCAGGTGAAACCGCGGGGCCTAGCTAGTTATCTATATAAGTATGAATTTACAAAAGAAAAGTAGTGTATATAGTATCAGTTATCTGGTTTCCATAGTACAAGCTCTGCTTAGTTTAGGATCAGATGGCCGTGTGTGAATATTGTCCCAGGATATTATTTATTTATTATTATAAAACTATACCATTACCACTTACCACAGTCTATCTATATCTGTGGACTGTGATATGCCATCGATATTGATCCTGTGGCGGCCTACTGTTAAATCGGTATTTTATTTCCCAGAAAGACCAAGGGCTAATGTCATTGTAGCATATATGTAGTACGTACCACGTGTTACCATTGTCAACGTATTTAAGTGTGGTAACTGTAGCACTAAGTAGTAAGTACTTAGCAGTCTACGTAGCACTTCGTTAGGAACCGTAGCACATTGTAGCTAGCGAAGTAATGCATTCATAGCATCGCGTTAGATGGTAGGTTAAGTTGTTTTTTTTTATTTTATGTGTATTTATCTCATATGAACAATATTATATAACGATATTAAAATTATCTGGTATAATTAGTAGTGTACTGATGACCAAACAGTCTCTACCCATAACACCATGTATGTAGGTAACTAATAGAACATTTATGTGTAAAAAACGAGAACAATATATTACTTTGCCATAAAACGATGAATGGATATGAGTATTCTTTCAAAAATCGTCTTCTCGTCAAACATCTTCTAGCAAACAAAAACAAATGTTGGTAGTTTAAAAGTAACATAAATACTAAATATATATTTTTTTTAAACCTAGCTATCGGTCCTAGTTTATAAGATATTTAATGTTTCTTAACCGGCTTGTAAAATGCATCTATGATCCAGCCCACATTTTTTTATTTTTGATATGTGTTAGTACCTTCGTTTGGTTTTAGCTAAATCAAATGTCGATTTATTTCAAGGCAGATCTATAGGACACTTTACAAATTAGATACGATAATTGTACAATAATAGGAATGGTAAGATGACGGAGATGAGTCTGATCATACTCTCAAATATAGACGAATGTGATTTTTTTAATTTTTGATGTATATTAGTAACGCTTACTAGTTTTCTTATTTATTCTTATACATTGTTTTGTATGTCTTGCTATTGTTTCAATTTTAACTAGACCTGTTCT
Source organism: Pseudoips prasinana (assembly GCA_951640165.1). Lineage (NCBI taxonomy): Eukaryota > Metazoa > Arthropoda > Insecta > Lepidoptera > Nolidae > Pseudoips > Pseudoips prasinana. Next base: position 17,297,429 of record OX621234.1, on the reverse strand, counting down.
TTTTAATAGAAATAGCATTCTTAATTCTTTCAACTCTATGGTAAGTACACTTACCTACCATACAGTTTAAAATTGTTATTAAAGTAAAAGAATGTGCATCTAAGTATCTCCATGTTTTTTCAACCTCACACAGAAAGAGAGCATAAGTTTTAACCACGTGAGCTTGCCCGGTTCCCATTTGACTCTCTGTGCTATGTCTGTTTGAGACATCGCAGCCGAGACTTGATTGAATAACGAGGTTTTAAAGTGTCATTAAATATTATCGCCAAAATACATAGCTAGTTTTTTGAGACCCATTAAGCTATTTAATAATTACCGGGGGCTAATGGCGGTATAGTAGTTTCCCAGTAATTTTAAAACAGTTCTAAAAAAATGTTGTGAACTATTTATGCAAACACTATTCTATACCTGCTTACGGAAACTTTAATTCAATTAATATAACTGTGTATTTTTTTTCCTGGGACATTACTCACACCCGGCCATATGATCCCAAACTGAGCAGAGTTTGTACTATGGAAACCAGATAACTGATATACTACATATACTATTTTTCTTTTGTAAATACATACGTAGATAATTTAAGCCCAGACTCAGGACAAACAGAGATTTTCATGCACACAAATATTTGTCCCGGGTGGGAATCGAACCCACGACCTGGGGCGTGAAAGGCAGCGTATCTACCAACCACGCCAACAGGCCCATCAAATAGCTTAAGTTTTGATGACCCAATTCATAAAAATAATAGTTTTAGATGTAACCTACCAAGTAATTTTAATATTAATCATTTAAATACCAAAACCGCGTATCTCATATAGGTAGCGCAATACTTAAAAGTCTCTTTTATCGTAATATATCAAAATTCGAAGTGTTTTTCTTTATGTATCCCAGGAATACTAAGAATTGGCTTAAACTTGGAACTTAACTATGATTGAATGCATTAAGACAAAAGCTTGATGAAATGCAAGGCAATATGAACTAACCTTTATTAAGCTAACTTAAATGAAAATATGCATATAGGTATAGTTTTAGGAGTTACGTATATATACCAAATTGAATTAGTAATATATTAATTAGAAAGCACAAAATACTCTAGTATGAATATATACTATACTTAGTAAGGAATGGAAAATCAACTACGTAAATTAAGCCGAACATAGTTTATTCGACTCTCTTCAAATTTAATCCTGAAATAAGATGTGGACTACTTTCAATTTCTATTTTTTACTAGCAATTCCATTTTGATTAATAAGTTAATGCATTCTTCAATATAAAATAAAAAATCGGATATAATTTACAATTTCATATAGCCGGTTCTTTATGTCTGCCGCCATAAAATGGTTATAAACGTTAATAACTTTGTCTTAAATCAAACGGCTGCGAACTCCGTATCCTCGGCTAACTGCGATTAACTTCAATTTGCGATATCCCTCCGTATTAAGTTCACTTAAAAGCGTAATAAAAAGTCGGAAATATTGATGGGCGTAGTTTTCAATCAGGAATTCGTAGGTAATTGAAATCCGATACGTGACGCGAGCCGGTTCGCGAGATAACGTACGTACGTAGGTATGTAGTTATAATTCAGGCTGGCTATTTTTTTCGTGAACGAACACCTTTAGTCTACATAGAGGTGGGGTGTGGAGGGTGTTGGAGGTGAGAGGGGCGTTGATGTGCTTGGGTGGGGCTAGGATTGGAGCAGCCAATGGGTAGGTTGATGGGGCTGGCGCAACTGTGGGGCGGCGCCAGTTCGCGCCCGCACGGTCAGTCGGTTTGCTGATGGCGCGAGGGTCGAGCGCGCGCGCCTTTTCCGTAACATGTGCTGACAGTTGAATGACGGTGTCCACGCATATGCTAATGTTTTGTTTTGTGTACAAGAGCTAATAAAATAACTATCAAAGTGTTGGGTTTCAAGTTAGAGATGAAGGTAAGATGTGCCTCCTACTTTTGTTACTATCCCTACCCATTTGTCCTAGAATATACTATAGTGATAAGCTTTTCCCTAGAAATTATAAACCTAAGCAAGACAATCCATCATTCTTACACAAACTGCGTCGCTTTGTGAATACCAATTCAACTACCTATGTATATCTTAATAGAGTCGTCGTATTTTGTGCTGAGTGCCTGCACGATCGACTAATTTGTGTTTATTCGTTAAATCTCATTAACTGAATTAACTCAGAGATGAAATAGCTAGAAAAACTCTAGCTCAGAAAATCTGAAGTTGTATAAATTTATTTGAAATTATAAGCCCGTTATAAATAACCCGTTTACAATGTAAATAATGTTTGCTCGTTTAAAGGGCCTTATTACGTACGTCTTGCCTTATTTAATGTGAAGATTTAACGACAAAGTGATATAAACTTGTCTATGCAGATTTGTAAACGAAAACGCTAATAATTAGCTATTTATTCATCAAATTATTTAGTGGAAGGTAAAGTCACTCATGATCACACTATCGCAGTTAATGTCAATAAGTTTCACTTAATTTTAATATATGCCGTTTTAAAAGTCTTTCTATTCTTATACTTCGCCTTATTTCAAATTTAAATTGCTTCAATTGTAGTAAATGAATGTAAAATTATGGTTATATTGAATATTAAATTATAAAATGAGATTTTTATTGAATTTATTGTTCCAATAAGTCAAAATATATTTAAACTACGAATATTAAAATATGTGCGTAAGTTACATTTAAAAAAACTATAGGTATTATGAAATGAGTAGTCATCAAAACTTATATCAGTTTAATACTTTAAGAAGTGAAGAAGTAGGTAAGTACCAGTATCATTCTCTGAACTCTGTGTTACTATTGCAGCCTGCTTTAATAGCTTTGACTCTATTAACTTCCCTTCTCAGTACTTTAAATATTTGTAAATAACCCGTATATCTTAATTTAAAACCGTAAACCTAGTCGTGATGCGGATTAACATAATAGGTTTCCGAATTACTTTTTAACTTATAAGCTATCTAGGATCTCTAAATTAAGTTCTATTAAAATGAATATTTAGTTTTGCTAAGCACGGACTTAAATGTAATAACATTATGTTCAACAAAACGGCCAAAGAAATTAGTAGCGAAGATAAATGATTTTGGACACAACGACATAAAACCTATAACTTTTTTATCATTTCTTATTATTATGACTTACTTAAGGTATGTGATAATAATAAAATGAAGTGTTAATAATAGAATTACTACATTATGCTTTATTAAGAATAAAATCAGTATGAGTCACTTGTGTTGCTTTTTTATTGCATACAGACAGTAACGAAATAATATGATGGAAGTTCTATTCTGGTGATGCATCTCTTCATATGTACAAATCTAAGTTAGTTACATAGGAATACAAACGTAAGAAAAAATTAAAATCAAATAGCGATATTCTTATTGAATATTCTATTCCTATTATGTTTAATGGCTTTCACGCACGATTTTTCCAATGTTAAGTGATAATTGTGGTCGGTATTTTTAAAGAAACGTAAAAACTTAAAAATATGCAGTTGAGTGTAATCCTCCGGTTATTATCTTTGCACAATTAATTTTCTTACAGAAGATATAACGTAGGTATCATAATAACTTGAGAATTACACTCAAATATTTTTAATATTGGCAGATCTTCAATAGACCAGAATGATATTTACAAATAAAAATATGGTCTATTAAAGATCAGGCAATATTAAAAATATTTGATAGAAACTCTTTAGTTATTATCATAACACAATTAATTTTCTTACAGCGGGTATAACGGAGATATATCATGATTCGAATAATATGGTCTATTTTAAATCTGGCAATATTAATAATAGTTGAGTGTAATTCTCTAGTTTTTTTATTACAGAAAACGTAGGTACCTCATGATTACAAATAATATGGCCTTTTGAAGATCTAAAAGAATAAAGATAAAAACTAAAGATAGTTGAGTGTAAGACTCTAGTTATAACCTATCACAGCACAATTAATTTTCTCACAGCAGATAGAACGTAGGTATCTCAAGACTACAAATATAGTCTTTTACCTAAATATCTTGCAAAATTAAACACTATTGTACAATTAAGGTTTATCAAAAGGTTCAATCCAATGAAGAAGCAACGTTGTTTTGGTTTTTTTACGGAGATTTTTTTTAACAATTATCAATAACAAATGAAAAGGCTACATGTATAAATGTTCCAATCACAGGCTTTTTAATAGGGCCAATGCACAATATCTTAAAACAAAGTTTTCTTGCAACTTAAAAATAATAACCATGTATGTGTACTAATTAATAAACTTGCTTCGTACCCAAACTTAAGGTTTTCCTTATCATAAGAATCTAGGTAGGTATGTATTTTAAAAGATGACACTTCTTTGTGCACCTTGTCTACTAAACTTCTAAAATATCATTCTCATAAAAGGACTGTTACATCTTAAAAAAATACATTGTAAGCCACAAAACACGTCAGCAGTTGTGGTACTTAAAATTTACAGGTATTATTAAGTTAGAGATAAAATTAGCGAGCACGCCAGCTGGATCAGATGGCAGTGTGTTAGTAGCCTCATGATATTTACCAATAGCAGTATAATTTACCAAGTCGCGACGGTAGATTAGATTATACTGTACTGAAGACATTGGAATTATGAGCCCTAAAATAATGGCCAATGGAATCATGCCTACAATAACCATGAGGTTATTATTATTTCTGTCCCAGTCATGTATTACACTTATATATGTAATTATAATTAATTTATTATAAAAAGCTTTGACTACAAAACTCAGGCCCTACTGTATATTATAGATTTAAGTACAATAAATTCCAACTGGAAGTTTAACAATTTGACCTAATTTGGTTTAGTTTACGCATGATCAGTTAGTGAATACTTAAATTGTTTGCTTAAAGTGATTTTTAATATCAGGTGACATCAAATTAATTGACAACCAACTAGTTAAAATGTTATCACAATAAAATGTTTACGTATGGTTACAATAATATTTTGTCAAAATATGTAGGAAGATGGTGATATTTTGTTTCTGTTTTATGAATGAATGAATTATTTTATTTTCAGGTACAACCCATAGAAATTACTATAAACAATGTTAGTATAACATAATTTATTTACCGGTTTTGGATAAATTAAGATAAACTTATAAAGTGTTAAATATAGAACCAAAATAGATTAAGTAAGGGCGTGTCAACAGCTAGAAATTTCTTTTTGTTGATTGGCTATACACTAAACATACTGAATATCACCGTATAATAAGTCTGCCGCATCTGCATCAAAAATGTTATTGCCTACAATATTTACGCGTTGTCTGACTCGCTTGTGATTGGTTGTTACGCGCGGCATTGACTGTCGTTGCAACACATAATGTTTCAACAATAAATTTTAGTACTTATGTTTACTGTATTGAAGTTTATTAGTTTGGGTAATTAAAATTTACCTGAAATCTAAGCGAATAATTATAGAGTACAGTCTTCGGTAACACAATTATAAGACACGACAAGTCAAATGGAAACCTGGTAGTTTCAGAACAAAAATAAACCTTAGTCTTACGGTTGCATTGATAATGTTCGCACATCATTAATTATAAGGAAATCGGCTTTATCGGACTGTGTCGATTTTTATTTTGAGTTATAAGATTTATTTTTGTTTATTTCAGACAGATAACAAAACTGAATCGGCTTCTCACAACGTGTATTACGTACATTCCTTGGATGTATAAAATAATATACTCAAGGGCTAGCCATCTACGTGCGACGTAATATAGTGCACTAGTAAGCGTGAAAACACCGGGGGTATTCTCTATGCCCCACTCTCATGATCTGGACTGGGTTCTGACTAAACTGGCAAGAGGTCAGGTACAAGATTGACGGCTTTAAGTGCTCTCCAAGGCACGCAGGTATAACACCGTTATATTCAAAACTGGTAACTTCCAACTTCCGTGCTGGTACTTAGAATTATCAATTTTTAAAAATCCCAAGTTAATACATTTGGCATGTCCCGCGATTTGAACCACGACTTCATTATCTGCGGGTGAACCGACTCTGCTAGACCCACGAGGTATCTAAAAAAGTGGAGGACAGATTTTAGCTCGTGCCCCTGAGACGTGATTTAGCCCAGGTAGCCGTGCTATATAATGTCCGTCAATCACTTTAGAAAAAAAACTTTAAACTTTCTTCTAACGATTCTCATCATTCTTCGTTTACGATTTTCATAATTAGTAGAGGCCATTCAAGAGTATAAAAAGCATATTACCGAGCTTACAACGGGGGAGTGGCATTAATGTTTTCAAAATTAGTATGTTCCTATGAAAAAATTCATTAAAACTAGGGGAGTATATTATTTTAAACAATAAATTTATGACCAATCACACTCCTTTTTTTCGACTTTTTCCACAATTTTTTTGTCGCCCTTCGTATAATCCAGGGTGCAATGCTATAAATGCAATTTATCGTAGAAAACAAGATGTTAACTGTTAAAAAGTGCCGCATTTCTACATGTATTTTACCGTATTGGTTATACCGTATTGGTTATACCGTACTCCAGTCCAAACATGACTGGAGCGCACCTACGTATTAGGCAAAGGCTACAATCAGGACCTTATTTACTAAATACAAACACGCCATGATAATTAAAAACCGTAGGACAAACATGTTAAATAAAAAATATCAACTTACTAATATTGCCAACTAGCTATGCCCCGCGGTTTTACCAGTGTTAAGTTTATAAATTATAGCCTATCTCCATACCAAATTTCATTAAAATTGCTATAGCGGTTTAGACGTGAAGAAGTAACAAATATATACACTCACAAACTTTCGGCTTTATAATATGTGTGATGCGTAATTTTGTGACTCTGTGTGTATGATGTACAGTATGGATCTTCGTTACTGTTTCAAGCAAAAACCACCAAATTTTGATGAAACCGAAACGTATTATGGCTTATATATCCGAATAACACATACGCTATAATTTATAATGTTTAACAAGGGGTAAAACTATGGTGCATAGCTGGTATAGAATAAATTATATTATTATTATTTGACTATTTATAAATAATTAAACGAAAACGGGTTGAAATAGAGTTTTATTGCATTACTGCAAGTACAAGATCAAGATTTTATTGGGGCCACCTTACCTCACGTGTTTGATCAGCTATGACAGAAAAACAGAGGTGTTATAGTTTTGTAGCCCTTTTGTGTGTTTTTGTACGCCTCTGCCTCCTAAATCGAGTGAAGTTATTTCAATTTATTTTATTTATGTAGCTTATTTTTATAACAAAAAAATAGCACGTCTCATTCATGACTCAGTTCTGTTGGTTAAATTATGATTGTTGTTTACATTTTTATATACAATGTTAGCGCGTTAACGAAAGGCCAATTTTAGCTACTATGTCACGCCATTCAATGGGATTTTAAAAACAATATTTTTCTTTACCTTTTATTCATGTTCTGGACCTGAAATATTGCAGGAAAATTTGTCTGTTATTGACAAAGATCATAAGAAAATTTCCATCTGCTATGAAATACACTTACGGCCTATGCTCACCACGTTTTTGAAGCGCGCCGTTCTGTAAGATAAAAGCGCGCCGTCGACGCGCGTCGCTTTATGTTACAGAACACTTTATTTTTGTTTGAGTCGATGCAAACGCAACGCTAACGCGCGTGTGTATCGCTAAAAACGCGCGTCAACGGCGCGTTTAAAATCGTGATGTGCATAGGCCCTTAGAAGAAGCGTTTTTTAAAACAATGTAGTACGTATTTATTTTATTTTATATAGAATTCAAAGATTTTTATTTATTGTTACTTCACAAGTGACAGAAATTACATAGGTACTTAAGTTCAAACCTATATATTGACTTATCTATTATATAAAAATAAGTCGGGTTTTCCTTCCTGACGCTATAACTCCAGAACGCACGAACCGATTTCCACGGTTTTGCATTCGTTGGAGAGGTCTCGGGCTCCGTGAGGTTTATAGCAAAGAAAATTTATAAAATTTAACGCGGGTAACACCGCGGGGCACAGCTAGTAATGTATATATTTTATATACATAATAAACGTCCGATCCCTATTTCATACCTATTGGAATGGAATTTCTAAAATTTTATTCATTAGTGAATACCTATAATAAAAGTTATAGCAACCAGTCAGCAAAGACATCTCTCTATATGTATATATCTACATATAGTCCAAGAGCTGGCACGCATTTTTGGGTAGGTATTTGAGGCAAGCTGAAAACTTGTCCTATAGCTCTTCAGACACACCCCAACACGGAACTGCAGACCTGGCTGGCGGGTAGCGGGTCTAAACCAACCCCTAAATTTTTTATTTTTTTTTATCCAATATGTATTTGAGGCAAGCTGAAATTTTTATATGTTTTAGTTTAATGTTTATACAATACATAAATAACATTCTGTCAAAATTTCAAGTTGCCCCAAATACATTTTCTCGATTTTTTTGCAAAATATTTTTGCACACGCCTGGCAGTGCTAAAGACCCGACAGAATCGCCTGTCTTTTTTTTGTATTGTATAAACATTAAACTACAACATATCAAAATTTCAGCTTGCCTCAATAACATTAAATGGTTAAAAAGAAATAATTAGAGATTGGTTTAGACCCGCTACCCGCCTGCCAGGTCTGCAGTTCCGTGTTGGGGTGTGTCTGAAGAGTTATAGGGCAAGTTTTCAGCTTGCCTCAAATACCTACCCAAAAATGCGTGCCAGCTCTCCTACTAATATATGGATAGTAGCCTTGTAAAATAATTATACTGAAAGATATTTTTAAAATTAAATGAGAGTTAGCGGTATTTCCAGAGAACAAGTTAAGCCGTCGGTCTTGCACCAGATCACCACTCATAAAAGTGACGGATTGGTGACCAGTGTTTGCGCACCCACTTGTCTTTATAACATGTAACATGAAAATGGCTGTCATGTGATTACAATAAGATTATAGACCATAAATTCTTACCACCAGGTTGCAACCTCAAGCTTCAAGTATTTTGTATAAGGCTGCCCGCATATACAAAACAGCACATAGCTTTTTTATGAAAAATAACCGGACAGCACTGATTCCTTTAGGTTTTCGCCAAATATGACATCGAACCTCATTTTTTAACTATAAGAAAGTAAGTTCTTGCAACCATAGATGAAATAAAGACCGAATCGCCGAAGCTGTTTAGCATCTAGATATTTGGAGCAAGACGATTGAAAATTAATTACTGAATTCCTCTTGAATTATGCTCTAAATCTTACCTACATCACTTTAATTCTATTACTTAACTGCCTGTTTTATGTAATTTATATAGAGTGTGACTTCCATGAAGCACTCGCCACTTCCAGCATACAAAAGAGTTCAACGAGTACCACAATTGTAATGATTATAATATTGTTCTTATTTTAATAACATAAGTTACCTGTTTATAATATTGTTGATGATAAATTATTGTGTGGTTTTGTGGTTCTTTCGTGTTCACTGAATAGACTCTACAATGCTACATAACGCTCTATGACCATAACACATCAATTGCATACGCAATTTTAACTTGGTTGTGTTTACCTTTTCTCCTTTGTTATTTATTTATTACAAACATATTGCTAACAGATAGTCCATGCACAACAAATGGTACAATTATAGATGGATCTATAAATAAACAAATACTATATTACATTTTCTTTCATTCTAGTTTATAAAAAGCTATATTTATTATGATGCAATATATACTCAACTGTACAGTTTTTATTGACCTATTTAAGTTAGATGTTTTGAGTTTGATTTTTGAATACTGGTTTTTGTTTTGGTATATTGAAACATAGAACTATGAAGCATTGACTTTGTGTATTTTTGTATTGATTTATTTTTCACTTGTCTCCGTGAAGGGCGATGGAAAAGAGATTAGGGCTTTAATAATTCCTCTTAAAGAAATAGATTAAAAGCCTCCCAAGATATAAACAGCTAAGCACAGTTTAAACCAATGTAATCGTCTGGCAACAAAACGGTAACATGGCGCGCTCCACAAATAACCAGACTCGTTTGGGCAGCGCCCATGCATCACGCGGAGACAATTGTAATCCCCGCGACTTCAAATCCGATTACTGTAGAATCGGGTGCACGCGATAAATCGTCCCGTCTTCGATTCGTTACGTTCCGATTTACCGAAAGTTAAGAGAAATATGGCGGCGGCCCTTTGGAGACTAATATGTTATTTAAGCGCGCGAGTGGAGCCCCGCGGTGCTGCCTCCAAGTCAATGCTGATATTAATGATCGGAATGTATCAGGGCTCAACACCGTTTGCGAGGTTTGACGGGTAACCAGCCGCGCCACCCTTTTGCTTAGTGCCATCTCTTGATTCAAAATGCGAATTATAAAAACATCGATATCTCAATATGCGAGGCTGCAATTGTTATTATAAAATGTATTTCTAGTAACGAAAGTGCGAGTATTTGTAACTAGAGTATTGAGGTTATGTGTCTTACTGAAACATAACCATGCACTTTTGATGTAACCATAAAAATGAATTAGTTAATAAGTCCTCATAGAAGAAATAAGCATTTGAAAATTATAGTACTTAATTATTGTTAGTAATGAGGTGTTTGTTGATAAATTACATTTAGATTGGAATATTGACCAATTAATTCCTTGTGCGGTTTATACCTGTTACTATTGCTAATATATTGAGTCCATGTAAAACATTGATTGTATTTTAAGCTTGGGGAAAAGTACTAATAAATCTATTCATTAAGTTGTAGCTTAAGTGAAATAGTATAAGTAGTGCTAACGCACCAGAAAAGCTTCGACATTTACATGTTTGTTAAACAATTGATAGAACTTTTGATACACAATGGTACAAAAATATTATTTTTGGATTAAATGCATATTTTCTCAAGTGTTCAGTAAGAATGTACGTAAGTATATATTGTATGCATAGTTTTTGACATTCATATGCGTAAAAATACAATTGTCCAAATACTCAATAGTTAAAATGTTAAATTTTGATGTATGTAAGATTCCTAAGAACACATAGGAATAACTGTTTTTATTACTTGTTCTTCCATATTTAGGATATAAAAATTAAATCATACTAATGGAAGTCCTCACCACAACCTCCAGGTACATGTTCAAGACAAGCGCCAGAAAGGAATTCAATTAATTCGTCGATACGTCCAATTAAGTTTTTAGTAAGCCATAAAATATCAAAAAAACACCATCTTGGCTTTTATTCGTGAAAGTTTTGAATTCAAACAAATTACCGACGAAGTGTTTTGACTATTGTAATATTGAACCAGCCATGCTACATGATCAATGCTAATTACCTTTATTATTAGTTTCGATCCAAAAATTTAGTTTGTTTACCAATTTGCTTTAAGAGAGGTGAGAGTACCTCCACCTTACAGAAGACATTTCTTAATAATAATATTAATAATTTTAATGTTGTTTTTTTCGCCAGAGCTCATTGGGGGGTGGGGGGGGGGGAAGGGTCAGCAACACTTATTTGCAGACTTTTAAAAGCCGGCAACGCACAAGCGTCTCCTCTGGTGTTGCAAGTGTACATGGGCGCGGTGGTGATCATCTTACCATCAAGTGACCCGCTTGCACGTTTGTCGCCTTCTGATATAAAAAAAAATTATATATTTTATTTTTTATCGGAACTAGAACTAGTGAGGGCTTTTATCCACCACTGTTGTTCCTGTAAGCCAGGATCAACAGTGGCGCACAATGAAATGATACTGAGTGTTGAGGCTCAGGCATTTCCTGGGGCATCTTTTTTACTGTCTTGGATCCCGTAACGAATTTAATCAGAATGAAACAAGAAGTTAGAAAGGTAGTGAACATTGTCAACTGGTAATATGATTACAATATATCAAACATCTATTAAATTACCCCAGGACCAATGTGCGACACAACTTTAGGAGATATGAGACATATTACCGGTGGCTTCACCCAAAACCTTCATAGAAAAAATTATTTCGATTAATCGATCTATTTCTATGTGACATTTATAGGCTTTAAACTTATAATACTTCTATTTTTGTGCCAGTGGAAAAAAATGTATAGTAAAGGATAAAGTAATCGTGATATTCGTGATACAGACAATGAATGGCCGCGATGGTATCGCGCAATGCTACCGCGAGCGCATTATCATTATAAAAAGAAGGCTAGACATAAATGACGGGTGAGACGAGGCGAGACGCGAGGCGCGAGGCAGAGGTGTTTATTGAATAAACAAGGCTCTGGAAGCAGTGTAGCCTGCCGCTTTGTGTCTTCTTGACGGGAAGGATTCTTGATACTGACAGCTGGGGTCCTCGGGAATGTGATAAAACCCACACGCTGTATTTTTAATAAATGCATGCGTGGCGCAGTGGTAAAGGTGGTCCGCAACTACCGCGGCGCCCTCGTATTTCACGTTTATGTCTCGCAAAGGACAACTGTTAGTGTGACCAATAAATTATTGTTCTATGTCTGTGTACCATCTATTTATGAATTACTAGTTTATGTACAGGGATTTAAATGCGGACGTAATCTTTATTAAAAAGATGGAATAAATCTTTGAAATATTTATAAGGTATCTTATGTAGGTTTAGGCTCATTTAAGTGTTGCCAACAATACTTTTGTGACAGTCCTAATATAATCTTTTAACGTTAAAAGGGAAGTTTAATGTTCTTTGACACATTTTAATACTGAGCAGAAAATGGCGCAGTCTTTGGGGACTGCCGATAGAAGTGCAAACTAAGTAACTTGTGAATTTTATCGTTAATTTATTTATAATAATAAATTTATCCGCACAGAGGAATATGTATGTACACAGTATACATATATGTATATCATCATGGGAAGCGTGCGGTGACGATGACGCGAGTTTCACGCATTTTACTCAACCCAAATAGTGCTCAACCCGCCTAGAGAAATTATCACTTCATACAGTAAGGCTTCACATCCCTATTATATTTCTTACTAGCTATGCCCTGCGTGTTTACCCTCGTTAAACTTTATAAATTATAGCTTATTTAATTGTCAGCTGACTCCATACCAAATTTGATTAAACTCGCTCCAGCCGTTTAGTCGCGAAACAAACATACATACGTCTTTATAATATTAGCGTGATAAGTATGTCTATTTTCAGTGCGAAGTTGGTACCTATGGAAAACGAAAGAAGACGACAGTTATTTATGTGCCTAGTATGACCAGCATTAAAGAAAATTAAAAATAAAACTTAATCTTGTATGATCTTTATTATAGCCTATGATCTTTATTTGCGTAGCTGATTCAGTTCTGCAAGATATGTTTTCGTATTTAAAACAATCCTCTCTGGAAACGTGCAATTAAACTATATGCTTATTTAATGCAACTTGTTTACAATTAACAAGTCAAACTGATGCTAGAAAGTATAAATATATCTTAGTACTCTATATGATAATTTAAAAATTTCAAGTTGAGCTTATTAATAGTCAATAAAACAAAGTAAGCGTTGAATAAATTAGAAGTTGTGTATGTAATGTGTTGGTTAGAATTTATTTGGTACCATTAATAATAATTGGAGGTAATAAGCGCAACCGTCAAACCTTGACTTGACTTTTCGAACTCACCGTCGAGATACCTTTGCAAAAGTGCAACACCTGCTAACTGTCCGACTGGCAATGGGTGTCATCGTTATCTTTATGTTTTGTTTTTAGTATACCAACTTCAAGATATAATTTTAATACCTTGTAAAAATTTAATATTGATACGGAACCTTTTATATTTAGTGCGACCAGTGAAAAGAAGGTGATATAATAACATTGTAATAATAAGGGCGGTCGGCTGTTGACAGGTGACGTGTAGAGGACCTCACTAATCAATTGTCGTCTGGGTCACCACAACACTCCTCAGAAATATAACTCGTAACAAAAACAAAAATCACCTACATTTGATTCCGTTCGTAAAATATTAATATTATTTTTTGTTGCCCGTCACTTATTGGAATACTTTTGGTATTTATGCACGATTGGATGTTGTGGTTTTCGTTAATTTTCATTTTATAATTTAATAATGTAGTAGTTATATTGTTTTGTTATTTGCCCGAGCCACCTGCTCGGCTGCGTTGCGGAATCTTACCTACTTTAGGTACCTATTACTACTTTTATTGAATCGTAGGTATCTCCTACATTTATACAGCTACTGAAACATCTGAATTTACCCTATTAGAAAACAATAGCGGTTTAATTATGTGTCTGAATTGCTTCATGCGAGCTGAAGGTTAGCTGACAATAATATTTGCCTCCATAGCGTATGAAGTGTCGTATTGTAATTAAACTAATATCGTTATCTGTCGATCGAAGTGTGGGGCGAGCGCTAAGCCACCCGCGCACTTAATATCTATTACAAAATGTACAAAGCTTTGGTCTAACAAAATGACTAATCGTTTATCCGACGTATAGCGGTTACGTAATTGTTTCGCGTGAATGATGTTTGCAGATACCGAGATTACATTCACAATGATTGCTCGAACTTTGCTCCGACATCAAACATTGCTCGATAGGTTGGCCAAGATCGGCAGACACCGTATAATAATCTGTTATTTATTAGCAGAATCGTATGATCGAATCGAACTAACTGTACCTACTTTACACGTAGGAAGTGAAATAGATACTTCAAATTGTTTATTTATGCTGGTAGGTACACACCAACTCACTTACTTCTGTTGCTCATTCTACTCAGAATGAGCAACAGAAGTAACTTAAGATATACTTAACTACATACAACATCTATCATATCGCTGTGGACGGTATAAAAGCATTCTTTCAATGAAATGAATTTCTATTGTGTACAGTCTGCTTAGCTGCTAATACTTTCTACTTCTAATATGCTACAACTGACAACGCATCATTTAAATTCGAAGGGCGTTGTAGTACGCCAGTGCTAAATATTTTCAGAAATAACCCGCATTGTTATTTTATTATTATTAACATCTGACTAACCTAAAGCAATAAAGGATTAATCGGTTCGTTTTTCCTTGTCACTCTTAGGTCCAAACAGCCTGAGGGCAAAGCGTGTTACTAATAACCGTCGACAGATTTAAATTTAAAATTGATTGCATTTTTAATCGTCGGTGAACAAGCGCAGGCAACAAAGTAAGGCGAGACGTTTGTCACAAACAGGTAGTACGTGTTATGTAATGTACTAAATACCTAATTATAAAACTTATGAACTTAACTGTAGGTATAAATCTTCTAGTGATCATCTAGGAATGACTTCTAGGACAATTCTAGAGAGAATTGGAACTATAATAAGTTAACAACTAGGGGGTTAAAAGTAGCCGGAGGAGGGAGCATGACTATGACAATATTTGAACCTTGTGGACCTCTACCTTCTTTTTATATTTTCATCTCTTTTAAACGTCCTAAACGTTATCTTGACAGTATATAAACCTAGCTTGCACATAATTTCAATACTAGACAAAGTCATCAATTCGGAGCACAAACAAAGGCGTAACATATAGAGTGGTTTGTTTGGACACTGACAGATGGCGGCCGGCACCTCGAGCCCTTGTAAACATTTAACACCTATGAGCACGCCCAAAGCTGCTTACATAGTAAGGCACGCGAGCGAGTAAGCGAGCGCGGGCATTGATTCGGTCGCGCACAGTGTTGTGAGCATCCTAAACCATCTAACAACTAGAGAGTCGATGAAATATTCCTACTGAGTTTTCTGGCATTGTTTCTTAGTAGCTGCCACGTCATGCACTACACGGTAGGGTAAAGAAAAAATGACGATTCCACATAAATGTAATTTTTTACGGACTATTTGTTTTACTTTTGACTTTGAAAGATAATAGATATTTAAGTCCATTTCAAAAAATCGACAGATAAGATGTTTTTTTTATTTCAACGTATGTGTTTCGTTTATATATTTTATTATTTTTCTTCTATTAATGAATGACAATGAGAATGAGATTGGAGGTTTTGCTCATCCATCGTAGTTGAATAAGTTCAGTTTTAACTGTGTTATTTCTTTCGAGATATTAAAATAATATAATGTTTATATTTATATATTTTATATTGTAGTAACGTACGTTTAGTTTTATAGGAGAGGTCCGTCATTTCACATTAGAAGTAATAGTAAGGCTATGACATAAATTGGTTTAATTCTATTAGGGTTTAGCCATTAAGGCTTTAGGTTCGTATGCTCGTTACAAATAGAGTCCGCGTCTGCGCGTGTTGTGATAGCAGCATTACCCAGGCCAGGGTGCACGTGGCCCACAGCCCACAGACAACAATATGAGCGGCAATGATTAATATCTGCCGAGCGGAGCGGCATCATTGCCATGCGATGAGGAATGGTCAATAGGGTTGATATATTATAAAAATATCGATATATTATAATAGTATCGTATGCATGCCACGTAGATAGTTATATTTTTACTTTTTTAGTATTTTATATCTCTTCTAGTTATACGCAGAATCTATTTAAAATTTACGGCTCATTAATACCTAAGATTATGTCACCGATAAGCGACATTGCAGAGACATTTACAGGTGTTTCTTTAGTCTTTAAAGTCTTAAAACATGTACATTGAAGTATTACTATAATTCATCGAATGTCTCAAATATATTTATTTTTGAGATACTAGATACCATATTTTATAATTTTTGGTAATTATTAAATACTACGAATATACATATGTATTATAAGAGTTTGTAATAAACTTGTTTTGTTTTATATAAGTCGAGATGTCTAATACGATCCTGGGACGACAGTCCTGATGGGGTAGGACGATCAGGGTGTTTGATATTTTCTCTTTTTATAATAAATCCATAAGTATAGTATTTTTGTATAACAATCTGGCCTAGAGCTTAATAAGTAATTTTCTATTAACCTAAAGCTGGATGTATAAATGCCGCGACCACCAAAAGACATGGCTCCCGTTGCTCAAAGGTAGGCAATTGCAAATCTTCTTGAACATTTTTAACGTACCACGGCCGTTGAACCGATTCTGAAACATTTGGAGTGGTTATAGAAACCTAGTTCTAGTCCTAGTAGTAGCTGTTTCATAATAATAGGATACAGTACTCAATTATCATATGTTAATATTACATTGACAATATCGGATCATGATTTATTGGAAGTCGAATTGAGGTAAATGAAGAATGAAATCAAGTGTGGCGTAGTAGTTGTAGTAGCCACCTCACTACTACCTCACCACTCTCGTGTTTGGGTTCGATCTCCATACAGGACAACTATTTGTGTAACTATGTTTGTTGTGTGAGATATTTCTATGAGAAATAAATCTTTCCGGCTCTGTCAGTTGGATATCTGGTCGCATCATGAGAGTAAGAGATAGAAAGTGCATCAGTGTTTGCGCACACACTTGTGTGCTATAATATGTACCGCGCAGGTGGCTTTTCTCCATTAAGAGTTTGGGTGTATTTTGTGTCCATGGATTGAATGCACGTCCATTCTCCACGTTGTTGAAACCATTCAGTAAGCCTCTGGTGCTCATTTCAGTAGTGTGGGGGATGTCTTAAAAAAACATACTAAGACATTTGGCTTCACGTGTGGTGCAACAATTATGAATCGCCACGTGGTGTTCCGGGTTCTCTCCCGCGCTATATGTGTATTTGTAAAGTATACCGCAACATAGGGATTAATTTAATTAATACGGGCGTTGTCTTTAAAAATGTAAACTATATGTGTTTGAATAACAGAACTATTTAAATTTATATGAGAATAATAAAAGAGGAATACTGAATTGGAAACTGCATCGTCGGGTTCTGCAATACTGTGCCAATTAAATGGCGAAGAATCATACTTGATATTCATAGAACCGGGGGCCGCTGGGGCACAAAGTTTCTTAAATGAAGATGTGTCGGATGATGAAGTTCCCTTCGAGGTGGACTAATGATTTTTTGATGGTCACTGATCCCGGATAGCGTAAGAGAGTGGATATCATTCGGAGATTTTTGTTCAGCAGTCGGCTTTCAGCTGACATGAGGACGAAATTCATCTGATAATTTTTGTTCTCTTTTTAAAGACGTTGGTTATTATTAGATAGGACCTACACCTATATGTAAAGTCATTATTTATAGTTGCGCTTTGATTCTTGTAACGAATCAAATGTGGGCTAAATCCCGAATGAACACGGTGGAATCACACTTAGTAGAATCTTGTGCACTGAAAATATTCAGAGTATGAGTAAGTGAAAACATGGGCCGCCATCCCATAGCTAGATGCCCAGACAAACCATAAATGATTGGTGTACTTAAACATCTTGCCACGCGAATATTTAAATTCTATCCATGTCTTGTTGGCTCAAGGCTCGAGGGCTGCCAATCTTGGTTATAGCAAGTAGAAAGCATTTGTTAGGTATGTCAGGGTCTTACTGAATGTTTTGAATAACTATGATGATAGACAACATAAATACTTAAAAACCTTCTAACTATTTAAAATAGTTGCTTCTGCCAACCCTACACTCGCGGTGCATTATGGAGCGGCGTGGAATTCAACCCTATTAATATTTCATCAAACACGGATCATGTCTCTTGTTGTGTTAATAGTCACTTATGATCGCCGACCATTTCTCTACAAAAAATGTTTTGATACTCCGCCATTGGGTGAAATATGGAATATTTTACTTAAAAATTAATAATAGATTGAATAGACAGTGCCGAATGTTATTTTCGTGATGGACTATACTTGTGGTTAACTTTATTCAAATTGGATAGCCATGCTTCTATAATATTTCGTAAGACGTTAAGAACGTTATCTTCTGTTTTGCGTGACTTTATATATCTTTATATTGGCGTTGTAGAAATGAACAATAAACTTATTTTAGTTAGTAACATCCCCATGTGAATACGTAGAATGTTAAGATATGGCAGATAGGTATAGTGCAGTAGGCAGGTTATATAAGTAGTCGGTAGGTATTGCAATGTGCTACGAAATAATCGCGCGCAACACGCGATACACGCCATCTGCAACGCTTGGTGAGAAAAATATTTTATATCGTATTTTTAATACAAATATATCATAATATTGTTATAATGACACAGACGTCCGGTTATGCATCTTACAAAGAAAATAGGTAAGGTTTTTTCATATTGTCTGGTAGACTATTGACTATGCATTACGTAAACTATAGACCTTATAACTTTGGCACCAATCTAATAAACCAAAATAGATAGCTTGGATGGATATTTCTTGAAAGCAAAAGCATTTTAATCTGTAAGCCATAGTCATGAGACAAAAATCGATGCCCCATATGAGAAGCCTTGTAAATGGATAGTTGCTCCACACGGGATAATAAATCAACATAGGAGTACCTTTGAATACGTAGCTGTATTAGGCACCTACTCCTTTAAATTGCGTTCTGTATGAAACATGACCAATGCGGTGTTACTCCTTCGTAATTTACTTTAGCCATCTTCATTCAAAATTTCTACCAAATCCGTTCAGCCGTTCTTGCGTGGTTATAAAAGATATGTAATCATTTAAAAATCTGTATGCACTATCGTATGATATCTGCATCCATGGGTTATTCTTCTAATAACTGGTTTGCCAGAAAATAGAGGCGAGCAGGGGCTTAAGTAATCTAGCTAATTAGACTACTCATAAGTAACCTGTGCCAGCTCCCCTCCCCTGTGTTTGGGAGAAGTAAGGATTTGATGATATGTGCAACTGTCAATCTAGTTTAATAGGCGATGAAGTGGGCTACTTTTTGTTGAGGATTGTAGGGGTTATTTCATGCGAACTAAGGCTCATGGAAGAGGATGGCGCTCACACCGCGTTTGCGCTGGTTCTCTCGGCTGGCTAGTAAGATATATTGGATTATGTACAGTGTTACGAGAGTTTCTAATAGCTTAGAAGTTTCTGGGACGACGGTTCACATGGGAAATGACTAACGGGTTGGATTTCACCGTCGCGACCATTAAGACACTTGGAAATAAACAGGGTCATCCTTTTTATATCTTAACCGATACGGATAAACCTCAGTGTGATCGAATCTCAGATTTTACCAACGAAATAAATGCAATATTTATAACAATTAATTAGATCAAATAATTGGAGAAGTAATTAAGTTTAAAATTTATCTATTGTCTAAATATGTCTATTCCACTCAGGAACGCATGAACATATACGAGAACTAAATAGAATTGTTCTTGTTATTAGATAATTCAAAATTAGAGGTAAAATTTGTGGGTAACCAACTACATTTACACAAAAAAAAATCTCGATACGCATACAAATCTTTTAATGTAAGTCAGCAAAGTGAGTGTCTATACCAGGTCAAAAACCATTAAAGTAAAATAAATAAATTACTGCATATTATTATCGTAAATATTCTATGAAATGCTATGTTCAGTTTCAAATTCACTGGTAATTACTTAGTAACGCAGGTCAAAGTGTTTGTTAGGTCTAAATGCACTTTTTTATACTCACTTTGTATCATACGAGACGTAGTAAACGTTATTGAAATCCCTGTACAGAGATTTCCTTGGCTGACTGTATCAATAACAACCAAATACATATAACACTTTATGTGTTCAGATGTCATCGATGTCTATTAAAGTTAATTGCCTCAATTTGTAAACCTAATAGAAAAAAATCTCTCTCCTAAACAAGATAGAGACGTCGCCGAAGCTCATTTGAAAAACTAATTCGTTTAATATTACTAATAAACATAGTAAGTGTAGCGTTATATATTGAGAAATGTTCGCTAAACATTGTAATAAATCATATTTTAAGACAAACGTTATAATATTTTGTAGTAACAGTGACGAATCAATATGTTATAAAACGTAAAGCTTACGTTTTATAACATACGTATAGAAAGTTTTTTTTATATTTATTGTAAGTTTATTGTCAGTTATTGTTAATTTAATTTTACCGTTTCATCCCAATTATCCTGACTAATATTATAAATGCGAAAGAAACTCTCTCTGCCTGTCTCTTTTCCGCTTTCACGCCAAAACTATTGAACCGATTCGATGAAAAAGGACCTGGCTACTTTTTAATGCGAAAAAAAGTTGAAAGGGGTCGAAAGGAGGGATGAAAAGCTGTATAGAGAGCCTGAAACAAATATTTCAAGCTGTTGATTCGATATACAGCGCGGCGTGGTACGGTGCGGTGTAGGTGGGAAATATGCCTTAGTGCGCTTACCCGAAAGGGAAGATACGTGAGGGCAGATGATATTACCGAAAGATACTATTCCACGCGGACGAAGTAGAGGGCACATCTAGTAGTTTTTAAAACGTGTATCAGTGTCAAATAATCTATCGGCCATAAGGCCTACTTAGATATAACCGACCCAAACCTTCCTATATCATATTCGTACCTCGGTTGGTAGTGAACATTTTTTGAGATCCAAGGTTTGCGGGTTTGTTCCTCACTAAAAACAAATATTTGTGTTCATGCACGTATAGTGTCTTGGATTATGTGTGTCCCGCATATATATTAATATTATTTTACATTATTAATATCTTTACATATTTGTCAGCGTGAAATTTATATAAAATATAATACTTTATTTTATGTATAAAAATTGAGATCCTCCTGTCCCGGTTTTTAACGCCTTAGGCTACTAGTGATCAGGGAGACAAAGTGTTAAACCTTTCCCTTAAAAAAAATACTTGTAAGTACAATATATATCAGTAATATTATGTTGAAAACTATCAACAGCAATTTTTCAACAACCCAAGCAAGATTAAAACCTCTTCTTCTACCTTGCTTTTTTCTGATTTTATTGGAATCAGCTCCAGGTGGCTATCGGAATTATTCGAACGACTGCCATCCGACCTCGAAGCTTATGTGGAACCAGTTACTAAGATGCTTGTACTACGTGTCAGCTTCTATTTGGTTTCTGACTACCAGTATTCTCGTGACACCAAGAATAGACTGCTACACATGTTCTCCGAAGTATTGGGCGTATATAATCCCTCTACTTATACTGAAACAATTTTTTGTTATCACACAAAGACTGATTAGTTTGGAAATCGAGCCCACGATCAAATCGAACCCACAATTTTCCATTAAAAACTGATCACTGAAAATAAATAATATATTAAAAGTTGTAAAAACCATATATTAAAGGCATAAATTGATAAATTACACATAGTTGAACACGGTTAATCCTCGGAATGAGTTCTTATAGCAGGATTACTGCGCACCCCGAGATCCGATGACATTAGCCGGCCGAGCTCGCATGACGCATGACTCGCATTGTACCTTCACAGCCACATTTGTAATAATATACTACACCTTTATGAAACTCCATAATAAGTTTATAATGAAAAATGTACTCTTATATCTCCTCTATTGGTATATTCTTGATAAAGTAACCTCTTTTCATACGAGATCAACTTATCTCTTTAAGGTTCGTTTTAATAAAATGTTGCACCGGAGTTCTTTTCAAACTATTTGTTTTTTATTCGTTGTAAGCACTAGTTTGGGCATTACTAAAACAGTAATTAGTTATATCCAAATTTTTTTTATACAGAAAGAGATAGTTTTGCGGTGTTAAAATGACTCCTCTTTTATGATAAATATAGGAGACACGGAGCCCAGCATTAAGGAAAGGAGCCATCCTCGAAAACTATTTTAAAAAGTTATCGCAAAGTAAGTATAAGGAAATAGTTATTTCAAACTGGTGCTATAAAAATTATAGGAATTTTGTACCTACAGATAAAGTAAATTAAATAAACGAAGGAATGTAGGCCGTAGTTCTAAAACACGTGTGAAACGCAAACGAAAGCCTAAGCCGCCTGACATCTTTATTACTAGCCATCCATCACGACATATCCATCAAAACGCGACTCTACGTATTAATTATTAAGATTTAAATTAGTTTGATACTAGCAGTTAGTAATGTCGGTATGTTTTGTTTGGAATAGTCTCACTTGTGTAAATTGCTTTCAGTACAATGGCGGGCGATCAAACCGCGCTGCGCAAACAAGTCGTTGTTAAATTCGCGCTATTTCTCTATTTGTAACGTTTTATATCGTTTCGGTGAAATTAAATGAAATTAGGTAATAAATATACCTCGTTTGACGTATCTGTATAAATCTGCAAACTACTTTTTGATATATTACATGAGTATATGTTATCAGTGTTGATTTTGTAATATATTTTGTATGTTGTTAATATTAATAGGTAATTAATTATTTTGTTATTTAATACATGTTTTCAAGATCATAAACTAATCTCAATTTACATCCTTTGAACAAGATATTAAAAAGAATACTTACTTATGTGTTAACACGTTAAAACATTGTCTGCAAGTATTTTAACCTTTAATCGGACAACGGTATAATAGTTACCACCTTATTTTAAACTCTGTAGTCTTGTAATAAGGGCTAAAACCAATAAGTGTAATAATAAGCTATGATGAATTAAGGGTCAATACATATATTCAATTAAAGGCTCCTTCCAATATTAATCTTAAAACTGCAATAAATTCGGGATGGTTCAGTATTATCACACAGGCGCCCTTTTTTAAAGGTCATGGCTTGAATCTACAAATTGGCCAGCCTTCCAGTATAGGAGAGCTGCTTTTACAATAGGTCCCACTCGAACCGTTCATTCATTCTATAACTTCGAGCCTAAATTCCAAACTAAACAGCCTGCTATTTAGACAATTCACCATCTTTCTAAATGATATGGAAACTTTAATATCGAAATTTACTTCTTCGGTCTGAATCGAATTTCGGCGAAATTTGAATTACCACGGTATTTACTGTGGACACTGTTCATAATTATGTGAAAGAAAATATATCAGAAAATTTAGTGATCCGGCTGCAATTTTAAAGTAAAGAGTTTGTGTGGCAAGTTTTGCCTCTTGATTGCTCCAAATCTTGAGCATTTGGTCCGACATTTATTGATGCACAACGCTCAACATTTGAGGACTCCTCAGACCAGTTCAAAATTCATTGACAGGTTGCCTCTATATCTATTCTATCTATATCTATACTAATATTATAAAGAGAGAAGATTTGTATTTATATTTGTAAGGAATAAACTCAAAAATTATGGTACGGATTTGAAAATTTCTTTGACTCACAGAATGCTACATTACTAAGGAGTAACGTGCGCCATTTTGGTAATCCAATTAAGTTAGAGATCTCCACGAAAACTCATTATCATCATCATCATATTAGCCGAAAGATGTCCACTTATGGACAAAGGCCTCCCCCAAAGATATCAACAATTGCCGGTCTTACGCTATTCGCATCCAGCAGTTTCCAGCGACCCGCACATGATCATCGGTCCATCTTGTAGGGGGCATGCCCACGCTGCGTCTTCCGGTTCGTGGTCGCCACTCGAGAACCTTTCTGCCCCAACGGCCGTCGGATCTACGAGCTATGTGCCCCGCCCACTGCCACTTCAGTTTTGTAATTCTTCGGGCTATGTGGGTTGACTTTGGTTCGCCTGCGGATTTCGACATTTCTGATTCGATCCCGCAGGGAAACTCCGAGCATAGCCCTCTCCATTGCTCTTTGGGTGACCTTCAGCCTTCTGATAAGGCCCATAGCGAGCGACCACCTCTCTGTTCCGTAAGTCATCACTGGCAACACACACTGGTCGAAGACTTTCGACTTGAGACACTGCGGTCCCCAACTTTCAATTGAGTGGGTGCAACATGGACGTTTGACATGATTTTCGTCTTGTCCATTTTGATTTTCAGACCCACTTGTTGAGAGACTCTGCTGACGTCATCGAGCGTTGCACTTATCTTCCATGGTCTCAGCCATGACTACTATATCACCGGCAAATCGAAGGTGAGTGATGTACTCGCCATTGACATTGATGCCAAAGCTTTTCCAGGCCAGAAGCTTGAAGACATCTTCCAATGCAGCGGTGAACAGTTTCGGAGATATAACATCTGCCTGTCTCACGCCTCGCTGCAAGTGGATAGGTTTCGAGTTCTGGTCCTTAAGTCGCACTGACATAGTGGCGTTTTCATGTCGAAAACTACACTCTACTACAGTAACAAAACCTAAGATGTAATAATTTAAACATAAAACTCCTAACACTGCATGCGCAATGTAAACTAGTGATAATATAATAAAAAAATGTAGTGGAATAATAAAAAACGTGTCGATATCTACACAAAAATACGCGATACCATTGGTCTAACTATTGTAGTTACATAATTTTAACTAGCCTCCCGCCTGGACATCAATTGCCGTGACCGCTCTGGAAGTCCCTAAAAGACTCCGGAATCAGGTGGGCCGAAACAAAAAAAAACTGAGGACTGTCAAGTAGCCCCAAAATGGATTGTATTTGTTGAGCATCGGTCCAATTCATAGCCCACCTTACAGCGTGCCCAGCCTTCCCTGCCAAATGTTCATGGCAGGATCTTAGAAATGCCACAAGCAGGGCAAGCATTGTTACCACGTTCAGGGCCACAAAATGTAATGCTGAGTTTGCCATCGAACCACTAAGAAGAAGAAAAACTACTTATAAGGTTATTTATATCCGGCCCAAATTGGATCACGTTTTACATGTCTTGGTAGTTATTTTTAAACTAATGAATTCTTTCGTAGGAAATGATTTTTCATTACCGTAGACCACTTTTGAATTATTGGGTTCGGATATTTCTTTTAAAAGATATCCTAGATTTAAATGCAATCAAATGAAATTACTATGAAATTTAAAACTGCGGCGCGCAATTGGCAACTAAGACGAAACAATATGCGGGAGAAGGAAATGTGTATCAGAGACCCGCGCGGTTTAATCGCGCCGCTTCCAAAGCAGCGGATTTGACCAAATTTGAATATTTTTAGCCACATTCTTCAATAGAAATTTGCGTCTACGATTCCTTTAAACTGTTATAAAAAGTATTTTTCTTATCTACCTATTTCTAATTTCTATTCTAATAATAGTAACGCCAGAAATTCCCAAAGGCGCGGGCATCTGGCGCCCAACATTCAGTTCGTTTAGCCTAACAAATATCGAGATCGCCACTGCAGTAAAATACGGCAGTCGAGCCCTGAACGTCCGCAGCATCTGGCGGAAAACAACTAGAAACTTGCAAGCGTGAACGGGAACGTTTACTTGCAACTTTACTACTATGCAAGACCGAGCCACGGCTATACCATAGTTGAGCACTGATTAGATGCAGCGTCTGGCTGAAAATAGAGCTAGAAACTTGCACGCGCGCGCAGGGGAATCTAGTATCACAGCTGTACGAATAGGAGCCAAGCACTGTACGATTTTAATGAATTAAGGTCTTAATGAATTTAGGATAAAGATATACTCATCATATGTCACAAAATATTCGACATTAATCATAAATACTCGCGCGAAGCCGGGACGGGACGCTACTAATTAGATATTGTTGGTACCAAAATTCAGCTATATTCTTCGTTGCTGTCTGTTTTGGCAATAAAAATTAAATTTCATTGTTAAAAATGGTTTACCTTAAATTTGTAGTGATTCTGTAACTATTTTTGTCTTCAATCCATTCCACCGAAGATTTGTATGGCAAGATGTGTCGTCCAAAAATACTCCATTCGCAACAATGAGACGAACCCTTATTTAGATGACACAGCTTTACTATTGTCAGCTAATACACGCGTTGAAGTCTATAAACAGGCTCAGACTGGCTTTAATATCGAGTTTAACTAATTAGCTAAAATGGGACAAGCGCATACATTGTCAGCAACGTGCGTTTTAAAGATGTATGAAAGAAATGAAAAAAAATATGAAAAATGTTTAGGTTAGTGTAAGACAAGTTAGTGTTTTTGTCATTTTTGTCCCATTTTAGCTAATACGAACAATATTCATATATATATATATATATATATATGTATATATATATATATATATATATATATATATATATATATATATATATATATATATATATATATATATATTTAAGAATTTACGTAATGTAGCCGACAGTAAAAGAAACAAATATATTTAGCATTATGTCAGTGTATTTTGACTTATAGCATTGCTTCATAGGGTGGTGCTCTTAAAACCATTCTATTACCACTAGAACATGCTCAAAGGGCAATACTAAAGGTATCCCACCATGTACCCCACTCAGCTGATTTACACGGAGTTTCAGGTACTTACGGTTCGGCAATTATTTCTACTGCATATTATATTGAAACAAGACAACGGACTTCCTTTTAACCCTGCACCCTCAGTCAAGCGAAGGAAAGACTTAGTTTGTATAAAGCCTCAAACTAGACATACATTTGTAGACAGATTTTACGTTTTATTAGGACCTTTTTTAAAAGCTTTTATTTTTGTACATTAAAATCAATAAATTACTAAACATCCATAGGGTATACAAAATGCCGCATAGTGATAAAAGAATGACTATAGCAACTAAGTTATGCAGACACAGAAAAAATAATACAAATTTAAAAATGATGCTGATAATGTGCACAAATTCTTTAGTTTTAAATGAATTACAATTTCAATTACATTTCTTTTTGCCCCTCATTGAAATAAATTGTTATGTTAGTTTTGTCTGAAACACAGGTTCTACCTATTTTAGCTTAATCTCAGCTTATAAGTGTTTCTATTTTATTTTAGCCATAATTATACAAATATGTAAGAATTATATAATATTTTCCAAGATGTATGTTCTTTGTTTTGCCAAATGACTAAATATATGAGACCAAGATTAGGAGAGGTTGCAGAAAATGCAATAAAGGAACGCTGTTAAATAACAACAAAGTTTCCATCGCGTGGTTCTACATCTGGGTATTTCCCGGTCAGAATCACACATCTATCCCTGTGTAGGTGAGGTAGATCGTTAAGGCTATCAAGATATATCACCACCACTATACCACCCTCAAATACATCTTCCACTGGGCCTTTGTCACCGTTCAATGCAAGATCCCTGACGGATTCGCGTGATCAACGTGAATCCGTTGGAGTCGTGGGATGCCACTGGTAAGAGATTGAACCTTTGTTGATACACTCTCTCCCACTTAAAAATTCGCTAGAGTATGGTGGGAGCTGTGGCAGAGCTCACCGAGCGCCTCTAATTAAGGAAATATACATCCATAGGTGATGGATATACGAGTATATTATGTTTTTCCTTTGGGGTGGCAACATTGGGCTTCAGAGTTGTCTGTTGTCTTATCAAATCACCAAGTGGTTAAAGAGCTGGCTCATACCTATGTTAACGTCACGTAACGTAAGTCTTCCCGTTTTACGACGTAATGTTTGCCAGTTTTATGGGCACTTTTTCAGAGGCGACGACAAGAATCCAGTATTTATTTCGGCCACATTAAACATAAAATATTTATATAACGTTATAATATTAATAAAAATGTGTATGTCACGTATATATTTTTTTGTAACTCACTTGTAGTTTTAACTCATTATTCGATTATGTCTGCTTGTTTCTAGTATATAAAATTGGTTTAATAGCTAGATTTAATAAAAAAACCACTAGGAATTTTGTACCGGTATGGTATTTCGTGATTGTTTTAATTTATAAGAGTTTTCAGGTTTGGAAGCACTTCTGCGCACTGGCCTCAAGTTTATTTGCAATGGAGGTCGGTAAAGTGGATTTGTCATTAGTTCATCTTGAGTTTGCTCGAATTCAACTTTATGTTATTTTATGCGATAGAAATTTTAAGCAAAGCTGAGAACAGAATTCCTAAGTAGTTTAGTAATTGGGTGATTATTAGAATATTATTCATATATATCGTTACTAATACCAATACGGTCTTTGTGCTGCCATAGTAGTTATGAGTTCAGATTCAAATACAACCCCTCATAATGTAACTGTTCTCCATTTAAGTTCATGTCTGTACACCGGCGGCTGCCAAATAGAGCCTACAATAAACACTTGATTTTATTGTAGATACACTAAATAAAAGTTCCGTACGTAGTAATTAAAAAAGGAATAGCATCTCTAATTTATTCGATCCGAATTTGTAGAGAATGATGGAGTTTATAAAGATAATAAAGGAAAAAAAAATGTGGTGGCGGGTGCGGCGGCGTACGATCCCATGATGACTTAATTATGGGAACTTAAACAATTAATAAGTTTGTAGGAGAAGTGCCCTGCTAACATTGAGATGGTATCGATACTCACGGTGCAGCATTATGATTATTAATATCTTTACGACACC
Organism: Pseudoips prasinana; assembly: GCA_951640165.1. Taxonomy (NCBI): domain Eukaryota; kingdom Metazoa; phylum Arthropoda; class Insecta; order Lepidoptera; family Nolidae; genus Pseudoips; species Pseudoips prasinana. The sequence goes on along the minus strand of OX621234.1, from coordinate 17,268,376 downwards.
TTTTAGGATTGTTCGATCAGATAATTCGTTGTATTCTGTTCATTAAATATTTTTGGTGTTAATAGCAGCTGTTAACATCAAAGTATTACATAGTATTATTAATTTAATGTTGCAGTAAAAATAAAAAGAGGAAAGGTCACTATACTTACATTGTTTATATATTAATTGCGTGAACGGAGCATTAAGGGCCTACCTTTAAAATATAATATGTTTATGTCAAGTCCCCGTGTGCGATCTAAGCAGCATAATAAAATTACTTTGTTATCGTACGTCTTAAGATTGCATTAATGCGCGCGTATGCAAAAATTCATGTTTTGTTTTTTAGCGATACTAAAGCCCATAGTGAAGTTAAATAGAACTCAGCACTCAATTTCCTAATTTACAAATAAATAGAACAATTTTTCTTTAAGAAAAGTTTACATTTTTCATATAACTGTTTTAATTTAATAATAATGCAGGACAACCAACTTCATGCGTTGACGTTAATTACCTAAAACTTTGTAGACGGATAGCCTCCACTATGTATATAATTATATTCTAAATTACAATTCCACTGTAAGGCAAACATTTTTTTTAATGTTTGATTGTTCTATCACTCAGAAACTACGTCTCTTAATTCTTAGTGTTCATCAGAGTGCATTTTATCATGAGTGTTATTGACGTACGAACATGCGTGTACATCACGTTTTTCTGTTTTATGGCAATATTTATACGCCATGCTACGCATCGGGGACACATCTTAGAAAGCCTAATTTCTTGTTAGTCGTTTTGACGCATTAGCAGCGCTAGTAAATAGTCATAAAATATTTTCTCTAAATTAATCATATAAATATTTTCGACCTATTTCATATTTTGAAAAACAATTTTTTTACATTTTATTTATTAGATACGTGTCTGTTCCTTCCGGAACACATATAATCTCGAAATCTCTATCATGTGAACTGAATTAATAAACATAAATACGGTAACGATGAAATATTTTTTATGATGGCTATAATGCCCATAGAGAGTGGTTTGCAGAAGATAGCGAGTGCCATACGTCTTTATATTGAATATAGTACGTTTTAAAACCTTAAGTTTTTGTTAACGTTAAACTTAAGTTAATCTTTAAGGTGCATCATATATTTTGAATCGGACATGTAAATAATATAAGTGAAAAACTTATTGTAAAATCGACTTCTATATCCAATAAATGACTTTGGCCTTGCTAACCCTTAAAACTAGTATAGCTATTTTATGTTTATTCTTAGTATTTATGTGCAGGAAATCAATGAATCATTGAATTTGTCTATATTTTTTAATAATCATGATATTTTGGTATTCATATATAGTCACACGGCACAGTTTGTAAATAATCTCTTTTGGCAAGACTCGTGAGTAATCGCGAGTACCCGGATTATTATTGTGTCTCTATCAGTAGCCAAGCCCCATACAAAGATACCGTAGCATATAAAGGTGTGAAAGTTATAATGTATTCCAACCTTGTAGAGGCGTCATGAAACTATACCTTATTGTTAATTCTACAGCATAGAAAGACGAATGAAATTTTACGGATAACTTTTAAAAATCAGAATTCTATTGCAATTTGTGGTCTAATGTCACACTCAAGAAAACTGTAGAAAGAACTTAGTCAAATATTTCTCAATTTAGAGCAATTGTTTGTTTTATCTGAATTATATATGGCAGAAAATGCTCTGCACCTAATATTCAGTTTTAAAATTATTTCGGTTTCTATATACAGTCACCCCAAACCCATTTAAAGACAATTTAAAGAACACCAATTTCCAAATTGATGTTATAGAAGTTATTCACTTTTACGGGTATTTTAATTTTTTTATATAAACCACACTATTTACTTTATACATTGTATATCAACAATATGATAAAATTTATAGTGTTTTAATTAGGGAGGTATAAAATATTGATCCCTCTGTAAGTTCGTTTTCGTTCGGCGAAACGAGCGAGTGACTTTGGGTATATAAATGACATGTTTTAGGCTTTCAACAATGTAATCAATACGATGCTATGAAGATAAACTCCTAATACTTTGTGCAAAAATGTGTAAATATTCCATCATTCCGTGCGACTCTACATACAATTTAGATGATGGAGGAACAAATTTCTTCCAACTCCTTAAATAACAATGTTGTGGTATATTGCATACCTACCGACCTACAATTGATCACAGTAACATAGAACTAGTCAGTACCTACCAAATATAACCAGAATTATATGATCAAAAGAGCGTGTGAAACAGTAATAACTAACCACGTGTGTAACTAACAATGAAACGTGTGAGTTTTGTAACAATTATTATTTTGTAGCGGCCTTTTTGATGTCATATTGTAATGTGATAAGGAGCGTATGAAACCTTTCAAATGGAGGCAAAAACACTATACACTTTCATTTCTTCTTTTGAACTTTAAAAACATAAAAAGCATACCCAGACTCAGTATAACTATGTGTCTCTGACTACTGACCAGTTATTATCATACTGACCTTTCCGAATCTGAGGACCTTATTCCGCCTAAAGATGGTCATTGCTAGGAAAAGTTTGAGGCTAACCTCAAGTCTGCTATCTCGATATAATTAGAGCCCTTCGAGCATACCCTCAGTGCTTACGTCTCACGGGAAACTTCAAGTCCAAGTGAACAATAATTCCTGAGAAGTTCCAGCTATGAATGAATTTAATCAAATTAGATCTCAGCGGAGGTACGTGAGTTGATGACTGGGAAAATACCGCCATCAGAGCCTGTGACTCTCAACTAACTTAGGAAAACCACGTCTGCATGCGCTCCGCAAAGCATGTTGTGAAGAGCGCATGTAACCAGAAAGACGCGGCCGAATATAGACGAAATTAAGCTTTCATATATAGAATTTTGGCACTTTGAAAGCGGCTTAAATCCAGTTTAGAGTCAATCAAGCCTTCGCTGAACCAACCGTATTAGTAAAAAAGTAAAGTGCCGTAAAGTTCAGCATTCAATGACGCCAAATGCCAAGTCAACAGTCTAAATCCATCGCCAAATATATCTACCTATGTATGATTAAATATAAGAAACTCGGTACCATTGCGAATACTTTTCTTTATTAAATTTACTTTCATCGTTGAAAAGTTTTTGAATATAGATAAATATTATGGTAATTTTATTCCCCTTCATTTAATTGAAAGACAATTCTACAGATATTAATATTGAGTTTTAAGCATCAAAGCTCAAGAACGAGGTCAAGGTTTTATACCCGTTCTATATTTATTACAGTCTAATAATAGCAAAATAACTTGGAATATGATGTTCTTTTCTTTGTCAACAATTAATTGCAAGTAATAATGTTGTTTCGTGTGTTAGGCCGAGTGGGAGGCAGGCAGGTGCGCGGGCGCACGAGCGACTCCCCGCCGCGCTTCACGCTCGGACCGGAGGAGTAACTAAACACCGCTTTTTGAATCACTAAACTACGTTTATCTAATGATTTTGGAATTATCTTTCTTTTCTTTACAATAAATGGCTAGAGGATCTTCGCAAGAGAAGCGTAAAGGGGACTTTTTATTGTAGAGGCACACTGAACATCAAACTTGTGATTTTAGTCGAAATTTTTTAACACTTGATAACTTTAATTAGCTTTGTTATGATGTAACTTTTCATATTGACAAGAATTATTGACATAGTTTGTTGCAAATTTGGAAGTTTATTATCAAATGAAGTAATGCAGTCTGCATTTCTTGTATTGTTTTAAATGTGGAATGTGTCTTGTATATTATTTATGTATGTATGTGAACTTAAAAGTCACAGCTGTTCATACTTTTTTGGCCGCCCACAAAGAAATATAAGTAAAAATATAGAGCTCCTATATTTTACTGACCATTTTACATTCTCAAATTTTAAAAACTGGTAACACCGATATATTTTTTAAACACAAATACTTATAAGTACTATTGCTGAGATTAATAATGTTACAATATGAGGAGAATTTAAAACTACTGCAGCATATTTTTAAGATCTTATAATAATATATACTTTGAATTACGAGTTGGTGCAAAATTTTAGTTTTTATACTCTGTGGTTTCTAACCAGGTTTATTTGGCAGTTTAGAAGCTTGAGTTTACAGATTGGTTTTGTCTACCATTATCAGGGTGACCTAACGCCCTCTATTTTTCTACTGCTCTCCTGGATTCATGCAGCACCCACAGAGAAGATTCACTGCACCTTTTGAGGAAGGCTGTCTTAAATCATGTTAACTATTACTGATCGCACAATTTGTGCCCTTACTTAGGCAAGCTTTCTTTTAGTCTCAACATTTACAGAGTTAGTTTATATCAGATATATATTTATGGAATTTATACGTCTATATGAACCCCATTATAGTGGATCGGGATTCATGAAGCCCTTATTGCAAAAAGTTTAAATTCTTGACTTACTAACTTATCGTATGCGCAGTGGTTACCCTAGTGTTAGGCCTCTGGCATGGCTTAACGACTGTTGCCTATTCGCTACAACCGGGACCGACATCTTAACGTGTTGTCCGAAGCACCGAAATATTAAAGCACTTTGGCGGCCACTCATATATGGACTCACCGTGAGCCTAGTTGCTTAACTTCGCTAATCACTTACGGAGCGGTGAGGGCACCTAGTTACGAGCGGTTTTTTCAGAATTCTCGACTGTTTGTCTGCTTTAATATTCCTATGCTATTTACTACAATTTATAGACACGTCCTATCTAGCTTCCTAAGATCTAGAACGCACAAATTAATACTTATTTCCACTCAAAAACCCCGTGAATTGCCAGAAGTGTTAACGTTTTATCTTAATGTTAATTATATATAACAACTCTTAATAAAAAAACGTTAGTACTGAGAAGGTTTAACTATTTCAATTAATGCAAACTGACCATGTTTGGCGGATAGCCTCAGGATAAGTCCACGTCAGACTCTGATACACAAACGGTCCTTTCGCAATTAAAAATAGCCAGTCACATATCCATTAAGATAAACATACCACTTTATGGTATCATAAATGTCGGCAGATATATGAAAGGTTTCACACGAACAGTGTTCACAAAACAAACATGATCAGGAAATCTCACATTAAGTAGTACGTATGTATTCTTAACATAATTTATTACACTTTTAGTAGTAGTCATCCCCGAGTTTTGAAGATGTTAAAATATTCTCATACTTTATTTTCGTATGGAGACATAAGCAGTTCGAGGTGAGCGTGACTTGTTAGATACGGCGCTTCACCGATATCATTCGCGATACTACGGCAGTTGCCGCTACCCTGAGTTGCTACAATTCTTCTACAATCGTCATGGGAATCATGCACAGATATTTCAATTTGTTATTATTCACGCTAAAATATTTAAGTAGTGTACGTGAACGGTATCTTTAGTATATCTACGAGCAAAAAATGATTATCAATCGTTTGATTCAATCGGAGCCGACCAATTTGGTGCGCGCCGCTAAAAAATACAGAAACAGTTTGGGCCAATTCGAAAACAAGTGAAGGTCATCGAACCGGGTGACGCGTTAACAAGTAAAAAGTAAGATGCACATTGCAGTGTCGGCAGTACTCGTACGTATGCAGTGCCCTGTCGCACGCACCAGAATGCAAACAAATGGAGTTCGTCGCTAGCGGCACTCGCATTCATAACCGACGAATTATTAAAACAACTTTTAATTAGTTTAAAATTTTGTTTGATAACGCTATGAATATTAAAAGAGGCTCGCCGACCGTTTAATTTACTACTTTCCAGTCAGTCGAGCCGGCGTCGAATCGCCGGCTATCACCGGCGTGGACGTAATTAAACCCGAAAACAGAACTAGCATAGCGTTTATTAATATAGAGAAACAACTGGCGCCTTCGGTCGTTGTGAGGAGAGAAAAAAGGTTGGAATTTATACGTCAATAAGAGTTTGTTGGGCATCGGGCATTATCGTAAAATGTGAATAGTATTTAATAGTTGGCACAAGGAGAGCCGCTCCTATTAACGCTTGAGTTATATGACAGTTATAATGCGCCGGCACCGAACCGTGCCTGGCGCAGTGTCCACTACTCTGTCCAACATGAGCTCTCCTACGGGCACGTGGAACTAACAGCAGCTGAAGACTATACAGTAGGTATTTCAAAAAAAGTAAAAGGTTACTAATAATTCAATTGCAAATGTACGAATAGCTAACACTCGTGACAAGGCCATGCGGCGCGGCGCCTCTCGGCAGCCATGCTGGAGCTCGTAGGGTATGTCCAATTGTACCGTTTCCCATTTTACGATCGTCAATAATTTATTTGGAGTCAGAGCAGTATTCATAATAGAAATGAAAATGTTTATTGATGGTGGCATAATAAGGAACAGATGAGTTTTGTCAACAGGGAATCTAAGTGATACTTTAGCTACCTAAGAACAAGAATATAAAATACAACAAACCACAGATTGTAATTCGGTGATTTGTTTTTAATCCCTAGGATTATTTGATACCAATTTAAGTTTATTATGTTAATTAAACGAATTTAAGTCTGAAGATTTCGCATTAGAATTGAAAACTGGCCAAGTGCGAGTCGGACTCGCGGCCGAAGGGTTCCGTACTATTATCAATAAAAACGGCAAAATTTCATATTTATGGTATGGGAGACTCACTTAAATATTTATTTTATTATTTTTCTTTAGTATTTGTTGTGATAGTGGCAACAGATATTCATCTTCTGTGAACATTTCCTCTGTCTAACTATCACGGTTCATTAGAACAGCTTGGTCATAGACGGTCTTACAGACAGACAGTAGTCTTCGTAATACCCATTTTACCTTTTGAGTACAGAGCCCTAAAAACCATTACTTAAAACCTCTTTGTCTTCATATAATGTCTCGTGTACAGTCGCCAGCACATCCAGCTATCCCAATCTGTCAAATTTCTTTTATAGATTTTCAACCTTATCACAAAATCATAAGGTTCACTTTCAATTGGGTAAATTTGACAGATTGGGGTAGCTTGATGTGCTGGCATACTAGTGTACTGTACATACTAGTAAAAAACTGTCAGACTTGCGGGTCCTCCTCCTTTTTGAAGTCGGTTAATAACGGGCGTATACTACTGTAATGTGCCAAGGCAATGTGAGAGGTGAAGACAGAGCTTTGCCAAAGAGAATGCGTGAGTACAGGTGTTTGGTAAATGCGTGAAAGAATTACATCGCTAGGCGTGAAGGGTTAATTTTGGTATCCATAGGATTTAAAAATACATGTAAATGTCCAAATTTGGCCATGATTGGAAATCTTTGAAATTTACCAAGATATACGTATCTAAACCGATACTGTGTCATACATAGCGGAATTTATGGTTTTGTGAGAATCGAAATATACAAGGTATAAACTTAAACGTGTAAAAGCCTTATACTGTGTAAACTTCTATAGAATTTCAGATCTTTAAATCTTATCTTATATATCTTAAATTAAATATATACAAAATTGTTTTGTGTTCGTACTATTCGGCGTTAATATGAAATTTGGATTTACTCATCCGTCATAATAATAATACCTTAATATAGACAGAACCATTGACAATATGTAGTAAAAATATTAGACTTAAACTAGATAATTAAACATAATCTCTTGACAATAACTTGATACGAGCTAGCTAAATATCATTGCTATAATAAAATAAATTTTATAAATGATTTCATACAATGTGTACCTAAATATCTATGTTACTAGAAATAATAATGTATACAACTATATTATTACAAAAATGTTCTGACTATTTACAAGTGCTTTTTAAAGTCTACGTGAATAAAAACCTTTTTTATTTTATTTTATTTTACTCATATGTTTCCCAGTTGATATATGTCTTAACGTACAGCCTACTCCCAAACAGAACAAACAATAGTTTCACTCATCATATTTCAACCGAATTATGTCCACAGCTGGACAACGGCCTTTCCAAAAGCTTTCCACAATGCAGCTGTGTTGACAGGTGTGTTGGTGATCGCATTAAAATAGTCATAGTACAAAGAGAGATGCTGTTGTTCGTTCTCTGGGAGAGACATTCCTCCGGGACGATCTCTACATCCCGTGGGTGGAGATATTCTTTGCCGTGAACTAGACAGTATTAACTTGTAATGACATGCAATGAAACGGAAGCACTTGTAACTGAAATTTTAAATCTTATGAAGAGTAGATGGAAGTTTCCTTATAGACGGGCCGGTTATCGTGGCTGGTAAATGCTTGCCTTTCACGCCGCAGGTCGTCGGTTCGATTCCCATCCAGGACAGATATTTGTGTGCATGAACATGTCTGTTTGTCGTGAGTCTGGGTGTAATTATCAATTTACTATATAAGTATGTATTTACATAAGAAAAGTAGCATATGTAATATATAAGTTATCTGGTTTCCATAGCACAAGTGCTGCTTAGTTTGGAATCATATGGATGGTGTGAATAATATCCCAGGATATTATTTTATTTCTTTATAGCTGTGCCCCGCGGTTTTACCCGCGTTAAACTTTATAAATTATCACAGCTCCTCCCCCGTAGGTGATCGCGTGATAGTATGTAGCCTATATGTACTAAGAGGTCGGGTCAACATATATGCTACATATTATCACGCTATCACCTACGGGGGAGGAGTAGTGATAATTTATAAAGTTTAACGCGGGTAAAACCGCGGGGCACAGCTAGTATTATATATTAGTTGTGACTGGCCTGTTGGTTTAGTGGTTACTGACTCCAACTGCAAAGACACAGGTCGTGGGTTCGATTCTAACCCGGAATCTTTTTGCGATGATCACGATTAATTGATTAGTGTTGAGGTATAATTTATCTATAATATGTAGGTGAGTAGGTATATTGACATAGCCTGCTCAGCCTGGTTAAGGATCAGATGACAGTGCGTTTTTGCCCCAAGATATTAATTCAGTTTGGATGACAAGGATATTTTTTTCTAACATTCAGTATATCGTCAATTTATTGAAAGTACTGGTTTTACACTTGATCTTGTGATGTCCTATTTATCGGGGCGACAACAGATGGTTTCGATAGGCGGTGTCACTAAGGCACGTCATCCTGTGAAAATGGGGGTGCCCCAAGGATCTATATTGGGCCCATTTTTATTTCTAGTTTATATAAATGATCTCCCTTATCTGGTAGAGAAAGTATCAGACATAGTTTTGTTCGCTGATGATACGTCGCTCATATTTAAAGTAAATAGAAAGGATAAAGATCTTATTGAGCATAATAAAACACGCAGCTTTATATCAGAATGGTTTTCGGCAAATAATCTCTTGTTAAATGCAGGGAAAACTAAATGCATCAGGTTCTCATTGCCGAATGTGACTCAAATTGTACCAACAGTTGCACTTCATGCGAAAATATTAGATTTAGTCCCATCGACCGTATTTTTGGGATTGACACTTGATTCAAAATCGCAATACAATCGCAATCGCGTACTTTCATAGCATTATGTCGTATGGCATTCTGCTGAGGGGTTCGGCGGCTGACATAGGTACTATTTTTGTATTGCAGAAAAGAGCAGTCAGAGCCATTTATGGTTTAGGCAGTCGCGATTCTTTGCGAAATTTGTTTAAAGAAATAAATATACTTACTGTGCCATCGGAATATATATATCAGAATATAATGTTTGTTAGAAAAAATATTCATAATTATAAAAAGAAAAGTGAACTGCATAATATAAATACTAGGAATAAAAACAAACTAGCCATGCCAGGCTTTAGATTAAGCAAAACTAATAAATCATTTTTAGGAAATTGTATTAGGTTTTATAACAAGCTTCCTACTCAAATTACTGATCCGCCTGACACAAGTTTTAAAACACATATTAAACGTATACTTATGGCTAGGGGTTATTACACCACTAAAGAGTACATCGATGACAAAGACGTCTGGCTCTCACTTCCTACCTGCACATTGCTCGCTGGAGATCTTGTAGCCATATAGACATGACTGATCTGCTGTGTTACGTGAACTATCTGTAAATGATTGCTATCATATACTTAATTTAAAATTATTGACTCTGTCTCAAAATGAATAATGTTATTGTTTCGAAGTTTTTCTTTTGTATACCTAAATATAATCTAAAATAGTACGCATTCAGACAACCGATCGAGCATATATTGTGTTTGCCTACTAAATAATTACTCTAATTGGACCAAATCCCGTGTTCATGCCCGCTTGAGTATGTTTCGCCGGACCGTCTCAACTGGGTCGTATTGAAACCGGTAGTAGATGAACCCACTGAGTTTGTTTCGCTGGGTCTTCTCAGTTGGGGCGCATTGGATCCGGTGGTAGCATTAAAGCGCGACCGTCGTTATTAACACAAGTTCCGTCATAATAATAATACCTTTAATATAGACAGAACCATTGACAATATGTAGTAAAAATATTAGACTTAAACTAGATCATTAAACATAATCTCTTGACAATAACTTGATACGAGCTAGCTAAATATCATTTCTGTAATAAAATAAATTTTATAAATGTTTTCATACAAGATGTACCTAAATATCTATGTTACTAGAAATAATATCTAATGTATACAACTATATTACTACAAACATGTTCTGACTATTTACAAGCGCTTTTTTAAAGTCTACGTGAATAAAAACATTTTTTATTTTATTTTACACTGTTAAGTGAATTTAATAGACCGGAATCCGGGGCATATCCGGGGTAAACTTCTAAATAAAAAGTCTGTAAAAACATTAATGTAATGAACGAAATTAATACTGAACTATTTTAAGTTCATTCCCTACGAAAAAAAGCAGTTGACATACTACGGAAAAATTAGCGGACAGTAGAAAAATTATGGTCAAATTGAAAATCTCCTTCTTTTTAAAAATATGGAAGTAAACGCTTACATACATATCCAAAAACCGTACACTTTCCACTATTCTTTGCCAAAATATATTTATAAGTATTTGATTATCTTCCGTTTTCATGTTAGGTATACCTATTAAAAGTGATGGTGATAAATAAACCAATGTTAACAATTTTGATTACCTACTCGTCTACAGCTTAATCAAAACAGGTATATGCAGACATGTTGTTTTAATAATTTATCATTTAATGCCTTATTATAGAATATAGTCCGTATAGATATTATAAAAAGCCTCATAAATAATCGACCGATGATAATTTTATTTAGTTCATTAAAACTGTCGTGGTTCAGGCTAGGTTACCACCACTGAGGCGGATTGTGTATACATTTTCATAATGACACAAAACTAATTAATACAGCCGAAAGAATAGAGGAATCGATTCGATCACATCGCTACAGTGTCTTAAATAAAATTTGATGAGATCCTAATAAAATGGATGTTTGACGTAAAAAAGTTTATCGTCGCGGTACAGTTCGGCTATGCGATGGCGCAACGGACACAAACGAGCCTTGGAAATTAAGTCAGACGTCCAAAACTATAATAGCCGTTTGGAAGATCCATTTTTTGTTTCCAATATGCAATAAATAGGGTAATAACGAGGTGCGCGCGCGCCAGCGGGGTCGAAGGCGCTGCGGGGGAGGCATCATGGCGGCTAATTGTTTGTAATTAGCGGAGTGCGCGGTGTGCGGAGCCTTTATGGACTGTTTATTACTTAATATGTTGTGATAGCGGCCGCCATTGGCGAGTGGACGTTTCCTAACGCTGATTGAGGTATGTGGGAACGTTTCATATTCGTAATAGTCGTAGACTCCTAACACAGCGCGCGAGCGCGGTCGGGTTGGCGCCTGTCGATTTTATGCCCCTACCACGAGTAATTACCGTGTTATGATGTATATACACGAGATGTTACCACTTGCAACACTTCCTCCATCCATTCTTATAGAGAAGGTTTTAAACGGGGCCTTTATTGTCTACGATAGCCAAATTCACATGAGTGAATTTGCCTGTGAAATGCAATAAAGATAGGTACCGTGCTAAGCCTTCTCGATACCAGTAATGTTGAATTGCCTATTGTGGAAACTTCTCTTACTTCACGGGTCGGGTGTTAAATATTAGCCAACAAATAATTTAAATCGCTCGTAATGTTACACTCGTTACTTTGGGCATAAGAAAGATTCGCTTTTTGTGATATCACCTAACAGAAAATCTCTCATACAATTTCTCTCTGAATACATATAACGGGAATGTCAGCTTTGTGTGATTTACAATGTTATATTTCGCATGTAATGCACATGTAACGGTGACGTCAGAAAACAAACACTCGAGCGGCGCGACTCATACACGCGCAACTGTAATAGTGTCATGACGTCACTGTGTGAGTGTACGCCACGCCCAGCCCCGCCCGCTGTCGGCTCCTAGCGACCACCTCGCTAGGCCACGAGACGAGAGCGAGAGCAAACATCCGCGATACTATCGTACTACGACCACGTTACTATCTATCTCCCTTATAAAGTGTATAAAAGCTGCTCTAGATATAGGTACACTCGCAGCAGTGAACTGTTTCGCGGAATCGAGACTGTTAGACAGTGACATTTTAGGTACATTTGCATACCTATTCGTGGGTGTCTGCGGTTATGACGGATGGTCCATATGACCCCCGTCACAGAAAAAACTCTCAAACGATATGTGAATGGTGTGAAACTCTCTCCATTATGGCTCGAAGCCCCCGCTGCGCCATTCTTGCCGACTCTTTGTGCGCCCACCATATCTCGAGATACCACTCGCATCGCTGACACACACATAATTTATATCCGATGATTTTTTGTTAGCCAGTTGGTTTTGGAACATTTGAGCTTTGACTCTCGATGATCGATGAAAAAAGTAAACTGGGAACCCTCTGTACAAAACAAATAACAAAAGTATAAACCTATATAACATAACTGCCAGAGAGATTTGGTTTCTCATACAGTTGTTGGTACAAATATTTTTTATGAAACGGCTACAATTTCCGCGTGATTTCTCCCGAAAATTGTTACCTCTTTGAATGTGAAACGAGGCCGCGGAAGAATTCTCAATTCACTAAGCGTAGGGGTTGAATATTCTTATAAAGATTTTACAAATTGTATCTCGTTTGGGAAGTATTGTGTAGAGATTTTATTTGTGTGACAAGGTTAGGAAAATATACACTACAAATCATAGCCTATATTACTTTCAGTTATTTCATTCTTATCATAATTAGGAGTGTCAATTCAATCTTTGTCATGGTTTGAATGTCACTAATCAAGCTAAATTATCATTTTTGATATGAAGGTCGGAACAATGAACAAGCACAAATCCATAATAAGACAGATTTGCATTTCTAAGTCCCAATCCCATATTCAGTAGAAGGAAGCTTAAGCTCACCTGCCTCGAGGTTAACCTCGCATTCTTCGCGTCATACCAACGGCTCGGGTTGAATAGCGCGCCCATGGGTTCAGCACCCACCCACAACACTTAATCTCACAAATACATTTATCATGTTCAACCGATAAAAATGCCATTCAGATCAGCCGTATACAATGAGATACAAGCTCACCGTACCTGATACGAGGCCGAAAGTCAATTATATTCAAATATAAATCGGATTTGCAAACGTAAGCTGGTAACAATAGGCAGGCGCCTGATACCACCTTTGGGCTCATTCCGGGATAATAGACGGAAACGGACAATAGAGACAGTTTGGTCCCGGGACAATGGCGGACATGTCGCGATCACGCCTGACGCTCCCCGACAACCTCCTTTATTTTGTGGATTATAAAGTCAACATTGAGGCGAACTATTATGTTCGTATTCGAACCTTTTGGTCTATTGTTGGTCGGATGGATTCATGCAAAAAATATTTTTTAAGTGGGTTTGTTATCGATATCTTAATGCAAAGCCTATTAATCTGATTATTAAGATTATTGTTACTTAAGTTAGTTTTACAAGTGCTTAACCATATTTAAGTTTATTGCGTCGTGTAAGTAGCAGTTCTTAATATATATGTATTTAACGGAAATTCACTTCAAAGTCATTTTATCCACATAGAATAATATATTACGAATATTTTTATCGATAATATTTAGTAACATATAGAATACCTAAAATCATGCTACTGAGTCTATAAGAGGTCCGCATATTGAAGGATCAATAAGATCCGCGTCACGCCCGCCCAATCACCGCACAATATACGTTTGGGACGCTTCTCATGCTGTCAAACGCTATTCAATTCATGAACTTCGTATGAGTTGCTTTGTTTGCCTCAGCCGTTACTGACCCTTTGTCAAATAATGTATGTCGAGTGTCAATGACGGTTAAAATGTGCTATAATAACATCAACGACAATATATTCTCAAATACTGCTACTATAACAGAATCAACCTCCTCCGGGGGAACATCTCATTTACATAATTTCAGGCAAAAGGCAGAACAAACAAAACTCTCCAAACGACGCGTTAAATGCAATCAAACAACGTCATTATGCACGAGTAGCTCGCTCACTCCTGAGTTCTGCTTGTATAGAAAAAGTCTCATAAAAAGCAGTGTCAGTTGGCTAAAGTCACTGCGGTGACAATGCGGCCACTGGGGATCTATTATACGGTGTCGTCAATGGGGCCCTTAAGAAATTTGTTACGAAGATTTTGATAGGTGGCAGAACTATTGTTATCTGCGGGAACGTCAGGGAGATGGAGGGAGACAGTGAGGTGTATGACGAGAAGGACGCCGCGCTGAAGCGGCGGCTGCGATGCGGCGTTTATTGCGATTTGTCGTGGGGTGTTGGAGCAAACTAAACGGTGATGTTGTTGCATTGTTTGTTATTGCCGGGTGCAAACTCGGCAAATAGGCGACGGTGTCTGAATCTATCATAACCGCAGGGGAGTCAATAAACAGACGTTTTGTGACGTCGAGTGCCATTAACGCGCAACTTTATGGTACAAATAATAATGGGCTGTTTATTTGGACGAGTGGGCTTTTGCAACAATTTTAGCGTTGCGTTATTTTAACATAGCTCTGATTATATTTATAGTGTCGTAACATAAATAATACAATGATAAAAATACGAGAACTTGATTTGCGGCGGCATTCAGTCTGTTAAATTATATATTAGGATCCGATTGATATTGTATGTACAGAAGGCTTAATCTGCATTAATCGCAATTGAGTAAGTAAGTTCGAAAGCTTCCGTAATTTTACAATACAATGCAAGCAAAAAGGTATACAAGCTACCTGGTAGTAAATGGCACCATAGTCTATGACGCTTCCAACACAAAGAATATCACTCAGTCCTTGCCTACCCTTCCTTGGCTGCTCATAGAGTAAGATAAAGACTGTTTAGCCTTATTCGTTTAGGTTTTGTAGAGCTGAAACTGAATGGGTTTAAAATTGAAATGATTACATTATAATACCATCCCTGTAAATAAATAATACTTGATCTGTGCCAATAGCTGTCTTTCGTCTAACGCAGTAAATAGAAATAAATAAGAGTTAAGATTTGCTTGGCCATCGTAGTAAAATCGTCAACCAGAGTAGAGATACATTTCTATACAGCCATGGCGCGGTAAATATGGATCCTAAGAAGGCAAGAATTTTCTAGTAATTGATCCTTTTTAATTACATGTGAGAATAGTATCACTTCTGAACACTAATAATTTACACCTTGAAGGTGTTTGTGGCTGAGTCTTTCAAATCAAGGCATCCGAGACCCCATTGGTTTTGAAGCTGTGTGCCTGGTGAGGTCAACCCTGCGTATTGTGCATCAAGAGTATGTATGACTCCCAGTTTGGTTGATCACTCCCATTGTGGGCACCTAATCCGAGGCTGATTGGCCCCGCATGTCTGCGTTAGAAACTGGAGCGTTGCCTAGGCTGCGAGCCTTCTGTTTATAAGGGCAGTGTTACTACATTAATATATTAATAAAATTACTTTTTTTATACCCTTTCGGTTCTAACACTTGAGTTTGAAATAAAAGTAATAGTAAAGAGCTCACAAAAAGCGAATTCACCTTTTTGACTATTATAATCTTTATCAAAAGCACTTTAAGATTGGACCTGAAGATTTTTTTAACATGGTCAGCCGCTTCACTAGACCATAGAGTCGTGGAAGGGCTAAAGTCGTCTACAAAAATTAGACAACATTTAAACTCAAAGTTTTATTTAATTTATATATAATAAATTCGTATCGGCATTTAACTCGTCAATTATTGTTTGAGTATCCATTGGATAGTAGAACTGATTTACTACAGACAAACATCAATACTCTATTCAAATCTCGTAAAGTGTGCAAACCGACTTAGTGTTAATTAGAGCATCGGGGTGGACAGGGGTGTTATGGCTTTATTAGATTTCACTGCGACTGCAGTGAGGCAATGTTGCACATGTTAGCGTTTGTCAAATATTCAATTTGATTGTTTTGCGGCAGGCGGCAAGCTTTGTTGTTATTGTCAGGGGTATTATTTAGTTAATAGTAGAGGGTGTTACGCAAACTAATGTTATAAATTTATTGTTGGGGAAAAGGTTTATTGTAACTTTGTTTCATAAAGGTTGCAACTGGTAAAAATGTGCACTTGATCAAATTTTGACGACAGTGGTTAGGTGAGACTGGCCACATCGGCCACTTCGGTATGACTTCTACGCCCCCCATCTCATTCCGAGGGGATCATAGAAGTCATACCGAGATACCACATCAGAGAAAGGGTAGTAGCGTCTCTCTGTCTACTATGACCGTCAAACTGCGATCGCCAATCCGTCTGCCAAGCGTGACGTTTATCCTCCGAATGAGGGACACAACTCCGTTGTGGAAATCTTTTGGCAAGTCCTTTGTCCAGCAATGGACGTCATTCGGCTGACATGATTGAATGATTGATGACAACTTGTCATCATAACCGACATTATAATAATCTGAAAAAAACCTCTCAGTTTTTACAACAGCATACAAATTAAATAGTAAATGCGACCCTGGATTGAGAAGGTACATAAGTACATAAATCCACCACCACTATAGAACTCGTAGTAGTATAGTAGCGCCAGATGTTGTATGCAGAAATATTTGGTATGTTATGGTATTCCCACAATAGTGATTGCAATGGTTCTGCTGGTATATGTATTTTTAAAAGCGAACCTTGCCTCATTTAAATACACCTTATCAAGGTCCTCCTCACCTGAATAATGTTTTGGAATTTGGTATAAATACGAATTGGATGAGTGCGCTGATGTTTGATATATATGTATGTGAGTTGTGAGCCTGATATGACTTTATCGTAGGGGTAGTGGATACTCGTATGTTACGAGTTATTCAAGCCGCCTGGTAGGCCGTAGTTTATGACAGTTGTTTAACAACTAGAACCGGGATTGACAGGTACGATGCCGTCTGAAGAACGGAGATGCTCAGAATTGAAAACACTTTGGCGGTCAGTCATATATTGATTGACAGCGTACCTAGATGCTTTACCTCACCAATCTCTTACCGACCGAGGCCAGTTATGTATTCTTTTTATAAAGGACCTTTTCCTAAATGGTCAAGGGTCATGAGATTCAGTATCATTATTTCCCGGACCAACTCCATTAAAACAAATACCAGATTTTAATTACAGCTAATATCTTTTCAACAGTAAAAGATGATTTTCATTATTACCCTTCATTCAGGAAAAGAAACAGAATGTACACACTTTTGGACCTTTATTATTTTTTTACAGTATTGCGTCAAGCTGCACCCATTCTGCACAGTAGTTAAGTACTGGTGTCTGCTATATGTAAGCAGATGAGATATATTTGAATTTTAAAAAGATATTAAGCTATTGTCATAATAGTAAATGATCGGCGACCACAAAACGGAAGATGCAGCGTGGGCAGACGCCCCACAATAATAATAGAAGATAATTACATTGATTTATACATACATAGACTCACGCCTGTTTCCCAGAGGGGTAGGCAGAGACAACGGACTTCCATTTGTCACGATCCTTGCATACCTCTTTCGCTTATACTATGTGAAATTAGCTTGTGTATGTTTTAGTGGGGATTTCACAATTAAAATGAATACCCTTTTAACCCAGCATCGCAAAAACGACTGCTGGCGGCGAAAGATCCTGTCCGGTCGCAGCGTCCGGACTCGCCTCTTGGCCTCCCAGGCCGGACACTACTCCAGCGTATGCTGGGCAGAGTCCAGGTAGCTTACGCAGTGTTCACACTGTGTCGCCACTTCTCGGTCGATCTGACTCAGATACTAACTGAAGCACCCATGTCCGCTGAGTATCTGAGTCTGTCTGTAGGTGACGTAACCCTCCATCCAGTCGGGCGTACAAAAATGCGTACCAATGTCGGTGCCATTCTGCCTCACCTTGAGGCAGAATGGCACCGACGTTGGTACGCTTTTTTTGTCATCGGGTGACAGGCGAGCAAGCGGGTTACCTGGTGCTAGGTGATCAGAGGAGTCACGGGTGCGTTGCCAGCCTTTAAAAGAGTCAGCAAACAAGTGTTGCTGATCCTTTCCCCCACCACGATGAACTCTGGCGACCTTACTCACGCCCAAAAACACAACATTAAAGTTATTGATGTTATTATTAAGGAATGTCTTCTGTAAGGTGGAGGTACTTCCCCAGTCGGGCTGATCTTTGAGCGAATTAATGCTATGCCCTACCTCTTAAAAATTACAAGAAAGCGCCGGTGTGCATCCCGCCTATAGGTACGCAATGAGCGTCTGTTCTGGCACCTCTCCGCTCTCCCGGCGGACGCGTATTTCGGTATGAACCATTGCGGCAACTGCCGCCAGGAGATCAAATGGCGGGTGGCGAGCGAGGAGTGCAGCCGTATCATGGTATTTCGTACGATATCTTCGTACGATCCGTATGACCACCACACGCTGCAGGTTACTTAGAATATCTCTGCAGCGGGAGGCACCCGTCAAGCGTTTCCACCATATTCCGATAGGTGGCGCTGTGATCTATGTCCGGGTTATTTTTTATTTTCACCAATAAAACCTGGTTGAAATACTAAAAATTGAGATAATATTCTTTACTTGCATTAAATATGCCGATTTCTGACATAATATTCATGATGTAATTATCATACATACTTAGTTAAGTGTCTTTAACTTATTTCTATATATGAAGTATTTTCTTTTCAAGCTAACAAATAAACCTGTAATCATATTACCCGAGATATAGTTAAATTAAACATTGAAAAAATTCGTAAACTTAAAAAAAAAATTCTCAGTTAAGAAAGATAATTGTTGTTATTGTAACAACAATAATAAGATACAGTTACAAAAACCCATAAATCCGATTCAGGGGATGCAACCCTGAACTGATTTTAGAATTTTAGGATCCACCGTCGACGAGTTTATGTCATCTTATGTCATTTTATTTAATTAGGGTCCAAACTGATCACCATCCTGAAAATTTGTTTTTATTTTAGACGGAGCACCGCACTTGCTGCGCGTGTGCGGAACCGATCGCCGACCGCTTTCTCCTGGAGGTTGGAGGCAGCGCGTGGCACACCGGCTGCTTGCGCTGCTGCGTCTGCGCAGTGCAGCTAGACAGACACCCCTCATGCTTTCTCAGGGACCGTCAGGTCTACTGCAAACAGGATTATGTCAAGTAAGTTCCTTAAAATGCTGCTGCTAGCTTCTTTTTCTTTCTGAGATTCGGCAAGTGTCTGTCAATTGCGAATATTGGACATTTGGTAGAGAATGTGTAGTATTTTATACAGTGCAAGGTGTTAATTTAAATTTAATTCTAGGAGATCCTAAATTAAATTGCGTTGTGGGAATCGAACCTGCAGCATCCGCTAATCCAGGCTAGATACAGTCTACCTAAGATATGAGCGATCCACTTCCTATCATGGAAATGTAGGTATTATATATAGCTAAGAAACAGGCTTAGACGCGCATGTAGAAGATTATAATCATAATCCATTAATTTATGTTATTTTAAGTATTCTATGACCCCACATAGATTTTGTTTAACACCTGTGAAAGTACCACATTTCAGTTCGATAAAGTCAGTAAACGCAGGTTTAATTACCGCCATACAGTAAAACTTATGATTTCCCAGTTTTCAGCTAGCATTTTTTTAAATACATAAGGGTACATAATACCAAGTTATATAAAAGCGTTGCATCAAGTTTTACGATAAAGTAAGTGCAACAATTTATATTAATTTAATTGGCAATTATGAAGTAATGTAGTAGTCTTGCTATATTTAATTTCAATAGATTAAGAGGTCCAGATGACTATCTAGCTCCAAGTTATACTTTACTAGGTGTTTGTGTATTCCTTCCTCGCATCGGGACATTAATTTTATTGAAAATTACTATTGATTAATAAAACAACCAAAATTTTTTATAAGGTCTATAATTATATTTAATGAATTTATATGGGTCCACCCTTCGACCATTTTGACAAATGTTCCAAAGTAAATTTGGATAAAAATGCCACGAAGAATAAAAGAAAACTTGTGTGTTCTTATTTCTTAATATACAACTTGTACATAGTTATAAATTTTCATACCACCTAGAACTAACTTCATGCTGTTAAATTTTTTGGCGTCGGTGTGCGCGCGCATCGTAAAAATTCACTCTCATCATTTTTCTCCATCGCGCCAAATGAAGTATAACTTCAAAAATATCATAAAAGTTTACAGAGCTACGTTAAAAATGTAATAAAAAGCAAGCCCGGAGTTTCTTTGCGGCTTTCTTCTCCGGGTCGTCCACTTAGGTAGCTAGAGAAAGCCGCAGGCTAGTTAGGGTAGGTTCCTCAGCGGCGAGGATCGATTTGGTCCCTTAACGCGTGATCGGTGATCCCGTGTATGTGATCACACCCTCTAGAATTTCGTCTTTTTGCTTTATTCTTCCATTCTTTAATTTTATATTAGAACTATTATAGTAGAACTAAATTTCAAAATAAAAGATTAGTTACTTGTTTGTATTTTAGGATTTCAGAAAATATATGCAATAAAACAAACCCCACGGACGGACTAATTTTGTTTTTGTGACTTTTGTACTATCCACTATGTTTATGTACCTACTGCATTGTGAGCTTGACAAGTACAAGTGTATGTTAATAACCAAGTGCTGAATAAATTTCATTTCATTTCAATAAAACATATAACCATATGATAACATTCTCCTTTGTTGCTGTTTACTGAAAATGGATGCATGTTTCCTGGAATTGGCCAGTTTAGGCTACCAGCCATCACATCAGCCTTGTTTGTCATCGGATAAGCGTATTCGTTAATTGTGTCTGCTTAATTACCTAATTTACATTTTTAATATTTTGTACAAAATAAATCTATGTTCAGCAATAATGGAGAAATAATTATTGTACTATTTGTATGCATTTGTACCAAAGTTGGCAACATTAATTAAAAATAATAATAATATCCTGGGGCATGCTTGTACTAGGTAACTAATATACTACATTTTCTATTTTTTTGTAAATACATACATATAAAAATAATTACACCCTGACTCAGGATAAACAGAAATGTTTATGCACGCAAATATCTGTCCTGGGTGGGAATCTAATCACGATGCGTGAAAACCAAGCATTTGCTAACCACACGAACAGGCCTGTCAAAATAGGTGTCAAAATCTGAATCTAAGTTCTAGAGATTACCTACTACAAGCATACTCACAAATTCTATATTATGCCCAACAATGAAGCATTGCCATACAGAACGCAGCGTGACATTGCTTACTTGCTGGTCTGCTGCTAGTATTCTGGGAACGTTACCGTAACGTTAAATTTAATTTTGTGTATAATAAATAAAGTGATGACACTTTCTATATATCTGGACAATATATCTGGACAATGTCACACAGAACATCCTAGCCCCAAACTAAGCAAAGCTTGTACTATGGGTACCAGGCGACGATATACATACTTATATAGATAGATAAATACTTAATTACATAGAAAACATCCATGACTCAGAAACAAATATTCGTGCTCATCACACAAATATTTGCACTTACCGGGATTCGAACCCCGAACCACCAGCTTCGTAGGCAGGAGCACTACCAACTAGGCTACGGTGACCGTCTTATAAATATATAAAACAGTATTGTTTATTTAACAGTTTGGTATAGACTTAAAAACAACGTAGGTACTGTTACTTGAAATTTGTGTTCAAATATTGTAATTTTTATCTCACCAAATAAGTTTGATTCATATATCTAATGAAATGAGATTATATAATTTCATTAGTTAAAGTTAAAGTTATGCGTTATGCGTTAAGATACCAATGTTTTTTGGGAGTCAGGAGAATAAGCCGCTTGTCATTAAGTGTTATTATGATAAGCATCTAGGGGTATCCTCTTCGGATTTTGACTCGTGAATCTGCTCCGGATATTTAATTAGATCAATATCGCCAATGTTGTCATCTCACACTTCCTATGAGCTAAGTGTATAACTATTATATTGTAGATTATTTAGATTAGAAGTGTAAAAATAGTTTTACTTCTATCGTTCTGTCACCGAAAAAAACCGTGCAGTCTTTGGCGACTAAAGACCGCAATTGTTTTTCGGTGACAGAACTTAATATTTCGAAATATTAACGCCTTAAACATGGAATTGTAAGGATTTACACGCAGTTCATATAAAAGACTTCAACGCACCCTGCACGTACTTATGTATTTGGTTTAATGCACTCACGTCGTCATCGTACTTAAAATATACCTATATTAGTTAAAAGAACTAACGTATGAGTCCTAACTTAGTACATGTCCCATAACCCACCATAGGTGATTCACGAACAGTCTCAATGTCCATCATAAGCCAGTTGTCTACTATATAAAAATAAGTCGGGTTTTCCTTCCTGACGCTATAACTCCAGAACGCACGAACCGATTTCCACGGTTTTGCATTCGTTGGAAAGGTCTCGGGCTCCGTTAGGTTTATAGCAAAGAAAATTTATAAAATTTAACGCGGGTAACACCGCGGGGCACAGCTAGTTTGCTTATATATAATCAGAACTCAATGAATAAGTCCAAACGTCAGTTCTTAATCTTCCATCATCCAAGCCAATTTTAGTAAGTAAGTCTACTCATAAAGTACCAAACCGTAATTATAATCAATTTCTAAGTGTCTTGGAGTATCAACTTTCGTTAATATACAGATTCACTTCGGTTACAATTTTATAATAATCGTTTTAGATAACGGCTCTAATAATATTGATCAAAATAAGACAATATTAGGGTTTCAGACATCTCGTGCCATCGCGGCCTAAAAGCGAAACGAGAGATACTAGGTCACTCAGGAAACATGTCCTGTGTAATTTACGTTCACCGGGTTAATTAAAGCATGTTCAACGCCTAAACTGGATGTTATCAAAATAATACTAACTAAATATAACAACCTATTGCAAATGTCTATTTAGATAACAACTTACACCTGGCCTAAATATATCGTTTTCATTATCTTAGTAAAATCTAAGACTGTTAATAAAATGCAGCATTGTATGTTATTAAACGTTTTTTTTTTGCCAAGGAGAGTCATGGTATATGGGCTATGGTATTTAACTTTTCTACTACCATTGCACTAAAATACCGACATTGTTATTGTCTCTGCAGTATTATGTGACGTATTATGTAGGGATCCCTACAACGCCAAGCGGTACACATTTTTTACGCCAGGTCAATGTTTCTTATACTTTTGTGTGTTCGTTCGAGCATCACGCATAAACTAACGAATGGGTTTCAATAAAACCTTCCAGTTTTAAAAGCACATGTTATGACTTCTTAACTGGTATAACATATTTACTGCCAAAGGTGTATGGGATTTATTTGATGTATGTAGCAATACCTAAGTTTAGTAGTTTCATGCACTTGTTGTATGTTCATCCGAGTGTAATGGAAAATAAATGGAAGAGTTAAATAATACTTATTACTTTCTAAAGCTTTCATAAGACTGACCTGTTGATGGCCACCAGGGTCTGGGAAATTTTACTACGTGCCTGACTGGACTAATTAAAGTCTTTTCGTCGTTCGTCCATTATCAGTTTCCAACGAGTACAAGTATGTTCTTATTGTACGAGTATAAGTTCTGATGAGACCTTAGGACATAACGTAACTAAATTGTGCCGGTAATCAACATTGGAGACTGTTACTGGCAGCTTTGGTTGGATTTTAATTAAAACTTGAAAGCTGGAATAATGCCAGTACCTTAACCTAGTTAATTAAATTATAAGTAAACAATAGTATTTAAATACAGCAATAAAGTTATTTGAGGTCAGTGCCAAGTCGAGTTGCCCACATAAAATGATTTATAGCTGTATGTAAGTGTGATCGTCTAATAAAAAATGCATGGCATTGATTTCGAAATATGAATACTTTATTGAATTTTACAGACTTATTCCTAGAATTTCTTATCCTTTACAATCGAATAAGATTGAGTATAAGTAACTTATATATAATATTATTTTATTTTTATATTCAATATGATATTAGGTCTTTACCTATGAAATTGCCGTTCTGCAGTACTGGCCATTTCAAATCAAAATAATTTTTGTTTGGCTAAGAATTCTAATTTCAAATTAATTTTATTTTAAAAACATGGATTCTTTTTTCCAAAAGTAGTCATTTCTTTATTGATTAGTGTTACATTTTCATCGCATTTCAATCTTTTTCGTCATCATGGATACGTTAAAAATTCGAGTAATTATGGAATATGAGTACCGTCGTGGCAGCAACGCGGCACAAGCGGCACGCAACATCAACGACGTTTACGGAGCTAACACTACAAACCAACGCACCACCTGTTCTTGGTTTGCTCGCTTCCGTTCTGGAAATTTCGACCTGAAAAATGAACCTCGCGGTCGTCCGAAGACTTTGGTCGACAATGACGAATTAAAGGCGGTTGTGGAAGCTGATGATACACAATCTACGGCTGAATTAGCAGCAGCTTTCGACGTTAGCGTCAAAACAATATTGGTCCATTTGCGTCAAATTGGCAAGGTAAAAAAGCTTGACAAATGGGTGCCCCACGAACTCAATGATCGCCAGCGCGAAGTACGCGTCGAGACGTGCCTTGCACTGCTCAACAGACACACAAATGAAGGAATTTTGAACCGCATTGTTACCTGCGATGAAAAATGGATTCTGTTTGATAACCGCAAGCGCTCAGCAAGTTGGTTGGATCCTGGTTCAGCACCTAAACAATGCCCTAAACGAAAACTTACCCCTAGAAAAGTGATGGTCACTGTTTGGTGGTCTAGCGCCGGTGTGATTCATCACAGCTTCTTACCAAACGGGGTGAGCATTACTGCAGATGTGTACTGTGAAGAACTGAGCACAATGATGGAGAAGCTGGCGCATCTCCAACCAGCATTGGTCAATCGCTCGTCTCCGCTGCTCCTGCACGACAACGCGCGACCTCATACTGCACAGCAGACGGTCTCCAAGTTGCAAGAACTGGGGTTGGAAGCTCTCCGTCATCCGCCCTACTCACCAGACCTTGCGCCTACAGACTACTACTTTTTCCAGAATTTGGATAACTTCTTGGCGGGAAAAAAATTCAATACCCGAGAGGCAGTACAAAATGCCTTTGAAGAATTTGTTGCCTCCCGTCCAGCTGATTTCTTTAAGAAGGGCATCAATAAACTGCCACTGCGATGGCAAAGATGCATTGATTGCATGGGTGATTACTTCGATTAATACAAATAAAAAAATTCATGAAAAAAATTCGTTTAAATTTTTTCATACAAAACGGCAATTTCATAGGTAAAGACCTACTATATTTAATTTATCAGTTCTCTGGTTTCCATTAAAAGCTCTGCTTTGTAGTCAAGTAGTTGTTAGATCAGTTGGCCGTGTGTGAATAATGCCTAAATATAAGATTAAGCAATATTTATAACATAATTAGTCGTGAAATAAATTGCGTTCTAATATAAACATGTCAATTTAAAAGAATATATTTCACATGTCAGAATAGTTGTTTTTTAATTGATTCAATATTTGTTCAACAACTGTTTTGCCGTTTAAAATACTTACCAAACGTCGAAGTTTAATGGAAATACCTGCTCTTAACTGACGCTTTTATAACAAATTAGAATGTTGAGGTGATTCTATCATGTCAAGGCAGGTGCATTATCAAAACCAAGTACGAATGTAACCGAGACGTAAGGAATTGTGATCTACATATTGTCAGCCATCCACATTAAGATCTTTAATTTAGTTACTATCACGCATTTTAGTACTTTTCTAGTAATCTTATTAAATATACATTAAACACTTAAACTTTCTTGGGAATATAAAATATTACAAATGATAAAATTATGTCATATAATAATAAAAATAATATCCTGGGAAATATATAATTATATTCACACACCGCCATCTGATCCCAAACTAAGCAGAGCTTGTACTATGGAAACCAGATAACTGATATACTACATATATACTACTTTTCTTTTGTACATAAATACTTATATAGATAATTTACACCCAGACTCAGGACAAACAGACATGTTCATACACATGAATATCTGTCCCGGATTAGAATCGAACCCACGACCTCCGACGTGAAAGGCAACCTCTCTACCAACCACGCTAACAGGCCCGTCAAAATGACCACCTGGAGCCATTTATTTATAGCTGCACTTACATCGAAGTAGTTAGGCGGCTGCCTTCATTAAACCTTCTTTTAGCGACTCGATATTTTATTCTATTATACATTTTGCAAATCTTTAGCTAGTCTCGTCTTAAATATTCCGTCAGCAATAAGGTCACGACTAAGAATGGATTTTATGACTAACCAGTGCTGGTCGGATTACGCTCTGTGCTCTGGAACTTATTAAAATATCCAACCTCTACCAACAAACAAAGTTTAACGCAGTTGAGTGAACTTCCTTATCTAAAATATTAATAGTCGCGTGCTTTGTCTCCCTGCATTGCTTTGGTACATTCAACGGCTGTCTAGAAGAGATTGCTATATTAGCGATACGACCGCCATTTGTACCTCATATTATAAGCTAACTTATGTTTCAATGTATGTTTCAATTTGGTGCAATAAAGTATTATCTATCTATCTATCTTGTTGCTCGTATTTTCACCCTTTTTAAGCAGAATGGATCGTTGTTGTGCTGTGTGTGTTTATCCGAATAGTTCTTGAGAGCTGTGCGGATAGATATTGTCGTATAAATGATTAATAATAAATTTTATTTTTTAGTATTTAAATTTTTTTGTATTAAATAATTTAATACAAAAAAATTCTCGCTGGAAATAATATAATATATATTAACTTACAATACTTGCTACTGTAATATAATTTTATGCAGTGCTTTAAACTAGCTAAATAAATAACTAGCTGTTCCCCGGTGTTACCCGCGTTAAATTTTATAAATTTTCTTTGCTATAAACCTCACGGAGCCCGGGACCTTTCCAACGAATGCAAAACCGTGGAAATCGGTTCGTGCGTCCTGGAGTTATAGCGTCAGGAAGGAAAACCCGACTTATTTTTATATATTAGATAATACAATCGCTGTTAAATTAATTAACAAATGCAATAAAATAAAATAATATGAATAACACAATTACTTTATTCTCTTTTTTTATAATTATACGTGACTTACATAACATAAACTCATGACCTGACATCACACATCATGACACTTATTTATACCTGTATTATACTACCTCCCTTATATGTTTAAAATGACAAATTACAATGTACAAATATTGCTGTGCCCTAGCAGGGTTCATGTTTGGTACAGTACCTACTCTATTGTTAAGACCTATGTAAACACATGAATGCAATAAATAAATTGAAATTGAAATTAAAGATTTTCCTGCTGCGTCATGTCAAACGTTTGAGAAAAATATATTAAAACATGCCCTATCTATCAGGTGTTTTTACCAAATGCTAAAACATTGGTCCAAACCATAAAAAATGAGTTGAAGCCATAAAAACCCTAGTGTGTGGTCTATCTCTGGTGTCCACTGTCTCGAAATTTCAATAACACTAAGAGATTCGATGTCGGTCGAGTTTATATTGGTTCGCCTCACATGTTAATGATATTTGTTTTAATTATCTCGTTTTCTCTCAACAATTTTATTTAAGTTGAATTCAACAGGGAATAAAAATGTCTCGGAGAACACATGGCTGTGAGAAAGGAGTGTGTAACAGTTTGAGTTCACTGTTTTATATGTTTATGGGGAGGTCCTGGGGTTACAATTATATCAATTATAGTTTGAAGTTAATACCATTTATACGGTTGACTTTATACTACGGTTTGAGGTTATAGTAGCGAGTTTTCGGCACCGGTCTGTTAACGCTAGGAGCAGGTTTTATTTTTGGCTTATCTATATTTTAGCGGGCAAGTAGAAGAAATCAGATCTGCTTTTCATTAGATAATAGTCACTAAGCACCTGCGCCTGCGCAGGATAACCACAAGGCACATCATATACAGGTATATATATATTTTTGTAATATTATACCTTTAAGTAAAATATCATTTAAAAGCGTTCAGAAAAGAACATGTAATATCCATAAAACATTAAATAGCAACAAAATACTGATTATTCTAATAAAATAAATATCATGGAATAACTTATACATAATACTTTGTACGTACTTTGGCTGTGGACGTACTTTGGCTGACATGATGAACTAATACATTGCCCAAACTAGGCAGTGCCTGTACTATAGCAACCAAAAAACTGACAAACATATGTATTTATATATTTCTAAATACATATATGTTATAGATAAATTATACCCAAACACAGAACAAATAATCGTGTTCATCGCACAAAGTTTTCTCCTGGCTGGATGTGGAACCCACGACTTATGACTTAGTACTCAGATTCGCTAACCACCAGACCAAGAGACCAGTCTTTTTTAATGCATACTTATAATCTATTCTTTAAACAGAATTTTGAAAGTTTATACGACATTTTATCTTTTGCTGAACAGGGGGAGCCTGCATCTGATGCACCACGCAACTTTATATGCAGTGATATCACATAATAACATGATATCCTTTCGAAATATCTACACATGCTATTAAGATATGGTATACATCCTCTACCACGTCACACTCTGAACAGTTTGGAGACCTGGCCGCGTGGTTTTCTCAATCATAAATCCGATTTTTTTATCAAATATACCGATATTTGGAGCCCGATATAATGTCCTTTCTTCTCACACTGATGCCATCAAACTAAAGGATATAGAGGGCAGAGTTCGAGTGATCTTATTTTAAGAGCTTAAGATGTTGGCAACAAACAATTTATCTTTAAGAAAAGACTACAATATTTTAGATAAGTTGATTCCAAAGCAAGTTTTAACAACAAACATCTCATATTTACCTCTAAGATACTTAAAATAAGGGGATCAACTATTACTGTAAAATTGTAATGTTTACTATTTTATATATATTACCAACTAAGTGTGCCCGCGTTAAACTTTATAAATTATGGCCTATGTGTTAATCCAGAGTGTCAGCTAAATCCATACCAAATTTTATTAAAATCGCTCCACCCATTTAGACGTGAAGAAGTAAAAAACATACACACTCACAAACTTTCGCCTTTATAATATGAGGGAAATAATTTCGCGTCGTGAGGTTGGTTATTAATAAATGTTAGTTTTATAGCATTATTTCCAATGCAAAGCGTATATTATTTAGTCTTAAAAATGGGATTACATTTATTTAATCGTCCGGCGGGTATCAAACCAGCAGCCACTACCAATCCGGGATAGACGTTCTAGTTAAGCTATGAACGATACACACTGGCACATCAAATTTAGGATTCTTTTGCTAACATTCTTTTGGAGAATAGAGGTCACATTAGCTTTGTTTCACACGCTTTGTTTTTAAGACCTTTTCAAGGTCTCAAAAAAATAAAGATATTTATAATATTTTGACCGCCGTCATACAAGAGTGCTTTGAGCAGGCGCCCAATTATTTACGATTGATATATTTCTTTTCAAAGTAAGCTTTAGCTCGTGCGTAATAAATTCTAGTTTCCATTACCTCAATTGATAGCTTGCGACTTTCTAATGGAATCTTTCTTTTAAGAGTCAGTTTATAATGCAAATTTGAATGTCATATTTAGGTTCGATATTAGGTAATAAACCTATGACAACAATCCAAAAAACCATTACAGTTCTCTTTCATAGAATAAATACTCAGTCACATCCAAAAAGCAATTTGTATTTTATAATAAAAATAAATATAAATATCTTGGGACAACTAACACACTGCCCATGATCCCAAAATCGGTAAGCTTTGCCTAGTTTGGGATCAGATGGCAGTGTGCCTACGCCAAACGGACACCTGATATACATATACTTATATATTTCTCAATACATGTATATATAATACTGCCCAGCAGTGGACGTACTTTGGCTGACATGATGAACTAATACATTGCCCAAACTAGGCAGAGCCTGTACTATAGCAACCAAAAAACTGACAAACATATGTATTTACATATTTCTAAATACATATATGTTATAGATAAATTATACCCAAACACAGAACAAATAGTTGTGCTCATTACACAAAGATTTGTCCTAGGTGGAGATCGAACCCAAGAAGTCTAGCTTAGCAATCAGGGTCGTTACTCACTCGACTAACAAGCCTGTCACTTGATTTACTGCAAACAAAAAATAAAAATCTTAAACAACTTCAGTTATGTGCTAAACAGGTTTTCATACAGACACCATTATCACCACCATATAGACAACATACAGAACCACAACACAAAAACAGTATATGTATGTAGGACTCCGAACCATAGAATCTCCAAAGCTATGCTTCAATTTATTTAAAATATAGTCACGTTCAAAGCAAAATATCTGAGCATACTGTACTTAAATATTTTTACCATTCTAATTGCTGTTATAATTTAATTGAGCCATAAACACTTGTCTTTGCTAAATCGATTTCACCATGAAATGGGAATTGGAGTTTTTAAACAAATTTGTTTTTGAAATATACACAGCGAAACGTAAAGTTGGACCGCGAGTTAATTCTTTTACAATACACTGCGTACGTCCAATTAACCTTCGACGTATTAGAAATATACAAAGTCATCATTATGAGAGTGATTCGTGGAGGGAATATACGATTCATTTCGGTGGTACTACGTTTTGTTCATTCGACGAACTTTTCTTTTAGGACAACGGGCCTTCTCAAGTCGGGCGGGTTTTGGTTGGCACGCGGGTGGAATGCGCGCAGGGTAGGCGGTCCGGTGTGCAGCCGACCTGTGACCCGCGTTGTGCGGCGTGATGACGCATTATCGCACACAGTCCCGACCACTCGTGCCTCCTCCACGTCATCGTATGTTGTACATATCGACAGGAATCGATACCTTTCATGTCGTTTATTTTTATCTCTAATTGTTTATCCGTGATCAAAACGATAGGGAAGTTTGGTTTTGGTTTTTTTGTATACATCCTGCGTATTTTCCAACCGATGCTGATACAATAAAGCTTTATAATAGAGAGTATAAATATTGAATTTTTGTTTAACAACCATGAGCCACATTAAGCACTAGGTCCCACGGCTTTCTCTATGGTGTTCATCAAACACGCAGCAGCCACCATAACATGTTTTATTAAACTGCAGAATGATCGGCAACCATATTACAAGTAATATACTCATAACTTAGGGCGAAAAAGGGTAACAGGTGCGTGAGAACTTATTCAAATATGAAAAAAAGAAGAGGCCAATGTCTCGAAGAGAGGTTTTATTGAAA
Organism: Pseudoips prasinana; assembly: GCA_951640165.1. Classification (NCBI taxonomy): domain Eukaryota; kingdom Metazoa; phylum Arthropoda; class Insecta; order Lepidoptera; family Nolidae; genus Pseudoips; species Pseudoips prasinana. Next base: position 17,236,790 of record OX621234.1, on the reverse strand, counting down.
ATCTGTCGGACGAGTGAGGAACAACAAAGCGGCGACGGAGAATGTTGCCAGTCGAAAAAAATTATCGGGCGGGTCGTGACTTGCAACACTGTAGTTTTCATTTGTCATTTATTTTGATTGTGATAACTGGGTGCGACGTGGAACCATATATTTTAATCGGGATGTATGGCGTATGGACGTTGTGTGATGATTTGAACGCGGCATAATCGTTTGTAGTCAATATAGGTCTCATCTTAGTCAATAGTTAGGGTGGTCCGGTAACACCAATTACTTGGATAAATATAATATGGATATGAAACAGCTAATCTCTAATTAAATAAAAATTAAATAAAAGAAACCCAATCTAGACTGCACTATCGGCTGATTTGATTAGAACTTGTTATTCTGTTTATGGTAGCAAAGATGAACAAGACTCACAATATAATAAGTAAATAATAACAATCGCCTAAGAATTCTAACCAGTATTTCTATTACGATGAATAAGTCTTATATATCAGGGTATAACACAAATTACATGACGTTAAAACAAAACATTGTATGATAAAACAAAACATTGCATAGTTTTAAAATATACCTAATGAAAAAACAAAACATTGTACACTTCTAAAAAATATTTTAATAAAAGTAGAAAGAGGTAAGCTCAGTAAAGTATTTTGTTACATTAAATTAAAAATATTTGAATTATGTAAACATATTATAGTATGGTATATGGTATTAAATATTATAGTATGTAAGTTTTGGTTATATGTTAATATGCAAATTAATCTGATTAAGATTTCCTATACTGATAAATTGAATTTAAAAATTAATTACATGTAAACATTATAAATAGGTATTTATTCGCATGAGTAAATTGAAAGATCGGTGTACTAAAAGTATTAAAAACAATTGTAAAAATTGTTTTTAAGAATGTTGTTGACTACGCGATATATTGCACCATTATAAACAAGCTAGGCTAACTGCAAAGAAGAGCTAATTCAACGTTTTGATCTCATAAAACCATGAACTAATAATAATCGTGAGGTATGTACATACTTTGGAAATAATAATAGAAATGGTTGCCTCATTTCTATTATTAATTCAAAATTGGGAACACTTTAGACTTTATTCGAAATAATTTTTCTTTCAAAGACTCATTTGTAGCTTTAGAAATCAGAAATTGATCACAATAAGCTTAAATATCACCGGGTAAGATACAGTTGGCTTTACTCCAAAGAAGCAAATCTCACCCACATTCCTGTCACTGTTGGTCTTGTGCACCAGGACCACAATTCTACGACATCAAGCCCAAAGCATGCAAGCTCAGGACGTCCTGGATTTATCCTACTGAGTTTTCTGGCAGTGCTTCTCAGTGGCTGCACTGCACGATTACGATTCCACATTTTATTTTATTTTACGGATGAATAAAAAATACAGTTCAGTAAAACCATTATTTCTCTTGACCAGCAAAGCAGGAGATAAACATGAAAATAAACAATGTATTGTATCTTATTTATAAGGACGTGCACACGAAGCAAAGAAGACTGGAAAGAAGTTTGAGATGTAATGTTATCGAAAACAAGATCATATAATTCATCGGCTTCAATTATGAAAGTTATCACTATTCGTCACTGTCCATTTCAGACATAATAGAATATTTAACGCGATCTTGGGACACAGCTTGTACACGCAGAGTGGCTACCACACATAAAGACGCGCTAAATAAACAATAAGGAGATGATATATCAGCAAAAGCAATTACCGTATTTGCCGGCGGCTGAGCTGGTAACACAGCTCGTTATACATACAACACACAAATATTATTTAAACAGTGACATGGTTCAGTATAACGAGCATCCTTAGCACCCGAAGACTGTTCGTCCTTTTTTACTTTTGGCAACATTACCCGCTCGGTTGCGAGTTAATGAAAAACTGAAATTGGCTGTGTTGTGCTCCATATAATACGTTTTTGACTTATATTGGCTTATCTGATATATGTTATTATAAATATTCAAGTATATTTATGCTACTATGTAGCACAAACATTTATTTTTATACTATTTAAAATAATAAGGTTAGGCGGGTGTAAATGTGTCATTGTCGCTAAGCTCTCACAGTCTCAGGAAAACTATACACCCAAATAGATTAAAGAAAGAAAATGAATTATTATTCAGGGAATTGTATATAAAGTGTGAAAGGGCTCCATATCGGCATTTGCAAAAATATTTTACTGTTGTAGCGCTGATAATTCTGTTGGTACCAGAATGATTGAATGATTTTGACGGATCACCTTTACTTAGTCAAATTTAACGACTACACCACACGTGCACATATGAACTCAGACTCAATTAATGGCACCTTAATAATAATCAGGATGTCTATTATTTCACTATGGAAAATGTAGCTACAAGAATAAGAAAGAGTTAGTCAAAATATGATGTGGGGGGCATTGAAATCGGCCTGAGAGAATACGTCCCCGAGAACGAGTAGCAACGTCTCTCTGTGAACTATGACCATCACTTTACGATCACCAACCCGTCTGCCAAGCGTGGCGATAATTGCATTTGCCCCCATTCATGTGTGACAGCAGTGGAAGTCATTTGTTACAAAAACCCTATGCGTATTCCCGCGTAAATATGAAATTTACAATGTCGGCTGCAAGTTGCTTGTTGTAAGCACCCAATAGGCTACGGTAACTGATACCAGTCGTGTGTGCCGTATGCTTTTTGTTGGCTTAGTTGGATAAAAATCTCATTTCGTCCGGTGGTTTCACATTGGTTTATATATATACATATTTTTATTTATCAGGTACGTATATCGTGAAATAAATATCTAGCGTCAAAATTACGAGTTGTTTTATTAATAGATAAAAAAGTAATATTGTTAGTATTAAAATATTCATACCCAATAGGTAAATATTAGGTCTTTACAAAGAATCTTTCTCGAATCACTGTCAATTTGATAAAATTAAAATAAATATTGTGATATATTGTATACCTAATATAGTGTATACCTACTAATAACGCACGGAGGTATATATATGTAAGTACATATTAATTTTCTACATACATTTTTTTTTAAAACGGCGACTCTCGAAAATCCCTTTATTTCAGGTACCCTTAGATGGCTTGCTAGACCGAACTTAGTTTTAAACACTCTATCACATCTAGAACAATGGACGCGAGTTCCACGCATTTTGTTCACCCAACAAAACAAATATACACAATATACATTTAGCTCTAATAAACTGATTTTTTTCAGTAAATAAGTTGAAAAGTTTTAACAATAAGTTGAGTTCTATAAACGGCTTACCGACATAAAAATATAATGATCGCCTAATTTGGTTGTTCGGATAGTTTTGGAACGAAGTTCCTTATCGCGCGTTGTGAAAGGGGGCTAGACGGAAAAAGTTCTTACGAAAAGTTGTCACGACACTTTTTGCAGCTGTGCGGCGTGCACATGTTTCTCTGTCTGTCTCTCTCTCTCTCTCTCTTATAGAAAGCAAGCCAGATATTTTCATTTCTATTTCGTATTGAAAAGTGTGGTGTCGCGACGATTATTTTTGTTGAGTGTATACAGGTTTTTTGTACATAATAAATAATAAGAAATAACTTCGTTCCATCCGGGTGTCCCATGACACCTCTCAAGTTTTTAGTTTTTAAAGTGTGTCAGTCGGTTTATATCTTTTATTTTGAGAAAGTTACAAATAATTCACTTTTTACAATATAATAAGATCCATAAAAGACAATACCTTACCCATTATCTCTCGGAATCTAATATGTAAATACAAAGTTTTAGTCTGACGAGTCTAAAACCTCATATGATTATTGGTTGATTCTCGTTTTATGACTATGCCGACGTGAGCTGCTTATAAATTCTTCAAGTTGTCTAGCAATTGAGACTACAAACTAAGTAACCAGCGCCTTAGGGCACTGTCTTGGAGTTCAAGCCTCAGATCAGAGACGTTAGTAGAACTGTCGTGGGTCGCTTGTCCTGTTGAAATGGGTGGGGACATTTCATTGATACTATAAATCAACGGCTAACGTGCTCTCCGAGGTATGGAAGGTTGGCCCGAAAGCACCTAGGTCCCAATACCAATTTTAGTTTTTCTACTAACAGAATTCGGTAAACGATCCCGTGACTTCCCGGGCACATAGGACCTAAGCGGAATAAATACCGCTCAAGCACATACATATATCGTCCACACGCATGTACCATATCAAACCTTATCAGATGATACAGTAGCATCAGGCATCAGCCGATCGCTCAGCCCTCTATCAGCGGTGCCTGATAAGTGTGAACAATATATTCGGCACCACATAATTATCTCCTACCGTCGCATATCAGCGAGTGTCGCGCGCGACGCGACGCAACGCGGCGCGGGCGCACGCGATGTTCCGCCCACGTTACCCGCCGCAAATGCGCGCGCCGTGTCTTATGTAAATGCACCATGTCCACTCGTACCTTTAATTAATCTCTAGCCGCATAAACCATCATCCCATTCACTATAAACAATAGCAATTTAGCTGTCGTTATCGAACTGATGGGCTATCTGATTGCCTCTGATTGAATATTTTGCATAATATCATCCAGTAACGTGTTTACTTTTGACTTTTGCTTCTTTTCATTATAAAAGGCTAGTATTATCACTTGCCAATTATTTTTATTGTTGATTGATTTGACATCAAAATTTTTCAGCTTTGATTATTTAATGAAAGCATCAACATATTTAAAATTTGGTACGCTTTGAACATTTAAGTGCCGGCGTTTAAATAATTTTAATGTACTTAGGTACGTACTCATTAATGTAAAACTTAACCAAATTTTATGATCCACTTTTGTAAACCAAATGTAGTTGTGTAGTTTACAGCAAAACATTTTATTTAAAAGTGTTGTCATTTATTTCAAATGTAAGTGACATTGCATCCACTTGTCATCAAATGGGTTCTTATTTAAATTATAGAGACCTGAAAACTCATACGGAGCACTGGTCCCCTATGGAGTTCAAAGCTAGATGGCCGTTATTATTGAGACGAGATGGTTGGACTAGATGTCAGAATAATAATATTATATAATAATAATAATTCTGGCTATTTATGACATGTTGTAAATTTTAAGAATACATACCAAAACCCGACGGTATAATGTGCACTTTGAGGTATGGAGGGAATACTTTAGCCGAACCCACTCAAATGTTTTAGACAAAAATCGTACGTGGATCGAATCCGTGACCTCCCAATGCACAGTGCCTTGTTCGGATGACTTACACCGTTCTGCCATAAAGGCGGTCTGATGACGTACAAATCAAGACAAGGAATTCATAAATAGTAATATAAAATTTCAAACCCAAAACTCGACGAGTTCCGATCGATCGCATAACATCAAACGGTTTAGTCGCTAAATCATCATCTGTCATCTACATTATCATTGTCAAGAGCCATTCAACTTGAGGCGTTTATAGCGCATTAGCAGTAAAATATGAGTATAATTATCATTAATCGTCTCAACACTCAAGTCGCGGTGCTCGCCCGGTGCGTATCAATGCGAACAGACCTTTATACCGATTGCAATTCCGTTGTTACTAGATTTACAATTATTATTCACACCCACTAGTTACCTATTTACATTAACGTATTGCAATATAGCTCGTGGATTTCTAAAGTTTCTACAGGAATTAAATCATTCGACATAATTCTTAAAAGAAAGTTGCGATCGCCGTCGGCAACTTCACAAATATAATTCGGATAATCGACGCGCCTACGTATACGGGTCGTGTTTGTATCATAGGAAAATATATTTTTGTCATTAACTCTTATAAAAGCAAAGTAATTAAAAATATGATAGTAACAAATCAGCGGTAGATATTCATAAGGTAGTATTATTAGTGGCGCATTGTGGTGGTGTGCGCCGTCTGTCATGGCGTCGCCGCCGGCGCTAACAGTGCCTCCAAATTGTTAAAACAAACTGAGGCGATATCTCGCGTGGTGTTGTATCTAAAACAAATAAGTTAAATCATGCGTTCGACTTGTGCTGAATGGATATTAAAATGTGAGGGTGGCAGGTGAGAGGGGGGAAAGCAATCAACGAGAGAGGATTTATGTGTACGCCGGCGGCGGCGGGCGGCGAGTTGCGCCCGCGCACTACACGCACCCGATTTTGTCAAACGCCCTCGGGACTCACGGATTTGGTCATCCGTTAAATAAACAGAAATACTAAAAGGTTACAACGTAAATAAATAAATAATAAATATATCGGGCCAACGAACACACTACAATCTAATCCCAAACTATAGATAAAGGTAAACTGCCAGCAGAGTCTTCACTATGGCAACCAGACGACTGATAAACATACTTTTGATGTGAAACATCTATAGCCGCACGTAAAACAGTTTTCTGGCGTGGCAACGCATGCCGTGACGCATACGCAATTGACTTTTTATTTTATGATTATGACATATTTAGTTCCTATCACAATATGTTCTTTTCTGCATATTACTTTTACAAAATAATGTCGATGTTTCACATCTGCTAGGCGTCCCGTGACGGCTCACATTTTTTTATATATCGAAATTCATACATACAAAATTTGTACTGGATGAGGATTGATCCCACGACCTCTTTCTTAGCAGTCAGGGTCAGTAACCACAGGACCAACAGGCCAGCCAGTCCAAATAAGGTGGCAGCTTATAGATTTAGACCCCCCGATACACATGAATAGTGAACGCGCTTATCTGGCTGGGGTACGCGACATCTTCATTATCGTCGAGTGTTAAAACTTGTTAATCTGTCACTTAGTTAATTATTATGCGAGGGCCGCAGTTAATTGATTCAAGCGAGGACAAAATGTTAATAAGCGGTGATAGCGGCGGTGAAACGATGCTTCTGTCCGGAGGACGCTGCGTTTTGAAATGCAAATCGTGCTTTTGGAATATTGGTGTGGACTGTGGATAGCGGCGATAAGAGACCCGGCCGACTGAATTAATATACGTGTAACACGCGATTTTGCACTTTGTATACAACTGTGTTGCAATGCGTATGTTGTGCCTCGTTGTAGCTGTGTGTGTATCTGCCGCTACTCCTTAATCGAACAAATATATATTTGTGTGATAATGGTGTTTATTTTATTAATACAGTTATAGAATCGTAAATGTGATTTTATAAGTTGATAACCATACAGTTATCTAGTAGCATTACTACATTATTATTACAGCACTTACGGAGATCCAATATCCAACATAAACAAATTAGTAAGGAAATTTAAACTAGATTTATCAATTTTACAGTGCGATAAAAATTATGAGTGCTACTTTTTGATCTCCCATTGTCTCTAGTAAGATAGATACCAGTGAAAACCTTGTCAATGGATGGTTATTAGGTTTCACCATCAGGTGCCAAACAGTTTTAGCTAGGCAGCATACTTCACAGACATATAAAAAACATAATAGCGTAGGTAGACGTTTTAAACCCACTTGAAAAATGTTATCAATGTTAAATTAAAGACATCTGAGAGATCGAGATCTGCTTACTACAAACACGTAAATACACTGGTATAATGGTCCATACTACCTCAGTATAAGAATGGACAGTACGGAAACTACCTACGAACGGTCGAAACGGTGCACTCACACAAACTTCAACAAGTCCTCTAAGCGGTTCTCGCGGTGCTGTCTGTAATGAGTGCCGCGTCAAAACGAGTGGTCGCGAAGTTAAGTAATATTTTAAAAAATGCGTGCGTATTGCGTAGTTTACGGCTTTTTTAATTCGGCTTCATCAAAACGGGAGCTTTCGTATTTTAACCCTCCTGCTGATCTATAAAACAAATATGTTTTAATACAAAATAACAATAGAAATCTAGAACATTAAAAGTTAACCCTACAGCTTCGTTAAGTAATTATTCCATCAACTAGGCTTGCCTACCTTACTGTCCATATTTATACTGTGATACCACTGTGTCAAATTTTGAAGAATATCGGTTCAGCTGAACTACATAATTCTCCTAGTCCTAAGTTGTGGTTAAGCAGGTAATACTTGCAAGCGGTAGAATGCCTTGCAGACCTAGTCAATAGTATTTTTTCGATAAATTATAAACTTAGAACCACGCAGACGAAGGTACGAAAAGGGTACCATACACGTGGAATGAAAAGTAGCTTGGATCACTACAAGAATACGTATACAATTAAATAAGTTACAGTATCGCGGTTTTCAACCCTTTTTTAAGTCGGAAAGAATTCTTATATATAAGGTGTAACATACCTCTAAATAGTGGCCCTAACTTAAAGACCGCTAACTACCCATGAAATGGACTACATTGAACATAACAAGAATGTCAAATATGTAAATTATATTTACGTATGGCCTTAGGCGGGCCTGTTATCATGTTTGGCAAATGCTTGCTTTTCATGCCGGAGGTCGTGGGTTCGATTCCCACCCAGGACAGATATTTATGTGCATAAACATGTCTGTTTGTGCTGACTCTGGGTGTAATTATCTATATAAGTATGTATTTACAAATAAAAGTAGTATATATAATTTATCAGTTATCTGGTTTCCATAGTACGAGCTCTGCTAAGTTTGGGACCAGAAGCGGTTGGTCGTATGTGATTAATGTCGCATAATATTTATATTATATTTTGGCTCCCCATACAAATACATCGATTGTCATTCTTGTATGGGAGGTACATCTATATATATAAAAATCAATGCCACTTTTCGTTGTAATGTTATAACTCAACATCGCCTTTACCGATTTGGCTACTTTTGGTCTTGAATTATTCGTGGAAGTCCAGGGAAGGTTTGTACGTAGAGAAAATTTAAAAAAAGTCTTGAAAAAGTGTAAAATCAACATATTTCTATACAAACAATTTGTACTAATACTTAAAAGCGTAGCGAAGCACGTACCGGGCCGCTAGTATTATTATATATTTTGTTTATATAGCATGTTCATATGCTACACGTTGTTCAGTTTCATAAGGAAATTATGCTCCAATATTTTTGTAAATACTTTCTTCCTTATCGTATGGGTAGTAGTTACCCTGGTGTCAGAGTTGTTCAAGCCGCCTAGTAGGCCTCTGAGGCGGCATAACGACAACAACCGGGGCCGATAGGTTAACGTGCCTTCCGAAAGGCTCAGACGTTTTTCAAAACCCACAAAAATTTTAATAACTAGTCGCCTATATCTTGGATCATCAGTAAGTTAGTTCAGTCTAACGTGTACTTTTATTATTATTTCTGCGCTTTCCATTATCCCAAAGAAATGAACTATTTTAGTGTTTCCTTTATACACTAATCATAACCTTTTAATCTAGTCAAATGTATTTGTGATTAGTCCAGTCCATCATGTGAGTTTAGAGAATATACTAGCTCACAGATTCGACGAAGTTCAGTAAGTTTGTGAAGATATATAACTAACTTGTGAAGTTTTAAACCTTAACAACATCACAACGAACCATTTCTTTCAGTTAAAATATTAACAAAGTCAACACAGATTTATAATAATGAAATAATAGTAATAGTCACGTCATGAAAACATTTTTGGGTGGGGTTTGATTCGTGTGGTCTCTTGTAAACAATGTAGTTTTCAGTGGTTTTGTTTTGACACGTTTTGTTTTACATAATTTCCTATTTCTAAAATATACATGCAAGGAAGAGTTATAATGCCTGGTAATCGTATCATTATAGGTTTACACATTTTGTGCTATAAAGCCTTATTTATGTCTGAGGAGTTCATCCAAACTAGCAACCTATATCTAAGAACTGAATCTATATATATACTCGTATATCCATAGTAAGCTGTTAGTAACGTCCGTCTTCTGCAGTTTTTCTTAGTTTGTATGGAACAAAGGAATACCTAATAAAATTCCCTTTTATGTGAGTACATATACGGGCTTTAATAAGGTATTCTTGAAAGGCATTGTTTTTCTAATGCCAATCTGTGTTAGATGTACGATTCTAAATGTCAATAAAAATAAAATTATCCCAGAAGTTTGTGTAAGAAAAAATATCTTTAGTCATAAACACGTCTTGCGGTTAATTTCAGCCTGATAACGTTACTAATCAGGATTCTATACAAACAAATCAAAAGAACATACGTCCGTCTCTGTCACATATCTCCGTCTCTACAAATTCTAGAGTTAGCTGCATTTTTTATCTAAGTGAGTTCCTTGTGACAAGTGATTAAAATCAATATGAAAATGTATAGGCTTATAAATGCAATTTTCTTGCCTTTAGTGTAGGAGGCTTTCACTGCTTCGCCAGATAAAAGAGCCGAGCGTAAACCGTCGAGCAAAAAATAAATCAAGGACACTCCCTGGCGTGAGCGTGGCGATCAGTTTTTAGGGACGTTTTGTGCAGCAGTCTTTTTACGTTAATTGTAGTAGCCGCTGGTCCAAATGAAGATTGTAACATGAATGGAAATATGAAGCTGATTTGAATGTTTGAGACCTTACATAGTAGGTGGCTACCAAGCTGTTCTATTAAATTTAAAAAAGAGGAATTATAAATTTAGGGGAGTATTTATGGTGTGAAACGCACTTACAGAATCCGAAACATAACAAACCGTTCCAAAATTCAAATATCTGATGTTAGCGAAAAAACCGCCATGCTGAAGTGGGACTGGGCTGCACATATTTCAGGTATGTACCCAGACAGATTGGCGCAATCCCAACAAATGGGTTGCTATAAATAGCCGACGTCTACGTGGTAGGACCAAACGGAGAAGCCGTAATGACCTAACCTCATTTTGTAACGACTCAAATTCCGAAAGACAGGGAAATCTGGATAACCAAGGGTGAGATCTTTGCTCTGCAGTGGGACACAAATATAGGCTGGTAAAAATATATTTAAAATTAATGATGTGAACGTTGGTGGTTAAGCTGTTGGTCACGAGTGTTGTCATTAGATAACGGTCGTTAAGCCTTGTCAGAGGTCTACTGGGTGGCTGGCCAGTCCTTAAAACCGAAACGACTCCGGCTCAAAGTAAGGACTGCACGTTAAATCAATTCCAGTAATATCTGGTATGAAAAAATAAAACCTAAGTGCTTACCATTAATAAGGGCAAAGCACATTAACTAGGCTATAGGAACATATCTGAGCTGGATAGGCTGAGAAGTGACGATAGACTGTCACCATTGCGGAAACAACATGAACTCTGCCTAGAATACGCTGGAGGATTGCTCTGCCTCTGAACTCGCCTCTCAGCCTGGGTGGCTGTTCTGGTCGCAGAGATCGGACGGGATCTGTCCCCACCAGCAAACGTAAGAGCGATGCTCGTTGGTGACTCCACCAAATGGGGCGCCGTGGTCTCCTTCTGTGAGGCAGTCATGCTCCAGAAGGAGGCCGCCGATCGGGATCGGGAGCGGACCGATGGGGCATCGGTCCGCTCCCGATCCCGATCGGCGCACACAATCGCACACAATTAGAATCCTGAGCGTTAGCGAGGGAATCAAAAGAGCATGAGGTGAAAAATCTTTGCACTCGGGAGCAAGACGTAACTTTTCATTCCACCTCAGAGAGGAAATGACTAAATGCGAAAAAATCATATCATTAAATACTTTTATCTCAGTTTAAGTATTATTTCTAAATATTATGATATGTAAGTATTACAGGACAATCTTTAAATTATAACAAATAACATTTAGGTAAATTAAGAAAAACTAAAAGTAACGTAGTTATAGCGTTTGAGTGTAATAGAATAGTAATATTGCGCAAAACAATTTAAATAAGTGCACCAAGAAGGTCAAGAAAGTCATATTTTTAATAAATTTAAAAAAAAGCTGTGAGATAAATTCCGCACCATAGAGGTAGAAGTAAATAGGTTTACTGATATTTTGCATTCACAAACTTGGTGCACACTATGATCTAAATTCAAATTTACTTTAAGCTCTAGAGTATAAAAACGACTTTTTCTCTCAGATATTGAAGAGTAAAAATGCTCTTTACGAGATGAGGTGATGAAAAAATCATTTGCCATCACCAGATTTTTTTTTTATTTGATGTTTAGGTATTAACTATTACATTATTATAGGTAAGTACGACATAATAATATTTAAATTATAACAAAGAATACTTAGGTATAATTCAGAAAAATGTATAGTACCGTTACTTAAGTTTAGTCTAATATTTTTGTTAGGAACTGTATTTTTGCGCAAAGAAAATTAAAGAAAAGAACACCAAGGAAGTTTCGGGTCTGAAGTTTTAACAAATTAAAAAAAAAGTATGATAATTTATGGTTAAAGCTATGAAAGTATAAGTAATTATGTTTAATGATATTATGCATTCCCAAACTTAGTGCACACGATGTTCTAATTTCAAATTTACTTTTTCCTCTAGCGGATAAAAACGACTGTTCCACTCAGATATCGAAAAGCAAAAATACACTTTCCGAGATCGTGGGATGAAATTGATGAAATTATTATTTTGCTTAATTAGTTCGGTGATAATAATATAATGACCTCGTCGTACCTCGTTTGAAATTTTCCTTACACATGTAAAGACACAATTCTTAGTTGAGACTAATACAAATTATAATTATAAAGGAGACAAATAATATGTATACATAGGTAGGAACAGGTAGGAATGGACCAATTTCAAACAGTACCAACGAATCTAATTATAAACTAAAATAATCTTTCTAAAGTACTTTTAATGAAAAGCGCTCATAGCCAAATGCTCTCACCGGTCCGTAAGCGATGGGCAAGGTTAAGCTACTAGGCTCGCGGTCAGTCCATAGATGAATTACTGAGCATCTCCGTGCTCCGGAGCTCACGTTAAGCTGTCGGTCCCGGTTGTAGCCATTAGGCAACAGTCGTTAAGCTATGTCAGAGAGGCCAACTGGCCGGCTTGAACAACTCTGACACCAGGGTAACCTCTGCCCATACAATAAGTAAGTAACTATCAAAAGGACACGGCATCTTAAGTTCATTAATATATTCGTTTTTGGCGCGTAATAATGAAAGTTTTTAACGGTTGAGCAATAATGCGCTTTGGAAAACTAGTCTTATTCGTTTTACATTTGTATGTATGCCCTGACCTTTATATACCGAGCTCTAGTATAAAGAAATGTGGGTTTTCAATTAATTTACCGGTGGAAAATACGGAATCGCTAACACTTTTTTTTGTATCTACAGGGTGCGCCAGAGAAACTTACTTATTTGAAAGGTCAATAAAAAAAAAGTACTTCAGTTATTGTTTTAAAATTTTTTTTATTTGAGAATACAATATCCCAATTTTTTTTATGCAGTCTTAAAAATGACATCGGATAAATGGCGACCCCCATTGCGCATACACTGATGAAGTCGATTTTTGAAATTCGTATCCACTCTTCGCAGCATATCAATCGGTATGTTGGCAATGGAGTCAAATCTGGAGAGCGTCAACATTTCCCCGACCGCCTCATCTCTCTCAGAGGCGATCTCCAATGGCCGGCACGCTCTCCAGATTTGACTCCATGCGATTTCTTTTTATGGGGTTATTTGAAATCCCTGGTTTATGTCGATCGACCACGGACCATAGCACACCTCAAGAACAACATTCGCGACGCCATTGCCAACATACCGATTGATATGCTGCGAAGAGTGGATACGAATTTCAAAAATCGACTTCATCAGTGTATGCGCAATGGGGGTCGCCATTTATCCGATGTCATTTTTAAGACTGCATAAAAAAAAATTGGGATATTGTTTTCACAAATAAAAAAACTTTTAAAACAATAACTGAAGTACTTTTTTTTTATTGACCTTTCAAATAAGTAAGTTTCTCTGGCACACCCGGTATAATGGGCTTGCGTATTGCTACGATCACACCTGGTGGCAAGCGGAGATGTAGTCTTTACGATGCCTGTTCACTCTAGCCTTGAATAATTCCATGTTGTACGTGTCTGGAAACACAGACTTTGGGAGAGAATTCCACAACTAGAGACAAATGAGAAAAGAGGAAGCGAAACACTTACGCGTACGGCAAGAATTCAAGAAACCAAGATATTAGTTTGTCAAATTGTAAATAGTTGTAAATAGATATATATATATATATATATATATATATATATATATATATATATATATATATATATATATATATATATATATATATATATATATATATATATATATATATATATATATATATATACTTGTAAATAGTTCACATAAAGAAAGGGGTCTCAATGATTAAGATTGATGTGTGGTTCGGCGGCGAATATCAGAATATCATTACCCCATTCCCCACGGAATACCTACCAGAGGACGCGCAACAACTTCCTTCTGACTAAAATTATAATCTTACTGCGGTCAACTCGTTAGCCAAGCGTGACTATTATGGAATATCCCCCAAGATCATTCTTTGGAGTCCCGTGTCGCACAGTGGACTTCTTTCATCCGTAATGACGTTGATTAAGAAAACCATCTATGTAAGAGGTCTATGTCTCGAAATACCTGTAACTATGGAATCCTACCATCAAGGTTCTACCAAGGCAATTACAGTGGCCAAATATAAAAAGGAAATTTGTAACAATTCGATGGATTTCATGAAACTTATCATAAAACCACCCAAAGTAATTAAATAACCTTTGAATAAAATAAACAGTATATAAATAAGTTTGTTTGTTTTTCCTAATGACAGATAAAAACAGGGACATATAAACAGCTCCAAAACTTATAACATCCTACTATAATAACCCGTTTACAAATGGAGCTGTAACTATGAATCCAACTAAATATAATGGGATCCATGCCGTAATTAAATATATTTTTAAATTAATTCCTGTGTTAAGTAAGTATACATCGTAGTAGATCATATTTTATACCCAGGTATATGGTGTAATTGATTCATTTTAAATACTAACGCAACACTTATTTAAATTGCACGTACGCCTTCATTATAGCGTCAGTAATGAATACATCCACTTTGCGGCTTTCGCAAAACAAATAAAAAGGCAGAAACCTTTTAATGTCCGCATTAAGTGATATGATAGCAGGTTATGGTGTTGCATACGTTTATTTAATTAATTAAATAAGTAAACACTGTCAAGGGAAGTCGTGAAATTACGTATGACTTTATTGAATTATAACTTGGCTTTCTCATTTAAATTTACATTTTAATTTGTGGTACGTGATTAGTGGGGGATATCCATCAAAGAGAAACATTATCGCACGAAACTACGAAATATATTAATAACAAAATTCTGAAAGGAATGGAACATAGTACGTAGGTTATTAATAATATTCACAAAAGACGTAAAACAAAAATATGAAATTACACTAAAGCTATAGACGCGCTGAGTTATGCCCAGACACTCAAATTTAGAGTCCAGTTTTAATCGGTAATCATAATCTGTAGCCCGTTTCAAGGATAACAGGTGGACCATAAATGTCACCACATGTCACCAATGCCCGACAGGCGTACGCCAAGCACGGAGACATGAACTTGGAGAAAGATATAAAAAAGATCACAAGAATAAGTTAGGTGCTAACAGCAAAGAACAGAATTAAATGGAAATCCTTTAAGATAGCATTTAGTTGAGAAGGTCCCTGCAACAATAAACTATTATACTTATCAAGTACTGTCAAAATAAATATTATTAATATTGTTTGAGTTAACACTTAATTATTTGAATATTACGAATGTCACAGTTTAAACCTAAGCGTCTCATTAACTGCATTTTTTATTTGTGCCTGCAATAAAAGGCCTTTTTTTATTAATTGTTTACCATCCCTCTAAGATTGCATCTTATTTTAACCAACAGCGCAGTAGCGAAACTTTCATTCAATATGAAAAGAGATTTTCAAATTCTCGCACTCTGGATTGACCTTGCGACTTCTTCAAAAGTTATGAAACTTCAGCTGGATATGATTATTAGATGATCTTTTAATTTCTATCATTATTACATATATAACGTTGTGAGTATATTTTTTTATAAAATTAAGCTAACATACAAAGATACGGTATAAACGCTCACCGTTGCCTATGGACACCCGCTACAACAGTAATATCCCTTGCACGTGGCCGCTCCTTGAAAAACCTTGTTACTCCTTTTTTGTTCCATGAAACATAAAATTCACGCTCACAAAGCACAAAACACACCCAGACTCAGCTAACAATTTATGGGTCACACAAATAGTTGTTGTTTGCGGGACTCGAACCCACAACTACAACACACTTGCAGTTATTTCTTGCTGTCTCTTGTTAAACTAAGTCATGGAGCCTAGAAGTAAGTGGGAGGAAGGGCAACTGCAACTGTACACGATCTTAAAGATTTTAGTTGCTAAGATGAGAGTCCCGAACAACATGCTGTTCTGAACTGATCGTAGGCTCCAACCAAACAGTGCTTGCGGACACCTGCCATAATATAATAGGTAAAAGATACGTAGGGTGTCAAACCCTCTTCAGACTTAAAGTTAAATAAGGCTCGTAAATTCGATCATCTTCGCAGCTAGGTTTTGGATTAAGTAAAGTAAATTTAACTATACTATAGTTAAATTATATACAACCTGAACAAGGTCTGGCCGAACCATCCTTTACGTGAAAAGATTTAATTCATTGCCTCCCAGTGAACTATTTGTTTAAACTTTAACAGTGCAAACCAGTAGTTCACTGGGAGGCAAACACAATAAAATTCTTAACAGTTAGTTTGGCTTTGTCATTACGATCACTACGAAATTTATAGCCACTGGAAAACCCGTGCAGATTTCCACCCACTTGTGCATCTACAGTTGCGTTCCACCATCGTGAGTTCAGATTCAAACACAAAAGGCGACAGAAGCAGCCTACTACTGCAGAGTTCATGTAATAAAATGCATGTCTAAATACTAAGAGGGCACTTGTCAGTCATAAAATGACAAATTAAAATGTTACAGTGTACAAAAAATACCAATTATTTCTAAAACTTTTACTATATAAACTGTTTGGTTTATAGTAGAGTATATTGATAGCTATAAATCCTTTTGGCAGAAAGCGATTTTTTTTTATTCCGTTTTACGGCTCTGGCTTCTTTGGCCTTATGAGCCTTCAGTTAATATATTTTATAACATTTATTACCGTCATTGTCAAGTAAAGTGGTCGTGGGTTCGATTCCCACCCGGGACAAATATTTGTGTGCATGAACATGTCTGTTTGTCCTGAGTCTGGGTGTAAATTATCTATATAAGTATGTATTGAGAAAAAAAAAAATAGTATATGTAGTATATCAGTTATCTGGTTTCCATAGTACAAGCTCTGCTTAGTTTGGGATCAGATGACCGTGTGTGAATAATGTCCCAGAATATTATTATTATTATTATTATAAAGTCCGTCACAGTCAAGACATACGTAGTCCTTGTCCAACCCCAGTAAAGCAGTGGAGACTTTACTAGAGGCTTTTATGGAGTTTTGGTTACAACACGGAAAATCACAATTCACGGCAATATCGCACTTTCCTCCACTTGTGTACGTTGTCGAAGATGTTATGTCTAAAAATCCACCATATCTACACATAAAAACTCGAATTTACACCAGTTTTTGAAAATAAAACATAGCCTCGATGCGTCTTTTTCCGCGTTGGCGCCAAAACTCCGCAGAAAACGATATAAGTAGGTGTTGCCAAGACATAAAAAACGTATTTTGGGTAAAAAAAGTAACATGTGCTCTTTTAGTATTTTGACATATTAATCATGGTGCTAGCCATTTATTTGCTCAATTCAGATAGGTTTGAAACCAAGCCACCCAAACGGTGGAATGCCGTTACCCCCTATGCAATGATCGACTAGCAAATTACCCATGACTCCTTCCTCCCCGCTTCGATGCAAACTTGAACCTAGGTACACGAACAGTTTTTTGCCATAGCAGCTGTATAGAATAACCTGTCCTCATTGAATTAAAAAAATGATTAAGTTGGTTGATATTCGATATAGTCTGTTAAAACGCTCTTTAAAACACCCTATAATATCTATATCTACATGTGTTTTGATGCTCGCCGCTAGTTATACCAAACATAAAACCCTCGTTCAAGATTATGACAAACAATTATAAGAAAACACAACTGTAATGACTAATAAACAATATCAAGGCATAAATAAAAGCTTGTTTAGGGGCTCGCCGGTATAATGACTGGACCACACGTCGAGCTGATAATTCGCCAGCTGCCGCATGCCGGTGAGAGTGGCATGGCGCATAGTGTGTGGATGCTCCTCAATAATGTACGAAGTGTGGCCATAAGCCCTATACCCGTATATAGGCAACCTTACTTCCTACCAATTATATGCCGTATGATAATAAGAATACAAGATGTAATGCAAGTCCTATATAATCGTAATATAGGGTTTGGTACCCTAATACATCGCTTTTTAAATCGATTACCCAAGTCTGGGCAACATCCGAATATGTTTAATGTGTGATATATACAATACGTTAGGTTACTAGTCCCTTTAATCGCGTGGTCTTTTTTGTGTAATTTCTGTAGAAAGTGGTAAATAATTTTTATGAACTCGAGCGTAACGCGAAAACGGCAAATATTATTCACCCCATCCTATAGCTTTTTCCGTAGACCGATTAAATGTAGATATATTCGTGCAGTATAGATAAATAAACTTTATTATTCTTTTTCCACTGGATGAAGATACATTGGGAATAATTACCTCAAACAATTACCTACAAAATTTCGACGAAATAATTCCACCAATTTGGTAATATATCCATGTTATGAATGACTATATGATGTCTTTAACATTTTGTACGAACGACTTTCCTGTTGTTCATTTATTTTGTTAATAGCGTGCGCACGCTGCTGTGCGCTCACTATACATTTGCTACGCGATCGCCCGCTTGTTGCGTGTTATGTGTGTGCTTTGCGAAATTATAGTAATTGTTGATACTTCAATGCCACCGACAAGGTTACGTTAGCGCGTAACTATTGGCCTGACACCAATAGATACAAAACTAATAAAGGTAACTTTGGATTACACTTTCACTTATTAGTTATTTACAATGAATACAGTAGTAAAACAAATAAAATATTATGCTATATATAACAGTAGACACATTTTAATGAGTATATAAGGTCTATAGTTAGTAGTAGTTTAGACTAAGTCTGATATTATGTTAAAATTCCATAGTTACTTATCGCATCTCATCAGGTTTAAATAAACGGGGTGTGAATAATCTGTTGTAAATAACGTTTATATGCCTGATTACATTTTTTTACTTGAAATAGTATTGAAGAACGGTTGTATTGATGATGATAACTGGGATTCTACTGAGACTACAGAATCAGACCGTATCGATAACAACTGTTTTTAAATATTAATAACGTATTTGTCGTACTAATATCAAATAATCTGATTTTTATAAAATTATCTCGGAAGCATATCATATTCGATAAACAAGGATTTATTAAAATCAATTCGGTCCAATTGAAGGCTGCTTCCTTTTCGTAATCTAAGCAAAGACTTAGATTTTAAATAAATGCAAAACAAGGTTTGAATTGATTCAAATAATATGTTACAATACTATTTTAGATCACTTTTATTGCACAGTCGTCGATTGTAACAATGTTTTGTAAAATAATCGTTAGCTTTTTTGTAGTTGTCTATAATGAACTTGGTAGTAATGGACGTTGTAAAAACACGAGAAAAAAATGTAATGGTGTTCCACACGCTCTGTTGCACTTGTGCTGTTTTAAACTTGGAGTGGCAAGTCTTAATTCTCTAAAGTTCTCTGCTTAAAGTCATACTAATGTCATGTATGTTTGAAACTTTAAAGTATTGACTAAAAGGTAACTAAGTACTTATAACTATTGTCAGCCTCTTGTAATAAAAGATGATACGTTAATTTTGTCGGTGTTGCAAGGAGTAAATAAATTTTCATAAATTCAAAATATACATTTAATATCGGTAGTGGGCTGTGGACCGCTCACGTACCTATGTCGTGACGTCTCTCTTTTGCGCAGGAGTTTCGGCGCGAAGTGCTCCAAGTGCTGCCGCGGCATCTCCTCATCCGACTGGGTACGGAAGGCGCGGGAGCAGGTGTACCACCTCGCATGTTTCGCATGTGATGCATGCGGCCGCCAGCTGTCTACTGGAGAGCAATTTGCATTGCACGAGGATAGGGTGCTCTGTAAGCCACATTACCTGGAGACGTTAGATGGAGGATCTATCTCCTCGGATGGTAAGTGTTGCCTAATAATTAGTCTCGTATGCTCGTGCTCTTGAGTACAGAATAAAAAGTGTAACCTTTTACGTTTTTACTTTTACAAAGGCTTGTGTGATAATTTATTAGGAAAATAGTAAATAAAGATTAGTTATAAACACAAGATGTAACATAGTACAGGTACATACATTTACACACTCGTAGAATGGTCATGCTTTCTTCTATACAATAATTATGTCAGAATATTTATCCGGTCGATCAAATGATCCTATATTAAATCAAAATAATAATAATATCCTGAGACATTATTCACACATGGTCATCTGGTCCCAAACTAAGCAGAGCTTGTAATATGGAAACCAGATAACTGATATACTACAAATAGTACTTTTCTTTTGTAAAAACATACTTTTATAGATAATTACACCCAGACTCAGGACAAACAGACAGATATTTGTCCTGGGTGAGAATCGAATTCACGACCAGCGGCGTGAAAGACTAGCATTTACCAACCACACCAACCGACTCGTCGACCTATTATTACTCCCAAAAGCACAGAAATAATAGGAATTGTCACGGATAATAATTTATTATAATTTGCACTACAGATGGATGCGATTCAGAAGGTTACCACAAGAGTAAGGCGAAGAGAGTCCGCACAACTTTCACTGAAGAGCAGCTGCAGGTCCTGCAAGCAAATTTCCAGCTCGACTCGAACCCTGACGGGCAGGACTTGGAACGTATCGCCCAGGTGACGGGGCTGAGCAAGCGCGTTACACAAGTCTGGTTCCAGAACAGTCGCGCCCGGCAAAAGAAGCACCAGCACACCGGCAAGGGCAAGCAGAACCAATGTTAGTAACACTAGCTTGGCTTTTAGAGAGAAAGAATGCGCTTCGGTCGAGTACTTGTGACATATACATAGCTAACAAATCGAGGTGCATCCTTTCTAAAATGAAACTAATGTCGTTATACCAAATTAAATTTAATCAATCTATTGCAACAATTGGCGAATTCGCATAGTTTTAACTGCTTGGCAAATTGTTGGCTTTGCGAATTTATTTATGTAAATTGATATATCTCAATCGATATTGATCTCAATCGATTTTGTGGAATCCATTCTGTTTATGTTTGTGATGTTGTGCAGTGGTGTCCCGTGACGCGGACCCGGCGGGGTTTGGGCGGCCCATCAACCTCCACCTCACGTATTCATTTCAGAACAAACCTCCGTTTGTACCAATAGGTAAGTTTATAAAAAATCTATCAACAAATTTATCTTTAAACATAGAACGACCTATTCGTTTAAAGAACTTTTTTGTGTGACAAGAGACTACAATGTCTGGTGAAGCAGTGAAAGTCTCTTTAAAAAGGAGAGTTGGCGAGATATATCGCTGTGACATAAGGATACAGTCATCGTCCATATGTCACAGCGATATATCTCGCCAACTACTAATGCGATTTTAATTAGCGATTTCAATTTAGTGGGGTACATCAAAAATTTATATCAGTTCTATTCATCGTTTTTCCGTTTCTATTCAATAAAATTTAAATATTAAGAAATTTATTTGTGTGTATATGTATTTTGAATATATGTTCTAGTATCGCCAAAACCAAAATGACAGTAAATTGGAATTTTCTAGATAAAAAAACATTTTAAAGTACTTAGGATGTAATTATTTTCTTTTTGCCTTTCGTCACATTTTTTTACGTTTTGGTTGAAAAATTAATATGTTAAATGTTGATACTGATCAAACAAAAGTTTCTAATTGCACCAAAAATATGACACATTCGTAACAAACGACATATTTAAATTCGTAACAAATATATTTTTTATAAATAATAATAATATTTCCCTGAATTTGCGTTCCGGTCGGTTACCTTGTATAGCTGTGTCCAACACGCATTCATAAAATTTTTGTATCATCCCATGCCCCTTGATTTTCCAGGTAGGTCTAAATTTCTAAGTACGCGGTAGTGAGTTAAGACAAGTTCAAGCAAATAGAACTGGCAAACGGTATTACAGGAATTATTTGGAGCCACTTTTAATCCCCTCATAACTCACTATACATCCTACTAATATTATAAACGCGAAAGTTTGTAAGTATGGATGGATTGTTTGTTACTCTTTCACATAAAAAACTACTGACTGGAATTTAATGAAACTTTACAATAATATAGCTTATACATCAGAATAACACAGGCTATAATTTATATAGTTTACCGTGGGTAAACGGGGGGCTCAGCTAATATTTAATATATTTCAACTATATAACTATTTCACATAAACATATCAAAATATGGCTCATATATCGAGATTTACATGATACACGTAAAAAATGCTCCAAATTTCATAGACAGACCAGGCCTAAGCTTCAATATGTTATAATAGTTTATAAGAAGATATCACATTTTAAGTTGTTAAATAATATTGTGTCTTTGTAATAAAATTTCAGGCCTCACCAATGAGCTTGGCACCCATTTAGATCTCTCTTCTTTTGTCGTTGAAGTCAACAACCAAGGCATATATTATGTTAAACTTGGCTCTCATTTCACATTTATGTTTTGATGAGATTTTTATATTTTCCTTGCAGTACTCGCCGTGAGGTTTAAAAATATAAAATTATCAGTTAAGTGAGGTAGCCATTATATTTGATGTAATATGGCTTCATTTGCATATTCCAAAACAGTTATTAATTTAATTGAGTGCAGCGAGAAATTAGCTACTGATTTGCAGAAACTAAGCTTGTTTGACCAGATATTAGGTTTTAGCTGGTTGTTAACTGTTTGTGACTATCAGGACACACGTTGGAATAGATAGCAATAAGTTGAAAGTGTTTTCTTATATTTATGTGTAACATTATCACTGCAATTTACTTCTATGTAGTTCCACAGACTGCACGGCTTCCCTAAATGTATACAACAGACTTAATATAATTTTATTTAATAATAGTTGTTTATTTATTATTATAGGCAGCGGTTACTTTAGCTTGCTAATATGCTTCTGTTAAGGCTTAAAGACAAAACCGTAGCATTACGTGCTCGCATGCAGATGAGGAATCACAAATTAAACCACTATTGTGGTCACCAATCTACAGAATGCCAATGTGCTTAACCTCACCAATACTTTTCGACTTGAGGAAAGAAACTAAATTTGGGCGCTTCTAAAATATTAATACTACTATATAAGTCGGGGCGAAACGTATGGCACGACTATATACGTATTCATTAAGACGTAGGTATATATTATTCAAGTAAAATACACTTATTTACGTTATCTATAGATTTTATTTATCGACAACTTAGTAGAGAAGATAAGATTCACTCACTAAGTTAATTTAATCCAGTATACGATTTGTAAGTAAGCACTCCTTATCTACATTTCGTCTAGACAGCAATGGAACTTTTTATACAACTAGAAAGTTTTTACGTCAGTACCTTTTCAAAATAACATAGTTAATAATAGATCAGATCATTAGGTGCATAACGTAATGATATTGATGTCTACATTTTTATTACTGTTCGGATGTAAGCTTCGCTGGGCATTGGCATCATATTAACTACCTATATATAAACTTCATTTTTACAACACAAGGTGTAAAGTCAGTCTGAGAAAATCAATAAATAATGTGATCTGCTTGATGTATGCACACAACGAATTACGAATTGTAAAATGTGTTATTATAAATTCACTGGTATGTAGAAAAAAATATTGTTTATACATTTGTATATTTTGTGTTAACGATGACGTTTTCCCGAATATGTAAAAATTTAATTCGAACAATGATATAATAGAATACATATTATTACGTAATATTATATAATCGATTGATTTTATAAAACTCTTATTATCAAGAAGTTCTGTGTTTTATTATCGATCTAAAGTTGAAATCAAAGTGTTTGTATCTCATAACTGTCAGTAATATGTCACATAATCACTAAAGTAAACACTACTAAAGTAAGCTCGTTTCATTAGAAAATACTCGTATACTAAACGATTTTAAAGTTTGGGGATAATATTTTTAACACTGGGTCAGTATTAAAAAATATAACCTCTTTTTTATCTTCTACTTTAAAACCGTTTAGTGCAAATACTGACAAAATTATTTTTAAAGTAAAAATTCATTGAAAATTGAATTAATAATGCTTAGATTAGCACCG
The DNA here is from genome assembly GCA_951640165.1 of Pseudoips prasinana. NCBI lineage: Eukaryota > Metazoa > Arthropoda > Insecta > Lepidoptera > Nolidae > Pseudoips > Pseudoips prasinana. The sequence goes on along the minus strand of OX621234.1, from coordinate 17,212,545 downwards.
AAAATCCAATGGAACATTTGTAGATAGTAATCAATCGAATATCAACTTTAATTGCGGTCTGTATTGTCAACCTTTTGGTTATTATGCAGGGCATATTATAGTGCATTATTCCTTTATGTTTACAAAATGCCTGCCTGTCGTGGGCAAGGAAATGGTTATACTGTCTGAGGTTGACTTAAATGCCAGTGGATAACGTGTAACTTCTTTGCGGCATTGTTTCAGATGGAACGTCTTTCACGGATTCCTCCATGGATGAGCTGTCTGAAGATTCCTCCATCCATTGCATGCAGAGCGAGGTTTGATCATCTCCGTTTGAATCCGGAGGTCTCTGTGCAGAAACAGCAATAAAAGCATCGCGCCACTACGCCGCTTTGCCTTTTGTAAATAATCGCCATACTTTACTAAATTATAAATTATCCTGCCAGTCTTTCTACAATAAAGCAATAGTTACTGTGAGAAGTCATTAAGTCAGTTGCCATACGTTTTATGTCGTAGGAAATTAATAGTGTCTTAATTTTTATTCTTTGATTTTCTGAAATGAAATGTAAGAAGTGTAACTTTTAATATTTATAATATAATAAGTAATAATATACCGTAATGAGTAACTATATATCGTAATCATAATAAAACAGGTTCTTATGTTATATTATGTTTTCTTAGAGTTAAAAAAGTAAAATTAAAAGCAATCTGTGCGAAAATTTTATCCTATTTATTGTAAAAAGTTATATTATTTATTTATTTATTTCTAGTAACTGTGATACGTTCTTATCGTAACTGTTCTTGGTCTCTTTACATTTTCGTTATATTGTACTAAATTAATACACTTGTCTTTTTAAGCACTTTTGTACATCTTTAGAATACCATACTTTAGTGCCAAAAGTTAGTAAAACTTATAAGCACGAAGCAGCAGCTAAATAACTAACGAATAATTAAGTCTTTGTTATTCAAATTGAATACCAATTTGAGAAAAATAGATAAAGCATTTTGCAGGCTGATTCGTATTTATGGGTAAATGTGTAAATAATAATATGACTAGACATATTCCAAGTAATAGATTTGTTATAAACATATAATCGAAACAAAAATATTTAGAGTAAACTGACTATCATTTGTGTTGATGAAAAGCACAAATTGAACCAATCATTCGATGCGTCAATTTACTTCGAATGTGTATAAATAGACCTTTATGTTTTGAAGAATAGACTGGGCATAAGATACATGTTGAAGAAACATTCAAACAAATAAATGCCTATCAAATAAACATTTAGTGTAAATGAGACATAAACAAAATTTTCAAATATACTAAAAAGATAAACTTGATGGAAATAAAACGCACTTTGAAAACAAAAGTGGCATTAAGTATACGAAATTATTTTTATTAAACTCTTTTTTTGAAATAACTACATTATTTATTATTACAGTTGCAGTTTGTAACTAAACGGAAGATAGGTCAACTGTTAATACTAATTGCAGTACAATATTTCATTATCTGGCCTAGATATAAATCATAATACTCCGTCAAAAACTTGAAACGGTCATACTGAAAAAATACTATTTTTGTAGAATGTCACTTTTGTTTTAAAGGTGCGAAAATATAATTGAAAACATCTTGATATTAAAATATGTAATCAAGTCTGTAATTACATATGTATTACAAATTTATTATATTAAGATTCTTTTATAGCGCAAACTAATAGCATATGATTTTAAAAAATAATATGAAATAAAATATTTGAGTGTGGACGCTCACTTTACTTAGTCTTATGGAGATCTTAAAATTTAAGCCGTTGTATTGGTACGTCTAACTTTACCACTTTCGTTGTATTAGAAACTATGTTAGGTTTTTTTGGTCATTTTTACAAACAATATTAAAGGAATTCCTATCCTACACTCATGCTCATGTTTTAAGAACTATTTAGAATTATTATCCGATTATAATTGTGGACACTAGGAACCATATCATTAATGTCAAAATTACTGTAATTGTTTAACTTAATCATGTCAAATCAAAGCAACACTTAAATACTAACTTACACATAGTAACAAAACTACCTATAATTTTGTTTGTGTATTTCGACGATAGATGGCGGTGGCGCTAAAGGAAACAAACATGAACAAAAAAGGACCTACTGTCATTTTGAATACGATTCGGCACATTTAATTTAAAATATTTCTAATAATATGTATGTTGTCCATTACTGCATAGATTATTTACAATGGTTTCAAAACCAGTGAGTGAAACTTGGCAAAAATGCTATCGATTAATGGATGCTACAAAAACCGTAACTAAGATTAGTGTTTTTTTTTATTCAGCAGATTTATTTTTCACTTTACGAGAAATATTTCAAAATTTGTGCCTAAGTAGGTACATATTATGTGATGCAAAATGATTTTTGTATTCTACTTTTAGTATTCGTATTGCGAAGTGTTGCTCTAATTTGATTTAGCCCCTTATTGATTAAAGAAGTCTATTATCATTGACTGCGAGATGACTACCCTATAAAAGTTAATTCCTCTCTAACAAGTCCAACCTAAAACATTATTTGACTCAGTAAACATTCCCATAGAAAATAAAATTAGTAGAAATACTAATTATGGTATACCACAGGGTAGTACGCTTGGACCTATCGCAATTTCAATGCCTTATTTATGGTGAAATATATGTGTCTCTAGTAGTCCAACAATAAAAGCAATACGTAACTATAGTTTACTACTTTTAATGGCCTTGTAAAATCGATACCGACTCATAATATATATGTAAATGTAAAAAGTAGCGTAATATGTAGTCTCGGCGATTCTAGTTCTTGCGTCAATTACATTTGGTGTATCTCTCAAGGATTATATTAGATTTTGTGCAGTATTGTAAATAAAAACTTTATGAAATGTATTTAATTGTTGTAAATAAAGGGTGGAAACATATAGAGACACGTGATGATGAAAGAACGTTCATATGACACTCCCTCCTCAAGGGAACTAACAAGTAAGGGAAGCAAAAATTTTATCTGCCTGTGCGTTCGGAACTTAACGGCAGAGCCAAATCCGAGGTAACGGATTGGTAGACTGTTCCCATCTTACTTATTCTTCTTATATCTGCCGACCACTTAGCTTACAATACAAAGATGTAAACTTGTTTAGTTTTTAATTCTTGGTTATTTTATTACTTGTTCTGTAATTTTGAGCACTGAAATTTATTTGCCTTCTGGGGCCTGTATACGATAGAAGAGGTACCGAGGCATGCAGTCAGTTTATAGAAGGGTGACTGAAAGATTAGTTCAATTTTGTAGAGTCATTGTACTTCGGTTGTATCGTTAAGCTATCACTCCGAGATACAGTTATTGTCATGAGTGGTTAAACCAAAATTTATTTACTAGGTTCATTTAAATAAGTGACGAAATCTAAATAGGATGCCTATTAAAAAAAATAATAATGACAGAATAGTTAAAATGTAAATAAAATAAAGGATGTATTCATTTCTGGCAAGGTGAGGGCCAAATTATTGTTAAATAGTACTACATCTGAAAACAAACATACGGTCTATCTAATGATAAGCGATTGTCATAGCTTTTGCCAATTGCCAGACATTGCTCACGTGTTGCCGACTCTGATGGGCCCTAGTGACCTTATTCAAACCAAGGATCAAATCATGTCATGTCAAACATCAATCAATTATTATTACTTGGAGTATATTTTGAAATTATCTGCATCCCCAGTCTCGTCACCTCAATTAATTGTTGGCAGCGTTAAGTTAGAGCCACTAATGCGGTAACATTGGTCTTTCAAATAAATTATTTATCATCAGTTGATGGTACTAAGAAACAATGAATTAATAAAATTTAATAAAATGTCGGTTTATTAGTGATCAATATCGAATTGGTGGTTCACAAGCATTATGAGATAAAACATATAAACGTAAAAGAAATAAACAACCCAAAAAATGAATGTTACTTCAGTCGACGATGACTGAAGTTTAACTTTATACCGAACGTGGCTATGAGAGAAATAGTGAAAAAATGTGTGCTCGCATCTCTTTCCCTTGCCCCTACATATTAATTCTCTCTCTCTTTCTACCTTGACTAACTTCTATCTCCCTCTTTCGTTCGCCTCGCCCGATCGCACTTATCGTAACGCTCTCGTCACGCATTCACCAGCGTACTCCCCAAGTTATTGTGCGTAAAGAAAGTTTTAAGGTCTCTGCACACAGCGGGCGCGGCGCGGCGGGACGGGACGGCGACGCGACACTGAGGAGTTGTAATGTACTAGATATTACGGAGGACGCCACACAGAGCCGTCCCGCCCGGTCCCGCTCGACGCGACGGCTCTGTGTGGCGTCGTTCGTAATATCTAGTACATTACAACTCCTCAGTGTCGCGTCGGCGTCCCGTCCCGCCGCGCCGCGCCCGCTGTGTGCAGAGACCTTTAGTTCTAAAAAGTTTAGGTTAAATGATTAAATTCTTTATGGGATCCAAGGCATTTGAAGCAATTCCCCGTAACGTGCTTAGGCCTCACCGCTCAGTACATTTTGGTTGGGTGTCACTGTTGACCCTGGCTTATATGAGCTGCACTTTTAGTGCGTGCGATGCATGCGGGACTAGTCCTATATAAATAAAAATCAGTCTTATGGGAATCGGTCTTAACGCACGAAGTGTCATTACTATATTCCAAAAAACGGCAACAAAATCACGTTAGTTGTATGGGTAAACTTAAATATTTGTTATTTTAATTTAATCAATAATAACTAAATATGCTGTGAATGCTTCAAGCGTTTAGTTGCTATTATTAATATCCAGCGAAAACGAGCAATAAAAATCACGTTTGTTCAATATATTTAATTCTGTTTTTAAGTATTTGTTATTATTGTGGCAACAGAAACACATCATCTATGAAATTTTCAACTGTCTACCTATCACGGTTCATGAAATACACCCTGATGACAGAAGAACAGACAGACAGCCAGTAATAGGGTCTCGTTTTACCCTTTGGGGTTCTTGTTAATTTAAACAACAAGATAAAAATCCAGTTTTTCCCCTCTTCGCACTATAATCAAGTTGCAATCGACAATGTAAACAACACATGAACATTTTTTGACCAAATTGGTGATGTTCTCAAGAAAGGCCAGGTCAGATGTACCCTAAACCGGCGAGCATGTATGAAGAATGTTTATAAAATTAAACCAGACATACAATGGAAATCCGATGTCTGTGCCTACCCCTCTGGGAAACAGGCGTGAGTCTATGTATGTATGTATTAACACTTTTATTCAATATATCAAACAATTAAGTAGAGTACTTCTGTCGGATAATCTTGTGAAAAATATTGCTTCTAGACTAGACTTGTCTGGCCAGAATGGTTCAGTTTACTCACTTATTTCAGGTTATATTATATCTTTGGTTCAGCTGATTGGCTTACAAAGATTTTTACACGCATCAGTCAAGGTCGGTTCTAGATATTGCTCAGTTTATGACGCGATCAAGCACGTGAAATGTTTTCACAATCTTAATAGTTTCAGTCTCATCACCTCTACCTGTTTAGCGATTCAAAGTGTGCTCCGTTTTATACACCTTGTGTATCAAATTTGTATTCTAATTTTAAGTTGTGGCTTCTGAACTGTACTGTTTTGAATTGGTAAACTGGCAGGCTAGACAAAAATGATGTATATTATTGATTAAATTCTAGTTGCCAAAATAAAATTAAACCTTATTATTATTTGAACAAGCGAAATGTTATTAGTCGTCGAAAGATTCAGATAAATATGTTCACCATTTTCAACGTCCTCAAGTTTCCACACTAAATATAGCATATATTAATTTATGATGTAGTTATTAAGTGACATGTAGTGCACCTTCTTGTCATATTAATGTAATTACTTAGTTTCTACAAGTACTAGGTACTTAAATTTATTCTGTACAAATTTTTAAATATATTATGTTGGTTAAAATTATTGTTTTAATGATGACTAAGTCCTCCTGTGCATGTGCCATGCTATGCAGTATGAGAATGACACACTCCTAACAAGTATACTGCAACCAGTTAACAGACAATGGTGGTACACAAATGTATGCAAATGTGTATATCTTTGTATGTGCAATTGTGTCCACATACAAATATGTCCGTACTTTATATCCCCTGATCCACTCCTCATCAACTCGAGGGAGTAACGTGGATGAGGGGATGTAGAGTAAGTAAAGTAAGATACTGCGCCTGGTTCTCTGAAGTGAGTATCCGTGCTTTTACATACTCTGTGCCTAACAGAGGCTTTAATTGAGGAATGGAATGTGGGAACTTAATATCGTACGGTTGGAGATGCTAACGCTAGATCAACGAGGCCATGAGAAAGCAAAGGTAAGCAGATGATCTTTCTTAGTTTTTACTTTTGTCAGTTATAAATAGGTTTATATTAAAAAATATATAATTGAGTGTTTGAACTTGCCGCGGAGTGGGGAGCACTGGGAACGTGGGTATGCTGCTTCGGTTCCCCTCTTTTGCGCCGTACCCAAGATATTATTGTATTAAACATCCCATAGGACACTTAATATGCAATAACATCTTTCTAGTGTGTAAGCCATTAACCGTGTAAAGTTAGACCAGAAGCTGTAAGAATTTAACTCGACTCATTAAACATCTTATGTATAGAAACTGTTTCATAATTAGTAATATTTGCACATGATACTGAATATTTTTATATTACTGGTCACCATTTGGTAACCACTGTTCGTAAAACGAAATATAAATATTGACGCTCCATACAAAATGCGTTAGCTGATCGACATTAATGTTCAATCTTTAATCTGTTTTTGTGTATTTTTCCATTTCATGATTTAAACGTTTTTCAATTCCATAGGTGATTATGCTCCTTAAGTTTCGTCCACTATTTATGATATTACCACTTATAGTAGGGTCAATTTAATAGATCACATTTGTCATCTGTCAGTTACTAGTAAAGTGACCTTAGTTGACCTTATTTTAAGATTACTTCGTAGGAAGAAACGGGCAGGTTGGGTTAAGTTTTGTTCCACACTGTCGCCTGCTACACCTGCTTCTGTTGTATGGCGATATATTAATAGGTTTAGGTGTGGCTGTGCTCCATCATCTTCCTCTCTTATCACTAGAGAAGTTGCAGAACAATTTTTCTGTAATTTTTTTCTGTAAAATCCCCCCTTATGTCCCAACTGAAGCAGAAGACTCCAACTTGCCTGTATACAATTTGTCTGCTGATCCGCTAGTCATGTCATTCTCTATGCATTAATTTACAGATATTTTGAGACAGGTCCGTGACTCGGCTCCAGGCATAGATGGCGTACCTTATTCTTTTATTGTTAATTCTTCTAAAAAATCCAAGCAATACCTTTTAAATATAATTAATTATTGTTTTAATTATGGCTGGGTTCCTAATCAATGGAAGACTCAAATAATCATTCCGTTAGTAAAGCCTGGGAAACATGCAGATGATCCAAATGGCCTCCGCCCAATAGCTTTATCTTCAGTGATGGCAAAGCTATTGGAGCATCTAATAAAGAGTCGGCTAGAATGGTTTGTGGAATCCAGTAAATTACTACCAAGCTCCCAATTTGGGTTTAGAAAAGGTCTGGGTACTTACGATAGTGTTGGGGTTTGGTGACAGACATTCGTTTAGCGTTTTCAAGAAACGAATCTTTGGTTGCTGCTTTCTTAGATATATCCTCAGCTTATGATTGCGTTCAACTTCCCACTCTCAAGCAAAAGTTGCTAGAGCTGAGAGTTCCGGTTAAGATGGTTCAGTGCATTTGCAGTTTACTTTCACCTCGTTCCCTGGTATTGAGAGTCCATGGAGAGGATTTTGATGCTAGACAGACGTGGAGGGGATTACCGCAAGGTTCAGTTCTGAGTCCTCTGTTATACAACCTTTATATGGTTGATGTGGGGTCATGTCTAAATTCAAACTGTCGTATTTTACAATATGCTGATGACATGGCTCTATATGTGATTAACCAATCTATCGAGAATGCTGCCTCATCCATTTGTATCTCCCTGGACTCTGATTTACAGTGGCTATTACGACACGGCCTAAGTTTGTCTGCTACCAAAAGCTCAACTGTTATATTTTCCCGCAAAAATAATATCCCCCAAGTTTCAGTCAATATCAATGGAGACAATATCCCAATTGTTCCCAAAGTCAAATTTTTAGGTGTCTTTTTGGACTCCAAATTAACTGGTTTTCATCATATAAATTATTTAGTCCAAAGATGCGAGAGAGCTGTTCCTATATTAAAAGCTCTTGCAGGGGTTTGGTGGGGTGCTCACCCATATACTATGAAGCTAGTGTATAATGCTTTAATACGTAGTATAATGGATTACGGTTGCTTCCTTATGGTTCCTTGTAATAAAGGGGCATTGTCTAGGTTAGATAAGGTCCAGTCCATGTGCCTTCGCATCATATCTGGTTGCATGAAGTCTTCTCCCATCAATGCATTGCAGGTCGAGGGTGCTGATCCCCCTTTGGCTCTAAGGAGACAGTTTTTAGCGGCACGTTTTATATCTAAAATTATTACTCAGTCATCCCATCCTTTGATTAATATGTTATCTGAGTTAAGGTTTCAGTGTAGATAGGCAAGATTCTGGCGTAATAAAGCTATCCCATTGATTCTTGTTCCATTTCAAGAGTACCAAAATTTAGTGTTCCCCATAATTTCATTTCCCAGACTACCGCTCTTTAGTATCGATTTTAAAGTTTTATGTTTTAAACCGGAAATATATTTTGATATTGGAATTTCCAAAACTTCTACTGCTGCGAATGTTATGTTCAATCAGATAATTGAGGAAAGGTGGAATGGTTATGAAAGATTTTTCACTGATGCTTCAAAATTATCAGACGCTAAGCCTGTAGGAGTTGCAGTGTATTACCAAACCTCTAGCATAATTTTAAAATATAGGTGTCCCATGGAGTCTTCTGTATTCACTGGGGAATGCGTGGCTATATTGGAAGCTTGTCGCTTTATAGAGTGTCACAATATAAATAAAGCTGTTATTTTCTCTGATTCCTTAAGCACTCTGAAAACCTTAGAGCAAAACTCCCATCGATCAAAACTACATAGCCCCATTATCTTAGAAATTAAAACATCCCTCTTGGCTTGCTCTGTAAAGGAAAAAATTGTTCAACTTGTATGGATCCCCAGCCACTGTGGTATTAAGGGGAATGAACATGCTGATTTATTGGCCAAGGATGCTGTGACATCCCAAATTATAGATGATAGATTCTATTGTTTTTATGGATATGACCTGCAGAATCTTCCCAAAGGAATCTTAAAACAAGCATGGCAAAATTATTGAGATATTTCTAGCAAGAGCAAAGGTGGCTTTTATTATGAAGTTCAACCGGACATTGTGTTAACGCCTTGGTTTCATAAATATAAAAAGACCTCCAGATGCGTGATCTCAACTGTTTGTAGACTGCGCTTAGGTTTCTGTTGTTCACCTGTTTTTCTACACAAAATACGGATTCGGGATTCATCCCTTTGTGAGTGTGGGCTGGACGAGGGTTCACTGGACCACATTTTCTTTGAATGCACCAATAATAACTCTGCCTATAATTTATATAAACTCCTTCCAAATTTAAAGATTCCCATGCCCATCAACTTTTCCTCGTTACTTACATTCCCTTCCCCAGAATTCTACGAAGTATTAATGTGCTTTATAAGATGCAATGGCATCAAATTGTGATTGTTACGTCTGAATGTTTTGTTTTAGCCTAATCGCCAAGATACGCAATTAGCTATAACATTGAAAATTTTGGTTAAATTTATCGCACGTATTCCCATTTCACATCTGTCATTGGCAGAATTGTCGACATCGGCATAACTTTCCATTAGAAATAAGAAGAAGAAGACCTTATTTTATTTTATTGGAACATTAAACAGTTACACATTACTGTATAGTATAATAAGTGTAAACAAGTAACGTAGTAAACGTGTAACCCACACCAATGTGCGCAAAATAATAAAATTGGTAATGATGATGACGATGATAATAATGATAATAATAAAATATCCTAATCGAAAAAAAATTAAGCAAATGTGCAGTTCGAAGTACGAAAAATTAATAAGTATTTTTTTTATGCACGCTTGCGCCGGTCACGTTGTTGAATTCTGATAAGTGTCAAATTTTATCTATTTAATTGACCCTACTGTAGTATAAGTCAATACAAAACGCCTGGTTAAATAAACACTGCAAATACACTTACCTACATTTAGTCTGTTAGCAGCACGTGTTAAGTTACTCTGTTTTGATTACGGGTTTGTGTTTGTGCATAAGGGAGACCGTTACTAATATTGCATTTTAATAATATTTGATTTGTTAGTCTTTTATATCGCTGTATGTAGGATTCTGGAAGAAAGAGCAAGTGCTCTCAAACCAATGGCGTAGTCTCCTAGACCGATGGGAAAACATGTGTCAAGTCCCTAACTCTTCAGGTAATTCGTTTGAAAACTGGAACTGACATATTTGAGTTTGTTAAAGGGAATTTTGGTGAGACGGAAGCTGCAAATATATTTTTAGCAGTATTAAATACTTAATTATCTCTAAAAAAGTAGAGACGCCAGCACATCTAGCTACCCCAATCTTTCAAATTTCTCCAATTGGAGGTGAACCTTATGCTATTTTACTAAAGTTGATAATCTATAAAATAAATTTAACAGATTGGGGTACTGGATGCGCTGGCGTCTGTATAATATACAATACAATATTAATACTTGTTATATAGCCACTGGGGCCTTGTAACTGGATAATAAGTCATCGGAGACCTCTTGTCTTTTTACAATAATTACTTTAACAAATAGCCCTAACAAAATTTTTCTTAAAAAAAATGAATATGTCGTAAATCCCTTATTTTTCTACATTGTTCATTAATTGACCTATTTCCTGCCTCGTTGGTCGAATGGTAGCGTGTTCCACAACAGATATCCAGGTTCAGGGTACAAATCCTAAGTCAGACCAAAATGTAAAGTGGGAATATTCTGTAAAAGAAAAATTGCTCAGTATCATCCAGAACTCTGAGAGTTGGCGGTATTATAACCCCGTGCATCGGAGAGCACGTGAAGCCGACGCCGCGTCGGTCCTGCATCTGACCTCTTTCCGGGCGTGTGACACGACTGGAAAGAGGTCAGATGCAGGACCGACAGTCGACACACACACCAAGAGGATCTCTCAGGAGGACATCTTAATATCTTAGAACAAATAACACAGTGCCATCTGATCCCAAACTAGTATCAAAATATCAGTAGTTATAGGAATATATAAGTTGTCTGGTTCTCATAGTACAGGCTTACTTATACTTACGTATATATTCCTAAATATATACATAATTTAGAGAAATTGACCGGATGCAGAACAATTAATCGTGTTTATCACTCTAAAATTTGTCCTGAGTGGTTTTCGAACCCACGATCTCCGGCTTAGGAGTAAGGGTCACTAACCACTAGACCAATAGGCAAGTCTTTCTGTGTTTTCTACTTCACAGTATAATATAATTAAGTTTTTAAAGTCTAATAGTAAAGAGATACACATGTCATGATCGTAAGGTTCTAGGATTAAGGAATTTAAATTTTTTTTTACCGGAAGTAGTCCCTCCCTCTTACCCACCACTGCTACTCCTGTAAGCCAGGATCAACAGTGGCACACAATAAAATGACACTGAGCGGTGAGGCTCAGGCATGTCCCGGGGAATCGCTTTAACTGTCTAAGATCCCGCAACGAATTTAATCAGTAAGAAAAAAAGACGTGTGGCACTCGGAGACTGCCGCGGTAAAGCTATTGCATAGCATTTTTTATCAACTTATGCAATTATTTGTGATAATAATAATAAAATGAATGTATATAGAGTACTAACTCATTTTCTTTCACTATTTTTTCGTGACTTTCTTCATTAATAAATGCACTTTGTTTATTCATATTTAAAACACTTTGTATACAAATTATACGAGTACAGATATTCACTGTTGTACGTAGATGATAAATACCTATACACCTATCTAATTTCTCACAAACAGCTGATTACGGTAGTTTTCCACGAAACCACAACTTTTGGTCATTTGTGGGGAACATACAGTAGGTACTCTACTTGCAGTTGCGGTTGCGAAAAATGTAAAAAGCACCTGAAAACGTAATTATTAACACAAGACTATTAATTTATCAAAGAATCCAAACAAAAAATCCTTTAATCAAGATTTTACCAAAGAGAATATAACAAACTGTTGCTATGGCTACTGTAGGTTAAATACTCTTTGGCTATGGCGTTTGATGACATTCCGTGATTATACGGGTGTTTTTTAATGTCGCATATTCTACCGATCGTTTATATGAAATAGTACTCTTCACATTAGCCGGTTTATAACGTCAATAAAGGGGTTATTTATATAATCGCGGTTGATATCGTTGAAAATATATTTTAAACTACTGTATTTATAATTTCTGCATTAATATAACAATAAATGCTAAAAAAACTACAAGATTAATAAAAAATTAAAATACAAAGTTAATTTATTTAATTATTAAAATAAAGGCGGGTTGCTGAACTAAAGCGACAAGCGTGATATTTCAAAAAGTCATTAAAAGTTCTGGTATTTATCGATAGATGGAACGAGTGGGGGGTTTTAGGTTTATTTATCGTTACGGAATTTCTGGATTCGGTCCCCACGCTCAAGGCCCGCAATAGAAGCTATGCAATAGCTTAAAAAAAGGAGGAGTTAGAAAGTAATAGTTCCACTTCCCTCCAGAGCAAAGCGGAAGACATAATGATGTAAAGAGCCTCATAAAACCAGAGAATTGCAACCAGAGAAGCCAGCTGCAAACGCACCGAGGATCAATTTAAGGGTCCTAAATAAGCTGTTATAGTTGATTTCAATAGTAGGTATGGCAAAAGCGCTTTAACGCACGGAAGTTGTTCCTTGTTGCTACACGATCCACATAATAAACTACTCCAGATATCGGTTGCGAGAATTTAATGTTGCGAGTCCTAGCTAACGACCTAATTAACAACACAGTGTTAGTGATTTCAGAAGGTGAACAAATGGTAGTCTACTATTCCATTATTCAGCATCAGCCTGATATCGTCCACTGCTGGACAAAGCTCTACCCCAAAAGTTTCTAACGTTTTCATTTGTAGGGCCGTGCCGTTGTCACCGCGCTTGGCATACAAAATGGCGACCGCAGGGATGTGGTAGTTGGTATACCATTACTACTAAGACTATCTGGTCCCTTAATCGTTATTTACGACAGTCGCAGGATGCTTCGTTGCGACAGTTAAAGCGATTCACCGGGACATGCCTGAGCCTCACCGCTCGGTGTCATTTCATTGTGTGCCACTGTTGATCCTGGATTACAGGAGTTGCAGTGGAGGGTAAGAGAGAGAGACTAGTAGCCACAGGATGCTATGGAGTGGCCCTGTTATATTTTAGGCCGGAAACCACAAGGCTCAGCTTCCACTATTGCTATAGTATATTTATCGTCAGGGTAACTTTTAAATCGGTTTTAATTTCTTAAGGCTGATTTACTTGAGGGAATGCATGCTACAGAAAGGCTTTATAGGTAACATATATAGCTATACATTAAAACATGTTATTTTTCTGGTTATTTGTCTACCATCATTATTCAATGCTGGCAGAAAATTATTACTAAAAGCGTATGTTACATGTAACTTTTCAAGTCAATAATGCTTTTGTTAAAAATCTGTTAAATATTACTATTTAGGATTATTTGTGTCAATATAAAATGAAGATATAAAATTAATTGTATTTTCAATGTGTACAAAATAAATGTGTTCGTAATTATTTTTGCCTGACTCTACATTTGAGGGTTACTTATTGAAAATAAAAATAAAACACGAAGGTTCACACGTTAATAGTAATTTATTAAGAAAAATATACTTAGTCTAGAAGTATTACTCTAGAAGTATAAATTAATAATGTTATCTTATATAAGAACAGCACAGACAGGTACAAACAAAATTTCTGTAATTTATAGACTTTGGTTCTTTTTCTTCTTTTTAGTCTTTTATATTACGAACCTGCATATAAATTATACAGTGCGATTTATGAATGTTTCGCAAACTCTATACTAAGGGGCACCATAATCCTATTCTGTCAACAAAGGTTAGTGACACTACAGTTTTTAACCTGTATCGTTTTAAAAAGCCGCTTTTTGGTAGATTTTTCAGCTGAAAATTTATACTTTACCATATATAAAAAAGCATTATTATAATAACTTTATTGTAAGCTATGAAAAAATCTATCTTATTTATGAAAATATAGAGATTTTATTTAACTCCACTATGAATCCTAATACGTTTACAAATTTAAATGAAATCACTTTAAATAGCAAAAACAGATTACATAGGGATACCTATTCAAAAACATAGTATGAACTACACCTATATGTACACTTATTTAGTAAAACTTATAATAATATTTATTTCATTGGTTATAATTTGTAAAACAACTGTTAAAATTCCTAGCTTTAAGACACTTGTGTCTTAGAAGCTAGAAATTTATTAAGAATTTTATGGTTCCTGTTTATTTATCAACAGTTACAATAACTATATAGAAACTTTGTATTTATAGATCTATTAAGCTATAGTTAATAATTCAGATATTGTTATAATATCATTATCAAAGAAAATAAACTTTCATAAAGACTTTGTCAATTTTAGAGAAAGTTTTAGATACATAATTTACATATCTAACTAACTTTTGCTATCCATTAATTGGATAACCATGATTTCTTAACATATCGGCACCACTTTATGTTGCCTCTTAGTGGCTATAACTGGCGGCAGATGATATCACTAATTATTAATTAAATATTTTTTTCATCTACTACTTTAAAACTACTCTACTACACACTCTAAAACATAAATTACATTTTTCAACTACGGCAAAAAAGAGTCATAAATGTAGACACGAAAAAAGTTTGTATACAATCTTACAATTATAGCTTTTCCATAGCGTTGAGGAGAAGATTCATCTCTTGGTGAACTTCTCGGAGGAGATCTCTCATCTGACGGGACGAATCCAGGATGTCCACGCTTTGGGTGTACGGGTTGTATCGGACGCCGAAGTCGCGGGGTATCGTTTGCGCGAATTTACTGAAAAACAAATTTGAATCTGAGCTAGAATAAAGTATGTTGTGATAGTGTATTTCTAAAAAGTTTAATTATTTAAAACTGATATAAAATTGTAACAGATCGATGTTAATCACTATTTATAGCAGCTTATTATGATGAAATATCTACGGGATCAAACCTGTCATGCAAATATTATTTAGTGTGAATACAGATGAAAAATAATTCGTTAGAAAAACTATAGTAACTGTAGTGTAATACACTATTATTAAGGAGATTATTTTTGGGTAAAGAACCCGTCAAGTACCATACGAGCTTTATTGTATATTCTTGAACAATTTCTAAAACATAATACTTTATAAAATATGGCACCGAAGTATTTTATAGTTATTTAAAAAACATTTATTTCAAAATATGGCGAAATTTTTGGTACCACCAGTAATCATCATTACAGCTAAATGAGTCCACTGCTGGACAAGCCTCCCTCAAGAATCGTCTTGGGGGGATATGCCATAATCGCCACGCTTGGCAGGCGGGTTGGCGATCGCAGTAAGATGGTCATAGTAATCAGAAGGAAGCTGCTGCCCATCCTCTGGTAGATATTCCCTTGGGTCGACTTCTACGCCCCCCACGGGATGAGATGGGGTGATGATATTCTGATTCTGATATTTGTCGCCGTCACCACACAGCAACCAGTAAGACGTAGACGTATTTATAAAAACTTCTTTTAAACTCACATCATTTTTTCCTTCGCGTCTTCAAAGCTATTTGCAACAAAGTATACCGGCTGGTACTCTGTTATTGGGTACTTGGTGGTGCCTGTAACTTCGGGCTCGAACTCCCTGAGTTCTGGTTTGTCGGAGAGGCAATACTGCAGCTCACCGAAAGAGGACAGGAGACCAGCACCGAATGCTTTCAGCTTGCCTTCTTGTCGGCACAAACCGAATTCGACGGTGAACCAGAAGCACTGAAACAAGAAACCATTTATTCCTTCAATGTATATATTTAAAGTCTGCCTGAGTACTTTACGGGTTACATTTACGACCCGTATTTAGAAAATAATCCACGGATTGGAGGTATTTTGTACCTCATATTTGAAGAACTTACGGTCGCAAGTTTCTCGATGTAATCATCTGGGGCGCCCAAAGATGCCAGTCCAATTTCCTGTGAGAACTGTGCGAATGCAGGATCAGCAAAGAGAGGTGCGTGCCCCAGCAGTTCATGGCAGACGTCGGGTTCAGGTGTGTAAAGAGGCCGCGAATCGTGGCGAATGTACTGTGTGCTATGAAATACGCGGAATGCCAAACCCGCCAGGAAATCACGTGATGACAGTAATCCTGCCACGGGTCGGAGAGTGAAGCCGGTACAATCTAAAAAACAAATAAGTTTGTCATAATATTGACTATATATAAATATCTCGTTACAACTAACACACTGCCATCTGAAGCCAAACTAGGCAGAGCCTGTTAGTACAGGCTGTTTATCAGTTATCGGGTTGCTATAGTTAGCAACCCGGTAACTGATAAACATACTTATATACAGTGTCAACTCTATATTACTTTCCATGACGGCCTGAGCATTTTGTCGTTAAACGGAGCGAAATAACCAATTTTATTTTAGTATTCAATACTAACATGTATTTACTAGTCCAGTACATATTTAACACATACAATTATGTAACAACACTTATTGCGTCCGTTATCTTCGTATGATGTTTTTGCTGCACCCATATCTTAATTGATTTTCTTACGGATTTCATGCATATCTTGAGATACTGCTGCATCAACATGGATATTATAATTATAAGTATTAGAATATAATTTCGCTACATCAGTGCTCGTTCGATGCTTGTTGTATAGGGTCGTCTGTTTCATCATCTTCATCCAACATATTTTGTGTTTCTCACCGAATCACTGAATTTCTTCATCTGTCAGTGAAGAATTTGCCCGGCACGTAATTCACAGTTAACACGTGCTAGATAATAAAATACCGAACAAACGAACATTCACAGCTGCAGTTCTTTTCAGTTTCAGCAGCTTAGAAGTGCTGCTTAATGATTTATAATGATGCCGTATAGTTATCGTTAAATACAGCGTGTCGCCATATAGAGTATATTTGTTATAGCTGTTAGGAAACAAGGTGAACTAACTAAAGTCGAGTGACATTATAAAGAGTTTACACTGTATTTCTTGTTGGTAGATAGATACTTTATGTAATGTCATTTCTTGAAATCAGCTGAAATAATTTCGAAATATTTACAGACAGTTTGTCAATTGGTTTTCGTGAACAACCATCCGTACTGGCCTAGGTGAGTTTAAACTGTGCGAAAATTTGCGTCGATATATGTTTCTATTATGTTATATTACGTACCTTTCAAAAAGTTAGAAACGTCCTCCAACTGTGGTATATTATCCTCCCTGTAGCCACAGTTCTCTATCAGCAAGGGGAACACGTGGTTATGCTCCTTGCACGCATGCGTCGGGTACAGATCAGTCAATTTCTTGAACACTATGCCCCATGTGGCAATTTCTTCTTTGGTGTAATCTACGTGTGGCAGTGGCTGTCCATGTTTGTAGGTGTAGGCAATGTCGGCAAAGTACTTTCGGCGGGAGCGGTATGTGGGGTCCGTGAACCCAGGGTGATCTGAATCTAGTTCAGCACCGTAGGAAAGGATCTGGTTAGCGAACCTGTCCAGGTCCCGAATACGACGGGGGAACCAGGGTACGGCGTCTGTGGAGTATGGTAAAATGTTTATAAGATATGTCTATACTTGGAGTTCCGTACGAAAAAGGTTAAAAAGAATACTAATTCGGCGACTCTTTAACATATTTCTGTTATGGAAATTTAAAAATAAAATAGAAAACCTTGAAGTATTAAAAATAAAATAGAATCTGTATTATGTTTTTCTGTAATAGCTAAAAAGGAAAACTGATCAATGTTTCTACTTTATACCTGTAATAATTCATTGTTAAAATACTCACATCTGTTATCTTTATAATTCCTGGATATAATGTTCAAGTATCCGACGTTGTCTTTTAATTCATCCAAAGCAGCTCCAAAATCTCCGGCGCCATGTTCACATTCCACCATGAACTCGTAACCAGGTCTTCTAGCTGAGGATCTGGACTCAATATGGCTAAGATTTACTCCGTGCGAGGAGAAGACACTAAGAAACTGAGCGAGAGCACCAGCCTCGTCGGGAGTGGCGGGAGAGAACAGCAACCATGTAGATTTGCTGGAGTCCCGGCCTTCTTTGATATAGTTACCGCCTTCCATCAGTTTTGGCTGGAATATAGACAGATTGTATTTGGTAAAATATATATAACGTCATCATATGAGTTGTTTATTGTATAAGCTTTTATAAATATGCAATCTATTTCAAAGTTAAAACATGATGTTTAAATGGTTCACCCGTTAGCCTACAAATTTTACGAATACTCATACTGCGAATAAAATTACCTGTTCTGTAATAATTTCGACTATATTACTGTGAAATATGAAGCCATATGGAAATACTTTAGTAGTAGGATTCATTAACAAATAATTAGGTGATAATTTACTTGAGGGTAAATATTAGAACATTTACCCTCAAGTAAATTATCATTATTAGTAGTAGGATTCATTAACAAATAATTAGGTGATAATTTACTTGAGGGTAAATATTAGAACATTTACCCTCAAGTAAATTATCATTATTAGTAGTAGGATTCATTAACAAATAATTAGGTGATAATTTACTTGAGGGTAAATATTCTAATATTTACCCTCAAGTAAATTATCACCTAATTATTTGTTAATGAATCCTACTACTAAAGTATTTTTTATTGGATGATTACTAATTCTAATCTTTCTAATGTCTGTGTTTCGGAACACTAGGATCGAGGCTAAATCCTCTAATCGAGGCTAAATAAGGAAAGTGATGTCTAAAACTATAAAAACGGATTTTTCTGAGAAGTTTTCTGGCAGTGTTTCTCAGTAGCTGCCAAGTCATGCACTGTAGGGTAAAAACAAATAACGATTTCACATAAATGTAAAAATTTTACGGAATAAATGAATTTTGAATTTTAAATTGAACCCCGAGTGAATGTTAAAATTTAAAAATTTTAACATTCACTCGGGGTTCAATTTTAAATTCAAAATTTATTTTTGAATTTAAAATTACACAGAACAAGTGGCGATCGATTTTTGCTTCATACAATTATTATTATTAATTCCCTTGTTACAGACAAGTGAGTTAATAATAATATTTGTCTGAACGTTATGCAATGTCAACGAAACTGTCACGTTTACATCATAGTGGCGATAACCGCAGTCCATCTAGCTATAATCAGGTTGCGTAGAGAATTAGCACGGGAAGATAACCCGCGGTCACGACGTGCGTTGGTTATCTCCTCTAAACAAACGACGCGACGATGCGATGATGTTATCACTCCAGCTCAACTTTCAATTCAGCACGTTTGAATACTGGTTCAGCATTTTAAAGTTATAGATACGGTTGCATTGTTATGTAGATATAATGTTTGTGGTCCGGAACGGAGTTATACATATTGTTTGTTTAGTTATGCAAAGCCGTTTACGTAAGAACCAAACAGCTTTCGATAAATTAAATCATAAACGCTGCCATTTTCAACTTAATTAAACTAAAATGGACAGTTCACACAATAACCTACCTATTTGGAAAATTTTGCAGGTATGACAAAGGAATTTGACTGTGTCAACTACTACATATGGTATTAAGAGGAATTCCACAGAATATAATAAAGTCTTACCATAGTGACCGTTAACTACAGACCAGAATACCTAGTTAATTTTGTTTGTCAAACTAAATGGAAAATAACGTTTATACGTCGAAACATGGAATCCTTAAAAACTGAGTACTATTTATTCCCGGAATATATAGCATTAATTAGGCGTATAGGTAAATACTGCGAATGATAAAACTAATATAATAACCAGCTAGAATAGATAGATAGAAATGTATAGAGATCCTATTCTATCTAGCATAAAAACATTCATCATTACAGTACTTATAATATGTGCATATATGTAAAAAATTAATATCATCTAATTGTTTAAGGTGTAGAACTGTTCTCCACAGGAGTTCTAGGTAAAGCAAGTAGAATCGATTTATATTTGTAGATTTCAAATAGATTGAAAACCATTTGGTAAATTCTAAAATTTTACATACAGTACTACTCCATGTGTTCTATTATATTAAATAGCGTACAACCAATACCTGCATTTAGTTAATTATACAGGTCTTATAGCAACAAGGACAACTTCCATGCGTTTAGGCGCTTTTGCTGTAACTTCAATTGGAATCAAATGCAATATTTGACAGGGTACATTTTAAGGGTTATTATGCTGTTATATACATAATATATTTCTGTAATTGCTGTTTTTTGAGGTTTTAGCCCAGTTATATCATTATGTCTTCCGCTTTAGCTATCTCCTCCTTGTTTCTTCCCGATTTAAATAGTTGCAGGATTCGAAACCGTTGAAGCGATTGCCCGAGACGTGTCTGAGCCTCACCACTCATGAAAAACATGTCACTATTCCTATGTAGATTTCATTTTGTATAGGTAGCTACTTTAAATGTACAGTTAACTATTATTATTAAAAAACCACTGATAATATACTTTATTCAAATAATAGTGATAAAATAATAATAACATTATTGTTATCAATCAAGCAGTGTGAATTATTATTTGCGTACAATGTTTAATTAAAGAAGTATTTTAGATAACCTCTGGAATATAAAGTAGGCACGTTGTAGTTTATAAATTAAAAAAAAGATAAATTGCAGTTTGGGTACAAATAACTAAATTAATTAACGAAATTTAAATTTTGTTACATTACTTTGTCAGTTAGCTAAAATGATATAATTCTTTTGCTTAACTAAATAATATAATGTAAGGTCTTTGGACTTTATATAGTTTACGCAGTAAATTCATTGACCTTATTTTGGTAGAGCGTGCCATTATCAGCGTCAATCCTCAAATTCAATTTAATTTTTTTTTATACAAGTAGAAGCCACGTATTTTATTCAGAAAAAGCGGAGAGTGTGGTGGGTTCCTTACTACGTTTGCCAGTATTTAGGGATTCATCCCTTAAAATTAATAAACGGAGCCCTAATAGGATGATTTACGTGTCAGTCTGTTCATCCGTTTGTCATAAACAGCTACAAAACTACTGGACAGATTGAGTCGAAATTGGTTACTCTTACATATGTAACGTAAATAAATGAATTTTAAATATAGGCTCTCATAAATAGGTACACGTGTTTATGTAAGATGGGGATCCAAAGACGTGTAACGTGAATAAATGAATATTAAAATGATCCCCCATATTTAAAATTAATTCATTCACATAGGATAGTCAACCGAGTTTCGCCACTTAACATGCAGGATAACCCAAGGTTAAGAGGCTGGGGCGAGGCTGGGGTTTCAATTTTATGTTAAGCTATGTGAGCAACTGCACTGTAATTTGAAAACAAAAGTAACTTGTAATTTCTGTAGATTTTTGAAGTTATACTTCTTTTGGCGCGATGGAGAAAAATGATGAGAGTGAATTTTTACGATGCACGCGCACGCCGACACCAAAAAATTTAACAGCATGAAGTTAGTTCTAGATGGTATGAAAAGTGATAACTATGTTCAAGTTGTATATTAAGAAGTATAACTTCTAACGCGTGTACATAAGTACACACAAGTTTTTTTTTTGGTTTTGGAAAACCTTATCACTTTTATGATTACTACAAAAAAGACAATATCATGCCACGTATTCATATAAGTATAGCAGTAAGTCAAAGTTTAGACGTACATATATTCTTAACTAAGAGATAAAAGTAAAAGAACCTAATTACTAACCTTATTACTTTATTATTATTACAACAAGACAAAATAGGCCCACGTTTACATATAAGCTAAGACGTAGTTTAGACGTATATTCTTAACTAGATGTGCCCTCGGTTTCACCCACGTTAAACTTAAGAAATTATAACATATGTGTTAATCCAGAAATTCCAGGGTATCAGCTAACTCCTTGCCAAATTTTATTAAAATCGCTCCAGCCGTTTAGACGTGAAGAAGTAACAAACATACACACTGACAAACTTTTGCCTTTATAATATTAGTGTGATTAAGAGTATAAAAGTAAAAGAACCTAATTACTAATCTTATTACTACTACAAAAAGTCAATGTAGTGTAACATCTTTACATATTTATAAGAATAGCTAAGTATATATATTAGACGTATATTCTTAATTAAGAGCATAAAAGTATATAATAAAGAACCTACATATGAGATGGTGATGTCCCCCTAGATATTGTAACGACTGCACTACCGGTATGTTAAAAAGTAAGAAATCAGCTTTTCAAAGTAAATACATGAAACTACAATCTGTTAAAAAGAGTAATAAATAATTCAAAATTAGTTTTCAATGAGGCCGATTGGCGTGGTTGGTAAATGCTTGCCTTTCACTCCGCAGGTCGAATGAACATATCTGCCTTTTTTGCACTGGGTCTGGGTGTAATTATCAATATAAGTATGTATTTATAAAAGAAAAGTAGTTTACGTAATATATCAGTTACCTAGATTCCATAGCACAAACTCTGCTTAGTTTAGGATCTCATGTGATAAATGTCCCAGGATTTTATTATTATTACCTTAAAACAACTTAATTTGTCACCTGCCATTTTTTTGGCTTTACAATGTCGAATTATAATAATTTGTTAATCAATAAACATACCTAACTGGTTTGAATTAGTAAAACATCAAAGATTGTGTCATAATTAGGTCTAGTTTTACTATTACTTTAAATTTTTTTTGTTTGTATGATACATTAACAGCCGCAAACCAGTATTGTGCTGTTAAGGCGACGTGACGCTATAAGAAGATTGACGACACTGATTTAAATAAATAAAAATAATTAAATAAATATGTTTGTGTATTATATTTTTCGTTATATATTTCTGGTTTACATGATTGTTTTTATTTTTGTGCCTGGAAAATAATATAAAATTTTGATCTTTCAAAACAGATCTTTTTATTTCACAAGGTGCTGAAAACTAAAATTTACTCTAAATGATTGGAATAGATAATTCGAATTGCATGCTTAACTTAATTTTATAAAATTATTTACTTTATAAAAGTAGAACTATTTTCGCATTAACTACCCTTCGACCCAAACTTTGATTCGTGTTACTAGGGCCACTAGAAACCACTGAGTCCGCTTATTATTGTTTATCAATGCGTCGCGGGGTCGCCTTAAGTATCTTACGTACAACTTGAACATGATTAAAAGTTCTTGGAAATTCGCTCCATATGAGGTATAGTTTTATATCCTTTCGGTAAGTATATTATACATATTAGGTATTCAATTGCATTAATTATTTCGCTAGTGGCAACGTGATTTTGTACCTACTTTTTGTAGATAAGAATTTGCCATTGTTAACCTATAACTAAATTAATAAAATATATTTTTATAAATATATTTTACGAACTTATACTAAATTGTAAAATCAAGCTTGGGTTTTATTACAGTTTAAGATCGCAAGCGCAATATAAAATAGAATAAAAAAATGGGAAATTAAACAAGAATAAATAATAACTTATTCAGTTTGAATGCACAATAAAAATATATAGGTAACTTAGCAAAACAGATAAATAAAATGGACTCGAGATCTGACATTTACCCTATAAGACATACATATAATTTCTGCTTCGACTAAGATTTCTGCAGTTGACGTCCAGTAATAAATTTTATAGCCAGAAAGTAGACTCATGCCAAAAATAATATTTCTATTGGGTCTACTTTCTGGCTAAACAAAATTTTTGTTATGAGTTAACTTTTTAGCTAGTTGAATAGTTGATAAGTATTATAATCAAATATTTATTCGTGAACTAACCTTATCAGGAGGTGATGATGAGAGCTTTTGCTCATCATCAGCGTATAGGCTCATCATAATATTAGTATCGTTCAAGTGGATACGTTCACTGAAGACAACGACTTGCTTGTGTAAACAAACGCGAGAGCTGTGCGACCAGCTTTTATGAGCCGTTACTGACGTCACAGTGAGTCACAATCACTAATACGGGTTGGATGCGGCATTTTAGTTGAAAGCGTTGAAAGAATTACATTTAGAATGCAAACGATTTACCCAATATCTGACAACTTCATTTTATCGGTACTATTTGTGGTAGAATTTCTCACGAAATCCATGGAGAAGTAGATTTTTTCCACGCATGGTGGTCTTGTGTCAGTCCAGATCCAGAGAAAGCAACTGGATTTGACTTCTGAAGTGCTGGAAAATTTTAAGGATGAAGACTTTGAAATCACGATTCTCACTTGCTAAGATGAAGATGTTCACAACAGGAGCAAGGACATCTTTTCTTCGTGCATAATAGTCGTGAAAAGTTGTTCAAGTTCTTCATATCTCTTCTCAAACAGGCTGTTAATTATATGCCATAGGATATTTTGTAGTGGGGAATATTAGCAAGTATTATAAGTTTACCAGGCAAATATAGGCCTAGCAACTAATTAAATCGTGAATACTCATAAAAAATATTTAATGATAAAACTGTAATTAAAACAAGAGCATAAATTTACTTATGTTGACTTTTTGCCTACCCACATAGAAATAAAGTTCTACTAATGTTCAATGTCCTAAAACGTATTTGCATATAATATATTTTGACAAAAACGACCCCGAAGTACTGTTAACCGTAATATTGTTTTGTTTATATATTTTTTGACATTGTTAATGATTACGACGAAATACCTCCCCTGTGTGACATAAAAAGCTTCAAATTTAACAATAAAGGCTAAAATTAATTAAAAGTTAAAATTAAAAGGCTAGAATTGCGATCCCGTCAAAAACAAGCTGCTACCAGAATAGTAGACTATGTAGGTTAAACTGCGATCCAGCCAGAAACGACTTGTTACGAGAAAAGTAGGTTAGGATCGGTTAGGACTGGGAACCCGCCAGAAAAGTAATCGCCACCAAATACTGCTGCTACTGCTACAGAATTGTTTCTTATGTAAGTTTGCTATACTATAACGCGTGATATACGCATGATAATATTATACACACGGCTACATATCAAGCTATATATTTCCAATATAAGCTGACCTGTCATTGTATGGAAATCCTATACAACGCGAGATCAGCTTATGCTGGCAATGTATAGCTTGATATGTAGCCGTGTTTATGTATCGTAATTTTGTACTTGTACTAAACTAAACCTTAGGGACTAGGGTTATGCCTAATGATGAATTACAGACGGGAACATACGGGGAAAAATTTTAGGGTAGTGAATATAATATAGCCTAAACCAAAGTCATAAATAAAATTTGTGAAAATATTTTGGCTAATAGTTTGTTTGTCATTGATAGTAAGAATTTTTAAAAATGGCATTCAAATATACAACCACTAATTACCTATCGATATTTACTATAAATAATCTAATGGTTATTTATATAGTTATTTATATATAAAAAACCTAATGGTTATAATTAACCTACAGAGTGAACATTACGGGTTTTTCGTCAGAGAGAGTTCTTTCATATAGTTAGCGTACGCACCAATAATAGCAATATTTATAGCATGTGACTAGGTATTAATGAACATATATGTATATTTGGATAATTGTTAAATGTTATAAGTGTATTATCAATAACATAAAAAATATATTTCATGAAAATTGGTTTTTTCGTTCCAAGTTCCAGTCCTTTCAGTAGAACGAGGTTTTCAACTGATAGTTAATTATTTTCCTGTATATAGTGAGTTATAATTGTAACGGGTTCAAACGTTAACAGAGTATCACAACACTTACGTAAAGCGGTAGTTTAACAAAAAAGTCCTTAAAATCGGACCTGTAATTCATTTCCGCCTCAGGAACCACCCGTAAATAATCTATATATATATATATATATAAAAATCAATTACTGTTCGTTAGTCTCTCTAAACTCGAGAACGTTTGAGCGGATTTATCTTATTAAGGTTTAAAAGGTGAGATAAATTCTAATAATTGCCGGAAAAACCCTAATAGCAGCATTTTGCCCATATAAACGTTTTCTAAATAAGATGAAGAGTCAATTTGAACTTGATTGCCTCTGTTTTGTAAGTAAGCAACATGATGTGTTGAAAATAATAATAAAACTTTAAGCTTAATTCAAAAAATGTTTTTTTATTAAACATTGATTCATTTTATTTGTTTTAAGTTTATTTTATACAAAAGTTTAAGTCTTTTATTTATCGATTGAGGCAGTACGAAGTCAGCTAGTAATTAAATAAATCATTGTCAAAAGTATTGCAACATAACTGCAACGGTTTAGTTTCAGTTTACAGTAATGAAAGTAGGTTAATAACTTAGTAATTATATAAACACGCGATCAATTTTCTGAATAACTTGGATTTATCTGTACAGTGTATGAGTTAATAATAATACAACGTAACGTATCGTAACTACACCTAGTTACGATACGTTACGTTGTATTTATAATAAGTAAAATCAATTATATTTTACAGACTACTTGCATCACATTTTTTGACGCAATGTTTACAGTTAGGTACACTGTTTGACCGTACAATGACGCGTATTGCGCCATAGTACAGTGTAAAAGGCATTTTCACATTAAAACAAGGTTCGAAATAGCTTAAGATATTTAACGATATTCATGAAAGTTTTTTTTGTACGGTTAGGAAGGTTTTCTTTTAATTGCACGAAAGACGTAAATTAAACAAAATAATATATTTTAGCCATGAATATTACAGAGGTTTAAATGAAAACTACTTTATTTTATTTACTGTTAAAACTAATTCAATGTTATGTCATCCAGATGATGGATGGCATAGCATGTAATCTGCATGTAATAGTTTTCACATAAAACACGCAATCAAAATTCTAAATGCTATTTTAGGTACCCATTTTAGTGGTCCATTGGTTCGGGAAATAAAAACAGGCCTGTAGTATAATTATATCCAGAATAAATAATAATTTAATACGAAAAAGGAATTATTTAGCTGCTTCTTATTTAACAAAATTACGTTTTACATGATTTTATTCTAAAAGGCATGGGAGTTACGAAACCAAAAAACAATGTGGTCCACAATTTGTTCTTTGTTTTGTAACTATGTAAATAAGCATTAAAAAGGTCAATAAGTTCAAGGATTATATGTCAGACGGTCGTGTGTGAATAATGTCCCAAAATATTATTATATTAACGCAGGGCACGTTTTGAAAACAATATATTCTGACGGGATGAGAAATGACAAAGAAAGAAAGCAAAAGTAATGCAAAAAAAATTGTTGCAGAAGGTTAGGAATAAGTATAATTTAATAAACAAAGTTTTTGTAAAATTGACTAACTGTTCATGTAAGTTTTTATAGTTAATTTTGCAAAATGAGCATAGGTTCTAGAAATATCTACTAACATCATTGTTAGCTACTTGTGTTACGCTCAAATTTAAATTTATTGTAAGTCCAAGATGTTAGTAGATTTAATTTTTTATACTTGATTTTTTATATTATTTTTGATAGTTGATACTCATCCAACTTTAGATAATAATATATCTTCACTGTATGTCTCCAACTCTTGGTTAGATGTTAGTTATATAATACAGTAATTATATAAAAAAAACTTAACAACAACTTAACTGAGCAATATATCCGCCTAATTTAATTTCATTATAACGAAGTAAGTTTTCATTAAATGCTAGTTATATAATACAGTAATTATATAAAATTCGCCACACAAATAATATTTTTTTAAATACTTGTATTATTTGTAATACGTTTAAAGCTGATATTACATTATAATTATATCTGGAAGTAATTGAATACTGAAATAAAAGGCACCATATAGTTTATTTCACTTCATAACATCTCAAAATTGTGAGAACATAACTTTAAGCAGTATTTAACGCAATAAGATATTTCAAGTCTTTTATATGTCGTAATTAAGCTATTTGGCGTTTACGATAATGCAGGATAATAGCTTTAATTCAACTATATAGCTGTATAAAATAGAGGATACAGTTTTTTTTGTTTCTAGTGCTATACATTCAATACAATATATATTGTCGAGTTTTAAATATCTACAATCAATAAACATAATTGATATCTTACAATAATTAGTGCTGAATTATAATAATGGCAACAAATTATAATATTCAATATTATACATCTAACTAAGTCATACAACCCGGCCGCAGCATAGGCTAATTGAATATATATAATAATATGAATATCGAAAATGGGAAATCATAAATTTAATCATCCGGCGGGTCTCGAACCTTCACCATCTACCAAACCCGGTCAGGCACTCTGCGTTAAGCTACGAAATGCTCTGAGGCTACGAACGATACAAACTGGCAGATCAAATTTAGGATTCCCTTGCTGACAATCTTCCGGAGGAGTAACTTAAGAGATGATACAGAACAATGTTAACTTTTAATGTCGACTGTAAGTTCTGTCATTTTAGCAATTCGTTTATTAATAGATAGGTAATTCAAAAATAATTATATTACAAAAAAAATATTGTTTATAAGCCTTTTTAGGGTCCCATAGCCAAATGGCCAAAAATGGAACCCTTATAGACTCGTCATGTCTGTCTGTCAGTCCGTCCGTATGCCACAGCCACTTTTTTCCGAAACTGTAAGAGGTGTACTGTTGAAACTTGGTAAGCAGATGTAGTCTGTGAACCGCATTAAGATTTTCACTCAAAAATTGAAAAAGAACAATAATTTTGGGGGTCCCCCATACATAGAACTGAAACTTAAAATTGTTTTTTTCATCGTACCCTTTCATGTGGCGTATCTATAGATAGGTCTTCAAACATGATATTGATGTTTCTAATATAATTTTTCTCTAAACTGAATAGTTTGCCGGAGACACACTTCCAAAGTGGTAAAATGAGTGTCCCCCGCTGTTACTTCTAAAATAAGAGAATGATGAAAGTAAAAAAATATATGATGTACATAAACATGTAAACTTCCACCGAAAAGTGGTTTAAACGAGATCTAATAAGTAGGTTTTTTTAATACGTCATAAATCGTAAACCGCCATTTACCTTTCATTTAATCAACTGAAATACTTGCTACAACGGAACCCTTCATGGGCGAGTCCGACTCGCACTTGACCGGTTTTTATGAACATATTATAGTTCATATTAGCCCTCTCTCTAATCCCTCACTTCGCGTGGATTATCATCTCATCGGATTGTCTAACAATCCGATGAGATGATAATCCACGCGAATATCTGACAGAGTGTGTTTTCAAAATAAATCACGATAACAATTATTAACCTGAACTGGTACTTAAACCCAGGATTACCGTTAGACTAACGAGGTGGTATCTTAAACTGCCACATCCAAATCTATTTAACAACACAGTTGTTTTTCTCATTCTTTGTTTATGATAAAAAGCCCGTTTATGCAACATAGAGTTGTTGTTGCGTTTGGGACGTTTTTACATGTTTCCGATATTGAAGGTCAGGCAGTTTTTACATATCTACTACGACTATTCACATTACTGCGTAGGCTCGGGACAAGAATTGCGTGTTTGTCGATCATCTAACGCTTAAGGGCCCCCGGAATAATAAATTTGTGGTGACTTTATTTTACTATTTTCGGTATTAGATAACAATTTTAACATTATATATGACCTGACCCTCTTATGCATCGTCACGACAGAAAACACCCTGAGCTGAGGTTCGAACCCCAACAGAGGTGCCCACTGGCGCGAGCGCAGTACGTAATTTGGGATCTCAGTAGGACCCCATTCGACTCTATTGTCTGGTGTACCAGCGAAAGCAACCCTCCTAGACTAAATTTATACGTCATTATGAAAATAAAAAAAAATACTAGAGCAGCCCATTTACTAAGATATCACAGTGTGTCTGCATATTATTTACCTGAACATATAGCTAACTAGCAGTGCCCGCGGACCTCGTTCCGCGTTATAAATATTTATGTCCCTGCCAGGTTCTTCTGCGTAATACTTCGGGTTAAAGTTCGGGATAAATTTTGAAATTTTTCATAGCCTTGCACTCTACAATAACGAAGCTTTCTATTGGCGAAATAATTTTGAAAATCGGTTCAGTAGATCCGGAGATTACCCCTTACAACGTCACAAACTCACAATCTTACCTCTTTATAATATTAGTATAGATGTACCTACTTCAAAGATGCATTGCAAATCATATGATTTTTTACAAACAATTTGACATCATGATATCATATTATTTGAGGCTAAATAGCGCACATAATAAATATCTCCATCGAGCTCATTGATTAAAGTTAACTATAAAATCATTACATTTTACGATCCTCGAGGCCAAAGGCGGCCATCCCTGATAAAATTAAATGTCTACTGAACGATATGTTATCGCGTTTATCATTTAGTAAATTATTAATTTGTATTTCATCAACTTTTGTTTATATTTGTTTAGATAGGATTGTTTAGAAGTAGGATTTCAAAAGTTGTACTAGCTTTAGTAACGTAGCGAATCCCGTGGTCGGGACTCAAGGTGGCTACCATCTAGCTGGGAGTCCGACATATCCCGTCACTTCCCCAGCGGCAGGACGATACATAATGGATTTCCCACGATAAATAAAACAAGCTTTAGGATGGTAGTTAGGAAAGTAATGCAACTAGTTATTCTAAGCTAACCTCATCGTCAAAAGCCTTCCACTCCAATTATAAAGGGAAGCCCAATATGTTGATTAGTAGGTCACATTTTTACTTTCCAACCGAACCCAAATAAACTATAGTGATCTATCAATCCTAGCCCTCTCATAAATATGAGAGTTCTGACTTATTAATGTGAGTACTAGTCTGATTAATTTAATATGTATAAGTCCTAACCTAAACCATTCCTCTGCTCCCTCATTGCATTCCGATAAATAGAGAGTTGTGATTCATCCATCATTCGTAAGAATTAATTAACTATAAATATAAGGACTAGGTATATGAACTATATATTTCATATTTTAATGTTGTGATAAGAACATTTTCTCCATTCTAACTTCTAACATTCCTCACTCCGATGAGAATGAAATTTATGATAAGTCAGTTAAGGCAAATGGCTTAGTAATGTAACTGCGAGTCATGAAATTTCAATGTTTTTAACTATATATGTTTATGAGAACTTAATGACTTCAAAAATCTTAATAATAAAACGGTCATAAAAATAATCCAAAAATGAAATTTTATGGTATTATGATTTTTCTAAACGTCTTAGCAAGTTATAAAGTGATGATGTCTTCCCGACCGAATTTCAACCACGGTGGCCATTCCCAATGGAGATTAGCCAATTGCGCAGGACATATTATAGTGTACAAGTGTATGCGCAAACACAGGGGCACTTCCTATTCCATCACTCTCATAATCCGGTGGGACGACTGGCGACTTTTTCTGCGGTTGAATACGCTACCGCTAGACCAACGAGGCAGTCACTTGACTGCTTACTTAAGCAAAGTAAATAAAGTAATCAAGCCCTTACGTTAAAATCACGAAGAGAGCAAGATCAAACATGAGAAGCAGCTTGAAATCTGATTTATGAACAACTTTTAAATATGCAGTTAAACAGGGCTGAGTTTAATTTAACTAATCTTACCTGGTATAGCACTGGCGAAATATTAATAAACAGAATGGTACGAAGTCAACAAGACCTTTTATACAAAGTATGACTCATTTTTTCTCACCACAACGAAATGCACGAGAATTGCACCAGACGTAGGAACCGCCTTGCCATTCCATTTCCGCGAATGGTTTTGTATAATAAGATAAATATTTCAACTATGCAACGTGTCGTATAAATAGAAAGGTATATTTAAAGGGCTCAATCTATACATGTAACTACACAAGGTGTAATGGATGTGTTTGCGAAACACGAGCCTAATATATCAGTAAGATGGTTGGTCGTACCGCTCTATACCGAGAGTTCTGTTCCTAATTTACCCTCGTTATTATAACCGACTGCGAAATAGAGGAAAGTTTTCGATTCAATCAGTATTTTTTATTCGTGTGCAAAATCCCCTTTATAATTAAAGTAACAAAGAAAATTACAAAACAGAAGATGTACTAGTAATCTCTAGATAGGTATCCTTCTTATTGAGCACAGTGTGAGTGAGAGAAGTGAGGTGTCTGTTATAGAGTTAATATACGAAAGTAAGTATACCTAATTATACCGTAGGTCGTACACGCGTGCCCATTTAAGTATAGTGGTATGGGGATTTTCCTCACGATGATTTCCTTCCTTGGTAATTATCTATGTGGACTATATCAATTAATGCATTATGAGGTTTAACTCCGCATAATAAATGACATGGAATTGATACGGTCATGTCATGCGACAAACAGATAATTTTTATAGTTGAAATGAGTTTGTAAAACGGTGTAACAAATAAAATTTTGTAGTTTTTCTTGAAATTGTACGATATGTGTAAGAAACCGTTCATTTCTTTGAAATATTCGATAAGTAAGTTATACAAATTCTTAATAAATAGATAATACGGTGAGTATTATCTATTTTATTAAGAATTTGAATTATTTACTTATTGAATATTTAAGGTTCTTACTTATAAAACAGTCAATACGTCGTCGAAAAATTGTATCAAGGTACGT
Source organism: Pseudoips prasinana (assembly GCA_951640165.1). Lineage (NCBI taxonomy): Eukaryota > Metazoa > Arthropoda > Insecta > Lepidoptera > Nolidae > Pseudoips > Pseudoips prasinana. The sequence continues at coordinate 17,179,829 of OX621234.1, read as the reverse complement.
TATAAATAATGCACGTCTTATAAAAATATATATTGTAAGGAAAAAAGTAACATTATAAATAAATGGTTAAAAATTTTATAGCTATAAGTTTACATACACAACGTATTTTGACTGCCTCGTTGGTCTAGCGGTAGCGTGTTCACCCGCAGAAAACGAGGTCCTGGGTTCAAATCCCGGGTCGGGCCAAAAAGTGATTTTGGGTATTATACCCCCGTGCCTCGGAGAGCACGTAAAGCCGTCGGTCCTGTACCTGACCTCTTTCCGGTCGTGTCGCATAGGCGTCCCATCGGATCATGAGAGTGATGGAATAGAAAGTGCTCCTGTGTTTGCGCACACACTTGAGCACTATAATATGTCCCGCGCAGATGGCTAATCTCTGTTGAGACTGGCCGCCGTGGCCAAAATTCGGCTAGGAGGACATTATTATTATTATTTTAAGCGAACATGTCGCAGCGTGGGCAGGCCCCCGCCTGCCCACGCTGCGGCAAGGCAAAGGCGTTCACTGCTGGACAAAGGCCTCCCCCTAAGATCTCCACAATTGCCGGTCTTACGATATTTGCATCTAGCGGTTACCAGCGACCCGCGCAAGATCATCGGTCCATCTTGTAGGGGTACAAGATGGACCCAGGTTAATTTATAAACCCAGGGTTAATTTTAGTAATAGGAGATTTAGAAGGAATTTAATGGGTATATTGGATGTTAAGACTCTACGAGACTCTGCAACTCTTCATAACTTAGATTTCTCAGCCATTCGTGCACACACTTTTTGCAATTCCTTAGGGATCATAGGATATATATAATGTCTCTCATGAAGTGGTATTGTCGACTAGACATTAAATTACTAGCCGACTCAGTTTCACAAACCCTATCCCATCTGCGCTTCTTCACTTTAAAATCAGGTTCATAGACAAGTTCTGAGTGTTTTCGTAATATGGTATTGTAAATATAGATATGTCTATCTCACTGTTGGAACCCTGTATAGTTCGTACAACTCACGTGTGGGAAAGCGGATAGGCTTGTGCAACATCACCTTTAGAATAGCTCTCTGTGTCCTCTCTAGACGCAGCATTAAACATTTCCCAGCACAGCCCCAGGCGGTTATACAGTAACTGAGTAGCGACTGTGCCAAGGCAAAGTAGACCAGTTTTAAAGTGTAAATCTGCCGACAATCTTAGATTTTTTAAAACAAAGATTAATTTCCTAACACGCGGGATCAGCAAGTCAATGTGATCGTGCTGTCAATAGTTACCCCCAGATATTTCATACTGTTTGTACGTGTTATACTATGACACTTACATGTCGAGTTAGATATAGAACTACATGTATGGGCAGTTATGGCAAAAGGCGAAACTGGTTGCGATAGTAGTCGCGGCGCGAAAGTTATAAATTTAGTTTTTTCTAGGTTGAGGGTAAGGAATCTATCTGTTACCTAATAAGTGACCGTCTGAAGAGCAGACTCAGCATATCTACGGGTTTCTGACCAGTCTTTACCATGAACAAGTGTGGCGGTATCCTCTGCATAAACTATAACCTGAGAGTGGGCCAAGGATAGACCACAAAAGTCATTGATGTAGATAACGAACAGGGTAGGCCCAAGAACACTACCCTGTGGCACCCCATAGCTGAGAAATTATTCCTTACTTGTATAGTTATCTAGTTTGATCACCAGAGATCACCCAGTCAAGTAGCTTTTAAAGATGTCGTAAGCTACTCCCCTTATTCCAAGGTCGTTCAATTTTCTCAACAGTATGGGGATCAAGACAGTGTCAAAGGCTTTACAGAGATCCAGAGAAACAGCTAAAGTATTGTAATAATAGGCACGAGAACATGTCTAGCCACTCTAATCAGCTTCGCCGATATGCCATCACACCCTATTGCAGAAATGAGTCTGAGCCCAAGAATGATTTGCTCAATCTCATCATTGTCCGTAGTAAGTATAGCCATTGAATGCATATGAGATAAGGGTGGGTTAGCATAATGTGATATATTTGAAGGGATGTCAGCACTTGGTGGCGTAATTTTAGAAGCAAGAGTTTTTACGACATTAGCAAAGTATTCATTAACAGCATCTACGGAACGGGGTGGACTTATTTTTATGAAGGTTGGATATAGTTTTAATGAGGTTCCAAGTTTCTTTTGGAATTTTAGAATGCTTTTTAATTCGTATTGGCGTTTGATTTTTTTTAGCAGGTTGTTACAAAAATTGTTATAGCGAGTCTATGTAATTTTGAGAATATCGTTATCAGGTTGCCTTTTTGTTTTTTGACACATTTGATCCCGATTACGGATACACCTTAGAAGCCCTGGAGTAATCCAGGGTTTAAAAATGCGTATTTTACAAAATATAGTGCAGGTTTTAGTGTTATTGGTTACTACCGTAGATTTAAGGTTCACTAACTTGTTTGCCGCACTATTTGCATCACGTGTGATTGATAACACCATCGTGTAGTCCATACTTTCAAGATCCTTCACACAGACATTGATATCTACTCGTCGGTACTGGGAGTAGCTATTAGATACTTTAAGTTGGGGCTCACAAAAATCTGCGACCGGGGCATGATCGGTAATGAAGGAGTCTAAGACCACAGTGACAATAGGCTTGTTGGGTTTAATAATGGCGTGGTCCAAGCAACTCTCTCCCCGAAATCCGTGCGACGCAATGGTGTTTAAATACAAGTCCGCATTTGTGTCTCTATTGTTTGGTGTTATGTCTATAGGTACTACCTGAGCGCTGGAGTTCAGTCAGCATTTATAAATAAGCGTCAGGTGTTTTTGAGACATATGGTTCGTTTAATTTAGTTTCGATTTCAAATGTGAAATCTGGGTTTATATCTTGCCACTCATAATTAGTACATTGCTCATCAGTAACACGATGCAGTTGATATAAATTACCACTAATAGCCAAACAAACAGAAATATTCTCCAATGACATCAAATACGGTTGATACCGCTTGCGCGCGCAAGCGGTATCAACCATATTTCATGTCAAAATATGCTTTTAAGCCTACCTCTTTGAAAAGCATGTCCATCAACTCGTCAAATTTAGTGCGCCTTCTTAGTTTACGGTGGTGACGGCGGCGAGACTTCTTTGCTCTCTTCGTACAAAAGGCAGAGGAGCTCGTAGAGCTGCTGCCCGTCGAGCTGCTACCACTGTCGCTGATCCAATCTCGCTTGCGGCTCATTCCGCTTGGGCCGGCAGTAGCCACGGGCTCGGCATCACGTGTCAAGTCAGAGTTTTCCATGACTAAGGGAAAAAACGCATCAAAAGAATAATATATGTAGGTAGGTCATTTACCAAAGGGTTGTTCTATTCTACTCAGCCTCTACCTTTTGTTCTATTCTTTTTATATATATGTTATTTAAATATCCAATTAGTAATAATGCACTCTTCCTCCTCTCTCCTAAATCTGTGCTGTACCCTGCAGGGTCTTCAATTGATACAAACATTATTATGTTTACCAACTTTTATACATACATTGTGGAATGCAATAAAGAATTGAGAATCGAGAATTCTACTCAGACTAATAAAGCTAGGGTACGTAGCAATTTAAATCGAAAATACGTTTAAATATTATTTACCTATTCTAAATTCACTCGACTATCGTTGTCTATAAATATCTGGCAAAATTTAAAACAATATGAAGTGATTTGATTTTAAAATAGTTAGGAAATATGAACCATTTTCAAATTCCAAGCTGTAAGCAAGTATTTAACGCCGAAAATCTTATTATTTAAATATAACTAAAATATTTTTTTTCTAGTCCACTATTGTTAGGAATATTTATTTATTTTTTATTTTAATAGAAATAAATATACCTAAGATTAAATGTAGTAAATTTAATCCCTGTGTCACGGGGTACTTTACCAACACAATTACAACAATCATTTAACAATTATTTATGGGTCACACAAATAGTTATCCGGCGCGGGACTCGAACCCGCGACACGAAGCGGCGAGGCGACTGTCTAAGCCGCGACGCCACACGTGCAGTCATAACTTTAATCATTTGATAGTTCAAAGTATCGTAGTGATCCGAACGGAAATACCGTGAGAATATGATCACACATTTATTATGATTAACCTTCGGCGTACAAGGTGAAAAATAATCCTCACCTGTACCACGTGGGGCTAAAATAACCCCACAAGAGCTTGCCTCTAGGTTGTGGGTAAATGAAGTGAGATTAGAATACGTGCCTTTTTTATTATTTATGATAATAGGTGAATAAATAATAAACGAAAAAGTATACAAATAAACGTTTATTAAGAAAAAACCACAATCGTAGAACTTACCTATAAAACAACAAGCTTTTTTGTTGTTATATAAATATAAAACAAAAACATTTTTCATACAAATTGTAACTTGTTTACTTATTAATTAAATCTAGAGAACTGTCTGAACATAAATAACTAATTCTTACAATGATAGTAATAATATTTACTGCTCTCGTACGAACATTGGTACGCGGTGGAGATTTATATCACTTTGTTCCATCTTAACCTAGGAAAAATGGTTGCGGTGTCGATGTTGTATCTTCGACCGCGGCTTCAGGGTGCATCTGATTATCTTCTACTTCTGTATCACTAGCAATATCAGAATCCTCACTGATATAAATAAGTTCGCCTTCGCTATTAGCGAGAGAATGATGTCACTGTCCGACGATGACACAAATTCTTCCAATAACGATGCCGTAATACGATCGTCATTCATCTATATTGATTTATTGAATATCTCTCCTATAATAAATACAATATAACATAAATAAAACACCAGTTATAGGTTTAAGTAACGTAAAACCAAAGTATACCTTATACTTAATTTTTCGTCACGTCCCGTACAACGTGGGGTTAAAAATCGCGCTTTATGCGCATTCACACTCGATTGGTATTAATCGATGCGGTAGGTCTTAAACTCCAGCTACTGATAAAATCGAATCATTCGGTTGGGTTTTAATATTAAATCATTGCGTTTTAAAAGCATTGGGGTTAATATAACCCCATGTGGTACGCCAAAGGTTAACATAAACAGTATTTGAAAAACAAAATTACTTACTGCGGTATTACACTTTGTATAAAATAGCATACACTGATATACACTTCACTTCTTTTTTTTATTTACTTGGCAACAGTGACAGAGCAGAGCTGCGGTGCACGTGTTGCCTCGACGGTACAAAAACGCAAAATGGCGCTGCTTATTTTACGAAACTAAAAAGGCCGCATCGCTGCCAGGTCTGTCGGAAATATATTGGTAAAAAGGAATACAATTGTTAAGTATTCGACGGATCCGTAAATGCATTCTCCTTATAGAAAGGTTTCAAAGAAGTAACGACATTTAATGAAAAATTGCCACACGGCAATGTGGTCCCAAGTTAAGGAGATCTTGTAATATGTAATGTCCTCCCGAACGAATTTCGGCCTCGGCGGCCAGTGTCAATGGAGACTAGCCAATTGCGCTGGACATATTCAAATATATTTATTTCGGAAAAATATCCATATAATGTTAGTATAACTTAGCCTAATGTTAGTATCAATTAAATTAATTATATTAAGGGTGTCTGGACTCTTACCCACCTGTGTAAAAGGGGAGAGTCCCACCGATCAGAAAACACATTCAGGATGCCATTGGAGGAGAAGCGCAAGCGCTCCATCATGGAAGCGCAGCGCCTCCGCATGATCGCGGCGAACCCGTCGACGCACGAAATGCACAAGTGTGTGCGCAGTCACAGGGGCACTTACTATTCCATCACTCTCATGATCCGATGGGACGACTAGCGACACGACCGGAAAGAGATCAGCTACAGGACCGACGGCTTTACGTGCTCTCAGCGGCACGGAGGTGTAATACCGCCAACTTCCAGACTTCGGGCTGACACTGAGAAATTTCTTATTACGGAAAAAACCCAAAATCACTTAGTCCCGATCCGGGATTTGAACGCAGGACCTCATTATCTGCGGTTGAAAACGCTACCGCTAGACCAACGAGGCAGTCGTTGTAATATAACTTGTAATATAGAAACATATTAAATATATTTTGTAAATACATACTTACATAAATAATTACACCTAGACTCAGGAAAAACAACCTGTTCATGCACAGAAATCTGTCTTGGGTGAGAATCGAACCCAGAACCTACCGCGTAAAGGGCAAGTATCTTCCAACTACTCTAACCGGCCCGTCTTACATTTATATTATTTATTCTGAAACACCTTATACAAGTTACATTAAAACTTACGACAAGACTTAGTACTTTTCTAACTAAGAATTTTTAGAGACTATGACCTACATAGGTCACTGATCTCGTTTTTTACGATCAACAAGTCAGTTTGAAACGTACTTTTGAACTCCTATGTACAGGAAATAATGATTTTCCATAAAGGTAGTTAGTTAGACTAGATTATAGAAGTATGTATTAAGTGTACCGTGGAAAATTGCGATATCAGACTTGTTTACGACGATTATTTAAATTCTTAGTAAGAAAATTGTAATAACAGATTTGGCACTTGGGAAAATTTATTCATTATACGTACTCTTTTGTGAACATTTCACGAATCAATTTATGTACATAGTTTAATAAAAACATGACTGTATAAAATTGACACAATTGACGTTTAGGACGTTAGGACAATGGCATTAAAATACATATATTAAATCGTGTTCACCAAACTCAGCTGAAATGGTGCAGTTAAAGCAGGTGTCTATACGACTTAAGTCGATCAAGAGCATCCAGAAGATTACGAAGACAATGAAGATGGTATCAGCTAGCAAGTAAAGTTCATTTTATTATAGCAATCCGTTTAAAATTTTAAAATTTATAATCAAACCCTTAAAACTACTACCCTACTCAAATACGTCATTTATTTCAAGAAATTGCTGGCCTATCTTCCTACGACCCAGATGTAGCTAACCTCCATTGATATCTTATTGCTTTTTTGTTGCTCAAATTGAATTAAATCTCTGAGAAGTTAAAGACATATAGTAAAGTAGAAATTGTCACATGGTGTAGCTACACGGTAACTTTGTTTTTAGTTCAAAGTTTGAATAACACGAAAGCAATAGAAAACTAATATTAGTTAGGGTAAATATCTCAAATGAAATCGCGGTCATACGGTAGTGAATGGAGGGTGGAGAGGGGAGGGGGATACTGCACAGTACCCTCCCCACCCCGCGAAACCCCATGGTTATGGAGATATCTATGGTTAATGGTTTCCTAGCGCTCGCCGGACGCTGCCGCGGCACGCTCTCCGTTCTCGCTCGCCTTCGCGCCCTAGATGGTCGCAGTTTTAACCTAACCTAACCCAAATTATTTGATTAAAGTACATTTTCGCTAAAATATCATGATACGCGCTCTCGACTTCATATTCTTTTATAAGGGAACTAAGAATAAAAAAAGCAATCAGTAGTTCCATCATGGAACTGTTAATGGTACCTACTAGAGACAATGAACAATTCGGTTTTGGGTATTTTTCGGATATTTATATAAGGCGTTATAAAAATAATACAACTTCTAAACACTATGGCAATGATTTTACGTTGTTTTACAACGCAGTAGGTATAGAAATCGCTACGAAATGTATCAAAATCATTTTATGCATTTGTATGAAGTCTTATGATTTTGATTTCAGGCGATTCGGTATGAGATCCAACGCTTAGTTAGTGTAAGATAGATAAACTTTATTGCACAAAATATAAAAAGTTAACTGAAAAATCTTATTAATTAAAATAATGTACAATTGGCGGTCTTATCTTATCGCATAATAGCAATTTCTTCGAGACAACCAAAGGATGGACTGGTATAAATTGAAAATGACTGGCAGCTGGTAGTGTACCATCGTCAGTTCTACAGAGTGTAGTGTTCTAACCTCATAATATACTTATATACTATATAGATGAATGTACTTACATTCATACATAAACAAGTATAATATTTCATATCAAAGTTTGCCCTTCGAAACCAATTCCAAAAAGTAAACTAGTATTCAATAACAAAATAGGTGATAGGAAAGAAAACAACCTTAACATATCATTTAGAAGGGTGTTACAAATCATTATTTTTCAGGTTCGCAAAAGCAGAACGTGACCTTAAAGCAGCTAGACCTTTTGGGTACGGACCACGTAAGTTCTATGAATCATCTCAGCTTGTAAAAGGCAAAGTGGACGAGACAAAAGACGAGAAAGATAAGGAGAAGGCAAAAGAGCCAGCTACTCCACCTCCACCTGAAGAGTCAAAGCCCGATGATAAAGAAGGAGCAGCAAAAGTTAAAAGAATCTACATCGCCATGACTTCTGACAGAGGTAATGTTTCAGATAAAAAACTTGTGTGTACTTATGTACACGCGTTAGAAGTTATACTTCTTAATATACAACTTGAACATAGTTATCAATTTTCATACCACCTAGAACTAACGTCATGCTGTTATTTTTACGATGTAAAAATTCACTGTCATACCACCTAGAACTAACTTCATGCTGTTAAATTTTTTGGTGTCGGTGTGCGCGCGCATTATAAAAATTTACTCTCATCATTTTTCACCATCGCGCCAAAAGAAGTGTAACTTCAAAAAATTGTTCTATACCGTTTTACGTTGTTAACTTTATATGCATGATAGATGACACTCATTAAACAAAATCATTCTTTTAATCTCATTGCCATGTAAAATGGAGCAGAAAAAAGCTTTGCGCGAACAACCCCGAGAAGCATTTGACGTAGGTATGTCGCATGTCCGTCGATTCACGCAGTTAGTTTGGCGATAGCGAGGTTATCTGTAATCCAGGATGTCGACCCTGAGCCCTAAGCCTGCTACATACAAGGCGACATCTTATAACTTCACAATTTTTTTCGGTGAATCAATAGTCATCAATCTCTTTGTGTTTTAACCATGAAGAAAAACATATGGTACTTTACCAAAGAGGTGTCTTGAACCGTTATGGTGTCGCTTAATCGATCGGTCAAGCGTCAATTCGTCTGCGAGGAGGCAGGCGAATTGACGCTTCTAAGAAAATATTCGATGTTAACGGGACCGCTTCCAAGTTAGAGTTATCAGTATTCCACTGGAGGATTTTTTCTTTTGAATTATAATATTGCCTCGTGATCGTCCAGTATTATGTGTTAAAACGCGTCTTAAGAGCTAAACCCGGATATAAAAATGATAAATATGACGACATCGATTAATTGCGCATTAATTACCTTACTTTCAGGCTGCTTGGTTAGATATTATGACAACATGTTTTATATTTTTGAGGTAGATGTTTTTCTTTGCGTTTCAGATATTTTTAAATTTCATATTATATAATTAAAAGATATTTCCTGTAAAATTGACACTTCGGGGATCAGAAAAATTATGGCATACAAATAGAAAATCTGTTTTAAAATATGCAAATGATACAAATATTTCAATATTTACTACGTTTTTATTGATGATTATAATTATATGTTTGTAAATATGTAAATAAGCTTTAAGATAAACATGGTTGTAGCAGGATAATTATTATTTCGGTTTAAAATTATTTTATTTCTCAAAGATTATAAATCACTTACAAGGAGAAATAAATACAAATTAAAATAACAAAATGCGTTGACAGGTAATCTTAATACATAATATTACTTAAAAGAAATGTAGGTAACTTTACTCTTATTACTCACGAACCGGGCCGGTTTGTCGTCGAGTCAATATAAGGGACGGTTTACATACTGCAAAATAATGGTATTTAATTTCTTTGTTTTTCTTTCTTCTTAATTTGAATTAAGTATGTTTATATTTGTGTATGTAAGTACTTTTATTACAATGTATTTATTTGTTTTAGGAATGTATATTTTAAATTATATATATATATATATTTTTTTTTTATTTTATTTTTTTTAGCTTTGGTTAATTTATATTTTTATTAGGTAGTGTCTTTAAGATGTGTTGTTTTAACAATTTTTTAAATAGTGCTAGCGATTTTGTGTCTTTAATATGTTTGGGCAGTGAGTTATAGATCTTAGCCCCTTGATACGTAATACTTGTTTTGCCGTAATTAGTCCTAGGCTTATAAAGTTTTATATAATTAGGACGTCTTGAGCTGCGTGTGTGTACATTATTGGTAAATTTTATTTCTGTATGTATATTACTATTAAGAATTTTTCTTATTAAAATAGTTGTGTTGAAGTGATAAATTTGGGGAACTTGGAACAGTTTCGTCTCATTATATATTTTATGGGTTGGTGTTAAATAATTATAGCGAAAAAGTACTTTGATAAGCTTATTTTGGGCCCTCTGCAACATATTAAGATGTGTTTTGGCAGCTGATCCCCATACTTCTATTAAGTACTCAATATGAGGTTTTACCATTGAGTTATATATATTGTAACGCACATTTAGGGGAAGACATCTTACTATATTTCGTAAAGTGCCAGTAAGACAGATTATCTTGGAACGTAGATTCTCAATATGTGGTTTCCATTGTAATTTACTATCTAATATGAGGCCGAGATACGTTTCCTTGTTTACCTTGGTTAGTGCAGTTCCATTTATAGTCAGAGGTGGATGATCATGTATTTTTTTATTTTTTGCTGAAAAAATTATGTAATTTGTTTTTGAAGCATTCACTGTTAAAAGATTATTTAAGAACCATTTTTGTAAAATATTTAAATCATCCTGAGCGTCTTTTATAACTGGTTCTATAGAATGACCAAAATAGAAAAGGCATGTATCATCTGCATATAAAGAGATATGTCCTTTCAATCCTATTTCATGAATGCTGTTAATATAAACAAGGAAAAGCAGGGGACCCATAATAGATCCTTGGGGAACGCCACATTTGATTAATTTTGGGTCACTTGTGTGTTCTTCTAGCCTAACTACCTGAAATCGGTTTTCCAGATACGATTTGAACATTTCATAGGCGTTTTCAGTTATGCCAATTGATTTTAGTTTGTATAACAGTAAATTGTGGCTTACAGTATCGAACGCCTTTTTTAGGTCTATAAACACACCAAGTGCCACTTGTTTTTGGTCTATATTGGTTTTAATTTTCGTAATTAAGTCAATAGCGGCCGATAGAGTGTTAGATTTTTGCCTGAATCCGTATTGCCGGTCAAATAAGAAGTCAAAGGAATTCAGATACTGAGATAGCCTTTTATGCAATAGTTTTTCAAATACCTTTGATACTATAGGCAGCACAGAAATTGGTCTATAGTTTCCTGGGTCTTCTTTGGGTCCAGATTTATGTATCGGGGTGACTTTTGCTACTTTTAGTTCATTTGGAAACTTGCCTTCTTTAAAACACTCATTAATACACTTTGTAAGGGCGGTTAAAATTAAATTTTTAAAAGTTTTAAGGACCTTAGCACTAATACCATCTATTCCAGTACTCGTGTTTGAATTCAAGCCTTCAATTGTTTTTGATACCTCGTCTATGGAGGTTGGTGTTAATTGTGTCAGTTTATTGGAGGTGGTATTTGTGGATTGCATGATGGTGTAATTATGATGATAGCTAGATGGTATCTGGCTCGCCAAAAGGAGACCTATATTAGCAAAATAATTATTAAAAGTTTCACATATACCTTTTAAGTCCGTAACAATTCCATTAGGGGAGATTAATTTAGACGGAAACCTAGATTCCCTGATCTTATTATTTGATAAATTGTTTATTAATTGCCACATTTTCAATGGTTTATTTTTACATTCTTCAAATAATTTATAATAGTACTTAGATTTAGTCCCTTGTATTAACTCAAAAACATACCGTCTTTCGCTCTTAAAGTTTTCTTCTATATGTTTATCGTTAGGATTGTCCGTGTACTCTTTCCATAATTCGTTTCTTCTATTAATTCTATCAATAATATTTTTATTGATCCAGTCTGACTTAGGTGGGTTCAGAAGTTTAGTTTTAGTTACTTCACTTTTCTTGATCGCAGATTGCATTGCTTCGTGAAGTTTGTTATAGTTTACTCCAACAGCTTCATAGTCTAGTTCTTCTAATGTTTTGTGTAACTTTCTGAAGTCTGTAGTTTTATAAAAAGTCTTCTTTATTGGGTGTGGTTTGAATTTTTTGACTTCTAAGAATATCTGCTTATGATCAGACAAGGCAGATTCTATAATAGCAAGGTGGAAGCTATTTTCTTTTAGGCTAGTCACTACATGGTCTTACAATAGTTTTAGTTGTTGAGGTTTCTCTTGTGCAATGTTTTAGGTTTATTTTATTCAGTATTCTATAGCCGTTTTCCATCAGCGTTTCTTTGTAGGCAGTCGTATGGACATCTTTACTTAGAAGGTTGTAATTAAAATCGCCAAAAAGAATAGTTCTCTTTCGTTTCTGCAGTTCATCGGAGAGTGTTTCCAGAAAACTCGAGTTGTTTGTCCTTTCTGGCTTATAGATAGCGCCAATGTCAAGGGAGAACCTATTAAGATGGATCCAGATAAAATGGTTATCTTGTTCGCACTTACTGCTTAAAAAATGATGTCTAAGGTTCTTGTGAACAAAAATAGACACACCTCCTCCTCTGCTATGTGTTCTGAAGTTATAATAGTGTTCATAGTTAGGTAATTGTAGGTTTCTTGCTTCCGCTTCAGACTTAATCCAGGTTTCAACTAGCACAACTACGTGAACATTTTTTGTTGTTGCCAAAATACATTTAAGTTCGTCTAGCTTTCCTGGTTTTACCAGACTTCTAATGTTAGCATATAGTAATCTTAAAGACAGCTTTTCGCTGCCTAGGGTTTCATAGTCGTTAGTTATCTGATAGGTAATTTCGTTATTGTCTTTATTTTGAGAAGCAGGTCTTTCTTTATTTAGTTTTTTGTAGGCTGTCGTAAAATTTTAGGCGTATTGTTTACATATTTTATAATGAGATCTTTCTCTCCATTTTGGATGCGATGATTATACACAATTAATTCTAGGTATTTGTATTTTACCATTTAATTTATGGTTGGGTCGTAATATCCTTGACTATGGTGAAACCAGTAATTTAGATCTTACGGAGAACCAACTTGATAAACTTGAGCAAGAAAACTTTTACATACGACTAATATTTGGTTTTCGTAATTTAATCATGACTCTAAAGTTCGCACTAATCTCAAGTGGCTGCCCATAAGACTTGGTCAGACTCATATTCTCATACTTCTATACAGTATTCTATTCGGCCCCTCTACTCCTCTCTATACCATGGAACGCTTCAAGTTTATTCTAATCTAATTTAATTTAAGTAAGTTAAATACCGTTACTGTTATAAAATAAATATTATTGTAAATTATTTCCTACAATCCGTGTACCTAAATATCTATATGTACCTAGAAATAATTATAAATTAATTATATATTACTACGAATATGTTGTGACTATTTACAAGCGCTTTTTTAAAGTCTACGTGAATAAAAACCTTTTTTATTTTATTTTAATTCTAACAACTCATTTGCTATTATTGCGCTCTTCGGAAAACTTACGACTGGATAAGCCGGAAAATTAATGGAATGCATCATTCCATTAATTTTACTTTAACTTATTGAACTAGCAGTCCACTCAATCGCACAATTTAAAAAAAATATAGTTAAAGAACACTGTTTCACACTAGCTTGTCGGCAGTGCTTCCTATTTGTAAATAATATCCTAACACTTAAATAAGGCTACACGGCGATTTGTAAAACACCAACCACACCACCAGGTTATTGGTGTTTTACAAATAACCCTGTATATCTTCTATTAAGGCATTTATTTGTGTACTAGCTGTGCCCCGCGATTTTACCCGCGTTAAATTTTATAAATTATAGTCTATGTTTTAAACCAGAGTGTCAGGTTACCAAATTTTATTAAATTCCCACTACATTGTGAGCTTGACAAGTACAAATACCCAAGTGCACAATAAATTTCATTATTTCAACTTAATTTCCTCATTTATATCCAATGTTATATTTTTTTTATTTTTTGGTAATAAATAAGCCTCTTATTCTCCTTAATTAATTTAAGTTAATGTCAGATTTCTTAATTGAAAGTTTCAATAGTAATTGTCAATATACAATATAGTTTTAGATATATTTCACTACATCGAGCCTCAATGGTTGTGTATATATGTTGAAGTAAGAACTTAATATCATCATTTTGTTTAGATGGATCTTATATAAATACGACAGTGTTTTGTTTAACTCTAAATCAGTCATAGCGTATGTTCATAATTCATTGGTTTAAGCTGTAATTACAATACGATAGAGTTTGAAATCAGATGGTAAATATTATTTTATATGGTAAATATATATTATTTGTCTGATTATGGGTTTATGTTTTTTAAATATCTTCACTGTATATTACGTAGTCACAATATATCGTTGGCGATAAGCACGCATAGTTTAATCGGGTACATACGGCATTAAGGTCAGGCTTTTCGAGTGCATTTAGCTTTATCCAACACCCCGTGGTACTTCAAAGAAGTCGATGACCCCACTAAGGAAATATTTGTACCACAGTATAAATTATTACAGTAGTTAAAACTAAACTAAGTTATAAAATGTTTAAAATTTAGTTTAGTTTTATGTGATTTATGTATTTACATCGATTTCGTCCGTCGTCAATATCGAACTTTCACTTTTAATCTCAAAATCCTATGATCTTAATAAATTCAATAAAATACTAAAGACTGCACGCGTCCGCACAGGACAACAATTTCTGTGATCCATAAGTAGTTGTCTTCAGTGTAGGTGTACCTTATGTCCGTCAATTATATGTTCGTGAAGTACCCCGTGACAGTGCTTCATCCACCTAGCTATAAATTAAGAAACTTGCAGTAGAGATAAGACGCCTGTAGAACATTAATTAAAATTTTCAGAATATAATATTCAGTATAAATATAAAAAATGTCAGTGATATAGTGTCGGAGTAGTTAAGCAATGTGACATGTATACCAACCATATAGGTCCTTGCAACTTATATACTTAGTATAATTTTATTATAGTAGTACAAACTACATTTGATAAAACAAAACTGGCCGTATTTAATTTAATTTAATTGTTGTCATTCATGATCCTTTTACTCTAGTACAATACAATTGCCATCAAACCCGATACCGTGAGACCGAGTAGACACGTGACTTAAGTCAGAATTACAAAAATACCAACCATTTTAAACAACTTAGACATAGGACCCCTTGCCTTCAAAACCAGTATGTGTTCGAAGATTCAGTTATGATGTGACTTGAGTACAAAAATTGTGGCATAATAACTAAAAAAGTGTAATTAAAACCTGGAAAATGTGTTTTTTATAGTCAGAACATGAATTCTAGTATGACAAAATTAACTACAACTACTACTACAATAGATTATAATTTGAGCATGACTTATATTTGATCAAATAGAATCATTATTAATCTAGCTGTGACCCTCGGTTTCATCCTCGTTGAACTTAACAATAACCTATGTATTATTCGGATATATAAGCTGTATTACTACAAAGTTTCATCAAGATCTGTTCTGTAGGTTTTGCGTGAAGAGGACCAAACATCCATATTTCCATCCTCACAAACTTTCGTATTTATTATATTGGTAAGATTTATGATAATAATACATACATACATAGACTCACGCCTGTTTCCCATAGGCGTAGGCAGAGACAACGGATTTCCATTTGTCACGATCTTTGCACACGTCTTTTGCCTCGATTACTGACATTATATTCTTCATACATGCTCGCCGGTTTAGGGTACTTCTGATCTGCCCTTTCTTGACAACGTCTCCGATTTGGTCAGAGAATGTTCGTGTTCGAATGATAGTAATGGTTTAGGTAAATGTCTAATTTCTGGAGGTTATTGTAAAGAAAGTAATTTAACGTATTTTTTTTAATACTAATTGTCAATCTTATAGCTTTTGATATAATAATATATATTACTATATCTTGTTGAATGGTTCTATGTGTGTTAAGTTAAGATACGCTATTTAGTATAGATCAGTTCCACTCAAAGAACGTTGATGCCCACAACATATATAATTAAATGTTGCGCATGTATCATGATATGTTTCTAATTATGATTATTGTTTTTCTATATTTGTCACGTCTTATAATTACCAGTAATTGCGTTCTTGTATCACGCAACATTGACGAAAAGTTGAGCCAGATTGCAACAGACCCCAAACACTGATGCAAAAAATTTAATACATTGCAACAGACAGGCTATCTAGTAAATACCTAGGTTCTACAACCTAGTATGTACTTATTGTGAGTAAACACGTCACAGATAATTAGTGGAATTAAAAACATGGATTGTTTCCAGCGCGTTACTTTAAGGTATAAACCACATAACATTGGTATATATGTATTTTTTTACCTATTTAGAAATAAGGAGAGCGGTCTACAAATTTCATATAATAGTTATATCCAATCTAATAGTTACCACACATTTTTAATATATACTTTGCTATACTATTATATATAAATTCATGAAATCTGTAGATATAAAGTTATGAAAAATAACATAAATATCAGATTAAGGTTCGGAAAGAGCTTTTCCTCGATACGAATGAATGTTGTTTACTCAACAATACTCATATATTTTTTTATAATCCGAAGCCGAAGCAAGGTTAATATTTTAACATAATGGGAGTCAGTACACATGGTAGGTCTTGATTTGCGTATTCAAAAACAATGTTTTTATATCCTGTGTTGGTTTCTTTATGAACAAAACAAAAAGTACCGCTTTTCTTATTCTCTTATGTAATCTCCGTAGTATTAATAATATTAGTACTAGAAAATAAATAAAACTTCGGTGCTCATGATAAATGTTGACTAAATTTTACATTAACATTAGAACCAAACTTTGACTTTGACTGCACTGTATGTACATAAGTTAATACAGTTACTTTGCCACTTCGTGTCCCAGGTTTGATTTCCGCACAGGACAACTGTTCGAGTGACCCTACGTCTGTCAGTTATATTTTTGTTAATTACCTCGTGGCACAAGCATACATTTCCCTAGAGTGGGCGATATTTTTTTTTAATAATCTTGAACTAGAGCATGCAACCTTCAGAGTACGTGACCGGTTTCTTTGGAGTCACATGCACCTAGACACTTTACTACCTCTTTTACACTAGAGCTGCACTGAGCGAGGCTAGGAAAATGTAGTGATATAATTTATCGACTTTTTTCTCCCGCATCTTTGTTGAATACGCAACCTAATACTACTAACGTGTATTCCTTAGTTCGGACGAAATCTGTCTCCGCCAGCTTGGTGCCTGCGATTCTGGCGGGTGATTCTAACAAATGGGACGCTCTGGTCTCCTTCTGTGACGCATTACTGCCAGTGAGTTAGTTACTGCGAGTGAGAGAGCCGATCCCCCTCAAAGCTGGAGGAGGCGTTGCAATGGCAGTAAGAAAAGTGTCCTCTACTGTCGCAGTGTGCAAGCAGCTCCTGACAGACAGCAATCTGTTTGTGACATAGTCGCTGAGAGGAGAGAGGAGTAGGCAATCTGGGAGAACGGTGCAAAAGGGGGGGGGGCACCGGAGCAGCACACCGCGTCTCTTACCTTAATAAGGCACCATGAGAAGTCCACAGCAGGTTAGATTTAGTCGGAGCAAGTCCGACATACCAACCCGCAAACACTGTTGTGCATGGCATGCGAAAGCATTCACCTGCCTTAATATAAAAAAGTGTATTCCTTAGTACTATGTCCTCTAGGTTGAATTTCGGCTATGGCAGCCAGTCTAAATGGAGACTATCTGCACGGTACATATTATAGTACATTAGAAATCTCTTTCATGATTCGAAAAATGCCTATCGATACGACCGGAAAGAGGCCAGTCGGCGCCGGACCGGCGGCGTTACTTGCTTACCAAAGCACGGAGGATGTATACCGCTAACGAAACTTGGCCGGTTCAAATCCGGGATTTGAACCAGGGACCTCAACATCTGCGGTTGAACACACTACCGCTAGTCCTAACGACTCAGACTTTACTAGGTATGGTCTTATTAATTTACAGCTTTTATCTCTCCTCTCGACAATCGTTTGGACAACTTGCCATAAATTACAATAATTTATTCGGTTATTAAGCTCCGGGCAATTATTGAAGTGGCTTCTGGCGTGCGCTTTATATTTTTTTATATCTCTCCAATTAATTGAAATTCATCCGATCGTCTGGCCAATGTATAATGAAATCTTGTAAGTACTTTCTTCTTTTAATCAAAGGTATTTAGTAATTAATATGTCATCATAAAAATAATACCGCTCCTGGCTGTATTTTTAGTATGGCAGGCTATCAGTAGCTAACTATGCACGAGTGACTCAGTTGGTAAGTAAATCTGCCTTTTGATCCATTGATTGCGGGTTCTATTCTCCCAAATTGGCCTGTTGGTCTAGTGCCAGAGGACTTCGCGTTTCACCAATGTACATCAGCAGCCATAGAACTGTGGAAATCCCCAGCTGAATCTCTACACTTAAAGGCTTTACTTTTCCAAATAATTACTTGAATTCAAACTTACAAAACATGTGCAGTAATTCGGATTCTCACTGGAGACTGCAAGCTGAATAAGCACATGATCAACCTAAAGTTGGCCGACAGCAAAACTTGCAACTTGCAGGACATTCTGTGCTCGTGCGGACTGCTAATGCTTTGTAAAAGTATCTACTTGGGACAGCATACCATGCAACCTGAAGAGATGCAAAAACTCACTGCACGATCAATCTGGAAGTTTATCAAATATTTAGGATTAGGCAGTGTACTCTAACAAAGTCACAGAGCTCTGCTACAATAGATCAGAAATGGTTGAAGTAGCAAGATGCCAACAAGTCATCAAGCCCCAAACAACAAATGATAATAATAAAGGCCAGGAGACGTTGCAATCCTCAGATAGGACAAATCTTTGTGTGTGGAGCACTATTATTTGTTCTTTGTCTAAGTGTAATTTATCTATAATATCGTATTTAAAAATATATAATTATGTTTATCAGTTGTCTGGTTGCTATATACAGGCTCTAACTAGTTTGGCGTTAGATAGCAATGTGTTAGTTGCCCCAAGATATTTATTTATTTAATTGTCTTCGTCTGGGTGTTTTCTGCATATTGTATGTAAATATTTACAAAAAATTAATGAAGTATTTGTATCCGTTACCGAATTTCCATAGCATTATATGGATAAAAACAGAAAATAAAAAACACAAAGGTGCAATCTCTATCCCCGCATTCCGATAAACCGAGTGTCTAATACCACCGTTTTCGGCTTTCCCTCGATTTCATTTGCCGCGGTTGAATAAGCAAAAAACAACAACAGGGCATTCAGTAATTAATATAAGATAGTTTTATTAGTACTATTAACACACTATTGCCACTCCACAAAAATGTTTCCACACGAACGGCGGTGGGCGAGCGAAGTTCAGAATCAGAATCAGAAATTTCATACTGAATGCTTTTAACATGCTGAATATAAGCTCCATATCCGAAAGCGGCTGTATATTGGGCAAAGAGATGCTCTACTGCTTACCCTGACATCCACTGAACAGACTGATGCATGATAACAAATAGCTTAGGGCTTAAGGGCATGGGATAGGCTGTGTGCAAAACACATTTTTGTTTCTTCCCAAATAAGCAACACTAATTAAAAATTTTAACATGTTGTGCAATCGGTTTGCTCTATTAGTAGTTGCATTTGACGTATTCGTTTTCCTAAACTAGTATGTATTTACAAAAGAAAAGTAGTATATGTAGTACCTATATCAGTTATCTGGTTTCCATAGTACAATCTCTGCTTAGTTTGGAATCAGATGGCTAGGATATTATTATTTTAAATTAATATTGTCAACTTTAGTACAAATGTGATATATACACTTTCAGCCTATCCAATGCCCATAAGGAGTCATGACGCAAAGCTATTCGCTATTTACGCTTCCGCTCCGCCTCCGCTGCGCACGTGAATGTTGAATAGCCGGAACTTAGCCTGAACGAGTAGTAACTACCTCGTAACGCACAAGTCTACAAGACTCGTGTCATACTTCGTTAGATTATTCGCCTCGAGGACTTATAATAATATCAAGCTTACATGCTTAATATTATTTATGTCCTCGAAGCACATAATTTATACGGAGTTCCTATGGGCTATAAAACGAAACAACTGGCGGGTAGCAATTGTCAAAATTATTTTATCAGAAGCCACCGCCATGTTAACTTATTAAACTACCAATGCAACAAATAATTAAATAACTCACTTGATGGTAAGTAGTTACTATAGCATATGATGCAAATGATTTATGAAGATGATTAATAGAGACCGAATAATGCAGGCATTCTCGGTGAGAATTTTTGTTAGTAACAATTAAAACATTGTTACTAGGAAAAATTTACAAGTTAGGCTTTCACGGCTTCATAAGACAACAGAGGCGAGTGTTGTCACTAGCCGACTAGCAAATAAGATTACAAACTAAGTAACTGTGGCTAGAGAGCAACCCCTTTAGTTTACAAAACTTAGCTCAGGGTTCTCAGTGACGAGGAGGTGCCTGAGACTGTTGCTTTTAAGGAAGTTTTATTCAACTGCTTCACTGACCATCATCCGATTGAGGATTAGAGCCGGTATTTCATCGATATGAAAGCAAACTAACAGTCATTGATCTCTGTTAGATCATTTGATCATAGGTAGTGTCCATTCTTCGCATTCACTATGTGAACCGACGTAAATTTTTTATGCACGTAGCCGAACTTCTGAAGACGTTGTCGGATAGTGTCTTGTAATCTTAAGACAGAAATAGAGCTGTTCCTGGCGCTGGAGTTGCTAATGTTGCCCACAAAATACGGGTTCTATCTCAACTAGGACGGGCGGCTGGCTGAATTCTTCGGCTTTAAATTGTACTGGCTCCCGTGTTGCACTGTTGGAGCGTTAGAATTAATTCCCATTTAACATTTAACTTGTAAGTGTTGTGTTAAAAAAATATAGAATACTATGTTGTAGGATTGTGCGGCGGTGTGCATTCCGGCGTGTCGCGTCGCATACGTCGCGACTTCAAGCTGCGCCAAGCAGAAGGTGCGGCGACGCATAACAGGCTTGTCTGTGTGGGCGATAAATCGCGTTCTATGCTTCGCCGAATATTTGCACCGCACATGCTTGTTAGCTTTAAAGATGTAAGTATTTGCTTTATATACTTAAGGTCGACGGTATGAAGGTATACAGTCTTTGCTTAAATTAATACTTAATACTATAAATTAATACTTCTTGTGTTATGTTTGAATTAATAAGTCTTGTGAATATCATGGCTGATGTATTTTTAATTTAAAATCTTATATTTGCTGGTGTATATAATGCAAATCTAACTACCTTAACTTCAATTTGGGCTTTAGCAGCTTTAGTATAAAATATTTTGGATTTAGAAAATAGTTACTTTAAATTTTATCGACTCTCCATTATTTGAGGTATTCTCAAATTTCATGGTCATATTGTGGTCATGATTTAACAAACATTTTAGCATCTAAATAATTAGATACGAACAGTTTTGAGACAACACATTCATTTGGATAGTGAATTAGCTTCAGATGGACAAAATTTGATTTGGTTATAAATAAACCCACACATTTCATAAACTTATAAACGGACGAGGTAATAGCCCACACATTTCATAAACTTATAAACGGACGAGGTAATAGTGGCGCTCTTTCGTCTTCCGTTTTTTTAATTATTCGTAAGTGCATTGAAACTACGAGACTCTTACTTTTTGAGAAACAATCATTTCTTTTTTGACCAGTATAAGTAATAAGTACCTAAAGTAATAGTATTTTGTCTCAGTAATTGTAGAAATTATTATTATTTGAAGAGTTTTCACGCAACTTGTGGTGCTTAAGGTCTCAAAATAAAAAAGTGAAGCAAGGCACACATTGGGTAAACTTCATTTCTATATACGTAGGTACAAAAAGTCCAATTTCTGAATAATGTTTAAACTCCTTTCCACCTCATAGCAGTACCCAAAAAAACCTCTGTTTTCGATGACATTCAGGGCACTTTTCTCTCCTCTTTAACTACGTTCCTCTGAAACCCTTCTGTTACATATTAGAAGCTCAAATTTTCTATGATTGATTTATATTATTGTTTGATTATAAAACTACTACGACACCAATAAACATTTTATCATTTAGACTTAGAACCAATGGTGATGAACAAAAAAACATTCAATTTATAGGGTTTGATAAACTCTTATACTTACATCTAAAGAAACAAAACAAAGTGATTATACTTTATCTCAGCAATTATATAAGTTTATTTGTATATGTATCATCTACGTCTTCATACCGTACTCATATCTTTATATGATGTTTATCTATGTATACCTATAGCTTTGTTAGTATCGATGATTTTGGAACATACGTTTTATGAAGTAGGTACTAAGAAAGTAAAATACACGGATTACAATTTAAATACAAATTTCGGATACACTTAGTTTAACCTTCCTTATTAACGTTTTGTATTACAGATCGGCCGTGTAGCTCCAGTATTTGCGGATGCTTCGATAATGGCTGCGGCTATTACAGCAGCAGGGTATTCCTACGACCTTGGGGAGATATACTTCAACAAATACTTCACGCCTGTCAAGTACGAGCTCACGGTCATGCCCATCTTCAACAAATCTAGGATAGAGGTGTGTACTGTACTTAAGTTTATAATTCATACCAGTACTAGGAATTCTGAGATAGCGTCAGAGGTCAAATACCTCTTCTCAGTTATATAAGATTAAATTATTGGTATTGTATTGTAAATTTTTTAAAGATTGTTTGGGAGTTATATATCAAACGATGACATTGTTTTACAAAATTGCCATAGTATTATATTTTTTGTCTCTGCTGCCATTCGGCTATTTATTTACGACGCTACAAGTCCATCGACGCAAGGGGCGATAATGGTTATAATAACGTAACGGATAAGTTAAGTGTAACGCACACTTTAAGTAAATAAAGCCATAATACCATAGTCATACGGCGGCCACGTTTGATAGGTATGAAGATATCTAGATTGAACTTGATTACGTCATTTCGAGAGATTGGGTGTATTGCTACCCGTGCCACTCTTTTGTAAAAACGTTATATTTCTTTCAAAGTTTGAGTTGAGTTCAATATCAACGAATACGGAGTTATGACAGATATATATATACATATATAAGGTGTAAAAAGTGTATGTTTACACCTACTTAATATAACTATTTGCTACCTTTTTACCCGTTTTCCGTAGGACAATTACTTGTGTCACCCAAAGGTCATTATATATTAGTTATTATTCTTAGTGTGCTGGGTGTGCTTTTTGTTCGTCAATTCGATGTTGGTAAAGTGATAAGTACCTACCCTGTGAATAGAAAATCTTCATAAGACCTTTAGAAATATAAAACCTGATTTATCCTTGATTTAAGTACAGCCATAGCCCGGGATTCTTGTCAGTCCGTAAACCATCAGCGAGGTTAACCACTTAGGTATGCGGTCAGTCTTTAAATGGGATAACACATAATTGTTTTAATTTCCGAGTTCGTGCACAGAGGACATGTTAAGCTATCGGTCCCGGATTTGATCATAACACAACAGTCGTGAAACCATCTCAGAAGCCTCCTGGGCCGCCTGAACGCGGATTTCATTTCCACTGCTTGAAAATGTTTAATTTACACATACTTTAACCAAAGAACAAAGCAAGAATGCCAAATCGCAAAAAAATGGTTTAAACTGATGACCGATCATATTTGATGTACATGATATGGTAGCAATTGATTTTTATTTTTTTTCTTGTGAACTTGCCCCATTAATTATTATCTGTTATTTTTCTGTTACACTTACATAATTCTAATATCAGTTTCCTATCCGTTACTTACAATTTTTATTAATATAATCCCCTACGAATTAATAAAATAAAGCTAAGTTATACTTTTTTGGGGAAAAGTATTGCGTTAATTTGAAATGAGTACTGTTATTACTTCAGACCATGAATGAAAACTTATAGTGAATGTATCACGCAGCAAGCTCCCAACATGGTGGCATTCGACGACGTCGAAGATGACACTCTCCAGAGCTACGCCGAGTGGACCTTCGCAGCGCTGCTGTACTACGCGCTGAAGGAAGGAGCTGCATCCGAGCAATCGGCCCGTATGTCAGCCATGGAGAACGCCACCAAAAACGCAGCAGACATGATCAGCAAGCTCACACTACTTTACAATAGGACCAGGCAAGCTGTCATTACCAGAGAACTCATAGAGATCATCTCAGGAGCTGCAGCATTAAAATAAAAAATAAAGGACTAGGTCTTAAACCTATTTTACTTACTGTTTTGGCAACTCCACTAAATGTCGATAGAAGATTATTATAACTGGTTTGATCAATTAGACTCCCTATTCCCATCTTGTCCTTATAGAGTCGTGCGAAAATTCTAATGATGAACTCCTTTAAAATTGATCAATATCTTGGACGCAAGTATTTATTTTTACTGTTGTGGTTATTAGGCATGGGTGTATTCTACATATGTATTATATGGATATGCTAGGGCATAGTTGTTTTTACATCTAAAATCCATGACCTTCGTGGAAGTATGACAAATTATTACCGACGCAGTACTCTGCTACATATTATTGCAACCTATCTTCCTGACACAATGACGCAATTCTTCAATATGTATGATAATAAAATAGACCAGGTATTCTACTCGCCCATTTGTATCGTCAATTCGTTGGTTATTTTTGATGCCCTAAGCTAATCTAAGGAAAACATAAATGAATCGTGTAGATGAAAGTTCAAAAAGACCCACTTCATTCATCCGTTAATTTTGTGGGTAACGGGACACATTCCTATCCTAAAGTTTTAATCCATACTTACGATAATAAGAGTACTTAACCAGCACGTAGAAAAATGGTTATAATTAGGTTGTTTTAGAATTTTTGTTAATAGTTAGAGCTAAATTGTGAGTGTAATTGGTAATGAACATACTTCGTACTAACATATACATGATGTACCTATTTCTAAAATTCCCTTTCATCAAACGGCAAAAATATGAGTTAAAACATATAATTGCTGATCCATAACATTCTTATACCGAAATCTATGGTCACTGCTCTTAAGCCCTATAAAAGCTTACCTTAAAAATAAAGTCTATGTTTGCATAAATAAACATGGACTTTCTTTTTCTTCAAAAGATTTTATATCTTTTGTATTATTATTTTCATCGTATCATAGAATTTGTGAAATGAAACTTCTATAACAGTGTTATTTTAAAACTCAATGATTTGAAAAACCGGCTAATACGGCCCTAAAAAGAGACAATCATATCATAAATATGATTTATCCTGCGAGAGAATAAGATACATTACCATGCTATCACGTGTCTTTGCACCTGCGTACAGCGAAGCCTACGGAAATGTTCCATGTGGTAAACAACGTGGTGTATCATTCATTTGTTTTATTTTTTTGCATTTGCATATTTAAATCGTTGGTATATTAATTTATGTTAATTGTTCCACTCATCTGTGTTAATTTGACCTATATTTTTATTTATTTAAATTATCTATAATAAAATGTATTAACATTAGTAAATTATTTGTAATTGATTTTACACATACTTAATAATATTTATGTGAACATTGTGTAAAAAAGCTTCGTAATAATATTGTAAAAATAATAAACCCTTTAATTATCCTAATAATCCTGATTCTTTATTATATTATCTCATTCTTTTGTAGTCTAGATTTCTGAAATTTCACTTCTACCGTATGTAAATTGTACACACACACTTTTTTGTTTTTTTGATATTTGTAGCCATATAAATTTTCATACATTTCTCAATACAATGATTATAAAATATTACATGCATTTTTATTTAACTGGATATGATTGTACGTATGGATATCAAGCATACATACAAATACACGTAGCAAATGTTGCAAGCTAGCTTTGAACAAAAGCCTGTTATTGTATTTTTGTTTTAGTTACAAATTACAGTCTGATGACGATGCATTATTTTGATACTTGTAACAAAGACCTAAAGAGTACTTGAATTAAGGCGTTGTTAATGGTTTAAACGTAACATATTCAACAATATATTAATACATTTTGTGGGTTTTCTTTAAAATTTCTTGGCTTAGTCCCAAGCACTTGTCTATTTCCTTATGAATGTTCTCTGTCCACCCGGAGACAGATTTTATACGGCAATAGTGACTATATTGTTCACACATCATTCGTTCATAAAACTAGACTTTTGAATTTTATCTGCCAAGAAGACCCCGTTTATCGGTCTCCCTTCGTCCCTCCTCCGACACTTCGTGATGTGTCTGTACCCATATCCAATCACCTAGATTTATTGGGTCTCAATTCATCTTGCTACCTGAATTTCGGTCCATCCATCGACTCCAAAGCTAAAACCTCTGCCAAAAATCTCCTTAAAAAGGTGAGACGGTACTTCACGAAGCGACAGCTTTTAAATCTTTACAAAGCTCATGTCGGAAGGGATGGCACCGCAAAGTATCAGCTGGACTCTTTGGATTCGATAGACAAACGCGTTCGCAGGATAATCGATGACGAAGACTAACAAATAAAAAGCGGCAAAACTTGGATCACAGGCGTCAGTTTGCAAGCTCATCGGTTTTCTAAAGGCTGTTTCGTGGAAAATGCGCTCAATCCTCCATGAACTTACCCCTCTTTCCCCCTTTTACCAGGCGTCTCTCCAGTCCTCCGATCTCTACCGCTTTGTTGTTGACATCCCACTATGCCGTAGGAAGCGCTTTGCTTCCTTTATCATCATACGCACGGCTAAGCAGTGGAACACCCTTCCGAACGTCGTGTTTCGACGTGAAACTCATACAACGTGAATTTATTCAAGGCTAGAGTGAACAGGCATCTTATGGGTACGCGCGGTCCATCTTCGACCACATCTTCACTCATCATACTAGTGAAACTAGTTTATACCTTGGCCTCTTGATGAAAGTCAATGATAACTCCATTACGAAAGACTTTTGGTGCTTACATTGACTTGAAGCTATACTCTGAATTATAAAACTAAGTTTCCAAGTGCTGAGGATGACAAGGCAAGCAGGTAGCTATCGTGATCGATTTTAACTATAAAATATTTCATTATTGTACGAAATTTGAGAGTGGTGTCTCGGAACAGAATAATTAAAGTGAGCTTAAACATCAAAGAAATTAAAACATTTTAAGAAAAATAAAACAGAATTTAAGAAGTAAGCTTTTCAAATGCTACTACATTATAATATTTTCTTGTGTTCGCTCGTGGTCCACCTGCATAGTTCACCTGGTTGTACCACGGGTAATATTTTTCTCCCGTGGTCCACCGCAGTTTAACTGGGTGTACCATGGGAATTTATTTTTTTACTGCAGTCCACCTATGCTGTTATAGACTATATGTTTTTAATATATATTGCCCGTGGTCCACCTATATAAGGAAAACAAAAGACCGTCGTAAAATATTTATTTATACTATTTTTTTTAAAAATAGTCTAAAATAGTTTTTTTTCATTAAAAGAAATTGTCATAAATATTACAATATAATTCAATATATATTAAAGCTAACATAAAATAAACAAGAATTAACCTTCTGACATAAAATAAACAATCATTAACCTTCTGACATAAAATAAACAATAATTAACCCTACATTTCCTTATCTCAATTTTTCTAACGCTAATCCTACGGAAATTTCTTTATTTATTAGTTGCATTTGCACAAATATTATATCATCATCATTGTCTACATGTATAATCCTTCTCCTTGTTCCAAGAAACGATTTGCTTTCCATGTCTTTTAATACCGTTAGTAGACGTAGGTACTACAGTGGCTTCGGTTTTTCTTATTCTTTTATTTAACTTTGAATGGTATGATTCTATTACATTGTTCGTGCGGTGTCTCTGCCCAAACACGCTCAAAATTTCAACGAACTTTTTTGTCATCCAAAAGCTGTCAATATATTTTAATAACTTTTCCATTTTTGGTTTATTTAAACTTTCTATTTTGATGTATTTTAAACCTTCTGTTATGTGATCTTTTGGTAAAAGTGGCAACGCTGAAACAAGCCCGGTTAACCTTTCTGTCTTACTTTTAAGGCTAATTTGTTTAGCCTTTTTCCAGATTTCTTTACACCAATGACAATAACATCCAACAAGCTTACTTTCAGGAAATATTTCTTGTACGGCATTAATAATGGCTTTTTCAAAGTCACAGTGTAGTTTAGAAGGCTTAAAGCAAGGTAGTTGCGACTTAATCAATTCAAATAATATTTTGTAAGTTTCTTGTTTCTTGTCTGGCAATAAGGCGTAAATCAATGGCAAAGTTTTAGTTGTAGTTATAGTACTGCCAACATCACCGTGGATTGAAAATAACTGATAAAACGGCGGAGGACACGTATCGAAAGTGCCATTCGGCGAAATATTCATCAATTTCACAAAGCTTTGCTCTATTGACACGTGAACATAAAACAATTATACGTAACTCTTCATGATTATAATCTGCTAAAATAAAATCGTTAAATTTAGGCGGCACGCTAACTTCTTTGAAATTTTTGTAAACAGTTTTTTTGACACCTAATGATGTATTCCTGACCGTACCGTACAGACCGTATAGACTATGCTGGCAGCTAGAGAATGACGGTACATTAGCTACCATATCCATAGTGCTACTTTGAATATTTGATAGCATTTTATTGTATAGTGTGGGTACTGGGTCAATACTATCTTTGACTTTGGCTTTTAATTGTTCAAACTCCTTTGCAATAATATTTTTCGCTAAATTGGGTGAACAAGAATGCTCTCTAGTTTTAATCTTAAGGTTATCCTAAAACAAAAAGTTAATATATTACCTATCAAAATTGTTCAACTAATCTTAAAAATGTAAAAAACGTATATACATGCAGGACATTGTAGGTACAAAATGCTTACCTTTATGATTATGTTTCCTCTGCACTTATCTTTTTTGTAATTAGAGCATCGCCACAAACTTGAAGCATTTTTAAAATCTTTTACCTTGTAAAATTGGAACTCTTTGTACAAGAGGATAGTACCTCCCTTTCTTTTAATAAATACTACATCTTCCTCGGTACTCATTTTAACTAGTTACAATTAATTGTAAATTAATAAAACTACAAGGAAATATATTTAAACCTATGTTAAATTTATACTATGACATTATAGATGACATTGTCATTATGAAAAAAAATGAGGTAAACAATTATTTTGTATGAAGTTTGTATTCCCTGTATAATTATATTATACAGGTGGACCACGGGAGAAAAAAATTACCCGTGGTACAACCAGGTGAACTAAGGTGGACTGCGGTAAAAAAATAAATTCCCATGGTACACCCAGTTAAACTGCGGTGGACCACGGGAGAAAAATATTACCCGTGGTACAACCAGGTGAACTATGCAGGTGGACCACGAGCGAACAGCGTGTAAAACCAATTACATTGAATCTGTTACAAAAACTTGTTTCTAATAAGATTTTTAGTAAGTAGGTTTTTTTAAACATATTATAAGCAAATCATTAGCTTTTTATTTTACCAAGTCTGTAAACAAAGTTGAGAAAAGTGAGTAACTTACAGAGTTGTGTGATTATTTTCGTAGTTTGAGTTAAGCTACCGAAATCTGATGTGAGTAGTGATCGTTTCATTATGCATAATTTGAACTTAGCAATGAAAATGAAACTGAATATGAAATTGGTAGATTTGCACAGAGGGGCTTGTGGGAAACTGATGGTGGGTGGTCACGAAGTCAGCTAAGAGAGATAGATTGTAATAATTGCAATTTTCAACTCTATGAATGACCTCACAGAATACACTACGAGCATTAGCTAAAGGTTATGGTCTTGCGCGTAAATAATTTGCACAGAGCTCATCGACATCGTAGTCACCAACGGGTGAGTGATGTCATGTGTGTTGCAAGCGTACATAGTACAAAATAAATAATTGTTCATCATCATCATCAAAACAGCTGAGAGAACTCTTCTGCGGAACAAAAGCCTACCCCAAGAATTATCTTAGGGGGATATGCCATAATTTCCACGCTTGGCAGATGGGTTAGCGATTGCAGTATGACGGTCATAGTACTCAGAAAGAAGCTGCTGCCCGTCTTTTGGTAGATATTCTCTCGGGTCTTCACACCCGGATGAGATGGAGTGAAGATATTCTGATATTTGCCGCCGTTACCACACAGCCACCACCAGTAGGCCACCCATCTCTCGTGGAAAGACATCCTTAAACGATTTATTGTGTTAGTGAAATCCAAATAAAACAAACAATTGTTCTACCTTTAATACTATCACAAAATAATTGGACTTAAGAGAAGACAATTGTACTTATTCACTCAATTTTTTATAGAATACAGCAAACAAGCATACAGTTTACCAGACGGCAACACCGGGGGCATCACCCGACCGCTGTCGACCTTCAAAAACAACCGGCTTCTTGATTTCATACAAATGAGTATAAACGAATGTTCTATTGCTATAGATCGATCAAATTATTTGTACCTTTATAAAGAATAAAGTGACAGAGCAGGTATTATGTCGCTTTGTTCTCTATAAAGGTACAAATACATGTTAAGCTACATTTCCACGAAAGCGTTTCGTCTTCGGTGTGGCTGGCGATGCATGTTGACGGCGCGCGCTGGTGCTGGCAACGCCCGTACGAGGCTTCAAGTGTCCCATGAAAGGGTCCCTTTTTAGTCAATTCTAGGGCTAACAAATAGTTGTCTAGTTGGAATGCGTCCTCATAGGTTTACAAAATTGAATGGTGTAATTATAGACAAACTAAAAAAATAACAGAACAACTTACAACAATGGACCCGGTTACCAAGATGAAGTTGCAAGTCCACAATTAATTAAGCTAGAAAAAGTTAAGAAATATAGGTATCAGATTTAAAACTAAACGACAGCTAGTAGTGTCATTTGATTTTAAACGATCCAGATTATTTACTCAAGGTAAAATGTATAAACGCGAATTCAAAGTATTTGTACACTTTTCAATTAGTGCTCACTAGAAATTGATTAGGGCAAAACTAATATGAGTATTATAAATGTAGCTATATCTACCTAAGTCACAACAACACACAAACAAGTTATGAATAATTAGCCATAACGACCGCCTAGTGCATAAAGATTGGTCATTAATATCAAACATTAATCTTGGTACATAATCTTAAGCAATAATGTTAATTATAAAACTGTTTATTATCTTCAAGTTGCTTTTGAGGCATGGACGTCAGTGGTCCTCCTTCAAGTATTTGTCATAAGCGGCCTGGTCCATCAACTTGCTGATCTCTTCTGGTCTGGACAGCTTCATCCGGAACAACCAGCCGTCGCCGTAACACGATTTGTTAATCGTTGCTGGCTTTGATTCTACAGTTGTATTTTTCTCTGTCACCTGCAATTTTATTACTAATTCGTTAATCGAGTTGAGAGAGCAATAACCTGACAGTATTGTCACGGTCAACCGTTCTCGGGTGTACAGCGTAACGAGTCGAATAGATGTCTACAACGAAACAAAAAAGCTACATTCTACGTCAAAACGGAACCCGATAACTTTTAAGTGATTATTTTGCTTTTATTGTTTTATCTTCAAACTAAAACTTATGATCACGCATATACTAAATACACTAAATACCAAGGAACTGATGCTATACCACTTGTTGAGTACTTATATCCTTCCTTGTTTCCAGCCATTACTCTAACATATGTATATGGTATGCTTTATATGTCATCTTTGCCGACTAATACATTTGAAGCAATAAAACAAACGTATATTAAGTTTTCTCACCATTTCACAAATTACTTATATGTATATGCTTTGTGTTGCTGCGCGTGTAAGGAGCCCTGGCCGATAGCCCATTTCTTGGTCGAGAAGTGTGAATTAATGAGTTATTACTAATTAAGTTTAATTAAAGTAGAAAACGACCTTGACAACTATTCACAATAACTCAATTGCGACAAAAGGCCGCCTCAGTTATAGATTATTGGAAATTCTGAACGAAAATGAGATTTGTAAATAATCTCATTTTCGTTCAGAATTTACGCTCACGGGAAATTAAAAAGGTTGAAACAGAACCCTAATAGTAGGAGCCCGACTTGTTCTTGACTGATCTTGTATTATGAACTGATCATTTGATTTAATTGGCTTGTCATGTGTGTTTTTAAAGCGTATGTGTATGTTTTGCGTGTGTTGTACGTATGCGCAGATGTTAGTGAAAATATAATAATATAATACTCTGGGCCATTATTCACTCACGGCCTCCTGATCCCAAATAAGCAAAGCTTAGTACTATGGAAACCTGATAACTGATAAACACTACTTTTCTTTTGTAATTACATACTTATACAGACCCAGACTCAGGACAAACAAACATCTTCATGAACAAATATTTGCCCTGGCTGGGAACCGAACCCAAGACATGCGGCGTGAAAGTATCTACAAATAACACCAGCCGGCCAGGCATTTCCAATATACATGACGAAAGTCAGCTTTAGGCAGATCGAATATGTTGCTTTTTTTGAATTTTAATAATTTGATTGATATTTTCCAAAAAGTTAATTTGGTCCCCTTAACCATAACGCCCTGCGTGTGCGGTATAACAATGTACTCAGGATGATGTTAGGTCTACCACGCTTTTGTAGCGCTTCCGGGATGTTCAGCGAGGCCAGGGATGATGGTTTCCATACAATTATACGGAAACGGTGCGCTTTTATTCTCCGATAGAATACGTGCTAGCTCCCACAGCATCCTGAGTGTATTGTG
Organism: Pseudoips prasinana; assembly: GCA_951640165.1. Taxonomy (NCBI): domain Eukaryota; kingdom Metazoa; phylum Arthropoda; class Insecta; order Lepidoptera; family Nolidae; genus Pseudoips; species Pseudoips prasinana. Next base: position 17,147,147 of record OX621234.1, on the reverse strand, counting down.
TGATAGATGGGACAGCCCCATGCTGGCTCACTGGATACACACGTTGGTGTCAGTCGTTTCAAATTTGGTATAAGAGTGTATTTTACTAGCACTAGGTTAAGACTTTTACTAACAATATATGGATCTTGTTATTTGATCTGAAATAAATATGATTAATAATAATTAACCTCCATTATCTAAGGAGCATGAACGGATGAAGACCAAATACTGACCGTCCCAGATACCGGGCTGTAAACTTCGCTAGCTGCTTTTACACTTTCAAGGGCCCCGCATTCGTCCCCCGCTTTGATCTCTGTGCCGATTTCAGGAAGCTGCACGAATACCACTTCACCGAGAGCATCCTATAAAAAATTAAAAGGGGATTATTTAAAACAATCAACAATCATTAATATTGGCATGTATAATTATTAACACTAATTGGGAATAATGGATAAAAGATACCCTTTAATATATTTAGTAGTTATTAAATATAAGTTGATAAAAAGTAAGTAAAGTAATAATTAAACCGTTTTATATGCATATTGAATATTAGTCATATGGACACTTTTAGTGTTGCTATTACGTTTTTTGGAGTTAGACATAGTTTAATTAGCATATTGAGCCCTCAGAGTGCAATACACACATGCACAAGTTATTTATTTCATGTATTTTGTGCTAGTATTTAAATACTAATACTTCATTGTGGACGAGCGGTATAAGCGACACGGTCTAGGTTTCGGACCGGCAGGTTCATAAGTAGGTAATTAACCTATGAGCCCTGGAATTTTCATAGAAACGAAGAGCTTCGTCGTCTGACTATTTGAAGATCTACCGGGTACTTAAAAAGTTGTAATAATAATTGTTAGGTACAGGTAATCAGAAGCCGTATAAGGTCTAGGGAGTTGACTAGTTTCTGGATCCCTATGAGTTATGAGGTGAGATTACAGTTCCTTGATTATTATATTATTGAGCCCCAACAGATTAGACTGATTGCCTGCACCAGTGGTAATAAGAAAAGGCAGAAGTGAAGATCATCATCACCTGATGTTGTCCAGGACTAAACTTAGGCCTCCCCAAAGATTTTTCACAACGTTATTTCACTACTTACCAGCATTTTAATTTAAACAACCTGTTGCATCAGAGCCAGTGTGGTTTAACTAAAGGGATTGCCCTGATAAACATACATTTAATGTTTTTAATCGTGGTCACGGGTCGCCCCGTGACCACGGCTGGTGCAATCCATGCCGAAACGTCGGGGGTAATGATTTGCATACCTATATCTTTATCGCGATTGAGACCCGTGTCCACAGTATATAAAAAACATACATTTATTCTCCGGGTCGTCCACCTAGGTAGCTAGAGAAAGCCGCAGGTTAGCTAGGGTAGGGTATGGTGTTATTGGTTATTAGGATAAAAAATAAGATTGGTTATTAGGATAAAAAGCAAAAACGGACGTAGATCAAAATCTTTTGTTAATATTGCATTTGACTATATTTATGTACTGCATTGTGGGCTTGACAAGTATAAGTGTATGTTTATACCTTAATGCTAAATAAATATTTTATCCGTTATTTTTAATTGGATTTCACTTGCACGATGATAACTATTGATACATTGTAAAAGCAAGGTTAAATGTAGCGTAAAATATATTTATTGCACTGAGATATATAAAAAATATAACCTTCAAGCACCACGTGCAGAGGCAAGTTAAACTCTATTATGAGTTCTACCAAATTATGTTCATTAATTTAGGTTGTTTGTCTAAATTGGACGCAGTATATTAATTATCTGGAGGTTATCGCGAGAACCCTTTATTATATATTGAGTCATTTGCGTTTTTATTGTACAGATACCAAATATTGTAGTAATTATAGTTGGACATCTTACCTCTTGAAAATATTTATTAACATCTCTTTGCTTGTTAACTTTAAGTCTCTCAAAACTGTAAACATGGTTTTTGACAAATTAACAGAGGTAAAAGATTCATGATAAGATTGCTTGTTCTGCCAGAAAATACCTATCTACTTAATCTAGCAAATGTAGTGTTCATAAGTATATCTCTTGTCTACGTAAATGTGATGCGAAAACTTTGACCTCTACTTAAATAAAACTGACTGAAAATGGAAATGAAACAAACGTTATCTGATTAATAATCCCTAAGTTGTGATTCTCAGGTTCACAGCGAAGGTTAGGTAGTAGGTAATATCTTGGGACATTAACACACCACCATCTGATCCCAAGCACAGCTTGTACCTACTATGGAAACCAGATTTAAACTGATATATTATCTACATAATTATACTATTTTTCTCTTGAAAAACATACTTATATACTTATAATTACAGTCGGCACCAATTTACATTTTCATGCATACAAATATCTGTCCTGGGTGAGAATCAAAGCCCACGACCTGCGGCGTGAAAGGCAAGCATTTACCAACCACACCAACCGGCCCGTTTAATAAAAATAATGTAACATGTTTAATAGGATAATAAACGTTTCCGAAACAACTTCAGTGACAAAATACAGTCAAGGGGAATTATGTTTTAAGTAATAATAGTACCCTCCCATTTTGAAAATACTCGATGGTTGTATTTTTTAGGGTTCCATACCCAAGGGGTAAAACGGGACCCTATTACTAAGACTTTGCTGTCTGTCTGGCTGTCCGTCTGTCACCAGGCTGTATCTCATGAACCGTGATAGTTAGACATTTAAAATTTTCACAGATGATGTATTTCTATTGCCGGTATGACAACAAATACTAAAAGACTAAATAAAATAATTAAGGGGGCTCTTATACAACAAACGTGATTTTTTTTATAGATAATAGCGTATCACAGTTACGAAACACAGGGTTATAGTTGATAACTTTAATGTAACTTTACCTATACATACATCTATACCAAATAATATACCTAACCATACTCTAATCCGACTGTCAAACAACACACTCTAGACTGCGTTGTTCGACATTCACTTGGCCTTTTTTATAACGTGTTAAACATTAAGGATATATGAATCTTACATGATCCAAAAGACATTTTCATTGAGGCTTACATTAGTAAAAGTTTTTTTTTTATGTTAGCATCAATGAAAATGTATGTTTATGTGTGTTAAAATAACATACAGGCACATACCTACTAAAATAATTATTGCATACAAAACTCTTTCGTTAATCTTATCTACTCTTGTAGTGCGTTTATGAAGCCTGAACTTTTTTCGCAGCGGCTATACTTCTACGTATTTACCTATCCGTTGTCCAGTATCATAGTACAAGCTTCGCTTATTTTGGGCTAGATGGCGCTGTATGATATATCCTCGATATATATAGCTGTACCCCGCGGTTTTACCCGCATTAAACTTTAATTTATAGATAGCCAATGTGTTAATCCAGAGGGTCAGCTATCTCCATACCAAATTTCATTACAACCGCTCCAACCGTTTAGACTTGAAGAAGTAATAAACATACACACTAACACACTCACAAACTCAGTGTGATGTATTATTATTAATTAAAAAATTCTAAAAAACATAAGGAGCGCTATCTACCCCTGAAAATTAACAAATTCAATAAAACCGGTAAGTGAACTACGCAATACACTCCTTTGCAAAATAAATGGTTGGTTTTGATGTTTCTATATTATTGGTATCTAATAAATTCGTTGTAATTAGAATTGAATGTCCAAAAAAAAAAAAAATTAAGAGTGAGCTGGGGGGTATGTAAAAATGTTTATACCAAATTCAGTTTGTGACTTTTTACTTTTACGGATTTGCGGTTAATAGGTTATCAGGCAACTAAAACTAACTTCTCGTTATTTTTAGTACAATAATTTATCTTTGTCGCATAATCCTACCTTATTGTGACTTAAACAGCTATCTTTGTGTCGATAATGGTGGAAAAAGCAATAAGAAGTCGTAAACTTATAGCGCTACTGGAAGAGGGGTGTGTCGCCAATGTTGTCTTACAGCGGTTAAATGTGAGTCGGTCAGCCGTCAAAAGAACGTGAACTCGACACCAAGAGACAGATTTAAAATATCCACATTGTTATTATATAAGTACAATATTTTACGCTCATATGATTTTAACCCTTTTGGACAAATTTAAACATTGAATACACAATTTTATGCTTTTTCTGGTTTGGGCTTAAAAGCACTTAGGTTTTTTTTCTATTGCTTGAAAATTGATATAAAAGCATTTGTGGCCGCATTATTAGCATTCCGCAAGAAAATTACAATTACGCTTATTTCATTATTTTAACTTTTCCCTAAAGTTTTAGAAGAATTCTGTTTTATATTTGTTTATTAATACATGCAAATTTGTTTGATATAATTCATATTATAGGTGGTTACGGAATTCCGGCAGTTTTCTTTGATAACAATAATTTTATTCAATTTTTTTCAGGAAGTTGAAAACATTATGAACAAGCCTAACAAAAATGATAATAAAATAAAATAAATAATAATAAAATAAAAAGGTTTTTATTCACGTAGACTTTTAAAAAGCGCTTGTAAATAGTCAGCACATGTTTGTAGTAATACAGTTATTATTTCTAGTTACTTGTTACAGATATTTAGGTACACCTAATGTTAAAACATTTATACAATTTATTTTATAATAGTCGTGATATTTAGCTAGCTTGTATTAAGTTATTAAGTTGCTATAGTGCAAGTGAGATTGTAATCTTGTCCAAAATACAGAATCAAAAAAATCCAGAACTTACTAATAGCGACCATCTAGAACTCCGTCCGAATTCCAAATTGTAAGTGACAAATCTGAAAATCTATCCGTTTCAATGGCTGATATCGTCTTAGATAGTCCGCCTTCAATTTTTGGATCCCCACTCGAAGAAGGGAGAAATTGTTCCCGATAAGAATATTAAATCACCATGCAGTTGTCCTAAGAAGTGTTTTAAAAAGTTGGAAGAAAATTATAGGAAACATATTTTTAATTGTTTCTGGGTAATAGGAAGTCACGAGCCACAAACCGAAGAGACTTAAAACCGAAAGTCCTAATAGATCACAGAAAAGAAAATACGTTATCAATGAGCGAAAAAATTGTAAGAAGTTCATTTAAAAACTGGATACTGCGACCAATGAGCATATTTTACTGGATTTGAGGGGAAATCACCATAATCGACCAAAGATGATAAAAGAAATCATTGTAGACGGTGTGAAAAATCTACTACTATATACTGTAGAAAAGTAATACGAAAAAATACGTTGATGGACAACTTTCTTAGAAGCGACTTCATGATTTATATACTGAGTTGGTTGATCCACAAACTTATAGCTCTCAAATGGCTACATTGCGCCAATATCAAGATATTGTCAACACTAATTTTAATATTGCCTTTTACACTCCCAAAAACCATCAATATGACAAATGCCATGCATTTATAATACTAGAGAGCCAACTGAAACTCAAAAGTATGAGCAAAATCTGCACATGCAACGTAAAAACTTGGCGAGAACTATAAAGGCGGCTGATGAAGCCAAAGCTGAAGGAGACCTCAGTGTGATAACCGCCACTTTTAATATGCAAATTAAAAGAACTAAATCTTTAATAAAATACAATTGTTTGGTAAAATACAATTTAACCTTTTATTTTGTTGTTTAAGACGTTTTATTATACATAAATAAAAAATATATCTAATCCTATAGATATTTTTTTATGTATGAATACAATTTTACATGTTAATGTCGATTCACTTGGTATGCTTAAATGTTTATCAAAGCAAATATTATAATAAAATCCAGATTTTCAAATTAAATATTATAATATTTTTTTTTTATTACGTACACATGTTCCCAGTAATGGTAAAATAGTTATTATACACAAATTTCCTTGACATAAAAATGAATACCCGCATCAGAATAATACATAAATGGCGTTAAGGCAATTGTGGCCTCGACATTTCCGCAGATTAAAGGCATAATGTAACTTACTGCTCAAGTCAAGCCCTACTTTGCCTTAACACTACAGAGAATAAAGATTTAAGGGACAAAATGCGTACAAAATATAAAGATAATTTATTGAAAATAATGCTAACCGATATTTAAGGTTCCACCACCACCACCACCACCATCAATACATGTTTGTTCATATTTAATTTAATTAAACACAAAAACGTGCCTCCTGAAAAGTAGCTATTATGCAGTTACGCCCTTATTCGTAGGATACGACGATAAGGTTGACTTTACTGACCTGTGCATAACTGGAAATGCCGACGGTGCCAATGCTGTCGTTGACTGATACCCATTCATGTTTCTTCGTATAGAATCGATCTGAAACATGTTTTAAACACATTATTATTATTCCATTTGCTATGGGAGTTACATCAGCATAAGTTTAATGTTATGATTTTTAGAATCGCTCTAACAAAACATCCAATACAAATAGTTTTAATTGTTTAATACAATTAAAACTATTTGGTTAATTTACGAACTGGATATATAAGTAGTTTTATCCCCTTTATGGCATCTTTTGTAAATAGAATTCTATAAAACAGTTGACGATTAACATTTTCAATTATTTTATGTATAAAAAAAACAATTGTGACGTATTCTTGCTGGAGCACTCTGAACCTACGGATCTATAAGAACATCAGAATTGAAGATTAAAAAAACACAATTGCGCATCAAGCTTATTATGCTTAAAATGACCACTGTGGAGTTTTAAGTTTTAGATATACGCAGAAGTAAAAAGCTAAAAATAATCTATATATATAAAAGAAAGTCGTGTTAGTTACACCACTTATAACTCAAGAACGGGTGGAGCAATTTCAATTACTTTTGTGTTTTTGGATGTATTTTCGTCAGGAATAGGATATAGGATAATAAGTAATAAAATATAGTAATATAATTATTAAAATATAAAATCAAATACATAGAAAGTAATTACATCGATATGAAATAAAAACTGTCAAGATTGACACTACAGAACGTACTAGAGATTTTAGAATAATCCATTATAGCTTTCTGTCAGTTTTAGGCTCGAAGGTTTTAGGCTATACATAAATCGGGAAATTGTCTTTGGTTTGTTTTTTGAATAGGTTACTGGTTAATTTATTTGTTTAGTGCGAGTGGTGTTAAACATATTATTATGCGAGTATTATTGTAAAAAAAGCAGCGAACTAATATTTCCCAACGAAACCGTATTGCCGTAAGCTAACTAAGTTCATGAATAAATGGTTTTGATGTTACATTATAATTGTTAGTACCTACTTATATAAAATTTGGCGAATTGGGAAATTAAGTAAATCACAAATTTAATGAAATCCGTATACAACACCATTTCTGATACAGACAGAGTAGACAACCGGACCGATTTTGGTTATTTTTATAGCGTTTCAGTGCGAGCGGGACACTGCATAATTTTATAGTAGATTTACAATAAAAATGCTAAGTGGCACTGAGATCAGATTCACAGTTATATTTCTATTTTTGTATAATTCTATTTGTCTATACTAATATTAGCAAATGTGAAAAGACCTGTTGGACGTCCAACTTTAAGATTCAAAGACTCCTGCAAGCGAGATATGATAAGTTTTGGAATTCAAATCGATGGTTGGGAAGAGCGTGCCGAAAAGAGACCTGTATGGTGTCGAGATTTAAAAATCGGTGTCACGAAACACCATGAAGACTGGTTGCAAAATCTCAAACAGAAAAGTCTACGTCGTGCATTACCGCCTCCTGTGGATACTCCTTTCACTTGCGAACGTTGCGGAAAAAAATGCCGCGCGGCTATAGGGCTCTATAGCCATAAGCGACGATGCGGCAACCCGTAGTTTTAAACTCAAACTTATACACACTAGCGCTGCAACAAACATCTACACAGATGCCGTGGCCAATGATGATGATACTAATATTATAAAGAGGTAACGTTTGTGAGTTTGTGACGTTGTAAGAAGTAATCTCTGGATCTAGGTACTTAACCGATTTTCAAAATGATTTCACCAATAGAAAGCTACGTTATTGTTAAGTGCAACAGGCTATGAAAAAAAATATCAAGAAAATTTAACCCGAAGTATTACGCGGGACAAACGGACAGGGACAAACATATTTATAACGAGGAACGAAATCCGCGGGCACTGCTAGTTCATGATAAATGATACTAGCTCTGCAAGGCATTTTGCTGCTTGCAAATATTGAGCTGAGTAAAGTTAAACAGATGCAACATTGATTTCAATGGAACATTTGAATTTCCGGTGATTATTCCTCCGTGTCGTGTCCAATTTTATGAATTCAAACACATGCACATAGGAGTATGATCATTAATTTTGCCCACTAAATTAAATTTAAGAAGATCAGTGCAGCCGTTCAGGGACCGGGAACGAACTACATGAGCCGCCTAAGAAAAAGCTCGTTAACACTCCGCTCAGTAACTATAACACATATTTTTAACAATAACAGGAGATGATATAAAAAAAATCGCTACATGGGGTTCAAACCAAAATGATTTATACATGTATAAATGTAAATTCGCTAGGTCGGTAAGATTGATATTACAATTCATTCGCCGATGCGCTTATAAGCATTTGTGATTAACACATTTGTTAACTGCCTTACTTTACATGTGTTATTTAAATAACTCGAAACTTTCAAAATCAGCGATTGTTTTTTTTTTCAATTTAGCAAACATACCGCTAGAAGATGGCAAAAAATATTTTTAATTTTAAAAGTACTTTGTTAACGATTGCAATTAATTAATTTGACGATATTGAGTTATTTTAATAACACGTTGTATATAATCATGCAGACATTAATACGGCACTTTTTAAGAAGGTGCGGCCTTCCAGAATAATACTCCACAGTATTATTGTTTTTTTGCCTTCATAAAATTGGACTACTACTGAAATAATATAATATGATGTTCTTCTTGGTCCATAATATCCTAAGTAAAGTGTCTACCGTCCCTAATAGACACTTGGTAATCTTGTGTATATTATGGACCAAGCAAATATATATACAATACAACACAACATAGAACGGCTATCCGTTCAAATCAATTGTGGGCAAAAATAAATACACTTGATTTTTCGAGTATAATTATTTTCCTCGATTTAGTTCATAATGTTTTGAAATTAGAGAAAATATCTTCAACTTAAGTTAGAGAAAATATCTTGGCTATCTTAAACACAATTAAATGGTGTTATTGGTTACTGTTTTTGTGTAAGTATATTAAAATAAGCTAGGATTTAAAGTTTTGTCGTGGGCTTTCGGGGTTTTTAAATTAATAATTATTTTTATTTATATTTTTAAAATAATAATCAAATTAGTTTGCAAATTAAACCATACAACTATAAACAATGTAGAAGAGAACAGCTTGTAACATATGTGTTTCTAAAATTGAGTTTCGCGTTGAACATCTCGAGCACATTAAAGTAGTAGAGAGGAGAGTTTATTAAATTAAATTTATAAGTTATGTATTTATTACGTTTCGTAGAGTTACATATAATATTTATTATTTTTATATTCTAAAATACAGGTTTATATTCGCTATTGTGTTTTCAAAATTGTCCTATCGCGACACTTCAAACGCTTTAGAAAACGAAACATTACCGAACTATGATGCAATCATACTGAATACGAAATCTATGTTACCTACTACACGTTTAGAGAGGGCCAAACAATGTCGTCTTCTATAGTGAAGCTGTGAATAAGGACCATATTTTTCATGATTTCACATCTTGTATTGATAACACGAAATGACTGTACGCGTGGCTCAAGTCTTGCGACCTCGGGTCTCAGGTTCGATACCACCGCAAGAGAAGTATTTGTGTGACCCATAAATAGTTGTTCTGAGCCTGGAAGTATGTTTCTAAAGTATCCAGCTAGACAGAGATTCAATTCCCTAGTTTAGCGTTCTATTTTTAAACAGGACTCGCATAATTTTACTCGTACCTACGGTGTAGGTTCCATCAATCAATTTTGTAAGAGTAGGTACCTAGTAGCAAGTACTTAAATGTATTATTGTTTAAATGCCTAAACCATGTGCTTAACATATATTAATACAAAACATATTAATACGACGACGATAACGACGTAGAAACAACGAACCCTATTATAGCAAAATTCTGAAACGCCGGACGCTTAATAAGATCATTTTTTTTTTAATTTTATGATTTAATTAGCGCCTCACAAATGTCATTCTCAAATATAGTACATGTGTAAACTAGGCTCGTTTTAAGTTAACTATTCAAACTTATCAGGCGCTAAAACGGCAAAATATATTTTCCTTGACTCCTAAACAATAGTTACTTACATCTGTTTTAACGTAATATGTTGTGGTGGCCGATAAATAAGTAATAAGTAGCAAGATCTTCCTGTATACTATCCTCTACTGCCGGTACGAACAAGCAGTTGCGCACCCCTGCCCTAACTTAAAAATATGTTGCATTTATTGCACCCACCATTTGAGTGCACGCGATAAACTTAACTATTTCTTTGAAGTTCTTTTTCTCAAACACGGATGATGTAGGTTATCTCTGTTACAAGTTATACAAACAAATAATTTAATAGCTACTTTAAGTTCGTCACTTAATATGCTATTAGTAATACTCATGATAAGCATTACATTTTATCGTATCACACCAGTCTCGCTCGTATCAACTGCCGAGTACGGGTCAAAATACAGTGAGCAGAAAACTAACAAAACACAGGGTGAAATATTAAAAAAAAAATTATTGCTACAAAAGTATAATCTTTGTCTAATTAATTGATAATTATTTACTTTTTAAAGATTATTTATCTAAAAGCGAAAATTAACGATAGCAATTTCTCCAATTTAAAACTGATTCTGACTGAATTTAACCGGCCGGTTGCCTTGGGTTCCATTCCCACCCAGTACATATATTTGTGTGGATGAACATATCTGCTTGTCCTGAACCTGGGTGTTCAATACACACTTATATAGATAATATATAAGTGTGTATTTAGAAAAGAAAGTAGTATATCAGTTATCTGGTTCGCTTAGTACAAGCTCTGTACAGTTTGGGATCAGATTACCGTATGTGAATAATGTCCCAGAATATTATTATGATCGCAAATAACTGTCTATGACTTGACTATATAACAGAATATAAGTGTAAAGGCACCCTGTACAGAATAATAGTAGTACCATATTATTGTACAAGAGCGAGCGTATATAGAGCATGTAACAAGGCGAATTGCGTAAGTTAATGGCATCGTAGAGATAACAGTTGGTCGTGAACTATTCAATCTTTTATAATCATCAGTGAACCATCAGCTAAACGTAGGCGGACCGTAAACATCGCGCGACTTTATCAATTATGGTGTCGTTTCAGTAAATTTGTAGCTTTAATAGCACCTCAAACCTTATTCTTTTATTCACATGTAGTTAGTAGTTTCACTTATCGAAGATTTTCACACCGCCCAGTGGGCTTACGTCATTTTATGCCGTCGTCTAAGGAATACTCCTGGGACAGATACATTAAGGTAGCTAGAGAGTAAGATTAAGTGAGAAAATTTAAATATCTTTGGTTATTTGGCTTGGATTATACTGACAGGCTAGTTCCTTTTTTATATAAATAAATTAGCACAACTAAAACACTGGCGTTCACAAACTAATACTATGGTAAATACATGCATATTTTAAATAAATAAAAACCCCGACACAGAACAAACAATAGTTCTCATGACAAAAAGTTCGTCCTGGCGATCGAATCCTCGACCTCAGGCAACAGTCAGGGTCGCTACTACCACTAAACCGATGGGTCAGTCGATTTTATTAGTCGAGTCAATACTAAAATTGTGTTGACGGCCCATATAGCGATCCGTAAATGATCAGTAAAGGGAAAGGCTGGCTATGAGCGCTTCTAATTCAATGTTACTAGAGATAAACAGGAAACAGTACACAATAAACATGTTAATTGTGATCCATAAAACTGAAGAAGTGTCCTTATACACCATATTAACAGAAACTGTGTCCAAATTTCATCATCATCGTGTCAAGTACGGCCACGGCTGGACAAAAGCCACCCCAAATGGGGGGATATGCCATAATCACCTCGCTTGGCTGACGGGCTGGGGATCGCAGTTTGATTCACAGAAAAACGCAGCTGCCCGTTCTCTGGTAGGAGCGTAACTAGCGTAAATCGTCCGAGGGTATCCTCGGACGATTTCCACTAGTTACGCTCCCACGGGATGAGATGGGGTGATGATATTCTATGCAGTCACCACACAGCAAACTGTATCCAAATTTAAATCTCCATTATAATTTATTTGAATATAAGAAGGAGAATACAAACTTTTACTTTTTGCCGAGTGGTTTCCGGCCTAGAAAGAATAACAGGGCCAACCCTTACCTCCCGTGGGTGTCGTTAAAGACGACTAAGGGATACAGTAGTTAGTGGGGCAGCAACGTCACCTGTGTACTTACTAGCTACCGCCCAACTGTGTCGCCATCGCATGCCAATCGGTGACTACGACAAACCCCTCCAAATAGTAATGTTATAGAAGCCTTTGAAAAAGCGACAGTGGAGGATATCAGGCTGATGATGTATACAAGTTGTGGAAAAAATTACAAACAGACCTTGTTTAATTTTTTCGTTTCGATTTATAAAAATACGCAATGTGCTTCTCAATAATTACTATCAGGTGAACAGATTAAGGACGCTTTTATATATAATTAAATAATTTAGCTCTAAACTCATAAAGTTATTTCATGTGTCCTTGAATGAAATGTTTCAAAAGTACGATAATGCCATTTTGGACACAAAACAGAACTAGATTCAGAACATCCATAAGGGTCACATAAGTAGTTGTGGGAATCACAATAAGCAAGAAATAAGCAATAGAAACCTATTGCCTATTTATATATGCCTTGGATTCCGATCGTTACTTGGATGGGCGGCTTCGGGTCGTCACGTAGGAAGGTAGAATAAAAACGTCCCCAAAAAATATTTCTTCCACAGTCATCGTCTGCCAGGGGTAGATTACTAAATTTGTAGCTATATTTTTTTAGGTGTCGACCTAGCCTTTTGTTTGCCCCTATTGTCCAGTGAAGCAGTGAAAATCTCCTGAAAGACTAAGACTAAACGTCACGTTGACAGATAGTCTATTATTATGTCACAAAATATTGGATTTACGAACTACAGTTGAAAAGTAATATGTTTTCGATTTGCTGTGACAAATCCTTATAAACAAGTGTAAGATTTCTTGAACTGTGCACTGATTCAAATGAAGCTAAGGTAAGTACATCTAGAGATACACCTTGACTCCTCAACTGTATACTGTACGCTTTGCACACAGATTTTTGTTAATTTGATATCTTAGTTTAGAGTCCTTTAAATATACAAAGAAATAACTAAGTATCTACTGATTAATATATATAAAGACCGCCATTCCCTATGATTCCGGAACATGGGGGGTATTTGTGTGTTTGTGCACTCATTCGATACGAAACCAACCATTGAGATTATTCAATGGTTGGTTTCGTATGTGATGATTGAATATACCATTAGGTATATTCAATCATCACATCAATAGGTACCTACTACTAGTTAAATCATTAATAATTTTCTGAAACCTTGTCTGTACTATATTTACATATATAACATTAATGACGATTATTATGCCTATTTCCTATTGGTCACAATAATGACAATGTTGCGAATTCAAGTAATATGTATACAAGAAAGTCTTATGGCCGTTTAATATTAATCACAAACATAGAAAAGTTTCGAATTTAGTCAGTTACTATACCATACTTCCTTTTTGCCGTTTCCTCATTTCTGATGCTACTATCATGGGATCTCGAACTCAAAAAGGACGAGTAACCTAGCCTAATATAATCTGACACAGTCCTCATGTCATGCCTCAAGTATTCTTATATCCACGGAAAGTAGACCCTGAAGCGCACTCAGAAACAAATCTTCATTTACACACAAATATTTCATCGGTGTAGGAATTTGAACGAGCAATTGAAAAGCCTACCCAAATAGCTCACACCACTAGGACACTGAGCCGAGGTCGTCAAACACAAAAAAGTAACAAAAACATAATCAAGTGTTGAATTTTGATACTCAATTAGATCGCTCAGCAGGATGTAGGTACATAGGAACATAATAACTTAGAACCTCTAACAAGTCTAATATTGTAATACAGTATTTATCTTTAACAGATTTGACCTTGTGGGTATCTTGTTTTATTATTGTTGCAAAATTTCATCAATGTGTGCTTACAAATTATTACCTGTAAGTTAGTATACTGGCAGTGAATAATTAGGTAAGAGATACACATATAGACCAATCATTTTCTCGCTGTGCTGATGATATATTAATATTCACATTAACACAGGGTATTTTCTTATGCCATGTGACCTACTGCCGACACAGAGAAGCCCTGCGTATAAGCTACTGAACACATACAACTTTAACAAATGTAAACATGTTGCTTACTGTGCCAACTCCAATAGAATAAAATACGAAATGTAAGTACCTTTATTTTCTGTGCTGTAGAGTGCCCGACCGCAGCACTGCACTCCAAACCCGCGCCTCACAAGCTTGGCACTTACTCGGAATACTGTCGTTACTACCATAGTATCGTCTGGAAATAAACTATATAAGAAATTGGTTAGAAGAGAAAAATATATTAATTAATGTCATCATTATATTGATTAATATAATCATGATACTAAGCAATATACAATGTGTTGCATTTCACTCTTTTCGCTTTGCGGTAAGGTGGAGCTTTAAGTTTTGCAAAATATAGTCTAATTTCCATTAATGGAACAGCAACTAGTCATTTTGTGCTGTAATGTTTAATTTGACGAATGATATGCCCGTGATGCGATATTTTGGGGTAAACCGTCAATGATTCAAAACCTACCGTAAGTATCGTCCTACTTATTTATTGATCTAGTTGTGTCCGAGTATTTAAAACTTAGTTCTAAGTGTCATCCTATTTTATTGTTTTAGTTGTGACCGAGTATTTAAAACTAAGTTTGGTCTAGCTAGCCATCTAGACTCCAGCTGCAAAACTGTGAACTCTCTTTTGACCGTACAATCTCCTTCGTTTGGCCTATCACTACACCCTGACACTGGCCAATTTGTTGTTGCTTATCACAAAAGCCATTATGGAAGAATTGAATTGAATAAGGGCATACCAAAGAAAGTGATTTCGAAGGGTCGCCGTTATCGAAATCGATAAGGAGGACTACATAATTATTCAAAACTCGCAGAACTCAGGCAGCTTGAGGCCCCGCTGGCGACTATTACTCGGTGAAGCAGTAAAAGTCTTAGGATAACTATTAAAGTAACGTCAAAAAACAACTCGCAGAACAATTTCACATCAGTAAGAAATCCGTACAAGTCAAGAATGGCTTCAACTATATGACTATATAACTGGATGAATTATATAATTTCAATCTCCTAATACCTACATATAAATTTAATTTACTTATAGTGAGATATCTTGTGTATAGTCGCTTCTTGCTTACGGTATTGTGGAGTAAATATCATGTAGGAACCTACTCCACAATCCGTATTCATTGATAAGCATACGGTATAGGCACTTAAAAGCGCGCCTTGTTATTGCGACAATAGTTGCAATATAAAATCTTTAACATATTATGTACTCCTCAACACCGTATTCATTGCAAGCAGTTATAGACAATATATCACAAACTACTGTGAACTTAATGGACTCAGCCTTATCCAAGCGCTTGACGAAGTAACAAAATATAACACCAATAATTAGGAATACTATAACTTTGTTTGTATATATTTTATTAGAATGTCTTTTAATAGCTAGTAAGTATCAAAATAATTCAGTAACAATTATAAGACGTACTTACCGAAAGGACGTCAGATTTGTGAACGTTTCGTACGCACTGCTCCACAGACAATATCCGAGTGAGAAGCCAATATACTATGATAACGGCTACCGCTCAAAATTATCATTATCAGCTCAGCTGCCCTCTAAGCCATGAACACATCCAGAAATAATCATAATTTTTCTCCTTAATTGATGTTGGTCGTAGATATTGTTTATAATGAATGAGAAATCTACAATATTGATTCTGAGCTAATTAGCTTTAGTTAATCTATTATTTATGAACCAATACTTAATTATGTATAAACAAGAGGTATAAGACATGCTTTTGAAGCATTTAAGACTAAAATTTTATGGTGATATTCTAGTTAGTACCTCTGAATTCAACTGGATTTATGGAATAAACTAACAATCTCTTGACTCTTGACAAGACTCTTTTGAATTTCTAAAAATGCTTCTTAAATTATATTCATGACCTCTGTTGTCATGTTCCTTATATTATTTTTAAAATTTTATTCGGTAATGCCTAAGATTCCGTATTCTTAGATCTGTGTAATGCTATCACTCCTATTGGTTTTTACATGGTTTAACAGTTACCAGTCAACCCCAAAGGCTTCAGCTTCTTATGTGGTTAGTAACTACGTGGGCAGTAAGTTACTGGCATTAGTTTTCGTAGAAGTACCTTTTGACGCCTCATTACACACTAACCATGCGTGTATCTGGATTTAATAGAAAAATAATTGTTAGACAAATTTTTTCTTCATCAATGTACCCGATGCTTACTGCAAACATATTTCGTACTATTATGAGTACAGTGTAGGTACATCTTACACTAATCAACTCAGTCAGCCTAGGTTAACGGAAGAGTGAGTGAGTCTGTTCAAAGTATTTTAAATACAGTTAGACACAGGTTTACCAACTAAAATCGACAACATTAATTAAACATATATCCTTAATTAACAAATGACAAGATGTGCAATAAATTTAAAGATTTTTTGATAATATTAGTATTATTTTGTAAACTAAAGAATAATGTTTATTTTGTAACCATGTAACTTGTTTTATAGCATGTAGCCCATTAGTGTTTACAACATGCTAAAATATGAAAAGTTATGCAAATCTAGGCACTGCACAGCCGTTTTTTCTAGATATAAATGTCTGTTGTACACTTTGTACCTATCCTCTCCCCTTAATGTATTTTTATTAATAAATTTCACAGCTTCAGCCGGTATGATGTTTAAATTCAGTACATTCTACTGCACGATCTGTATGACAATAACGCACAATAATGGGCATAGTTTGTATTACTTTTTGGCTACTGATCAAGATAGGATGATGTGTATCTCTGGAACCATACACAAAAGATATCTAACGGTATGGAGGCGTCACTTATAAAATTTCAGGCTTCATTCAGTGGCATCAGAGACTAATATTCGAGGCGAGTTGGCCTGCGCATAGCCCGGAAAATATTAATATAAATAAATAAAATATAAGCATCTTCAAATATTAGTAAGAACTTTAGACCTATTGTAAAACCAATACATAATATTTTTTGGCACAGTTAACTTCTACGGAATAAGTTAAGTAGTACTTAGTGGATTTAAATTTACTTACTTGAAGTTTCTTCTAATTTATTCTTTTATTGCTAGGCATAAAGTGGCATCAATGCGTTTAATAACAACTTAGGGAGAGTAGTTATCATTTAATGTAGGTAGGTATGTATTGACTGTAGTTTTAATAGTAAAACATATTAAGTGACACCGTTATCTCTGACGCAACTTCGATGGGGGTCGAGAGCAAAATTGTTGTATTACTTCATTACTTATACACAGTTTCAATGGAATCGCTATTTTGTTTGAACTAAAATTGTACAGACTATGTTCTATGTTCTATCGTTTCAAGCATCATATAAAATAAAGTAGGTCATTGGTCTTGCAAAAACACAGAAAAAGACAAAGTCAAAAGGTCTGGTTTGTCGTTACTGCCTGCAACATAGGCGCCCTATTCGGGGTCCGATTGCGGTCGAGGTGTTGCGTTGTCTGTGGTGGTGTCTCGAAATCAATGCAATAACCCTAACACTTGCTGGGAATATTTGTGAAGTAATATTTCTTTACGCTTACGCTTAACTTCATTTCAAAAGAAAAGGTGTTATAATTAAAAGCATATTTATTAAGTAATAATATTTAACATATATCATAATAATTTATACTATAAATATATGGTAGAACATTTTCGTTTAGTGCACTTACGAACAAAACCTGCTAAACTACCAAAATATTTTATACATTGCAACCTCAAGTATAAATTTCAATATTGATTAACATACGGCGCAGTTGATACGTAATAAGATGTAAATAATCTTGATACACTTGTAACTAGTTAGAACAAGTAAATTATAACACAACATATCCACAACCATCGCTAATTAAGACTGTTAAAGTTTCCACGTGAAAATACAAACGATTATTTTTTAAATATTACACTAAGTTAAGTAGTAAGTTTAAGATTAGTAGGTACCAAAACGTAAGTTAACTTAGGTTTAAAAGATGCTGTTGTATGCTATATAATTAATAATTGATTCATGCGCGGTTTATTTTCACTTGCTCCTGCGCGGATTAAGTACTGGTTGGAATTTTGCAGGCCCTATTAATGTTATATTCAATAACTATACCGCAATATTTGAAGATAACGATCGATGGTTTTTATCGACATAACATTAAAGTACCTTGGTTATTCTTAAAGTTAGTCGTTACAATTCAACAAAACATTACGAAAGCGATCACAAGGTCCACAAAAGTACCAACAATCTTCAAGAAAGGAGCTAGTAAAACAATTTGTGCATGGAGCGAATACACATCTGTATAAATATTTATATAAATTTCGTTAGCCAGTACACCTTAAACACGGGATTACTAAAACAGTCAGCGACAGAATACAGTAACATTCGCCTAAATCTAAGATGTATTATTAGTAATAATAAATGTATGCCATTTGTAGGCAATCACATCAAATAGCAGGGTGTTGCCATGGAGGTGCTGAAGATAGCACTTGTGGCACTGATGGTCGCCGCCACGGCACCGAAGATACCCAGTGCGATGATCTCGTAGCAGACCATTTTCATCCAACCAGGGGTGGTACTAGAAACAAACATTTTCTCACATTAAACAAAACGAAAATGAGATAATACTAGCTGTGCCCCGCGGTTTTACCCACGTTAAACTTTATAAATTATAACCTTTATGGAGGAATTTCGGAAATATAAGCTATATTACTACAAAGTTTCATCAAAATCCGTCTGGTAGTTTGTGGGTGAAGAAGTAACAAACACACACACTCACACACTCACAAACTTTTGCCTTTATAATATTAGTGTGATTATTTTGCTGTTTGTATCCGCTTTACGCCTGAAAATGTTTTCATATTTATTTACTTTAAATGATACCTAAAACATTCCACAAAAGCTTTATTATTGACTAGCTTCCACCCGTGACTTCACCGGCGTGGTGTGCAGTTAAAAAGTGGCCTTTGTCCTTCCCCAGACATCAGACTATTTATATCGAATTTCATCACAAATTATATATCAAGCCGGGTAACTGCGCCTAGCGGTGTAGCACAAGGTTTACTGTTAGTAATCTTTTTGAACAACATTTATTTACACTCTATTCGCTATTCTCTACTATGCTGATATATATGCTAATTTCATTTGCAGCGGAAGCTCAAGCGTTACAACATGCAGATCTACCACAAATGCGAAAACGATTACTGCCTCATAAATAAATTGGACTTCAATCCATTATAAATGTCCAGTGGTAACCTACACTAGGAACACAAATAGAATACATACAGCTTATATATCTTACGAAAACGTAGGTGTGATTTACGACTCCTAATTACATTTTGACGAAAATGTTAATATCATTGTAAATAAGGCTTCTAAAATACATGGATTTGTTATTACGTGTGTCGACTAGTTTCACAGAAGCCAAAACATTTAATTCGTTTTTGTACATTCGTTAGAACTATTTTGGAGTAAGGTCTAGGGAGCGACATATGATATTTACACTATGCGAATAGAAAATATTCATAAATTATATCAATAATATCAATGCGCTCGTATAAATACATATTAGTATAAATCCGACAAATACTATGCACTTTGTACTAAGTTTTACATATTACCTCTAGAGAAACTTAGAGAGATAGCAGATATAGGTAGTTTAAATATTAAAACTCATAGAAGCTAGCTTGGTTGTTAGTCCTGAGCTTCTTGTATAAATATTGGTAATAGAACAATCAAAGCTATGCGGAAAAATGCTACCGTTCATATCCCACGAACAAGCACAAATTACAAGCAACATACTTTTTTGTTGCGACCAATTAAACATGGCGTGTAAAAAGCATGCTTTTATAGATATAAACAGCGCATAGACGGTTTACTGTGTTATATTTCTGTTTACTATACGAAATCGATACTGCTTTTGGTTTTCCATTGTGAAAATAAATAAATAAAGCCCGATCCATAAAATAAATAATTTAGATACGTCGTATAAGCATCATTATTTGCTAAAATCAGAGGGTTCACATTCTCAAGTGAATCTTCTATTTATATATCTTATATTTATTTTTACCGTTATTTTGTAATACAGGGTGGATACTCACACGGGTGCCTGTCCATCTCGAGTTGGCTGGTTAATGAGGGTCAGGTAGCAAACAGAAGGCAGGATGAAGGTGAGCAAAGCGACGGTAGTGGCTCCAACCAGCGCCAGGATGGTATAGAACCGAGGGATACTCTCGCCGATGAACAATATACCCCCCATTATGGACAGACGAACCGCCATGCGCCAGCCCACGGAATCTGTAAAGATATTTATATAGAATACACTATCATATACAAAATGTTTCCTAAGTCACTAAAAACTTTTAACTATATGATGTAAAGGAATGCGTTCTTCGGCAAACTCAATGTAGAATGGTGTGTGCACCGGCACGGGTACACCCTCTAATCCCGCTCTCTCATGATCATCGGCCAACATTTCATTTTACTCAAAATCACAATAACACTTTTTGCAGAGTTAAGCCCAAGAACTCATGCTATTCATATGTATGTATATGTAAACAACATAAAAGACGAATCTATATAGATTTTCCACTCCTGGAAAGGTTCTTTCCGTATCCGTAAAAACAGAACTCATTTATTCTTTAAATTTTACATTTTAAATTGGATATAAAGACGGTAGGTACTTATATGTAATTGTATTCTTGAAAACAGATACATAGAGACACAACTACCAACATAATACTTTTCTTAATATGTGATCCTAAACCGTATGATGCTCAACATTATATACTTAACGTAAACAGTACATACGTATTCAAAAGCAATGAAACAAGTAAAAAATATTTAAGTAATTTAAGTGTAAAAAATTTACGATGTGTAAAATAAAATAATTATAGAATGTGAGTATTAGGCCCTATCATTACAATACGTTACAAAAAAATCATAAAAAATGTAGGCTTTCCATCAGACAAATGTTCTTTGAAAGATTATCAGCATTAACATATTAACTATGATAATTTAGACTATTTAAGTCATGTTCAGTTAAACATAAAACATAGACATTTCAATAAATTAACTCAATTCCTTTACAGGCAAACCTCAAAATTTCGGATGTACCTAATATTCAAACCATGCTAGTTAAACGTTGTCCTTACACCTACTTTTAGTTAAGCTTAAGCAATAAGACAGAGCATGGAATGCGGCAAACAAATTAGTAGGCGCCTGAACAAAATTATTTAAACTCATATTTTAAGAACAGCTTTAAACACAACGAAACAACCTAACACAATGAAATTTTATAGGAATACCTCACAAAATATCGCTACAGAATAAAAATATCACACAAAGTGGTGATTAAATGCCCAAGAATCTGCGTAGGTATCATTCACAAAAAAACCGTTCGTTGAACCTCCCTCCTTTTTGAAGTCGGTGAAAATAGAGTTAGTATGGGTAATTATCTGCCATACAACTGCATTGTTCTTATAAAGTTTATATGGCGCTTGATTACGTCTAATTCAGTACAATTCAAATAAGCTCCCGTGTACATAAACATAAGACTTGTGATTATTTAGTTAATTTTATTAGAAGAATTGGCTTCATGAGATCTTTAGTGTGAATTTTCTTGAAAAGTCTGTGAAAACTTAAATTTGCGTGTCATTTTTCTGACCCTTAACTCAGAACAGAGCGAAAGAAGTCGAAATTTAATGAAGACCGCTCGTTCTTAACAACTTAGTACCTACAGTTGAGGAGCAAGCCGCGTTCAATGCCAGTAAAACATGACCCAGATAATTATAAGTTGGGCTGATTTTGGCTTTTTAATTTTTAATACCCATTCATCTTTCCATCCATTCTCTCGTAATGAGGAAAACCTCTAAATTCAAAAGTGCACCTACTGCTTATATGTAATGAAAACCTTTAGGAAATTGTTTTATTTATATTAACAGAAACATGGCGTATCATTTGTAATTGTATTATATAGGCCTTATTAAGATGAATCACATCCACTTTATGTTAAAACAAGATGACAGAGTACCTACTTAGGTTAAAATTGATACCTAGGATTCGATAACGTGGTAAAAAGGATAGATTTTACATTTATTCGTGAGTGTGTTAAAATGATTAAAAAGTAATTTGAATAAATAATAAAGCAATCTCTGACATGGTTTTAGTAAAGCTTATGAAGCACAAACCTCTTGGCACGTTGTAGAGCTCCTCTAACTCTTGGCACACAGGGTTGATGACGATAATGAAGGCGGAGAGAAGGTGCACTGCCATCAAGATGTTGGCAGCTAGAGTCAGAGGGGTGGCCTTCATAGACAAGGCTATGTTGGGCAATACACGCTCACCGTATACAGCGTACCCACCAATCGTGATAGCCAGGTACAACACCAAAACCGCTGAAAAAAAATACCATTTATCAAAATACTGTTTTATACACTCGTCGTTTACCAAAATATATACCGTTACCAAATTAAAATTATCTGAAAACGATAAGCATAATATACATGTTATGCGTATCGTTTTGAGATGATTTTCTCATCAACAATTAACAATATTATGAATATTAATAAAAATATCATCGTGAAATTACAGCACGGAGAACTGAGAAGTCAAGAAGATTCCATTGATATTTAACACTATTAGAGGTGTTCATTATACTGTAGGCAATATCATATGAACAATTTCAGTAAATATTTAATTCTTTTGCCGGCATGCTACGATTCTGACTCCTGTCAAAAGGCGATCGCATGCTCTTACGCCTAGGTACATGAGGTTTCTGACACCACAACCAAAATGACAGAGTTGGAGAATAATTTACTCCTGGTCGTATCATATAATTTTAACGTTCTTTCATTCAAATTTTCTTGCAGTTTATAGCTGCAGCTAGATGCTGATCAATAATATTGACTATATATTTCAATTAAGCTTAGGTACTCATTTACAGACTTATAACTGAATATCTTGTCAAACCAGACACATCCTTAATATACAAATACTTTGAAAATATTCGTATTGTTATTCTTACCAATAAAACTGTATTGTAAACTTTTTCCAAACTGCTTCTTGTCAGCCATATCATTTTGGATAGTAGGGAAAGTAGACGCGCCTCCAAACGCGAACATGAAGGTTCCGTATGCCAGGAAGAAGTCCATAAACCCATGGATTCCATAGCGGAATGTGAAAGGAGTCACTTCGCTCATCATCTCTATGAAGTATAGGATGCAAGCCACAACTGAAGAACCGAAGGCCAGGATACCTATTAAGCTGGAAAAGCAAGAAAAATTATAACAACCCATACGTGATATTTGTAGACAGGAGTTCATTTATTTTTTACATTTTTATATAAATGCCATTTTATTTTGCATTCCTATATTTACCTTAACGTAGTTTGTTACACACTCTGCCTACTGCCTACTTCTCAATTTTCTCTACCCCTAAATTAGGTAACTTACCCACATATTAAGATTTCTTTAGGACATTATCATGAACACTAAAGGGATTGTGCTAGTAAACATTTTTAATGCATTAATGATGTCTAGTAAGACGCAAGGAAGGTGTAGATTTACTGTTATAGACTGCTTTTAATAGCTATGGGGTGGAAATTGGCAGTTCTTAATTACACAATCCAGTACATTGCAGTCAGTGTATTAATTGAAAAGCAATTTGGCACTAAACTACTATTTGGGCACCAAATTTGAAACAAAACTATGAAATAGTCATAAAACAAATGGTAATTAAAAAAAAATAACAAATAAAATATCAGAGTACGCAATTTACGCATTGATAAATGAATTTACGTAATTCTAGCATGTGTATCTTCCATAGTAATCCGCTATTCGACGCTACACATTGCAGTTTCGTCAATATTAAAGAGAGATGTCAAATTTGAAATACTTGTGAAATTACAACAGCCAATACCTATATGACATTTGACACCTGTCAGTGATATTGATGTAACTGGCTATGTGCAGCGATGTGTATCGGAATAATATGGGGGTTTTATTCGCCATGGCACATATTATGTATTGCTATTTTCATTTTCATTTCATATTAGAAAAGCCGTTTAAAGATAACTATAATTCTAAATTCGTTTCAACTCCAGCTTAGTTAAGAAAAACTTATAAATGTTAAGTCTACGCTGTAGCAATGGGTAAACTGTAATGGCAGTGTATGTGGTATTAAATAAATAAACTTAAAATATGTTTGATGGGTATCGGTTAAGTGAATCTTAAAATTATCTTTTAAATCCGTGCCAACCTTCATAAGAATCGGTTTAATAGTTAAATATAACTAAACAAAAAATGGAATGTGTTTAGTAGCTTGATTGCGCACTCTGAATACGAGTAGGTAATGACGGCCAAAATAGCTGAAGTATCAAATTTAATAGATTACTATAGATACCAATCTGATTCGGCAAAAACCAATACGCTTACTTCCAACCAAACTCAGAAAGGATGTGGACTATAACTGTGGACTATAAAAACTCTTAATGTGTTAGAAGACGCTATTCTAGTATACATACAACTTGAGGTTACTATGAAGGAATGACATAATTTCTATGAAAATCTGCATTAAAATTAGGGAGAATATAAGCAATGTGTTTCGTTTCGACTACTCATAGTATTATTTTCTGATTCATTCCAGAACTTATACAGTGCCTCTATCGCATTGTAATCGGACTCATCCTAAGGACATCCAATACAATAGGAAATTGCTTAAATGCGTCCATGGTGTGTTAATGTCAGGATTAGATCCCTATGATTGAATTACAAATAGTTAAGAGTTGCATTAATCAATACTAGAGATCGCACTTGTTCGAAATTCGACCATTAAGGTTCTATTGTCGTAGATTATAGACATTAAAGATAAAACATAGTTTTGACGGGAACACCCAAATACTCCAAAATACTTTATTCTGAATTTTGATGTTCCGATTTTCAAAAGTCCAAATTTCATAATACCTAAGAATTGTAATGTCTATTATTAAAAACCACGAAATTTATTTTACCGAAATTCGTAAATGGGATTTGTTAGTTTTCCGATTTTCATACATACGAAGAGTCAAATGCTCAAAGGGTTCTCGGTCCGAAAAACGACATTCCGATTTTCAATACTTCGAATAAACCAAAATTCAACATGTTGTGCTACTAAATTTTGTGACAGAAACGAAACGCTGCAAAACCAACTTCACGCAGTCTTGTCTGCCCTACCCTAGAGTGTAATTTAAGCTCGTGGCGTACCTAAGTGACAGAAACAATGCTTGCTTGATTGCTGCGTGCTGCGTACCTGCTTGCAGGTTGCTTACCTGCCTGCTTGCATGCAGCCGCCGAGTGCCAGATCCCCTCTATTGTTGGTGAATCATTTGAGTTAGGTTAGGTTAGAATTGTGACCAGGGAACCAAAAAAATTTTATTCGTATTTTTTATGTTTGGAATTATCATTAAGTCGGACTTTTTGCCATTCGATCTATTCAAGCTCGGTATTTTGATAATTGTAATTATAAACGTTAGGAATATTGAAATTTAGGAATTATAAAGCTAGGAGTAATGATAATTCGAGTTAATTTCATACTCCCCCGTCCTCATAATTTAAGTAAAATAGGGTACAAAGTTTGTGCTTCGCGTATTAATATTATGATTTATGTAGTAGTAAAACGAGATGGTAACTTGAAATATCATCATTATTAGCTTATTTACTTTAAATCAACCATATTTTTAAATGATAAATAACATAATAATACTATATTTGAGAAAATAAAAAATGTTTCATAATATAGCTCTAAACGAAGAATAATTATTACATTGTGGTAGCGAAATTAGGTTATTTCTGAAGTTTTTTCGACTTCCATGCGAACTGAGACGCAGTACTGCCTTCGCCTGCAAGATGTCGACTCTATCATCTTAATTATAAATACAGGTACCAGTTTAAATCTCTACTTACTGGAAATCTTTAGGAGTTCCAAAGAAGAGCAGCGGCGTCATAACGCCAACGACGATCAGGTACCAAAGGCAGATGGTAATGGCGGGGAAGAGTGCCAGGAACACTGATTCAATGATCTGAGCTGCAAGCAACAGGTACACCACGGCTGCTCCGAACAGAGTCACGACCATTGCCATCGATACAACTATGCTGTAAATTAATAAAAGCAATTAGGAATAACTTCCTTAAAGTTTTCTTCAACTCAGAAAGTCCATGTTATTTTTAGCGGTAACGTGTAAACCGTAACTTCTGACCGTCAATCTTTCTAGGTCCGAGCAAGTAATGCAAAGGTGTTTATGAGGGAACAAAGGCACCTCACCACCTATAGCAGACGCTGCGGCTACCTAATAGAGAGTCCAGCCATCTCTACTGTCTAGCCGCGTTTGCCAAAATTAGATTGGATGCTATGGGCAGACGCGGCAATTTTTTTTATTTTGTAGATATCTCTCCCGCACTAGAGAAATTAATACTTTACAAACATTTAATTGACGGACACAAAGCACACCCAGTCTCAGTACAACTACTTATGGGTCCCACAAATAGTTGCCCTGTACGGGAATCGAACCCGGAAAACGAACCGAGGTGACTGTTTTAACCGGGGTGCCATACGTACAAGCAATAATATTTACAGTTACGTTTAAATTTATCGTAAATATTACTCCATATTTATCTTATTACACTACAAAATAAAATTCTAGAGGTCTAAGGTCTATGGTCTGTGCAGGAACACGAACTTTAAGAATTATTTTATACTTTACACTTTTTTAATGAACCACAAAAAAGAAATTACCTCCATGTCTTGCCAAGCGTCTGATCCACTATGATTGCGTAGGGGTTCCTCTTGCGAGTCCTCATCTCAGGATCCCGCGACTCCAAAATAGTCCAGCAGTCTCCAAGCCTCTTACCACTAAAGGCGGCTATGAGGCAGACCAGCATTATCAGGGGTACGCCAAACCATCCTGCAAACCATTTTTTTTGTTTTATATACTTCTGTATTTCAGTCGGCACCGAGTTATCTGTGTGTTTCACCGACATTTGTTTGTTTGTATAGTTTGTAGAGCGTAAACTCTGGATCTATTCATCCAAACCCAAAATATATTTGTAATTAATTAAAAGGCTTTCCCGTCCCGTTGGATTACGAGCGCAGAAGTGCACCCTTCCTTCGTACTCATAATCCAATGGTACGGGAAAGCCGATACGAAAAGTCAGTCTGACAACGGCACTACTACCTTGTTTGGGCACTACGGTGCCAAAACACATCATTAGGTTAGCATCAAAACACAGTATCGCTATTTTTTTCCATAAATGAGTTCAACAATACGTTATGTCTAAGGTTATATATCTGCAGTTCAGCACGCAATCTCTAGTTACTAGGCACTACTACTACACTATGATCAGGTGCATATTTATAACTCTTAACACATCTCCGAGCTCTGATTTGTTAAGCAGCTCCTTAAATGTAATGTTAAGAAAAGTTCTTTTGATTAATTGACATTTAAATACAAACTTTAGTCAAAGAGAACCTAAAACAGCCAAAGCTCTTCAACTCTGCTATAAAAATCATTCATAAAATCCAATTTCATTCTCAAAGGTATTTGCCTTTTTTAAGGCCTTCTATGATGTTCACTATTAAATTAAGAGCAACAGATCGTTAAAATATATAAAATTTATTATATCTATTGCGCAATAAGGCTGTAATAACCCTAAGTTAGTAATTAATAGCTAATCGACTTAGGTAAGAAACTATACTACAACAATATTAAATAACCATTACTTGCTAATTAACTAATTTCTAAGTATTTCCTAAAATGTCAACATCGTAAATTGTTAAAATGGTATGCCTATTCGAGTACAACACAGGTTAACCAAGGGCATATTATGAAAACCGATAGTTAAAACACAGACCTTTAATGATATCACAGTATACCAAATAATCTTTGAGCGAACGGAAAATATACAAAAAGTGGTAGAACCGGTTGCCTAATTCGTAGAGTCGACGAGTGAACAAGTGAAATAACTGAGTTGCTACATATCGTAACAAAGTTATAACTGTCTAGATGCATTACGTCATATATAAATTAGGAAAAAGACAAGATAGCTAATGAAAGCTTATCTTAATTTCAGTGCTAAAAGCTAATTATGTAAGATTGGCAACTATTACTGTCTGTGTTGTATTCTGTTATCAGCAGCTTTTAGAGGGGGCATTCTTTGACATCAAACGGTGGGGCAATCATCATCAAAACAGACCCGTTTTATTTTATCATTATTTTAAGAATTCAAAATATCTAAAATTGCAACTAACAAAATTAGAAAGTTATGAGTAAAACAGCATTTTAATAATCATAACTTATTAATATTGTTAGTTGGCTGTTTTAGATATTTTGAATTCTTAAAATTCAAAATAAGTTGTTCTATAGTCAGTAGACCACAGATTGCAATACTTATTTACTTAAAACACCCAGACCATAAAAATACTAAATTTTTCTATAGCGGAAGAATTTTTATTGGTGGAATGTTGGTGGAAATAATATAAACCGCACTGTATCTGGATTGTAGGGTATAGATAATAAAGGGGGGAAGGGGAAGAGAGAAATAATACGGGACCCTTAGATTGACACATCCATCCCTAAATCCTTTTCAAAAACAAGTTACGACAGTGCCTACAAATAGTAACAAAATAAAATCTTTAAACCGAATTTCAACAATTAGCCATAGATAAAATTGTTGTGAGGTAGTTTCGGGAGTTAAATCATGGCTTTAAATCCCGGGTTACGTCAAAAAACGTTACTAGGAGTTTTCTGGCAAGAAAAATACTCAGTAGCTGTTGGCGGGGTTCACCCCTATAAGGTAAGCGGGTAAAACCGTTACTCTACTACTACCGGAAAGGTGCAGGAGTGCAGCCTGCACCTTTCCGGTCGTGTTGGCTAGCCCGGCCCATCGGATCATGACATTTGGGAAATAAATAGTGTACATGTGTTTACGATCGTACTTTTTTAACCTTTTCTTCGAAACATGTCAGCAAACTACAACCATCCAATCCATAAATATAACTTACTAGCAGGCCACCCCAGCTTCGCACGGGTATTAAATAAACATTTCTGTTATAATTTTTTACATACTCACTCTCCCATACATACTTTCTCGTTATTGCAAGGGGTCACTAAAAAAGAGTGAAATTAAAAAATTCGAATATAATATTATATATTTTTTCAGCACACGTGATGTAACATAGTTTTTTGGTGTATTTTTCACACCTTGGGTTACATTATTGGTGTATTAGTGTGGGTGCCTAACTTTTTGAAAATTTAATTAAGCCTATGTTCACCGGAGCTAGTGTAGCTTCCCAACAGTGAAAAAAATTTTCAAATCGGTCAAGAAGTTTCAGAGCCTATTCAATGCAAACAAACAAAAAAGCAATCAAATCTTTCCTATAATATTAGTGTAGACAATTCGTAACCGGTTTTTGAAACTAAATATTCTTACATTATGTTTTTATTATTATTTTATAATATACTAGCTGTGCCCCCCGGGTTTTACCCGCGTTTTTAAACTTTATAAATTATCACAGCTCCTCCCCCGTAGGTGATAGCGTGATAATATGTAGCCTATATGTTGACCCAACCTTTTAGTAATATTCATCAAATATTTAAGTAAATTCACGCACTACTTTTCGAGTTTAGCCCGGACATACATACAGACAACCAGACAAAAATTCGAAAAACTATATTTATGGCTTCGATATTGACTGTAGATCACGCCTCAAGTATCCTTTTTAAAAAGTATTCAATGTACAGTTTTGACTTTCCTACGGTTTTATTTTATGTATAAGTAGATGATTCCCACATATTTTTTATTCAAAATAGTTATCACTAGTTACCCTACCTGATGCCCTACGCGTCCAATTTCATAGTGGACTAGGTAAGTACCTTAAATACCGCATACTATAGATCTATCGTAAATTATTCATAATCCTAGGGTCATTGTCAGGTGCTCTAACCGGTTTGACAACGATCGGTAAGATCGGTATAAACAACAACAACTAGGTAAAGGTTAACCTACAGAAAATATAACTAGTCTTATTAATAAACAAAAAAAAGAAAGAAACTATTTAGCACCAAACGAAACCTTTCAACTGAGGCCAAAAACACTCGATATCAACACCGCCCCCCTCCGTCCTCCTCAGTTCCAAACATCTTTTTATCCCCCGTTTCCAACCCCTTTATGCGAAAAGAGGGTTGCCTCTTGTCCTCTTGTGTAGCCTATGTCCTTTCTCAGGCTTTAGACTATCTGTGTACTAAATTTCATTTAAATCGGTTTAGTAGTTTGGCGTGAAAGTGCAACAGACAGAAAGAGTTACTTTCGCATTTATAATATTAGTAAGGATTTTATTTTGTTTTTTTTATGCCAATTGTATTTAGCTTCCGTCAAGCTCCACTTAACATTAATTATATTTAACACGTGGACAATACATACATACATAGACTCACGCCTGTTTCCCAGAGGGGTAGGCAGAGACAACGGATTTCCATTTGTCACGATCTTTGTACACGTCTTTTGCCTCGATTACTGTCATTATATTCTTCATACATGCTCGCTTGTTTAGGGTACTTCTGACCTGTCCTTTCTTAAGAACGTCTCCGATTTGGTCATAGAATGTTCGACGAGGTCTTCCTCTTCCGGTTGTTCCGTTCACACAGGCCAGGTATACTTTTTTGGTATATCTTCTTTCAGTCATCCTATCTAAATTGCCAAACCATCTCAGCATTCCTTTTTCAATCTTTGTGAGTACATCCTCTTTCACACCGCAACATTTTTATCCCAAATAAAATAAATAATTAAATTCTCTATATCGTGTATCTACGGTAGTCACTAAGCTGGTATCTGTATGTATAATTACAAAAAAATGTTGATGTTTTGTATAATACAGGTGTTTGTGTAATTTGTCTAATCAAAATCTAAAAATAGCTATACCTATGTAAAATGTCTCGATATGTTAATATTGTAACATCCTTCAAATACATATTATTAACATTAACATAATAATATGATCGCAGGTTTAGATTTTATTAAATGATTTGTCTACTTTATAAGACCATTAGTAGATGGCAATAAAGATCGACCAAAACTTATAGTACCTACACACTAGCGTTACTCCAGCGTAGGCGTTTAATGAATTAAATATACGCAGTGCAATCCCGCAAAAGCTCGACGTGCACTTCGCAACATACCTCACTTTATACCACTGTTCTTAATAGTAATAACTTTTACAGGCAATACAGAAACACAAAAATGCGTATCAATCTTATTTTGTATAACACTCTGTATAAATTGTAACAATTCATAAATTATAGCTTTTGTCATTCTAAAGTTAGAACTTATTTATTTATTTATTTGGTGTTATTTTTAAACAAGATGTTTTGCAGGTTCTGTAGTAAAATAGATTTTGAATGATTATTTATATTATATCTATGGAAAATATTTCTTTTGATTACGTTTATTATAATTAATATGTGTACAGTATTCAATTTTGAAGGTCTACCGATTCTTTTTCTTAGTGTACAATAAAAAATTGTTTTATCATGTTGCGTACTCGCGACGGCGCGGCGAAGACGCCGTGACGCGAGAATTCCTCTACACATACATCTTCTTACGCAGACGAAACGCTAGTGTGAAGGAGCTCTTATGTGGTATACAGGATATACGTAAATTAACGTTATTCTATAAAATTGATCTTTCCGAATTAATATAAGATACATTACACACATGGAATAAATAAATATAATACATTCGCGTCCGCCGGGCTGTTAGAAAAATGTTAAGCACTAAGGATTTTTCTTTTATAGCATTAGATTTTATTAACTGACCCTACCACTATATTGAAAAAAAGTACCTAAAATTACGCCACGATTGATTGCAATTTGCAAATTTCATTAAATTCAATTCGTTCTGGTTTCATTTCGTAATTTAATCGGCACATAATAACTCCACACTAAAGGGATACCTTTTGAGTGTCGAGTGTTTCTTAAATGTGTTAAAAAGAATATTCATAATGTACAAAATGAATAATAATAGAATTGCTAACTTATCTACAAAAAAAGTGCAATTAGCTTAATTATACCAGATTTGTAACAAAAACATTCGCTGATGATGCCATAGCAATGTTAAAGCATTTAAGAAAATAAGTTAATTAATATCAAATAATGAGGTTACTTAAACCACTTAATTAGTTATTACAAATTCGTATACCCAACTTTATATTAGGAATAAATTAACAACTAATCGTTATTTTTTTTACATATATCCCAAGATGATGTTGAATAATATCTCCGTCGAATCTAAATTTTCTTATCACATTCTGCAATCTAATCAGTACCTTATCTTAAAATTAACATATACCGAATAAAATGTCCCATTTTCTTAAGGTTACTTTACATACAACGTGTGATATAAATGAGGTCAATCTGCTAGAAATCTCAAATCTTTTAAATTAAATATGTTGCAGGCCCCGTACCAGATTGACTGATGATATTGTGAGGGTCAGTGAACGCCACTACATTGTCGATGGCATGGGGAGGCCTATGTCCAGCAGTGGACGCCTTTCAGCTGACACGATGACGATTATGTTTAAATATAAAAATAATGATTTTAGATCATTGACAGAATTGAATAAATTGTCCATTATTCGTGAGTTTAAAAATATATCGTTCTATAAAAATTTTGTTAAAATCGTTTATTGTTTAGTAAATTAACGGACATAATATAATTTTCTACAACCGATTGTCCATGCGGATTAAGACACAAGTTAGTTAGACGACATTAGTGACTAATTCGGTAACAGATATGTATGTCGGTACATTTTGGAAATCAACTCGACCACTATTGCACGCGGATCTAATTACCAACTAGTTTAGATACTTAAACTTATTAAGTATATGTCTACCAAGTAAATAATATGCCATTATAGTTGTATAACTATGCATCTTATAAAAATATTTTATAATATTTAAATACCTGTTATCGGAATGGATTGCACAAGGCTAATCGAATTCGATAGCTCCTAAACATCTCCAAAGTTACTGTTATTGATTAATAATATTCTACAAAACATGTCATAGATTAAGAGGCTGACAATACCAAATTTAATCATATCACACTAGTCTCACCCGTACAAATTACATATCAAGTACGAATCATAGAGTGAACTGAACAGTATCAAAACAGACAAGATCAGGGTGAAATATAAGAAAATCATTAATAGCGAGAAAAATATATAGACAAATCTAATACGGCAAAGGTTTTGCTTAAAATAAAGTACACTGCAAATTAGTGATATATTTTTCTGCCGAGCTAAAGTAGCTATGACGTATTATGGGGATCATATATTGAAAAAAAAATCGCATATGGATCGACAAAAAAATATATATTCCCGTGTGAAATGTAAAACGGTCACCGTAGCCTAGTTGGTAGTGCTCCTGCCTACGAAGCTGGTGGTCCTGGGTTCGAATCCCGGTAAGTGCAAATATTTGTGTGATGCACGACTATTTGTTTCTGAGTCATGGATGTTTTCTATGTATATTAGTATTTATCTATCTATATAAGTATGTATATCGTGTATATGTATATATCGGTCGCCTGGTACCCATAGTACAAGCTTTGCTTAATTTGGGGCTAGGATAATCTGTTTATAAAAAAAAAAAAAAAAAAAAAAAAAACATAACAGTAGACCTACCCTTTTTGATTTCATCTCTCTTATCATAGAAAAAAATATTTGTTGTATGGTCCATGGTATATATATATATATATATATATATATATATATATATATATATATATATATATATATATATATATATATATATATATATATATATATATATATATATACCATTGGCATGTAATACTGAATGTCATTGTTTATAATATAGAGACATCTTAATATTATTTATATATGATTAAGAAGATTTAGGTTTAACATTAGTCTTTTATATACCATCACGTTGATAAATAAAAAAAGAGTGGGAGTCGTACAATAATATACGAAACGTAACTCTCTCCCTTTTCCATCTTCACTAACTTATATCTCCTCTTTCAACATTCGTTCGCCTCGCCCGATCACACTTTTTGTAACGCTCTTGTCAAACATTCCCCAGCTTGCTTCCCACGTCAAGTGGGCATAAAAAAGTGTTACTTCAAAACGGTTGTAACGGTACGTAGGTAACTTATCATGCTATCACTTTCGCGCGATCTATCGTACCTTCCAGATGAGCTCTAGCGACCATTAAAAGTTAATTTTGATAGACTTAGGTTACTAACGCTACCGTATATATTACCAGCAGGATACTCTGTAAAGTGGTAGTATATTAGTCGAACTCCGTACAATACAACTATTTCTTAAAGACTACAATTAGAAAAATAAATATTGATATCGCGGGAGCTTTACAAACACAGGACACAAAGCATACGTAGACTCAAATATCCATTATAGGTCACACAAATTGTAGACCTGTACGCCATTGTTAAGCACTTCCCATGAGTCCAGTATATGAAGCTGGAGCTAAAATTATATTCAAAGACCCTTTGGACATAATATTTTAAGCCCGAATGTACATATATATTGCTTTGACTAACTGTAACAGTGCTGACAAAAACCCACTGAACAGTTCAACCATGACCCGTAAGATAACTTAACACTAGTGTAGTGTTATTGTCTGATGCTATCGTACTTCGTACTAATATTATAAGTTCGAAATTTAGTGAGTATAGATGTATGGATGCTTGTTTCTCTTTCACGCATCTTTCACGCAAAAGCCACCGAACGGATGTTTATAAAACTTTGTAGTAATATACCTTTTGTATCCGATTAACACATACGCTATAATTTATAAAGTTAAAGCGAATAAAACCGCAGAGTACAGCTAGTCATAATTGCAACAAACTGAGAAGTAGGTACCTATCTCACAATGAGATATATGTATGTACATATTACATAAGTTATTTCGAACGTGCAATTATTATATATCAATTTATATCGTATATCTTGGAAAAAGCTCCATATATAAATATTTGTATTTGGAATATAAAAATAATATATTATTATGCAAGAATAGTGCTCCTACGCCTCCTCCTTTCAGTTACTGCGGCATTCCCATCAGACACAAGCCAACTAGGTACGGGGGACATATTATTCTGCAGGTATATAAACACAGATGCACTCTCTATCACCTGACAAATAATCTGATGGGACGGTTACGGAGAAATCCGACGCAAGACCAGCATATTAACTTTAAACCAACTAGCTTGCTGGTCTAGTGCTTGTAAGCCTGACTGCTAAGTGATGTGCTCCTTGTGAGATGATTATTTGGTGTCTGGGTGTTATTAATCTTTTGTCTGATTGCTCAGCCTAGTTTGGGCTATTTGTCCCTAGATATATATTATTTTTATTATTCCACAGCTCAACTGAATGGCTTAGTAGGTGATAGGATTCCGTTGGTACCCTTTGGGTACAGATAAATTGGAATGGAATTTTGATGAACATAAAATTTTGAATACTCTTCATTGCACACGTTACAGCTCATCCTAAGTTCTGGCTTACAGGAGTTTAAGTGGTGGGTAAGAGCGCGGGTCCAGTCCCTTAATAAAAGACTATTAATGTTACACGTCGTATATGTATCTACCTACATATTGTAGCATACTCACAGAACCAAGCCTTGATTTAAATATTATTTTATATTCAAATTGCGATAAGGTATCTTTTTTACGATGTATATACGTGGCAGTTTAATAGTCTACCATAAATATTTATAAGTGCTTCGGGAAATAAGAAGGCACTAGTAAGACTTGTTCAGCTTTAAACATGTGCAAGCTTGTTATGATTAATGTGTCGCCTTAGTCACGTAAAATCCCGAAACCATCTAGCGCTACAGCCCTAACCTACATAAAAATAATAAAAAATATATACTTAATTAAACATATTGCAATTTTGACTTATTTATGTATGCAAAAGTAGTAGTGCAGACTCATAGCTTCAACAGTTTATTCGTGACGAACTAGAAATTAACAAATGTTTTTAATCATCCTAACATCAACGAACACCTGGTTGTTTATCTCTGAAATACCCAGTCCGGTGAGTTATCCTGTGTGCATGCCTGATAGGCAGATTATCTAGTTAATAACTATGTACATCAGTTAATTACATACGTATAAATATATCCAGGAATGCATTTCACTTCCTTTCAATGGAAGGTAAGCATAATTTTTTTTAAATAAAGAGATTGATACGAGTATAGGTATTAAAAGCCTTCATTAAAATAAAAATGTAGCACCCATGGAGTGCTGTACAGAAGTGAAAAATTTACAATTTCGTAGTGTCGGTAACGGTAACAAGTTCGCGAGTTCAAATGGTTTTCTCATCTTAAAATATGCCAACATGCATGTGTATGTACGTACATACACAATTTATGTATCGGTACTTAAAATGTCGCAAGTTCAATTGATTTTTCCCATCTCAAAAGTGCCCAACGCGCCTAAAGATGTTTTCAATTTAAAAATTTAATATAAGATTTTTAAGATCCGCTTTTTTGCGAAATATCATCACAATCAGTTATTTATGAAAGTTCTTTGTCGTAACTTCTAGATATTATATTTCATTATTGGCAAAGACACCGGTAATCCTTACTATAATTGTATCTTTTATTATCTTTTTTTACTTATTTGGTTTTTATTGAGGACTTATTATTTTAAGATCTGAGGCGCCCATAGTCAGTTTCACCGACCGGTCCCTATGTGATAGGCAAGGTAAAGTACCTATGCCAACAGTCGGCTTATAGATGGGTGACTCCGAATGATTTGATATCTGAGCGTCTCCGTATTTCGCAAGCACGTTAAGCTGTCGGTACCGGTGGTTGTCCACAGAAAACAGTCCTTTAGGCAAGACGCCTACTGGGTCGCTTGTACCTACAACTCTGATACCGTACGATAGAGAAAGGTTTTAAGTTAGGTAAGGAAACATATCGGCTTAAACATATAAAACCAGTACGTTTAGTCCGTAGTGCACTCGTAATGTAGGTCCATAAGTCACGCGGTACATAAGGGCACTAACGAAAAAATAAAACCATGTTCTTAATATGATTTTAGATGCTTTCGGAGAGCTACTAGGTATGTGCATATATTTTAGGGCGTATTTATCAAATCGGTTCTTACCTGTCTTAGTGAGAGCCTTTGGAAGAGCCAATACTCCACTCCCAGCCATCTCGCCTGCAATCAAGATAGCTGTTTGCCCCATGGTGAGGCCTGGACTCTGGTTTTCTCCATTTTCATCCTATCAATAAATATTATCAGTTTAAGAATATGAAAAATACAAAATCAAGTCAGCTTGAGGTCGTTATAACAGAGGCGTGACAGATATTATTTTACGGAAGTTAATAAGTAGGTATAGCGCGTTTATTATGTACCTTGTACATTTGTATGAAATATTAACTTAGAGGTCCATGCAAGATCGTATTATTAATTATAACATCCCATAAACACATGAATTGCAATAAATTATGAGAAATAACTTCAACTTCAAGTAGGTACAGGTATTTGGTAAATTGGTTTTATGACACGTGGTCCTCATTGTAATTTTATTATTATCTATAAAACTAGACTTTTATGCTAATATATCTTTTTGAAATGCAATTTCCGCGTCTTTTAATTTATTTGCGCATTATTTTATGTAATACCAATTTCAAATGCTTTTCAAAGGTTATAGTGATATGGTATAATAAATAGTATGGCAATGCAGTAAAGAATGTGGTCGTTTGTAACCGCGCATGGCCGTAACGTTATACTAAGTGACAACTACAATCTTTCAATCAATTTAAATAAGATGGACGAATTATCTAATATTATTGTTGGTATCTTTAGCCGAATCTCTCGTTATTTATTTGATATCGCCACAGTTTACGCATCAAGAAATATTTCTTATAATATTGGATCTCTATTATCTCGATCTCGATTTTCTGATTTTATAATTTAACATAATATATATACGTACTGAGTCAGAATAAAGAAAAAAAAACAGGTTCCATGAAAAAAGCTACTGTATTTTCCCTACTCTGACTATGTAAATGCGTTGGCATATTTACTTAACTTGGTTATACGGGGATGGATGATTGAGCTGAGCCCGCTTGCTAGCAGTACCTAAATAACTTAAAGCTCGCTAGATAATATTTATCGATTTTTTTTTTGTTTTTTTTAATGACAATGCCCCCATTAAGGAATCTAATCACTTTGCCGCGGGGTACTTTACAAACACGTAATTGACGGACACAAATTACATCCAGACTCAGAACAACTATTTATGGGTCACACAAATAGTTTTTTGTTTTTTACCATTTTTCTAATATCTTTCACAAATATACATATATATATAATTATATTGTTCGCTTAATAGCATAGCGTTAAGTAGTACATAATAAATAATGAAACAGAAGTATAGTGCAACGGCTTTGCAAAATATTCTATGATAGGTACCTAAGCATCTAATTATATAGACATGTTTTGTTACGGAACCTAACCAAGAATAAAAGGAAGTGAGCTTAACCAGTAACTCTTTGTATCAGAAGATTTTACTGTATAATTGTGACTAAAAAACGTTTCGCAACAGCCAAGTAGTTATTCGAATGCGCATTACCTACTACAAACCACTTAAAATATAATGAGAGTCATTATAAAGATAAGTACTTTACTGCCAACAAGCTTTATCAAAGAATCTTTAATATAGGAACAATATATTTCAAATACAATTATGTAGTAGTTACTCTTACCTTTTTAGCTATCAACGGAGTTTTCTCCGAAGCGTCCTTCGTGCTGCTGCTCGCGCTCGCAGGCTTCGTCTCTGTTCCGCTCTTCTTCATTTTCTATAAACAAAATAAGATACAACAAACTATAACAACTGCCTCATGGGTCTATTGCAACACTCACAACATCCCACCTACATTCTTTAATAACATTAAGAAACTAAAAATACAAAACCCTCCTTCTCTACCGGTTTAAAAACTAGTCACAAGTATAGTATCTGTTTATTACTTGACAATACCTCAGTGGTAATGGCTAAAATGGGTCGATAGGATCAATTAGTCGTTATACTCAATTTCCTGTGTACCAATAAGTCCGCTGTATCGTACGGCTTCTACGAGACTCACGATTTGGTGTTCACAAGGAGATACACACACGGCCGTTTGGTGCGACGTCGCGTCGCTCACTTCATTAAACAGCCGCGCGAGACCTCGTCAGGTAACTTGGGCTATTACGACTCGAACCAAGCTCTAAACTTCAACTTTATTAGATCCAATATAAAGGTTATAATTCACACAAGTTTCGGTAACTTGTTATACATAAATTGTTGGCCAATGTTGGATGCGCCGTGGTCACATGGAGAGCAATTTAGTACCAATCAACTTGAAATATTTTGTCGTTACGAACTATGGTCATAAACCTCACATTGACAGCTATAAAATATTAACTTAATAGCCATTACTAACTGACATTTTCCCGTACAAATATATTTTTGATTTTCCTCCCTAGATTTTATGATTGGACTAATAATTATTTAGCGCAACATAAATATATATCATGATTTTGCCGACAGTATACAATAAATTATCTCTTTTTTTAATTTTAGCTAGATCTGATCATCGCTAACAATAAACACAGTCAGGCATAGACCTTTTACTTGTTATTTCATTAGGTAGGTATATAAAAGGAAATGAAATCAGTTCAGGGTTGGAGGAATTAGGAGAATACCTACACAGCCTGGATTTTATAGATTTATGTGTTGTTTATTTATACAAGTATGCTTGGAGAGCAACATGGTCTTGGTATTTCCTCTTAACATACTATTCTTGTATATGTAATATCTATAATAGCAAATAAATTACAACGGATTGTAAAATAATCAACTCCAACTATGGACAAAATTAAAACAAACAAGTTATTCCATACTAAACGTCAATAAAAAATTACTTGGTTCGGATTTGCCTTGATCACTGTAGGTTCCGTACCTTCCTTAAAACTTGTATGTTTTATTTCACAAATATTAATAAGAGTACAGAACTAAAAGCAAGCATTTACCATGCTTGATTTTCACGCTGTAGGTTGTGGGTTCGATTCCCACCCAGTACAGATATTTGTATGCATGAATGTGTGTTTGTCCTGTGTCTGGATGTAATTATGTATATATTAGTATGTATATACAAAAGAAAAGTAGTGTACGTAGTATATCAGCAATCTGATTTCCATAGCACAAGCTCTGCTTACTTACCGTTTACTTGCCGTTACCGTACCACGTAAAAGTTGAAGTTTTCACTTCAGTCGGTACCTACTTCCTGACAGTCACTGTTTTTTTTAAATGTATAAAATAAACAACAATTTTAAGGGTGTCCATATGAACAAGTACCTACTCGTTCTGGGACATACGTTTTTATTCGCATCTCAGTAAACGTTTAATAAGTACTTTAATTTAAACTAGGTAAAAATTTACTTTATGATTTCTGATTGGAGTACCTACACGTTATCCAATACATATAACACTTATAAAAATTGTCAATTCGCGAATTTATGCTGATAAAGTAAGAAGATAATGCAACATATTCATAGAAGTATTACGTAGAAAATAATGACAGGAAGCTTTTCTTACCCGCCATCGTCTTCATTCATCAATCAAAGAGTAAACCAAAATCTAAAGACTATTAAGTACAACACCACGCCAGTAGATATGATTGCACTACGAAAACTGCCCTTACTGTTAATACAATAAAGATACTGTATGTATAAGTTAAAGTGAAACCCCTGACGTGGCTTTGACTATTCGATGATCATACATATATATTAAGTTGAGGTTAGCAGCTAGTTATCAATATTATAAAGTTGTTATAGTCTACAGACGTAGTATTTATATTATACTCACATGTACATACGTACAGACGCCAGCACATCCAGCTACCCCAATCTGTTAATTTTATTTTATAGATTTTCAACTTTATCACATAAATATAAGGTTCGCTTTCAATCATGAAGTTACTATACTTAGGTATACTAACTTTATGCTATCAATTGGGAAATTTGGCACATTCGAGAAATTTGACACATTCGGGAAATTTGACACATTAGGGTAACTTGATGTGCTTGCGTCTCTACGTACAATTAATTATTGACAGCAACCAAACGCTATCAAAAGTGAACGGTCTTGTCGTGTTTAGATTATGGTCACTAAGATGCTTTTAAAATGTAACTGGTTGCCCCCCGCTGAACAGACAGGTCTAAACTGGTTACTGCTGGGAAAACTTATCAATTAACATGTTAAACTTTTCCTATATCTTGTTTAATACAAAGATCATAGAAACGGGGGTACCATTCTAAATATCAGGCAGATTTTTCAGTATTAGAGTCATTAACGTTAAATACTTTCTAAACTAATTAGCACGACCCACCCTTGCCTCGTTTCAGTGGAATAAATGTTTTAAATAAATATGGGATTAACTTTAATTTCAGCACCTTACAGAAAACATCTCCAATCATTTAAAAATATGATGAAAATCCGTTCACAAACAACGGAAATATTGCGCAACATAATATATTCAAAAAATAAACATACAGTCATACAGATTACTTCCTTTTATTTGAATTCGGTTAAAAAGAACCGATTTTTTACGATTACTTATCGTAAAAAATCGGTGTTAATTATGTAATTTCGTAATTAAAGTTAGCTGTATGCATAATTCTATTTAGTTGCTTAACTTTGGTATGAAAGGTAATGTTTCTAAATTGGGTAGGTATTCAAAAATAGTAAATCTTATCCATAAAAGTCAATGTTTACGGACGGACTATTTTTTTTTTTGTTATTGTATTTGACTATGTTTATTTTAGTTTACTGCATTGAGAGCTTGACAAGTACAAGAGTATGTTAATACTAAAGTGCTGAATAAATTTTATTATTTCATTATTATACTAATTCAAAATATTTTGTTGCTTTAATTACTGTTTTGAACTGTGTTTATGCAATACATTGTGAGCTTGACCTAAATTAATTAAAAAAATTAAGTTAATACCCAAGTGCTGAATAAATTTCATTAAGTATTTCATTATACATATTCCCAAAGTAATCCAAAACAGGTAGGGTGATTTTGATTAAATGTTAAGTCACTCTTCCACGTCTAGTCCAGCGGATCATCGCATCGTGTGATGATCGATAGCGATCGGTTCAACAGACTCTTTCTGTTTTCCGATATACTTTTATTGCAGATTTAGATTTTACAATTCCAAAATTAGTTTTTGAACTTCTTTTACTTAACTCGGCAACGCATGCCAGGTCTCCCGTGTTGAATTTCAATAGAAAAATTTCGTCTTTAATAAACCTTTCAATCCCTATAATGTTTCACGAAGTTTCGACCAGGGGGTTGAATTAATGTAGAACAACACATTAATTCAAATAATTTGTATAGATAGCTACAGCACAAATATTTTGTTAGTTGTATATTTTTTTAGTACAATGAAAGAGGTGGCCTCTTTCATTGTACTAAAAAAATATACAACTAAGAAAATATTTTTGCGGTACAAGTGGCGCTACAAGAAAAACGGTGTTTATTTTCATAATTCTTTTCTTTATTAATAACTTTTAAAATAAGCCACTGGAATACTTTAACATAGAAAGAAAGAATATATTTTAATAGGCACATAAGTAATAGATACATAGACATTTTAAGTACAATATAACACACAGAAAATACATAGGTAAATATTTTGATACTCATGAATACATTTTATGTAAATACATTTTTAACATTCCAAATTTTACGTACCTATTCGAAGTGGTAGGTACCCATACTAAGCACCTTAGTGATTAAAAGGTGCTCATACCTTTTCTATAATCTTAATTTCATTTTCTATAATATTAATGATAAATAGTGTCTTAATAGAGTAAAAATATCGTTGACAGTTTTAATAATTTCTCTATGGTTTGTAAAAATTAAAAGCATTTCTATTTGAAACTGTTGGTATGTGCTGTGGGTTTCGTACATCATTGCTTTTTTGTTGTTTTGTGCTATCTTTGAGTGCTCCCTGCTTGCTTGGAGTTGAAAATTGGGGTTTCTTTTGTCCGTTTTACTAATATGTATATATAAATTGCTACTATCGTGGTCGCAGGTAGCCCGTGCCTAACTTGCTTAATAACCAATTATATAAGGGCCGTTTTCAAAAAATTGTAAATGTGACAAGTCTTTTATTTGGTCTTAAAAGGACATGTTAACTTTCAAAATTTAGTATCTCAACTTTGAGTACTTAGTTTAGCTCTTTATTGTATACTAGCTGTGCCCTGCGGTTTTACCCACCTTAAACTTTATAAATTATCACAGCTCCTCCCCCGTAGGTGATAGCGTGATAAACATAATGTTATTGTTTCGAAGTTTTTCTTTTGTATACCAAAAATAATCTAAAATAATAAGCATTCAGACTACCGATCGAGCATATATTGTGTCTGCCTACTAAATAATTACTCTAATTGGACCAAATCCCGTGTTCATGCCCGCTTGAGTATGTTTCGCCGGACCGTCTCGACTGGGTCGTGTTGAAACCGGTAGTAGATGAACCCACTGAGTTTGTTTAGCTGGGTCTTCTCAGTTGGGGCGCACTGGGTCCGGTGGTAGCATTAAAGCGCGGCCGTCGTTATTAACACGACGTCCGTCATAATAATAATACCTTAATATAGACAGAACCATTGAAAATATGTAGTA
Source organism: Pseudoips prasinana (assembly GCA_951640165.1). Lineage (NCBI taxonomy): Eukaryota > Metazoa > Arthropoda > Insecta > Lepidoptera > Nolidae > Pseudoips > Pseudoips prasinana. Next base: position 17,103,069 of record OX621234.1, on the reverse strand, counting down.
AAAATATTAGACTTAAACTAGATAATTAAACATAATCTCTTGACAATAACTTGATACGAGCTAGCTAAATATCATTGCTATAATAAAATAAATTTAACAATTGTTTTCATACAATGTGTACCTAAATATCTATGTTACTAGAAATAATAATGTATACAACTATATTACTACAAACATGTTCTGACTATTTACAAGCGCTTTTTTAAAGTCTACGTCAGTAAAAACCTTTTTTATTTTATTTTTAAACATATGTAGCCTATATGTTAACCCGACCTCTTAGTAATATTCATGCAATGTTCCAGTAAATCCATGCAGTCCTCTTTGAGTTTAGCCCGGACATACATACAGATAAACAGACAAAAATTCTAAAAACTATATTTTTGGCTTCGATATCAATTTTAGATCGCGCCCCAAGTATCCTTTTAAAAAAATATTCAATGTACAGTTTTGACTTTCCTACGATTTTATTATATGTATAGATAGAATACCTATGTCTATAACAATACGGAGAGAAGGTGTTATTCATCAGATATTCTGTCTGATATGTGAACACTCCGTATTAATATAATAAAGAGCTAAACCAATTACTCAAAATAGAGATATTGTGGATTGTATAACTAAAGTTTAAGCCAGGAAATAATCATGGATGTAGACCCAAAACCTCTATGTTCTAGCGTTGGTAATTCTGATGGTGCCGAGTGACTATTCAGTGGGCAGCATCAAGGTCTCTGCACACAGCGGGCGCGGCGCGGCGGGACGGGACGGCGACGCGACACTGAGGAGTTGTAATGTACTAGATATTACGGGCGACGCCACACAGAGCCGTCCCGCTCGACGCGACGCTGTGTGTGGCGTCGCCCGTAATATCTAGTACATTACAACTCCTCAGTGTCGCGTCGCCGTCCCGTCCCGCCGCGCCGCGCCCGCTGTGTGCAGAGACCTTCAGAATTACCAGCGCTAGAACAATAAAATGTTCTTGCAAATGCTGAGGTGGTACCATTTCAGGCTTGCACTGACAACAAGTGTCTTTGTTGTTTTATTTTGTCGTTTTATTGTTGTTTCATATTTTTGTTGTGTGTGCAATTTTTGAATAAATCTTATTACCTTACTAATATTTTAAACTTATGTAGCAAATAAATAAGGTTTGGGATTTATAATTTACAGTTCTAAAAAGAGTATTGTAACTTAAAATAAAAAAAAAACATCTTACAAGATTTTTACTAAACCGATAATGGTACTAATCAAATTAAATAAATATGAAAGAAAATAAGTTAATAACAACTTAAAGATACTTAGGAAGTTTAATAGCAAGCAACTCGATGCGTAGGTACACCTGGCATGGGGGGCACCGGAGCAGCATACCCGTGTTCCCGGGGCTCCCCCATGAGGCGCCAGAAGAAGTCCACGGCAGGTTAGGTTTAATCGGTGCGAGTCCGACATACCAACCCGCAGACACTTTTTGCATTCCCCCTGCCTTATCAAAAAATAATAATAATAAAGGTACACCTGGCATAGTTTCGAGGAACAGTATGGTGTCATCAAAAATACTTCTGCCTTTACACTACACAATATTATTATTATTATTATGCCGCATGTCGACAGTAGTCCGAGTGCCGCTGCTGCCCTTTTTTACTAGACATTCTCTCGCAGCGGCTGCTGGGCCCTTCGCGAGATAAGATGGGCTAATGATATTCGTCGCCGTCACCAAACAGTAAAAAACCGGCCAAGTGCGAGTCGGACTCGCCCATGAAGGGTTCCGTAGCAGCAAGTATTTCAGTTGATTAAATGAAAGGTAAATTGCGGTTTATGATTTATGACGTATTAAAACAAATTACTCTAGATCTCGTTCAAACCAATTTTCACAGCATATACTTATTTTGCTTACTTTTATCATTCTCTTATTTTAGAAGTTACAGCGGGGGTGACATTCGTTTTACCACTTTGGAAGTCTCTCGCGCAAACTATTCAGTTTAGTAAAAAAATGATATTATGAAACCTCAATATAATTTTTAAAGGTACGAAGACAATTTTTTTTTGAGTTTCAGTTCTATGTATGGAGAGCCCACAAAATTATTGTTCTTTTCTATCTACTTACCAAGTTTCAACAGTACAGCTCTTATAGTTTCGGAAAAAAGCTGGCTATGGCTGTGACATACGGACGGACAGACAGACAGACAGACATGACGAATCTATAATTGTTTTCTTTGTGGTCTATAATTTATATAGCAAGAAATATTGACCTCGTCGCCTTAATAATATTTTTATATGGATTCTGTTCTGTGTTTATAATAAAGTTTATTATTTTTATTACGAGTTATATCTACATATTTCTATACAACGATACAATAGGTACATTCAGTTACTAATTCGTTAATTAAATATTATTGTTTCATATAGTACTTATATGTATTTCTTAAGATATAGGGGACAAATACGGTGAAGATGATGTTAGACTTATTTAGATTTCTATTTTTTTCGTCTTTATTACGAAGGCAGTATCAGTAGAAGGCTTTACGTTGTGCAAATGTATCAACTGAAGTGACGTCGTAAGTACAATAAAAAGTGGCCAAGTTCGAGTCGGACTCGCCCATGAAGGGTTCCGTAGCAGCAAGTATCATACTATAAAAGTTCTTGTAGTAGTTGATTGAATGATAGGTAAATTGCTGTTTACGATTTACTACGTATTAAAACAAAACTACTCGATCTCGTTCAAACCAATTTTCGGTGGAATTTTATAATGTACATCATATCTTTTTTTAGTTTTATCATGCAAACTGTTCAGTTTAGAAAGAAAATATATTAGAAACCTCAATATTATTTTTACCCATAGATACCCCACATGTAAGGGTGCGATGAAAAAAAATTAAGTATAGGGAACCCCCAAAATTTATTGTTTATTTTCTATTTTTGTGTGAAAATCTTAATGCGGTGCACAGAAAACATCTGCTTACCAAGTTTCAACAGTATAGTTCTTATACCTACTTAGTTTCGGAAAAATGTGGCTGTGACCTACGGACGCAAAGACAGACAGACATGACGAAACCATAAGAGTTTAGTTTTTACCATTTGTCTACAGAACCTTAAAAAACGAATTTACATAAGAAACTGTATTTAAATTAAAATAAAACAACACCGGATTTTGATCATACATTATGTTTGCAAATTACATTTATTGAAATGCGTTTTTGTAATAAAACATAGAATTTTAAATCATTATTTATTAATTTGTTGTTTCTCATGGTTGTTTACGTGTTTAATTCATGACAAATACATTCTGATAAACTAAACAGGATTTAACCTTTCCGTTTGCATGAAAATCAAATAATGGAAGTTTAACCCCAATATAAAAGCCCCAATAAAAAATCTTCTGACAAATGTACGATAGATATGCCAAAAAAATAACATTTCACTGGACTACATACAATCATCGCCGGTGTAACGGAAACTTTCTGCTACGGATGCTGAGACTGTGGAATTAATTATCGTGATATTTAAAAGACACAACAATATAGACTAAACGAATACCAACGTATAATTGAGAAGCCGTTACAGTGTCGGTTAAACAGAGAATAATTGTCCATTCGCAGGGTACTGAAACCATTAGTAGGAATTTAAAATAACAAGTCATGTTAATATTGTAGAACCAACCATTGGTTCTACAATATTAAGGACTTAAGGACCTTTAAAATGACTTATTTAACAGTTTGTTTTTAAAAAACTGATCCACATAATAAATCATAATATATCAATAAAAAGGAAATGATAAAAATGAAAATCACTGAAGCCTACTTCATATTATGCTAGCTAGTAAAGGTAGCAAACATTTTATAAAAATAATAATCCCGCATCACATCACGTGGTTATAAATAAGTACGAAACGAAAATACGAAATACGCATACCATCGCATACGAAATTGCCTTAGGACTATTTGAAACATTGTAAATAAACAGAGTCCCTGATTTTAAAGGGGTTTTAAGATTTAAGTACAGTAATATTTTACTGTATAATCGGTATCGGCCACTAGTTACTACCTACGGGTAGGTAGGTAGTACTTAACTAATAAATTTATATATACTAAACAAACAAATTCATGATTAGCAAGTGCATTCCAACGTTTAATACATTTTCGCAATTACAAGTGTCAAGGATGTATTGCCCTTTTTGGTTTAACTCCCATGACGATCATTTTAGATAGGGCAAGCTATATTAATCTACTCTTTGGGGGCAAGCTTTTATAGTATAAGTAACAAACTCATGTTTGGCTTTTTAACATTTAAGCGGGCCAAAGGTATCTATACCCAGCACCAACACGAGTAAAATATTTTTTATCGGATTGCATCGTTGTTACGTCAGGCGCAAGCAGGGTTATATATGGATCTAGTTAAAACCAAAGAGATTGTGGTGCCTGCAACACTCGTGAACTGTTTGTTAAAAAATACCCAGCAACCCTATAAAAATGTCATTCTAAGGGCCCAACTAACGAATCGAATCCAGGATAAAATAATATGAAAGTGATTTAGCCTGATAGATGTGGTCTGCCATAGCAAAACATTTCGGCTGTGAGAGACGGGACTCAACCTACGCAAGAAAGTCAAGTTCTCTATAAACAAATATTGGGTGTTAAATAAAAATTTTGATAGCCATCAAAATAAGCGTTACCTTGCGCACGCAAAGCCTTATGAAAATTGACCTCTTAAACCCATTCTTCTTCTTAGCGTGTCGATGACAATCTAAATTAAGTCAGCCCAGAATTCAGCTACGCGTTGAGCGTTGTAAGTAGCGTCCATTAGATCTTGTAACGTGCAGGCATTAGGGCACGCAGGACATTTTAACAAGTGTGCCATAGTTTGAGGAACAGAACCACACTTGCACTCTAGGTTGGAAATGTTTAAAAATTCCCACCTGAGCAGGTTTTCCTTGCTTCGACCAACTAGGGTCCGGAGTCTATTCAGGGACTTCCAGGATGGCCACGGCAACTTGTGTCCGGGTGGAAGGTTTTCGGCGGGAGGGACGAATGGGATGGGTAGGCAAGCACTGTCTCGCCACAGTTTGAGCCGTGTCTTGGACCGTTCACCAGAAAGTGGAAGCACACACTTCAGGAAACTTTTTGATTTTTAAGCCTTTGAGCCACATGCTTACTGTTGTGCATAAGGTGCCGTGTATCGTTGCTCATTTTAGACCTTTCGTTGGAGCTTGCCACCGTTCTGCGAACATCTGGTGGCGCTATGCCTGCCAGCGGATATAACATCTGGAGCGGCGTCGGTTTGAGACAACCAGTGACGATGTTTCATTCAAAGCGGTTTCCACTAATTTTGCGTGAGCTGAACGATTCCATACGGGGCACGCGAATTCTCCATATGGAAAAGCTAGCGCCAGTCCAGAAGTCCGCATGACATCAGGCGAAGCACCCCATTTATAGCACACAAGGCGTTGCAAGATATTGTTGCGAGATTGCACTTTCTGCTTGATGTTCTTGCAGTTTTTATTAAATGTAAGTGATCTATCCAAAGTAACACCAAGATATTTTGGGAAGCAACTGTGCTCGATGGGTACACCGTCCCAAACGATGTCAAGTTTTCGACCCGCCTCTCTATTACGAAGATGGAATATGCACGACTGGGTTTTGCTCGGATTGGGCCTAAGTGAGTTAGCGTGGTAGTAGTCAGCCAAGCTTTCAAGAGCGCCAGACAAATAAACCTCAATCTTGTCAAATGTTAGGGCCTACAAAGTAAGCGCCAAATTATCTGCGTAGAGAAAGCGGGACGTATTCGGTATAGATGGCTGGTCGTTGGTATAGATGTTAAAAATCAGGGGTGCTAGGACACTACCTTGAGGTAAACCGTTTTTTTGCGCCCTCCAACGACTTTTATCTGCGAGTAGATGGACCTAGAAACGGCGGTTATGTAAAAGTTCACGGAGTATCCGCACGAAGTTTCGGTCGTTGGTCATGGTCTGTACCTTCCACAACAGACGTCCGAGGTTCACCGTATCATAAGCAGCGGATAAATCCACGAATACCGCACCTGTGACCATTCCTGCTTCGAATCCATCCTCAATGTGTTGCACGAGTTTGAGGGTCTGGCTGCAACAAGACTTGACGGGTCTGAAACCAGCTTGCTCTGGGATAAGTTTTGGGTCAATAAGGACCATAAGTCGTTTCAGCAAGAGTCTCTCAAATAGCTTGTATGTATGACATAGCAGAGATATTGGACGAAAGTTTTTAGGATCGTCTGCTGCTTTACCCGGCTTTGGTATTGCTATCACCTTAGATTTCCTCCAGAGACGCGGTACAGAAGCTGATTGCAGACAATTGTTGTATAGCTGCAATAACCAAGACACAGCAACTGGGCCCAACTGTTTTATCTGCTCAACCAAGATATCGTCCACCCCAGAGGCTTTACCACACTTAAGTTCCTTGATTGCTGCGACGATATCAGCAAGATTAAAAGGCTTGCTAATATCGTCACAGGTGCCTTCGGGTTTTTGCAGCTTGGGGAGTTTACTTGATCGACGTGTTGATTTTCCGTCTACAAGCAGTTGGTGGGCTATCTGGTTAGCGGTTACTTGTCTTGGTGGTGACGGTGGAGGTGGTTCGCCGGTTAGCTTCCGAATAGTATTCCATGCCTTCTTACTATTATGGGTCATGTCAATGGCCGTTACCGTATTAATCCACTTTTGCCCAACCAACCCATTACTGATCGCGGTCAACGTGTTGAGGACATTGGACTTTCCCGTTTACTGCACTCAAGAGGTGGCCTTTGGACCCACACATTTGCCAACCAATAAGAGCTTTAGCAAACTCTTAATAAATGAGTGGCGTATGCATGGCATTGCGGTTAGGGTGATTGGCCAAACATAGCGGGGCGGGGGGCTCGTAAACAAGTCCGCCATAATTTTAGTTGGGTGTGTGGCTGACGGCCATAAAGAATATCGCCACCCCATGGGGGGCGTAAAAGTCAGCCCGCGGGACTATATACCAGAGAATGGGCAGCAGCGTTTCTTTGAGCACTATAACTATACTGAGATTGCCAACCTGTCTACTGTTGTGGCGATTATGGCATTTGCCCTCAAATAATGGATACAATAAAACTGCGGCCCGTAGTCCCCGGCAGCCCTACTTTTCCCCGCCTTGGTAATAGCTGTGGTAACATCGGGGCAGGGGGTGCTAAGAATCCCCGACAGATGCCGCGTTACCAACACCCACAACCTCTGGCCCTGGCAACTTATAACACACGCACACTGCGGTCCGACGAGAAGATAACTGAACTGAAGGAATAACTAAGTAGGTTACTTTGGGATATCGTAGGATTATCTGAAGTCCGAAGAAAGGGGGAGGACTATATATAATACTGAAATCCGGAAATTTGCTCCATTACCGGGAGGGTAACCAACTATCCCAAAGTGGTGTTCATAGTGGTTCATAGTCCACACGTCCCTCGCAAACAGCCTCATGAAACTCTAGAGTGTATCGACGAGGTTTGCGTACCTTATCCTCAGAATCACCAAGCGGTATTTGTTGAAGGTTATACAGGTATACGCGCCTACTTCGACTCGACACGACTACACTACGATACTCCTTTTCTGTCACTGCTGAGCCATGTTTACAAGTGGTTTTCGAGAGTCATTATGAATCGTCTCGCATGCAAGTTTGATGACTTCCAGCCACCCGAACAAGCCGGTTTCCGAAAAAGCTACAGTACATACTGTAGCCTTTTCGGAAACCGGCATGAGAAAGCCCTTGAGGTCTATTCAAAGGTGCTAAATTGACTATCGGTACATTGAGGTGTTAAAGTGTTTGTACGACAACGCCACTATGTCAGTCCGACTTTAGTACCAGAACTCGAAACCTATCCAATTGCAACGAGACATGAGCCAGGGAGACGTCATATTTCCGAAACTGTTTACAGCTGCATTGGAAGATGACTTCAAGCTTCTGGAACAGTCCAGAAGGATTTGGCATCAATATCAGTGACGGACACATCACTCACCTTCGATTTGCCGACGACATAGTAGTCATGGCTGAGACCATGGAAGACCTCAGTACAGTGCTCGATAATCTCAGCAGAGTTTAACAACAAGTGGGTCTAAAATTACCATGGACAAGACAAAAATCATGTCACACGTCCATGTTGCACCCACTCAAGTGCAGGTACTCTGTACTCGAAGTTGTATACGGCTATATTTACCTAGGACAGAGCACATTCAACTAGGTAAGTCCAACTTAGAGAAAGAGGTCAATCATAGAATCCAACTCGGCTGTGCAGCGTTTGGGAAGCTGCGTAATATCTTCTCGTCCCAAATACCGCAGTGTCTTAAGTCGAAAGTCCTCTACCAGTGTGTGTTGCCAGTATGACTTATGGAACAGAGACGTGGTTGCTTACTATGGGCCTCATTATAAGGCTCAAGGTCTCCCAAAGAGCAATGGAGAGGGCTACGCTCGGAGTATCCCTGCGCGATCGAATCAAAAACTTCGAAATACGCAGGCGAACTAAAGTAGCCATCATAGCCCAAAGAATTGCCAAACTGCACGGCAGTGGGCGGGGTACATAGCTCGTAGAACGGACGGTCGATGGGGCAGATGGAAGACGCAGCGTGGGCAGGCCTCCTATAAGATGGAACGACGATATTGCAAGGGTCGCAGGAAGCCGCTGGATGCGGGCAGCGCGAACTGGCTATTGTGGAGATCCTTGGGGAGGCCTTTGTCCAACAGTAGACATCTTACGGCTGATATGAAGGTCTTAATGACAAAATCTACCTCACTTTACTATCACTCAGACTCGGCTCGAGTACCTACGCTTATTTTTAGGCCTCGAGACACAAAACCGCAGATTTTGCGGAATTTTAGGCCTTGCATTGGGAAGGTGGCGGCCAAGGTGAGAAGTTGTTGATCCTCCATGTTCAAAGTTAACTGCAGCATTTTAACACTAATTAGCAAATTAGTCGTAAATTATATCCGGCACCAGGTTCCTTGGGAATAATGCCTAAATTCCTTTCAACCGCCACTAGAATTACTCTAGCTCAATCTTATCTTTAACTCAAGCGCCTATAAAATGTATGTATTGCATTTGTATTTTGGACTCCGTAAATACGATCACGTCTCCGAATTTCGTAGAAAACTCGAGTAGTTACTAAATCAACTTCACCATGATTCTCGCATGCTTTTTCTCTTTTGCAATATTTTATTTCATCCGACAGTTCCTATTTACCTCAAGCAATGGTTTGAATTCGTTTATGACACACATTCTCGTCTTTGAGATAACCAAAGACCTTAAAACGAGATATCCCAGTGAATTCTACAGATTTTTTGATAAATCTTTTCGAGCCAAGCCGTTGACCTTAGAAATTTACCTCCTGTAGAAATAAGGCACACAGTCTGGTGTCTTTAAAGACAAAAATACAGAGAGTAGGTAATCAACGGCGCGGACGGTCCCTGACCAACAGCGATCGTTACATAATTCTGTCACTGAAATTAACAGTATTTTCCAGCTGTGTGTGTACCCCATTTTTAATTTAAAACTGACGTACTTATTAAAGTTGCAAGAACGTCTAATCTGTATCATTTTTTTAATACCCATTCTTGCACCCAGAAGTATCCACTGTTGCTCTTATTTCTCCTAATAAGTACGTCTTTTCCTTTTTATTCCTTCGTGAGGCAACATTGCAAGCAAATGCCATGTTGGAATTTTGCGATACATCGTTGCTTCTGCCCCTGTTGGACTTAGACTGCTGCACAGTATTACACCGAGGAAGCCCTTCTTGAATAACCATATTCCCCGATTAAAGAAAATTTTAATTTCCCCATTTGCGTCCAACACCGCAGCTTTCTGCCACAATTCCATTTCTTCATCCTTCGTCAGTATCGATGTCGCTGGTCACGTACACCAATACTATGCCTATTGTATAGCAGCGCTGCAGCGTATACTCGCTACGCCACAGAGCTGCCCCAAAGAATTAGCTGAGTCAAGATGTCCCACCAGACTGCGCACCGTACCCTGTTAGCTCCGACGCAGCACTCGCAGCATGGTTTTTTTTTTTTTAACGTGACGCGTGCAGTTAGCCTTTTGACTTTTACTGCTTCACCGGACAGTAGGGGTGAGCGTGGGCTCTAACCGCTTGAAGCCTAGGCGCGCGCAAAAAAAAATCCTCGAAGCCCAGCCGATAACGTCACCGGCCCGCGTGAAGTGTCGAGCTTACAAAAAAAATTTTTACGACGCAGATTGCGGCCTGCTGTTGTTGAAGTGGTGTTTTTGTTTGAGTTAAAAAGTCAAGCTTGTAAATGGTATCAGAATTTATTGCGGACGTCCTATTTGAAATATAATACTTGACTGTGAATGTAAGTAATACGTAAAAAATCATCATTTGCGACTTAAAAAATATTTATTTTGTTAAATAGAGCAATCATTCGATTACTAGGCTATTGAAATTATTCTAAAGGTATTATTAAATGGAAATAAAAATAATACTTTTACTTAATAGTAGAAAAATATTTATTTAGAGGCTTACAAAGTTTGCACAGATTTCATACAGGAAGTATTTTTTTCACCCAAACTTAAATACTTAATTAATAATAAACGCTTTTAGACAGACCAAAAATATAATTACTAATTAAAACCTAGATTCATATTGGAATTTATTTAAAAAAATCGTGGCTCTAAGTTAAATATTCCCACTAAAATATGAAAGTGATTGAAAGGTGTAGCGTTTTCAAAAAACCACACGGTAGGTTTCTCAAAAAAATTTGTTCAGCAAAATTTAGGTACATAGAATAGTATATAAATAACTATTTACGTCAAAAAAATACCTTTTCAACGATATATCACACTTACTATTTGATCCCTGTTTAAAAATATTGCAAGTAAAATTAAAATCGCAAGTGTATGTATTCATGTTATTTGTACATCGGGCGGTCGCAGCCATTTTGTTTTATTACGTATGGGCCGGCAAGTTTTGTTATGTTTAATCTTCTCATGATGTTAACTCAAATGATGTTATTTATTTAATTTTATATCGAACAATAGTTACTCTTTCCAAATAAATATTAATCATGACGTTTTACACAGAATTGTGAACACGGTAAGCAATTCATTTATGAGATGGTCAGTAGCACTAGACATGTATTGAAAAACTTACCAATAATAAAAAAAGTAAACACTTTACACTGCAATCCTTTTTCACAATAGCACTTTATTAAATATTTAAATGAAAAAACACACAAACTAACCAAATAAACGTATTAAAGTAATTAAAACACGTATTCAAACGAAGTATACGGCGGGCATACGCGACGCTGACTATCGTAAACAAACACTGGACTTTAACTTTTTTTTTGTTATACTTCGCGTTCCCGTGTACAGCTTGATAAAAGTTTTTAACAAGGTCAATTCATGTAGAATGAGATAAAAATATTAGAAAAAAGGTGTGTTTGAAAGAGAAAAAGATAATAATGTTTGTTTCAACGAATATCTAACTGCGACAAAAAAAGGGACAAAACAGACGTTCGGGCTTCTACTGTTGACAGCAAAAAGGGACATTAGTCACATTTGGGCTTCAACCGGCTAACCGGCCTAGCAAATATAAACTACAAACTAAGTACCCGCGCCGGAGGGCGCCCCCTGTGGGGCTCGAACCTCGGCTCTGGGCGGATACTGACGTGGAGAGGGCGAGAGATCATGATTTTTAGGGAGTTTAGTGCAACTTTCGCTCTACGTTAACGACATGACGCGGCCCCCCGTCCGCGTTGAGGGGGGCTTTTTATCGGTACGAAATGCAAACTAAAGGTCATGGAGGACGCTGGTGGTCGCGACGCGTTCGCGGTCGTACTCGCATCCGGCGAGTACGAAATATCGGTTGTGCAGTGTTGCGAGAGTCTCTAATCGAATTGATTTGGTTTAGGTATACGGTGATCTCGTCGTCCAATTCGTCTATGACGTTCTTCGGACGACGGTGTTTACGTGAGAGTCGGGAAGGAGTGTATTTGACCGCCTGTACCACCAATTTACTTGGATGGTGAGTGGCAGAGTCAAAGTACCTTTTGGACGCATGCTTCATCCATTGCCTGATGGTAGGCAATTGGAGATCGGCATGGAGGCTTTTGTTACGGACGAACCACGGTGCGCCCGCGGCTCGTCGCATAAACTTGTTTCGCAGCATGGTTGGAGACTGCTTACTTATATAGTTTGCATACAGGTAAAGTAGAGGTACCTACTTATATAAAACTAACATTTATTTAATGTTAATGCCACGCTGTTTCGAAAATTGTCTGTTTGATTGCTTATGATATTCTCCCATGTGTATATTAAAATCTAATTCGAACTGTAAGTGTAACGAAACGTATGACTGCCGCCAATCGTCATAGACAAAAATATAAATCGATCAATTTCGATTGACACTTGAATTATACAAATAGTAGCATCATCAACTACTGTCTAATTTTAGCTGTGTAATATCGTAAATTAGTAATGCAAAACGTCAAAAAGTTAATTTGCTATATTCAAAGGTTTGCGTGATTGAGTAAATTTCAGATTTAAATCTAATTTAGTCATAAAAACAGTTTATTTGAATGTGGAGAATTGTCTTTAATGTTATGCAGACAATGTCGTAACGGCAAACTTACATAAATTACGTTCTAGAGGTAATTCTCATTGTTTGAATTTTGTTTGTAGTGAGACGAATGGTGTAAAAAACTAAGATGCTGAAACATATACCTCCACGGGTCTGATTACATGAAACTAACCTATCTCAACTTATTAAAAATAAGTATACTTTTAATTAAAAGTTTTAGTTTACATATGACTGTATTTTTAACCGATGATGTTACTGATTCTAGTGATTTTTTTTTAGACTGCTGTTTATGATTTGACGTGTTTTAATGCAGTATTTATTATTATTGTTGCTTATTTGTACGAAATGTGAATTTCAGTTACTGTGATTTGTGCTTTCAGTGTTAAGCTTTTATAAGTGGTGGTGAGTATATTGTTTAATTAAGTATTCCCACTAGATTACAATGTTTTAATCGTTTATTATTGCATAGCATAGAAATTCCTACATGAATCATTCGCCTGGAACAAAATCTAGGGAAACTACTTATCTTATAAGCTACTTTTGAAATGCTTCTGCTAGTAAGGATTAAAATAAATTATTTACATATAAATTGAATTACAAATATACCACAGGTACTCAGAAAGAGGTGGATTAAAAGAATATATAATTGTAACTATAGAAACAGGTTATGCTGTTGTTGTTTTGCAATATAAACCTTCCTCTTGGAGGAAATTATTTTATGCAATGTAATGCATGTTTGTTTTATTTTGATACTAAAATTATTCTTATACCATATTGTTTAGGCTAATCAGGTGTGTTTATTATTGGCTATACTTCTGTCAGGAAAATTTCAATTACTAAATAGCTAATTTGTACATGTACATAGCATTATTAATCTACAGATGTGTACATCATATATTTCTGGTTGTACCCCATTAAAATAACCCTGGTCCCAGTTTGGGCTCACAAAGTCCATACAAATTCATAGCCCTTAAGATCTTGTGTTTGTAGTTAAACTATGTTGCCTTATTAATACCCTTATTAAGCTTTATAAGTCCACTTATAAAGCTAAACCACCAAATCCACCTTGAGATTGCAACAACCACCTTCATTTTGTTTCAATTTAAATGTTAGGGATAATGCTACAATTCATTTGCTCAGTCCAAATATGTTTATCCATTTTCTGATTTTCTTAGTATCAACAGGCTCAACCTAGTTTAGGATCAGAATACAGTGGTTAGTTATCCTAAGATATTAGATAGGGTCAATCCGCTAGATATGGATGAAGCATTCTTCATAGTAGGATAAACATTTGAAAAATAATAATTATCCATTTATACTCCAAAGTTGTATAAGATAGAGGTTGATTTAGAATGAAATAGGTTAGTTAATGTTATTAGTGTTAGTTTATCTTCCAAATCAAGCTTTGTAAAGCAGTCATAATCCTTAGTTAGTGCTTATAGCATTTAATAGAAACATGACTTTTTAAATATATAAGTAATTTCTAATATATGGATTCTAGCTTTTGATTATGTAAAGTTAAAGAGAATAATTAAATGAAAGCGATAGTTAAATATGTATCTTAATACATGCACTATTGTGTTGAATGCTTGTCTTAATCAATCCACTGCTAAAATTTTGTCAATTGGTGCACAGCGATTGTATTTGTTCTTTGTCTTCATTTCATTATGTATAAACATAATGTTATTAGATTTAAGCATGTTGTTGGTATATTTAAATTTTATGTTAATTTAATTTGTAAATGGTTTCATATTTAATACTAAATAATATATATATCAGTCAGTACAAAGCTCTTGTCTGGACGGACGCGTGCTCGATTTTACATTTTTTAAATTTAATCATCGTTTTCGCAATCAGAACTCTGTTATTACGCTATACGGTTGTAAATACTTTGTGAATATTCATCATACAAGTGAGAAGACCAATTGTTTGTCTCTGTCACAACGCACATCGGAAATGATCGGGTCAACTCGTGTGGTGAAAGTGTAATACGTTATCAACGCGTGGGAGCGGGATAGCCATCTACTCGTCCCGCGCGCCGCTTGCCGACACCACAGTTATTTACTTACCTCCAACTTTTTTCAAGACCTACCATTATCTACAACAACATAATGAATGTCCAAAGATCTCCTCCTATGGTAAGCACAGGATCACAACCTGACCTTTCCAGACTGCGTGATGACTCCACTGGTATTATGCTTAGAAAGAGGAAACAGCCCGAATGTAACTGTGATCACTCGGCATTTCAAAATAAAATCATGGAGACGATTACCACCGCCCTTGAAAATCAAAACCAAAACATACTTACCACTTTAGAAGCTTTGCGTCAGGATATAAATGGGTTTAAACATGATCTGGAGACAGTTAATAGCAAAATCGATACCTTGTCCAAAGAACAAACACTCATAAAAAAGGATATGAGCGACTTGAAGTCTACAAACACTACTAACAATAGCAAAATACAGACTGTATCGCAGGATCTTATAGGACTTCAGGCGACCGTAGCTAACTTGTCGGATCAGCTACGTGTCAAAGAACAACAGGGAAGAATTAATAATCTTGAAATAGCCGGAGTTCCCGTCACAAAAGGTGAAAATTTATTCAACATCGTACATAACATAGCTAAAAAGATTAACTTCCCCATAACAACCACGGACATCGATCATATTCACCGAGTTCGTCGCTTTAACTCGAACCAACCTAGTGCAGATATCGGTGAGTCAACCAATGTTACGTCCATCCCGAATATCATTGTTAAGTTCACCCAAAGGAATCGCAAAAGTGCAATGTTAGCTGCTGTCCGCGCGCGACGAGGTCTAACAACAGTGGATGCTGGATTGGACGGGCCGGCGAAACCTATTTTCATAAACGATCATTTAACTCCACTGAATAAACAATTATATAAGCAAGCCCGTCGTCTTGCAAAAGAAAATGACTATAAATATGTATGGTTGTCAGAGTGTAAAATCTTATTACGTAAAAATGATACGTCCAAAATTATGTGTGTGTCTAGTGATACTGATTTAGCTAAAATAAAATGACTACCTGTTCTTATTAATTATATAAGCATGCTTTGTTTATTACCTACTATGATATTAACTGTATTGCATTACTGTGAAAATCTTTGTTGTTATGATACTAAAAAGGAATCTACATCCATTTATAATACTCACTTCAGTTTAACGTTAATAGTTAAAACCCGTACTTGTAATGTTAGTGGAACATGTATATTTATTACGGTCATAATTACTAAAATTCGATAACAAAAACTTATCCATTTATTATCAAAACGTGAGGGGATTACGCACGAAATCACACATATTCCTTTCCGAAGTGTTGCAGAACAATTTCGACGTCATATGTATCACAGAAACCTGGCTTAATGATAACTTTTACAGTAACGAATACGTTGATAGCCGATACGAACTATACCGCTGTGATCGCAATTACCAAGCGACCGGTAACGATCGCGGCGGAGGTGTTATGATTGCTGTGCGTCGCGAGCTTTGTCCCTGGCAGCGCAGCGACGTGCATACGCCACCGCTGTCGGACGAGGTGAGGGTCTCTCTGCCTCTGCGCACGAATTCGTTAGCAGGCCGAAACAATACCGGTTCTAAATACTTACACATTATAGCTACGTACATACCGCACGGTGCTAGGCATGAATTGTTGCTATCATCTTTTTATGACAGAGTGAGTGAATTTATTTTACGTAACCATAGTGATACATTTCTCATACTTGGAGACTTTAACGTAACCCATGCTAATTGGTCGTGCAATTATGACTTAAATTCCATGGATATATACACTAACAGTGACAAATTAGCTAGCCTCACCGCTGATTTCATGAACTTCTCATCCTTATTACAATACAACAATCAATTTAACTGTAATAATAGAATATTAGATTTAATCTTTAGTAACGAATTGTGCCTTGTCTCATTATGTAAACATCCTTTGGTACCACAAGATTTGCATCACAACCCATTAGAAATTGACTTAAAATTAAATTTCTGTCCCGCGCTTAAGCTCCCATCCATAACAAAAAAACAATACTACAAAGCAAACTATGATTTAATTAAAACTGCTCTTGCGTCTGTGGATTGGGAGAATATTTTTTCTAGTATGACCCATGTAGATTCCATGATTGATTACTTGTATAGTATTCTCGAAAGTATTGTAAACGAATATGTGCCAACCTGCAATTTAAGTTCGAGACAAAAATACCCACCTTGGTATACAAAACCACTTATTAAGTTATCCAACGAAAAATGCAAGTTTCACCAGAAATGGAAAACATATGGTAACCATCAAGATTACAATACATTCTCATTATTGCGCAAAAGATTTAAAAAAATGTCAATGTTGTGTTACCAAAATTTTATTAAGAATTCTGAAGGTAATATAAGGAAGGATTGTAATTCTTTTTGGTCATTTGTAAAATCAAAAAATGCATCAAATACCATTCCTGAAAAGATGATGTACAAAGGTAAAATACTCTCTACTGGTGAGGAGATTTGTGATGCTTTTAATCACTATTTTAACTCTGTTTTTGTTTCGGCCGCATCTCGAATTTTTCCTAATAACCACAACTCATCTTCTACTGTAGATATAGGCACAATAAACCTTACTTTTGAACAAGTATTAAATGAATTAAAAAGGGTTAATATTAAAAAAGGTGCTGGATCCGATGACCTTCATCCTATATTCATATCTAGATGTGCTGAGGTCCTTGTAATACCAATAACTTTAATATTTCGTACGTCTATTCAAACAGGTATATTTCCTAGTAAATGGAAGAAGTCAATTATTACCCCTATACCCAAAAACAATAGAAAAGATATTGTAACCGAATACAGACCGATCTCTAAATTATGTGTTTTGGGAAAAATATTAGAAAAAATTGTAACATCGCAAATTACATTCGCTTTTCGCAATCACATTTCTCAGCACCAGCACGGTTTCTTTAAACATCGCAGCGTAGATAGTAACATGTTACATTTTTCAGAATTTCTAGTACATGCTATGGACAAGAATCTACAGGTGGATGTCGTGTACACCGACTTTTCGAAGGCTTTCGATAAAATTAACCATGACATGCTAATTGAAAAACTAGCGAGGGCCGGTGTGCACGGCAACCTACTTCGTTGGATCCAGTCTTACATACAAAATCGAAGTCAGGCGGTCTGTGTCAAAGGTTACTCATCTCAATTCCTCCCAGTCCCATCCGGAGTTCCCCAAGGTTCGCACCTGGGACCATTTCTTTTCAATTTATACATTAATGACATAGGATCTATATTTGACCACAGTAATCACTTACTCTACGCTGATGATACAAAAATATTCAGAGTGGTTAAGTCTGTTGAAGACTGCTCCAAACTACAAAGCGATTTATTAAATTTGCAAAATTACTGTACAGCAAATCAACTCTATCTCAATATAGATAAATGTTCTATAATGTCATATACGCGGAAAACTCAACCATTAAAATTCGACTACACTATAAATGGCTCAATTCTTAAAAGAGTTTCCACCATTAGAGACCTGGGTGTCGTTATGGACTCCAAATTAACATTTACCCATCACATAGACCGCATAGTCAGCTCAGCATTTCGCAGCCTAGGATTTATTTTACGAATCAGTAAACCTTTTAAAAATGCTACGACTTTAAAAATTCTTTATTTTTCATTTGTCCGCCCCATTCTAGATTTTTGTAGCACTGTATGGAGCCCATGTTTTAATTTGCACATACACAGAATAGAGAGAATACAAAAAAAGTTTTTAAAATCACTTAATTATCGTAATAATAATTACGACGCCACATATGAAGATGCATTGCGTAGGCATAAACTGGTTAGTCTTCATAATAGACGTAATATGTTCGACATTATCCAATTGTTCAAAATCCTAAACTCGTTGACGGATTCACCATCATTACTTGGCAAAATATCACTAAAAGCACATGCTCGCCTACCCGTACGCCCCTCACGTACAAAACCACTTTTTGTTCCTCCCCGACTAAATAAAACATACACACGTAACTCCTTTTTATACCGTTCCACTTACAATTATAATAAAGAATTTACAGATATAGATATTTTTAACATTTCCCTTAACAACCTAAAATTAAAACTAAAGAGTAGATATATCACTTAATTAAAAGTTACTTTCTTATTATTTACAACCTTAACATTAATAAAATTATGTTTCAGTAATTTCATGCTCTGATACTAAAAATAATACGCACCTACTAATGATTGTAACGCGTCTTTCCTAATTAAGAGTTTATTGTATACTTATTTTTACCATTATATCGCATCTTCGGCACTATTAGGTCTATTGTAAAAAACCAACTGTTTTATGAATTATTTTGTTTGTATACGACTGTTTGTTCCCATAATAAAAAAAAAAAAAAAAAAAAAAAATAATATGCTTAAAAGTCAACATTTTATTGAAACAATAGTGTATATTCAGATTTATATTCAGATTGAAATACACAAATTTAAGCTTTGTTCATGTGGGTAAATGTATGTGTGTATTCAAATCATGCAGCCTTTTAATTAATAATATCATTTTTGGGGTTTATATTTGTGTAGTCAGGCGTTTTAGGTATGTCAGTTACTCAAACCACCTATTAGTTTTCTAACAAAGCTCAACAACTGTCTAATGTGTACAGCTAGAGGATCAAAAATGCTATCTGATAAATGGTAAAGCTTAAAAAAGACCACTCAAATAAATCTCCTAGCGAGCTTATGTATCTGAGTTTAAGAATTATCGAAGACTGAAAATTGCCCTTGCGACTGCTAAAGATTACAGTTTGGCTGTATTGTCAATACATTACTGCACTGCTAAAGCTAATATATTTTACGTTTTTCTTACTACTTTTTATTAATAAAGCTATCTCAATGGAGAGGATTTTTTATATTGTTTTTAAAGATACCATATTAAAGTGTTTTGTTTTAGGAATGGAGTTTCATGATGGCATTAACAACATAGTGTAATGAAAGGTACCTTACCATTATTTTATAACGCATAAAATAGTTGTGAATTTGTTTTTGTATATGTTACTTCATATAATGGAGAATCCTAGTGCCAAGTGTCATAAAAAACAACTTGTGTGTACTTATGTACACGCGTTAGAAGTTATACTTCTTAATATACAACTTGAACATAGTTATCAATTTTCATACCACCTAGAACTAACGTCATGCTGTTAAATTTTTTGGTGTCGGTGTGCGCGCGCATCGTAAAAATTCACTCTCATAATTTTTCACCATCGCGCCAAAAGAAGTATAACTTCAACATATTGCTCACATATCATTTTAGTGACAACTTTCGTCTTTAAAATGTTTGTAATAAGATTACATGTTGATGGTTTTTGTTAAATTTATTAATTGAATTGGCAGTTTTATGTGAAGAAGCCAACTAAACTATGTTTTCCTTTTTTACAGTGATATAGGAAGTTGGTGTTATTAAATCAATCAAGATGATGACTTCAGAAGAATCTGACTCACTGAGCACAGTACCATCTGATGGACACCCTGAAGAAATTTCTGGTTGGTTTTATGAGCATAAGTTTTTAATTTCTATTACCTATCTAACAACTGTAACAAGTCTATATTACACACTTAAGTATAACGCTATATACATATTAGTTTTAAAGTTTAATTAATTTACTGCAATATTTTTAGTGCTGGGTTATTAGTTTTGTCCTAATTGTGAATTACTTATTAAAGAAGAAAATATTTCCATCATAACCAATACTTTTTCTATTTCAGCATCAGGAGCAGAAGATGCCCCATCATCAATGGTATCTAGTGAGGCAGAGTCGGAAGGTAGTGTGCTGTCTGATGCGAGGCACGAAGGTGATGCACCCTCCAGTGCAGTCAGTGATGTCACATCACTTGACCATGCGTACACACTACAAGAAAAGCCTACCACTACTCTCACCAGTGACTGGAAAACAGTTGGGACTTCTGTTACATCCTTTGTGTCTTCCAGAGGTAAGATGACATTGGAATGTATTTTTTTCTTTTTCATTAATGGCAATCTGCCATTAAGTGAATATAAAATGATACTAATTCATCATTTTATGACTGAACTGAAACACCCCCTTTCTTACAATTACCATTAAATTCAGGCAATATTTAACTATATTCCCTCCTTTTTGAAAATAAGCTTCATTATTTTAATGACATGATGTTAACAGTTGGCCTACGAAGCTTTCACTGGACTGTAAATGAGCTTTAGCTTAAATTATATTACACCTAACAAATTCAGTACATGTTTGATCTTGATGCATTATGAAGATATATTAGTATATCAGTTGGCATATATATTGCTCCTTTTACTGTTAAGCAGTTAGTGTCAGAGCAGATGTAACTTAACTTTATCATATGGGCAGTGGCAGTGGTTACCCTAGTAATGCAGTCCAGTAGGCTTAGTGACCATTGTCTAATGACTGCAACCGAAATCTAAATTTAATCACTGGAACCCATCTCCAAATTGACTGCATGCGTAGGTGCTTATCCTCGTCCATTACTTACTGTATGGGTATCATATCCGAACTTGATCCGCCGAATTATGCGAACTGGTTGAATAACACACCCTTATATATATGTATTTGGTTTGGCAGGTTCTATGCTGCCGTGGGGCCCACATAAGGGTCCTGTGATACCTCAGACAGACTCTGACTTGCGGCCTGGCGAGTTTGTTATGAGGCTCCTATTCACAGAGTTTACAGTGCAAGCTGAGCGCAAAATGGAAGCTGTCATGGCTGAACCTCTGGTAAATACTGTTGACTACTAAGTTTACATACACTAAATAACAAAACTAATGCCATGTTCCTCGCACAACAAGACAGCTTGATGTATGTAGCAATAACTAATGTTGGGGCATTCGCCGGCTGCCTTATTGATCTGAATAAGACACTAGAATATTACATAGTTAGACTTAAGCCTGTTTCCCAGAGGGGTAGGCAGAGATAACGGAATATTAGTTTACTTTAATTATAAAACCTGAGGAACAAATAATATACCAAATTTAAGTTTATGGTATTATCTACCATTTCGTATATTTCTTTAATAGGAGAAACCCCTAGCTAAGACGTTGCAAAGGGGTGAAGATCCCCAACTAGACCAGATACTGCAGGCATTTGGCACGGTCGCAGAGCACTGCTTGCCGTCATTGTTACGTGCACTGTTTGGCTGGTTGGAGAGACAGATGGCCGACTCGCCACAACTTAGCGAACAAGCCAAAAAGCCACATCAAGATCTCAGAAATAAAAGGTGAGTAATTGAAGTACATAAATGACTGAACTTCATATTTAAAGATGTCTCTAAAATTTAAATATGTGTCTAAATTATGTCTTGCCTAATATTAGTAAGTATATTTTTTACCTCTGCATGTATTTTGAAGTATTGTGGAATATAAATATCTATATAAACTTTTTTTGTCCAGTTATTATGAGAAATGACAAAATACTCTCAAAGCACAAAAACACTTTATAAGCCAATGCTTTTCTTGTTCAACCTCAGCAGTTGTATTATTACTTTTTTTACTATAACAATATTTCTTCAGGTGTTTTAGTAAAAACATTTGTTTGTGTGCTTTTCCAAGATAAATATTGCAATGGTGATATTATATTTCCAAGAGAATTAATATGATATCAGCTTATTAAAGCTTTAAAAAAAATATTGTATCCATATCTATATTGTAGCCAAAAAAATGTATTGGACGGAAACCATCAGATATAGATTAAATTGATATTAAATTAAATTAATTTCGTAAAAAAAATATTCTAGGCATGGCATAGCATAATTTTTCGATTTTGGTTTGAATATTACCGCTATAAAATTAATTACAATATTTTATGGTGCTCAAAATGTATTTTCCATTCCCTATGTTTATACCATATCCTATTTACTTGGAAACTGCACTTCAATTATATAATATTTTATTAAAAATAATAAGAAACACAAATAAATAGTTTGAAATTCAAGTTGTCCATATTAGTAAAATAACATCCCTTTTGTCACCAGCATTATCTACATAGTCTCGGGCAGTGGCGCCGGCACTGAAACTGTGGAGCGCAGTTGTGAAGAGTTGCAAGCGGAGAGGCGCGATCTCGCAGTAGAGTTCCTGTTCTGCCTCGCTCTCATTGAGGTGCTAAAGCAACTGCCCTTCCACCCGGGTCACGAAGACCTAGTGCAGTATATTGAAAATGTCGCCTTCAAGAGATTCAATTATAAAGAAGGGTTCGTAGTTTTGCACTAATACAGATTTACCATCTTAAGCAAATCCTTCGCTAACCTACTACCGAGGTTCGGGAGGGTTGTGTGTTCCTAATTATTAGCATATTTTTGCGCATTTGTTAGTGTCTTGAGTCTTTCTTAAGTTATGAAAGACCCAAAAGGCAGGCGAATGATGAATAGTGGCAAAAAATGGCATATGCATGCAAACTGGGAGACTGACAGCACAAGTCGGGCAAGTGTCCAACTATGTTATTTACACAACATTAATATTGCAAACTTTAAGTGGAAAAAATCAATTAAGAGTAGTTGTTGAACTGCATCTCTTATATTCATCTATCCAGATGAATTTCAAGCTAAATACGAAGGCATACTAGTGAGGCCATAATTTTACATGTTTACAAATTCTTTTAAAGAGTCCGTCTTGAATTGATGGGACTTGATACATATGTATATGACTTCTGCTTCACCAAGCTTACGCTATGGAAGATTTTATTGTGACAGTAAAGTGTCTCTGCCTATTTTTAGCGTAATTGTACTGCAAGTGGATCTTTCTCTGTTTAATGACATCAACCTAAGGTCAGGGCTACTATAATAATGAGTAATTAATCACTGACAATTACAAACTTTGAGAAATATTTATATGTACGTATATTATCTATTTATATTTACTATAGTATGTTGTTTATTAGACTAAAGATTTAAAATGGAGATGGACAAGCCACTTGCTGAGGGATGAACAGACTGGACTCCATGATTCAATACCAAAAGGAATAAATCTAATAAAAAGGTGGTCAGAGTACAAAGTAGTCAGAGATGCTAAAACATTAAAATGTAACTGGAAATATTTTTGTAATTGCAGTCTATTTACAAGGCAAAGCATGTTGTTATACAAATAATTGTTACAATATTTATTTTTAGCACGAAATGTTAAAAAACTTGCCAATTCGGGTAAGAACAGAATTTAATACTATTGATGTTCTTTCTTTATCGTGTGGGCAGTGGCACCCTAATGTCAGAGTTGTTCTAGCCGCCTAGTAAGCATCTCCATCAACCTCGTGGATCACTTACGGACTGGTGAGAGCTACTGGTTGGGAGATATTGTTATTTATCGAGTATTATAATTACAGGTTACAGTCGAATCCTAACGCGGCCAACGTGCACTTGATAGCTGATTTGTACGCGGAGGTGATAGCCGTACTGGCGCAGTCACGCTTTGCTTCAGTCCGAAAGCGATTCACGGCTGAGCTTAAGGTAAATATAACTAAGATCGTCGTTCGCCTTACGTAATTTATGTGACTGTTTTTTCGTAGAATTCCGCTAAATCAAATTAGTGAGCAAGACTACACAGGACATTTAACTGTTTAAATACATTTCAAAAATTGATTTGCCACGGATTACAGACAAGACAACAAACTAGTAAGAAAATCATATGTGCAAAAGCATCTAATTATTATTAAACCTCGATTAATTAATTAATTTTACTAAATAAAATACAAAATCCGAAATTAAAACACATTTTTTAAATGGCTGGATCTTAGAAATGCCACAAGCAGGGCAATCAGTGTGGCCACGTTCTGGGCCACAAAAATTTAAAGAGTTTGCCATCGAAACACTAAGAAGAAGAACAACCTGTAGCTTGAACACCAAAAGCCACGCACACTACTTCGTTGCATACACATACGCACACGCGCTTGATTGTTTTCGTTATTGACAACTATTCTTGTTGAGTGACTGATATCATAATAATTAATGTAGGTAGAGTTATGTTGTTTTGTTATGATATTGAAAGTTAATTCTTAAGTATTCTACTATTCAAGAATAATCAATGACGTTGTGCGGAATTACGTTTTGTTTGCAATCGGGACAAACTCCTGTAGGTTTTAAAATGAATAAATGTTTTGTAAGTAGTTATTGCTTGTAATAATAATAATGTTATTTAAATATTTTTTGTGCACAACAAAAACCGGAATAAATGCCAGTAGGCGCTCTCAATCATTTTATACCGGTGTACTGTAAAATTAGTGTGTTGAGGTTTAGTAAAGTTGACTAAACAACTAAATTTGGAACTCAGTGTGGGATATTGAGTTAATCTACATTGAGATCGAAGTACCCTTTGTTTCTGAAGAGATGATTATTTAAAGTGATACATATACTGCAATTGTCTTTTGATGTGCAAGATTATTTTTACACTGACCTCTAGTGCCCCGAAGATAAGATATAAGACTTTCCAACACTTTGCCCGATACCTTAAAATAGAAAATGATATATGATATTGTGACGGACAGTATTAAAAAAATATTGTGATATGTTGATGATTTTGGTATCCTTAATTTCTGCTCTGATATCTGCTATAATGACTTCAAAAGAGTGCAGTGGTAATTCTGTTACTTGGCTTGAGTGATTATTAGAGAAAGAATTGAAATAAGTGGCCTAGAATATTAAAATATTGCATAAGCGATTCTAACGATTTTTTTCTAAATAACGTAATTACCTATGAAAACGTAATATACCATAAAACTACTCATTTGTCGATAATCTCAATTAAAATTTTGATAATACGATAAAAATTTAAACATACTTACAAATCCTCGTAAATGACAATGACATATACTAGGATATGTTTGAAACCCAAATCACACATGTTTGCCCATGCCTTTAATAAAATCCGTAACAAGTTTAATGTAATTGAACTGGTTCCGATAAGAATCTGTATCATGTTAAAAAGTACTTATTGAAACATGTGCAGGTTGCGAGAGATGCGAGATAAAAAAATGCGAGTTAAAAGACAATTTTTACATTTTGCTATGAATGATAGAGAGATGACAACTTAGGACGTTACATCCCAAATGTCCTAGTTCTAACACGAGACCCACTGTGGTACAGCCAATTGGCTTTAGTGGCTATAGACAAAATTATAATTGTGTAGTTGAACCCTTTCCTTGCTTAGTTGGTTCTTAGGCAACCATTAACTCTGGTGATTTATGTTGCATAACAAGACAATCTTTATTTTCTTCAGGAACTAAAAAGCCGTGAGCCATCGCCACACACCACTCAAAGCATTATCTCTCTTCTAATGGGGATGAAGTTCTTTCGCGTGAAGATGGTTCCTATCGAGGAGTTCGAGGCGTCCTTCCAGTTCCTGCAAGAGTGCGCTCAGTACTTCCTGGAAGTTAAGGACAAGGACATTAGACATGCACTAGCGGGGCTGTTCGTCGAGATACTAGTGCCTGTCGCTGCTGTGAGTATTTACTTTGGCATTAGTTTACCTGTATTCCAAAAATGTACAGTAATAGTCACAAAAGGTTTTCCCAGAAAGTCTAGAAATTTCTAGAGAAAAAGATCTTATTTTTCAAGCAAGCCATTATATAATGTTATATCGACACATTCGAGAAGGACAACAAAAAGAAATAATCATTTCGTTTCTAATAGTATTGTGCTTTTTATGTAGGGTATTGTTGTTACAGTAAATCTCAGTTGTTCTGGGAACTAGTCACAACTTTAAGCTGACATTTGACATATTTATCAAGTAAACCCACAATACGATATTAAAAGGTCCTAGCATCTAGACTTGACTAGAAGAACCCTATTGACTGTATGGTCGCTCAGTAGCTCTTGTGTATTTCTATTCTCTATTCCATCTGTACTATCGTACCGTAGCTTAATTACTTTATATTTATTTATTTATTACTTTTTTCGTGGGTTTAAAATTGGTGTTACAACTATATTTGTTTCAACATGGACTCTGTTAGGGGACAGCAATACAATGTAAATAGTTATTATTAAGGTCATTTCGCTATTGTAATTAACAGTATTTCAATAAGTGATAAAAGTAAATAGGTAGTCATAGCAACATGCAGATAGATGCAATAAATTAATAATAATGCAAAGATATGTTGGTCAATTTAATTTATGGTATTTCGATTACAACAAAATTGTGCGATTGTAGGAAGAGTTCAGTTATTGAGATAATATGCAATGATATTATTATTTGTGTTAACAATAACATGTCGGTATTACGTACTGGCCTATAAAGAGGTTTTAGCTAACGCTCCTATGTATACTATGATGAAATTATTAATTGGGTCTATATTTAATGAGTTATTGTACCAGAATAAACATTAAAAAGAAGAAATATTTGCAATAAATTCAACATTTTTAATTTTAATTTGTTGTGATTAATGATTAAACTTGTTATATATTTTTATATTAATAACGATTTTGAATCATTTGTTTGGATGGTGGATTCTTGTTTTGTTTTGTTCTTTTATTGAGGAATTTGGTAAAACCTTCAAATTCATTAATTTAATAATAACTGAATAGTAGAATCGTTTAAGTAACCTATTTTACTACCACAAAAATCATAATAATTAATATGTGAAGGAAAAGTTTACTACCCCTTTTTACAAAAATTGGAGGCGTATGAAATTTGGAACAGTTAAAGTTGCAAAAAGCACAATATTAAGTAAGTTTAATACAATGGGTATTAGAAAAACATAGGTAATACACACTACCCTGTTTTAGAAACACTGACATACTGAGTTTTGACACACTGACATACTGAGAAGAGATGACAAACTGAGTGGTAAAAACTGACAACAGGTTAATATTAATTGTCTTTTAATGTCTACAACCTAAATGGTCGAATTTCGAACAAGTGCTATCTCTAGTATAATTTAAAATCACTGATATAAAGACGTTTTATAAAATAAAAAAGTAGCCATCCAAGAAAACTTTGTCAGATTTCATTTTCTTATATAAAATTAACTTGTAGACTGTGAAGAACGAAGTAAACGTGCCTTGCTTGAAGAACTTCGTGGAGATGCTGTACAGCCACACATTGGATGCCAGCACGAAGTCCAAACATAGGCTGGCCCTGTTCCCTCTCGTCACTTGTTTGCTCTGCGTCTCACAGAAGCAGTTCTTCCTCGCCAACTGGCACTGCTTCCTCGCGATGTGCCTGTCCCATCTGAAAAATAGAGACCCTAAAATGTGTAGAGGTGCCTTAGGTAAGAGCCGTTTCGTCTTTATAGTTGTGTATATACCTTATTTTCATTAAACTCCGAACTAATAACTTTTCATTAGCAATGTGTATTGAGTGAACCAAACCTCTTCTGTCCTTAACAATCAACACAGGTCTTTATATGGTTGAAATGAAACTTATTTACGCATGTTTGACTTGGAGTAAGCTGGAGAATGCCTGACGGGAGCGTTACGAAAAGAGTTATCGGGCGACGCGAACGGAAGTTGAGAGTGAGATATAAGTTACTAAAGATAGAAAGAGAGAGAGTTACGGTTATGTTATATTACTGTATGACCAAGAGAGGGATGCGAGCACACATTTTCTTTCTTTCTCTCATAGTCAGTTAGGTTTATATGTATATTAAAGTTTTACTTCAGTCATGTGGTCTAAAGCACACTCTTTTTTTGTAATTAAACAGTTGTTCATAACCATAGTTCATTGAATGTCAGTATAATACTGGCTAATAGTTTTTAGGTCATGTTTTAGAGCAAACAAATTTAAACTCCTGTCTTTTTTAAAGATATATTTTTTTATTCACTCAAAATTCACCCATAGAAAAATGTATATGATTGTACATTAATAGTTTTCTATTGTATATTACTGTTAATAGTTGGGTTAATAAATGGGTTAATAATTTTTTTTAGTATAGGTTCCTCTTTGATAACTTCCAGTAGGTCAATAATCTGTGCATCTACCATAGCGCTGCTGGGCTATGGCATACTGCCACCATTGACACTGGCAGAAAATGCCTCAGCATAAAGTCTGCTTGACTAAAATTGTATATGCAAAAAATAACTAAAAAAAAAACAAATCTGTGTGTGAAAAAAAAAAACAAATAGACATGTTCAGAAGCCATACTTCTGAATTTATTTGTTTATATCTGTGTGAAGATAAGTTAGTTTTTGTTTGTTTGTCTCACCGCTTCTCTCCATTAAGACTAAACCAGCATAAATATCTCTTTTGTTTTACCTTGCTATCACTGAAGCGGTGTATTTTTTCACTATATTTTGTTTTATCAATATTTCGGATTTCGTTCTCCTTCGCACTTAGTGAAAATACGCAAACATCACAAAACCACTCTACTAAAATTTCAATACATCTTTTAATTCACAGAATCTTTATACCGTCTGCTCTGGGTCTACATGATTAGAATAAAATGTGAAAGCAACTCGGCCACGCAGTCGCGCCTGCAAAGTATCGTCAACTCCTTGTTCCCTAAAGGATCAAAGGGCGTCGTTCCTAGAGACATGCCTCTAAACATCTTCGTCAAGATTATCCAATTCATCGCCCAAGAACGACTGGATTTTGCTATGAGAGAGATAGTTTTTGATCTACTAATGGTAGGGAGGCCCATCAAGATTATCCTCACTCCAGAGAGAATGTCTATCGGTCTCAGAGCGTTCTTAGTAGTCGCAGATGGTCTTCAACAGAAAGAAGGAGAGCCGCCGATGCCAAGAACTTCAGGTACCTTGCCATCGGGAAATACCTTGAGAGTTAAAAAGACTTTCTTGAACAAAATGTTGACGGACGAAACTGCTAGGTCTATTGGCATGAGTGCGTATTTCCCGTACGTGCGGCGGGTCCTAGTGGATATATTGAGGGCTTTAGATGCGCATTATGGCAGGCCTCTGATGTTGACAAATACCCAAAATGTGACTAAAGAGCAGGAGATCAATACTGGAGAGAGGAAGCCTAGGATAGATTTGTTCAGGACATGCGTCGCTGCCATACCCAGGTAAACCAAAACATTATCGTGATTCTTTTCTGTGTCCATACGACATATTTTCCTGATGCATTGCATTGTTCCAGATTGATTCCTGAAGGTATGGGCTCCAGTGAACTGGTGGATCTACTCTGTCGCCTGACGGTCCATATGGACGAAGAACTTCGCGGTCTTTCCTTCCAAAGTCTACAAACTCTGATCGTAGACTTTCCAGAGTGGCGGCAAGACGTCCTTGCCGGTTTCACCCAATTTTTAGCCAAAGAAGTCCAGGTGAATACATTTCGTACATAGCTTACTTACAGTAAAAGGTTATACGTCTTGCTCCAGTCACATGATGCTGCATACTTTTAATATCTCACGTCATCGCCCAATTACGTCGCTTGATTTAATGAAATGTTACAAAGATATGGTGACTGTAAGCAAATGCATGCTCGAAAGAAGAATACTTATTTCAAACCACGAAGGGCTTGTGAAGCGATTCCGCGCGGTTTCTCTTCGTCATCATCGTCATTACGCACAAGGTCCACATCGGGCCTAAGTGCGGAAACCACACTGGCATATTAATGGGGACGAAACGATAATTGGTTTCTCTTATTAAAGTTCGCAAAACAAGAATCGAGCATTTTGAAGCGAGTTTGTGATAAAGAATCGGTAGGAAGGGTACAAATGTATTTGTAAATTAGGTGCTCATATAACATCTGCAATTGTCTTCAGGATACATCACCACAACTAGTAGAGAATGGTCTCCGTATGCTCTTGCAACTGTTAACGAGCTGGAAGAACGGCGAGCCAACAGTGACCAGTGTGCCAACTAAGCAGGAACCACTGGCATCCGTGATCCGCGGTGCTGAGGCCTTGGGTCTCGTCATGTTATGTCAGTGCAAGGCCTACCCGAGGCGTCTGGCCGTGCATGTACTCAGGTATGTGAGGCCAATTTTGAGGCATCTCTCTAAAAATAACGACGCGGGCTAGCTTAATATCAGTTCGTTCCATAATATTTTTTCTTTTATCATACTTTATATAAGAATACCATATTAGTATGGTTGATAAGGATGGTAGGGTTCCATTATGCAGGTTTGCATCTTTCAAAGTACTGCGTAACCTTGTACGGACATGTAGAATAATTAGCTTTAATGAAAATTTATTTTAATTTCATTATTTATTTACAAGCTTTACTTTGCGTATATATATATATATATATATATATATATATATATATATATATATATATATGTGTGTACTACGTTATTCCAATCTTAAATAAAACAGTTTAATGTTAAGGTATTTTGCAGAAGTATTTCTGTAATTAATTTCAGTACCACCTACCAAATTAAAATTTTAATAAAATTGCTTCAACGAATGTTTGTTGGCACATCACAAAAATGACTCGGGATTTTCTCCTCCTACTTCCTACGTTTTGGGAAGATAATTAGACTGCACGTGTGGCGCAGCAGCTTAGACAGTCGCCTCGCCGCTTCGTGTCGCAGGGTAGAGTCCCGGGCCGGACAACTATTTGTGTGGCCCATAAATAGTTGTTCTGAGTCTGCATGTAATTTGTGTCCGCCGATTATATGTTTGTAAAGTACCCCGCGATACAGGGATTAAATTCCCTAATGCGGTCGTTGTCTGCTTTAATAAAAAAAAAGCATAGGTGTAATCTCATATTAAAATTATGACTGATCCTTTCAAAAAAATAATATTCTACTGTTAAATAATCAAAAGTGAAAAATGATTTCAGTTTTTCGGTGGTTTAATAATGTTTTATTACCATGAACAGGGAAGCGAAATGTTTACTAGAGCGACTGCAACTGACTCGGGACGAGCCGGCTCTGATCGACGCGGCAGACGGCCATGTACCTTACTTTGCCGAAAAATGCCTTCCACTGCTGCCTCCAGCCGAAAAGCAAGCTATCCTGGCGGCAGGACAACCCGACCTTGTGTGGATCGCGGAACGGAGCCATGCCGTGTGGACAGCAGGTCAGTTTCCGAGATCTTATTTTTATGATTAGTTATATTGTGAACTACTCAATTTTATATTTGTGTAAGATATGGAGATTAGGCAGATAGTTATGACCTAAAGTTTATTCTATACCCAAATTTCTTGATAACTTGAAATATTACCTTGTTTTATTTAACTGAATTTAATAGCTTTTTATATGTTGACCAGTACTTATCGTATATGAGCTGAACTAGGATGAGACGAGGCGCTCTTAGCCAGATGCTCTCACCAGTCCGTAAGTGATTGGCGAGGTCAAGCAACTAGGCTCGCGGTCAGTCCATTGATGGGTGACCGCCAAAGTGGTTTAATTTGCGAGCGTCTCCGTGCTTCGGAGGGCACGTTAAGCCGTCGGTCCCGGTTGTAGCCATTAGGCAACAGTCGTTAAGCCATGTCAGAGGCCTACTAGGCGGCTTGAACAACTCTGACACCAGGGTAACCACTGCCCATACGATAAGTAAGTAGTACTAGGATGAGACTATAGAATGGTGTCTTGTCAGCCTCCTGAACAGAGTTCTCACGAACGCGTAACTATCATTAGTTATTACATATTTCTTTGATTTTAATATTGCTCATATATATATATATATACATATATATATATATATATATATATATATATATACATATATATATATATATATATATATATATATATATATATATATATATATATATATATATATATATATATATATATATATATATATATATATATATATATATATATATAATTTAAGACAATGATCCGGTATGACAGGGCAACGTTCAAGAAGCGTGCCCATTGCTTTCTTAAGATTCACTGCCATCAGGGGACCCGCTTGCTCGATAGCCTGGCCATTATATAATGAAAAAAAATGTTTATTACCAGGTGTTCAACACGATGAAACTTCAAGTAAAAATAGCTGGAGTGGCAGTGCATCTAATGGTGCTGACCCTTGGGAGGTAAATGGACTTTTCTATAAATCAAAAATAATAATAATAAAATTTATTTTCTCACTAAAAATGGTTTTGAAGACAGTTACTATATGTATCATGTAGTCAATGACGGAACCAATTCTGCCATCTTCCAAATATTTGTCATATTATTAATCATACAAGTCACTGTAAATAGCTCAATATTTATTTTCATTAAAACAGAAGTTAG
Source organism: Pseudoips prasinana (assembly GCA_951640165.1). Taxonomy (NCBI): domain Eukaryota; kingdom Metazoa; phylum Arthropoda; class Insecta; order Lepidoptera; family Nolidae; genus Pseudoips; species Pseudoips prasinana. The sequence goes on along the minus strand of OX621234.1, from coordinate 17,070,368 downwards.
TATATTCAAATATTTATTTTGTTTAATTTTAGAATACAATTATTTCACCCGACATAAACGACGAAAACCACCCGAATCACTGTTATTTCTGCAAGTACTAAATATTTCTTATAAAAATGTACTCAAACATTATTTACATGGAAATAATATATGTTTGAAAAGAAAATAAGTTTCCTAAGAATGTATTTTTCGGCATTTCGTAGAAAGATGTCAAGTATGGATTTTGATACGGAACGATACAGATATTCAACTGAGATGTACTGATTCCAGGTAGTGCTATTTGGTCTTCTGGAACGCAGCCGGGTCCCAGCTAGTTGTCCTTCCACCGTGCTACAAGCGTGGCCTATCTTGCACGCTAGGATACATGCGCTTTTTACCATCATCGAACCAGCGTTAGTATAAACAACAATACAACATCCGTCTAGAGCACTGAATAATTCGGGGAACAATAGTTCTAAAATAAAAATTAACTCCCACACAAATATCCCTACTAGCTGAAGCACTTGAAATTGTATATCTATCTGGAGTTCTTAGTTTCCTCCGAAAATTGAGATCTTTACATATTCCGCACTATCGATTTTTACAATTGTTATTCATTCAAACTAATACTTTCTACTGTTTGTATATGTGTAGCTTGGGTGCATCCCGTTAAGCAGATTGCATTGAAGTTGATTTGAATCATTATGGTTGTCTTTCTACAAAAATAAAAAGGAAAATTCAACAAATTATTTTATAAACATGTAATGCTTTTGATTTCCTATTTAGAATGGAATATTTAGAAAATGCTCTCCGAAATCCTTATAAACTATCGATTCGAGTGCCTTATGTTTTTAAAGTAATTTTTTATCGCGTTATAGCCCATTGTTCCTCTATGTTTACAATTGGGATGTAAACATTAACTGTAACGTGGAATATCGCTTTTTTTAGGCCCGTGAATGACAACCGCGCCTCACTATTGTCCCGGAGTCCAGCTTTGCCAAGGAAACCAGAAAAGGAAAGAGATGGCTACATGCAAGTTAGTATAAATATACAAATGTATTATGTATTAATGATTTTTCGGAAACTTTACTTCTATTACTTTCTTTTCGTATTCCACATATTATTGTCAAGAACAAATTCTGCGAAATTGTGTTGTTCTCGCGTTCGACCTGAGCGAGATAACAGAATTACTTAATTAGCGCGAGTGGTAAGATAGCTTTAATGCACACGGATGCACGAATTAACTAAAACAACAAATTATTTGAATTTGTTTTGAATTATCATTATTTACAATTTTTTAAACATATTTATTTTAAACTTATTCGTTAGATAATGCGATGAAAAAATATTGCCCTGTTTTACTAGTTTTATAGTTTATGGCGATACTGGAACATGTATTCCAGATAATCCTACTCACCTTTCAATTCCTTAATCTGATAAATACAAGAAGTATACTTAATAAAAGACTAATAAACCAATAAAACTTATGCGGAATGTCTTCGCATTCCTCTTCCATTGTCTTGACTTATGGTAAAATATAAATATATCAAGCAGTTTTATAATGTATTATTTTTAATGTTCTAGGTATGGAAATACTATATGACAATGGCATATTTAGTAGTGCCTGCAGTACCGAGCCCGGTAATACGCTGTGCTAGTCCGGACCTTAGTCTCAGGTACGTACGTGTTACATATACATATACACACGCTACTAAAGATATTTTTGATCTGTGTCCATTATGCTGAAACTCATTCAGTTTATAGTGAATACATGAATAATGTGCACCCACCAGAATTTGTGAAAATTCGCGTAATGTATAGAAACCAAAACTCTGTAAAAATATGTTTAATTTACAATTTTTTGTCATTTTATCAATTTATCTTACAGCGCTTGATGAAATAAAAAATAAAGTGGGTAAAGTTTTTGTGCCCATATAATATAAATAGCTTAGTTGTCCCTTGAAAATGGACCACTAGTTTGACTATATTTTGTGTGTTTACATATTTACAATTATGTAGAGTTATCGATGGATGAATTCTCTCTTTTTTCCTTTTAAAACATTTTATAAAAGTTGCATCCTAACATAGTCTTTTGATTCTAGTTTAAGTCCTAATGTTTTTCTGAATTTAGATAGAATATACACCATTACAGTGTTGTGTGCATTGGCATTATAATAAAGTCCGTCATTACATCTTTGTTGAGTATTGAGCCCAAAAGTTGGATATGGATCAAGAGTTGGTATTATATACATTTTACGGCACCACAGTCACAAGTTTTAAATAGCACATCGTTTAAAATGGTTACTGATTTCTAAAAGTTATAAAAGCCCCCAAATTCACAGCATTAGCTTTCCAAAAAGTTCTCAATTTGTATAATATTGAGAATATCAAGTAAGTCCCTTATTCCAAAAACTTTTAGTGCGGCCATGTTTATTGGTTATATGTACATTATGTAATGCAAGACTAAACAAATTTCACCTGGTATGATGATTTACTTAATGAATTTCAGCATAACACATTGTTCGTGTACACAATACACAATATGGTTACTATTACGTAGAAAATTGGCTTGATATAATATACCAATTTATTTTTGAAAGTCTCTTAATTGGCATTAAATTTCTTTATATGTAATATACTGTATATTTATATATGCAGAATATAGGCCGTTAATTTTATTACCTGTCAAAATTATTTATGTATATATGCCGTTTAGTAATATGTATTGTCTAGTATCTATGTTATAGTCACACTACTTAAATACAACTATTTTAAAGTACACCAACACTTAATATTTTAAGAAAATTGTACTCTTTACGTTTACTAATACTCATCATTAAAATTATAAACAAAATATATTAGTTACTTTACTTTGTATGAAACATGAAAGTTGTGCTGTTCGTTTAGTCTTGGCGGTCATCAATATAAGTAACTAAAACGGCATGTATACTACAAGTATATATTATATAACGCGCGAACATGTGGAATATATTAACATTCATTTGCGCGTACAAAGTACCGTGACGAGTGCTTTCTGAGATAACGAATTACTACGCATGCGTTGACAAAGTATTTACACTGTACACCCGTTTATTTTTACATTACCTCTGTACTAGGTTGCAATAATTGGTGTTGCAAATCCTGTGTACTAAATCTAGTGTCTGTGCGTAGTTATACATTTTTACATAGATCGTTGTACGAAGTTTTTATGTGTACACAGGCTTTGAAAAACTTGCCAATTGTATCGAGTACCTACACTAACCACTACCTACACGAATTACTCTTTACCACTGAAACCATTTTCTAGATCCTTTTCATAGCATTTTAAAATGCACTTACCGTAACTTGACCCAATTAGTACAAAAATATCCTGGACTCGATATGCCAGGAAAAGCCGATCATGTTGTAGAATAATTTACGTAGTTTACTGTGTCTGTGTACGATCACAGATACGACATTCTAATGTAGTGGAGATGCAATATGGTTGAAGTGTGTAAAGAAAGCGAGACGTGACAGTGGAGGGTGGCGGAGTAGGGGGACAAACAGTGAGTGTGCGCAAGAGCACCAAGTATCGGCAACAATTTGTCCAGTAGCACTGAGACGGAGGGGTGGGGCGGGCTGGCCGCGCTTTCCTCCTCCAGCGAGAGCCTCAACGCGCCCGGCGGCTTCTTCACGCTGCCCTTGAGCTATGCGCGCGCGCACAGGCACCACAAACGAACGAGGTGGCCCATTATCAAACGCTATGTGCACGTCGCAAACATGAAGATCATTACATTCGATTGTGTCGGTTCCATCGCTCTTCTTTACTTCCGCTGCCTGCTATAAATAACATTAATGTTATGCCGTTCAATACTGGTCTACTACTATTTTGGTCTTGTATTCTAATTCACTTGACATACTCGCGTCGGGAACTGGAAATCAATTTGCAAATAATGCACATTTCATAAAAATTTTATCTGATTTGTATTCATCACGCGTGCGTTTATGAATCTGGTGGAGTCGACACAAGTGCATTCTCATGTTGGGTTATAAAACAGTGACCTCATCGGACTTGTACCATATTTTTATAAACGAAGGTCATTGTAGTTGTCATCGCTCATCACTCACGCGTAGGTCCTGCACAGCTAGCGCATACCATACGATATCGAACTTGAACTCTGTGACGTTGAGGTAGACGGTGTGTCCATGTCACGAGGGCTGGGTTTGTGCCGTCGCACGGTGTACATGAGTCCACACCACCGTATGTGCCTACATAACATGTAGCATTTTGTAGAAATCATATATTATGTTTGTTGAGACAACATGTCAATGCTGACTCATAATGAATGATGACTAGTTTTAGACACAGATATATTTGACCAATTTGTGCTTCTCGGAGAAGATATTTAATCATGAATATAGTGCATAAAAATATAGCGATGAGATCGTCACTAGTGTAAACTATACTTAGAATGGATTGCGCTTGATACTTAAATTCAATTTTATGTAGCTCTTGTTATACAGCTAGTAAGGATTACGCCACAAATCAAATAAATTATTTGATTGAGAAATCGTCAAACGCAGTTATTGATAGATTATGCAATAAATGATTGATAATTATGTTATCTTACACAGTGCGTAATAAATGACTCTGTATTTTATATTAAAATGGTTCATGTCTCGTCTCTTTGTTTATCTTGTAAATTTAACAATGTATCACTATGTCGCTTTACCTTCATTTTTTGTAAATAATAATAACATGTTTAGTCCTATTTACACTAACAACTACGTTCGAATAGGTGTAATATTCACTATTCGAAATAATTGGCATATATATGATTACTTAGCTCGCCCGATGTCACATGATTTACAGTGTCCACCAGATAAAGGTAAATTATTGTTTATATAGATAACAGTGTTTGTTTACGTGCTAAACCGGTGTTCCAATTCATGATCCTCGATACAACCCTACTAGTAGCAGGGTATGGAAATTCACCATGGTGATTGCCTTTGCTTTTTATCGCTATAAGGAAAGAAAAAGAAACAGCAGCCACTCACAATTATTTGATTATCTGTGTGTACAATTTAGTGCACAATTTTATAAAACATCATGTTTCGGAAGCATAAATTAATAATGTTTAGAACATTATTAATTTATGCTTCATTATTAATTTATGATGTGAATAATTCTAATTTTACAAGTGATCGTTACGATTTGTACCGAGAAAGTGGATATTGTTCAATGTCCAGCACTCAAGAGTAATTTGGGGGTGAGATACACATTAAATTATACTTCATTGAGAGTGATATGGATTATTAATCATTCTTAGTTGTCAATGTGTATCACATTATATATACACTCACACTATTGCATAAGTCAGGTTCGACATGGTGTATATCTTAAAGGGATTGATTGGCTGACAGATTGACGAATTTATAATATTTATGGTCCTACTTTAACTTTGTTTACTTACGTCCTTGAAACGTGACGTTTTTTTGTTTGTGGTGATCTCATCTGCCGATTATTATGAGAAGAAAAACCAGATATATTAAAGACTTAAGATTTAGGTCACATAATACATCCTTTAGAGAAAATAAAATAAAACGTCGAATATTACAGTAGTGCAGCAGTCGTTGAACCCCTTATTTTAGAATAATTTTTTTTACTTTGATTTATTGTATAATCATTCATTTGTAACTTTTTTGTCATTGGCAGCCACAGTCTCGGAGAACTTAGAAATTAGGTCACATAATACATGCCCTGAATATTATATGCAGTTCATAAAAGTTTGTTCCATGCCAAATTCATTTGTAATCTACGAATACTATATTTTATAGAATTCGATACCAAAGGTGAAATTTTCGCGTATCGTTTTTGCTTCTGTAATTAAATTGGCATATAGAGTTTTAACTGTCAACACGAGTATCGAACTCGATAAAAGTGCAATAGCACTATGTATATAAATGAGTGGTTGTTAGTGTGTGACTGACGTTTTGTCATGGGACCGACAGCCGGTTGGCGAGGAAGTGGTTTCGTTTATGTTGTCAATCAAAGTGAAAGGTGTACATGCGTTTCTTTTGCCCTAACAGTGCACTCTTCCTATCAGCGTGTCCGGAGACACTGTGGGGGTAATATACACCGTAGTGTAATATTCTGACCTAATGTTGTCCTGTTTACGGCTACACGTCTAGTCGCGATAGTTGATATTTTTGTGATGAAGAGTGGCGAGTAGTTACATGCTCTACTAATTACATTATAGCTACAGTTTATATATTTATAAACACTTGTAAATTGTAATGCTGTTATCCCAATTTAATAATCCTCCTCAGACTTAACTATCTCAAATATTTAACATCTTAATTCAAACATCACATCTAGACTGCTCATAATTTCCACAGTAGGTTTAGAATCCAAAAAAAAGCCGCCACTGTGCTAGTCCTATTCACACACAGCACATGTACTTTTCATCACAAATGTACTGCTACACGAACATGATGTCACACCGAGTGTACACGGAGTAGTTTGCTTAATTTTCATTTGGCTCATAGAGCAACTGGCATGTTAGCCAGAAATCAATGTCTAAGATGACTTCATCGTTAAAATTAGAAAATAAAAGTATACAGTTTATGTTACAGTTGTAGAACTATTAGCTAATCAAATAAGCTCCTACATTATATAGATATTTTAAAAAGCTTAGTATACCACCAGAGTTCGAATTAATAATGCGTCCAAATAGAAAACGACACCGGGGAGCCATGGTTAAACATGAACCATTATAGCGAATGGTGATCTGTGGCGTTTTGTTCTTCTGTATGTTCTTCTAGTAAATAATTGATATCTATAAATGTACGCATTGATTAAAATCTCTCTTATTTTTCTAAAAGGTCAGTTCGGCCGCCATTTTGACCTATATGCAACTCGCAACAATACATCGAGCTGAGTAGATTTATTTCTCTGTGTAACTCTGGGAGTACTGAGATTAGGCTCAGTTGAGTAGCTTTATTCCCTTGTGTAACTTTGGGAGTACTGAGATTAGGCTGAGTTGAGTAGCTTTATTCATCTGTGTAACTTTGTGAGTACTGAGATTAGGCTGAGTAGGTACATTGATCGTGAATATGATGAAAGGACAATCGAGACGATTAGTGTTACAACTTCATGATTACTTTGAACAAGAAAATCATAATTATCGGTTTATTCCTAACTCGCAAGTTCGAAACTGAGTTGCTGTCACGGTGGGTATTAGTCTTACAACTGTGATTAATATCACATCCGAAGCTTACGACAGGAGTGGCTTAGAACGAAACAAGCCTTCTATCCCAAAAAGAAAACGCTGGCCTCGTGGTGTGATAGCAGTTGACGATTCTCTCTGACGCCATTCGTCGTCATGTATATAAGGTGTTACAAAAATATCTGCCACGGCTTTAATGGGAGGTAGTATTGTGTTTATAGATTACAATAGTGAAGAGCTTTCGTACCCCGAAACAGTTATTTCAATTTGAGAAGATAAAGTAGTTAAATAAACATCGACTCTACTGCGCATAAAACCGTTCACAAATTACGCGCAATGTATCGCTTCGTCAATGAAAACAACTGCTCTCTCTTCTACTACTACTGCTTCTCTTCGGTGAATGAAAACTGAAATCACAATCTGTAATAATACGCAGGCACAAGTGTTTTAAAAGTGAATTTACTTACCAGCTACTGCATTCTTCCAAAAAACTTACGTAAATAAGATGATAAACTTCCCATCACACTTATAACAGGCTTTGGACTGTCAAGTTAGTGTAAGAATCGCATTTTATTTCTTATTATTATTAAACAATAGGTAAGTACAATTTAGATTAATATCAAATAACGACGAATTATAGTAACTTGGCGTGTTTAAAAGTTAATCATCTTATTTACAACAATTGCACCATATTCACAGTTATTTACACATTCCCTACCTACTTATCTACAAAACTGTTGCACAAGTCCACCTTCGCGTTGTACACAAATGAAGGCACGCTTACGTACATGTCTCTTAACTTTATTTAATGTGTCCGTTTCACTTTTCACTAGTCTAAATGCGCGTTTGATTCGCCTTTTTAGTTCTCCTACACTTCTAATATCATGTCCAGTTTGGCCGTACACTAGGTCCTTTACACGACCCCACAAAAAAAAGTCTAGAGGGGTTAAATCTGGCGAGCGAGGAGGCCACGGCACTGGCCCTCCTCGGCCTATCCATCTTTCACCGCCGTACCAGACACCGTTTAAAAATTCCCGTACGCTGATGGCGAAATGAGGTGGTGCTCCGTCATGTTGAAAGTGTAGCCCTCTTATCTCTTCAAGAGGAATACGTTCCAACATTCTTCTTACACGGGTTTGTAGTAAGCGCAGATACGTCTCTCCGTTCAGTCTGTCTAAGAACACTGGTCCTAGAATTCTGTTCCCCAGTATCCCAGCCCACACATTAACACTGAACCGAGTCTGAAAGTGATCAGGCCGCACTACACGAGGATTCTCCTCAGTCCAGTAATGCGCATTGTGTATGTTGAACATACCAACCCGTGTGAATGTGGACTCGTCAGTCCACAGAATATTGCGTCGTTCTTCCGTAATCCAATTACAAAACGCGAGGCGGGCCGCGTAGTCAGGTGGATGCAGTTCTTGGACTCTTGTAAAGTGGTACGGATGGAGCCCTTCCCGATTTAAAAGCCGCCACACGTAGGCGTGGCTCACTTCGAACACTCGAGCAGCATCTCTGGTGCTCGCAAGAGGATGATGTCGGAAGAAGTCCAACACTTCCTCTTCGAGTTCGGCAGAATATGGAGGCCTGCCTGCGTCAGCCGGAGGTGGGTCAAAACGGCCGTGTTCTCTAAACCTGTACACGGCATCCAGAAGGGTATGATGACTCACTCGCACACCAAACCTCTGCTGGTATAAGTTCACTGCATGCGCAGTTACAGAGTTACACTCGCGGTAGCACAATACCATTTCATGGCGTTCTTGATTAGAATACCGTGGTCTGGAAGGCATTTTTATTAAAGGCGCGCGAAATTCCGGTTATTGACCGCTCGGGCGGGGGGCGAGGTGCGACTGGCGAACGCCGCGCCGCGCCGCGCGCGCCGGGCGGTTCGGTAGCGCGTGCGACGAGCGGGGTAACCTGCGCGGGGGGCTGCGCAGTGAGAACAAAGTGGCCCGCGCGCAGCGGCATCGTTTAGCGGCAACAACTTATGAATGAAGTCTACAGAGTGGGTTTATGCATTATGAAATCAATTCAAATTTATACGTACAATTTTTTGTATGAAAAAAAATATGTCATATTATCAATAATTTAACTTTACTATTGTAATCTATAAACACAATACTGTCTCCCATTGCAGCCGTGGCAGATATTTTGGTTACACCTTATATGTATGTATACTAACTGAAAAAAATAATTTCTATTTTAGAAACTAAGAACTCTTATTGTTTCATTGAAAAGAAGTGGTCTCTCTTATGTGATGTGTGTGGATCTATTATGTGGTCAAAAATCTTCTTTGGCTAACATTCTGAAAAGAATTTGCTTTTACGAGATAATATATTACATACCAACTCGATCTGCCTTTAAAAATAAAAAAAATATTTAGGCACCTAAATATCGTTTAAAACTCAATGATATTATTTTTAATATAAGGTAAATTATAATACTCCATGACTTTTAAGTCGTAGTGGGACTTTAAATTATGTGATCTACTCCTTATACAAAATAGATAATCTCCAGGGCTATGTAATTTTTTTGGGTAGACTATATTTTCTAGATATTTTTATCAGCTGGAAATTTTTATGAAGTTGCCTGTAAAAGTAACATGATATAAATTTTAAATTGAGTTTAGCAATTCTTACGTTATTTACCCTCAACATTTCAGTGATAAAAGCATATAGCGATACACATATCTCTCTGATTATGATTGTCTACTAGATTAAAATGTGTACCTCAATCCAAAAAAAGGATCGAAAAAGGACTGCATAGTAATACTTTTTACGATAGAGATTGTTGAACAATTCTCAAAAATAGTTTAATTCTAATTTAATTGAGGAAAACGCCACAGTGACGCCCTTCAATGTATTTAACAACGATTACATACATTAAATCGAATCAGTGATTCATTATTTTACTGGCATTCGCGACGCTTATTTGGTTACATTATCGTTGTGTTAACATTATGTTATTTTGTTAACGCTTTGTTATACTGTCGTCTTCGTATTATTTGTATGCTTATATTTATAGATTTAGTCGTAGCTGAAAGCTTATAGTATTCTTAGATCTACTTTAAGCACTTTTGTGCAAACGTTCTTTTTGGAATGACTAGTTGTGAATTTTAGTGCATATCTATTTTGGAATTCTATTAAATAAGTTGAATTATCTTTTTAATAAATCTTTTGCATAATTATTAAGTAAATAACATAATGTGGGTAAATGAGTTTTAATAACATCATTTTACGACATATTTCTTTTAAGTTACAAATATACAAAATAATTTTGTCCCTGATAATAAGTATTGTATAAAATATAATTTAAAAAAAATGTTAATTAAATTAATATTACTCTTACATATATATTGAAGGGGGCTGGGGCTAAATAAACAGGTCTTCTTTCCGAGGGACAGGTGAAATATTGGGTGATAAATAATATTATGATTAGTTAATTAATATTGAGAGTGAGAATAATATCATACAAAGTCCTGGTACGCTAATTACCAATGTTTGGGCTTGTCTTTATTACTAAACAGTGCTACCATACCGCGTAGATTGAAATGTGACCTCCGGCGTCACGTTAGCTGTTATGTTACCCTATATTGCACCTTTTCTCTCTATATCACTCGGAAGAAAAGAACTGTAGCCATATGTGTGTTATGTGACGGTGCGTGCGTTGTGTAGTTCGTCGCCGGACTCGCTGAGCGAGCGCAGTGGCGGTGAAGCACGTAGCGCAAGCGCGGCGCCGGGCTCTCTGCACAAGCTGGCGGTGCCGCTGGCGCGCTGCGAGGTGCCTGAGGTACGCGACGCTGCCGTCGCAGCCTGCGGGAACATCAACTCGGACGCCCTCAAGTAACCTATCACTTACCAGCTCTACCCGAAGGTGGAACGATTCATATGTCCATAGACAAATGACATTTAACATACATATATCAATATAAAAAATGTAATAATGACAGGCTTTTAAATACAACTATATATCTTTTTAAAAAGCTTTGCAAATATTGGGTGTATGTTTTGTGGGATGGAAACATGCTTCTATAATGTCTTTGTATATTTGATATAATGAATCGCTTGCCATTCCCCTTTAGCTTCTTAAACTATTTTATTTCACTTTGGAAAAACATGTTGAACAATAGTAATAAAATATTATGTTATATTTTTCCGAAAAGTGCCTCTTAAACAATTATTGCCATATCTGCCTTTTCTTTTTGCTCACCGATAATGGGTAATTAAGTATCCAAATATGTAAGTCGTTATTTGCAGTAGTCGAGTCGTATATTAGATTAAGGGAAAGAATGTTAGAACGTAGCCAACCTTTATATTCCGTTAGATAAGTTGTATTTTAATAATACCCAAATCCAGAGGGCACTTTTATTGTCAAGTCCATTTTATCGTCACCTTTATATTGTTGTGCCTCGCTGAACCTGAGGAAATAACTGTAAATTTACTTAGGCCCATTTTTCTTTGAAAAATATAGTATACCGTACATTCATTATATATGTGTACGGTATACATTGCATTCCTCTCATATGTAATTTATAATTATTCAATATTACGTACGAGAGGGCTTACGACTCTATGCATAAAATAACTGTCAATGTGTACAATGCCATATATGGAGATTGGTTTTTGCGGTATCTGCATTGTTCGAAATAATTCATATACTAATTGGCCGTTTTAGTTACTCTGGTTGACAAAAATGATCTTTTGCGCATGCTTTTATTTATAGTTGTTGTCAATGACAATGGTTCCCGCCTTTTATTGGGTTCATAATTTAAACAATTTTAGTTGCGCCGGCGAGACTTTTGTAAAGTTATACATATTGTTCAATGTTATTTGTGTTATTTCAATTGTGTTGAGATATAAAGACCTACCGCACAATTAGGCAGCGAACAATACTAAATCGAACTTGGGTATAAGGTGAGTTTAGTGATTCTAGGTACGCTATTTTTGCTCATTATATTTTACGATATTACGTTACACGTCAGAGCATCGGTGCAGATCGCCAAAGTTAGTTCAAAATTACTAAAATTAACGTGATATAAGTGTGCGTCCTGATTTGGGCGAACATTCAATTCATAAATCGTGGAGAGTTCAGAACTTATTTCGCAGCCAGCCTAGGTCTGGACTATCGCTTTCTCTGCATTTATATTCATTACTTGGATCACGGAAGGGCCTTTATTGAACATGCGTACTTGGCACAAAAAACGCGCTGAACTGTAGAAAAATCCAAAAATATATGTATAAATGATTAGCAATTACTTACTCGCCTACGCTTGCTTACTGATCTGAAACGTCATTCAGTTCGTATAGTGAAGAATAACTAAATTAGAGGCCTTTAGTTATAGGTATATAAATCTATAAAGATCCCGGGATATTCCTTTCATGCAAAGCTGTCATTCAGCTTCAGTTTTTAATGATTTAATATCGGTACCCATATAAATATGTAACGAAATTTATTGACGGCTATATAAAACAACACAGCGTTGAAACCGAACCGGAATTCTTTCCGAACCGAACAACTTGCCCTGAGTGAGGCAGAGCCCACTCAGCTATTAGGCTTGACATTTTGACAGGGGATGCGTTTTATGTGGTACCTGGCCACTTGTAAACGAAATAATAAAAATAAAAGTTCAAATTTTGAAAAAGGAACTCATGCCAATATTATTGTGTATGTATTTTATTCATTTGTCATTTGTTTATGATTTGGCGGAACATTGAAAATTTCTCTGTCACGTTTAAAAAAGGCGAGAAAATTTTCGTGTACTGATTTTTTATGACTTTCGATGTCATTTAAGTCAACAAGAAAGTTAGATAGATATAAGCCTTTCACGATGAAGCCCCATCTCGTGCCACTGTTCACAATGTCAATGGCAACGGTTCCCGCCTTTTATTGGGTTCATAATTTTAACAATTTTAGTCGTGTCGTGGAGACTTTTGTAAAGTTATACATATTGTTCAATGTTATTTGAATTGTGTTGAGATATAAAGACCTACCGCACAATTGGGCAGCGAACAATACTAAATCGAACGACTTGGGTATAAGGTGAGTTTAGTAATTCTAGTAACGCTATTTTTGCTTATTATATTTTACGTTATTACGTTACACGTCAGAGCATCGGTACAGATCATTTGTTTATGATTTGGCGGCACATAGAAAATTTCTCTGTCACGTTAAAAAAACGCGAGAAAATTTTCGTGCACTGATTTTTTATGACTTTCGATGTCATTTAAGTCAACAAGAAAGTTAGATAGATATTGGCCTTTCACGATGAAGCCCCATCTCGTGCCACTGTTTACAACTAGTTTAATGAGTTGAAACTTGGTCGCACTAATCTCACCGATGAGCTGCGTATTGTGCGGCGTATGATTGATAGTGACTTATCAGCAGATTTGGACAAGCTTAGACATCGGTATGAGCCAAGTGCACAAAATCCTCCATGAAAATTTAGCGGTCAGGAAGCTTTATGCCTTGTGGATACCTCATAATTTGACAGCGGCTCAAAAACTCCGTCATGTTAATTGGTGTCGACAAATGGTTGAAAGATTTAACGGAGGTGACTCAAATGCTGTGTTCGACATACTTACGGGTGACGATAGCTGGATTTATTGTTATGATCCCTAAACTAAGAGACAGTCTGCTGTCTGGCTGTTTCCTTCCGAGAGGTTCCAACTAAAGACTAGTAAATGTTTTACAAATTTATGTGGGAAGAGGATGAAAGGAATCCACGCGGATCATGTCGTGGGATTACTGTTAAGTATCGAATTCAGGGCGGTAACTAGTATAAAGTAAACTAGTAATAGTGACGTATTTGGATACTTAATTACACATTAATAAGTATTTTCACAGTATTTTTTGGTTAATCCGACATTTCTCGGTAAAAGTATAAAATATTGATGTATTACTATTATTCAACATAACGTGCGTCAAGACGTACTATATTATCCCAAAGTGATATAATATTTAATGGACTAAGGGGTACATACAAATTTAATCAATATATTTTATTTTTATATTCCACTAAACAAATTACCATACTTAACAGAGATTTAATGGAAGAGCTACTGCCACTCCTGCGCGAGGCAGTGGACCGCAAGCAGGAGAACATGCGACGGCGACGGCGCCGCGATGCGCTCAGATTGCATCTTAACAAGATGTTGCTACTTATCGCCCAGAAGAAAACTTTCGCTAACAGGTAAGTGATTTTAAAGGTTACTTGCTTGAATACTATGTATAAACAATATAATAAAAATATATCATTATAAAATGTACTTCCTGTCATAATATGAATTTATTATTTGATATGTTGATTAATAAAAAATATGTTAGCTCTACTTATAAGCAGTGTCTTTAATCGGTTTCCAAATAGCTTCTTAGGTAATATTATTTGGATATCGCTATTATTGTTTTTTACCATTTGAGAGTCAATATCATCGCTTGCTTAATAAAATCCCTTGTCATTCTTCTCTGCCTTCCGACCAATTAAAATCTGAAAAACCTTATCATTAGATAAGGTTTTTCAGATTTTAATTGGTCGGAAGGCAGAGATTTAATAAGGCTGTATTACACAGTCAATGGCTATATAAATGACAATAATGCAATTTAATCTTCGTGCCAAATTAATTATAATGATGGGAGTGATTTGTATGCATTTCATTAGTAGTTTTTTTTTAATATTTTCACAAATTTTACGTGCATAAGTGTACCCAAATACTACAAAGCTTTTGATTTTGATTACCGATCCTGGCCAAAATCTCATCATCTATAGTTGAACATCCTATCTCTATGCATTATGTATATATAATGCAATTACAATAAACTACATATCTTTTTTTGCGCAGCGCCTTTGCATTAGAGGGCGGAAGCTTACATCCAATGCTCATAGAGTATCTGGATGGTGGGCGCCAATGCCTCGAGGTGGAGGCGGAGAAGGATGCGCCAGCCGCTAGAGAACAACGGATCACGTTCGCTGACTTCGTTACAGAACTCATACAGAGCTTCCCGTGTAAGTACACTGTATTGATTTTAGTTAAGTTAAATCCTTAACAAAAATTTCAAATTTATGCAAACACAATCAATATAAAAATCAAGTTCATTGTTGCCACTACCATAGATATTTAGGACAAAGAAAAAAAAATTAAAAGTTTTTATTTAAGTTGAAAAGATTGTCTATGCCCTATTTTTATTTAAAGTGAAGTTCGTTGTTGCCTCTACCATAGATATACTGCCCAAAGGAATCGTTGAGCCCCTTAAAAGACTTTTCATCAACAGGATGAATGAAATCTGTTTAAGCAAGGTCTGATAAGTAAGTTAGGCGACGGGGTGGGATTTTCCAGTTGTTACTTCTGTAATTTTGTGTCAGTCGTCTGATCTGCGATGTGTGTAAGTGTAGTCGCGAAGAATTAGTGGACTAAGCTATTGACAAGTCTCGGTTATTTGTAGTGAGCTTATCCAGCGTCATTTGAAATTCCGCGTTGTACCTCCATATTCTGTTCCTCAATATTTTGGCGTGGTATTCAGTATTTTAGCTTCGTATGGTAACCTAATTTATTTTCTACAGTGGAAATGTACGGGTCGTTAATGAAGAAGGAGTTGTGTCGAAGTTTGTTCTCATTGTTTGCTGGCTGGTGCGGCCCGCTAGCCAAACACCTGAGTACCCTGGTGCCACAACCAGCACAGCATGAGAACGATGACCGGCTCAACTTATCAGCACTTAGAGTAAGTTTTACTGTCATTATTTCTATAAATAAAAATGAATCACCGAAATGTTTGTACGCTCATTACTTCCAAACGATTACACCAAATTTGATAAGTCTTTCTTTTATGTGTTCGTTATAGTCAAGAGAAGGTTTGTATAAATGTTGTATAAAAAGAAGAAAATATTTAAAAATATCAAAAAAAAGCGAGTGTGCGAATGAAACAGAAGACTGTGGGACGTTTCTTTTAGCAACCGTTCCGTGAGGAAAAAAATAAAAATAATTACTTATTAAAATATGGCAAAGAAATATAGTAACTAATAATGTTGAGTAATTATTTATGGCGTGTATAATTTTTTACCGCCAAAAATATAACAAAATAAAAAAAAAATAGTTAGCATATTAGTCACGAAACGTTTTTGATACGCGTATCCCATAGGTATTGCATTTCATTAACGTGACTGCTTTTGACGCAGTACCGTTACTGAAGTCATGCGGGTGAACGTGCCCTTGAAGAGCATAAATGTGTCTTTTCTAAGAAAATGTCTGGAGATGTTGATGATTCTTTTCAGGTTTTATTTTCGTTTTAAATGTGTTTTAAGTGTATATATTTTGTTCCCAGGCGATGAGTGCCTTGGTGTGTTGCGGATCGTGTTTCGCACCTACCGCATTAGCTGAGGACGGTTCCCTCTATCCGTGGCTCAGTGAAATGCTTTCGTCCACTAACGATAAGGTATACCCACCGTTGTAGATATCACCTGATACACTACGCATTTTATTTTTTGGAGCGCAAGTTTTATAAATAACTCAATATAAAGTAATGCAAGTTGCAAAAGTAAGCTTTTGTCGGTAAAATTGTGAACGAAGCGAACAACTTGATAAATGAAACATCTAATTTAACCGTAGACACTTGTAACTCTGTATTTGAAATCGACGTATTGTCTTATTAAATTTGATTCCTCCGTCTCTCTTAAAATTAATAATAATATCATCAGATCGCAAACTAAGCAGAGATTATACTGTGTAAACCAGATAACTGATATTTTATTTTGTTAAATATATACTTATATAAATAATTACACGCAGGCTCAGACAAACAGACATGTTCATGCATACAAATATTTGTCCTGGTTGGGAATTGAACCCGCAACCTGCGGAGTGAAAGGCAAGCATTAACCACCCATGCTAACATGTCCATCAATTATTTTTACACAGCCGAGTTAAACCAGATGACCAGCTACCTATAGAGTAGACTTGCTCAGTAATATTAAAAATAAGTATAAGTAAGACGCCAGCACATCCAGCTACCCCAATCTGTCAAATTTCTTTTATAGATTTTCAACTTTATCACAAAAGCATAAGGTTCACTTTCAATTGGGGAATTTTGACAGATTGGGGTAGCTTGATGTGCTGGCGTCTGTACAAGTTGCGGAATAACAGAAATGATTTAAAAATCATAACATATCAATGATAGTACATAGCAAAATAAAATAACTACTTCTGACAAGTTTAATTTTGTATGGATATTAAAATCTCAATTCAGTTTGAATAGTCTATCGGTCTATGTGCACGTTAATCTCAAAACCTAACATATCTACAGTTGAAATACTGATTATCAGGTGTACGAGCTGGCTCGGGAAACGATAGTGCTGTTGTTGGATTGCAACCCCGACATCGGCCCGTTGCTTGACTGGACAGTGGATAAATGCTTCACAGGGCCGCCTCGCGTCGCTGACGGGTGCTTCATGGCGCTTGCCACCATCTTCAGTGCGAGGTCAGTAATATTTCCTACAGCGTTTTTTTTTTCTCCAAAGTATAATATATAACAGGACACCTAGATATAAGCTATCACGGATGAAGATTTCAACTAAATTACACAGCGAGAGTGGAATAAAGCGCGAATGACAGTGAACTACTCAGGTCCTTTACTATTTATTAAGTTTAATATTTATATGTTTGGAGCTCCAAATATTAATAAAATAGAACAAGTCGTGGAATATGTTAAAAATTAAATAATAAAATGGCG
The DNA here is from genome assembly GCA_951640165.1 of Pseudoips prasinana. NCBI lineage: Eukaryota > Metazoa > Arthropoda > Insecta > Lepidoptera > Nolidae > Pseudoips > Pseudoips prasinana. The sequence goes on along the minus strand of OX621234.1, from coordinate 17,052,465 downwards.
ACTGGCAGTTGTAAAACAATAAGTTCTTGATATTTTTTTTATGTAGGTAAGCCTTATAACACATTCTTTTGTCCTTTGAAGTAATAAATGAAAGAGTTTAATTGAACGCCTAAATACTGGTTTACTCCAGATACTAAAATACGTAATAATTAACAACTATACTTAATTATCAAGTGCCTTTCGGGCATGGCGGGTGACGACTGTTATCGCTTGTTTGCCTTATGCATTACATCTCAAAGAATCAGCGAAATTAAATGTATGTGCGCTAATGTGTCGTTATATCAACCCCATCCTTTTATAAAACGTAAACCAGCATAGATGTTTTAGTGACCTAAATCAAAATCTTGAATTTATACTTACGTCCGGAGTCATCTGGAATATGCTTCTATCAAGTGTGGAATCCACGCTATGCAACTTACACAGACTGTATCGAGAATATCCAGATAAGATTTATCAGGTTTCTCTGTTATCTTCAAATAATTTCTTACAATTCCAACGACTCTATCTGTCTGTGCAAGGTACACCATCTACAGCCACTGAAAGAATGTCGCTGATGTAATATTTTTACTTAGAATTATACGCAATGCAGTTGATTGCCCTGAACTTCTATCTAATATTGGCTTCAAGGTACCGAGTAAGCCATACTTGCGTCCTAATCCCCAACTACATGTATCTAGCTTCTCGTGTTCTCTAACTATAGGCTTCTTGGTGCGAGCAAGCATGAGACTCAAACTGTTCAAGGCGAGCGATATAGATATATGTTCTACTAGCATCTCTTCATCTGTGTTTTTAAGAAAAGTCTGCCATTTTGTACTTGTATTGTTTTAGGATTTTATTCTCATTGTTATGTAATGATTAAATGTTGTATTTTATATCCACCTAGGTAATTCGTAGGTAATTCTTTGTTTGTGTCACTTGAATAATATTATGGGCTATAAGTGAAAACTTGTAATTGACTCCCTGTTGCTAACTGTGCCTCTAGCACGAGTTCCTGCAGTTTACTTACTCGATCGCACGTACAGTTTCTCCCATACATTGAGCACCAGCGCCTCTCGCGGAAACTATTAAGAACTAAAATTCTGGTGCTCAATGTATGGGACGAAACTGTACGTGTGATCGAGTAAGTAAACTGCAGGAACTCGTGCTAGAGGCACAGAACTTTATATGAAATTTGTATTTAGATGTAGTTTTCCATAAATAAATAAATAATCCGGCACTGATTATAAATCAGTGCCGGATTAGCCACGTAGCTAGTGGCAAATACTACGGGTCCCGCGAATTGGGGGTCCCAACGCTTGTTTAGATTTAGATAAGAGTGTATAAATATTATACATTCTTTAAGCACTTTACATTTTCAGCATTTAGCATATAAGCATAGCCTGAATAGCAAATCGTTTAGGCTATACTACCACCAGAAAATTTTGAACTCGATTTCGTCACGTTAAATCTTGCCTGAAATTGATCATATGCATAAAAAACATAAAAATAGATATGAAAAAATGTAAATAACAGAAATGATACATTTTTAAGTATATCAATTAACATTTATTTTATTTTTTTATTTATTTAATAATTCTTGTACATACAAAACATACAATAAATAGACAAAAATACGAAGAGATGAATAGTACAAAGGTGCTGCTTATTTCGCAAGAAATTTCTTCCAGCAGACCCGCGACAGGAAAAATTTTAAAGAGCTATAATAATGTGTAGGTCTATAATACACTTACATACTAATAATTGCATATATACTTAAATACATATAAATATTATATCCAATTTAGACTTCGCAATAAACTAAATACTAATAATACATTCTATGAGGATGAAATTGAAAGATAGTGATTTTTCACTAGTCTTTTGAAAGTGTGAATAGTTTTACGATTGCAATACTTTTTTCTTTTATTCGCCGTTATAAATTCTGCCCTCCTTATTGCAAACGCAGTACTTGCAAAATGGCGGTTTCGAGAAAAGCGCGGTTTACACATTTCTTGATGTCCAAACAAGAAAACTATGTGATATAACTTTTAAAGTGTGCCTAAAAATTATGAAAAAAATCAAGCTTTCTTATAATACAATGTCGCCCATGCGCATGTGACCGCCCGTAATATTCTGAATATTCATGAAAAAATATCGAAAATAAACTTCAAAAGGGGGGGTCTATCTGTAACATTTATCATGTTATTCAATTTTGAATTTTTTAAGTAGAGTTTGTAGACTTGCTTTCTATTTTTTGACACATCTCCGAAGTTTATGGGTCGATTTGTATTTTGTTTATTATTTCCAAAAGCTTATGAGTTATTTTAACAGGTTAATTAACATTTTACTAAAAATTATCGACTACGAAAAAAAAAAACGGAATCGAAGTAATTTTTTCGGTAAAAAATTGTGTATTTATTTTAAAAAAACTAGTGTAAGTCCATAAATTATCCCCATAGGACCACTTTTTTAATCATTATTTGTAATCTACTACATAACAGCTAAAAATTCACAGAACATTACTAATACCTATCTCTAAAAAAAAACCAGCAAACAACTTGTTGAACATTTGCAACTATTCAAATAAAAAGGGTCGCTCAGGTAGAAACCGGTTCCTAGAAACAGCTTTTTAACAATTGCGTCCCTACCACGTGCACACCCTTGTCGGCTAGCGTTACTTCATTCAGTCGCTTGATTACTGACCCCGTGACGCTACGTGTTTTGTGATTTGTGCACTACTTAATCTTGTGAGGAAAGTTTGTTAACTACTCGTATCATTGCAATGGTACGATTGCGTGATCTACCGCCGTCTCATGTGGCTGACATGCATTTCATTTACGGTGTTTGTAATGGAAATGCACGCGCTGCTGTCGAAGAGTACAGACGTCGATATCCAAGTAGACCAGTACTTGGGTACCGATCCTTCATTGCCGTACATCGTCTTTTTTGCGAAAGAGGATTATTTCCGCAACAAAATGAGCCCGGCGTGATTGTTGATGTAGACGTGGAAGAGGATGTGTTACGATTAGTGCGCGCTAACCCTATGCTAAGCATTCGTCTCCTATCGATAAGAGTAGGTATACCAAGAATAAGAGTTTGGAGAATTCTCAAAAAAGAAGGCCTGCATCCTTATCATTTCCGACGTGCACAACATTTGGAAAATGTCGATTACGGTGCGAGATCTGTTTTTTGTAATTGGATAATTGCACAGCAAAGAGCTAATCTCAATTTTATGAGGAAGATTTTGTGGACAGATGAAGCCACGTTTACAAGGGCGGGTATAACAAATCATCGCAATCTTCATGTGTGGGCCACTGAAAATCCACACGTCATTAGAGAAACAACTTTCCAGACTCAATTTTCCATAAATGTATGGGCTGGAATGATTGACGGTGAACTTATTGGCCCTTTCGTGTTACCAAACAGACTAGATCAACACGCATTTTTAGATTTTATAGTCAATACGTTGCCGTTGCTTTTGGAGGAAGTACCGCTGGAAACAAGAAGGCGGATGTATCTGCAATTAGATGGAGCTCCAGCACACTTCGCACGACTAGTTCGTGATTATTTAAATCAAAATTATCCGCGATGGATTGGCAGAGGAGGTCCCATTGCTTGGCCGCCGCGATCTCCCGACCTTACACCCTTAGATTTTTATCTTTGGGGCAACATGAAACAAAAAGTGTATGCCGTGCCCATTGAAAGCCGCGAGCAATTAACGGCTAGGATTTTTGCTGCTGCTGCGGAAATTAAAGAAAACCGTGAAGAATTACGTCGTACAATAAAAAGTGTTGCCATGAGAGCTTTAGTTTGTTTACAGGAGGGTGGGGACCATTTCGAAAATCTAATTAATTAAAATTCTTGTATTTTTTAAGTAAAAATCTGGCTATTGCTTGTTTGTTTTTATTTCCATTATCATCCTCCTTATTAGTTTAACCTTTTAGTACTCACTGCTAAAAGCGGGGACATTTAATTGACTTTCACATTTTCTTTTCATAAATTTGACTCTTAGAGTTTTAGAGTTTTACTTTGGATTTAGTTACAGTTTGGTTTAATAATGTTCTGTAAATTTTTAGCTGTTATGTAGTAGATTACAAATAATGATTAAAAAAGTGGTCCTATGGGGATAATTTATGGACTTACACTAGTTTTTTTAAAATAAATACACAATTTTTTACCGAAAAAATTACTTCGATTCCGTTTTTTTTTTTTCGTAGTCGATAATTTTTAGTAAAATGTTAATTAACCTGTTAAAATAACTCATAAGCTTTTGGAAATAATAAACAAAATACAAATCGACCCATAAACTTCGGAGATGTGTCAATAAATAGAAAGCAAGTCTACAAACTCTACTTAAAAAATTCAAAATTGAATAACATGATAAATGTTACAGATAGACCCCCCCTTTTGAAGTTTATTTTCGATATTTTTTCATGAATATTCAGAATATTACGGGCGGTCACATGCGCATGGGCGACATTGTATATGTTTTTCTTTTACTTTACTGTCCCATTTGAATAAAATGCACAGTACTGCATTTTCATCTATCGTCTGGGCTCACAAGCATTACAGTATTACTAAGGCTGAATGCAGTATTTGTGTTTATTACTGCAAAATCATCTAGCACACGTTCAATACTGCTTTTCTAGTTAGCAATCGTGTAATATTTTCATACCTGGTACTAGTTAAAAGTGTAAGCGTTTAACTTCAACAGCTGATATTAATTTTGTAAGTGGTTAAGAAAAAAAAATAAAACAGAATTTAGGTAGGTACTAGAAATATACTTATGTATTTTTATATTTCTACATTAGATTATTTCACATTATTATCACAATCAAATTTTAATTATATAATAATCAGTCTATCAAATTTGCTTTAGGAACATTTTTTTGATAAAATCTATACTTATGTAAAATACCTTCACCCATCAGAATCACTCATCAAAATAATAGTTTCAATAATCAAAATTACATGAGAATATTATTAAGAATAAACTAACTATAAATGAAATAACTTTTCCTGAAATAAAAAAACAATAACTTCCTGTAGAAGAGTTACTCAATTTTAAGAGCCTTTATTCTATATAGTTATTTAAAACGTGTTCTGCGAAGATGGTGAGAGAAGGGGTTTTATATTTTAATCAGGCTTAACATTGCTTACTTACTTATAAATTATAATATCAAAAATAACTGCACTTAAATGAAGTCAACTTTCAAAAACTGTTAGTCTACAATTCTTAATTACTAACATTGTAACAAAAATAAGAATTCTTTTAAAACCAAATAACAATTAAAATGTAAACTAAAAACAAACTTCTAAAATAAAAATAAATAACCCTTAACTATTATTCATCAGACTCCCTTTGTTCTACGAGATCAATGGAATTATCGTTTACGGGAAGATTTTCCCAAAATGGCAATCGGTTTTGAAGTATTATACTACCTAATTTTTGCAATATTCCTGATTTTCTTTCTTGGGTTATCCCGCGATGCTTTGTATTTTGAACAGCACAGGGTATTAAACTCTGTTTAACTAATTTTGTTTTGAGGAAGTCGATTTCTTTCATACTTCCATCGTGAGTAGTTTTGACAAAAATTGACATACAATTTCTATGTACCTCGACACAAGCAATATCTTTTATGTACGTTCTTTCAATATGTTTTTTTAATTTATATTGAGATGAGTGATCTTCATACATGTAAAAATCTGAAACTTCCATGGGCTTTACATTTACCTTTCCTGAATTTGCAAGTTGCACGCAGTCGATAAAATCAGCAAAATCGTACACTTTTTTTGCTTTTTGAAGCTGATTTTCTACTTGGTGGTGAAAGCTGTCTGCTGACATAAAGGTATGACCTGGTTCGAGGTACTTAATTATTATTTTTGTGGCAGCAATCTCTGAGCTGTTTACAATCTGCACTAAAAATGACAAAAACGCCCAGTTTTTGTTTTGTGCTGTACAGTTATCACTCCAAATAGTGATTTCAGTGCAATCACGCTTGCTTGCAAAAAATGCTCTATAAGTACTTATTATATCTTCCTGCTTCCTTCCAGATATGCCTTCATGCCACAGCACTGCAAAGGGTTTTTCTTTACTTGAACCTAGGGGAACAAAACTCTCATTGAAAGCTATGATTCTAGGGCAGAATATGGCAATTTTAAACATGTCTAATCTGGGTAATATGACAACTTTCTGTAGGTCTGCAGAAAAGTAGACTTTGGAAGAATCTCCACCGTTTTGTGATTGCTCAGCGTCTTGTTGGTAATAAGTTCGCGCTGTTTGGTACTTCTTGCAATGGGTATAATATGACAAACATTCTTTACATTGCTCGGTATTCTTGCAGTTTCCCTGATGCAATTTATAGCTCTCACAAATCTCGCATTCCTCATTGCCTAACTGAGCGAATGAAATGTTCATATCTTTTTTTTTTAAATTTCGGTAAAGATCATAGGACACTTTAACAGTTGGATGTTTTGTAAGAAAATCATTATGCATGGCAGATGCGCTTATATGGCTTGGTAGATATCTTCTATTGGGTGCATGCACTCGTCTATAGTGCGCGATAGCCGGTCTAAAACTCTCTATATGTTCTTTAAGCATCTCTCTGTTCACTTTCTTTGGATGTTCTTGTTTGCTACGTTGGTCTGCTTGAGCATTTCTAGGCTTTTTTAAAATGTCTAATATACGTCTATCATTTTTTTAGCATATCCGAGAGTTGTTAAGAAGAAAATTTTACAAACTTCTTTTTTTTTATTTTCAATCTCCAAAAAATATGAATATGTATGTTTCCGCATCTAGCTACTTTCTTTTATACGTCGATTTACTTCTTTATCAATAACCAATGACTTCATATATAATCCTTGAGCTTCATACTCGATTTCCCAAAATACTTTATTTATATTTTGGCGTTCAGATTCTGTAAAAGATGAGGAACATTTCTTCACGCAAGTTGAATTGCATCCAGGTTTTACGCTCATTTTCTCTAATTTTAACTTTTTCTTGTTTTCGTTTCTTATACTCAGAGATTCTTCATATTGACGTCTAAGCCTTGGTTTTCCACTTTTTGTTATTCCTTTGGGAGCTTCACATGTATTCGTTGTCTCTTCATTCATTTCGTGATCAACAAAATTTTCTTGTAGTTCTTGATTTGTGACATTCTGTGTATCTTCCATGGTTTTTTCATTCATATGCATTCTGTTATCCGTGTTTTCTTTATTTGCTTTTTTTGTTTCATCCATATTTTCTTCAGTTACAAGCATAATCTCATCCTTGTTTTCCTCATTTACATTATTTATTTTATCGTCATTTTGCTTTGGTTTTTCTGTTAAAACTGATTCCTGAGACATTTCTTCTAATTCTAATGTTATGTCAACTAAAGTAACATTCATCACTGAACTTGGTAATGTCTCATCACACAGCAAACTGAAGGAATCTTCTTTTTCAAGGTAATCAAATTCTTTATATAGTATATCAAGTTGTTCCTGTAAAACAGTTTGGGTCAAATTCAATGTCGAAGCATATTCGACTTCTGGCGTAAGTATGTGGCTGTAGTTATCGTAGCAAAATTTATGTGCCCATAGGGCGCCAAAGTCGTGAATATTACATATGGGATCTATCTTATTTATTATTTTCTTTTTTGGCTCATCTTGTCCAATCGAAGACACACGTGATTCTATAGATTGGTTCGATTTTCCAAACACCATTTCTAGCATATTTCTGCTTCGAGTATTTGAAGACATTTTGAACAAAATTGTCTGAAAAGAAAACATTAAAAGTTGAATCACGGGTAGGCATCTCCATTCCTCTACCTCTATATCCATTCCTATCCATATTCATCATATTTCAAATAGTAAGACTTTCCTTCCTCCTCACATAATGCGTACTATATAAATGAAATACTTCCTTATAGAGTCAAAGTAGGGAAAAATCTAGCTAAAAACTTTAACTAAAACTTTACTAGTTACTTACGAAATTCACAAGATAAAAGCTAATACTGATAAATTCGTTCACACAATAAACAAACTTGAATGTTCACATGAAAGGTAGGTATCTAAAATATACTTCTTTAAAATGTTATTACAACAAAACATGTGCTACGTTAAACGAGTATAAACTAAAACAAACATACTTGTAAATAAATAGGTAGGTTTGTCTAATAAATGAATAAAAACTTACCGAAATAACTGGAGCAACTAACAACTTATAAGCACCTCGGAGTGGCTAAGCCACACACGTGTTTCGTCCGCGAGTGACGTCGACGCACTAATTTACCAGCACGAATCGCGGCACTGTACCTTGCGGCTTCGGAGTGTGCGTAGGTATTTACTACCCTCGCTACGCTCAAACACAGCTCTGTAGAGTACTGCGTTTAGTCTTAGCGGCGCAAGAGTAACTCTTTGTTATTTGCTACATTAAAACGCAGCACTGTAGAATACTGCGTTTGGTTTTAGTTAGTATTCGTTAAAAAAAGTTGTATGTCTAATGAATTGGCAGTAAACGTAGCAAGTACTGCACTACCTTCTAGCACATGCTGATTGCTGCAGATCTTGTTAGCAAAAGCAAAACTTTTGTGCAAGTACTGCGTTTTCTGTTAAATAAAAAACATGTTTAAATTAAAAAAAAATATGATCTACATTTTTTTTGTATAGATTAGCCCCTTGAAATGTCATTTTTGCAAAAAAGTGGAATTACCAAAAATGTCGATTACTGCAAGTACAATTAATTAGCAGGGCAGAATTGTCATTCAATATTTTGCAGTTTAATTATAATAGAGATATTTAGGTAACCTGTTAGCGTACGTCGTTCGTCTTTCTTTTTAACCGACAATTTGAAGAGCATTTATGGAAGTTCTCGGATTTATTAACATCTATTAAATAATAACCATAAAAAAATATAATTTAACTTTTTATGAGTTTACAGAAGACCTAATGCTTCTTTGTAGGTTGGCAACGTATTGCGTTTAGTTGTGGTTTCCCAGTAAACATTGTGACAGAGCGGTCCTTTTCATCAGGGACAGTATTTCGCTTTACCACTCTGGCACAATCTTTTGTGAACAATGATTTGGTATTATTACATTCACTAACAAGGGTATTGAAAAGTATACTGTGTTGATTATTTAAAGCCAATTCTGGGGCTCAACCGGCTGAGTCGCCGAACATCAATTTCTTAAATGGCGTTCAAATAAATAAAGGTTAAAATGGCTTAATCAGTCTTTAAATCGGCTTCCATGAGCACATGTTACGTCATAAATGGCCCGGAATCGATTGTCAACGTTGAAGCTGATTTTAAGACTGATTAAGTAATTTTTAACCTTAATAATTTGAACGCCATTTAAGAAATCGATGTTCGGTGACTTAGCCGGTTAAGCCCCAGGACATCGACTTCCTCTAGGCAATATAAAAAATATAATTCTAAAGGACGCTTGTTACAAAGAAGGACAAATTATTGTCGCTAGAAAAAAGAGGAAGTGAAGCATAAAGTGGAAAATGATAAGGAAGGGAAGAACGAAGCCCAACTTCAGGCGCGAACGTTCATTTTCAACATTAAAACGTTTAAAAAATAATTTTAAGTAACACGATGGCCAAGATCGTCTAATTAACCTTACTTTAATGAATATAATATGATGACTTGCTTAAAGTAGTCGATATTGAAACTGATATCTCTAAATTTGTCCATACTTAATATTCGGAATCTAAATCCAGATAAGTTTATTTTACGAGCACATAGCTCGTAAAGCCGACGGCCGCTGGGGCAGAAAGGGTGTCCAGTATTCACCACGAACCGGAAGACTCAGCGTTCGCAGGCCCCCTACAAGATGGACCGATGGTCTTGTGAGGGTCGCTGGAATCCTGAGAATCATACTACACACATTTTTCGGAAGTTTAGTGAATGTGATATGTGAGTGATATATAAGTGAATTTGGTCAGTGTTTGTGTTCTTAATCTGCAAATGACAGCCAGAAAATATATTTAAGCTGCTATTTCATGAACTACACGTAGGTTACGCGTTGTGTTTTGAAAAGTAACGTATAATTGTCGTCGATCTATGTTTTAAAACTGTCATTATTAATTTTATAGTACCTACAGCATATAATTTTAATTTAAACTCCATAGCCTACTAGTTTATTTATATTTTCTGGCTAAGGTGGTCTATTTACTTATTGACACTATTTCTAGATTCACTGCTGGTGTCTCATATTTATGCTGTAATTCAATATTGTGATAATTTATATTTAATGTGTGTTGCATATGTATTAGTGATATGAATTTGCTCTTTCTAAGTACCAGAGTATCTCGAATCATGTACTCATTGCATCACTGCTACGAGGGTGCGTTTTTAAGTTCGCGGAATGGGCGGGAGGGGATAATAATAGGTCATTATCGGAATGGCCACGACTTCAGCCACTCAATATTAGTATAAATACCAAGTTTTATCTTAATTGGATCATTAGTCTCTGAACTATCGTCAAGCAAACAACTCAATCGGGAAGAAAGTGTGAATTATGGAAAAAATCGAGTACCGTGCCGTAATAAAGTTCCTTACCAAGCAAGGAAAGTCAGTTCAAAATATACTGGAAGAGATGGAATCCGTTTACGGGGACTCCTGCCCGGGTAAAACCATGGTTTACAAGTGGCACAGTCTCTTTAAACAAGGCAGGACTTCACTTGAAGACGACCCTCGGCCCGGACGGTCGCCCGAGGTGACTACTCCGGAAATCATTAAAAAAGTCGAAAAAATTATATTGGAAGATGCCAGACTAAAGAAGAAACAGCTTGCAGAAATGGTTGGAGTATCGGATACGACAATTTTCAAAATTCTACATGATCATCTTGGCATGACAAAGGTCAGTGCAAGATGGGTGCCAAGAATGCTCACGCAGCCTCAAAAACAACGCCGCGTGGAGTGTTCTCGCACGTTTTTGGACCTCTGTAACGAAGATAAGGATGGACTTTTAAGTCGAATTGTTACTGGAGATGAAACTTGGGTTCATCATTATGAACCTGAGTTGAAACAGGACTCTATGCATTGGCACAAAAAAGGCACACCACCACCCAAGAAGTTTAAAGTGTCACAATCGGCTGGAAAAATCATGGCAACAGTGTTTTTGGATTCGGAAGGAATCCTGTTGATCGATTATAAAGATAAAGGCCTTTCTATAACCGGACAATACTACGCTTCCATCCTCGGGAGGTTAAAAGAAAGCATTAAAGAAAAAAGGAGGGGAAAATTAACCAAAGGTGTCCTTCTTCTACACGACAACGCGCCAGTTCACAAGAGCCGTGTTGCTTTGGCTGCCCTGCATAACGTGGGCTTCGATATTTTAGATCATCCACCCTACAGCCCAGACCTGGCTCCCAGTGATTACTACCTCTTTCCAAAACTCAAAAAAGAACTTCGTGGAAAGAAATTTTCTACTGATGAAGAAGTGAAGGACGCGGTTTCAGCCTATTTTTCGGACAAAGACAAAACATTTTTTTATGAAGGTATACATAAGCTAATTGAAAGATCTGAAAAATGTATAAGGGTAGCAGGTGAATATATTGAAAAAGAAAAATAATTTTGTATTTTTATTTACACTTCTTACCCACCATTCCGCGAACTTAAAAACGCCCCCTCGTATATATAATGGAAAGATCTAAGCGAAGACGGCGGGAATCGAGCATAGGTAGTGCTTCTACAGATCCTAGCTTTAGTGACATGACGATCGTGAACGTAGGTCACGACGTAAAATGAAAAGTGACCGTGGCCATAAGCATCCCCATAGGCATAAAAGACAAGCGCATGTTGAGCGTAGCAGGCATAGGTATCTCAGTAAGATGTTAACCGGGTGTCTACTAAAACTGCCCCGTTGACATGAGCCGGCGGGTTGTAATAAATAAAGTTAAATATTCCCATTGTAGTTAACGATCAAACTGATCTTTACTTGTCTAGCAATACCTAACAGGGCAACAAATTATGTTGCTACATTTTATATTCCCAAAAGTAATTATGCGCCAGTGACTCCTAGGTTTTGGCCTCAAAACAATATTCCGGTGGTTTTTAGCGCTGCTGTTCCAAAATTTGATCCTAGTGAACATGGTCTGACAATATGATCCTGGATAAACGTGGTTAACGAATGTGCACGGATGTTTTTTTTTTGGAATTACTGCCAAATATGTCATTATACTCTTCTTAAATTAAGTGGTAAAATGGTATCAGGGTTTATCCTCAGTCCTACATTATCGGGATGAGTGATACAACAGTAAAAACTAGATTTTCCTTTGAACGAAACCTACGGCGATCTGATCCTTTTTATTAACAACAATGTTAAACTTAGGTGTAGGGTTGGGCGGCCCCTAGAACATTATTATTACGATAAGATTGCGCTTATAAGTAAATGTGCTGCGTTATACGTGGTATCGATGACAAGTTTGTCGGAATCGGGGTAGGTGCCCGTAGTTTTGACGAACTAGAACTGATCATTAACTACTTGCATACGGTACCTTAACATGAAACTAATACACCATCTTACAAAAATCTTAACCGGAATAGTTTAGTAGGTTTAATAAGGTGGCAAAACAACAAAATTAAAGTTATAACAGTACAGATACAGTTCGATGTAACAATTGTAATGAAATGGGGTTTATAATTTTTAAATGTAGTTAACCCATAGATAAGTGTAACTTTTGTAAAAAAATTAGGCCATGCTACTCAATATTGACAATGACGCGAAACTCTTACATGATAATTGGGTAGTCTTTTATGGAAAACCTAATGTAGTAGTTTTGAAATCTAATGATGAATTAGTTTTAATACAAACCCCTGATGTTTTAACAATGATATTAAAATTTAGTGTATGCCTAAAATATAACGCTATAAAACCGAAAACTACAATGCCCATCAATGTCATTACAAATAGTAAATACTCGGGACAGTTATTGTTTCAACATATTTTTTCAACTTTACCTAACAATGAATATATTATAATGTTTTATCAGGTCTCTGTCAGTTTGAAGCAGGTAAAGGGTATTTAATGCTAACTAACCTATCACTTAATTATTCAAACACTAGCTGTGCCCCGCGGTTTTACCCGCGTTGAATTTTATAAATTATTACAGCTCCTCCCCCGTAGGTGATAGCGTGATAATATGTAGCCTATATGTTGCCCCGACCTCTTAATAATATTCACGCAAAATTTGAAGTAAATCCATGCAGTACTTTTTGAGTTTAGCCCGGACATACATACAGACAAACAGACTAAAATTCTAAAAACTATATTTTTGGCTTCTGTATCTATTGTAGACCACGCACCAAATATCCTTTAAAAAAAAATTCAATGTACAGTTTTGAGTTTTCTACGATTTTATTATACGTATAGATTAGTTAACTATGAACTCTGTTAGCTCGGCGACAGCAATACAAATAAATACAGAATACATACATACATACATCATACATAGACTCACACGCCTGTTTCCCAGAGGGGTGGGCAGGAACAGCAGGTTTCCATTTGTCACGATCTTTGCACCTCCTTGATCTTCCACGATCCTTGTTTACTGTCGTTATACTCTTCATACATACAGAATATGTAGGTAGAACAACAGAAACCAAATAGCTTAAACCCTTACCTTTTAGTTAATGTAAAAATTTGTGCGATAGTTACAGAGGATCCCAAACATGAATTGCTCATTTGAGAAATATAGACATTGTTTTGCAATGGATGTAAGAGAATTAGAATTAGGTAAAACAAATCTGACTGAAATGGAAAGTACCCTGACCGATAATAGACCTGTAGGATATATGCACATATCGTTTCCCAGAGTTAACGAGAACCCCTAAATAAGATTATAGAAGATTTACTCTCTAAAGGTATCATACGTGAAAGTACTTCTGATTATGATGACGGGCCTATTGGCGTAATGGCGGGTGCTTGCATTTCTCGCCGGAGGTTGTGGGTTCAATTCCCACCCAGGACAGATGTGTGTGCGCATGAACATGTCTGTTTGTCCTGAATATGGGTGTAATTGTCTATATAAGTACATGTGTATTTGCAGAGTAAAAGTGGTATATGTAGTATATCAGTAGGTAGTCTGATTTCCATAGTACAGTCTGTGCTTGTTTTGGGATCGGATGCCCCTGTTTGAGTGGTGTCCTAGGATGTTATTAATAAAGTCCTGTTAAATGATGCTGAAAAAAAAAATGGTGATAAACGCCTGTGTATTGACTATAGATTCCTACATAAAAGACACTTAAAGATAAATATCCTCTGCCTCGTGTTGAGTATCAATCCGATCGGATCAGATCGGATATACATAATTCAAATCTATTAAGGGGTTATTAATAATATTTTTACAAACCTTGATATAATATCAGGGTATCACCAAGTATGTGTGAGAATACTAAACGGTATACAACTTGAGTTGCTAATTATTAGGCTGTTATAGTTATTCATTTTCCCATAACTAAAAACGTTTACGAGGTTCGACAGTTAGCTGGTCTCGCTAGTTATTCTCGACGTTTTATTCACAATTAATCAATGATAGCACCTTTGAATAGATTTACAAAAATGAATACTGTATGGCGTTTTTATGAGCCATAGCTAAACGATATTAATAATTAATTAAATTCAAAATTAACCACGAGACCCATTTTAAAATACAATAAAAACGGTTTTATTCACATAGACGTTGAAACGCTTGTAAATAACCGCAACATGGATAGTATCATAAATTAAATATAGATATATAGATTCTGGGTACAAGTATATATTCGATCGTGACTTATATTTGATCAACCAGAAAATAATTTTATTTGAGATAATAATGTTTTAGTTAAATGGGTATTTTTGAAATTATTGTCAAATTGGTTATTTTAGTTTTCTATATAAATAGTCAGTACTCAAAGTATTACTATGCTTAAGCACTTCCGATTCAGAGTCCATGTTTTAAGAAAGACGTTTATTATTGTTAAGAAATGTCTAAAGTAGCAAAATGACTAAAAAGTATTCCTAGAGTAGCTCACTGGTACCTAACAATACAGGAATATAATTTTACAGTAGAACATAGAGATGGGACAAAAATGGGTCATGCTGATGTACAAAATACCTGAGTCTAAGGACGTAGTCGATGTTTTGGCAATAGGTGATGATGCGTGGTTGAGCACAGTGCAGGTGATACAAAGAATAATGATTTTCATATTTATTTATATTTAAGAGAATTGAGACGATTTATTTAAAAGTTTTGCAACTCTTGCTTAAGTGGCACGCATAATAAGATTAAAGAAGCTCCACCTTATAACCAAATTATTAAACTGTCTGATACGCTCCATACTGATCACGGTCCCTTTACTGTAATTAAAAAGAAAAATTTACATATTTTAGTAATCATTAATGCCTTTTCGAAATCTATATATTAAAAATGCTAGACTAGCACTACTATTCAGGTATTTACATAATATTGCTCGATGTTTGAAGTACCACCCGTATACTCCTAATATCAGACCGTGGTACAAGTGTCATTAACAAAGAGTTTTCAGATTATATTAATGATAAAATAATCTAGCATACTTTAAATGCAGTTGCCTCTACCAGCTGGTCAATTACCAGGTTGAGAGGTACAACCGGAGTCTAGTCGATGTCATAACTGCTGCTAATCATGTAATAAGATTTGTGCTTACTGCAAATTCAATCGTTACTGAACGATTTCATTAACAAATTAATCGGCCGTTCTTCTAAGATCTTATTTAGTGCAAACAACCGGTGTTTCGGGTGGCTTCATTAACTTCCTAGTCTCTAAATCTACATCTCCATTAGATCGAGATGAGGTTAGGTAGGTCTGATACCGATCGATCGCGAATTCAAATTAAACCAGCCCATACATTTATTTTAAGTTTTGGCAATAGTATCATTTTAATTTTCCATAAAAGCTATTAATTATTAAATCGTTCGTGACTGGTTTATCATGGCAACACTGTTTGCACTAACTATATAAATATACATGCGTTGGCGCGCAGGCCCTCTTTTTCTTGTGGCGGCTACAGACGTGAAAAGTAATCTCGAGTTACGTTTCGTGTTAGTAGTGATAAGTTGTGTTTAGTAATAAAGCGTGTATACAAGTGCAGTACGAGTTTTTCTAACAAACTCGTCCGCCGATGATGCAAGTAGAACTTGATCATCAGCGTAAAACAGACATTTGATGAGTAACTCATTCATCCTTACACCGCATTCATTTTCTTTCAAATCTTTTAAACAGCTATCCATGAATAGGTTAAACGACCACGGTGACGCCATTCACTTTCTTTCAAATCTTTTAAACAGCTATCCATGAATAGGTTAAACAACCACGGTGACGCTACACATCCTGTACATACGTAATTATAAATTGTAGGAACGAGCAATGGCTACAAGATTTACTATGGTTGGTAGATGCTTACCTTTCTCAGCGCAAGTTCGATTCCCACCCAGAACAGATATTTACGTGCATGAACAAGTCTGTTTGTCCTGTGTCTAGGTGTAATTACCTATATAAGTAAGTATGTATTTACGAAAGAAAAGTAGTATATGTAGTGTATCAGTTATCTGTTATCCATAGTAAAAGCTCTGCTTAGTTTGGGATCAGATGGCCCAGTGTGAAGAATGTCCCTGGATACTCCTATTATTATTACTAAATAAAATATGTATTGCACTTTAAAACACATAAAAAATACACAATCATATGAAAGTTACAGATAACAGTGAAACGTTAAATTCTGGAAAACAGACCTCAAGTACGATTATTGAGACATATCACGCATATTGGGTAGCAACAGGCACGGGACTGGGTGCGATTGCTACCGTTACTAGTGCAGCTGCCGGCGGATGAATTCCTTGTACGTGATTTAGAGTGCTGGTCCGTTAATTTCCACGCAGAGTCAGGCCTTCATGCGGTTAATGCCTTGTCTCATGTTTCGGATCGTGAAACATACCACGATGAATACAAGTAGTCCGACTATGACCATAGTCATAACGATCTGACGTGAAATATTAGCCTCTTAATCCTCTGAGTTTTAAGGTATACTTATTTTATTCACTCTTTGACAGAGTAAAAACCATAGAAACTATTTCTCGTTTAAAATTTTACGAATTAATACGTCTCCATAAAAACATCTTCAGTAAAGAAATTGTAACCTAAATAATTATTTATTGCGAAATCAAAAAGAACAGCAATTCAATAAAGATATTCAGCTAAAAATGTATTTTGAACAGAAATGAAATATTATAACTTGAATGTTATCTATAAAGCAACCTTATTCTTCAGTATTACACTCTATAATTGAACAATTGGCAAGGTATCCAAACCGTTTGCAATAATAAAACGTGTTTTAAGAGTCTGCCCACATATGTATCGAGTACAGTCGCCCACATAATTATTACAGCTTACCATTACAATATAATATCGAAAAGTTATATATAGAACATTTCTAAGGCATTTTATTACTAAGAAAATAAAAATTTCAAACATACAAATGTATTATTCGTATAATATCAGACGTCGGTGTCTATTTATGAATGTTATACAATCGTTATCTGTATGTTAAAATACGTAGGTTAGGTAGGACGTACTGCCCTTGATCATTTACACGAGTTATGTCGCTAGATGTACCTTAGCTTAATGGTTACGTCTATATATTACGTGAACTCTGAATATTTTGCCATTTTTAAAGATTAATCGGTATGGGCCATCGTAAGGAGTTGAAATGGTTTCTGAACTGCATAATTTCTTATGAATCACAAGATTTAAGATCCGCGTGAATGAAAAATATATGTAATTCCCATTCTCTAACTGGTATGGCTCTATTCTTACGTGTCCTATCGCGTATTACGTGCTCTACCATTCGCAAAAAAAGTTCAACGGTACGTTAACTCTGCAGCGTTTAACCCGGAATTCGAAAATCGAGGGTTTTCGGTGTCCCAATTATTCAGTTCATAACTCATCAACCATGACGTAGCATTTAAGTGCGACTTTGAGTGATCTTTGCCAGCGTTCAATATTTAATAGCGTTAAATTAATTTTGCGATGGTGTGTGAAAGTGATGAAATAGAAACTGTGTGCACTATAATATGTATAATATGTCCCGCGCAGATGGCTAGTCTTCATTGAGACTGGCCGCCGCGGCCGTAATTCGGCTAGGAGGATATGTGGTTCCATATCAATATAGTTGAAACTATTGGTTTTAAAGAAAAATTAAGTTGTTTTTAGGTTTAAACTATGAAATAAAACATTAAATACTGATTTAAGTGTTTAATTATAACGATAGTAATGTTTTATTTCATAGTTTACTAAAAATAACACCTTAACTAAGTGATTGGTATTTAAATAAACAAAATTCAGTCCATAATCATGTTATGGCTTCGCCTTTGCTTAGGTACCTACTCGGTTTGTGTCTCGTATTCAAATTGCTATTTTATTTAAATAATGAACGTCTAGCTATTATATTTTTAAATAGGTATGATCAGTATTGATATGGTATTCTATAATTGGAATGAAGTACTTTAACGGGCCTCGCGGTAAAAGTAGAATGTTCCAGTTTGTCACTAAAGGAAAATCTCCAATTAACGAAAAATCGTATTATTATACTTACACGTGTTTGGGTGTATCTTTGTGCGAGTATCAAGATTTGAATAGATGATTATTTTGGGAACATCAATACTGAACGTGTAGAATCTTCGCGACCCGGGACAGAAAAAAGAACGAAGGCAACCACCTACAAAAAAGGTGGTATCAACTCCGACACGACTGTTGTGTGCTGTCAACCACAGACACTAAAGAAGAATGTTACCAACTCCCGATACAAAATAGTGGTCAAAACACATGTACCTTAAACGTATGTACGTTTAAGGTACATGTCCTTTCTATTTATATACATATATTAGATGGATAAAATAGGAAGATCATATGCTCAGTGTCAAAATAAGGAATTTCGTTCGTGCGGAACTTTCCGACCGCCCATATTTTATGACATTAGTTGCAACTGACACTTTTTATATTATACATAGTGTAAGGAAATCGTGTTCTTGCTACTCAACCTGCACTATGACACTACCTGCTCAAAAATGCAAAGATATACCAACACAGGAACAGTCCAAAACTTTGGGATAGAAAGCGGAATATTTTATGCAGAAGAGTGCAATTATTTAACAAGCTACCCGATGTTACAATTAAAGAATGTAAATCAGACAATTTGTTTAAAGAAAAATTATATAAGAGGATTGTCTGTGTAAATATTATGTATTCTTAAGTAATTAATTCTTAAACCTTAAACTTATTAGCAATTGTCCTAGATTAAATATAACTAAGACAGCATCAACAAAAGGAAGACAGAAGATAAGTTCAAAAGGTATGAAGTAAGGATAAGCTTCAACAAATATGTACGATCTACTTGAAAGGGTTGTATTTTTTGTTCAATGTTCTTTTTTTCCGGCGGTAATCCGTCTTCGGTATCTAACGCCTGTAGTAAATCGATGGGTTATGTCGAACTATGAACATCGTAAAAAGCATTTAGCTCGCCCGGTAGTATCTAATAGATTACCAAACTATACGCGGGCATTTTAAGCTTATTTAGACACTTAACATGTTGCCCTCTATATTTTAACATGATATAAGGAAACTTATTTCGGATTCTTACAAGTACTCTTTATAAACTAATGACTTATGAAATTGCTGTTTTATATAGAAAAAAAGAAACCGTTTTATTATGAATGTTTACCTCTAAAGTGTATCCAAGATTTGGCCATTATTATCGATATACTTTTGCCATTTTAATGCCTCTGCTAAACAAATCCTGGCGACGGAAGTCGATACATTCTTTGAATGTGGTTTTTGGAAATGTAGAATGAAATATAGAATTCAGTTAGAGCTAGGTCTAGTGAGTATGGTGGATGACGGAAGTTTTCCAATCGTAATTTCTGTAATTTTTACGTTAACCGTTGTGTGGTGTGTGGTCGATTGTTGCCATGAATGAGTTGACTATAGCTATTAAGTCTCGATTGTATCAGAGCTTTTCCATCTGATATACAATTCTTCACAGTACACCTTTGTGCCAGGTATATAAATACTATGATTTTTGACGCCATAGGTAGGTTTTGTTAATTAACATTTGGGAAATGGCTTAGCTGTCACCCAGTTAACACCAGGATTCAGAATATCCGAATTTGTGTAACGAGGCAGTTTTGTTGTCATTATAATGAGTTAATGTAATAGTTAATTGAAAAAAAATTCTCGATTCTCTAGATTTTTTTTTCAATTAACTATTACATTAACACATTACACATTATTATATACTAAGGATTGTATTGGCACTTAACTTGGACGTCGCTACTAATTCTGACGCAGACGCAAACGATGAATATGCTGCAACTACAGCTCCTTGTCAATTGTTACCGACCTTCATCTTCAGTCGGCACGCGGGCGGCATTATTGAGATCTAAATTTCTAGAAAGCAAGTGATCGAACTAGAAACTGCAAGTGCACTCATGCTGCGTTTGATACGAAAGTGTGTGATACGGAGTGCACTTATGGAGTCCTAAGTTCGTGCCACGATGAACCTCATATTCCATAATTCCGCGCTATTAAAATTTTCTCATGATCCCAGAAACAGTCAAAATATCCAAAGGTATATAAAGGTAGAATAAAGAACCACACCGTCCTGCATAATACGGACTATCATCACACAACTTACATAATACTCCTTTTTTGGACAAAGTGGAATGGTTCTGAGTGTCGTCAAACATGAAGGGCTATTGGAAGTAAATTTATGCACACGCATGTTCCGATACAATGAATTTTATAGATCTGCACGATCACGTGGCAATTTTTTGTACAGAAATTTCATAGTATTTACATAGTTACATTTAGTAGGTATTACAAATAACGAACATTACATAGACTCGTTAATAACAAAAGCTCCAACTAGGCTCGACTGGCTGGGTCGAGGTTTGTAAAAAAGCACATAGAAAATCTTTAATATGCATCATGACCTTGTGAAGGTGGATTAAGCCTGGCGAGCACCCTGACCGGGACCACAATATTACAGCTGCAGTAGCGAAGGAATAGAATTTTGAATTTTTATTCACTGTTTGAATTTGAAAATTTGAATAGTTTATTCACTGAATACCATAACTACGAAGCCCTAGATCGGATATAATAGAGTATAGTCTTTTTGTTACTTTTATGCTTGAACGCGATCGGAACGTATTGTTAAGTAGAAAATATGTGCGTTTTAAAACCTAACAAATACAGCGCCTTTGGTTGCTATTTAACTAAAGTTTTTGAAGTTATACTTCTTTTGGCGCGATGGAGAAAAATGATTGAATGATGAAATGAATGATGAGTGAATTTTTACGATGCGCGCGCACACCGACACCAAAAAAATTAACAGCATGAAGTTAGTTCTAGGTGGTATGAGAGTGAATTTTTACGATGCGCGCGCATCTAAAAAATAACAGCATGAAGTTAGTTCTAGGTGGTATGAAAATGTATGAGAGTGAATTTTTACGATGCGCGCGCATCGTAAAAATAACAGCATGAAGTTAGTTCTAGGTGGTATGAAAATGTATGAGAGTGAATTTTTACGATGCGCGCGCATCGTAAAAATAACAGCATGAATTTAGTTCTAGGTGGTATGAAAATGTATGAGAGTGAATTTTTACGATGCGCGCGCATCGTAAAAATAACAGCATGAAGTTAGTTCTAGGTGGTATGAAAATGTATGAGAGTGAATTTTTACGATGCGCGCGCATCGTAAAAATAACAGCATGAAGTTAGTTCTAGGTGGTATGAAAATGTATGAGAGTGAATTTTTACGATGCCCGCGCGCGCATCGTGCGCTCGCATCGTAAAAATAACAGCATGACGTTAGTTCTAGGTGGTATGAAAATTGATAACTATGTTCAAGTTGTATATTAAGAAGTATAACTCCTAACGCGTGTACATAAGTACACACAAGTATTTTTTTTGTGCTTTTTGCTTAAACATTTATTATAAGTCGTCGTGAGATTCCATTTGGTCCTATTGAATTTTGCATACATTATTTAATTACAATATCTACGCTAATAGATAGACTATAGCAAAAATGATTTATTGATTTTGATTTTGACTGAAAATGTTCTAATAGCGTACCGATCTGACAGATTAGCGATTTTCGACAAAATTTCGAAGTATGGGAGTGAGTGAAATGGGGAATGTGGGGATATCATATAAAAAGTTAATTTGCACACTCCAAATAAAAACAAACTATAGTTTTATTTATAACCAGAGTTATTTTTGGGCTTATAACAAATAATTCCTAAAGATATGCCCTTTCGTCTCATTTATTATCATAGCGTTTAGAGTTTTCTATAGACTTTTACTGCTTCACCGTACTATAGGTAGCGAGTGAGGGCTCAAGCCGTCTAGCAAAATAAAACTAGTAACTCGCGTAAGAGGGCTCTCCTTTATCATTCGATCATTAACGTAAACTTAACTATTGGTGTTGGGCGAGTACTTCATTGGCAGTCATTTTGTTCGTTACCGGACCGATCGCTATATATGTCATGGACCAAGTGAGAAATTGGGCATTATACATAATGCCCGGTCATTGTGAAAAATATCCAATATGAGAGAGCAATTTGATAAAAATTATTCAAATCATCAAATTGACCGGGCATTATATATGTTGCCCATCACCTTTTGGGCAGAGTAATACAAACATATTTAATTATTATTTTTTATTGTTATATTCATTTAACTTTAAATAAACTAAATATTAAACCATTTAAATAATCAGACTCATTATTTGGATTAATTATTAATGACTAGTACATCAAGGATCCACTAGTTTTTGCATTCAAAACTTAAGTAAAGTCATATTAAAAATAGATAAATTATAAGTTAAGCCACACCGTCTCTTTCAAATCGGGAATGCTCTGAGGAACTGTTTGAGCTGGTGCTACCTTCCCCTTTTTATCATCGTACCACGCGCACTCGCAGTAAGGTTCATCCGTATCACCTGGAAGCGATCTCATCAAGCACGGTTCGCTTTCAGCGTTCATACATCCCACGTACGTGCCGGCTCTGAAATGAATTACCTGCTGCGGTGTTTCCCCAGCGCTACGACATGTCCTTCTTCAAACGAGTTTTAAAAAGAGTATTAATATCACGGTAGGCAGCGGTTTTCTGTGCCCCCTGGCACTGCGAATGTTTACTAAAAAAAGGTAATTATTTGGGTTAGGTTAGGTTAGAACTGTGATATAGATACACTATTGTTGGTGAAGATTGGTGGAAAGTTTTAAAAAAAACCCATTTTTGGAACTTTGTGAATTTTTCAGGTAACATACAATGCAAAACTAAACAAAAACAATAGCGCTTGATGTCCGCCGCACGAGCCACACGCGGTCTCTGATGGGAACACCCAAATACTCCGAAATATCTTATTCCGAATATTGCTGTTCCGATTTTGATAAGTCCGAATTTCATAATAAATAAGAATTGTAATGTCTATTATTAAATATCACTAAATTTATTTTACCGAAAGTCTTAAATGCGATTTGTTAGTTTTCCGATTTTCATACGTTCTAAAAACCGAATGCTCGAAGGATTCTCGGTCCGAAAAACGACATTCCGAATTTCAATAGTTCGAATAAACTAAAAGTTAATTTGTTGTGCTACAAAATTTTGTGACAGAAACGAATTGCTGCAAAACCGACTTCACGTAGTCTTGTCTGCCATACCCTAGAGTGTAATTTAAGCCCGCGTAGGCGCGGAGGGGTGGTGCGGCCCGCGAGGATAAGCTCGCGTGGGGCCGCCCAAACCCCGCAGCGCCGGAGCCGTGTCAGAAACAATGTTTGCTGCGTGTTGCATGCCTGATTGCTTGCTGCATTCCTGCTTGCATGCTGCACGCCTGCTTGCATGGTGCATGCCTGCTTGCATGCAGCCGTCGAGTGCCAGATCCCCTCTATTGTTGGCGAATCATTTGGGTTAGGTTAGGTTAGAACTGTGACCAGGGAATTAAAATATTTTTATTCATATTGTTGATGTTTCGAATTATTATTAAGTCGGACTTTTTGTTATTCGATCTATTGAAGCTTAGGAATATTGAAATTTAGGAATTATAAAACTAGGAGTAATGATAAGTCGGACTTGTAATATTCGGAATTTTCTACCATTCGGAATTATGAAAGTCGGTATTTTGAAATTCGTATCTGTGACTGTCGGAATAAAGTTTTTCGTATTATTGTAGTGTACCCGTCTCTGATTGGTCAAAGCGTGCCACCCCATGCGTGCCTCCCTCCCCGCCCTCACACCGCGTCATAGGTTTATTATCAAATTGCCTAATTATCATGTAACAATATAATAACCGTGTATATTAATAATGACCGTGCAATGTGATAAATAATGAAATTAATATAGTATTAATCACTTAGCCCGATAGAGCTAGATATTATTCATAATGCTCGTGCATTATGTATAATGCCCGCATTAATCACCTGGTCCATAACATATACATACATTAACAATTGTGACACCAGAGTGGACTTATGATTTTGCAGTCTTACTAAATCAATATTTGGGCAAAAGCTATTTACGAGTTTAGGTTGACCGTACATGATACGAGGACCTCTTTTTAAGTTTCACCTTTTTAGGATACTATAAACAACGAGCTGTTGGTTAAATCTCAATCCGTCTGGACTGTCGTGTCGTGTCGTCAAGACTGGTTAAGGTGGACTCTAAGAGTTACTTTTCCGTCTGTCACACCGGTGTATCTCAGGATCTACTAATGTTTGTGATTTGAAATCCGGAATACTTTTAAGTACATATATTGCTTAACATATGCAGTAAGTATAAAAAATAGCCCAATCTTCCAAAGTACGGGTATCATTTAGAGTACAAATTTATGTATCATTTTTGTGATCAAGGTCTTCCCGGCTTTGAAAAAACACGAAATAATGGTTAAAAATATACGATATAGGTACCATATACGCCTTTACGAATTAAATATATTTAAATTTTACCAACATAGCCGTTCATAAATAAACTAATGGGTATGTTGGCTAACATACCCATTAGTTTATTTATGAATGGCTATAGAAAAATAAAAATATTCTCAAGTTGGTTTTGTCATGACAGATTCTGATGACGAAAAAGGTATTTTCGAGAAATTGCACGAATGACCGTCGCCGGGTCGGTCCTGTTTGTTACACATGTCATGTCACCTTGCAGTTCCTATTTGAGACGGGAAACGATCAGATTTCAGAAATTTTATATTTCTAATTTAATTTTGCAGGAAACTATTGACCGAAATATTTTTTGCTAAATGCACATTATTTGACATATAAAGATCATTAAGTAGTTCAGTATGATGCCATAGGTATCGATTTACCGTACTATATTACGCCGAAAGGCTTGATATAGTATGCTATTGGCCGAAGCTTTTTTTAATTTGTTTTCATTTACCAAATGATTGATTTGTCACATATCATCACCACATCGTAACAAAATTTTGCGTAATAATATTTATTTCCAAATATATAGCGGGTTACTTGATGGCATTCAACTTGAAATAAAATTGTGTCATAAAATATTTGTGGCTAAAATATTTTGTGACAGAAACAAATAGCTGAAAACCCCCCTTCACGCAGTCTTGTCTGTCCTAACCCTGGAGTGTAATTTGGCGCGTGACCTGAGGAGCATGTGGTTTGAAGGCCCACCGCCGCGGCTGAGGCAAGATGTTATGTGTGCGTCGGTGGTGAGCCTCTAAACTATTTGCGACAATAAGTTCGCGTGGGACTGCCCAAACCCCCAGCACCGGAGCTAGTGTTGCCCAAATGCAAGACCAAGACGAGACTTAGCGAGTCTTGGTCTTGCGTCAATACACCTGGTCTTGGTCTTGGTATTGCGCTCTCAGTCTTGATCTCGGTCTTGCAGCAAGAGTCTCGCAAATCTTGCAATTATCTATTAGGCACTTGCAATTTATTAAAGACATTCGTTAAAATCTTAGAACAACGTAACAGAGTAGATACATTTTTAACTTAAATTGACATATGCATAGTGAATCACGAAATTAATACAATTTCATCATAATCATATCAGCCGTAGGTCGGCTTCTGCTAAATATAAACCTCCCCTATATATTTCTATACCTACTCCGTGGCGGCGATGAAACAGTGTCTAAACTGTCGCACAGTCTTTGACGAAGCGGTGTCTTTGTCGGTAAATTATCAAATAATTAGGTACATAAACACCGACTGACTAACGGTTTATTCGCGTAACGTAATTTAGAGAGCTAGAACATACCTACCATCGCATTGCCTGGCGCAAAACTGTTACTATTAGGTAAGTAGGTACTCCACTCGATGTTAGTTAGTTGATAGTTTAAATCTTGCTGAATAGAAGAATAGGTAATATAAAATTTGAAACATAAGCCCCTTGGGGTCCCTACATAATGTTTGTACCTACCTATAATTTTATTGGTTACAATTTTAAGCATATACTAGATGTTAGGTCTGGACACAACAGCATAATATTATTACGTAATATTGTTATAGGTAGTAAGTACTACTGGGTAGAACTTTGCTAGAAAGATATTTTATTTTATGCTAAGTATGTTCTTATCACATGGGAACAGATTTGTGAGTAAGTAACGCGCTAGGTAGGTACTTATTAAATAATCTAAATATTATAATAATCAATTTAAGAATTATAATAAAAAATATAGGCCTCCCCTATATATTTCCAATAGGTCCCAGTGGAAGCGGGTTGCATAATACAATTTACTTTTTTTTTTTTTTTTTTTTTTTTAACGGGACTAGTCCCTCCCTCTTACCCACCACTGCAACTCCTGTAAGCCAGGATCAACAGTGGCACACAATGAAATGACACTGAGCGGTGAAGCTCAGGCATGTCCCGGGGAATCACTTTAACTGTCTTGGATCCCGCAACGAATTTAATCAGAAACAGAAAAAAGGAGGAGTTAGAAAATGAATAGTTCCACTTCCCTCCAGAGCAAAGCGGGAGACAGAATGATGTAAAGAGGCTATAGCCTCATAAAATGAGAGATTTGCAACTAGAGAAGCCAGCTGCAAAAGCACCGAGGATCAATTTAAGGGTCCTAAGTGAGCTGTTATATTTGATTCCAATAGTAGGTATGGCAGAAACGCTTAAACGCACGGAAGTTGTTCCTTGTTGCTACAAGATCCGTATAATAAACTACTCCAGATATTGGTTGCAAGCTGTTTAACATAATATCACGCTGATTTTGCCAGAGATCACACTCCCACAGGATGTGGTGAGCAGTTTGTTCATATTCGTTACTGGATGTTGAGCACAGACAGATTGGTGAAGATACTAATTTGAAACTATACAATTTACTTTTAAAATTGCCGTGTCCGGTAAGAAATTGTGCAACACAATGGTCTATGATTAGCCAAGTTTTATTTAACCGTTCGCGTACGTCCGGAAAGAACTGGTGCAGATGGCGACCCTTGGTTGACGTATTCCATCTACATTGCCATTCATTTAGTAGTTCGTTATTTAAGTCAGCTATTGGCATAAATAGCCTGGTTATTATCGCACGGTCGCGTAATGATAAGAAATCATTTTCTAAATTATCGCGCGTAGAATAATACATTGCTGCTCGTCTTTGTACTTCAAGATCAACCGGTAGTACACCCGCTAGGACAGGTAGGGCCTCTGTGCTCACTGTTCTATAGGCTTTACACAGAAATATCAACGCCAACCTCTGGCTTTGTAGTAATTTACGGCGAGCAGCTCCGATGGTAGCCCTATCAGCCCACACAGGCGAGCCGTAGCATATACACCCAAGATAGGTTGCCCCGTAAATGATTTTAAGAGTATTAAAAGAGAGGCCCCAGGTTGCCGTCGATATCCTTGTAAGTGCAAAAAAGTTTCGCTTAGCTTTTTCCCCAACTGATTTAATATGTTCTATAAACGAGAAATTCTTTTCTAAAACTAAACCCAAATAACAGGTTGATATTTTGCGTTTTACAGTAACATTATTAAGTTTTACGCCCGGGGGGGATTTTAGTTCACCTTTAAGAAGGAGTTGGTAGGTTTTATGAGGAGCAAATGTAAGGCGATTTCTTTTACCCCATTCACTTATCATACTTAAACAAGTTTGAGCCAGATTTTCCAACTCTCTCCTGGAGTTACCCTGTATAAGTAAGAGGCCATCGTCAGCATATGCCGTTAGAGAGCAGCGTGATGGCAAGGGTAATGTCAAGAAGTCATCAAAACCCAAGTTCCAGAGATACGGCGCGAGCACTGAGCCCTGGGGGCAACCCATGGTTAACGATTTAGTGACTCTGAAGTGACCAAGCTTAAGAGTTGCAGAGCCATGTACGAAATAAGATGTGATTATCGAATATATATTACTGTAACAACCGCGTAACTTAAGTTTTTGTAACAAAATTGGCCACCAAGTATTATCAAACGCCCCTGAAATATCTAGGAATATGGCCAAAACGTATTTACATTCGGACGAGTTTACAGCTTTCCTCACTGAGATAGCTGCGTCCACTGTCGATTTACCCGCAGTAAAACCAAATTGATTTCCGTGAAATTTTGGTCCTCCCGGCAGCAATCGCGGTACAATAAGTCGTTCTAGAAGCTTGCCTAAGGAAGGCAGTAACGTTATTGGTCGGTATGACTTAGGGTCTTCAGGCAGTTTATCGCCATTTTTTGGTATAATACGAATAAAACCGCTGCGCCAAGAACGCGGAAAAGTCCCTTCAGATATGCAACGATTAAAAACTTTTAGTATTGAATCACCGGATTGTTTTGTGGCTTCTATTATCATTTTGTTGGATATTTTATCTTCACCTGAAGCTTTGTTAACAGGTAGCGATTTCACAGTATTCATAAACTCATTAATTGTAGGAAGACTAGACATATAGGTAGCGGGTGGATTGTTTGCCCACTGTCTAATCTGCTTATGGTAGTCATTATCGTTCAAGGAACTATCATCAGGTATGAGCGAATTAAGTAAGGATTCCGTGGTCTCCTCTATGCCACTGGTGTAGGTATTATTGATTTTTATGTTTTGAATATAAGCTAAATCTATAGACCTATTTGCTTTAAACTCATGGTATAGGGGCGACCACGGGCCTTCTTTATCTAATTTATCGACTATTTTTCTAATAAGATTGCCTTTGGATTTCTCTATTGACGAGCGGTAACGTGAACGAGCTATTTTGAGATTTATATATGCATTATTTAAAACATCGCCTACAATTTTACGTTTTTTTAGTTTATTATATTTTTTACGTGCTCTCCGAAATTCACATCGAACTTTAATTAAGTAGTTATTCCACCAATCGCATCTTCGAATATTAGTGATAGGGGCGCGGCCTATGGCAATATCGGCACAGTAGGTAAAAGTGTCCGACATCATTACAGCACATTCCTCTGTTGTTAGTTCATCCCGGGTGAAATCCCTGAATGAAATCCCCATGCGCGGCAAAAAGAGCTCTGAAAAAATCCCAATCGGCCCCTTTGAGCCGATATCTATAGTTACCGTAAATAGCCGTAGGTCTTTGTGCCAACCGAGGAATAAACTCGTACACGATTAAGCGGTGATCACTGGATGAAGCGTCAGGCAAAACACGCCATCCATCTATTCGGACGTCTGAGCTTGAAAAAGTGACGTCAATAAAAGATTCGCCAGTAGGGCTACAATAAGTAGGCGGTGCATCAGGAGTGTTATGTATTGATAGATTCATCTCAGCGACGAAATCTTCGACGGCGTTCCGCCGTTCTGTATCGCTTGAACGGTATTTGCCATACCATAACGTAGAGGATGCGTTAACATCTGCGCCAATAATAATTTTGTGTCCTTTGAGGGACATCAAAACATGGCGCAAGTGATGTAAATGGGGACCGACAGGATCTGAATACTGAAAATAACAGCTCACTACGTAAACTTTCCAGGATGGGGATGATATTTCAGCGACAGCACAGTGTGACGTCATGAGGTTTCGCATAGCGCTTACCGTAAAATTAGTACGCCAATTTATTTTTTAAACGCGCATATTGATATTGTTCTTGTACAAGCACTATATCTAAGTTGTATTCATTGACTAAAGTTTCCAACTCTGATGTCGCAACCCTATCGTTGTGAAGATTTAGCTGCCCTATTTTTAAGTAAGCCATATTAATATTTGGTATTTAGCACTAACTGCTCAAGTTTATGCTTAAATGTGGGGCAGTTGTCCGAGCCGCATTTGTGGTCGTGAGGTTTTTTATATGTTTTACACGATGCACAAACTGGTTTAAATTCTGGGTCATTGTGGTGCTTACATGATTTTGTGGGATGTGCTTCTGCGCATAAGGCACAGGTAGGTAATTTATTACTACAGTACTTGAAAACATGCCCCATATTGCTGGCAGTTAAACACCGAACTACCTCAAAATCATCAATAAAGCGGCATGTAGCCCAGTCGATGAAAAGTTTTTCTTTAGTGCTGACTAAATGTTTTCTAATCTCCGGTTCGAGCTCAATTCCCACCCACTTGCGCCCATTAGCTACGTTACGCTTGCGCACAATTTTAGTTTTAGACGTAAAATCGTCTTCGCTGACTTTAAGATCACTATCTTTGATATTTTGCCTGTATAACGCCGTTAAAAAGACCTGGTCGTCCATTGACGACGGTATATCTTTTATAAGTATGCGCGGCCGTCGCCCGGATGGAGTTTGAAGTTTTAAACCCGCCGAACGAATGGCCTCGACAGAGCGAATTTTATTGAGTTGGGTTTCATTTGCCACTCGGAGTACAACGCCAGAATTGGAAGTTTTTTTAACGCCTACTATTTGAAAACCGTCGTCCGCGGGTTTTATAGCCTTCATAAGCGCTTCCTTGGTCGCCGACGAAGTCGCGTACTCCGCTGATCGCTCAGCGGTGGGATACGCAATAATTGAAGGAACCGGTTTTCGCGTCTGTACTATGGGGGCGGCGGTTTTTTTCGGTAAACGCAGTTTTAATTGTTCCGCGTACGTAGGAATCTCAGAATTGGTTTTATTTACGCAAAGATCTAACTGACGTTCTGCGTTCGCCAATTTAGTTTCATTGCATGAAGATTTAAGCGCAAGTAATGAAATAATACTGGTAAGGCGCTGCGTACAATCCATCACCGATAGCTTATTCGCGATATTCATACCCGAGTTGGAATCACTGACTAATTCGTTAACCTTTGACAGATAAACGGAAGCTTGTGTCACAAGATCGCAATAATTATATTCCGCACTGTTTGTATCGCTAATATTTAATGAAGACGAATAATCGGATTGAGATCCCCGAAAACGTTTTATGTCCGATTCCTGTTGACCATCGGGAGTACAAAACGTCGGTGACGCATCGTCTAACACTCGTTTGTTGAAGCCTGAAGGGGGCGTTCTGGGAGTCTGTTTACTTCTCCCAAATGCGTTTCGCCCTCTATCGGGGGGGACATCATTCATTTTTGACATGTTATTCACACGAAATAAGCAAGCGCTTTAATGTAAACAGCACGATAACTAATTTAGCACGATAACAAATAACTGTGACTATGACGCGGTACCCTCACAAGAAAAAAGTTAAACTTACTCACCGAACGATAATTTGAACTAAAATCCAGATATTACTTATTAAAACACTTAAAAAACTTACAGATTGTAGTATTTAGCACTAACACTAAAGCTAGAAACAAAACACAGGTCACAAAACAATCACGAAATAGCAGAAAAATAATATTATTTCACAGCGAACCTCCGACGCACTGAGCCGTAGCGTAGCGGGAAGGGAAGAATACAATTTACTTGACAATATTTTTAAAGACATTTCTGTCAAGATAGACAGTTATAGTCCCTAACCTTAAATGGAATGGGGTGGAAAAGTTGTAGATTTAGACAAATTAAATAAAAAATAGAACACTAATTAAATTACATGGGCAGCGGCAGCAACCTTTGACATGATAGCAGCAACGAAATAAAGCTTAGGAGCGGACAAAATTTTTACCTATACCTACCTACCGATACTGATACGTACTGGGGAACGTCTATCAACATTGGTATTGGAAGGAACCAAATAGCTACCTACTTAACAACGCCTAAATCTCAGTTTGACTTAAATACGAGACGCAAGAGTCTCGCAGGCTCAGTCTTGTTCTTGCTCAAATCTTG
Organism: Pseudoips prasinana; assembly: GCA_951640165.1. Taxonomy (NCBI): domain Eukaryota; kingdom Metazoa; phylum Arthropoda; class Insecta; order Lepidoptera; family Nolidae; genus Pseudoips; species Pseudoips prasinana. The sequence continues at coordinate 17,020,322 of OX621234.1, read as the reverse complement.
CAGGGTCAGTCTTGGTCATGGTATTGCGAAAATGCAAGAACAAGACCAATACCGATTTTGGGCGACACTAGCCGGAGCCATGAAACAATGCATCATAATGGAATGCCCAAAGTATTAAAACCCACAATATTATCTGAAAATATATTTTCCACGAAGAACTATTCTGTTATTAATTGATATTATTTCCGTCGCAATATCAATAAAATCAATAAAGATATCATAAGCTTTATGAAGTTCCTCATTAATAAAACCAGTAAATATCTATTCGACGCAGGAGCTCTAATCAGCCTTTTTAATGATTCTCTTCAATATTAAATTATTGGCCATTCGTCATTCAGTAGGAAGTTGAATTACAAAATGGTTGCTACCTAATGTTTCGTTAGATACTACCCAATTGAATCATTCCAACTCTTTGCATTCGCAGTCGGATATGCCGCCGCCCACGTGTTTGAATTTCAAGTTGCCCGACAAACAGAATGGAGAATCTCTTGAGTTTGAAGCCAGATCTGCATTAAAAAGTGCACATTAGGTTTCAAACTCTAAGACTATCTCCGGTTCCGACTCCAAACAATCTAATATAAAAAGTGCGGTTCTAATGTCAATTCCAATATAACCACTTCGATATATCTTTCTAATTTAAACTTGTTGCTTGATTACCACATCTTATCAAAATTATTTCATGATAATTTATTGCCCTAAGGCCCGATTTTACAGGTACTAAATTATTCACGCATTGTTGACCTATTTAAAATGCAATAAAATCGCACTGCAGACACATTATTACTCTAAATGATTCCAGGTAGTGCGACGGTGCTTAAAATTTCGTCGTCTTTATTGACTTTTAGTTATACTCTAAAAGGTCTTTTGGAGTAAACTAGTTTAACTTAACATCATCCATAGTTATATTAGACTTTCGTTTTATACACCCCATTTAATATAAATAAAAAGTTAATTACTTGGAAACCCGCGGCAAAGGAAAATTCCCGAGCTTAGGAAACCATACCCTTTAGTTATTTAATTTTTTCTCTGACCTTATACCGTAATTGATATAGCTAAGTATTTATTCACGTAGTTACAATCTTTATTTAAAAAAAAGAGAAAAAGAAAGATATAATTGCTTACCATTTTTACAAAAGAATTATAATGTTAAATAATGTAATTTGATTGTTTTTTTTTTGAGGAAAATTTTACTTATAATTTTTCTTAGTTAACATGTATCTTTTTTTATATGATGAACCAATAAAGTTCCCGTTTTAAATATTAAGAACTATTTTCTTAACGTAATATAATATATTTAATTCGACGCTATTTTCACGAGTTCATCGAGGCGTCTGTTTCGAAATCATGGGGACAGGAATCTATAAACTGTGACGTTTTATTGGGTTTTGGCCTAGGAGACGATACGGAGTACTCCGTCGAACCATGTGAGGTAGACATGTAAGAGAGCACATAACTCAATTTCTATGTTACTTGCTAGATCAATGAAACTCGATGATCGACGGTGCGACTCCCATTCCGGGGGGATTGATGACCTACTTACCTTGTCCTATGCGTCGAGGAAGACTTGATATTAAAACTCTCGTCCCGTCGCGTCGCTTGCCCGAGAGTGACCTGTTCTTCCTCCGGAACAACGTGATATTAATCGATTTCGAAAAGAAGGAAATTCTTAATTCTATCTTCAATCAAATGTTATTTTATGTACCATATGTTAAGCGATTTATCCGTTGTTTGCTGACTGATTATGATAATTTTTGTTTTATTCGTCAGGTCCTTTTAGAATGGCGTTTACGGACATTTTTAAAATGAATTGTATAATCGTTGATCGGCTGTTATGAAGAAATGTAATCGAGTTTATATTTTTAAAATCATAAATACTAAAATATATATACGTGTAATATCCTTATCTAGTGACAGATATATTAACATGTATAACATTGTTAATAAAACAATATTGGATTCTTATTATAATTGTTATGTTTTTATTCAAGACAACATAGCACAAATTGGAATAAAGTCCTTTCGTTAAATGTTGTCCCAACGAAAAGTTTATGCTAATAAACTTTATTATTACGTTATACTTTATAATCTAGCCTATATGTATATTTTTGTTAAAGTACGCTGAAGGTCAACTTTGGTCGGTAATTTGACACACTCTACACTGTAATCAAAGTACAAATAGCTTAAACACATAACATTACGAGAAGATGGGCCAAATGGCCCAAATATTTCGGCGGATTACATTCTCACCTATAGCTACTTATCAAATTTAGGGTCATCACAGAAAACGTAGTACAAAAATAAAAGTAAATAATAATCTAAATTCGATTAGAATCGAAAAAAAAGCGAGATAAATTTATAAATATCTTGAAACTGAAAAAAATATATTGTGTACGCGAACTACGAGTCAATCAAATTACCTAGTTTCTTTAAAAACATCGAAGAAAGAATTATTTGCGCGAATGCCTGACAAATCTAAGGACATTTCCTTACTTACGAAATTGTTATTATTTTTTTTTATACGGGACTAGTCCCTCCCTCTTACCCACCAATGCAACTCCTGTAAGCCTGTAAGTATGACACTGAGCGGTGAAGCTCAGGCATGTCCCGGGGAATCGCTTTAACTGTCTTGGATCCCGCAACGAATTTAATCAGAAAGACAAAAAAGGAGGAGTTAGAAAATTAATAGTTCCACTTCCCTGCAGAGCAAAGCGGGAGACAGAATGATGTAAAGAGGCTATAGCCTCATAAAATGAGAGATTTGCAACTAGAGAAGCCAGCTGCAAAAGCACTGAGGATCAATTTAAGGGTCCTAAGTGAGCATATTTGATTCCAATAGTAGGTATGGCAAAAGCGCTTAAACGCACGGAAGTTGTTCCTTGTTGCTACAAGATCCGTATAATAAACTACTCCAGATATTGGTTGCAAGCTGTTTAACATAATATTACGCTGATTTTGCCAGAGATCACGCTCCCACAGGATGTGGTGAGCAGTTTGTTCATATTCGTTACTTGAAGTTGAGCACAGACAGATTGGTGAAGATACTAATTTGAAACTATACAATTTACTTTTAAAATTGCCGTGTCCGGTAAGAATCCTATGTATGGTCCTTTAAATGTCGCATTTTCATTTTATCTAAACATAGCTCCGTGTATAACTTTAAAGATCTTCATCTAAAAAATATAATATGTAATATGTCCTTTATGTGCTTCCTTATTTTTCTTTTTTACCAGAGTACCTAATAGCAAGACTTCCACACTAATTGCCCCGCATTTTACCTTACCGGTGGATGTTTTTCCAATATTCGTTTCTTAATTCTTCCCTTCTTGTTGCCGTGCGCTTCAACTTATTACAATTATTTTTATAAGCATTGTAATTTGGTTGTTATAGCGATTTTTGAGAGGATTATGTTTCGTAAAACTTCCATCAATTTAAGCCGTCTTTGTGAAAAACAAGGTGTGTTGATTTAAAGCCGGGGCTTAACGAATACTCGGTTTATTTCCACAACGAAGAAGATTAAGATTATTTGTTTTATTACATTATAATAATGGTATTTGGTTATAATAATGATAATATATCGGTATTTGTTCCGTGTAATAACATTATAATAAATAAACAAATATCTTGGGACAACTAACATAATGGCATCTCACCCAAGTGGCAATGGTAGCATTTAAAACGAAACCTAAGGTAATATGATGATTATTTAATTTAACATATCTGCTGTTGTTCGTGTTCAGTAATTAATCAGAAATATTTTAAGGATCTTACGAACAACATTTGGATAAGTTACATAAACCATAATCTCTGTATTAAATATTATACAACTTATTTCCACATTCCATTGTAAAATTTGTAACCCAATTATGACAAAATTTATACGAATAAAAAGCATACCGTCGAATTTATAAACAGGAACTGAGCATTAAATATTAACTAAACTACTTATTAACAAAAAATATTAACTAACTTCAACAAGACGGATGTTATCCGTTCAACGGTGTGCTGAACGTTTAACAAGTATAGGGATTTAACTACCCCGTAGCTCCTTGCAAAAATAGGACTACGGTATTAAGCGGAGAATAGTCTGGCTTCAGCGGCGTTGGACTTAGATTTGTTCAAGTGTGACATAAATCAAAGTAATTCCCATGGGACGGGTATCAATGTCGGGCTTCCTTAAGTAAAAACGGTCTTCAACCGGTTTAAGCACTATAATATCGGCAAGCCTGACGGCCCTAGACAGTCACACATATATATGTACATTGAATGTATGCGCTGTATTTTAATTGTCATCTTACCCAAAATCAAAGGCAGGTATCTCAGAAGACTGGTCTTGTTTAATGTGCCCATTACTTGGACGAAGCGGCTTATTTCCTATATTGGCATATCAACTACCTATCAACGTGTTGTGGTGACGCTATTGTCCTGTGTAGGATTTCTTATACGAGTAGTTTATTGGTCTTTTTCTTTCACACGCGTTGGTTGTTCTAATTTGAAGCTTAATTAGTGTGTTTTGAGATTATTTTATTTATTACGCGTGTTAAGTTCTTTCAGTTTCTTTTTAGGCAGGAATTCGTCTTGGCGGACATACCCGGCTGGTTTCGATCCAGGGCATCACGATTGCACAAGAATATAACGAAGAGGTAGTAGAGCCCGTTATTGTCCCGCACATAATCCAAATGGGCCAGGAATTCCTACGCATGCACGATAATGCTCCTTCTCATAAGGCGCAGCTGTTGTCGGGCGCTCTCCGAGAACATGATATTTTAAGTTTTGGTCGCCCGAATTATCCTATCGAGCCTCCCTGGGACATACAACTAAAAGCTTTGAGAGATTTCCCGCCAAAATATACGACGCACATACATAGATTTTAATGATTTAGGCGGCCAAAATTATTTTTGGCGTTATTTTAGTTCTAAGTTCAATTAAAATAAAGAAAAGATATATATTTATAAAAACATACATATATTTGTCAGGTTATAAAGAACAATAATATCTGACATAGCTATATTCACTAAAAATACAAATGAATGGAAACAGAATTTTACAAGTATCCTTTAAATATAAAATTACATTAAAAATCGGTATCGTCAGGTCCAGATGTCTCTACTGACTCTGTGTTTGGGCCAGCAGGTAATAAAATTTTAACCGTTTCAGGTAGAAATGCGTTATGTGAAGGTTTTCTTATTTGTCTCAAGCAACTAATGAAGGGATCTGAACTTAACAAAAGCCTATAATATACATCTAAGTTACATTCTTCCCTAGAAAACTTTCTGGCAAAGTTTAGCCGGTACGATCGGAAATGCTTGTTCCGGGCTTCTGCAGCTTCTTCGGACAGCTGTCCAATTGGAAGCAGCGAACTTTTTATAATTTGGCATCCATGTACCAATATCTTGTGCATAATAGGCGTCATTGGGTGCCAACCACACTGTTCTACGTACAATTTTACTGTGTCGTACGCATAAGTATCATATTTTTCAGCATTAATTTTATGGCCACTAGAAATAGTTTCTAAAATAACCTTGAATCTGTAAATCAGTTCAAAGTTAATACCTGTGATGTCTGACGCCAATTCGGGGTTTTCAAAAACCTCCGGCTTGTGTTGCCATCATTGGTGTTGCCAAAGTTATTTGTAGTATTTATACGAACGGTGTATAATGCTTTCGAAAATGCGGATCCGGGCGTGTAATACTGACCGGCTTGTCAGTATTACAATTCCAAAGCTTGAGGGTTTTCTTCGATAGATCGTTAAAAGTTTTCGAAGTAGCACCACTGATGTAGCACTGGGATGTTGACTTTGTGTCTGTGGCAGCGTTGCAAACCTTTCCGTCAATCATACTCATTTTGAGTTGGTGCCCGAACAAAAACTCCTCCTCATTCAACGTAACAACTGTTTTGTTTAGTTGCTTAATGGACCCCTGCACATATTTTATCTTTTCTTTAGTTATGTCCGTTGTTTCTTTGACAAATTGGAATGAATCGGATGGCAAAACCTTGGCGAAGAAGGAGTTGGATTCTGCCAAACAATTTTACTGCCTTCTTTGCCACAAACAATGCGCAAAGGCACAAAGGAACTCATAAAGATGTTGGCATCGGAATCAGTCTCAGTAGCGTAACTTTGTTGAAATTTGGATTGCTGAGAACCGTCACAACCCCATTTGCAGATTATCATTAACGCCTTCATTTCTTTCTCGTGAAGCCTTATTATGATATCGTCTAGGTATTTTGATAATCGTGTTACGGTTAGATCCATTAGGCAATGTAGATTACTTTCCGCGCAAGTAGCCGTAACTCTTAGGGATTCTTTCGGCGGATAGCACTCATGTTTTGCTTTCAAAACAACATCATAGCAAGGGAAATGTTGTGGACTTGTTACCCTTACTATCTCATACTGTCGTCTCGTAAGATCAGTTTCAACGAACATCTTAAGTGCTTGCAGAGGCGTCAATTGAGGTATCTCATCGTTGTCGGTAACTCTACTGTAGGCTTTTCTATATTTACTCGCCCGTGTTGGTGAGTTCGTAATATCTTTAAGCACTTTCGAGGCGGTCCTATGTCCCGTTCTCTGCAACATGGATGTAGCAGCGTGAACAACTTCATCACCTACGGAGGCCCTTATTTCTTGGGTTTTTCTTCTTTTGCTACGCTCACTTAGTTTCCCAAAAGACTTGGGTGGTCGACCTTGCGAGGAGGCTGATTCAATGGGAATCTCGAATGTTCCCTCTAAACACGATTGATTTATTACTATTTTTTTTTATTATTATTTATGTGCCATAGCGCATAAGGAGAATATTGTCATAATAGTCAAGTTTTTCATTAAAAGTTTGTAAATTTTGACTCTGAAGTTGGTCAAATATATATTGACGAGTCATTACTTTAGTAGGTACCCGAGGCAGTAGGTAGACCTGATACAAATAAAAAACAAATTTAATACAAAATATCGCACACTTAATATTTCCTATATTTGACAATGTGCCTTTCAGAAGGGCTTAGCTCAACAAAGCGCCATTTTGCGCGGCTATTTCTTATGGAATTAGTTAGTTACATATATGAACTACTTAGTATAATAAAAATTATTACAGGGACGGACTCACAAGTACATTAAATAGGCACCCTAACTTAAATATATCTAAAAAAATAAATTTTGGACAAAGTCATGTTTGTCGTGTTAGAAATGAATGACAGAGAATGTTAATTACATTTTTCTCTAACGAAAACAAATTGTTCTTACCTGCATTATCGCAATCCATCACAGTTAAAACGAAAATATTCCCTTGAAATGAATAATGCACATTGGAAAGTTGTAAGTTTAGGAGAGCGCCGAGACCCGACATGTACACACTTGTTCACTATTGAATTCCGACTGATCACAGTCGACTCCCACGATTCAAAGGCGGGGGGAAGGGGTTTTATATTGTACATAGGTAGACTTGTTGACTCATCAATTGTATAGATACCTTAAAATTATATTGATTTAAAAAAAATACTTTAGGCCGTCTAAATCATTAAAATCTATGCATGTGCGACGGAACAACAATTTTAAGAACACTTATATTAATATGGGACCCCTTTATTGTACATATTATTTTAATATGTAATTTAACTACATGTTAATACTTAATTTAATTTGATTTAAATGTTAAATAATAAAACAATTACATATATAGGCCATTATTTTTAAATGTCGTTTTCATCAGTTACACTTAAAATATTTTTTGTGTGAACCTTTAAGGTTTATAATGTTACTGTAATCAATCTTATACGAGTGTGATTACATTAGTAACTATAAAATTTGCTCTTTCAGCCTTTTAACGGGAGAAGGAAGCCAATTCCAGCACAATTATAAAATTTAATAATCCCTAAGTGTTTACGTAAAGTATCTGTGCTCCTCCCGTTACACTTCAAGCTTGTAGATATCGACCCTTAACGGGTACTCTGGGTACTGCTTACCGTTTAACTTTCAAAACATGAGTTTAAAAATTTTGTTCAAAATTATTTTCAATATTGTTTTATATTTTTTTTATTAGTATATGTGATACATCAGTTATCTGGTTTCCATAGTACAAGCCCTGCTTAGTATGGGAACCGTGTGTGAATAATGTCCCACAATATTATTATTATTAATTGCATATAAACTTTAAATCTAAGTTACCGTCGCCGATTCTTCAGCAGTCTAATAGAAATGTAACCTAACTAAAAGGGACATGAGACTTAAACACATGCGAGTCGACCTTGGGCACCGGGGTTGAAGGTCCCGTGCCTTACTTAAACAATATTAGGGTATTAAGTGGTTATCTATCATAAGTTCGAAAAATACTTCCCCGAATTTCATTTCACATAAAACTTTTGAACTTTTATCGTTTCGTTTTCTTTTATTTCACCGAAGTTTCTTCTTTCACTGTATTTTATTTATTACTTTATGCACATCAAATAGTACAAAGTAGGACTTAATGCCGAAGGGATTTTCTGCCAGTCAACCTTAGGGTGGTGCAGAGATAGCATAGTTGGTGCACGGATCATACAATTATCAAAGAGTAAGAAAGTAAACAAACACAATACTATACTATAAAATACTATATTATACAATACTATACTCCGATTGAAACATATATTCAATTTATAACTGGGGGGTTTCTGCTAACAATTTGCGAAGTAAATGCTCACGAACTTTTCTTTTAAATGAGATGCAACTCTTGGCCTTCCTGATTTCGAGAGGTAATGCATTCCACTGAACAATTGGCTGTACAAAGAAAGAAGAGTGAAGGAAGTCAGAGCAGTGAGATGGACATTGGAGGAGACGAATGTGTGAAGAGCGAAGATATTTAATATGGTTAGTAAAGAGATATTGAAAGTGATGAGATAAGTAAGATGGAGAAGTAGAAGAGTCTAGAAATATTAACATCGGTTGACCTATTAATAAATTCATTTTTTTCGTTAATCTGACGTTTCATTTGGTCAATAAACTTTTCACCTATATACTTAGCTGAAATAACATTTGTTCTAAGTATTATGTTTCCGAACATTAATTATACCACTGTTTAATTACCATACATTATATTTTAAGCAACATGCAGCAGGTATGCAGCGTGCAAGCAGGCATGCAACATGCAGCAGGCATGCAACATGCAGCAGGCATGCAGCATGCAGCAAGCATTGTGTCTGTCACGGCTCCTTCCTTCAGCTCGCGGGCCGCGCCCTAGCCCTCCAGGCCTACGTGGATTTAAATTACACTCTAGGGGTAATGCAAACAAGCCTGTGTGAAGTCGGTTTTGCAGCGATTCGTTTGTCACTAAATTTTAAAGCACAACATATTCACTTTTTTTACACTATTTTAATTTATTATTGAAAATGCTGCCATGTAACCGTCTATATATTTGTGACTATAATTCAGTAAACTGTTGTTTCGGTGTGGTGAAATTATAAAAATAAATCATTTGGCAAATGAAAAAGTTCATAAGCGGCTTCGGCCAATAGCAAATAGTTATTTTGTAAATCGGCGAAAAACAGTTTGGTAAAATTATACCTATGACACTAGATACTTCGATGAACTTAAAATATGTCAAATAATGCATATAGAAAAAAAGTCGTCGGTCAATAGTTTTAGGTAAAATAAAACTCGAACAAAAAATAATCGATAAAGTGATCGGTTCCCGTATTAAGTATGTCGTATACTACAACTATCCTATGTTGTTTAGAAACTTCTTTTTCTGTAATAATGATATCAATTTGATACCTATATCACGTTAACTCTCTCACAGTTCAAGGTATATTTTTCATCTTTTTAATCATTAGTGAAAACACAGTGACCTAAATAAGAAACTCAATTAGCAATTTTTTGTATTTTCCATTTGCAATAAGTGTTGGAAAGAATACCTAATAGGTACTATTTTTACATTTGAATAACTGCCAGTAGTGGTGAGACATATAAATGGATTAAGCCGCAGTCGTAAGGCTTCTTTACCATTTTGGTAAGGAACCCTCTATCTCTCGTTTACGTTTGATGCTCATGGTAAATTGCATTAGGTCTAGTGGCAATTAAACTTCATATTCTCTTCGTAATAAGTATTCCTGAGACTTCTGTCGGTAACGGTGAAGCTAAATGTGTTTTCATAATAACGAAATTACGTGAAACTATATGAGTTTCACGTAATGGTACCTTTTAGAAATACTTATATTTTACATTTTTACCCACTTTTGTAAAGTTTAAACAGCTTGTTATAATATTTAATACGTATAATATTTAATATATGTACGTACGTGATTTTGAATACCTCAGAATTATAGGTATTTTTTGTTAATTTTCCGTAAATTTTATTTCGGTTATTTCTTTGACACCTTTGTCTATATAAATTTTAGTGCTTTAAACGTGTTAAATTTTTCTTTCATAGTCGTCATATCACCCGTCACTCCACCACTTCTGGACAAGTCATTTTTACTTTCATCATTAATATCATGATGATGATGTATTTTTACTTTACTCGCATTATATTACACAACTTTGATTTAACACATTTAAAAGTGTTACGTTCTAATTCACCGTTGTACCTCGGTGGTGTTCACGTCCAGCCGGCTACACCTTATTACCCATACATTACCCTATAGCAATAAAGAGTCACCGTAGATCCCCGAATTTCACCGTCACAAGTTATCCAATAATTATTACCGCCATGATGTACAACAAATCAAACAGTTACAATGAGCCATATCAAAACACCGTTCGCAACGCCGCCGCGTTTAAAATAATGGCAGAATGACAACCAGAACCCTGACACGCTCCGCCTTTGAAAAATACTAATCGGTACGAAACATCAAGTGATTTGTTTTCAGTTGAATTGTAATTCTGTCGTAAATTCCTCGAAAAGGATAAGACTTTCGGGTCAAATGTTAAAATGAGAATATTCATTTTTAAAGTTTCACATATCATTTCCAGTATAGAATAGAAACATTTATTTGTATAAACATGTGTTGACAACTAGTGGTACATTGCATGTAGGATCGTATAAGTTTATATGTTCAGACATGTTTTCCGTGCAAATACCGACGTGCAAATGTTACAATTATTACAATCAAAATTATGATATGTAGGTATGTAATGTGTTGTAAATAAATATGAACGTTACAATTATGGAAAGTCAATAATACATATGTATAATGGCAATTGGTAAAAATAATCAAATCATACTGTGAAAATGAATCTAATAAGTCAAATACAATGTCATTAATAAGGAAGTACAATTAAGTTTAACTGTCAAAGATGAAACAGTATAACATGCTAGTAGAAATAAAAATAATAATTAAAATTAAAATTTGTCCCTTTAGAAGTCCTAAAAAAAGTTATATTGCTTCTTGTTGAAAAAGCATACTAGAATCTTCTTCTTCTTAGCGTTTCGATGGCAAACTCGTAAAATTTTTGTGGCCCAGGACGTGGCCACACTGATTTCCCTGCTTGTGGCATTTTTAAGATCGTGCCAAGAACATGTGGCAGGGCAGGCTGGGCAAGCTGTTAGATGGGCCATGGATTGGACCGATGCTCCGCAAATACAGTCCATTTTGGGGTGGCTCGACAGTCCCCACCTGGACATGTTTTCTTTGCTTCGGCCCACCTGAGTCCGGAGTCTGTTTAGGGACTTCCAGATTGGCCACGGTAATTGATGTCCAGGTGGGAGGCTTTCGGAAAGCGTGACAAACTGATCCATGAACCCTTTTTGTGCACGCCAGATGCTGTTGAGGGATCGGTAGTTAGTGGCGTGGTGCATTTGGCAAAGCTATTTCGGCTTTTAAGCCTTTGCGGTGGTAGCCTATGCCCATAGAGATCCCCGGGGATCACCATCCATTTTGGCCCTCTCCAGGGAGCTTGCTACAGTCCTGCGAACGTCTAGTGGTGCTATGCCAGCCAGTGGATACAGCAAATTTACCGGGGTCGGCTTCAAACACCCAGTGATTATCCGGCACGATTCGTTTAAGGCTGTATCCACTAGCCTTGCGTGCGTGGAACGGGCCCAAACTGAGCAAGCGTATTCGCCGGCAGAAAATGCTAGCGCCAGTCCTGACGTCCGCAGCACTTGCAGCGTTGCTCCCCATTTGGTTGTGACTAGGCGGTGCAACAGGTTATTGCGGGCTTGCACCTTCCGCTTCAGTTCCTCACAGTTCCTTTTATAGGTGAGGGATCTATCCAAGATAACGCCGAGGTATTTAGGAGAGCAGTTGTGAGTGATAGACACTCCTTCCCAGGCAATCTTGAGCTCACGCCCCGCCTCAGCGTTGCGAAGGTGGAAAGCACAGGACTCAGTTTTCGAGGGATTAGGCTTGAGAGAGTTATCACCGTAGTACCTACTCAAGTCACTTAGTGCTGCAGTGAGATTAGCCTCAACCTTGTCAAAACTGGTCGCTTGAGACATGAGCGCAAGATCGTCCGCATATAGGAAACGGGAAGTATTTGGGCTGGATGGTTGGTCGTTGGTATATATATTAAATAGTAGTGCGGGGCCAAGACACTCCCCTGGGAAAGTCCATTCTTTTGCCCCCTCCAACGACTTTTTTCCGAGAGTAGATGGACCTGAAAGCGGCGGTTGTGGAGTAGTTCGCGAAGAATGTTGACGAACTTAAAGTCAGCTGTCAGAGTCTCCACCTTCCACAGAAGCCGTCTCAGATTCACTGTGTCGTAGGCTGCTGATAGATCTACAAACACAGCACCGGTCGCCTTCCCCCGTTCAAACCCATCCTCAAAGTGTTGCGTGAGCTTGAGTACCTAATTGCTACAAGACTTTATTGGTCTGAAACCTGCCTGCTCTGGGATTAATCTCGGGTCGACAAAGCTTGTGAGGCGTGTCAGCAACAGCCGTTCAAACAGCTTATATGTGTGACATAGGAGCGAAATAGGTCTATAGTTTTTACGGTCTTGTACTGGTTTTCCTGGCTTTGGTATAGCTATGACCTTTGATTTTCGCCAGATGCGGGGAATTTGAGAGGTTTCGAGACAGGTGTTAAACATTTTCAGCAACCAGGACACAGCAACTGGGCCAAAGTGTTTGATTTGCTAGCAGCATAAAATATTAAATTTACCATGCTTATATATTAGGTCTTTACCTATGAAATTGCCGTTCTGCAGTACTGGCCATTTCAAATCAAAATAATTTTTGTTTGGCTAAGAATTCTAATTTCAAATTAATTTTATTTTAAAAACATGGATTCTTTTTTCCAAAAGTAGTCATTTCTTTATTGATTAGTGTTACATTTTCATCGCATTTCAATCTTTTTCGTCATCATGGATACGTTAAAAATTCGAGTAATTATGGAATATGAGTACCGTCGTGGCAGCAACGCGGCACAAGCGGCACGCAACATCAACGACGTTTACGGAGCTAACACTACAAACCAACGCACCACCTGTTATTGGTTTGCTCGCTTCCGTTCTGGAAATTTCGACCTGAAAAATGAACCTCGCGGTCGTCCGAAGACTTTGGTCGACAATGACGAATTAAAGGTGGTTGTGGAAGCTGATGATACACAATCTACGGCTGAATTAGCAGCAGCTTTCGACGTTAGCGTCAAAACAATATTGGTCCATTTGCGTCAAATTGGCAAGGTAAAAAAGCTTGACAAATGGGTGCCCCACGAACTCAATGATCGCCAGCGCGAAGTACGCGTCGAGACGTGCCTTGCACTGCTCAACAGACACACAAATGAAGGAATTTTGAACCGCATTGTTACCTGCGATGAAAAATGGATTCTGTTTGATAACCGCAAGCGCTCAGCAAGTTGGTTGGATCCTGGTTCAGCACCTAAACAATGCCCTAAACGAAAACTTACCCCTAGAAAAGTGATGGTCACTGTTTGGTGGTCTAGCGCCGGTGTGATTCATCACAGCTTCTTACCAAACGGGGTGAGCATTACTGCAGATGTGTACTGTGAAGAACTGAGCACAATGATGGAGAAGCTGGCGCATCTCCAACCAGCATTGGTCAATCGCTCGTGTCCGCTGCTCCTGCACGACAACGCGCGACCTCATACTGCACAGCAGACGGTCTCCAAGTTGCAAGAACTGGGGTTGGAAGCTCTCCGTCATCCGCCCTACTCACCAGACCTTGCGCCTACAGACTACTACTTTTTCCAGAATTTGGATAACTTCTTGGCGGGAAAAAAATTCAATACCCGAGAGGCAGTACAAAATGCCTTTGAAGAATTTGTTGCCTCCCGTCCAGCTGATTTCTTTAAGAAGGGCATCAATAAACTGCCACTGCGATGGCAAAGATGCATTGATTGCATGGGTGATTACTTCGATTAATACAAATAAAAAAATTCATGAAAAAAATTCGTTTAAATTTTTTCATACAAAACGGCAATTTCATAGGTAAAGACCTATTATTTACGAGGTAGCTGTATTTGTAAAGACAAATGCGAATTTATTTCCATTAGCTTCTGCGGTGTATAAGGCAACAGCGAGACACACATCGTCTCTGTATACTTAAAACAAAGACTTCTCTACTGCACAAAAGTATATTTCATATGGCTTCCATAATTTATAATAAGTTGCCAAAAGGGCTTAAAGAGCTAAAATTTGATATATTTAAGAAAGAAGTAAAATGTTTTCTAATTACCAAATGTTATTATAATTTAAGTGAATATTTAAATGATAAATTTTAAGATAAATTATTGTTTATTAATTTATTGATGTTGATTACTACAAGACTGACTTGCATTGTAATATCTAACTTTGACACGAATCTATCAAATTGTATACCATCAAATTGACATAATATTATTTAATTGTATTCTTTATTATTTGACCTATTTATTTTTTAACATATTGAATTATTTATTATTGTTACTATTAATTTGTTTTTGTTTTTAAGTCTTGAATTCTTGATATTTAATTACTGTTATTTTAATATTTTTTTTGATTTGTCTATTGTATGTATGATTGATTAAGTTCTGAACATAATTTTGTCTTGTTAAATGTTAATGACGATTTAATTGTTTTGTTTAATTGGAAATTGAATTGTTCACAACATGTTACTCGTTATGTATGTCCTATGACTAAATTTGCACACCTTGTGGTAGAACACAGTGCACATGTATTACAATGTTACCACCACCTATTATAACCTGTGTTATGCAAATAAACGATTTGATTTGATTTGCTCAACAGAGATGTTTTCTACGCCTAAGGCCGGCCTTTAGCGGGCTTTAGAGCTTTTATTCCCATGACGATATCTGGTAGGTGGAAAGGCTTTCTTATGTGGTCACAAGAGCTTGCGGAACTGCTCGGTTTTGGGGGCTTCGGGAGACGGCCAGATGGTTTGCCATTTAGTATGAGCTGATGAGCTATCTGATCAGCAGTAACCTTACCAGGTGTTAAGGGAGCAGGTGGATCGTTAGTAAGCTTCCGAATGGTATTCCATGCTTTTTTACTATTGTGGGTCATGTCGATACCGGTAACAGTACTGATCCATCTTTCCCGGCGGTTCTCGCTAATTTGGGATAAAAAAAAATTCTCCCACAAGCAAAGTATCCTCTGCGAACGGGTTACTATTGAACAGAGACTCATACTCCTTAAATAGCTTTGCGGAATCACTCGACAGCCCTGGAACGTACGATGTGCGGCAACCCCTAGGGATGTGCTTACGGGACACATTGCACACTAACTCTATAAACTGGTCGTATCCTTTCGGGGAGGGAGGCATAATCAGGAGAGCGTCGTCGATATCCCGCGAAAATTGTTCCCAGTTTGCCTTTGAGTAGTTAAACCGGCGCTTTAGAAGGACCTGTAAAGGTCGCACAACCGGAACAATTTCACACATGATAAGGCGGTGCTGAGTTCAGGGAATAGGAGTGCATACCGTCTTGGCACATTGGGAACTTACGTTGGAGCTAACAAAGACAAGGTCCGGGTTATAGCCCCTCTTCCATCGGCCACTGTTGAAGGTTGCCGGCTGTTTAGGGTCGTCAACCAAGACCAAGTCGTTCATTTCAGCCCATGTCTCAAGTGCTTGACCACACTCATCGAGGTCTTTGTAGCCCCAAAGTGGATTGTGACTATTAAAATCACCTATCACAATTCTAACGGGTTGGTCGTCAGCACCCTCCCGGGGCCCAAGCTGGAATGGAGTAACGGGTGGTTTGTAAATGGAAGTAACAGAGCAGTGATCGAGGTTTACGGTGATTACCTCAATGCCGTTCTGGGTCGAGCTTTCAGTCGATAGGACACTCATTCCGGGAGTAACAAACACTGCGTTACCGTGTTTCGGGTGGCAAGTCTCGGAAATGAGGGTCAGTCCTGCTATGTAGGGACGGCTCTGCGTTTCATCTCGGTGGGTCTCCTGGACACAGAGGACATAACAGCGTGTTTTACAGTGGAGCTCGGACAACAATTCCGATTTATCCTCAGAGAAACCTTCGATGTTAATCGAAACTACACGCAGAGCCGGCTTATGCACTGGACCTGGTGGGGTGGTATTATAATTTGCCATCGTGGTGAAAGGATTGGCCAGTCAGCGTTAGAACTCGCTAACTGTTGCCCAGGGTGCGCCGAACGTGCGGGTTTGTGAGGTACGTCACTCGGGGAGGCTCCTTTCATGCACTACACTACAATGTTTCATGTATTATGCTTTTTAAACATGAAGCGATATAACTTCTTTTTTAAACATAATATCGTTGTTAAGGTATTTTCACCTCTTTGGTATTTTATTATAGAGCACTGGAGCCAAGCAAAAATCACTTTTATGCATAAGTGCAGTCCTAGCCGTGTGTGTAGACACAGCCTTCTGTCACTCAGAATTCCAAATATAAACATGCCAATGACGTAATAAATTTATACAGAACACAATATCTTTAAACACCTACTAAAGAGCTCACCAACAAACACAAATAAAAGAGTTACAGTGAATTTTGTGTACTGCGCTAAACTGCTGAGACGTCTGTCCGTGATCTCATCAATCGGTATCAACATTATTATATATCAGAAGTATGATATCGTCAATAAATTTATTAAATAACCTACAACCGATTTAATAGCTCGACTCCATACAATGACTAAGTTTGTTTTCGTTTTTGTGGTTGACTTCAACTCAATAAGTAGCGGCTCGGGCGGTACAAATGGCTCTCTCTTGGACAAACGTAGCTGCAAGCAGTTAAACATTCAAACAATACATTTGCAAATATTATCGTCGTAGTAGATGGCGGCTTGTGTGTGGTGAAAAGTAGTTTTGGTAGAATATGCTCCTGGTTGAATTTTGAAACCGTTGACTTGCCGCCGTTGAGTGTAGGCGCTATGCCCTAAACTCGCCGGCATATGCACTAGTGCGATTTCACCTATTACCTCGCTCCCATGATCAAATATGACGGGCCGACACAAGTAGAGAGAGACCATGTGTAGCTCCTACGGCTTTAGGTGCTCTCCAAGGCACGGAAGTTTAACATTGTCACTTCCTGGCTCCGGGTTACTACTCATAGGGTCTTCTTACAGAAAATCCCACTTTTTAACTAAACCCGGGAATTGAAACGTTGAATCTCATCTTCAGCGGTTGTACACACTACCGCAAGATCATCGAGGCTATCACTTGGTGCAAATAGTTACGATATCATGGACAAGGGAATTAGAGAATTACGTTAATATAAAAGGTAAAACTATAATTAATTATGTCATATTTCCTGGCGTAATATTTTTATATTATGTAGTATTGATATTTAGTAGTATGTATGCTTTGTATAATATAGTTCTATATCAGTTATATGTAAGTATTAATTATTTGTACGTAGGTATAATTAATTTTAAGTTGATGAAGTTGTACACTGTTCTAGCAAACAAATCTTCCTCTGTGTTCGGTTTGCTGTAAGGAAACTCAATCAATAAGTTAAGCTCGCCTATGTACACGCCTTTCTATCATACATACAACGTATATTTGTTTCGTACATAGAGATACATAGAGTTTTCCTATAAGTTAGATATCTTTCGACTTGTCTCAAGGCCCTGACGACCCGATGAACAAAAGATCGTGCCCTATCGCAGTCCTGTTGGCCTTCCATGAACCTATTTACTTTGGTGCGGTGGGTGTACCGAATGTCCAGATTGATGTATCATTGTTGTCCAACTATTATAACATTGTTATTATATATGGAACGCTTTCTAGGCTACCAACCCGCTCGCTTCGGAATTTTAATATTACATGTTGTAACGGAGACTGTGATTAAAGCATTTTACAAAACCAGCTCCACGTTCGTTCCCTGCTGAGCGAGTTCAGGATAAATTTTGTATCTTTTTAATATGCTATTGATACCCATCATCCATACTTACTAGCCATTTCTCTAACTTATTGCCATTGTTTCTTTGCCATTCATTGGATAACTTTTTACCAGATATATATTTTTATGATGGTTGTCTGAAATCTTTCTTATACACACATTGTAGTCGTAGTTTAAGTTGCTCACTGGTTGATAAGCTAAAATGAGCATTTGCTTAATTTTTGCCATGCGTACATTGCATGATTCTGTTTTTTGTTCTTTCATTGCTTGTGTTCTAGGGCAATAGTGTCATCCAGGAATCGTAGTGTCAACGAAATAAACAATTTAATTATTCAAAAAGCCCCGGGACTAATAAAAAAATACAAATCGAGATATACCGTGACTAATTTCGAAAACGCTGTCTATTATCCCCAGGAGTTTTTAGTCCCAACCTTTCTGTACTGCTGCCACTACATGAATTTACTTTAAAATTTGGAATTCCAAGTATGATTTTAAAGAATTTAAGCCCTCCATGTATGTGCAAGGGGACGAGGCTGCTTATTTGAATATAAGGAATTGAAGGACAATTTAATTGTACCAATCATTATCAACGTTGGTCAACTAACTCATATACAGAGGATTCTGATGATCCCAAGTGATCGGCCAATCCTATTTACACGGCTTCAATTTACGGTGAAAACATCTTTCGCCCAGTTAGGGCGAATCAATAAGTACCAAGGCCAAACTTTCGAATTAGTAGGGTCTATCGTGGGTTGGCAATTTATTCTGCTGCCACAATATAAATTAACATCAAATATCGTTTACAGGGACGCTCTGACTCAATACAAAAAATAACTTTTTATAAAAATTTAAATTAAATTAAAATAATATATAATAATAAACATACAAAAAATACAATTTTAATTTCATATTCGATTTTTATTACTGTTTTTTAATGACCCCACGCAAAAACGAGAAAATATGGGGAAGTGTGGGTGAGTGCGCGCGTTTGTGTGTGTGTGTGTGTGTGTGTAAAAAATGATAACTTTTGAAATATTTGCTTTACACCCGTGCGAAGTTGGGGCTGGCTGCTAGGGATAGATTATTTTTACTGCGTCGTGTTATTGGATTTGGGGCATTATATAAATTACTATGACTGTTATATGTGTATGATATCATTCGTAAAGGGACAAATCCGAAAGTATTCCAAGTAGATTGGAAACGGAGATACAGATCAGAAGATACTACGACGACGACCAGCATACTTTCTCCGGACGCTTTAGATACAGGATTATAACGAAAATTGGTTTCGATATTTAGATAAATGATTCGTGTCCCTGTCACTAGCGGCTGATAACTGAATTTTGTTAAAGCATTATTAAGCTAGTTAATATGTAACTTAATTTTATTTCCTTTAAGTGATAAGGATATCATCGAATGTTATACAGAACACGTGTATAGTATTTGAACTCAGTCGATTAAAACATTTCATTTATTACCAAACATTCGAAGCCTTTCGATTTGGGAAAAGAACCGAGACGGAATTTAACTTGTTAACAGACAGATGGAATTGGGTAGAAAACTTTCATGATGTTAATTCAGACCTAATATGTATTCAGATGTGAATCATGCCACAATAAATCTCGATATTTCTTTTGATCGTTACAATGATGTCTATTCTGTTTATACATTATTGGTACATTTCTTATTCCGTTTTATCTACCTGGATAACTTTCTTAAGTTGAAAAGTTTCCAGACTGAACATTGGATGTCTGGCGGTTATCGTCAAAATCCTATATATTCTTAAGCTGTGTACAGACGCATCGATAGATATGCCTACACGATTTGGCTTCTCAAATGTATTTAATTCCATTTTAATATGTAGATAAAATTGTTAATAACTACAGTAAGATAGGTTTTATTTTTGATGAGATTACGAAATCTTACAGAGAATTAGATGGCTCTAGTAAGAGTGACATGTGAACACACCGTTGTTATGATAACTAATAACTTACCACAAAATAAACTGGAATGTTAAAACCGTACGACCAGTTGTTATGATTACATCATTATTTGTGGTATGTGTTCCTTTCAGTTTTACTTAAGCCTCAAATATTTTTAATTTTCCGTGTAGGGAGTACCCGTGCGACCACTACACGGCCATCATAAACGTGACTCTGATGTGCACCGGGTGCCCCCGGGCGCCCGTGCACGAGAGTGCCTTGCAGCTTCTACAACTCCTCGACAAGCGGTTTTTCGGAACTGTGGGGCCATTGCCAGCTGACGATGATGGTGAGTGATACTTTTAAGACTAACATTTAAGTGATGATAAGCTCGTCCAATGCTTATGGTAACTTCGATTCGGATGTCAATTATAGTTGAAATACTGCAGGTTTCATCTTATTTAACTTTCAGCGTAAGAAAGTTCCTAAAGGTTATATTCATTATTAAGATAGCTCTAGGTTATCATTTTGAAGGCTCCAGATTAATTTACATTTTATGCTGCAGGGAGCAGCTACCTCTACCAACGTAGCTTTAATCTGACAATACACTTTTTTATGAAAGACTATATACTTCACACTTCTGATCTTTATTGAATACACGAGATTTACGTAAGAACACACATTGTAACAAATATTTATAATTAATATAAGGGACATATGAAACAATGTAAGTGATTTACTATTTTTACAAGCCGGGTTATCTTATGGATATTTAGATAAATGCAGATCAATAATAATTGATAAATTTTTAAAAGCATTTGCCCAATGCGGGATATATTTTATTTTGTTAAAGTAAGGTAAGTTAAAATGAGTTTGATGTGACATTTCGAGATTTTGTAGTCTTTGGAAAGGCGGATATGAATAACAAACACTAGGCGGCAGCGCATATTAGTTTCTTAGAAAATTCGGGAATATATACCGTAGGGAGCGGTGCGATAAAACCTTGACGCGAACGTAATTTGTGTAATGATGTATCTTGACGACTTCGGCTACTTTATGTATTTATTTGTTAATTGACATATGTATGATTGACGTCGATATATTGTGCAATATTGACATGTGTATATATTCTAATTTAATTGTGTGACATCTTTACATTTAGTTAATTTTATTTTGAAATTTGTAAATGCATTGTTTCTAATATTACGCAAAACAACAAGCTGGACATAGCGGACTAAACATTTTACTATCACCCTTATATGTGCATTATCTACCTGTGTTCGCAATAAATAAATTTGTATTAGTATAACGTGCCCGAGCGTGTGGCAGCTACGCTAATAAGCGTGGGCGCTGTCTTATTGTCCGTTTGTCTCTCGATCCCTGACCCATTAGGTTGTGATTTATGCTTTAAATTCATAGAATATCTTAAAAGATACATGGAATATATGTGAATATATTATAATTACATTTCTTAAATTAAGTAAGTAGTAACTTTACCCAAAGGATAATATTGGGTACATAATTCGTGACTATTTCTGGCGGAGAGTATATATATACTGTGTATGTCAGTTATTATGCCGGAATCCTTAAAAAAATCTCAGTAATTCCACAGCGCCAAGTTAGTATACGGTTCGTGCTCTCTTTAGCAATATGAAAATCTTTTCAATATCCGCAGCTCTGACCCACAAAATAATACCATAAGCTATGAAACTGAAAACAACTGAAATACATATATTTCAGTTGTTTTCTGTTTCATATCAAACGTTCTGTATCAATAACCGCAAATTCTCTAACTTTCCTGACCGCACAGGCAGCAGAGCTAAGTTTATTAGTCAGCATTGCAGTTTGTAGTCAACAGTAAAACTAAGAAAACACATTCAATTCTTAGGATTGGGCTACACTTCACAAGTGCACATTGGCACCTGTTGATCCCAAAACAGAATATTATAATAAATTAAGCGATTTTACTCGGCCGAATAAAAATCTAAGTTCTCCTTTCAAACACCTATCTCGAAGGTATCTGAGACGTACGTGCAAGATCACGTCTGTATGTTGGATGCATTATCACTTCCTAATTATAATATGAAGCCAGTTTATACAAAATTTTACGCTTTAAAAATTTTCATATTATTGTTTAAGTTTCATCAGTGTCCGTATATTTTATATGTTGGTTTGCCGACTGTCCTAGCTAGATTTCGGCAAAGTCATAAATTTGGTGTTGTCAGCATATTAAGCATTTATTTTCCCAATAACCAACCTGTGGAAATTTTATTTTAAGGTGAGATAGACGTCAATAATTATAAAATAATTAAATTACCTACTAAGGGAGTCCTATAAGTGAACGAATAAGATTCGTTGATTGGCAGATTTATTGTTGAAGAATATCGTTCGTGTTTGTTTGCTATCTCACAAAGATGTCTCAAGGTAACCGCAGCCCACACTGTACTTAATAACAGACTGAAGTGTCGCTGCTTTTATCGCCTTGAGTGTTGTGGCGCGTTATTTTCTATTAGAAAAAAAATGACTCCGGAACTTATGGTGTGGCACCCTGTGGAAGGACAGGATGAATTTCGACTTGCACTAGAACCTGTGCTGATTGGGGAGAAAGCTTAGGTAGTTGTATTTAAAATATATATTCATTTATTCGCTTATTATTCAACACTGATACAATATGTAAAATTTTCTGAAAGTATAGAAACTGATATCATTATTTTAAGAATTTTGTAACAAACTTCACTCGATAAGACGATATCCATCGTCATCCAATAAAAATTCTAAATGAAGTCTATAATAACCGCAAAATTGCATTCGGTGAAATATACCTGTAGTTCATCAGCGAAGACTGAGACAAAACATTTCCGACCCTTTACTTTATGTGCTAGTCGTAAGTATTCTTTTGCATATGGAAATAGTTCCCCATCGCTTAATAAACGCATATTTATTAAGCGATGGGGAACTATGTATTTCCTTATATCTTGGATGTTCATTAATATCTCGCCTCCGTAGATAAAAAAGTAATACGGATAATTTTCCTTTAATGAGTCGCTATTGTTCAGTATTTTCCCAGGATTATCTTTGGTAAAATAACATCAACATTTAACTTCAGTCGCGTCACAGCGTTCGTGCGTACTGGACGCGTGTTTACCGATGAGCTACAATTGCAACGCGATCGTGAAATACGAAAACGCCAGCTTAGAACCGGCTTGTTTACAACTTTTCACGTGATGGCGAATAGTAACGACAATGGTAGAAGCAACCTAGCCTATACAAACATATTATCAAACAATGATTCACTAAATAAGGAAGACATGATGGCGGATATAGTTTAACAATACCGGAAAGAGATTATAATGAAAAATGAGACGAGACGCGGTTCAACTGATGTAGATGAAAGCAGAAAAGATGTCGAATGGGCTGTTCGACTGTTGTCGTATTCAAAATGAAAAAAAAAATACAAATAGTTGCAGTTAGTGGAGCTATATACTCGTATAAAGAGTCTATGGTAATAAAAGGTGTAACTATGGTTAACTAGAAAAAAATTGACGACGTTTGACGAATTTTATATGACTAACTTAGAAACATGCAAAACGTTTATTGGCATCGGAAGGAGATTTTAAAAGTTATGGAGAATCCACACTCCAATGGACTCTTTAATGATGAAGACATTTACATGTCTAATGATGACTTGTGCAGAAGGAGTTCACTTAGTGTTCGTGACTCTGCTAAAATAAAGGTAAGCTATATGGACAGGAACGAAAAGGAACGATTGTTCGAGCCAAGTGAAGCCGTAAGGCTATGTTTAAAGGGCTTAAAGTCTACCTGAATATGCATATACCGATGAACTAAGTATTAACGTTGAACCGTTTTAGTTCCTGGTAACACGCTGTATGTATGTAGTATAAGTTGGGAATTCAGACATCCAAAGAGCTTTGACATTATACATCCCACCCAAATGCTAAGTTTCATTATCAAATCACCCTAAAGTACCGTTAAATATTGTGGCGTTTTGATAATATTTTTCATAAATATTTCTTTACAGTCGAAAATTGATAATGTGATTAAATGTTGTGTAAAGTGGATAATCTTGACAGTTGTCGTTAATGTAGGACATCGTAGGAGATTGACACATATTTAAAAATTATTCGAATTCATCAAAAAATCAATAATTACTTGTAATTATTTTATATTTATTTGGCATAAATAACAATAGTTTGTTTTTCAGAAGTGGCACACAAGCCTCCAGGGTTTGATGTGCCACTTTACAATACCTATATCGTTGGCACTTTAGATTAAGATTAATGGAGACAAAAAACAAATACACCACTTAAATACTAGATAAACAATGATAATTAATTAATTTAAGCCAACTATTTTTTAAATTCAAGCCTATAAATAAAACACTTCTCGAGTCCAATGCGAAAAACGCAAATAACTACGATAATTTATGTATGGATGTCGACATAGAGATTAAAGTAGTCTTTTAATTTAACTTTTATATTCCTACTATTTATATTTTTACGTAAGTGTAAGGTATTAAGTAGGCGCTCGTTCGCTCGCTGCAACAATTTTTCTCTTGTTTGATAACCAATTTGTGGCGTGCGGCTTGTCGCGTATATAAAGGATATTTTTTCCTGTATTTCTTGATTAAAGAATTCTTCCTTTAGCAGGTTGTACGTATTTTAATTTATCGTACACGGATAAAGTACAGCAATGCTTTAGCAGTGTCTCAGCTGAATCTTTGAGTTGAGACCTTACTTTTGGTACGACAATTATTTTTAGTATTCGGATTTGTAAGTTATGTTGCGTCTAAGTATGTTTACGTATTTTTACGTCCATAGCTTGTTAGACCATAGGAAACTATTGAATCGAAATGCGCATTATAAAGTAAAAGTTTGTATTTTAATGGTAGACGGTTTATTATGTAGAATTTGGCCAGATTTGCACGAAGCTTCTCGCATATTCGTTCCGTACCTGTGTTACCTTCTGATATGTAATAATATTCACTTAAAAATATTGATGAGCCGAAATGAATATTCTTAATTATGTTTCAAACTTATAACCGTTCTCAATAGGTATATGTATAAATTCACGTCTAAAGTAAAATAAGACACTTAATATTTCTTTTATTGTAATGTAATAATGTACAATAACAATAGTGATTATGTGTATTCTATGGCCAAGCTTTTTATTGAAAAATCAAGTATGTGAGCATCATATACCATCTTCGATATACCATATGATTCGATATATCATCATAGACGACCTTATTTGTCAAACACGCCACAAAAACCACATACGATAGTTATATAATTAGTTTCCGTGATAATTAATTTCGGATGTTTTATCCCTTGATGCTTCACTACACGTAAAACCGCTAATCTCCACAATTTTTTTAAAGCCATCTACGTTATGTATGATACCTTGCGCATGACATAATATCAAATGTAACTTAGGCACGCTTAGCTAACTATTAAAAGTATCGTTTATCTTTTCTTAAGTATTTTACGTAAAAAGTCATATCATTTTACGTAGAATGCTTAAGAAAAGGAAATTGTTTTAACTTTAACGATACTTTTAGAGTTATATTTTGTCTCGTACAATAATTACGAGAGACTTTCCCTTAATTTTTATAAAATATTCTTTCTAAATACACACTATGTAGCAATTTTTTAACCAATGCTTAATATCTAACTCTGGAAATATGTCATTTCTGATTTACAATTGGTAGATTTCCTAACCCATCGAGTTATTGACTATTATATGTATTGAGTGAATACAACGATTTGAATATAATAGAATGACTCTTTAAGAATAAAATAAGAACAAAAATATGAGCTTGTTGCAACATTTTCAAAAAGTATTTATGATCTCTCTTGTTCAACAATATAGTACTAGTAAACAACTCAATCTGGAAGAAATTGTGAAGTATGGAGAAAATCAAGTTCCGTGGTATATTAACGATCACACAAACATTTTAAATTTTCAATACAATTAAACCACGATGCGTCGAGCAAACCGAACAAAGATCTTTATAGTGATCTCTATCTTTGTCTCCAAGAAAAAAAATAGACACATGCACGAGCTTGTATCTCTTAACATAACGTGAGCTATTTCAGTCTTCTTCCGATATGAATGACTGTACGTGTGGCGCAGCGGCTGAGACAGTCGCCTCGCCGCTTTGTGCCCCGGGTTCGATTCCCGCTCAGGACAACTATATGTGTGACCCATAAATGGTTGTTATGAGTCTGGATGTACTTTGTGTCCGTCAATTATATGTTTGTAAAGTACAAACATATAATGCTAAACCCGCAGACAAACGGATCGATTTCCCATGTGCGGGCGTTGTCTTTAAAACAAAAAAAATACTACATTATGCAGACGTCAGCTTTTATTTTGATCTTACTGAAACCCAACTGGATAAATTTCAGCGTCTCCAGGATGTCTGCATAAGATTTATATTTCGTTACCACATCAAGTGGCTACTTATACGCCTTCGCCGGGATGCTCATATTCTATCATTTTTGTACATTATTCAGTTTATTCCTTCCACCTCCAGTTATCTGAAAGAACGCTTTTCTTTCCTACATGAATCACATTCGATAGCTTTTAATCGATGCATTCTACAAATTTTCTTGTTAACGCAGTTCTTGTACAAGTTGTGGAATTGTCATATTATTATTATGAACAGACATATTATTAGTAATCAGGTAAATATAGTTATAGGTACGGTACATATAATAGAACCTTATAGCAATTTGTACACCAGCAACTGCCCCATCTATGTAACTTATTTCTCCTTTCACCACCTAGGTACCCTGGAAGAGATCACACCTTGTGATAAGGCAGCCAACCGTACTACTATAATTTGTATTTTTTCTCGCTTTGTATTGTTTATTTAGGTGTACAATAAAGGGATTATCAAGCTATATATATGTATAAATAGTTCATTTAATTAAGCAAATTATCTTTAATGTCTTTGTTGGAAGCCAGGAGACTTGTAATACTGGATTAACCTTGTACGGCTCCAGTCACCATATTTGCAATCTACATATGTACCTTGGGTTTTACATTTTAAAAGAGAAAATAAACGACATTTCTATTGTTTTATTGTTATTTTGTTAGATATCTCCCACTTTCTACCCCGATTAGCTAAACCACTGTTTTTTGTGAAGTGTACTTACGATGGTAGGTATCACACCTCGTCCCATCACGCAGAGGGTGTTGAAATCATTCCAAGTAAATATCTACTACATAACGGGCAGCGGCGTCTCGTGCGTATTATGACCATCAAACTGCTATCGCCAACTCGTACGACAGATGGTCGACGTTTGACGTCGCGTGGCGACTAAGGCACATCGTTGGTTAAATCAAAGTAAATTCCAATATTATTTGATTTAGCAGACGATTATGAAAGCGAAGCAGTAGAAAGTGGTGCTAAATTTATATTTATATCTAAATATATATTAACGCAGCCAATCTTATCACAGACTATCCAACTACACTGAGTATATTATAGTACAGTAATGTGTGCATATGGAGTGGCTATCCGACATATCCGGGAGAGGTCATGCGCAGCCCAATACATGCCGTGTTATGGTTTCGGAGAGCACGACATAGCCATAGCCAACTTTTAGACTCCGGACAGCTACCAGTGTTTGTCATACCAGACACTAAAAATAACTTTTCTTGATAACTTAGCCTTCAAAAAAATTTGTCATCAATAAATTATTTTCTTCAATTTCCGTAACGTGCTACACACTTTGTGAAACACTGTTAAATGACAAGTGTAAGTGTGATGTTCGAGGACTGGATATACGAGGGAATAGGCGAAAATGGTAGGTACGTTTTTCGATGTTACGACTGCATGAGCGTGTTTCGGCAGCATCAGTGTTGCTTCTGTGACAAATATCTTAATATAGAAAAAAACTCCTAATTCTGTATCGGCCTGTTCGAGTTTTCAGTGAATCCTATTAAACTACTGTACTTAAAAAACAGTTAATAACCTGTAATATCGGCTGCATAACAAATCATGCTTTTCTATTTTAGTACTGGGCTTTCAAGAATATAAAAAAAACTAGATAAAGACTTTCAATTTAAAAATACGAGTAGATTGGACTGAGTAGCTCATCTAAAGCAGCTTGCAAATTGTCACCTTTTAGTACAGAGAATTTTAACGAGATCGTGTCAGTCTAGAGTATAGTAGGCTTGCTCGATGCGGCTATGGATTAGAATATCGATTTTTTATGAGTAGGGAACCATTAAGTCGCACATCTTAAGACAGATTACACTCTTTTTCAAACATGCTGTAAAGACTTGATTTCTTTCTCTAGGAAATCGTGTGGTGGTACCAATTATGAATCACCAACCTAAACTCTTTGTTTTATTGTAATTACGCTTTGTTACTTAGACCACTGTCGCGAAGGGAAAGAAAATAATAAAATAAATCTCCACTGAAACAAAAATTCCGCTACACATTCAAATTTAATAAACAACATTTTTAAACATCCCAGTTTTCGTGTTTGTGATAACTTTATTCGCATACAATACAACATTCACTTATATGAGAAAATTATAACTAAGTATAATAAACAAGTATTGTTGGGTTTAATATACAATCTTAGAACTAAATAAAAGTGGATGGACGAGGAGAAATAATTATTAATATGTTCGTTTGACGCTTGAGTTTGAAGTAAACAAGTTACCGTTATGAACACAGATAACACCTGGAAGTGCCTCACCTTATAGGTGGAGTACTATTATTACACTATAGCTGGAGTGTAGATTATTTATGATGTAATATTTGAATTGCTATTTAAATGTCGTTTTAGATTTGGATTCTTTTATGTTTTTAGGTCAATTATTTTAACGCTTCTTTTTCTGTTGTTTGTTTGTGGTGTGTATAGTTCGATGTTTTTTTCTCGTGTTAATATAATTTTGTGTTTTTCATTTGTTCATATTTTGATGTTTAAAACGGCATATTGCTATCATGGAAATATATGTAGTTAAAATAGCAATCTTTCTTCTTTACTTGTGAAATAAGTCGCTTGGATCCGTTGCCTACAGATTTAGGATTGATTTGTATTCTAAAATACGAGGTTAACTTTATTACAAGCTTAATAATTATTATTTTAAATAGTTAGATTTGAAAACCAGGATACAATATATAAAAATTATCGATCATAATATATTCGACTTTTTGTTCTTGCATAATGTTGCTTGTTCATGTTTGTACAATCAAGCATCACCTAATCCATATGTGATGATAATAAATGATTTATAGCTTCTATTTGATAAACAGTTGGGTTAGAGGCGTTATGTCATAGTGTGGTTTATGCACTATTTCATTATGATGAACGAAATTCATATCTTTGAGTGGCCTAACTTCTCTAACTCATATTCTGTATATATATACAATGTTATGAAACGAAACACAAATAAGATAATATTCTGATTGCTTGATTTTTTAGTTCCATGTCCAAAGGGGAAATCCGAGCCCTATTGGCGTCAATCCGCTCGTAAGGGATTTAGTTTCGGCCCTGTAATATGCCATACTGACTGACCAAGTTCGGTACATCAATTTAAGAAACATGAATAGAGTGCAAATTCATGCAAATTCGTTTACCGTAATTGGCCAGCTTCGTAACAATGCGAATTGATTTTGAATCCTACAAGATGAAGTGTACGTTCCACATAAATTAATAATATTGATATTTTACTGTAATTATAAACTGGGATATCCGAGTATCTTTGATTTTAGTACGAAATAAAAAGGCAACGCAAATTCTATTGCCTTTTTTATGAGACTGATTAGATATATGATTATACGATGAACGCTTTGGCGTTGGCTCAAATTTATTGACTAAATTCTTCGCTCAGATGGACGATTATGTTCACTGAAAATATACCGAATTTGACGAAATGTAACTTTTCATAGAGAATGTTTACTATTTTATTGCGATTGTCGAGTAAAATTGAATTCATTTTATCAATTACCTAAGATTCTACGATAGATGGCTCAAAAAACAAAATGTCAAAACTTTCATGTAGTTCCGGTGTGACCATATTGAAAAACAAAGTTCTTGTTGAAAACCTTTACTACTACTACTCTACTTTCTACATAATAGCCCTTGGAGGTCAATAACATGTAGATTTGTAAAGGGTTTGTCATACGCCTCATTGCAACTTCGGGTGATGACCGGCGTTTACCTCGGTTAGGTTATCTAGGCTACTATATAATATATAACTAGGTGTTGCAATTTTTTGAGCAACCTGTCCGCAAACGGTTTTTACATTCAATTCACCGTCCAACATTAAATTATTACTATTAATATATATATATATATATATATATATATATATTAGCCATCATAAGAAATGTCTCTCAGACAATGCGCTGTAAAACGTCGTCTAATCAACTTGACTTATTGCGATTATGCACTAAACTCGTTCTACGAGTATTGGATGTTACACCTTAGGGTACACGTATTTTCATTTCGTTTGATTACGTTTCGTTACTTCATTATTTTAACTAATTTTATATTCTACATATGTACATAATTAGTTGTCGATTACGTAAATCTAAATATCAATTATCTAATTTAGAACGTTTTACGCTTTACCCCTTTGTTTTTTTTACATATTATATTATTCGGATTACACCTAAGTATAAGATAAAAAACGTTATGGAATCAAGCTAATATTATTTCTATTCGATATTTGGTAAGGTACTTGATAGACTTTATGTAGCTTAAACTTGATTAGTTTAATTAAGATATAAGATTGTGATAATATTTAAATAGAGATAACTAACAAGAAGAAACGAACAATTGGACACCGAGACTTCCGTACCTTCGCCATATTCTAAAAAGTTAATCAGTTATTCAAACATCAACTTGTACTAAATCAATCAATTATGTGCAAATGAAACGTTTTCATAAGACGAAGAATTTGAAATCTCTTTCTTTAGTACTTATATTATTATATATTTTTACCAGTTAAACTAGTTGAAGGAGGACTAGTAAAAAATAAAATAATAAAAATAAAAAAGGTTTTTATTCACGTAGACTTTAAAAAAGCGCTTGTAAATAGTCAGAACATGTTTGTAGTAATATAGTTGTATACATTAGATATTATTTCTAGTAACATAGATATTTAGGTACATCTTGTATGAAAACATTTATAAAATTTATTTTATTACAGAAATGATATTTAGCTAGCTCGTATCAAGTTATTGTCAAGAGATTATGTTTAATTATCTAGTTTAAGTCTAATATTTTTACTACATATTGTCAATGGTTCTGTCTATATTAAAGGTATCATTATTATGACGGACCTTGTGTTAATAACGACGGTCGCGCTTTAATGCTACCACCGGATCCAATGCGCCCCAACTGAGAAGACCCAGCGAAACAAACTCAGTGGGTTCATCTACTACCGGTTTCAACACGACCCAGTTGAGACGGTCCGGCGAAACATACTCAAGCGGGCATGAACACGGGATTTGGTCCAATTAGAGTAATTATTTAGTAGGCAGACACAATATATGCTTGATCGGTTGTCTGAATGCTTATTATTTTAGATTATATTTAGGTATACAAAAGAAAAACTTCGAAACAATAACATTATTCATTTTGAGGCAGAGTCAATAATTTTAAATTAAGTGTATGATAGCAATCATTTACAGATAGTTCACGTAACACAGCAGATCAGTCATGTCTATATGGCTACAAGATCTCCAGCGAGCAATGTGCAGGTAGGAAGTGAGAGCCAGACGTCTTTGTCATCGATGTACTCTTTAGTGGTGTAATAACCCCTAGCCATAAGTATACGTTTAATATGTGTTTTAAAACTTGTGTCAGGCAGATCAGTAATTTGAGTAGGAAGCTTGTTATAAAACCTAATACAATTTCCTAAAAATGATTTATTAGTTTTGCTTACTCTAAAGCCTGGCATGGCTAGTTTGTTTTTATTCCTAGTATTTTTATTATGCAGTTCACTTTTCTTTTTATAATTATGAATATTTTTTCTAACAAACATTATATTCTGATATATATATTCCGATGGCACAGTAAGTATATTTATTTCTTTAAACAAATTTCGCAAAGAATCGCGACTGCCTAAACCATAAATGGCTCTGACTGCTCTTTTCTGCAATACAAAAATAATACCTATGTCAGCCGCCGAACCCCACAGCAGAATGCCATACGACATAATGCTATGAAAGTACGCGAAATACACTAATCTAGCAGTTTGTTCATCTGACAATTGCCTTATTTTCCAGACGGCATAGGAAGCCGAACTTAATTTACCTGCTAACTTTTCAATCTGAGGACCCCATTGCAATTTTGAATCAAGTGTCAATCCTAAAAATACGGTCGATGGGACTAGATCTAATATTTTCGCATTAAGTGCAACTGTTGGTACAATTTGAGTCACATTCGGCAATGAGAACCTGATGCATTTAGTTTTCCCTGCATTTAACTAGAGATTATTTGCCGAAAACCATTCTGATATAAAGCTGAGTGTTTTATTATGCTCAATAAGATCTTTATCCTTTCTATTTACTTTAAATATGAGCGACGTATCATCAGCGAACAAAACTATGTCGGATACTTTCTCTACCAGATAAGGGAGATCATTTATATAAACTAGAAATAAAAATGGGCCCAATATAGATCTTTGGGGCACCCCCATTTTCACAGGATGACGTGCCGAAGTGACACCGCCTATCGAAACCATCTGTTGTCGCCCCGATAAATAGGACATCACAAGATCAAGAGATGTGCCAGATATTCCATAGTACTTCAGTTTAACAACGAGCGTACGATGATCAACGCAATCGAAAGCCTTAGAGAGATCACAGAAAACTCCCAGCGCATCCTGTGATCCCTCCCAAGCCTCCAATATTGACCTAATTAATGTGCAACCTGCATGCTGAGTAGAGCGGCCCCTTGTAAACCCGAACTGCTTGTTATGCAAAATCTCATTCACGTTAAAGTGCGACAACATTTGGCTGAGCATCAGCTTTTCAAATATTTTACTTAAAGCTGGCAGTATTGAGATAGGCCTATAATTCGTGGCATTTTTTGAACAACCTGCCTTGAAAATGGGTATTATCTTACCCATTTTCATTAAATCGGGAAAGACACCATCACTTATACAGCCATTGAAGATGGCTGCAAGGATTGTAGCAATGTAGTTAAAGAGCTTGTCGTGTGGGGCTTACTCGCATCGAGCCGACATTTTATTAGGAAGTAACCCTACCTATAAGAAAATCTTATATTCAAATACATTTTAACTTCTGATATATTCCAATACCTTTTACCTTACGTTTCACAATATATATGTTACGGGGAAATTTAGAATTACTAATATTTATTTCCATTGTTTGATTTAAGTAAGCACAAAATAATATTACCTATAGTTTTATTTTATAGTTTTAGTATAATATTCTAAGCGTTCCAATGTTCCAATATTGAATCATGCTAAAATAGACGGTGACTCAATTATAACAATTAATAAGTTTTTCTGAAAACTGAAGTGCCTTTTGTATAGTTATGATATAATATCATATCTTATACGAGCAAGCAAGGATCTTAACAAAATATGCAAAGATTTATCATTTGATCACAAAAAGCAGTACGGCAAATAATATTTTTAACTTAAATCATTTTTCTGTAATTTAGTATTTAAATTTTGTAATATTTTATGTAGTTAGTTGTAATTCTTTAGTTATATATTGATTATCACCTAGGCACTGATATGTCTGTTGCAATTCGTGAAAACCTGTTATTGGCTCACTGTTGCTTAGTTTATATTTAATTTTATGTTTAATAGCTGTTGGTTTTCTTATCTAAATAAATAAATATTAAAGTATAAATATAGCCTAATATGAAATGTTTCATTTTTATATAAATTTTACGTCTTTTAATAACGATTCTGAACACCAAATTTATATTTTACGGTATTTTGGTTATACTTAAATGTGCCAGCTACGAGTATAAATAAGTACATGTACATTGCTTGACACCTAATCACAACTAAAACTACAATCGCATGCAAATTATTATTATATTTAACGTATTTTATGCATATTTATTACTTTTTTATTTTTGTTTATTTTTACATGGAAATATATCAATATTTTCTGATAGTTATATTAGAATGTAAAACTAGTATGTACATACTATCAATTTGGAAGATTTATGATGTTTTTATGTACATTTATTCCTACATACTCTAGTATTACAGTTATAAGCGGTGAAGTATTATTTCCTATGCCTTAAAAATAAGACGTCAAATATTTTCATAACTTATTGCTAGCCTATAAAGCCGCAACTATGTAGATTTACAAATAATATCGTGCCTTTATATTTAAGGCGTCACCGCGGTCTACTCCTCTAGTTTCCGCACTGTGTACGTCTTTTTTACTAGTGCCTTTTCGAGTAAACATCATGTCATTAATATGTAGGAGCCAATTTTTGGTAAAGTAGTAACAAGACAAGATATTAGAGAGTATGGATTTGAAGAGTACGTGAAAATGAGGTTTCTTATCTTTGCCCATAAATAATGTTCTTTATGTATGCTTGGTTTTTATTATGAATTACTCGTTCTTACGTGATTTAGAATAAACCCCATGAAACCTACATTACGAGTAAGCTAAATTGATCAATTAAGGCCTGGTACTACATCACTAAAATTTTAACATTATCACAACAGTCCTGTGGTAATATTTTATTAGGCTTGTAAACTTAAATAATGTTTTTACTATCAGATTGGATGGATGACTGAAGTGATCTACTGATAGACTAGCAACTGTTATTACAACCATTAATTTTATTTTTCAGTATTAAATAAAAACAGGTTTGTAGTCGCAGGCAAAGCTAGTAGATAAAGTAGTAGCTACATATGTTTCAGAAAAAATATATTTAACTATTGATTTTGAAGTCATAAAAATACGTTTTGTTATGGCCTAAATGAAAACGTATCTTATTCATATGTAGTTTGCACGAGTTGAGCTATCTAAGACTTCAGTCACAGTATGGTAGGCGGCAAACAATATCTACTCTAACTTCTATGAATTTCCCAACTTTGAGATAATTACGTACAGCATTGTACTACTTATTCTCAAATTATTACTTAGATGCATGAAGTATATGTATTAGATACTTACCTTTCTTATAGCCTCTTGATGTTATAAAAGAAATATCTCTTCTGACAACCTAACTTACATTCAGGACTGCTTTATTACGGCGCTGTGTATGGTTCCATTATGATATAAGTATGGTTTTGAACCTCGAGTGTAGCTTCACGGAAATTAACAATAGGAAATAAAAATACGGTAGATAGCTAGAATGTAAAAAATTAAAAAGTCGGATTACTCTTTTTACGCGTGAGCAATTAACATGATCTGTAGTTCCCGCGTCTAAAACTTACGACATGAAAATTAAGTGATTAATCGAATGTTCTAATGAAATAACCGGCTTTTTCTTTTTAGTCTGACAAGGAAATCCCCCAAAATTGATGTCATTTTTAATATTATCAAATGTGTTATGCCGTTTTCAAGCTTACTTCAACGAGCAACGTCCATTCACAACGCCTTAATATCATCATGTTATTACCTGGGACGTATTTTCAAGGTGACACTTCCCCAGTTGAACTGAATTTAGGGTAAACTATTCTCCGTCTTACTTGGATACCAATGGAAACGGGTGTATTCATTTGCTTTGTATCATGTGTTGTTATAGTTTTTTTTATTTAAATTCACCTTAATTGCGCTTAGGAATATTGGTACTGGAAGCTAAGACGGATATTATTTAAAAATACAATCATCGTTATGTCGAATATCACATACCTGGATCAACTGGTGCTGGTGGTACTAGAGCAATTACAAGCTGGTAGCTGAACCAGCTTGTAATATACTATGAAGAAAATTTTTGAGTAAAATAAGCCAATTGATATGTTCCAAATTGGTTTTATTTCAAAAATTTTGATGCACATATAAATATGCAGGTTGCCAATTTAGCCCTTTCGATTTCCTGTTTACTATAATTAATAATTATACAATATATTATACAATACTATGATACTTAACGAGGTGAGTTAACAAATATTTTTGTAATTAACAAATATTTTTGTCATTAACCTGTTATTAAATTATTTCAAAATATTCAACACATACCTAACTAAAATAACTGAATTTGTATGGAATATATATCTTATATATATAACTAGCTCTTTGAGCCCTGAAACATTGTAATGAGTTACTAACTACTTACGTATAATAATACAATATACATACATACAAACTGCTTACAATTAATTACTTAGACACTAAACGTATATTACTGTTAATAGTAATTATTAAACAACAAAGATGTTTTATGCCAATTCGAATCGGAATATTGCCAGTCTTATTTAAGGGTATAGAACAGCGTTAACAATGTCTGGCCTCCTATTTCTGGCTACGATCAAATTGCGATACGGGAAAAGTAAATAAGGAAAGGCCCTGTTTTCAGGAAGAGATCGCACTGACTGTTGTGGACATATGATATTTTCGGTAGTATGTGGCGGGACGTAAACGCTCATCTCTATTCCAAGTTCTTCTTCAGGATGTGTGGTCTCAGGTCGGCGCTGGCGGCTGTTATCAAATGTCCAGCGTTTGATGACAGGCTCCGAGCGATGGCGGCGCGCGGAGCCTGCTACGGAAGCCGAGGTGTTCGGTGCCTCGATGCAGCTCAACGCTGTTGACAAAAATACATTTGCAATGCCCTAAAAGTGTCATTTTAATAGGTAGAGAACTTAGCGCATACTAATATTATTTATTTACAGTTGCTTTAGGTTTATTTTTATACCCTATGATTTCTAGTTATCAACACATATAAGCGGTATTGTTATTTTGATGCTTTGAGCACTTTTTGAGTGAGCGTGAAACTCGCGACATCGTCACCGCACGCTACCCATGAGCTATGTATACGGTAGATAAATCTCTGTGCGTTATTAATATACGTTATATATGTAGTAGTAGTAGTAGTGACTGCGGTGACGATGTCCCGAGTTTCACGACTTCTGGCATATCAAAGAAAGAAAAGCAGTTGATTATGTAGTCGTTGGGGGAAAATGGGGCAGTTTTGTCGGGTGCATTACAGAGTGAGACTAAGGATTTTGTGGTGTTGACTAAGTAAGTGTCTTTAGATTTGAATATACATCCTTATTTGTAAAACACCAACATGCTCGCAGGATTTGACTAGATTGCTGACATGTTGCACTGTCGTCGTGAGATTTGTAGGTCTATGTTTCATTCATAAACGAAAGGACGACGCGCGAACGACGCTATGTACGCGCGCGTGTGTGCATCTTTGCGATGCTCGTAGAATTATATAAAAACAAGAAATAAAATAAAATAAATTCTTAGTTTTGTACGAAATTAAAATCTACATATCATTAAAAGTTGTAGAACAAAAGTTGTTAGCCATCTAATCCTATGAGGCAGTCTTTATTTATATGTATAAAGACTGCCCCGCATGTTATAATTTATATTTGTTCCATATGGACTCCAAAACGCTGGAGTGATTTTTATCAAACTTCCAGACAATTTTATAAACAGTCCAGTGAGTGAATCGGCAAAGTTTATTAGCGATCGCAGGAATAATATTTCGTATTGGTCACTTTTTGTAATATGTTCATTGAAATTTATTGTTTTAGTTTCTCAATAACGAAAAAAGGACCAACCGGATTATGATGATTCATATGTAAGTATGTAATATCAAGTATTGTCAAATATACAGTATAGTCGATATTTGAAAGTATTTTCTGTACAAACTCCAAAATGAAAGGAGCTACTTTAATTCAATTTTAAGATAGTCTGCGGGTTTTCGGATCAACAGAAAAATTTATCCTTTTTTAAATGCTATACTATTACCAAAATGTTATTTTAAACATTGTATAAGCAATTCCAGTACCCAAACGAAGAGGTAATTCGAAACTAATACT
This sequence comes from Pseudoips prasinana, assembly GCA_951640165.1. Classification (NCBI taxonomy): domain Eukaryota; kingdom Metazoa; phylum Arthropoda; class Insecta; order Lepidoptera; family Nolidae; genus Pseudoips; species Pseudoips prasinana. Next base: position 16,982,172 of record OX621234.1, on the reverse strand, counting down.
AAAATAAATTATGTTAGCGCCCATCTTCAGGCCAAAGTTAGAGACATTTAGGAGTATAAATATTGTGGTCTGCTTCACTATCGAAATTTCAATTTAAAAATCATACAAATTCTTCATAGTGATTTAGTTTACGCCCATATATATTTCTTTTCAAATGCGGCTTATATTCTGGTTTCCACCAAGACTGGTGTGGTAATTACACGTCCGGCCGCTGACGAGCAATCGACCTAAACGTGACCTATGATCTTCATATACATTAAAATTTCTGGACTGGTGCGTTAAACGTATGAATATAATTACGGGGACGCGTAGCTCAAATTTCTACGCAGACGCGTAGCACAAAGTTCTACGCAGACGCGTAGCACAAAGTGCTACGCGGACGCGTAGCACAAAGTTCCACGGAGACGCGTAGCACTATTACTCACTGAATGTACTATTTTATACATACACTAGCTATGCCCCGCGGTTTCACCCGCGTCAATGTAGTTTTGGCGTCAAAAAGTAACAAACAAACGTCCATACATCTATACTCACAAACTTTCGCATTTATTATATTAGTAGGATGTGTACCTCTAGTGGTTTTGGCAGCGCACGCTGGTATAGCTGGCAGATGGTAGATTTTTTCCTACTAACTTGACATACTTGACTTATCGTCATATTTTAGATAATTCACGCAATTTTATATATTGTAGTGTCCATGTGTTATATAAATATATATGTGGTGTATATCCTAACTTAATATTATAAATGCGAAAGTAACTCTGTCTGTCTGTTACTCTTTCACGCCAAAACTACTGATCGGATTTGAATGAAATTTGGTATACAGATGGTCTAGACCCTGAGAAAGAACATAGGCTAATATTTATAGTTAGGATAACACATAGGCCATATTTTATAAAGTTTAACGCGGGTAAAACCGCGGGGCACAGCTAGTGTGTTATATAATACATTATTGTAAAGTGAAAGAGTAACAAACATCCATCCATACTTACAAACTTTCGCGTTTTTAATATTAGTAGGATAAATGTTTAACAACCGTGTTACAATATCCAAACCTACAAAGGACCATGAGTCAAATTGGGCTCAGTGTCCAACAGAGTTATAGCATACGCCGTTGTGAAGGATTTTGTTTGTACTAAAATTGTTACTATGGGCACCACCTTCAATTCCATTGCAGAAAAAAGATATGCACCTAAATAGGTTTTGTAGAAAAAAACAATTGTTAGGAGTCGTAACTTACAATATACTCATTCTTAAAATAGTGGTAAACAATAGATGCGCCTGCGCCCGTGTGATTTACAACACTCTCCATCCCTTTCACACCTCCCGGACGCCTGCGCGGGCGCCCGTCTACTCTCAATCAGTCGACTCGTGATTCTCACGTTGTTAGCTGTGTTTCCGTGTATCCTCTCTTGTTCTGTGATTTACCGACCCTAGCTTGTTGTTTTGGACTTTGTTTATGCTTACGTATTGGTGCGCTTGGTGATTTATTTATTATATTAAACCTGTTAACTTGACCTGGACTGTTTATGGACACTGATTTACCTACCTGTTTTTGCAATGGCTACCGAAGGACGGCGTTGTGTGTAGTGCCCACGTTCTGTTTTGCGACAACGGCGGCATATTTTAGATGAACACTTACCAGAAAGACAACCCCGGTATGCAGAATATATTCAACAAAATGCGCTCACCGAGGTAAGTGTACTCATTTCCTGTACACGGCACATATACCTGTTATAAATCTGTATTTAAAATGTCTGTCTGTCATTCTATCTGCTCATATTTTGAGAACTACTGAACCAATCTTAATACAGTTTGTTTCATTAATACATAATTATGGGCTACTTACCATGACGCTAAGTTATCGAAGGGGAAAGCAGAGAGGTTAAATATGAGAGAGGTCAGGAAAACACGGCGATTAATTAGAAATCCCATTCACTATAAAAGTGGGACCTAAAAAATCCGACTTCTACGTGACCTGTGCTGCGGGCACAGCTATAGGCTATAAAAATCCCAAGGGTATGATTATCAAGTCTACGCGGACGGAGTCGCGGGCAAAAGCTAGTCAAAAATAATATGTCGCAGAAAGTATTTTATTTATTGAATGTTATTTTCAAATAGTCTTTACTTTTTTTAGTTTGCGTTTAATAACATGCAAGCCACATGCCATCGGTGTTGGCAAGTAGTGCAAAATGACGTTCGACAACAAGAACCGCAAGACCCACAAGAACCGCAAGGCCCACAAGAACCGCAAGGCCCACAAGAACCGCAAGGCCCACAAGAACCGCAAGACCCACAAGAACCGCAAGGCCCTCAAGAACTGCAAGGCCCACAAGAGCCGGGAATACCACCACAAGCAGAAGATCTACAACAAGTCGTTATTCCTGATTACACTGGTCAACAAAAAAATTTTTTTTTTTTGCCGTTGTTCGCCACTACTTTTTTTTTATACCTTAGCTAATGGGTAGGCAAGATGTGTGTGTAAAAAAAATTGCAAACAGCCAATTACTTAGAATTTTTTTTTATTGAAAAACAATATTTGGGCTTACTTTTAACGATAATCATTAAGAAAAATAATTATTCAGATGATTTTTTGGTCGTTTTGCTTGTCTTTTGTAACTGCACGTTGGGACATCTCGTTTTAATGTCCAACAAAAATCTGCGACCATTTTTGGCGACCATTTTCCTTGATATCTTTTTTCCATCGCCATGATATCCTGATGGAATCTTTCCCCGTGTTCGTCGCTCACCGCACCTAAGTTTTCTGGGAAAAAGTTAAGATGGGAATGCAAGAAATGCATTTTTAAGGACATTGTACATCCTAAGGCTTTATAATCCTCTAGTAATTTTGACACCATCTCCTCATAGTTTCGAGATTTATTGTTACCTAAAACATTTTTTACAACGTCAACAAATGAAAGCCATGCATTTTTTTCCTCTTTGTTTAATTTTAAAAGGAAATTGGAATCCTTTGTTAATAGTGTTTGGAATCTTCGAACCAAAATACAAATTATAAAAATAGTTAAGTGACGGTGTAGGCCGTTCTCGATTTGAAATGGATGTAAATTTTCCACAAATAAAACAAAAAAGGTCTGGTGAATTTGAGCACTTTCGATTCATATTGTAAGCGGTGTATATCTAACACTTGTTTGAATTAAAATATCCGAAATATAACTCCAAAACCTTGTCACAATTAAATAAACTCCGCAGAAAAACTTCTCAAAATAGTACGCCGTTAACTTCTATAATCGTTGTATTAATATTAACGACAAGAACCAACAATTATGTCGCATCGAAAAGTGAGGGTATATAGTGTACTTACGAGTAGCAGTTTTAGTTTTGGTATTATGATAAATAGTGATGACTTATTTCGACATACCCTCAAATTTTTGTCATATGTACAAAAAAAATTTTTTTCGGACATCTCGATGTAATAGAAGATTTTTATTATTTTTCTGTTAATACATGAACATTAGGGATACCGAAAATATATATTTGGACAAACGGCAAAAAGTCGTGTTGACCAGTGTTATATGAGAGCACCCAATGTTGCTTACCGTTGTATTTTTAATGGCTGCCCTAACGCTGAACGTCTTTGAATCCCAGTTACGATTAAAGTACATATTCTTTGTGAGCACCGCTTATACATACCTGAAAGTGCAAGAGTTTGCCAAGAACATCTGATGGGTAACGACAATTGGAACTTTTTGATTGATAATTGTAATGTTACGCATAACTTTAATGTACGTCAGATCACAGATATGACTAATATGCTGGTAAGAACCATTACCCAAGGCCAGAGGTTTGATTTTGAATTAGAAGCTGCATTAACGGATAATGACTTATATTTTTGGACTGGACTAAACTTGCAACAATTCAATAGAATTTTGGAAGAGACTCCTTCTCTAGCACAAAGAAGTAATCGTCCACGGACTGTCCTCGGTATCTATATGACAAAACTAAGAACAGGAGAGTCAAACGAGAGATTGTCAACATTGTTTAATATATCTCGCCGAACACTGGAACGAAAACTTGCACTAGCCAGAGAATGTTTTATGAATGACTTCGTTAACAGACACCTTGGTATTGGCCATATTTCGGGAGAAAATATACTGCAAAGAAACCTACTATTACCAAAAGGCTTGTTTGGCAACGAAGAAAATACAAAAGCCATTGTTATAGCTGACGGCACCTATATGTACATCGAAAAAAGCTCAAACTTTTTATTTCAGAGAAGAACTTACAGCTTGCATAAGTTTCAAAACCTTTTGAAACCTTTTCTGATGGTATGTAGTGACGGCTACATTATCGAAGTTTATGGTCCGTATGCAGCTACGGATTCTGATGCATCAATTATGAACAATATATTAAACGACGAGGAAAATCCTTTCCACTGGATGTTTCACCGGAACGATGTGTTCATCTTAGACAGGGGCTTTCGAGATAGCGTAGAAAACTTACAGGCATTGGGATATGAGGCACACATCCCACCGACAAAAGACAGATTCGAAACTCAATTGACCACAGTTCAAGCAAACAAATCAAGATTAATAACATTGTGTCGGTGGGTTGTAGAAGCTGTTAATGGGAAGTTTAAAAATAGATTTAAACTACTGCGACAGGATTATTTTAATAGAGCCTTGCCGCATTTATTTGTTGACTTTAAAATTGCAGCCGCTCTTATTAACGCATTTTACAAGGTAGCTGTGGATAATGAACATGCATATGAAATATTAAGAATAGCCAATGAAAGGCTCCATACACCAAATCTTTTGAACGACTATGTACAACTGAGGAACCTGAATAGACAAAGAGCCGCATTTATTACATTGGAAGCAAATCAGCTGGAAGACTTCCCTCGGCTAACAATAAACGAGATTTTCATGATATCGCTTGGGTCATATCAAATCGAACTTGCTAAATCATATTGCAGCGAATATTTACGCAATGGTTTATATACGATAGAAGTATGTCGTGAAAATGAATTAAATAATTTAGCAGCATGCAATATCCATCACCAAAATGTGTGGCTATTAAGCGGAAGGATACAGTCAAGACATATTCGTGCACGTACATATTACGTATACATTCTGGTTAACAGAAACGAAATGGGTCGAGATGCCATCGCTCAGTATTATTGCTCGTGTCTAACAGGTAGACGCACAGTAGGAAGTTGTGCTCATACCATTTCAATAATATGGTATCTAGGGTTAGGCAGGCACATACAATTTAATCCACCGGCAGGATATTTAGACGACATTATTATTGATATTGATTGAAATGTTAATAAAAGTAATGTTAACTATTAGCAGCTGTTTTATTTTTTATGTATACATTAAACCTGGAATTAAAACTAGTTAAAGATGTTCAATAAAAAAACCTACAATGCCATAACAGCACTACTTTTTGCAGAATTTTAGTTTATTTATGGTCGGAGAAAAATATTTATTGCAAAATAACCCCATGGATTCTTCGCAAAAATGAGTTAAAATCTTTATATTTAGTGTTTTACAAGTATATTCAAAGTGGTCCCATCTCTGTTGGTGGGTGAGCCCAGGCTTCATACATTTTTGCCCATGGTCCTTTAGCCTGTCTATAGTTTATATGGACAAATCGTATTATAGTCGGTGTCTAATAGGAAAGTCATATTAAAGTTTGAGCGTTTAAACAACTTTTTATAATACTAAAAAATTTTTCGCAAAAACGTTTTCTTTGTTGTAGGTATGTTCCATATGTAGTCCAAAACGGCTGATGTGTACAAACATCATAAATGTTTTTTAAGTCTATTAAAAAGTAGTCGAAATGATAACATAGTCTTTACTGTGAAGTCGTTTACTAATAGAACTATTTTGATTCTACGGTAAACGACTTCACCAAACAGAATATGTTATCAGTGCCTTGTTAGAAAGACCCAAATAACTAGTTTAACTAAATAATTGTAATTTACTCTTGTCAGCCTTCGTCAATCCAGGTCCAAAGATTTTTATCTCTAGTTACCAAACAAGCGCGTGAAAAGAGAACTACTTCTTAAAATAATATAAAGTGGATATTCGATCACTTTTGAAACATTTAATCAAAAGAATCTTTTTTACAAGAAATTATAAATTTTGCGGAAATTTAATAACCAAAAACTTAAACCTCTGGTATATTTTCATAGTATTAGTTTCATATTTGTTTTTCTTTGGATCAGTAATATAGATTTAAAATATACCTACTCATTTATTTTATCCCTTAAACCATGCTATCTTTTACCAGAATACCCGTAGGAATATGATTTTTTTATTGAATGAATACATTTAACACATACTCAAATCCTTTGTCATTTATATCGGATTAATTTTTCTATATGTTGTTAACTATATATGAAAGGAAAATCGGAAGCTTACTTATTTACTCACTGGCTAAACAAGAAATCTCGGACGTATGAAGTTGAAATAGAAGGTTGTAAAATATTAAATTGTCCTTATTTTTTGGCGTTCGTTCTTTTTTTGGCCTGAAATATATTTAATTAGGTATAATAAATTAATATCTTTATACGATTTTTTCGGCAGGCTTAGATTGAGATAAATATCATCAGCAAAAATATGGATTGTCTCATTTGGATTGTCATAGAATGAGATTATTACATGCTAAATAATATATACATTGTTTTATTTTATTTTTTATTATTGGTTCATTCATTGGTTATGATGATAATGTCCTCCGGGCCGAATTTCGACCACGGCGGCCAGTCTCGTATCGTATAGCGGAATAAATAAATGCATATATTTGTGCTACGGCGATCGTTTTATAGCGCTAATGAAGGGGTTAGTTATGACTGCCGTTAAGTATACGGAAATTTGGCCATGTGCAGTATTGATCAATATTTTATTACAGAACCCAATATTTACATAAAATATGTTCTGAAAACACAAGATGAAGTCGCCGAGATTGTGTAATTATAGGGAATACGCGATTTAGGTTTGTATGGGCACATGTAAGGTTTTTGAATGTTTTTTAAAATAGAATGGCAGAATCCGTATCGCCGTATACTTCCTTTGATAAATCTATACGGTACATACGCATGAAAACAGTAAATTGTTCGTAGTTTCATAGATATATATTGTATAGTTAAGTGATTTCTTATCATGGGTGCCATTCATTATAGATTTAAACTTAAAAATGACTAATTTACTTCTCAGACACGGGCAGAATATCTGCTTTAGTTTATTTACACTACTGCAGATTTTGTGCCCGTGTCCGTTAAATGTGAAGTACCAGTGTATTGTTCAATTACGTTTCATGATTACGTTAACAGGAATAATTTAATTTTTTATCCTTTACTTTGTTTGTGTAGGAATTCACACGATTAAAATAGCCCTTGTTTTAAACTTACTGGTGAATTAGATTGAAGTGACAATTGTCGTTTGCCCTATACTCTCGATATTTTGATCAAGAGGCAAATGACAGATCACAAAGACACGATCGCAGGTATCCCGTTAATCCGTTGAAAGCAGAGGTTATGAAATCGGATGCAGAAGCCGACCTTTCATCATTTGCTCGATTCTGATGATGAATAATAGCATGTATAGGGATGTACCATAACCTTGTAATACAAGTATTTATTTTTAATCGCTCTTAGTCTAACAATAAGGCCGATAATAATAACACTTATTCAAAATCGCAATAACCTATATCTACAACTAAAGACCTCTAAAAAGTGTACTTATACCAAGGAGCACAATATTTTAATGCATTACCTAACTATATAAAAACGCTAAGACAGCATATATTTACAAAAAAATATTAAAACAACACATTTCCAAAGGCTCTACCGAACAATAATAACAAGAAAATAAAATAAAAATGGTAAACAGATTCAGACTCAGTGTAAATGCCTCTTAAAATTTGCTCACTTACTTACAATGGACAAAGGGCGTGAGCGCAGCGCGAATGGCAGTGTTTTAACAAAACCCAACCGTTTTGTTAAAACACTGCCATTTCGAGGCACAGAATTGCGTTGCAATAATTTGGGCCCTAATTAAAAATAGCACTGAGTTGTTACTTAGTATATTCTAGTAAAACACCGATAGGCGTAAAAGTTCAAAACAAGATCGGGATTACCTCTAGTATAAGCAGTCAATATAATATATCTGGCTATAGAATGCATACAGCCAGCTCTGTGGCGGTCGCGGTGACGAAAAAGAGTTGGATTAATGACAACAAAACCACAGACCACCAGCCACCAATAAAACTGGTTTCATTAATAAACTGTCACAAAGCTTATGTATAAACGCACATACAAACGCCATCATACTTGGTGATGCCATTAGGTATTAACCTTAAAGTCAATAATATAATTAAAAGCTCGTATATCGATACGCTATCTGAGCTCGGCTTCACTATAGGCATAACAGATTACACTCAAATTGAACTGAGACTAAATAAGATCACCTAAGCATGTGTCGGCCATTTATTCATACGTTTATCTACAATGAATTCTTGGAAGGAACTAAATAAAATTAACTGGTCCGCAACATAACGCATGTGATGCCCCATAAAAATTAAAAAAAAAACAAAAAATATTTTGTTGCTGCGTACAAAAATAACGTTTCCGTTAAAACAACCAGGGATCTAACATTACATGCTAAAAATGGCTGACCGAGAGAGATAATCCCTTCTATGAACGGAGGAAAGAAACGTCGAAAAGTTGCATCAGACTAGAATATAATAAGATACGTTATAAAATTCACACAATACTTGAATGCAACAAAAAATACATAATAGAGATAAAGTAAACGATAATTACAAAACCTGCGTAAATTATGACAAATCATTAATAAAATATGCGGTAAGATAGCCGGGCGAAGGATAAAAACATCGCCAAAGAGTTTATTTTTTAATCGGGACTAGTCCCTCCCTCTTACCCACCACTGCAACTCCTGTAAGCCAGGATCAACAGTGGCACACAATGAAATGACACTGAGCGGTGAAGCTCAGGCATGTCCCGGGGAATCGCTTTAACTGTCTTGGATCCTGCAACGAATTTCGAACCACCGCAACGAAATCGCCAAAGCGTTAATATAAAAGATTATATGTAAGTCTTATATAGAAATTGCTCACAAATTTAACAAAGCGGGACAAAATATCCTCCCCGCGTGCTCGGTAAACTTACTACACGATCGTGATTACAAACAACTCGCAAGTCTTGGTTTTTATCTATATTTGTGTGATGAGCACGAATATTTGTTTCTGAGTCATGGATGTTTTCTATGTATTTATCTATCTATATAAGTATGTATATCGTCGCCTGGTGCCCATAGTACCAGCTTTGCTTAGTTTGGGGTTAGGAAGATCTGTGTGACACTGTCCTGATATTATTATTATTTAACTTGAGCGTTGCCTCAACAGTAATAAGGATCTTGCTAACGACGGTACCCAAATGAAAAACATGAAATCTATTCCAAAAATAAATATCTTCCTCTGTTGCACATTTTATCAAAATCATTTTCAAAACAGGACGAATTAAAACAAAACTGAGTTCAGCCGATATACGAAAAAGGTGCGAGTATTTATAAAATATTGTGATATATGTGTAATCAGATTCAATCATTCTATCATAAAAATGATATACCATGTATATCTATACGAACAAGTCAATACCGATTACAGCCTAATAAAATACCACTTCTCTACTATCAAAATTTTCACATCAAGACGACACAAAAACAGCTTGCTTTGTTTTTAGAGTTATCCCAACAAACTGCATGACCTCGGAATAAGAGGACCAACCTTAAAATGGTGAAAATTCAGGATCCGTGGACGTTCTTACCATCAAAGAAAGCACAGACAAGTCATGACAGTCATCTCGTTCTCAACACTGGGAAAACCAGCTTTTTTATAGACAACGCCCGCACTAGGCAATCTAATCCCTGTGTCGCGGGGTACTTTACAAACATGTTTTAGACGGACACAAATTACATCCAGACTCAGAACAACTATTTATGGGTCACACAAATAGTTGTCCGGCACGGAACTCAAACTCACGACACGAATCGGCGAGGAAACTGTCTTAGCCGCTACGCCACACGTGCAGTTAGTTCATATGCGCTCACCATTCGAAAAGACACATTTCGATAGTAACAATAAATCACAAGCCCATGACTACGATTGTTGCCATTCTTATCTCCACCTTGACAAATTTAAGTTGTTACCAAGTGTTACGAAGCACACTTACTTAGGTCTAATAATTGATTGTAAATTTTCCTGGCTTCCTCATATTAATGCTGTCTGTGATAAACATTAAGCTAAACATAAATATATTATGTTATAAACTAACATATAAACCCTCACTTATGCTGTACAACGCGCTTGCTGACTCAATAATAGATTATGGTCTCAATGGGTACGGCAGTATATTTAAAATAGGTAGATTTTAATAACTTACGAACCTTACGAATTAGAATCATAAAACATATTACTATATGTTTTATGATTCTAATTCGTAAGGTTCGCCCAATATAATAGATAAGTACAAATACAACGAACTTTAACCATTCAAGGATTGCAAATCTCTAGCCGTCCATTTAATTTTTTTATAGTATATTATAAGAACAGTATTTTGTTTTTTAATTTAGACATACAAAATATAGTCTAACATAAAATCATAACCAGACAACGAGTAACCAACAATTAGTAATTAAGAACACAACTTTAAATGGACAACGAACGACTTTTATTTATATAGTTCCTAATTGATGACATGATCTCGACCCTACTTTTCCTAACATTAACAAAATCTAAAATTAAAAACAAAATTGAAGACTTATTCTTAGATTAATTAGACTTATTTGAAGAATTATTTCTTAGATATTTTTTTATAGAAAATGTTATTATAAAATGTAGAAATTCCGACGGAATACACAATGAAAATAATCTCTACATTACCACTGTAATGTTCGAAAATGCAATTTCAAGCTTACAATTGTCGTACACCATTGTGTAGAATAACTGACAGTTATTCTTGGTATATGAAATTATTGCTATTTGCTGATATGAAAAACTTCTTCATAAAACTCATACAAAACCAAATATCAGAGGTGTTCCGATTATGTGATAAAAAGTGATTATTAAGTCCGATAAAGTTAATTTTGTTGTTGGTGGCAATGACTGACCTATGCACTATGCTGATTCAGTAATGCCCGGTTCCTTTATTTTACGATCCGTCATTGGACCAACGTTACCATCCGTAATTCAGCTACCGATACCGATGCAAAACTAGTGTTCCACAATGCCCTACCTGCGACGAACATCCGTAGTTTAAACCACCTACGACTCGTTCGGCGATGAACCTCTCGCTCCTCTTCACGATTAGTTATAACAAAACGTCGTACGTCAATTATGCAACTAAAATCATTTATTATTCTGTAATATTATGTGAGTAATAGTACAAATTACTGTACTTATAGTTACAGTAATAATTTAATTTGCGTTTAGGTTTAAAATATTTATAAATCATTAGTATTGAAAATTTGATGTTACGAGTGCATGGTGTGAACAAAACGCGTAACAGGAAAGCGCATGGCGCATGCGTCTGTCGTCTGACGTCTGTCCAAGAGTATTTCATGGTTTCTAAAGAAGTTTTTAAATTGAGTATTTAATCTAAGGTTTGTGGTTATGAAATCTTAGAAGATAGAAAAATAATCAACCCTTTCTAACGGAAAACAAAGCCATGAATTCTCTATCAGTTTCAGAGCTAGACATCACGGAAATCTCCTCAAACACTATGATAACTACCAAAATCAAATACAAACGACTGGTATACCGACCGAATTCGACTAGTAATCAAAGCAGTAACGCCTCGTTATTTTGACAGTTCCGTGACAGTAGAAAATATTTATAGGAACACTTTCGAACGCATCTCCATACAATAAGCTTACTAACGACCTCCCATCCGTTAGTAACCAGACGTTGGTTATTTGGATAACGACTAGTATTTTATAGGAACGGTTTTGCGTTACGGCTGGTAGAAATTTTAACTATTCGTAGTAGAAACGATTCGTTTTTGGAATATAGGAACCGGGCGTTAATCAATAGGGCCAAATACTGCCATTGACAATTAATGGCAGTATGCTAAACTTGATTGAAAGCCTCCTAATAGTATACTACGGAGGAGTTAGGTTGCAGTAGATACTGTAAGCTCTACACAGTTCACAGGGATAATCGAATAACATAACGCGTCCTAACATTATTCCGTATTTACATTGACGAACACGGATCTGCATGTGGAATGTCTGGTATCATTCACTAGTTTTGAATGATAATGACAAAAGCCGTTATATGTATATAAGTGAACAAGACTTCTTCATTCCCCCTGTTGCTCATAAAAAAATATCTTACTGGCAGAAGACAACGAGTAAAGATAGGCAGTAAATGTAGTGACGAACATCCAATAATTTTCGGTGTGCCTCAAGGCAGCATTCTTGGACCAACGTTGTTTTTAACCTACATTAATGACTTATGCCAGATAGTACTCAGTCAGGGCAAAATTGTCACATTTGCTGATGACACTGCCCTCTTCTTTAGCGGTGATAGTTGGGAAGAAGTCTTTAAAACTGCTCAAATGGGTTTTTCGCAAGTTAATCAATGGCTAAGACATAACATATTAACTCTTAACATTGAAAAAACCAAATATCTTGCATTCACGCATAAGGCTAATCTTCTTCCCCCCTCAGCTTGTCGCATCACAGCTCACCAATGTCGTGAAGATGCTTCTTCGTGCTCGTGCCCCGTTATTGAGAGAACGGTCTCCATAAAATATCTTGGCATAATAATAGATCAATCCTTATCTTTCAAGCCGCATATAAGAACTCTTGTGACTCGTCTTCGTAAGTTGATCTACATATTTAAAAACCTCAGAGGCTCAGCTGATAAAAGTATTATCAAGATGGTTTACTTTGGTCTCTGCCATTCACTTATCGACTACTGCATTTTAGCATGGGGTGGCTCAAATAAAACTATTTTAATTGAGGTTGAGAGAGCCCAACGTGCTGTTCTTAAGGTAGCTGCTGGATTGTCCTTCCGCTATCCTACGGTTGAGCTTTACAAAAAGTGGGACGTGCTAATAGTTAGGCAAAACTTTATTATGCGTACTGTGCTAAAAAAACATTCCTTTTTAAAATACGACCCTAATCTTCTCAATGATAAGCGCCGTAAGGGTAGTGTGTGTCCTTCTCAGAAGCTCAACACATCCCTATCTCATAACTTCTTTTGCTTCTTGGGTTACTTTCTTTACAACAAACTCAACACATTACTAAATATTTATCCACTCAACAAAAATTGCTGTAAATCAACACTGGCGTCTTTTCTTAAAACTCTTGATTATGACACTACAGAAAGATTATTAACTCCTCTCCAATAACCCACTCAATTCGACTTTTTGGCACCAATCTTAACATTGTACTAGCTAATAACTTTTATCATTTACATATTAAGCACATTTTCACATACACTCTCACACCTACATCTACATCCATACTAATACACTACATAATTAATATACACTCTCACACCTACATCTATATCCATCTATATCTCTACACTAATAGATAATACAGTCACTCTCAAAATGGTAATTGTTACTGTTATTTAAGTTACATAGTTATGTAATAGCCGCGGGAGGGCACTGGTGACTTGTAATACAGGTATCAAACCTACATCAAGCACCAGTCTCTCACAAAGTTTTGTCATATGCTGTGATACTATCATAATTGTAAACCTGTGTATACTTTGTGAGAGAGATTAAATGACTTATTATTATTATTATTTATTATTATTCCAATTAGAGGAAAAATATTCTTTTTAAATCCGTGCAGTGTGATACTTCTGCACGCGAGGTAAAAATACTTGTGCTCAGAGGATCAGATTTGATATTTATATTGTCATTATAAATAGAAATAAAACGTATACGTGAACATATTGAACTAGTAGGTATCAGATTCAATCATTAGTTTGACCATTAAAGTACCCTCGACATACTTCTCATTCAGTTTTTAACAGGTCACATATAATACTGGGACGGGAACTATGTGCGGAGTCCTAGGTTTTTAGGAACCGAGATTGAATCCAAACTTAATGGCAATGCCTTTTGACTAATATGAATGCATCGATACTACTGAACGGCTTATTCGAAACTGAAATACATATGAACACTCTGACAGCTTTCTATCAGGTAATATTATTTCGAACGCATGTGACAGTAATAAATAAACAACGCGTTTTTGCCTCAATCATGAAACTTGTATAAAGTGCTATACGAAATAAATTGAAATGCGACAAGACAAACATATCAAAGCTTAAGTAAATTAAAGTATCCATAGAATACAGTCATCTGTATGATAATCAGATATCACATTAAGACGCTTATTTCAAGTTTTTAGCTTACTAAATAATACCCATGCCCACCTTATTACCTGAAATTTCAAAAACGTAAAAAGCTTTATAACAACAAAATTTTATTTTTTTTGTTAGTTGTATTTCTTATTGTTGTTTCCTTTGTATAACCCTTTTCTATTATGCACCAGGTATGTTTTTATTTTAATTATGTGGACAGGATTATTAAATGCATAGCCAACAATAGAAGGGGAATGTTTATTAGGAAATTGTGGCAGTTCTTTATTAGCCCTGATTGCGTTTTATCGAGAAATAAAAATACTTTGTTTTTTGCGTAAATATTCTTAAAAAAGTCGGCTGATTTACACCATTTTTTTTTAAAGACAACGCCCGCATTTGCGACTTTTTTCACTGTGTCGCGGGGTAATTTACAAAAATATAATAGATCGACAGAACACTCAGAACAGCTATTTATGGGTCACACATATAGTTATCCGACGCGGGACTCGAACCCGCGACACGAAGCGGTGAGGCGACTGTCTAAGCCGCTGTGCTACACGTGTGATAATTTATATTGTATAATGAATTAGATTGGATTAGTTTGTGGATTTCAGAAAAATCAAACCGAGGTTAATGTATTCGAATTCATATTTATCGTGTCTGTGCGTTTTTTATGTTGAGAGTGGGACAGTATCGGTAGTAGCAATTGCTCTTAATATTTCTATGTAAAACTACTAGATATTTATTTCATAGATGGAATAGATGCTTTGGGCCCTTTATACGACTAAGGAAACAACCTGTATATTTATGTGCCCAAGCAATTGAAGGGACATGGGCCTGACATGTTGATAATAAGCTTCTTCCTTAAGGCATGGTTCATTTGAATAGTAACTTATTGTCTCTTGTAATAAAAGCTAGAACATACTGCTATGTTATGCTTACAGCAACACTGTCAGTCCACATGATATCCACAAATTGAACTATCAGTTAGCGTTCACAAACACTCAATTCAATCTAACCAGTTACAAAAAGTAAACGTATTTCATAAATATCGTACCTACTTGTAATGGCATGTTATTGATTGCACGAAAATAAAGATTCCCGGGCGCTAAATATGCATAGCGTTGTTGTTCAAAATCAAAATATGAAATACCCGCAATAGATGTGGTAAAATTTTTATTTTGCATATTACAATAAGCAAATCTTTTATGGCACAATGAATGAAAGGAACGTGTCATTAAAACTAAATTCGTATTGATTGAAAAAAAAACATTAAATCACAAAGTTAAATCGTCTTGTCAGCGCTTAAATTGTTAAAAAATATACGATAAAATTATATATTCTCAAAGAAGTATTTTCTTACAATATGCTTGCATTTTTAAAGGCAAATTTCGTATCAGGGAATGAATATCTGTGTTGTGGGGGCTTTACAAACATGCATTTTACGGACAAAAACCACAACCAAACACTGCACGACAATGTATGGGTCACATAAATATTTGTCCTATTTGGGGATTTAATCCAATAATACACAAAGACGCTGAAATAGTAGCGGGGCGACCACTATAAACCGCTGCCCAAAACGTGCAATCACCTATTTTAATAACCCAGCACTAACTTCTTTGAAATCTTTCCTTCCGTTTGTGAGCTATACACACTGAAACCTAACCAACAAGCCTACACAAAGAAACGTAGTTATGTGTTCCAGCTTTTTAGCACGTATTTAAATTTTTTTAATTTTTTTTTTTAACAATCCGTGTCCCTAAATATATATATATATATATATATATATATATATATATATATATATATATATATATATATATATATATATATATATATGTACTAGAAATAATTATGTATAACTTAACTGTATTACTACAAACATGTTCTGACTATTAATTACATGCGCTTTTTTAAAGTCTACGTGAATATAAATCTTATTAATTTTTTTTAACTCTGTCTTACTCAACCCAGATATTATGATCATAACCTCCGACGGTTGCTGTTCCTTCTGAAGTGGTGTAGTAACAAGCAGATTAACGATGACATATGTCACACTAGCTGTGCCCTGCGCATTAAATTTTATGAATTATAGCCTAGATTTTTAGTTTCATCAAAATCCGTTTCGTAGTTTTCGCGTGAAAGAGTAAAAATCAGCCATCCATCCTCACCAAGTTTTTATACTGGCGTTAACTTCATTGGGTAATGACTCCATAAATGTATTTCTTGCAAACTTATAAAATATTCACATAAACCTTTCACCCTTTTTAGTCTTACCCCTGAGGCTAAAACTGATACGAACTTTGAATGTCATATTTATTTTTATCGTATCAACAATCTTAAAAATAAAAATCAAGATTCCAGCTCTAAAAATGACGTTATTTCCTTACAACTTTTCATATCTCCTTTCCACCCCATACAATCTTTTTTTCTCATTAAATGTAGCCTATGTCCTTTCTCAAGCTCTAGATACTCTGTTTACCAAATCTTTAAATAACCAAATTAATTTAAATCGGTTCAATAGTTTTGGTGTGAAAGAACGTCAGACAGACAGACAGAGTCACTTGCACATTTATAATAGTAGCAAAGAGTTTAGCGTCATTATAGAGTTGAAGCGTAAACACCGCTGTTCTTTACCGAACTTCCCTATTTACTACGTAAAACTTAAGAGCGTTTCCAAGAAATCCATTGCCAACTAAAGATATTTATTTCAAACTATGACTTGTAAAATGATCTGTAATAACAGTAATTTACATGTTACAAAAATTACATAGAAGAGACTAATGTCGAAGAATCTAATTTAATACTTTTGCAGTTCAGTCTCCAATACAGGTGGTTATCTTCGATACAAGTTTTCAGTGCGTTTATAAAGACATGGAAAAGTATGTTGTTTTTATCATGTATTCATTTCATGGATTGGATCCCATGAATTATATAAAACAGTAAGTAAACATTGATGCGCACATAATACATCGCCATTCAAGGATTAGTATTTCTTGTGTTCGATTTGCCAACGTTCAAATTCCAGTTTGTAAATTTCATCTCAAAACAATAACAGGAGCCGGAATTTTACCTAGTTAAACTCTAGCCTTCAACATTTTTGTTATGTTTAACTACCGCTTATCAATCGAATACACGAATGACATCCTGTTTATTGTAACTTAATGACCCCGTTATTAACAAGTTCTGTTAAAATTTCAACATTAGCAGTATCGGTAAATGTGCCATGACCATTTATTTACTTCGATAAATTCTCACAAAAACGAGTTTAAGACATGATTTATTTCGAGTTCGGTTCTGTAAAATTTGTTAGAGCTTTCTTCCTGAACTCAATAACATATCTGTATACAGATATTACTCGTTTAATGGTATAAGATAAATCCTATGGAAGCGCCGTTTCTCACTATGCTATAATATTAAGTTTAAAACTAGGTGTGATCATTGACTTTGAATTAACATTGTCAATTAAAACTTCTTTCTAGTTACATAACATTTTTTATTGGATTTCCTATCCTACCTTACTACTCGTAATTACATTGAATTACAATCGTTGGATAATACGGCGGCGTATTTTAATTTGGTAACTGCATCCATGTAATTATGATACATACGCTACGATGCGATTCAGTTCAACATATTTCCTTAATGTCAACTGCCCTAATGATTTAGACGTGACCCTTTTATGCTGTCTAAAAAATTCCGAACTTTTTCTAAATTTTTCGACGGGCTAGTAAATGTTTTGGGCTTTTATGATCACCTTACTTGTAATTATTAATATTATTACTTATTGTAACTTCATTGACTTGTAAATAAATTCAAACCAATCAATTAAGATTATACCTACTACTACCTACTGTTTTATAATGGATGGCAAATCCTACTGTTACGCAGTTGGTAGTGTCTCGGGTAACATGTAATGCTATTGGTTTTGAGCATGATCCCTCTGTGGACGTTTTGGCTTGCCCGATCTTTTGGACCATAGGGGGAAATAATAAAAATTAGCGTTTGTATTTGGCTACGTATTTATACTCTACTGAATACCTAAAAAGTAAATATTATTTAGAAGAGAAAGGCTCTTACTAGATACACTGCTTCCTCTTGCTGGTCGAGTGGATACTGTTGGTGGGGTTGAAGGACGTCTGGTGCGGTGGCGTAGCAACGGGATCGCTTGGCCGAGAGCCCTCCGGAAATTCTGCCCGGACAGGCAGTACAAGATGAAGTTTATTCCGAAATTTGTGTTGAAAGACATCTGCCCTAGTTGAGTCATAGATGCCCAGTAGCCGCTGCGATCTTCTTTTTTCTGTAAATAATACAAATAACGCTTTATTTTTTTATGCAACTAATATAAAAATGGAAAACTAATTTTATTTCCCCTTACGCAAATGCGTCAATGGCTAATTTCTTTTCTTAATAATTTTGCTTTACAGTTCGTGATATTTTACTTTTTATTAATACATAGTGTTACAAATTCCTTTCATAAACTTAATTCTAATTATTTGTAAATATGCTAGGTCTTCCTCCCACTTCCAGAAATATCTCAATGGCAAAGGGAAATCTAACAAAAATAATGACTTTGAATAATAGTGTAAAATATGGTTATGCTGAGAAAATATAGGCAAACAAATATAAGTATAATAGATTATTGGTACTGACATTATTTAGTTGAATACTTCTGAATTATGAACATTAGAGACAGAGTAGTTAGGAATTGTGATTGTTAGAATGAAAATGTTAGGAAGAACATTTTCGGATTTCCAATTATCCGAGTTGAAAATTTAGGTGACTTTGGCGCACCTATACTGGTTGACTGAATAGTTTTCCTAAGAACAAGTCAACGGAACATGCAGGCTGAGTCTCGTGTAAAGCAGGTTGCCTAATGGCTTACTCACAATTTGTTGACACTAAATGCTGACAAAACGAAAGAAATCAACTACTGTGTCAGCGCAAGGAACACCTGCTCTACACATGTATCAATTAAATTGCATACCTGCCAAAGTGGCCGAGACTCTGATTGTTCGTGAAGATCCCTTGAACAGGTAGCTCACATTAAATATCTTGGTGTCTACATTGACAAGTACCTCAATTGGACAAAGCAAATAGAGCATGTAAGTGGTCGAGTTAGGAAACTGCTACACGTTTTAAGAGAATGGGTCACATTGCAGATTCGAAGACTGTTAAGATGGTTTATCGCGCTTTGTGCCAATCTCTAAGCCGTGCGCAAGGCAGCTTACAAAAAATCTAAGCGCTTTCCAACCAGAACCCTATATCAAGAGACTGGTGCAATGAGCGTACGACAGATACATACATATACACGGTTACTTTTTGAAGGTTTTTTTAATCCGGTGGACAGGAGGTTTATCTTACCAAGTACTATTCATTAGTGATTAATTTAACATGATATCTCTAAAATTAAAAAAAAATAGAAAGTGATAATGTAATACACGCATAGTGCGTGAAACCAATAGTAACGTTTTAGTTAACTACTCGTGTATACGCTAACGTAGGTACGCGCCCCGCTCGAACGACCGAGGTCATTGACTCGCTCAGCTGATATGTTATAATGCTAATGCTTTGTGCCTAAGTTCTGGGACCTAATTAGATTAAATTAAGTAATCTAGCATTTATGACGTATTTAAAAATGTGGAATCATAGTTATTTATAACGATTTAAAAATAAGAAACTGTAATAGTGAATAATTAAACCATTCAAAGATTCTGATACGTACCTAATTATTAATCACCTCTCTCTTACACTGATTTAACACTAACACTTTACGCCTACACCACATCTAAACTTCGCGATAGCGTAGCAATTGTTCCAAACGTAATCCATTTCGTTCAATAGTCCTTCTTTATTTGCATGAGCACTCACGTTAAACCTCATTGCGGCCATATTCGTACTTCGTCTGGGATCCCGTTCAAAGTACTCTACGATATCTTCATCCAGTTGGGGTGTGTAGACTGGCTGGCGACCGCGACCCTGAGCGTGCGAAGGTGAGCGGAATTGTCCGTGATCTAACAAGCGCTGCGTAGCCGCCACAATTATATGACCAGTGGGAATTTGAGGGTCGCGTATACCACGCAGCCGTAATGATTCCAAATGGTGTGGTTCACTAACGAGCTGCTTGCACATCGTAACCCGAAATCGCGGTAAAATTGCACCATGGCAACAAACTCCAGGTTGGAGTACTGAAAATTACGGGACGTTATTAGAATCGCGCAACAAAGATCGGAAACAATGATTTACGTTTGACCGGTATGACGTCTTAAAAAAAGAGATTTATTTACAAGACAGTGATGAGCTCGATGCGCGGGGCGAGGAGCACGGGGTGAGGAGAGCGGGAGGCGCGAGGCTTTTTTAAAATTTCCAATATAAAAAATAGGGCTTGAGGGCGGAGTTTGGCCTAGCATTGGCTTTGAGTCCACGTGGACTGCGATTACGCAATTTGTTGAAATGATACAAAATTAATAATTGTGTCGCGGTCGATTGGCTTATTAGTATCAGTCCACGTGGACTGCGATTACGCAATTCGTTGAAATCGCGGTCGGCGGTCTCTTTGAATGAAAGTACGTACTTACTTATGGTTCTCATAATGTTTTCTCTGAAGCACGACTTGATTCGAGTTGATAAGAAAAAGTAATTTAATATGTTAATTTTATCTACACAAATCGATAGTGTTTCATGCACCTTATCACCCCTCCAAGGCATGTAAACGATCATAATGTAACCGTGTATATTATGGCCGTAGCTCTAAGATTTTATAAAGAAGCTTTAGGCAAAGTGGAACCCGAACGATATTCCCGAAGGAAACCTAAATGGCATAAAGACAATAATTTATATAATTTTGGAGACAAGACACATCCCAAGCAGCAAAATTATCCTATAGTGCAGACGTTATAGGACTCCAGCACTTTTAATGTTCTCTTAAGGGTTCTAGTTTTTGCTGCATCGCTTATAATAGCAAGCATGGAGTTAGTTGGGCCTTATAGTATATCTCCTCCTATACATTAACTTATAATTACTTATAGGCCGAAATTAAAGGTCAAATATAAGCTTGGGTGACCTATAAAAGTATCGCGAGGGCGTAAACGCACTCAAGAGCAGATAAACTGGTAAGCTATGCTTATAACTACTAACAAGAAACATTATAGAACCACTATAAGTAAAGTACACCAATAAGAGTGATAAACAGAACTAAACATTCTGGATACTATTTGCATTTATTACTTGGTTTTATAAGGGTTTATAAATTTACTTTACAGAACAATTATCAGTAAAATGGAGCGGTTATATAGTGGTATAAACCAATATCGTTATAATCTTAAAACGCTTATAAAGGTTTAATATAATATACTTAGTATCCAAAACTATATCCGTGGTGTCCTGAACAAGAAAACATTGATTTATAATGGTCTTGCAAATTCTGTTATAGTCTCAGTACGGATATTTTGATTTTGTTGAATCGTAGAAATATGAGAAGGTTCCGTACAAAATTGTTATTGTGAAAATTTAAGACTAAATGTTTATTTTAATGACTCTGCACGAAAAAACGTTTAATCGATAAAAGCAATTTTAAATGTAGACTTGGAAGATTGTGTTAGTGAGGAACCTGTACAAGAAGATGAATGCGATATTGAAAACTATTCCAATTTTCAACTACATAGCGATCTTAGAAAATGGGCAGTAGAATACAATACGACATGCGGCATTCAATTCTTTATTAGAAATTTTGAATTAATGTATTTGTTAAGTTTGTTTCAAATTCTTCAAGTTCTCTTAGATTTCTTATAACATGTCTACATCTACGTCTTCTTGCTTTCTTGAAACGGTCATTGGATGTACGAGTTTAATTCATTCTGAATCTCTCTTCGACACAGCACTCAGCACATGTTAGTTTGTATTTCATAAAGTGCATTTTGATTTGGTATGATGGTTTTAATGTCTTCTTTGATTGACTTTACTTCATGTTGAAGTTGTGGAATTTGACCATCCTCGACAGGCTGTATTCGGTTATCCGTGTTGTAAAGAACGAAATGTTGAGCATTTAAACTGACATCTGACAGTGTTTCTTCTGCTTCTGTTATGACAAGTTGAGGGTTTTGCGCGACAAAAGAAGATACAGGTAAAATTGCTGAACCGGATTGAATGGTAGCCGAGTTTTGTTGTAAATGAAGTGATCTTGTAGTATTTGAACGAGTATCTTCACGAGAGACCGTTGGCATCTCACTAATTTGGTCTTGATCACGATTCTGTGAAACAATAAACCAAGTTAGCAAGGGAAAGCACAAAAATAGAAGTAGAAAATATTTCAAACAATTTTTAAAGCTCGAAAATCCCTTTTAGTTAAAAAGCTATCGACGTCCAGAAACATTACCATTTTCACACCTGACACCTAAACAAAAATATGAAAATAAGACATCGGTACCTAATAACAACATAGAGTAACATTAAAATATTTGCGGAACTCTAATTCCAAACAATATGGCCAAGCAATAGTTCTGATATTTACCATTTTTAAACAAAGTACGCCTATAACGGTTTGTTAATGTATTTAGGAAGACCAAGTTTGTCAAGATGGCGACTTTTCGTTGTATGTCTTACTGAAACCAACATTATTTTAAAGTTCAACTTCATGAAAACGTGAATTTCGAGGGGCGTTTAAAAATTTTGACAAAAAACTTATTACACTTCACCGAAAATATACCTGCGCCATGCACATTCAAACGCGGCTTCACTTATTGTTAACTAACACCCTACTCTTATTCTAGATAATATTTATTATAGAAATATAATAACTTACCTTTATCAATATTAATTAATCTTTACAAATGTGCATAGCAACATTCACCAATTCACATCACTTTGTATGAGCTTGTAAGATGTTCACTGTGTACGTTATTGTCGTGTTTGGTTCCATTTAGCGCTCATAGTTAGCTTCGCGAGAGCAAATAGTTCTACGTGGTCTAACTATAAGGTTACTATTGTCGTGATTGGTTCCATTAAGCGCTGATAGTTGGCTTCGCGGGAGAAAATAGTTTTACATAGTCCAACTATATGCCCGTTATTGGTCAAAATGGTATTCACCAAGTCTACTATAGATATTTAATTAGCTAAAATACGCCTATAAATTGGGCCCTTTTCCGTGGTTATAATTGCTTACTATTCCGTTATAGTCCTAATGAAATGGTGGTTCCAGGACAATTACTAGACCACATTTTGCTGCTTGGGATGTACACACACACAGCACACACATATATTTATTACAATTATATATATATATATATATATATATATATATATATATATATTTATTTTTATAAATACTAGCTGGTGCCCGCGACTTCGTCCGCGACCATTTTGAATGATGACCAATGTAACTACTTACTTCTAGCTTAATCTAAAAAATATAACTTTTAAAACAAATAAGCAATATAAATTTAAGAAAATCTAACATATAAATAACCTAACTAAGAAATAAACTAAAGTCTACTTTGCTACTGTTATTAAAAAAAAGGACCCGATATCATCAACCAAAAAAAAAGAATACATTTCAATTGTCCTTAAGTATAGTCAGTAAGTCAAATAAAGTAAAATAATAATCAACGATGCATTAATCACAAAAGTAACTCCCATTAGATAAGGTTGCGACCATGGCATTGATAGGTCTAATATCAAATTTTGTGAACGAAACCATAGCGCGGTCTAGAACGCCGAATACGCCATCTACTAACAAAAATATTAACTTGTAAAGCGGTAAAATTAAGATGTGTGTATAGTTTTTGGGTGAGATTTAGGCGATCATCTATTGATTCAGTTTTGAACTACCTTTTATTTCAAGCATTTATTTATTTTAACCGATATACCAAATAAGTTCCGCGGTATTAATGCCTTCTAGTTACAAAATTGTGAACTTGTAGATCAGTACAATTAAGATGATATTTTTTGGGTGCGATCATCTCGACACGAACTATTTATACTACGCTGACTCGAATTATAGGTAAATTCGTTTTTTTATACCAATTTGATTAAAACGTTGTTTTTTAATTTGTTATAAAAATTACCCAACAAAAAATAAGGAACGCATCTTATAAAACCCTAAATCTTAACTTAGACGACAACGACCACGACATTTTAAGCAACTTGGCAAAGAAAGACTCGGCAAAGAATTTCTCTAAAATTTGAGTTGGCGTAAATTGTTAGTGTCGATCTATTGAATCAGTTTTGGATTACCTTTTTTTAACAATATATTATTCACTGTATTTTTAACTGTAAGACCATATACCAATTTACATGCGTGTAACCCCAAAGACAACTGATTTTCATACAAACTTACATCCCCTATTTTACGCTCTAAAGGGCTGGAATTCCCAAAAATCCTAAAGTACATATTTTAATTTTTAAATGAAAGGCCAAATACCAATTTTCATGCGCTTACCTTAAAAATGACACATTTTTTATACAAACTTACATCTCCTATTTGTTACCCTTAGGGGTGGAATTCTCGGAAATCCTGAAATATATATTTTTAATTGTTAACTGTAATGCCAAATACCAACTCATGCATTTAACTTAATACTTGTTTGTTGTCACATTTATCATACAAACTTACATCCCCAATTTTGCAGCCTTGGGGGTGGAATTTACAAAAATCCTGAAATACATATTTTAATTTTTAACTGCAAGGCCTTATACCAAAGCCTTTAACTTCAAAATGACGGTTTTTCATAAAATATTTCATCCCTTATTTTACTCCTTTAGGGGTGGTATTTTTCAAAACCCTTCTTCAGTGGATGCCTACGTCATAAACGGTACCTACTGTCAAAACGCCAAGTCTCTAACTCCAGCCGTTTAGGCTGTGCGTTGATATGTCAGTCAGTCAATATAAACTTACATCCCCTATTTTACGTACTTGGGGGTAGAATTTAAATTTTTTCATTCATAATTTTTTTTTTTCATTATCATTATATCATTCATACAAACATATATCCCCTATTTTATGCCCTTCGGGGAGGAATTTAAAAAAATCCTGAAATTGATATTTCTTATTTTTAACTGAAAGGCCAAATACTAATTGGGTTTTCTTGGGTTTAACTTCAAAAATGTCGTATTTTGCAAACAAACTTACATCTCCTATTTTACGCCCTAAAGGGCTGGAATTCCCAAAAATCCTGAAATACATATTTTTATTTTTAACCGAAATGCCAAATACCAAGTTTCATGCGTTTTACTTAAAATTGTCACATGTTTCATACCAACTTACACCCCCTATTTTAGGTTCGTGGGGTAGGAATTTACGACAACCCTGAAATACAATTTTTTTATTTTTAAGTAAAGGGTAAAATACTAATTTTCGTGCATTTAACTTAAAACATACAAACTTACATCCCCTATTTTTTGCACTTGGGGGTAGAATTTCCAAAAATCCTGAAATACGTCATTTTTTATTTTTAACTGGAAGGTCAAACACCAATTTTCATGCCTTTATCTTCAAAAACGGCAAAGTTTCATACTAACTTTGCACCCCCATTTAACCCCTTTAGGGGTTGAATTTCGAAAAATCCTTATTCATTGTCTACAGTAGAAAGAAAACATTTGTGCAAAATTTGAGCGTTCTAGGTCCAAGGGTTGGCTGGGCGTTGATGATTCAGTCAGTCAGTCAGGACTTCTCTTTTTATTTATATAGATATATATATCATTTTAATGTAATAATTTAATTCTATTTGGAATCCTAGGGAGACCAGAGATTTATGTAACTAGACTGTGTATTGTTTCTGAATACTTAAGATTATTATTATTATTAAGCTATTACGGGTGGAATAAAATTCCATGGAAGAAAGTTAGCAAACTAAATGATAAGGTTTTAGAGTTCACGTATTCCGAGGGTCCAGCGGAGACCTTATACTCGTGATTCATAGTTTGGCTTGGAGCATTTCGAATATTGTCAATAAAGTTGTACATTTCATTAAATACCCCTTTCATTTTGAATATGTTTCTAAATCATTATCAAATAGTCTATATTAATTACATAAAACAAATTTGACAGATTTTATGACCTGACTGAGTTCTTTCATTAGACGCTGGGGTTAGATTTACTAAATTTGTAGGCTTAGGAGAATTTGCAACATTATATTCATATTCATTTATTGGTAACAGAAAATAATTTTACACGTCAAGATACAATTATAGGTAATAAAATTAAATAACAAAGAATTACAACAATTTAACAAAGAGTGAAACGGTGTGAGTATATAGTAATAATCCATTTTAACATTGATAAATAAAATAATACGAAATGAAAAATAATACAGTTCAATTACAAAAAAAAAATAATGTACATTCTATGGCAATGGCAGTTTCATTAAATCGTCATATGAATAAAATGTCTGTTCAACAAGCCACTTTTTAGTATTATATTTAAACGCATTTCTAGAAACAGGCTTTCTCACATCTTCTGGAAGTCTGTTGTAGACGGCCGGTGCCATTGCATGCACTAGCCTAACTGTTTTTTTAGGTGTCGTGGCACCAGTCGCATGCGGTCTTTATGCCACATGCTATACGTATGACCTTGGTTATCGTACGCTTATAACGCCACTTGAAGGCACAAAAATGCCGGGCCAGTCAGTATATTCATGGTCCGGAATAGAAGTGCTGCCGAGGTCTCCTGTGACACTCGCGCTATGGCTCTTACTGCTCTTTTTTGCATTCTGAGGATACGCCCCGCCTCTGCACTACGCCCCCAGAGTTCTACGCCATATTGTAAAACGAGTGTACGAAGGTAAAGTTACAACTCCGGACCATGTCATAAGGCAGAATAGCTGAAATGCGCCACAGTGCTAAGCAAGCATTCCCAACCTCCTCGCAAAGTTTGTCAATGTGCGCCTCCCAAGTCAAGCGACTATCTATTTTGAAGCTTATAGTTAGTATATAGTTATACTAATTTAGGGTTTCACTTGTTCCAATTTTTAGATCCAACCTGAACTGCAAGTTGTCTATAAGTTCTTCCAGAAATGTTAAAATGCATAAAATGAGTTTTGGTTGTGTTTAATATTAGACCATTTATTTTAAACCACTGATCTCGAGCCACTACGTTCGGCTTTTGCTCCAGCCTATCCAACGTTGGAGCGCTTACGACAGCCGCGACGTCATCGGCATACATTAATATATGCCCGTCATTAATGGACTCATTAAATTTAAAATAAATATTTTATTTAATTTAATTTTAAATATTTAAGTTAAATCTTTAAGAAGAAGGGAGAATACAATGTTTGAAATTGATGAGCCATGAGCTACTATTACGGTCTTCAATTGCTTTGATTTCACAGTCCCACTATCTCCCACAACCACCTGACATCGGTCCGACATGAATTCGGAAAACACTTTTAATGTTGGACCATTTATACCGTAATACTTCATCTTCATCGATATGACCTCGTGGTCCGCAACGTCAAAAGCTTTCGAAAGGTCACAGAAAATTACTGCGAATCAGTTCCCTGGCTAAAAATGTTGTGGAAAGGCCTTTACGATACGCATACTGTCTATCACTTAAAGATTGGCAATTCATTAGGTAGGTACTCAGTAAGCCGAGAACTTAAACCGTGTTCAATTTTTTTTTCTATACCCGGTATTATTGACACAGGTCTATAGCTATTTATTTCCAATTCGTTATGTTTGAAATTTTTCCAATTATTGTATTATTATATGAGAACTACTATAAAATATAATAATACAATATTAATATATTGTATTATTATGTTTTATAGTAGTCTCAGAAATATTGGATTGGATATATTTAATAAGTTTATTTCATTATAATAAATTCAGATTTCCTAACACATGCAAGTAATGACTTGATTACCTAAGTCTCATTCAAGTTAGTTGTGTCGCTGCAACGAAGTGTTCTATTGTTGGCATTATATTTCTGTCGTTGCGGTGTCAGAAACACCTGTAACATTCCGTAGGACGGTGGAACCCACTATATATAACCCACATCCGATCAGTTTCTTCTCATTCCGTATATTCTACAGTTGTTTTTTCAAAGTTGTGCCTCTATTTCGTCTTAATAATAAGCTTGTGTAAATCGTACTTCACTTATAACAGGCGCATTACAGTAGTGAGCGTGCCATTTCTTAAATATAATGGTTTAACGCAAAGCACGAAGCGTTTGAATCAATTTAATGCCACTGAATTAACGAGAAACCATGTACCGGTTAATCCCTCCGCGAATCCCTTAGCGCTTAAGTTTAGGTGGGACATTTGATAGCAGAATAAACAAATTTTTGATCCACCACCCTATAAGAGATTTGTTAATAGATATTGTAAACTTAAGAGTAGTTAAGTTTAAAATATCTATTAACAATTATATTAAATTAACATAAAAATATATCACATAAAAACCATATATTATACTGAAGGTGTTTGAACGTTCGAAGTATTAAAAAAAAGCTGGTTTTTTTCTCTATTAGCGTTATCTATCTGTGTGATAAAAGAAGGCGGAGTTTTTGTTATAACTTGTTTTACCTAAGATGAAAAGAATATTAAAATGACGGTGCTAAAATAACACCCGTCATAAATGGCGGTCTTAAATGCTACATAAAACGTATACAATGTGTACTAAAAAAAAAGTATGCAAAGATCGTGACAAATGGAAATCCGTTGTCTCTGCCTACCCCTCTGGGAAACAGGCGTGAGTCTATGTATGTATGTACAATGTGTACTGCCACCATGTGATATAAAAATTGAGGTAAATGTGTAGTAATGATGTGCTTCATGCTGAATATTAACCATGGTTGTCAATCTCAACGAAGGCTAGCCACATGCGCCCCCTCATTCTTTGTTAAGTTGGCCAAATTAACTGTGACTACACACGCTTTCTAAAGCGAACTTTCTAGACTGCAATTTTCTAAGTAATTTTATTTTTTCTAGAAATTATACTATATTAACCCTAATTAAAAATCAAACCCGGGAGGTCTACAAAATTGGAACTACACACGCTTTCTAAAGCGAACTTTCTAGACTGCAATTTTCTAAGTAATTTTATTTTTTCTAGAAATTATACTATATTAACCCTAATTAAAAATCAAACCCGGGACGTCTACAAAATTGGAAACTTTCTTATTCTTATTCTGTATTGCACACAGAAAATAAATACACAAGTTAGAAGTTACAAAAGAAAATGCATGTACATAGGCGAGCTTAATTCATTATTGAATTTTCTTCCAGCAAACCATCAGGAAAGAGAGATTTTCAAAATTATGGGTATAGGCAGTGTACAACATACTATTATAATTATGTACCTTGTCGGGTAAATATATTGATAAAATACACACTAATAATTACATACGATACCTTATAAAAATATATATCTATTTAATAAACTACATAAACCTACATACCTTATATATACGTAAGTTACAGAGATAAGAAGTGATTCTTAGTTCTGCTTTTAAACCTACCCAATGACGAGCTATCACGTATGGAATGTGGTAAGGAATTCCAAAGGCGTACTGCGCGTACAGTAAATGAACCATTATAGCGGCTGGAAGTATGGGACGGAGTCCTAAGAAGAAGAGATGTAGCTGTGCGACAAGGTTTGCCACTGGGCACCAGATACTCAAACCGTTCACGGAGATAGATGGGAGCAACAGGGTTATGAAAGATGGAAAAAAGTAGATAAAGAATATGACAGTCCCGACGCTGTCGAATAGGCAGCCACTTCAATTGCAACCGGAACTCCGACACGTGGTCGTACTTCCGTAGGCCGAAAATGAAGCGGATGCATAGGTTCTGCAGGCGTTCGAGCTTATCTAGAAGTTCTTCTGTTGGATCAAGGAAACAGACATCAGCATAGTCAAGAAGAGGGAGTAAAAGCGATTGAGCAAGAGTGACTTTAGTCTGAAACGGTAAGATTTTTTGGAGACGTTTGATGGATTGAAACGAACAGAATACTCTCCTGCTTACTTCTGCAACGTGATTGTTCCACGAAAGGTTACAGTCGATTAAAAAACCTAAATTTTTGGCAAATTTTGTATAAGGTATCGGCACATCATCGAAAAGAACAGGAGGAATGGCTGAAAAATTTAAGGTGTTAAACATTTGTCTGCCACCAATAATGAGAGCTTGTGATTTAGAGGGATTGACCAGGAGGCCGAAAGATTTTGCCCACTTGCTAATGTTTTCAAGATCATTTTTGATGGCAGAAATAGCTTCCGTAGTTTCAATGCCCTTGAAGTGCCGATATAACTCCATCGTCTGCATAGAGATGATAGTTAGAAGTTAAGATTTTAGTGATTGCGTTTATAAAAACGGAGAATAGAAGAGGAGATAGTACGCCACCTTCAGGCACACCCGCAGTAAGATCACACCACTGAGAGAAAGACTCTTCAGCGTGTACAGACTGTGAGTGCCCTCGAAGATATGATTCGAACCACGCAATTACAGGAGCCGAGACATTCAGGGAGGAAAGGATACCAAGCAGGATGTCAAAGTTCACTGAATTAAAAGCACTGCTAAAGTCCAGTAGTACTAAGCCAGTGAGTAGCTTCTGTTCCATAGCCAAGCGAATATCGTCTGTGATTTTCACAAGTGCAGTGACAGTGCTGTGGCCAGGACGAAAACCGGACTGGAAAGGACTTAAAAGGTTGTGAGTACAGAGGTAATGAGACAGTTGCTTATGCACAATGCTCTCTAGGATTTTAGACAGGAAAGGAAGAATTGAAATTGGACGGTAGTGAGAGAAGGAAGAAGGATTTGTGGTTTTAGGAAGCGGCAGTACATGAGCTTTTTTCCAAGCAGAAGAGAAAGAACTTGACTCCAAGGAAAGGTAAATAATATGGGTTAAGATAGGAGCAAGTTCTTCCACAATGATCGTGATCATTTGTGGTTGGAGTCCGTCGTTACCTACCGCTTTGGTGGAAATGGATGTTTGACCCGCGGAAGCTGGTTTACGTGCGGCGTTCAATGGAGGCTGAGCGGCTGGTAACTGAGCAGTTAGACGGCAAAGCTCAGCACTAGTCTCTATCTTCCGCCTGGATTTGTCTGGCAACAGTACCACGATTTTCCCATCAGACGTCCAAGAGTTCCTGTCACCGAAGAATTTGCGACAATTTATAAAGACATCATGCCGTGGCTTCGTGAGGAATTCGGTCAATGTCAAACCAGTGCCCTTAAGTGAAGTTTTGGCCTTCCACACATCATCTCTTGTGCTGTGGTGCTTGAATCGAATCAGAACAGTTCGTGGCTTACTCTTATTGGACCCCAAGCGATGGCAAACAGATATATCAGATGAGGCCACATCCGTCAATTTCATTTGGTCGCGTAATATGCCTACCACAGATGATGTAGGATCTTCTTCGCCCTTTACTCCATGGAGAAGCAGAACTTTCCTGCGTGATGCCATCTCATGCCTATCCAAGCCCAACATCATGAGCTCAATCTGGGTCCTTAGTGCACTCAGAGTACTGCATACAAAACTTTTGAAGTCTGCTAACTCCTTTGACAAGCTAGCAACAGTTTTGTGGAAAACCTCGGCAGCAGCTGCAGATTTAAGATCATCTTCTTGTTGAGACATCCTGTTGGAGAGTGATTCAGCCAGCTGTTCTAATTGTTCAGACACTTTCGAGTACAGGTCCATAGTGAATTGCAGTGAAGTGGTGATTTTTAAGTTAGAATGAGAAATAGTGAATATTTGATAGTTGATATGAGTGAATTGGGTGTAGCAAATGAATTATAACTTTAAATTAGCATAATATAATGTACATAAGTATTTTAAATATTTATAATACACAGAGCTCAAATTTTTGTTGTTGCCACTATAACTACCCACACACAAAAAACTTGAACATAAACAAGACGAAATAACCTACTTAGAACTTCACTCAAAATAGCGTGTACAATTTATATAACATAATTTAGATTAGGTTGTTAAGGGCCTACATTGCATTTAAAAAACTGCCCTTGATATTATTAGAAAGACAAAAGCATCGCCGATCTAAATGGAACTTATACCGAATGCTAAATCACAAATTAGTACCGGTTGGTCAGTCTTTAGTGTATGTATCATTTGAAGATCTGGATCAAACTGAAGGAAAGTCAAAGGTGAGATATGATATGATTTCTAATTAAGTACCTACACTTTCATTATGGTCCAGCCGATATTTCTGAATTATAGTTTTAGGACGTCGTCAGTTGGAGTTACAAAGATTCCGGACTAATACTGATACATAACCCTTCCATTTATTAATTTCAGCAGTGATTAATGGCAGCTGCCACTAATTATTGCGCCCGATGATGGCGCTTTCAATTCTGTACCGAGTACATTATTAAAGCAAAAATGTATTTAGACGGTTTACTATACTAAAATCGTTCTGGTCGAATCGTGGCCTTAGAGCCCACACTCAATGGATACCATGTGGGAAGGTTATATTTTAGTGCATAACGGTGCGTGGAAACACAGTTGCACTCTATATTTCTACAGTCTTATACGTAGGCGTAGGCGGTAGTAGAGAGTTTTGTTGTTAATGAGCTTCTCTTTGACAATAACTTAATACAAGGAAGCTAAATATAATTACTATTATGAAATAAATTATAAAAATGTTTTAACAATCGTACCCTACCTAAATATCTATATGTAACTAGAAATAATTATGTATACTTAACTATATTACTACAAACATGTTCTGACTATTTACAAGCGCTTTTTATAGTCTACGCGAATACTTTTTTTTTTCTTTTATTATTTTATTTCCTAAAAGTTTGTTGTTGTTGTTATAATTTCTTAAACCCGAACCCGAAAAGTTTGTTGTGGAGCGGAACAGACAGGTGAAATGACATAGTTGAAACTTTGTCTAGTTCCTTTTGAACATGATGTCGTAGAATTGAATGCAAGATCGTAGTCGGTTTATATAACAGAGTCGTTGCGATTTGGAAATGTGAAACTCTTCTAGAATTAGTGTTCGATGCTGCGAGCCAATGAAATGTGTCAGATTAGTAATGGTTAGCCGAGACGCCGTCGGCCGCAAGCGCGCTTAGCTTTAATCCAATGACGTGAAGTTCCACAGAGTGTGAAATTGAATGGATATGGTGCGTAAACAAGGTTAAAAATAATATCAAAATAAATAGCAATTACCCAACAACAGTCATATCACAAAACTTCTTCCGAAACTTTGGCTTGCTGGTGTAAAATAGCCATCGAACATAGGGCTCTGTCATGACTATTATAGTAGGTCCGTAATAATAATTCGTACATTGGAACTAGCCAAGTACAAACATATTTTAAAGCACTAATCGTAACCTTATAGGTCAGGGATCGACACGAGAGACAAAACGGCGCTCGGGCGTATTCGCGTCAACGTTTTATTGCACCGCTCACCACCCTGCCTGTGGTCCTAAATGCCTATTATTTAATCACACTAATATTATAAAGGCGAAAGTTTGTGAGTGTGTATGTTTGTTACTTCTTCACGCAAAAACTACACAAAACGTTTGATAAAACTTTGTAGTAATATAGCTTATATATCCGAATAACACATAGGCTATCATTTCTAAAGTTTAACGCGGGTAAAACCGCGGGGTACAGCTAGTTATTTATAAATACTTGTAAAAATCTTAAATCATCTTATTGATGGGTGCTAAACATTGAAATAATATTGAATACTAAACCCCAGTTAATAACGTAAAAAATACGAAAGTCAACTATATAATTATTTACAAGTACTAAAACTGAGTTGTTTGGATTATAGAAAAATAGGGGAGGTACTCGACTCGTTAAATATTCATGTGAGGACCCTAAGATCCACATGAAGACCAATTGTTATGCATTTTCATCGTTGATTCTTTAAGTACTTTAGGTAAAGACTCGCACTTCAAGTAAAGTGTTCCTAATAGAATCAAATATCGAATAAATTATTATAAAATTAATAATAATTAAATAAAATTATACAAATTTCCTAGTTTCTGATTTATTCGTTTGTATTCACCCAACTACCTACGTATATGGATGCTAAATTTGAAATTTCTAGGTCGTCTTGAACTTGGTCAGAGTTTTGATCTGGTGATAATCAGTCAGTAATAAAACGTCGATTTTTGGAAGTTAATATCTAAAGCGCAGTATGTTTATGAAATTAGAGGCACATATGTATAACGCAAGTCTAAATATATGAGCCAAATTTGACATGTTTATGTAAAATAAGTTTTGAGTTATGAGGGGCCCAAATGTTTCGTATAATATTACACACAGCTCGCTAATTCTGATAGCTTGAACTTGGCTTGATATGCTACCGCGTGTCTAGATTTTTTCGCAATGTATTGAGTTTGTTATATGTACCACTGATTTTTTACGTCTGTAGCATAGTATTATACAGTAGATATTCCTTAATAATAACATTACTAACTTAATATAGCTTTTCTGCGTGTGAGTAAGATCGCTAGGGCTCATCGGGGTCCGGGGGAAGAGTCAGCATTTCTTGTTTCCTAACTTTTTTAAAGGTCTGCAACGCACCTGTGACTTCTCTGGTGTTGCGAGTGTACACGAACGGCGTTGCGCACTTACCATCAGGTGACCCACTTGCTCGTTTTTCTCCCTATTACATTAAAAACACAAATAACAAAATAACAAAAACAAAAGCACGCTACCAAATACAGCTCGTTTTGGGTAGCTACGATATAATACAGGTCGTATTTAGGAGATACGGGCGGGGTCTATTTAATCAAGTTGGGATGCAATATTTTTCCGACCTCCTGCCCCCCAAAATATACACAAGCAAGAAGGACAATATAAAAAAGCAAAGGCCTGCATCCTGGTTAGAAAAAAATATTGAATACAAGGAAATACCACATATTGCTAAACATTCATTCATCATATTGGAAAAAACAAAAGACAAGTGTTTAATTTTTTTAAACTTATGAAAGACTAGCTGTGCTCTGCGGTTTTAACAGCGTTAAACTTTATAAATTGTAGCCTATGTGTTATTCTGATATATAAACTACTAGCTCTGCCCAGCAGTTTTACCCGCGTGAAAGTTTATAAACTTTATTAGACGTGTTTAGACGTGAAGAAGTAACAAACAAACACACTCACATACTTTCGCCTTTATAATATTAGTGTGATATTACTACAAAGTTTCATCAAAATCCGTCTGGTAGTTTTTGCGTGAAAGCGTAACAAACATACACAGTTACAAACTTTCGCCTTTACAATATTAGTGTGATGTTATCTATATATATAAAAATCAATGCCACTTTTCGTTGTAATGTTATAACTCAACAACGCCTTTACCAATTTGGCTAATTTTGGTCTTGAATTATTCGTGGAAGTCCAGGGAAGGTTTGTACGTGGAGAAAAAATAAAAAAAGTCTTGAAAACGTGTAAAATCAACATCTTTCTCTATACTCCCATATACAAACAATTTGTACTAATACTTAAAAGCGTAGCGAAGCACGTACCGGGCCACTAGTAAAATATAATGCTTAGAATTTTACTCATCTTACGAAACTTGAACATACGTTTAATATCAGAACATTAAACATATTTTTGAAGATTCGTCATGATATTGGGTCCCGAAGAAATACCAGTTGTTTACTTAGTCGCTGCTTAGTATTTCAACAGACTATTCCCTATAGAGATATTGTTACAGCCCAGATTTATCGTTATGATTTTTATATTTTTTTATTTACTTGTCAAGCGTCACCATATAATCGGAACCATAGCGGAACCAGATGGCAGTAGACAAATAATACTGCGTGACTTGTTTGTTTTATTAGACTTAAACGCTATGAAGTTGCGGGCACAAGTCAACACAAAGTCTATGGCACTGCCAAGCGGATGACTCCTAATATTTTCTTATATTTAATCTTCCGCTTAAACAAAATTGAGCTTGTGTGAAATTTCTGACACAGTTCCAAAGAATCTGTTCAGCCATTTAAAGTATACAGGCCTTTCCTAGTTGGAACCAGGGTGGAAGAGGCTATGATAGTAATAAATTGGAACAACAACAAAACAAACTAGATTGATTCCAATAGAGACCATTTAAATATAGTAATTGTAATTAATATTCTTATCTACACTAATATTATAAAGAGGAAAGATTTAATTGTTTTTGTATGTTTTTATTGAAAGGCCTCCGAAACTACATGACCGATGTGAAAAATAATGTCACTGTTGGGAAGCTACACTATCTTCGGTGAACATAGGCTATATTAAATTTTGAAATCAGTTAGGGGTCCATACTAAAACTCGTTGGGTATTTTTTTCACACCTTGAGTCCAAGGTGTGAAAAAAAATACCCAATAACTTTCTTACATCGCGTGCACTGCGAAAACTATTGATCATAGAACATAATAATGCATTACATCTTTGCAGAACATATTATTATCTACAAAAAATATTGCTACAGGATTATATCGTAATATTATTGATCGAAGGTTATATTATAGTTATGTCACAATAAGTGTTTTTTCGATTTATAAAAATATATATATAATAACCATCGCTATAAAAGCTCTTTTATTTATACTGTGGAAGTAATCCTTATCAAAATAAATACTTCATATTTAAGTCTACTTCGACCATTATAAAACTTTTTGAAATGTTCAATTTGGACATTCCATTCGAAAAAGATATCACAAGTTTAAAATTGTAAGTAATTTGAAAAATGCCGCATGGTTGCCGCACACGCCGCCAGGTTCGGTGGCACCATAATAATAATAAGGATGTAGGCGAATTGTCAACGAAATAATCTAATTAGGTATTAAAAAGCTTCCCGGACAAATAAAAAAATACAAATCGATAGACACCGTGACTAATATCGAAGATGAAGTCCATTATCCCTAGGAGTTTTTAAATTCATTAAACCCTTCTGGACTGCCACCACATGATTTGACTTTAAAAATGCTTATGAAAAATTTAGCATAGAAGCATGCGCAACAGAACGAGGCTGCTCATTTGAATATAAGGAATTGAAGGACGATTTAATTTTAGCAACCATTATTATTATACAAGTTGATTAGAAAGAAAACAGTTGTGGGCTGGAACCATCACGTCGCTGAGGCTCACGGACAGGCTAGACAAAAATTTTTGATATGGATTTCGCATGGTAAACCTTCGTCCGGACAAGTTTACAAAGAGATGTGCGAAACCAGAAAAATCTTTAAGTCACGTCTGAAATGGTGTCAGGATCACGAAACTCAAATAAAAATGGATATACTTGCGTCACAACATTCAAAAAAGGATTTTCGTGGATTCTCGAAAAATACTAATAAATTGAAATACCAGTCTGGGCTGCCCGTGAGTGTCAGTGGCGAGTCAAAACCAGAAAATATTGCAAACCTCTTCAAGGATCATTTCCACGTAAAGTCTCCGTCGGGACCCCCTTCGAGGATGCCTAGTGCTGGAGCCGACATGGCACCGGGGATACAGTTTAAATCCAAAGAGATTGCTCATATTATAAAATCCATGACTAGAGGTAGATCACCGGGCTATGACGGTCTTAGTATTGAGCACCTTCAATATGCCGCCGGACCCCATTTACCTAGAGTGTTATCGTTGTTTTATTCGTTTTGTATGACTCATAGCTACATGCCTACAGATATGTTGCGCACCGTGGTAGTGCCTATAGCTAAGAGTAAAACTGCTGATCTCGGGGATAAGCTTAATTATAGGCCAATATCGTTAGCTACTGTCATATCGAAGGTACTAGATAGCGTGCTTAATACACAGTTAAACAAATACATCACACTGCACGATAACCAATTTGGGTTTCGACCTGGGCTGTCAACGGAGAGCGCTGTACTGTGTTTAAAGCATACAGTTAATTACTACACCAAGCGAAATACTGCTGTATATTGCTGCTTTCTCGACCTATCCAAAGCTTTTGACCTCGTCTCATACGACATCCTTTGGCAAAAGCTGGAGAAGACGCACATACCATCTGCGACTATCAATATTTTACGATATTGGTATGAAAATCAGGTAAACAATGTGCGATGGGGGGGGGGCTCTGTCACGCCCGTATGGGTTGGAGTGTGGGGTCAGGCAAGGGGGTCTATCCTCGCCAATTCTTTTCAACCTGTACATTAACGATCTCATTGGTGAACTAAACGTTACCAGATTGGGTTGTCATATTGACGGAGTATCCTTTAATAACATTAGTTACGCCGATGACAGCTGCATCTTGTCCGCCTCCCCCTGTGGCCTGCAAAAACTGATTGCGATATGTGAAAAGTATGCAAAAAGTCACGGTCTGTCTTATAACACAGTGAAAAGCGAAATCATGGTCTTTGAAACCGGGGGTAAAAGCATTGAAACTATGCCACAAATTTTCCTTAATGAAACTCCTTTAAAAAGATGTTTTACTTTTAAATATTTGGGGCATATTCTAACCCCCGGTCTTAGAGACAACGATGACGTGGAGAGGGAAAGGAGGGCGTTGTCAGTGAGAGTGAACATGATAGCCCGCAGGTTTGCGCGATGCTCAAAAAATGTAAAAATTACCCTGTTCAGAGCCTATTGCACATCGTTCTATACTTGCAGCCTGTGGGCTAGATATACTCAAAAAGCTTACAATACCCTCCGTATCCAATACAACAATGCTTTCAGGGTTCTGTTGGGGCTACCCCGCTTCTGTAGCGCGTCAGGGATGTTCGCTGAAGCGCGAGTAGACTGTTTTTTAACTACTATGCGCAAAAGGTGTGCATCTTTGGTGCGCAGGGTGCGTGCTAGCTCAAACAGTATACTGACAGTGATTGCAGACAGGCTGGACTGCATCTATGTCAATCACTGCTGTTCAACTTCGCATGGAGTGGTGCAGCGGTGATTGTAATACTTTTTAATTTATTTGTTATTTTAGTTTTTAATATTTTTGTAATTTACTAACATAGGCTTAAGTTTTTGTTCTTATGTATTACTAACCAACAATGAGTCATGGATACTTGAAATAAAGGATTATTATTATTATTATTATTATCACTGGCCAAGCAGCAGCTGGTCAACTGGCTCATATACCGAGGATTCCGATGATACCAGTGATCTGCCAATCACATTTAAACGGCTTTAACTTCTGGTGAAAACATCTTTCGCTAAACTATCAACAAGTCGCAAGGCCAAACTTTCAAATTAGTAGCGATTGACCTACGAAAATAATGTTTTACTCATGGCCAACTGTATGTTGATCTATCGCGGGTTGGAGGACCTGAAAATCAATTAACGTCAAATATCGTTCGCAGGGAAGCTCTGACTCAATAAATAAACAGGAGCAGAGAAAGTAAAGTATATAGTAAAGGTCTCTTTACAAAAAATAAATCATAATTGAAAAAAATATAATAGTTAAAAAAACTAAAAATAAATTAATATAATTTCATAATCGAATTTTCTTTATTTTACTCTTTTTTATGACCCCACGCAAAACGAACGATAAAGTATGTATATATAAGAGAGTATGCAAAGCCGGGGCGAGCTGCTAGTTTATTCATATTTACATATAAGAAGAGCTCTTAATTGGCCCAATTTGGTACTAATACTTGGACGCACTGAATAATTCTGATTCGCGTTGGTGAAATGCCGCCTCCGATCTTCAATCAAACGAGTAACCGCTTCTTCGCGTACTAACTTAGCGCGATAGTGCATAAACCGATCTTCTCATGCTAGGCGTGGTTCAAACCCCAAAAGGAGGATACCCTCTGCCATAAATTTGCTGTTAATTTGTAGTTTTATTTGCTTTACAGCCTGAGTCCCGGTTCGTCTTTATTGTCCGGTGAAGCAGTGAAACTCACCTAGGCTGACTGTAAACGTCGTATGACTTGTCAAGCATCTATTTATTGTTGTTCGTAATATTTGGTCTTAGCTTCAACACACTGTTCCATACGTATTATTCAATGTTCCGTGGTAACCTCGGAAACATGCTTTTATACCCTTCAACAGCGCGGCAGCGTCTGATGAGGAAAATTGTTGATTGAGTAAATAATTCTTGTTTACTGGAAAGAGGAATAATCCACAATGTGTTATTTCGGGACTGTATGCAGTATGACCCATCATGTTTAACCTACTTCCCTATCAGAAATTCGTTTGTCTGTTTGGTCGTGTGAGAGTTTTTATTCAACATGGTGCAAAATGATACGAGATTCTTGGTATCTTTTTGTGATGTAGTTCAATAACTTCCGGCAAACACATGATTGTATTCCTACCTATTTACTGTACGATGATCTACCAAAGACTGTATCCACTTGACACATCCCCTTATCACACTCGCCACTTTGGTTGGGTTCGGTTAAACTAGAATGACCCGAACAGTCGATTGCTGCTTGCTTGAAGGATCTTTGCCGTATATCCGTCATCTATAATTATGTCCCACTCGAAATTTTAAAACCCGCCGTTGAATCTCATAAGGATGCACCAAGTGACGTGGTGTGGTTTTTGAGACTCAGATATATAGGATCCATCGGGAACAGAGTTTATTTTACATCCAAATGTTTTTATATCTGACTCATGCCTATGCTTAAGGACGTCATGGTAGAAAACATGGCCGTCTGTTTCGATCATATCACGGATAGATGTGTTCTTGATTGTATTCTACAATGGTAGACGGTTCACCATTACGTAATTCATCACTGAATCACGGTTGAATTCTTGAAATCAACTATATAAAATAGACCTTTATGGTTCTTCATCCCCAAAAGCAGTTAAAAGGCGGAGTGAGCGGCACTCATTTGAAACGCTTACTTAAATGACAGGACATGGTGACGTAGAAACGAAATAATCAGAACGTCCATTTGTGATAGATTTATTGACATGACGGTATTGCTATGACAGTTTGATTGGGCGCTGCGCTGTTGCCTTAGGCATAAACACGGCTAGCCCAACTCCCCTCGGGGCTGCGGTGTAAATAACGTGTAAATTTAAATGACATATAAACGAATTGAACTGCATTTAAAAGCCAACAAGTACCATTTTCAAAAGTCGTCTTTCGTTATAGATCTTGTTTATGTAAGTGGCCAGTTCTGGAATTTGTTTATGCTCCCTATGTACTCAGGATTAATGTCCGAATGCTTACCAAAACCGTGACTTTGACTTCGTGTATTTACAGAAAATGATGATAATACAATGACGAGTTATACTTTTATAACCTGTTATAGAAACGTTTAATTACTGATAAGCTTCAACACACTGTTTCATACGTATTATTCAATGTTCCGTGGTAACCTCGGAAACATGCTTTTATACCCTTCAACAGCGCGGCAGCGTCTGATGAGGAAAATTGTTGACTGAGTAAATAAGTTACATTTTCGGGTACAGGTATAGAGGTACGGTATCATAGACTTTGTATGGCTGTTACATCATGCCTTCGGGTTTTCCAATGCGCTAAAAACAAACAAGCAATTGAACTGCTAACCAAGTTCAATGTCAAAAGTCTTAAAAAGTTCTTCTCGTCAACTAACTCAACTAATTTGTATTTTCCATATCTGATAAGAAGCATTGCCGTTTTTATCAGGTTTTCTGCTATTTAATTTAAGAAAATTCCTGGTTTATTTAGAATACATGCTTAGATGTACTGTTGCCGTGTGAACCCTTGTGCGGAGGAGAGTGTGCCAAGTCAGAACGACTTACTCTTTACTGATGTTCACTTTCTCTTTTTCCTATAATTAATACATGCTGGATAAGTTTATACCTTCAAAACTCATGCTTGCATATAAAGTTCAAAAACACAATACAAAGCCAAGTAACACGGTCTTCTGCAATTCATAGTCCTTGAGTGTAGATTCTGAACCATAATGACGCATATTTAAAAATCTTTGTAGTTATTGTTCCATAGATCTACTTATGACAAAACAATCGCTGATTCGAGTTGATTATATGAATTTGTTATGAATAAGGCAATGATTTGTTTAATAGAAAGTACCCATACATTTAGTATATCTATATATATATATAAAAATCAATGCCACTTTTCGTTGTAATGTTATATATAACTCAACAACGCCTTTACCGATTTGGCTAATTT
Source organism: Pseudoips prasinana (assembly GCA_951640165.1). NCBI lineage: Eukaryota > Metazoa > Arthropoda > Insecta > Lepidoptera > Nolidae > Pseudoips > Pseudoips prasinana. The sequence continues at coordinate 16,939,813 of OX621234.1, read as the reverse complement.
TGGTCTTGAAATATTCGTGGAAGTCCAGGGAAGGTTTGTACGTAGAGACTATTTTAAAAAGGTCTTGAGAAAATGTAAAATCAACAACTTTTAGCAATTTTTTTTTTTATCAAATGAACTTCATAATCATTTTTTTATTACTATGCCTTATACGTAGCGAAGTACGTACCGGGTCGCTAGTACTTTATAATAATAATATAATAATAATAAAAGACGTGTAGCACTCGGAGACTGCCGCGGTAAAGCTATTGCACAGCATTTTTAATCAACTTATGCAATTATTATTATTTATTTATTTTATAATACTGCATTTGTTATAATAATAATAAAATGAATGTATATAGAGTACTAACTCATTTTCTTTCACTATTTTTTCGTGACTTTCTTCATTAATCTAGGTGTAGTTAGGATTAATCTATGTGAGAGACTGGTGTCTGTACTAGGAGACTTGTATGACAGATCGCCAGTCTCTCCACACTCTGTATAGGTAGATTTCAATTTTGTACCTCTCGATTAAGCTGAAGTACATGTGAGTAAGTGTGTGTGTTTGTGTTGTGTGTGTGTGTGTGTTGTTAACCAGACTTTTGTACATACATATTTTGCGTTACTTATATTTTGTTTTCTTCTTTTCGAGCAGCTCCCTTACTTAACATAATGGTGGTTTTCAGTTGTTTGCGAGTCCCGATGATTTGTATTAAAACTTGTTTTATTTGAGCTGTGTAATCCTTCAGTTAACACTTGTTTCGTACACTGATGACACAGCTGTCCATATGGTGTTATCCACGGTCGCGGCTGGTCTGAGACCCAAATGAACACGGTGAGAGCACTGGCCGTCGTCATTAAATGTTTTGTCGAAAACCTTTGAACCCTCAATATGAGCAAAAGCAAGTACACCCCAGGTTCCCCTAACACATGTGGTCAGCCCCTCTCATAATTCCTAATCAGAGCTAAAAAGTATCCAATGTTAGATGGCAACACTTACTCTGACTGTGCCCTCCGTGAACGACGTTCAACGAGTATCAAATATCTCAGTGATGTAATAGATAATCTTATGAGTTGGAAAATGCAGATAAATTAAATATCAGCACAAGTAAGAAAATTTATCTACATCGTAAAAAATCCACGATCTGCTGTTGAGTTTAGATGTTTAATTAATATTTATTATCCGTTAGCCCAATCTACCATTGGTCACTGTGTAACGGTTTGAGGAGGAGCACCAAAGAGGAAAATTCTTCGGGTAGAAGAAGGGGCACAAAGGGCCGATTTGAGAGTTCTTGCGAGTAAGCCAATTAGATCTCCTACTGATATCATCTACTCGCAGCGTGGAACCTACGCTCACCGTGAGGCAATTGTTTATTTTTCAAACTATCTATATAAATAAAAAGAGAAGTCCTGACTGACTGACTGACTCATCAACGCCCAGCTCAAACCCTTGGACCTAGAAAACTGAAATTTTGCACAGATGTTTACTTTATAATGTAGACAAGGAATAAGGAAGGATAGTTTGAAATTCAATCCCTAAGGGGGTAAAACTAGGGGTGCAAAGTTAGTATGAAACTTTGCCGTTTTTAAAGTTAGAGGCATGAAAGTTGGTATTAGGTCTTACATTTAAAAATAAAAAAAAAAGATTCGGATTTCTTGAAAATTCTACCCCCTAGGGCGAAAAATAGGGGATGTAAGTTTGTATGAAAAATGTTAAGAGGCCTATTACAAAATTGGATTCTGAAATATTAGGTATATTGAAGCACGGCGACGACTAGCTGGGGGTCACCAGTTCATGACACTGCTTCCGTAACGACCAAAAGAATTTGATACTTGTTCTATTAATGAGTAAATTGTTATTATTGTTTGTTATTGATTACTTCTATAGATTTTTATATTTATATTACTTAAAATATTTTAAATAATGCGATCTAATTATATAAACATGAGTTATCCTGAATACTAAAATTGAAAAGTATAAAAAAACAATAGATTTTAAAATGTAATTATTTTATTCATTACGGTGTTTAGGTGCGGTTTTTCTCGCCTAGACTGTGGTATTCGTATTTTTTTTTTTAAAGTATCGTTATTTTATAAATTCGTAATTGTCCGTTGACGTTTGCTATGTCAAGGAAGTAGAAATACGATTCAATAAAATATAAATAATATTTATAATACATATTTATTGTCTTTGTTTGGCCGTTTTTCCTCTTTATTATCTATATAAATAAAAAGAGAAGTCCTGACTGATTGACTGACTCATCAACGCCCAGCCCAAACCCTTGGACCTAGAAAGCTGAAATTTTGCACGAATGTTTTCTTTATAATGTAGACAAGGAATAAGGAAGGATTTTTCGAAATTCAACCCCTAAGGGGGTAAAACGGGGGTGCAAAGTTAGTATGAAACTTTGCCGTTTTTGAAGTCAAAGGCATGAAAATTAGTATTTGGCCTTCCAGTAAAAAATAAAAATTTACGTGTTTCAGGATTTTTGGAAATTGGACCCCCAAGGGCGAAAAAAAGGGGATGTAAGTTTGTATGAAAAATGTGACAATTTTTAAGTTAAACGCATGAAAATTAGGATTTGGCCTTTTAGTTTAAAATAAAAATATGTATTTCAGGATTTTTGGAAATTCCAGCCCTAAGAGCGTAAAATAGGGGGTGTAAGTTTGTATAAAAAATGTGACAATTTTTAAGTTAGATGCATGAAATTGGTATTTCAATTGAAAATTAACAATATATTTTTCAGAATTTTTGAGAATTCCTCCACTAAGGGCGTAAAATAGGGAATGTAAGTTTCTATGCAAACTGCGACTTGTAGTTAAACGCATGAAAATTGGTATTTGAAATTTCAGTTAAAAATTTTAAAATATATATACACCAGGATTTTTGAAAATTCCACCCCGAAGGGCACAAAATAGGGCATGTAAGTTTGTATAAAAAATGCAATATTTTTAAAGTTAAACTCATGAAAATTAGTAGTTGGCTTTTCTGTAAAAAAATATAAAATATTTATTTCAGGATTATTTGAAATTCCAACCCCATGGGCGTAAAATTGGGGATGTAAGTTTATACTGACTGACTGACATATCAAGGCATAGCCTAAACGGCTTTTATGACGAAGAAGGATTTTTGAAAATACCACCTACCACAACACTAAGGGAGTAAAATAAGGGATGAAAGATTTTATGAGATTCCATCATTTTTGATGTTAAAGGCTTTGTATTTGTCCTTGCAGTTAAAAATTAAAGTATATTTCGGGTTTTTTGAAAATTCCACCCCCAAGGTCCTAAAATTGGGCATGTAAGTTTGTATGAAAAATGTGACAAGTTTTAAAATTGGTATATGGCATTACATTTAAAAATATTTATTTCAGGATCTTCGAGAAGTCCACCCCTAAGGGTGACAAATAGGGGATGTAAGTTTGTATGAAAGATGTGACATTTTAAAGGTAAACGCATGAAAACCTGTATTGGCTTCCAGTTAAAAATTATATATATATAGTTCAGGATTTTTGGAAATTCCACCCGTAAATACGTAAAATAGGGTTGGTATGAAAATCTGTAATTTTTTGGAGTTCAACGTATGAAAATTGGTATTTGGTCTTTCGGTTTAAAATAAAGCTAAATATGTTTTTAAACCAAAATTCAGGGAATAATTTGTTGATAAAAAAAGGTAATCCAAAACTGATTCAATAGATCGACACCAACAATTTACGACAACTCGAATTTTAGATAATTTAGTTTTTTTATGCAAAGTTGCTCAAAATGCCGTACTCGTCGTCGTCTAAATAAAGACTTAGCGTTTTATAAGATTTGTAACTTCTTTTCTGTGTATAATTTTTATAACAAAAATAAAAAACTATATTTTAATCAAATTGGGATAAACAACCAATTTACGTAAAAGTCGAGTTAGCGTAGTATAATTTGTTGGTGTTGGCGAGATGATCGCAGTTGATCGCACCCAAAAAATATCATCTTATTTTTACTGATCTACAAGTTCACAATTTTGTAACTAGATGGCGTTCGTTCGTTTCAGATCGCGGGACTTATTTGGCATATCGGTTATAATAAATAAATGCTTGAAATAAAAGGTAGTCCAAAACTGAATCAATAGATGATCGAATAAATCTCACCCAAAAAATATGAACACATCTTAATTTTTCCGCTTACAAGTTTATAGTTTGGTTAGTAGATGGCGTAATCATCGTTTTAGATCGCGCTATGGTTTCGTTCACAAAATGTGATATTAGACCTATCAATGCCGTGGTCGCAACCTAATCTAATAGGAGTTACCTTTGTGATTAATGCATCGTTGATTCCTATTTTACTTTATTTGACTTAGTGACAATAAAGACAATTGCTATGTATTCTTCCTTTTTTTTAAATAATAGTAGTAAAGTAGTCCTTAGTTTCTTTCATAGATGCTTGATTGTTTAAAAAGTTATATTTTTTAGATTAAGCTAGAAGTAAGTAGTTACATTGGTCATCATTCAAAATTGTCGCGGACGAAGTCGCGGGCACCAGCTAGTACACCATAAGAATACATATGACATGAAATATTAAATAGATCAGTTTCACAAAGGATGGTCTATTCCAGACGACCTTAGGATGGATAGGAGTTGAACATTACTTAAATTAATTAATATTAAGTTAAGATTTGGTAACAGAAGTTTTACGTAACATTTTAACAATTATTTGTTTGAAACAGAGGTTTATTTAGTGTTTGTCACTAATTATATAAAAATTTATTGGAGAAAAAACATATTGCAGTACACACACAACACACCTCGACACCTAGTCGAATCAATGAAACTTTCAGACTCAAAACTAAATGTTTATGTGCTAGTAATAATATTTCTTCAAATTTTATTGTATGCTATGCGATGTTTTTTTAGGACGATTACATAGTCGATGGTAGAAGGATAATTAAACGTAAAATGAAACGTCCATTTTGTTTTTCTTTCACTATTATGATATTAATTAGATTGCAACCGAATTTTTAGTCATGTTTCTCAATATCAAACAGTTGATTTAAGACAAACTGGAAATCAATCATCCTTCGTCCTTGAACTACGTAGTCTGCGACCTGAAACAATGATTATTTCTTTTACAAAAGAAGACACGAAATTTTACTATTACCTCTGTAAAATTTGGATTCCATTTCTATCGTCAGCGTCGTATCTCTCTCGTCATGAACTGGCGGCTTGACTATTTTTAGGGTTCCGTAGCCAAATGGCAAAAAGCGGCCCCTTTATAGATTCGTCATGTCTGTCTGTCCGTCCGTATGTCACAGCCACTTTTTTACGAAACTATTAGAGCTGTACTGTTGAAACTTGGTAAGTAGATGTATTCTGTGAACCGCATTAAAATTTTCACACAAAAATAGAAAAAGAATAATAATCGGTAACAGTAAATACGAATATTGTAAATAAAATAATAGGTATCTACCTCATTTCTGTCGCTTTTTTTAAAGCTGCAGAATTATCACGTTTGCTTTTTTTTACGCAATTGTATTCGAATTCCTTGCGCTATGCGGCGCAAGGAATTCGGCTAGTAATGAAACAAAAATATATAATTATTCTACAAAAATCTAAAATCTTACATACATACATACTTTATAATAAATAAAACCGTACCTTATGAAAATATACAAAACGAATCAAAACTATGTAGTCGCAGTATATGAATTACTTCACTATGCGAGCGCTCGAAAGTCGGGACGCGGGAAAAATGGCACAGGTCCTACCTTGATGGTCGCTCGCGCCGTACTAATCGGTGCCCACCCGTGTATCGTAGTTTATTGTAATTTAAACTGATGTTCACATCGATATTATGGCAAATTAATTGCAAGTATTAAAAAAAAACTGTAGAATTCGATTCTCCAAAGAACATAGTTTATTTTGGTATCATTTTATTTTAGTGATTACGCTTGATTTAAACCAAAAATCACTATGAAATTCCAAAGTAAAACTTAAAAATTGGTGTAAGGATTTATTTTTTTACTAATTAATGGTAACAAATTTCAAGAATCTGTTACATTAAACGACGAATAAAATATATGTCTCATGCTGAATGTATTATTATTAGCTTAGTTTATAAGTATTATTGCTAGATACAGGACTCTGAAATTGACTTTGCGGCGATTTTTCATTAAAATGGTTGTGGGAGATGAGTCACTACAGAGCAAGCAAATTTTTGTTCGTAAATGTGATACATTAAACTTTAATAAAAACGATTTATCCATATTTAACATGTATTCAATCATTTCTGGGAATTACTTAAGATTGTAATAGAGGAGACCAAAATCTTATAAATTCACGCAAAAATGTGAAATGGCTCTTAAAATTAAAGTTAAAATATAAAAATATATGTTTCAGGATTTTCGAAAATTCCACCCCGAAGGGCATAAAATAGGGGATGTAAGATTGTAAGATTGTATGAAAAATGTGACATTTTTTTAAGATAACGCATAATAATTGGAATTTAGCCTTTCAGTTAAAAATTAAAGATATATATTTCAAGGTTTTTAGGAATTCCACCCGCAAGGGCGTAAAATAGGGGATGTAAGTTTATACTGACTGACATCAATTATGAACGCACAGCCTAAACGGTTGGGGTTTAGAGACTTGAAATTTTGACAGTAGGTACCATTTATGACGTAGGCATCAACTATAGAAGGATTTTTGAAAATACCACCCCTAAGGGAGTAAAATAAGGGATGAAAGATTTTATGAAAATCCGTCATTTCTTATGGTAAAGGCATGAACTTTGGAATTTGGCCTTGGAGTTAAAGATAAGAATTTATATTTCAGGATTTTTGAAAATTTCCCCCTAAGGGTGCAAAATTGGCGATGTAAGTTTGTATGAAAATCTGTTCTATTTTGGAGTTAAATGCATGAAAATTGGTATTTGGTATTTCAGTTAAAAATAAAGCAATACATGTTTTTAAGTCTAAATTCAGGGAATAATTTGTTGTTAAAAAACGGTAATCCAAAACTGATTCAATAGATCGACACCAACAATTTACGCCAACATGAATTTTAGATAATATTTTTTTTTTATTTGTAGCTTCTTTCTTTTGTATAATTTTTATAACAAAATAAAAAAACGACATTTTAATCAAATTGTGATAAAAAACGAATTTACCTAAAATTCGAGTTAGCGTAGTATAAATTGTTGGTGTCGAGATGTTCGCACCCAAAAAATATCATTTAAATTTTACTGCTCTACATGTTCACAATTTTGTAACTAGATGGCGTTAATATCGTTTCTTATCGCGGAACCTATTTCGCATATCGGTTAAAATAAATAAATGCTTGAAATAAAAGGTAGTCCAAAACTAAATCAATCGCCTATATCTCACCTAAAAATGTGCACACATCTTAATTTTACCGCTTTACAAGTTTATATTGTATGTTAGTAAATTATAGACGTAATCATCGTTTTAGATCACGCTTTGGTTTCGTTCACAAAATGTGATTTTAGACTTATCAATGCCGTGGTTGCAACCTAAACTAATGGGAGTTGCCTTTGTAATTAATGCATCGTTGATTATTATTTTACTTTATTTGACTTACTGGCTATCCTTAAGGACAATTGATATATATTCTTTGATTTTTTTTGGTTGACTATATCGGGTACTTCTTTTGAAATAACAGTAGCAAAGTAGTCTTTAGTTTCTTTCTTAGTTAGGTTATTTAAAAGGTTTTTAAATTTTTATTGCATTGCTTATATGTTTTTAATGTTATATTTTTTAGATTAAGCTAGAAATAAGTAGTTACATTGGTCATCATTCAAAATTGTCGCGGACGAAGTCGAAGTATAAAGTGAAATTAATAAAATGAGATAAGTATATTTACCCCGTAATAAACAACGAACCCAAAATAAAAATCCGTAAATGGCTACAAACATTGACAAACGTACACAACTTACACACAAGCGCACACACACGCACACACACACATGCACACACACATACATTTCCGTGATTATTGACTCGTGACTGATGTTTTGTCTATAAGTACTATAAATATTAAATTCGATTGTAGCCTATAAGTAAGAAAAAAACGGAAGCCTTATATACATATGTTATATACCTACAGGTTTGTACGGAACCCTCGGTGCGCGAGTCCGACTCGTTCTAGGCTGGGTTCTTTTATTCTGTATTTATAAATTCTGTTCTAATTTTTCTAACGTGAAACAAAACGCTTGCTAATTATTATAATCAATAAAGAACTGTGTACCAATATATCTCTGGTCTGGTCTTGTTTTAAGCCATAATTTAGCGATTTAGAAATAAATATTTCCTGTAGATTGATACTCTATTTCAGTTGTAGATCATAAAGCATAGGACTAAGGTAATCCTATCGTACTAATATTATAAACGCGAAAATTTGTAAGTATGGATTGATGTTTGTTATTCTTTCACGTAAAAACTACTGAATGGATTTTAATGAAACTTTGCAATAATATAGCTTATAAGATCAGAATAACGCATAGGCTACAATTTATAAAGATATTGTGTGAATTGTCTAAAATATGACGATAAGTGTAATAAGTGTGTAGGAAAAAATCTACCATCTACCGAAACCGCTAGAGGTAAATATCTTACTAATATTATAAATGCAAAAGTGTGTGAGTATAGATGTTTGTATGTATGTTTGTTACTCTTTTACGCCAAAACTACTTTAACGCGGGTGAAACCGCGGGGCACAGCTAGTTAGCCTATAATAATAAAAACTTACACCGTTTTCGTAAGACGGTAGGGAATGACAATGGATTACTACAATATACATACTTGAAAGAAGCTTTTTTGTGTAGTTCATCGTTGAAATGTAACAAAATTTAAATGAAATTAATTCAAAGCCTGTAATTTATCTATATAAATAAAACATCGCGTCGTGTCGCGGGACACCAGAAAGGAACGAAGTTCCTATTTATAAAAAATACTAATTTGAAGTTTTATTCAAAGTATATAGGCTACGGTGACCGCTTAATATCAGGTATTCCATATTCTTGTTTGGTGTCGAGACCGACCATAGGCTACGGTGACCCCTTAACATCGTATTCTTGTTTGGTGTCAAGACTGTCAAGAGTGTCCACAGGCTACGGTGACCGCATAACATCACGTGGTCCGTATACTTGTTTGCCATAAGGTACGGTGACCCCGTAACATCGAATTTTTGTCTTATGTTGAGAGCATCCATGGGCTACGGTGACCATATATATGTTTCCATAGAGTGACCGTTTAACATCGTGTAATTGTTTGGTGACGAGAGCGACCATAGGCTACGTTGACCGTTTAATATCAGGTATTCCGTATTCTTGTTTGGTTTTGAGAGCAACTATAGGCTACGGTCACTTCTTAACATACTATATACCTATTTGTTTGGTGTCGAGAGCGACCATAGGCTACGGTGACCGCTTAATAACAGGTGTTCCGTATACTTGTTTGGTGTTGAGAGCGACCATATGCTATGATGACCGCTAAGTATCACGTGGTCCTTACACTTGTTTCGTGTCGAGAGTGTCCATAGGCTACGGTGACCCATTAACATTGAATACTTGTCTGATGTTGAGAGCATCCATAGGCTACGGTGACCGCTTCACATCGTATATTTGTTTGGTGTTGAGAGCATCCATAGGCTACGGTGACCGCTTCATGTCGTATACTTGTTTGATGTTGACAGCGACCATAGGCTACAGTGACCGCTTCACATCGTATACGTGTTTGGTGTTGAGAGCGCCCATAGGCTACGGTGACCGCCTAACATCGTAGACTTGTTTGGTGTTGAGAGCGTACATTGGCTACGGTGACCCCTTAACATCGTATTCTTGTTTGGTGTCGAGAGTGTCCACACGCTACGGTGACCGCATAACATCACGTGATCCGTATACTTGTTTGATGTCGAGAGCGTCCATAGCCTACGGTGACCCCTCAACATTGAATACTTGTCTGGTGTTGAGAGCGTCCATAGGCTACGGTGACCGCCTAATATCAAGTATTCCGTATACTTTGGTAATCAGAGCGACTTTAGGCTACGGTGACCGCTTAACATCGTATATCTGTTTGGTGACGAGAGCGACCATAGGCTACGGTGACCCCTTAACATCGTATTCTTGTTTGAAGTCGAAAGTGTCCACACGCTACGGTGACCGCATAACATCACGTGATCCGTATACTTGTTTGGTGTCGAGAGCGTCCATAGCCTACGGTGACCCCTTAACATCAAATACTTGTCTGGTGTTGAGAGCGTCCATAGGCTACGGTGACCCTTTAACATCGTATTCTTTTTTGGTGTTGAGAGCGTCCATAGGCTGCGGTGACCGCTTCACGTCGTATACTTGTTTGGTGTTGCGAGCGACCATAGGCTACAGTGACCGCTTAACATCGTATACTTGTTTGGTGTTGAGAGCGACCAGAGGCTACGGTGACCGCTTCACAACGTATACTTGTGTGGTGTTGAGAGTGTCCATAGGCTACGATGACCGCATTACATCATGTGGTCCGTATACTTGTCTGGTGTCGAGAGTGACCATAGGCTACGGTGACCCATTAACATCGAATACTTGTCTGGTGTTAAGAGCGTTAATAAGCTACGGTGACCGCTTAACATCGTATACTTGTTTGGTCTTGAGAGTGACCATAGACTACGATGAACGCTAAGCATCACGTGGTCCTTAGACTTCTTTGGTGTCGAGAGCGTCCATAGGCTATGGCGACCGCTTCACATCGTATACTTGTTTGGTGTTGAGAACGTCCATAGGCTGCGGTGACCGCTTAACATAGTATATTTGTTTGGTGTTGAGAGCATCCATAGGCTACGGTGACCGCTAAGCATCACGTGGTCCTTATACTTGTTTCGTGTTGAGAGCGCCCATAGGCTACGGTGATCGCTTAACATCGTATACTTGTTTCGTGTTGAGAGTGTCCATAGGCTACGGTGACCGCTTTACATCGTATACTTGTTTGGTCTTGAGAGTGACCATAGACTACGATGACCGCTAAGCATCACGTGGTCCTTATACTTGTTTGTTGTCGAGAGTGTCCATAGGCTACGGTGACCCATTAACATCGAATACTTGACTGGTGTTGAGAGCGTCCATAGGCTATGGTGACCGCTTCACATCGTGTACTTGTCTGGTGTTGAGAGCGTTAATAGGCTATGGTGACCGTTTCACATCGTATACTTGATTGGTGTTAAGAGCGTCAATAGGATACGGTGACCGCTTAACGTCGTATACTTGTTTGGTGTTGAGAGCATCCATAGGCTACGGTGACCGCTTCACGTCCTATACTTGTTTGGTGTTGAGAGCGACCATAGGCTACAGTGACCGCTTAACATCGTATTCTTGTTTGGTGTTGAGAGCGACCATAGGCTACAGTCACCCCTTAACATCGTATACTTGTTTGGTCTTCAAAGCGACCATAGGCAACGATGACCGCTTAGCATGATGCGGTCCGTATACTTGTTAGTAGCGTCCATAGGCTACGATAACCGCTTAACACGCTCTTACTTTTGTAATGAAAGCGTTAAAAATAAACGCGTGCCCCTACAGTAATATACGTATACAATACATAATCTTACGTTTTTTGCCGGCTAGGGTACCCCCCGCAATGCCCCTTAAGGAACTTCGTCCCAAAAATGAATGTTGCTAAGCGCGTAATTCGTTATTGGCTCGACCAATTCGACTATTCCTTTTTGTATGTTCACAGAAGGTTTTAATAGCTCCCGATAGCTCAAATATAAACCTAAGTGGTTTCTTAGGGCTATAGTGATTTAATTATTTATTGAATGATAATTAAAATAATAATAAAAGTTGCGTGGACACTAGGAAACACAATACTTTCCTTCTATAATAAATGAAAGTTAATGTTGCTAAGCACATAACTCAAGAATAGTTTGACCAAATTGGTAAATTTTTGTATGTTCCTTATGCCCCATGGAACGATTTAATAACAAAACAGTATTAATAATAAAAAAGCGGTCAAGTGTAATATGCTGGGTGTTCAGGTGTTGTGAATAAAAACATATCTTACTCGTTCAGAGTCATTTTATTGAATACCAAAAATATTAAACATAAAGTACAATAATGTTCTAATTACGCAGCACCTAAGTTCAAGTTGCAACCTATGCAATATTCGCACACGTATACCTATTTTAACTAATTGACAAAGAAATCTATAATATTATATTTCATTACATTACAACTCCCCCGAAAAATGTCTGTTGCCACCTTCCCCTTTTTAAGGAGAAAAAAAACTTACAAAATATCAAATTTAAAATATTATACCCACCCAATTATTTCATATAAGTATTTTTATGTAAACCAAATATATTTAAAATTATTTATAACAATTAAGAATACAATAAAAGCTTAATGCTAACTAAAATACCTTTTAGTGTTATTCTTATGTATAATATATTCTTTATTATCCTTTAAGATCTTAACATTAGGTGAAACTTCCTCAATAACTTCATAGGGACCGTTATATATGTTTTGAAGTTTATTACCTGTTTGGTTTTTTATAAGAATTAGGTCGCCCCTTTGGTAAGTTATGGAGTAAGTTTTTTTGTCATACATAAGTTTTCTTTTAAATTTATTTGTTAACAAATTCTGCTGGGCATCGTATTGTGCTCGCTGTAGACGATATTTCATTTCTTTTGGGTAATCATTGTAATTATACAAAGGTTCAACTGAAGTTCCATAATCTGACGGCAATTTACAACATTTACCAAACACTAACTCAAATGGTGAGTATTTTGTTTCTGAATGCATTGTAGTATTGTAAGAGAATGACCAAAATGGTAACCAATCACTCCAATCAATATTATTCCTACCACACTGAATTCGAAGATATGAGCCTAAATGTCTGTGACTGTTTTCTAATGAGCCTATAGTCTCATGGTGATAAGGTGTGGAATTTAAATGTTCTATTTTTAATATTTTACACACATTTTCCATAATATTACACAAAAACTCTGTACCTTGTATGTCTGTATCTGTAATGATTTGTTTAGGTACTCCGTATCTCAAAATAAAATTCGAAACGAAGACTCTGGCTACTGATTCGGAATCCTTACTCTGCATGGGATATGCCTCTACGAATTTAGATAAGTCACATTGCAATGTTAAGATGTACTTATTATTGTTGATATCAGTCGGTAATGGACCCATAATATCTAACGCGACACGTTCAAATGCTGAACTTGCAGTATTTGTTATAACCATCGGCTCTTTTACAAGACGATTAGGGAATTTATTATATTGACATTGTTGACACTTTTTTACGTAATTAATGACATAATTCGTCATACCTGGCCAGTAGTAATAGCTTTTTAAATTGCCTATCATTCTATTTATCCCTGCATGTCCACTAGTGGGTAACAAATGAAAGTCATTCAATATTATTTTTTTATCCTCGTGATTAAAAATTTTAATTATATCTCTTGTAATTAAAATTCTGGGTAACTTAATTTGCAACTTTTTCATATGACTTGCAAGTATTTTTATATTTGTTGCATTTTCTCTATTCTTAATAATTAATATTTCATTTATATTTTCTTTTTCGCACAACGATCCTAAGTCTCTCGCTAACTCCGACGGGGTAGATAACGATCGAGTATTTAGGTATATAGTACAACGCGAAGGTGCATAGATGCAGTATTCTATCCCAGAACAGTGAGAAATCAATTTACTAAAATCTTTGTCATTTATAAAAACTAATTCTATCACATCCTTGGGTTTTTTAAGAATTTCCACAGTCTCAGGTTGATCAGGCCTGCTACTGGTAGAACATTCTTCAGTCAAATTATTGTTATCAGTAGATATCTGAGACGTTAACTTTTTTGTTTGTGCTCTCGTCAGTACAGAAACTACTTGTTCTCCAATAGATTTTAAATCATCACAGGTCATTGTCATAGGGATTCGACTTAATGCGTCTGCAGCTGCATTATTTCGCCCTGGGATGTACACAATTTCAAAGTCATATTCTTCAAGATACAGTCTAAACTTCGTAAGTCTACTAGAGGGATCCTTTAAACTAAATAAATATACTAATGGCTTATGATCGGTAAAGATTTTAAACCTTCTGCCATACAGATATGGTCTAAAATGCCTTACTGCCCATACTATAGCTAGTAATTCTAAGTCAATTATAGGGTATCTACTTTCTGCGGACGTTAAGTTACGACTCGCGTAAGCAATTACGTGACCATTACTATTAGACAAAACCGAGCCTAATCCAGTCTTACAAGCATCTGTTCGCAGCTGAAAAATATTCGTTTCCGAAAAGTCAGGATACTGCAATACGGGCGGTGATATTAAAGCAGATTTTAACTCGTGAAAAGATTTGTCACATTCGGACGTCCATTTAAACTCTACATTCTTTTTACATAATTTATTTAATGGGTACGCAATATTAGCAAAGTTAGGTATGAAACGTCTATAATAATTAGCAAATGCTAAGTAGCGCTTGACGTCATCTGAGTTCGATGGCACCGGATAGTTGCACAAGGCCTTAATTTTGCTGTCGTCAGGAAGAATGCCATGTGATGTTATTCTATGACCTAAATATACTATTTCAGTGCGCAAAAATTCACATTTTATTGGATTTAATTTTAAATTGACTTTTCGTAAGCGTTCTAAAACTGTAATTAAGTTTTTATTATGATTTTCCATCGTTTTTCCTATCACAACACAGTCATCAAGGTAAATAAAGGCTTTTTTATAATTAATACCTGACATAGCAATAGTCATCAATCTTGAGAACACACTGGGAGATGTTTTCAAACCCATAGGTGAACGCTTCATTTGATACATTTTATCAGTAGTGAAGGCTGTGTATTTTCGTGAGTTTGGATCTAACTCTAACTGGTACATTTTGTTTACACTGAATGCTGTATACTTTCGCGAATTTTCCTCTAATGATAACTGATAATAGCTTTGTGAAAGGTCCAGTTTTGAAAAATAAATACTACCTGACAGAGAATCTAAGATATCTGTTATATTTGGTAACGGAAATTTATCATCCTTAATTTGGTTATTTAACTGTCTGTAATCAATAACTAGTCTCCATTTCTTTTCATTAGATCTATCCGACTTTTTAGGGACTAGCAAGACTGGGCTGGACCACTCCGATGTGGTTTCTTCTATTATATCGTTTGCTAACATTTCATCTATTTGTTTTTGCACCTCCTTTTTCAGGGAATGAGGAATCCTATAAGGCTTTATATAAGTGGGTGTAACGTTGTCTTTTAAAGTTATTGTATGTGTCATTATGTTTGTGGTTGTTAATTTGTCACCTGGAAGATGAAAAACGTCAGCATATTTTGCACAAATATGTTCGATGCTACGTTTCTCCTCTGAGTTCATATTCGATAAATTCAATAACTCAAATAATGTTTTAACGCGATTTACGCTATTTGTATTTTCCGAAAAATTACAAATATCAAAGTTATTTATGTCGTAAACAGTAAGATCTTGAAAATCACACTCTACTTCGTTATCCGTAGTATTTAATATTCTTAACGGGATGCGACCATTATTTGGTTGCGAAATAATACCAGCGACGAAAACTCCTTGCTGGATTTCTTTTGATAAAACTACACAGTCACATGTCGACGTAGTTGGGATGAACCTTAATACTTCGCACCGAGGCGGTATCGAATGTCTATACCTGGCATTATAATGAATTTCAATAGGAATATGTTTATTATTCTTATAAAGTTGTAATATACTATCTCTATAGTTAATAATTGCTTCATAACGCTGTAAAAAATTATCTCCTAATATTCCATTTGCAGTGCAAGACATATTCTTAAAAACATAAAATTTTTCACTAAATACTTCGTTATTATAAAATAAGTTTAGAAAAATGTAGCCTTCTGACTCTAACCTACCACTTACGCCTCTAATACTTATTCTATCACTACGCAATTGTTGCAACAACTTACGGTTTTTACTAAGCCATTCGTACTTTAGTACACAAAGACTGGCTCCGCTATCAACTAAAAGATTAATCACTTCATTATCCACTAAAAATCTTACAGTACTACTATTATTGAAATTAAAAATAAAATTTTGCGAATTAACGAAAAAAATCGTTCGTTGCGACATTGGGAGTTACAATTTCGCGCGAACTGGTATTGCTAGTCGACTCATCGTGGGTAGTGTGCTGAACTTGGACAGAGGGTCTGTTTGACTTAATGCCGTAATGCCTATTATTTTGACCTCTATGAAAAGTTCTACCGCGGCCACGATTAAACTGTCCGCGATGCGACGGTATGTTACCCGACGCTGCGCCCGGTGATCTCGCGTTACCGTGGTTGTAATTAAATGGATTATAGTTATTATTGTAATGTCCTCGAAAACGGTTATTAAAGTTTCTATGCCCGCGATTGGAGTAACTATGACGCTTAATGTTCATAATTTGGAATGACGAAGACAAGGATTGTTCGTCCATGGCAGTCCTGATAGCTTCCGGTAAAGATTGAAAATTTCTAGCCGCTATAATGGTACTCAATCTGGGGTCACTCAAACCGTCTGCGAAACGTTTTATGGCAATTCTTTCATTAGTGGTTTTGAAAGCATCGTAAGAATTGGGGCTATTTTCTGATTGGGCAATAGTTAAATTAACAAACAATTTTTCCAATTCATTGCCAAATGACTCAATGGAACGATTACCCTGCTTACACTGGTGTAATTTCCATTGTAATGCTACCTGGGATTTATTTTGTATTAAAAATTTATGCATGTCAGCTAAAAGGTTATCGACGCACAGTGGTTCGTGTAGAACAAGCTAGCTGGACAATATTATTTGTTTCGATTTTTATTTATAAATGAGGTTATTAAGCAAAGATATAAGGGTCATAATACTATTTGAGGTCCATTGGTCGTTTGAGCAGGTATAGTGAAATAAAAACACAATATTTTTTTAAACAATTTTATAAATAAATTTAACTATAAATGTAACTATAAAATCTAATATCAGATACATAAAATACCTACTTAAAAACTAAATCGATCACTCATCATCACTATCATCAGATGAATCATCCATTGAATAGTCATGATCATGAGTGGCAGAACTATGAAAACTAGAAACTATATTAACATTTTGTTCCTTAAAGCTAGGTTGAACTAATAAATCTAGGACTTCGATAGGGAATGAACCTATTTTCTTCCGGGGAATTTCTCTTAAACCATTTATTACAGGGTCAGATGTTATCAATAACATATTAAGTAAATCTCTATTCGTAGCTATTCTTTGCACAGCTGCTATTTCTTGCACAGCTGCTCCACTTTTCAGCCAATTTTGAAGAATATTTTGAGATGATGACCTTGACGTCTCTCAGGGACTGCTCCGTAACACCATCAAAGTCATGTCTCAAAGATATAAACCGAAAGAGCTCCACGTTTCGCGTTTCCTTCGGGTGTTTTAGCCATTCTTCAAAAAAGTCCATTTTTGAGACGGTGAAAACTGTTTAAAGAAAAAAAAAGAAAAAAATTAGTTGTGCAAATAATTCGCAATATTTTTTTCTACTAATTACTACTAGATACTTGTGAGAATCATATAAAATAGATTTTACAGAGTGGACATGAGTGGACATGTAATATTTTGACTATTGAATTCAAAAATATGGGTGAAATAGTCCACTTTTATTGAAACATTTAATTTAATAAAATTAAATAATGAAGATCCTGTGATAAAAATTAACTAAAACAAAACTACTTACCCTTATGTACACAATCCATCACAAAAACACTATCACAAATTTCTTTTAGTGACTTAAAATAATGTTAACAATATGGTGTAAAAATGCAAATGAATGCACTTTGAATTATCAACACTTTATATACTTACCTTAATGACGGGCCTAATGAGGGTAATTACGAAAATTAATAGATGTATTCCTTAATGTATAGGGCTAATGAGTTCATCTTAATAATTAACTATTAGGAATTGAAGAGTTGTTTTTGTCCAGCTAGTTTGTTCTACGCGAATCACAGTGCGACGGTGTCGTAAGTCGATTTCATACGCAATTTTGCACTTTCAGAAAGTCTAGTTTTAAGAACAAAATTAATTAATTCTTGCAATGACGAATCTAGGATCATTTTATTATACAACTCAATACAATCAATGAGTGACTTAGTAACAGATTCCTGTCCAGACATTACTGGCAACAATGAAATTGCAGTTTTTAAGTCAAATTCTTTTTTTGTAGACATTTTGACTTGCTTAGCCTCTTCAAAAGTAGATAAAGTAATTATTTTATTATATAAAATATGTACGTCGCTTATTATTTTATGAATAGCAGTGATATCACTTGTACTAATTTCCTTGCGTTCTATTCCTAAGTGCAACAGAGACAAAATACTTTCAAAGGAGGAATACAACTTTTTCGCTTCACTTATCTTTGTCTGACCAAGAATTAGTTGCCTTCTTTCAGGTCCTAATTTAACTAAATAATCTCTAAGATAATTTAACGAATTACGGATTTCATGTAACTGTATAATCAAACTAGACATAATATTTAACTAGATAATAAAAATGCATATCTATTTACGTAATATAGGTTAAGAAAAATGAAAATTACATACTTCTAAAGATAAAATAGCTAATAAAACATAACCTTTACGTTGGACTGCGCGTAGACCGGTACAAGCACGTGGCTGGTGAGCAGTTGGGCTGGCGCTGACGTGGCGTTGTGTACCTCGTGGCGACACTGCTGATGACTTGGGCTGCAGTTACGTGTGTTGACGGTTTGGGCCGGGCTATACCCTGGACACCTCCAAACCTTCTTTCTTCTTTCTTGTTATACGGCAGTCGTGGTCAGGTCAGCACGAGAAATAGTGGCCAAGTTATTTCTGTTCAGTTCTCGTTGCAAGTTGCGTACGTGGTGCTTGTTGCATTTCTTGAGGACGTAGTATACAACGGCGATACATAATATAACTATAGCTATGGTGACCAAGAATTCTATGGACTCCAAGCGTTCTGTGTGGTATTGCGATGTCGTTGCAGAAGCTTGTCCGTTGGCATTCTGTGCGATCACAACTTGCTCTTTTGACGCAGATTTTCCCATGGTATGTCTTGAAATCTTCTATATTGTAATCTTCTTCCTTGAAATCTTGATTTATATGTTCTTTAGACGGTGCCAAAGGCAAGGGTCGCCATGTAATATGCTGGGTGTTCAGGTGTTGTGAATAAAAACATATCTTACTCGTTCAGAGTCATTTTATTGAATACCAAAAATATTAAACATAAAGTACAATAATGTTCTAATTACGCAGCACCTAAGTTCAAGTTGCAACCTATGCAATATTCGCACACGTATACCTATTTTAACTAATTGACAAAGAAATCTATAATATTATATTTCATTACATTACACAAGTGCGAGTCGGACTCGCCCATGAAGAGTTCCGTAAGAGCATGTATTTGAGTTTATTGAATGAAAGGTAATTACCGGCTTTCGTTTTATGACGTATTAAAAAACAACTAATAACTAGATCTCGTTCAAACCAATTTTCGGAAATAATACGCTCAGTACAAAGTTAAACAATAATATATTACGTCATTAAAATTATATGGTTGTGCGTAGATAATTTACATATTCTATCCTTCTACTTTTATAGGAGACCGGTTAATTCAAAGAAGTAACTTGAAGAATATTTCTTGTATCACTTATTTTCTACTGATTTATGTACGAGTCTAGGATTCATTTCAGAAACTTAGTTTGTGAACAAAGTTTTTGTATGAAATATTATTTCGTGTATAAACAATAATAATGATATCCTGGAACATTATTGACACACGGCTAGCTGCTACCAAACTAAGCAGAGCTTGTTCTATGGAAACCAGATAACTTATATATTACATATTTATTTAAAACTTCATGCATACATGTGTACTGAGGCGGACTTAATACCAAAGACATTTTCCATCAGTCAACCTTTGGGTGATGCAGATACTACTTTTCTTTTGTAAATACTTATTTATATAGATAATTAATAATAATATCCTGGGACATTATTCACACACGGCCTTCTGAACCCAAATTAAGCAGACCTTGTACTATGGAAACCAGATAACTGGTATACTACATATTCTACTTTTCTTTTGTAAATACGTACTTATATAGATAATTACACCCAGTGTCAGTACAAAAGGTAAATATCAGTGCTGGAAGGGAATCGAACCCACGATCTGCGGCGTGCAAGGTAAGCATTTACCAGTCACGCCACAGGCCTTTCGACCACTACTGCATGTACTATAACTACTTGTACGCTTCATACTCCAAATTCAAAATCCTTTATGTGCCCTGAAATTATTAATGTATCCTGGTACAGCAAATATTGAGTTCATGAGAGGAGCTTAGCTTAATTATTTCTTAAAATAAATAATTAGCTTAGCTAGGCGCCGTAATACTCTCGATCCTAGGAACAATGGAAACACTACACATTTAATAAGACAAGCAGCAGTAGAAAATATAGATAAACAGTGAAATTAACAATGGCATCTGCCATATTTTGCCATGATCGCAGCAGAAGGGCTAAATAAATTTCGCGAGGACGTTGCAGGTCACACTATTAATTATTATTATACTTGCGCAGAGCAGTAATTTAACATCTTCGGTAATAAATAATATATTTATGAAACTGTTGCTTGAAGTCGTGAAAATATTCATGACTCACCGTATTGTATGCATATGCTAGAATCCGCATCGTGTAGGCAGGCAAGTTCAGTGCCACGAACACACTGGACACGATGAGTAGCATCTGGGTGATGCGATGCTGAGAGCGAGACGCCAATGGCGGCGCGACGCGGGCCTCCCAATCGCTGCTGTCCGAACCACCCGACCTTACTAATTGCCGACGGGCGCGCTGGATGCGGCAGATTCCCACCATGATCCACGTATTCAAAACTATTATCATCGCCAGGGGCACCGTAAACGACAATGCAGTGTCAATAAGGTTGAACCTCAGGGCGAGGTCGTAGTAGTCATAATTTATATTACACTCGCTGGCCGCGACCGACGAAGATGTGAATTTAATCATAGGGGCATATAGTAGGAGAGCAACCACCACGAGCGCCATGATTACGTACCGTGCTCTTGCCGTGGTACACAAGAGATTACGACGAAGTGGATAGAGAACCGCAACGAATCTTTCGACCGTGAAGGCTACCACTAACCATGCACTCAAGAAGCAGGTCACATAGGATACATAAATAAATATTTGGCAGAAAACTGCGCGGTGGAACAGTCCGGTTAGTTGTATGTCACTTAGCCAAACTGGCAAGAGCTGAAGTAGGAAAACTGTATCGGAAATCGCGAGCGCGGAAAGGTATAAAGTAGTTGATTGCAAACGTAATTTACTTTTGAAAAATACATAAACAGAAATTAAATTACCGACGACACCCAAAAAAATTAGGAAGGGGGTATAATAGGTAGATAATGTTGTCGCAAGGGTTTCGAAAACATTGTTCATAAATGAAGTTTCGGTTGCGAAATTGTCTATTTCCGTAAAACTTTCCGACGTCGAAGACGGCGATGCCTCGCGAGTAGACATCCCGACGTTCGTTTAGTTCGGGGACTGTAGCGAAACTGCCGAGAGAAGGAGGAACGGCGGCCCTTATAAAGGCCCTGCGCAGAATATCTCTGCAGCCATTGCAACCTGGAGGCTCCTAACGCCCGCCCCTTCTCACGACCCGCCTCCCTAACATTCACAGCATTCAACAAGTAGCGAGCGGCTCAAGCTTTTGTTGCCGTGCGAGTTTAAGTAATATGTTAACAAGAAAAAAATATGCAGCGCAGTCTTTGGGGACTGCCGATAGAAGTGAAAACTATTTTTTATACTTTTAATCTAAATAATATTCAATATAATAATAGTTCACACTTTACATTAAGGTATACTCTTAGTATAAATATGATGTATTCTAATCTAACAGGGGGTATACCATTCTATACTTACTAATATATTATAAAGAAGACAGTTTGGTATGTAAGTATGTTTGTAACGAATAGGCTCAAAATATACTGGACCGTATCACTGGTTTATATAGAGTATTTTAATTGCAAGAATAAAACATTTCCTTCTAAAACTACAATAATGTTACCCAAGGTGTAAAAAAATGCCATTAAAATATCTTTCATTGCATGCGTTGCGAAAACTATTGATGATAGAACAAAAAAATGTTCCACAATATTAAAGAACATATCAATATCTACAAAAAAATGTCGCAATAGCATATTGTAGTTATGGCACTACAACTAGTTGTTACTTTTTAACATTTTAAAATTTAATAGAAATTCCGGATAAAATCAGACCAAGTTATTTATATATTATTATACTATTTATACCTGTGCCTTAATCGTTAACTAAATAAATGATTTCTCAAGCAAGGCTGTTTATAAAAATGCCAGTAAATTACATTTTAGTTATTAAAATCAGACATTCCATTCGAAAGATGTTACGAGTTTAATAAAATTAATTCGCCGCTACGCCGCCGCTGTCGTCACGCGCCGGAGCGCCGGGGCCGGAGTGCAGGGAAGAGTATACAGCATTCGTTCTTCCCAGTCAGAGTGTTTTCACCTCAGGCTACTACTTCACCATGTACGAAGTCCAACATCGTTCTAGGACTTAAAAAACGTTGACGGAGTTACTAAGTAAAGTAACTTACCAAGCCGCTTGCCGAGATAGATGTTGGCTGGAAAATGATATCTTCAATTTCAGAATTAAATTGATTCTAAATTTATAAGATGATAATAATGATGATGAAATTTATAATGTGCTGGGACATTATTTACACATGGCCATCTAATCCCAAACTAAGCAGAGCTTGCTATGGAAACCAGATAACTCATATACTACTTTTTTTTTGTAAATATATACTTATATAGATTATTACATCCAGACTCAGGACAAACAGATATGTTCATGCACACAAATATCAGTCCTGGGTGGGAATCGAACCCACGACCTCCGAAGTGAAAAGCAAGCATTTGCCTACCACGCCAACAGGCCCGCAAAAATAATGTCCCTTAAAGCTGAGAGAACTATTGCTTTTTGCGGGCCTGTTGGCGTGGTAGGCAAATGCTTTTCACTCCGGAGGTCGTGGGTTCGATTCCCACCCATGACATATTTGCGTGCATGAACAGATGTTTGTCCTGAGTCAGGGTGTAATAATCTATATACGTATATAATTACAAAAGAAAAGTAGTATATGTAGTATAGCCGCTAGTGTACATATATACACAGTATACATATAGCGCATGGAAAGCGTCCGTTGACGATGTTTCACGTTTTTTTATAACCCAAAAAGTGCCCTCAATGCACCTAAAGAAGATTTCTCTTTAAAAATGTTTCTGGAAATTCTCACCATTATATTTAATTCACTGTAAAAAGGATAGTTTAGACATCAGTCTATTAACAATCAGTATATTCTACACCAATTACTTACAAGTTATTTTAATCCTTATTTTGTTTACATATACAGTATTATAATTAACTCTTAGTGAGCGTGTTCGCCCGCTAATGAACCGGTTTTTTTCTTATAAACATTTATCTTGTACTATAATCTATTATGTTTATCTTGTACAATTTCAATAAAAAAAATTATAAAATATTTAAATTTATTACTATCGAAATTTATCAGTATATGTAAATATTTGCTACTAGATCGCATGTCTGGGTTAACTTCATGTTGGAAATTATTGACTTATGCCCGGTTCCTTTATTTTACGATCCGTCATTGGACCAACGTTACCATCCGTAATTCAGCTACCGATACCGATGCAAAACTAGTGTTCCACAATGCCCTACCTGCGACGAACATCCGTAGTTTAAACCACCTACGACTCGTTCGGCGATGAACCTCTCGCTCCTCTTCACGATTAGTTATAACAAAACGTCTACGTCAATTATGCAACTAAAATCATTTATTATTCTGTAATATTATGTGAGTAATAGTACAAATTACTGTACTTATAGTTACAGTAATAATTTAATTTGAGTTTTAGGTTTAAAATATTTATAAATCATTAGTATTGAAAATTTGATGTTACGAGTGCATGGTGTGAACAAAACGCGTAACATGAAAGCGCATGGCGCATGCGTCTGTCGTCTGACGTCTGTCCAGGAGTATTATATGGTTTCTAAATAAGTTTTTAAATTGAGTATTTAATCTTAGGTTTGTGGTTATGAAATCTTAGAAGATAGAAAAATAATCAACCCTTTCTAACGGAAAACAAAGCCATGAATTCTCTATCAGTTTCAGAGCTAGACATCACGGAAATCTCCTCAAACACTATGTTAACTACCAAAATAAAATACAAACGACTGGTAAACCGACCGAATTCGACTAGTAATCAAAGCAGTAACGCCTCGTTATTTTGACAGTTCCGTGACAGTAGAAAATATTTATAGGAACACTTTCGAACGCATCTCCATACAATGAGCTTACTAACGTCCTCCCATCCGTTAGTAACCAGACGTTGGTTATTTGGATAACGACTAGTATTTTTTAGGAACGGTTTTGCGTTACGGCTGGTAGAAATTCTAACTATTCGTAGTAGAAACGATTCGTTTTTGGAATATAGGAACCGGGCGTTAATTAGCTAAGTTTAAGTCACCCATTTTATTTTCTCATATCATATATCCATATTTAATCTTATAGTCTGGAGCCCAGGAAACGGGGGAATCGGATCTGCAGCTAGAATTATTTATTATGTCCGGTTTACTTTTATTATTAAGCTAGCTAAATATCACTACTATTATAAAATAAATTTTATTAATATTTTAACAAATCCGTGTACCTAAATATCTATAATAAGTAACTAGAGATAATAACAGTATTACTACAAACATGTTCTGCCTATTTACAAGCGCTTTTTTAAAGTCTACGTGGATAAAAACCTTTTTTATTTAAGAGTGATTTGTAACTGTAGCAATAGCAGTTCAAGAAAATGTAATTTGAGTTAGGTTTCATAATACAGGTATATTTTTTGTAAGTTGGGAAATTTACTTATTTTGAACTCGTATGGACGAACATTTAATTTAGTTTGTTATTCCGCGTGTTAAGTCTGTATTTTCCTTATTCAATAGCCAACAACAGTATTAACGTATGAATAAGATTTTCTTTTGAAGAGGGGCTTACCAAGATAAGAAAGTTTATGAAATTCAACACACAAACCTAACGATTTCACTTTTTACAAATAAGACAGTTGCTATAGCCAAACACATATTCTACGCCGTAGCCGTATGTGTATTGAACAAAGATATTTACAGAGTAAATAGATACGTTATGCTGGCGATCGAAGTGCCTATGATGATATTGACACTATGATAGTTCCGCAATCTACATACAGCATTGTTAGCCTGAGTGGGTTAGCCATCTGGCTAGTATGATTACTACTATATCATAAGACCTTAATATAGACAGAACCATTCAGACAATATGGAGTAAAATATAGCTAAAACTATAAATTTTGATAATTAAACATAAAAATAATCTCTTAGACAATAACTTAATACAAGCTAGCTAAATATCATTGCTTTTATAAAATAATTATTTAAATGTTTTCATACAATCTGTGTACCTAAATATCTATGTAACTAGAATTAATAATGTATACAACTATATTACTACAAACGTGTTCTGACTATTTACAAGCGCTTTTTTAAAGTCTACGTGAATAAAAACCTTTTTATTTCATTTTATTTTACTATTATTGTTATGTTTATGTTATACGAAATTAAACACATCGAAAGTAAACTTATATTTAGTGGCGTTATGAAAAATAGGAGAACAATTACATAACTAGTTCTAGTGTCTGGAAAAACTTGATCTCGTGAGTTATTCGTAAAATGAGCTTAGGTGACACTAATGGGTTTTATTTATGCCCACGGGTGTTAAACGAATCTAACGGACTTACATACTTATATCTGTTCTGGCGACGTAGTCGTTTATCCTATCCATTACGTCCTGGTAAATGTAAGAATGAGAATCCATAGAAAAGTCAAAATTCACAATCGCAATAAACAACTTTCACGCGTTAGCTTCTCAATCATAACTTACGCTTTCTTTGCACTCACTGGCACATTTCACGAGAGAGACACAACGCTGATATGAGGGAATCAGATCGACTTGTGTATGCATATTGCTTAATACATCTAATACATGCAAGGAAAAGATTGCACTAAAAATGAACCGAAAATGAAATATCGTAGTAAATAGTTCCCAATATTGTTTTCAAACTATAACGAAACAACTCGTTTGGATGCCAGCGCTACGGTCTTCGTCTGGTTACAACCAGTTACGTTGCAAATGCTAGTATGAAGAACATGTTGTATAAAAGCCCTTACTTATAAAAAAACGTTGAAATAAAAATATTAACTAATTAGTCTGAGACTATATCATCACATTTACGTGATAGTGGAATGATATTTGAAAGTCAGAGAAAACGACTGTCAAGTTAAGCATTTTCTCAATGTTTTTAAAGTGAGAGGTTAAGTGTTTAAGTACATTGAAAATCTAAACAGTAATTTATTTAATATTAAGGAAGCCCAAAAGCACATAAAAACAATTATAAAAACTATCAGTAGTAATTGAAGGCCAATTACAGGTCTCCACGAATATAATTAAATAGTAAGTAATGCTTCTTATAACCGTGGTTGGTCTGCAACTTACTCATTAGCCGTAGTAAAACTTGTCATCTTAAAAAAGTATCTGAATTTGACTGGCCTGTTGTTCTAGAGATGACTGCGTGTCAGAGGTCGTGGGTTCGATCTTACTAATCTTTTTGTGATGAGCACGATTATTTGTTCTATGTTTGTCTATAACATGTATATATTTGGAAATATGTAAGTAAGTTTACCAGTTGTTTGGTTGCTCTAGTACAGGCTCTGCCTAGCTTGGGATTAGATGGCAATGTGTTAGTTCTGCCGAGATATTTATTCATTTGTGATTACGTTACGCAGCATTTATACTAGACTCACCATGGCTCTGTGTTGTCGCTTTTGCCATCTAAGAATACACATTGACAGATCAATTAAGGAGTCCACACTGATATATTTTTAAAACTGCGAATTTTAGCTCTTATAACACAATTCGCAATACAAATACTACATTGAAATAGCCTATGGACAGTCAGGAGGAGGGTTTTAGTGGCTTATATACGCAGTCGACGACCAGTGTGGGTCGCCAAGTTGCTCCGTGGACATCGGATTGCTGGATAGCAACTTGCTAGAAATTGCCTATGTTGACCGATTGAGACAGCTGTTCACTGTCTTCGTAGTCCCTATTCCCCGCCAGCTGGAAAGAGGCCAGGCTAGTGCTGTTGCACCAAGAGGGTTGGCCCATGATTCTCCCTCGGCGTTCCGTCTAATTGCTTGCTGGATAAGAGCGATAACGGAGTGAGGAGGATGTTATCGTCATCCAACTAGTCGGAGCCAACGCGGTATCTTAATTCAGTCAGACATCCCCACACGCAAACAGTTATTGCGGGTGACATGCACAAACATACTTCCCCCGTACAAAAACAAATTAATATAAAACACTGTCCCAAAAGTACATAAATACCAAAAACTTAATGACAACAGTGATAATCCCGATGTTCTTAATTCCTAATTACTTATATATTTTCATACACAGATATTGTTTATATAAACATTTAAAATGGCGAGACACGAAATCCAGAATTGCAACACGTACAAATAAAAGCCTGGCTTAGTTATAATCCGCAACATCTAAAATTCTATTCCCATTATTACATTTAAGGTCGATAGTAGGTATATCTCAGTGACCCAGGAATAACGCTCCTTTTTACTGTGCATTGGTCCGGGTCCAGCCGTTGTCGGCAGATCGCTTTTTGCTCACTTAGCACGTGCATTGCACTTTAAGCCTAAGCTAACTAACTGTGCATTAAATATTTTAATTCTCTGCTATTGACCTAACAATTGTATAAGGTTTATTAAATAATATATTATTTGTCATCACTGATCATCGTTGCTTTCGGAAAATTGAGATATGTAATTCTGTTTTAAGTTATTGGTAATAACATAAAACACAATTTCATATCTCAATCTGCCGGCAAAGATTGGAACCGATTAAATGTTAAATTAAAATATCGTCATCTGACCACATTACTGTAACAATTGAATCGGTAGAAAACCTACACCTTTATGACTTCTCTGTCCTAAAATATAGCTTAATATTTTAGGCGAACTCCATGGACCGAGATTGAGAATTTTCAGAGCACAGAATATGTCTTAAGGCTAAGGTTAAAAACCAGTAAACGTCTTATTCCGAAAGCTTACTACCGCTACCCATATTTTATTAAAATTCATTTATATCTGTATAATGTAGCTTCTGAAACTAATAACAGGCAAAGACATGGGGTGTAACGTCTTTTAAAAAAAAACATAAACAGCTCTGATGCACATAAGCGTGTTCTAACTTCTATATGGAGCTACCGATATACATATATATCGCTGTCTGTTACTATAATCTGTCTGATGCGTTCACAGGAAAGAATAACAATATGTTATTATTTTTTCTGTTTTTTAAGACACCGCAAAACACTTTGTAACGAAAAAGGTATTTTAAAAAGAATTGAAGCTCCCTCTTAGTAATAAATAATATTATAGTGTCACGAACTATAATTTGACACCTACAATTGGAGTTACTATGCAATGTGTCATAAATGTATTTATATATAATACTAGCTGCGCCCAGCGGTTTACCCGCGTTAAAGTTTATAAATTATAGGCTATGTGATAATCCAGGGTGTAAATTAACTCCATACCTATATTAAAATCGCTCCAGCCCGTTGGACGTGAAGAAGTAACAAACATACACACTCACAAACTTTCGCGTTTATAATATTGGAGTGATAGGTAGGTATTCGACCAATTTGGCCGTAAACTGGCCTGTTGGTCTAGTGGTTAGTGACCCTGATTGCGAAGCTCGATTGTAGGTTCGATTCCCGCACGATTGATTTTTCTGTGTCTGAGTGAAAATTATCTATAACTAGCAGTGCCCGCGGACTTCGTTCCGCGTTATAAATATTTTTGTCCCTGCCCGTTTGTCCCGTGTAATACTCTGGATTAAACGTTCGGGATACTTTTTTTTCATAGCCTTAGACACATAACAATAACGTAACTTTCTATTGATGAAATAATTTTGAAAATCGGTTCAGTAGATCCAGAGATTACCCTTACAACGTCACAAACTTACAAACGTCACGTCTTGGTAATATTAGTATAGACAAATAGAAATATACACAAATAGAAATTTCACACAAATAGAAATATAACGGGGAATCTGATCGCAGTGCCACTTTCGATGCAATTACTTTCTATGTATTTGAATTTTTATTTTAATAATTATATTACTATCCTAGCTGTGCCCCGCGGTTTTACCCGCGTTTTACTTTATAAATTATCTCCCCAGCTCCTCCTCTGTAGGTGATAGCGTGATAATATGTAACTTATATGTTGACAAATACCAATTTTCATGGGTTTAACTTCAAAAATGTCGCATTTCTCATACACACTTACATCCTCTATATTACGCCCTAAGGGGTGAAATTCTCAAAAATCCTGAAAATATATATATTTTTAACTGAAAGGCCAAATACCAATTTTCACGCGTTTAACTTCAAATCACATTTTTTCACACAAACTGACATCCCCTATTTTTTGCCCTTGGGGGTGGAAATTTCAAAAACCCTGAAATATATATTTTTTTATTTTTAACTGTAAGGCCACATAGAAATTTTCATGCCTTTAACTTCAAAAACTACAAAGTTTCATACTAACTTTGCACCCCCATTTTACCCCCTTAGGGGTTGAATTTTGAAGTTGAGTTATAAGTTGTGTAACTAACACAACTTATAACTCAAGAAAGGGTGGAGCTTTTGATGTTAAAGGCATGAAAATTTCTATGTGGCCTTACAGTTAAAAATAAAAAATATATATTTCAGGATTTTTGGTAGAGAAAGTATCAGACATAGTTTTGTTCGCTGATGATACGTCGCTCATATTTAAAGTAAATAGAAAGGATAAAGATCTTATTGAGCATAATAAAACACTCAGCTTTATATCAGAATGGTTTTCGGCAAATAATCTCTTGTTAAATGCAGGGAAAACTAAATGCATCAGGTTCTCATTGCCGAATGTGACTCGAATTGTACCAACAGTTGCACTTAATGCGAAAATATTAGATTTAGTCCCATCGACCGTATTTTTAGGATTGACACTTGATTCAAAATTGCAATGGGGTCCTCAGATTGAAAAGTTAGCAGGTAAATTAAGTTCGGCTTCCTATGCTGTCTGGAAAATAAGGCAATTGTCAGATGAACAAACTGCTAGATTAGTGTATTTCGCGTACTTTCATAGCATTATGTCGTATGGCATTCTGCTGTGGGGTTCGCCGGTTGACATAGGTATTATTTTTGTATTGCAGAAAAGAGCAGTCAGAGCCATTTATGGTTTAGGCAGTTGCGATTCTTTGCGAAATTTGTTTAAAGAAATAAATATACTTACTGTGCTATCGGAATATATATATCAGAATATAATGTTTGTTTTAAAAAATATTGATAATTATAAAAAGAAAAGTGAACTGCATAATATAAATACTAGGAATAAAAACAAACTAGCCATGCCAGACTTAAGAGTAAGCAAAACTAATAAATCATTTTTAGGAAATTGTATTAGGTTTTATAACAAGCTTCCTACTCAAATTACTGAACTGCCTGACACAAGTTTTAAAACACATATTAAACGTGTACTTATGGCTAGGGGTTATTACACCACTAAAGAGTACATCGATGACAAAGACGTCTGGCTCTCACTGCCTACCTGCACATTGCTCGCTGGAGACCTTGTAGCCATATAGACATGACTGATCTGCTGAGTTACGTGAACTATCTGTAAATTATTGCTATCATATACTTAATTAAAATTATTGACTCTGTCTCAAAATGAATAATGTTATTGTTTCGAAGTTTTTCTTTTGTATACCTAAATATAATCTAAAATAATAAGAATTCAGACAACCGATCGAGCATATATTGTGTTTGCCAACTAAATAATTACTTACTCTAATTGGACCAAATCCCGTGTTCATGCCCGCTTGAGTATGTTTCGCCGGACCGTCTCAACTGGGTCGTGTTGAAACCGGTAGTAGATGAACCCACTGAGTTTGTTTCGCTGGGTCTTCTCAGTTGGGGCGCATTGGATCCGGTGGTAGCATTAAAGCGCGACCGTCGTTATTAACACAAGGTCCGTCATAATAATTATACCTTTAATATAGACAGAACCATTGACAATATGTAGTAAAAATATTAGACTTAAACTAGATAATTAAACATAATCTCTTGACAATAACTTGATACGAGCTAGCTAAATAACATTTCTGTAATAAAATAAATTTTATAAATGTCTTCATACAAGATGTACCTAAATATCTATGTTACTAGAAATAATATCTAATGTATACAACTATATTACTACAAACATGTTCTGACTATTTACAAGCGCTTTTTTAAAGTCTACGTGAGTAAAAACCTTTTTTATTTTATTTATTTATTTAATTGAAATTTCGACCCCCAAGGGCAAAAAATAGGGGATGTCAGTTTGTGTGAAAAAATGTGACTTGAAGTTAAACGCGTGAAAATTGGTATTTGGCCTTTCAGTTAAAAATATATATTTTCAGGATTTTTGAGAATTTAACACGACTTTCATTTATTTATATAGATTTTAGGGTAGAACTATGATTTCCTTATATATTAAAAGTATTTATAAGTTGAGTGTAAAAAAAAACTAAGTAAAACAAGAAATTTATAAA
Source organism: Pseudoips prasinana (assembly GCA_951640165.1). NCBI lineage: Eukaryota > Metazoa > Arthropoda > Insecta > Lepidoptera > Nolidae > Pseudoips > Pseudoips prasinana. Next base: position 16,907,979 of record OX621234.1, on the reverse strand, counting down.
TAGTTTTATTTGATCTTGACATTGTAACTTGTATTAAATTAAATTCATTATAATTGTGATAATTAGATTACTTGTATTACTTGAGATTCATAATTCTTGTGAGGATCGCTAAAAGACGCTGGATGCGGATAGCGCAACACCAGCAGTTGTGGAGATCTTTGGGGAGGCCTTTGTCCAGCAGTGAGCATCTTTGTGGGTGATGATTAATAATTGCAATAAACAAGAGCAATTAAATTGTAAAACATGAATCTATAATTTTAAAATAATCACATTATGAAACATATACTTTTGACATTACTTCTAAACTTTGGCCTCCTTGTGGCCTACTCGTAAACCTATTGAAAGTAGTGTACATCTAAGCAGAATCGTACTCTTTTTTAACATCTAGAGTGATCTTTAATTAACTGATGTCCATGTCATAACGACAGTTCGAAGTGTTAAAAAGTCACTCATTAGTGTCATTTTGTTCCCTATAAGATTCTAAAATCTCATACCTGTGAAATCCCTCCTTAAGATGCGTCGACATATAGACATCTATGTGTCAGTTTTATCGTCGCCCCCAAGCGCAACCGTATGAACCGAGTTCAATGTGTATTGTTTTTGCTTTCATAAGTTACACTTTATGTACTCATATATTTACTATTGATGCATCGGTAAATTTTATTATCAATGCATTTTATGTATTGTTGCAGGTTCTGAAAAAGGTCGCGGCACCCTGGATGCACTGCTCTGCACCACTTACTGCCGCTCCCAGCTGTATCTATCACGGCAACTGTCGCAGCTACATCCAGAACTCACCATGCCTATGTTCTCAGGTGAGCTGTTCTATCTGATTTCCAATATATTATTTAATACGCACTTACAATGAATTTCTTACTAACATGAGACAATTTGTGACGCCAAGGGTATCCTAAACTAAAAACTAGGTCTGCTAGTCATTCTTCTGCTTGCTAATATTGATTTGAGTGTAGCTATGCAGATATTTATACTATTACATTGATTTCAATGGCACACTTTTTTTTTCAATTTGGTTCAGATATGTATATGAATAAATAAATATGCGCTTAGGAGTATGGTTAGTATATAGCTCTGTATCAAATTCAAAAAACGTCGGCTGAGCCGTTCAGGAGGAGTACGATCAGAAACGAACTATATAAGTCGTCTAAGAAAGAGCTTCGTTAACGCTGAGCTCAATAATATTTTATATTTATATCAGTACATTTAAGTAAGATAGAATAAAATATATTTATTGCACACAATTAACATTATACTAGATAGTAGAAAGTAATATAAAAATGGACAAAGCACAAGTGGCGGCCCTATCGCTTAAAGATATCAGGCAAACGGTAGATGAACCAAAATTATAAGCGAACCAAAACTGGCACCCCTGTGTGCCAGTTACAGTGTAACATAAACTTACACGGGCACACAACAATAAGCTTTTAGTTGAAATCTTATGAATGGAATTCTTATGAAATCATACTTTTACCGCCTTAATGTAGACATATATATATTGTGCGATTATTCGGAAATAAGAATCTGAAGAGATGCGAATAATTCGATAGATAACTCGTCTAAAGCGATACTTACGGATATTCCCAGTTCATTTGAGATATATCTTTTACGGGTACAACTTTCCCTTTCATATATATAATTAGATGTTTTGTAGTGTCAATAAAGGGATATGTAGTAAGTTTAAGCATGAAACACTATAATTGCTTCAATAGATATTACTTCTAGCTTCGTTTAGTATTGCACTTCATATTGACATGATTGTTATATAATGACATGCAATGATATGTAATAAAATGACATTCAAACAACACTACACACTTGCCTAAACAGTTTTTCAGCTTTGTGTAACCATTTATTTCTGTTACATGCTAGATAATATTCCTAATGTGTGGCATATTTTTAACACTTAGAATGATACCGATTGACGAGATGACCGTAACCATTTTTACGGCCGTTTGAATAAACTTATCTATATGAAATTTGAAACGTTTCGACCTTTTGAGCAATGATATTGTTGACAGCAATAAGGAATCTTTGTTTGTACATTATTGGCTTTTCGGTTGCGTATACTTATTTGAAAACGTATCACTGACTATTTGACGCTGACTGTCCATAATTTTAATTAAATTCTAGATACCGAAGCAACTGTATATAACATAAACTTACTACCATACACATTCTTAAAATTACTCACCTTTACTTTTAAGTTATTGTTTTATTTTTAAGTGAATACTTCTTTAGGCACGTTGAGGCTTTTTTTAGTTGAACAAAAATCATAGAACTCGCGTCATCGTCACGTCAGGCTTCCTATTAGCTATATATATATTTATTGAGTGAACAGAAGCGTGAGACTCGCATCATTGTCCTATCATGCTTCCTTTGAGCTATAACATGTATAACTATTATTATATATTATTTATATAGGAAGTGAAAAAAATAGTTTTTGTTTCTGTCGACAGTCCGCATATCCTGCCCCGCGTGTTTATGTTATTGTGAATATATTAGAGCGAAATCGACTGCTACGCAGTGCTACGACGATTTAAGATACGGTAAGGCGACTGCTACACCGTACTACGAATCTTTTGACTTTCGTAGTATAATATTCTTACTTGCCTTAAGGGATATAATTCCCTCTCGTATTCCCACTAACCCACTCAGGAAGATTCTCTACGTCATTGCAAGCATTTGTTTTTAAGTAAGCCTTTCTACTTCTAGCTTTGTTCTGGTATTTGATATAGTATCTTATATAATATATTTATCTCTACTAAGTCCTGGCAACGTAATATCTAATATTTCGTTGACAGGCAGGAATCGCAAGCGCTGCAGAACTATTCCGCCTTACGAATGACAAACTCAGATATAGAACGCTGACGAAGAAGAAGTATTTTTCTACTGAAGGTTTCTATGTAGTAATAATAATTATTAATACTTATTTATTTACGTCGAAACATGAAATACAGGATGTTTAGGAATATAAATGTAAAAAAAATAGAAATGTACAGGATGCTTCGCCGTTAGAACGGCATGTAAATATTAATACGCAATCAATTACGAAATGCTATTTATACTATAATTTTACACTAATTTAATACATTCATTCAGTTTATATAAATCAACATTATCCAATTTATAAGTTATATTTAATGTCTTATGTTAATTGAGTAAATGTCAGAAATTAAGGGAATAATAATAAAGTACTATAAAATTAATTTTAATTACATAATTTATAAACTGGATGTCACACATACTTATACAAAAAAAAATGATTAATTGTTGTCTTAATAACTATAATCATATTGTATATAATCGTATTGTATGTAGTTCAAAAGAAACAATCTTCTGGCCAAAATATGTCTAACTTATTCGGCCCTTTTTAAGGGTATCATTTGGAACAATAATTTTACTATACCATTGCTCAAAAAATACGGAAATTCTTTCTTACCAAACTCTTGATAGTATATAGCCTGTATTTCTGCCAGGCTAACTCTACCAATACCCTTGTCTAAGTGTTACTAACCAGTTTTATTATTTTATTGTATGTGTTTTAATAGGCGAGCATGTATGAAGAATATAGTGACAGTGAATGAGGCGAAAGAGGTGTGCAGGAATGTGACAAATGGAAGTCTCTGCCTACTCCTCAGGGAAACAGGCATGAGTCTATTTATTTAATGAGTACTACTACCGCCACGAGCAAACAGCACCGAGAAGACATCGATCTGCTAGTCTGGCACAGTCTCTGTGCCGGACTAGCGTGTTCGGTGTTTTTCGATAATGTTTCCAAAACGCATCCGTATATTCTGTTCAAAATTACAGTGCATATTTAATATGATGTTATTTAACCCATTACACGGTGGCTCAGATGATACAATTTTTTTTTATATGAAAGTTATAAAGTAATTCTACAATGCCATGACCTAGCTAGGAGAGTTCACTGCCGCCGGTTCTCATGTCATAATTTAAATAAATAAACATTAGACAAAAACTTCAACACAATAGCTTGGATACTACTTACTTATAATATGAATCTAAAACAGAATTAAAGTATCACAAAAATGTATACAAGAGATAAATTACGGCTTCGGATTTTGTGTATGTTGATGTGGAGATCACTGTATATTATGAATATTGAATATGAAAGTAGTTTGTCTAAAACATCATGATACGACAGTCATACCTTTTCGATTTTACCCGATTAGTGATTGTCTAATTCGACAAAATGGGTAAAAAGCTTTTAGATGTTTTTTTTATATTTTATCTTACCAGTTAAATATCACAAACAAATACCGAAAAATAAATTTATTTATATTATAATATTAGTTTATATTTGAATTATTATACTAGAGCTTATATTGTTTTTTACCTGGCTGATTCCTTTTGGGTCAGGTAGTTGGTAGGTAGTGAGTGTTTTTCACGCGTATTTATGCATGTGGCTATATATATATATATATATTTATTATTTTTTTGAGTAGTTAGTAGAAAACTTTGTGATTTTTGCTATGTTTATAAGTTGAAACACACTGAACAATCGTCAACCATGTTTCACTTCCGATACGAACGTTACCAATACTGAGACAACTACAAAAATAACAAAATATACATTTTACCCTTACATAATGCCAGTGAACTCGCGTGGCGATTTCATTCAATTTATATTGTAGTGCCGGCGACTCGCTTGGTGAGTGCAATGTGAAATGCGGCATCCGGAAAAATATCATGAAAATCGTAGTGGCACTGAACGTGATAACTGTTGAACTAAAATATAACAAAAATGAAACAAAGCGTAGGTAAATAAGTATAATTTGTCTTAAGTACTTTTTATTTGCCAGTGATAAATGTCTACAAGGTATTTTGAGTTCTATATTCACCTCATTAGGTTAATTGTTTGACAAAGATAACTATACTCTCCTATCCTTTCTGAATATCAGTATCTACCCTTATCGTGTTGTCTTTCTACATCATTTTTTCTTGCTTCTTATCCATCCAAAGGTTGTCTGGAAGAGATCGCTGACTGCGATAAGACCGCCTATTGTACAATTTGCTTTCAATGTTTCCTAAATTTTTGTCTGTAATTGGTGTGCAATAAAGAGTATTTATCTTATCTTATCTTTTTCATATTGGTAAGGACGTCATTAGGAAAGAAACAAAAGAAAACTGGTTCAATTGTTTTATTTTTATCCATACTTATGATTGGAAACCTGAAAGGACTAATTAGACAAGAAGTGGCCATATATTTTGGTAATGCTGCCATTATAATAAAACAATGATTTTACAAGTATGTGGTCATTACAAAACATGGTATTTATAAAACGTAGAAAATATTTATCAATGAATTGGCACGATACGGTGGCCCAAGAAATCCCATTTCTTTCGCCTGAGCTTTGCGACGTAAATTCCTTAAAATGATATGTTCCAGACCTGTTTTATTGTTGTGATGTTTTGATTGTTTGTTTGCTTGTTCAATTGTCAGCATAATTCATATCAGTACTATAGCGGAATCAGATAACAACAGACAAATAATAATCCGTGACGGATTCAACTTGTCGGACAAAGTCCCCTATTATTATGAAGTAATAAAAAATGTGATCTACGCTGAACTCTACAAAGCTCCGATTTTAAGGGCTCTATACCAACATGGCAAAACGAAACCCTTACTTTGCAGCTGCGATCATCACACTACTATATCAGCAGCTTCTGAAGACAATGATTTGACATTTTGAATAATTTAAATATTGATTACCTGACCTTATTGCACAGAGAAAAATAAAGAAAATGTTTAAGTTTTATTTGATAAGAGGACTAAAGAACGAGATCCACATAAAGTACCTATAAGTTTAAATAAGGTGTCATAGGAAATAACTTTATTTGTTAATTGGGGGTTGCAAAACACATGCACTGCAGTTCAAACTCTTTTATTGACCGTACGAATTGTGCATCAGTTACCTATATTAAATACGTTATTAGATAGATAGATAGATAGGTAGGTACACTTTATTGCACATAACAGAATAAAATTTAGATGTGTAGACATAGTTTCAATTTATGTACAATTGGCGGTCTTATCGCATAAGAGCAATTTCTTCCAGACAACCGTTGGATGGACTCGATTAGCAATTGAGTAAAGTGGCTAGCAATGTACTGTAAAATGAGATTAAATGCGATTTAAATAGATACTCAAATACATAGACTAAATATATATATATATATATATATATATATATAAATCCAAAATATAGGAAGTCCTAAATATGCAATGAACTAGAAGAGTCCGTTTTTAAATAGCACATTAGTGTAAATTTTCTATAATCACAATCAATCATAATTAATGATGCTGTTTGCTTATATTATATTATACATACAACATGTAACGTAATTAGCGCACACCCTCAAACACCCAAATTAGAATATTATGTTGTAATCATAATACATCGCTAAAATTTTAATTCAACATATATATGCATTGTTATTTACTAAATTAGTTTCTTGGAATCAAGTTTATTTTTCTTTATTTTGTGTTGAACGATGGAATTTGTATGAATACAAATAAAACTGCGATTTTAAATTCTTATTACTCTGACTTACGGTCCATTTCAATTTGTTTTTACTGTACAGGGTTAAAATAACGATAATTTCCGTAAATTTAATTATATTGAAATAAAAAATTACCTATATTAAAAATGATATAAATCGATTCAGTAAACGATTCTGAACAAACTATTTTCAGGGTGTGCGTTAATAAAGTTACATGTTGTATAAATATCACACTAATATTATAAAGGCGAAGTTTGTGACTGTATGAGTGTGTATGTTTGTTACTTCTTCACGGCTAAACGGCTGGAGCGATTTTAATAAGTTTTGTTATGGAGTTAGCTGACACCCTGGATTAACATACAGGCTATAATTTATAAAGTTTAACGCGGGTAAAACGGCGGGGATAGGGGCACAGCTAGTACTTATGTAAATTTAAATATTTATAAATTTCTTGGGACAAATAACACACTGCCATCAGATCTCAATCTAGGCATAGGCTGTACTATGGCAATCAGATACCTGATAAACATACTTATATATTTCTTAGTACATACATATTATAGATAAATTACACCCAGACACAGTACAAATTATCGTGTTCATCACTCAAAGATATGTCCCGGTTGGGAATCGAACCCACGACCTCCGGAATAGCACTCAGGGTCACTAACCACTAGACCAACAGGCCAGTCAAACGACTTACTTATACCTAAACCGTCATTTATCAGGACTAAATAATATACCAGCGTATTTTTACTATAGCTAATGGTGAAATACAGGAATAAATTAAAATATTGGAGTTGGTTGTATATCGTAAATAAAGGCTTTTCTTTCTTTCTTTTCTTCTACTTTAAAAATAATCTATTCAAATTTGTATGTGCTACAAAGCTATTTTGTCATTGTTTTATTTTAATTGGTGTGTTTCTTGCAGAAATAACGGCGAGGTTCCAAACGGCAAGGACAGAAGTTCGGCAACTCCTCCTGCAGTATTTGTTGCCATGGCTCGTCAACATCGAGCTCGTAGACCCCAACGTACCGCCTGCTAACCCCTTATCTTACATACAGGTTAGATATTTTAATAATTATAGCGTTACCAATGAGATTCAAATTACGAGTAATCTTAATCGAGGATACCAGCCAACTGCTAGAAAGAGGAATTCACATAATTTAAAGTAAGTATCTACCTAGACCTACACCTTCATCTATATACTTTATTTTACATGTTGTATAGTCATTACATTATTTATTATAGTAATTATATTGCTATTAAACTTATAACAGAGTACACGTGTACCTTAACGATCTACAACTTAGTTCAAACCAAATGAAACAGCCATATTTGTTTAGCAAGGTTTTTGCTAATAGTGGATTCGACTTATTAATAAACAGACTGTTATTTTTTTAAGAGATTTATTGATTCCAGAGCACATTCAATTTCAAATAAAGCAAGTTGATAAATGTTTGATTCATTTATATTGTCGAATTTCGACCGAGTACCAGTTGGGCCTGATTGTTTTAGGATTCTTATTATATGTAATGGAAACCGAATCGAAACCCATGAACACAACATTATTCTTTTGACTTTACCTTGATGGATAGTTTTTGAATTCGTGCCATAATTGAAATTAGTTACGGATCGAATTCAAGCAGACCAATTGATCCGGTATTTGAGTACAAATTTGAGAACCTGCACCATCTATCAATCCGCGGTAGGCGCTCTGCGTTAAGCTACGAACGATACACACTGGCAGATCAAATTTAGGATTCTCTTGCTAGCACTCTTCCGGACGATGTAGGTATTATCTATCGGCTTTGTTTTCTAGAAACATGGCCGACTGATATGTTCACAGTTGCATGTGAAAGATCATATCATATTGATAACACCTTCCAAATTAGTAAAATAAGGCTCGAGCACGTAAGAAGCAAAAATTACACTTTATTTTTGTTTTATGAAATAAAAAGAAGTATCAGTTTTATGAATAAGAATTAAACAATATTATTTGTTTAAAGTAAAAAAATACATGAAATTTGTATGTTTTTCTTAACCTTGTGCATATATTACGCCACCTATATGGCTTATAAAATTTAATAGACTCTTGAGAGAATCTGAAGCAGCTTTCTAGGGTTGTGAGACAAAATAGAAAAAAATACGTTTGGCAAAATGCTGCCTTCTTACCATGCATGCTATGCGCCTTTGGAATCATATTATTTCTGTTCTTTTTTTGTTTTTTTTAAGCATAAATGCAAGAGGAATAATAGTAATAATATATTTTCCAATCTACGAGCAATGAGGAGCAGTTTAATGTAATGTATTCTTTATTTAACAGTATTATGCGTCAGAGGCAGGCAGAAGCGGCAGGCGGGAGGGGCTTGGATCCGCTGAAGCCACTGAGATGGTGCTCAACAATTTATTCTACATAACCGCTAAGGTAAGCTTGTTCTTCTTACACTTAGACATTAAACCGGCCTACCAGCAACAAAGCATTACTCTGGTATGGGAAACAACAGGCAGGTAAAGAATGAGCTTTGAACGTTTACATTGAATTATCCTGTAGCCAAACACTGCCAGAAATTTGGGCACTTGTCATCCTCATCATCATCTGATGGACAAGGCCTCCACCAAATATCTCCACAATTGCCGGTCTTACGCTATCCTAATTGAACCGCTCACATATATTTGTAATTTGTCTTTCTCTACAGGTACCTTTCCAAAGGCATTCAAAAGAGCTCTTATTCACCCAGTCCATAAAAATGGGGACAGAGGCTGTGTCAACAATTACCGTCCAATATCTATCTTACCAGCTTTTTCTAAGATCATTGGGAAGGCTGTTAATAAAAGACTTGTTAACTACTTAGAAACGAAAAATCTTTTATCCAAGTCACAGTTCGGTTTCCGTAGAAACAGATCGACTGATGACGCAGTTCACGAACTGACAAACGCTATTGTAACCAGCTTGGATAGGAAGGAAAACGTAATCGCTATATTTTTGGATTTGGCCAAAGCATTTGACACGGTTTCTGTCCCACTACTGATTGCTAAAATGGAACGTTTAGGTGTACGTGGCACACAAAGAAAATTCTTTGAGAGTTACCTCACAGACCGCTCACAGTGTGTTCAGTTAGATGGCACGCATAGTGATGAACTTTCTATTGAAGTAGGAGTACCACAAGGTAGCATTATTGGGCCAACACTATTTTTAATTTTTATCAACGCTCTTTGCCAATCTCAGTTGCCTAATGGGAAAGTTATCACATTTGCAGATGACACTGTCCTAGTTTTTAGAGGTGAATCCTAGGCTGACACATATAGATATGCACAGAATGGTATGAATCGCGTCACTGGCTGGCTCAACGACAATCTCCTTACTTTGAATGTTGAAAAGTCCAAGTACATAGCATTCACGTTAAAGAATAACAGTAATGCTAATGCACCTATACCTATATTTGCACATTTCTGTTTGAACCACCAAAATAAAACCAATAGTTGCACCTGTAAGGAACTGCAATCAGTAGACACTGTTAAATATCTGGGTGTTACAATTGACAAAAACTTAAATTTCAAAGCTCACGTAACTTTATTACCAGCCAGAACTAGAAAAATGATATACATTTTTAAGAACCTACGTCACGTCGTGGACACACAAATCCTAAGAGTAACCTACCTTGCATTATGCCAAGCTATTTTGACGTATTGTATTACATCCTGGGGCGGGACTGCTAAATCAACCCTGATAACGTTAGAAAGAGCTCAAAGAGCAGTTCTAAAAGTGGCAATGTTCTTGCCTATTTTACACCCCACGGCTGAACTATACCAGAAGTTCAATGTCCTAACAGTACAACAGCTTTTTATTTCTGGTATGGTTCTTAAGTGTCACTCTCAAACTTATTACGATCCGCTAATGAACGCAACGAAACGCCGCAAGCACATAATTTGCCAGGCTGATACAATATACAGAACGACTCTTTCACACAGATTCTATTGCTTTTTGGGCCCATGTCTATACAACAAAATTAACTCTATTCTTTCCATTTACTTCTTGAATAAATTCAAATTAAAAATAAAATTAACAGCGTGGTTGCAGATTTTATCATACAATGATACAGAAAACCTGCTAACTATGTCGATCTAATTAAATATAGCACATAATAAGTAAGCAAAACGATCAAACAAACACACACTCACAAATTCTCACTTGCACACACTCACAAACACACACACACTCTCACACTACACAAACATTGTAATTAGTAAGTTTCATTTTTACTATATTCATTATTTCATAAAGTTACGTATATATATAGTATATTTAGATTAAGTACATAGTATTTTCAATAATTTGTAATTATTACCAAGATGTGACCCAGAGGTGGGAGCCTGGTGATCTGTAACACAGGTCTTACCTACTATAGACGCCAGTCTCTCACAAAGGTATGATAGTTTCTGTATTTCTAGCTCTGTATTTCTTTACATAATACTTGTATGTACACCAAACCTTTGTGAAAGAGATAAATAAATACATTATTATTATTATATTCCATTACATTTTATAGTTTAGTATAAAAAATTCATATATATATATAATATAATAAAATAATATAAATATTAGCACTGTAATGATCTATAAAATGATTTTAATGAATGGTGTTTTCTAGTATAACTTATACTTGTTTTGGATGCAGTGTGAAATTATATTAATTTATTGCATTTACGCTAACCACTGCGCCACACGCAAACACATTCATCTTTGTGCCATGCAAATGGCCCATGTCTATAATGACTTATCCAGGAAGGAAATTATTAACTAAGAAACCCGAACTGATAATTAATCTCATCTGCATGGCTACCACAAGTTCGAGTAGTTTACATCCTTGATGGTACGTGCAGTTTTGTCCGTACTTTAACTAGAACCGACAATGACAACTGAAACTTCAATGAACTTAAAATGTCTATACTAAAAAATCGGCCAAGTGCGAGTCGGATACGCCCATGAAGGGTTCCGTAGCAGCAAGTATTTTAGTTCAGTTTGTGTGCGGCACTCGCACGGGATACCCGCGTGCAGTTCGTCTCATAAAGTTGTTTACTTAATAGCTAATTAGTGAGTCACCCGTGTACTATTCGAGCTGCGGTCGGCGGCCGGCCGGAACCGGTTTGTTATTTTGTATTTAACTACGCTTTGTGTAGATAAATGAATACAAAAGAATGGATGGCAACGAGCAATCTATTTCGAGCTCGGAAGATGATAATATAATTGATGAATTAGTGGAGATGGAGTTGCAGATACCTCAAGAAGAACTAACAACAAGCAGGGAAGAGACAAATTTGGTCGGGAAATTTGATGAAATAACACCAGACAGAGAGGAAAGGAGACATTTAAAACCGATTAAAAGAAAAGAAATGGAGGACGGAAATATATCGGGGATAGAAGAAAAAAAATGTAAAGAGGAGAATATTATTGTTTATATATCGTGTAAGGATAAAATGCCAAAGCAATTTGCACTAGCCAAGTTATTTTTGGCAAATAATATTGAGGACATTTCACAAGTCAAATATGTTAGCCCTTACAAAGTCAGACTTGAACTAGAATCTGAAAAAAGTGTCCAAAAATTAGAACAAAGTGAGGTCTTCGTAAAGAATGAATGGAGGATTCATAGAGCTTCGGAGAAGTATACCTCGTATGGAGTTATTCGTAACGTTGAGCTTGACATTTCGGATGAGGAGATAGTTCAAAGCGTGACGTGTCCTGGCGCTGGTAAATTGATTTCGGCACGACGGCTAAAGCGACGTGACACGGACAAGTCAAAGTCAGAGTGGTGTCCGAGCGAGACAGTCCGTTTATGCTTTGCTGGTTCCTATATACCGCCATATATTTTAGTGGACAAGCTCAGAATTCCAGTGGAGCCATATATATTTCCAGTGACGCAATGTTCGCGTTGTTGGAAGTTCGGTCACACATCAAAGTTTTGCCCATTCCGAAAAATCGTATGTCCTAAATGTGGTAAAAACCACGCCAACTGTACTGTCACTATACTAAAATGTGTTAATTGTTCAGGCCAGCATATGGCGTTAGACAGGAAGTGCCCACTTTATTTGAAGGAAAAGAAAGTCAGGGAGCTAATGGCCGAGTTTAACTGTACCTACCCAAAGGCGTTAGAAATGTATGTGCCTGTATCTTCACCCATACCTAAAAGAACCACCCAAAATGACATAACGGATAATCAAATAAGTGGCCCAGCATATTTTGGTAATCTGTTGGTAGAAGAAATTACGCCCGAGCAGGGCAAACAGGAACATCTGTCACCATCTTATGCTCAAGTTGCAAAGTCCAATCTTATCCCTAGACCTCAAATTTCCAAGAGGTATAATAAGATAGAGCGTCCTTCTACACCACATGTTTATATGAGAGCTGATGTTGATATGGAGCATGAAACAAACATTTCGGACACGTCAGCGCCACCTTCTTCTGAGGAGACTAGTAGCAGTAGTAGTGTTAAATTTGATGAACTCGTAAATAGACTAAAAGAAATTTTTTTCTTGAAGAAGTGTAGTTTACAAACAAAGTTTAAAAGTATAATTAAATGTTGCTTAGAATGGTTGATCTTAGTAGTTGTTGGGAATATTTCGGACTGGCCTATGTTAAAAAATATTTTAGATTTCTTCAATGGCTAACGATAAGGGTATAACGCAGATTAATATACTCCAGTGGAATTCACAAAGCATTAAAAATAAATTAACAGAATTCGAATGTCTATTAGCTCAAGAAAAAATTCATATTGCTGCTATCAGTGAGACTTGGTTAGTAACGGAGGAGCTGATTAAATTAAATTCATACAATATTTATAGAAAGGATAGATGGGATGGTTATGGTGGTGTAGCCATTTTTACACACAAGTCCGTTAAATGCCACGTGTATCCCGTGTTTTGCACCAACGCCAGTATTGAAATATTATGTGTTAAGCTTTATAATTGCGATCAATTGGAGTACTTAGTATCAGTGTACTGTCCTCCGTCTGTGCATACATCCCGGAATGACTGGGATCAATTATTTTCAGTACTTAAAAAGAAAACATTAATATTAGGTGATATTAATTGTCATCATACTAACTGGTCTTGCAAAAGGGATCAGAGAGGTACACACGTATTCGACTCTTTGGTAGATAATGCATTTATTACTTTAAATGACGGTCAGCATACACGTGTCAAATTAGTAAGTGGAAATCTTCAGCAGTCCTCACCGGACGTGTCATTAGCTTCCACGGATATAGGTTTAAAGTTTAATTGGAAAGTTTTAAATGAGTCTTTAGGAAGTGATCACTTGTTCATTAAAATTACTTATAATATGAAATTAAATAATAACTTAGAGGGATATATTTTAAGAAGAAATTTTAAAAAGGCTGATTGGTATTCATATCAGCAAGTACTAGAAAATATTTACAGTAATTTCGAGTTCTCCCAAAACCTACAACATTGTTACGATACATTCATAAATTATATCTATCTGGCTGCTGACTTACACATTCCTTTTATAAAAAATAGTACGAACCCCGAGACTAAGTTTCGCCCTAAACCATACTGGAGCCCAGAGTTATCGAGGTTGGTTGCTGAACGCCGTCTTGCTCTTTCAAAATTCAGAAGTAATCCTACACCTAATAATTTAATTTTCTTACAATCTAAGCTTCGATTTGCACAAAAGAACATCCGTTTGGCTAAGTGCAAGGGCTGGCAACAATTTTGTTCTAGCTTGGATCACTCTGCATCTTCGAAAGAGGTATGGGATAAGATGAAATGGCTCAAAGGCTATAAATTTAACAGAGAATTTGTCAGTCCACAAAAAGCTAAGGATCTCCTCAACAGTTTAACACCAGATTTTGCTTCGCCGGAAGATTTGATATTCTATTCGACTAATGATAAATTAGAATCGCCGATTTCATTGCATGAATTACAAAAATGCATTCGAGCTAAAGACACGTGCCCGGGACAAGATAACATATCATATTCGATGATTAAAAATTTGCCGCTTAATGGGAAACAAATATTAATTACATTATACAACAAATTTCTTTTGAATGGTTTTGTACCTAGTCAATGGAGGGTAATATCTATTGTTCCGATCCCGAAGCCTGGTAGAGATTCACAGGATATGTCTTCCCTCAGACCTATTTCTATGATATCCTGTTTATGTAAAGTTTTTCATTGCATTTTACTCAATAGAATAGAATGGTATATAGAAAGCAATAATTTCCTCTCCAATAGTACAACCGGTTTTAGAAAATGTCGGTCCACTATGGACAATCTTACCCGCTTAGTTACTAGCATACAATTAGGTTTTGCAAGGAAACTAACAACTGTGGGTTGTTTTTTAGACATAGACAGTGCATATAATAATGTTGATGTCCCTAGTTTATTAAATAAAATGGACAGCGTAGGAGTAGGTTCTGGGATTTGTACATATTTGTGGAAATTTCTCAAAGAAAGGATTCTCAGCATTAGGGTAAGCGATCACGGAATAAACTCAAGAACTACAGGACGTGGATTAGCACAGGGGGACCCTTTGTCACCTCTTTTATTTAATATAGTAACAAGTGATATTGCGAAATCTGCTAATAATATTAGTGGTATTTATATTTCTCAATTTGCGGATGATTTTGTGATATATTCAGCAGGAAAGAGACTTCATGAACTTTCGTTGACAATGCAATCATCTCTAGACATAATTAGTAAATTACTTAACGACATAGGGCTAGATACTTCTCCCATTAAAAGTAAAGTATGTATTTTTAAATCAGGTTATTCAACAGATGCTGTAGATCTTAAAATTAACAATATACAATTACAAATAATCGAAAATGTCAAGTACCTGGGTGTTTGGCTTGATCGCTCGCTTAGATGGACCAAACACGTTAATGAGACTAAAGACAAGATTTGTAGGTTTGTAAACATCTTTAAAGTGTTATCAGGAACAGAATGGGGTGTGCATCCATCGCATCTAAGGCGATTATATCTGAGTTTAGTGAGAAGCCGAATTGATTATGCTAGTATTTTATATGGTAGTTGCTGCAAAACACGGTTGAATAAGTTAGATATGGTACAGAACCAATTTTTACGGATTTTGGGTGGTTTTGTGAGAAGTACCCCGGTGCATGCAATGGAGAGTGAACTATGTGTTCAACCGTTGCATGTACGCAGATACTTTTTGGCCGCAAAATATTGGTTGAAGATCAAATCTGTTAAGGATAGTGATATTTTAAAATTAATTGATAAGCTTTATGAAATGAATCGAAATTTAAATTTGGGACGTAGAAATAAGCCTATATTGACAGTTGTTCATGATTTTGGCAGTAACATAGGTAGCATTTATGCCAGTGATAAAATTGAAATGTTTTCCCTCGACACTTGGGTTACTAATATCGATGTATCCAGTGTAGTGAGACCTTTCATACCACTAGTAGATTTACCTAAACAAAATTTTTCCAATTCAAAATTATTTGATCTATGTTCAGAATTTTTAATAAATAGTTACAATAACTATTATTCATTGTACACCGATGCCTCTAAAGACGGGTGTAAAGTTGGTGCAGCCTTCTTTGACCCGCAAACTAACAGTTCTTTAACTATTAAAATCAATACTTCTAATGTGTCTATTATGGTTGCAGAATTAATCGCTATACAGGAGGCCATTTCATATATTGATTCTTTTCAAAAAGGAAATTACATAATTTTTACGGATTCTAGGAGTGCACTTCAACATATTATTCGATGTACATCTAATTACAGAGGAGTGCCTTTAGCATATAGTATCATACAGTCTATAAGAAAATTATTAAAAGATAAGAAAAATATTATTTTACAGTGGGTTCCATCTCACGTTGGTTTAAGGGGTAATGAGAAAGCTGATAGGCTTGCAAAATTTGCAGCAGAGGATGGGCTTGAATACTTTCACGTACCATACTGCTCTGGTTTGGTATACTCGGTTAAAGAAAAGTGCATAGAACTATGGAATGAATACTTTGATGAAAGGTCTCGTACAAAGGGTATATGGTACAAAACTATCCAACCACACCCCTGTCGTTTATTATGGTTTGGTAACTCCAATATGCCAAGGAAAAGCATTATAATGGCCCTGAGGCTCCGTTCTGGACATATTCCTCTGAATAGCTTTATCCATATGATGGGTAAGATCCCTTCTCCTAATTGTGTGAGATGTAATATGAGAGAAGATGTATTTCATATTTTAGTGGAGTGTGCCCTGAACGGGGCTGAAAGGAAAAAGCTTGAGAGGGAGAGTAACATTTCCCTCAATGCTATTGGGACATGTAATATAATTTTGGCTTCTCCGTTATCAGTGGAAGCCAAGAAGCTCTACGAAATTGTTAGTATTGGTATTAGTAATAGATCGTAAGATTCTTTTATTGTGTTATTTAAGAAAGTACTTTTTAATTTGTATGTTTTACTGTTGTAATTACGAGGGTTACATCATCACTATGTGATAAAACCCTTCTTTTCTAATAAAGATTAAAAAAAAAAAAAAAAAAAAAAAGTATTTTAGTTAGTTGGTAAATTGCGGTATCCGGTTTAAAACGTATTAAAAAAAACTACTTACTAGATCTCGTTTAAACCAATTTTCGGTGGGAGTTTGCATGGTAATGTACATCATATATTTTTTTAGTTTTATCATTCTCTTATTTTAGAAATTACAGGGGGGGGACACAATTTACCACTTTGGAAGTGTCTCTCGCGCAAACTATTCAGTTTAGAATAAAATGATCTTAGAAACCTCAATATTATTTTTGAAGATCATCTAAAATGTTAGGCTTTATTATGAGAAATGGCAAAAAAATCCGTAACCCAGCTACAAAGAAAGCTATTTACAATGCGTATGTGCGGAGTAACTTAGAATATTGCTGCGTTGTCTGGTACCCACAATACAATGTTCATAAGCTTAGAATAGAACTTATTCAGAAACGCTTTTTAAAACATCTTGTGTTTTCTTGTGGACAACATAGATAGTTAAACTCATACAACGATCAATTAAAGCACTTTGGTATGCATAAAGTGACGATTCGTAGACAGGTACAGGACATGATATTCCTCTACAAAATATTGAGAAACCATTTCGACTGTCCCCCTATACTACAATCGATTAGTGTTCATGTCCCACGCAGTGTGCCTAGACGTGCCCTCGTAGCTGCTGAACTGTTGCACCAGCCACTTGCCAGAACGAATCTGAAGCAGTTCTCTGCCATATGTCGACTACCCAAATTATATAACGATATCTGCGGAGAAGTCGACATTTTCAATAACAGATGGTCTACCTATAAAAAATATGTTTTGATATTATGTAATTTTAATTGTTTTATTATTAATATTCACTTTTTACTCTTTGTTTTATATTTTATGTTTCGTTTTTATGTTAATTTTGTTTCCTAAATTTTAATTTTATTTTAGCTATAGTATTTTTCATTTTATATTTAGTTTAGGTTGTTATATATTTTTTGTTTTTTACTGATGTCACGAGTGTCATGTATCTGTGCATGTTGTGACACCTTTATAAACTGTGCATTTGATTTTAATTTTTAAGTGTTGTATTTAGACTAGCAATAATGTAACAGTTACTGGCTGCCCTAAATAAATAAATAAGACCTATCCATAGACACACCCACATGTATGGGTACGATGAATAAAAATAAATATGAGTTTCAGTTCTGTGTCTGGGGAGCCCCTTAAATTATTGTTCATTTTATATTTTTGTGTGAAAATCTTAATGCGGTTCACAGAATACATCTTCCACTCACCAAGTTTCAACAGTACAGCTCTTATGGTTTCGGAAAAAAGTGACTGTGACATACGAATGGACAGACAGACATCAGACAGACATGACGAATCTATAAAGGTTCCGTTTTTTTCCATTTGGCTACGGAACCCTAAAAACGGCATGTTTCGTAGAGTAACTATATAAATTCATGGTAGAGGTTTAAAATCTCTAGCATTCTAAAAACCTTTCTGTTTTAATAGTTGATCATCTCGCGGATTCGTTAAGTATTATGGCTGGCGCAAATGCGATTACTTTCTTATCGTATGGGCAGTGGTTACCCTAGTGTCAGAGTTGTTGAAGCCGCCCAACAGGCCTCTGACATGGCTTAACGACTGTTGTCTAATGACTCAAACCGGGACCGACAGCTTGACGTGCAATCCGAAGCACGGAGACGCTCAGAAATTAAACCACTTTGGCGGTCATCCATCTATGGACTGACCGCGGGCGTAGGTGCTTAACCTCGCCGATCACTTACGCACCGGTGAAAGCGTCTAGCTATGAGCGCCATGCGATTGTATATACCGTTATTTCTGAAGTTCGTCTCGTCTGACGAAATGAAGGCATTTAGAACATTTTAATACTCAACGATAAGCTTCTTGTATATGGTGGCGGAAATTAAGTCTCATTTGACATCACCGGAGCGTTGTATAAGCGCCTTCAACATAATTCTAACTTTGATATTTTCACTATGTGGTGTGTATTTTTGGACAATTACGTCTTCTCACTACTACTGCCTCACTTTACTCTTCGGTTTAATGCAACTTCTGGGCTTTGTATTTATATGTAATGTTGTTCCCATTTATAAATAATTAATTATAATTTCGACATTTGTATTATTTTACACATGGCAATTTCTGAAAACGTAACTGCGTTTAGTTTACTATTTTGTTACGTTTATTTATTGAAAATAATTGAAATATTCTTATTGATTTTATTAATTAATCCCAAGTTTTAAAAACTTAATACATACATGACAATCAATACTTTAGTTGTCTTAATAAGTCGTACAAATTATATAACTGAACAACAAAAGAAGTATGCGGTACACATTCTGCCATTCACCTTTGTTAATAAGAAATATTTTCTCAGACATTTAGCAAACTTGAGATTGTTTAGCGCTAGGTAGTAGTGCCTTAGAAAATTACGGTTTACCTAAACCATGTCGATCTAGGTTTGCGGAAAGTGAGTGGTGGAATTAAAAACCCATCTCATTAATTTAATTTAATTAGCTAAGGTAAGATCTACCCGCGGTCTAGCGGTACCCGTCGCGTCCTTTGAGATTGCCGCAACATTGAGATTTCCGCCAATCTTTAACGGTAATTTCTAAAGATACAAAACGTATGAACACACGAGGTGTAAAAAAAATATAAAAGCAACTATTTTGACGGGGTCGGCTCAAGAAGAAAGTAGACACCTTACCCTTCAGTCCTGGTATCGCTGGCGGTTAGAAGAGGGGAACTCCACTCGTCTTGTATAATCGGCCCCGGGAAGAGGTGACCTGCTGTAGCTCAGGTATCCTAAACACGCTTGTGCCTGCTGGGGAGGGGTGGAGGCATTCATGCCTCCTTACGGCGGGGGTACTGGTGTGATCGTTCACGAGTACCCAGAGTCCCCGCTACAAGCACTGTGAGGCTGGTTACCGTGATGGTTTTAGTGGGAAGCCCTACATACTCCGTCGCCTCCCCAAGTGACGGACGTGCAAATTGAGCTTTTCAACCACGTTACAAAAAGACACCTTCTTAGCAATACACGTTCATCTTATCAGTAATGCCCGGTTCCTTTATTTTACGATCCGTCATTGGACCAACGTTACCATCCGTAATTCAGCTACCGATACCGATGCAAAACTAGTGTTCCACAATGCCCTACCTGCGATGAACATCCGTAGTTTAAACCACCTACGACTCGTTCGGCGATGAACCTCTCGCTCCTCTTCACGATTAGTTATAACAAAACGTCGTACGTCAATTATGCAACTAAAATCATTTATTATTCTGTAATAGTATGTGAGTAATAGTACAAATTACTGTACTTATAGTTACAGTAATAATTTAATTTGCGTTTTAGGTTTAAAATATTTATAAATCATTAGTATTGAAAATTTGATGTTACGAGTGCATGGTGTGAACAAAACGCGTAACAGGAAAGCGCATGGCGCATGCGTCTGTCGTCTGACATCTGTCCGGAGTATTTAATGGTTTCTAAATAAGTTTTTAAATTGAGTATTTAATCTAAGGTTTGTGGTTATGAAATCTTAAAAGATAGAAAAATAATCAACCCTTTCTAACGGAAAACAAAGCCATGAATTTTCTATCAGTTTCAGAGCTAGAGATCACGGAAATCTCCTCAAACACTATGTTAACTACCAAAATAAAATACAAACGACTGGTAAACCGACCGAATTCGACTAGTAATCAAAGCAGTAACGCCTCGTTATTTTGACAGTTCCGTGACAGTAGAAAATATTCATAGGAACACTTTCGAACGCATCTCCATACAATAAGCTTACTAACGTCCTCCCATCCGTTAGTAACCAGACGTTGGTTATTTGGATAACGACTAGTATTTTTTAGGAACGGTTTTGCGTTACGGCTGGTAGAAATTCTAACTATTCGTAGTAGAAACGATTCGTTTTTGGAATATAGGAACCGGGCGTAAGTGAATCAAAACAATCACTCAGTCAGTCAGTTTCTTCTTTTATAAATATTTAGTCGTTTTAACCCTTTCGATGTCTGAGTTTGACTACCATGCGAACGAAGTCGCGGGTAAAAGCTAGTCTTTGATATAAGCTACAATTGGTTTTTATTTACATAGAAGATTACTGAATATCGAGTTGACTTAGTGGCGATAAGGAAACCAAATATAACCGATATGACCGTTAGAACGGCAGCATAGCGCAAGGTCGGGAACAGTTTGGAGCAAAAGGGTGTCGGCGCACCCCTGTTTGCGCCATCACTCACTAGCGACCTTGGGCCTACGTAAACCACCACCTGTTTACCCTCACTTGCTTCAATAGCTAATATAATTTAAGTGAGTGTAGGGAACTTAGCCATGAATTACACACGTAGATGTGACTGCGTTTCCAGTTTGCACTTGTACTTCTAAAGAACGAAATAAAAATAATTCAAACATTATTACTGACCGGTCACAGTGGATAACCTCGGGGTTATTCAAGCGGCCGTCCGCACGGTAAGACTCACAATTTGTACAACCAATAAAAATCAATTTGTTATTATCCACGGTTCACTGAGCTCAAAACAAATAGAATCTCAATAAAACCTCACTAATAACGAACTCAATATCTATACGTTTCATCGTTATTTATAAATAAAAGTCGGTAGGTTTTCAACTTATAATTTAAAAAGTTACATTTATTATTGCTGCTTGAATATGCACTACGGAGTTGAGTATAGAAATTGACTTCTTCTTGAAGTTATTTTAAGTAATATTATTTTCAACAAATAATTGTAAATATACATTCTTTTGTTTAAGTATGTCTAGTGAACACCTAAACTTGAACCGTTGACAACAACCCACTCCAACAAAACATAGTTGTTTGTTGAATGGGTTTGTTGTATGTGTTTTAGCTTACTGTATATAAAATTTCCACATATAGTTTTTGGCTTTACATGATTGGTCCAGCTGCCAATTCACACTAATGTTTGGTGAAATCTTAGATTATACTTGAAAACATTTGGTATATTTTGAAGGAGCTGTAATCAGAAAATATTATTAGAATATAAAGTTATTCATTTCCAATCGCGGGATAGAATAACCAATAAAAAAAATTGTACTTTATCAGCGTATCGAACAGTTATAAGGAATTGAGCGTTGATGTGTATCTACAAATACTCGATTTCTTATAATAATTTTTGTCACAAATAAACCGCAAATTTTTTTTCGCTTATATACAAAGTACTCGGTCGAACAAGATGAGCGCGTATCTCCTTTTATTTGACGAACACTGGTTTTCCTGGAGGTGAAACATTGTTTGGTCAACCTTATAAATAACATGAGATTCGTATGAGCCGATTTCGAGAACCCGATTGCCTACACACATAAATAGTGTGGGATACTTACATCAGTTTTTGAAAAACACATTGATATATTTACTAATTAATTCAAAGTTAATAAACTAATTTCAAACAGATTTTACGCGTGTAACATCAGTTTGCAATTAGCTTTAGTTCTGTTCCTTGATATTATATAATATTAGGTTGGGGGAAAAAGTCTTTTCGCATTATAGTATGAACTTGTCATAAAATCTCTTTGGCTATACTATTTGTATCTGGCTGGTTTTGGTATCATCGAAAGTTTAATTTTTAAAGAAAATAATTTAAATTCAAATTAGGAAATGTGTGATTTTCATTTGTTTTTCGTGCCGTGAGAGATTAGTGAATCTAATCAAGAAATTCGATACATTTTAAAATTTTACAACAAAAAGTTTACAAGAACATACGAAAAAGGTCGTGGTCAATATATATTCTGCATATTTAGTAACATTTGAACAAGAAATTATCTAAAATTGTACAAAATTTTAATAATTCAATAATATACAGACTGTTGAAAGTTATCAGTTAAGTATTTATGAGTATAAATTTTTTATGAGGCATAATTCTTTTTATCAAGACTTTTCTTAAGATTTAATCGGCTTTACATAAGAAGACTTTATACCTCCTTCAAATTCTTGACTAATATTTTAAGAAACACGATTATACGTATTTTCGCAATTTAATATTTTCTCATAAATAATTTTTAATTTCCATAGAAACTGTAATCTCTAAGATTTTATATTTCAATATTTTAGTACCTACTGAGAGATAAAAAATGTTTTTATCAATTTATAATATGTATATATTCAAAATACTCCTAACTGAGTCAATTTAGATATTGTTATTTGAATTTTAAAATTACTTTAGATCTATGAAGAATTAAATAAACGCGTCTAGCAATTAAGACAACAGTCAAGTAACTAGTTCCAAACGGCTCCCTGTTTGGGGTCCGAACATTAACTCAGCACGATTACTGACGTAGAGATGTATGGTAAAGTCTGTTTTGTGGAACTAACGCTGACTTCCATACTCTAGGGCGCGCACCGCTCGTCCGGTTTAGCAGAGGGTGGAGTAATTTCATCTAGTTTTTACTTACATAATTTATTGGCTGAAGCGATCCTATCTAACGAAGTAAAATCAAAATTGTAATTTAAAGCTAATAATAAATTATACAGTATGGGGAGCCAAATATAGGTTTTTCTTATTTGACAATTATATTAAAACAGTTCCACGTGTAGATACCGTACATCATGATTTCTCCACTATTAGTTGTTATTTTACTCACAAAAAACAATGTAACTTATTTTGACGAAACGTAAACGTTGACGTTATACGTTTTATTCTGAAGACTTATTTGAAAATATTTTATATATAAATATATTTGTACCAACAGTTTTCTGACAACCATCCAAAAGAAATTGAAGAGCTGTGGTCTACACTGTGCGCGTGCTGGCCGAACAACCTGAAGGTCATCATTAGATACCTGATCATCGTATCAGGGATGGCGCCCAATGAACTACTGCCTTACGTAAGTTTAAATGTGAAGTGTAGTGTGTGATTGACATATATGGTCGCGCCATAAAATTAATACTTAGAGTATTAATTTACTAATCTAATTTTATTAGTAAACAAATGGTAAGTAAAACAGATGAAAGTGATTTCCATTGTTTTCGTTAACGAAAACGGCTTCACAATCTTTTTCTTTTTATGGTAAATGTGTAAAAAATTGTAATAGCTCACAGCACAAAGACAATCAGCAGCAGCAACTTATACGTCCATTATCTCGGGAGAGTTTGGTACACACGGCTACATATCAAGCTATACATTTCCAATATAAGCTGACCTGGCATTGTAATAAAATACTATACTGGAAATGTATAGCTTGATTTGTAGCCGTGTGTACAACTAAAAGAACGAGTGTGTACAGATACGCCTTCTCGGCCGAGACTCTTGACGAGACGATCTCGGCGAGTGTGTACAGCCGGCATAAATATTTCTTGTACCACTAAGTTATGATCTCTTCGAAATATCTGCAAAACATAGTCATCTCGCTTGCATTTGGGTTTGGATTTTAGGTAATTTTTTATAGCGAAATTGACTATGGTGTTCATTTACCACTTTTTTGACCCCTCCCATAAATTGGGATGGGATGGGAGTCATGATTATTATTTGAAGCAGTTTAATTATTTTTCCGTATACTTTTCTTAAACAAGAAGTCAATAAACTGACAATGATGTACCTGACTTTTCCCCTTCACCACCATGAGCAATTTGTATACGGCGGTACACTATTTTCACTGTTATCGAAATATTGCTACAATGGCTAATTCTATGATGACATGTTTCAATTATTTATCTACTAATTACGATAATATAATGACATACAATAACGTATAATTGCATGCAAACGCCGCTGCTAGTAATCAATTAATTTCAACTAAACAATTACTCACGGCACGTACGATCATTCACCAATCCTCACAATGACACCCGATAATTTCAATATGGCCCGCATTGGACCGATTGCGTTCGCTGTGATGAACCGAATATTAGGTATCTGGTATCCGACCAAACTATCACTAATATGGACTACATTGGCGTGTTATATAATATATATATTTGCATGTTGTCCAGGCGAAACGTGTCGTTCTGTACCTGGCGCGGTCAAGGCCCGAACGTTTGTTAGACGAGATGATGACGGAACTACAGACGGTGGAGACCCTCAATTGTCTCATAGAGCGCACCGAGACGCCCCCTTTCTACCGACTCACTTCCATGAGGAAGGCAACTTCAGGACACAGCGACGGGCCAGGAACTGGCTCTCAGGTAAACACCCAACATATCAATATTATCCTTTTCAGAATATACACTGAACAATTCTATTATTATTTCTGACCTTAAATTAGATTATCATTAACATAATATATAAAAAGTCAATTAAGTGAAGGCTTCATTTAAAAATGCTAAGCTTATAAAAGCTATGAAAGTAAATATCGGGGACCTCGTCAGTACATCTATTACAAAGTAACGCGGGAGGGAGTTGAAATTGTCAAAGAACATTCTTCATTACCAATTCATAGACTTTAATGTGTTTATGGTGCAAAGATATAGACTCTCTTTTGAGTTAAGATTAGCTTTAGAAATCATGCCTAAATCATTAAGGCATTATAAAAC
The DNA here is from genome assembly GCA_951640165.1 of Pseudoips prasinana. NCBI lineage: Eukaryota > Metazoa > Arthropoda > Insecta > Lepidoptera > Nolidae > Pseudoips > Pseudoips prasinana. The sequence goes on along the minus strand of OX621234.1, from coordinate 16,882,401 downwards.
TTTGCACTAATTATTTGAATAAAATTATTCATATAAACTATGGATAAATTAATTGCTGAACTGTAGCGCAAAATTACTATATAATATGTAGACAGAACCACTTAGAATCACTTATCAGACCATTGAAAGTGGTCTCAATTTAAGGTTGTTAACATCACTTGTAGCTTTTTTGGGACTAGTCCGTGCCTCTTACACACCACGGCAACTCCTGTAACCTCCAAGATCAACAGTGGCACACAATGCAATGACACTGAGCGGTGAGGCAAGGAGTTAAAAAAAGAATAGTTCCACTTGTAACTATCCTAAAATTAATTAAGTTTATAAACATAAGATTGACGGGCATTTTTACTAGGATGCTACTGGCAGGACGGGAGAACTCGCCCCCGTCGAGAAAGGCACCATACACACCAAGCGCCACAGTGGAGAAGATCCCGCCAAAGCCTGGTAAGTACCTAGTATATTTACCAATGTCGACAGCTACGTGTCGACCTGCCGTTGATTTAACATTTTAGCGAGTGCAGAAAACTGCTCCTCATTTGATATTCCATAAAGAAGCGTCAGCAACACTTGTTTGCCGACTCTGAAAGGCCGCAACGCACACGCGATCACTTACCATCAGATGACACTCTTGCTCGTTTGTCGCCCACAGATATAAAAATAAACATTACATAATAATATACAAATTACAGACTTAAAATATATTAGATTAGTGAGTTCAGTACATATTGTATCATTTATTATCGTCGTCCAGCATAATGCGAGTATATCAGAAAATTTAATTCTCAAATATTCCTATGCACCATTGCATTGTATACGCATTGATAGTGCTGACTATGTTTACTTTAATTAAACCAACCTACTAAAATATGTATGTCCATCAATATGAATCATGAACACACTAACAAACAAGTGAGTTAACTAGAATAAAACACTTATTTCTAACTTGGCAACTACGGTCAATGTAGTTTAATACAGCTCGCGCTATGACTCGACGAATATATTTATTAGGCTTCCTATAGAATTCAAAAGTACTCGCTATACTATTGTATTCAAGGAGTAATTGAAAGTTTACGTTATTGAAAAGTGAATTTATTCTATAAATGTTCTTTGGAAATGGAATTACATTTAATAATCATGTAATATAATACAATATTTTGGTGAAGCTTCACCATACACAATAGAAATTATTTATGAATATATGAAAATAAAAAATATTCGCATAGAAAATATGCAAAGGTACGTTGTGGTACATTAATTGGACGCCTGTTTAAATTTAGTAAAGTGGTATGTGAGTAGTATATATGACTTTTTGGTGATCATCACAGTAAAAAAAGAGTTCACAGACTTAAGTGCTTCTTATAATTTTGACGTGACAAGTGTGACATTGTAAGACCACGATGATACTTAACAGAAAATTTTCTCATCACTGAATTCGACACTTGTACATTGCATTTATCATATCACCGTAATCACTTCCAAATTGTTTTACTAATCACTTAATACATTGAATTGAATCTCCACGAAGTGTGAACAGGATAAAGTCAGTAAATGATGTTATAATTTGGTAGGCAGAAGTTCGGTACAAACAATTTCACAAAAAAAAATAGGCATATTTACCCGGAATCGAAAATCATATTGAAAAATAATATCATATCAGAAGAACCCAACTAACCGTGAATTCGGTAATCAATTGGGTAGGTATATTTGTAATGGTATTGGCGTGAACTTATTTTAGAGGACTATATGAAATATATGTAAATACTGTGTGCTAAGCAAATATTTATGTTATTCTTATTTATGAGCTTTGTTTACACACGATTGTAAATTATTCTGTATAAAATGTGAAAACTCATCATTGCCATTTATCGACCATTGGAGCCATGTTCAGAAAGTGCCATGGGCCTGGTATTTAGAAGCATACACCTGCTTTAATTGAAGACAAACGAAAATTGCGTGTGGTTTAATATATTTTAAGTTTCGTATTTGAAGGCAGTCGGTCAGTTATTAACTTTATATCACAATATAATTAAATTAAAAGGTTCTAAAATTTCTCGTTATACTTCTTCAATACGTCTATTTTTTAGATCATACTTGTTCGCATTCATATACCCGATAGTAATCCCTTAAATAGGCTTAAAGATTATATATTATAGCAAAGGTACACTTCAATTCTGCGAACATCACCATATATTGAACAACAACCCCTAACAAAGTACCAGATATCATAGATTTTTTTATATACAAAGTGGAGGTGTAAATATTAAACAACTGAACCTGGTGGAAGAAAGACGCAGTTCGGGAAAGTTTTAAAATAGAATTAGATAGAAACATAGACTTAAAGGTGCCACACAAGACTTAACATCTTTGTCTAGTTGCTTTGTAGTGTTACAAAGCAACTAGACAAAGATGTTGAAGTCTTTGTGGTTCATATATAACAAGGGGCTTGGAATAATACTCCAGATGCCTAAAGAGAACATAAAGGGAAAATGTGTCCTTCTGCGGATTCGGTATTCTGGTTATTGAAAACAACAAAAACATAAAAATAACAAACGAGCAAATTCCTCCGAATCCTGAAATTCACAATGGACGATGGAAACTACCTAATGAAGAATAAAAATATTTCTAAACACCTGGTGGACATATTTACGCCTAGTGAAATAATACATAATTCACTTTAAAGTACTTATAAATACGATTGGTCATTCCTTTGTTGTACCTACAATACACCTATAATTTTTCAAATCCAGATAACACAGTCGTGGCAATGTTTGTCGTTGAAACAGCAAATGTGGCCATTAAATAACGTTCATGAAAAGTTGCAATTGGCTTTTATCCACGTATTCAATTAGACAAGAAGTGAAGAACACAAGTCAGTACTAATAAAAGCACACAATAGTTCTCGGTCTATTTCAAAAACTAATGGGGAAGGTGTTAAGTCAACGGTGTAGTGATACCGAGTTGAATTCCAAGCGCACCACCAACTTTTAGAATTCATGGGCAAATAATAAATTATTAATCTCGTTCTAAAAACGTTAAAGGAAAATATCGTCAGGCAACCTGCATAGCTAAATCTCAAAAAAATTTCTTAATGGTATTTGAAGTCTTATAACCAGTACTAGGCCAATGTGGTGGACTATGACCTATGCCCTATTATTGTGTGAGGGTTATTATATATTACTAGCTGTGCCCCGCTTAGATAGATAGATGCTTCAGCTAATGGATATTTCTTTGTAGGAACCAAATTGTTTATATTAATGTAATTAGCTAATTGATATTTTTCACATTGGTTAGTCGAGTTTTGTTCATTATTTTTGTTACAGTTTGCATATAAAGTACCACATAATTTGTGTGAAATAATTACAGGCATAGTTTTAATAGGCAACATTGGCGATGGATTATATATTAAAAAAAGGACTTTATTTGGTGTCGCAAATATATACATACATTGCAAAATTTACCCAATAATTAATTGAATCACTTCGTTATAACCGCATTAAAGTCTACCATTTGTTAACTACGTATTTCTTAATAATTACCTCAATAAGTTAAAATTCAAATTATACCAATATTGAATTTACCGTTTGCCGTAAATATTCTTTATTTACCGTTCGACCTTCCGGTAAGAATTCAGAGAGCACAACACCGCGATAGTCAAAGAAAACAGTCAACATGACTTTGACTTTTGATCGACTTTGGCGTGGTTTTTTCGGTTTCGGTTCAGTTGGAAGGCGCCACTCCAAGCTTGTTGACTAGTTTGCATGTCAATATCGTAAACCCACGTCTCGTCACCAGTAATAATGCGTTTCATGAATGTTGGGTCGGAATTGACTCGTTCTACCATGTACTCAGCGACTTTCATGCGATTGAGTTTTTGGATAAAATTCAGATCTTTTGGGACTAGCCGAGCGGCAACATGTTTCATACCCAAATGATTAGTTAAAATGGTACGAATCGACTCGTGAGATACAGAAAGTTCGGCGGCTATCTCTCTCAGAGTTGAATGAGGATTTTCAGTCACTATTTCCTTCAATTTTGCGATGTTAACTTCAGTTGCAGACGTTGATGGCCTACCAGACCGAGGCAAATCTTTCATCACATCTCGACCGCTTTTGATCGCTTTGAACCACTCATAAGCACGAATTTTTTGATAAAGTCGATTCACCGTAAGCCTTCTTCTGTAACATTTTCAGTCACTCCGAACACGAAATTCCATTAACAATGCAAAATTTAACACAAACTCTTTGTTCGATATTTTTGTCCATTATGAAATTCGCAATACACACTATATATGATATTACTAAAACCAGCACTGTATTTAATATAAATAACAGATGCAACTCAAACTCCGCGCCAAAATGGAAAACAGTTGTGCTAATCTAACAACAACAAAAAAAAAATTGAATTTGGAACCATAAACAAATCATCCATTCCCGATACTTTTTTGACTGAATTTATACAGAAACAATCTCTTATCGGACATAAAATGATCACATATGCAACAGAGGTATCGGTGAAATGATTCATCCGTTGCTTGTGCGATCATCGTCGAATTGATAACCTTATTTTAAAGTCGGTACTTCATTATTACCAGTATTTTTTGTGGTTTTTAACATTTACCGGTTATAGCACATTTAAGAAAGGTCAGGCACAGCGTTCATCACTCAAGGATCAGGCTGAAAGTATCTTCTACCTTACAGAAGATATTCCTTAATAACTTAATATAGTGTTTCTGCGTGTACTATTGATAAGAAAACACGTTATTCAGCAACCATATACGTATATTCAACTCATCAGGATTGCACCATTACAACACTTAGCAAGCTTTAACTAAATTACATCACTTCTGTAGTATAATAATGGAAGATACAAACAATATAGAACACTTGTTAACAACCTTCGGTTCGAGCGCTCTCTAAGAACTACCGAACTAGGCGACCATGCTGAATGTTACGAACGGGAATGAACTGAATGCATCGGCCATTCCGCTCATTCACCTCTTTTAGGCAGATGATATCCTTTTAATAAATATTAAATTAAATACAAAGCAAAATCAAACCTTTTTAAGTAAACAAATCACCAAAAGTGTTACCAATTATTTGGAAATCATAACATTCGGCCATCCGACCCTGTGTTGCCTCCTGGCACACACAATACATAAACATAAGTTACATATACCTTTCAAAAAAACATCAGCAAATCATAACATTCAAATAAAATAAAAATAATAACATAATATAAAAGTTTTGAATACAACCATAAAATACATTTTGTCAATAACAAATTATTACAAAACAAAAACAAAGTGAAAATAAAAACTACCACTATAACAATGACGATGTATCGACAAAAATAGACCCTCTAAGCCATATCCTGAACATTGGATTAGCTTCAGATATTTACGTAGATAAACTAATAAAACCCCTCTTTAAAAATAGAAAAACCTTATTAGAATTCTATAAGCCTAGAGCTCTCTTGTCGGTATTCTCTACAATCATCAAGTATATATTATACGCCCAAATTTATTCTAACTTCGAAAAAAAAAAGGAATATGTTTGTTGCAGAACTAAAAGGTTGAACAGAGCGATTTACGATTTCTTAAATATGAATGTATCAAGAATTGAGAATAAAATACCAGATTGTGCCATTTTTTCTTGTGTCATTGAAGTATTTGACTGCGTGGACCATAAAATTTTATTAGAAAAATTAACTTCATGCGCGGTATGAGGACCTAACCTAGGATATATCGAATCCTTTTTTTATATTTAGTTAAATGCACCGACATTAAACATTTAGGCAAAAGAAAAACAAAACTTGAAAACAACATTAATTCTCTCAATAGATTGGTTAAGTATGATGGGTAGTTTTTGGGTTCCCTATTATTTAAAATATACACCAATGAGTTGACTAAAGCTATAAACAGGTCAATGTCACGATTTACTCAGAATAGCACTGCTATAATTGAATCTAATTAATATTTCAATGTAAAATTATATTAACGGATGTTTGACATTAAATAATAGAATGGATGAGAGATAATAATAATAAATTTGAAAAAGCCAACATAATTCAATTTAGACAATGAATTCAATCCACCGACACTTAATATTCGCTATCATGACAACCAAATAAAATAAATTTCTAGGCTTAATTATTGACAGCAAAATGGACTGGAAAGCACATACACGGTTTGAGCAAAAATATTTAAACTTCCCTCGATAAGAAACCGAGATGCATTACTGCCTATGACAATCAGAATTTCATCCAAGATACGGTACTACTTACTTATTGGGTGAGTTTCCCCACAAACACAGTAATGCAGCTTTTAATGCTCAAAACAATGCATTAGGGCTATGTCTAAATTAAAAGTTCTAGATAGATGGGATCCATCCATCATCCATTTTATGTGTAAAACTTGGTTTTATATTCTGTTTTAAATTTGTTATGTACTAATTTTATTTTGTTATTTTAGATTATGAACTAATTCAATTGATTTATGACTTTTTTATATGTAAAACTTATTTTTGCATTATGTAGCAATCAAGATGAACATGTTTATGCATTTAGATAGAACATAGAATACTATTATTTTAATATAACATCCATATATCTGTAACTTTGTTCAGAAAATAAATGATTGATTGATACGTGACTACATTAAAATTATCAATAAAACAGCAAATAAAATACTTTTAGGTAGAACTAATCAGAACCATGTTTCTGGATTATTATGATTTTGAGCTGATATCAGATTCAATTAGATCAACCTTAGCTAATATATGTCTTTTATGCAGCGGCAAAACAGCTGATTGTCCAAAACCCTTAACTACTGGAACTTATTAAAACTTTTACCCAAATTAAGTAGCTCGGCATCGGTTTTGCGCGAAGGTCTACAATCACTATCAAATTCAATGTAAGCATTTATTATTTATGACAGGTGATTTAAAATATTCAAGGAAAATTTCCCGATGCACTTAAAATATCACTTGTTAAACCGATCCATAAAAAGGGAACACACATACGCCTAACAACTACAGGCCATAACCCTTTTACCTACCTTCTCGAAAGTATTTGAAAAGGCAATGTGCAACCGATTAAACCAGTTTCTTGAAAAAAGGTTGGAATACTGGACGATTATAAAAACAGTTTTTGAAAGTCAAAATCGACTACATTAATAGTGTATAAATACGTTCAAACATCCTTACAATAACAGAAAAAAATTTTATAGAACGATTACTGGATATGACGAAAGCGTGGAGTGGGGCACTGGTGACCTGTAATACAGGTTCTCCCAAACCTAACTCGGGCACCAGTCTTTCATAAAACTGGTTGCATTTATAACTGCTAAAATGAACAATCCTAAATGTCATCTTATAAAAAAAATGTAAACTATTTTTGTGATGATAGAAATAAATGCATATTCTATTCTATTCTAATACATAATAATATAAGGTTTTGTGCCATAACTACTCAAAAACTATAAGGCCCCGGAATCCGAGGATCTGCTTAAAATTGGTTTAAATAATACCTAGAAATCAGAACCCAATTAGTACAAATTGATCACCACGACATGGTCACAATTAAAATAAAGCACATACGATCTGACATTAGACGATTAACTAGTCCGATTCCCCAAAGAAGTGTATTAGGTTGCATACTGTTTCTAACGTACATAACCTTCCAAAAATACTAAATAGCGAATTACTGTTCCGGATCTCTTCGTGGATGATATCTCAATTCTTATAAAATGTGAGAATAATTATGATCCTGTCCAACCAATACATGAAACATTGGATTGTGCAACAACTTGGTTACAAGACCATAAATTAAAAATAAATTACGGTAAAATAAAAATTATACAATTCAGATCCCACAAGAAACCACTCTTAAATACAAATGTTATATACCAAAAACATATTTAGAAACCGTGGAAACATTTAACTTACTTGAAATTCATATAGATACACATGTAACTTGGAAATCACATATAGGACAAATAAAATCGAAACTATCAAAATTCTTTTAACAAAACTATCAAGAACTTCCAAATTAATCAATGCTCTAACACAAGCACCTCTCTGTCTGCCTACAATGCATATACATATTCGTGGCTAAAAAATGGTATAATGCTGTGGGGAAACAGAGCAAAAGCAAATCAGTTCTTTACCATACAAAAAAAAATGGGTCAGAATTATAGCCCACATAGCCAACACTAAAACCTGTAAGCCTAATTATATCGAATACGAGCTCTTGACTTTGCCTTCAATATACATCTATGACATTTCTTTATACAAAACCAGTACAAACACTTACTAGAGTTAAAGAAACATACACCTTAAATACGTGACACAAAAAGGGTTATACATCCCGCCATCTCGGACTGAAATGCTCAACGAAAGCCCGTACTACATGGCAGTAAAAATACTTAATAAATTACCATTGGACATTAAAAATGAAACTCATACCCTATATTTAATAAAAAGGTAAAGAAACTCTTAATAAAAAATATGTTACTACTTAATTAAAGAATATTTAGAAAAACGACAATTCACCTAATCTCAAGTAAACTCTTTAATACGGCGACTAAAGACACTTCTTTATTAAAATCTTATAATTAAAATCACAATTCAACCAATCTTCACAAATTCCTAATCCTGTATGTAACCCTTCACATAATGCAATATGAACCAGTAATCAAAAATACTAACGATATTTTAATCAATTATCCAGTAAGTCAAATCCAAGTTTATATAAACTTATTTTAAGATTATGTTTCAATAATTATTTACATATTTAAGTTTTTATTTAGATTAAATAGTGTCGTATTTATTCCAATCGTTTTATATAATTATTGATATATTATTAAAGGTTGTAAAATATTATATTATAATTATAGTGGCAACGCCTGTAAAAGGCCACTATCTCCAATTTGTACCTAATTAAGATCTGTACAAATCTTAGTTGCAAATTAACTTGGAACTTTGAACCTTTAACATAGGGATGGTCATATCAACGACAGCTTAACATGTAAGAGGTAGTAAGTCCATCAAACTTGTACCAGGACCACACAAGCTTTTTTTTTATTTTTGAGCGTATTACCATGCTCGCAAAATTTACTATTAAGTAGTGGTTTAGGGTTTTGGAAAATAAGAAAGAAAAGTAAATCTTACGACTGAGAACTATTCTGCGCCTGTTTCTTATTTCTCACTGAACTATCATTAATACTGTATACACGATTGTTAGACAGCCCTTCTACCACAAACTTTACTATAATAATGGGGTTTATTAATAATAAATTTAACATAAAATAATTTATCATAAAAATATTAACGACGACTTTCATCATCACGTGAAACAAGATTTAACATTTCTTCTAAAAGTTTACCGTAATTCTATTCACTGGGAAAAGCCCTCATAAGTTTAACTTGCCACTCACCTGAACTAAAAACAACTGTTAGCGAAGCTCCAACCAATCTCTTTGCTAAACCAGCTAACTTTAACCATGTTCAGAAGATCTTTAGATACCACTTCTTCACTTCAACTATTTCACGATGGACTTCGTAGTTTAACCATACTTTTCTGAGATCTCCGAGGTGTATCTGGAGGAGCACCTGCTTCATCATCAGTAGTCATCAACATCTCACTGAAACATATACATTCTCCGCGACATAATCCATTCATAATCATGTTACAATAAATAAATAGTTAAAATCCAGTAAATCATAACAGAGGTACAGAATCATTCTATTCAAAACATAGACAATATCAACACAGTCTTTCAGTTCTTTCCTTTCAGTTCTCAACACAGTAAAAGTCTTCTAAACGTTTCATATGTAACAACAAAAATAAATAAAACTGGCTAAATTTTATCGAGTAAACTACTCATTGACCAGATCACTTGTTTTGATTAGCATAGACTGTTGTAAGCATTCATAGGACACTTTATTTGACAACTAGTGACACACTCAACTACCAGCAATAACCATAACTATCCAAAACTCCAGTGTATCCATATAGTAGACCCACTAAATAACTTTATCCGACGACTAGCGACCCGCTCATCATCCAGTGAGATACCTACTCACGCAATTAACCAGCGAAGGCACAAAGAACGCTTCCAAACTAACTTTATCCGATGGCTATTAACCCTTCCATCATCCAGTGAGATACGTACTCATTCAATTAACCAGTGAAGGCACATAGTACGCCCCCAAACTAACTTTGTCCGATGACTAGCATCCCGTCCACCATCCAGTGAGATACCTACTCACTCAATAAACCAGCGAAGTCACATAGTACGCCCCCTAACTAACTTTATCCAACGCCTAGTATCCCGCTCAACATCCAGTGAGATACCTACTCACTTAATTAACCATCAAAGTTACATAGTACGCCCCCAAACAAAACTGGTCAAAATTCTCACTGTATTTGTCCACTAGCAGTACCCGCGGACATCGTTCCGCATTATAAGTATTTTTGTCCCTGCCCGTTTGTCCCGCGTAATACTTCAAGATTAATAAAAATTATGATGATGAGTCATAGTCTATGACACTCCACAACAACGTAGCTTTCTATTGGTGAAATAATTTTAAGAACCGGTTCAGTAGATCCAGATATTATCCCTTACAACGACACCATCACACAAACTCACCAACGTTTCCTCTTTATAATATTAGTATAGAAGAAACAATTAATCATAGCAGTAATTTAAGTAACCAACAATATAAAATCTACATAATGGTGCTTGTAATTTAATCATTCCATCAAATAAATATATTCAACGATTTCCATTTAAATATTCCAAGAGGTTTATGGATGTAGTCATAAAGGTATCAAAATTCAATTTTATCCATCTCGAACGCACACAATACGTTCGTCCACTATATACAATAATGTGTGCTTATTAGTACTGCCAGAGAGAAGCCCCGGCCACGTACCCGCGCCCACGGTTATAAAACACAGTTTACACAGCATAATCCATTATCAGAGAGTTGCCCTGACCGCATGGGTCATGCTATATACAACATGCTTATTAGTACTGCCAGAGAGTAGCCCCGGCCACGTACCTGCGCCCACGGTTATATAACACAGTTTACACAGCATAATCCATTATCAGAGAGTTACCCTGACCGTATGGGTAATGCTACGCAATTAGCATTTATTTGGATATAAAACAAAGCCTTGAATCCATAAAATTGCTTCATGCCTACACACACACCCTTGAACGTGGTGATTATTTAACAATTATTTTCAAGTATGACCAATTACAAGCGGTTTAATCATATTATATCTTTGTTTTATTTTTAAATATGGTCTACATACCTTTTTCCTGGGTAATTTCCACTTCTGAGATGATAAGAAAACACGTTATTCAGCAACCATATACGTATATTCAACTCATCAGGATTGCACCATTACAACACTTAGCAAGCTTTAACTAAATTACATCACTTCTGTAGTATAATAATGGAAGATACAAACAATATAGAACACTTGTTAACAACCTTCGGTTCGAGCGCTCTCTAAGAACTACCGAACTAGGCGACCATGCTGAATGTTACGAACGGGAATGAACTGAATGCATCGGCCATTCCGCTCATTCACCTCTTTTAGGCAGATGATATCCTTTTAATAAATATTAAATTAAATACAAAGCAAAATCAAACCTTTTTAAGTAAACAAATCACCAAAAGTGTTACCAATTATTTGGAAATCATAACACTATAAGTAAATACAGCAAAAAATGCGATCCCGATGAGTTCTGACAACTCATCGGGATCGCATTGATTGCTGACTTTTTTAAAGCAATGCACTCTATGCTCATCTAGTGTTAGCGTAGTAGTAGCGAGTGTACATAGACGGCGGTGAAGACTTATCAGGTTACTCACTTGCCCGTAGTGTCGTGATTAGAGCGTATAGTGATTAGTGATAGAAATAATAATATTATAAAGAACACATGAACAGTGTCTTCCCCTTAAAACATATGACTAATAAAAGTCGTAACAATCTTAGTACTTAGAATTATTGATGTTTATATACAAAGTAAGGTTAATATAAAATGTATTTACTTATTAGTCTCTAGACTAGATTATAATGAAAATAAAGTACTACTACTTAGTATTTCATAAAATAAAAGAAGAACTTGCTCGTTAGTCTCCAAATTATATTAAAGAATGTGTATGCTCTAAAAATAATGCTAAATAACCCTCACCGAACTTCACCTTTTGTTGTCACTCTTGAATCGAGTTTTAATGGTCGCAATAATAATAACGTGCATTGGTAACATTGGTATCTAAAAAGAGGCAACGCCCGCACTAGAGAAATTAATACCTGTCTCGCGGGGGACTTTCCAAACATGCAATACACAGACACAAGTCACACCCAGACTCTCGTGACTATGAGTACACTGTTACTTCGTAATTAGTACTTTGAAAACTTAAATCTAATCGCTTTATCACTTACGCAAAAGAACAGCTTGACTATATTAGTATCAGATAATAACATAATTATAAAATTACAACAAGTAATACTGCCAAATAGCAAAATTGTTTACAATTAATTAAATAAAATGATAACCCAGAATCAATTAAGTTAAATTAGAATACATTAAGATTGGACAATATTAAATTAAATTACATTTTATTTTTATGTGAGACCAGATAATATTTGATTTTAGACTAACTATGCCCGTTATCTATTTGTCTATCTATGCCTTGGCAGCTGTATGATTTTCTGGATGAAGAGTATTCAATATTGCTCCATTTATGAAGCTATTTTGGAAATTAGTGGGAACAAACAGATAGATAGACAAAACATTTATATTTATTTATTATTATTTTTAACTGCACGTGTAGCGCAACTGATAAGACAGTCGTCTCGTCACTTCGAGTCCCGCGCCGGATAACTATTTGTGTGGCCACAAATAGTGGTTTGAGCCTGGATATCATTTGTGTCCGTCTATTATATGTTTGTAAAGTACACCGCGACACAGGGATAAGGTACCCTAGTGCAGGCGTTATCTTTTAAATATATATATATTATTTTATATATTTAAAAAGCTATTATCTTTACATTTGACAACAGGTACTTCAATTTTATTTATTTGTATAGAAGATTAAGTACGGTCGAAAGAGCCCCAGTTTTCCAGCGCAGCGGCTGGGATTATTGTAATGTTGAAGTTATTCTGAGTGCAACATTTACCTCATCGTCCTATCTATTAATGTAAATTAGTTGGCATAAGCACACTGATATACATTAAGCTGAAGTTTACTGTTATGTCTAAATAAAATTATTATTGTTTTGTAATGTACAAGAATATAAAATTGTCGCTATTTGAACATTTTACGTACTGTGGATGGGTCCGGTAATCATCCCTCTTTTGTGTCGGAAATCGATTGCACTCCTCTTTGGCGTCCGGGTTGATAACACTCCTGTTTTGTGTCAGTGTTGATAGCACTCCTCTTTTGTGTCTGGGTTGATATCAGTCCTATCTTTGTCGGGGTTATAACACTCCTATTTTGTGTCGCCCGTTAACAACACTCCTCTCTATGTCGGCGTTGATAACACAAGGAGTGTTATCTTTGTGCCGAGGTTAACACCTCTTATCTCTCGTGGTGAATAACAGTTCCCTTTTTTGTCGGAGATACCCTCCCAACATTGTCTCTCTACGATTTAAAACTTCTTGTCGGTCGGTGAATGATAGTTCTGCATCTATTTCTGTCTAGTGTTACGAAAACATTCGAACGTGCATTCTTATAAATTATACGCAATTTTCGTTACGTAAAGATTTCTAACAACAAACTCCAACGGTAAACCGTTTTAAGGAGCTTTGATCTTTAAACGCGTTTAATAATATTTATTGCGAAAATTTTATTCAGGCTTTGATATAAATTTCTATAGAGTGGGGGAGAATGGCTGATGGAGGTTGGTTTGGCGACTCCCGTCGGTAGGTACAGTTTGTTAAAGGAATTTGCCAATTTGAGGTGTGGACAACGTAATCATACTATTAGTTTTTGATTTTGATTTAATACTTTTCGGTTACATTATTAATTTATTTGTACATGGTAATACTAATATCAACCTTAATAATTATTGAAATTATTATTATGCAAGTTAATAAAAAACCAGGCCAAGTGTGAGTCGGTGTCGCGCACGAAGAGTTCCGTAGCTTTATCTATAAAAACTGCAAAAAACCGGCCAAGTGCGAGTCGGACTCGCTCATTAAGGGTTCTGTAGCAGCAAGTATTTCAGTTGATTAAATGAAAGCAAATTGCGGTTTACGATTTCTGACGTATTAAAAAAACTACTTGCTAGATCTCGTTCAAACCAATTTTCGTTTTTAGTTTGCATGGTAATATACATCATATATATTTTTTAGTTTTAATATTCTCATATTTTAGAAATTACGGGGGGTGGGGGACACTCACTTTACCACTTAGGAAGTGTCTCTCGCGCAAACTATCCAGTTTAGGAAAAATTGATATTAGAAACCTCAATATCATTTATAAAGACCTATCCATTGACTTCCCACATGTATGGGTACGATGATAATTTTTTTTTTTGTTTCAGTTCTATGTATGAGGACCCCATATATATATTATTGAGGAATGAACTATGGTCGGTACTGTCACGTATATTCACGAAAACCTTGTTCAAGCACTGAAATCTCTTTATAGGGATTCCAGAGCTTGTGTGAGAATTAACGGGTCATACACTGAGTGGTTTAGCATCCAAAAGGGCGCTAGACAGGGATGTGTGCGTCACCGTGGTTGTTTAACCTATTCATGGATAGCTGTTTAAGATTTGAAAGAAAGTGAATGCGGTGTAAGGAAGAATGAGTTACTCATCAAATGTCTGCTTTACGCTGATGATCAAGTTCTACTTGCATCATCGGCGGACGAGTTGCAGGTGATGGTAACAAATATGCATGAAGATTTTGAAAGGAGAGGGATGAAAAAGAATGTTGGGAAGACGAAAGTAATGGTATTTGAGAGGAATAAATACACGAAAGCATGTGATATTGTGATTGGATGAGAGAAAGTCGAACAGGTGAAAGAGTTTGTATATTTGGGAACTTTGTTTACGAGAGATGGGAAATGTGAAAAAGATATCGTTACAAGAGTAAATGCGGGGAACAGAGTGAATGGGGCACTAAACGCCTTTATGAGTAGCCGGCAAGTCTCAAAGAAGGCTCGACTGGCCGTCGGGTGTTAGTGCCAACTTTAATGTATGGAAGGGAAAGTTGGGTATGGCAGAAAAAGAATGAAAGTAAAATAAATGCAGTAGAAATGAGAGCTCTGAGAAGTATGTGTGGTGTGGCTTTAAGAGACAGAATTCGAAATACTGATGTAAGAGAGCGTTGTGGTGTGAAAGACGATGTAGTCACAAAGATTGAAAAAAAGAATGCTAAGATGGCTATTTAGAGAGGATGAATGAAAGAAGATTGACCAAAGAAGGATACCTGGCCTGTGTGAATGGAACAACCGGAAGGGGAATACCTCGTCGAACATCCTCTGGCCAAATCGGAGACGTTCTCAAGAAAGGGCAGGTCAGAAGCACTCTAAACCGGCGAGTATGTATGAAGAATATAATGACAGTAATAGAGGCAAAAGACGTGTGCAAAGATCGTGACAAATGGGACGTGTGCAAAGATCGTGACAAATGGAAATCCGTTGTCTCTGCCTACCCCTCTGGGAAACAGGCGTGAGTCTATGTATGTATGTATGTATATATGATTGTTTTGATTTTTCTCGCTTTTTGCTTGTATTTGTTGCTATATTAGTAACTATATTGGGGCGTCATGAGATACAGCACGGTGACCGACGGACAGATAGGCAGTCCGATGGAGTCTAATTAAGAGGGTTCCGTTTTACTCTTTGAGTACTGAACCCTATAAATATGTTAATGTTATTCTTTTCATAATACTTTTACTAATGAGTACATATAAAAAGTAAAGATGGAAAGGAGACGGATACGTCTTCATACAATATTGGGCCCGAATGTAAAAAGATAAAAGTGGTGTCAATTAATGGTTCTATAAATTATCAGCCAATCACTAAAAATTCCATAGATTATTTCAATCTGTGAGCAGAGTTATAAAAGATTTAGTACTTAATAGAGAGGTTATAGACGCCAGCACATCCAGCTACCCCAATCTGTCAAATATCTTTTATAGATTTTCAACT
Organism: Pseudoips prasinana; assembly: GCA_951640165.1. Classification (NCBI taxonomy): domain Eukaryota; kingdom Metazoa; phylum Arthropoda; class Insecta; order Lepidoptera; family Nolidae; genus Pseudoips; species Pseudoips prasinana. Next base: position 16,866,220 of record OX621234.1, on the reverse strand, counting down.
TTATCACATAAGCATAAGGTTCGCTTTTAACTGAGGAAATTTGAAAGATTGTGGTAGCTTGATGTGCTGGCGTCTGTACCAAACAGCTGCTTTTTAAGGGCTATTACTATTTAATAGTTATCCGTGTCCAGTATGTTAGCAAAAGTCGTACACCTTTAGCAATATCAGAAGTCCGTACAGAAAATACAGTTGACGAGGGATATACAAACAAAACAATAAAAAATACTGAAATCACACACGCACTAAACGATACGAGAAACGAGTGACCGATCATAGATTAGGATTCAAAATCTGTCACCAGTCACTGTCAGCATAGATGAAAAATATAGTTATTTAGCCAATAACGAATACATCGATTTGAACGATAACCGATATTATGATTTCTATTTATTTTATTGATAATTTATTTTTTACTATTGACATTATGTTAATGTATTTAATAATTATTATGATTACATCGGTTATCTGGTGTCGGGTGCAAGAGTTTTTGTATTACATTGTTTGAACTCATTACCGTTAATCGATTATAGTTATCTACGACCAAATTTTATTTGTGTCTTCAACTTATAATGAGATTTCTTGTTTTCCCGATTGTAAATTGGGTCAATTTTTTATAGTTTGAAATAGAAAAATATAACGCTTTTTATAAACCATATCTCAAGTTATTACAGTCAGGCCCAGAAATCCCCGTCTCCTTTAAAACAATTACTAGTAGACAACAAATGTAATCGATTTGAATCGATTATTTTGTATTGTAAAATCAAATAAACAAATAATAAAATAACAAAGTGAATTTTATTGTTGCATTCGTAGGACGTTGTCATTTATGTAGTAATTATTATTATTATTATTTATTTATTTGGCTCACCAACAATTGAGTACACTCAAACAATTTTTAAGGTGTTTGATTTTTCCGCAACTATTAGAGTGAACGGTAAATTTGAAACTCAATATTAGATTAGAATATTACCAGTGTTATTGAGACATAGTTTATATACATTTTTAGTATAATATTTTATAACTACTTTGGAACTAGATTCACGACTCAATTACCGCAGCGTGTGGAGAATTATCATGAAATGGAAAAAGCTTATTTTATATAATTAATATTTTAATTTAACCATATTTCAATGTAGCACAATAACACCGATATAAACATACATAGTCACTTAGGTATTAACATGATTCCTTTTAACATGAAAACAAAATCGCTCCATCGCAGTACGTAGAAATTCTAATGTACACCGGAATTTCAAGCTTAGTTATATCGCAGCACCGTCTGTACTCTTTCGCCGTAGAACTAAAGCAATTTAATTTGCTAGGTACCGGATAACAATTTCACTCGATGCATGCTTGTAAGATACTCATAGTGAAACTAATTCGTGTTGTTTACTGGAGTTTACTATACATCGCCACAGAAGTGAACACAATTGTTTTATTTTATTTTTTTTGTGTCCGGTTGTATCTTGACCGCGCATCCTAGTGAAAATACTCGACCGTATGAAATAAACTTGATAAGACTTTGACAACCTTATGGACTAACACATAATAATATTGACGATGGACCCTATAACACGAAGATACAGGCACAAAAACATTTAAGGGATTCTCATAATATCAGCCGTTATTATAGCTAAGATTCAGAAGTACCTAATTGTAATATGGAATTCTCAAATTCAATAATTATACGGGAACTTATGATAAAATTGGAATATCGAATGAAACAAAACATGCACCCTCGGAATTAATGGTTAATAAATTGCAATGATATTTTGGTTCTTGCTTAGACTTGGCTTTAATATTCAAAACATTAATTTTGTTCTTACATACATAGGTATAGTCTATTTTTCCTTACTTGTCTTATTTGGTAAACAAACACTACAGTACGAAAATCACTAGTTTCGTCATCAATCACGCACTTTTAGTTAGGTATGAACGTCTTGATTGTTGGAAGAAACACATACTATATAAATAACACCAAAAAATGCTTCAAATTAACCATCCCAACACATTAATTCTCTTAAAATCAAAATAATATCAGAATCCATTTCCACAGATTAAAAATTATATTGGCAATTTGACATTTCAAATTGCTAGTTTGTCTTTGGAAGTAAGAGAAGGGAAAAGTGAATGAATGATTCTGACCAGTGTGAACTGTATAAGTTTAATGTAAAAAAACTGAATAATAAAGCAGAATGTTTATATATATATATATATATATATATATATATATATATATAACGGAGAAACGGAGGTATCGTGGTCTTTAGTCATGATGACGTCAGCAAGACTGACGTCACTATTATCTGCACGTTGGTTATCCACTGAAGGTTGTTTACTCATGGCGATAGTAAAACCCCAAAATATGTTTCGTGAAGTTTTATTCCATAACAATCTTCGATACAAGGTGATCCGTACGGTCCGACGGCTCGAGCGAAAGTGATTTGTACTCGACACGTCGGCCGTATTTATACGAAATGTGCGGCGACAAACATGTTACGTATTTTCTTTGTTCGATGAACTAATGTAAATTAAACTATTGAAATCATCAATTGTACAAATGTTAAGATGGTTTATAAATCGTAACTTGATTTTTAACACTAAATTCATTAAGTTTAACTAACTATTTAAGAGTAATTTAAACAAAGACTTAAAACTACTCCTATGACGCATTTGTTTTTGGTTAAGTAATGTTGTTGCGCCGATATATATATATATATATATCAAGTTATATGTGTGTATGGTAATGTAAGGTATTATTTTTAAAAACTAAAGTTTTTGTTGTAACTGGTCGTAGACTAAAAGTATTATTTGACAAGTGAAATTTTTAGAGTTGACGGGAAACGTCCTGTCATTCTTCTCGTCGGCTGTTGTACGTTACGGGTGCTCTCTGTGTGTGTTTGAAGTGTAACGATTTGGCTTTTTACTGGATTCTGCTGATTCTTTCTGTGATTTGGATGGTTTTATTCTTTAGACTGACGACCTTTGGCTATTCTCCAAGGACATCGATAAAATACAAATTTGTTTGTCAGTAAATCCTACATTACGAAAATCATTCGGTTACAGCTGTATGAATTCGTTCAGTCCTTCATTCGATAATTTCCCAACTCTATCAATTGTCTTTGGTTACCAGTACGCCATAATTGTTTACCAAATAAGACAAGTAAGGAAAAATAGACTGTACATCCTAAAATCGGCGTGTTGGCATAGCAAGAACGTTATTCAATTTATTTAGTTCGATGGAAAGATTGAGTTCTATAGGTATGTTTAACAAACCCATCGTGTCATAAGGTTTATAGACAACTTATTTTGGTTGATTCTGAGAAATTATGTAAATAGCCGAAAACAGTTCTGAATATTTCACTTTGAGAACACTGTCTTCACTACAATGCAAATTGCTTAGATGGTCTTTTAAGTATTTTATATTATTCAAGACAATTCAGGTGATATTTAGTATATTCGTCATGTCTAGAATGTAATTGAAGAATGACACGGTTTATCTGAATTGGAATCGAAGTTTGGCATAATCATTACTATATACCACGATAACGTAAGGAAGGCAACTAAGAAAATAGACACAATGCACATACTCCCACTCTACATTCTTACCTGTAACTACCTCTTGGCTTCTCTATTTTTTTAGGGTTCCGTAGCCAAATGGCAAAAATGGTAACCCTTATAGATTCGTCATGTCTGTCTGTCTGTCCGTCCGTATGTCACAGTCACTTTTTCCGAAACTATAAGAGCTGTACTGTTGAAACTTGGTAAGTAGATGTATATAGATAGGTCTTCAAAAATGATATTGAGGTTTCTAATGTATTCTGTGAATAACGTTGTGGATTACACAATTGTTTATTGTGTAATTGTTTGTTGTTCCAAATAAATTTAAATAAAATAAAATGTATTTTTTTTTTCTAAACTGATTAGTTTGCGCGAGAGTCACTTCCAAAGTGGTCAAATGAGTGTCCACCCCCCCACCCCCCCTCCCTGTAACTTCTAAAATAAGAGAATGATAAAACTAAAAAAAATATGATGTACATTACCATACAAACTTGCTAATATTAAATCAATTGTATACACTTAAAAGCACAAACTCGCACTAAGTTACACACACACACACTAACGCACACACATATTGAAAATAGCTGTAAATCAATTTGTTTATGTATTTTTCTTTATTTTTAAATGCCATTTTTTTTATCAACTAGTTATAATTATCTTACTGCGTATATTTCACTTTGTCAGCTCGCTAATACATACAAAATGTAATAGTGTAAGTGGTGGGGACCTGGTGTCCTGAAACACAGCCCTCGAGCCTAGCTTAGGCACCAGTCTCCTGCAATATATATGTATGCCTACTGAAGTAGGTACCTATGAAATGTAATAATTATGTGAAAATTGTACCCGTATATTGTAGTGAGATAATAAATTATTATTATTATTAAACTTCCAACGAAAATTGGTTTGATCAAGATCTAGTAAGTAGATTTTTTTAATATCCGTCATAAACCGTAAACCGCAATTTACCTTGCATTTAATCAACTAAAATACTTGCTGCTAGGGAACTCTTCATGGGCGAGTCCGACTCGCACTTGGCTGGTTTTTTATTATAAATCTCATTTCAATACTTATTTTCACCTTTAAATCTTATTTATTCACTTATGCAGTAATATGTTGCACTTATATTATTTATTAGCTTTTGGTAGATCATTACTCATAGCTTTTAGTTGAGGATTTCCTCTATTTGCTCATTGAAATAACAAGCGTACCTAGTATTATCTCTATCATAATATCATTGCTAGGATTACAATGTATAGGACTGACTTTCATGTACAGCCGTTATTAAGTAGGTATCTAATTTTGTTAAACAATATATTGTGATTAAAATTTTAAATACCGATAGTTTTAAGAATAAGTTCGTTTGTATTGTTATATATGTATATAGAATAAAAATATATACGGGCCCCAAAGTTTGTAAGTAAATGGTGTTACCTTCTGACTTTGGGACCTGTGACTTTGTGTGACTTTATATTTTCGCGAATAAAAGTTAGGTGGCTAGAAATAAGTATTAGAACTCAAACCGGTATGCCGCAACGTGAAAAATATGCCTAAAATTGAGATAGGATTACACCAACTAGTAATCCGGTGGAAGCTTAATGAGTAACATACAATACGACGTCGAATACAGCTTCGACTCGACGCTTAGAACGTAAAACCATAAATATTCTGGATAGTTGTGTTTGGAAAAATCCCCACACACATCAAAACCGAAAAGTTAAGAAATAACTGAAATAAAATAATACAACGGACTTATTTTTCGATCACTCTCTCATATAAATGAAATGAAATGAGTATCTTAGGTATATATGGTACAACGTCTATACTTTAGGTACCTAATTGTCTATCGGAATTCTCATCCATTGCGCAAGCTCCCATATACGAATATGTACATACATATTAATGCGGCTAATAAAAAAATACAAGATTCGGATCGGATTCAGTACGCAAACAGGCTAACTGTGTTCATTCAGGCATATGTATGTGTACCCAAAGCTTGAATGGCATTTACATGTATTACCACTAAAGACTATTTTTGCTACACCAAGGCCTCGGTGTAGCAAATACAAATTTATAGACGTCACAATGATTATTCTTGTAAAAGAGCCAATTAGCTGATATTTTTTCAAAAATAAACGCGCTATAAATTGTATTGAAAGTCATAAAAGCATTTACATGTATTACCACTAAAGACTATTTTTGCTACACCAAGGCCTCGGTGTAGCAAATACAAATTTATAGACGTCACAATGATTATTCTTGTAAAAGAGCCAATTAGCTGATATTTTTTCAAAAATAAACGCGCTATAAATTGTATTGAAAGTCATAAAAGCAAAAATATCTCGTTATGAATTTCTTTTATTATAATTATACTCGTAATATATTTTATACAAACCTTGAAATGATTGAGTGGAATCTTATGAAGATGTACTTATATATTTTAATCTTTTTAGGACAGGCAGAGGAAAACATGGCGTACTTGTATTATGTAACGAGATCTTCATATTTCTTCATATTTAATACACAAATATTGTAAGAAATAAAATATTTTGTATCGATTGGCGGATGTGAAGGATTTCTAAGTATCACTACGTTAGGTTTTATAACAAACTTCCCAATGATATTAGAGAATTGTCTACGAATAAGTTTAAAAGAATTATTAAAGCCAAATTGTGTAGCAGGGCATATTACAAAATTTCTGATTATTTAAGTGATAAAAGTGCTTGGGATGTAGTTGTTCTGAGTCAACACACATGATTGTAATTAATCATAAGTATATTTTATTTTAAAAAAGGATTCCTACTGAGTTTTCTGGCAGTGTTTCTCAGTAGCTGCCACGTCATGCACTGCACGGTAGGGTAAAAAATTATGACGATTCCACATAAATGTAAAATTTTTACGGAATAAAGTTACTTTGACTTTGACTAAACTTCGGAGGCCATCTACGTGTCATACGGAATCGGGGCGCATATACTCGTCATCTACTTTAGTGACTCCTTAAAAAATGTGAATGATTAGACGGCGTGCATTCGGCCTATTATGACCTACGCGGGTGCTATGTTCGCACTCGCCGCTGTTAGGCTTTTATATCCAAACCAAACTTATTAGTTTATACGAATGTTTATAATAAAGAGATTCGCGCCGCATTCCTAAATAAAATATAAGAAATAAGCATTTAAACTTTTTCAAGACTCCGCCATACATGTGGTGGCAGTTTAATACACCCCAATCGTCCTCTCTTATAAGCATCGTTGTCCGAGGAACGTCTTAGATGATCTGGATAATTTAAGAAAACAAATGATCACCTAACATTCTATTGCCATGACACAACTACATAAAGCTTTTCTAAATAGATTGTCTTTCCAACAACGGATATCAATACTACGAGTACATAGTACCTCGGATACATTTACAAATTAAAAACTCGGCGATGTTAATCCTCTTTGTGTAACTCTACTATCCGAATTGTACACATCCGAATGCAAGTGGCTATACGACCAATATCTGAGTCATCGAATTATTTCTTAGCACCGTATAAAATAATCTCCAATTCAAAACTAATTAATACCTATTAGATCTCGAACGCTTTACGTACCAGTTCTTTTATTTCCAAACTCAAACTAAAAGCTTTATGCAAATCTAATCATAAAAGTGGATTTTCCCAGCTACATACTTTTATTTTTTGAAGAGATTACTTATTACTTTAATGGAGCTTTGTTAGAAATAAGCAGTACCTTTGTGCTACTCTTTCGCTTTATTTATTATTTTAATTTTTAATGTTATTCTCGCTAAGTGTAGCAGTTTTGCGTAACTGTATCTAGAATCTGTACGTATCAAGTTTTAATAAATCTGTGATCTTAAAGTAAGTTAAACTTGACTTGGCCAGTTATTATCAGCATTAATATATATATATATATATATATATATATATATATATATATATATATATATATATATATATATATATATATAAGATTTGCAATGCAAATTTACTACCAGCAATTGTTAATGTATATACAATACATAGTATAGCATGAGATTTCAATTATATTTACATTTAGACTAGAATATTATTCTAGGTTTCTGCAACGACGATTGATAAAGTTAGTATTTGGTTTTGGTTAGTATTAAGTTAGTATTAAAAAGTTGGAACGGAAAGACGGATTGAAAACTGAGAGAGATAGTGATTATTACTAATTAAGTAATAATCACTATCTCTCTCAGTTTTCAATCCGTCTAGAGATTCAATATCCTTTATATTGGCTTAATTGAGAACCTGAGATTCGGTATCGTATAATCTTTTGTTAGGACAGGCGGTGTAGTGTGTAGGACAAGTTAGGCGGACAAATGCGAGGCTGCCCACTGTCACACAGATCACAACAGACTTTTACTTTTTATTCAGTTAATCTTCGATTATACCGGAAAATTATGAGCTTAACTGTGTTTTTCCACCTTTAATATTAAAACTAAAATAAACAAATAAATTATTTAAAATATCTACGTAATAATTCGTTGTTTTAATAAGATAGGTAACTAATATAAAGTTAACTGAACGAACATCTCTTTATTAAATTAAATTCCGGGGAATATATGGAATGGCTTCATTGGAGACAGAAATTTCTAAAGGTTTTAAGGTGCTTAATACTAAGCCCGCTTTTGTAATACGATTGCAATTATACGGAACAAATAGCTGATATACGGCTCATAAGTTACTTCTAAAATGAATTGATACCGATAGGTGCGAATTTAAAGAGAACACGAATATTGTAAGGGCGGAATACCAAAAATTCGGTGTTGCTAACTTCAATAGCTTATGGTAACCAACAATGATCACCTTTTTTTTTTAACCTGAGTAATCGTGAACCGAGGAGGCTATCGCTGCTTCACCAGACAATAGGCAGGTCGTCTTGATTGTATACTGAAATGTAAGTAATGTTTGGATGAAGAAATGAATTTGAATTATTATTATTTATAATATAAGAAAACCAGTACAAAAAGAGACATAAAAATAAGCAGTATTTTGTCTACAGATTTACGTAGACAAAATACGTAAATAAAATCTGAATATGTTATTATATATATATAAATAAATTCAGTTAATTATTTCAAAACCGATTACTCAAAGCTATAAACTAGTCTAGATACGATTTATACACATTCTATCTTCGATTAATAATAGCCTTCTATGATTATTTCTATAATTTTTATATCTAAGTATAATAAAGTTTCACCCGAGGTTACTCGTGCTTACCTACTATCTAAAGAATAGATGGATGAGTTCATTATCACAACCGTACAAACGGATTTTTATAGGTACTTGTTTAAGTTGTTTAACATAATATTGGAAAAATCAATGCTGATGCTGATGGAAATTTATCAATGAAAAGTGAAGAGAAGTTAATTGTAGTAGATACGCCTGTTCTAATGATGTACGCTCTAGCACGGAACCAATGCGAATTTTAAAAGTTCGTACCATAAAGTTAATATATCTACGGAATAGAGCATCAAAGGGCTGAGCGAGCGAAATGTCACTAGCTGCGACACTGTATGATAAAAAGAGATGCGTGATGCGACATAACAGAACCGTTTTTAGTATCTGTTGGACAATTCGTCGGCACTTATCGGCACGCTGAGAATTTGATTCCTGTGAATTTTTCTGAATTTATGTGAAATTGTGAATATTTTTGAAAAATAGTGCTTCAGAAACATGGTGACTTTGTTCAGTGATAGATTGTTGTACAACACAGCAAAATAACCCCGAAAAATGTTCAATTCACAGGTAAATTATTCCAAATCGACACCTCCTAACTTAGGATTTATTTTTGCCAATGCGCTTCATTTTAATCACTAAGTGTGTTAATTGTCTTATATAAATATTTAATTTTAATGTAAGAAGCAAAGATCTTATACACATAATGCAGTATTGACGAATATTTTGTGTAAAAACTATATTTTTCTTTTTACAATAGGGCTGCATCAAGTTATCGATATTTCGTGTCCACTGTCTATCACGTGGTTACCGAATATGTATTACTGATGTTAAAGTACCGATGTGACGTTTAGATGAGAATCTCCTAGGAATGTAAGTAAACCCAATTCCGATTTAAGACACTTAGCCAATCCATAGGTATCAGTGTTCGACCGTTAGAATAGATAGATACTATCATTAGTAATTCCTTTTTCTTTTTTAAAAGACAACGCCCGCACTAGGGAATGTAATCCCTGTGTCGCTGGGTACTTTACAAACCTATAATAATAGGACACAAATTACATGTAGACTCAGAACAACTATTTATGGGTCACACAAATCGTTGTCCGGCGCGGGATGCGAACCCGCGACAAGAAGCGGCGGGGCGACTGTCTTAGCCGCTGCGCGACACGTGCAGACAATAAAAAGTAATTTAAGTGTCTATCAGATTTCCATCTAATTGGATTCCAGGAATGCATGGCTTAATTAATTGATCGTCCAAACTGGAGTCCCATGAAAAATTTATGTTATAAAAATATATCCAGACGGAGCGGATACGGATATATGGAGCGAAACGAATTTTGATTAAATCTGCAATTCCAACTTAGTTTATTCCTGTAAGCATAAATAAAATAATACTATTATTCTGCTGATGTTACATGGGAGATGAATATCTACTTAAAATTATGTACCTACATTCAACATTGTGCATATGAACAACATATGTACAGACGCGAGCACATCCAGCTACCCCAATCAAGGTTCACTTTCAATTGCGGAAATTTCACAGATTGGGGTAGTTTGAGGATGGTGTTTCACAGTCGTGCGTATGATAAAAGAAGAAGCAAAGCGCTTCGTAGGGCATAATTGGATGTCAACAACATAGCGGTGGAGAATATAATCGATATCGATATTAATGTGAAAATCGACATGACATACAGCATTGACACGCACACATAAACATTTGTACGCACACGAATCGTCATCCTATTTCTGTTTCATTTGACAGCTCTTCTTTGTTGCTCTATTCTAACTTTATGATTCGAAGACATAAAAATTACCATAGGCGTGCTTCAATATGATTAGGCGTGAATTTTGAAAATTCACATGTATCCGTGCTAGAGCCGTACATTATTAGAACAGGCGAATATTAACTTATCATTACTTTTTAAAAATAGTATGGGATGACTCTGTACATCAATGTTCACAGTCTAATTTATAACGGCCATGTTTACGTATCTGTTACATTATAATAAAAACAAGAAATCTTATGTTGTTTTTTATATTTCATGTCATCATCAGTAATGATGATGACATGAAATATAAAACAGCTTAAATAAGTCCACTGCTGGACAAGCCTCCCTCAAGAATCATCTTGAGGGGATATGCCATAATCGCCACGCTTGGCAGGCGGGTTGGCGATCGCAGTATGATGGTCGTAGTACTCAGAAGGAAGCTGCTTCCCGTCCTCTGGTAGATATTCCCTCGGGTCGACTTCTACGCCCCCCACGGGATGAGATGGGGTGATGATATTCTGATTCCGATATTTGTCGCCGTCACCACACAGCAGATATTTCATGTATTTATTGTAATTATTAAATTCAGTGTTGACCTTGGGGTAATGAATCTCGGAAAACTATACTGACCGATAATATAGAGGTTGACTCCTTGGAACTCATATTACCATTATTTAAGACGTCATTTTAAAAGGGTTTTTTTCTGATGTTCACCGGTAAAATTTTGAATTAATAGGGGACCTACTTCCATCATTCTCGAAGAATTCGGGAAAGTAATTGTGTTACATTTATTCATCATGGCTTATGCTCGTGAATGAAAATATGTCATGTTGGTAGTTTTAGTTCACATGGTTTGGGAATGCGTGGAAGCGTTTAACGCTTAATATAATTGAAATTGAATTATCTAATTTATATATTATGTCTGTAACAAATAGGGACCAAATATAGAGTTTAATAATACGTGTAATGTAATAATGTGTAGTATATCAGTTATCTGATTTCCATAGTACAAGCACTGCTTCATTGGGGATCAGATGGCCGTCTGTGAATAATATCTCAAAATCTTATCATTATTATATATCAGCAAATCCGGATTTGCTTATATAGTAGCTATACAAAACAATGCTACAGATTCTGTCTTTTAGACGACTATATTAATTTAAATACCTTTCATTTCATTAATTTTCATTTTCATTTATTAATCCGTTAACAATATACATTGTTTTTGAAATACAATTCATAAATACAATAAAAAAATACAGAAACAGTCAATAATATTAAATAATAAAATAACTTAAAATAAAATAAAACACACTAATCTACAATACACAGAACTTTTGCAAAAAAATGAACTAGTGCAATTAATAACTTCATATATCATAGGATCTGATACATTAATTATTGTTTGAATTTGTCAACTCTGATATTGAAGAAAAACTATTTTCAATCAAGAATTAGCTTAGTTTTTAACAGCGAATAATTGTAAATTATTAATTTTAAAGGAGTATGTAACCTGTTAAATATATCTATAGCTTGGTATTGAGCAGAATGTATAGCAATATTAAATTTTGGTACCATTCCATTTTTTATGAATTTTCGTCGTATGCTCTCTCTCTAAGCTCTCTTTCATTCGAAGATTCATACTCATGGATATATTTGGAAAACCACCAAATACCATTAAATTTCTCTCTTATATAGCTCATATAAAAAGAACAGGATATAAATAGATTGGTCAAACAACAAGAACTGGACACTTTACGTGTACCGGGCACATAATTAGACGACAGAACGTGTCGTTTAATTTTACCCAGTATTTCGCACTAGAACTGAAATGGTACAACTAATGATTCTATGACCTTTTTATAAGAAAAACACTGTGCAATGATATCTAGGAGGGCAGCACGTCAACGATTTTGCGTTATACGTTATTTTTCTTATCACTTCTGTATATATTAGTTACTAACTGCGCCCCGCGGTTTCACCCACGTTAAAGTGATAGCCTATGTGTTGTTCGGCTATATAAGCTATATTACTACAAAGGTTCATTATAATCCGTCCCGTACTTTTTGCGTGAAAGAGTAACAAACATCCATCCATACATCCAAACTCACAAACTATCGCATTTATAATATTAGTAGGATATTGTATATTTTAGTGAAATAAAGATTTATTATTATATTAAAGTTGGTTTAGGTTGTATATTGTATGGAACAGGGAGCAATGTGTGTGAGCTTTCGAGTCTTAACTATTAAGTTCTTGCATCAAGGAGAGATTGACTTGTTGATGTTGGTATTATAACTAAGTATAACGTATATATTTACTGTGTTGTGACGGCGGCAAATATCAGAATATCATCACCCCATCTCATCCCGTGGGGTATCCCGTAGAAATAGACCCGAGGGAATATCTACCAGAAGATGGGCAGCAGCATCATCTTACTGCGATCGCCAACCCGTCTGCCAAGCGTGGCGATTATGGCATATCATCCCAAGATTTATCTAGGGGGAAGCTTTTGACCAGCAGTGGACTTCTTACAACTTTTATGATGATATATATCCCATTGTCATATGTTAGGTTTAGAATTGGTGTATTAATAAAACACCCGCACATAAATGCGATGCATGAGATGATTCATCTCTATCTACTAAATTAAACAAGCTTAAATCATATTACACCACTGGACAGTCCCCCACTATTTATTCATGGCGTATGAGGATCAAATTAAAAATAACTCTGTTTGGCACCCCTTATGAATAAGCCTGCTAATTTATCCAAATTCTTAAAGCGAGGGCGCTATGAAGCGGATTGGGTTCCAAACATTTTCGACGACATGAAGTGTGTTTTGGCATCATTCTCACATGTGGGAACCGTGATTTTTCGATTTTATTTGAATTACTTTGTTGCAGTGGTGCGAAAGCACCTGAGACACCTAGTAGCCGCGCGCAAGACAAGCGGTCGTCTGCGCCTCCTTGCTCTACTCCACCGGCTGATGAAGAACCGTTGCCACCGTCCGACGGAGATATAACACCGGTCAGTCAACATATATTATAGTACATTACTATAAGTAGTTCATTAACCTTCACTACGACTACCTTTGGTATACATTGGCATCGTCTTTTTTTCGACCTGTTTCCATTAAAGGAACCCAGATAAACTATATTGTCATTTTTATGTTTAATCTGATGATATATTTGGTGGTTATATGTGAATTCAGTGTTAAGTTCCTGTTGTGCGGAATTAGTCATTTGCTTTGTATGTCTTATCATGAGATTATACATCATGTTAAGAGACATGATATCAGTCTAATCCTAAAGTCCACTGATAAGTTAGGCCGTAGGTCTTAACTCATAATAATTTTACCATTAAGTATCGCCCGATCGAAAGCACAAACTATGAGCATCGAATATGGGTAAATAAGTTGCAGCAGTTTTAATGGTTTCTTCCTGTTTATAGACGGGTCTGTGCCCAGAGCCAGGCATAATGCCGCTGGCCGGTAGTGCTCCGCCGACGCCGCAAGAGACACGTATGGACGTTCCTCTACCCCGGCCTTTGCCAATGCCCGAATACGGTGGATTCTTTGCGCTGCTCACTGAATACTTGCCTGATACCAGCCAGCCTATCTCAGGATTCCATCGGTAACACAACATCAAAGTTTTATGATTATTATCAGTAGAGGACTGAATAAACTCTACAAATATGTACAGTACCATTTATTTACACGGTTTTATACAATCCAAACAAAAACGACAAAAACAATTTTCTCATGACACGAAGCTCTCAGTCACGTCGTATTATTTGCAGATATTTGATACAATTTACTACGAAAATCTGACAGGATGTTTACTTAGTCGTATAAGAGCCTTAAACCATCTGATCTAATCGTACTACCGATATACAGGTGCCCTGCGAGGAATTTTTCCGTTTTACATACAAGAAAATGTTCTTATTTCTATGCAATGCATTTGGTTATATTTTCCAATGCTTACATTTTTATGTGAGTAAGTAATGTATGTCTGCTTCTACGAGCCATTAGTGCATAATATCGAGTAGGTGTCTTCCTAAACGTAGATACGCAATTGGGATAATTTCGCTTCATTTTATTGTAGGACGTTGTGTATTTGTTTCAGTACATTTAAATCTGTAAAGGAAATAGAAACCTATGTTCTGATAAAATAAATAGGTATTTAGAAGAACAAATAATATTAGCCAATGGCCAAGAGAGGAGGCGACAGCATGGGTTAGTTTAATGGGTTAATTTAACAAGGCTCGTAATTAATTATGAATGTGGATGCTGTTTTTAAAAATGATGATGCTTCCTACTATATATACTCATAGTAGGCATATGCGAAACACACGATGTGTCTGTGCTATATTGAACTTTATACATTTTTAAAGGATTATGTTCTTGATAATTATAGTAAAAATAATGAGCGCATCGGCTTAAATGAAAACAAACTCACTAGAGCCCGGCAGACGTGAAATATCGAATTTGAATATACGGGACCCTTCATTACAGGGGGAGCCGTTATGGACTGTTGTGGGGTCAAAGTTACAGATTTCTTTTTGTTTTTGTTTCTGTGCTTGCGACAGAACAATCCTAGCCGGTATAAAAATATACAACAAGATCTTACAGGCGGCGCAGCGATAACAAAATGTGTGCAATATTTGAGCTCCCATGGCAAATTTATATTATTATCACAGATACGTAGTACAAATTCGTGAATCAATATCTAATTTAGTTATCGCTTAATTTCTCCAAGATGACGTAACAATCCATTGTTATACCCAGTCCCTGATAAAGGCGATCCATTCCAATGTATCTTTATCAGGGACTGGGTAGAACGTTACATATTTCGATTTTGATTTTCAAGTAATTTCTATGTTATTCCTAAGTCAAGAAGTACTTAAAGTAGAGGTTTTATGAGAAGCGCGTCATACCTTTTACTAGCAAGGCTTACAGTAGCCGTCACGCACACCAACACAGGCTTCGCATCAAAATCTATTCCAGATTTTTAACCCAAATGAAGTTTCAAGAAGACAGTTCATCTTGAGGGATCCTCCTCAAGTTGGACTGTGTAAACTATCACGAGGAATTAACCCATTAAGAAATCCCTCTTGTTGATATGTTAAAATACTGATTTTCGAATTTTTACTATTAAATAAATGTGTTTGCTTTATTATTAACATTCAGAGTTGTCTGCAATGGATGAATTGTAGTATTTTTTATAACATGACAAATTGACGAGTAGTAGTAGTAGTAGTTCTTTATAATTATTAAAATCATATTATTCTATCAAAATATTCTGATTTTCCTAAAAAAAAATAGAAAGCTTATTTTTTGAAGTGGTTAGTCACATACCACATAGGAATTGTTGAGTTTCCTAAAGGATAAGGTTTCTTATTACATGGGTACGAAACGGAAAAGAGTATTCCTATTTCGAGCTCTGAAATTAGTATCTTTTTCCGTTTTCTCAAATCCTCGTCCTCAAATTATTATAATCGTAGATTTAAATCCAGACATATGTCACATTTTGTTTTAATAGTTTAATAGAGTAATCCTAACAATGATTTGCTTTTAGAAATGTTAACCATAAGTAAATTAACAGTCAGGGAAGCTCACCCTATATTGGAAAATATAGGGTTCTATCGGGTATTTGATTGAGTGTTGATTGCAGATGCAACGTAGCAGTTATGTTGTTATGCGACGTAGTCCTGGATGGAGTCGAGCTGGACTGGTCCATACACGTGCCTCTCATGCTGCACATTGTCTTTCTCGGAATGGATCACACTAGGTATGTATCTTACCATCCCTCTCAAAATACACGATATATTGAAACTAAACCAGGCATGTTATGCAAATGTACATGAAGGTAGAAAACCTTTTCACGTTTAAAACTTATAAATTAAATCAGCCATGTAAAGAACTTAATAACGAAAATTAAATGTTATTCACAACGCATAAAAAATTTAAAACATGAATGCAAAAATATTTATATCATAGGTTGAAATCAGCGCTGAAAAGGCCTACTTACTTAAAACGATGCGAAATATGCATTAACAAAAATAGTGGTTTTATATTATATTCATGTTAATGAATCGTTCGAATTCATGCATTCTGGTGAAAATGCAACAAAAAATTTTGTTTTTATGTAGAATTTTTTGATTATCCATTATTTTATTACTTTAAAAATGTATCCATAAAGGCATTGGTATTATCACCAAATTTACTCCACAGACAAATGCCAGCATTTACTGCGCAATACGCTCTACCCAATATTGAGCCAACGATCCATAGCGATATTTTTTTCTATTAATTATAAAATGAATTGTTATCAGGTGGATAGTACATCAGCACTGCCGCCAGTTGCTACTGAACCTGTTGGTAGCCGTGGCGGCGCACCACGACCACCTGACCGTGGCCCGGGTGTTGTTGGCCAGCCGCTCGGCGCAGCTCGGCCTGACCATCCCGGCGCCCGCTTTGCCTCTCTTACCACACAATTTTACAGGTAAACATATAATAATAATAATATTTAGGGACAATGTCACACAGATCATCCTTGCCCCAAACTAAGCAAAGCTTGTACTATGGGTACCAGGCGACGATATACATACTTATATAGATAGATGACCTGCTGTGTGGTGACGGCGACAAATATCGGAATCAGAATATCATCACCCCATCTCATCCCGTGGGGGGCGTAGAAGTCGACCCGAGGGAATATCTACCAGAGGATGGGCAGCAGCTTCCTTCTGATTACTATGACCATCTTACTGCGATCGCCAACCCGTCTGCCAAGCGTGGCGATTATGGCATATCCCCCCAAGACGATTCTTGAGGGAGGCTTGTCCAGCAGTGGACTTATTTAGCTGTAATGATGATATAGATAGATGAATACTTATATACATAGAAAACATCCATGACTCAGAAACAAATATTCGTGCTCATCACACAAATATTTGCACTTACCGGGATTCGAACCCAGGACCACCAGCTTCGTAGGCAGGAGCACTACCAACTAGGCTACGGTGATCGATAAGATCAGAATATTTATTATTTACGTGGTGCATGTCGTTATCAAGCGCTGAGGGTCCGTATAAAATATTTAGTTGACTACGTACCACAAAGACCAGGACCTCATGATTAATCAAATCATAGTTATAAATTGTTATATAGTGACATATTAAATAGTGACTGTGTTTGACTATGAAAGGCAAAGATAATGGCGTCTTATAATAATTATCCTATATTTGGAACCTTATTGAAAAATATATCGTACTTAATATTAATCTAGGCCGGTCCTAGCCTGGTCCTAGACGGTAGATGTTCGGTGAGAATAAGGATGCAATCAGCCCATACGTGGCTGACCGTCAAAGCGGTTTAACTTAATGGTGCTCTTACACTAGGGCAACCACTGCCTATATTCGATATATACGATAAGTAAGTAACATAAATCTAAGTTGCTTTGTGTCGGATTTAACTACGTTAAATTTATCGACTATCATAATTATTTATACAGTAGCCATGCCCCGCGGTTTCACTCGCGTTAAAGAAGTTTTGGCGTTAGAGAGAGAAACATAAATCCAAACATCTGTACTCACAAACTTTCGCATTTATAATATTAGTACGTAGGATGTACCTCTAGCGGTTTTGGCAGTGCACGCCGGAATAGTTCGCAGATGGTAGAATTTTTCTTACTTCCTTGACAATTATCGTCATATTTTGGACAATTCACACAATATCTTTATAAATTGTAGCCTATGTGTTATTCTGATGTATAAGCTATATTATTGTAAAGTTTCATTAAAATCCGCCAACTGGACTGTTTTAGCGCAACATGGAATGTCATTGTACTGATACATTTTTAATATTTTTTCAAACTACCCTACAACTAGATACGCCAATTGGTTAATATTTAGTATTTAAGTGTATTTTTCTCTGTAAGCGATTACTGTAATCTTTTTGAGAAAAATAAAATATCTTTAACCGTAAATCCATTCGGTAGTTTTTACGTGAAAGAGTAACTAACATCCATCCATACTTACAAACTTTCGCTTTTATAATATTAGTAGGATTATAATATTCGCAGATATCTAAAATAGGAGATAGGTCGTCCCACTAATATCCTATGCAGTCCAAGTGTCGCCAAATAAATTTACGCACACAATGACGCACTGAATAAATACAAGGACACGCACAAATTGCATTTACGCACTCTAGGAGATCTTCGCTCCCATTGGGTAACACATCCAAAAAGGATTTATGTGTTTGTTAATACATACAATGTGCAAATCGCGTCAGCATGCACTCCCACAAAGGCAGTACAGGCTATAGTGAGTTCAACGGGTAGTCGATAGAATGTTATCGATATATGGTAATTTAAGTATTCGATGACGTAAAATCATTCACATCTGGATTGAGTCGAAACCTAAAAATGATCAAATTTGTATAACAGTAGAACTAATGTAAATTAAAACTTCGTAAATCGTAATCATAAATCGAACTTACGTAGAGTCCAAAAAAATTATAAAATTACCTAACCGAATTGTAAGGAAATATTTGATTTGTCAATTTTATTCTTATTTCGAGTAAAAGAGGTAAATTTAATATATTTATATATATATATATATAGCTGTGCCCCGCGGTGTTACCCGCGTTAAAATTTTGCTATAAACCTCACGGAGCCCGAGACGGATGCAAAACCGTGGAAATCGGTTCGTGCGTTCTGGAGTTATAGCGTCAGGAAGGAAAACCCGACTTATTTTTATATAGTAGATATATATATATATATAACTTAACATTATTTATTATATTCTCTCTTAAAGTTATATACCAAAACTATGTACTATCAAAAATCCGTATAATTTTAAAACATTCGTAAAATACAAACTATTTTAGAGTTAGTTATAATGTTTGCTTTTGATATTTCAAATATTTTCCATTTACAGCATTATCTAATGACAATGACAAAACCGTTAGAGCAATCGATATACGTGTTCGAGTACAGTGAACAAAGGCAATCACTACGTCTCAAACAGCATGGCTCGCACCAAGAACATGATCAGCGGCCGTACTGCGCAAAAATACGTTGGCGATCATATCGTTCTATGCATTATTCATTGCAGCGTAAGAACTATACATTGACACATTTAGCTATGAAAAGCAGCAATGCATGCAGCACAATTCGGACTAATAAATTGAAATTCACCAATTGCAATTTTGCAGTAAATGTCGGAATACTACATTAAATATGATGTTTTTATAAAAATAAACTGTATTTACCTGTGAAAAATTATCCCATCGGTGTGTAAATTAGTAGTTTCACTACGATGTTTACATGCAATGATTGCACAGGACGGCATTTCGGATAATACTCAATATTTGTGTCAGAAGCAAAGCAAAGCCTGTAATCTAAATTTTGCGTTTGTACGTCAACTTCTGTTGACGTACAAACGCAAAATTTAGATACTTTATGATGAGGAGTATCCGAATCACCCCAATGTATGTTCTACGATTTTGCGTAGTTTTTGAAAATTTATTTTTTATGATTTGTTTTCGTAAATTTCACCTAACATTAGTTTTTAATTTTTTTCTCGTTGTGTTGAACATTTCTGGTTCAGTTTATGTGTGATAACTAATTAGCATAGTTTAACCTAACATCTTAATAAAAAGTATGGTTTATCTAATCATTGCAGAACTGTCTTAGAATTTATTCGAAAGTTCAAAATTAGGGTTTGGGCTCAGGACTCGTAAATTTACAAAGTATCAAAAGAAAATTAAAATGGGGAACATACATGAGAGTGATTCGGATAGTCCTCATTATAAAGTATCTAAATTTTGCGTTTGAACGTCAACTTCTCAGCCACTCTGTATAAATAATTATATTCTAATTGTTTCTCAATATTCAATCCATAATATAAATATTCGGCCAGAACTGAATATGAACACTGACTGAGAACTGTGACCTCGCTCTCGGAATGAAAACATGCTGCCGCTGAAGCAACGAAGCGGTTATGAAAGCTGCAATTAGATTTCGTTAAATTCGCCAATAATTTTCGTTCATTCAAACGAGCGATATTATAGATACTCATACTACATGCTTGAACCGCTTTAATTAAATGAGAATTTATTCAGCAACTAAAAGTATTTTTTTAATTAAAAGCACATGAAATTTTGATTTTCGTCTCGTAGCCAGCATTTAATAAAAGTTGATGGTAAATTCAGTTAGTATAATTGTGTCCAAACCAGCTTCCACTTTAGAACACCGTTTGTACGTACATAGGACCTTGTAATTAAATAACAGTTAAAAATTCCCAAATCCAATTATAAAAACTGAAACTTTAAAATTGTTAAACGGATTGTCATGAAACAAACTTCTCGATGAAACTAGTTTACCGACAAGCGCAAATGGAGTTCCCTTTTCGGAACTATTATGTCACGGACAAACACCCTTAGGCGGAGTAATATCTAAATATATTCTTAATTAATGTTTTTAGAACCTTGTACGAAAGTAATTATATTGTTACAGTCCTTAAAATACGGCTCGATTGCGATACGGCTGTTG
This sequence comes from Pseudoips prasinana, assembly GCA_951640165.1. Lineage (NCBI taxonomy): Eukaryota > Metazoa > Arthropoda > Insecta > Lepidoptera > Nolidae > Pseudoips > Pseudoips prasinana. The sequence goes on along the minus strand of OX621234.1, from coordinate 16,845,116 downwards.
TACGATCAATATGACTAGGGCAGGGAAAGTACTCACTAATGCTCACACAAATCGATGTAATTAAAAAAAAGAGTTATTAATTCCTGGCCGCATACTGAATCGAAAAGAACATTGCATTCCCAATCTTGTAGAATTGAGATATCGCGCCCTTTTTACTACATTTTTCAATCATCTGGAGTTACGTAGTCACTTGTATTGTATAACATCATAAAAATTTTGTTTACTGAGAATGGTGAGACAATATTATGGCTAGCTACGTGACTTAAATAATACGAATAATGATTCGATTATTTAATTTCTTTTTAATATAAATATTGTACTTGGCCATGATATGGCGGGAATTGAATGAGTCCCTTTTCTTTTGTCATTTCATCCAATACACAGGATCAAATGCATGGCTTGCAAAATTCCAAAAAACTTAAAAAAGTTTCTTCATCAGCTAATCAACAGCTTGTATACCATTCTTTGCAACCACTAAATTATTGCATGCTTCTGGTCAATTGTGGTCGGCTGTTTATTTTTTTAACCGAATGGTAAGATGCATTGTCCATTAATATAACTTGAGGTTGATTGGTCTAAATGACTTAAAATATTTATGAAACTTACTTAAAATTTTTCAAAATTGATTTCATTCTATTCTGTTGTCTCAATAGGGTTAAGTGCCAGTAGACAATTGTGCACATAGCTAGAAGAGATGCCGGCATTACAAATTTTCTTCTTTTTTAAAATGTTGCAATTTTTTACTGGCCAATAAATTATTAATATTTCACCATTGGCTTGTGGTATGTGGGTAGAGGATCCAGGCGTATCTTCAGATCAAGTTCAGTTTCATCCAGGAATACCACTTTCTCCCAATAGTCGATATTTTTCAAATTTAGTAACGTTATAGGCGCGTTATTCCAAAATCTATTCTTTCCATAATCATTTTTCCGTTATCACACTTTTTATATGAAAATCCAATTAACAGTTATACAGGTTTGCATATTTCAAAGAAATTGCCAATTTTGTCATCTCGTTACGTATTTAATAAGCATACACCTGATTTCGGATAGAAGCGGCGACATAATCCTTTATACCAGTTACAGTTCCTCTATATCCATTGATGGATCTCCAAATTTTTCTTTGCTGATTCTAGTCACCATAGCTCTTCCAATACTCAGATTTGAGTTAGCAACTTTGTCACACACCTGTGATAATGGCACCGCCATTGTGATGTTCGCGTTCAAAATACTTAAAAAAAACACGGAGTCGCGAGTTTCACTGTTTGTAAAATTTGGTCTCACCCTTTTTGGAAAGTTACCAACAAAAACTAAATATTTTAATGTACTTAACTAAACAGGAAAAAACGTGGCGGATCCCAGGGGTACTGCACTCGTGACAAATTAACTCAAATAACAATATGACCGGTGCGTTACATGTTGCCAAAGTTCTTGGAAAAGAAATAGTTATTATTTTATGAACATAAATGATAAATGTCGATAATTATTTTTATCGGTCTATTTACATAGATTGATATGTCCCATCTCTAACATTTTTTAACATGACCTAACCTTGTACGGACGTTTTGGATAATAAGATTTATTTTAAGGATTAGGTTGTTTGTGATTTTTTGCTTTCAAGCTGATTTTATGAAATATATTTATTAATTTATGAGATATTGTACTGCATAAATATCAAAATCCAGTTTTACATTATTTTCCGGTTTCGCTAAATGGGTATTTTTTTTTTATAAAATCTTTCCTCTTGACTGGCTATGACAGTCTCCAATGCCCATCATATTATGATGTTCTGTTCCTGAATGTCCATGTCAGGTTACTACGTATATCGGGTTTGGGTTGTGGTTACCGGTGGCAGTATGACGATTATTGATACATTGTACTAATAAAAACGTTAGAAAAAATTTATATGAATTATATGAAATATCAACCCTCAGCAAGCAATATAGATTTTCAAAGGGCAGGTCAACACAGTCACATCGGCGTTGAAATTGATAAAAGCGTGCTTATGAATGCAAATAGAAACAAACAACCAATAGCAATAATGTTTGATCTGTTGAAAACATTTATTTTCCTTCCCTACAAAATACTTACCAAAAAGCCGGTGTTAGGGGTCGAGCTTTTCACGATCCGAACCCTATTTTAAAATCGCGAGTTATGTCTAAAGATTGAATGATATGAAGAGGATGCGGCAATAAGTCGTAAAAATTACTAAATATACAGAAACAAACACTGTTCGTCTTATATACCCTAAAATGTAAAATATTTTTATCGGATGAATAGTTATGAGATAACCTCCTACCAAATTTTACCTAAGTAATAAATTCTAATTGGAAACGAAATTGAAGATGTTTGCAAAAAGATATTTGATATTGTATATTTTTAACAGACCCAGAAATACTTCAAAGGAATAACATTATTAGCACATTATGGTACCGTAAATTTAATACCAAGATACCGCTTGTTGCCATGAGGTAATTCAAATGTTAGTGACTAGGTCGGATAATGCCAAAAAATCTCACTAGCCAAATAATTCAACACTTTAAATGAAATTAATTCAAAGTGTATTTTTAAAAGCGTAGTTATTTTTTAATAAAAGCAAAATTCGAGGTACAGTATTTTACAATATATGGCTTCTTTAAACGAGCTAAAGGATATTTGAGTATGTATTTAAAATTAATTGAATTGAAATGCAACGATTGTAATTTAAAACATATTTGTTTAAATTTTAAAAATAGGTACTAGAAAGTACCGGGAAAAGATCAATAATATACAAAATGTTTGTTATTCATCCACATTTATTTTATCACCTTCAAAGTATGCTCCTTCAGAAACGATACACTTACGCCAACGAATAATCCATTCATCAGACATTTTTTAAACGCTGCTTTCGGAATTGAGTTCAGTTCTCGCCGCGAATTCTCCTTTATGTCTTCTACCGATTGAAAACGGGTACCACGAAGTGGTAATTTGAGTTTATGAAAAAGAAAGAAGTCAGCTGGAGCCATATCTGGTGAATGGGAGACACTCAACAAATACCATCCAGCAACCACCATTGCTGGATGGTATTTGTTGAGTGTTTGGTCAAAAATTCGTTGATGGCCTTGTGCGAAGGCGCATTATCGTGGTGCAAAATCCAAGAATTTTCTTTCCACAAATTTGGCCTTTTTCGTCGAATTTGCTCTCTTAAACGCCGCATAACGCTGAAATAATATTCTTTATTTACCGTTCGACCTTCCGGTAAGAATTCAGAGTGCACAACACCGCGATAGTAAAAAAAACAGTCAACATGACTTTGACTTTTGATCGACTTGGCGTGGTTTTTTCGGTTTCAGGTCAGTTGTAAGGCGCCACTCCGAAGCTTTTTGACTAGTTAGCATGTCAAACTCGTAAACCCACGTCTCGTCACCAGTTACAATGCGTTTCATGAATGTTGGGTCGGAATTTATTACCAAGTCCTCAGCGACTTTCATGCGATTGAGTTTTTGGAGAAAATTCAGATCTTTTGGGACTAGCCGAGCGGCAACATGTTTCATACCCAAATGATTAGTTAAAATGGTACTAATCGACTCGTGAGATACAGAAATTTCGCCGGCTATCTCTCTCAGAGTTGAATGAGGATTTTCAGTCACTATTTCCTTCACTTTTGCGATGTTAACTTCAGTTGCAGACGTTGATGGCCTACCAGAGCGAGGCAAATCTTTCATCACATCTCGACCGCTTTTGAACGCTTTGAACCACTCATAAGCACGAGTTTTTGATAAAGTCGATTCACCGTAAGCCTTCTGTAACATTTTCAGTGACCGAACACGAAATTCCATTAGCGATGCAAAATTTAAGACAAACTCTTTGTTCGATATTTTTGTCTATTATGCAATTCGCAATACACACTATATATGATATTACTAAAACCAGCACTGTATTTAATATAAATAACAGATGCAACTCAAACTCCGCGCCAAAATGGAAAACAGTTGTGCCAATCAAACAACAACAAAAAATAACAAAAGTTTGAATTTGGAACTATAAACAAATCATCCATTCCCGATACTTTTTGACTGAATGTATACTATAACAGAATATACATATGTATATACTGTGAATTATTAAAGAGATATGTCGTTGACATAGCTACAACGGGTGACCGCTACCGGCAACCACGTCTCAAATGGTGTGTCCCGAAGTCACGGGTCAACGCGTCACCGCAGTGTCACGTATAAAGGTGTTTTGGGGCATCAGATGTCGCTACCAGTACCTGAATATCGATAAATCATCCGTATTTATGTCCTGTGTGCCGAAACATATATGTCAAAACTTATTACAACAACTGTGTAACACCAATTCTAAAAATATCTCTTTAATATCGTATCGTTCCGTGTCCTTGTTTGAATCGGCGTTGGTCTCGATTTCCTTATTATTTTGTAAGCTTTATTTGCCCCGGGAGGAAAACTTTTGTAGCCAACATCACTATGGAAGATTTCTATCTGACGTCTTAGGGCTGCGTACGTTCACGTATGATGTAACTAAGCCCTTATGGGAATACCCGTGTGTTTGTCCGTCTGCCAGTCTCTATCATAGACAAATTGCTATGGAACTACGGAACCGATTTGTTTCACCGGACATCAAAATTAATACGGTGTACTTTGAATTAGTGAAAACCTTTTAGCTAACTCTAAATTTCATAAGCAATAATTTGGGCCAAACACATACATATGTATAAAGTTAGTAAACGAAATTGGAATACGGTAAATTTACCAATTTCTCCAAAACGATCTAACCTTTTTTTTTTATAAATAGTACACAGAAAATCGTAAATTGTAATTCAATTAATTGGTCCGATTACATTCAATCAAGTACACATATGTACCTACTAGTGCAGTCATTGAAGCGAAAAATACGGTCTTACCTCCGAATTTTTTTACTGTGAACCGAGTTGCATGAAATTTTGGAATTAGGCTCATCATACCCTTAACTTCAAAAGTGAAAATGATCAGAACTCCGCCTATTATTTTTAAGGGGTGTAAACAACCTCTTAATGGAAAAATTGACATTGAGCCATTTTATCGCTATAAAACATGTCTAATAGTAAGGGGTGAAATTGTTAAGTATTTTCTAACATAATTACCTCATATTAAAATAATTTTCAACCCCTTGAAAATCTTACAACCCTTGCAAACAACCCCTAAATTGAAAAAAATCACAAAATAATACTTTGGTATGACATAAAAAGATGTAAGTATAGAGTAAGTAATATTTTATATTCTCTATAATAATTATCAAAATTGTAACCCCCTTTCAACCCTTGAAAAGTACCCCTTGATAAAAAATGGTTAAATTTTTCTTTATATAAAATGAAAAGGATTTAAATATTATTCCACACTCTCGAAAATGATTATTATATTCTTAAGCTTTTCTACCCTTAAAACTACACACAAACAGTAAATATATATGATTACATATTTAAAAATAATTTAATTTAGAGTAAAAAATTGCCATTTATTGAATAAAATATTTACAAATTATATAAAATTGTACTTTTATTATTAAAATATAATATTATTATTCATGACTCAATATCGGAGTCGCTGCCACATTCAACATCTTCTGGCTGAATCGGAGGGCTATTTTGGCAGTTATCTCCACTGCACGTTCCACAGGTACAACTTATTACAAAACAGACCAACTTTTCTGCATCCGCAAGACGCTCCACATCCTTTTTTGCAGTTTAGTAATATATATTTATGTATCCAATAGCTCTAAAAATGTGTTGAATTAAAAATTCCACTATACATAATCTATCAGTTAATTTTATTATCGATGGCTTTTTCGTTGGCCCCTTCACTCAAATGTGTTATATATACAATAGTTGGGGGTCTCTATTATACTGCGTACTTTCAGATTGCTCCAAAAGAAATTTTCAGTTACTAAGTAGAAAAAAATATGATAAGTTTTTGGACCACAACTCCTTCAATTTTCATGCTATCACAATTTATAAAACACCATTGTAAAGGTAATTAAGAGAGCTACAATATCCTGCATTGCAATATATAGTAAATAACCTTTTTATAAAACGGTGAAGGGTTAAAGGGCTTAAGAGAGGCTGTGATTGCGCTGCCACGCGCTCTTTAAACCATCATATCTCCGTCAATTTTTGTTAGTAAGAATAAACAAAAAACCGAATTGTTTGTCATAAAAATACCTAAATTTTTTAACCTTACACTTTTATACGTATCTGTCGTCATTTTCGAGATATTATGAAAATTAAGTGGGTTTTTAAAAAATTTGAAATTTTGTTTATTTTTTTGCTCGTGACTTTTTTGAAAATTATGTGTCCTGAAGCAGCCAAACTGATACTATCTATCAAAATCTTTATAATAAAGTTAATTCTAGGCGGAATATGATTAATTTTAATTTTGGTGGAAATGGCACTTATGAAACCCATTGATTTAAAAGAAAAAACATTAGATGCTCTCCTTATTTGCAATACAGCTCACTTATTTTACGTGCAAAAGACTTTTAATAGTGCCCATTTTAAAGCTTATTTCAAGAACTACAAAACCCTATTGTATTGGAATACATAAAATGCGTTTGCTCGCCGCTAGATGGCATTGACCACATCGATTAAATTTAAAAAACGGCTTTGATCTTTAATATCTAGCTTAATATTGCACTTAGAATACTTTATAAAAAACTAAATTGTTTATTGTTTTACCTGCTACAATTTTGTTCTCTATAAAATTTTCGATAAAACGTATATTTTTGGAGATATTTCCAAAAAACCGATGAAAAACTTCAAAAAATTGCGAATTTTCAATTGCCAATAACTTAAAAAGTATTGGATTTATCGAAAAACTTTATAGATGATTTTTGCTTAAAATTAGGTATAAATCGATATCTGAGGTTATTTTGAAAAAAAATAAAATCACCTTCGAGAAGGGGTGGCAACCACCCCCAGGGTGGTTGCGGAGTTCAAATCATTTTCACTTTTGAAGTTAAGGGTAAGATGAACCTAATTCCAAAATTTTATGCAATTCGGTTCACAGTAAAAAAAATCGGAGCAATAATGCTTCAATGACTGCACTATACTGTAGGCGTTGCAATATAGGTCGATGGTTTTAAAATAACATTGTTAATGTTTTGAGGGTCGCTGGAAGTAGATGTGACCCATGACCATCATCATATCAGCCGAAAGACGTCCACTGCTGGACAAAGGCCTCCCCCAAAAATCTCCACAATTGCCGGTCTTGCGCTATTCGCATCCAGCTGTTTCCAGCGACCCGCACAAGATCATCGGTCCATCTTATAGGGGGCCTGCCCACGCTGCGTCTTCCGGTTCGTGGTCGCCACTCAAGAACCTTTCTGCCCCAACGGGCATCGGTTCTACGAGCTATGTGCCCCGCCCACTGCCACTTCAGTTTTGCAATTCTTCGGGCTATGTCGGTGACTTTGGTTCGCCTGCGGATTTTGACATTTCTGATACGATCCCGCAGGGAAACTCCGAGCATAGCCCTCTCCATTGCTCTTTGGGTGACCTTGAGCCTTCTAATAAGGCCCATAGTGAGCGACCACGTCTCTGTTCCGTAAGTCATCACTGGCAACACACACTGGTCAAAAACTTTCGACTTGAGACACTGCTGTATTTTAGACGAGAAGAAGTTACGTAGCTTCCCGAACGCTGCCCAGCCGAGTTGGATTCTACGATTGACCTCCTTCTCGAAGTTGGACCTACCTAGTTGGATGGTCTGTCCTAGGTAAATATAGTTCTCTACAACTTCGAGTGCAGAGTCACCAACTTTCAATTGAGTGGGTGCAACATGGACGTTTGACATGATTTTCGTCTTATCCATGTTCATTTTCACTTGTTGAGAGACTCTGCTGAGGTCATCGAGCATTGTACCGAGGTCTTCCATGGTCTCAGCCATGACTATTATATCATCGGCAAATCCAAGGTGAGTGATGTACTCGCCATTGACATTGATGCCAAAGCCTTTCCAGTCTAGAAGCTTGATGACGTCTTCCAATGCAGCGGTGAACAGTTTCGGAGATATAACATCTCCCTGTCTCACGCCTCGCTGCAAGTGGATAGGTTTCGAGATCTGGTCCTAGAGTCGCACTGACATAGTGGCGTTTTCATACAAGCGCTTTATCAACTCGATATACCGGTAGTCGATTTAGCACCTTATGAGAGACCTCAGCACGGCCCATGTTTCGATAGAATCAATTACTTTCTCATAGTCCACAAACGCTAAGCACAGTGGCTTGTTATACTCTTCGGTCTTCTGTATAACTTGCCGCAGCGTATGTATGTGGTCTATGGTGCTAAAGCCTTTTCGGAAACCGGCTTGTTCGGGAGGCTGCAAGTCGTCAAACCTGCGCGCGAGACGGTTCGTAACGACCCTCGAAAACAACTTGTAAACATGGCTCAGCAGTGTGATGGGTCTATAATTCTTCAATAGGGTTTTGTCGCCCTTTTTGAAGAAGAGCACCACCACACTCCTGTGCCATGCTTGTGGCGTTTGACCATCCAGTATGCCGGAGTTAAATAACTTCTGAAGGGCCCGTAGGATCGGTGTACCACCCGCCTTCAGAAGCTCAGCTGTTACTCCATCATCACCAGGCGCTTTGATGTTTTTGAGTTGTCTGAGAGCCATTCTAATCTCGTACAGGCTGACGTCCGGGATGTCTTCGGTGTAATGTCGGGTTAGTCGTGCTCTGGGATCTGAGGCATGACTTTTGACAGGTGGCTGTGTTGTCGTATATAACTGACCGTAGAACTTCTCGATCTCTCCCAGCAACTCAGGTTTAGACGTGACGATTCTACCATCCTCAGTCTTCAGCTTCGTCAGTTGGCTCTGTCCAACAGACAGAGCTCTTGCGAACACTTTGGAGCCTTTGTTCCGCTCGATGGCCTCTTTAATACTATTTGTATTAAATTGACGCGTGTCGCGAGTCGCGAGTCAAAGACTTTGAGATTTGTCTGTTGAGCTGCCGTGACCCATGACCATAGTTTATTAATTGTGTAGGCATTTGTTTACCAGTCTAACCAGTCACCTTTCGGCTGACATGATTATGATGATGATGATGGAATTTATTATAACATAGATTTAAGATACATTTATCGTACGGACCCGATCCCCCGAGCGTTCGCCTCACACTTAATTTCCGCCTTTTTGGTCCTAAAATCGAAAGCACATGTTGCGCCTTAATTAAGTTAGTCGCCTCACTAGTCACTACCTCTGGGCGGCCTCCTCTTTCGTATTAGATTCTCCCACATCGCAACTACTTGTGTAACCTATATGAGTTTAGGTGTGTACTTGTTGTACTTATGACCTTAATACGAATGATATCTATAAAAAAAGAAAGCTGCCTATGTTCTCAAGCCATCCGATTAGCTTTTAACAAAATGAATAGTGTTTGCGTAGTCGTGTAAAATCTTTCAGCCATTTGAATACAGTGCTAATTAATATCAGCGACACAGAATAGTCTTGCACAGAAATTGTCTGCGGATACATTGGGTTCAGTACATGCTTCTGTACCTCTTAGTGAGCTAATTTCATGTTAATATTTACAAAAACTGATCCAGTTAAGATAAAAAGAGATCAACAGAAAGCAAGTTTTCTTTTTGCTCTTAACTGTTATATAAATAATAGCACCAGATCCTTGAAAAATTATTGTTCCGGTTTATTTTCACCCAAGTAAAAATAACTTTTTAGTCCAAATAAGGTTAGGAACCCTCGTGGATCGAATTCGTGTTGCAATAGGGTGGTCTTATTCTTTTGTATTGTCGAGTTGCGTTTTTTCTTGACCCCAATGTATGTATTAGGGTTGTTAAAATGTTCTTTCATAGAGGATTTATTTTAATGGTGTCCTTTTACTAATTTCCAAGGATACGAACCCCTGTTGTGATGGTACCTAGGGCTTGAGTTAATCCTTATCGATCCGAGGGGTTCTCCCCTGGTATTGACAGAGCCAGAGCAATTAGGGAGTATATTATACGACTGATTATGTTTTGTGAATTATGAAGAGTGTAGGAGACTAATCGTCGCAAAAAGGTGCTTAAAACCTAAAAATAAAATGAAATGAAAAACCTTTAATTCAGCACAACACACAACAATATAAAATAAGGAATACATATCAAAACAATATATAACACAGAGTTCCAGAAGAAATTACATACACAGATTTGAGAAAACGCACCAAGTTACGATTCTTGCATGTTCTCCCGAAATGTCACCACCTCAGCACTAGCTAGGTGTGATACAACTAGCACTGGTTTTCAGTTGGAAACCCTGGATGTCACGCACGGACGGGGGCAGTGCCTAATATTTAATTGAAATATTTAAATGCACCTAATTAATTAATTTTATTAGTCCCGAACAAAGATGAATACATACATAAACTAATATACATTAACCGGTAGTAAAAGATAATTAATTAGAAGTTTTCTTTTTTAATTTAACGTTTGGGGGTCGTCTTTCGCCCCGAAATCACATTGAACTCATGGGGAATTCAATGTGATTTCGGGTTGAAAGAAGAAGAAGTGAAGGCAAGAAGATGTGATAGAATAGAAAGTACACAACTTTTTATACAAACATAGCAGTTCACCATAACATTTTTAACGTAATTGTATAATTGGCCAATGTGTCTAAAATTCAACTATGCTAAAAAATATCCATACACCAAATTAGTAATGTCAATTTAATAATAGTTTATTAAATCACGTTTCACTAAGCTTGTAACTATTCCATTGGCTTAGAAAAAGATTTTTCAAGCAAAAAAAACGAAGAAGTAAAGCTGGCACCTCCCTATTTATAATAAATGTTAGAGATATATTTAGATCGCTAACATTTATTCATAAAATTCTATTTTAGGGTTCTGTAAAACTAGTATCGAAATGTATTATTTAATATGATATAATATCTATACATATAATAAAATCGTAGGAAAGTCAAAACTAGTGCATTGAATATTTTTTTAAAAAGGATACTTAAGGTGTGATCTACAACAGCTAAACTCAAAAAGTACTGCATGGTAAATCAAATTCAAATTTTGCATTAATATTACTGAGAGGTCGGGTCGACATATAGGCTACATATTATCACGCTATCACCTACGGGGGAGGAGCTGTGATAATTTATAAAATTATACGCTAGTAAAACTGCGGGGCACAGCTAGTTAATAATATTATTGATACATAATATTTTTTTTTCGGTAGGGTTCCACTTATATTCGTTATTAATTTTGCAGAGCCAGACGCAGCTTTTGATATCTATCCCCAATGCGCACATTCGCCACGTTCACACGCACGCTCTCTCAGTTCGGACCCGCAGGTGACGCCAGAAGGTACGCGATAGTGCATCGCTTATTTAAAAGATATCTTTTTTTAATTTATTTATAAAATATATTATTTCATTACATTTAACAGGCCGAACCCCAGCAACCTCTAAGGGTTTATGTGGGTAGTGGCGAAACGTTCACAAATTTACAATTATTTAAGAACTTAATATATAATATTATTAAAATGTATTATTGTTAGTGATAAAATTCTAATACGATATCATTTTTAAGGTAGTAACCTTTTAACTTGAACTTAAAAACTTTCGCCCCCTCTGTATATATTTTTTGTAGTTCTTCGGGAATGTTATTTATAAATTTCAGATTTAATTCTAGATATACATTCACTTACTTTAATTCGAATTAATAACATTTAGGACCTTCAGCTTTTATTTTAGTATGTGAACAGAGGGCAAATGTTAATCCGCTTCACCATTCGTGTAATTGTAGTGCGTAAGTAGTGTAATTATTATTATGTTTTTAGGAGAATGCGACAACTACCCATCACTGCCGGTGATAGTGACAGGCGAAGTGGAAACCGAGGCGGCGCCCGAGCCGGCGGAGCCCGAGCCGACAGAGCAGCCCGTTGCCGACGTCATCAAATCCCTGGTCCACTTCCTAGCTAACCGGCCGACACACATGCCGTTATGGCAATATGAGGACATCACTGCTAAAGGTACGTTACATTTATTACTTTGAACCACCCTACTTTTGGAGTTATCGAAGAAAATGAATAAATTTAGATTGTGTTACTTTTTGTATTATCTAAAATTTAGTAATAAACATTCAAGACGGTTTTCCGTCATAAAGTTCTGACACAGTGAAATGATGATATTTTGTCTAATTAGTATGTCATTTGATATTTATTACAGTATAACTATAAAATCATACTAATATTATAAAGGCGAAAGTTTGTGACTGTGTGAGTGTGTATGTTTGTTACTTCTTCACGTCTAGAACGGCTAGAGCGATTTTAACCAAATTTGGTATGGAGTTATCTGACACCCTAGATTAACACATAGCCTACAATTGATAAAGTTTAACGCGGGTAAACCCCCGGGGCACAGCTAGTAATTTATAAAGTTTAATGCGGGTAAAACCGCGAGGCACAGCTAGTGAATCATAAAGACTGGAGGGGTTGGCATCATGCTAAAGTAAAACCGTGATTTGTGCCTCTGTTAATGTTACGTGAGAATCACTCGGCACCATCAGAATAAGCATTAGAACAATTAATTTCGGTGTTGTACGGACAACAAGTTCAAAGTTTTTATTTTATTTTTCATTGTATTGCTATTTTGTATTTTTAGTGTCTGTGTAATTTTAGAATTAATCTTTTTCTTCTTGTTCCGTAAAATGGATCATTTTTATGTGGGGAAAGGTACTAATGAAAGTGCTAATGATATGTATAGGTACTACAACAACATTATTTGCGCGCTTAGTTGACGTTTAAAGCTGAACTTATACTCTTTTTCTAATATTTATATTAGGTTTATTACATGTATATATCATTACGGTATTCTTCTTAATTGTTATGTAATAATACATGTTTGGAATAATAATAATATCCTGGGACATTATTCACACACTGCTCTGCAGCCATCTGATCTCAAACTAAGCAGAGCCAACAATGGAAACCAGATAATGATATACTACTTTTCTTTTGTAAATACATATTTATATAGATAATTACACCCAGACTCAGGACAAAGAGACATGTTCACGCACACAAATACCGTCCTGGGTGGAAACCGAACTCACGACCTGCGGCGGAAAGGTAAAAATTTACCAGCCACGTCAACCGGCCCGTCAAAATAATAATGTTGTATTAGCGATAACTGTAACTTTTGTTGATTCGGAACAATAGATGGAACTTTATTAATATGGAAAGTGTTTATATTATGTCCAAGGGCTGAGCCATCAGACATCTCACACGAAACTAAGTATTGGTACATAACATATTGGTAACTGTAAAAATATTATAATTATTTCATTGCTTTATTATTCTTCCACAGAATTCAAGTATTACATTCGTTTGGTTCCTGAACATGTAGTCTGAATAAACATTACCGTAATTTTGAACTATTATTTATATTTTTTATTGGCCAATCCCCTCGAAGATCGATATTTTTAATTTATCATAATCTTCGCCAGTATTGATATCTATATGGTCATATACTCTTCGTACCCGAATGAGATTCTAATAGGTCTTTACCTATGAAATTGCCGTTTTGTATGAAAAAATTTAAACGAATTTTTTTCATGAATTTTTTTATTTGTATTAATGGAAGTAATCACCCTTGCAATCAATGCATCTTTGCCATCGCAGTGGCAGTTTATTGATGCCCTTCTTAAAGAAATCAGCTGGACGGGAGGCAACAAATTCTTCAAAGGCATTTTGTACTGCCTCTCGGGTATTGAATTTTTTTCCCGCCAAGAAGTTATCCAAATTCTGGAAAAAGTAGTAGTCTGTAGGCGCAAGGTCTGGTGAGTAGGGCGGATGACGGAGAGCTTCCAACCCCAGTTCTTGCAACTTGGAGACCGTCTGCTGTGCAGTATGAGGTCGCGCGTTGTCGTGCAGGAGCAGCGGAGACGAGCGATTGACCAATGCTGGTTGGAGATGCGCCAGCTTCTCCATCATTGTGCTCAGTTCTTCACAGTACACATCTGCAGTAATGCTCACCCCGTTTGGTAAGAAGCTGTGATGAATCACACCGGCGCTAGACCACCAAACAGTGACCATCACTTTTCTAGGGGTAAGTTTTCGTTTAGGGCATTGTTTAGGTGCTGAACCAGGATCCAACCAACTTGCTGAGCGCTTGCGGTTATCAAACAGAATCCATTTTTCATCGCAGGTAACAATGCGGTTCAAAATTCCTTCATTTGTGTGTCTGTTGAGCAGTGCAAGGCACGTCTCGACGCGTACTTCGCGCTGGCGATCATTGAGTTCGTGGGGCACCCATTTGTCAAGCTTTTTTACCTTGCCAATTTGACGCAAATGGACCAATATTGTTTTGACGCTAACGTCGAAAGCTGCTGCTAATTCAGCCGTAGATTGTGTATCATCAGCTTCCACAACCGCCTTTAATTCGTCATTGTCGACCAAAGTCTTCGGACGACCGCGAGGTTCATTTTTCAGGTCGAAATTTCCAGAACGGAAGCGAGCAAACCAATAACAGGTGGTGCGTTGGTTTGTAGTGTTAGCTCCGTAAACGTCGTTGATGTTGCGTGCCGCTTGTGCCGCGTTGCTGCCACGACGGTACTCATATTCCATAATTACTCGAATTTTTAACGTATCCATGATGACGAAAAAGATTGAAATGCGATGAAAATGTAACACTAATCAATAAAGAAATGACTACTTTTGGAAAAAAGAATCCATGTTTTTAAAATAAAATTAATTTGAAATTAGAATTCTTAGCCAAACAAAAATTATTTTGATTTGAAATGGCCAGTACTGCAGAACGGCAATTTCATAGGTAAAGACCTAATATAATCAGAATCCAAAAAAAGTGGCTGCCGATTTTAACATTTTAGTTGCTGGATTGATCGTACTGAAAATGAATATCTATGAAACCGCGTGACCTCCGAACATTTCTGAAGTTTTAACAAAAATAAAGGGGCTGAAGTTTTAACTTTTAAGTAGTGGCCTTCAATTCCAATATCTACTAGAATCAGTTTTTAAAATTATTGTTTTTAAAATGTTTTATGGCATACAATACATCGTTTCTAAATAGTCCTTTTGAGTGCTTGTCATGTTCATATAATAATAGTTCTAACTTATGGGTAGCTACTTATTTTGCTGATCGTAATACCAAAAAATATTAAGAAATAGTGAATTTTTGTTAGCTTTTCATATAAATTTTCTCTCCTCCTTGACCATAGTCCTCTCCCCTCTTGGATCCCGTGTGTATCGGACGTGTCACCTCAGTGATTTTAATTAATTTAAATAAAAAATCAAGTGTGTAAATTCACCTCAAGTACCAGGAGACTAGCCAACGCAAAGAGGTGGCGATTGCAGTAACTGCGTGAGTGAGACAATAAACATAAACAAATATAGTCCTAATTAGTGCACCTCAATTACCTGCCAATGCGCACGCCCACATTGCCCCCACGAGATATCGCTCGCTCAGAATCACCGGCCATAGGCGGGCCCCACCCGCCGTGACATACGGCTTGCGCGGACGCATTGCAATACGCTTGCCTAATCACTGAAGATAATTGGAAGAAGTTAAATAAATATACAACAAACATATTTTATTGTATATACAATGTGTCCGGTTATGGACTAGCGATAATTTAAATACATGTGAAGGAACTATTTTTATACACAAATACACCATATACTAGGGCTCAATACCCCACCCCGCCATATGGCAGCCATTTTGTTTTTTTTGATGACCTATTCTCTACGTGTGAACAAAAACGTTCATATCTCTTAAAGTTTTGGTCTTACTGAGATAAAAATAGGCTTATTCGACTGACAATAATACTGTCTATCAACAACATTTCAAAACAAAGTGATAACGTTTTCTTAACTTTTGAAAAAAGATGAAATACAAAAAAAAACGGTCAATAAATTATTCAAATCAACAAATTATTGCAAATAAATGCAAAATTTGTCCCGATAACCCTTCATTTTTTTTCACTAAATCGAAAGTTTTTGAGTTAAGCTACGATACAACATTAAATTCACAACTGTATGTTTATTACTTTAGGAGTTATTGTTGTTTGAACATAGCGTATGCGTAAGACGGAGTAAGACCTTTGTTAAGTGACATCTGGCATTAGCTGCGTGCTGTCCGAGAAAAGGCTAGCAATACTATTGGCGACTAGCGGGAGTAAGCGAGATGGAACATATTGGCTCTACCTGCAAAAAAATCACATTGTTTTAAGGATAAAGAGAATAAAAACTAGTTACGTTAGTTGTCCCTCGCCCTGCGTTGTGATCGCTACTTTTACTTACCGTCCGTGCTGTTTACGTTCTGTTTTAGTGGTTATCTTGTGATAAATATGGCAAATCGTCAATATTCAACGCAACATATTGCTGATATACACTTCGTGTATGGTTTCTGCAATGGAAGTGCAAATTTGGCTGTACAAGAATATCGAAGAAGGTACCCTAACAGGCCTACACCGACTCGCCAAACTTTTATCGACGTGCACTCAAGATTAGCAGAAAGGGGCATTCAGAGAGCTATAAATGACCGTGCTCGTTTGGTATCGCCCGAAGATGAAGAAGAAGTACTTAGGCTAATAACCAATGATACTAGACTAAGTGTTAGACGGATTGCAGCGCAATTACAACTGTCTAGGTGGCATGTATGGAGAATTTTAAAAAGAGAAGGACTACACCCTTATCATTTTCGTCGGGTCCAAGATATTCTCGAAATAGATTGTGCAACAAGATCTGTATTTTGTTCGTGGATTAATCGACGTGTGAGAGAGGACCGTCATTTCTTACAAAGGATATTGTGGACTGACGAAGCGAAGTTCACGAGAGCTGGTATTACAAATCACAGAAATGACCATCTCTGGTGCTCTGAAAACCCTAAGGCGGTGCGCACAAGTTCGTTTCAACACGAATTTTCTGTGAATGTGTGGGCAGGCATAATCAACGATCGTTTGATTGGGCCGTTGGAATTGCCTCCTACATTAAACGGTGCAAATTTTTTGGAGTTCCTGCAGACACAGTTCTCTGACAGCCTCATGGAATTACCGTTATTATACCGTCAACATAATATGTGGTTGCAGCTAGATGGTGCACCCGCGCACTATTCTCGAGCAGTGAGAGAATATTTAAACAATAACCATGCACCGTGGATCGGTCGGGGTGGTGTAGTAGTGTGGCCAGCTCGCTCACCGGATTTGACCCCCTTGGATTATTTTTTGTGGGGTCATATGAAGCAAAAGGTGTATGCTATAGTTTCGAACACCAGAGAAGACCTCGTCGCTAAAATTATGGCAGTCGCTGAAGAAATAAGATCAGACTTAGAACTAATTAAGCGCTCAACTGCCCAGATAGCACACAGAGCATTAACTTGTCTACAAGCTGGAGGTGGGCACTTTGAACAACTGCTGTAGGTTGAATATGTATTAAATTTAATGTGTAAAAAAGATTGTAAAAGTATTAAATAAAAAGTAATAAGAATTTTATGTGGTTTGAATACCTGTTTAAGGTCCCGACAAAGGCCCTTTGTGCTTGCGCATACGCTATGTTCAAACAACAATAACTCCTAAAGTAATAAACATACAGTTGTGAATTTAATGTTGTATCGTAGCTTAACTCAAAACTTTCGATTTAGTGAAAAAAAATGAAGGGTTATCGGGACAAATTTTGCATTGATTTGCAATAATTTGTTGATTTGAATAATTTTTGACCGTTTTTTTTTGTATTTCATCTTTTTTCATAAGTTAAGAAAACGTTAACACTTTGTTTTGAAATGTTGTTGATAGACAGTATTATTGTCAGTCGAATAAGCCTATTTTTATCTCAGTAAGACCAAAACTTTAAGAGATATGAACGTTTTTGTTCACACGCAGAGAATAGGTCATCAAAAAAAACAAAATGGCTGCCATATGGCGGGGTGGGGTATTGAGCCCTAGTATATGGTGTATTTGTGTATAAAAATAGTTCCTTCACATGTATTTAAATTATCGCTAGTCCATAACCGGACACATTGTATTTAATACACTAAATATATCATACATAAAAAAAAAATGTCAGGTCGTAAAAGTCCCAAGTCGGAAAAATCCAACTTACCTACCGCCACATCGGAACCTGCACTTAATATACAGTCCCAAAATCTAGATCCAAAGAAAGATATCAACGTGAACTTGGGCCGGCGAACTCGCCGTAGACGAGAAGATGGACAATATGAGGAGGAAAACCCTGCTATCATCACCAAATTATCTGAACTTTTTTCCGAATTCGAACGCAAACAGGACTCGAAAATGGAAGCTATTAATGCCAAAATGGGGGAGATAAAAAACCAAAATGAGCAAATTCAGCAATCTATCGACTTCCTCTCTGGTAAGTACGATGATCTATTGAATCGTGTGTCAGAAACAGAGCGGGAAAATTCAAACCTTAAGCAACAAATTGGCGCGTTGGAATCCAAGGTTGAATTTCTTGAAAGAAACACTCGATCAACTAAGATTGAGATAAATAATTTACCAAAATTGGACCCCGAAAACAAGGATACGCTGACCGAAAATATTACAAAAATTGGTACAACGATTAATCAAAGTATTACTATGTCGGAAATTAAAAATATCTACCGATTGAAGTCTAAAAAACAACTACATGCCAATAGCACCATTATAGTTGAATTTAACTCGGTTGCAACCAAGGAACATGTTTTGAAAGCTTCAAAAAATTACAACAAGTTGAACCCAAACTCAAAATTATCGACTGCTCATATCCAGCTGCCGGGGCCACCCGTTCCCATTTATATTTCGGAATCTTTGACCTCTCTCGCCAAGCACCTATACTATTTGGGTCGCAAGCTGCAAAAAGATGGTCATTGCGATAGCTGTTGGACTAACTACGGAAAAGTTTATATAAAAAAATTTGCCAACGCTACTCCGATTTGTATCAACTCGGAAAATGATATTTATAAACTAACCTCTGCAACAAATTGACTAGACTGTCATTCTGTTACATTCCATTTTACTTGTTTAATTTTCTGTTTGCCATTTTATTATTTGATGGTTTTTATTATTGTATTTTATAAAACATTATTCACATATGTATATATATGTACACATTTACAAACTACCATATTTTTAAACTCATTTAATATTAAAAAACGTTATAACTCACACACACATATCTCTCTTACACAATCCAAAAGTCTATCATACAACATTCTTAATTATTTAAATAACCAACAATTAAATAAAAGTATCCTAATCACGCACTATATAATAAACAGATCTACTGCACCACAGGGGCATCTACCATATAACCCAGGAAATGGCAACTTTATATATACTCCTAAACAACATATTTTAAAAAATTCGATCATTTAAATATAATACAAACTGACCTAGATGGTCTGTCAGTGGCAGATTCTGCGTCGTGTCTAATAGACGACTGTCATCAAATTTCTGCGACTCATAAAAATTCTCTAAAATTACTTTGCCAAAATATCAGGAGCATAAATAAGAACTTTAATGGACTCACCACTCTTCTTGAAAGAAGTGGAACGGCATGGGATCTTATTATCCTAACTGAGTGTTGGCTTTTCAGCTCCCCTCCCCTACCCTTAATGCAAGGTTGCTACTAGTCAACATAGCACGCAAAATGAGGGTGTAATAGTATACTACGACGCTCAACTTCGACCAATCGTAAAAGAACCTGAGATTGTTGATGCAAACTGTCTCTCGTTGACGATCGATAACGATACTATAGTTGTCGCTATTTATCGCCCGCCTGCCAACCATAACATTACTCCATTTTTAGATTCATTAAATGAACTCTTATCATCACTTACATCCTTTAAGAACATTATCCTAACGGGAGATTTAAATATAGACATATCTGTAAATAATAATGAATCCCAATCACATGACTATCTTACTATGCTTGCGTGCCATGGCATGTTGCCTGCATTTGTACTCCCGACATGACAAAACCGCTCCTGTCTTGATCATATAATTTTAAAAACCAAAAGTCAAGCTTCCTGTTTTGTGGCAGATACTTCATTAACTGACCATGACACAGTATTAATGTTCCTCAACATTTCGAATCAATTGCATTTCAGATCGAAATCCAACAGTAGAACAATCAGATCAGTTAATTATGACGGTATAAATGACAACCTCCATCTAATTGACTTTGGCCCTTTGTATTCTATGAGTGATGTAAATGAAGCAACTAATTATTTTATTAAGTCTCTTAAAACAATAATAATTGCTAATACAGGACAAAAAGTAGTACCAAACCGAAAAAGTTTAAGAAAATTATGGATGACACCGGGCCTTTTACGATGCCTACGCAACCGCGACAATCTACACCTCAAGCTAAAAAAATCCCCCAATGATGTAATTCTCCAAGTAACTTTTAGAAAATATAGAAACTACTGTACCTTACTACTTAAAACTGCAAAGCGTAACTTTGACAAGGCTCAAATAAATAACTCACAAAACAACAATAAAAAACTCTGGGATGCTATCAAATCAATCACACACACAACGAAACAAAAAACAAGTGCAAGTGATTTACTTTCAAAATTTGAACCCAAAATGTCTATAAATAATACAAATAATTATTTTATTAACGTCGGTCGTACCCTGGCAGAAGATATCACTTTAAAACAAACACATATTAAATCTCCGCCAGTAGTTCCAATGTATCCACAAACCTTTGTTATGTTTGAAACAGATCAATCCGAGATTGAAGACCTAATAAAAAATCTTAGAAGTGACTGCGCTACGGGAAATGATGATATATCTGGAAAAATTCTTAAAATGTTTGCATATATTCTTATCCCACCCATTACGTATATTTGTAACCTAGCTATCTCCACTGGTGTCTTTCCAGATGCCTTCAAGCTGGCCCTAGTACATCCTATCTATAAAGGCAATGGGGACAGAGATCTACCGAACAACTATAGACCGATATCTATTTTGCCAACCCTCTCCAAAATTTTGGAGAGGCTTATGAACAATAGACTCATAAATTATTTAGAAAAACATAAAATATTAGCTTCATCTCAGTATGGATTCCGCTCCGGAATTTCAACGCAAAATGCGGTTTTGGACCTTACCAATAATATTGTTTCCAAACTAGATCTAAAACAAAAAGTAATTGGCATCTTCTTAGACCTGGCAAAGGCGTTCGATACGATTTCTGTTCCCATCCTTTTAACAAAGCTCGAAGGTATTGGTATTAGAGACATACAACTTTCTCTCTTTAGGAGCTATCTCTCAAACAGACGACAATGCGTTAGAATTAATGACCTGATCAGTGATGAACTTCCTATTTCCCACGGCGTACCTCAGGGCAGTATCATCGGCCCGACATTATTTTTAATCTATATAAATGACTTATGTAAACTTCACCTTCAAAATGGCTATGTCTACACATATGCAGATGATACTGCCCTGATATTCCACGGCAATTCTTGGCAGTCTACATTTGAATTTTCACAGCGTGGTCTCAACTGTGTTACTGACTGGCTGGCACAGAACCTCTTAACACTCAATGTGGAGAAAACAAAATATCTAACCTTTTCTCTGTCTAGTGTTGGCAAGCAGTTGTCATTTCAATACTCCTTAATGGCCCACTCCTGTAATGTTCTTCCCAATACATCTTGCAGCTGCCTAAACCTGACTAGAACCAACACTATCAAGTATCTAGGTGTAGTGCTAGATTACCTACTTTCTTTTCATCCCCATATTGATACCCTAGCTTCGCGATTACGCAAGTTAATATTTATATTCCGAAATCTTCGGCACGTCGCTGACACTAAAGTTACCCGTCTTGTGTATCTAGCCCTCTGTCAGTCCATCATTCAGTACTGTATTGTGGCCTGGGGCGGGACTTACAAAACTCACTTTCTAAAGTTAGAGCGTGCTCAGAGAGCCCTACTTAAAGTTGGATGGCGACTCCCCTTTCAGTTCCCCACCACTAATCTTTACCAGATCACTAACGTTCTTACTGTACGAAAATTATTTATTTTAAAACTCACCATGACTACTCATACAAATACCCCCTATGATCCAACAAAGTTTATAAATCAGCGAAGAAAACACATTGTATGCCCACCAGTACTTGTTAATACAGCCTTAGCCCAGCGTTCCTATTACTTCCTTGGTAGCTTTTTATATAATAAGATTAACAAATTACTTAACATACATCCTATGCGAAAGACAAAATGTAAATACATAGTAACTAAATGGCTTTTGGATCTCGACTACAATCATACAGAAAATTTCATCCTCCCAATTAAATAAATAATATATAATATAAAACATACACTCCAGACAACGTAAATCACACTCATACACTTTATTCACCGCACCATAATTATATATATACAACAAGTTTCTTATTAATTGTACTTGTAGCACTGTCAACTTTTAACAGCTACTAGTTTGTATGCAAGTTGGAGAAAGCCTGGAGATTTGTCATACAGGTCTCGAGCCTAGTACAGACTCCAGCTCTCTCAAAGGTCTAACTTAAGCTCAAATTTTGTATCCTAAACTGTTAAAACTAATGCATGCACCTTTAAGAGAGAAATAAACGATTATTTTTTTTATATTACGTGGTGTGCAGTGTGGAGTCTGCGAAGCTGCCAGCAGATGTCAACGCTGGTGCGCCACGTGCTGCGTGTGTTTCGAGAGTCGCTCCCGCACGCGCTCATCTCGGAGCGCTGGGCGCAGACCGCCCTGCAGCTCGGCCTCTCCTGCCCCTCCAGGCACTACGCCGGCAGATCGCTACAAGTAAGCACACAATCCATTTTTGGGTCCATTCATATTTATCACCTTTTATTATTCATCTTGAAGGGAGTACCCGTAGTGACATGAATACATTTCCATTTATTAGTTTCATAAATATATATACATTC
Organism: Pseudoips prasinana; assembly: GCA_951640165.1. Taxonomy (NCBI): domain Eukaryota; kingdom Metazoa; phylum Arthropoda; class Insecta; order Lepidoptera; family Nolidae; genus Pseudoips; species Pseudoips prasinana. Next base: position 16,822,213 of record OX621234.1, on the reverse strand, counting down.
CGTTGATTTGCTTTAAATCACTTTGGAGAGAAGTAACGGTAAGTGGACTAGGAATTAGGATATGAGAGAAGGCAATATTAGAAGACATACAAATAAAAAAGCTACATGTAACAGAAAATACATCCGTATAAATACCATACATGAAATAATGCATACTACATCAAGATAGAATATTTGAGCCGGAATTAACCCTACCTCAACAAATAGATACGTGTGTCTTTTGATACATTTATTCGGCATCATACAGCAATGCACAATTTTAAATGTGTTTTGAAACAGTTTCGTGTTATCACTATTATACACCAATACACAATTACTGTATTTTGAAACATTTGTGTGTCATAATCATCATCATACTCCAATACACAATAAAACGGAATAAAGCAGTCTGTCGCATCTAATAATAAAATATACATCCACATAGTAGATGTGGATGTATATTTTATTATTAGAGGATTTAGAATCACGGTACGAGCAACGAGGTACGTCTTATCTGTCTATGTGTATCGACCGTAGCTTAAAAGAAACGCATCTAACTCGAGTTTCTGGGAACTGGGGAGCTGGTTCTCCAGCTTTAAGCTTAGTAACGTTAAGTAGTTTTAAGTTAGTATTTTGTATATAACAACAACAACTTAATTTTATTATCTGCAATACATATTATTATTATATAAATATTGGATTTGTTTTGTTTTAAGTATTCAGGTTATATACCTACTGAAAATATTCGATTTAAGGATCCGTTTACCAAATATTAAGCTTTTAAGTGGTTTTAAAAAGAACACTAGAGAATGCAATCCCTGTGTCGCGGGGTACTATACAATTATATGTTTGTATGACGGACACAAAGTACATCCAGACTCAGAACAACTTTTATCAGTCACACAAATAGCTGTTCTGCTCGGGAATCGAAACCGGGTCACGAAGTGGTGAGGAGATGTGTATTGTCGAGAGAAATTAAATTAAAAGGATGACACTGCTGATAAAAATCCAGTATCGCGATAGACTTTATAAAATTTCATTTATCTAATATTTACATAGATCGCGTAAGCGTATAAAATTAATGCAACGTCATTTTATACGCTTTCCAATAGTAATCTAATGGTAATTTAAACACCTTATTGTGCTGTACTTCCGTCCGTCTGTTACAACGATATTTAATAATCATAATATCTTGGAACATTTCACACACGGCCATCTGATCCCAAACTAAACAGAGCTTTTACTATGGAAACCAACGAACAAACATGTTGATGCACACAAATATCTGTTCTGGGTGGGAATCGAACCATCTACCTGCGGTGTGAGAGGCAAGCATTTACCAACCACGCCAACCGGCCTGTGATATGGCAAGGGATATGCCAGATCTCTTATTGGCTAGTTTTAAATTACATGCGAATATCTCATTTGTTTTGCTTTATTGACGTTATTTGTTGTAGGTATTCCGGTTTATAGGCGTGGCGATGACTGGCCGTATGGTGTCGGACATACTGTCCCGCCTTGTGGAGACCGTGGCGGAACAGGGCGAAGACATGCAGGCAAACATCTATTATTATTTTTTTATCACATCTGTTGATTGAACAGAGATTATTATTATTCTACGATATATACACACATATAGGGTTACAAGTAAAACACCAACAATCTCACAGGACTTGATAGCTAACATCATAAGCAACAACTTTTGTTCTACGTGTTCGGACATAACTCAAAAAAAATCATTTCACATGTTTTTGTAGTACTATCGAAACATTTGTAATCGCGCGCTTCCGCTGCTAATAATAATAACACTTTCTTCGCCCGACATTTATCTAGTGCTAGTCTAAGCCGTGCAGGATTGCAAACTTGAAAACCTTGTTGCATATTGGCGGCATTAAACTCTGCGATGCGCGTAGAGTTATAAACATTCAAGCTGGAAATTAAGTTGATACTTATTATTGTACGAAAATAAAATCCAACAAATTATCAAAAGTTATAGAACAAAAGTTGTTGCTTATGGTTTTAGCTACCTAGTCCTGCGAGGTTGTTGGTGTTTTACAAGCAAACCTGTATAGAATAATAATTGACTATGATGTGCTGGAGTGCACAAGCGTATGCGGAACACAGGTCAAGCTTTTATTCCTTGTTGCCCACCGAATGAGGCCATCAAACACGGATATTGCTTTAAGTTCCCATAAAAAAGACTATTTGACAAAAAATATGTTCAAAAATAATTAAAACTTATATGGTGCCAAAATTACGTTTGTAAAATATTTTGATACGCCTATTATTTTCTATCATATTTCTACGATATTATGGTTTACAATCCACCAAGAGTTATTATGTAGAGTACCTTTTGCATTCTTGAGAACGTAAACTAAGTGATTGTAAGAGCTATGGAGTCTGTCAATAACGTCATCTGTCATTCGTCTAGGGTTACGTCACAGAGCTTCTCCTCACACTCGAAGCCGCAGTGGACTCCTTGGAGTCCAACTTTAGGCCGCTCGACTATATGCGAGATATTTTCAAGTCCACGCCCAACTTAAATAACAAAGATGGCGGCCAGCCTGCCAACGGCAGTCCATATTCTGCAGGTGAGAATCTAATGTTACAGTTCTTTAGTTTATAAGTCTTATAATATTTAGTAGTCTGCAGATTCAGGTTTAATTCACATCGGCACAATTAGCGAAACAAATATAAAAGTCTATATATAGCGTATATCTTGTTAGAAGAGAATCTATCAACGTGTACCGTTGGATGCTGCGTTATATCGTTGAAATTGATTGTAGGTGTAATCATTTCTTCACATTTTGTCTTACCTATAAATATCTTGTGGTGTTCAATTGGGCATTTTAGGTGACAACTAAGATGCCCTAAGATGGATAGTAAAAATAACTTTTTCAAATAATAATATAACCCCCGACATTGATCATAGTGTATGGTATACTACTAGTCAAACTGTCATCCTTTTGAGAGCTTCGATGCCACAGACAGACAGACAGACCGACATCGAAGTCTAAGTACTAACACCTTTTGCGTCGGTTAAAAAACAATTTACAAATTTAATGAGAGTTCCATATAAAAAAGTAATTGAACTGGTCAGTATTTTATGAAATATTACGTTAAGGAATACTGTTTTATTGCGTTAATTATGCCAGTGTGTGTGTCTTCTTAACTACCTATCGGTGGCCTGTAAACGTCCATTGCACGTTCGAAAGTAATTAAATTTCCTAACATTTCGCCGTAATTAATTTGATTGTGTTTAAATTGCATTACGATAACTCACTTTTTTTTCAATGAGTGTTTCTTTTATTAAAACTGATTTCAGCATAGCCTAATAGGCAAATGAAAACATTGCCTGATAGGCCGATGTAAATAACCTACAAAGCCTTACTCACTTTTTAGAAAACATGTCAAAAATTTGTCTGCTTGTATGGACAAAAGTGCTGGGTACAAATATACTGTTGTGTTTTTGTACAGGGAAACGTTCTCCAGGTGTGTGCGTGGGTTGCGTGACGAACCATACGCGAAGTACAAGCTACTCCGTGTCGTACTGTCTGCGCAAGAACAACGCTCCGCCGCCTAACACTGACAAACAACAACATGGTAATTCCACTTTAAGGCATTATCTATATTATTATTTCTTTCAATTTAATCGAAACGTTTTAAAGAATACCAGAGACATGCTCATGAATGTAATAACTATACCACTGATAATTAATTCCAACATTCACTCGGGATAGCTTTCCTGTATGACTATTCTGTGTATTGACGGAACAATCTTGATTGCCTTGAATTGTTCCAAGGCTGTAGGCCAAATCTTATAGATAGAGTGGTACGTACGTATGGGTTACTCATAATTGTTGACGTACAGCTGCAGTAGACTCAATCGTAAAATTGAATACTTACGTCGGTCATAAATACTAAATATGGACCATTTTTATTTATTAGAAAAATAAGCGTTCGACGCCGTAAGTCATAAGCTACATCAGAAATTATATAATATAGGAGACACGAGAAAGCTGATGCTTACATTTTATATGCAAAATAAGCGATGTGACGTAAAAATGTTTAACTTTACTAGTTCAATTAGAGTGTCATTCGGTGGTCCCCTAAGATCGATTGTAAGTACGTTACTCTGTTTAATTTGCATTAGTAATAATAACTAAATAGGCCTGATAGGTCCCCTAACATTCCATTCCATACAGATATTCCATGTTTCGATATTATAATATAATTGTTGCATCCAACATCTGCTAGATTCGACTTTAAGGGCGAAAAATAAAAATTAGCTGGTTTTTCTCCACTGAACATCAACAATGAAATAATAAAATGTTTGGATCATAAAAAATATCGTAGTCTTTGGCCAGATATAAGCTCACTTGGAATCTACACATGTATCATATCAATACAAAATTGACGTCATTGGTAGCACAGCGAAAAATCGCTAACGTTATTACAAAAATGCTCGTCCTATTGAGTATTTCATAGAAATAAAATAACTCTTTATTGTACACCAATAGGCACCAATAACACAGCGAGAATACAATATACATCACAAAATTGTACAATTGGCGGCCTTATCACTTAATGCGATCCCTTCCAGACAACCTAGCTTGATATCTGTGATTCAGCCGCTATAATGTACCTAAACTCATTACAAAGAACCCAGAAGAAAATGACTACAACATTGTTCTAATACCATCATCTAACCTCAACAAAGGCAGCTAGATATACATATGTGGTTAGTTGTTAAAACGTACCTAAACTCACTACAAAGAACCCAAACGAAAATGACTAAAACATTGTTCTAATACCATCATCTAACCTCAACAAAAGCAGCTAGATATACATATGTGGTTCAACTGCCAAAACGTACCTAAAGTCACTACAAAGAACTCAGAACAAAATTATTAAAACATTTTTAATACCACGGCTAACACCAACAAACCCACTGTATGAAAAAACAAATTTATTAAATGATACTCAATTATATATATTATGTATAGTGCACTTAAGTATTAATAGAAAAAATCATCACTAAATTCATTCAATCGAACATTAAGTTACACAAACATAACTTATAAACTCATAACATTAGAAAAAACAAACTTCAACTAAGGGCTTCACGGACTAATTATGATAAAAAGTATATATTGTTTGGGGAAGCGCAGCTGTACAATAGTCTACCAGATGTCAAAAAAAAACTACGATAAGATTAATATATTCAAAACAAACTTAAAAATACGTTTTAGTATATAATAAATGTACTGTTCCCGTACGGACTTTATGCTAACCACATAACTTACTTCACGCGTAACCGAGCGTATTAGTCCCCAATTCTTACATTTTTTGACTCTGTGACTTTAACTCTTAGTAAACTCCTTATCTGCTATCCGTGGTTTATGTTAACACAACCAACAAACCTCTAGGCCCAAACGATACAGAAATGTCATAAATAAAAGTAATTATGCCAACACGTTAAGAGCTAGAATTATACACAATACTGTTACTTTGTATCTCACTACAAGTGAAATATTGTATTGTTATATGACAAATTTAAATTCTTAAACCTAAGCTTATTCTTATGTTAATAAGCAACAAAAGTCTTATAGAACCTATGTACCGATAAATTCCAAAACTAAATTTATCAAGCTATCTTCAAATTCCGAAGCACGATGAAGGTTGTAATGGTTGGATATAAACAATAAGCTTGACCTACCTAAACAGCAAGTGGTTATAAACTAACCACCAGATGTTCACGTAGATGTCGAGTTTAGAGTGTATAAATGAGTATTTATTCATAAATGCATATTGTTTCCAGCCTGCGCAATGTTAGTTACGGCATCAGTAACTAAAATCAATTATCACTCTTTATTGAAAGTTATTATTAAAACATATTTATTAACTTTATTCTAACATTGACTAGAACGTACGAGACCTTGCAGCGAAGCTGCCAAAGGTGTTTGTTCGAATCTGTGTCGGTCGCGGTCAGCGCAGTCACTCAAACTTCTCGGCGATAGTGCAACACAGGTTTGATCATCACACACTTTATAATTTTGTTTATCTACTTGATATAGAACTCGAATACATGATCAACAAATGAAAATAATATCCAATAGCCTAAGCAAGCGAAGAAAGATCATGATGCTATCGATGAATTAACACAATATTAATAATTCAATGAGTTTAGCTAAGTCAGAACTAAAATATAAATAAAGATCTTGGCACAACTAATAAATATATGTTTATAAATACATACATAATATAGGCAAATTACACCCAGGCACATGACAATAAATAGTGCTCATCCCACAAAGATTTGTCCTGGGTGGGGTCGAATCTACGTTCCTTCTGGCTTAGCAGTCAGGGACATTAACCACTGACCAACAGGCCAACTAATATGGAGAAACAGTTTATTTACTGTGATCAGAGCAGTCTAGCTAGAATATGGTTAGTTTGAGTTACATTGTGCAATTTAGTTACTGTAGATTTTGAAAAACACAAATAACTTTCTTTACATAAGTTTTGTGGTTGTACAGGATGACAAGCTTACAATCCTGGCGACACTATTCTGGGTGGGCGCGTCACTTCTAGAGTCGGACTACGAGCATGAGTTCCTATTGGGCGTGCGGCTGCTGGCGCGCGTCATGTCGCGCCTGCCGCTCGACCGGCCCGACGCGCGCGAGCGCCTGGACCGCACGCAGGCTCACATCTCGCCCTCACTACACGCGCTACTGCTCAAGGTATCCTAACTATAGTCACGAACTTCTGTATGGTCATGCTATCACCTGGATGGATTACCCCATGGTAATATCCACAGTACACAAGGCCTTGAATGTACATACGCCAGCACATCCAGCTCTATCAAATTTCTTTTATAGCTTCTCAACGTTATCGCATAAGTATAAGGTTCACTTTTAATTGGGGAAATTAGTAGCTTGATGTCCTGGCGTCTTTAGAAAGGTGGTGAAATGGGAATCAAATTTCTTTCCTTCCACTTAGACTTGCTTCTTATTGTGTCCATGGCCATAAATACCTTTCCTTTCGAAACTATACTGCATTAAACCAATGAAGTAGTACACATTAATATTTTTGTGCTGTGTGGTGACGGAGGCGAATATCAGAATACAATCACACCATCTCATCCCGTGGGGAGCGTAAAAGTCGACCCGAGCGAATATCTACCAGCGGATGGGCAGCAGTTTCTTTCTGATTACTATGACCATTTTACTGCGATCGCCAACCCGTCTACCAAGCGTGGCGATTGTGGCATATCCCCAAGATGATTCTTGGGCGAGGCTTTTGTCCGGCAGTAGATTTCTTACCACTGTTATGATGATGAATCTTTTGATTTAAGGTGTTTCTAAAACCAAATGTTGTACCACACTAAATGCCGCGAAGCATGCAAGTAACTGTGATTTAAGGTGTTTCTAAAACCAAATGTTGTACCACACTAAATGCCGCGAAGCATGCAAGTAACTGGCCACAAGTTGTTGACCGAAAATTGATTAGAAAGGAAACCCTAGAGATACAATGTATTTTCGCATGACAATATATTTAAAGCAGGAGAATGTGTAGAGGTTGTCCTTGATACAAGCACACAAATTTTCATCTTGTTAAAGTTTATTGGTTTCTTGTTATTTCGCCAGAAGTTTTATTAATGTTATTTATATTCCATCAGGGCTGCACTCACCCCAACACTTATGAGCCGGTGGTGGGTGTACTTGTGGACATGATCCCACTGCTTGAACTGCCAGTCATCGACCCCACACAGTCTGTCGCTTTCCCAATGACTGTGGTGGCGCTGTTGCCTTATATGCTGTTGCACTATGAAGACGCTAATGAGATGTGCGTACGCGCCGCCTGTCACATCGCACAGGTTCGTTTGTCGTTTTGTAACTTTTAAACCACCGATAAATGTAGTTTACAATGTGTACAGTTAACCTGTCATGGTTACTTTTGATTGAAATCTGTTTGTAATGTCCAGTTAACAGCAGAAAAGAGCAAGAAGTTGGAGAACCTGGGCACGGTAATGACGCTGTACTCGCGCCGCACGTTCAGCAAGGAGAGCTTCCAGTGGACCAAGTGCGTCGTCAAGTACCTCTGGGACACTTATTCGCATCTCTCACACCAGATGCTTGCCTTCCTCGTTGAAGTGCTCGAAAAGGTAGCATTGCATTACAATACTAGAAAATGTTTGATAATAATATCTTAAGACCTACCTACCCACGATACCTAAGTTTCAAACTTGTGTGTATGGACCATACGGTTGACGTTTTACGTAAAGTGGACCAACACACGCTGGATCTAAAATCGAGTTTCATAGACATGGGGCAATAAAAAAATACCTTGCTTTTTCTTGGATATCAATGTGGGGTGGTTAGAGAGTAAATAAGTTTCACTTTTGTATTTGTCCCTATACACATTTCTACAAATATATTATTTTTACGTGTGAACAATACAACGTACATAAACCAGACGTTTTTGTTACTTTTCTTATCATAAGAAAAAGCAAGTTTTTCATGGGCGTATCTTAAACTCGATTTTCCATCCTGTGTGGGATCATATCAAAATTTTACTACTTTACTAAGTAGTATCCTCACCAATTTTTTCATATCTTCACATCTAGTTAAATGGTTCATTTATGGTACATATGTTTTCTTATGTTATACGATATATTTTTGAAAGTTCTATTTTGTTGTCTCACGATGAACAGGGCTCGGCGAACCTGCAGCTGCCAGTGCTCTCGATTCTCCACTGTATGTTGTACTACGTGGACTTGAACGCACCCGCTGCGCAACCAGTCAACGCCGATCTGCTCAGAGCCATCGCCAAGTTCATCGATGTTACCGTAAGATTATTTTTATTTGCCCTGGTACAAGGTGATGGACGAAAATGTTAAACATTTTAATATTGAATAGAAATCGAACATGTTAGGTTCTAGTCTTATGCTAAGAGCCTTTTACACTGTTTTATATGTTCATATAGTCAGTGTAAGTGTGAAATGATAAATTGGTATATTTTGTAAAATCAACACATCACAAATAGTGCATATATTATGCTATGAAGACGAGTGAGTAAGTGATTTCTTAACAGGAAGCCTATTGATGGATGAATGGTTCTACTTGGTACCTACGGCCATTTGCTATTAGCGCATATCTTGCACTCGTTTCTGTAAAACATGGTCACACGTACACACTGACCATGTACACTGTTGCTGACTATCCTTAGAGGACCGTAACTGCTTACCATCAGATGTATCGTATGCTACTCCAAAGTAGTTAGTATGTAAAAGTTGTTTAAAAAAAAATAAGCCCTACTTATCTGGCCAATATTATGGACATTAAGTGACACTGGACCTTCAAATAATTGAAATATCGTATGTTTGCAGATACAAGACAGCAACAACTACAAGGAAGCGATGAAGATTCTCAAGCTGGTGGTGACGCGGTGCTCGACGCTCGTGGTGCCGCCCTATTGGGACAGTCACGCCTCCTCCATACTGGACACAGAGCTACACGGCAAGAAGGTACTTTTACATAGTTGCTAATCCTCGTTATGTTTACCTATTGCATATGTGTGGGTATATTCTCAGAGGGCAAAATCAGTATATGCAACGCTCCACGATTCAAAAGTCCTCAGCTTATTTCGAAACCGGTCATCGCCCCAGCGGGAGCGTCGCATGTAGAGACGCCAGGACATCCAGCTACCCCAATCTGTCAAATAACTTTTATAGATTTTCAACTTTATCACAAAAGCATAAGGTTGAATTTCAATTGGGTAAAATTTGCCAGATTGGGGTAGCTTGATGTGCTGGCGTCTGTACATTAGTGCCACTGTGATCGTGACAGTTATTAAGGCCCCCTCCTTAATACATGAATGATATGCCACCCTACACCTACCGAATAAGCGGAGTTTCACAGTTTGCTTCAGAAAACAAAAAAGTCTACTAGAACTATGTACCCAGACTTGACAAACTTTTGCATTCGTATTCGGAATTTATGATTCGGAGGGATGTTTGCCTAGCAATAAGACCGCCCCATGCATCGTCATACTTTTATCGTTCCCGAGAGCTCTCTCGGACGCAATAGTTTAACTAAAATATGAGACTCAATGATTAATTTGTAATATTAGATTATCGCAAATCTAACAAGCTATAAATTTCATACTCTCGAATTAAAAACAACATCGGAGTTATTCATAAATCATAACGCTTCTATCAAAAAAAGATTGTAAAAATTTATTGGTTATTTTATATAAAAATACTGTAAAAACAAATTTGTAAGATAAATTATCACTTAACGTACTTTACGTTTAAAATAATCCCTAACCAGGGCCAAGCGCCGGGCCCAGACTGGTTGCTAAGTAATAACTTGGAGGTCAAAAACAATTAGAAGTACCCAGGGTTACCACCAAACGTTTGTTTTCGATATCGGTATTTGTGAATGGAATAAATAAATAAGATTAACTAGATGTTAGACAAATAGTTGGAAATTAGTTTTTCATCTCCTACCAATAACCTCTATATTTTGTTAATGATGTTACAGTTTATGATAAATGTCATTTGTTACACAGGAGCTGCCGGGAAGGACGATGGACTTCACGTTTGACTTATCGCAGACGCCCGTCATCGGCCGCAAGTACCTACCCAAGGCGGGCAGCCAGCCAGCCACGGGCCCCAGCTCGTTGTCCAACGCCTCTACTACACCTGACAAAGGTCGAACTTCACAACCCGTATACTATTTGTACTGCTTGCATCTTCAGGTTCGATTGCTTACTGCTGCAACTTAGTGGCCTACTTCTGAAAAAGGGGCAAATCGTTGCGTGTGATCGGAGCGCGACGTTATAATTACTTCATGACAGCCTGTTGTATGTTGTGTAATGGCTAAACTGTGTTTAAATGAACGTATCCATCACATTTATATAAAAAAGCTTGGAATTGCGAATTATGCTATGTAAATGTCTGTATTATCTGATGTCCGTCTAATTATATAGAGAACTTATGTGTTGCATCAGTTGATAAAATATTCTAATAGTCATACGGATAAATTGAATATCGCGTCAAGACTATGGATTATTAGAAATTGATTTATGATTCAGACCGGATATGAAACTACTGGACTTCGCGCCAATCCGAATACAAAAGATATCCTTTGATCAACATACACATATCATATCCGACATATCCGGCTGAGCTTCGAAGAAAGACCTTCGAAGCACAGAGGTGTCGGTGGTAACTACAGTTATTATTTTCTCAGCTTACGATAGTGATATAACGGAAACCTCTACTTAAATTATAAATTAAATGATAATGTATACTTACTTGCCGGACCCAAGATATTTCTGTTTTAAACAACATACAACGAACTTTCTTTTAAACAACCGATTTGGATAGTATTTTTATATGGGACCATTTCTAAAACGTGTACCATCCAATAAAAATGTTCACAGTACCATCTTTTACAAATAATTACATTGCAGTTCTAGGAATCTGTATTGCAACTTCCCGCGGCCTTCTACCTGCCACCCTAGCACCCAAACCATAATTTTCAGTGTTGCTTGATGTCTAATTCTGCCATATACCAAGGCTTAAGGCTTAGGGACCGTCAGGTTACTAACGGGACTTTTAAAATCTTATATTCTACGGTCCACGAATACATTGCTGACCTAAATTACAATTGTACTTTTATTATAGTCAATTGTCTTATCGTTTTGTTTATGGGTTGTCCGATAAGTACCGAATTTGAAGACTAAAGATGTATTTATATTTATTTGTATATGTATTTATATTTCCATGATTGCCTCGTTGCTCTCGGTTGCGTCAACCGCAGATAACGAGGTCCTGGGTTTAAATCCCGGGTGGGACCAAAATTGATTTTGGGATGGTTTTGTAAAAAGAAAAATGAAATGTTTCGCGATACGCAAACCTTTATTTAAAAGGCCGACTATGTCTTGAAATTCGCTGATTTTTTAAGACATAGTTGGTCCATACGAGGTCTTCACCTTCCGGTTGACCCTCCCCATCGCATCCCATACGACGACGTAAAAGTCTTCCGAGTGAATACATACCAGAACTGGCAACAGCGTTTTTCTAAGTACTATACTGCTATTCCCAGCCTTTGTAACAGTTGTTGCGATGGCGGTAGGGGTTGCTAAAATTACGTTGCACTCTGACTATGTGTTTGGGGTCTTGGATAGAAATATCTAGAACTCCTAGCTTCTAACTAAATTAATTCACTGTGGTCGTAGGGGACTTCAACGCGCAGTTGGGCAAACAATTCGGTAATGAGCTGAGAGTGGGGCAATTCGGAACTGGAGGTAGGAGCCCCCGGGGACCTAATGTTGACCGCATTTAAATCGTAAAATATAAGCGTAAATTTCAACATTTCAAGGACCAGAATTTTAACCTTCTCTGACCAAATCGGAGACGTTTTAAGAAAGGCCAGGTCAAAAGTACCCTAAAACGGGAAGCATGTATGAAGAATATAATGACAGCAAACGAGGTAAAAGAGGTGTGTAAAGATCATGACAAATGGAAATCCGTTGTCTCTGCCTACCCCTCTGGGAAACAGGCGTGAGTCTTGTATGTATGTAAATGTTACACATGTTTGTCGGGATTTGAGTTTTCTATCTGGCTACCCTGGTTTAGAGGCCATATACAGCCACCCTTCCCCATCCCCTCTTAGAAACAAGACTGCGTCTTTGGAGTGGAAAGGAGGGGGAGAGGGGGGTTACATCGATCAAATCCCTGAGATGCGAGCTAGGACGAGCGAGCCGCGCTAAATATAAATTCAAGGCAATTTGCGTATTGATGCAGTGGAAACAAATCTATCGGCCGAAGGCTGATAATTAATACTATGAGATGTGTCCACAGAAATCCAGTAATAAACTAACATAATCCACGGAGTTCTCTTAATGAATATAAAATAGGAAAGAATAATGGGAAACGAATGGTAGAGTCAATGAATATGAATTATTTAGAGCGCTCTAAATAATATACATATATTCGATGCCCATACATACTTCTTTCGTAGCACTTACTGGGCGGTTGTACGCTGCTATGTCCTTGATATTCCAGTTTGCTGCACAAAGATTTGTATTCTACTGTTATTTACATGAACGAATACAAAAAAAAATCATACGTTTTAATTATTCAGATTTAAACTAAATAGGATAGTAACAGCGTTTAGGTATAAGAGGTGTAAGTATTTAAGTAGTGAAGCCGGTAAGCAGCAAAGCCGATGCAAATCTGCTTGTTGCTTTTATTAATTCCTACTACTTGTGATTACAACAGACACCAAGTCACTGATGTTTTGATCTAAGCCGATAATGTACTTTTATGAATTAAATATTTTACATAGATTAACATTGATTAAGAAAATTAGGGATTTATGAACCTTGCGTCAATGGTATCAACGAATATAGCTTACAAAATTGATTTTTATTTATTTCCATATTACGTTGGCACTAGGTGATAAGCGCTATTTAAAACGGAAAATATTTTACCAATACATACGAATTAATAGCATAATTACTGACTTTTTTTTTTTTTTTTAAAAAGGGACTAGTCCCTCCCTCTTACCCACCACTGCAACTCCTGTAAGCCAGGATCAACAGTGGCACACAATGAAATGACACTGAGCGGTGAGGCTCAGGCATGTCCCGGGGAATGGCTTTAACTGTCTTGGATCCCGCAACGAATTTAATCAGAAAGAAGAAAAGGAGGAGTTAGAAATGAATAGTTCCACTTCCCTCCAGAGCAAAGCGGGAGACAGAATGATATAAAGAGGCTATAGCCTCATTAAACGAGAGAATTGCAACTAGAGAAGCCAGCTGCAAGAGCACCAAGGATTAATTTAAGGGTCCTAAGTGAGCTGTTATATTTGATTCCAATAGTAGGTATGGCAAAAGCGCTTAAACGCACGGAAGTTGTTCCTTGTTGCTACAAGATCCGTATAATAAACTACTCCAGATATTGGTTGCAAGCTATTTAACATAATATCACGCTGATTTTGCCAGAGATCACATTCCCAAAGTATGTGGTGAGCGGTTTGTTCATATTCGTTACAGGAAGTTGAGCACAGACAGATTGGTGAAGATACTAATTTGAAACTAAACAATTTACTTTTAAAATTGCCGTGTCCGGTAAGAAATTGTGCAACACAATGGTCTATGATTAGCCAAGTTTTATTTAACCGTTCGCGTATGTCCGGAAAGAACTGGTGCAGATGGCGACCCTTGGTTGAGGTATTCCATCTACATTGCCATTCATTTAGCAGTTCGTCATTTAAGTTAGCAATTGGCATAAATAGCCTGGATATTTTAGCACGGTCGCGTAATGATAAGAAATCATTATTTAAATTTTCTCGCGTAGAATAATACATCGCTGCTCGTCTTTGAACCTCAAGATCAACCGGAAGTACACCCGCTAGTACAGGTAGGGCCTCTGTGCTTACTGTTCTATAGGCTTTACACAAAAATATCAACGCCAACCTTTGGCTTTGTAGTAATTTACGGCGAGCAGCTCCGATGGTAGCCCTATCAGCCCACACAGGCGAGCCGTAGCATATACACCCAAGATAAGTGGCTCCGTAGATGATTCTAAGAGTATTGAAAGAGAGGCCCCAGGTTGCCGTTGATATCCTTGTAAGTGCAAAAAAGTTTCGCTTAGCCTTTTCTCCAACTGATTTAATATGTTCTATAAATGAGAAGTTCTTTTCCAAAACTAAACCCAAATAACACGTGGATATCTTACGTTTAACAGTAACATTATTCAGTTTTACGCTCGGGGGAGATTTTAGTTCACCCTTCAGAAGGAGTTGGTAGGTTTTATGGGGAGCAAATGTAAGGCGATTTCTTTTACCCCATTCACTTATCATACTTAAACAAGTTTGAGCCAGATTTTCCAACTCTCTCCTGGAGTCACCCTGTATAAGTAAGAGGCCATCGTCGGCATATGCTGTTAGAGAGCAGCGTGATGGCAAGGGCAATGTCAAGAAATCATCAAAACCCAAGTTCCAAAGATATGGCGCAAGCACGGAGCCCTGGGGGCAGCCCATGGTTAACGATTTAGTGACTCTGTAGTGACCAAGCTTAAGAGTTGCAGAGCCATGTACAAAATAAGATGTGATTATCGAATATATATTACTGTAGCAACCGCGTAACTTCAGTTTTTGTAACAAAATTGGCCACCACGTGTTATCAAACGCCCCTGAAATATCTAGGAATATGGCCAAAACGTATTTACATTCGGACGAGTTTACAGTTTTCCTCACCGAGATAGCTGCGTCTACTGTCGATTTACCCGCAGTAAAACCAAATTGATTACCATGAAATTTTGGTCCTCCTGGTAGCAATCGCGGTACGATAAGTCGTTCTAGAAGCTTGCCTAAGGAAGGCAGTAACGTTATTGGTCGATATGACTTAGGGTCCTCAGGCAGTTTATCACCATTTTTCGGTATAATACGAATAAAACCGTTGCGCCAGGTACGCGGGAAAGTCCCTTCAGATATGCAACGATTAAAAACTTTTAAGATTAATTGACCGGATTGTTTCGTGGCTTCTATTATCATTTTGTTGGATATTTTATCTTCACCTGACGCTTTGTTAACAGGTAGCGATTTCACAGTATTTATAAACTCATTAATAGTAGGAAGACTCGACATATACGTAGCGGGTGAATCATTTGCCCACTGCCTAATCTGCTTGTGGTAGTCATCATCGTCCAAGGAACTATCGTCAGGTATGAGCGAATTAAGTAGGGATTCCGTGGTCTCCTCTATTCCACTGGTGTAGGTATTATTAATTTTTAAGTTTTGAATATAAGCTAGATCTATAGACCTATTTGCTTTGAACTCATGGAATAGGGGTGACCACGGGCCTTCTTTTTCTAATTTATCGACTATTTTTCTAATAAGATTGCCTTTGGATTTCTCTATTGACGAGCGGTAACGTGAACGAGCAATTTTGAGATTAATATATGCACTATTTAAAACATCGCCTACGATTTTACGTTTTTTTAGTTTATTATATTTTTTACGTGCTCTCCGAAATTCACAGCGAACTTTAACTAAGTAGTTATTCCACCAATCGCATCTTCGAATATTAGTGATAGGGACGCGGCCTATTGCAATATCGGCACAGTAGGTAAAAGTATCCGACATAATTACGGCACATTCTTCTGTTGTTAGTTCATCCCGGGTGAAATCCCTGGCATGCGCGGCAAAAAGAGCTCTGAAAAAATCCCAATCGGCCCCTTTGAGCCGATATCTATAATTACCGTAAGTAGCCGTAGGTCTTTGTACCAACCGAGGAACATACTCGTACACGATTAAGCGGTGATCACTGGATGAAGCGTCAGGCAAAACACGCCATCCATCTACTCGGACGTCTGAGCTTGAAAAAGTGACGTCAATAAAAGATTCGCCAGTAGGGCTACAATAAGTAGGCGGTGCATCAGGGGTGTTATGTATTGATAGATTCATCTCAGCGACGAAATCTTCTACGGCATTACGCCGTTCTGTATCGCTTGAGCGGTATTTGCCATACCATAACGTAGAGGATGCGTTAACATCTGCACCAATAATGATTTTGTGTGCATTGAGGGACATCAAAACAGTGCGCAAGTGATGTAAATGGGGACCAACAGGATCTGAATACTGAAAATAACAGCTCACTACGTAAACTTTCCAGGATGGGGATGATATTTCAGCGACAGCACAGTGTGACGTCATGAGGTTTCGCATAGCGCTTACCGTAAAATTAGTACGCGTGACGTAAATAGCAGCCCGTGATCTGTTGTCTAGCTGCACCAATTTATTTTTTAAACGCGCATATTGATATTGTTCTTGTACGAGCACTATATCTAAGTTGTATTCATTGACTAAAGTTTCCAACTCTGATGTCGCAACCCTATCATTGTGAAGGTTTAGCTGCCCTATTTTTAAGTTAGCCATATTAATATTTGGTATTTAGGACTAACTGCTCAAGTTTATGCTTAAATGTGGGGCAGTTTTCCGAGCCGCATTTGTGGTCATGAGGTTTTTTATATGCTTTACACGATGCACAAACTGGTTTAAATTCTGGGTCATCATGATGACTACAGGATTTTGTTGGATGTGCTTCTGCGCATAAGGCACAGGTAGGTGATTTATTATTGCAGTACTTGAAAACATGCCCATATTGCTGGCAGTTTAAACACCGAACTACCTCTAAATCATCAATGAAGCGGCATCTAGCCCAGTCGATGAAAAGTTTTTCTTTAGTGTTGACTAAATGTTTTCGTATTTCCGGTTCGAGCTCAATTCCCACCCACTTGCGCCCATTAGCTACGTTAAGCTTTCGCACAATTTTGGTCTTAGATGTAAAATCGTCTTCGCTGACCTTAATATTTTTCTCATCTTTGATATTTTGCCTATATAAAGCCGTTAAGAAGACTTGGTCGTCCATTGATGATGGTACATCTTTAATAAGTATTCGCGGTCGTCGCCCGGAGGGAGTTTGAAGTTTTAAGCCCGCCGAACGAATGGCCTCGACAGATCGTATTTTATTAAGTTGGCTTTCATTTGCCACTCGAAGTACAACGCCAGAAAAGGAAGTTTTTTTAACGCCTACTATTTGAAAACCGTCGTCCGCGGGTTTTATGGCCTTCATAAGCGCTTCCTTAGTCGCCGACGAAGTCGCGTACTCCGCCGATCGCTCAGCGGTGGGATATGCGATAATTGAGGGAACCGGTCTTCGTGTTTGTACTATGGGGGCGGTGGTTTTTTTTGGTAAACGCAGTTTTAATTGTTCCGCGTACGTAGGAGTCTCAAAATTAGTTTTATTTACGCAAAGGTCTAACTGTCGTTCTGCGTTCGCCAATTTCGTTTCATTACATGAAGATTTAAGAGCAAGTAATGAGATAATACTTGTAAGGCGCTGCGTACAATCCATCACCGATAACTTATTCGCTATATTCATACCCGAGTTGGAATCACTGACTAACTCGTTAATCTTTGACAAATAAACTGAAGCTTGTGTCACAAGATCGCAATAGTTCTCACTGTTTGTATCGCAATTTTTTAAAGTAGACGGATATTCGGATTGAGATCCCCGAAAACGTTTTATATCCGATTCCAGTTGACGGTCGGGAGTATAAAACGTCGGTGACGCATCGCCTATCACGCGTTTGTTTAAGCCTGAAGGGGGCGTTCTCGGCGTTCGATTGCTTTTGGTAAAACCTTCTCGGCCTCTATCGGGTGGGACATCATTTATCTTTGACATAGTTATTTACAAAAAATAAGCAAGCGCTTTAATGTAAACACAGATATTAAGCGCGATAAAAAGCGACTGTTACGTTGTACGCGGTACCCTCACAAGAATAAAAGTTAAACTTACTCACCGAACGATAATTTGGTAAAAAAAAATCCAGATATTACTTATCAAAACACTTACAGATACGTATTCAACACTAACACAAAGCTAGAAACAGAGCACACGTCACAAAACAATCACGAAATAGCAAAACAAATAATATAATTGCACAGCGAACCTCCGACACACTGATCCGTGGCAGAGCGGGGAGGGAAGTGTTAATAATTACTGACTGAACCAGGTTGCAACTGGCTTACGCTAATTTAAAGTCTAACAGTCTTATTTAAAAACGCTACTTAAATTTAAGCCGGCCGCTCAACCATGGTTTATCAAATTTTTCATTTAAAAACACGATTTAACTTTGACCCGCGGTTAAGCCATGTCAAAATTTAAACCACGTCGGCCCCTGGTTTAAAGCTTGCTCAAATATGGCGGATTTTATTTGCATCAACTGACGTTTTGTTTGACGTTTGTTTGTGAATGGAGGTTTTATTGAAGTTACTTACCGTTTTAATTTTTAAATAAATACTGAATTCCAGTTGGATTCTTATCACAAACTTCAAAATCCACCGAAGAAAATCAATAGTCCCTGAAAATGCACTGTTACGATCATAAATCTATCATTCCATGTCTACCATAGAGCAAAAATCGTAAAGTTTTTATACATAATTCGATTTAGTCGATTAATTTTGGTCAAACTCTATACCAGTCCCAGAAATGTTGACAGTGTAAAATAAAATGACATTACTTAGCTGAGAAACAGGGTTTTTAAATAAAGAAATAGTTGAGCGGGGTTTAAGTGGTTGAGCAGGATTTAGCTGAGACATGGTTAAGCGGCGGATCACGGAATTATTTTAAATAAGAGTGTAAAAGTTGAAAAAGTCGCGATTTAAAATCCTTTGTGTCACCAGATCTTTTTTCTTACAGCACAGTTTTTTACATCATATCAATGAACGATGGTAATCTTCTAAGAGGAGAATAAGCGCAATTAATTGGGATAAGTGCGATGGTGATGAATATTTTATTTTTCCACTGCCCGGTATGCGTCGTAATCCTTTTAATCGGAAAATTTATCTGATATGAGCACAAATACTTATTAAAGTATTTTCACAATTGAATTGTGAACGATGTGTACGCTATTAACAGACTAACGTACATTCATATATAGGTTGATTAGAGGAGATCACGTTTGAGATAAGGCCGTCAATTATACAAGTTTATCTTGCGAATTCTAAAAGAATATATCCGTAAATTTTGTATCCAATACATTTGAATAAAATTACAATAATCTCAATAAGATAGCTCGATTTCAAAATGTAAATAAAACTTAGTGTGGGTGTGTTTTATCGATTATCGGCGAGGATAAAAATCACGTCAACGTGAAACTTTTCTTAAACATTTTTCAAGGTTTACACACAATATACAACACCTTTGCTCTAGATTGTATATGGGATACAACCTCGACGATTTACCGTACACTGCTGAACAATAGAAACAAATTTGACAGATGTCATTTTAACGCATGAACTCGTAACAAATATTGAGTACCAATCAATTAAAAATACTTTAACCTGAAATAAAACCGAAGCAGAATAACTAAAATAATAATAATATCTTAAACCCATTTTAGAATATTATTAAGTTTTGCCACAATATACTATTTGATCCTACAGTTTATAAAGGCATACTCAGGGTACTACATGGCGCGTATTTTTAAATGTATACAGACAGCAATAACTTTTGCCTTGTTTTAAGGATTATATACATATAACTCCTCTTAACTAAAAGTCTAGCTTAATGGTAGACTAATAGGGTTCAAGCATCGGAAGCATCTTATCTTTTACTTTTTTGGTAATTCCTACAGATTCTTAGTATCTTAATTATCCCCTAAGGTAATGAGAACAGTTTGTACGTATTTTATGTGTTCTTAAAGGCGAGTATTTTTATACGTACTTCTTTAGGGGAAGTCTCGTAGTCTTCTAGTCCTGCAAATGGTAAGGATTACATCCTATATTTTTCTGAGAACGTGTTGCGTACATATATCGCAGAATATAGCAACAGCATGGACTCGTATTACATATCGTATAGTTGGACTGACCCATAATGAGCCATGAAAGCTGCTACCGTGAGGCGCATAAAATACTAACAATATTCTCACTTAGCTTCAATGCATTTTTTAATTGATTCGAAGTAACAAATTTTTATCATATAAGACTTTCCTCCGTGGTAATCTTTAAAACATGCTTTTTAGGGTTCTGTACCCATAGGGTAAAACGGGACCCTAATACTAAGACTCGCTGTTTGTCTGTCTGTCTGTCCGTCTGTCAACGGCTGTATCTCATGAACCGTCATAGTTAGACAGTTGAAATTTTCACAGGTTTTTCAGTTACCTCTATAACAACAAATACTAAAATATAATATTAATATTTAAGGGGGCTCCCATACAACAAGAATATTATGCTCGTTTTTATAGATAATGATACGGAAACCTTCGTGCGCGAGTGTTTTACTCTTCAACAGTATCTACTGATGATGAAAATCGTAATATCGTATTTTGTTTAATGTTAAAAGCTCGAATAAAATGGCATGGTATCAGGTCAGGACAGTATGCAGAATGACCCATAATATCCTCGTTGTATCGTTATAAATTAGTTCGTCTGTAATTAAGTGTGAGCGCATTGTCAAGCTGAACGGTTTTTACTACTTCCAGCAAAGAAATGGTTGGGTGTCAATTGATATTTCCTGTACTACGATCCTCCAATGCGACAGTTGCAATTGATGCTATGTTTTGGGATTGTAACTTTTAAACTCATGTTTCGTCTCCTGTCACTATGCCTAATATCAGATTTGACATCTCAAAATCGCATCTGGTATACATAGCATTACGTCAAGTGATGTGTGTGTGTGTTTTTGTGCCTCGGTAAAAAAGAAAGATTAACACCGTGGTCAAAAGGCACATGGAATTTTAGACAATAGCCATCAAATTAAGTGTTTTGAGGCGTATCGTAAGCCTGGTGGAAAAATGTGATGATTTAATATGGGTGCTGAGTTTCAACTTGCGTTTCAAAATGTAGGACAATGTATTTTCTGTAGTATTAGTATTATATTGAGGCGCTCATAGCCAGATGCTGTCACCGGTCCGTAAGTGATTGGCGAGGTTAAGCAACTAAGCTCACGGTCAGTCCATAGATGGGTGACCGCCAAAGTGGTTTAATTTCTGAGCATCTCAGTGCTTCGGAGAGCACGTTAAGCTGTCGGTCCCGGTTGCCTTTCGGCAACAGTCGTTAAGCCATGTCAGAGGCCTAATGAGCGGCTTGAATAACTCTCACACTAGGGTAACCGCTGCCCATACGATAAGTAAGTAAGTATTATATTTTATCTTGCTCATACTATGCAAATGGCAATTTATCTGCATGGTCTGAATCATGTTTTTTGATATCACAGGTTCGTCAACATCTCAATCGGGTTCGGCCTCCACAGTCGTCGGCCCCGAGACAGCGGGTGGCAACAATGTGACACAGCCGCAGAGCGCGATGTCGCCGCGACGTTCCTTGTCGCTGTCGCCGGCCGACGCGCTCGCTTCGGGCTGGAAGAGACCTTGGATGTCGCAGGTAAAAGGGCACCCGTATGGCCGAATAAATGCTTATTGCCTGCTATAGCCCAATCAGTACAGAGTGTACTGAATTTCAGGTCATAGAATTACTTTCCAGTTGTAAGCGATATTAAATCATAGTGTCTTATTTTAGTAGTTAATAGAATAGTAGTAAAAATGTTATTTAGTATTGTAATTGCATCTGAAATCATTAGCTGTATTTAACATAAAGTGGCGCATTGGTAAACGTGTAACGCCTTTGCGCTATAAGTGATTGCTAGCACAGAACTAGCATGCCCACTGATGTTTATGAGTAAAATTGTACTAATATGTGTCGTTACTATGTTATTACCAGAGTGATTAATAATAAAATGGCCATTTTAGTTTGTTACTAGTTAGTGACATAGAAGAAATTACACAAGTGGAAATTATTTAAGTGCAGTACGAGTTATAGAAGAGAAGTTGAAAAAAGTACTTTGAGATGATATTAGGAACGGAGTCTGAAACAATATCTTGCTTGAATAAAAAAGAGTCCGAGAAAGTTTGTAATGGTTCCGTACAACTAGAATTCGAAAATTGCAAAGGTTTATTGGAAAATGATGATCATCAAGAAAATATTGAAAATAGTAACAAAAGCGGTGTTGATGATTTTAATGATGACGGTACCTTAAAGTTAGAAAGGAAATATGAATTGCAGAAGAATATGCAAAGTGGGCTATTAAAAATAATATTACACATTCAGACTTAACCGAACTTATTACTTTAGTTTATTTCGTATTAAGTTTCGTGCATTATATACAGAGGCCTCAAAGTGACGGAAGCTAGTCGGCGCTGACGTCGTGCTCCCGCATAATTCAGTATGCCATGTATAAACGAACCATAGCTCATTCCAAAATCATTCTATCCAGATTTTTAATTTTATGATTTTTAAAATACCGACTGACGTCATTGTCTAGGCTAGCCGAGGCGGCAATATCTGTATAACACTGTTATGGTACGTAAAATAAATAACAGTTAAAAAAACTAAAAAACAAGCTTTATTTAAAATTCAACTAAAGATAGAAAATAAATTTAAATTGAAAATAGTGTAAAAATATATTTTATTGTAAAAAAAGCATGGGGTGCATGATGTTAATAGTTATTATAAATACTTTTCTGACAGAAATAAGTAGAAGAATGATTATTTTAATAATATCTTAAAAAGCACCTCACGATTTTTACAATAAAATATTTTTTTTTCACTATTTTCAATTTCAAAAACATAGTTTGGCTCTATTGACGTAATGATAAAGAGAAAAATTCCAAATCCAGAATAACGGCGGAATTAGTGCCACGTCGTCGTCGAATACGACATAACAGGACCTTTTACTATCCAAGCACACGCAAAATTTACTGATTTCTGTCTGTGATTGATTGATTTCTTTTATATTTTTGTAAAGGATCCCTAAAAATAAAATATGATGACAGGCCAGTATGTCTTAAAGTAGTCTTAACTCTGACTAAATAGTCCTATAAAGCTCCTGACTAATGCAATATGGTGACGAGAGCAGATCCGAAAGTTCTATTTTAAAGAATATTAATATGGAATCCTGCCTTTGCAATTACATTTTTTTTTATATGAAATAGGTATTTGAACATAATCCGGGGGTACGAGCTTTTATAACGAATGAGAAATGATACTCTTGTTTATAGCATCACGCTGATCATTTTTGGATCAATTACACCAGTAGCAGCAAGAGCCAGTTGTTAGAAGACTAATTACACCAGTAGTGGCAAGGGCCAGATCTTTACAGGTTAATCAAGCTTATCCAGAGCATTTACCGGATCTTTATAAAATCGAATGGCACTTTACCGGATAGTAACAAACTTCTATAGGGCGTATAGTCCCATAATCTGTGCCCAAATGCGGCACTATTAACGTTTATAAGATTTCTATAGGTCTAAAAAAGACATGCTCCAAGGATAGTTACAGGATTAAATTTTGCTGCTTGGGATAGAAATAGTGTCGTAACAGTGTATCACGTATTTCTTACGTTTTTGTTGACAGAGTCGCGTCCGCGAGTGCCTGGTGAACCTGTTGACAACTTGCGGCCAGCGAGTCGGCCTACCAAAGAGCCCATCTGTAAGTAGGAATTCGTCGGTTCGAAGTAACAAAGTGGACATTTAAAGTCACACTCTCTTTTTACACGTATTACTAATTACTGTACACCACAGCGGTGGAGTTTCCTCCTTTATAAGCAACAAACATACTTATCCACTTTCGTATGTTCATCCATTGCGAAGAATTTAAAATGTATGGTGTAATCGAGATTTATACTGAATTATAAAGCTTTTAAACTACATTTTAATAGAGGATTCAAATAATGTGACCGTCGCCTGCCGGCCGTACGTACCAACACAACTAATGATTATATGATTTCTCCATCGCTGCGTTAGGACGATTTAATTACCACTTTATGTTCTAAGGTAACTCGCATACATAATGTATATTGTCGCAAGCTTACACGCGCACAACACGCTACGGGTGCTCGAAATGTTCAACCACAGTACGGTAGAGTCACGTGACGTCACTCCCCGTGACGTCAGAGTCATCAATGAGGCGGCGACAAACACCCACCGTGCGATACGCTTTGCTTCTCATCACGACATGTACCGTCAAAGTTCATTTGCTATTGCCTTATTTCTCATTTTTTTATTTCTTTACTTACTTCCACATCTGCATTATTAATGATAATTATTTAAAAAAATCATAACTCACCTAAATGGTATGTTACTATCTTAACTATAATTCAGTAGAAATGCAACGAACATCTGCTAAGATCCAAATCATACCATAGTATACATTTTAGTTGATATTCATGAAATACAAATGATTACATACACAATAAATTAAATAGAAAAGTAAAATTTTGCTTACAACACAATATTAGGTAATTTATTTATATATGTGCCGATATGCTATTACGTATTTATGCTTTTATTTTAAGTGTGTCTGAGACACAAGTGCACATCAATTGCGAAATAATTCGGACAAATAAAGTATTAGGCGGGATCCGTGGTCGCTAAAACTATAGGTACTATAAATTTACCGCCTCTATCAAAACCCAACATCCGGCAGGATTACCTGCCGGTTGTTGAGCATAGCAGTAGAGCTTACTAAGTACTGATTAAGCTGTATCAACATGATGCAGAGCACATAATAATAATGTTCTCCTAACCGAATTTCGGCCACGGCGGCCAGTCCCAACAGAGATTAGCCATCTGCGCGGGACATATTATAGTGCTCAAATGTGTACGCAAACACCGGAGCACTTTCTATTCCATTACTCTCATGATCCGATGGGACGCCTAGCGACACGACCCGAAAGAGCTGCAGAGTCCATATCCAGTTAGCATATGCAGCATATTTTAAAATTATAATCATATAAAATATCAAAGAGAGTATTATATAAAATTACATTGCATGCTCTAATGAGCATGCAATGTAATTTTGGTGACCGGACTATGGCGAGTCAGCATAAACTTAACTAGGAATGGTATTTTGTTTTTACGGTGTCATAGTATCATTTTAGTAATAAATAATTAGTATTATTTGATTGTTAAAAATTTTCTTCACAGCCTTGTGTCGTGAATGTCCAGCTGATACCATTAATAATTATTAGAAGTTAGTATCAAAAACGGCATAACCTTTCATCCCATTCACGGTGTAGAATATTATATGTATGTGATGGTGTGGCGTGCTCACTTATTGATAAACCTCTACCTGCATTATTATAATATTTACTTAGTTGACTTAAATATTAATTATTTAGTGGATGGGGTTCGATTACTCGTTTGGACGAATGTCATAAAGGGTAGAAATCTTTTCAAGCCATCTTAAAACTTGCCACCGTCATTTACCTAAATGTTTCCTTATTCGCACATATTTTTGTGGTTTTTTATTTAAAACTGGACAGTCATGCATGACTTTAAATCTGTGGAAACTGCATACGCAAATAGTTTGAGAATTTAACATTTAAAAATGCACAAATTGAAATCATTGAAACTTTAAACTTGAGAAGATTATTATTTAACCAGCGTAATAAACCAAACAACACATTTAATTTGAATTTACGCACGCCTTAGAACTGTGTTTGGCTCCTCAATTTGGGCCTTAGAGTGAACAAATATTTTAGTTATTATAATAATATGACTGGAATGAAATATTTACTTAAGAAGTCCGCCTCAAGGCTGACCCTACATTTCAAATCATTTTGACATTAAACATACTGAATTGATATATATTTGACCTTATGTCTAATTAGCCATATTACAGAAAAAGACCAGTGATTTAATAGAGATTTTGTGCTGGCGATTGCAGGTGATATTCAGCCAAAGTTCCGAGCTTCTGGAGCGAGAGTCGTCGATGGCATCATCCCTGGAGGAAGTCTCGGGCACTCCCGGTAATGAGCCATCAGGCGGCGCCCCGCCTACGGATCATTTCGGTGTCTTTAAGGACTTCGACTTCTTGGAGTACGAGAGCGAAAGTATAGAGGTAAATAGGTTAAGTTAGCAAGTTCACGCGGGCCACCTATATTAATTTTAAACAGTTTTTTGAAGTAACTGCCTTTGCTCCTGTGTGGACTATATCGTAAATTTAGAAAAGTTGTGCCCAGCCCAAGGGAAGCCTACGTGCCCCAAGATAAAATTATTTTTGCAATTATTATATAAGTATCTATAAATAGTAGATAATAACATATCTTTCCCGCACGAGGTTGGGAAAAACTACAACAGATCCTTACCTGACACTAGAATCAAATGCGTGTTGTAAGTGTCAACAATACTTACTCGCGATGTAAATCTAGTATCCTAACCTTCTTGGTTAGGATACTAGATTTCTTATTATCTCAGAGTTGTAAAGTTGTGAGGAATTGATGTTTCAGTTAAATTGATTATTTCGCAAGATTTTCTTATATAGTTTTTGGGAACTTCTAATAATGATACATTTTTGATCACAGGGTGAGAGTTCGGACAATTTCAACTGGGGCGTTCGTCGGCGGCTCCCGAGTGAGGAACGCGATGACACGGCGGGCCCTGAACGCAGCCCGCAGCCGGCGCAGCCTCGCCCGCCCGACACGCACACGCCCAAGCCGGTAAGTCTCACGCTCTCTCTCTTCTATTTCTATAATGTCCTATCCAATCGTAATCTAATTCTATAATAAGGAAATACATTTTTATTTCTTTAAACAGTCCCAGTTGTAGTCATTACACAAGTTTGTATTCGTGAAACCATGTCAGAGGTCTACTGGGCGGCTGGAACAAGTCATACACTAGGGTAACCACTGCCTATATGATAAGTATCACATCGTGCGTCGTTTGGAGCAGCGTTTTTGCAGATGATGAATAATGATAACATTTCTCTTTATGCTTTCGATTAATATCAATCGTCAACCATATAAAGACGTATTGGTTGGTGTGGTTGGACAGATGTTTGGGTGCATGAAAATGTCTGTTTGTTTCAGTCTGAGTGTAATTATTTACAAAAAGAAAAGTAGTATATTTAGTATATCATCATCTTTGCTTAGTTTGGGATCAATTATTATTATTATTATTATAATAATAAAACACAGAGGTGTAAGGGAATCCACTTTGGGGTCTGCCCACGCTGCGTCTCCCTGTTCGTAGTCGTCATTCGAGAACTCTACATCCTATAGTAGAAGGTAGAAAACTCCGAGACCATCCAGATATTCCCACGGTGGAACTGGTAGTTATTAAGCTAACTAAATAAATATCTGTTTTGTAGAGCACGCACGAAGACTCGTCGGATGAGGAGGGGGGATGGGAGGAGGGTGCGAGTGGAGGGCGTGGCGAGGGTGACGTCGCCACTGGGCATGAATTGGCACTGCGCCCACGCACCCACTCCTTCTCAAGCGCATCAAGTGGCGAGCATGATGGTAACTACTTCGATGATTAAAACTATAGTTACATCATAAAAAGAACTTATTATTATTGTTATATTGGGGCTTGATCTACCTACTCCGACCATAACGGAGCTATTTTCGCAGTTAAACTGTATTATAGCTCACTGCTTAGTCCTAAAGCTACAATAAACTTCCAGGTTCTAAATGATAAATAACCAAAATACTTGACGTTAAATATGTAGAGTATGAGCAGTTCCTGTCATTTAAGAAATGTGCATATTTACGTGCAAAAAAGTTTACCGGCCCAATCTATAACCCAAATATATAAAACCTCAAATTTAAATGATCGGGAAACATAAAGATGTAACGGGAAACATATTATATGCAATAACTGCTTTTGATTAAATTATCAGATATCAGATGTTGACGCAACATCCGATAAAGTATTTTTTATTTACAATAATTAAGGTCGCGTTCACGCTTAAAGAAAATGCTGATTGTACATTCTTTAGGCTAAACTCAAAATCTCTGAGTTTGTTTTGTATTTCTCGTGATTTTTAAATTGTTTGTGAAAAAGTTCTTTAATTATTTATAGGTACCTTAAAATTGGTCCCATATACACTTTCTTTATGACATAAAAACGTAGAAACCGGTCTTATTTTCTGAAGAGCAATGTTTTTTGTGTTAGGAGTAGGAGAAGTATGTGTATAGCATGAAGTGAATGTTTGCGGGCATGTGTCAGGTGTGGGCGGGGACGTGACGCCGGTGCCGGGCGCTGTGCTGCGCGACTCGTGGCGCGCCTCGGTGACGGCGCTGCTGCGCCACGCCGCGCTCATGCAGCCCATCGCGCTGGTGCACCGCTTGCATACCGTCCTCAAGGTCACTATCCCATATATTAACATCACGTTTACAGTTATGCTAGCAGCCTCTCACTGCTTCACCACAAATAAGGATCCCGCGCTAGTAAGCACCGTTAGGCTTCGAACCTCGACTCACCCCATGTCGGTTACTGACATAAAGATGCATGACAGGGTCTATTTAAAAGGACGTTTTGTGCAACTGTCGCTATACGTTAATATGCAAAAACGCAGAACTGCTCGTCCGATGAAATGAAGAAAGGGGCATTTCATCGAAATAATGAGCTAAGGTTGAACTATACTTTCCAACTCTCAGGAGTTCTCCAAACGTATTTTAATAAAAAGTTCGGCCTTGGTTTATTGTTATACATCTAAAATCGTAGTAGATGGCGTAATTATCTGCGAAGATATTATATCTATATATATACACGGTCGTGGTCAACTAATTAGAGACAATCTCTAGTTAAGCCAAATTGTGAATTATTTTTTTATTTTCCAACGAGTCTTAACAATATTCCATATCTTTTACATGTAAGTGTAATTAGTCATTTATGTGCGCGATTATACAAACAATAACAACTTCTTAAACATTAAACTTCTTTACAGTATAGCTGATAGATTATCATTGTGCTTTTTGTTCAAAGAATGGTGGCTGGCCATTTAATTAGAGACCCTGAGGTATTGCGTTCTAATTTCAAAATTGGAATTTTAATACTTTTTTGTTTCTTTTCTCATTGTTTCGTGGTCGTTTTGGCGGCAGTCCAGATTTTTTATTTTAAGTTTTGAGAATTATTTTGAAGAAAAATGGGCAATAATAAAAGTTGTGATCCAACACTAGGAAAAATTATCATGAAGTTTGTCGAGCGTGGTTGGTCATACCGAAGGATAGCACAACATTTAAATTATTCAAAAACTATGGTATGCAATGCAGTGCAACGTTTCAAGCGCTATAACACAGCTTTAAATGTGTCCAGAACAAAAAGATCGAGAAAAACGACTCCGCAAGAAGATAGAATGATAACTTACAGAAGACATACCTTAATAATAACATTAATAATTTAATGTTGTGTTTCTGAGTGTGAGTAAGGTCGCCAGAGCTCAACGGGGTGGGGGGAAGGGTCAGCAACACTTGTTTGCTGACTCTTAAAGGCCGGCAACGCACCCGCGACTCCTCTGGTGTTGCGAGGTCCATGGGCGGTGGTGATCACTTACCATCAGGTGACCCACTTGCTCGTTTGTCGACCTCTGACATAAAAAAAAAACCAGGTTAGCTAAGAAAGATCCGTTTCTAGGCTCTATTTTAATTAAACACGAAGTGTTTGGGGCAAATGAAAGAGCCGGTATATCTGCGAGGACCGTTTGACGACGTTTGGTAGAAGCAGGGTTGTTCGGAAGAGTGGCTCGCAAAGTACCGTTGTTGAAGAAAGAACATAGAAATGCTCGTTTGGCGTTTGCACGTAAATATGGACATTGGACTTACGCCCAATGGCAACATGTACTTTTCTCTGACGAGACCAAGGCTAATTTTATTTCTTCAGATGGAGGGCAATATGTACGGCGTCCTGTAAAAGCGGAAATGAATCCAAGATTCACAAAAAAACAGGTGAAACATGGCGGTGGAAACATTAAATGTGGGGTTCATTTTCTGGACGTGGAGTGGGACCTGTGAGGAAAGTTCAGGTTAACTTAGACCAACATCAATACAAGGCAATATTGGAAGAAACTATGCTTCCCTATGCTGAGGAGCATCTCCCTATTATATGGACGTTTCATTAGGATAACGACCCGAAACATACCGCCCATTCAGTCAAGTCGTTTCTTACCAGTCAGTCTGTATCGGTGCTAGATTGGCCAGCAAATAGCCCGGACTTCAACCCAATTGAGCACCTTTGGCACGAAATCAAGAAAAAAGTTGCCACTTATCGTAATACAAATTTGAATGAACTTCATGAAGCTTTTTGTGAGGCATGGGCAAACATTCCTGTCGAAACATGTCAGAAACTGATAATGTCTATGCCACATCGGTTTCAAGCGGTAATTGCTAACAAAGGTTTTGCTAATAAAATGGAGCTGTTAAAGATATTATAACACTGCAGATTATAAGTTTTGTTTAACTGTATTTTTCGTTATACTTTACTGTCATTAATTAAATGTCCACTACAGAATTGTACCTTAATATTTAATACATGTTTAATCTTTGATATTAAATACTTTTTCAATTTATTTAATATTTTATTTACAGTCATTTATAGCATAATAATGGGACCACATTATGCAAATAATAGGTGCTGAGAAAACAATAGGGTTTTATATTTATATGTACATAACCGGTTATAGCCCTTCACTATCTTGAATGTCCCTAATTAGTTGACCACGACTATATATATATTAAGAAACTAGCTATGCCCCGCGGTTTCACTAGCGTTAAAGAAGATTTTCCCGCTTTTCTGTTGAAATTTTTCCCGAATTTTCTTTGCTATAAACCTCACGGAGCCCGAGACCTTTCCAACGAATGCAAAACCGTGCAGATCGGTTCGTGCGTTCTGGAGTTATAGCGTCAGGAAGGAAAACCCGACTTATTTTTATATAGTAGATAAAGAAATTTAAAAGTAACTGACTTAAAATTGTAGTGGTAATAAGTCAAACAGTTAAATGACTTCATCAAGCCAGGAAATACACCAGATGCCAAATGGGGAGATATTAAAACAATAATTTCTTCATTATAACTCCGCTTTGATTAAATCTATGTTAATTCGTAATATCCTTAAGTTAGCGGCCTGTATGCAAATTATATTATTAATTTTCTAACCGTTAAGGATCTCACAGTAACCTGAGCAGTTCTTAGCTTATTTGTAGTACTATGTAAAAGTAAATATGGTAAAATATATATGAATAAATCAAAATTTAATTTTTAGGAAACCTTTTAAAATTATTCCTACATTGAAATATCATTATGAAATACCTATTTTCCTTATTTTTGAACCATACGTTCCACAAGATGTGAATGTGATGTGAATCTTTAAAAATATTATATTTATTTTACATTTATAGGTGGTTTATGTGGCTGCAAATATTAAATACTATTACAGTGATTCATTTATTTGACAATAAAGTATGAATATTAAAGCGCAGAGTCGCGAGTGCTTATAATTTCAGGTTAAAAACATGGTTTACACAAATTCAATTATTAAGATATGGAAAAACATCTATACAAAATAATTCGCGTTTTCGCACAGCAGGACATATTCTATTATAGCAGTAATGTAATAACAGTCATGGGGGATTTTAGTACCTATCTTTTAAATACCGGTAATGGTTCCTGTTGTCTTTTTTCATTACTTGAGTCTAATAACTCAGCTTCTTTCTTTTATCTAATTATATGCCTTCTCTTTTAGATCACATCTTCGTCTTCTGCGTGCTTCTTCTTAGTGTCCAGCCGACTCCTGTGGCTGCCATGAATTGATTTTTATCTATTTTAAAATTCGGTCGCCAAAGCCTAAGCTTAAGACTCTAATGCGGTGCAATTTTGGTGGGATGAATCTATGTGATTTTCAACTTAAGTGCTGGATTTCCACGGCGTTTTACCGCTTTTACATTGCCATTTTTATTTAGAATCTATTATTAATATACAGGAAGTGACTTCTAAGACGGTGAGCGTGTGCGCGGAAAGTGCGTGGGGCGGGGGTGGTGCAGCGGAGTTGGGCGCCGTACTGGAGCGTGCGGGCGCCGAGGAGCCGCCGCTGCTGTGGGCCGGGGTCGCCGCCGCGGATTGTCCCCGCGTGCGTGATGCCGTGCGCTACTCCGCGCTAGAAATAAATGAACACCTTGAGACATATTTCGACAGGAGGGAACACGCTTTAGAGGTAATAAATAAAATGGAATATTCCACTTTCAATACAAATGATTAAACAAAATATTACTATTGTTGAAAGTGGGACTCTTTCTTGTCTTTAGTATGCAGTTTATTTCAACCATTTGTCACTTGTTTGGAAAACATAAAACAATTTTATAGATTTATCACTCATCATACATCACTCCAGAATAGGTTCGTAGCATCCATGATAAATTACCCTGTAAATGAATCCACGTCTATTAAATGAGTCGCCACGTTGCCCTTTATAACCTTGTAAGAGCAAAAAGTCCCGCTTATCTTGCTCTGTTCTATACCCGAACAATTATTTTCTTGAACTAGACCCAATTAACAGTAACCTCATAAAATTTTACTGTTTCTGTTGATTTTAATATACCCTTACAGAGTTTGTAGATTTATTGAGGAGCGAATGAAAGTCGATTACTTTTATTCAATACATACATTTTAAAACTAGGTAAATTGGAGCAAAATTTATCTCTCCTCGACTAAAAAAACCCATCGAAATACTTAATACTAACTTTGCCAACACTGATCGCACAACCTAAAGCAATACATAATATTCCCGTAGCATCCCTTCGTACGGCCAAAGAATATAGGAGTCGTTTTTGAGAATTAGGTGACAAAGGAAAAAAAATGTATACTGGCTAGCGAATACCAATCCCGACAAATAAAGATTGGACTATATCTTCCTATTGATAATATTGTTACTCTCGAACCGATATTGATATGGTTTATTTCAACCTTAAGAAGGTCTAAATGAAGTTGTTTTATATAATTCTTATAACACGTCGAGCCATTCCAAAATTACAGCTCTTGTACTAGTTGGAGGGCATAATTTGCTTAGTGTTATGTAAAAGATTATGGAATAAATACGTACCCACAAATCCGGACAGACTTTTGAGCAGGTACCAAATTCTGTTGCGTCTCGAAAGTAATGAAGAGAAAAATAAGTTCTATATAACTAAAAAGTTTGAAAGGTAAACAAATTTTAAATGAACTTTAGCGAGTATAAAATTAAAGTCGAAACATAAAAAAGTCATACTCAAAATATTCATGTATGCAATCAATCAATAGCAATATCGGCAGTAAATAATCGGCCATTGATAGATATTGGAGAACTATAATAGCAATAAAATAACATAATAAAAGTAATGTCAGATAATGTAATTGCGTCATATATAATAGTTCTTCATACGCCGTATCTTCTAAATTTTCTATATCTTCTAATTCTCCCCATTCTTCTATATCCTCCATATCGTCCATGTCCATGATCTGCGAAACAATATATAAATTAATAATACCATTGAATAAAAATACGTAAATAAATTGGTCTTTACTAAGAGTTCCCGCCTCTAGGCGGCCAATGGTAAAGTAGACTTTCTATTTAGCTAGCGCTTATTTATAGATTTGTATTTTAATTATAATTTCTTTTGATTGCGTGGATAAAGACAGTACACATGTTTTTAAATTATTTAAACGAATCAGTTATCAGTATAAATTACCTAACTTCCATTATATCGAAATAATCTGCTGAAATTTATATTGATAAACTTCATGACGGTCATGGTGCATTATATTGTATATAAACTGCGTCTGCCAAGCTATTTGCAATATCATATACTACATCTATGGGTTATAGATATTTTGTCATTTTAACCCGATAACTGAATTGCTCCTCAGCGTTTGGCTATAAAGCGCCTCTTGAAAAAGGAGGTATACGAACGCACAGACTAAACCCCTGGGCTTCTAAAGTTTGAAATATAGATGAAGGTAAACCGCTAACGGCTAATGCCCGGTTCCTATATACCAAAAACGAATCGTTTCTACTACGAATAGTTAGAATTTCTACCAGGCGTAACGCAAAACCGTTCCTAAAAAATACTAGTCGTTACCCAAATAACGAACGTCTGGTTACTAACGTATGGGAGGCCGTTAGTAAGCTTATTGTATGGAGATGCGTTCGAAAGTGTTCCTATAACTATTTTCTACTGTCACGGAACTGTCAAAATAACGAGGCGTTACTGCTTTGATTACTAGTCGAATTCTGTTGGTTTACCAGTCGTTTGTATTTTATTTTGGTAGTTAACATAGTGTTTGAGGAGATTTACGTGATGTCTAGCTCTGAAACTGATAGAGAATTCATGGCTTTGTTTTCCGACGGTGAATGATCAAGAAGTGGGAAGAAGAGTTTATAAAGAAAGGGTTGATTATTTTTCCGTGCATGATTGCCAAGAATTCCAGTTGAGATTTCGGCTCGATAAACCAGCTGTGGAACAACTATTCCATGAAATTTATCCATAATTGAGAGTGAAAGGAAGACGATTTGTACATAATAATATCTTCTAAGATTTCATAACTACAAACCTTAGATCAAATACTCAATTTAAAAACTTATTTAGAAACCATGGAATACTCCTGGACAGATGTCAGACGCCAGACGCATGCGCTATGCGCTTTCCTGTTACGCGTTTTGTTCACACCATGCACGCGTAACATCAAATTTTCAATATTAATGATTTATAAATATATTTTAAACCTAAAATGCAAATTAAATTATTACTGTAACTATACGGTAATTTGTACTATTACTCACATAATATTACAGACTAATAAATGATTTTAGTTGCATAATTGATGTACGATGTTTTGTTATAACTAAACGTAAAGAGGAGCGAGAGGTTCATCGCCGAACGAGTCGTAGGTAGTTTAAACTACGGATGTTCGTCGCAGGTAGGGCATTGTGGAACGCTAGTTTTGCATCGGTATCGATAGCTGAATTACGGATGGTAACGTTGGTCCAATGACGGATCGTAAAATAAAGGAACCGGGCATAAGTCGGGAAGCTAGAGATTTTGAAATACTACTCCTTCTTAGTGATAATAAATTGGTAAACATCATTTCAACCAAAGATATATATATCAGTTCAGTATCAACAGCTATTCTAAACCATGAAGACTAGATTCATATAATATCCAGACAGTGTATTTGATATCTGAACCTCAAAGGTTTCCATGGTTTTCCAAATTTAATGGATCAATATATATATGTGATTGTAAAATATGTTTGAAATTTTCTATCCCTTATAGAATAAAAAATACTTTACATTAGCCATAATCAAAGTATCAATAATTAATTGATATATTTATTTAAACAAATGTAAAAGTGGTTTCTAATATTTTGTACTGGATATAAATAATCCACGAGAAACACCGTTTTCTAGATAACTCTATAAAACACTATTTGTCATGGATTCTTTATACCCAGTGCAAAATATTAGAAAACACATTTTAAAAATAATACAGAAGATATTATAAGATTCTTATTAGGTTTAGGTACTGACAAAGAGAGGTAAAAATTTGATTTTTATAAACATAAAAGTTCTAGCGAGAACTTTGTGTTGCGACTTTAAAATGAGATTTGGTAAAATACAAGCCTTCAAAGGGGGGGAGCAGTTTTAATAATAATAATTTTTCTTACGAAAATTTCGCGATTCATTCATGTAATTTAAACAATAGCAAGTATTTTAAATACAATAATTTTTAATAGATATCGCTGGTACCTCCCGGTAATTATTATTCATTTGTCAGTTAGTCAAAGTCCTGAACCCTTATTCAGATGTCTCTAAATGCATGTTTATGAACTTTTCTAAAAACCAGCAGCAAAGCTCTCATTTCAGAGCATTTGTAGAATCCTTCCTTAAAAAATTTAATGAGTGTTAATGACTGTGACATTATTTTCTTTCAGATTCTTGATTCAAGTCGAGCGTCTAACGAGGAACTAGGCCGCAGCCTTTATAGGCTGATATTCCAACTTCTTCTATTGTTAGAGACTAACAACAAAATGGTAGTTGCAGTATATCACGCTGCGCTCGAGAATAAGGTAAGCAAATTCTTATTTTCATCTGCTTTTTTATTATTATGGCCAGACTAAGAATATTCCTGTGAAAAATGCTAGTTTAAAAAAGACGTTTCATTGCAAAATAACAATAACAGGCGGTTTTTATTTTCCTATATTATTGATAATCATTCTGTTCTAAAGAGGTTTCAATAGGCAAACTTATGTTACTGGCATTGACTAAATAGACTGGGTAAGAAATAAAGTTTATTACAAAATCGAATCTTATGTTTCTAAATAATTAACAAATAAACACCTTACTACACTATACTACGATAAATAATGATTGTGCTGTTGTGGCCGTGTACGTGTACGGTTGCCAGAGAGTTCATTAGGGAAGACAAAGGTAACGCGTGGATCATTCAATGTATGTTGTAAGCGTCATACGCTACGTTAACCGGTCACTGTCACTTACCATCAGGTGGTCTGTGTGCGTATTAAAGGACTTAACAGTATAAAAAAATATATAAATCACATATTAAGTTGAATTTACTTTTATTCCTTTCATTTATTTATTATTTTATTATTATCAGGAAATTATTATTAATTATGTATTAGTAACAATAATGTAAAGAAGATAAACTATATATTTTCCTCTCTCCGACTGAAATAAACCAACCATATTATGCCCGACAGGGTTCCATAGCTGTTGCGTAATTACATAATATTTGTAACATACATTATGGAACGCAATAAAGTATTCAGTATTACAAATAAAAAATAATTTTGAAATTAATACATTTTTTATTCTAAACCATATATAAGATAAATTTCTAAACTAACAAGAATAATAAATTATGCTAATTACCGAAAACCTATTTACCCTAATAATAATAATCGGCAAAGAATCCATCCGCATCGTATAACAAATAAAATTAATCATGAGCAATATGAATACCATATAAGAAAATATAATATACTTATATCACTATTAATTTTAATGATGATAATGAACTTTTCGATTATGTGTTGATGTCTATAGCCTAGATGTACAATTATTAATCTCATTTACAATTACAATTGAGATGCGCAAAATATCATATTTAGCAATGTCCTATTTAGAGACGTAATTCACAGTATGTTTAGTAAAATTTTAATACATACGTTTTTCTGTATTGGTTTCTGATCTTATTTTCTCCACACGACCGTCTGCCACCAAGTAAGACGGAATGAGGTACCTGGAGCACCCACTCGACTATTCGATCAATAAAATATCGCATGCGTATTATTTGCGATAACGGAGCGGTAGGGGTTGTCTCCTAACCGCCTCCCTGTTACCCCCTTCAGGTCCCGGTCCCGACCGGATTGTGACTCTTTATAGATTACGGAAGTAAATGTTTTCTAGGTATAGGCAGAGGGCCCGTCCAAAAAACTTCGCAATCCTCCTTTGAAGGACTAGACCTAAAATAATGTTTTGACCGGGTCTAATAGGGACAAAACATCAGAAAACAACGTTTACGATTCAAATTGTTATGTTT
Organism: Pseudoips prasinana; assembly: GCA_951640165.1. Lineage (NCBI taxonomy): Eukaryota > Metazoa > Arthropoda > Insecta > Lepidoptera > Nolidae > Pseudoips > Pseudoips prasinana. The sequence goes on along the minus strand of OX621234.1, from coordinate 16,784,288 downwards.
TAACTCTTATTATTATTTGACGGAGTTCATAATATATTTGTGTTATTCATTTAATAAAATACCAGGTATAATACTTTATTTATTTATTTTATAGTCTAGAGTCTAATAATTTTATAGTAACCTAAACTTCTACATGAACAAAAATAATTCTTAGAATCAGTCCAACGACTTTCCTTGGTCATATGTTTAAGGAGAAGACACTTTATTCATGTGTTCTTAATTATTTTAATACATAAAATAATTAAGAACACATGAATAAAGTTTCTTCCAGTTCATAGGGTTTCATGTAATATCGAGTAGCTGGATTTCCTCGACATTCGTATGATGTTGAAGCCTATGTTCATGAGCTGTAACGTATTTTCGAATGATCTCAGCCACGGAGTCACAGACATTTATGTATTAGACTAATTATTACGTCTCTTTTTCTATTAAATGTTATAATATTTTAAGCAAAACCTTATCAAACATTTTTGATATGATTGGTAAAAACAAATTAGTCTATAAGACTTTTTATCATAGAATTTTTTCAGGTTTTTGGACCATAATAATTTTTGTTCAGCCACTTTCCATAGATCAGGCACGTATTATAACCGAAAAGGCGCATTTATCAAAGTAGTAAGTTAAACCAAAGCCTTACAAGGCGGAACCTCCGTAGAATTTCACCGGTGATGAAGTCATATCCTGGGCTTTCCTTTACTTTCAGGTGGTTTATTATCTCGTTAATTACTCATGGAGTGACTTATAGTATTACTAAGTATTTTCGAAGTGAATTATCTAAGTTTTCTTCTAGAGCCCTTCCCTCTTTATAATATGTATATAGAAATGTTTAGGACTTCTTTATCAGCAATACAACCCCAATAGTTAGAGGGTTGTGGTTCGCCACAATGTACAAATTGGGTTTAACGTCAGTTGGCTTTGTGCAAGCAACACTAAGATGTTTTCCTGTGCATTTAACGCATCAAGATTCCTTAATTCCCAAACAGTATTTTTGGTTATGACTATATGCCTGGCATCTCTTGTGAGGTACTAGCTGAGAAGTTTTTTATGGATAAACTTTTATCTTCGCCTTCGGTCCAAGACTGATTACATAGATTTCATTGCATATATTTTATTTATGACGTCTTAATTCTTGAAGGACAATATAACGGTTTTACATAAAAATAAAACCGATATTATGTGCCGAGAGGGAAAACATACAACATTGTCTATGAAGAAGCAGTGTATACTTAGCCTTAACGCGAGGTCTATGGTATGGATCAAATAGTTCAGCCTATGAGCACTAGATGTCGCTACTATCGCCACCAGCTAGGACGAGGGAACTGACGTCACTTGACAGCTCATAGTCTTCACCAGGAATCACTTCCTGCAATGCTGTATGTTTTCCCTCTCGGCACATAATATCGGTTTTATTTTTATGTAAAACCGTTATATTGATGTGCCTCCGGAAAACATACAGCATTGTCTATGAAGACGTGTTTGTTATCTGCTGGTGAACTAAGTAAAACACAACGCTATGATGATAATTAATTAGGGTTAGTTATGATTGAAGGAAATTGAACTAAAGAAATCGATCTGATAACTTATTTACTAACTATTTTTAATAAGAGCATAAGAACAATCTTTATATTTAATATGTATACAATTATTAATAATAATAAACATCGAAACATAGAAAACCATTTTAAGCTTAGGAAATTGAATTACTTAAATTAAAATAAAACAGTTATAATATCAGATTGATTGATGATTTAACCTGGGGTAAACGAATTGAAAAATAGGTTCCGCTTTTCCATAGGGAGCTCTATTTCGCGACAGTAGTGATAAAAAAATGTATTTGGTGATTTCCAATTACCCCGTAATAAGATATCGTCTATTGGTTGATTCTCTAGCCATCCTAAGGACGCTACTGCTGATCTACAGGTATCTGGAGATGCTTGAATTCCACTATCTCTGAGAACCGTGCGCACCCAGTTCCCAATGACAGTGCGTGAGGCAGCTTTTGTTCTATTACATACGGTAATGAAAAGATTGTTCAATTCAAGCACTTCAGATCTTCTTACACTAGTTTTATTAATTAAAAGCCTAACCAAACTGATTGGGCATATGTTTTTATCATGGTATTTAGAAATTTTCCAAGTCGACTGACGATTAGTGTGCGTATCCGTCTTAGAACCAAAAGATGGAATCAGATAGATATTTTCTCCATCATCGAAAAAACTGACATTTGAGATTTTAAGTAGAGTTAAGTCATGAACTCTGCGGCCCGAAGCTAGCAGCAATACAGTGGCTGTTCTACGAGCTACTTCGAATAAAGTGTCTTTTGGTGGGTTAGCTGAAAGCCAGACTAGCACAATTCGAGGGTCCCATGTGAATGATGGTCATTTGACTTTTGGGTTGGCGACTCCTATTGCCTTAAGGGTATGTTTTAAGATGAAATTTGAAAAAAATTGTTGTTCCACATGAGGACCGCAAAAAGTTAGAACCGCGGATTTATGAACAAGAATCGTTCTATACGATAAGTTCTCTTTTAGAAAAAGATACATTAAAAATCTAGCTACGTCACTAGAGTGAGGAGATTTCGGATTGACTTGAGAGCGGGAGCACCATGTCACCCATTTTCTGAGTGCTGGTAAATAAGTTGCCAAGGTGGACTGCCGCCAGCCATTTTTCAGTAGTTCTTTCTCCTGCGTCGACCATTCTTTTATTTGGGCACCCCACCCCCAATTTTCCAAACATTCAGGGTTAATGTCTGCACCTGTGGAGGAGGTTGTGATGTTGTCATATCTATCATGTTCTCCATCAGGTTTGGAAGTTCGTGTGGTTTGTCGAGTGCTCTGGATTTCAGATCTTGGCGCCAAAAAGCTCGAGGCCACTCTGGAGCTACTACTAAATAAGTACCCGTCGCGCTGTTCAGATGCGCCAGAACTCTGGGTAGGAGGCTGGGAGGGGGGAATACCCATGCTAGCTGATGTTTCCATGGTCTGCTGAAAGCATCTATGTAGTTTGCGTATTGATCTTTGCAGTCTATTGATACGTAGTTTTCCACAACAGCAGTCTGTTGTGTCGCAAACAGGTCTATGTCTGGTTGTCCCCACTTTCTGAAAACATCCGATGTCGCTTGAGGCAGGAGATGCCATTCCGCGGGTTGTTTTCCCCGCGATAATCTGTCCGCTATTATATTGTATTTCCCCGGTAGGTAGTGTGCTGATAGGGTTACATTGAATTTGTCCGTCAGATTTAGCAGCTCGAAGGTTAGTGCTAGTAATGACCTGGTTCCCCCTTCCTTTCGTATGTACGCGATCAGGGTTCGGTTGTCGGATTGTATAAGAACATGTGTGTTCTGTAATGTCTTTACGTTTATTTTTATTGCTGCTATTAGCTTAGCTCTATGCAGTAGCATAGAGCTCTTTTTTGTTGCTGTGCCATCTCCTTTGGTGAGCTAGCCATGTTCCCGACATTAAGTTTCCTCCAACATGAGCACCCCAACCCCATTCCGAAGCGTCGGTCGCCAGAAAGTGGGTGGGAGGCTTTTTGTGTATCAACGATGTGTGGTTTGTGGCTCCGCGCCACCACCTCACCTCTTGATACAGCACTTGTGGAATCGGCTGTCTCTGACGGGGTCGTTTCCTGTCGAACCTCCGTAAGAAGAGTTGTAACTTTCGACAGTGTAATCTGCCCCGGGGCACAACAAAGTTTGCAAAGTTTAACTGTCCTAGAAGACTTTGCAGTTCTCGAAGGCTGATGTGACTTTTTTCCATCAACCTGTCTAGAGTGTTGTTGAGACTGTGTCTCCTCATTACCGGTAATGACATCGTATTTTCTACCGTTCGCCAACAGATGCCAAGGTATTCCAAGTCTTGAGTTGGGGTTAAGACTTTTGCCAGCCCAGATGTTCCAAGTGTCTCACGGCTTCCGCAGCCTGACGACATAACTTAGATTGGTCTTGGTAGACCAGAAGGAAGTCGTCTAGATAGACTAGCACTCGACATCACTTCGCACGCAAGGTCTCCGCGACCCAGCATGTTACCGAAGAAAAAAGGTGAGGGGCTGAAGCCAGACCGAACGGTAAGCATGTCATCTCGTATAACTGACCTTTGTAACTGACCCTTAAGAAAGGTCGGTGAGATTCCGCTGCTGGTAGATGAAAATAGGCTTGGGAAATGTCTATTTTTATCATCCAGTCTCCTGGTTGTAGAAAATCTGGCACTGAGGCATGAGACATTAGACGAAAATGTCTTATCTTTACAAACTTGTTCAACTCTCGAAGATCGAAAATGGGGCGCATTGATCCGTCGCTTTTCTTCCGCATAAATAGCTTGGAGATGAAACTGGGTGTTCGCCTTGACACTCGTAGGATATGTTGATCCAAAAGATTTTCTATAACCTGAGACATTGCAGGGGATGCCTTGGTTTCGTATTGTGCCATGATCCGAGTTGTTGGCATTAACAGAGGAGGTTTCTTGAATAAGGGTATGCGAAACCCAGTGGTTGCTGATGTTATGAATTTGTTGGCACCCAGTGTTTGCCAACGGTCTTTGAACAAATTTAGACAACCCCCTCTAAAATGCGTCGGGTAGTCACTTGTTACCCTCCTTGTTTCCAAAGGAATAATTCTTAGTTTGTTTGTAACCGTCACTTTTTCCTTTGTAAGTTTGTTTCGTTTGTTGTTTTTTATTTGTATTTCGAGAATTATTTTTATATTGAGTTTGAGATTGAAAGCGATACTTGGAGGTAGACGGTACCGGTTCTTTGTATTTGGATTTTTGGTGGTCTTTGGACTTCAGAGTTTGTGGTGCTGCTAACCAAAAATGTGGCCCTCCCAAGGATTCGATAAGCGATAAAAGTTTTGTTTTGTGAAATAAAAATTCTTCGCTGGGAGGTATGTTATTGACCGCAGTTTGAATGCTTTTATCTGGGATTTCGTTTATTAGTCTTTTACGCCTAATTTCTATGCATTCCGCTTTTTTTCCACAAATGATTTGTAAAGTTTGTTCAGACAATTTATACGACGGGGATGTATTACCAAATGTTTCAGAAATTTTATTGAAGAGATTATCGGGTTTTAACTCTGTTGGGTTACTATGAGCCCAATCCACAATTCCCTGCAAACCAGACTGTAAAAGCTCCCTTTGTTGTAATAAGGCATTGGTAGTCGCTGCCAAGATTTCCTCTGTTGAGGCCAGAAAATCTTTACCTTTGCTCAGTGAACACATTTCATCATTCGTTTTTAAATTACAAAAGCCTGGGAACGCGAGCATGTCAGCCAAAGCTTGTTTTATATCGGATGTGTTGCTACGTGGGCATGTTAAAATGTTGTAGATTTATCAACTGGTGTAACCTTTCACCATCCGCTGGTTTGATAACTTTTTTCTCATCATAATCCGTCACGCAGAAGCCTAAATCTAACGATTTTGGTGTGTCTGCCGACGGGTTAGTCAGAAAATCACTATTGACATTATTTGGTTGTGCAAAGACGTCATTATTTACCATATTTAAATTTGGTGCACACTGTTTCTGCATTATAAAATTTGTAAGAAAACTGACCTGGTTGTATAACGCGTCGATTCGATGATCGACCGTTACCTGTGGATCGCCTTTTCGTTTCTTGCGTGGAGGTTCCTCTTGTTCAGCTTCATTGTCCGAAGATCCGCTATCGCCCGAAGAGTCTCCCTCTCTTTGGTCTAGGTTCCTCTCGGATGTCGGTGAACTCGAAGCCATCGATTGCTCGACCCCGGCGGTCCACTCGACGTTCTCATTCGGCGCCGGATTCATTGTAAAACACTTACGTATTTTGAGTTCCCGATTAGAAATACACGCAATAATTTAAGTACTATTAAAACATCTAACACTTCAGATAATTATTGTTGAAAAAGTTAACGGATTAACGTAATATTTGAAGAATTTAAATATTTTCGACCGCACGCGGCGAAAGTACACAACGCTATGAGCTGTCAAGTGACGTCAGTTCCCTCGTCCTAGCTGGTGGCGATAGTAGCGATATCTAGTGCTCATAGGCTGAACTATTTGATCCATACCATAGACCTCGCGTTAAGGCTAAGTATACACTGCTTCTTCATAGACAATGCTGTATGTTTTCCGGAGGCACATCAATATAAACATATTAAAAGGGACTTTGTTCCTCCACCTGAGTTTATTTAGTCGCGTTTTCTTTTCAGTTGATAAATAATTATTGTAGGTTCACAAGAATATGGATTTTTTTACAACTACTTTTATAGGTTTCGCTCGCTTGTTTTCATACGAGTGCCAAGGAAATCTTCTTAACTAAAGAACTGAAAGAACTTCGGTTATTGACTTGTAAGAAGTTTTCATTCATTACCTTGTGAATTCGCTACATGGTAGCTTTTCTTTAAGAAAGTTAAACTGTGTTTGTGAAAGTCAATTTCCGATAGTTTGCAATTTCATCAACGATGATTGGTGGCGGCGGCGAAACATTCATCTGTTTCTTTATCTCACTAGTTTCAATAGATTTTTTTGGTCTTGGTTTTGATTTTAGTTGAGGTAGGTGATCAGTTTCCTGTTTGTTCGGCTATTATGTCTAATCCACTCAGTTTCTTTGGCAAATCTTCGTCATCAGTGCAATATTCATCACTCTGAAAACATTAGTGGAAATTAATTTTTCACAGGTTTTTTTTTCTTAAATCTTATGTCTTGTTTTGTTAAAATGTTAATTTGCATTTCCATAACTTTGATAGCATTTTGTAATTTATAATTTTCGGCCTTTCGTTTATTAAACGCTTTGTAAAGCATGTGTTCCGTTTAGGTTATTAACACGATATGGTTTATACTAGCAATAAAGAAATAGCTTTTGATAAAAAAGAAATAGCTTCGCCTTAAGTAAAGTTTACGTTAACACAGAATATTATGACTGTCATCGCGGCGAGCGCGGATCGTTATAATGACAGCTGTCAGCAAACGTGAATACTTCACTTTGTTTGTAGTGCAGTTTTAACTGAATAAATACACATATTTATTCAGTAAAAACTAATGACTAATGCTTCCCATTTAATGTATTATATAAATTCAGCATTAAGTTAACACTTTAGACATGGGACGCATTGATAAATGTAATACGATTAATTAAAAACAATATTAATTTATACTTGTTCGTGAAAAAAGTACTCATTCCTTTTCCAATTAGATAAACCATGAACTCATTATATTGGCATCCTGTTTGTTTGAGTGGCAGTAAAAGTATTCATTCATACATACACACGTAACGACCTGCCACCGTAAAAAGATTATAATTTTATCTGAAAGATGCTGATTCTCTTATAAAAACTGCAATAAAAGGAAAATTGTTATGGACCGAACATACATAAATTTTACGTGCTTCAACTTTTTACGAAAATGGGATTATCGTAAAAATCGTATTACTGGATGGAATCTAAATGTGAACTTGGACTTGGTTGGACTGATGATACGATAATCCTCTACCAAGGTACCTGAACGCAATGCTCAAATGCTAATAATTTGCCTTGCATCGTCTGAGCATTAGTCTTGTAAGGGAAGTTTATATATTTTTGTATGGTTTGCGTGTTAATGTCTTAGGCTGAGATCTATAGAGCGTACTTAGACTTTGCTCAGACTTAGACAGAAGTTAATGCGTGTAACGAAATTACAATTGGTGTTTTGACTTTGTCTGTCTTAGCTTATGCTAAGCATAATCTTAACTTCAAAAAGTCTATAAATACCAAATCAAAGTATAAGCTTAGCATACATTTAGCAAAGTTTTACGTAAGTAAAGTTTGAGCAAAGTCTAAGTACGCTCTATAGATCTCAGCCTTAGACGTTTGTTCAGTTTATAGGCGAAGTCGAAGCTCCTTACATTACATCCACTACTTATGTTATATTTTGTATATATTTATTTTAAATTATTTATAGCGTTTCGATCTATCCTTTCCCAGCCCTAGTAATACTGGTTTGACAGCTGTCATTCTAATCAAGCTACATTTATGGTCTGTAAATTAAAATAAGAATTGTTTTGTAGCGTGGGTCAAGAAGCACCATACAGATTAAAGGTTTCTTAAAAATGGGCCGGGTTGCCACCCCATACCATCCTGTGGGTGTCGTAAAAGGTGACTGAGGGATTCACCAGGTAGTAGAGCAGCAACGTTACCTGTGTACTTTCTAACTACCACCTAACTGCGGTGGCCAACTCGCATGCCAAGGGCGGTAACTAAGGCCCCCGAATGGCAACATTATATAAATTTTTGGGGAGGCTTATGTGCAGCTGTGGACAATATCAGGCTGTTGAAATAATATAGAATTTATGAAGTACGCTTCGAACATAGATGACTTTGGATTTAACATTGTCGAAGATTTACTTAATTTTATCTTGAATTCCTACTTCAATGCAAAATGGTCAAAGAATAGTTTCCGGAAGGCAATAAAGAATATCATAAATTTAATTAACTTAAAATAATGTCCTCAAGACCGTGAAATGTTTGAAAACATCTATTTTGCATATCTAACAATTACTTATGAACTTGCACATTCAGGAATACTTACTGCAAAGGCTAGATTTCTGATTTTATTATCTAGAAACTCTGGAAAGCCGTCTTAAAGTATGTATGGTCTATAGTATTTCTATTTATGTTTCAGGGTGTCGAGATGAGCGCTGCGGTGTGCGCCATTCGAAATCACCTGGTGGCGAACGCGGCTGATTCATGGGGCGAGCACTCTCCCCAGCCGCACGACGACGCGCGGCTTTTGCATTTATTACATAGACAGAAGTCAGTTTACTTTAATATTATTCGTTTTACAAGGCCAGCGCCAGGCACAACGCTCTCACGGCACCAAAATTGTCCGATAATGATTATGGATGCAATTCTGTATAAATTCATACAAAGCCTACCAAAATCCAGTGTGTACGGCACAAGGCGCGGACAGTGTTCTCCTTCAATATATACTTACGTTCCTTTTGAGACCACCAAACAATTCAGGGACACACAATAAAACACAACACAACTCAGTACATAATCCTAATCAGTTATTATAATTATTTACATAGGACGAAGAAATTGCAGCTAGCTATAAGACTACAATAATATAGCTGCGATTTCATCCAGACAACCTTGGGACTGCCCAAACGAAAGAAACAGCAAATGAAAACTGAGTAGTATAAACTTCAAGTAGATACATTTTTTAGAACATTTACATACATCATTTCGTTCACCGCTCTATTTTATTTCACCTCCTTTTAAAATATAAAAACAATATTTTTTTTGTGTTATCTCTTTTTTTTTTATGAAGATTATTACGCAAGTGTTTATATATTTTTCTGTCTTGTTACATATTTTGACATAATAAACTAACGCATGCAACGCATCAGGTGGAGCGCGGCCTTGGCATTGGTTCGTGAAAGAAACGCAGAACACATACTAGAGCGAGGCGAGTTACCTGAGGATGACGTCACCAGTCTGCTACACGTCTACTGCAAGGGACTCGCTCAGGCACAACCAGGTATACATATTTACATACTGTTCTTAAACCTAGTCGTCAAACCATCGCAGTACTTTTGTATACCCTATATATTGGATGTTAATAATGCTAAATTGGGTGTTCTTTACTAATGTCAAATTGAGAAAGGAGGATTAAACCTAAATTCATTCAATATTTCGTATATTATTTTATTAAAATCGAGTCTAATGTAATGAAATATTAGAAATGATTTCAAGAAGACGCTGCGTACGTTTAGCGCTCGGCTATCGTTTTAAGATCTCAGATTTTATTCGGTTAAATGAAGTGAACGTTCCGTGCTGTTTGTCCGTGCACGCGCTTGCGAGTTTCTAGCTATGTTTTTAGTCTGACTCCGCGAAAGTTAAGCGCTCGACCGTCATCCATACATAATCATGTTATTTATATATCAAACAAGAGTGTGTATACTCTTGTTTGACATACTGAATAACTGTGACTGCAACACTACACAAGTGACAGCCATTTCTAAGGCTAAGGCTTCTATTCATAGCGATAAATAACAAGATATTAATAACGTAGTCTAATTTCGGTCGGCATTTTTACTAACTCTAATATGAAAATAAGGAGTAATAATGACCGTAGAGAATAATCTCTCACTTAACTCAGAGATAGATGCTCGCATCGGGAAAGAGCCGACCATGTTTGGGAAGCTTGGCACGAGAGTATGGCACAATAAACTGCTTACAATTAAGACCAAGATTAGGTTAAAAGGTGTAAGTTTAAAATTAGTCTTCAAGGCCTCCATCTTAAGCATACTCTTGTACGGAGCAGAGACGTGGACGTCGTATGCGAAACAGGAGCGCCGAATAGGTTCCTTTTACATGCGCTGTCTCCGTAAGATCTTGGGCATTATATGGCAAGATAGGGTCACTAACGAGAGAGTTCTAGAAACTACCTAGCCTGACAGCGTTTCTTAAACAGAAGCGTTTACGTTGGTTGGGGCATGTGCACATAATGGAACCCACTCGAATACCACGATGTGTTCTGTTGGGTGCGGTAGCTAATGCGAAGCGCGATGTCGGTAGACCTCTGCTTCGCTTTAAAGACAGCACCAAGCGGGATATGGCCGCTTTTAATTGACCACTGTAGCTGGGAAAAGCTCGCTGAAAATAGAGTTGAATGGCGCAAACGTGTAGTGGAGGGTCGTCAGATCTGTGACGAAGCCTGGGTCGGAGTACTTGCTGATAAGAGACAGAAGCGACATGAAAGCGGCTCGGCACCAACCACCGCAAACTTCTCTTGTCAGGCCTGTGGCAGGCTATGTCGATATCGAATAGGTTTGTTTAGCCACAAAAAAAAAATGTCTCTCAGACAATGCGCCGTAAATCGTCTGTAACAGACGCAAGGGCCATATATTTTGATGTAACTGCAATAGTTAGACATGGTATCGTGAAGATTTTTGTAGATATTGATATGTTCTTTATTATTGCACTACATGTTTTTGCTACTTAATATTACACGTTTAATATTACACTTAATATTATGCGACATTTTAATCGTTAACTTACCATCTGAAACGCGTGTGCGGCCATGCACTAATGTGTCTCAATATGAATTTTTTTCACAGATATGGTGGCGATAACCCGTCCAGTGCACGAGCTGTCTCAGAACCTATCGTTCATGATGGAGAGCCTGTATAAGGTTTCAGTGGCGCTGCAGCGGCAAGAGTACGGCTGATCACTCGGCGGCCTGCTTCCACTAGTCTCTAAGCGAGCACACTATATGCTTACTATTGAGACTCATTTCTCGACCACGCCTATAAAATGTATAGAGAAATCACACAACAAGTCGTGCTACCATGTTTATATCTCAGTGTTCTTTCACTTTATCCATAATTATTTTTTATGGTTACTAAGCAGCGTTTGGTGTTTTACTGCAACAGCTGACAATCATTATGTTTTCCAATCGGTTTAACATGTTTAAACTGAAAATGATTAATTTTAAATTATCTATGTGTATAATAATCGATATATGTGATATGGGTAACAATATTAACGTCAATCAAATATATCATAACCCGTTAATTATGAATATTTTCCTAAATGTACATAGATCTAAATAGCTGTAGAGAATATGTATTTTGCAGTTCAATTTGATGTCTGCTACAAGGTTTTATAACATAAATTGATCGGCGCAATGGGGTTCCATGCCGTTTCTTTTCATTAATATTTTATTCGCTAGAAAAATTCTAGACGATTTATTTCTATAATATACATAGAGTAAATTGAAGCGGTCACTAATGTGAGGGAATATACTCAACGTAGCATAGGATAGACTAACGAATTTAACAGGGTGCGGCTAAGCCGACACATCGGTCTACTTACTATACAGGCCAATTTGTACCGCGAGCTTATAGAACATATATATTTTGCAGATTTGCCTGAATAGTACAGTTCCATATCAAATTGATGAGTGATACTAACATTTTATCAGATCAGTTTAGGGATTCAGATCACACTAATCAGTGTATTCATGATTAACATACTTAGTATTCAAGATAACTGATCTCAGGTAGTGTATAATGTGCTGTAGAGGCGGCCCTACATTCTGTAGTCGGCTAGGGTAACTTGTGGCTTCGGTGGATGTCACGTATCCACGCCAGTCGTGATGCCCGTCAGCTTTACAACCAAATATTTTATTATATAAAATAATGTATATGTCATGGCCCAATACTGAAAGGCTACTTACTACTCAAAGCTTCATAGATTTAACTGATATTCACAAATACACCGCATGCCTCTCTCATTGATTAGCAAACTATCATTATAAGCGCGTGTTATAATAGAAAATATGTGTAATAGAAAATATTCGCCTTAATATCAATCGCAAATTAAATAAAGGTCTATATAATGACAATACTTTTCTGAATAGGTTTATATTCCATACTGAGTACAAAGTAATTAAAAGTAAAATCACATTTCGGTCTAAATTATAGAATGTGTTCACAAAGAAATATTTCATTATGTAAAAAGCAATTTTTAATCAATAATATAACAATTTATAATCAATAATATAGCTTCTTATATTCTTTTCATTCACTAATTAAAAGATAGATTGCAATGAATCTGATTGAGTTCCTAAATTAAGTGTTTGGCCATAAGTAAAGATTTTTTTAATATGTTTAAAACTTAGCAAACAGTGTAACTTTATATATGTAGCTACTCGCGGCACTAGATTATAATGAATATGTTTTCGTAAGATCATACATATTAGGAGTCATAGAATGTTACTCTGTTTAGGAAAGGCGTCTAACTATATCTGTCAGTCTTTATAAAAAATTAACGTAGTTTATATCCCAAAAATTTAAATACTTCGTGAGCTAGTACGAACCTCTCCGTTTCGATTGTTCGGACAATAGCTATAGCTATAGACGAAATACCACTAAATCAACATTAAGAATAAATTTGTAATATACTAAGAATGTAAGGCGCAAATTTGCAGATCCCAATTTAAAATATTCAGAAAGTTGTAAAGGTTTAACGGCGGCGGCGTAGAAATTTACACAAGTTGTAACAATCACTATAGTAATATAATAATAATATCCTGGGAGAATATTTACACACGGCCATCCCATCTATCCCAAACTAAGCAGAGCTTGTAGTATGGAAACCAGATAACTGATATACTACATAAACTACTTTTCTTTTGTAAATACATACTTACATGTTCATGCGGGTGGGGCCATCGAACCCACGACCTCCGGCGTGAAAAGCAAGCATTTCCAACCACGCCAACAGGCCCGCCAATATATACTATAGACACCACAGGATGCTTTTTCGTCCAATAACGCTTCTTGGCGGATCAACTATAGGATTGGACTGGTTTGATTACATTATATAACAACGAAAAACATCAGACGCCAATCATAAGTAACGAAAATTTCTACAAATATTTCAGGTTAGTCAAGCGTTCTTTGTAGGCAGTGTAATGGGCAGTGTCCTAATACACAAAATAAGTCGCTTTCATCCTCGTCTGCAGAGAATTACCTCAATACATTTGTTATTTTAAACTCGTATAGAGAAATACAACATCGATGAGTTTTTATACAACATAGAGATAACAGTCTTGACGATTTTGACCCACTTTAAACGGTCACATTTAATTCAAACTTTTTTATCGAGGATTGACGACAATACTCTAATTTGATAAAATATTAGCTTCACTTGTGCGTTTGTTTGTAACAGACTCCTTTGGGCGCGATTTTGAGCCACTTTAAACAGTCACATGAAATGTATCGAGGATCGATGCCTACACAAATTTTATAAAATTATTCGATTATTCAATTTGCAAAATATTTTTTATTAATTTATATAAATTTTATGTAAGGCAGGAATCATGATTATAATTATGATAATTTTAATTTCCACTTCAACCGTCTTATCTGATATTAATACATTTTCGAATACCAAAGAGAATTTTAATTTAAAAAATCAAATAATACTTCAAAAGCACACTTTTATAAATAAACCTATAATAGTAAAAAATAAGTAATAGTTTAAAAAACTTAAAATCACGACTTAATGTAAAAAAATATATAAATTAATAATAGTGTAAATAAAAACAAATCTTTTAGTACAAAAAAGCGTGGGCCCATGGTCTTAATAGTTCTGTATTCATCGACAAGATATGAGAAGGATTATCATTTCGATAATATAATTAAACGCACCCCACACTTTTTTTTATATATTTTTTTTTTAATATTATACTATTATTCATTTATCTTTATTAAAAAAATTACACTATTCTTAATTACAAATTATTTTCCATTTTTTAGTTTGGTTGCTATATATAAAGCGTGTTTTTCAGTTCTTTAAACTATTATTTATTTTTTTATCGTATCGGTAATTAACTGAAAGAAATGTTTTACAAATTTGTTCGTCATGTTGACGTTGCCGATTTTCTTATAAAAGACTAGACGAAATGTACAGGTTTTCATAACCGGTCTACTATTTAAACATATGAGCTGAGTGACTCCAGAATACAATCTTCTTGGGTGCCACTTATTATTATTTTTAATATTATTAAACATGGCGTTTATATGAAAATAACGAATTTAACGGCTTGCTAAACGTACAGTCAACGGCAAAAGTAGATGATCAAAATTATCGTAAATTGAATGAAGTGAATAAAAAAAAGTAAATTGCGTTAAAAATGTGTGGTGGTGAAGTGTTCTAAAGTGCGTGAGTGTTAAGTGTAAAAAATATTAGCTAATGATGCGCCCAATATCCATGATCATTCATAAGCAACCTCTCGCCCTTTTTTGATCACATACTTTTGTCATTGACTGTACACTGCGGTGTTGGTATCAACTTTTTGTGTGGCCTTTCAATATTCGGCAGGGACGAGAAGTGGATGTCATTGCTACTTTATCGTTAAATAACAGTCGGTTTAGTTTCTACATTTGTTGGCAGTTCATGTATACTCTCGCCACAGACAATCGTCTCGAGGAGTGTGTATGTTTTACATCATCATCATTTGCAACACTAGTTTTGTAATTGCATAATAGTTTTGTTTTTTGTTTAGTTACTGTTTTGTGTAACACCTGTCCCTTTTTGTCATAATATTGATAACAATATTTATTTCTACGGTCTACAACGGTTCTATATATGTCTGGTACATGAAAGGGATGGTTACATACTATCGCAAAGATAGATAGGTATGAACAGGATTTTAGGTAATAAGTGTTCACCATCCAAATTGGCTGTTAAGAATCTTTAGAAGAACACTGTAATCCAAAAAAAACTTCGTCAAATCGATGATCTCAAGTTGTAACCGCGAACATGAACTAGTTCTTGGCTCATGCATTTATGTTACTTGTATTGTGATCTAATTACGATAATGAAACTAACAATTAGCGTGGGCATTAATTATCTATAACCTTGAATAATTAATCCAATGCATATAACTTATATCGAAGTGTCCATTATCATTGTATTAGTACGCTGAATTATGAATAAATATTTATGAATTATGAGTCTAACACTATTTTTATTCAGAAATTTGCAGTTTGCTTCTTTCGGAATGTTTAAATAAACACAATATAAATATTAATAAAAATATGAAAACATGACAGAAATTATAATTCACTTCGGTATCTAATGTACTAATTTTAAACATTCTTAACCAATTGTAAATGCATAAAAATTAAATAAATATAAAAATTTAAGTGTTTTATTCAATAACCGGACCCGGACTTCGTACATTATTAGTTTTCCCTATTTCCTATTTTTACCCTACCCGATAATAAGAGAATTTGAAACATTTTTAGTAAAATCTTCTACAATGTCCAGATTGAAGATTTTTGTAGCGGGACTGAACAAGTTTGGAAGCGGGACTATGTAAAATATCCTGGCAACTACACGTGTACAGTTTGTTTGAGTAATTCCGTTCATTTAAGTACCGTTAACTTGTTGATTGCGGTTCTAGATTATGTTACTTAGTAGAGTATATTAATTTCTATGATATAAGTAGTCGATTGTTATTGGATGTAAAAAAAAGCCGGCCAAGTGCGATTCGGACTCGCCCATGAAGGGTTCCGCAGCAGCAAGTATATCAGTTGAATAAATTAAAGGTAAATTGCGGTTTACGATTAATGCCGCATAATAAAAAAACTACTTACTAGATCTCGTTCAAACCAATTTTCTTTGTTAGTTTACATCATATATATTTTTTAGTTTTATCATTCTCTTATTTTAGAAGTTACAGAGGGGGGGACACTCATTTTTCCACTTTGGAAGTGTCTCTCGCGCAAACTATTCAGTTTATAAAAACATGATATTAGGAAACTCAATATTATTTTTGAAGACCTATCCATAAATACCCCCCTAATGTATGGGTACGGTGAAATTAAAAAAAAAACAGTTCTATGTATGGGGAACCCTCATAATTATTATTATTTTTCTATTTTTGTGTGAAAATCTAAATGCGGTTCACAGAATACATCTACTTACCAAGTTTCAATAGTACAGCTCTTATAGTTTCGGAAAAAAGTGGCTGTGACATACGGACGGACAGACAGACATGACGAATCTATAAGGGTTCCGTTTTTTGCCATTTGGCTACGGAACCCTAAAAATGTTAAGAGCGCTGTGTAGACTGAAGCATTATATTGTTTCACATTAATTATCTTTATCGGATATAGGTATATTAAATTCACACAAATATTACTTTCTAGATAGTTTTCTCATAAATTATACATCATATAATCCAACATTGTTGAGATGCGTTTGTGTCACAGTTCAAATGTCTCAAATCACACGACAATCAATCAACCTAAAAAAAAATTTGTGTGTACTTATGTACACGCGTTAGAAGTTATACTTCTTAATATACAACTTGACACATAGTTATCAATTTTCATACCACCTAGAACTAACGTCATGCTGTTATTTTTACGATGCGCGCGCATCGTAAAAATTCACTCTCATACATTTTCATACCACCTAGAACTAACTTCATGCTGTTATTTTTACGATGCGCGCGCGTCGTAAAAATTCACTCTCATCATTTTTCTCCATCGCGCCAAAAGAAGTATAACTTCAAAAATAGGCAGAATATAAAGAGTCAACGCAAGAATACTAACACAGTATAAAGTTAGCATATGCCTCTACAATTTGTGCTGTCCTAAAAGGTTACTACGAAACGTGAAATAATAATTATACGTATTGATATAATGGTTTATTTTGTAGTGTCCTTCTAAATTCTGTTACTATTTAAGGGCAATAATATATTTTGTTTTCGTATCAGTCAGTACCAAATATTGTAACATCTAACATACCATTCATTAATACAAATAATTTTCATTCATTAATAAAAACCTCTGGATGGAGGAATTTTCACCTATTCTTCGGGTGAAATTATGCGGTTAAGAACTTTATAACCTAATTAAGAAAGTTCGAGATCCGCAGGCGAACCAAAGTCACCGACATAGCCCTAAGAATTGCCAAGCTGAAGTGGCAGTGGGCAGGGCACATAGCTCGTAGAGCCGACGGCCGCTGGGGCAGAAAGGTTCTCGAGTGGCGACCACGAACCGGAAGACGCAGCGTGGGCAGGCCCCCTACAAGATGGACCGATGATCTTGTGCGGGTCGCTGGAAAACGCTGGATGCGGATAGCGCAAGACCGGCAATTGTGGAGATCTTTGAGGGAGGCCTTTGTCCAGCAGTGGACGTCTTTCGGCTGATATGATGATGATGAAGAAAGTTCACAGGAAATTGTCCGTAAAATCTAACCAATAGTTTAAAATTCACCATATGTTAACTTGTAAGAAAGCTGTACCTTCCTTTCCGCACAATTACACGTTACGACCGATAAATAATTTCCCGTTGACAGAACGTAGGGATAGTACTCAGTACCAAAGAGATTATAATAATTCATTTCCAATACAAAAAGCAGTCCTTTATTACATGCGGAATATTGACGGACGTCGCTTCAATTGTACCATCAAAAAAAAAAAGCAACACCTTATTTGTAGGTATACTTGTAGAAATAAAATAAATAATAAATAAAATTAGTTTATTTACATGAACAAAAATACAGTAGGCACTAATTTACTAAACACTCCACACTTGGCTAGGCCTGTTTACGTGGGTGTTTTACAAAAATACAATTGAAAAGCATCGGTAAGTACAGTACTACATGTTTTGTTACTTCTCGTGTTGGCACTAAGCCTTCATATATAGTTAAGTAAAAAAACCGACAAGTTTAGTGTCAAATTTTTCCTGTAAATTAACGTACAGATTTGTTGGTAAGTCCAGTTTAGTACAGATCGTTAGCTGAGTTATATGACAGATTGTAGATTTTGGTGTGTCCTACAAATCAAGTGTACTTTTATTATTTAATAAAATTATATTCTATAAAAAGGTCATCATTGAAAGAAAATCGTTAGACATAATAATTATATTGTTTATACCATAAGGGTATATATATATATATATATATCGTGTAACATAAATCATTTGTGGATTACTTAACAGGCTCGCGCCTGGGTATCCCTAAAGCTCATGTCCCTGCTATTACTGGTTATAGAGTCATGGCGGCAGCATCTCAGAGTCTGGTGTATCTTGAGTTCTAGATCATAATGAAACTTGGCCCTCCCAAATATTACTTATGAAGAATTGGTATCGTGGAAACAAGTTATATCAGAAAATTCAGCTTAATTAAATAACGTTGAACCTATATATAAATCCTGGCCTGGGACCAACATTAGCTTGGATATAGTTGGGACTGAGTTTGTTAAAGAGCTTAATATACCAGAACCATAAAAAAGAAATTGCAGAACATTTGCGAAAATACGTAATAATTAAAGTAATATTCAGCTTTTCAGTTTATGAGAGCTTAATTATGGCACATGCTCTTAAAAACAGAGCCGTACGTGATACATATCAATTTGGTGCTAGGAGTTTTTAAAACAGTATGTATGTCAGAACTTACATTTATTAGAAAAATAAAGTGACTATCATAACCTAAACACCATAAACAAACATAAGTTGTGTTCTGTATACTATCATGCATGCTTCTTTGTTGGGTTAGAGACAGGTTTTATAATAAAATGCGAACGCATGTACTTCAAATGCCCCTGGACAAAATTAAATAGGAAATAAAAAAGTTTAGAAAAGAAATATAATGATCAATTACTGTTTAACGACAAACCCTTTAGTAGCTTGATTAGAGGTGTCTGTAGACTGACATTATTATTTTTAACAATATTTATAATTTATAAAAACTATGAGTCATTTATTAAATCTAATTATATTTTTGTAATAATCCATTTCTTTATCTATAAAATTATTTAAAATTTGAATTGACATGCCTCTATAGTTTGGTATGTCGATAAGTAATTTTCATAATATTGTATTTTATTACCATTGACGTGCATAAGTGTATAACTCAATACTATCAATGTTTTGTGTATATATAGTGCTCTTAGCCGATGTATGGCTACGCTCTACGGATTCAAAGGGTCGGCTCGAAATTGCAATAACTAAACACGCTATGTGCCATTTTTATATGCAATACTTATTCATCATGTTCAATACTTATTTATTATACAAAGCGCGACTCAAGACGGAGTCTTTATTGTTAACATGGAATTACATACAGAGAACAGGTAACGAAGAGGGCTATCACTGCTTCACCCGACAATAGATGTGAGCAGATACTCAAGCTGTCTAGCACATAAGACAAACTACGTAACCAACGCCAGAGGGCTCTTAGGGGCGATTTGTGGAACTATCTACTACAAGTAAGGTAATACGGCACTTTTCAATTTGGAATGCAGGTTAAGAACAGCGCCTACGGCTTATCGAGTTGTGTGGTGTCACGAGGGTTTCTGTGTGTTTATATATTATGTCAAATAATGTTTCTATATAATTTCATATTTTTATAAAAAAATATGTAATTCCGTTAGTCAGATATAAATAATCTATTAAATAAAAAAAAACATTGAATTATAAAATCTGCTTTTGCTTCCCTTTCTACTCAGCACGCCACGGTCACAAATATACACTCGTACCACAACGTGCTGGGTACGTTTTGGTTTGTCATCTATACATGTAAAAGGCAAAAGTTGAATACTATATTCTACCAATAACCTACTCTACAATAAAGTGACCCTGTCACATATCACTCCACTGACCAAAGTTTGACTGACACGAAATGCCTTTGACATTAGATTCTTACCATTAATGTTACGTCAGTTGTATAAAAAGCTATATAAAACAAAATCAAGTTTAAAACCACGTTGGGCTTACGTCATTAGCTTTGGGCCTCATGTTATCGAACAGCTGTTATTGAATCTTATTTCACTATTCCAGCAGATGTTTGGCATCTAGATTTACATATGTCAAGTCTATTTTAACATACGATAAACCCCAGATCAGACATAAATATATATATATATACATAAGTAACATCACCGAAGTCGAAAATAAAAATATTCTAATAGTAGTTTGTACAAGGCTGTTCTGTTTGGTGAAATGTATGATAGTGTTGGGAGTGTCAAGGAGTCAGCCGGAGTTCGAACGTGGCGGCGAGTGCGAGGTGGTCCGACCCGTACACGCGGTTGGGAAGTTTGCCGAGCACTTCACATTCAGATGATGTCGGCAAGCGCAACCTTTCCAGCAGACGTAAAGAACTACAGCAACTGAAAATAAAAACATGTATTTATTTAAGATCTAAACTACCGTTGGCCTTTATATATATTGCAAATGGTAATAAGCTCTCTTCTGTAGATGCGCAGTTCAAATGAGAATGCACAAGGATCTGCGCAAACTCTCTAGCCGATTAGATTGCAGACGTATCAAGCCCAAAACGAAGACATTAACGTGATCTCGCTTAGTAGGTACGACTGTGTAACATTACTAGCGTCTCGACTAATACGACTTACTTATAATTTTCTATGTTATTTTCTTATTCTTCTAATAGCACTATCACGACAGGTAACAACATATATGTCTCAACGTCTCTATTCCTAAAACTATTTACAAATATAAGACGGGCTGGTTGGCGTTGTAGTAAATGCTTGCCTGTCACGCCGCAGGTCGTGGGATAGATTCCCACCCAGGAAAGATATTTGTGTGCATGTACATGGCTGTTTGTCCTGAGTCTGAGTGTAATTATCTATATAAGTATGTATTTACAAAAGAAAAAGTAGATTTATATAAGTTATCAAGTTTCCATAGTACAAGCTCTGCTTATATATAATAATGTCCCAAGATATAATTATCTTGTACTATATACACTTTTAAACTTTCGCGTATCATAATTATATATGAACATTGTTTCGACCAAGTTGCATTGATCGTGGTCACGGGATGACTCAACAAACACGGGGTGTCATCCCGTGACCACGTAAGATGATTATTTCACGAAATATTCACCTTGGAAGTTATGCCGCGCAATCGTGCACTTGATGTTTCTTTAATCTCGATTATGTCTTCAAAACTCACGATTTCACGCATAGAAAACTGTTTTGAGGGTAAAACGATATGTCAATCTGATGAGGTTAATATTACGAATAAATGGATGTTCACACCGAAATCTTAACAATTAAAGATAATGAGATATTATCGTTCAAAGTAACGTTACGACTGCGCGGCCACGTAACTTTTGTTTCGGCTTCATTTCGTTTGTTTAAATAAACTTTGGTGGAATAAAATGCTTTCAGTACTTTGGACATATTAAGACCTTTCTTCTAGTAACAGTTTTACTGCATGAAATCGTGAGTTTTGAAGACATAATCGAGATTAAAGAAACATCAAGTGCACGATTGCGCGGCATAACTTCCAAGGTGAATATTTCGTGAAATAATCATCTTAGTCTTATACTCCTTTTTTCGACAATTGTTGACAAATGAAATGATCAATTAACAAAAAGAATTAGATCTCTATCCCAAGTAGTTGCTGAGATCTCCATGGCCGCGCAATCCTCCACGTTACGTTCGCGCGGCCAACATAAAACCCTTTGGATAACGTGGCGGAGCAATCGTGACGCACACGCGTTTTTATCCTACAGAGCAGTATGTTTTTGTTTGTATCGATTCAAATGCGACGCTAACGCGTGTGTCAACGGCGCGCTTAAAAAACGTGGTGTGCATATGCCCTTACTGGCTAAATTGGTGGTTAAACGGAAATTTTTATCCTTTACGACTCAGACCTTACATTTATTACTCTATACAATGGTGTACATGAAAGATGGTGTATATTTCTGTCACGATGCATGATATTTAATAAGACTATTCATTCTTCTACTAATTACCATATATATTACTCTATTTCTATACAATTCTGTTTTAGTGTAAAATAAATCACCGCATACTTTAGATATACCTACATTACCTACTATTAATTTTGTAATATTTCAATAAACTAATAATCTATATATATAAAAACCAATTGCTGTTCTTTAGTTTCACCAAAACTCGAGAACGGCTGAACGGATTTATCTTATCTTGGTCCTGAATTGTTCGTGGAGGTCTAGAGAAGGTTTAAAAGGTTAGAAAAATTCGAATAATTGCCGGTAAAACCCTAAAAACAGCCCTTATCTTTTTCCCATATAAACGTTTTCATGATGAATGTTTGTGTGTATGTCCTTTATAGAATCGTAAACTATGCAGTTCATCATGTGATGATCTTCAGCAAAGTGTTGTGCGTAACTACGGCCAATCTGCGGCAGATAGCGCCACTATCATTCCAGTGAATATATTTCCGTAACAACGCGTGCAGGGTTCAGCTAGTATAAGATATTATATATGAACATTGTTAACAGGTATTAACACGACTAACCTTATTGTTATTTTCCCGAAGTTTCACCAAGTTACATTGATCGTGGTCACGGGATGACACCCCGTGTTTGTTGAGTCATCCCGTGACCACGATCAATGCAACTTGGTCGAAACAATGTTCATATATAATTATGATACGCGAAAGTTTAAAAGTGTATATAGTATAAGATAATTATATCTTGGGACATTATTATATATAAGCAGAGCTCGTACTATGGAAACTTGATAACTTATATAAATCTAATTCTTTTAGTAGTTGCTGAGATCTCCATGGCCGCGCAATCCTCCACGTTACGTTCGCGCGGCCAACTTAAAACCCCTGTAACTTCTTTATTTCTCCTTTGACTGAGTTTTGGTTTGTTTCCTTCGATTTTGACTAATTTCGACAAAAAATTTAGCGATGTCTTTTTCTGTTTGGATAACGTGGCGGAGCTATCGTGGCGCACACTAAAAATGCGCGTCGAGGGCGCCTTTAAAAAACGTGGTGTGCATAGGCCCTAAGTAGTAGAGTGATATGGTATTTTAAATTAATGTCTACATCCACCCAAGTTAGTAATAAAATATCACAAAGGTGGATTGAAATTACTGACTAAATTGTAGGATAAAACGTTAAAAATTTGGTTACTACCAAAAATGCATACCTTTTAGTCTTTGATGGTTTTATAAAATTCCCCCAAAAGGGTGTTAAAGGGGGTATCAAAATTATTTAAAATACGTAGAAAAGTATTTAAATTTCTGAATTTATCTAATGGTTTAAAAAGGGTTAAAGTATGAAGATTTAGAAGAAACAAACAGCCCAGCAATAGAATATAAACTGTCGGTAGTATAAAAGGTTCTCATAAAGCGAGTTTGTACGACTACAGGCTATAACTTTGTGTGCCAAAATATGGATCATTCGGCTGAGACTTAGTCTTATTTTACTCGCACTTAAACATTGGACTTACTTATTATTTATACTTTACATATTTCTGTCACGACTACATATAAATTAAATTCAATGGTTTATTTATACAAAAGGAATAACACTTTTTTATTCTAATCCGGTAATTCAAATAGCACCCAGTCTGGGTAAGTGAGATATGAGTGATATACGTTAGGTATTTTTTGTAACTAGGCGTTGAAATGAATAATACTTTTGAAAAAAAATATTGGTGTCTAAAATTTAGTGTTACGATTATATATTGATAGATGCGCTCTGCGTTTTCACCCGCATTAAAATTTGGTAAATTATAGATATATATTTGTATTATGCGGATCCATAAGCTATATTACTACAAATTTACATGAAAATCAGTTCCGTAGTTTTTACGTGAATGAGTAACAAACATCCATACATATGGATGTATGGACTCACAAAGAAGAATGAGCAAAATGGTACCCGGCTCCAATAGATATGATTGTAGTGTCGTTTAAAAGGTCTTACCAAGAGGAACAATTTTTACTATAGCCGCCACTCTCAAATCTGATTGCGTTTGAAGATAAACGACAGTCTTACTAACTAATAAAAACCCTGTTCCTTCAGTTTCCCTTTGCTTTCCAGGGCCACAGTAACCTGTTTAGACAGTCTCGTGGCCCCGGCGATAAACATACATATAAGCCAAAAGCCTAATAGACTCTAAGAATGGGTCTAATCATCTTGGTTTTCTATGGGTGTCAATTTTTTATCAAATCTGGGAGTTAAACCCCGGGCCGTACAACCTGCAGCTAACACACCGCCTCTAGATCGATGACGCAGTCAAAACTGCTACTTACAACAACAACTTATTTATGTAAGAAAATGAGTACCAAGGTAATATTTTCGGCATTTCCGTTCATGTTTTCTATTAATAACGTTTTTACGTAAGACTTTGCCATGCACTCCTCATTTTAACTCGAGTCCCGTTGCTCCTGAGCGCGGGGTGTGCGCAAGAGCAGCGGGGGAGGGAGAGGAGGGGATCGACTGATCTGCCAGACTATGGCATACACGAAGATGCCTGGCTTTTGCGTGGACGAATCCAGTCGCGACATGTCCGTGTAAAAACATATTTTTGTTATATATTAATCAGCAGTGCAAATAATATTGTCCAACAGTATTGCACATGTTTAACCGGGCGACGTACGATCGGCACTTGTGCACATATAGTGTCCATCGTATGGTACTTAGGCTATGCGAGGCATACGGGATTTACTGCTCCGGCATCTTTCCTCAATGCTGTTATAGTTGATACCGATATGTAATGTTTTAAATCTACTCACTTATTGATAAAATATATGTTTTGTATTTAAAGAATGCTTGTTTTCTTACTTCTTTTAATAATAGAATCCTAAATGTGTTATATCATGTTATTCTAGCTTTATTTTATTTATATAAGTAGTTTGTAATAAATTCTTCATCATTTATAAAACACAAGCTGTTCCCCGTGGTTTCACCCCTGCTGCTCGGCTCCTTTTAGTCGTAGCGTAGCGATGATATATAGCTTATAGCCTTCCTCAATAAATGGGCTATCTAACACTGAAAGAATTTTTTAAATCGGACTAGCAGTTCCTGAGATTAAAGCTTTATAATAATAAGTATAGATAGTGAGATTACTGCTTTCCAAACGTGAATAGGGACAGGCGCCATGGTAGACGTTTTTCTGCATCAAAATGTCTATTCAATGATATATTAATGAGGACTATTGGAGCGGGTACCACGTTCCATACATTTTTGCCCATTGTTCTTTACGCATTTCTAATATTAATCGGATGTTGTTATGTTGGTAATGCTATATTTTCAGTCTCTCTGATTTAATGATCCACTTAATGGACAAAACTTCTTTCGCTCGGTTTAAGGAAATGTATAACTTTAACCATGAAGTGACTATAAATATTTTTTTCTAGACTCTCAGCCAACAATTTTAATAATCCGGCAAATCACACGCTTTTCTTACAACCTTTATGCTGTTACAGAGGTAAGGCTCCATGGTAAAGTTTATAAGACTTAATTTTAGAATATACCTAAAATATATATAATCCACTGTGACCCAGAAGTCTTGGAGAGTGGTAGCTTCGCATTGTCCATCCGGCTTGAACCTGGGGTACACGGAGGTGAGGTTGAGTGAATGCCCAACGACGCCGCTGTTGAACATCTCGCTAAACAGGTGCGGCTGCGCCCCCGAGCATCCCCCCGAAGTGCCTTCGCAGTAATCAGAATTGTATATCTAAAATTGATAATTAGAAGAGAATCAGTGTAGAATACACTTCGACGTGCAATGTCCTTATTACGTAAGCTGTAAGGACACATCCGTCTACAACTTTTCTTTACAACAACATGTTAAAAACAAGTTATTATATTATTTTAAGGTACTTGTTGCACTGGATATATTTATAAATATTTAGATCGGTAGTTTTCTCTATATTAATTGCATTTTTACTTAATGTTTCATGAAGTAGAATGTGTAGAGTATAACATAAAGAAACAGAATAGCAGATTTCACAAACGTATGTTCTAAAGTTTTAAGATTGGACTGAATGTCTTAAATATTAAACACACTGTATACGCTGGCTGTGACGATATTATAGCAGCAATAGAGTTTACTGAATATTCTACAACATTGCCTCCTTTAAAACAATAAATTCGTCATAC
This sequence comes from Pseudoips prasinana, assembly GCA_951640165.1. Taxonomy (NCBI): domain Eukaryota; kingdom Metazoa; phylum Arthropoda; class Insecta; order Lepidoptera; family Nolidae; genus Pseudoips; species Pseudoips prasinana. The sequence continues at coordinate 16,757,905 of OX621234.1, read as the reverse complement.
TACAAAAATACCTTATTATTTACAGTTTAATACCGATATTAATAAGGACCGCGAATAAACCCACGAAAAATTGTATATGTACTTAGATAGATACACATTTAGGTATTCGTCATTTATTGATAACCTCATCTGGACATAATCTATTAATATTGAACATCCTTTAAATACGCTTATAGAAATCAGCATTTGTCTGCGACACACTCATCTATTTTTGACTATTATCTATGCTTCTATACTACTATTATAAAGAGTGTTTATTTTATGGATGTTTGTTTGTTTGTAATAGACAAATTCAAACCTACTAGGCCGATTTTCTATGCAGCTTTATTATCAGCAAATAACATGAGCAGTATTTTATTTGTTTTAAATGTGAGATTCCTATGGTACAGTCTATACCGCATATCTATCTCTAAAGTACAATAATGTAAGCCAAGGTATCAATTACCTGCGAAGGCTATTGATGATACAAAAAATGATATAAATCGATTCAGTAAACGATTCTGAATAAACTATTTTCAGGATGTGTGTGGGTATATATATATATATATATATATATACTTATATATTATATTTTCCATATCATCATTAAAAAAATATAATAATCATTAAAGTCTACTGCCGTACAAAAACCTTGGGATATGCCATAATCGCCTCGCTTGGCAGACGGGTTGGCGATCGCAGTATGATGGTCATAGTACACAGACGCTGCTGCGGGCTGCCCGTCCTAGATATTCCCTCGAGACGAGGGAGTACAAACTCCCTTAAGGGATGAGAAGGGGTGACGATGTTCTTTATGGCCGTCGGCCACACATATATTTTTCCATATACTATATTAGCTATGCCCCGCGTCAAAGTAATATTGGTGTGAAAGAGTAACAAAAATACATTCATACAACTATACTCTAAAACTTTCGCATTTATAATGTTAGTAGGATGTGTACCTCTAGCAGTTTTGGCATTGCACGCCCGAATAGCTCGCAGATGGTAGATTTTTTCCTACGTACTTGACACTAATCGTCATATTTTGGACAATTCACACAATATCTTTATAAATTTATAAGCTATATTATTGTAAAGTTTCATTAAAATCCATTCAGCAGTTTTTACGTGAAAGAATAACACACATCCATCCATACTTACAAACTTTCGCGTGTAGGATCTATATAGCTATACTATATAACCGCTATACTATTCGCCTGTATTACTACTGCACCATTGTCAAAATAAGCAAATTAATCTTTACTTCAACTTATTAGATAAGTTTCATATCTATAATATACATTACCTTAACATTATTGAAGTCAGTATTCCTTCCCTCTTGCCTATTGAGAAATACTGACAAATGTTGACAGTTATCCGTCACACCTATCCGCTTCCAGTCCGAACTATCTCGGAATGGACTAGCACTGAAAAAACAAAATTATGTACTTTTAGCCTATATTATTAATCAAAGTGAATCAACTTCTATAAATTTGTGGCCAAGTAGCGTGTTTGGTAAATGCTTGCTTTGCACGCCGCAGGTTGTGAGTTCAACTCCCGCACAGGAAAGATATTTGTATGGATGAACATGTCTGTTAAAGACAACGCCCGCAATAGGTAATCCAATCCCTGTGTCGCGGGGTACTTAACAAACGTATAATAGACGGACACAAATTACATCCAGACTCAGAACAACTATTTATGGGTCACACAAATAGTTGTCCGGCGAGAGAATGAGAATAATGTCCCGGGATATTATTTATTGTTTTAAGCTATTTATTTAACTTAATGATAGTTACCTGACATGTCCTCTATCTAACAATTGTATGACGGCGCTGTCTGGGGTAGAGTTGAAGTCGCCAGTTAAAATTATAGGCAAGTGACCGCATCTGTTAAAAAAAATATCAGGTATACGAACAAAATATCTGTATTTATAAAAATATAACCTACCCATGAAGTACTTATTTTCAAAAATCGTATAATGCGATCAGTAGAGTTTAGAGTTTTTCACGTTCAGACTGATAGACGTGGCAGATGTAGTTTCTTTTACTTTGCACTTTATTTAATGTATAGACTAACAGAAGAGAAGCAATATTTGTATTCATTATGTACACATACATAATGTATACAAATATTGCTTTTATACCGTCGGGTCTTGGAAAATATATCTCTTCATTTCAACAATTTACTGGAGAGCAGAGCATCATATATAATGCACTCTTGCTCCTCTCTCCTGACATGTGTGCCCTAGCCTACAGGGTCCATAATTAATATCTTCTTTATTTTACTGCCAACTTATGTACATGCCATGTATGTCTGCCAACTTATGTACATACATGGTATGTACCTAAGTTGGCTATAATGAATGAGTAAATGTTCTACAATTTTTTTAGTTTTTTGTGTAAATAAGCATACACTAATTATATTACTGGTTGTATAACTTACTCTACACCATTGTCATAATAAGCGAATCGATCGATCTCGGCTAAGAAGAGTTGCATCTGCGCGAGCCTGACGTCGGTTCGCTTTGGGTTATAGAGCAAGTGTGTGGTGGCAACCACCAGCTCGGCACCACCGCGCACGCGCAGCTTCACCATCACGCCGATGTTGTCGCGGTTCAGCAGCGGTAGCTCTGGCTGATAGAACTCTACCTGTAACCGAACACCATACCCATTCGAAACTTCATAATAATACATTTATATTTAATTATTTAATAATAATAATACTTTATAATTAAGTGTATAACAAGGCAGCTACTGATAAACGCTGCACAGAATCTCAATAGTATCATCATTAGCTCCATATCGTCTATTGCTGGATATAAGCAAACGTTTTTGTATCGTTGCCTTTTGCAGGGTTTTCTCGTAGTCATCGTCTACCTGTTGTATCCCTTATTCGCCTTTTACGACACTTTCTGGTCTGGGTCTCAATAGTTATAATAGGATTATATTACAGTAAAGTGGAGTGTCTAATTTTAACTTATAAAATGAGACATGTTCCGAATAGGATATCTCGTATCGTATTTAGAACACGACTCATTTTCTGAAAACGATATGAGGGGTCACAATCGCTTGAAATATATTTAATACATTAAATAACCCTACAGTAGAACGTACCACCTCCTGTATATTAATCCAATGGACATAATAATATAGTTTTGTTTACAGGTATTACTGAGAAACCTAAACTAACAATGATGAGAGTTGCAGTCTTTCAGGAAGGTTATTACGATTTATACTGTTATATATTAACAGTTATGGTGCTTAATCAGTTTTTAAGCGACAACCACAGAATGGCGTTTCTTATCGATAATACAACATACATTTACATTACTCTAATATTATGTTGTTATATATGTATAGTACAGCAAAAGTAGTACATGCCCACGGCACGTATGCGTATTTTTATATGTTAGAAGTTGGCTGAACGCACAGCTGAGTCGTCGCGACGGGCACTACTCAGTTATGGGCACACCGTACCATATAAAAAATCGTTTGGGGCATGTGGATATAAACGTTTATGGGCCCGCAGGTATGCGGCGAATATGTTCAAAGAGACTATTAGTATCAAATAGATCATTGAAAATAGGAACACATATCTTGAAGGGAAGATAGATAAATAGAGTACACTAAGAAGGTATGAAATATCACTTAAATACTGTTTAATATTACTTTAATCACACATTCCAGACTCAACAGTTAAGCAACGGCGCCTGCTATATTCGGCTGTGATCGCCGCAGGTTTAAGTAATGTATCTAGTACTCATAATCATTATAATTATAATAACATCCTGGGACATAATTCACACACGGCCATCTGACCCCAGATTAAGCAGAGCTTGTGCTATGGAAACCAGATAATAAATATACTACCAATACTAGTTTTCTTTTATAAATACATATTTATTTCGATAATTACACCCAGACTCAGACAAACAAACATGTTAATAAACTCTAACATCTGCCCTGGGTGGGAATCGAAGCCAAGTCCTGCGACGTGAAAGGCAAGCATTTACCAACCACGTCAACCGGCCCGTCAATCATCATAATTAGTCACGCACAGAGTCGCCTAGTTTAACATAACAAGAGTCACACTACGCCAAATACATATATTTCGCGGAAGGGCTCAAGTGCAAGGTTCAGCGATTTTGCATAAATAATATTTATAGCATGGGCAAAGCACATCAACAGTAGGTATATTTATCGCTCATTTATTGACAACTAGCTGTACCCCGCGTTAAACTTTATAAATTATAGCCAATGTGTTAATCCAGGGTGCCAGCTATGTTCATACCAAATTTTATTTAAATCGCTCCAGCCGTTGAGACGTGAAGACACACAAACTTTCGCCTTTATAATATTAGTGTGATTAGGGTAATTCATTTATAAAGAAAGGAGTGACCGAGTAAGTAGTCCAAATTCTGAGCGTCTCCTTGCTTCGGAGGGCACTTCAAGCTGTCGGTCCCACCTGGAGTTGTTTGACAACATTTGTTAAGCCATGTCAGGGGGCCTACAGGGTTGCTTGAATGTGCTGACCTCATATGGAGCCTGATCTGTTTTACGTAACCCAGATAGTACGGACACCGTAAGCTCTGCTTTAAGAAGTATGTATATACGCTCTCTCTTATAATGCAATCTAGAATAAAGCGAGTAAACAAAGCGACATTTCCCCATACTGAACTCCGACACTAGGATTACACCACTTCCCATATGGACTACCATAATTAAGTTTGTATCCATCCCTTGTAATAATAATAATGTCCTCCTGTTTGAAATTCGGCCACGGCCAGTCTTAATGGAGATGGCTAGCCATCTGCGGGGGACATATTATAGTGCACATGGGCACTATTGCATCGCTCTCCTGGCCCGATGGCACGCCTAGCGACACGGCCGAAAAGATTTCAAGTACAGGATCGACGGCTATACATGCTCTCCGAGGCACAAAGGTGTAATGCAGCCAACAGTGCCTCTTAGACTCTAGGCTGCTACCGAGAAACTTCCTAGACCTAGATTACGAAGGATTAGAACGATAGAGAGATAGAGACCTAGGATTTTAATCCAGGACTAGGACCAGAGGATTATCTGCAGTTGAACACGCTTACGACAAAATGGGCAGGCAATCATCGCTTATACCACGGTTACTACGTCCAAATTCTCGCCGTGTTAATGGAGATGTGTCCTTGTCTGTGTAGCCTTTATTCTTCAAGAAAAATATTATCTTGCATTAAATTAAGATGCTGTACTTATTGTAATGATAGAAAAATATCTAAACACTCGCAAATGCTTCAACATATCGCAATAAAGGATTTAATAGGTTTCGCGTAAAGCAATTTTTTTAATAATATGCCATGGCATAAAATTTTTGCGCTAAAGGATAAGATTACGGTAATTTTTATTGTTTATCAAATTAGTCTCCGCTGAAGCCATTTTTTTAATATGACGTTTACATTTAGCCTGGAACGGACAAAAAGCCATGAGGTCACATTTCATTTCAAATTGTATGCAAATCAAAAGTTTAAGTAAAAGTACTAGATAGTGAAAACCTAAGGCAAACTTTCACCGGGGCGCGGAGCAGCAGCTTTATTCCACGAATTAAGTACATAATAATATGTTATTTTGCCTTTGCTGTCACTAGTTTACACATTCTTATGCTTGAAACGCTCTTAAGTATTAAATTCGATGGAGGTGGCGACGATGCCGAGAATACACAGTAATATATAAAATAAACCACGCTTCTTATTACTTTGTGTACACATCACACTTGCAAGTGTACACCACGATAACCAATTAAAATATTCAACATTGTCAAATACTAAAAAAATATTCATGTAGTTAGATTAATTTGCTCCAGCTCTCTAATTTTGTTTTAACTAATTATACATCACAATTAAAACTAATGTAGCATTCCACGTACAATGACTATTAACCATCCATTTACTAAGAGTTCTACTGTATATAAATACTCACACTAATATTGTCTTGCATTTCAAATAACGACTGTTTGAAGTATATAGCACATCCATCATGCCTGTGGCCAGTCTTTTGCTTGAAGATGCCAAAGTAACCAATTTGTTCAAACTTTGAATAGAAACTGTTAAGATGTGACTCTTGAACTTCTTGTAGGCAGATAATCTGTAATTGAAGCATAAAAATAGTTTTAAACACTAATCGAAATTAAATGTAATCAGTGTGGATGGAGCAGCCACATACATTCAAACACGGATATTTACTGCTTAGCTTCAGATGAAAATTAAAGTCATCACAGTCTAATTCATTAGTAGTATAACAACACAAAAATCATATGAAGCTGGAGATGGTTGTTTGGTTGCCTAATGACCGACAGCTTAACGTGCCCTCCTAAGAACTAAGACGCTCAGAAAATAAACCACTTTCGTGGTCACCCATCTATGGACTGACCACGAGCTTAGTTACTTAATCATTAGCTGTACAGCCAACCTTCCAAGCCAGACCAAAGTTTGGTCGCCACTGTGGCGACAAAACTTTGATCTTTGTGTTACTCTAGTAGTAATACCAGTTATCGTAGTAGAATTATCATTCACTTCCAATGCGATACAAGTTACATACGATACTAGACCAAATTTATGAGACGTGGTGTCTGTACATAGATAAGATTGAATACTAACATCTGGCGCCAAACCGGTGATTTCGTCGTAGAGGCGTTCAGCTCGTGTTTTCCACTTAAGATCACGCGGCGAACACCCCGTGTACAGATAAGGATGCGACTCAAGTAGTAATTGCGCTAACATGTTGTACGACAATATATTGAATCTAAATGAACAACCTGGAACAATCATGCCATAATAAATAAACATAACAATTGCTCTATAAGAAGAGAATTTAATTAGAAATTTGATTTATTTTGAAACTTTATTACAGAATTCACATGTATATAACAAATTTCCATGATAATGTTTGGCTCTGGTCATCCAGTTATGGACATTTGTGAAAAGTGGATACACAATATAGTGTAAACCTCATTTTAGCTCATCTTGAAATTATAGGTATGCTATAAAGCACTACATTTGAGTGCCACATGAGCTCAACTGAATGAAACTTATGTGAATGTGGACTTGTTTGTGATGCTGTATTAAAACTTAATAGCAACAAACTATTTATTGTATTTAAATCGTCACATAAATTTTGGTTATAGAGCCACCAATCTCCATAGCTTATATCAAGAGAATACTGTTAAAACAAATTACCAAACTTGTGTCAAGTGTAACTCCTAAATCTGTGACAGTAACAAGATCATGACATCATAATGGCAAGAAGAAATAGAACAAAACGGCATTATCGAATAAATCAAGTGTAATTAAACTTTGATAACAAGTCTTTGAACCTTCATATCTAATACAAAGGGCCAAATGTACCTACCACCATTGGAGTCACTGCGCCTGTTTACTGTCTCCCAGGTTCTAAAGTTAGGTGGTATAGGGCGCGGCTCCCGTGCATCACCCTGCGACGTTCCGTGCGACGGCGCCGCATGGCCAGCCTCGCACCGACATGACTTGAAGGGGTCATCACTGTCTGACGAACTGACGGACAGACTAAAAATAACAACATAATTGAATATCCTCTAATCCTATGACTGCATGCATTAATCAGCATTAACTGAATTTATTAAATTTTGAATTAAATATTTGTTACAATTTGTGGAAAAGTGTCGTTAGATTTGAAGTTGCATTCCACTTACACTTCAAAATGTCCTCCATAACTAGCATGATTATTAGTTGGTTGCAGCGGATCACTCATTGGCTTGTGTCTCTTGCACTCATTGGAATTTAGAGGAGGTATCTTGATCTTCAGTTGTTTCTTGCCTTGGTTTTGGTGTCTCACCAGTGCACTGGAATGGAACTGTGCTGGTAGGTTTGAATCCCAATACTCTGCAGTGCATGTCTTCCTTCTAATATTGATGAATGAAAATCTTCTCACATGTGGTGTGTAACCCTTCTCATATGTAAACAATAAATATCTGTAAAAACTGTTTGTCAATTTCAGCATAGCTTTCTAAAAATAAGTATTGCATATATAAATCATATTTAAAATTTCAGACTAGCCTAGCTACATAAATTCCCTTAGGAACATATGCTGTTACATGCATTTTAATAAATTATCTTGATTAAAATATTATGTCTAAATAATAGATATTTTTTTGTTGACATGGAATTTGCTCTGTAGTTAATTTTGCATCCTGAAACAAAAGTATCATAATTGGAAAACCATATAATTATTATGATTATGATACATGTCTTGAGTAGAAATAAAGTGATGATGATGTCCACATTTCCAATTATGTTTAAGCTTACACAAAGTGATATTGGCATGTTTCATATGAATTCTGGTATGAGCATGATTTTTAAATAATTAATGAAATATCACCATAATGTGAAAATCAATGAACTATCATGCAAATATTAAGCAGCATGTGGTAAGCTACTCACAGGATTTAAGCTTTGGACAAACTATATTGATGATCAATTTGCGTTATAAGCAAAGTAGCCCCACATGCAATTGCAAACAGTAGGTACTGAACAACAACAAACAATGCAGAACAAATCAAACTGTAAAATATTATTGAATGTTTTTGTTTCTATTGTAAACAATTATATGAATATTCATATTTATGAAGTGGAATATAAAACTTTTTGGAATTTACTGTGTGTGTAGATTGTTGCTTTTTGTGGGACTAGTTATTTCTCCATCTGAATGGAATAGAATAAATGGTTGCAAATGCATGGGTATAGAAACTCTTGAAGATAAGATGGAATCATGTGTAATAATGTTATAAAAGATTTTCAATTTTTAAAGATACTGTACACATTTTTTTTTTTACTATTAAAGATGTACTGTACTGTGAAATGGAGTATGTTTATTTTATTAGCACATGACACCTCAAATACCACATCAATCTACCAAAAAATTTAGGTCATTTACATACATATAACATATATACATATAAGTAAATAAAATTATTAATAATTAAATTGTTTGGTTTTCCAGCTTGAATGACCATTCTGGCAGAACAACATACTTATAAAATATTCCATAACTAGTTTAAATATATCTTTAACACTTATTTATAAACATTTATTTAAGCATGAATGTATGAAATATATATTTTCATTTAAATAGCCTACAATTTATCCATATAAATGTAACACAGCAGAATTAGGAAGTAAATGGTGACCCACTTGCTTGTTGGCCTTGCTATCATACAAAAAAAAATTTCAGATTGGCTGGAATATAGCTAATTCTGTAATTGTAGTTGTAGGTTTTTAATTAAATAATAATATCAACAATATCATAAAGAAATTATAAGTTCATTGTGTTTATTTTTCCAACCCAGCTTCATAATATCTTAAGCTATTATAATTAGACAGTAAACTATAACTAATACTGAATATCTTTCCTATTACAGTTATTTATATGATGATATAAAAAAGTAATTGTGTCTCTGTATCCAAGCACTCTTCAGAATCATTCTACCCATTTATTTGAAACCATTTACAATATCAAATATAATTATGTAGGTTTTCAGGACCAATTATGATTTGTTAATTATTATAATACTAACAACCCATATGTCTTTTTTAGGAATATCACCTTAGAAACATAGTGAGCATCGAGTTTGTGGGGACCTTCTCTGTGTCAGGTGAATTCATAATGTTATAAATGGATTATTTTAAATTAAACTAATGTACTAATTATTTTGTGATTAATTGTATGGATAGTCACAACATTCCCATCAGACATTTGATTTATACACACAAGAGGCAGTATCTTAGTATTAATAAATAATTTACATACTCATAGATTGATAACAGCATGTACAATCAGACATACACAAATGCATATTTGTACAGTATCAAAATACAAAAATGTAAATATAATTTGCGCAAACAATAGAAGTTATTTACAAATTATAGAAAATCATGTATATTGACCACTCTGCTATTATATAACTATATTTCGGCAGATACTCCATGAAAACATTGAATTTGAAACTGTACAACGAAGCAATGACAACACATTAGAACAATAATGTAATGAAAATCAACTTACATGCATAAAAACCAAACCATAGAGTTTATACCACTAATGGGAGCAAAACCATGAGGAATTTTTAAAATCTACAGTAAAATACATTTTTACTGACCCATCGACCTTTCGTTATCGTCTCTCAAATGTCATTTACGTATGAACGAGAATAAATAATCAGTATGTAATCTTAACAATATTCTGCATGAATATGAATGAACAAATGAACTGTCAAATCACGGGCGCAGAGTGACCATATTAAAATTATAAACGATAAAAAATGGATTATTGATATACGAGCAAAATCTTTTCGTAACAAACCCAAAGAGCACGTAAAGGAATAGTAACAAACCTCTTTAATATGCCATAATATAACCGATTTTAAGAAACTATGGTGAAGTGGTGAAGGTCGATAGATGAGTAAATATATGCCGGTCTTGCGCTATTCGCATCCAGCAGTTTCCAGCGACCCGCACAAGATCATCGGTCCATCTTGTAGGGGGCCTGCCCATGGTGCGTCTTCCGGTTCGTGGTCGCCACTCGAGAACCTTTCTGCCCCAACGGCCGTCGGTTCTACGAGCTATGTGCCACTTCCACTTCAGTTTTGCAATTCTGCGGGCTATGTCGGTGACTTTGGTTCGCGTGCGGATTCCGACATTTCTGATTCGATCCCGCAGGGAACTTCCGAGCATAGCCCTCTCCATTGCTCTTTGGGTGACCTTGAGCCTTCTAATTAGGCCCATAATTTATTTTAGTTCTTTAATAATAATTATAACTATTATTGATTGTTTTCCTTGTTTATTTATAATTTTAATAGAAGTTAGTATTTGTATTATAATATTTACCTATAAAATATGTAAGGATAATATAGATTAATATAGAGTGTATCAAAAATGTGGTGTTTACCTATAATTAGATGCGCAATTAGAATTAAGTTTTATTGTATACTAGTACCTATCTCTAAGTGAAATATTGTTGCTTCATTTGGTAAACCTAATGAATAAAATAAATAAATACAAAATAAGTATCTACAGACGCCAGCACATCAAGCTACCCCAATCTGTCAAGTTTCCGCAATTGAAAGTGAACCTTATACCTTTGTGATAAAGTTGAAAATCTATAAAAGAAATTTGACAGTTTGGGGTAGTTATATATATGATATTTACAACCATAATGATATGAAGGCTTTCTTAAAATACATCATAATTATAAAGTTGCACATACTATAAATAATTTAACTGATTAAACTTAACTGAATTGGAAATAGAAATTGTCACTACATTACCGATTTCATTAAATTCGATGCTTATTACTACAAGTAATGTGTTGACTATATATATAAATCACTTAACAAGAAGAAGCCAATGACCTGGGGATGCTCGCGGTTAAGAACGACTCTTCAATCATTACTATAATTGCTCGACAGTTATCAATCATATTCAATAACGTGTGTCGCACCTGGGGTATATCCTCACTTGAGGAATCATATTAAAGTCATGCCGTTGTTAAATTTCGTGATACTTGAAACCACTCCAATTTTGGAGCTGTATCTGTACTGCCCACTTCGAGCAAGATTTTTGAAAAGTTAAGATTTTGTCAGTTGCTTATTTTACAAGCCATAAATTATTTCTAACAGTTTCCATTTACATGGGGCTGTTCAACAATGAGCCTAGCCTACGTTTTATTCTAGATATGCGAAAGTAATCTAGAAGAAAATACCCCGTCATGCAGCGCGTCGCCCGATTTGCGGGTATAAATCTAGGTACTATTCAAAGACTACTATAGTATACTGGGTAGTACTATTCATTGATTCACCGCTGCTGGTGGCTTGTACTTGCGATTTTATTACGAGAACATTAATAGAAAATGCTATGCAGTGCCCAAGAGTTTTAATTCCAATGTTAACACATCCAAAAAGGGTTTTTAGTATTCCTTAAAATAATACATACCTACATAAAAATGGATGACCGCAATACGCAGACAGGATTCAATAGGACTGAAAACGATTGCATTTTGTTATGAATACTATTTTGATGTAAATAACTATTTATATTTATACTTTTCTCATGAAGCACTACGTTATCTATAAGTGCATTTTATAAACAACTTCTGACAAAGGTAGATAAACTTTTGAGTGTACCTAGCTTTGTCATTTAAGGATTTTACAATTTAATCTTATGAACATTGATATAAACTACTAGATTAGTAATAACCGCGCCAATGCGTAACCACTCCACATAAGGCCACAGCCTTATGTGCAGCTAATGGCAGTTCAGTGCTTAGTGAGACGCCAACCGTGTTAAACCAAGAGAAAAATGGGTAAATGTGTAGTCAAAGAATGCGATTCAAGGTCGCAAAAACATCAAAAATCCAGCGAAATTACTTTCCACACGTAAGTATTCATACTAACGTAAATGACACCAAAATTGAATTAAAAATTGAAAAAACCAAAATTGAAAAAAAAAAAAGTAATCAATTGTCTAGTATTTTATATAACCAGTTTTATATTAATTGCAGCATGCCATAAGATGCATCATGCCATGAGAAGTGGGTGGAAGTTATTCGATTGTTGAGAAAGCAGACTGATTGGCAACCGATTAAATCATCTGTTATTTGTTCAAAGCACTTCCGGTATCAAGACAAACGAGGACCAAAAAGCGATTGTGGCCGTGTTTATTTGTCTAACGTAGCAATTCCAATGCTTCTTGTAAATAAAGGTTTAATTTGGTAATAAATATTGTCAGAACATAGGTAATATTGGTCTAAAAATACTTCTTTTAAAATTCCCACAGCCACAAACTGCTTTAATACAACTCAAACTAAATTGTGTAGCAAGTGTTTGATGTAATTATTCCATTTTCTTTGTAATGATTTTAAATTTGTTATATTCTTAATTCTAAACTGCTTTAATACAACTCAAACTAAATTGTGTAGCAAGTGTTTGATGTAATTATTCCATTTTCTTTGTAATGATTTTAAATTTGTTATATTCTTAATTCTAAATTGCTTGGTAGGTATTCTATATAATAATATATAATGCATTTCTTCATCAGTTTCCACATTTAAATGTACTTTTGTTTCCATTCCATTATTTTCACCATTTTGGAAACTTTATTTGTAATTATAATCGAACATTCCATTTTTAGGTATAATAAAAAATATTGAAACAAAACCTGTATTTTATTATTAAGTCATGCTTACTTCATTTAATAAGAAATACTTAATTTATTTTATTACAAATTAGCTTTAACATAAATTTGATTTAAAAAAATTTTTTTGGGTAATTTTTATATGGTATCCAACCCCAACCGGCCGATGCATGTTTTGCTTTTGTCTTTGTCTAATCTAAGCGACTGTATTGTCATTGCGGCCGGTGTAAGTAAAATAGATTTAAGTTTACTTTAAAATGTCTAGTGGTTTCAAAGCTACGTCGTCACTGTTAACTAGTGGTTACACTTTTTGCGACTCGCTATAACGAGGTTTGCTTCTCTAGTTATTTCACTCAATGCTTATGAAAAATAGTTTATTGATTCTTCTAAATAAGAGTCCTTAATATTATTTATCTATCAGGAACCTAGACATCAGGAAGTTATAATGCTTTCTATAATGGAAACCAACCATGTCGTATTTTTTAATGCGAATAGGTAATGTTACCGAATCTTTTTTTTTCTTTTGATTAGGCAGGGGGAATGCCTACGCATGCCACCCGCAAAAAATGTCTGCGGGTGGGTATGTCGGACTCGCACCGACTAAACCTAACCTGCCACCTGTTCTTTTGGCGCCTAATGGGAGGAGCCCCGGGAACGCGGGTATCCTGCTTCGGTGCCCCCCTTTTGCGCCATGTCCTCGATGGTCGGGACACTTACGCTGGAAGGGCTCGAGATTGCCGTCCCCTATTGCAGACTCCTGCCAGTCAGGCACAGCGACTGTGCCACAAACAGATCGCTGTCTTCCCGGAGCTGCTTGTACGTGGCGGCAGTGGAGGACACTTCGCACACTGCCGCCACAGCCCCGAGGGGAGTTAGGCTAACGGCTGCCGCCCTTCTTACACTGCCGCCGCAGCCACGAGGGGAGTTGGGTTAAAGGCTACCACCGCCACCCCGACGCCTCCTCCGTCTACGAGCGGGATCGGCTCGTTCCCGATCTCGCACAGCGGCCTCCTTCTGCAGCAAGACTGCCTCACAGAAAGAGACCACGGCGTCCCATTTGGTGGAGTCGCCAGTCAGCATCGCATACACAACTGCTGGCGGCGAAAGTACCCGTCCGATCTCAGCGCCCAGGACTCGTCTCTCGGACCCAGGTCAGGCACTCCTCCAGCGTATGCTGGGCAGAGTCCAGGTCGCTTCCGCAGTGGTGACAATGTGTCGTCACTTCTCGGCCTATCCGGCTCAGATACTCACCGAAACACCCGTGTCTGGTAAGTATCTGAGTCAGTCTGTAGGTAACATAACCGCCCTTCCTTTCAAACCAGGCCTCGAGGTGAGGCAGGATAACACCGACGGCACTTTGCCGCGCGTTCAGGCGCTACTCGAGCCGTGCGCGCCGCTATGTTATTACGCGCCGATGTGCATCCCGTCTATCTATCCATCGTCTATCCCCTGGCGGACGCGTATTTCGGTAAAAACCATCGCGTCAACTGCCGCCAGTAGATTGAAAGGCGGGAGGCGCACCAGGAGTGTCACCGGCTCAAAAGATACCGTACGGTATCCTCGTGCGACCCAAATGGCCACCACACGTTGCAGGCTATTTAGAATAGCTCTGCAGCGGGAGGCACCCGTTAGGCACTCAGACCAAACGGGCGCCCCGTAAAGGACCATGGATCGCACCACACCTCCGTAGAGGCGGCGAACTTCCTCCCGTGGACCCTTGAGGTTCGGCAACAGCCGGTATAACGCGCCGGCGCACTCGAGGGGCCAGATGCTCAAAGTGCTCCTCGAAGCCCCATCAACTGTCTAGGGTGAGCCCCAGGTACTTCATTTAGCGCCCCACCCTGACCTCTACGTCACCTACCTATCCCCCCCCCCCCCCCGGCCCGCTCGAACGGCGGGCTCCGACAGGGCGCAGACGCGATTAATGGCGTCCTGCGTCAATGTTACCGAACCTAATACTGACCTAGATTAAACATGGGATATTTGGAAAAAATATATAATAACCACGAAATATTTAACCTATTTATACAATATTTTGTGTTCATTATTACTTAATAAGTAACAATAAGTATGTTGAATATAAGTGAAGCAAGGTTAACTGCATGTGTGGCGCAGTGGCTGAGACTGTCGCCGCTGCATATCCGAGGTTTGATTCCCGCGCCGGAGAACTATTTGTGGGACCCATAAATAGTTATTTCGTCTGGATGTAATTTGTGTTCGTCTGTTATATGTTTGTAAAGTATTATATTTGTAAAGCATTTAAAAGCATTGTCTTAGAAAAAAACGTTACGAATGGCAGTGGTATTAATCTACAGCTGTTAGCGGGCCGATGAGTATAGTACTTACCTGAGTTCGTAAGTGTACTTAGAGATAAACATTTTATCTTTATCAGATAAAATTAAAAAGGTACTGGAAACAAAACAATTACGTAACTAAGTTACTACTACGTTACTAACTAAAACTAATTATTGGTAGATTAAGAAACTTTGGATTCTTGACGCCACATGCTACTGTCAAACAAAGTTTGTCAGTTGTGGCAGCAAACCTACCTCCCATGTAACCCTCTTCCAGGGCGCAGATATATGTAACTCACAAGGTATTTAACAGGTTGATTTAATACAATCAAAACAAATGAATAAACAAAGCAATGATACAAGTACAGCGCGCGCGCGAGACTTCACTTCAATGGGTCACAACAATAATGAATATGGTACGGCGTACGAGCAAACGGAGCGACAGGACGGCTGACGTCACGCGCCAAGCGCGCGACATCTTGGAAATTTAAAAGTGCTCATAACTTCTCACATTCGTAATTTCGTTATACTGCATAGATTTACGAGAAATAAAGACTAATATAACGTACGTAATTTAGTCTTTATTGTTATTTGTTAACTAGGTTTTAGTCCAATATTAGCATGTGTTAGTAATCCTCATTCAAGCTGGTGTTGAACTACGAAAGTGTATTTGCTGTAATGCATTGGGTATATTTTGAGAATTGTCCAAAGCATTTGCTTGTGCACAACATGATACTCTTGTCAGAAAATTAAAGCACTATGGGATTAAGAAAAAGGCCATCGAACTTCTGAAATAATTCTTGGGCAATAGAATTCAGAGAGTCGATATTAACGGTAAAAGATCTACGAGATCACTGATTTCTAAGGGATGAAGAGGGAGGGAAGGGGACACCTTTAGAAATCAGATTCTCGACCCATTTTATGATTACCCAAGTATTATTTAACAGTAGGCCCCGTTATCAATAAAAAATAAATGACCGTTCTTAAATTTTTTGAACCACAAAGCCCACCGTGTGTCTTATTCAAACTATTTTGCTGTAATCGCGTGGCAAATGGCCATAGCCTTTTCCTATTGATACTTTGGAGGTAGAAGCAGCAGTGTCGTAACTCCATGATTGTGGTTAGCTTTGAACCATTTCTCATCCGTAAAGAGAAAAGTCACATCACAGCCGAAATGATAATGTCTTTTTTAATCTCAGTTTTTTAATACGATGGGCCAATTATTTCCAAAACTTTGACCAAAGTAGATTTTGACCACAAGAAGTTTGCTGGAAGAGAACTCATAGTTGAGTTAAGCTCGCCTGTGTACATGTCATATCTAATCTTTTTGTAAATATGTATTTCTGTGTGCAATAAAGTATAAATAGTATAAATAAGATATACCTCTTCATATCAAAGGATCAATAAGTTTTCGGAAAGTTGGAATTTATTTTCTCAGATAGTAGTTATTACATGACGACAAATGGCTTCAGCGTCAAAATCGTCAACAGCTGTCGTATCACGAGGCTTTTTCTTTTTGGTGTAGAAGGCTTGTCCTGTTATAAGCTACTCCTGATGTAGGCTTTGGTAGTGATTTTAGTGAGTTTTAAGAATAAATTTGTTTATATAGTTTATTGCCACTTAAATTTTATTTCATTTAGTTTTTATAACATTTATTTGTGAATGTTGGTTCACCTGTTATTGGAAACTGTATTAGACCATAACTTGTAATCTATCGTTATTTAATGTGTTACAAAGAAGCTGTTGGTGCGTTTTTAAATAAATAAATTTTATCCAACGCGGCTGTAACACGGTTTCACACTTGCGAGATAGGTATAAGCGGAATGACATTTTTGATTTTATTATTAAAATGTATTTTTATCGATATCGATTATTACGTTCAGTAGGACGTCACTAGCTATTTCAGCCGTCGAGCTTTCAAAACACCATCAATAAAATGGACTAAGTATTTAAGAGCATACTCGGGATTACCATTAAACATGTATAATATAATAAATTAATACGTAATAATATAAAAATCTATACATATAATAAAATCTAAGAAAAGTCAAAACTGTACATAGAATATTTTTTTAAAGGATACTTGGGGCGAGATCTACAATGGATATCGAAGCCAAAAATATAGTTATTAGAATTTTTGTCTGTTTGTCTGTATGTATGTCCGGGCTAAACTCAAAAAGTACTACATGGATTTACTTCAAATTTTGCATGAATATTACTAAGAGGTCGGGTCAACATATAGGCTACGGGGAGGCGCTATGATGATTTATAAAATTTAACGAGGGTAAAACCACGGGGCACCGCTAGTGTGGAAATAAAATAAACCTGACAGTATATTTTAGATATGTTAGGATGGAACGTTAAGCAAAAAGATGCTTAGAGACTAAATGCTCGAAGAAAAATATGGTGACAACATTTTTACTGCCGACTTAACGTGACCAATGCAACTAGGGATGTAAAGATATTGATATATAATTCGAACTAGGCCAAAAGGATTTCATGGGAAGTTGATAATAATTAATATAATAACAGACTACATTTAAAGACAATGGTTAACAATACGATTTGAATGATGATATTGCCATTGAACTAACAACAACAAGACTATGAACAATAGTGACCATTGGTGATAGGTGGTCGTGCGTCGAATTCACGTTGCTCTACCTCCTATCCAAACAAATCGATGGCTTGATTTCGTTTTAGATTTCAAAAGACTAAAGAACTTAGCGCGCTAACTTTAAAAGCAATAATGTAAACATAATCTGTTATATTCTCTTTGCGATAAGACACATGTCATTACGTTCATGTCAAATGTCAGCACCTATCAGTGTAGTGCGGTGTTTATTTAATTTTTCTGCAAAAATAAAGAATTGTATCTACTTAGTTAAATTTCCGTAATCATTTGTAATAATGTGTGGATGGCCTACAGGACTTCACTATCTAATTAAACCATAGAAGTGGCTCATATAAGATTTCCGGTTATATTTACTGTTTATTTATCCACGTAAGTACTGCAGTTTTGATTGTTTTTTATTAATATACGAATACTGCGTGAACGCAAGACTCTTGCAAAATTCTAACGATAATCCTTAATTAATGGTCTAAATTAATGTTACTTTAATTATTGGATAGATACGTATCTTTGCAACATATTCACTGACCAACTGTTGAGTTTTAGGCGTCTTCGAAAAAGACAAAAGTTCTTGTTTTGAATAGTATTTTTTTTGTGTATTTACATCCATTACTCTCGTCTTTATGAAATTTTTTGTCAGTGGGTTTTCTTAGTGGTGTATTGTAGGATTACTTTAATTATTTTTCCTTTATATTGAAATGAGAATTTTTATGATTGTATTAGTGTTAAGATTTATAAAAAAAACACCAGTAGTAAAAAGTTAGGTGCCCTTGAAATCATACACTATTCTTACAATATTTCTTATCATTTATTATACCATGCATTTAAAGAGTAGAATAAAAACATGGAAAACAAAACACCAACTTCTAAACCATCTTAATATGTGAATGCCATTTCACAAACATTACAAATATGTGATAAACTTCTTGTTCCTTATTTTAGTATCTATATTCATCGTTGTACTTGAATGCTTTAGATTTGAAGTTGATTATAATATAAACAACAATAGCTTCCAGGTCTGTAACATCTAAGTAAAGTATCTAACTGGCAGTATACATATACAACAACACAAAACAAAAACATACAGATCCTTTTTTATGTCAGACGATGACAAACAAGCAAGTGGGTCACCTGATTGTAAGTGATCAACACCACCCATGGACCCTCACAACACCAGAGGAGTTGCATGTGTGTTGCCGGCCTTTAAGAGTCTACAAACGAGTACCCTTCCCCCCACCCCATGAGCTCTGGTAACCTAACTCACTTGATAGGATCGTAAAAATACACATATGTATTATATGGCCATCAAACAGTTTTACGCCCGAAATTAATAAACGATCCTAATCCATTTTATGCTCTCTACGATAGCAATTTCGATCCATTTGTCTATTAAACCGTGCCAATAAAGCATCCACAGATTGAAAAAGCAATCTTTCGGAACTAGCGATCTTTGGGAGGACGGATCATAGAAAAAGATAGGCCTCTGTACTTAAATGACAGGTTGCACATGCCAATAACCAATCCATTAATTTTGACATAAGCTTCGATAACCAAAACAATCTAAAGTTGCAATCCTAGAAATTCAGTGGATTGATGATTGGTTCTACAGATGAAATTGGTGAAATAGTTCATTATATTCCAAAATGGCTTTGCATATAAATAATTAAAAATAAGAATATTTTTTTGTTTACAAAATAGGCAGCAAACCACTTCATGTCACTGTTTAAATTATTTGTAAAACAAACACGGATATCAATAATAAAATTATTGGTATCATATCACAATCCATTATAGGTATTATATTTATTAATAAGTAATTATTTGTATATTAGTTATAAATGCTTTGCAACAAAAACAAGCAACCAACTTACTGCTCTTTTGTTTTGGATCGGATTCTTTTGCTTGTCAAATTTTGATATTCCGTTCCACCAAAACATAATGTTTGACCAATTAAGTTTCATTTTATTATTATATACCCTAGTCTTCTAGTAAAACATTTTAACCTAGCTGTAAATATGTCAGTATTGATGACATATCCTTAATATATTTAAAAATAAATTTTCTTCTTAAATTAAATGGTATAATTGTGTCCTGAGTTACCGATTTCTGCATAAAACGGAACGCTGCAGAGGGAAAGGATCGCACCCCAATCTCTGGGCAAAAAATGGATGGATAGAGCTAATCTAGAGATAGGACTGACTGACAGA
This sequence comes from Pseudoips prasinana, assembly GCA_951640165.1. Classification (NCBI taxonomy): domain Eukaryota; kingdom Metazoa; phylum Arthropoda; class Insecta; order Lepidoptera; family Nolidae; genus Pseudoips; species Pseudoips prasinana. The sequence continues at coordinate 16,737,586 of OX621234.1, read as the reverse complement.
TTGCGGATCGTTTATTAATTTCGGGCGTTAGTGATGAAACTCCATAAAGAACATGAGAACTCCGGATAAGATTTCTCCTATTGAGCAGCTGAGTCTGTGCCATATACTGAAAGGAAACATTTGATGATCGAAAATGGGTTCTTTGATCAAATATTCGTAACTAAAGTTTATTCCATATTATGTACTCCAATAAATTGTTACAAATGTTAGTATTTTCTTAATAAAAGTATACTTAGATCTAATACTGTGGCAAAAAACCACTAATTAAATTAAATAAATTGCACCAACAGGAACAAAATATTTGTGTCTACATTGTTCCTTGTTTTTCCCCAAAAAAGGCAGTATAGTATGAGTGATTGGAAATAGGAGTAATTGGTATGTGTACTTTTCCTAAAATCCCAATAACTAAATGGAATAAATTGCATCAACATGGCAAAATATTTGTATCTACATACATTAATTCTTACCAGGGTCAATAAGTGCTTCTTTATTTGTTAATCCCCATAAAACCCAGTGACTACACTACCTTTTGTGGGGGTTAAGAAGTGTGGGGATTTCTAGTAGAATTTGACTGCACGTGTGGCGATGTAGCTAAGTCGCTTCGCCGCTTTGAGTCCCGCGCCGGACAACTATTTGTGTGACCCATAAATAGTTGTTCTTTGTCTGGATGTATTTGTGTCCGTCTGTTATATGTTTGTAAAGTACCCTGCGACACAGGGATTATATTCCCTAATGCGGGCGTTGTCTAAAAATAATAATATATATATAAATTCTGTTCTTTTTCCCAAAAAGTTGATTTTCTGGAATAATTAGAAATAAAGGTATAAATAGCAAATTAGTTCTAAGAACCTACTATGTTGTAAATTGTTAAAGCTATTTTCCCATATAAATCATACCTAAAGGGCTCCATATAGATATATGTATAATTCTTGTTTATGTACTCACCCATTCTTACTTCAGAACCTTATTAGGGTCTGCACACTGGTAGGAATTGTACCATCCATAATGTATGGGTTAATATATGTAATTGGGATAGTATACAAAATATAATAATGTTGTACTATGGATCCTAAACTTATAGTTATGGCTGGTGTTAAACTTGGTGTTAAAATACAGCACTTTGGAGCTTACTGTACTACATTTTACACCTGCAGCTTATGGGCTGGATATACTCAAAGATCTTTCATCACTGTTTGTACAATACAACAACGCATTTAAAGTGTTGGTGGTGCTGCCCTGTTTTTGTAATGTGTCGGGAATGTTTGCAGATGCACATGTAGATTGCATTTATACAACAGTGTGTTAAAGATGTGGTTTGCTGGTGTTCTCTGGTGCACAGGGGAGATTCAACAGTATCCTAAACATGATTAACAGTTGCAATTCTCTCGTGTTATGAGGCTATAGCCTTTTTAAATCATTCTGTCTCTCGCTTTGCTCTGGAGAGAAGTGGAATTGTTCATTTTCTAACTCCTCCTTTTTTCTTTCTGATTAAATTTGTTGCGGGATCCAAAACAGTAAAAGCGATTCCCCGGGAAATACCTGTGCCTCACCGCTCAGTGTCATTTCATTGTGTGCCACTGTTGATCCTGGCTTACAGGAGTTGCAGTGCTGGGTAAGAGGGAGGGACTAATCCCGATAAAAAAAAACATAGCTGTAAATCCTACTAACCTAAATGAGGTCATAGTTTCTTAAATAAATAAATATTCTATTCAATACATAGAAAAAACTCATACCAAGACATACATACATGTTCATGAACACAAATATTTGTCTTGTGCAAGGATCAAACCCACAAACTTTGGATCAGAAGCCAGGTTTGCTACAAACTGAGTCATGGTGGTATTCATTGATAAACAATTGTCTCTTTTCAACAGTAAAATCTACAAATGATGCTGACATCATAAGGGTTGACCAGAAAGATGTTTAAAATAGAATCCTATGTAACACCAATTTTGCTAAGCTATGTTGATAAGTATGTACGGGACTTCAAACCAGCGGATGCACAGGTAATTGTGATAAATTATTTTTAAAATCTTGCTATATGCTACCTTCGTGGATTGTTATGCTTATGCTTTAAGTAATTTCTTAGTAGATTCAGTTCGTAGCATTATTATAATTATACAGGGTGTCCGGTGGCAGAATTTGGATTTAAAATGTAAATAACAAAAAAACTACAAAATATATACATTTATATTTTTAATCATTTTAAAATAGACAAATGCGGGTTTGATTTCTTAAAAATTATGTCGTCTAAATGTTGGCCGTTACGTCGGACACATTCTTGGAATCTGGCTTCAGTATTCCTTGCCACTCGCTGGAGAAGTGCGGCCGGGATGCCATGAACTTCGCGAACGATATTTTCTTTTAATGCTGAGATAGTCTCCGGGCTTGTTTCATACACTTTACTTTTAAGATACCCCCACAGAAAAAAGTCCATGGGGGTAAGATCCGGAGACCTGGGTGGCCAGGGGATGTCACCGAAACGGCTTATCATTTTGTTAGGGAAGAAATCACGAAGTAGCGCCATGGTCTCCCTAGCAGTGTGAGGCGTAGCGCCATCTTGCTGAAACCATGTCTGCGAAGTGAAGGCAGGATGTTCTCTCAATGTTGGAAAAAAATATTCGTTCAGCATTCGCAACTCGCCGATAAGCAACACCGTCCACAGAAATTGCTTGCCCTTGACGATTTTCAAAAAAATAGGGTCCAATTATTCCCCTGCTTGATAATGCACACCAAACCGTCACTTTGGGACTGTGAAGTGGCTTTTGATGTTTTAAGCTGGGGTTTTGTCCTTTAGGGGACCAATAACGACAATTCTGTTTATTTACACTTCCATTTAAATGAAAATGGGCTTCATCACTCCAGAAAATAATATTCACTGTGCGAAATCGCTCCAACATTGTCTCACATAAATTTTTGCGCATATTGAAATCATTAGGCTTAAGCGCTTGCACTATTTGAATTTTAAATGGATGAAATTTAAGATCTTTCTTCAATATCTCGTGCACTATAGTTTTTGGAAGCCCCAAGGCAGCCGCTCTCTTGCGAACGGACTGACGCGGATTATCGCGCAAACTTGACGCGACGAGTTCAATATTTTCATTTGTTCTCGACGTCCGGCTGGGCCCCGGTCGTGGGCTGTTTTCTGCTGAACTTGTTGCCCGAAACCTTCGCACCCATAATCGAATAAAATTTTCACTTGGGGCGTCACGTAACCGTCGAATATCGTAACGTGAACAAAATCTTCGACGAGCAATTGCACACGAATCATTGGCTTTGAAAAACGCTTCGATTGCGAACGCACGTTGTTCACCCGTCCACTGCGACATCGCGACTAAATAACCCGCACGAATGACGAAGCTGACGACACCCCTCCCCGCTTCTCCGCTTAACGGTTACGGAGAAATTTGAAATTTAAATCCTAATTCTGCCACCGGACACCCTGTTAGTTGAAATCAATAACGATGTTTATCAAAAACATATTCTGATACAAAGAGAACTCCAAATGTTTTGGAGTTGCCTATGTGTCAGTATACTGCTTAAGCAGTTTCAGAAAGATACTGTAATAGTTTTCAAATTTAACTGGAATTAATGCCAGTCATGTTTAAATATGAAAACTATTTTTTGCCTCTCCTTTAAATCCGTCACCTGATCGGAAATTTTAATAAAGAATGAAATTTATTTTTCTGTATTTTGCCAGTTGTGTTTTTTAAATATATTGATCTGTAGCTCCTTAAGTTTTGTCTACTACTTAAATTACATCTCGTATAATGTCTAACAATATTAGTATCAACAATTTTCAAGCACTTTATTCTATTTTATGTTGCAATATAAATATTGGTTATTGTTATATGTTGCTCCCATGATCAGTAGAACTTAGGCGCTGATACCAGCCAAATTGATCTTTTTCCGCAAGTTTTTAGACAATGCTATGAAGTTCACCTTGTTACCTTTATATTATGAGGATGAATTTTTATCCTTTTTGTGCAGGTGTCGCTATGGGGCGGCGGGGTGGCGCTGCACAACCTGGTGCTCAAAGGGGATGTGCTACAACAGGAAGTGGCGCTCCCCTTCACCCTGGTCTCCGGCAGGATCCATGAGCTACTCATACAAGTGCCCTGGACGAAGATCATGTCTGAACCTATTGTGGTCACCATTGATACTATAGGTATAATTAGTGTTAAATTTTCTTCCTACTTAATTAGTCTGAAATTAACAAAAATGTTTCGTCACATATATATTTTCAAATCCTTAATTAAGTAATAAATAGCAAGTTACTATGCTATTATTGTTACATTTAGCACTACTATGTTAAAATTAAAGAATTGAAGACAACAAGCAGTTTACAGTAGGCTAGCGTAAAAGGCTCTCAACCAGTAACTTAATTTGAGTGACTAATAGCGGAGAGCACATGGGGTTCGAGCCACAGCTCAGCGGGCCGCTGAAGTAAAAAGATGGAATTATAAATGATTGTCTGATCACTTGCACGGGATTACCGATCACGTATCAAGGGGCCAACGCAATCTTCGCCGCTGAGGAACCTACCTTAGCTAGGCTGCGGCTTTCTTAGCTACCTAGGTGGACGACCCGGAGAAGGTAGCCACAAAGAAACTCCGGGTTTGCTTTTTTCGTCTTTGCGATTGAATCCTTTAGCCTGCAGTTATACAGCCATGCTTGAACAAACTAACCGACACATTATTTTACATTTATTTTGTGAATATCTTATTTTGTAGAATGCGTCTTAAGTCTGAACCCGCCAACTTCATCAGATGGCAGCCCGCCACATGAAACCTCCAGCAGGTAAAAATAAATAATATTAGATAACTAGCTTCTTGCCCTAACTTCGTCTTCATTCTTCTTTGCTAAATAAAACAAGAACACCATTGCTGAAATTATATACCTCGAAATCTATGGTCAGACCAGTCCAGTCACTTTAGTAATATGTCAGATGTCTAATACATAAAGCTACAGCGACTACGAGATTCCAGGTACAGTCTCTGATATCCAACATCAGATGTCAGGTACCTATATCTCATCAAAACTTGAACACCAAACCGAATTTCTATGCGCCTAGTATAAGCCGTAATGGGCATCCAGGAACAGTATCCAAAGTCAATCAACAGATCAGTCAGCCGCCTAAACTAGATAGATACACATAGAATAATAGTCATGGGATTCCCTGTGATCTATACAGATAAAAAATTACGTTTGGCGTAGTGGTTAAGTTTGTCGGTGCGCTACTACCTCGGCGCAAGCGTGCATTTTAGTATATGTGTGACGTAAAAATGAATATTATGAGTCTATGTGTGCTTTGTATTTAACACAAAATATAAAATTTTTATGAAATGGGTAATTATAAGACTTCCTTAAACATCTACAAAAACAGACACTTAACACGTAATAAGTAAAATGATGTTCGTCGTTCAGATATATATATATATATATATATATATATATATATATATATGGGGATATTTAGAATAATAATAATATTTAGGGACAATGTCGCACAGATCATCCTAGCCCCAAACTAAGCAAAGCTTGTTTAACTTTATACTTGAAGAACTTAAGCATGAAGTTAAACGCAGCTCTGCGTTAAAATTGCTTAACTTAAGTATTAAGAAAATGTCGATTTGACTTTTTTATGATATTTATCGTGATATTATAAGAATTGTTAAACAAATTGATAAAAACAATTGGGACGGTTCATACTAATTACGTAAAACCCTGTCGAAATGTTACAATGTCCGACGTTAATTCTTAGGTTCCACATAATTTTATAGATCATAAATCACCTACCCATATTATTCTTAGTCTTATTCTTTTCATTATGTCCAAGATCTCCAACTTCCTTAGTAAGAGTTATGTATATTAAATACAAGCTGTGCCCTGCGGTTTTACCCTCGTTAAGCTTTATAAATTATAGCCTATGTGTTAATCCAGGGTGTCAGCAAACTCCATACTAAATTTTATTAAAATCGCTCCAGCCGTTTAGACGTGAAGAAGTAACAAACGTACACACTCACACACTCACAAACTTTCAACTTTATAATATTAGTGTGATAAAATCCTAAACCTAAAAGATCATATATTTGTAATATATGTTTAGTCGCAAGACTCAAGTCGTGGAAGCACCTCCGGGCTACATGCAAGCGCTGGTGCGGCGTATCGTGAGTAACATCGCGTTGCGTGTGCATCATCTCATCGTCAAATACGTGCAAGATGACATTGTCATGTCCCTCAACGTCAAACACTTGTCGGTTGATAGCGCCGGAACTAATTGGGAGCCAGCTTTTGCAGGTAACTGACCATTACTTATACTATTTATAACATATAGCTTACTAAAAGGGTATATAAAACTTAATCAATATCAAATGATGATTGTCATGGTCTGTGTCTCTGCTATGATTAATCATTAAAAGTAGAAAAATAACAAACTTAAACGTAGTAAAGGGAATATAAAACCTAATCAATATCAAATGGTGATTGTCATGGTCTGTATCTCTACCTACCATGTATTTGTGTCTGTTTATGCTGAGTCTAGGTGTAGTTATCTATATAAGTACGTATTTACAAAAGAAAAGCAGTATATCAGTTATCTGGTTCCCATAGTACAAGCTCTGCTTAGTTTGGGATCAGATGTCCGCGTGTGAATAATGTCCTAGGATATATGTATACAGCTTTGAATCACAGCGATGTGACACCATACATTACATAGAAAATAAATTTGTTAAGGTTCTTTTCTATGTAAAGTATGGGATGCATTGACTTGCTATCGCTTTTAAAATATACGTTTTCAAGAAAGTTCCTCAGGCGCACGACGTTCCTTTACCTTAGGCGTCGCAAGGGTACGATTGGCAGAGAATAATGAAATACTTAGTATCTTAATTAGTAAAAGGAGGAGGCTGTTGGGATAGACCATAGATGGGGGTTTAATTGTTACAGGCATTTTATATAATTTAATTTATATAAATAAGTACCCGTCGAGACAATATAGAATCGCAACAACCCTTTTATACATTCGTTTTAATCTAAGTATCGTCATCATCATAGCATCCGAAAGACGTCCTCTGCTGGACATAGGTCTCCCCAAAAATCTCCACAATTGCTGGTCCTGCGCTACCCGCATCCAGCGGCTTCCAATCTAAGCATACATGCTAGTTATAGTTTATTATAGTTAAAATTTACAAATTAAGAAATATAATTTTTAGGAAGCGTTTATGTTTTCATCACTTTTCCTACCAAATATGAACTGCCGAGGCTTTGTTTGTTAAGACTTGTGCTACATCGCTACCATCGCCTTATAACAATACTTTTTTATTCCGTAAGGCGCTCATAGGCAAATGCTCTCACCGGTCCGTAAGTGATTGGCGAGGTTAGTCAACTTGGCTCGCGATCCGTCCATAGATGACCGCCAAAGTGGTCCAATTTCTGAGCGTCTCCGTGCTTCGGAGGACACGTTAAGCTGTCGGTCCCGTTTGTAGGCATTAGGTAACAGTCGTTAAGCCATGAGAGAGGCATGTTGGGTGGCTTGAAGAATTCTATCACTAGGGTAACCACTGCCCATACTACTATAAGTAAGTATTCCGTGACATATCGCGAGTAATGATATGTGTCAATTATGTTCGAGTAAAAACCGTGACGCGAAGCACCATGTGTCGCAAAATGCAGTCTTCATAGTAGAGCGCTTAAACTAACGATTTATATTCGGTGCCTATTTCTATTACAGATATAGAACAAGCACAGCCAGTGATAAGGCGACTGGTCCGCTTGGACGACCTCACCTTGTGTTTGGACAAAGCTGACGCGGATGGCAAGATACGTTTCTACCAAGAGCCACTACTTTACCGATGCCAGCTCGATCTCAAGTATGTTAAGTGTTTTAAATAAATAAAAATGAATCACCGAAAGTAACTTCCAAAAGACTGTACCAAATTGGATAAATCTTTCTTTTATGTATTCTTTATTGTCAGAAGAAGGGTTGTATGAAAAAGAATTGCAATTGTTTCAATATATCAGAAAAATGAGTGTGCGAATGAGGCAGAAGACTATTTGATGTTATTTTTCGGTCGTTGTTTCTTTAGCACTATTTGTTTTAATTTATTATATGTATAGATTATTAGGAAGAGTTCCCTATCTAATTCTATAATAGTTCATTTATACTGTAATTATATAATAGCCACATGCTTTAATCCATAGATGGATGACCGCCAAAATGGTTTAATTTCTGAGCGTCTTGCTTCGGAGGCCACGTTTAGATGTCGGTCTCGGTTGAAAACATTAGGCAACAGTCGTTAATCCATGTCAGAGGCCTATTGGGCGGCTTGAACAACTCTGACACTAGGGTCACCACTGCCTATACGATAAGTAAATAAGTAAGTAATATAATATTTCTACAGAATCGCCTATTTATTTCTCTTGATGAGGCAGCTAACGTGAAACTCTGCCAAAAAGTTATTAAATGGTTAATGTTCTATATTGTAGAGTACTAACCCGGCTAGCATCGGCAAACAGTCGTCGTGCGACTAGCCTGAGCATACAGCTGCGCTCCACCAAGCTGGCTTGGAGTGTCACCAACGAGCAGCTGACACTGTTGCTACGGCTGCTGCAGGAGCGGGCCCCCACACAGACCAACCTGCTGCCTTCGAAGAATACCACCGCTCAAGCTGACTCTATGCGTTAGTATCATTTCATATATGCCTTCCTTCCTTAAGAGAGGACTCTTCGTGGGTTGAAATAATAAAATAAATCTTGTAAGTGTTCGGTCAAATAGTTGCGCAATGAGAGGTAGGCAGGGAGGGGGTATGGAAGTACTAATTGATTGTCTTATTCTGAGCTCCACATTTTAATATAATCAGATGAGCATTGCAGCCTTTCTTTCCGCCTGGCATGAAAGGCACCGCTTTGTCTCCTGGTTTCGATTTCCACGCAGGACTAATATTTGTGTGACCCATCAATAATTGTTCTGAATGTACTTTGTGTCCGTCAATTAAATGTTTGTAAAGTATCCCGCGACACAGCGATTAATTACCGTAGTGAGGGACGATTGCATAAAAAATTATAAGCAAATTGCCAATCTAACTCTCTGTACGGATGACAGAGCCGATCCGCTGCCTCTCACCCATTGTGTAACGCGAAGCGCCACTAATGATGTCTAAGAATTAATCCACGGTCTATAGACGCCCGACTTGTGCTTAACTTCACTACTAACGCATCAAGTAACAATGGATTATATTTATCCGCGCTTGATGGTTTTGGCGTCCCCGCAACGCAACTGCAGGAAGAGAAGGCAGTGCTGACAAGCGCTTTACACATAAGGTCAGCTCTGCTGACATTAACGCCGGGCACCACCTTCTAGAAGAACGGCCGCAAAGTCTAGAAAGAAGCCCGCGAGGATTATAGTGTTGCCGCGAATTATGGGAGGGTTGTGTGAATTAAAGTTGTTCGTACACCCCACGGTATGTGATGGGGTGGTGATATTCCATGCCTTCAGTCACACATCAATGATTATTGAGAGTCAATGCTTTAGATTCGTCCTCATCGAACGTCGAGCCGCCTCGGTCGGAAAGCTGGTCGGAGTGGGCGTGGTCGTGGCTCCCGGCCTGGAGCGACGGTGGGGTGTCCGAAGAGCCAGCGACGCCCACGCCACTACCAATTTACTTTAATGCGTATCTAGATGAGGTATCACTGGTATTCAAGGTGAGTCCTCGATCTACTACATCCAGAGTTAACATGCATAGGAATCTTATATACATATATGAAGATTAAAAAAATAAAACTACGTGAGCTGGACTTGCGCATCAAGGGTTCCGTGCCATTTTTGAAAAGGAAGGTTAAAGCAATTTTTTTCGTTCTTTATAAAACTGTGCTTTTAACGAAGGTAATTTTATTATTTATTTAAGGTGCTCATCAATATCCATAATAAGAATCTGAAAAAATATTGCGGCTGAGATTCCAAATGGCAGTGAAATACGTCTTAAATTTGAAATATAAAGTTGCTAAAGTTGTTAAATTTACCAAATATCTTTTCTTAATACTTCATTTAAATAATTAGAACACTCCCATTTTTTTCAAAGAAATTTTAACAAGCGAGTGGCTGATAAAATTCTTTTTTACACTAACAAAGCACTTTTTAATCAATAACATTGCGCCTTGAACTTAAATTCCTGTTCAGATTATAATTTTATGATATAGCTATTTTCTGTGCAATGAGTATTTTTGCTTCGGATATGGAAATTTTTGTAATACAAAAGGACGAATTTTGATTTTCATTTAAATGCTACCTCTAAAGCAATGTGTTTTTAGAAAGGCTTCTGACGCTATTAGTTCTCTAATTGAAGTCGTTATCAAACTCCGCAATTCACCTAGACACCGTAAAGAAAAATTAAAACTAGAAAGTGTCAAAAGTAAAACACAATACTGATCTAGAGAAAATCATGGTTCTAGAGGGCTAAAAATCCCAGCTAGGCATCTCTGAGCACTACCATTTATGATTTCATGATTACGGCCTTTCGCTTTTTTATTTCTTCTATGCTACCGTTAATGTGCCAAAATTTAAGGGAGCAATGCATGTGTTTGTTAGTAAATGTAATGATAGGAGCCTCCCTTTTTGTCTGTATGGGTGTCTATTATCGTGTTTAACGCTGAAGTAAACTGCCATACATGGCCGATGTGCTGCTGCAGTTACCCACTGACAACGTGTTATGTTCTTCAGATGATGGAGATGGAGTCTGGTAAAAAGCGTGCTCGCGGCTTTCTTGAACTGGTCGCGAAGTACACAGCCGCTAAGAGTGCTCTCTGCGCGCCTACTATGTTGCGCGTGCAGTTTGGTATTCGTGATATCATCGTGCGCTCTCACGGCAAGTGCGTCTGCGGTTTTCTCGACTATGACTCTGTGAGTATTATTACCTATTAGCAAGCGAATAGTAAATGAAACGGGTCTTCACGAAACCAGCATAGTGCAAGCAAAGTTGTCACAACATGTAGCGTATTTAATACAAGTTCTCTATCAGCACTGCATACCACCTCGCCTGGTTGAAAAATCTTCTCATTATGTAAGAGGACAACTATGACCCCTTCCTCTTCATTGGTGGCCGTCATTAATGATTGATTCTCGAGTGGACGCTGTTATCATAGAATAGAATGACTTCCTTCGCCCGCCAGGGCAATGTATCTACCATGTAGTCACAAATAGCTTGCTATTATATTCGTTTCACTGACATCAGATATTATGGATACAAAAGACAATAGAAGAAAATCACGTAGCATAAAATAAAATGTTACAGTTCGTAAAGCTAAGCATCAAATTTTTGTAATTACGTAAATACATAAGGTTTAAATGTTTAGACTATGGATGGCCTAAGATTTAATTTTCGGTCAAAACTCATCAAACAGTCCTAGAAAGATTTCCCTCCATAATGTAAGATCAAATAAAGAGGTTTAATTTAAAATTTTGTTATTATTTCTTAAAAAGACATCGCCTGACCTGAAGGTAATAAATCCCTGTATCGTGGGAGGTTTTACAAATAATTCACGAACCCAAAGAACGCCGATTCAGATTAATTATATATGGGCCACACAAATATTTATCGGGGCGGTGATCGAACCCAAAATATACCAAGGTCCCACTGCGTCACAGGATCAGTCTGTTGCTCTTGTTATTAATTGCCTTATAAACCATGGCAATGTTTATAATTCATATTGTTGTTAGGCGCATGGTGGTGAGGCGACTGTCTACATGAAGCGTATACACACGGAGCAGACCCCAGCCGAGTGGCAATGGCCAGAACAAGATTTTAACAACTCGGACAAGATAGAAATCGCACAAGCTGTTGAGGAGGATTTTCGGAAAACGTCTCCCGTAAGTCTATTTATTGATGTGTCTTATGTTATAACTTTCTAAATGTTACCCCTCAAAAGAATATATATAGTGTAAATATATCATTGTGCTGGACTTGAATCTAATAAATGTTTATTATAAACGTAAAGTAATCCAATTTTTAACACGACTAATTTTATAAATGCGTAATTTCAAAGTATGAATATTAGTTAACTCTTTTACGCAATAAACCGATAGATAATACCTACATCCACCGGAAGGCTGTTAGCATGGGAATCCTAAATTTGATCTGCCAGCGTGTATCGTTCGTAGCTTAACGCAGAGCGCCTACCCCGGATTGGTAGATGGTGCAGGTTCGCGACCCGCCGGACGATTAAATTTATGATAGGACCCCTACGACCTGATTGTTCTAGCTTTTTTAGCAATTTATTATGATCTAAGGTATCAAATGCGCGTGAAAATTCAATGAATAGAGCTCATGGTTTTTTTATCTAGAGCAGTATTGATGTAATCTGTGTAGTTTGAGAGAAGTGATGTGGTACTTTTGTTTTTTTTGAAAACCGTACTGGGACTCACAAATAATTGAATTATTACTATAAAACGTACGAATTTGGTTGTTTGGTTCCCGGCCCAGAAAGAATACCAGGGCTAACTATTGCTTGACGTCGGCGTGGTAAAAGGTGACTAATGAATACAGCAGGTAGCAGCGTCAGCTGTGTACTAGCTAATACCTAATTGCGGTCGCCACCTCGCATGCCAAACGCGGTGACCAAACCCCTCCAAATGGCAACATTTTGAAAACCCTTGAGGGAGTTATTTTTTATTTTATTTCATATATTATTCATTACGTCAATTTTGAATTTTTGCTTTATTGTCCCTGCAAGGTACCTGAAAGAGAATTAAATGTAGTATTAGAAGAGAGGCCGTCCATCGATCCGGAGTCATCAAAGCAAAGTTCTAAGTTAGGAAGTGAGAAAATCGAAAGTGCAGCTACGTTGACAAGCCCAGACGAGCTGTGGGTCACCATGTTGCCGCTGATATACATCGAGTACACTCATGATAGGTCGCCACCTAACGCACTAGTTAACCCTTTCGACAATCCGCCGAAGGACTTTGAATACAGGTACATATTTATATATATTTAAAGTCCATTATCCCATAATATATTATTTTTAGTTAGTCCTTTACGATTGCTGTGTATTGACGCCGAAGAATATCATCACCCCATCTCATCCCGTGGAGTGCGGAGAAATTGTCCCCAGGGAATATCTACTAGAAAACGGGTAGCAGCGTTTTTTGTGAAGTATGACCATCAAACTGCGATCGCCAACCCGTCTGCCAAGCGTGGCAATTATGGCATATCCCCCTATTCTTTGGGGATACTTTTGTCCAACAGTGGACGTAATTTGGATGACATGATGATGATGAGTCCTTTAAAAAAAAAAGAACATATTTAAGTGCTTGGCCTGGCTATTTTAAGAAGCTAGTGGGGAATAAATACCTTGTTTTTATTCACGCAGACTATAAAAAGGTCCGAACATGTTTGTAATAATGCGATACCGCGCGCACGGTCTGCTGCGTGAAAGGCAGCGTATCTTCCAACCACGCCAACAGGTTTCAACGGAGACTAGTTAACTTGCGATGAACATTTTTTTTGTTTCTTCTATGCTGGGTGGGTTTGCGCTTGACCACGATCTCACCTGATGGTAAGTGAAGATGCCGTCGAAGGTGGACCGCGCGTACCCCACCGCCTGTTCACGCTAGCCTTAAATAAAACCAAGTGGTATGAATCTGAAAACACGTCGTTCGTGAGGGTGTTTTTATTGCAAATGTACGCAAGAAATATTTTAGTGCAATGTACACATGTGCATTTTTCTTTTATATTTTCCAGTGACTGGGTGGAAGAATGCAACTTAAAAGTCAAAGTGGAACCCATGCAGATAGCGCTGTGCATGGGCTTTTTACACCGTCTCGGCACTTTGAACAGCCTGTATCAGGAGCAGGTTGTAACTGATCCAGGTGATGATAAAAAAGGTCTCTATTAACAGACGGATTGAGGTTTTTTTTCAAGATCTTTAGTTCAACGCACTTTAGTTTCGTGTAATTACTGTACTAGAATTTCGAGTAAAGTTTTCAAATAGATTTTGCACTTTATACAATAAACTCACAGCTTAGCTTTGTTTTATGTTGCGTATAATGTCTTGCTAATTTATTACAGTCTAATTTAAGTCGTCCTATACTTAGATTATACTTAGGTTTCACTGATGGATATAGGTTTGCGAAATTTGTTTTCGTATTTTTATCGTAAATTTTATGCTACCTCAAAGTTACGTCATCCATCCGAACATTACCGGGATACGTTACAGGATACATTACAGGAATGCATTTTTTCAGCGTCCGAACTATACCTACACTACCTGAAATTCATTTTAATATCACGCACACCATCGCATTTTAACCTTAACGACTTAATCCTGCCGGTGGTTAAAATGTATTTATTACTTTAGCATTAAATTAAGTTTTCAGTTGATTATAGGTAGATAATCAATTATGGTAACTATAGAGATATGATAGAATAAAATAGATAGCAATAATTATACATACACAAATATCCTAAATGTATTATTTTTTTGTAGTTACATGTATATTATTGCAGTCATGTGGTGATGGTATAGTTTAAAATTGTGTTTTTGGCCAAGTTAATTGTTACATTACCAGTCTAATTTGAAACAATTATTATTATTAAAATTCATTCTATCTGTTTTTTATTTTTGCATCACCATTATTGTCCAACTCTTTTAAACATAAATATGAATACTAATATTTTCCGGAACTAGCGACATTCACTCAATAATTACGTCATTTGAAAATAGAACTAGGGCAAGGTAGCATCAGTAAATATATAATGTTAGTAATAGGAAGTGATTAATCTAACTGAGAACTCAATTGTTTACAAATTATACATGTATAATTTGTGTTCAGTCAAGTCAAATTTACACATATTTGAGTGTAGAATGTATAAATATCTTTCTAGAACTACCAATGCGAACACTAACTGTAGAAGAATGGGACGCTTTGCAAGAGAACCTACCGCAGCGGCGCGTTCACTTGGACGTCCGTGGCTTGCGCTTGCGGGTCGTTCCCTACGACCACAAGCAGAGTGAGAGAGCCGCGCCCATGCCTGTCGTGCTCGACATAAACTTGCCGAAGGTTTCCGTGGCAGTCAATGGACCTCTGTACTCACATAGGTGAGATAGTCAATTGTCATTTATATTCGTTACGTAAACCGTTAATACTTTAAGCGAAATCACAAAGTGGCCGTCTCCACAAAATAATGAACTCTTTTATGGAGCAATGTATAACATTCTATAACAAACTTCCAATGATATTAGAGAATTGTCTATGAATAATTTTATAAGAATTATTGAAGCCAAATTGTGTAGCATATTAATTGTATAGATATAAAAAAATATTATTATTTAAGTGTCAAAAGTGCTTGGGATTGACCTTTTCTATGTTACCAGACATAAAAAATAAGTAATTAACGTAAAGTAAATTGTATTTAAAAAAAGGATACCTACTGAGTTTTCTGGCTGTGTTTCTCAGTAGCTACAATAACATGCACCATCCATGGTAAAAAACCTATTCCACGTAAATGTAAAATTTTTACGGAATAAATGAATTTAGAATTTGGCCTAAGTTCCAATAATTTTCAGAGTATGTTCAGCTGCGTGCCAAATGCCAGAAGACAAAGGTGTAGTAGCGCAAGGATCGCAGCTCCACATGAGTGTGGTCCTCAGCGGCGCCCAGACCTCCATAGTCTCGATGCCGGAGGGACAATCCCGACCATGTGCCCGCACCGATATCCGCCTAGTGTGCCATAAGCTTCTTCACCCAGAACTACGCAGCAAAGTCAAGGATTGCGCCACATTCAGCAGTTATTTGAAAATCAGTAAGTACTCCTTAAACATAACAGATTTTCTTCTTACATGCTATTCTAAATTTTGATTTGGAAACCATGAATTTCAATATCTAGTGACTCTCATTTTTGCCTGGTCAGTGGAGACGCTTCAACCTTCCGGTCATATAAGATGATGGTATAATCAAATAAAAAACTAGGGAAGGAGGTTGTCGGTATCATCAATAGACCGTAATGCAAATCATAAATTGAATCTATTACTATTATAAATCTATTACTATTTAATATATATTGTTCATTAGCCATACTTGGGTAGTTGCATCTGCTTTGGTTAGACAGAAGACAGTGTGATCACTGCTGGGTAATAAAAATAATGTAATTAAAGAAATACTGTTATGTTATATTGTACATTGTGTGGCTAACGGCTTAGAATATCGCCGGGGAGGGCGTAGAAGTTGTCCCGACGGTATATTTGCCAGAGAACGGGTAGCAGCATCTCTCTGTGTACTATGACCATCTTACTGCGATCGCCAACTTGTTTGCCAAGCGTCACGATTATGACATATCCCTCCAGATGACAAAACAACACTAACAAATGAAACAGTATCTCTCCAGTCGTAAAAAGGTCTTTTGATAATCATGTTGCTGTGTAATTAATTACATTCATTCTTTTACATGATATAAATAATAACGATTACATACTGCTGTGTGCTATAAGCTTGAAACTGTCTATACCAATTAACGTATTAACCTTTTACAAGTGAGATGATGATATTTTACAATATTTTAATATTGTAAATCGTCATCTCACTTGTAAGGTATTACTAGTATTTTCCTTTTATTAAAAACCTAAAAAAAGACTTACCTACTTGAAATGTATACTAGACATATCTCTTGCACCTTGGTTAGGTACAATTTGAAGCCTATTGTTGAGCATTTTTTGAACACAGGCGTCTGCGTAATTGAATATTCATAAACATCAGTGATATGTATGTAGGTGCCAATACATTGATTTGGTTTGCAGAAGAGCTGAACATCTGCGGCTCGTCTGCTCGGCTGCAGGCGGCGGTGAACGTGCCCTGGTCCCTGTACAAGCAACGAGTGTGCGCGGCCTTAAAACACACTGTGCTGATCAAGGACGCACTCAATGATGAAGGTCAATTGTTATTCGTTTATTAGGTTCGCCTTATTGGTCTTGAGATAGGTGTCCAAGCGCTTGCAATATGGTCTTAAGGATATATTTCGGGTTGGGCCAAGAAGTGTTTGTGGGACTTTTCTGGCGATAGCATCCCCAAGTCTGGAAGTTGGCATTTATTACACCCCCGTGCGTCAGAGAACACGGAAGGCTGTTGGTCCTGCGGACGTGAAAGAGGCGTCCATTCGGATTAGGAGAGTATGAGAATAGGGTACTAGTATTGTATTTGCGCCCATAATCTGTGTGTTATAATATGTTCTGCTGAGTAGGTATTTGTAGCCGATATTTGGCAAAGTCCTGTTCTTTTCGTGGGAAAGAAATGCAATGATATTAAAATTGAATGAAATGATCATACGTTTTTCATTAGTATTATTAGTAGTAGTATTTTTATACCATACTAGCTGTGGCCCGCGGTGTCACCCGCCTTAAACGCAACAAATTATAGCCTATATGTTATTCGAATATATCAGCTACATTACTATAAATTTTCATCAAAATCGTTCCGTAGTTTTTGCGTCAAAGTGTAACAAACATCAATACGTCCATACTCATATACTTTCGAATTTATAATATTAATAGAATAACAAGGAAAGAATGTATTGTATAATATCTTATCCTCACAACTATATATAATTTACAGAGGCGGTCGCGATAGACTTCACGCTAGAAGAGTTGCAAGTGCGCGGCTACCTTACGCCTGACGTGTGCACGGCCTTCATATCGCTGCAATCGGCCAGAGCTACCGCCTTCCATGAACCCAGTAAGGATAAATTGACTTAACACGTATAAATATACCATCGGCGAATGTCCCTTTCATGTTTCAATTAGAAATCCCCAGTTAACACTTTATCATACAATCGACTGATTTATAAAGGAACATACCTACATTTCAAACCAACTACTCGGTTTGAAATGTAGACCCGATTCTTAGATTAGAATTCAAATGCGTATTAAGTTAATATGTTTTAAAAGTGTTTTTATTTTGGATTTGATAGATGACATCTATAAATGAATTTTAGGTAAAACCTAAAGTTCATTTATAGATGTCAACAGGCTACCCACATTCACAATAACTCCAACTGTCAAAGACACTAATTATAGGTTACTTGGAAGTCTTTTGGACATCAGCTTTCTCTTGTGCTACGGGACTTGCCTTACTTCCATGAACTAGTTTAATATTTGCATTTTCACTTACAGAGGGTGGTACATTGAAACAGGCTTGGCTCTTTTCGGGACCAGATGCGCCATCAACCACGTAAGTGCATTCAATTTATTGATTGTTTATGTATGTTCAGTATAGTTGATTTGCAAAATGAAAACCAAATGCGACGCCGTCTCGCGCACAGAGGGTTCTGTAAATACTTGTAGGTATCTAAAAAGCTACAAGTTTATGGGTTTTTAGATTATAGGACAACGGGAATTATTCTATGGGTTTAATTCAATTTTTTTAGTTTGTTTATTTCTAAACAATATTTTATGCATTATCATCATGGCCAAAATAATACCAATAATATGTCCCAACTAGAAATATTTTAGAAGTTTAGCAGTCAACTACAGATTTTATTTAATAACATTTACGCAATCAAATAATAATAAATCAATTAGTATGTAGCATGACAAATGTCAAAAGGTTATAATATACTACGTTTAGGTATAATGTCTATAATTATTATAAATAAGAAATGTCACAATAGTCACCATTCATCTTTAGAAGTTTAGGAGATTTTTAACCTGGAACTCTTGCAAGTGCTAAATTATGCGATTTGATTGTTCTCAGAACAAATTGATACCTCCATGCGTTCTTTGGAATAATAGCCTTGACATGAAGATGGATAGGCAATTGAGTAATCCTATAAGAATCTCTAAACAGTAATTCGGTATGCGCGACTTTACTGCCACTATCCCACTCTGAATCATATTATTTAGTTTGTTGCTTTAATTTGCTAGATGGTTTGAGCCGTACGCCTTTGTGGTCCGGTGATGCAAAAAAAGCTTTTAAGATGACCTGTAATCGTCATGTTAAAAGAATAGCGCCTAGATATATTATCTATTCTTTAATAAAACGTGCAGTATTGGCATAAAAATACGGAAAAGAAGTCTATCTATATTTATATTTTTTTTTCATATGTTTATAATTTTCAGGCCTTACTTACGCTTCGTGATGCAGTACTGCATAAACCCGGTAAACAACGCGATTGATTACCTGGGCATGTGGTCGGAACCCACTGCCGCCTCCATGGACCCTCTGCTAGTCGCTTGGCTCGCGTACAAACCACTCATGAAAGTCACGGGTAAGTAACGTTCGGAAAAGTATTTATTACTATTTCCTTTATTTATTAGACAGTAGTTTCCTTCAATGTCGCTTGCCTATAATTCCATATCACTAGTGCGCAACTGTGATCGTCCTTTATTTACTAAGCACTAGCTGTGCCACGCGGTTTTAACCGCGTTAAACTGTATAAATCATAGCCCATGTGTTATATAAGCTATATTACTACAAAATTTCATCAATATCCGTTCTGTAGTTTTAATGTGTAAGAGTAACAAACATCCATCCATCCAACCATACTCACAAACTTTCGCATTTACAATATTAGTAGGTCGCAAACTCTTTTTAAGAATGATTTTTATTTTTTGTTGGTGTAGCTGACAGAAAAATTTAATTGATATTCGGAGCGAAGTTATTATTTCGCTTATTATTCTGTTTCGCTGTAATGATTATGACGATTACTGTAACCAAACTTTTTTTGCGTAGGTGATACATTAAGTGGACCAAGCTTGGCAGCCATGAGATCAAGTGCTTCCATGGGATCACAGTACTTGAGACGAGCGGTGAGTCATTTTTATAGCTATGAAAGGTCATAACGACAGGCGTTAGCGCAATCTATTAATACTGTAGCCAAATGGCAAAAAACGGAACCCTTATAGATTCGTCATGTCTGTCTGTCTGTCTGTCCGTCCGTATATCACAGCCATTTTTTCCGAAACTATGAGAGCTGTACTGTTGAAACTTGGTAAGTAGATGTATTCTGTGAACCGCATTAAGATTTTCATACAATAATAGAAAAAGAATAATAATTTTGGAGGTTCCCCATACATAGAACTGAAACTCGAAAATTATTTTTTCATCGTACCCATACATGTGGGGTATCTATGGATAGGTCTTCAAAAATGATATTGAGGTTCCTAATAAAATTTTTTTCTAAACTGAATATTTTTCGCGAGTGACACTTCCAAGGTGGAAAAATGAGAATCCCCCCCTGTACCTTCTAAAATAACAGAATGTTAAAACTAAAAAAAATATATAATGTACCATGTAAACTAACAACGAAAGTTGGTTTGAACGAGATCTAGTAAGTAGTTTTTTTTTTAATGCGTCATAAATCGTAAACCGCAATTTACCTGTCATTTAATCAACTGAAATACTTGTTGCTGCGAAACCCTTCATGGGTGAGTCCGACCCGCACTTGGCCGGTTTTTTGCTATATGAGCAGCACATTCATTATTTCGTACTTAATAAATAAGCTGCGGATATTAAAATTTGTCAAAACGAGGAATGTTTGTTTGGAAAAGAAGTAAGTCCTGGACAAATGTAGATTTAGAAAGTCTGGAACTAACAATTTGTTAGCCAAAATTAAATTTTAGGTAAATATTCATCTGATTATGTGAACTATGGTCCAAATGATTCTTTTTCTAATGAAAAAATGTGATGATTATGGTTATTACAGCCGCTAGCTTCCGTTGCACTACTTACTTTAGGAAAACTAATTTACCTCCCGGTTGTAATTTCGGTAAAGTTTTTACCAGTTTTGACGAGCGAATTATATTCGACGAGTCTGTTGGTATGGTCTGGAGTGCTTTTCATGCCGGAGGTCGTGGGTGCGATTCCCACCCAGGAGAGTTATTTGTGTCTGGTTGTCCTGAGTCTGTTTGTAATTATACATTATACACGTATATTTACAACATACATTATATACGTATATTTACAACAACAAAAAAACTAGTAAATGTATTATATCATTCCATAGTACAAACTCTGCTTAGCTTGGGATCAGATGGCCGTGTGTGAATAATGCCCCAGAATATATTAAAAAAAAACAAAACAGAAGTACGTAAAGCGGTTAGTCAAGAGCGGTCATGTACGATTAGACTTGATCGTCGTTGTCGCCGGCTACTTTTCAGCGATATTAGTCTAATATGTCCCAGGATATTATTATTATTACTAATAATTGCAAATAAAACTGTGTATACAGTCATCGAGCGGGCGTAAGACCGGTTCGGGTTCTGAACTGGTACACATGCCATCGCGCAGCCAAGCTTCCAGCAGTGAGCCTAGTGAAAAGAAGACGGCCAGAGTAGTGCCCATAATGGTTAGTATTGAAATGTCTTAATTCTATATAGTTTTCTTTGACTGTACGAAAAATAATAATAATAATAACATTTAATTCGTACTTTAATATAGACAGAACCATTCAGACAATATGTAGTAAAAATATAGCTAAAATTTAACATTTTGATAATTAAACCTACACATGATCCTTGACAATAACTTAATTTAAGTTAAATATCGTTACTGTTATAAAATAAATCTTATTGTAAATTATTTCATACAATCCGTGTACCTAAATATCTATATGTACCTAGAAATAATTATAAATTAATTATATATTACTACGAACATATTCTGACTATTCACTAGCGCTTTTTTAAAGTCTACGTGAATAAAAACCTTTTTTATTTTTTATTTATTTTATACAGTCATGTACAAGGGTGTTTGACCCATGTGCTGATACAATTGTTAGACGAATTGAAAGAGTATAGTTTTGTCACCGCAAGATACTACTTATATTTTTACATCTTAACAATGTAAAAATACAAGTGAAGTTTGCTGTGTGGTGACGGCGGTGAATATCAGAATATCAACACCCCATCTCATCCCGTGGGGGGCTTAAAAGTCGACCCGTGTAAATATCTACCAGAAGATGGGCAGCAGCTTCTTTGTGAGTACCATGACCATCGTACTGCGATCGTCAACCCGTCTGCCAAGCTTGGGGATTATGGCAGATCCTCGCAAAGCCAATACAATATAATAGATGATTCTTGGGGGAAGCTTTGAAGAGAACGCTGCGGCTTCCTACGTCATATATAATAATAATTATAATAGCTTTATTTCTTTTCTCACACAGAAAATACATGAAAAATGTCTTATTAACTAATTAATACATTAATGTTTGCTTAATATTGAAGAAGTGAAATCTGTGTGAGAGACTGGTATCCGTACTAGGTGGAAAACCTGTATGACAGATGACCAGCCTCTCCTAACTGAGACATGTAGGTGTAATTTGGCATTCAATGATTAAGCTGTGATGTTATTTTATTTGTGATGAGGAAGTATATCAGTATTCGAGATACGTGTGTGTGTGTGTGTGTGTGTGTGTGTGTGTGTGTGTGTGTGTGTGTGTGTGTGTGTGTGTGTGTGTGTGTGTGTGTGTGTGTGTATGTGTGTATGTGTGTGTGTGGTGTAGTGCGATTTTAAATATGTAATAACTATGATGTGATAAATAGTAGATTCGGTTTCTTCATAGTTAAGAGATTTTAGCCAATTTGAAATATTTTGTTTGCATTGATAATTAGTTAGGGAGTAAATATGTAATTTTTGATTAACTTTATTATATAGGTATCGTCCCCGAAAACTGAAGAATTTGCGTACAAAATCTGTGTGCCAACGATTGTCAGTTAAAGGGCAAACCCTATACTTACGACGTTTGTTAATGATGGAAGAGTCGTATGGAAGAAGAGAGTGTTGTTTTAGGACAATATTTAGAATATATAGTTGGCGCACTGTAAGAACATCCGAGATTTTATAAAGGTCAACAGTTGGGTGTAAAAGAGGCAAAAAGTGGCTAGCCATAAGTACTGCCCTTTGAGCTCTTTCCACCTTTATTAATATATGACGTAGGAAGCCGCAGCATTTTCTTCGCTCGCTTGGCTTGTGCGTTGTTTTGTCATTTACTAACCTAACCGAACCGAACAAAACCTATTCATCGTTTAGCGAGATCTCGATCTTCAGTGTGTCGCACAAGCATGCATTCGAACTATGGTGAGTCGCAGTACAGTTTTGTCGCATAAGCGTTAATCGCACATCCATTAGTCGAGCTCACGTAGTACACTCCAAACTTTCGCTTTTATAATATTAGTATGATACCTCCATCTCAGTCCACAAGTTTCTGTAGAGTTTGTGGCCGTAGCATATTATCAGCGGTGGAGCAGTATTTGCTTGTACATACATGGCCCCTACACCATACCACATTTTTAAACGTAAAAATTGCGTACGTTAGATGCGTTCTGTGGTAAGTGGTATCATTGCGTGCAGGTAAAGCCGCAAGAGTGTTGGTGGGAAGGTGAACGCCTTATGGCGCTGCACAATCGCCTGCGCGCCATGTTGCTGCATGTGGAGCTCGGACTGGCGCTGGTCTACGTCACCACCAGTTCGCCCTCCGCCCTCGACTGCGCTACCATCCGTGACTCCATGGAGCGGCACGCCGCCGGGAATAGCGTGCTTGTGTTCAGGTAACCTTAAAATACTTGTCCGTTTTTTTTTCTATAATATGAAACTTTTTATTGACGGTCCGGTTGGCGTGGTTGGTAGATACTTGCCTTTCACGCCGCAGGTCTTAGGTTCGATTCCCACCGAGGATAGATATTAGTGTGCATGAACATGTCTGTTTGTGTGTTAGTTCTCCCAAGATATTTATTAATTTCCTTGTTGCTTTTTTAACTCCAAGGAAATGATCTAATAATTAATTCGTTATTACGTAAATCTATTGTTAACAGATTCGACTATATGTATAATATATATTTTAACTGTTAGTGTATATGTTACGCAAATACTCCATAGTTAATGACCTGATTTTGATAACTATGTCTTTATTCTTTTTGTCCCGATTCTAGATAATAATAATAATAATTTAATAATAATAATAATAATTTATTTTATTTCTCCACAAAGGTAGTTACAATGCTTACAACTAAATTGATATCTATACATATTCCTTTGTGAGAGCTGGTGTCTGAAGTAGGTTTCTTATAGAACCTGTATTACAGATCACCAGGCCCTCGGCCGCTTCGGAGTGGACAAAATGCTGTCTTACATTTAATTTTATTATTAACTACATAGTAGAGACAATATATATAATATTATATATGTGTGTGTGTGTGTGTGTGTGTGTGTGTGCGCGTGCGTGCGCGTGTGTGTGTGAGTCTGTGTGTGTGAGTGAGTGTGTGTGTGTGTGTGACTTTATGTGGTTATTATGTTTTCCGTGTTTGCGTAATCTTGTTCAATCAGCCAGTTGGTAACTATAGCTTTACATTCCGTTTTAGATTTTGGATATATATTTAAAATTTTGTTAAGTTTGTTGTAAACGAGACCACCGAGATGGGAGAAACTCCCGCGTGCGAGGAGAGTGCTAAAGGAGCCAGTGGGACAGACATTGTGTTTTCGTCGCTTGTCAGCTAGTTTAAGTGGGTCATATGGAGTAAGTGCATGGGTTTTCAACGTTATATTTAAAATAAACTGCTGTCGGACTGTTAATACTCTGCAAGTAGAATAAAGTTCCGTAGTCGGGAATAGAAAGGGAAGACGCCATCCAACCTTTAATATAGCGCGTTGCGCCCGTTCTAACTTCAAAAGTGAGGTTTTAGTAGCACCACCCCAAGATATGATACAGTAAGATGTAATTGATTGGCATAGAGCTTGGTATACCAATTTTATTACTGATTTGTCCGCAATATGACGTAGATTTTTGAAAATGAAAATAAGTTTACGTAATCTGGATGAGAGTAGGTCGATATGATGGTGGAACTTTAATCTATAGTCAATTTGAACGCCAAGGTATTTCACACAGTCTGTACTGGTTAGATTGGGGCAACGGCATGGTAGGTCCTCTGTCCTGCAGTTGTGAGCTTTGATGATAAAAGAGCCAGGGGGCTGGCCTGTGCAAGTAGGTGAAAAGGTAATATATTTTGTTTTATCTATATTTAATGTTAGTGAGTTTGTAGCTAGCCATTTAGAAATATGATCAAAGCCCGTCTGTGCATAACTGAAGGCGTCAGACCAGGTCTTACCATGAAAAATGAGGGCAGTATCATCGGCGTAAGTGAATATATCTCCATTTTGGAGGCAGTGTTTGCAGAGGTCATTTATAAATATTAAAAATAGAGTAGGGCCGATGATACTACCTTGAGGGACTCCATGTGTGATAGATAACTCATCGCTGACCCAATCGTTGATCTTAACACGCTGGCGACGTCCCCTTAAGTAACTTTGGAAGAGTGTTAGCTGAGTGCCCCTGATGCCTATATGTTCGAGCTTTGTGAGAAGAGTGGGGACAGCAACCGTATCGAACGCCTTAGCTATGTCCAAAAAAATACCAATCACTTTGTTTTTATTGTCCAATTTAGTTACAACCTTATTTGTTAAGTCCAAAACCGCGTCATTAGTAGAAATGCCTGCTCTAAATCCGTATTGATTAGATGATAATATTGTTTGTGACTTTAAAAAGTTAACGAGTCTTTTATTTAATGCTTTTTCCAAAATGTTTGATAAAGTAGGAAGAATAGAGATAGGCCTGTAATTGTTCACACGCTTCCTGCCTCCACTCTTGTAGATTGGATGAACAATGGCTACTTTATACGCATCAGGGAAAACTCCTGTTTCAAAGGCCAAATTGGTAATGTGTGTAATAGGGGGAACCAGTATGTGCTTGATCTTTTCAGGAATGATCCAGAAACACCGTCAAAACCAGTGGCGCAGTCTGATCGCAGGCCCATTATTATTAATTCAGTTTCAGCATTATCAGTGGGACTAAGAAAAAAAGTATTTAAACTGGGTGAATTCTGGTTTGGGGGGGTTTGTTCCTTGATTTAATTACCAGTATCTACCGCGGCTGCTAGTGTTCTGCCAATATTTACAAAAAAATTGTTTGCATCATTGACTGATGATAAAGGGTCCGTAGGGGATAGTAGATCATTTGCGATATTTTTTTGTTTCTTAGTATCGGTAATAGTTTTCACCGCGTCCCAGAGCCTTTTAGTGTTTTTTTCTGCTGATTTTATTAAAGATTTTTCGTAATTATATGTAAGTTGATACAGTGATTTCTATACCTTTTGTATGTAATTTTTATTATCTCATTGGTCGGCGATTTTTTAAGTTTAATATGTAATTGGTCTCGGTTTTTCATACATTTCAGTAGTCCCGCGGTCATCCACGGTTTTGTAAGTCGTTTTCTATTTGACACCGATTTAAGTATGTAGTTAGCGACAAGACAACGGTTAAGGGAACTAATAAAGTAATTAGCAGCTTCGTTTACACATTCAAGGCTGTACATGGTATCAAAATCAAGATTTTTCAAGTCTATTTCAAGATTTTCGTAGTTTAGTTTTTTTTTAGTTTTATTTGAGTTCGTTCTAGGCAAATTCTGGGGAGAGCCCAGGAAAATTATTACAGCGTCATGATCCGTGACTGAGGCATGTGCGATGTAACAATGAGCTATATTTTTCGTTCTTAGTAGAATGTGATCGAGGCAATTTTGATTTCGAGTGGGTAATGTATGTGCGGGTAACATACCGTAAAACGCGGCCATTGTTAGGTATTCTGCGGATCGGGGGTCTGTGTTATTTATTTTAATATCGATGTTTATATCACCTGTGACTATAAAATTTTTATAAGATGAGTAATTTTTAAGAAGCTGTGCTAAAGAGTGTAAGAAAGTAGTCACGTTGTGGATTGCGGGCGGCCGGTAGATTGCGATAATGGCAGTATCTGGATTAAAAATGACAATAAGGCAGTTCGCGTCACTTAAATCAGGTTCGACAATAACAACGTTCTTGTTTTCTCGGTAATAGATGACTACTCCTTCATTCTGTGTGAAGTGTCGTGTGGTAGAAGTTGATCTGTATCCCTCGAGGGTAGGAATAGGAGGCGAGTTCAACAGCCAACACTCTGTTAGTACAATAAAATCCCATGTGATGTTTGCACGATGTAGAAGAGTGAGAAGGTTGGGAAAATTGCGGGTTACGCTTCTAATATTTTGATTTAGGAGACATAGGGACTGGCGATGTGTTTTCGATAAGGTGACGCAGTCATCTATTACACAGTTGTTAGCCTTTGAAACCGAGATATTGTCAAGATCGGTAGCGATGTTCTCGATATTATCGAATTTTTATCCTAAGCGTAGTAATAATCCAATTTAAATGATATTTAATGAATTTTACATAGATATTGTTGCCTCTTTGAGTAATGTTAATTAATATAAGTAATAGTTGATAAGTGTTTATTTTGTATTGTGAATGGGAGTGATTTTGTGCATTAGTGTGTGTGAATGAGTGTGTGAGTATTTGTGTGTGTATAGATGGTTTTTTACTAATAATATAATTATGTCTAGAGATAATAACAGGAGTATACTGTGATATTACATACTGTATATGTGTAGAGTAGCTTATTACAACTTTAGAATACAATTCAAATAAACAAAAGGAGAAAAAATTATGGAAGTAGAACGTATACATGTAACTTATTACGCCTAGTCATTCTGTTCGGGCAAGGGATCTAAGCTCTTTTTCATCAGTAATGCGAATTCTTGGTGTTCCTTCGTCTTTTCGAAGAAATATCTGTCCATGATATACCCAGCAGAACTTATAGTGGTATTCGACTTTAAACTGCCTCGCGAGGTAAAAGAGTTTATTAGCAAATGACGTTAGGCTTTCCGATAGGTAAATGGGTGTATCCGGTCCGTTCATTTTCATAGTAGTAGTCATGAGTTGATTGTTGTTTTTGTTGTAAATTTTATAACCCTCAATAATTTTATCCTTAGTTAAAACGGTGGTAAGTTCTGCAATTATGATTTTGCCCGACTTTTTGGTGTTTATTCTAAAGATATCTTTTATTTCGGTTTGTTGAAAAGGCACCTCCAGGGCCCGGCCCAAGTTAACTAAAGTATTCGCCAGATCCATTTTTGTTTCTCCGTCCCGATAAGGAATATTTCTAATCTCTAGGCTAGTAGAGCGCACGCGTTTTTCGAGCTGCTCAATTTTTCCCTCTAATTCTTCAATATGTTTTTTATCATTTTTACTTTGCTCTTTTAAGGTTGCTATCTCTGCCATCATGGTATCGTATTTATCTGACAGAAGGGTTATGCTTTCCTTTATATCCGACGCCTGTTCTTCCATAGTCAATTGTATTTCTTCAAAGCGCCTTTCTTGTTGTTGTGCAAGGCTATTAAATAAAGTACGCATCTCAGTCATAAACGTATCCATGTTCGGATTTGGTTTGTCTTCGGGGGGAGAACCGACAGCTCTGCGTTTGTGTTTTCTGCTCGTCACGTTACGCGCGTTATCGGTTAATTGCCCTTTATCAGGTTCCGATTCAGAGGTTTGATTATCACTGTTCGCTGGAGTTCGTTCCTTTGTCGGGATTAAAAGATCTTTGGACGGTGTGCCTTTCGGGGGAGTACGCGTTAAGGGCATTCTGTATATTTAATTATATGTTTACTGGAGAAGTTCTATGCAGCGTCGCTGGTCACACTCAGGATAGTTCACAGTGGAGTTGGTTGTTCCTTGGCAGTTGTGACTATACAAAAGCTTGATCGAGATTATTAATATTAAGTATATCAAAAATTTCGAAGTTTTACTTTGATTGATATATCTTGATAGTTTATACTATTTAGCGTGGGAGTGGAGGGGTTCTTTTCCTAGTTTCCAGAATCGTTCAGTACGTTTTTCTAACACGTAACGAATTACTGCTACGCAGAGAAGTACGATGCGGCGCAGAATAATAGGCTGCACCTGCAAGTCGGGTGTATGTTGTTTGTCGCTCCCTGTTGATTTGAGTGATGTGAATGACTTGCGTCGCGTCGTCGCGTAATGGTATGCCAAAAACAATTAAGCGCCGCTGTATTTAGACTTATTTGCGTCCGCACTTAGTGCTTTGCGACATCAATGAGGCGCTGGTATAGTATACTACCGGTGGACAGGGTCAGGTGTTAATGGCTTACGTGCGACAGAGACAGGAATTATGGACACTTGCCTCGTCTCGCTCAACGATACGCACGGTGCCGCCGCCGGGCTCGATCTCTTGAGGCGCACTGCTCTCCTGGTACTTCACTGATTTTAATGAATTTTATTTTTGATAAAAATAAGTTTTAAAATAAGAATTAAATAATTTGAGTTGAACTAAATACGTGCAGACGTCTGTACGCTTTCGCGGTCCGGAGGGAAGGGTGTAATTATCTTTATAAGTATGTATTTACAAAAGAAAAGTTGTTTATCAATTATCTGGTTTCCATAGTACAAGCTCTGTGCTGTGTGTGAATAATGTCCCAGGATATTGTCATTGCTTTTCAAGTATAATTTCAATAAAACTAATATTTGTACTAATTAGATAAATATTTAATTTTTGTATTATTATGGGCGCCGGCTGCGGTTATTAAAATTCTTTTAGTAAACCACCGACTGTTTACCTTGGCACCTATAACTGAGTACCATGTGTCACGCGTTCATAAACCATTGTGTAATTATATATTACGGCATGTATACTATACCAGAATAGAACTCATAATAGTATTCAAGGAGTCTTCATTATCGCAAGGACTTTCTTGATATTGCTTATCTATCTATTCTAGTCTGGAACGCGCTACGACCCGAAACAACCATTGCTAAATGCCGCTATACGTTTAAAATGAAATTTAGTATATATTATTTTTTATTTTGTGCTGATGTATATCATTGAACCCTAATAACCAACTATTAGTTTCATGTTGTTGTAAATAAATATAATCTCTCTACACCAGACAAAGGTTTACTGGTAAATAATGCTAATGTATTATGACATATATTTTTGTGCTAAAGGGTTAATAAAAATGTATATAATGTACAATTATGTTCCAGTCTTGGACGTCTTAATGTACATTCACACACATCGACGAAAGGTATATGGGACAAGCTGAGGCACGATGGACCTACGTTCTTAGACCAACGTGAGTTACTCAATTTTAAACCTAACCTTTATCAAAAATAAAACTGAGGCACGATGAACCTACGTACATCGACCAACGTGAGTTACTCAATTTTAAACCTAACCTTTATCAAAAATAAAACTGAGGCACGATGAACCTACGTACATCGACCAACGTGAGTTACTCAATTTTAAACCTAACCTTTATCAAAAATAAAACTGAGGCACGATGGACCTACGTTCTTCGACCAACGTGAGTTACTCAATTTTAAACCTAACCTTTATCAAAAATAGAACTCAGAATATGAAGTCATACGAAATATTGGTAATATTGATACGAATCATCTGTCAATTATAACAATATTTTACGTGGCTAGCTGGAGTAGAAGGAAGACAAGCTATTAAATTGGCGATTAGCTATATATGGTTAATTTGACGGTCACCGTAGCCTAGTTGGTAGTGCTCCTGCCTACGAAGCTGGTGGTCCTGGGTTCGAATCCCGATAAGTGCAAATATTTGTGTGATGAGCAAGAATATTTGTTTCTGAGTCATGGATGTTTTCTATGTATTTAAGTATTTATCTACCTATGTAAGTATGTATATCGTCGCCTGGTACCCATAGTACAAGCTTTGTTTAGTTTGGGGCTAGGATGATCTGTGAGACATTGTCCCTATATATTATTATTATTATAATGTAAACTGTTAAAAATGTAATGAAGATGGCAAATATTTTATCACTGAACTGCTACAACCTATGATAAATGATCTGCCATATGTGATGATAATCATATTAAACAGTAATTTGTTATCTCAAGAACTAATTTAATACCAGGAAAATACCTAGGTGGTACTTAGTCGTACCCTTGTTGTAGTTGTAACTATTTGGATACATATATTTACAAAAAGGATGTACTGTACGATGGCTATCAGTTTCAGAATTGTATTTTTTATACATATAAAGACACCAACTCCCGCACTAGGGTAATGTATCCTTGTGTCGCGGGTTACATTACAAACATATAATTGGCAGACACAAAGTACGTCGAGACTCGGAACAACTATTTATGGGTTACACAAATAGTTGTTCTGTGCGGTATTCGAACCCGGAACACGAAATGGCGAGGTGACTCTCTTAACCGCTGCGCCACACGTGCATGGAATAGAAATAAATAAGCGAGCTGAAACTCCTAGACACATTCGTGAATAACGGATTTTTTTAGCTTCGCATTTTAAACGAATCTAGGTTCAAAATAACTGTATAAACGGCACACAAGTAGTAGCCCATCGAATTTCCTGTCACCAGTTTGAAAAGGATAAAACAATCGTTGCAATTCAAAGTGTGCATAGATTTTAGGGCACAGAATAGGACTTGAAATGCTAATTTTCCACATAATATATTAGAGTAAACTTTTGATCGTTGAATAAGTACTGAAGATGTAGAGCTACGTTACAACTACGCCAGATGAGCAATCTGTAATTTCAAGTTTAGCCTGTAAAGTAAAAAAAAAAAAACTGTATCTGTGCCACAATGCAATTCCAAAATAAATGTTTACCTCACTATATACTCCATGAATTTTAGTCGTTCTTTTATTAATTAATCATTTCAGTGCCAAAAATTGAATCATTTCCATGGAAGTTACGTCTAGCCGACGTGTCGTGTTATACATTGGAGTTGAAACCTTCCGTGTCCAGCGAGCAGCCACAGGGATTGAAATCTCGACTGAAGTCCAAACATCCTGCGCCGAGGATCGTGTTGGAGCTGGTTACCACCACCGTTACTCTGTCCGTCGTCACTAAGAGCATACAGTACAAGACCTTTACGCCGAAGTCGGGGACGAAACGAGCACCGGAACCTACGCCCACGGCACATGGACATACGGTATGCTTTCATTTGACTAAGAAGGTCCTGAGAATAGCCTAATTAATATTGTATGCTTCTAAAATACGCTTTGGTATTTTTTTGATTGCATGATTCTTTGTTTTAATTTTCTCTGATCCTTACTAATAAAATGAGACTGGAAACTTATTCTAGACATTTTAGAACATGAATCACGCGTGTCCATGTATGTATGTAATCTCACAAGATGACCCAAGCATATTTTTGGTAAATGCACAAAATAAATTCATATCCTTTAAAATTCAAAATGAGTAGGTTAGTTATATGACAGTTTTTTTACCTTGTGTACGTTTATTATAAAACAATATTCATTTTCTTACTTTTACTTTAGCAGCAGCAGAAAACAAAGTATTTCTCGTTGGGAATTGAGTTCAAGCCTACAACACTGAAAGAGTTCATACGCGGCCCGCTGAGGTAAGTCGTTGCTTTGTAAATCTAATATTTATAGAGTTACTACATGCTGAGCTAGATTTGTAAGTTATCTATGTTTAGAAACAAGCACACTATAATGTCTGTCGCGCTCCACTTAACATTAATTATGTAATAAGTGGATAAAAAAATTAAATATTCAAAACTGTAACTGATTGTAATAAATAAAACAAAGTATGATAATAATGTTAAACCAAAACTAGACTAGACTTCTATTCTATGTCAATAATTACTTAATTACTTTCTCATGAATATATTTTTTATTAATAGGTCTCGAACAAGATCGGAGTCTCCAGAGGTAAGAAAAGTTTTACTAACATAAACTAAAATAGTAATGGATCTCTGCGGAATAGTCGTTATGGAATACGATCAATTTGTATATTTTTTTCATTAATATCATAAATGGGCAAATTAACTATTGTGAAAACTCGAAACTTCTTGAACTAATAGTTATAGCTTGTGATAGATTTCACTTTGTATAACACTTACTAGTAAATAAAGGTGTCCCTCGAAGTCTCGATATGTCCATTGTATTTCTGCTGAGTTCGCTCTGCGCTCATGTGAATTTATTTTTGTATGCTTCTGAATCTGCCCTTACGGTAAATTTTACAAATAAGGTAAAATAAGAAGTGAAAACTTGATTTATCGTCCTCTACTTGCATATTTCATAATTTATTTATATAAGAATAATGTCACCAATATTATGTCAGTGCGATTAGAGCCTATTAGAGCTTTACTCTCTATGATATATAGCTCGTATATTTTAGTGTTGATTTTTACTTATATATATTTTAATACACACATTTATATCTGAAAAAATAATTAATTGAATTATTTCATGCAGATATTCATCTAATTGTTTATAAAATATGACATGGAATTTATTTATGATGAATTTAGTATGGTATTATTTTGTAACTTTAAACCTTTTTCCAGCCTCGTACCAACGCGGAATCGAAGGCGCAGGAGCCCAAGGAACCCGATGCGGACAATTTTGTGTACACGTCGGGGCCCACTGTGTCACTCGGCGTGCACGTACACGCTGACACCCCGCCTATCATTATAAGGCTGGAACAAGACCAGGTGATTACTTGTTACAAAGAGTTGGAACACGCTGATTTCCAATAAAAAAAAATAGGAATACTGTATAAAAATGCAGGCACAAAATATTTTTTTAAATCGGATTATAAAGTTTATAGATATACCTAGTGATTTTTAATTCTTGGCTGGGAAAATGATTAGTTCCGTCCCTTTAATCATTTGATTTAATTCTCATAATTATATAGGAAGGCAAGTGCAAGTGTCGATTATGTGTAGCAGTTATAAGCCTCTTGGTTTATTTAGCCTACTTTATTTTAATTTCCTTGTATGTATAATAATATGTTGTTTATTCTGTACTGTCACCTCTTGTCAATCGTGAACTCTATTTTAAAACTATAATATACTTTTTAAAACCATATGTATTTTTATAAATATTCGAGATTGTTAGTTTTAATAGTGGCTTTGCCGTGCCCGTTTAGTTACACATTTATTCGCTCAAAATTCACACTGGACTTTTTAGATAGAAGCCGTATTTAACTTTTGGTAAGTTAGCTCCCAAGGTGTGAAATTAAGCATATCTCCAATCTCAGTTTTATCTAAAAATCAGTTAATTTATAACTTTAACCAAAACCGTGTGGCATTAGAAGTATTGGGTTTTAGATGTTTACACATGGTCTGTCAATTATCGCTTGTCTATATTATTTCTGCGGCCAGAAATTGCGGGAAACAGTAATGTAAGGTCTTATCATAATCAACATCAGCCTATATTAATATATCATTCATTTGATGTAAGATTATGGGTCGCCAAGACAATACTGGGGTATCGGAATTTAAGCATCTCGGTTTTGATAGTATAATAATATTCTAGGACATTAATTACACATGGCCGTCTGATCCCAAACTAAGCTAAGCTTGTACTGTGGAAACCAGATAACTGATATACTACTTTTCTTTTGTAAATACATAATTATATAGATAGGCAACTATCTATATAATTACACCCAGAATCACGACTAACAGTCCTGCACACAAATATCTGTCCTGGGTGGGAATCGAACCCACAACCTCCGGCGTTAAAATCAAGCATTTGCCAACCACGACAACAGGCCCGTCATAGTAAATCACTTATTTCGTTTGCAGTTGGTAAATCCGCCCGCGTCCGGCCAGCTTTGTTGCAAGCTTGTGGTGACATTGCACTTGCCTTCCTTATCTGAAAACTCGGGTGATTGACTGATTATATTCGAGGTACCTACATACCTAACCGGAGTACGCATTAACATAAGATATCTTGCCTCATCCTGAATAGTTAGTCTCGTGTTCTACTTAATGTATAATTGTGTATTTATTCTACATCATCATCATCACCATATAAGCAGAAAAAAGGCTTCCCCAAAAGATCTCTACAATTGCCGGTCTTGCTCTATTCGCATCCAGCGGCTTCCAGCGATCCTCAAGATCATCGGTCCATCTCGTAGGCGGCCGGGTCCGTGGTCGCCACTCGAATCCTTTCTGCCCCAGCGGCCGTCGGCTCTACGAGCTATGTGCTCTGCCCACTGCCACCGCAGCTTGGCAATTCTTACGGCCATGTTGATTACTTTGGTTAGAATGCGCATCTCAGCATTTCTGATTCGATCACGCAGAGAAACTCCAAGCATAGCCCTCTATATAGCTCTTTGGGCGGCCTTGAGCCGTCTGATAAGGCCCATAGTGAGCGACCACGTCTCTGTTCCGATGACTTTATTCTGTGTACAGTTATTTTATAGCCATATTCTTATTAAAATCTTTATTACTCGTAGCTAAGTAACCCAACTTAAAGACGAAGGTTAGATTAAATTAATACGGGTTCACAAGTTATGGGTTTTATGAAATAAAGTTAGAGCATTCTATTCTAGCCATGCATATTTTCATAACCAAAATGGTAATGTCTTTTCTATCAAGATATCGGAGTCTTTCTGAAGTAGTAATGCGTTACTAATGATATGATGATATATGTGAACGCGACTTCACCAATATGTAAAAAAATAATAAAATATAAGAGCAAATACATCGGTGATTATTGAAGGATTAAAATTCTATCGTTTAGTCAAAATTTAATTATTGTTTCTACATTTCACAATGCAACATAACTTAAAGCAAGTTTGTTTATATCTATTCTGTAAACCTCCTGTCAGGGTTACTGCGCTTTTATATTTTTTCTTTCTCCAATTTATCACGATGTCTTAATCAAAATGACCATATATTTGTGTTTTTCTAGCTGCATGTTGTGACAGCGGCTCTTCACGGCATGCACCATATCATGACACTACTGAAACGACCGCCCATCGCCGCTCCTAGAACGAGTATGACATCCTCCACATCAAGGTCACTTATACGGTGCGGTACACGTTACGATAAAATTTTATAAAATAGGATAAAAATTAGAGTTGAGGCCGAAAACAAGGAGACCCAATATCACTCAAGATTTCTGTATGAGTTAACATATACCATAAAAAACTTTAACGCCAAAATCCGAAGTCCACATAAGTAGAAAGTACCTATACTTTATTTGTAATTTTTTTGACATCTCACGCCAATAAATTGCCCAATTTTTTCCTTCTAAATAATGTACTACAGTAACGTTGTACTTTATTGACGGGGAAAGGGTAGTGAAGTACTTTGTGCATAACAAACAACCACTCACTATTATTGACGTTGATATTACGAATAATTAGTTGATATTATGAATAATTCGTTTCACTTTATGTTAGTATGGGTTCTGTAATTTAGAAAAAAAATAATAATAGTTATTATGCTTTACACTTGGTTTTTCGGTCACCGTAGCCTAGTATGGTAGTGCTCCTGCCTACGAAGCTGGTGGTCCTGGGTTCGAATCCCGGTAAGTGCAAATATTTGTGTGATGAGCACGAATATTTGTTTCTGAGTCATGGATGTTTTCTATGTATTTAAGTATTTATCTATCTATATAAGTATGTATATCGCCGCCTGGTACCCATAGTACAAGCTTTGGTTAGTTTGGGGCTAGGAAGATCTGTGGGACACTGTCCCTGGATATAATTATAATTATTATTTTTTAATTTAAATTTCATGATTTAATTCAAGAATAAAATAAAAATCCGTATCCGTCCTCGTATTGCCTGTTGGAGGTCAGCTTTAGGGATTGATTGGTTCTGATATACGGATTAAATGTGAGTAAGGCTCTATGCCAAGCGCACCTTAGGTCCTTCTACACGTCTTTTTGCCAGTGTGGTGTTAAAATATATTGTACATTATCCTTATGTGTTTATTACCTACGTTTTCAGATCAGTTTCCGAACTGGACGAAGTCCAACCATCGTCTGAGGATGACCAGACCAGCGAGTCCCTCCCCGAGATAAATACAATCTTCGACCGTTCGGAAAGTATGTGAATTTTACAGAAATTTCAGTTATGCTTAGTAGACCCCACAGATTTATTAAAGTTCCGCTGAATTGTATATATTTAAACAATAATAATGTACTAATAGTCACTTCTTCTTTTATAGACAAATTATGATGGTTTAGTTTGAAAAAAATATCACGGAACTACTTTGCTTGCTTTAATTTCATAACAAACTAAGCATTGACTTTCTACATGTTTTTAGGGTTCCGTAGCCAAATGGCAAAAAACGGAACACTTATAATTTTTTTTGATTTCCGTATGTCACAGCCACTTTTTTCCGAAACTATAAGAGCTGTACTGTTGAAACTTAGTATGTAGATGTATTCTGTGAACCGCATTAAGATTTTTACACAAAAATAGAAAAAGAACAATAATTTTGGGGGGTCACATAGAACTGAAACTCAATTTTTTTTTCATTGTAGCTATTGGGGTGTTCTTGTGGGGTGTCTATGGATAGGTCTTTAAAATTGATATTTAGATTTCTAATATCATTTTTTTCTAATCTCAATAGTTTGCGCGAGAGAGACTTCCAAAGTGGTAAAATGAGTGTCCCCCCCCCCCTGTAACTTCAAAAATAAGAGAAGCTTTTATTTAATCAACTGAAATACTTGCTGCTACGGAACCCTTCATGTGCGAGTCCGACTCGCACTTGGCCGGTTTTTTAATTGATTATATTATTCAGCTCATAATTGTCCAACCGCAGGGTAAGAGTCTCCTTTTGTCTTGAATTCGATGATGATATGATGATGATGATTGTACTATTTATATGCTGGGGCTTCTCTCAGTGAAGAGGGCATTTAAATAGAATAGTATTTTATGATTGGGGGACATCGGGCAAGAGGTGTGCACAGAAAACTTTCGACTAGTAAGTCGTAAATATAATCGACAAATACCTAAGGGTACCCTTATGTGGTTCGATCCAAAGCTCGAGGAGGAATTGTACAAAAGAGGATCACAAGTCAGGAGCACGGGGCTATCGTGGACCTCGCCGGAGAGGTTATGCTTCTTAGGCCGCCCTTCTTATTTCCCCTTCTTATCATTACATACATAAACTCACGCTTGTTTCCCAGAGGGGTAGATAGAGACAACGGATTTCCATTTGTCACTATCTTTGCACACCTCTTTTGCCTCGTTTACTGTCGTTATATTCTTATCATTGTTTATAATAAATATTGCCTATATTTATTTTATAACTAGAGAATACAACGCCCTTGCCACAATTTACTAATAGGCACACGAATCCAATTCAACCAAAAAGAAATTAATCACATGACGTGCTTTCCTAAACACGGCGATGTAACTTCAACAACTTTCTAATTCCGCGTTGCTATTGAAGATCCTTGCCAGAAATTCCCAATGTCACTTTTTCCCACAATTACGAGAAATGTTTGATCACATTTCCAGTCAATAAATTATCGAACCCTTGCAGCTAAACAAAAGAAACTGAAGACGTTTTTCTGGTTCCAATGGGTGGTGAGCCATGCCACCCTGGTCGTTGCCTCCGATACCGTCAAGATAGCGTCCAAGATCGATGACGTCATATCTACAGTTGACATGCAGACACATTACAACCAGCTCAAAGTGAAACTCGCCTCGGCATACGTCAAATACTACGAGAGGTTTGTTTAACTATGAAATTAACTTGAAATCGCATACACATTTTTCACTTTCTAGCGTTCTAGCCACTATTGCGAATTGATTTTTGGGGGCAATAGTAAATTAATTCTACCAAATAAATATATGAAGTTAAAACGTCATCATGGTAAGGCTAATGAAAATATGGATCAAGGTCGTAATTGTTTGGGGTTCCACTTTGATGTATCGATTAAAGTATTAAAAATAACTGAAAAACGTCATGATTTTCAGAAAAAATCCCAAAAATGTATTGGTTTATATCCGCCCATTGGACGAGATGGCTTAACAGTGGTCGCCGATAGGCCAATTCGTAAATATTTAGATTTATTCAACTTATAGAGATCTACTAGCCACATTATGTATAAGACTAAATTAGGATCATACTAAATTTGGCTAGGAAGAGGGAGGAACACTGAGAGACAGAGAAGGTCATCACAGGGGCCCCCTTAAACCTACATTTGAGACCCAAATCTCAGACCCTGTCGAATGTTCCCTCCTCTACCACGTGATGGACCCGGTTTCCGCACGTTAAACCAAACAATGCTAAGAATTAGGTCTTCTCTTTCAAAATTTCTTAAAAAATATTACAAGCCGAATAATTACCACTTGTCTTGTTATTTTTGTAGAGAAAATGAAGAGTGGGTTCCCGGTAAACTTGGAGGCCGGGTACTGGAGGCAAGAGAGCCGACTAACACCAAAGAGGACAATAACTTTCTCACGGTCACTGTAACACAGGCACGGTGAGTCATCTTAAAGTTTTATTTTGCCGTCTTTAATCTGCTGAGAACTGTAAGACTTGAGTTACTCTGTTTGCACACATTCTTGGTAATACTTATTTTACTCGAACAGTCTACTAGCTAAAGGCATGGTTAATTTAAAGGGTCATCTCCTGCGCATTTATAAGACAAATGACGGGACGGGCCTGTTGGCGTGTTTGGCAAATGTTTGCTTTTCACGCCGGAGGTCGTGGGTTCGATTCCCACCTAGGACAGATATTTGTGTGCATGAACATGTCTGTTCGTCCTGAGTCTGGGTGTTATTTTCTATATAAGTATGTATTTACAAAAAAGAAGGAAGTAGTATATGTAATATAACAGTTAGCGGGTTTAGTTCTAGCTCTATTTAGTTTGGGATCAGATGGACGTGTGTAAATTATATCCCAGGATATTGTTATTTAAAAAATTAAATAATATAATATGCTGTGACTCATGAGCTCATATACAACCCTATGAAGACTGAGTTGATGGTTTTTAAAGCCGGTACCATATGTTTCCATTATGTACCTCCATGCAACTTTTACATATACCAGTAATCATATAACCAATACCAGTAATCATATACTTCCAATAACCTACAGTTGGTTTTAAAAATAACAGAAGGCCATAAAATATTAGGCCATGTTCAGCTAATTGAGAAGTGACGTGCTTGCTGGCGGGTGATTTTAAGAAAGGCATATCCGAAGCCACATGAAAGAATTGCGCCTCCAACCTATCAGAAAACTTGAGTGCAAGTCTCTATGAGGTAGAGTAGTCTTACAAAATATCGGATTGTGTACTTAAGACCCGTGCAATAGATAGTCGTGCATTTGTTAGCAGTAATACAGTATTAAATGTATCGGTTATATGGTAACTGGTATAAGTAGCAAAAGTATTTTTTTATTAATATGCTGGGGTGCTATGGGACTAATACTAATGACGTGATTATATTTTGCCGTAGGGTGTCGAATCTACCACCGAGTTGGAAAGAGGAACTTCATCCAAAGTTATTGCAGCAGGTATTTATGACAGAGAATCATAGTACGGTTACGTTGATAGGTTACAGAACAAGAGAATAAGACATTTGATGTTCTAGATTGACATAATATGGGAAATTTATGCGACACTAGCTTCGCTGGAGGCAGTCCTGCACCCAGAAGTCTTAGAAAGTATCGCCACATTCAGCAGAGAGATGGCGCACCGATCCTCCTGTCCCTTAAAAACTGAGGAGGCACCAAGGTAAGCTTTGTTTCATTTCTAGACACCACTTTTATTTACATTTATTTAATAATAATAAAGTGTGTGGCAAATTTTGGCTACGGCGAGTCTCAACAGAAACAATTCAACTGCGCAAGACGTATTCTATTGTAACCTTTCTCTAACCTTCTTATCTTCCAATGACAACCATTGGAAACCCTTTCTAAAGCTATATAGCTGTAGCTCATATGTATGTCATTACTTGTGAACTTGGTTAACGTTTTACCTATGACTTATGGTTATGTGTTCCACTTAGGCCAGTAGCAACCGTGTGGCCGTTCTTCTATCTCACAGCAGGTGGGCTACGGTTACTGGTAACAGGTGAAGAACAGAAGGAAGATGGATCTGATGATACTTTCGTTTTTAATGTGAGTATTTGATATTTCAGATAAATAGTATAGGTACTTATTTACTGTCTAAACATTTTTTATCGTTTCAGCTTGGGAAAGTGACTGTCAACCCGCATCCAGAAAACCCCATCTGCAGGTAAGTTCTGATGACCGTGAGCCAGTCATTTTGTGATCATATTTAATGGAGTGCAGATAAGTCTAGTCTTCTTTATAACCATACATAATGTCATATATCGTTTTTGTGTAATGCGGGAGAAAACACCAGGATGTTCATGATATTTTTTATTGCGGCCTCGTCTGATCTACGACTAATGAAAAATAGGCCAGGAAACTTCCGCAGGCTAATTGAGATTATTTAATTAAAATGAAATTA
Source organism: Pseudoips prasinana (assembly GCA_951640165.1). Classification (NCBI taxonomy): domain Eukaryota; kingdom Metazoa; phylum Arthropoda; class Insecta; order Lepidoptera; family Nolidae; genus Pseudoips; species Pseudoips prasinana. Next base: position 16,696,471 of record OX621234.1, on the reverse strand, counting down.
CATTGCTCTCTTCCAATCTGATGGATATAGTTACGACGACCGTCTCCCGAACAATGTGTCGATTTCGCATTTCCAGCGCGGCATAAATTCAATTATGTGTCGTCAAATAACGGTATCAGAAACAGAATCATTATAGAGGACCCAAATTGATGACCGATATATATAATGATGAAACACTAAAGTAAGAAGTGACTAAAATAATTAAATATATATTAGTAATTAGATCTTTTTTAAATTCACAAATTACTTATTTTTTTATTGTACAATGAACAAATCTAAAAAGAATATATAGTCTATTATTTTGATTTAATAACAGTCTAGGTAATAAATAGATGATGACAGTCTAACGCTACTTTGAACTCAATATGTGTAAGTGTAACATTGCTTTATTTTAGGCGTTTGATTACCACGGGAGACAACAGTTGGTCCACGCCAGAAGGAGGCTACGAGGGGCGTCAGTACGAGGCTTCCTTCAAACACATGACCGTGCGCTCCGCCAACTTCAATGATCTCATTAAAGAGGTATCTATGTTATCTTCTGTCTTGAAATGTATGAGTGGGATCACCCAGACTATTCTAATGTAGCGAACACGCCATATATACGAAATTCATAGACAACAAGTGTTAGATAAAAAAGAAAGAAGGTTTTTCTCTAAACCAATTGGACATGCAATAAAGTTTAGTGTTCATGACCATCATATCAGATGGCTAACTAGGCTATTAAAGGATGTCAAAAACATATCAAAAGGGTCCCATATAATATTATAATAATATTCGTAGCAATCATTCTATATTTAACATAACCACATAGACCATTGAGGCAACTTAACTTATTTACCTTAGCGGACATACATAAACAATACACATTTCACTAGAACGTCATTCATTATTCTGACTTACCACGTCTTAGGTAACGAGTGGTAAATATTCCTTGAAATTTGTTCATCAAAATTAGCATAAAAAGAGAAAATTAATAATAATAAATTGGTGGTATTTTCAGGAGAGTAGTCATTCCTACATGTCGGGCACGACCGGTGAGAACCCCGCGTTCAAGTGGAGCCAACGAGAGTCCAACGCCATCACTCCTACTATCACACCGATCTTACACCCGTAAGTATTCGCTTAAAAATTCTCTCTATCTTTGCTAACGTTTCTTTGAACTTCGGCCTCGATATTAATAAGTCCAACCTACTATTAGCTGTAGGGTACATAGTACATGATTCCTCTTAAATTATCTTTTAAAACACATATCAAATCCGTCATGCGATTTACTATCGCTTTATTTCCGAAATTGAGATTTTACGGATCCTCAAAAACTTGCAATCTGTTACTACTACCTTTCTCGTGTTGGTTCTGGTGAGCTAATTCTGCGAGTGACTCGTACCGCCAATAAGGATTAACGACTGCAGTCATGAATATAGCCCGAACCGACAGGCTCATCTTAAAAGAATAGCCTGTTAAGTTACTTCTTTATCTTGAACTTGCTGTCCCGGAAAACGTCATACTGTAAATCTAAACTTTCGAAGCACTCACACAAATGCACAAAATAATAATTCAAATCAGTCCGGCTATTTAGAAGCGTGTTGACTAAACTGTCGTATGGCAGAGATGACAATATTATTACTTTACCCATCCGCGTATAAACTTCTCGAGACAGACTTCGCAGACAATCTGATGAATTATGATGATGCATTGTAATTAGAGGTTCCGCCCATATTTGTGCACTTAATAAATCTTGCGCAGATTCAATCACCTACCCGGTATGGCCGATAATTCGCTCGTAGAAGATTACTATTAAGATATATGCTAAAGCTCTGACATTTTATTTTGTTTCCTTACCAGCATAGATATAAGCTGCGTGGTCGCGCCGCCCCTGATGGCAGGCAGGTCCTTAACGTGCGGGCCCGCGTTTGAGTTCAACCTAGTGTCAGACTGCTTTGTGGAGTTCAGCGTGAGCCAGATAGCGTTACTCAATATACTCGCGCGAGAGTTCTACGCGAGTACTAAGTGGGAAAGGTACATATAATTTAAAAATATCGTTCTGCCTAACTCACCGTTAAGTCTTTATAGTGCGTAACACCTTACAACCTCATCCTTAAGATTCAAATATACAGAAATAAAAAAAAAAAATTGACAGCTGACATGGAAAAAATCACATTGTTTGAAAAAGATTTTAATAGTTACACACAGAGGGCGCTATACTAAGACGTTGACGTCGAGTCGTAATACGCTTTAGATAGAAAATTTGACTAGCGGAATGGGGACGGAACACTGGTCTGCCGATAAGTTTAAGATTATATAAATTTAAGTAAAAGTTTAAATGTAGCTCACAAGTCTACCAGCAAATTCTCCACGGTGCCAGGTACGGTTCCGTGATCACAGGCGTGTGGCGCCTAGATTAATAAAACCACTGGTTCTCGCTACGTCTAAAGTTTTAAGTTTGTTAGCTACCTATTTCATTTTATGTTGTTTAGATTTATTTATTACATTATGATTCTAGTTAGTACAAGTGTATGTCAATACGTAATTATAGCATTTCTCTAATGATCATTGTTTATCATCAGAGTGGCAGGTAGAAGAATAAGATGTGTCTCGGGCGAGTCGACTGGCATCTGCCCTTACGCGTCGCTTATGATGAAGCACGAGCTATCTGACGCAAGCCACGCCCCTCACTACGACCCAACTGCAGTACAAACAGGTATATACTTTTTTACCTACATCATTGCACCTCTCTTAAGATACTTAGTGATATTCAGAATGTAAAAAAAGGGGAACAGACCGTGAAAGTAAAAATATCTATTTTACTACTTTGGGAGTGTCTCTCGCGCAAACTATGCAGTTTACAAAAAAATTATATTAGAAACCTCAACATCATTTTTGAAGACCTATCCATAGATACATGTATGGGTATGATGAAAAATAAATTTGTCAGTGTCAGTTCTATGTATGGGGAACCCCCAAATTATTGTTCTTTTTCTATTTTTGTGTCAAAATCTTAATGCGGTGCACAGAATACATCTACTTACCAAGCTTCAATAGTACAGCTCTTATAGTTTCTGAAAAAAGTGGCTGTGACATACGGACGGACAGACAGACAGACATGACGAATCTATAAGGGTTCCGTTTTTTGCCATTTGACTATGGAACCCTAAAAAGTAATAATGAAGCTTATTTTTTATATTTAGCTATAGACGCTATCGCCAAATTTTATTTGTACATATACTACTCATTTATACCTAACATTTGTAGCAAAGGCTTTTGAAAATTTATTAAAGTCATATGCAATTTCACTATAGTAATGGTATTTCATTGCCAAGTTATAAAGAAAATACATGCAAATGTGCATATCAGTCGGCCATGTTTCTAGAAAACTAAGCCGATGGATAACACAGACCGCTCACAGACCTTCCGGACTTCTCACAGGCCTTCGGGTTAGTTATGAAAAACCACTAATACAACACGCTTACGTTTCAGGACCTAGTGACACAGGTCACAGTATCGCATGTGACTCCGGAGTTGAAACCCTGGCTTCAGCCTCCTCTTCCAAGACTGATTGGGTGCCTAAGAAGAATGTCTCTGTTGCCTTTTTGGAAAATACGTTAGTATATATATTTTTATTTATAAAGAACTAGATTAATATGAATGTGAAAGGGCCTTCTAAGTTTTTCAATAATTCGGTAAATAGATGTCGATGTGGATGTATAACATAAAACCCGCCGTCTCAATAAGTTATAGCTGCATTAAAGATGACAACAAGATGGACAATTGTCCTTGTGAGAGTTGTGGGAAGCCGCTGGATGCGGGTAGCACAAGACCGGCAATTATGGAGATCTTTGGGGGAAGCCTTTGACTAGTAGTGTGGTTCTTGCGGCTGATATAATGATGATGACAATAAGAAGATTGCACCTGGCTAATTTATGTTCGGTTCCTGTGCGAGAGTTTAGTCGCTTCAGCTTAGAGGTAGAGTAGAGGTATTACCTCGACATAGACATCTGAATACCAGACTGACCATATAATTAAATACGAACACACTTCTTCAGTAGGAATATTTGCTACAAATTATTTAACGTATTGATGACGTAGGTAAAATATAGCTTATTGTTCGTATGATATTTTATATGAAATGAAGCAACTCGTAAATTTCAGAGGCAATCCTTCTGATTATTTGGAAGTGTTTGTAACCATGGGCGTGATCGAGGTTTCGCTCTACGTAGCAGATAGTAGCGCCCCCGAAGTGGTGGCGTTGCGGCCCCGGCCCGACCTGAGACCTGAGGCAATACAGAAACCCACGGGGACATCTGTGAGTATAATAATTATAATACTTTTATGTGCAAATAGGCCAGCTGTGTGGCAGTCATCCTGAAATGTTATTGTTTACTAAAAAAACCGGACACAAACAAAGGATATTAGTTTCTATTCGTGTTATGATTTAAAATTATAAAGATAAACCTGCATGTTATCTTTAACCTTAAAAAGTGAAATCTTATTTTATTGCGTTAATTCTATTACGAATATCTTAAAAAAGAATAAAGTCTTTTCAAATCAGGCTCACTATTTATATCTAATGCGGCTTGTGCCGACGTTAATTTATTTGACGATAAATTTGTTAATATTGTAAACATGACTTACCTCTTTTTCATTTGCTAACTGAGTTTTAGATAATGAAATTCTTTTCCCTCAATATGAAACGCATCTTTCAGAAACAGGAAGTTACAAGAAGTCCTTCAAGAGAGGATTTACGCGGCAGTACTGAGAAAACGTCATACGTGTCAGCTAGTCGAAGCCTAACGGAGAACATCCGAGAGACAGATATATCGCAAACTAAAATTGACTTTATTGTAAGTATTTAATTGAATGACTAACATTTAAGCGTACCGTACAAGCAAAGCATTCATTAATTCTTTACTCATACTAATGACCACGTGTCAGCTAAATCAAAGAAGCGCTCATAGCCAAATGCTCTCACTGCTCCGTAAGTGACTGCCGAGGTTAAGCAACTAGGTTCTCGGTCAGTCCATATATGGGTGACCGCCAAAGTTGTTTAATTACTGAGCATCTCCGTGCTTCGGATGGCACGTTAAGCTGTCCGTCCCGGTTGTAACCATTAGGCAACAGTTGTTAAGCCATGTTAGAGGCTTACTGGGCGGCTTAAAAAACTCTGACACTATGGTCACCACTGCCTATACGATAAGTAATTAAAGTTAAAAAGTCAATCGTGACTTGGCGTGGGAGTTTTGATGCAAAACGAGGTACATTGCCTATTCTATGCAGACTCAAAGTCTGTGTGTATTTTAGTTTCTACACTATACAATGGTGGGATTTTAGTATTTGAAAGCTTTGCGAATGAATTTAATCGGTCATATAAATATACGACATTTTACCCACCCATTTAATGCACATAACAGGCATTCTTAAGATGCAACCTCAATATAAAATGATTACCGCTAAAAGTGTTGGACTCCAATAATTAAAAAAGTAAAAATTAGGTATACTGTTCTGAATGCTATAATTATTCCCATGGAAACCATCTAAGAGCGGGGTACATACATACCATGACACATTAAGTTCTTCGTCTTCGTCACATGAAGTTTGTGATTGTGAATCACAATCACAAACTTCATGTGACGAAGTGAAACGGTTTCACAGTGCAAGTATCCACTGGCATTGTTTATTTTTGGCTATTCGAATTCAAAGTCATATTTAGTAAGTTTAAAATCTTCCAAAATGTAAACTACAAATGCAATTCTGAATTTGTATGGTATGTTATATTAATATTATATCATCTGTATACTTATAAAGATAAACTGATCAGCTGACTAATTGATATATTAACGCCCAGACTTAACTCCAAATATTCAGCACAGTATTTCACTAAGAGAGATGTTAGTTAGATGAAAGCTTTTGTTATTAATACCCCAAGAAATAAAGCTTACGATTGCCTTACCAGAGATAACAAATATATAGAACTCAAAAATTTCAGCCCGTGCAAGCGAGACGGTTCGAAGGCAACATCCCTCTGTTTCACCTCACTCTGTACCAGCCAAATCTGTACTACTGGAAGAAGAAGTCACAAAGAAGTTTACAGGTAATTTTCTATTATAGGACTCTTGTCCAAACGGGCCATTGTTGGAATTTTTTTTTCTTATATACGGAAAAGGGCCTGTCTGTTAATATGGAAGTATTTAGAATAGTAGAAAATTTCTTAAACACGGTTCCAACTGTAAAACAGAACAAATAGCTCTTCTGTACATCTTATCGCAAAAACACGTAGATTTATTATGATTATGAGTCTTAGTACGCAGAAGAGAGGCGAATACATCAGCCACCGCGCCACACGTGCATTCAAATAATACTATTTCAGATATCCCTGTTCAACGCGTGGTTTGGCCTCGGCTTGGGGCCGCAGGAGCCACGGTGGCACCAGGTCATCTTATCCACAGCCAAGGGGGTAGTCGATCCTGATACCGAGATCCCTCCTGCGCTTATCACTATGAAACTCACAGTTCCGCATCACCGTTAGTATAATCCTTAACTGCGTTAATTTATATTTCGTCTTTTCTCGACTACCTTGACCTTATGCTTTTGAAGTGTCTGCATTTATGTATGTGTCGTCTTCGGGTCTTCTGTTACTACAAAGATTTCAAACTATATTTCTAACTATAACAAAAGATTCATCAAACGACGCGTTCGTTGCATGTAAATTTCATTTTATATACCCGCACCATAAATTCAATGTGGTATCCGTCACATTGAATTTATGGTTCGGAAATTAATTTCATGAGATTAATACAGTAGTTTCAACAAAAATGTATAAATTCTATATGAAATAAAAGTCGTGAAGCTGAATAACTTTAATATTATTTATTATAGTACTTTACTAGTTTTTAAGCAAATATATACACATTTTCCTTACAGAGATGAATTACTATCTGTTGACAATTATAAGTTAACTCATTATTTCTGTCATATTTTCTTCATTTAAAATTTCCGCAGTGCGCTCTAACTTTAATAGTGTTATACATTTAAAATTCTTATTCTACCCAATTTTCTACCAAACATATAATTTATGCTCCGTAAATTTAATTAGATATTAGCCCTAATATAAACTAGCTAGTCAGTATTTTAGACTAGACTTAATAAGGTGATCGCCATTTAAAATTTTTACTTACTTTCAAGTCATAGGGTACTTTTAAAACATACTAGCTCAACCTTCGACTTCGGACGTGTAAATAGGAATGTGAGTTCCTTATCTTCTAAAGCTTGTTTAACGGAGTTAAAAACTTGTACAAACGAGGGAGATTAAGTAACAAAAACACGTTAACAATAGCTTCACATACTGTTGAAACTGAGCTCCTCCACGGTTCATTGTCATGTTCTACCTAAAACATCTGTAATCATACTGAACTGTTCATATTTTGTTCAGATGTCAGTATATCGGGCCCAAACGTCGGGGCACGAGGCCTGCTGCAGCTTGACATAGAGAGGCCCGTGCAGGTGCAGGTGTGTGCCGAGAGACTGACGCGACTTAAGGGGATCGCGTCACTGGTGAGTACAAAGTTTTACACTACCAGCCATTGACCTATATGTATTCTACTAGACGCGCAATCCCATATTGAGAATTTGCTCACTGCGCCCGCGCTGCAACTCATTGAGAAATTTTGGCCGCCGCGCCCGCGCCCTCACCTCGCGCACAGCCTCACTGGGACAGAGTTTTTATTCGAAACAGCGTGTCTAGTTATACATATAAGTCAATGCTACCAGCAGCAAAACTGACGAAAATTGCACCTTGGCTAGAAGGTCAGTCTACGCTTTGATATTTGTTTTGGAAAAGATACTGATTATGATGATGTCCTCCCGGCCGAATTTCGACCACGGCGACCAGTCTCAATGGAGATTAGCCAATTGCGCAGGACATATTATAGTGCACAAGTATGTGCGCAAACACAGGGGCACTTTCTATTCTAAAACTCTCATGATCTGATGGGACGACTAGCGACACGACCGGAAACAGTTTAGGTACAGGACCGACGGCTTTACGTGCTCTCCGAGGCACGGGGGTATAATACTGCCAAATCCCAGACTTCGGGCTAATACTGAAAAATTTCTTTTTACGGAAAATTTCCAAAATCACTTTTTGGCCCAGGATTTGAACCCAGGACCTCATTGTCTGCGGTTGAACACGCTACCGCTAGACCGGGGCAGAAAGGATACAACTGCAAATGTGGAGATGCAAACTTGTTCATTATCTATAATTTATTTCGGTCAATATACATCCCTAAAATTAATTGTTAGTATTATAAAAATTCTACCAGAGGACGGGAAGCAGCTTCCTTCTGAGTACTACGACCATCATATTGCGATCGCCAACCCGCCTGCCAAGCGTGGCGATTATGGCATATCCCCTCAAGATGATTCTTGAGGGAGGCTTGTCCAGCAGTGGACTTATTTAAGCTGTAATGATGATGATGATTATAAAAATTTAAAACTATATTAGTGTAATAAGTATTAATTTAAAAAAATCCGTCCTCCACCTGGTGCACCTGACATGCAGCAGTGCAACCGTGTGCAGTGCCCCAGTAGGGGACAGTCGAGTCTCTCACAAATAAGGCGAAGGTTGCCATTGGTGCGCCCTCGTCTGCGACGCATTAAGGAGGCGGTCCTGTTGCGGATGATTGAATTGAAACTATCAGTTTTTGCCTCCGCATGCATACCTGACCTGCTGCAAAATCTTGGGAGCCTCAATAGCACCCTCAGCGCCTTATTGTATTGTATACGGAATGCGTTATAGGCCCTCTGAGTGTGCCTAACCCTCAGAGCGAGTTTATGCAATCTACACGTGTGTTTTATCCTATTTTGTATTATTGCAAAATAACATGAAATAATGTGAGAAATTATGTGCTTAATACAATATTTCTAGGTTCAACAAAACTTGGTGGTGGTTGATGAGGAAGCTGATGATACTATTAGACCCGTCCTTGCTGACACTACTCCGATGCTTCACGTGTTCCGCAAACGACTGAGTAAGTTTACAGCACATACACTACCGACAGTGCAGCATACCTGCGCCATGCCGACACTCTTACGAACTTGAATTTTTATCTACTTTAGAAATAAACGGACGTTCCCTAGATAGCAATAGCTAGAAAGTTAAGAAAATTGCACTTCACTAATTTCGAAGACATATGTAAAATTATATATGTTATAAAATTATAAATGTGGGTGAGACATTCATATTACTCTTGAATTAAATTAAAACCATTCATTATAAGATTTAACATTCAAAAATAAAATTATTTTAATGTAAATATCAGAGCAACTAGGGCTACTTTTTTGTCTAAGTGAGAATTACGGAACAATTCAAGTTCTTCAATATCACCAAAAATGGGACAAGTCAAATTCAATTAAATTTAGGACATGGCGGCCATTCGCAACGGAGATTAGAAAGTCACCATGTTGCACGCTCTATTCCTTCACTTATCATGTTTCTATGGGACGGACTAGCCTTTACGTGTACTCTGAAGAACAAGAGTGTATTGTTTATTGAAGTTAAAGTATCCGAGTACAACTACACTTCTCTAACTTGCGGAACTGTATATCGTCTGTGCCTCTAGCACGAGTTCCTGCAGTTTACTTACTCGATCACACGTACAGTTTCCTCCCATACATTGAGCACCAGCGCCTCTCGCGGAAACTATTAAGAACTAAAACACTGGTGCTCAATGTATGGGACGAAACTGTACGTGTGATCGAGTAAGTAAACTGCAGGAACTCGTGCTAGAGGCACTGAAAGCTGCTTTAATCGAAGTAGTTCTTAGCTATGTTTGATTAAAGTAAATTGGCCCATTCAAAATTATTACACTCGTTTGGCTTTCTTAGTAGCGGGGATTTATTTTGTTTGTGCTTAATAAATATATATATATATATATATATATATATATATATATCAGCTACATCTAAAGATTTATATAAATTTCAGCATCGCAAGGAATAGAGACCATATCAATTAATCTGAGTCAAATAAGTGTGACGGGGTCTGAAGGGTCTGTGGGGTGGGACTCCGCCACTCTACATGTCGTAGCCGGGCACCGGCCGGAACGCGTCACGTGTCGCGGCCTGATGACTGCACTCCTCGTGTCAACCGGGCCTCCAGGAGACCGAAGACATCTGCTATTACAACCCTTGACATTAGGGTAAAGTATACATATAATTTCCTTTTTCTGTTATAAGACATCTAATTCTGAAAGCCTATGGATAACACCTACACTGGAAGGTAATCCTAAATTTGAACTTGCATCAGGTTATTAGTGGAAGCGCGGTGGGAAGCGTGGCGTCGGGCTGAAGGCGGTCCGTGCGCCTTGGAGCCGTCGGTGCGAGTCAGCGCGGAGCTGGACTGTGTCACACTCGACCTTCGCCCCGCTGACCTTATAGCAGCCTACAGAATCAGAGACTGTCTGGAACAGCTGATGCGCGAAGATAAGGTAACTATAAAACGTCAGGCGGTACCCATTCCAGACTAAATCATAAAAAACGGCGTCCTGATGCATCTACCCAGCACCCAGCACCTGCTGCAAAAGGGTTATCGTAAGGGTAATAAAGGCAGTTCGACGAAAACCAGGTAACAAACATCTGGAATTGGGTAACGAGAACGCGTCGCATCTCGAACAAATGTTCCCTAATCTCTCGTGGTGCACAATTTTGTATATCGTACTCGCCTTCTGAGAGTACGACCGCTGCCACGCCCTCTAAGATGCTTAGTTTGCATTCGTATGGTTGAAATGCTCATTCGGATGAGAGCCGGCATCTTCGCGCAATCAAGTAAAATTATTTCGCTGAAAACGTCCCTAAAATCTGAACCCTTCATGTATCGCCATGTCATTAAGCCGAGGTTTGAACCCGCATTGGGTAATGGATAATTTTGCTAGACTAGAGACTAGAGCCTCGTTGTAAATATATACGCAGGGATTAAAAGAAAACGTAATATTTTTAGGTCGTTATTTTAAGTTTCATTTCCCTAAATATTCTATTTTGTTTTTCACGTATTCACAGCCGCCATCTTCACAAAAGAAAGCAAATAAATATTCCCAGAAATTGGGTGCCCCAACAGCGAGCGACCGCATTCGCCAACGAGCGTCAGTCGTATCCACCGATGAAAGCAGTGATCACCATTACAAGGACGACTTGAGGTAATGAAGGTCTAAATTGTGCATTTGTTACTACATCTACTTTAGTAGATGTGTTGTTTGTAGATGTTATTTAAACAGTGATCACTATTAATGAGTATAAATAACCTTTTTACAAATCGAAGTGATAGGGTCTTTTCGGAAACTTATAGGACTTTTCGGAGACACCATGATAGTTGAAATGTTTACAAATTATTAAAGAACTTAGGCGAACTCATAGCTCCAAAAAGGCGATTTCCCAGAGGTGGCAGATAGATAGGCAGCATTTTACAATCGTTGCTCTCAATGAAAAATGCGTCAGCTAAGTGACACTATTATATGAGATATTTTTATGTGTACTTTGCAAGCTAATAGTCCACAACTTGTATAGATGAATTTATTTCATCCGTTTCATATTAGGTGGTCGTGGCTTGTTCAAGTTATGAAAACTCATTGAAATCCCGGGTCGTGCCAAAAAGTGTTATTCGGAGTTTCGTGGCAAAAACACTTTAGTAGCCCTTAGTCTGGAAATTGGCGGTGTTGTACGCCCGTGTCTAGGAGAGTACGAAAAGCGGTCGGTCCTGTGCTCCTCAGACCACGTCCAGTAGTAGCTAGGTAGCCTTCGCATTGTATTTATGTAAGTTTTAAAGTACACTCATGCGGACACACTCCTGCGTTATAATATGGCCTACTTTGTTAGGTAGTCTCCGCTGAGCTTGGCCAGGAATACTATTAACTAAAATACATATATATGTGTGTCAGGAGCGGTGCTTTCAAGATACTGAGTGGTGGACAGTTACCTATGGCGTACCAAGTAGTACTGCATGGTAGCGCCGTGTCGTGGCGATACCCGCACCCCAGAGCCATAACCAGGATCGTTGTCTTCCCTCTACCGGGACAGGTAACTATAATTTGAACAAATTTAGTAACAAAGCTGATTGAACCTAGCATTTGTCACAAAGAAACATTAAATTATTTTGTTAAACATATTGGACATTCCATATTCCCATTCAATCAAATGTAGGGTAAACAATAACAGGCAATATTTATCGGTGTTCAATAATAATAGTATTTCCTACAAAAAAGTCATAGAGTTCAGAAATTTTGTGCAGGGCAGGGCAGGGCAGGGCAACAAAAGGGCGTTTAAAATATAATCGAAACTTTTCCTATTTCACCGACCATTTAATAATACTCATCAAGGTTATCACAATCCCATGTTTAATTTTGGATAGAGGATATGAGCCCTCTGTGGCGCTCTGTCGATAGGAGCATTATGATAATTATTATTATTATGTTTAAATGAAAATAATATACAGTACTTACACATTAATATATCTATGTACAGGACAAAGAGATCGATTGCGTGCTAGAAATATACTCCGTGACGCTAGATAGCTGGTCTCCTCACACCTACTTTAGCATACCGGTCGGCGAGCCTCGCGAGCTGCAACTTTACATCGACCCACCAGGTACGTTGATTTGCTATGTGTCAGAAAGACTTTGATTTGTTTTCCAATCCGACTGCCAAACTGACAAAAATGTAGAGAATCTATTAAAACTATCCATCCCTTAGACGCCCTTAATGTAAAGTATTAAAACTACGTTCACGTTTGTAATTCATGATATTTTGTTTAATCAAGAATGAGAACTCATCATATTAAGGGACTTTTATCGTTTAGTTTTAATCAAAACTGGAGAATTTGTAGCTTTAAAGCAAATTTAATTTAATAAAAAACTATAAAGAAAAAAAGGATGGTCTAAATAATAATAATAAGAGGAATAAATAGTTAACTGTGTAAATTCAACCACACCGGTCTAATATCGAACATAACTAACTACGAGTACAACTGAGGTTGAATGCTTCCAGTATAAAAGATTATAAAATACGTTTTTACAATTAGACTTTAGTAATCCAAATAAAGCTTATTAACCAAGAGTAGACCTCTTTGTTAATACAATTCAATGTGAAAACAATCTAATATAATAGTGTGACGAGCGGTTTCCAATTCGCAGACTCAGCACTGCTGCACAGCTCGCCAGTTGAAAAGAGTTTTTGAAACGGTCTTAAATGGTTCAATATAAAGTTTTCTAACAAGGACTTTTAAAATTTGATTTAATTTAAAAATAAACAGATCCAATATAAGACTTACATAGCCCAATAAAGGTTTACTAACAATCAGTTCTACTTAGCGAAATTGAATATAAAATATAACAATAAAAGAGTAGTAATAGTTACAAGGTTACAGCATGGATCCGCCTTACCCCCGTATAGGGCTCTGCGAGGGTGGACCGTTTAGTCCCTAATACTCGTGGGAACGCAATGGATATAATTCATTTTAATCCTTCAAATGGCGGCGACGTGGTCCGCCACCCGTCACGTCTCGTTTCCCGGAGAGGCGAAAAGTGGCCAACGGAGAGCCGTTTTGCTACGTTGAATGTGGGAGGAGGCATAGAAGGTAAGATGGACGAAGTATGTCAGCTGATGAGTGAAAAGCGGATCGATGTGTTGTGTGTGAATGAGACGAAGCGGAAAGGGTGTGATACTACAACACACGGACAATACACGGCGTATTGGTCTGGAGTACCGAACACCACCAGAGGTTGCCAAGGTGTGGGTCTCATTCTTTCCACAAGTATGTCTGAGTGTGTGACTGAGTTCGAATGCGTGTGCAAGAGTAATGTGGTTGAGAATGAAAGTTGGTATGACCCGTATCTTCCTAGTAGGAGTGTACGCTCCTGTAGATATGGGTGCAGTTGTAATACAGCGAGAACAAGAGGAAAGAAAGGCATTCTGGGAGACCCTGAGAGATGTGTTGCGGTTAAGTCAGTATAATGAAAGAGTAATAATGTTAGGTGATTTTAATGGATGGGTTGGGGTAAAACGTGATGGTTTTGAAAGAGTACTAGGTCAATTCGGTGACGAGAGTGAGAATGAGAATGGGTACAGTCTGCTTGAGATATGTTTGGAATGGGGTCTTTGTGTTACAAATACTATGTTTGAACATAAAAGAATCCATACGTTTACACGAGAGAGGAAAAATGTGAGAAAGAGTATGATTGACTTCGTGATTGTAGATGAAAGACTGAGAAAGAATGTTCTAGACACAAGAGTCTATCGTGGGACCGCAATCCATACAGACCACTTTCTGGTAATGAGCCGAATTAGTGGTCTATTCAAAGGATGGCTCCACCGAATCCCTGAGACTAAAAGTGTACCAGAGAGAATAAAAGTAGAGGAACTGCAAGAGGAAGAAGTGGCAGATGAGTACAAAAGTAAGTTGGTTGAGAAGTTTGAGGGATCTGAAGACATAAGAGAAGTAGAAGAGCTATGGAAGGTAGTCAAAGAAGGTGTGGTGAGTGTAGCTGGTTAAGTATGTGGTGTAATAAAGAGACGAAGAGGAAGAAAGATGAAGAATATTTGGTGGGATAAAAGTGTAAAAAAAGTTGTATGTGAAAAGAAGAAGGCGTGGTTAGACTGGCTAGCCACCAGAGCAAACGAACGAATGCATAAGGCGACGAATGAGGATATAGAAAGGGCCTGGAATGATTATAGGAAAATGAAAGGAATTGTAAAGGATGTGGTGAACGAAAAGAAAAATGAACAAAAGGATAATTTTGATAGAAGGTTGTCTAAGGATTTTCAGACGAACATTAAGTTTTTCTGGAAATCCGTTAGATCAGTAAGAGGCATAACTCAAACCTCAGAACTGAAATCCATACGAGACCAAGATGGAAATATAGTGAAAGGGGAAGAATGCGTGTTAAAACGTTGGAAGGAGTATTTTGAAAGTTTGTATGAAAGAGGTGTAACAGAGAGTGAACGTAGTTCACTAAGTATAGACAAGAACAAATGTAAAGATGACATTGGTATGGATGAGATTGTGAAAGCTATTAAGGGTATGAAATCAGGTAAGTCACCAGGGTATGACAGGATAACTTCCGAGATGCTGAAGGCTGGACATGGCGTCATAGCGAGTCAGCTGTGCAGCCTTTTCAATTTATGCTATACCACCGGCCAAGTGCCAAGTGATTGGTGCAAGGCTGTCATCGTACCTCTTTATAAAGGGAAAGGTTCACGGCAAGACTGTAAAAACTATAGGGGCATTAGTCTGCTCAGCGTCGTTGGTAAGTTGTATGCAAAAGTATTGGTTGAAAGAGTTGTGAAAGAAACCGATGCGAAAATATGGTATGCACAGGCGGGTTTTCGGAAAGGAATGGGATGCACGGATCAGGTCTTTTCTCTGCGAAGCATAGTAGAGAAGTTTTTGGGCAAAAACCAAAAGGTTTACTGTGCCTTCGTAGACTTAGAAAAGGCCTACGATAGAGTGTTGAGGATTGAACTATGGTCGGTACTGTCCATGTATGGGTAGAACGAAAACCTTGTTCAAGCACTGAAATCTCTTTATAGGGATTCCAGAGCTTGCGTGAGGATTAACGGGTCATACACCGAGTGGTTTAGCATCCAAAAGGGTGTTAGACAGGGATGTGTAGCGTCACTGTGGTTGTTTAACCTATTCATGGATAGCTGTTTAAAAGATTTGAAAGAAAGTGAATGCGGTGTAAGGATGAATGAGTTACTCATCAAATGTCTGCTTTACGCTGATGATCAAGTTTTACCTGCATCATCGGCGGACGAGTTGCAGGTGATGGTAACAAGTATGCATGAATCTTTTGAAAGGAAAGGGATGAAAATGAATGTAGGTAAGACGAAAGTAATGGTATTTGAGAGGGATGAATACACGACAGCGTGTGATATTGTGATTGGAGGAGAGAAAGTCGAACAGGTGAATGAGTTTGTATATTTGGGAACTTTGTTTACGAGAGATGGGAAATATGAAAAAGATATTGTTAGAAGAGTAAATGCGGGGAACAGAGCGAATGGGGCACTACACGCCTTTATGAGTAGCCGGCAAGTATCAAAGAAGGCTCGACTAGCCGTGCACGATGGAGTGTTAGTGCCAACTTTAATGTATGGAAGTGAAAGTTGGGTATGGCAGAAAAAGAATGAAAGTAAAATAAATGCAGTGGAAATGAGAGCTCTGAGAAGTATGTGTGGTGTGACTTTGAGAGACAGAATTCGAAATACTGATGTAAGAGAGTGTTGTGGTGTGAAAGAGGATGTAGTCACCAAGATTGAAAAAGGCATGCTGAGATGGTTTGGCCATTTAGATAGGATGAATGAAAGAAGATTGACAAAAGAAGTATACCTGGCCTGTGTGAATGGGACAACCGGAAGGGGAAGACCACGTCGAACATTCTCTGACTAAATTGGAGATGTTCTCAAGAAAGGGCAGGTCGGAAGTACCCTAAACCGGTGAGAATGTATGAAGAATATAATGACAGTAATCGAGGCAAAAGAAGTATGCAAAGATCGTGACAAATGGAAATCCGTTGTCTCTGCCTACCCCTCTGGGAAACAGGCGTGAGTCTATGTATGTATGTATGTAATAGTTACAAGATGTTATAAATCTGACTTTAATAGAATAATTAAAAATTAACAAAATTCGTTCGTTTCTTAATTGCTTTTGAACAACAAAATAAACGTTTACCAGCAAAGAGTTTCATGAATTGTATTGAATATTACATTAAAAACAAAGAGTTCTTGATGTTTTCAATAAATATTATAGCAAGTTAAACTAACAACAATTTCTATTTACCAGAGCTAATGCGGTTATGTGTAAGGGACGTTGAAATTTATATTTATTTACGGTGTTATTTGATAGTAATAATAATAATGTATGCTTTGTTACAGAGGCAGTTTTCGGTTCGATGTGGCGTTTTCGAGCATGTGTCGAGTCTGAACAACCATCTTGGCCTTTCGAATTCTCTGCCGACAGGTTTCTGCTTACAACCGATTTAACGGTAATATTTTTCATATTATTGTATTAAAACTTTTTAACAGAATATTTCTTTGCTATGTCCTGAAATGTAAGCTTTGCAAATGTGTACAACAATCAAGCAACAGGATTCTACTGACATTAATTAGATTATTCCATAATGTTGTAAATAGTTGGCAGTAGAGCTTCTCCGCGTGGTTTGTCGTTGGTTTATATTCTAGAAGTTCCCCCACAGTATCTAGTACATACATCTAACATACATACACATATACATATATCTAACAACTAGAAAATACGAGATTAAAATTAGTTCAGTCTTTGACTAGATTAAATACTTAACACGCAAACTAGCACAGTCATGTTATAATAAAAGCCATTTATATCCATGAATATTTTTAAAAGTAACTGAAATTTTTGAAAGAATTTGGATAAGATTACAAAGACACAAACTACTTAATAGACGAGAGAGTAAATATATCTTGTGATGGTTTATTCTAAATATTCCGTTTCTTAGTCATAGTTAAGTGAAGCTTGAACAGCACGTTCAAGCTTCACTTAACTATGACTAAGAATTGAGATTTGTATTCAAGGGACATGGCAGTCAGGCTTTTCGACTTGTATGAAATGTATGTTAGTGTTAAGAGACTTATAAATGTATAAATATTGTATTGCCAATAGACACGAGATGCACAAACCGAGTGCTCAGAACGCAAGTACGGATGCGCTGTGACGGCAGAGCAGCTGTCAGGTGTCCTCCGCGTGGACTCGTACTTCGCCCCGCAGCTCTACCCGCGCCAGAGGCTCACCTTGCGCGTGGCGGAGCTCGAACTCTACCTGCACAATTCTCTCTCAATCATAAACAGGTTGGTAATACCATACTCTTGAATCTATCATTAATATTTTGAAAATCGAAATAGCCCGTGTGATTGACACGCGGCTGGCAAATATGAAATATCAGATTAAGCAAAGTAATATAACAGTTTGTAATAACTTTAACTTGTTCCGTGATCGAGGCCGAGACGATAAAGTTTAAACGCTTGTGCCTAGAGATGGGTCGAGGGCAAAAACAAATATGGACAAAATGGGCACAAACTTGGCATATTGGGCATAAATGAGTTTACGCCCAAATAAATGCCCGATCACTGGGCACAAAAACTAATAACTTTTTTTTTGTAAAAAACAAAGTAGGAACTTAACTTAAATTGAAACCTAATGTCATTATATTAATAAATATTTTGTAAATTAAAATTTTAATCAAGTGATCGTACATAAAATAATTAGTCCTGTTAAAAAAATGACAGTTGACATTCGAAGAGGTAATTATAGAAAATGAAATAAATTGTATATCTCAATTTTTACAAGCATCGTCGTCCTAATATAATTTTGGCTTGATTTTGATGGCTATAGCGTAGTGAAATCGCTCAATACAATGTAGATAGCTTTAGTCATCATCATCATCGCTAAATTTGATATTAGATGTAACATCGAAAAACTCTAGGTTTCGGTTTGTTGAATTTGATGTTGATGGGCGGGAATCAAAATCATCAGGCGTATTGAATTGATTCGACTTAGATAATTTATCTTGACTATCATAATCATAGATTAAAATTGAAATCGAAATCGTATCAAAATCGTTAACCCTGGACAATTTTTAGATCATTATTTTCCTTTAAAATTCCAATTGTATGTACGATTAACAATTAAATTACGATTTTAATGACAATTTCTCTAAAAAACGTTATTCCCCTCCCCCGCCCCGCGTAAACTCCAACTTTAGTTGCTCAATCCCGCGCCCGCGTTGAAGGACCTGAGAACCGAAATACCTACTATTAAAGCTCTTACCCTATTATATGAACTTGTTAAGGTTTATTGCAATATATTTTGAGAGAGAGTAGAAGAGCTATGGAAGGTAGTCAAAGAAGGTGTGGTGAGTGTAGCTGGTGAAGTATGTGGTGTAATAAAGAGAAGAAGAGGAAGAAAGATGAAGAATATTTGGTGGGATAAAAGTGTACAAAAAGTTTTATGTGAAAAGAAGAAAGCGTGGTTAGACTGGCTAGCCACCAGAGCAAACGAACGAATGCATAAGGCGACGAATGAGGATATAGAAAGGGCCTGGAATGATTATAGGAAAATGAAAGGAATTGTAAAGGATGTGGTGAACGAAAAGAAAAATGAACAAAAGGATAATTTTGATAGAAGGTGGTCTAAGGATTTTCAGACGAACATTAAGTTTTTCTGGAAATCCGTTAGATCAGTAAGAGGCATAACTCAAACCTCAGAACTGAAATCCATACGAGACCAAGATGGAAATATAGTGAAAGGGGAAGAATGCGTGTTAAAACGTTGGAAGGAGTATTTTGAAAGTTTGTATGAAAGAGGTGTAACAGAGAGTGAACGTAGTTCACTAAGTATAGACAAGAACAAATGTAAAGATGACATTGGTATGGATGAGATTGTGAAAGCTATTAAGGGTATGAAATCAGGTAAGTCACCAGGGTATGACAGGATAACTTCCGAGATGCTGAAGGCTGGACATGGCGTCATAGCGAGTCAGCTGTGCAGCCTTTTCAATTTATGCTATACCACCGGCCAAGTGCCAAGTGATTGGTGCAAGGCTGTCATCGTACCTCTTTACAAAGGGAAAGGCTCACGGCAAGACTGTAAAAACTATAGGGGCATTAGTCTGCTCAGCGTCGTTGGTAAGTTGTATGCAAAAGTATTGGTTGAAAGAGTTGTGAAAGAAACCGATGCGAAAATATGGTATGCACAGGCGGGTTTTCGGAAAGGAATGGGATGCACGGATCAGGTCTTTTCTCTGCGAAGCATAGTAGAGAAGTTTTTGGGCAAAAACCAAAAGGTTTACTGTGCCTTCGTAGACTTAGAAAAGGCCTACGATAGAGTGTTGAGGATTGAACTATGGTCGGTACTGTCCATGTATGGGTTGAACGACAACCTTGTTCAAGCACTGAAATCTCTTTATAGGGATTCCAGAGCTTGCGTGAGGATTAACGGGTCATACACCGAGTGGTTTAGCATCCAAAAGGGTGTTAGACAGGGATGTGTAGCGTCACTGTGGTTGTTTAACCTATTCATGGATAGCTGTTTAAAAGATTTGAAAGAAAGTGAATGCGGTGTAAGGATGAATGAGTTACTCATCAAATGTCTGCTTTACGCTGATGATCAAGTTTTACCTGCATCATCGGCGGACGAGTTGCAGGTGATGGTAACAAGTATGCATGAATCTTTTGAAAGGAAAGGGATGAAAATGAATGTAGGTAAGACGAAAGTAATGGTATTTGAGAGGGATGAATACACGACAGCGTGTGATATTGTGATTGGAGGAGAGAAAGTCGAACAGGTGAATGAGTTTGTATATTTGGGAACTTTGTTTACGAGAGATGGGAAATATGAAAAAGATATTGTTAGAAGAGTAAATGCGGGGAACAGAGTGAACGGGGCACTACACGCCTTTATGAGTAGCCGGCAAGTATCAAAGAAGGCTCGATTAGCCGTGCACGATGGAGTGTTAGTGCCAACTTTAATGTATGGAAGTGAAAGTTGGGTATGGCAGAAAAAGAATGAAAGTAAAATAAATGCAGTGGAAATGAGAGCTCTGAGAAGTATGTGTGGTGTGACTTTGAGAGACAGAATTCGAAATACTGATGTAAGAGAGCGTTGTGGTGTGAAAGAGGATGTAGTCACAAAGATTGAAAAAGGCATGCTGAGATGGTTTGGCCATTTAGAAAGGATGAATGAAAGAAGATTGACAAAAGAAGTATACCTGGCCTGTGTGAATGGGACAACCGGAAGGGGAAGACCACGTCGAACATTCTCTGACCAAATTGGAGATGTTCTCAAGAAAAGGCAGGTCAGAAGTACCCTAAACCGGCGAGCATGTATGAAGAATATAATGACAGTAATCGAGGCAAAAGAAGTATGCAAAAATCGTGACAAATGGAAATCCGTTGTCTCTGCCTACCCCACTGGGAAACAGGCGTGAGTCTATGTATCTATGTATGTATTTTGAGAATTATTCATTTCTGCACACTTAAATATAGTAACTTTACTGAAAATTTTAATAAATGTTCTGTTAAAGTTTTTGCTCAGGCAAAAGACATTATCCGGCGTTTATTCAATGCGCTCAAATATGTTAGGGCATAAACCTATCTCTACTTGTGCCATGTAATGCTTATGTTATTGGACATCGGTATCAAAGTTTTTAATACCAGAGTGCCATACTACATAATTGGTATGTGCGTACACAAAACTAGCTCTGCCCCGCGTTCTTGCCCGTGTTAAAGTTAACATCTTTACAAATTGTACCCTATGATATTACTACAAAAAAAATCGTCCGGTAGTTCTTGCGTGAAAGCGTAACAAACATCTATAAATACATACATACAATGCGAAAATTTCTGAATATGGTCTCAGAAATTTTCGCGTTGTATTAGTAAGATATGATTCGATTATTTACTATATTCAGCGAGCGTCCGCTCGAAGAGTTTCGGTCAGTTTATGTCAAAGAACACGTAAGGGTAAAAGTTTAACTTTCCTTTCGCTGAACATTTAATCTGGTATACATTTAAAATGTTGTGTATTATTATATATACAGTGACACTTCAGTGTTGGAAGGGTACTACGTGTCCAAGCCGCTGATGCGTGCGCACCGAGTCCTGTGCTTAAGAGCGCGTGACCTCAACGCGCATATGAACTGCGGTTCACCTGCTGGCGTCTTGATCGTTGGTAACACAAATATCTCGTAAGTTTTCCTTTTTGTCCTATTAAATATAATTAAATTTCACATGAAATAAACAAAATTTGAGATTGGTTTTATCAGAGCCAATTTGAACTCAGTTCGATGAAGTTCCACATTTTATGAACGAGTTTGTGAAACCTGCTTTTGGGTTATAGACTTTACCATGTTATTACATTGGAATGCCTGGTCTGTTTATAAGAAAGTAATTTTCATCAAGTATGAAACATTTCTAGAGATCTTCTTAGTTTAAATCCTATCCCACTGCATTCATATATAACAGCGGGAGTGCACCAGCGTGGCATTAATGTTTGATTTCGCACATATTTCAGTGCTGACATCCTAGACAGCTGTAAGGGCACCATGGAGCAGATACTAAAGGAGTTCCGTGTCCAAGCGACTGTCTCACACACGGGTGAGCCGCGCAGTCGCTTCATCTCCACAGGCATACACCTTGCGGTCAACGTGTGTAGGTTACACACTTTGCACAGCCTAGCTAATGACTGGAAACTAGCCTTCCACCAAGTAATCATGAGTTTCTTTTTATTATCATGCAGAGTAGCGTTCAGTAATTAGTAGAATTTACGTGTAAACAATTAAGTTTATAAGTGCAAGTGTTGTGAAAAAATATTATCAGTACATTAAATTTATGCTGCTGCATTCTCATCACAATCACAGCTCCGTACCAATACTTTAACAATACTATAATAATAATATCCTTGGAGAATATTCACACACGGCCATGTGGTCCTAAACTAAGCAGAGCTTGTACTGTAGATACAAGATAACTGATACTTACTACATATACTACTTTTATATAGATAATCACACCCAGACTCAAGACAAATAGACATGTTCATGCACACAATTATCTACCCTGTACCCTGGGTGGGAATCGAACCCACGACCTGCGGCGTGAAAAGCAAGCATTTACCAACCACGCCAACAGGCCCGTCAAAATATATGTCTGTTTCGTTGTTTTTACACTATAAAACTTGTCATTCGATCACATCGCCTTTGAAGTAACAAATTGATTCTTCTTCTTCCTCGGTCCCTCAATGCTGAGGATCGCGACCACAACAGCGAGCTCTCCATTCGCTGCGGTTGTTGCAGCTGTGGACTGCCGTCTGGATGTCCGGCCCCACAGTTTTCCTGATGGCATCTATCCATCTTGAGGGTGCTCTGCCCCTGGCTCGTCTTCCCTCCATCTGACCCACTATGATGTGCTTCTCCAGACTATGCTTAGGAGACCGCATGATATGTCCGAAGAAGCGAAGGGCCTTTTGGTGACAGATTGCTGAGAGCCTTGTCGTGATGTTAAGCTCCTGCAGTATGGACTCGTTGGTTCTCATAGCGGTCCACGGAATTCTGAGCAACCTTCTCCAACACCACATTTCGAAAGCATCGATCTTTTTGCTATCGTTGCTCTTGCAGCACCAGGTTTCTGCGCCGTACAGGAAAATAGAAAATACCAAGGCACGAACGAGTCGCACTTTGGTTTTCCGGCGAATACCGCGGTTCTTCCAGATTTTGTCCAGATTCGCCATAGCGCTTTTGGCCATCCCGGGGCTTCGGCGTATTTCATCTGTACAGTTGCCCTCGTTTGTGATCAAAGACCCCAAGTACACAAATTGACTGACTTTTTCGTAGCCATTGAGTTGATTGAGAACAAATTGATGCAGTATATATAAACTATTACGTCCGTTAATTTTGTCCAAATTGATACATTGATTACATGTTGACTTTTTCTAGTTAAAAGACAAAGAGACAATGAGTGACAGAGATGCTGCAATGGGAACCCCTCAGCACGAGTTACCGCAGAAGGTGCCCTTACAGCTAGAGGGGCGGGTGACGCTGTGGATACACAACAGCTGCACGGCGGCGCTGCGCGTCGGACAGGAGACCACCGACGAAGTAGTACCGCTGGGACCTGGCGCTAGGCTCGCGTACCGGTCAGTAATTTGCTCGCTCGTATACCCGTTCAATGAAGTCGAACCCCGTTTGACAAATTCAAGGGTTCCGAAGAATTTTATTATAATAATTTTCCAGTCTTCTGTTAGTTGTCCAAGCCGCCCAGTTGGCCTTTGACATGGCTTAACAACTGTTGCCTAATGGCTACAACCGGGACCGACAGCTTAACGTGCCCTCCGAAGCACGGAGACGCTCAGAAATTAAACCATTGTCGTGGTCCCGCATCTATGTACTGACCTTGAGTTGCTTAACCTCGCCAATCACTTACGGACCGGTGAAAACATCTGGCTGTGAGCGCCTCTCATATTTTGAAATAATTAATAGCTATAAAATCTTAGCCTGGTATTTGGGCTAACTACATTGAGTAGGTATATATTTTCGCCTCTTTGTGTGACTTTGATATCGTACATTGTTTCATTCAATTCACATGTTGCTTATACAGATTAAGTAACTTATCGTTGCTCTAACGTTTAACATCAAATGTTACATGAGTAATGAGTAACTAAGTTCGTAGGTAGTACGTGGTCGTACAACTGCATGTGATTTTTATTAGTCCTATTCAGTTCAGTATATAATATGCGGTTCAGATTGGTATATATTATATTTAAATGAATGTACAGGTGGCGCTGTCCATTGGCTCCTAAAAAGCTGCGAATAGCACTTGCATCACCTTCCCAGGATTGGTTATGGTCTACTGGTAAGAAAGAAAATTATTACATTAAAAGAAAATATGATATAATAGTACATTATGGTACAAGTGTGTAATGTTGGTGATTACCGCTGATACGCCATTGGTCCTTAGAGAGCCGAGGACGGTAATCGTCAATACACACGTGTATCATACGACGTTTTTCAACACACTTATGGAGAAAATAACTATAATTGCAACAGTGAGAACGGCCATAGACTAAAAGATTGATGTGTCTTTTTTTAGCTTTACGCGGATAGTATTTTAGCCACGTACAAAAAGAGAAATACAAGGTTTTCTTTATTACAGAGAAAACAACTTGTATTTGAGTGAAAATTTTATTTATTAAAAACCTAGGATTTGCATAAAATGAGCAAGCAATAGTTCTGTAACCTACAAAAATCTATTTAAGCATAGTGTGAGGCTAGAATATCCATTGTAACTTGGGTCTTCATGATCCTGGCCCTACTTTAACGTTGACTTAAAGACTTTTATAAAGTAACCAAGTAAAAGGCTTGCCATACCACGCCCACAATATATTTTTTGCCTTGTCTCCCTATGAGCCACTGCGACAGTTATAGTGCGGATATTTAGATCCTATCAAGTGCTGAGTTTTAATGACACAGATTTTACAAGCCACCAAATTTGTCGTAGGCGTATCCGGTTCTTGTGCGAGGCATTAGCACGACTTCTACCCACGTTTTGACTTTCCTTCTTCGTACTAACGCAGCAAAGGTTGTAATCGTAAGCTGTTTGTATCTATTTCTATAGGTATACCTTTTGTCCCGGGATCAACACGCGTGCGCCTGGAGGATGCAGAAGTAACGTCTAAGAATACTCCTGGGGCCGGAGTCTACGCGCATGTAAAGGTGGACGAAGTGGGAACCAGGCGACACATGCACCTGGGAGGGAGACTCGTGCTCGCCAATATGCTGAGGTTCCATCTATTATACAAGGTTAGTAGACTTTCCGATTTTTGAAGTTATACTTCTTTTGGCGCGATGGAGAAAAATGATGAGAGTGAATTTTTACGATGCGCGCGCATAGTAAAAATTCACTCTCATACATTTTCATACCACCTAGAACTAACTTCATGCTGTTATGTATGAGAGTGAATTTTTACGATGCGCGCGCATAGTAAATATTCACTCTCATACATTTTCATACCACCTAGAACTAACTTCATGCTGTTATGTATGAGAGTGAATTTTTGGTATGAAAATTGATAACTATGTTCAAGTCAGTAAAAAAATAACAGCATGAAGTTAGTTCTAGGTGGTATGAAAATTGATAACTATGTTCAAGTTGTATATTAAGAAGTATAACTTCTAACGCGTGTACATAAGTACACACAAGTTTTTTTTATTATTTTTAGGTTTTTATATAGTTTTAAGTCAGGAAAGTCATGACGCTAAGCTATCTAATAGTTTGTACCAGATGGTTGCAGATCTATATACACCGATAGACTCCATCGAGTTTTGTAACCTACTAATAACTAGCCAAAAAAGTTGGATCGCTTTGGTTTTAATTATGGATGAGACGGACCAGGCACTTGCTGGAAATAGATTTAAAACCAAATGCAATGTAGATTTTTCTTTGGCAGGTTTCAATGTTAAATTAGATTTGAACATGTTAAGTTAAATTCGCACATAATATTACCATTAACAATAAAAATAAAATATAAGTGACAATCATGGCAATCCTCTTAACAATTCCGTATAAGAGGGGTTGATGGTTAAGTGCATTATAAATTTCAGTTATCATAATGCACATTTTAAATTTCAGTTGTAATTTAAGCGTATTATTTTTTTATTATTGTATTGGAAAATATCGTAAATTCCATGAGAGGAAGGTTTCTGCTATTCGTGACTATAAGCAGTGAGTGAGCGGAGGACATTTGTGTTTCAACATGTATTACGTGTGTCTTTATTGCTAAGTGTAACATTTTAGGTGCGTGCGCCCTGTCCTGACACGTCTCAGTGCCGCACGCTGTGTTCGGGCGAACTATCACCCGAAACTGTTGGAAGAAGTGTACTTTGTCCCGCTGATTGTGATATAGTTCTCAAGTATGTATCCACAACATCCAGGTAATCCTTACTCCTACTAAAAATATGACAACAAGTCGCAAATAAGAATCGTTTAGTGAGCGCATCATATAAACATTTTTTTTTTATCTACATAAAAGTGCCATAGTATCATCGACTTCAAGCATTTGTAACAGGGTTTAAAATTACTTGTAGTATGATGGTGCAAATTCGGAAATTTTGGCCTGCAAACTTTCAAGATTTGTTTATGTTTCCAATTTGCATCATTAACCGTCAAAGGGCTATTTAAAAAATCGCTCACAAAAATACTGGTGACGCGACATGCGTACCTATTTAGAGATGCGCGACATGCATGACCTATTTAGAGATTGCAAAATAGTTCAGTATAAAAAACAGAAGTTTCCACAGACAAAACAAATTAAGCGTGCCTTGTATCATATGCAAATAGATGATGTTAATTCAATATAGCAACTACAACAAACTGTTCACACCGTATGGCTAATGCTCTGTCTAATTTCTGTACAATATAACTTGATTGATAACCTTTGCATCCAAATTTTGCTCTTTTCTCATCTTTTTTAAATTATGAATCCTATTGCAGATTATTTTAACTTAAAGCATTATCTAAGAGCCATAGTTATATATGTATATGATTTTTATTAGTGTTTGCATTTCATTATCAGAGCTCGAAGTGAATTAAGAGTATGAATGTCTTATTGCATAGATAATATAACTGTTGTACAGGGCAAGCTGTATCCACCGAAAAAGTATCGACTGTACTAGTTACTTTTTATTTATAAGATACCTATTTTTACTTTCGATTACGAGTTGCCATCACATCAAATATTTTTAATACGATTATTCCAAATTCTTCTAACTTGCATCACGGGCAAGGAAAATGTCCACTCGATCATAGATAAGAATAATGCTTTATGATCATAAACTGGCAGCGTAGAACGTAACATTTGTCAAAGAGTATCTCAACACTACGGCGTTAACTAGCGGGTGGATGGTAAAATTATTTACAGTGTTGTTCCATTTTCAGAATCAAGTTGTTATCACACGACACTGGGTGGTCAGGAGATATACCTCTGAAGGAATGTCCGAAAGAAAACGTCCCGTGGTTAGTGAAAGGTAAGCCTGTCAACTCTTGTTCATAAACCATCTACTTTTGTAGTCGCCTCAGACCTTCGACAACATACTGAAACATGGTACAATCTTCTACACGTAGTTAATGTATTCATGTAACAGTATTGTTTGCTTACGAACGCTTCATAAACGAGTATTCGTCATTATACGCCTGGAGTACGCCTGCTCGCAACTTACATACAAAACTGTGCTGCTGCGTGCAGGCGGCATGACGCCGGCCGTACTGCATATACAGCGGGTTAACGGTGCCTTCGAATGTAGTGATAGGCATAAATAACGATTTCGTCATCCGAGTCCATTGTCAAAAATGATTGAAAACGTACGCTTGCGGTACGCCTCGTGAACATGGACCAGTACGTTCGGCGTATTTTGAAGCGTCTATGAAGCTACGCATCCGTGGACAGTGAGCCTTATTGATACAATACTCTTTATTGTACACCAAATAAATTACATAAATACAACATAAATAGTAGTTAGTCTTACATCTTACCATCAGTCGAATCCTTTGTTTGCAGACTTGGTTGTATAAAAGGTTGTTTTAAGATAGGTTGGGCACAGCGTTAATTCGTTTGAAGAGCAGCCCGAGTGGGGAAGTTCCTCCAACTTATAGAAGACATTCCTTAATAATAACATTTTCACGTTGTGTTTCTACGTGTGAGTAAGGTCGCCAGCGCTCATTGGGGTGGGGGAAAGGGTCAGAAACACTTGTTTTCTGACTCTTTAAAGGCCGGCAACGCACCAGCGACACCTCTGGTGATGCAAGTGTCCATGTGCGGCGGTGATCACTTATCACCAGGTGACACATTTGCTCGTTTGTCGTCCTATGATATAAAAAAACTGATAATTTTCTTAATCCCAATATATCTCATGTATTTTTTGTTCAATTATGTTTATATAATACAAACGATCGCGTTACAGAGGTAGGTTATCGATCTCTATAGATACTAAGCTTAACCCATTTGTTAATAGAGTTCTATATATACAGCGGATTAGCGAAAGCATAAGGCGCTCATAGCTAGATGCTCTCTCGGCCCATAGATGGGTGACCACGAGTTAATTTCTGAGCGTCTCCGTGCTTCGTCAGGGCACGTAAGGCTGTCGGTCCCGGTTGTAGTCATTAGACAACAATCCTTAAGCCATGTCAGAGGCCTACTGGGTGGCTTGAACATCTCTGACACTAGGGTAATCACTGCCCATACGATAATTGAGTAAGTAAGCGAAAGCAGAGCTCTCGCTGTCCATAATAAATGGGTCAGACATTCTCTTCTGCCATTAGATCGTTATCTACTAGGCGTTTACAAACACTAATTAAATTCCAAAAACTTGTCAATGATTACTACTAGCAATAGAAAGTATACAGACCTAGGGACTTTATAACGAAGCTGGTTGCTCTAAGAATAATATTAATATATAAAATATTATAAGTATGGTGCAAATTGCTCATTTTAGGATAAACATTGATTATCAGCAACTAAACCATATCTAAACTGTTCTACATAGCTTGTTTGGAAGAGATCATGCTTGTGATAAGGCCGCCAATTTGTATATATTCATTTCCTTCTGTGGTTTCAGGTGTACTATAAATAATTTAATTGTATCTTAAATTATAAACAATATGAAAATGTTTGTTGACAGTACCTAGTGAAGGCGATATTCCGTACGTGTCGGTGTGGTGTCGCGTATCTCGCGCCCGCTCTGACGGGCGTGTGCTCGCTAGCATGTGGCCGCTCTACGTGCTCTACTCACACCTGCCGCTCGATACTGACGTTAGTATTACTTTTTCAAATAATAATAATATCTAGGGACAATGGCACACAGATCATCCTAGCCCCAAACTAAGCAAAGCTTGTACTATGGGTACCAGGCGACGATATACATACTTATATAGATAGATAAATACTTATATACATAGAAAACATCCATGACCCAGAAACAAATATTCGTGCTCATCACACAAATATTTGCACTTACAGGGATTCGAACCCAGGACCACCAGCTTCGTAGGCAGGAGCACTACCAATTAGGCTATGGTGACCGTCAAAATCGATAAAGATGTTTTACTAATCACATAATAAATTCATATAATAATTATTACATAGTAACACGTTCACATAATAATTAAATCAATAGTCATTATAGACTATTGATTTAATTACACGGGCCGGTTGGAGTAGTTGGTAAATGTTTTCTTTTCACGCCGCAGGTCGTGGGTTCAATTCCCATTCTGGCATTTGTGAATGCTCATTCTTTTTGACCAGAGTCTGGGTGTAAGTATCCATATAAATATGAATTTAAAAAAGAAAAGTAGTATTCAGTTAGCTGGTTTCCATAGTACAAGCTCTGCTTGGTTTGAGATCAGTTGGCCGTGTATAAATTATGTCCCAGGATATTATTATTAAAAAAAATTGGTAGTTATAATTTTGCATAACATATGTACGTGCCGCGAATTCTGGGACTTATTGATATGTAAATGTGTTTTCCATTTAATTACAGGCTTTAATAGCAACAGAAACAAACCAATCCAACGAAGAGCTGTCGGCTAAGCCGCCTCCTCTAGTGCAAACAACGCCAGGACGTGGGTGTAGCACACATCTGCTCGCACCTGGCACTACGCATGCGCGACACAGCATCACCTTGCAATATAGGTAAATTATAAATTACTACTTGACCGACTTCTGGATGACTGCGGATGAAAAGGCAGGAAATATAGTTGACATCGATCATTAAACACAGATGTAGATGTATAATCGTAGATAATTTTGCCTTAATTTTAATATCTCCACAGTAAATACAGTAAATATCTTCATCCTTCTCATAACCCAATTCTATAGCGCCCCCTCATAGTTCTCATTTCATTCACTCTTCTTATTTTGTACAAACCATTATTTATTGGAATTACGTTCCACCAGAAATTAGTACGATAAACTCACTCAGTGTCTGTGTGATTTGTATTTATTATGTAGCTTGTATATCTTCTCACCTATAATATTTTAGACAGATATAGTAGACCTACAATGTGTAATCTGCTGCACCCTAAGATTGACTGATAGAGAATGCTTTTGGCATAAGTTTGCCTTGGTGCAATTTTGTGCAGCAATTTTTTTATTAAAAACTAAGCTAAATAAAAAAGCCTACCTTATTATCAATATTTATAATATTTCGCATAACTACATACATACATACATACATAGACTCACGCCTGTTTCCCAGAGGGGTAGGCAGAGACAACGGATTTCCATTTGTCACGATCTTTGCATACTTCTTTTGCCTCGATTACTGTCATTATATTCTTCATACATGCTCGCCGGTTTAGGGTACTTCTGACCTGCCCTTTCTTGAGAACATCTCCAATTTGGTCAGAGAATGTTCGACGTGGTCTTCCCCTTCCGGTTGTCCCATTCACACAGGCCAGGTATACTTCTTTTGTCAATCTTCTTTCATTCATCCTTTCTAAATGGCCAAACCATCTCAGCATGCCTTTTTCAATCTTTGTGACTACATCCTCTTTCACACCACAACGCTCTCTTACATTAGTATTTCGAATTCTGTCTCTCAAAGTCACACCACACATACTTCTCAGAGCTCTCATTTCCACTGCATTTATTTTACTTTCATTCTTTTTCTGCCATACCCAACTTTCACTTCCATACATTAAAGTTGGCACTAACACTCCATCGTGCACGGCTAGTCGAGCCTTCTTTGATACTTGCCGGCTACTCATAAATGCGTGTAGTGCCACATGTGTTCCCCGCATTTACTCTTCTAACAATATCTTTTTCATATTTCCCATCTCTCGTAAACAAAGTTCCCAAATATACAAACTCATTCACCTGTTCGACTTTCTCTCCTCCAATCACAATATCACACGCTGTCGTGTATTCATCCCTCTCAAATACCATTACTTTCGTCTTACCTACATTCATTTTCATCCCTTTCCTTTCAAAAGATTCATGCATACTTGTTACCATCACCTGCAACTCGTCCGCCGATGATGCAAGTAAAACTTGATCATCAGCGTAAAGCAGACATTTCATGAGTAACTCATTCATCCTTACACCGCATTCACTTTCTTTCAAATCTTTTAAACAGCTATCCATGAATAGGTTAAACAACCACGGTGACGCTACACATCCCTGTCTAACACCCTTTTGGATGCTAAACCATTCGGTGTATGACCCGTTAATCCTCACGCAAGCTCTGGAATCCCTATAAAGAGATTTCAGTGCTTGAACAAGGTTGTCGTTCAACCCATACATGGACAGTACCGACCATAGTTCACTCCTCAACACTCTATCGTAGGCCTTTTCTAAGTCTACGAAGGCACAGTAAACCTTTTGGTTTTTGCCCAAAAACTTCTCTACTATGCTTCGCAGAGAAAAGACCTGATCCGTGCATCCCATTCCTTTCCGAAAACCCGCCTGTGAATCCCATATTTTCGCATCGGTTTCTTTCACAACTCTTTCAACCAATAATTTTGCATAAAACTTACCAACGACGCTGAGCAGACTAATGCCCCTTTAGTTTTTATAGTCTTGCCGTGAGCCTTTCCCTTTGTAAAGAGGTACGATGACAGCCTTGCACCAATCACTTGGCACTTGGCCGGTGGTATAGCATAAATTGAAAAGACTGCACAGCTGACTCGCTATGACGCCATGTCCAGCCTTCAGCATCTCGGAAATTATCCTGTCATACCCTGGTGACTTTTTGTCTATACTTAGTGAACTACGTTCACTAAGTATAGACAAAAACAAATCTGTTACACCTCTTTCATACAAACTTTCAAAATACTCCTTCCAACGTTTTAACACGCATTCTTCCCCTTTCACTATATTTCCATCTTGGTCTCGTATGGATTTCATTTCTGAGGTTTGAGTTATGCCTCTTACTGATCTAACGGATTTCCAGAAAAACTTAATGTTCGTCTGAAAATCCTTAGACAACCTTCTATCAAAATGTGAGTGTGCTGCCAACTAGCGTAGCGAGTGGACGTGTTTTACGTTTCAATAGAATAAAATAATTTAAAGTATCATTCAAGTTTGAACTTAATATTAGAGGTGACATAGCTTATTTCTAAATAATACTGGAGGCCCAGCTAGTGTGCGTGAGCGCCGACGAAGATCATCGACGCTGTTTCAAATCGCAGTGTGCGTACCTTCACATCATTTGGGTAGCGCACATATTATACAAGCGGAGCGACAAGCGGAGCGGGTAATAAAATCTTATTTTATACCGAGATTATTTATCGAGTATGAGTGTCTTACGATCTCCTATTAGTGCCGCTGGAACCAGTAGTTCCCAACCCGATCTATCAAATTTGGGGATTTCTGAACTAGAGTCAAAGAATATATCGACGCGGAAACGAAAGACTCGTGATTATGATTTTTCACAACAATTCAAACAATTTAAGGATGAAATTCTTGATATGTTTAAAGAGTTTGGAAAGTTCCAGACCGATAGTTTCAATACTATAAGACAGGATGTATCCTCTATAAAAGAAAAGTTGACTGACATTAAAATTACAACAGACAGACTGGTTGCTGATAATACCTACTTAAATACAAAAATTGAAAATCTAACCACTGCTGTTAACAATACTCAGGATAAAATTAACTGTCTAGAGAATGATGTCCGCATTTTACAATCCAATTTAGGGTCAATAGAACATCCCGCACCAGTGTACAGTACCTGCGATGAAATAATAGCAGAAGTGCAACAACGCACGGAACGCAGCAAAAATATAATAGTGACAGGTATTGCTGAACTATACTCAGAAAACATAGAAGAGAAGAGAGAAACAAACAAAAAAGTGATAAAGAACATAATGTCATCTATATATCCAGCTTGTTCTGAACCAGAAAAAATTATACGTTTGGGAAAATATGATGGGAACAAAACACGTTTTATCAAAGTTTGTTTTACGTCTCAAGAAACGGCTCAGAACATATTAAGAAGAAGATTTAATATCAACGATAAAACCATTAAAATCTACTCTGATCGAACACCAAACCAGCGACAGACTATGTTAAAACTAAGAGAAGAACTACGTCAACGTACAGAAAATGGCGAGAAAGACTTAATAATAAAATATCAAAAAGGAATACCTAAAATAACTAAAGAACAGTTAAAAAACTAAATTCACGAGATTCAGTAAACAAAGGGAAGGAAAATCTGATAACATATGAACTTTGTGACAAATATGCCCATTTAACAGTAAATAAAAAATCACTAAAATTCCTATATGCAAATGTACGAAGTTTGGTAAAGCCAGGAAAGTTAGATGAGATAAGATGTATCATGGAATCTTTTCAATCTAATATACATGTGTTAGTGGTAACAGAAACTTGGATTAAAGATCAAGAAGAAGCTCACAGGTTAAAATTACCAAACTATATACACTACTACAACTACAGAAAAAACATGCGTGGTGGAGGCGTTTCCATATATATTCATAAACATCTAAAACATAATCTTTTAGACGAACAATGTGAAGAAGGAAATCACTTTTTGTGGTTACGCTTGGACACCCTTTCTTTAGATATAGGAGCTATATATAAACAACCTACTTCAAAAACAACTAACTTTCTGGAGCAATATCACCAACATCTTACAAAAAGAAAAAGAGCGATTGTGTTCGGCGACCTTAATATCAATCTACTTAGTACTGAAAACTCAGTAAAGGAATACAATGGAATGCTGAGAGAGAACAATATGAAAATATTGAATAAAATTAATCTTCAATATTGTACGCGCGAAACAACCACAACAAAAACTATCCTAGATCATGTGATTACAAACTTACAAGACCATACTTTCCAAATGGCTATTATCGATTCGTCTCTCCCAGACCACAAACAAATATACTTTGAGAAAAACAGATCCAAACCGGCTCGTATACAGAGAACACAATTTGAATCAATAAATTACACTAACCTATATACGACCATAAAAGATGGTATAGGAACAAGAGAGATCTTTGAATATGCTGGCTTGGAAGCCCTACTGCAGAGCTCAATTACTAAAAACAAAGTACGTAAAACTAAGATATTATATCCACCTCGCAAGGAATGGATAAATAACAATCTTATTACTTTAATTGACGAAAGAAACCAGCTATGGAAAAACCTTAAGCAAAATCCGGATGACGATCAACTAAGGACTGAGTTTACACAAAAACGAAACAGTACGTTTGTAACTATCCAAACGGCAAAAAATCGATACTACAATCATGTTTTTAAAACCTGTAAGAAAAATCCTTTAAAAATGTGGCAACTTATAAACAAGCTATCAAATAACAAAGGCAAAATTAGTTTTGGGCCCCAGAAACTTATTACTAGCTCAGGTCAATTTACAGACACCACTGAAATTTGTGAATGTTTTAATCTCTTCTTCTCAACAATAGGTAGTGAACTAGCCAGCAAAATTCCCCAAAACTTCCATACGCATCGAGTAAGCCCATCTAAACACAACTCTTACCAATTGTCCATACTAAAACCGGCTACTCCATGTGAAATAATTAAAATAATAAATAGCCTTAAAACTAATACTAGTGCAGGTATGGATGGAATTAGCACGAAGGTTATCAAATGTACTAAAGATCTAATAGCAGAAAGTCTCGCAGGTTGTGTTAATAAATGCTTAGAAGAAGGTTACTTTCCTGACTCTCTTAAAATCGCAAAAGTCAGCCCCATATTTAAATCGGGACTTAAAACGGATCCAAGTAATTATAGACCCATATCAGTGTTACCAGTGCTATCTAAGGTTATTGAGAAAATATTACGTATACGATTGGATCAATTCTTAACATCCAATGATTTTTTATCTAAGAAGCAATATGGTTTCAGACCAAAG
Organism: Pseudoips prasinana; assembly: GCA_951640165.1. Classification (NCBI taxonomy): domain Eukaryota; kingdom Metazoa; phylum Arthropoda; class Insecta; order Lepidoptera; family Nolidae; genus Pseudoips; species Pseudoips prasinana. Next base: position 16,661,021 of record OX621234.1, on the reverse strand, counting down.
TCCAATACTACTTCCGCGACAGTAGATCTTATAACAAACATAAGACTAAATATTGATAAAAAACAAACAACTTTAGGCATATTTATTGATTTAAAAAAGGCGTTTGACACCGTGAGTCATGAAATACTTTTGGCGAAGCTAAGGGGCATAGGTGTTGTGGATAAAGCTTATGATATTTTTAAATCATATCTAACAAATAGGTCTCAAAAGGTAAAAATTGATAAGCATCAAAGCGAACCTAGACCTATTGCCTGCGGCGTTCCTCAGGGATCAATCTTAGGTCCATTACTTTTTCTAATATATATTAACAGTATACATGAGATTGGACTAAAGGGAGACATCACTTTGTACGCCGACGATACTAGTTTGTTTTATTCGGGTCATTCGGCACATGTCGTAATAAATCAAGCACAGCATGATCTCAATATTTTGCACACCTGGTTACAAGCAAATTTGATGACTGTCAATACATCAAAAACAAACTACATCATATTTTCTCCTAAAAATAAAAAAATCAGTGACTATAGTCCTTTGACTATTAATGGCGAAAAAATAAGTAGAGTTAGTGAGGAAAAATATCTGGGCCTAATATTGGACCAACGCCTTACATGGAAGCCACATATTGAAAAAATTCGTAACAAAATTATATCAGTATCAGGTGCTCTGCGACCTATAGCCCAATGTCTACCTAAAAATGTGAAACATACTGTATACAACTCATTAGTCAAATCCCATATTGAATACTTAATTGAAGTCTGGGGATCAGCAGCTAAAAGTAATTTAAAGTTATTACAAACCACACAAAATAGACTGATTAAAATATTATTCCGATATGATTATTTAACACCCACTATCAAAATTTACAAAGAAACTGGACTCATGAACCTTGCACAAATTTATAAATACAATACCTGCATCTTGATTAGGAAAGTTCTGACAAAAGATGTTCATTCACAACTCACATTCACTAAAAGAATAGACTGCTACAAACGTCTGACTAGGCAGGCTAATAATATATGTCTTAGACCACCGAGGACAAATTATGGAAAAAAGAGCATTCTATACGAAGGAGCTCAAATATACAATAAGCTGCCAAAAAATATAAAAGAAGCTAAAACTTTGTTATCATTTAAAAAACTGTTAAAAGGACACATTTTAAAGGATTTTTCATTATTAAATTAAATTAAAAAAAAAAACCTAAAAGTATTGCAAAATATAAATAAAAACATTGTAAAACAAACCAACACTATATACATACTATACACGTACTAAATACATATTACATACCTACTGTAAAATACACTAAAAGCTAGTAAAAACTAAGTAATAAAATATATATGATGACCTACCTATTTATTACTAAATACACTTTACTATTATAAATATGACATAACGACTAAACACATAATATATTTAATTATCACAAAAGCATAACCACCAAACATATATGTATATATATATATATTAATTATGTTACTTCTTTAAATCGCCATATCAAATTGTATATAAATTGACATAAAGTTCGACACTACATTTTAACTGCGACACATCACTAAGCCATAGGCCTTAATAAACTTGTATTGTTTCTACGCCAACTGGACTGTTTTAGCGCAACATGGAATGTCATTGTACTGATACATTTTTAATATTTTTTCAAACTACCCTACAACTAGATACGCTAATTGGTTAATATTTAGTATTTAAGTGTATTTTTCTCTGTAAGCGATTACTGTAATCTTTTTGAGAAAAATAAAATATCTTTAACCGTAAAATTATCCTTTTGTTCATTTTTCTTTTCGTTCACCACATCCTTTACAATTCCTTTCATTTTCCTATAATCATTCCAGGCCCTTTCTATATCCTCATGCGTCGCCTTATCTATATATTATTGTTTGCTCTGGTGGCTAGCCAGTCTAACCACGCTTTCTTCTTTTCACATACAACTTTTTGTACACTTTTATCCCACCAAATATTCTTCATCTTTCTTCCTTTTCTTCTCTTTATTACACCACATACTTCACCAGCTTCACTCACCACACCTTCTTTGACTACCTTCAATAGCTCTTCTACTTCTCTTATGTCATCAGATCCCTCAAACTTCTCAACCAACTTACTTTTGTACTCATCTGCCACTTCTTCCTCTTGCAGTTCCTCTACTTTTATTCTCTCTAGTACACTTTTAGTCTCAGGGATTCGGTGGCGCCATCCTTTGACTAGACCACTTATTCGGCTCATTACCAGAAAGTGGTCTGTATGGATTGCGGTCCCACGATAGACTCTTGTGTCTAGAACATTCTTTCTCAGTCTTTCATCTACAATCACGAAGTCAATCATACTCTTTCTCACATTTTTCCTCTCTCGTGTAAACGTATGGATTCTTTTATGTTCAAACATAGTATTTGTAACACAAAGACCCCATTCCAAACATATCTCAAGCAGACTGTACCCATTCTCATTCTCACTCTCGTCACCGAATTGACCTAGTACTCTTTCAAAACCATCACGTTTTACCCCAACCCATCCATTAAAATCACCTAACATTATTACTCTTTCATTATACTGACTTAACCGCAACACATCTCTCAGGGTCTCCCAGAATGCCTTTCTTTCCTCTCGCATAACTCGTCTATTTAATTGTTTTGGAGTAATGGTTAATGTTAAATATGACCATTAACAGAGCTGGGAGAGCTGGCTAACTTCGGTTTTGTAAATTATTGCCTATCACTGTTAGGTCGCGTGTTACTGAGGTTATTATGTCACTGCTGACTAGAAAACCTTATCAAGGCCGGAGTTTCTTTGTGGCTTTCTTCTCCGGGTCGTCCACCTAGGTAGCTAGAGAAAACCGCAGGCCCCCTGACCTGTGGCCCAAACCCCAAAAAGTTAAGAGCCTTCTGCGCTAGCTAACTGCTTTGCCTTCAATTCTTTTATTTTAACACTAGCTATGCCCCGCGGTTTTACCCGCGTTAAATTTTATAAAGTATCACAGCTCCTCCCCGTAGGGGATAGCGTGGTAATATGTAGCCTATATGTTACCTATATGTTGACCCGACCTCTTAGTAATATTCATGCAAAATTTGGAGAAAATCCATGCAGTACTTTTTGAGTTTAGCCCGGACATACATACAGATAAACAGACATAATTTCTAGTAACTATATTTTTGGCTTCGATATCTATTATAGATTACGCCCTAGGTATCCTTTTTAAAAATATTCAATGTAAAGTTTTGACTTTCCTACGATTTTATTATATGTATAGATAGTAGAACTAAATGTCAAAATAATAGATTAGTAACTTGTTATTTATTTAAGGATTTCAAAAAATATATGCGTTAAAATAGACCGCACGGACCGTCTAATTAATTTTTTTTGTAACTTTTATACTGTATTCCACTATTTTTATGTACTGCATTGTGAGCTTGACAAGTACATGTGTATGTTAATACCCAAGTGCTGAATAAATTTCTTTAGTTCATTTCATTAATAAAAATACATGTAAGGTGTTTAATTTGGACGTAGAATGCATAGACTTACCACTATTGTTTGTACTAGGAATATAGAATGTCCAGTAACCCGCGAAGCCATTCCATTGCATTATGGTGTGACGGACACTTCAGTGTTCGACAAGCGAGCGCCGGTGCAGAACATCGATGAGGTCATCAAGGATATTGATATGTGGTGAGTAGCATTCAAATCGGTCTATTAAAATTGGACATATGTATATCAACAGTTTTCTACCAAGTTCTTCTAGGCGGTTTTAGCGCAATTATATACAAGACACGTTTTATTTTATTTATTTTTTTATTGAAAACCAGTAATTTATTCTCATTTTGTTTTAATCTAATACAGAGATATTAATCCTTCTGTGAGTAGATGGTTACAGCTATGCACAACGTTTGCAGGCAAAGTTCTTTACATAATCTTGACAATTATACAATCGTAATTGATTAATTAATTAATTGACCGAAAAAATATTTATACATTATATAAAATAAATTTATATTTAAAACACACATAACAATTTAAACAATACATTACAAACAACAGATAGTAATCAGTTAAAACCAAAATTAAGTGCATTACACATTGAATTACATTGAAATTAATCGATATAACATAAAACATTACTTTATGATTTAGTGGTTTAAGTTTAGCGCCGACTGCGGATCTCTATTTTTTTGTTTTATTTTAATTAAGTTTTAGGAATTTCGAAAAAAGATAAAGTATTTCTGTCACCTCATTAAACGTGTTCATCATTATATTTAAAGGGGCAGCCAATTTCATGCCTGTTGATGTTCGGGCGACAAACGCGGACTAATGTTTTAAATTTTCTTTAAAATCTCACTAAGGCCCTTCGGGATACCTTTAAACATATTTGGTTTAGTAGAGCAGGCGTGCAAAGATATAGAAGCATTAGGTCAGCATGTGCTCTTCTGTCTTACAGGGAAACCATTTGGAAGTGTAGCAAACCGCGGCAGTTGGCAGCTCTAACATCACATGATTTTACACTAGACTTTACAAATTAAATACTTAACTCATGCAATGCTCTTGTTTGTAGTACATCCAGAATCCAGTGATAGTGATGTAAAGATATGGTTTTATGTTGGAGACTGTCAAACAAGCTTTTCTGATATTCTTCTACAACCATTTAAAATGACCTGTAAAAACCTTTTTATTTACTCAACCAAATTACAAGAGGTTTATGTGATAGCTATCGTCTACAAAGTGTATACTTATATTGCAATTGGCTTATGACTATGGAACTGACATAAAGAGTACTCACCGTCCATGCGAAAATAAAAAATAAAAGTAACAAGTGCATTTACAAGGTACAAAAATTGTGTCTTCAGTCTGGTGACATATCATCGTGTTTACAAACTCTGCGGATGTAAAGTACTGCTTACGATTTTCATTTCAGGGGCATCCTACAAATCATGCAGTATTAGATGCCGTTCTTTCTTTACATATTAAATATTTTCTACATATTTTAGGCTCAATCGATCGCGCCGTGACGCTCCGTCTGCTTGGCCCTACTCTATAGTCACAAAGCACTGGGACGGTCGGTGGGAAGCGGCCTTGTTGCAGCCTAGATCGGACGTCACTGTGAGTTGTTTAACTATTACAGCGTATTTATTGAAAACTTAAATGTGTATGGCATTAGCCATGTTGTAGTTTATGTGTAAGACATTTTTTACAAAAATTAATAATATTGACTGCTGCGGGTTCCCTGATCAATATTAGGCTAAAACATAATAATATTTATTAGGTATTTGCTAGAATTTATAATAACTTGTAAAACATACAAATTTGCTTCCTTTCTTGTATTAGATAGCATGGTGTACCAGAGTGACGATGAATTCCGTTAGAATCCTGAGATATATGACTTTTATTAAATTAAATATTTGCATTCGTAGCACAAATCGCGTACAGAAAACATTATTACAAATAGTTGCCTATGTAATTACCATTACCCACATACACACAAACATACAATGTATTTTTATGGCTTATTTTACAAAAATAGTATTAAAATGTTGTTGGTAATAAATAATAATAATTACTAACACACAATAATTGATAACGTCTATTCTGGAAATACTTAATTGTAAACATATTTAGTTTCTGTGATACAATCGCAGCGTTTAGTGGTATGGGCATTGATAATGAATTAAATAAATAAATGAAATGTGCTGTGATTTTATCAAAGGGAAAAGATAATTATACATAGCAGTGATGAGCAGTGATCGGAATAAGCAGAAGGCAAACTTTATGTTCATATGGATATGTCTCCAAGATTCCGGGATTTTGAAATTCTTAACATGGAGCTTGGTATAATATAAAAAATTAATCAATACGTTAATATGGATATGCCTCAAGTTTCCGGAATTTTAAAATTAAGTATTGGTATTATTCCGCAAATTTCCCGAAATATGGCATGTCCATGTTATAATTTTATGATGCAATTACAAAAAACCGTCCAAGTGCGAGTCGGACTCGCCCATGGAGCAAGTATTTCAGATGATTAAATGAAAGGTAAATTGGGGTTTACGATTTATGATGCATTAAAAAAAACTACTTACTGGATCTCGTTCAAACCAAATTTCGTTGTTAGTTTACATGGTATTGTACATCATATATCTTTTTTAGTTTTATCATTCTCTTATTTTAGAAGTTAAAGGGGGGGGGGGGGGGGGGGTGGACACTCATTTTTCCACTTTGGAAGTGTCTCTCGCGCAAACTATTCAGTTTAGAAAATAATGATAATAGAAACCTCAATATCATTTTTAAAGACCTATCCATAGATACCCCACATGTATGGGTACGATAATTTTTTTTTTATTTTGAGTTCTATGTATGGGGAACCCCCAAAATTATTATTCTTTTTCTATTTTTGTGTGAAAATCTAAATGCGGTTCACAGAATACATCTACTTACCAAGTTTCAATAGTGCAGCTCTGCTAGTTTCGGAAAAAAGTGGCTGTGACACACGGACGGACAGACAGACAGACATGACGAATCTATAAGGGTTCCGTTTTTTGCCATTTGGCTACGGAACCCTAAAAATCAATCTTTCTATTTCGATCACTGGTGATGAGAAGCAAGTCAAAACTGATCGATGCAGTTAAATAAATGTATATTGTTGTAGGTTCGGTATAGCGCCGTGAGCGCCGGTGGGGGTTGCAGCCTAGAGCTGCGGCTGTGCCCGGCAGCGCTGCTGTGCAACGCGGCGCCCGTGGCTGTTACGCTGCGCGCGCACGATGCCGCGCCGCTGTGCAAGCTAGAGCCCGGCACCGCCATCTCACCGCCCAAGCTTATACTCACCGTTAGACTTAACTACACTCTCTTTTTAAACAGAAAACTTGAATTATGGTTATACTTTTGACTCTGTGTGGACTTGAATTCAAATCTATTCCTTTAAAGGCTATTGGTAGAACTCCTTCGCAAAAAGTTAGCTCTATTAACCGTGGGATGGTGGTTATCTCCGATATATCGAGATTTTGTTTATTGATTAAATAACTTTGAGTAACTTTGAGTTAATTTACCTCTAAAGAATATAAATGTGTGGGCTTCCCATAGAGTAAACTCCCAGAATGAGATTTATAACCATGAAAATAGATAAAAAGTTGTAAATTTAAGAGTCACGTAATACTCGTATGTAATTAAGCGTATGATGATTATACGTAATTTCGCCTATATATCTTTGATGACTATACTGCGACTATACCATTACGCATTAGCTATTATATATTTTCAGTGGCCATGTATTTTCTTCGACTTTATCTTCTATTAAAAAAAATGTATATTTGCAGAAACCATTCTACATATCATTGGAGATGGGCCGTGAAACATTTGTAAGCAGCCAGCTGCAAGTGTCGATGGTGGACCCTGGCCGCTACGGCGCTGCGCCGCCCGGACATGTCATCCTGGACCACGCCACCGACATCTCAATCATATGTCACCAAAAGGTTAACTGTAAATGTAAATAAACGTATTAAGCCGCGAACGGACAGCGCTTAGAATGTTACGTCTGTCGTGACACGCTATGTCCATATTTGCAGCTACGCTTATACTCTTGGAGAACGAGTGCCACGCGAAAAGGCTGACGCGCGCGGCCTAGTTGATACGCAAGTCCTAGTACGCCTTGGTTCTACTCTGAACTACTCTATTACAACTCGTTCGTTACTACGCCAGTTCAACAACAATAATAGTTATTGGGAATTATCCTCCACAAAAATATCGGTTGTATCTAGTATAGAACTAACCAGTGTTATTTCGTTGGTCCTCTTAGCACGTAAAGTTGTCGGTAATGGGCCTGAACCGCCTGCGCTTGTATCAAATTATCGTCCGAATAAAGAGAGTGAATAATTGGAGACATATCGCTGTATCCAAGAATACGATATCCCATTTCCTAATGTAGCTAACGTGTAATTGTATTTGCAGGTGGCTTTAATGACCATGTATTATGAGATTAAGGAAGATATCAACGTGCTGGGCATCACATCCACTTACGTGCTCATCAACAGGCTCGATACTGATATACTGGTAAGCATTGTATTACATAGAACGTTATTAGCGACAGTTTCAAGACGAGGCTCCGAACACATAGAACCGAATTTTTATTTCAACATATACATAGTTGTGAGTCGTTAAAATTTTTACAATATTTTTTATAAATACTTACGAAAAGAAAGGTTACTATCCCGACGCAAAAATAATTTCCCTACTTCGGTTGTGACTAGATCGATTACTTATTAACGTATGGCGGTCTGAGCTTACATCCCATCAAAGAGTATGCATCATATTCAACTTTGTTACGCTGATTTTAGCGTAGGATAGCGGGGAGCATGGGCGAAGGCGCTTAGTGCCTTATAATATAAATAAAGGAAAACAGATATCAGTCATAATATGAAAACGAGTCTCTTTTAACATTTTTTTTTATTCATGTTAGCTGTGTTTCTGAGTTTAGTAGTTGTAGCTGGTACTATTAATAGCGGCGTTAGTAGATCACATACGTTACTCTTCGAAGAACTGATACCATTAAAAATAAAAAATCTGAAACGATAATCCGTTTATAGACTGGCATCGCGCTAAACCTGAGATCCTTGTGGTTTTGCCATTCCCATACCTCTAGTCCCAGTGCTTAGATTAAACCAGCTGAGACCATACCACTGTACTGAATATTTCATGTATATTCAACAGGTATCAGCAATCGCAACTCATCGAGATGCTGAAGACGAGGCTATATTACGTCCGAAGGCTTACAAAGTTATTCGCCCTACCAAAGAGGGATGGTAAGTCACCACTTTCTTCATTGTATCTACTTTTTGCCTGTTTATTAATAGAGCTGCGCGAATTTTGACAACATGTAGCTGTGACCTTGGCATAGCTGTCAAATTTGGCATAAAATATAAATCAATATCCAGAACATTTCAAACAGCGGCATGTAGCCCAAAATAACCATATAGTGCGGCAAGGATCTTTATGAACGTGGCTGACAGTGGAACTAATACCGCCATATTGTAAAGTGTCTCTTTGACAGTTCTGCCACAGCTTGCGTTGCTGACTGCTGTTCCTATGTTTATTATTGTATTATTTTGTTTAAAACACTAACAATGTGCCAAAAGTGATAAAATGTGGTGTCAGGGAAATAGTCTTAATGGATAAGGAGATTTTCATGGAAGAAAAACACAGTGTAGGCCCGATAATTCCATTTGAAAAAGTAAGGGGCGAGTTGCCGGCTCGATAGGTAAATGTTACCTACCATGCTTGATTTAAGTCGCACCCGTGTATTAATATTTCAATTACTTTTTTACATTAATGTAGTATTAAGTAATATGAATTAAATATTAATTTAGAAATAAATTTATTTATACAAATAAAAATGACTATTTCCTTCATTTCTGCTGTCAAATTATTTATTACAATAAATCGATAATATATAAATTTCTAGAGTTATAATAATATTAGGTCTTTACCTATGAAATTGCCGTTCTGCAGTACTGGCCATTTCAAATCAAAATAATTTTTGTTTGGCTAAGAATTCTAATTTCAAATTAATTTTATTTTAAAAACATGGATTCTTTTTTCCAAAAGTAGTCATTTCTTTATTGATTAGTGTTACATTTTCATCGCATTTCAATCTTTTTCGTCATCATGGATACGTTAAAAATTCGAGTAATTATGGAATATGAGTACCGTCGTGGCAGCAACGCGGCACAAGCGGCACGCAACATCAACGACGTTTACGGAGCTAACACTACAAACCAACGCACCACCTGTTATTGGTTTGCTCGCTTCCGTTCTGGAAATTTCGACCTGAAAAATGAACCTCGCGGTCGTCCGAAGACTTTGGTCGACAATGACGAATTAAAGGCGGTTGTGGAAGCTGATGATACACAATCTACGGCTGAATTAGCAGCAGCTTTCGACGTTAGCGTCAAAACAATATTGGTCCATTTGCGTCAAATTGGCAAGGTAAAAAAGCTTGACAAATGGGTGCCCCACGAACTCAATGATCGCCAGCGCGAAGTACGCGTCGAGACGTGCCTTGCACTGCTCAACAGACACACAAATGAAGGAATTTTGAACCGCATTGTTACCTGCGATGAAAAATGGATTCTGTTTGATAACCGCAAGCGCTCAGCAAGTTGGTTGGATCCTGGTTCAGCACCTAAACAATGCCCTAAACGAAAACTTACCCCTAGAAAAGTGATGGTCACTGTTTGGTGATCTAGCGCCGGTGTGATTCATCACAGCTTCTTACCAAACGGGGTGAGCATTACTGCAGATGTGTACTGTGAAGAACTGAGCACAATGATGGAGAAGCTGGCGCATCTCCAACCAGCATTGGTCAATCGCTCGTCTCCGCTGCTCCTGCACGACAACGCGCGACCTCATACTGCACAGCAGACGGTCTCCAAGTTGCAAGAACTGGGGTTGGAAGCTCTCCGTCATCCGCCCTACTCACCAGACCTTGCGCCTACAGACTACTACTTTTTCCAGAATTTGGATAACTTCTTGGCGGGAAAAAAATTCAATACCCGAGAGGCAGTACAAAATGCCTTTGAAGAATTTGTTGCCTCCCGTCCAGCTGATTTCTTTAAGAAGGGCATCAATAAACTGCCACTGCGATGGCAAAGATGCATTGATTGCATGGGTGATTACTTCGATTAATACAAATAAAAAAATTCATGAAAAAAATTCGTTTAAATTTTTTCATACAAAACGGCAATTTCATAGGTAAAGACCTATTAATATCTAGGGACAATGTCACACAGATCATCCTAGCCCCAAACTAAGCAAAGATTGTACTATGGGTACCAGGCGACGATATACATACTTATATAGATAGATAAATAATTATATACATAGAAAACATCCATGACTCGGAAACAAATATTTGTGCTCATCACACAAATATTTGTACTTACCGGGATTCGAACCCGGTAGAGTTAGATATTCCAAGCTTGTACAGACGCCATCACATCCATCTACCCCAATCTGTCAAATTTCTTTCAACTGGGGAAATTTTGGGGATTGGGGTAACTTGATGTGCTGGCGTCTGTACTATGGAAATCAGATAGCTGATATAGTACATATACTACTTTTGTAAATACATACGTATATAGATAAACACCCAGACACAGGAAAAACAGACATGTTCTTGCACACACATATCTGTCCTGGGTTGGAATAAAATAAAACAGTTGGTTTTATGCCACCTAGCCCGTCAAATGTATACAATTGATACAAAATACAATGGATACAGTCTATTGCCATGTTTAAATTTTCCCATAATATAAGGAAAATTTTCTTAAAAGCAACCCTTGCCGTCACAGTGTCGCCCTCCCACAACTGTCAGTCACGTTCATAAATATCCTTGTCCCACTATAGCTCGAAATATACATACTAGACAACGAATAGATTATTTTTGTAAATATATACATACAACACACCGAACATGATAAATGGACATATTCCCTAACATAAATATAAGTCTCATGCGAGTAGCGAGGACCTATGATCTAACAAGCATATGGTTTCTAAAGGACGGCGCCACTTGCTATGACGCAAGGGATAAATTAAATTTATTGAACGAGAAGCTCGAGGGCCTCGCCATCTTAATTTGATTTATTTCATTAAAAATTTTGAGTCAATAACGTTATGTGCTTTAAAACCACCTTACGTTTGGATCGTTTAACCATCATAGTGGATTAGATATTTTTCTTTTGGCAAGTAATAAAGGAATATTATGCGTTTATTATCACGGGACAGAAGCCATTCCTTCGTTTTACAGGAATTTCATATTTTGAGTGTGACCTGATATCTAGGCTCTGCTTAGCTAATGCACAACAGACCAAAAAAATTTGCGTTGTTTAACACGAAGTACTATAATAATATCCTGGGGCATTATTGACACACGGGCATCTAATCGCAAACTAAGCAGAAGTTGTACTATGGAAACCACTGTTATATTACGTATACAAACCTTCTTTTGTAAATACATACTTATATAGATAATTTTATTAAAAACACGCATGCTCAGGACGAACAAACATGTTCATGCACACAAATATCAGTCCTGGATGGGAATCGAACCAAAGCACGACCTGCGGCGTGAAAGGCAAGTATTTACCAATCACGCCAATAGGCACATCAAAAAATGTATAATATTTATGGAAGTAAAGTAAATTATTAAATAAGTGATTAACTATTACAATATGTTTTGTGTGTCCAGTTCCAAAGGCGCATCTCTATGTCGGTTCTGGTTGCGGGGTCGGTGGCGCGGCGACGACGTGTCTCACCTACGCGCGTTCGTGTGTCTGGCGCTACCGGCGGGCGGCTGCCCAGCGCACGCGCCCGTACCGGTGCGTCTGGGTCGTACCCCGGTCCGACGACCTGTAGCATTACTCGACGAGAAAGGGAGATCGGTCAGTTTTTACAGTTAATCTTCTGTTTATTTTCTAGTCATAGAACTAATCGATACCTGCACCGTTTTCAAACTAAATAGGAATCACGAAAATAGTCTTCTTATCGCCAAATCTGGAGAAGAATCTGCTGCACACGACAAATGAAGAAGAAAATAGTGGTATGCATTGAAAAATAATAAAGATTTAGAAGGCATATCCCACACCAGTTCTGCATTAAATTACGAAGCTTAGTGCTGCAAAGTTATTAATTGATACTTTGGGAACTATGTTTATAAAATTGGTCATCAGTTACACTTTATAAAAAGTCAATATTAGAAGAGTACTAGAGAGAGCGAAAGTAGTTCAAACGAAACTTCAAGATATCCCGGTGCTCTAAAGCACGATAATCTTTACCCCAGTCTTTTAAGAGGAATCTCAGATAATTACTAAACCATTGTAATTTATTTTTCAGTAATAAAAGAACAACCATATTTTTTTTTCAAGTTAACTGATAAGTTTAGAAGACTTGTATTTTAAATAGGCTTGTTAACTACAAAACTAAGTTCATCCACATAAACGCGTAGTCGTGCTATATATATTGATTTGATTAGAAATAGATAATTGCAACTGCAAGTGTGCTCAATTAAATTATTTTTATCCCGATAAGAGAAGAGTTGAAAAGAATAAAATATTATTGGTTTACTTAATTAAGAGTATTGTTGTAGGTACCAGTTGTAGTGACGCAGATGAAGCACGAGAATCGCAACATGGTCGTGGTCTCGTCAGACCCCTGTCCGCAGTTCCTAGTGCACAACCACACTGAGCTGTCGCTCTGCGTGGCGGAGCCCGCCAACTTCAAGGACGATGCGCCCATGATAACCACTTCGGTAAGTTAAACCACGGAATTTATTTGAACTATAGTGTGCTATTGTGTCTCGTTGGTTATTTTAATAATAATGGAACATACTTTCAAGATTCAATTTGTACGCAATTAATATTATCCATTTCAAAAAAACAATGAAAATATTGCTGCTTGACGGCGGTAAGCACAATCAAAGTTTAAGAGAAAGGGCATAGATTTACGGAAAGTCCTCTTTAGCCCTTGGCTCTCATTTATACGCGAACTGCTGATCACCACAAAGATATACTATAGGTAGATATACTAAGGTGAAGAGTGAAATCATATAATTGAGCATGCTGATTTTTGTTAACTCTAATTATTCTTTTTTCTACCCTGCGGTCAGGAAGTATTATATTCTACTCTGCTTTTACACGGAAAACGTACATGGCGAAAATTGTTTAAAGCCAGCGCATTAATTTATACGTTTATACGAGCACAGTATAGTTACCCGTAAGGTGAAATACTTATATACACAGTTTGATTTATTTCATTAAAATGTTGAGTCTATAACGCTATGTGTTTTAAAATCATTTACATTATGTTTGGATCGTTTAACCACCATAGTGGATTAGATATTTTTCTTTTGGCAAGTAATAAAGGAATATTATGCGTTTATTATCACGGGACGGACGCCATTACTTCGTTTTACAGGAGGTACATATTTTGAATGTGAGTTGATATATAGGCTCTGCTTAGCTAATGCACAACATACCAAATAAATAGCGTTATTTAACACGAAGTACATAATAATATCCTGGGGCACTATTCACAAACAAACATGTTGATGCACACAAATATCAGTCCATATCTAACCACATATAATTAGGTCCCAGAAGGAGACAAAATATGTTGAACAATAAAAACTCACTAGCAGCCTGTAGCCTGAAAGTTGGTGCCAATCGCCAAGATAACCCTTGTAAAGGATTAGATCTCTTTCCTGGTGTTTGATTACAGTCGCAGTAGATAAGTGAAAGAATGAGAGTTCACCCTTGTGTAGGTACTGATTTGTATACTCTACTGTCAACTTCTTGGGTTTGGGTTAGGGAAGTGACATTAGTTTAGGAGTACTTACTGGATATACAATTTTTTATAGGCATTACTAAACGAATTAATTTGGTTTTCATTAATCCATTTATATTTTTATATCGACCCTGGGTCCATAGGAAAGTGACCAAGCAATTTGAATTGCTTTGGATACCTTCCCAGTTAATGGTAACAGCTTGTGTTCACGAGACTGATGACGCGTTGGATCGTATGAGTCACGGCGAGTGAGCTTATTGGTATTGTATAGCAAAAAACAAACTCTGGAAGCGTTATTTGATTGCTTTTCAGTACTGACATGCTTGGATAAAATTCTGTAAACTAAAGGCCGAACGCAATTCCAGCTCTGTATTGCAGTCTGAGTAGTTGCGAGTAACTCGCGTTCGTATCCATGTTTGTATGGGCATTTAAAGATATTTAATTTCCCGTACATGAGATTCCCTCATTTTAAACATGTTAAATACATTTCGCTAATTCATGTTTTTAAAGGGTGAAAGCTTTTTGAGTGGCGACCACAAACCGGAATACGCAGTGTGGGCAGGCCTCCTATTAGAAGGACCAATAATTTTGCGAGGGTCGGTGAAAGCCGTTGGACAGGCAATTGTGGAGATGGGGATTTATGGGGTGGTCGCTGTCCAACAGTGGACGGCTTTTATATAACCTAATCCTAATAGTATTAATGTGATTCAATGATTTTTCTTCATGATGGACGATGAACGGTGTAAATAATGGTCATTGAATTTAATGATTAAAAGGGCTTTATGGATGGGGTTTTCTACGTGTGAGTTTTATGCAGGCAGTGCGCGAGTGCGCAGGTGCGCGGTGGTGGTGCTCGGTGCCAGGCGGCGCCGCCGTGCACTATAGCACGCCGAGCTACTGCGCGCGCTATCCGCCGGCGCAGAGCAGCCTGCCCGTCGCGCACACCGTACCCCTACTCACATTCGCCAAAGCTTGTGGTAACACTATACTATTGTTCTTTTTTAATTATAATAATTGTTTATTTCTAAAAACCTAATACAACACATGAATACAATACAATATTAATACCAATACTAGGTATATAGTGAAATTTAAGAGTCGAGAAGAGTGCAAAATAATAAGAGTGTAACATAACATTAACGAAATAAGGTTGTACAGTGACAAATTAACCAAATCGCGCACTGGCTTCCAAACTTAGTTTATCTCGCATTCTGGAAACCTGTGTTATGTGAAATACTTTCACTTGGGATATTAAAAACAGCATCGCGGAAAGAGACCAAAAAAGATAAGCCTTCGATCCCGCCCAACTGACGTATTTCTTTCCAAAGTCTTGTTGCTATAAATTTAACTGGTAATTTTAGACTTGTGTGTTTTTCGGTGATTTCATTGGTCTAACGATGTAAAGAGACATGAGTCTTCCTTCTGGCTCCATTGGTAGCCGAACCTCTGAAGGCTGTATGTACCTCGTTTGTTCGTATACATACATACATACGTAACACGAACGTACGTGTACGTTGCTATTAAAATTTATAATTTAAGCATTCAAACGAAACATTATTAAATTCATATTAAATAATGTATTATTTCTTTATAATTTGAATTTATTTGGTTGTGTATCGTAAATAAAGGTTTTTCTTTATCAATTACTAAACTGTTTAAGCACAAGAATTGAATTTTCTTGATAAATTCTTCGCGTTTTTACATCATTATTGCCATGATATTAATAACTTTCTTTTTATGTTGTTCTAAGACGAGGTTGAGATAGGGTGGTGTGCTGCGGTGGCAGCTGCGGATGGGGAACAGCTTCTGCAGCTACAGAATGTCACCATCAAGATGCGCGTGCGCACATACCCACACTCATCTCTCATTGAACTGCAAGATGTTGATACGGTGCGTGTTCTAGTACATTATAATTTTACAGGGTTGCTATAAAATAATGCCTCTTAGCTTGCCATTTAGATTCATGATTTTTATCTTACTACATAACTAAAGATTTTTTAAATGTAACTATGTTATTTTTTACTATCGTACGCGATTTCTTCATTATTCATGAACAGTTTATGGTGATCTTTTATTTTCCGTTGAAGAATGCTTTCCATTTAGAAACTGAAAGATTTTGTTTAAAGCGGATGTTAGATATAAAGAAAAGATAAAATCGTTTGTTGAATGTATATTTTTAATAATAATGTTTCATTGTGATAATAAATGTTCTATAACACAGCATACAACAAGTCAAATAGCTAACTACCTGTAGAATACATTTAGTTAAAATGGTTGCCACATACCCTTTTTTATTAGTTATGAGCTTCACTACGTCAACTGTCGCACACAGGCACACATACAGGCATATATACCGGCATTCATTTACACATACCTATACATGTTTATAATATCATGCGCAGAAAAGAAAGGAGACAAAATTGTGCTCGGAAGCACACATACAGGCATATATACCTAATATCTAATGTATGCAACTATATTACTACCAGGGACCGGACAACCCCGCTTCTGAGTTAAGCCGTTTGATAGGGTAACCCGTTCATTGGGTAACTCGTATCGCGGTGTTACCCTTTGATTGACTTACAGCCTCGAAACCCAGTGAAAGGGTTAACACGTTTTTTATGGTAACCACGGGAAGGGGTTAACCCCTTCAATGACTTAAGCCCTTGAATAGCTTACCCTCTTGAAAAGGTTTTATTCGAGTTAACCTGAATTACCCAATCAACTTAGCAGCGTGTAGATGGGAGTAGGCATACTCGCACCCGTGCGGTGCCTCATTGCCTAACTACTTTTAGGTAGGTACAACTAATTTGACGAACGAACGACGTTTTATATTTTAAATTTGAAAGTTTAGTGACGACAAATAGTCGAGCTAATAATTAACGTGTTATTTAAAGAACTGACTTACTTTACTCTTAATATTGTGACAGTCTGTATGATGTGATTATATTTTGTTAAATAATTATTATAATATTTTGCTGTGTGGTGATGGCATACGATATCATCACCCCATTTTATCACGTAGGGGGCGCAGAAATCGACCGAGGGCATACCTACCAGAGAACCGGCAGCAGCGTTTATCTATGAACTATGACCATCAAACTTTCTTTCGCCAACCCGTCTGCCAAGCTATGGGGCTGTGGGGGTCTGCCAAGCTCCCAGTCTTTGGGGAGGCTTTTGTCCAGCAGTGGACGTACTTTGGCTGAAATGAGGACGATGAAATAATTGACGGGCGTGTTGGCATGGTTGGCAAATGCTTGCTTTTCACGCCGGAGCTCGTGGGTTCGATTCCATCTAGGACAGATATTGGTGTGCATGAACATGTCTGTTTGTCCTGAGTCTGGGTGTAATTATCTATATTAGTATGTATTCACAAAAGAAAAGTATTATATGTAATATATCAGTTATCTAGTTTCCATAGTACAAGCTCTGCTTAGTTTGGGATCAGATGGCCGTGTGTAAATAATTTCCCTGGATACAATTCTTATTTAAATTATTGTATTTTTTGAACTGATATATTATGGGTACTCTAAAACATAATTGACGTGACTAAAATGTTCATTATCATAAGAATATTATCACTTTAAGAATTTTCAGAGTCAAGCAATCTTAGGTTATGTAATTGTCTATATATTTCATATATAGACAGCAACCTTGGTCTGATAAAAATACATTTAGGCGACCACCTAGGTACAAGTTTTCCAAGACTAATTCTGTATTCAATAAAGTTCTATAACGTAATTTCATATTAGTTACTAATTTATAAATATAGTTGAAATAAAAATACGGCTATTGTGGCCTCATTAATTGGCTTAAGGCAACTGCCTGATTTTTTGTGCCAAGAAGTCGTCTGAAAAAATGACAAACTGGCTATCTCATATATCTTTTACAGAAACCAATGGCCTTAGAATTTGATAAATGGATGACAATCTAGTAGGACAATCAATTATACGGCTTCCGTAGCCAAATGGCAAAAAACGGAACCCTTATAGATTCGTCATGTCTGTCTGTCTGTCCGTCCGTATGTCACAGCCACTTTTTTCCAAAACTATAAGAGCTGTACTGTTGAAACTTGGTAGATGTATTCTGTGAACCGCATTAAGATTTTCTCACAAAAATTGAAAAAGAACAATAATTTTGGGGGTTCCCCACACATAGAACTGATGCTAATTTTTTTTTCATCGTACCCGTGTGGTGGATCAATGGATAGGTCTTCAAAAATGATATTGAGGTTTCTAATATCATATTTTTCTTAACTGAATAGTTTGAGCAAGAGACACTTCCAAAGCAGTAAAATGTGTGCCCCCCCCCCCCCTTGTAACTTCTAAAATAGGAGAATGATAAAACTGAAAAAAATATATGATGTACATTACTATGCATTGACATATTTGATTGTGTGATTACTAACATAGTCGTAAGTTTATACTAACAATCTTGTTGAGTCATAGTTACTTGAATAAAGAAAGTTCTATTCTATTCTATGCAAACTTCCACAACTTCCACTGAAAATTGGTTTGATCGAAATCCAGTAAGTAGATTTTTTTAAGACGTCATAAATCGTAAACCGCAATTTACCTTTCATTTAATCAACTGAAATACTTGCTGCTATGGAACCCTTCATGGGCGAGTCCGACTCGCACTTGGCCTGTTTTTTTAAATATTGAGATGTTATAACGTTTTTCGAAAAAAAGAAGGTTACCGTCGCTCTTGCAAGTAAATTGCATGCTATAGCTTTAACAGCGTGTTCATTTCTGATTACATTAATAAAGATATGGACGTTTGTATTAATAGTTATAGTATTTACATATCTCTCAGTCACCAACATTTTAGTCGTCGATCATACCAATTCAATCAATATCTTCTATTATTCTAGAGCAATGAGCTGCCAATAATGTTGTCATTTCTTTATAATAACTGGCATTGTCACTATTGATTGAAAAATAATTCAACACCTCTCAAACTTCATCTTTTAGGAAAACGCCTGTTTGTTATTTTAAAATTTTCCAAACAGCTAAATTTCTAACTGACTAACTTGGCCTTGTCTGAAATATTGTAACTTAATGCCTAAAGACCTTTTAAGATTAGATTAGCATGGTTCTTAAACAATTTAAGAACAATAACGCTCCTGGTGAGTTACAATAGAGCTTTTTAAGGCGGATGGTATACCAATCCTACGAGCTTTTCAGAAGTTATTTAACTTCGTCATACTAAAAGGTCAAACGTCACAAGGATGGCACATATTGGTGTGGTAGTGCTTTCTTCAATAAGGGCGATAAAAACCCTTTGAAAAAATAACAGACCCATCACGTTACTGAGCCACGTTTACAAGTTGTTTTCGAGAGTCATTACGAATCGTCTCACGCATAGGTTTGACGTCAACCACCCTCCCGAACAAGCCGGTCGCCGAAAATGCTTTAGTACCATATACCACATACATACGCAACGGCAAGTTATTCATAAGACCGAGGATATATCCAGCCATTATGCTTAGCGTTTGATTGAATCGAAACTTGGATGTACTGTGATCTTTCCAAAATACCAAATTAACTACCGGTATGTCGAGGTGTTAAAGTGTTTGTATGAGAACTCGCAACCTATACGATTGCAGCGAGGCGTGTGACAGGGGGATATAACATCTCTATCTCCAGAACTATTCATCGCTGCATTGGAAGATGTCTTTAAACTCCTGGATTGAAGGCTTTAGCATCAATCTCAATGGCGAATACATCCCTCACCTTCGTAATCATGGCTGAAACATTGAAATACCTCGGTACAATGCTCGAAGACTTCAGCAGCGTCTCTACTAGTGGGTCTCAAAATGAACATGGATAAGACGAATATCATGTTGAACATTCAGGTTGCACCCATTCCAGTTAAGGTAAGGGACTCTGGACTCAAGGTTGTGGAGAGCTATATCTATACCTAGGACAGACCACTCCACTAGGGAGGCGGTCCAACGCGGTGGTTTTCACCGAAATCTGCGTGCGCCAGAGAACGGGAGGGCGCCAGAAGAAACGTTCATTGAGTACCGACGGGATGACTACTGGCACGTATTAGTGCACTGGCGCGCATGGCTAGAGTTACGCCTAAACGTACGCCAGCGTGCCGTCGGTGCCATCCTACTTCACCTCAAGGCCTGAGTGGAAAGGAGTCTGCCCAACACACTCTCGCTGAGTGCCCCGCCCGGGTGGCCAAAAGGCGACTCAAGATCTCAATCGGACGGGATCTGTCCCTGCCGGCAATCGTAGGAGCAATGCTGGTGGGTGACTCTTCTAAATGGCACGCCGTGGTCTCCTTTTATGAGGCAGTCATGTTCCAAAAGGAGGCCGCCGAGCGCGAACGGGAGAGATCGCAGACGGAGGAGGCGTCGAGGTGGCGGCTGCAACCGGTGTCGCGTCTACTATTCTAATCCTATGCTACTGAAGCGGAAGGAATTTAAAGAAACGACAGTGATCATATATAAAATGATATCATGTATTCCAACTCAGTAAAGCAACAGTAGAGCAACACAAATTTATAAGTCGTGGTGTACGGCCAGTCTGTTTCCGTTCGCAGTACGGTACTATCCTTGTGCCGGACGGTATGTGCCCCTGATGAATGTCCGACCGGGGCCCCCTGATGGAACTCTGAGTGCGGCCCTGTAGATTCTGCGGTGGGCAATCGTGGCGAATTGATGATCGTGGAAAATAATTCCTGGAAGCGATAATATCCAGAATTAAAAACTGGTACATCTTGCCTCCGATCTGGATTACACAACCACGGCAGGCGGAATAAGGTACCTACATATCTGTAGTAGTATTGCCGTATGGTGTACAATCAGAACGGAGTTCACAAAAACAAGCTGAAGGCGAAGCATTAATTTATACATCTAAGTCGAAATTATACAAAGTGGGAAAAAGAATAGTTTTAAGAAGTCCGGATTTCATTTAAATTTAAATGGTTACTATGTTTGTGATCGGTAGTTATTGAATTCTATTAAAAAGCAAATACAATTTTAAAATATGAAACTATATTGTTACTAAATAAAGGGTAAGAGGGTGGAAGAACAAATATGAATACTACGACCATAACGGACATTTTAAATTGATAATTGTGCTAACAAAAATACAACGAGAAAGCTGAAATACAATCACTACATAGAATAAAACATTAATTATAAAAATACACAGGATGAAAATTAAAAAACATGATATGAGGCAATAGTTGAAATACAAGTTTTATGTGCTATTGAAAACTTACCCTACAAGCGGGATATCACTTTCCAAGATGCCGTTGTTGGTATTTTAAAAACAATGGCTGATTTAAATGAATTTACCAACAGATATAAATAAAATATTACTACGTAAAACCGCTTAGAACGCACGGTATGGCACAAAGTAGCGTGGACCTGTCGTTAGATCAGTCTATGCACGACTGGCTGTGCTGCATTAAAATGTCCGCCGCTTGCGACGGTCCTCCCTTTCCCCGCGGATTCCCCTCGTGAATTCTTAAGGAACGTGCACACGTTGGAATTGTTAAAAAGGGGATTGTAGACGCATAAAAATTAAATATATATTATTAAAAAAATAATTAAAGAAATACACTATAATTGACTAGTTTGTAATTAAAAAAAAATAATAAAAATAATCTAAGTTAGGAACATGTAACGTTTCGTTACATTACCCGCCGGTCCCTCATAAGGATTTTATTTCTACAAATAAAATCCTCATTCACTTGCTAAAGTATCAATTTCTTACAATTTACCTATTACTCAATCTTTTTTTAAAAAAACTTCCATACATCCCAATCACACAACCACCTAAAAAAAAATCTAACAATATTACAATTGTAAGAAAACAAACCTACCGAGAAACGAAAATCGTGTGTCTATTTATTCGACAACGACTCTTGCAAAGAAATGTACTAAATTATATTAATGACGCGGTGAAATATAGCAAAACTTAACATGAATTATGGCCAGGTGATTTTAAATCTTTTATATGCCATGTACCTAAATTTTTACCCGACATATTCTCCAAAACGTAAACCAATGGAGATAACTTTTGGATTACCCGACACTTGAGGAACTTTGGAGCCAATTTTTTGCTAAAAAATTTATCTTTGTCACTCAAAACGTATGCCCGCTTATAAACTATATCACCGACATTAAATTCAAAAGCCTTCCGTCTCAAATTATATCGTGAGGTGTTCTTTACGTGAGCGTGATAAAGAGACTTTTGAACTTGGTCAAAGATATTGCTCAAGCAGCCAAGGTTTTCTGCATAAACCTCACGTGGCAAAAACAAAACCTCATCACCCAGATCTACGTCCTGATAATGTGAACCACAAGTTACTAATTCCCTACCAAAAACCAGAAATGAGGGTGTAAACCCAGTAACTTCGTTAACCGAATTATTAATAGCAAATTGCACTTTAGGAATCACTGTATCCCAAGACCTATGGTCATTATCTACGAATGTGGAAATACTTGTGATTATAGTTTTATTATATCTCTGTGTTTCTGTCTCTACTGTGTTTACCTGCGGGGTATATCTTGGAGTAAAATATACGTTAGGCACATTGTACTTTTTATAAAATTCATCCATCTGAGTACTTATGAACTGGCTACCATTATCTTGAAAAATACTCTGTGGAACCCCATGAACCAGAAATATTTGCTCCTCTAAGATTTTAATAATGATCTCAGAAGTAGCCTTCTTAATTGGGAAAATATGGCAAAATTTTGAAAAACAACACGTTACTACCAAAATGTAAATGTTTTGTTTCCGTGTCACAGGAAGAGGTCCCATTAAATCAATTGATAACATTTGATATGGTCGAGAACACTGCTTAGGGCGTCCCATTTGTCCGAGAGTGGCATGGTTTTGGCATTTATACTGTAAGCAAATATCACATGCACTAACATACTTTGCTACTTGTTGATACATACCAGGCCAGTAATACCTAAGCGTAATACGTTTGTATGTTTTAAAAATACCTAAATGACCAGCTGTTTCCTCATCATGGTTTTTCTTAATGACCGTCTCGCGAAGTTCCGATGGAACTACCTCTTTCCACGAAAATTCATTAGTAAGGCAACATTTATTTTTACTGAGACGGAAAAGAGTGTCGTTCTTAACTATGTAATTTGGAAAACTCTCAGGGGTACTAACACAGTTATTGTAAAGGTTCCTGTACCAATCATCATTAGTTGTCGTAATAGATTTAGAAGTTAGAATAGAAGAACAAGGTACTGCGCGTGAAAGTGCATGGCTTATTCCGTTTATCCACCCTAAAAAAGCCACCCTAAGGAGGATACTCGGAAACGCGTGTCCTTCTATCCACCCTGAACGGGGTGGATAACCGTAATTCATATAATATGTTTCTTCCGTTTTTCTCACCTGCCTAAGTACAGTCATTAACACAAAAACATACACAAACCCAGTCCAAGAAACTTCGTGAACATTAAAATACTTTAGATGTACATACTTACCTTCTTCTTTGAGCTGAAAATAGTTTTGTTTACTATAATATACATTAAAAGGGACGAATTTATCCAGGATACGCAACTACGTCTACTCAATAATGAAATAAGCGTTGGTCATTTTCTGGACATATTGCAAAATTTATAAAAAACCACCAGCCCCGCTTCGGCTTTCTATCTTATAGTACCATGTACCTACAATTTAGATTTTAAGACTATTTTATGTTATTCGCTTAACAATAAATATTAAATTAAAACTTAAAAGATATTGATTTGATTCAACTGTACTTGGGGTAAAAAATCGGAAGAAACATATTATATGAATTACGGTTATCCACCCCGTTCAGGGTGGATAGAAGGACACGCGTTTCCGAGTATCCTCCTTAGGGTGGCTTTTTTAGGGTGGATAAACGGAATAAGCCAAGTGCATCAGGAATAACATTGTCTACACCTCGGCGATGCTTGATAACAAAATCAAAAGAAGACAAACGAACACCCCAACGAGCTAGTCTGCCTGTAGGATTATCCAAAGAAAGAAACCATTTCAGTGCACTATGATCAGTGTAAACAGTAAACGTCTTGCCATTCTCCACATAACACCGCCAATGCTCCAGTGCAACCAGAACAGCAAAGGTTTCACGCTCCGTGATACTGTAGTTTTTCTCTGCTGACGTTAAAGACCTGCTCATATACGCTATGGGATGCTCCTTTCCGTCCACCGACTGAGTGAGCATAGCACCTACACCATAATTGCTTGCATCCGTGTGTACCTCGAATGGAAGATTGTAGTCCGGACAAGAAAGAACGGGAGCTGACACCAGGCATTCCTTTAGTTTTTTAAAAGAAGCGTCAGCTTCATCAGTCCACTGGAATGGTGGTGAATTCTTTTTATGCGAAGTCAGCTTGTTAAGCGGCCCTGCAATCGTACTAAAATTTGGAACGAATCTTCGATACCAAGTAGCTGTGCCTAGAAAACGCTTGAGCTCCTTCCTACTAGTAGGGGTCGCGTAATTTAGGATGGCATCAACCTTATCTGGATCCGTTCGTAATCCTCTCGCATCGACTACGTAACCTAGATATTTAAGATGGCTTCGAAAGAACTCACACATGTCAAAATTAACTGTTAAATTAGCTTTCCGTAACTTTTCTAAGACACTAAATAGGAGAGAAACGTGCTCATCGAAAGTACTACTAACTAGAATAATATCATCAAGATATGCAAATACCCTATGGTCAACGTTACCTAGCAGTACATCTACCAAACGCTGTTGTGTTGCCGGAGCATTTGTTAAACCAAAAGCGGTGGTTTTGAACCTTAGGGTTCCACGGCCTGGTACGTAAAATGCAGTCTTGTCTCGATCTTCCTCTGCAATTGGAATCTGCCAAAATGCCTTAGACAAATCGATGCTACTAAGGAAATGAGCATCGCGCAAGTTATCCAATATTTCGGAAATGTATGGTAAATTATATGCATCTTTCTTAGTGACAGAGTTCAGCTTTCGGCTGTCGAGACAAAAACGGGGCTCACCACTCTTTTTCTTTACAATGAGCACAGGAGATTGCCAGGCACTCTCACATGGTTCCACCACATCTAACTTTAACATTTCGTCAACCTGATCGACAAGTATTTGTTGTTTCTCTGGAGAAAGTCTATAGTACCTTTGTCTAATAGGAGGCGAAACACCAGTGTCGATGCGATGAGTTATCAAATCAGTACGACCCAAACCTCGACGCTCAAAAGAAATGTCTCTAAACTGGTCAATAACGTTATCAGCGATAGATTTTTGAGAGTCCTCCAAATTACTGTAGGAATTAATAAAGTTTACAGAATCAATAGCCGCCAAATCAACTGATGATACATCTAACAATTGAAGAGAACTTAAATACTTGGGACATATATGAAATGCGCGCCAGAAATCTATACCTAGGATTAAACATGATTGTATCTCTGGAACTACATATGTCTTAATTATATGGAATTGATCCTCGAACCTAATTGGTAAATTAATATAACCTATGCTATTTAATGTTTGTCCACCTGCAGCAATGACTGACACTTTATCGTCTAAACATAATTTATGACCACGACTAAGGAATGCGTTATGTGCATCATTACCGACGATTGTGATCGCTGAACCTGAGTCAAGGAGACCCATAACTCTAAAACTATCAACATCTATGCTAATATATGGTCGCATATCATTAGAAGGCTTACTCTGCAGAATTGAAGCTAATTTGTAACTGTTAAAAAACAAACGTAGTGTTTCTAACCATTTGTCCCAATCTTCTTTATTGAAGCGACTCTCTTTTGAAGATGGGCTACTACAATTCTGAACTACTAGTTTTTTGAATTGGTACAATTTGTGCAGTCTGGCTTTTTGACACCTTTTTGACCACACTTGAAACACAAAATTTCAGTATTCTGACAATTACTTAAACTATGAGAGTGATTGCGACATCTAGGACAGTATGGTTGTTTTCTATCTGAATCATCAGTTGTTATAGCATGTAAGTATTTTTCATTTATATTATTATCTGTAGATTTAGTGTAAGTATTTTGTTGTTTATTTTTGTTAGAATTATATTCATTAAAATTTGGCCTTGGTTTATAAAATGTATTTAAATCTTGTTTATTAAAATTTTTGGGTGTAGCTGATGGCTGCCGAGATTGTTTTAAACGTGATTCTACAATTTCGAAATTTCTACACATAGTTCGTAACTGTTCAATAGTCTTTATTTCAATTGCAGAAGCTATAGTACTAGCATAGCAAACTTTTATATTGTGCAAAACTATTTCAAGTTTATCTTCTTCTGACAAGGGTTTGGAGAGACGCGCAAACATACCTGATAAAATTGCCAAATAAATAGTTATGTTTTCCGTATCACTCTGAGTTCTAGACCGAATCTCAGACAAAAGTCGGAAATCATAATCGGATTTATCAAAATCCTGCTTTAAGCGGATGACAAGTTCATCCCAGGAAGATACTTGGTCCTTAACACTTCTAAACCAATGAAGGGCATCGTCGACGAAGATTTCTGTTCCATACGCGAGCAACTTGGTCCCCGATATTCCCCGAGCTTCACTAAACTCGCTAGCTCGTTGGATAAAGTTACGCACGCAAGACTTTCCGTCATATTTAAGTCTCCCCAATCTGATGTCCTACAATTACTATCGCAAGTCACTGAAACCTGAATTGGTGTCTGACTGACTTGAGATTCAGAGCTCGAACCCACGATAGACAATGGATCAAAACTCTTTTTCTTTAAACCTTGTAACTCTTCAAAATATTGTTTAAATAAATTAGTACATTTCATATGCAGTTCTAATATTTTTTCCTCTACTTCTATTCTATTCAGCCGATGGTAAAGGTGATTAAAATTATTTTCAATACGGGCTAAAACATTCTTATCTAAAGAATCCGAATCAATACTCGTCTTGATTCTGTTTAACAATTCCAACGAAATGTGCAGATCCTCAAGAGGGTCGAGATGGGAACACAAAATATCCTCGGATGGAAAAATTTGGCTGAGTTTACTGATCTGCTTTCTAAGATCAGCAACAGTACTTGCCGGAGTATCACCTCGGATGGCAACCTCATACTCCAACTCAGATTTTTGTAACGACAAGAACTTTATCGCGTAAGCCATTTTAATGCCAATTTAATATAAACCGTAACCGAATACAAATCGAAAGAGACAAATATATATATATATATAAAATCACCGCTGGTAAGTTGTAAATAGCACACAAATGATTGATGATGAGAGAAATACTCCGTTCTGTTACAATCAACTTTAACAGAACGCTTCGGTTTGATGGATATGAAGGTAAGGAGCTTATGAAAATGAAATAAATAAAATATATGTAACTAGTGTGAAGCTAGCTTTACACAAAAATAAGTTTTAAAAAAAAAGAATAAAAAATAAACAAAAACAAATTCTTCTATATTATTTCCAAATTTACGAAATGTAGATATAAAAAAAAAACATTTCCAATATTCTGAATATTACGACAAATTATTGCATAACACACAGAAAAAAAGATGTAATAAAATAAGAATAAAAAAAAACTAATTTCACTCTAGTTACTGCAAACCAAAAATAAAACAAAAATTAAGCGTTTTACAAAAACCAAACTACACAATACTAACTACTACTACGAAGCGAAAACAGACAAACCACGATATGGGCGCCAGTGTCGCGTCTACTATTCTAATCCTATGCTACTGAAGCGGAAGGAATTTAAAGAAACGACAGTGATCATATATAAAATGATATCATGTATTCCAACTCAGTAAAGCAACAGTAGAGCAACACAAATTTATAAGTCGTGGTGTACGGCCAGTCTGTTTCCGTTCGCAGTACGGTACTATCCTTGTGCCGGACGGTATGTGCCCCTGATGAATGTCCGACCGGGGCCCCCTGATGGAACTCTGAGTGCGGCCCTGTAGATTCTGCGGTGGGCAATCGTGGCGAATTGATGATCGTGGAAAATAATTCCTGGAAGCGATAATATCCAGAATTAAAAACTGGTACATCTTGCCTCCGATCTGGATTACACAACCACGGCAGGCGGAATAAGGTACCTACATATCTGTAGTAGTATTGCCGTATGGTGTACAATCAGAACGGAGTTCACAAAAACAAGCTGAAGGCGAAGCATTAATTTATACATCTAAGTCGAAATTATACAAAGTGGGAAAAAGAATAGTTTTAAGAAGTCCGGATTTCATTTAAATTTAAATGGTTACTATGTTTGTGATCGGTAGTTATTGAATTCTATTAAAAAGCAAATACAATTTTAAAATATGAAACTATATTGTTACTAAATAAAGGGTAAGAGGGTGGAAGAACAAATATGAATACTACGACCATAACGGACATTTTAAATTGATAATTGTGCTAACAAAAATACAACGAGAAAGCTGAAATACAATCACTACATAGAATAAAACATTAATTATAAAAATACACAGGATGAAAATTAAAAAACATGATATGAGGCAATAGTTGAAATACAAGTTTTATGTGCTATTGAAAACTTACCCTACAAGCGGGATATCACTTTCCAAGATGCCGTTGTTGGTAATTTAAAAACAATGGCTGATTTAAATGAATTTACCAACAGATATAAATAAAATATTACTACGTAAAACCGCTTAGAACGCACGGTATGGCACAAAGTAGCGTGGACCTGTCGTTAGATCAGTCTATGCACGACTGGCTGTGCTGCATTAAAATGTCCGCCGCTTGCGACGGTCCTCCCTTTCCCCGCGGATTCCCCTCGTGAATTCTTAAGGAACGTGCACACGTTGGAATTGTTAAAAAGGGGATTGTAGACGCATAAAAATTAAATATATATTATTAAAAAAATAATTAAAGAAATACACTATAATTGACTAGTTTGTAATTAAAAAAAATTAATAAAAATAATCTAAGTTAGGAACATGTAACGTTTCGTTACACCGGTAGCCCAACTCCCCCTCGGAACCACGGCGGCAGTAAGAGAAGTCAATATTACTAGCTAAAAGAAGACAGCGATCTGTTTATGGCGCAGTCGCTGTGCCGGACTGGCAGAAGTCGGCAAATAGCGAGGACAATCCAGAGCCCTCTCAGGGTACGTGTGGGACCATCATACCATATGGAACTTTTCGCATAAGGGGTGCACCGGAGCAATATACCCGCGTTCCCGGAGCTCCCCCATCAGGCGCCAAGAGAAGCCCACGGCAGGTAGGTTTAGTCGGTGCGAGTCTGACGCATCCATCCGTAAACATTTTTGCGGGTGGCATACTTAGGCATTCGACCTGCCTTATCAAAAAAAAGGTAAAAGGTCCACTTCGAGTACGAGATCAATTGTAGAATCTAACTTGCCTGGGCAGCGTTCGAAAAGCTAAGCTTCTGGTCCCAAATACCAATCAAAAGTCTTCGATTAGTATGTGTTGCCTCTGATGAATTAGGGAACCAAGACGTAGCTGCTCACTACGGGGCTAATAAAACGGCTCATGGTCACCCAAAGAGCAATGGAGTACGCCATGTTCGGAGTTTCCCTCCGAGATCAAATCACAAATCTCAAGATTTAACCAAGAGAGGCAAATCAAAAAAACCGACATAGCTTGAAATATTGCCAAGCAAAAGTGGCGGTGGGCAGGGTACATAGCTTGCAGAATCTACGGCCGCTGGGGCAGAAAGTTTCTCAAATGGCGACCATGAACCGGAAAACGCAGCGTGGGGCCCCCAACAAGATGGACCGATGATCTTGCGAGGGTCGATGACAGCCGCTGGATGCGGGCAAGGCAGGATCTGCAGTTGTGGAGTATCTTTGGGAAGCAATGGACTTTGCCCAGCAGTACCTTCGGCTGATATGATGATAATGGTGATGGTTATGATGATGTTGCATCTATTCAATAACGGTGTACGCCACCACGCCTCCGCGGTTTAACTTTAACAGAATGAAAATCAAATTCTTTAAATTATGTCCTCCTAGCCGAATTTCGGCCCCAGCGGCCAGTCTCAATGGAGACTGGCCATGTGAGCGGGACATACCACAAGTGTGTGTGCAAACACAGGGGCACTATCTATTCCATCACTCTCATTATCCGATGGGACGACTAGCGGAACGACCGGAAGGTCAGGTACATGATCGACGGCTTTACGTGCTCTCCGAGGCATGAGGCTATAATACCGCCAACTCCCAGACTTCGGGCTGACACTAAGAAATTTTTCGTTTTACGCTAAAATCCCATAGACACTTTTGGCCCAACCCGGGATTTGAACCCAGGACCTCGTTATCTACGTTTGAAGACGCTACCACTAGACCAACGAAGCGTAACACATTCTTTAAAAAAAGAACTGCTAAATTGCTTTTACTTAATTCTGTAGTACTGTAAGCACACTCGCAGCTGCAAGAGGTATTTCTGTACGGGATCTAGGGAGATCTTCTCAATGATAACACATATATTCACAACCAATTACTGATTTTATTGAAATAAAATTAGATTCACAATGTTTACTTTAGCACACCATTTTTATAACTCTTGACAAACATCAATCAAACGTAACACCATACTTTTTATTTGATTCGAATTCGATTCTCATTTTAAAAGCTATGTTTAGTTATTTTAATAAAATGACCAGAGCTACTAGCTATCTTGATAAAAGAGGTTTTATTCTATAGGAGGGCAGGTAATATCATTACATCACCCCCTCCCCAAAAAAAATTTTGGAAGTCTTGAAACACTTCCAAAATTCTGTTACCTTCCTACATTATAACTGTCTACCTATGTTGGGAGTTATCAAATACATAGGTGCAATAAAAAAGAGTAGAATTGAACCCAGGACCCACTGAAAGTCTAGCAAATGGGAGTGTGAGTCCGACTTGCTCAAAGTATAAAAAAAACCAACCAAAAATTATACTTTCAAGGCCCTAATTCTACTTTCCTAACACTAGCTAAGCGCTACCTAATTATAGCTATCCTAGCTAAAATAAAATATTAGTCAACCTTCACACAGAATAGCTTCAATGATCATACTTGGTCCTATCACCAAGTAAAAGTACAGAAAAAAAAAATTAAATTAAATTATTACAACTTTTAACCATTTAAATAAATCATAAATTAATGATCTAAAAATAATTATTTTAAAAGGGCAAACTTAATTATAACAACTGGTTAAAAGTTTAATCCAAATTAAATTATGACAACAGTTGACCGTTCAACTAAATTATTAATGATAATCTGAAATGATTAATTAGAACAAGTGGTTAAAAATTAATTGAAGCATGTATAAAAGTTGGCTAATGGCTATCCTATTATAAAACCTAACTGCTAAACTATCCAAAATAATTGATAACAAAAAGATATTAATCTTATCAATCAAGAGTGGGGTTCCAGAGAATCAGGACCATGATGGAAGATCATATACCACCCAAGATTAATGAAAAATAAATATCTCATTTATACCAATTAACCTACCCTATCATCTATTTGTCCCCAGACATGAAAATAAAAGTGTTAGGTAGAACCGAATACCCATCAATATCATGGAGTCCATGAGGTTCTCCCACATCTATAGGTTACTATGTGCTCGATGTGTGTTGCAAATGAATAATTAAATTCTATCACCCACTCTTAACTATTGACGGAAATATCCCCTTTATCTACGCTTCACCCATTTCCTAACTCCCTATCTCTACCTGGATATTTACTTCTTGTAAATCCCGTTATTCATTTTCCGATCTTCCATCATGTCCATTGTGGTTGTACTGGATTCTGTAAACTGGAACACCGCCCCTGGTCATCGTTACTCTCGTACGTTTCACATGAAAACAAAATTTATGCGCGAAAGTATATTCATATATTTAACAAATAAAATAAAATTGTAAGTATAAACATTCTCATCAGTAACATAAGTAAACGGCTTATATATTCTACCACTGCCGTAACAATAGCGATAAAACTCGCAGTCTTATCGCAGCGCCATCTACCGGGTCTATTAACAAATCTAAGTCATCGAAAGACATTTGATTGGATGCAAAAAAAATTATCCAAATAAACATAAAATTAAATTATTGTTACAAAAAAAAAAATAGATAGGGCTTGGTAGTAGAATGGTGAATTTAAAGTTTTATTTAATTTTCAAAGTTATAGTAATTTTTTTATTAAAGGCAAATATTTAGTAGTGGTTCACCCTTAAACTTAAGGTAAAATGAAAAAAAATCGCCAGATATTCATACAAAATTTTATGCGAATCGGTCCAGCCGTTTCGGAGATGTTTGGTCGCAAACACCGTGACATGATAATTCCATATTTTTGATGTAATCTATAAATATCGTGTGTCTTCTGGCATAAACAACATAATAACAGGACTTGGTTAGTCTAGGAGGCTTTCATTGCTTCTCCAGACAATGAACATCCTGTGTGTGTGCCCCAAAAAACGACTCTTTTCAGGGTAACACCTGATAATCATGTAGCAGCGCCACTTATACATCATCATCACCAATAAAATAAGTCATAAGTGTGATGACTATAGTCAATCATAACCAGTATTAAAATTATGAAAATATTTGGGCTACGCCCATGTCCAGCAGTGGACAAAATTAATATTATAATTTTATGCTAATCGTACAATGTTAAATAACAATAACGGAACAAATAAAATAACTCTCATTAGACATAGGAGCCCAGCATACCAAGTATTTATTCAAATCTCCCTTGTCTGGAATGATTTCATCCGATTGATATGTACTGTGTCGGATCTATTCCGTCCAGGCTTTCGCACCACATAAGTGACATCACTTACACGTCTAACCACCACCCATGGTCCTATAAATAAACGTTGTAATTCGTGGTTCTTACCAGAAAATCGTCCCGAAGAGCGTATGATAACTAAATCTCCCGGCCGGAACTCTCGCCTTGTTCTCCTGTCGTAGTTGACCTTTTCCTTGTGACGTACCTGAGTTATGTTATATACCACTTTTGCCGTTAAATTGCCCAACGAAGTGACCTTATCATCACTAACTCGATCTCTCTTTCTTTCATAGACTTCGTTATTAATTACTGGCGAAGAATTCTTATTTACTACAAAATTATTATTCTTACCAATCTTCTTGTCAATATTTTGGTGACATTTGACATGACTGTCAGAATTTTTTTCAAAACAATTAAGAACTCTTTGGTCTTGGCAAAAATAGACCACTTCCGTGCCAATGACTATTCTACTCTTAGCAAAATCCATGACAACAGCATTCGCATTCAAAAAATCTCGTCCTAAAATTAAGTGGCATGCAAGATCTTCTATTATATAAATATTATTACAAAATTCCTTACCGTTAATATCAAAATTAAATTTTGCTGTTCCAGTCGTATCGATCGTCCTTCCATCAACGCCTTTTATAGAGCCGACTGCAGTTCCTGTCGAACCTAATCCTAATCTACGCGCCATCGTTCCCGACATACATGACACCGCAGCTCCCGTGTCTAAGAGAGCTGGACATGAAATGTTCTTATACATAACCCTAATATACGGTATACTATTTCTAAAGCTATTAAAAAAATTAAATACTTCCTTTGCCTGATGCTTGACGTTCAATGCTGCCGATGTTCTTTTTCCTCCCGGCGTCACATATCTGGAGTCGGCTGATGGTTGACGTTCTGGTCTTGTTTGCATAGGTGGTGTCGGGTAAATTCTCATATCATCCGATGGAGGTGTTGTGTGGAATTTATCTTCACGATGTGGTTTTAAATCGTCCATATTATAAATATCTTTTAATTGTAAAATTAATTTCTTCAATTGTTTTCTGTCATCTATTAATGACATTGCTAATTTATGTTTGTAAAATGGTGCTGAGGATTTAATAAACTTTGTAATAAATTTCCTTTCATCTGTTATTTCAGCCTTCAATGCAAGTTCTTGTAACTTATAAAAATACTCTAAAATGTCTTCATCATACTTCTGTCTCGTCATATAAAATTGTTCTACATAGTCGATAGTCCCTGAAAACTCCTCCAGAAAAGACTTTTCAATGTCGGCAAATTCTGTTGCCGTATCCTCTATTATATTAAAGAACGATAAAGCTGCTCCTTGTAGAAAAGTCGGGATGATCGCTACTTTTTCTTCATCAGATAATCTTTTACCAACAGCAAATCTTTTAAATTGTTTTAAAAACTCCTTCGCATCTTGTTCTAATCCACTAAATGGCTGAATCTTCGTACTTATCGATTCCATGATTCCTTATTTTTCTCTCTTTTTCTTGTTCAATCTTGTTTAGTCTCCCCTTTGAAAACTTCAAAATCTTTTCAAATAACCAAAGGCGCCTACCACCATGTAAGCACACTCGCAGCTGCAAGAGGTATTTCTGTACGGGATCTAGGGAGATCTTCTCAATGATAACACATATATTCACAACCAATTACTGATTTTATTGAAATAAAATTAGATTCACAATGTTTACTTTAGCACACCATTTTTATAACTCTTGACAAACATCAATCAAACGTAACACCATACTTTTTATTTGATTCGAATTCGATTCTCATTTTAAAAGCTATGTTTAGTTATTTTAATAAAATGACCAGAGCTACTAGCTATCTTGATAAAAGAGGTTTTATTCTATAGGAGGGCAGGTAATATCATTACAGTACCTACCGAGTTCCAAATTAAAAGAAATTATGACAATAAACAAGAACAGACACGAAAAAATAATATTACAGTGTTCAGCGACAAGCAAAATTGAACTTTAAAATAATAAATTCCAAATTATTATGACTAGATGTCACGTGCGGTGGTGTTTATGCAATTACCAAACTAATTTTGATGCGAAAGAGTGCATATTACAATGTCTTGGCTGGAATGGCTTACCCAGTTACAGTGTTACAGGGTATGAAAGGGTAACCCTTTCGGAAGCGGTTCATTACACCCGTTCGAAGGTGTAACTCGTATCATAGGGTTTATTTTTTAAGCGCTTAAAAATACCCGTTCAATAACCCGTTCAACGAGTATCCGGACGGTCCCTGATTACTACAAACATGTTCTGACTATTTACAAGCGCTTTTTTAAAGTCTACGTGAATAAAAACCTTT
Organism: Pseudoips prasinana; assembly: GCA_951640165.1. NCBI lineage: Eukaryota > Metazoa > Arthropoda > Insecta > Lepidoptera > Nolidae > Pseudoips > Pseudoips prasinana. The sequence goes on along the minus strand of OX621234.1, from coordinate 16,625,654 downwards.
TGTATTTATTTTATTTATATTTATTTTATATACCGGCATTCATTTACACATACCTATACATGTTTATACAATCATTCGCAGAAAAGAAAGGAGAGAAAATTGTGCTCGGACGTCTCTTTCCCCTAAAGAAAAATACGAGAAGTAACTCTCTTTCTATCTTCGCCCGAGCACACATTTTGTAACTCTCGTCACGCATTCACCAGCTTACACCACAAGTCAAACGTGCGTAAAAAAGAATTTACTTCTAAAAGCAGAATTTATCCATCCGAGTAACCCTTAGGGTCTAAACAGACGGACCGCATTTCAACTGCAATCCAACTGCAAATTTGCAGTTCGGATGCAGTTTGAATGCAGTTGACACGACTGCAATAGAACTGCAAACCAACCGTGCGGTCCAATTGCAGTCGGCGTGCAGTCGTGTGAACTGCACACCGACTGCAATCGAACTGCATCCGAACTGCACCACACCCACCAGAATCAGTCGTAGAAACAAGGTTAGAGTGAGCACACGCGTTGTCTGTCCGTAAATAAAATTAATATGTCGAGCAACAAGGTTATAAGATTAAGATTTGATGAAGCTGGCGGTGGGTATGGTGCAGTTTGGATGCAGTTCGATTGCAGTCGGTGTGCAGTTCACACGACTGCACGCCGACTGCAATTGGACCGCACGGTTGGTTTGCAGTTCTATTGCAGTCGTGTCAACTGCATTTAAACTGCATCCGAACTGCAAATTTGCAGTTGGATTGCAGTTGAAATGCGGTCCGTCTGTTTAGACCCTTAGTAAAATTTAATGTGTTATTCTTATTCATCGTTACTAGTTTGATGTTTATTATATTATTTCTGTATCTTGAAACAACAGAATGATATATCAGCGAGTGACATCAGGCGACGTCTGCTCGGCTCTGTGAAGCAAGACGGTGATCAAGTGAGTTACAATATTATCATTTACCCTTATATCAAGCGTCATAATCGGCTTACATATAGAAGGTATATTTCAACCGATGTGGACATTTAAGTATATTGATGTAATATATTAAGCACGTGTTTACGTAGAAAAGAGTGACATTCTTACAAACGTTCAGCGACATTCTGACATATAGTGACGCGTTCTAATTTAAATAATAATTGTATGTTAATTTATTTATTTGTATTCGATTCTAACTTTTTACTAAACGGATATGAATTGACATAAATTAAATATATTTATATTTCTTTTGGAAATATAATTAATATTAAATTTAATAAAAATATTATAAATTTATTCTTTCAGATATCAACAGTTAGTCTTGAGCGAACTAACGCCAAAAATAAACGTGAGTGATACTATAATTATTAACTGTTCTATTTAAAAGTTCATTACTATATTGGTCATGTGAAGGTTTAATGAAATAAAATAAGAGACTCAATTTTTATGTCGGGAGTTGTGTGTTTTGTTGACGTGGGTATTTTTTAAGTATGGACCTACATTAACTAAGAATGTATAAGTACTGTAAAGAAATTCATAATCCAAAAGTCACTTATTGTATTTAATGCCTTTATATTAAACTAAAAATAGTACACTTTAATTAGTGGAGGTCCAGCATTGCATCTTTAGGTCAGCTTTCAGATAGATTTTTTTTTTTTTTTTTTTAAACGGGACTAGTCCCTCCCTCTAACCCACCACTGCAACTCCTGTAAGCCAGGATCAACAGTGGCACACAATGAAATGACACTGAGCGGTGAAGCTCAGGCATGTCCCGGGGAATCGCTTTAACTGTCTTGGATCCCGCAACGAATTTAATCAGAAACAGAAAAAAGGAGGAGTTAGAAAAAGAATAGTTCCACTTCCCTCCAGAGTAAAGCGGGAGACAGAATGATGTAAAGAGGCTATAGCCTCATAAAATGAGAGATTTGCAACTAGAGAAGCCAGCTGCAAAAGCACCGAGGATCAATATAAGGGTCCTAAGTGATATTTGATTCCAATAGTAGGTATGGCAAAAACGCTTAAACGCACGGAAGTTGTTCCTTGTTGCTACAAGATCCGTATAATAAACTACTCCAGATATTGGTTGCAAGCTGTTTAACATAATATCACGCTGATTTTGCCAGAGATCACACTCCCACAGGATGTGGTGAGCAGTTTGTTCATATTCGTTACTGGATGTTGAGCACAGACAGATTGGTGAAGATACTAATTTGAAACTATACAATTACAGTTTCATCAGAAACATTGAATCCCCATTTTTCTCTCTCATAATATTATGATGTCATGCTAGATTTTGTAATCTCATCCGTTATATTAACAATTTTATCTTACAGTGTTTGAGGATATGAAATTTTCTGAGTTGACCTTACCAGAGAATGTAGCAGAGGCTAGTCTGCCCGGCAAAGTTAACTGGCACCCAGAACAAGAGATATCTTCTCAAATGGAAAAGAAACGCGCGCTAGAATCTACTTTATCCTTGTACAGCTCTGGAACATCTTTTGGTAATTGTATTTGCATGCTTATAGTTCGTTTTGTAACGATATACTAATAAATTAAATCAACAGTATAAAAACTTCAATAGTTTTAGAATTTTCCTAAAATAAAATGTAAATAAGTTTTTGATGAATAAAATGCTGTAGAGGGTCATGTAATGTGCCCAGCCCCACAAGATTGCAAAAATGCTCAAAAATGTCTTAGAGCAAATATAAATTAATAAATTGAGAATTTTTGTGTTTTAAATAAGTTATAAAAAATTGGTAGGTATCACGATGATCGGCATGCAAACATTTCAAGATAATCTTAAAAATTACATTCAAAATTATTTTTTTGAAATTATTGTATAAATCACATGTTTAATGTCAAATTGCCACGTACTAAATCAACGTCTATGTGATAAGACATCTGATAATATTGTACTGGAATATATATATATATATATATATATATATATATATATATTCCTAGTTTTCTAGTAACTATACACTATGGGTCTAGCTAGACCCCCTGAGCCGACACTTCTACTCCATTTGTCAAGGATATAAGGAGTTATTAAAAAGGGCTATAATAACTCCTTATATCCTTCCCTCCTTATATGGGGATCACGTGTAGTTGTGCACTGAGGCATGAAATTAACTGAATATATTCCTTTACAGACGGGAAGTTCAGTGAAAAAGATGTTTCTCCGCTATCGGGAAGATCGATGGAGCTGCTGCAAGACATAGATACTAGTAACAAATCCCTTTCAATAAATCATATTGGCCGGCGTGGTTACTAAATACTTACTTTTCACGCCGGAGGTTGTGGGTTCGATTCCCACCCAGGACAGATATTTGTGTGCATGAACATGTCTGTTTGTCCTGTGTCTGGGTGTAATTATCTATGTAAGTATGTATTTACATAAGAAAAGTGGTATATGCAGATATACTGCATATACTACTTTTCTTATGAAACACATTAGATTGACACCCTGATATCAGTTATCTGGTTTCCATAGTACAATTTTTGCTTAGTTTGGGATCAGATGGCCGTTTGCAGGATATCGCGGGCCTTGAGCGTGGGGACCGAATCCAGAAATTCCGTAACGAAAAAAACCTAACACCCTCCACTCCGACCACCATCTATCGATAAAACCAGAACTTTTAATGACTTTGAAATATCACGCTTGTCTCTTTAGTTCAGCAACCCGCCTTTAGGTGGCATTGGTTGTATTGGAAAACTACCGTAATCAGCTGTTTGTGAGAAAGTATATAGGTGTATAGGTATTTATCATCTACGTACAACAGTGAATATCTGTACTCGTATAATTTGTGTACAAAGTGTTTTAAATATGAATAAACAAAGTTCATGTATTAATGAAGAAAGTCAAATGAAGAAAAATTGTGAAATAAAATGAGTTAGTACTCTATATACATTCATTTTATTATTATTATTATCACAAATGCAGTATTATAAAATAAATAAATAACTATAATTGCATAAGTTGATAAAAAATGCTATGCAATAGCTTTACCGCTGCAGTCTCCGAGTGCCACACGTCTTTTTATTAATTTATTTTTGTTTTATATACCACGGCTAATTGCCGGAAAATATGGTGTGACAGGCCTAAGTCAAGTCGACACCTGTTTCAGAATTTCGTTCAGAACTTTGGAGCAACTTAGGTACTAATTCTTTACTTTTAATGTTGCAAATTTAAGGATTAAAATGATTCATGGTCCTTTATTAATGATTTTAGCAGATTTGGAGAACCCTGACAGGGTACGAGAAAACGAACGGGCTCGCTGCGTGGTGGCGGGTATTGTCGTCGAACTGGCGACCAGCTCGGACGCGGTGCCAATGCTGGCGGTGCATCTGGACCGCACCGCCCTCTTGATACTTTCTGATAGAAAGGTACTATTATTTTGTTCATAAGCTACAATTACAGTTGTACGATTATCTGAAAGTTACTGAAGCTGTCGAATAAACTTAGTGAAGATTAGCAATACTCCTGGAAATCTAAGTAAGTAATTAAAGTTGTATTCTTTTCAACTGATATACTGATATAGTAGGTTATGGTGGGTAGGTCTTATTACGCTGCTTTAAGCAGGACGCAGAATAACGCTCATTGGGGATCATCAATTTACAGTGTTTTAGGTTATTAAGTGTGTTCACCACCCAAACATATTGTTTTCATCATACCTATTTTTAGTAAATAATTGATGATTTACCAAAAATTGGTATAAATTACCACTTTGCCAAGTGTAGCAATTTGTTTTATGTCAATTTTCAAATGAAGTCTTATTTATTTTTATTTATTTATTTAAAGTTTATGTACACACTAAAATTATAAAAGAATAAAAAGCAAGAACTTATGTTCATCGTGATCTAATAACGATTCTATCCGACATACTTGGACGATGAACAGTACCTAATTACCTAAAATCTTTTATATAGCATTATTTTCTGGCCGCATGCTATTAATCTAAAGTTTTTGGCAATGCCAAACATTTGCGCAACCTTTTGAAGTGCTAGGTAACTAGTAGAGAGGTGCTGTTTTCATAATTCATTGTCATCTTTCGTTGGCCTACACAAATTGAAAACTTTGTCAACTATACCCTTTCCAATCGTTTATTTAACTTTTGACATCTCTAATACTTAATCAAATAGTGATACCCTGACCTGTTACGGATTCGATTTATTTTATCAATCGATTTTATTAATGAAGAAGTTTTAATCGATTTAACACACTCCTTATTATTATTTATGCAATAAAACAGAGACATTTCGGCCATTTTAATGCAAAATAATAAAGGTTTTCACGTGATTTGATATAAAATATATTCACAATAATTTTATTGTATGTTTTATCAATATAATCGATAGCCGATTTATTTCAAAACCGTTTTTATAGTCTGTGGTCATTAATTACGAATGACACATCTTTAAGTGGACTGAGGCCGTCCATGAAGTACAGTATTCCCTGTAGTACATTGTATCAAAAATTATTACAAAGCTTTATGTGCGTGATCTGCCAAAAGCTAAATAAACGTTTGGATACAATATATATATATAAACCTAGTGTTTAAAAACCTGTCACTTTATTGCAGAAAACAAAAATGCTACTGTCTGTAGCTGACATTCAAATCGACAATCTTCAGTACGAAAGTGGACAGTATGACTTTGCGGTGGTGGCCAGCACACGCGCTGAGCCCTTACAACAAGACAGGTCAGTAGGGTTAAGAAAGTTACGTAAGGCTCACATTCAGTGTCATTAAATGCAATGGAAATTAAACTGCTTAACGGTTCCAGGTGGCCTCCGCTATGGACCATGTTTATGGAGCGCGAGACCTTCGCGAGCAGACACGAAGACGCCAGGCTTTTACTGAAGTTGCAGTACGACAAGTGGAGTGTGGTCAACTATGATTACAAAGGTCAGTGGCTATGGCCGGACTACTCTTATCTGATACATTTCTAGCATATATTCTACCTTATGGCCTCTTGTGATATGACTGACTCTTAAATCATATCCACTGACTGCGAGCTTGGAAGTCAAAATATTTAGTTTTACTTAAATCCCATCCAAATACGAATGCGTATGTGAATATTTGTTTGACCGTTCGCTCGCACGTCGCTGTGCTTGGGTATTTAGGGTTTCAGCGTGCTTTACGCTAACATGCATCCCAGGATTTTCTGGATCGGTGATATAAAGTGGAGGGAAAACATCGCCCGTAAGCACGTAGTAATGTTTCTTTTTGTGGAGTTTGTAACTTGTAAGCTGGTGGTCCTGGGTGTGAATCCCGGTAAGTGCAAATATTTGTGTGATGAGCACGAATATTTGTTTCTGAGTCATGGATGTTTTCTATGTATATAAGTATTGATCTATCTATATAAGTATGTATATCGTCGCCTGGTACCCATAGTACAAGCTTTGCTTAGTTTGGGGCTAGGATGATCTGTGTGACATTGTCCCCAGATATTATTATTATTATTATATTATATATTTCCAGAACTAACGGAAGTGGAGCTGCGCGTGGGAACACTCGCTCTATACATAGAAGATGCCTATGTGACGGCGTTAGTAGAGATGTCGCGGCTGGCCATGCCGAGTGCCGATGAAGCGGCGCCGACAATAGCCGAAGAGCGCTCGCTGCAGAGCCCTCTGCGTCTGCGAAGACTGCACGTGCACCCTCTAGACTTGACGCTTACCCTGCACACTGCTGTACGTAACATTCAATAGTATACTAGTTTGTTTTACAGGTCTGCCTTAATATGGCCTTAAGAGTACTAAGGTAAAATCCTTTATACACTTCCATTTAGGTGGATCGTAACCACACATCCAAGATTTGGTACTCTTCTTTGCATCGTTGGTTTAGCCGACCAGTAGGCCGCTGACATATTAAACAACTACAGTGATTACCTACGATGTTTTAAAATTCTATTATACTGGTTCATCATTACAGCTTAAATAAGTCCACTGCTGGACAAGCCTCCCTCAAGAATCATCTTGAGGGGATATGCCATAATCGCCACGCATGGTAGGCGGGTTGGCGATCGCAGTATGATGGTCGTAGTACTCAGAAGGAAGCTGCTTCCCGTCCTCTGGTAGATATTCCCTCGGGTCGACTTCTACGCCCCCCACGGGATGAGATGGGGTGATGATATTCTGATTCTGATATTTGTCGCCGTCACCACACAGCAGTATACACACCACATATAAGTACAGAAGCGGACTAACGCCCGAAATTAATAAACGATCCGCAATCTGCCAGTAAGTCCTATCTCTAGATTAGCTCTATCGCTATCTTGATCTTTACCTGCGTGCCAATAACAAAACATATCAATCCATCCCTTTTTTGCCCAGTAATCGGGGTGCGATCCTATCCCTCTGCAGCGTTCCGTTTTATGCAGAACTCGGTAACTCAGGACACAATTATACCATTTAATTTATGATGAAAATTCATTTTTAAATATATTAAAGATAAGTCATCAATACTGACTTATTTATAGCTAGGTTAAAATGTTTTACTATACGACTAGGGTATATAATAATAAAATGAAACTTAATGGGTCAAACATTATGTTTTGGTGGAACGGAACGTATCAAAATTTGACAAGCAAAACGCACGCCGGCGCCGTAGTCGCCGATCGGATCAAGAATAAAAAAGGAGTAAGTTGGTTGTTTGTTTTTGTTGCAAAGCATTTATAACTAATATACAAATAATTACTTATTAATAAATATAATACCTATAATGGATTCTGATATGATAAGCAATAATTTTATTATTGATTTCTGTGTTTGTTTTACAAATAATTTAAACAGTGACGTGAAGTTGTTGCCGCCTATTTTGTAAACTTAAAAAATATTCTTATTATTTATATGCAAAGCTACTTTGTAATCTAATGAACTATTTCACCAATTTTATCTTTAGAACTAATTGTCAATCCACCGAATTTCTAGGATTGCAACTTTAGATTGTTTTGGCTATCTAAGCTTATGTCAAAATTAATGGATTGGTTATTGGCACGTGCAACCTGTAATTTTAGTACAGAGGCCTATCTTTTTCTATGATCCGTCCTCCCAAAGATCGCTCGTTCGGAAAGATTGCTTTTCAATCTGTGGGTGCTTTATTGGCACGGTTTAATAGACAAATGGATCGAAATTGCTATCGTAGATAGCATAAAATGGATTAGGATCGTTTATTAATTTCGGGCGTTAATGCCGTAGGCATTTTCTGCCAGTGGACCTTTGGGTGATGCAGACAAAACGTAGTAGGTGCACTATAAAATTTGGATAAAGGACAAAGCAAGTTAAGAAGACATACAAATCATATTACTAAATAAAAAAAAGAAACTTCACATAACGGAGAGTACATCCATATAAATATTATATATGAATATATACAATAAATATATACAACAATATAAATAAATAATAATATAGATATATGTATAAATATACATACATATAATAAACATATGCATTATTATGTGAGAAGAGTTTGAAAAGTCGATTCAATGTGGGATATCGAATTATTCAAATATTGCTATTTACTTAACTAAAGTACCACATTCGATAATATTTTAGTTAGTTGTATGGTTTATAAATCTCAAGCCGTGAAGATTCATATTTTTGGACTCATCAGCGGTTTTTGGTCGTTACATTTGGTATTTGACTGGCGCTAACATGTTCAGCCATATAGGAAGTCCCGGGTTCAAACGTTGGGTCAAGTCGAAAAGTGTTATTTGAGCATTATTGTAAAAAGCAATTTCTCAAAAGGCTTCCGAAATTATAAAGATGGCGGTGTTACATCCATGTATACCGAAAAGCATGTAACGCTGTTGACCCCGTACCAGGCATCTCTTTGATCGTATCAGTAGATCGGTTCATCGGATTATGTGAGATGAAATAAAGGGTGCACCTGTGATTGCCCTTTCACCAACTATCTCCTTGCAATCGAGTATCCGCAGTTGAGACTGGCTGCCATGGTATAAATTCCACTACCAAGAGGACGCTAGTAATCAAAATACATTTGCAGGTGCGCATGTACATAGCTCTGGATCAGAGCCCGCTGCGGCTGAGCGCGTTTGAGCTACACGACATGATGACGTCAGCGGAGAGGTTGACGCATGCGCTCACTGTGCACTATCTTTCCGCGGCCATTTTGGGAGCAGGTTAGTCACTGTGAAACCCTTCACCACTGAATCTATTTATCCAAATGAGGATATGATTAAAAATTCCCTTATGATTGTGACGGTAGAGTAATAATTTATTTTAATTTAGTTATTTATTTTAAAGTAAATGTTGTTGCAATTAACTTATACTTTACTGCCTTCCTTAAAACAAGTCGGAAGTGTCATCATCATGTCAGCCTAAGTACATCCACTGCTGGAAAAAGCCTCCACAAAGAATGGGGGATATGCCATAATCGCAACGCTTGGCAGACGGGTTAGCGGTCGCAGTTTGATGGCCATAGTTCACAAAAAAACCCTACTGCCCGTTCTCTCGTAGGTATTCCCTCGGTCGATTTTTACGTCCTCCACGGGATGAGATGGGGTGATGATATTCTATGCCGTCACCACACAGCAGAGTCGAAGTGTATTTAGAAATAAAACCGTAAACGGTCACATTTAAAACTTTCTAAAAAACGTTTCGACCTGGTAAAATAAGCAATTTTTTTTATTTTATTTTTTATTTCGGAAACAAACAGTCGTATACAAAAAATGTATACAAAACTTAGTTTCTAATTGACCTAAAGTTCCATTATCTTAATAACTAACATTATGTTCCTAGTTTACTTTGAGAACACTGAGATACACATACAAGATTATCAAATAAATAATAATATTAGGAAATAAATTGTTTTTAGGTTGGGTAGTTGGTGGTCTGGAACTGCTAGGTGCGCCAGGAGCCTTAGCCGCGCGAGTGGGTGGAGCTACGGGGGGCGTGCGGGGCGTGGCTTCAGCCGCCGCGGCTGCGCTGCTGCGCTCGCTGAGCGCGTGGGCAGGTTCTCTGGCCCGCAACCTGGATCTGTTGGCCGGTGACGAAGAACACGCTAGAAGAGCCGCCGCCGCCAGGAGACGGCCCCCGCCCAGCTTCGTCGCCGGTCTAGTGGCTGGGATCACTAACTTCGCTATCAATATATTAGGTAACATGCCACTTTTTTAGTTTTTAATAATAAATATGGGCCATGTAGTCTTAAATGTTTCATTTATTTTATAGTTGTTCTGAATTTGGGTATTTGTAACGTCCCTGATGATACGGGCATTAATTTTCCTAGTTTGCACGGTAGCAGTACGTATTAATGACCAATTTCAGCCACACATTTCAATAAAAAAATCTCATCAATCATCAATTTGTTATCTAGATCTTTTACGATCTTGGGTGTCACGATGTACTTACAGGGCAAACTAAATGAGAAAACAACTTTTTCGTTATTAAATTATAAATTTACTTTTGCTAGGCGCTGTTGGTGGACTAGCGCACCACCCACTAGTTGGCGTTGCCGTGGGTGAAACTGAGAGCGGTGCTGCGGCTCTACGCCGGGGCCTTCTCGGGGCTCTCACGAAACCTCTCAGCGCTACTGCCGACCTGGTAGCTTACGCCGGACATGGCCTGCTGAGCCAGACAGGCTGGGACCCTGTTCCTCAGGTATGTGTGATTATCGATCTTTATAAAAATTCCTTGTGTATTTCTTCTTCCACTATCGCTGTTTAAATACTCGTTGGGTCGGGCCAAAAGGTGCTATTTATCTGGCACGAGTTGGAGAGCCGAGTTATACGCCGCCGGTAGCTCGGAGAGCACGTAAAGTATCGGTCCCGAGGTATTAACACTCTTATTTAAAATAATTCCGTGATCCGCCGCTTAACCATGTCTCAGCCAAACCCTGCTCAACCACTTAAACCCCGCTCAACTATTTCTTTATTTAAAAACCCTACTTAAAGGTTTCTCAGCTAAGTAAGGTCATTTTATTTTACACTGTCAACATTTCTGGGACTGGTATAGTAGCTTGACCAAAATTAATCGACTAAATCGGATTATGTATCAAAACTTTATGATTTTTGCTCTATGGTAGACATGGAATGATAGATTTATGATCGTAACAGTGCATTTTCAAGGGCTATTGTTTTTCTTCGGTGGATTTTGAAGTTTGTGATAAGATTCCAACTGGAATTCAGTATTTATTTAAAAATTAAAACGGCTAGTAACTTCAATAAAACCTCCATTCACAAACAAACGTCAAACAAAACGTCAGCTGATGCAAATAAAATCCGCCATATTTAAGCAAGGTTTAAACCAGGGGCCGACGCCGACGTGGTAAATTTTGACATGGCTTAACCGCGGGTCAAAGTTAAATCGTGTTTTTAAATGAAAAATTTGATAAACCGTGGTTAAGCGGCCGGCTTAAATTTAAGTAGCGTGTTTAAAGACTGTAAGAGATTATAGCCCAAGTTTGTGCACACACTCCTGCACTTGGATATAACCTGCTTTATGGCTTGTTTCTGTTGCCGTAGGAGAAAGTCGGCCAGAATCTCTGCTTTGTCTAATTCATGATGTGTCCATCCAAATTCTAGCCGCGTCGGACATCATTAGGCTCCGAGGAACAATCGTCAAGTGGATGGCGGCGCGATTGTGTGCGCTGGATGTTCCGTCTGGCCGACCTGAGCGCGCTGGCCGGCTTTGAAGTACTGCTCGACAATGCAGCGCTGCAATTGCTGCTTACACATAAGGTGACAACACCACTGTCTTAAGACCAATTAGTTTTACTTTATGGAAATGAATTTATATTTCGGTTTTATCTTTAGACACGTACTTGCCTGTTCCTTTGTAAACTGTTTCTACTTTACTGTAGTAGAGCGTCAAAATGACATACTCAAATACAAATGTTAACGATCTGGAATTTTTCCGTGCGCATTGATGAAAGCCACAAACGGTCTTATTATATACCTACTAGCTTACTAAATTTGCGATGCTGATATTCTTTGACTTTTTGAAAGGATTTATCAATTTCTATTGGTTATTTTTATATTTTTAGTTTCTTATTGTGGCCGACCCGGAGTCAGAGCGTATCGTTGAGATGATTGACTATCGATTCTGCTCGCTAGGACCTTACCAGGGACAAACTATCAAGGTGAGTTATTTAGTATTAAAATGAAGTAAGTACTACACTTTATTGTGTCTTTGACCATCTTAATTAGCTTTATTGACATATACAGTTCAATAGTTTTAGTTGACAATACAATACTTAATATTGATTAAATAATATTTGATGAGATAACAAATTAATTCCTATTGTATTCTGTGGCAAAATTTTCCAAATTACTTTTATTATAACTTGTGCAACTTAATAATAAATATGTTTCGGCCGGAAGTGGACATTGCGGTGGGAGGAGGAAAACGTACTGTTTCATGCGAACAGCTTATTATCTAGTAACATTGGGAATGACATTTGAGATGGACATTGGCAGGTATATTATCCCGCAACCACTAACCGCTGCACGAAATGATACACCAAGCCACGATGTTAACAGTTTTAATATCATAATCATTGATTTCTGGTCAAGTAGTATAAGCCATGTAGGTTAACTGTAGGTAAAAGTCATGTTAAAAATTATATTATTATCTTGTTTCTGGTTGAAGTATTGTACGCCGTTTTAGATGTAAAAGCATGAAAAGAAATGAAATTAACATGTAATGATAAAGTTATAATTCATATACACCCATTAAGAATGCTTGTGAATGTAGTCAAAACATCATTTCCCATTGAAACGATTTATATAAAATGGCTTGCTTAAAATTTTTATATTAAACCTGGGTGTTATTTCACCTTTAGTAATTAAGTAAGTGTAATAATAATGAATTATGTATTATATATCGAACTTTCGATTTCTTTTTAACGAGATAAACATAATTGAAAATACATTGTTTTTGCAGTTACGTGTTTCTCAAAGGCATTCAAAGTCTAAAGCTGTGGAGACCAAAACTGATGACGATGACGAGTATCAAGTACGTATTCGATTATTTAATCTCACAATTAAACCTTATCTCTAATATACAGTGACCAAATATTTTTCGCCAGCAATCAGAACAGAATTTTATCTAAGTTATACAGCATTTTATGTGTTAAAGTTATCATTACAATCTGTTCAGCCAATTCATTAAAAAATGAATCTTATTAGTCAATAAATGTAATACATAACAGCTCAGTTTTCGTCCTTGAAACATTTTTCCGTGACGTAAATAATCATACCATAATCCATAGTGGGGTACTACTAGTACTTCACTCCAGAGTAGGAAAGCAGCTATTTTTGAGAGGACGTAAAGCCGTCCGTGCTGTGTCTGAACTCTTACCGGTCGTGTCAGTTATATGTGCCATTGGATCATGAGAGTGAGGGATAGAAACTGCACTGATGCTTGCGCATACACTTAATATGTCTCGCGCAAATGGTTAGTTTTAATTAAGACTGGCCTCTATAACCGAAATTAGACCAGAAGGACATTATTATTATGAAATGAAGGTGTGTAATAGTAATAATATCCTGAGACATTATTAACGCACGGCCATCTGATTCCAAACTTTTCATTTTTTCTTAAAGACAACGCCCGCACTCGCCGTGATCGGCGTTCAAATAGATGAAGGTTAAAAATGATTGAATGATTCGTTCAATCGACTTCCATGAGCACATACGGTGTCGTCATAAATGGTCCGGAATCGATTTCATGATTGGCGTGAAAAGCAAGTATCTGCCAACCACGCCAACTAGCTCATCAGATGCAACCGTATTGGGCACAGTGACAGCTTACCATACCATGAGCTGTATGCTAGATTGTCGACTTGGCTATGTATGTATGCAGTGTGTAGAATGTAATGCACTTGTAGGTGAGCGCAGCCGCGATGGCCCGCGTCGCACGCTACACGGGCGCGGAAGGGGCGAGTGGTGGGGAGGCGCGGGTGCTGTCGCTGCTGCCTGCGCCTCGCCGTGCGCATGCGCTCCACGCCGCACTCACCGCTGCGCTACACCACAATCACGAGTCGCACTTCCCGCTGTTGTAAGGAGTTTAAAGGGAATTGATTAAGATAATCAGTCGTGATTCTAATGTAGACACTTTCTACAGACGTATTGTGACGAAAGATACGTTCAGTGTTTTAACTGGTATTACTATGTAATATTTAAACTAAATATTGTATCTTAATGCGTATTTTGTGCTGTAAATACTAATATAGATATATATTAGAAGTCCACAATCTCCACATTGATCCGAATTGTCTAAGGTACATAAATAAGAAATAGCATTTCTCATAATATATATAATTTTTGTTATGTTATACTTTGTATATCATTCCACAAAGAGCATTGCATCTTATAGTTACGTAAATGTTTTGATATGGATTGTCCTTCTCTAAACTGTATTTATAATTCAAAACGATTTCTGTTACAACATTTGAATTATTTTTATTGAATTTTATAAAGTTCCTATAATTATATTTTATTACTAACTGGGATCGGTAATAGTTCAGAAAATAATAGTTAGAATCAGTTTCAAATGAAAAATACAGTCTAGAAAGCTATAAAGTGTTTATTTATTATATTTATCATATAAAAATCAATAAATAGCGTGTGAGCAATTTAAATTACATTTGCCAAATTGACATGTATATTATACATATAATTTTGTGAACGGATCTTCGGGTTGTCAAGATGGATTCACAAATTAATATTTTTTATAGTATTATGATTAAGTATTATAGATATATAAATTATTCACATTTTAATAACTAATATATTCCTGTATGCATATTGGAAGCTGACATCAACTTCCAAACATATGTACATCATCTCCCAAAATATTTTGGGGAAATGGATAATTTTCGATTTTATATGGAAAGCAAATCCTTTGACATGGGCAAAGGAAATTCTAATATATATATGAACAGTTATTTTACTTAATATAGTTTACATATATTTTAACAAAATTGCATTTATTAATGGCCTAATATTTTCAGTACTAAAATAATTTATTCAGAAAAAGTTTCAATTTAAATTGTTGATTACAGATAGACATGTGTAAGTCTATACTTGTGAATATTGTTGTTTTGTTGCTATCGAAATAACAATACATGTTGCAATACGCAGAGATAAAATGACGGAAAGCTTATTTTTATTATTGTCACAGCTAACTAATAGTATTGTTACTTTAAGGTACAGACGCCAGCACATCCAGCTACCCCAATTTGTCAAATTTCTTTTATAGATTTTCAACTCTATCACTTAAGTATAAGGTTCACCTTCAGTTGGGGAACTTTAACAGATTGGGGTAGTTTGATGAGCTGGCGTCTGTACCAAATAAAATATAAAGAGTGTTTTATGTGAGTGTTTATGTATGCCGTGGTATTGTTCGATTATTTCGAGACTTGGGTAAGAACATTGTTGTTATATGCTATTAAATACAAGTAGCGCCCTTTTAAGATGGGAAATGGAACTAATTGAGCTTTAACATCACATTCCGCTATCTATATATAGAAGACTGACCGAAATGGAATGTGTGTCTCCAAGGACTGGCGGGTTTTATCCTTGCAATGTTTTAAGTGCGGCTAGGACTGAACTTCCTTCGCTTTTAGATTGAATCTAAGAGATAACAGGTCCTTTTAAATACTTCCTAAATACTGAGTTATTTTTTATATTTCTCATTGGTTTATCGTATCATTATTAGATCATTTATACGTCATACAAATCACGCCCATATAGAAATATAGTTATCTCTAACTCTAACTATTATTGTTAGTTTTGGAAAGATACAACACGTGAGACTACTGTTATCTGCCCCACTCTGTCACCACTTACATATTTCCACTTACAACTTACCCACTAGAAGATATATTATGACGTTTTAAGATTATATGTACACACGGCTACATATCAAGCTATACATTTCCAGTCTAAGCCGATCTCGTTGTATAGGATTTCCATACAATGAGAGGTAAGCTTATATTGGTAATTTATAGCTTGATATGTAGCCGTGTGTACATTTATAAATATAACGACAAAACCCTTTGTGTGTACATTCCATATATTTTACGGCCTTCTCACAAATTGTGTTTAATTTCTGGATTGATGCTATGTCTTCTTTTAGTGAAGTCCAATACTTGGTCGTAAGATAAAGCTTGTTGTTGAGATGTTTAGTAATTGTTATGTTATTTGGGAAATAATTCATAGCTAAAAAACCAGTTACTTTAGGAACTTGTCATAACTGGTATTTGCGAAATAATACATAGCTAAATAGCAGTTACTTTAGGAACTCGTCACAACTGGAATTTGGGAAATAATATAACATAGCTAAATAGCAGTTACTTTAGGAACTCGTCACATCTGGTATATCATGACAGTCGTGGTCAAATTTTGTATAAAACCACATTAGTTCATATTCGTGTATTTTTATATATTGTGTATTATTTATGTATATGATGTTGAAATACATCTAAATTATTTTTATGATAAAGTCATTATTTTGAATATTGTGGGTGTTTATCTTGAATACTATCACGATAATTGTATAAATAACACACGAAAAGAATAATCTAGGCAATATTATTCTTGTTTATAATTAGCAGGTGTAAATACTTTAGTGTCACTAACCTTTAATGGATTTTTTATTTGAAATATTTATTTTTGTTTTTAGGGGTTTGATATATTTATATAATTCAGTGATATAATAATGTCTCAATTATTTATTTATTTTTTAATCCAAAAATTATTGTAAATTTATTAATCTAATTTTATAAATGACAAAAAATTTGATAGCAACTTTGATTCGTATTATAACAATTTCTCGATGTATGTTTTGTTATTAAGTCTTAAAATTTACGGGGTTTTGTATTAATATATTAATGTTGAGTTCTATTGACTTAAATTAATTGAACTGAAATTTTAAAATAATGCAGATGCGCGTTCATTTTTATATTAAACGAAATTACACATGTTAATAAGGGTGCTAAGTTAATATGGTTTGTGAACAGTATTGAATCTCGAGAAATATATAGTTTTCGATTTTTGATAGTACCTGCCAATAGCTAGCTAAGATCGAATCCGTTTTAAGTCGGTGTGAAATAATATTTATAGGATTTGATTGTCTGTGGAACCGACGCAATTTAAAACAACCACTCGCTACTTTGGTATCTGGGTTTGGTATCTTCTAAAATAATTTGATTAGACTTATTTTTCCATAAATGAGACCAAATTCAGTGAATAGTTTCAAAATGAAACTAAAGATTTTAATTTTGTGTGTTAAACAATAATGTTATTGTATTTTATCAGATTTTTTATATAGTTTTTTGTGATTATCTGACCGTGTTTTTCTTTATGTTTGCATATATTCCTGGCTGTAAGTTTCTAATGAGTTATTGGGAAAACTGAACCTATTGAATACAGGGTATTTTGTTCTTAGGTACTACGTCAGCGGTATTATTGAAAAGACTAACTTAAGCCTTCAAACATTTCTGAAAATACTGTTGTACAGGAAAATATGGTAACAAAGC
This sequence comes from Pseudoips prasinana, assembly GCA_951640165.1. Classification (NCBI taxonomy): domain Eukaryota; kingdom Metazoa; phylum Arthropoda; class Insecta; order Lepidoptera; family Nolidae; genus Pseudoips; species Pseudoips prasinana. Next base: position 16,608,182 of record OX621234.1, on the reverse strand, counting down.
AATAGTATGTACAATTTTATTATGCATGGTTTTAATTTAATTCCATACCTATTCAGATGCATAGGCTGGCATGATGATCAAATTCGAAGTAAAGCACGCATAATAATGCAAAATAATATTTACATATCCAGTATGTAAATATTATTTTTACTCTATGGGCTAAGAGGGGCATTATCGGAACTAGAAGAAGCTCTTCACGTATAAGTATATATCTACGTAATAAATCTGCATAAATAAAAAAACTGAGGTACTTTTACTTTTAAACGATCTCGCACAAGAGCTGATAAAATGTGATAGCCTATATTAATGTAATAGTTTCAGATTTCCCTCTCATTGGCCAAACGTTTATTTTCACTGTTATGTCACTAACATGGTCCGATGATACATGGCATCCGATTACTGTATTACACATATAGTATAACAATTAAATAAGTCCTATCGAGGCCAAATTTATTTAAGGGTTGAGTGTTCAACTTGTTTACTTACTTCGAGTGCTGAGGGAATCTTAACATACGTACAACATATCGATAACAGGTTTCATTTCAGTTTTTTTTAATAGAAAACATCGCCATAGTTAATTTAATCTCAGTGTCGCGGGGTACTTTACCAACATACAATGGACGGACACAAAGTTCCAGATTCATAACAAATATTTATGGGTGACACAAATAGTTGTCCTGCGCGGGAAGCGAACCCGAGACAAGAAGTGCCGGGGCGATTGTCTTAACCGCTGCGCCACTCGTGCAGTTATATAAGAGAAGGTTCGCGTTTGAATACTATTTGATGAAAACCTAGAAATTTCTTTAAAATAAAATGTTAATGTCTGGGTACATTTTGGTTTGTCATCCATACATGACTGTAGCAGACAAAAAGTAAACACAGTCCTCATGTCAAATTCGAAATGCAAACTTGCTATCTTCAAAACTGATAGGATCCCCTTTTAAAGATAGTCTAATGAAGTAATACGTACCTATTATGATGACCGGAGCATTTTCTCCCTAGTAGTTCTAGCTAAAGGTGCTCGTCCTTTCACTGTTTTGGTACCGTAACTCGCAACTCGTAAACACGCACAGTCCAACATACAGAACATGATGCATGTTCAGTATGTTGGACTGTGCGTGTTTTCTAAACAAATCCATGAGGTGGACATAATCAATGTGTGCGTAAACGCATGTCTACGTGAGTGTTGTTCCGCTCATTTATTTGATATACATAATCAGGTGTATTAGTTAAGAATATTACTGTTATTACAGTTTCTAAGGATATATATACAGGATGTAAGGGACAGTCATTAAAGGATACAGTGGGTCTAGTACATGATTCTGAACACTGCGTTGAGAGGGACATTTGCGACGAAATCTTTTATTTAGGCCATCTAGTCATCATTCTTTTGTCATTATTTTATTTTTATTAAGATATAAGCTCTAATTGAAAGCCATTAAGAACAATATTTTATTGGTAACGATTTACAGACGACAGCACATCCAACTACCCCAAATTTCATTTATATATTTTCAACTTAATCATATTAGCATAAGGCTCACTTTCAATTGGGGAAAATTTGACAGATTGGGGTAGCTTAATGTGCCGGCGTTAGGTACAATCGGGACCGAAATCTTAATGTAATGTCGAGCCACAGAGGCTAGCTCTTTAACTAATTATATAGCGCTCAATCGAACGACTTTCTAAGGATCAGTTTCCTAATGTTGTAAAGTTTACTTCCCTCTAGTGTGTGGAGATACTTTCATGAAATCTTCACAGAAGGCCAGAGAAAATATCTTTACCATAAAGCTAGAAGCTTTAGCAGTAGTTCAGAATATGTATAATACCTCCTAGGTATGAATTTCTGTTGAGTCGTCCCTTTCTCCTATACATACCAATTCATTGTAATATTGATCGTGAGCTATGTAAAATATTGTGTATTCTAATAAAAGTCACTGTTTGTTTATTTGTCAAAAACCCATTTATGTGATTCATTGTTTACAATAAAATTATTTGAACGAGAATGACGCGTTTCAATTCATCACATTGTTATCCTGTTTTGATAGATATTTTGTTGGGATCAATGACTAGTATTAATAGTATTCGTAATTATATGAATTGCCTGGTATTTTTCCTCGGGCATCCTCGCGACTGCCAACTCATGACACGCAAGCTAGCCAGACTACAAGTGGGTACTATTTATACTCCATTTTTTTTATTTCGTACTATAATGGTAGTGGTATGGAATGGTCAATATCTAGTACTATTAATATGTGTAAATTTACAAACATATATACATAGACTCACGCCTGTTTCCCAGAGGGGTAGGCAGAGAAAACAGACTTCCATTTGTCACGATCCCTGTACACCTATTTCGCTAATTACTGATGTTATATTCTTCATACATGCTCGCCGGTTTAGGGTCCTTCAGACCTGGCCGTTCTTAAGAACGTCTCCGATTCGGTCTGAGAATTTTCTACGAGATCTTCCCATTCCGGTTATACCATTCACACAGGCTAACTATGCTTCTTTTGTCAATCTTCTTTTATTCATCCTTTCTAAATGCCCAAACCATCTCAGCATAAATTTTTCAAGCTTTGTGGACATTTATTATTTTAATAATACTTACTTAACAATGCTTTCTTTCGTGAAAGGTGCAACGCTGACGATAGGTAGTCAGAGTTGTACCCTTTGGCACTGCTACCTATGGAATAAAGCAAGTCGTGTCTTCTGTAATTTTGCGATAACCTGACTATATTCCGACATTGCCAATTTCCCGAAAATATGTTGTATATCTATGTTTTCCTTAATTTGTTTTTCTTAACTTAGTTTAATTTGTAAATATAACTACTAACAACTACTAACCATGACAAATATAAATGTATCTTAACTCAAAATGTGAACCGTACTACTAACTCTACTAACCGTGTGACTTTGAATGCTGTGGTTGTCTATAATTGTTACAACACTATTTCCTATTCTATATACATGTGTCCTTTGTCTTTCTTAAGTGTCTGTAATGTTGATAATCCTTAAATAAATAAATAAAATAAAATAATGCGGCTTTCTATTCTTCATTATTGACTCTCGTCTCTGGTCGGCCACTGGGGTTATTAATAGAATAAAAATTATCTGCAATACGAGTTGCGCGGTGGCATTAACACACCATCCATGGAAGGCCATAACTTAGATCTGTATAGATCAGGAACCGCAAGCCAACACAATACGTTTTTGTTTGATAGCTACTGTAGCAACCAGATTAATTATGTTTCGTTTTATAATGACCGAGAATAATAAAGATAATAAAACAACAACATATTTATAAAATGAAACAAACTCAACGTATTACATTTAACGAAAATTATAGAAATTATCATAAATATATTATAATATATATTTTTGTAATTAAGGTTTTATAAACAACAACTAGTTTTGTATAATAGTACCATGAGAGAACTTTATTGTGTTAAAATTATCCCCTAAAACGGTAATCCACATCTGCAGCATAAGGAAATCAAGCTTAATCCATCGAATTTGTATATCTGCTCATACACGGAGTATTACTAAGAAAATAATGGAAGAAATATGATGCAGGTATGCTTTTACTTTCAAGTTATAATTATTTTCCTGGAGGGTATATTAGTAAGAAAGTGGTAAGTTTGAAGATCTGATAGAGAACTTAAGAATTTAGAATGTATAAGTAATTATATTTTTAGACGCCACCTAGATACGTCGATTTCACATTGTATAGTTGGGGTTAAATTATTTGATGTATCCGTTATATAAAAGGTACTTTATGTAGGCTTTTAAGTTCTTTCTCAATCTCTGTAAATAACCCGTCGTATTTTCGGAAGTAAATAGTCTGAATAGGACAGGCTAGCCCAATCCCTTTTAACAACTATTTATTCTTTACCAAGACAGTTATAACTAAAACCAAAGTGTTACCTATAAAAGTAATAAGTAGTACTAAGGCTCCACCAACGAAATAACCAGACGTACAGACTTAGTTAAAACGTTTGTGTTCATACGACCACTTCAGTTTGTTCTATTTACTCGTAATTTGTTTATTTAGCGATTAATTCTTGAATGTCACACTGATATCATTGTTAAGTTGTTTTATTATTTATATTCTTTTTATTCAATTTATTTTTATATTAGTTTTTTCGTGGGGAAAGCCGTCGAGGATATTTTTCCCAGCTCAAACCAAACCGAACTTGAAACTGCTGCCTTAGGTAAGTTACGAACTTACTAATTACGGCAGAACACCCATATTTTAATTAGAACATGTTCATACCCTCTCAGTGCCACGTCGAATCTAATCATGAGGGCTCCTCTGGTCTTATTTACAGCAAAAGATCCTGATTACTTACTACTTGCACTTTCTCCAAGACCGTTTATGAAGGCCTTGAGATTCCACTGAAGATTCCCACGGCCTGAAGACCCCTCTTTAAGCATGGTCTCGACACCTTTGAAGTTGTAATAATAGGCTGAATATACCTTAGATCAATTCTTTACCCGGGAGTACTTATAAAACTGTACTTGCAGATCTAGAGCTCTTCACCAAAGAGTTACACAGAAAGTATTATGAGAGGTATACCTATTATCGACGCCCACTCAGAGTGTAAGTGGTAACTGACAATGTAAAGGCGACATATTTGTATAAACCTCCATCTTTTCAAGTCTTTTGAAACGGTTGTGCCGCGGATTGTCACAAAGATTGTAGAAATTTAAAATTATCAAGACCAGAAACAAGGGGCCACCAACACGTTACAGTCATGTAGGCGAGGGCCGCCAGCAAAATTATTTGGGTCCTAATTAATACGTTACTTTATTAATGAAAAATTTGTAATTTCGGATAGGCCAATAACAAAGGCCCACCCAGCCACATGCGGCCCGCGGGATTTGAGCGGCATTAAACTCATATTAATGATTAATAGTGACTTTACTAATGACGTAAAACGTGTGTTGTGATCAAATTAAATATATAGGTACCTAGTCTTCAATTTACTTACGCAAAGTAATGGTCTTTGAATTTTCCTGAAACACTCATTTAATTAGGTCCTTACCTACCTAAGAACAAAAGTTCGTGTGTCTATCGAATGTCCTATTGTATCGTCATAAGACGATGCGCGGCCTGGATAGGTAGCCATAGTAGCCACAATAATAGCCCTGTAATCCAGGGAAAAATTGAGAAATGTAAATTTTCTCATTAAAAGTGTCTACATAACATATAAAAGGGTACCCTACATTAATACGAAAAACTTTATTCCGACACTCACAAATACGAATTTCAAAATATCTACTTACCGACTTTCATAATTCCGAATGGTAGAAAATTCCGAATATTACAACTCCGACTTATCATTACTCCTAATTTTATAATTCCTTAATTTCAATATACCTAAAGTTTATAATTACTATTCTCAAAATACCGAGCTTCAATAGATCGAATAACAAAAAAGCCGACTTAATGATAATTCGAAACATCAACAATACGAATAAAAATATTTTGTTTCTTACCTAACCCAAATGATTCACTAACAATAGAGAGGATCTGGCTCTCGGCGGCTGCATGCAACATGCAACCAGGCAGGAATGACACATGCGAGCAGGCAGGCATGCAACATGCAGCAAGCATTGTTTCTGTCACGGCTCCGGCGCTGCGGGGTTTGGGCGGCCCCATGTGAGCTTACCAACGCAGATGGTTTTAACGCTCACCACCAAAGCTTCGGTTTGCTGGCCGGCTTCACCGGCCAGTCTCAAACGCGGCGGCGGGCCTTCAAACCACCTGCTCCTCAGCTCGCGGGCCGCCCCACCCCTCCGCGCCTACGCGGGCTTAAATTACACTCTAGGGTATGGCAGAAAAGACTATGTGAAGTCGGTTTTGCAGCGATTCGTGTCTGACACATAATTATGTAGCACAAAATGTTGACTTTTAGTTTATTCGAAGTACTGAAATTTGGTTTTTCGGACCGAGAACCATTCGAGCATTTGGCGAACGTATAAAAATCGGAAAACTAACTAATCGCATCTACGACTTTCGGTAAGATAAATTTCGTAATATTTAATAATAGCCATTACAATTCAAGCTCAAGTCTTTGGCTGTGTGCTGACTGCCTCAAAGAATATCGCCACCCCCTCTCATCCCCCCACGGGATGAGAGGTCGTCCCGAGGGAATATACCAGAGAACCGGCAGCAGCGTTCTCCGGAGTACCATGTCTACCCTACTGCGATCGCCAACCCGCCTGCCAAGCGTGGCGATTATGGCATATCCTCCCAAATGATGGACACAACAAAACCGTGGCCCCCAGTCCCCGGCAGCCCTGCTATTCCCAGCCGTGGTAATAGCCGTGGTTACGGCAGGGCAGGGGGTGCTAAGAATCCCCGGCAGATTCCGTGTTACCAAAACCGACGACCTCTGGCCCTGGCAACGTATAACACACGTACAGGGAGGGAGGCGATGGCTGGCCCACACGTCATACTCGTGAACGGGTGCTGCTTGCGGTAACTGGTCGAACTGCTGTTGGGGTACTCATATTTTTTTTTTCGCATCTGGTAGACTTCGTTTGACTTGTTAATTTTGTAAATATACGCGGATGCACCCACCGTTTTTTCGTCTAGCAAGAGGATATTCTAAGTGCTTGAGTGAAATTGAATGCTATTGCTTATTTATTTTATTATCATTCACTGAATGACAACGGTTCTGTGCGTGCATTAGCTTACATAACAACCAATCACAATGTAAGTAAAATACATGACATTTAAAAAAAAATCGTAAACTGAAAGCAAAAGAAGACGAAAAAAGCAAGCCCGGAGTTTCTTTGTGGCTTTCTTCTCCGGGTCGTCCACCTAGGCAGCTAGAGAAAGCCGCAGGCTAGCTAGGGTAGGTTCCTCAGCGGCGAGGATCGCTTTGGCCCATAAACGCGTGATCGGTGATCCCGTGCATGTGATCACACCCTCACTTAGAATTTCGTCTTTTGCTTTAGTCTTCAATTCTTTAATTTTAATATAGTAGCACTAAATTTCAAAATAATAGATTAGTAAATTGTTATTTATTTAAGGATTTCAGAAAATATATGCGATAAAACAAACCGCACGGACTGACAAATTATTATTTTTTTTGTAACTTTTTACTATCCACTATGTTTATGTACTGCATTGTGACCTTGACAAGTACAAGTGTATGTTAATACCCAAGTGCTGAATAAATATTTCATTTCATTTCATTACACTGCAGTCCAACGAGAAGATAACAGAACTGGAAGAAGAATTGAGCAGGTTACGTTGGGATATTGTAGGATTATCTGAAGTCCGAAGAGACGGGGGGGGGGGGGGGGACTCGATAATACTTAAACACAGAAACTTGCTCTATTATCGGGAGGGTGACCAACTATCCCAAGGTGGTGTCGGGTTCATAGTCCACAAGTCCCTCGTGAACAACTTAGTGAAAATCGAGAGTGTGTCGACGAGGGTTGCGTACCTTATACTCAGAATTTCCAAGCGGTATTCGTTGAAGGTTATACAGGTATACGCACCCACTTCGACACACTCCGATGATGCAGTCGAGATTATGTATGAGGACATCTCCAGAGCCATACATACCTCTAACAGCTATTTCACTGTGGTCATGGGGGACTTTAACGCGAAGCCGGGCAAACGATTCGGTAATGAGCTGAGAGTGGGGCAATTCGGAACTGGAGATCGGAACCCCCGGGGCCAGATGCTGGCCGACTTCATGGAGAAGGAGGGACTATTTATGATGAATTCCTTCTTCAGGAAGCCGGATCATCGCAAATGGACCTGGGTGAGTCCCGATGGTAAAACTAAAAATGACATAGACTTTATCTTGTCGACGAGACGACAGATGTTCAATGATGTCTCCGTGATCAATGCGGTTAAAACCGGGAGCGATCACAGACTGGTCAGAGGCTCCTTGAACCTTAATGTCAAACTCCAGAGATCCCGACTGATAACGTCTACGCTCCGACCTTTACCTATCCACGTCCAAAACCCCGAACCATTTCAGCTCGAACTGCAAAACCGTTTCGAATGCCTAGCAGACTGCGAGGAAGTGGACTCATACTATGACAGGCTCGTAGAAGCTGTCCATACGGCTGGGTCTAAGGTCTTCAAGGCCCGTCGTACAAACAGAACTAAAAGATCTCTGACTTTACCCTGCAACTTATGGAAGAAAGACGGAAAATGGTTCTGACATCCTCAGATGATGCTACCAGATATCGGCAGTTCAACAGACAGATCTCAAAGTCTTTGACTCGCGACACGCGTCAATTTAATACAAATAGTATTAAAGAGGCCATCGAGCGGAACAAAGGCTCCAAAGTGTTCGCAAGAGCTCTGTCTGTTGGGCAGAGCCAACTGACGAAGCTGAAGACTGAGGATGGTAGAATCGTCACTTTTGCTGGGAGAGATCGAGAAGTTCTCCAGCCTCCCGAACAAGCCGGTTTCTGAAAAGGCTTTAGCACCATAGACCACATACATACGCTTCGGCAAGTTATACAGAAGACCGAAGAGCATAAAAAGCCACTGTGCTTAGCGTTTGTGGACTATGAAAGAGCCTTTGATTCTATCGAAACATGGGCCGTGCTGAAGTCTCTCATAAGGTGCCAAATTGACTACCGGTATATCGGTATATGAGGTGATAAAGTGCTTGTATGAAAACGCCACTATGTCAGTGCGACTCCAGGACCAGAACTCGAAACCTATCCACTTGCAGCGAGGCGTGAGACAGGGAGATGTTATATCTCCGAAACTGTTCACCGCTACATTATAAGATGTCTTCAAGCTTCTGGACTGGAAAGGCTTTGGCATCAATGTCAATGGCGAGTACATCACTCACCTTCGATTTGCCGGTAGTCATGGCTGAGACCATGGAAGACCTCGGTACAATGCTCGATGACCTCAGCAGAGTCTCTCAACAAGTGGGTCTGAAAATGAACATGGATAAGACGAAAATCATGTGGAACGTCCATGTTGCACCCACTCAATTGAAAGTTGGTGACTCTGCACTCGAAGTTGTAGAGAACTATATTTACCTAGGACAGACCATCCAACTAGGTAGGTCCAAGTTCGAGAATGAGGTCAATCGTAGAATCCAACTCGGCTGGGCAGCGTTCGGGAAGCTACGTAACATCTTCTCGTCTAAAATACCGCAGTGTCTCCAGTCGAAAGTCTTCGACCAGTGTGTGTTGCCAGTGATGACTTACGGAACAGAGACGTGGCCTTATTAGAAGGCTCAAAGTCACCCAAAGAGCAATGGAGAGGGCTATGCTCGGAGTTTCCCTGCGGGATCGTATCAGAAATGTCGAAATCCGCAGGCGAACCAAAGTCACCGACATAGCGCGAAGAATTGCAAAACTGAAGTGGCAGTGGGCGGGGCACATAGCTCGTAGAACCGATGGCCGTTGGGGCAGAAAGGTTCTTGAGTGGCGACCACGAACCGGAAGACGCAGCGTGGGCAGGCCCCCTACAAGAAGGACCGATGATCTTGTGCGGGTCGCTGGAAACAGCTGGATGCGAATAGCGCAAGACCGGCAATTGTGGAGATCTTTGGGGGAGGCCTTTGTCCAGGTATTATGAAATTCGGACTTTGGAAAATCGGAACATCAAAATTCGGAATAAAATATTTAGGAGTATTTGGGTGTTCCCCATATAAAAATATCTGACTATATTTTCAATTTTAATGAAATATGGTTTATCTTTGTTAAACCTTCAGTGACGTTATTGGATGAATTGAAGCAATTCTAAAAAATATTACATATTTATTTCTATTGAATTTAAAAATAATATTATTAGAATATACATTTATTGATTGTTTTGAATATACAAATCAATATAAACACCGCCACAATAAGCAGAAGTGAAAAAACTTAGAATAAAATAATAAAATTACATGACATTTAAAACAAACTTACACCTTTGAACATCGACTTTACTGTCGTAAACATTGAGTTAAACACATCAATGGTTGTAAATAAATTATTTCCACAGGTATCTAATCTTAGAATGAGGAAAAATTACTATAACTTAGAAATATCAATTACTTAAGCAGATACCTATTTTCCTCTAGATTAGTAATAGCCCTCAATCTAGCCAACTGTAGGTACCTACTACCCATTATATTATTACAAATATATCTTTATATAGATCAATTAAAATTGACATTATCGCGCTTGTATAACCTGGAATGAATAACGTTATCAACTAATGATACACTCCGAGCCTGAGAAAATTATTGGCCCTTTTAAGAACTGTTGAACTAGTGCATAATTCAACAGTTCTAAAAAGGCCCCATAATTTTCATACGATTTACTTAAATTTATCGTATACTCAGATCAATTAAAAACCTTTTTCAGTTGATCTGAGAGTATACAGATTTTCTCAGTAAGTAATCTATGTACATAGATGTCGTAAATCACAGTTCTCAATTGTATCAGTGCAACATATCAACGTGCCATTCTTAGATACACATGTGATTGAGTCTATTGTAGCTGTGATTGTCCTCAAGGCGAAGCGACGTGGGCCGGGTACAGGAAGGCGACCATTTGCATCGGCTACCTGGAGGTCACTCCTGTTGACCAAAATACATTTCAATAGATACACATAAAGTGCATCGCATCGAAATTTGTAGAAGAGAACATTTATTCATTATGATTAGTTTAGGTTAGGACGCCACAGCACAGATAAATGTTCCAAAATATATTTTTGTACATACCCGACACCCGTGTTTACCAACAGAACATTATAACTAAAATACTGTATAGAACTATGCCAACAGCCATGAGTAGAAATTAGAATAGGTTCATTAGGTATCATTCAGCACAATCAGGTGGGAGAAAATCAAAGTGTATTTTCTGCATAAGACTTTTGAAAAACAATAAAAAACACGCTTTGATTTCCTCCCATTTGATTGTACTGAATGATAAAAACATATAATTTAAGGGTAATAGATTATTTTAATATTTATATTCAAAATAGTCAGTTCCTATCCAGAACCCCTACAACAGTAACTAAAAGAACATCAATTCAGCTTAAATGTCAGTTAAGGTATTTTCACGGTTAACAAAACAACCTACATATACATAATATACCTACTTCTAAAACTTTTTAGAATTTCGTATCTCTCAAGATATTGTATTAAGAATGTTGTTTGAAATTACATTGCACGTGTGGCGCAGTGGCTAAGACAGTCGCCTCGGCGCGTCGTGGCCCGGTTCGAGTCCCACGCCTGACAACTATGAATACTATGTGTGACCCATAAGTAGTTGTTCTGGGTCTGTATGTAATTTGTGTCCGTCGATATTATGTTTGTCAAGTATCCCGCGACCCCTATTCCCTAATGCAGGCGTCGTCTATAATAAACAACTTTTAATAGTGCCTCTTAGAGTAAGGTTTTATTTTCTATCCAAACGTGTCAAAATATTAAAATACTGAATTACAATCCTCAGTTTTAAACAGCAAATTGCAAAGCCGTTTAAGTTTTTCGATATAATAATTAGGCTGTCGGATATTAGGCAGAATATTATTTCAAACCGTGTTCAAACTTCAATCGATTTTGCGCCTACTGTTGTCGTTGCTGCTAAATGGCCAATATATTTACTATTACAAACAAAATGTAGGTTCGTGTCATATGTATTGAACTGTTTTAATAATAATACAGATGAAAAAATAACAATAGAAGACTTTTCTGGGATTTTTCATATAATTCAGACAAATTTCACGTGCCTACGTCTAAAATTTTGTACTCATTTAAACACGATTATACATTTCCAATGTTCCAATGTGTGTATAAGACATATAACGTTGCGGGCATAACCATATAGAAATATATAAGTATATTCATTAATTGTCTGGTTGCCATAGTACGGAGTCTGCCAAGTTTAAATGGCAGTGTGTTAGTTTTTTCAAGATATATTTATATATATATATATATTAATTTCATCATCATAATCATTCATTGCCTATATTTATTTATTTATATATTATCATATCTATCTACCTAATATAGAGCAGGTTGTTTTAGATTTTTATACATTTCGCCAAAAATAGAGAGACAGGCCCTAAAACCACAATATGCAAATATATTTTAACTAGCATATATTTCATGTGCAATTAACTTTATACAAAACCTTTTATTTGTCACATAAACTTTCTCATTGGTATGTTGTGATACAACAGTTAGTATGTTCGTATTTTTGAACTTTTCTCTTTAAGAAACTAGCTAGTTTTTACCCAGTCCATAGAAAAGCTACCTCTATAGGTAATTCCGTAATACACACCGAAACTTTCGAATATAACCTACTCTAACTTTCCGTTCGTCGCCTCATAGTCGTAACTGCAATAGAGTTTAGTTTCCCTAATAGATTTTCTATAAAAAAATATAATCTCAGTATTCACGACACATTGTCGCTGATCTCTAACTGCGTCACCGTAGTCGTATGCTGGATACAAGTACTATGACGCAGTATGAGACGTGACACTGAGAAATTAAAAACCCAAAAACAATTTAGTAAACACAATACAATTACTTTACGTTAGTATATACCGTGTAACCAAATTAGGTGTCAATATAAAACAGATATCGAAAATTCTTTTAAACGGACCTCTTCCTATATACTTACACATAAAGATCAGTCTTATTACAACAAGAATTAACATTTGCTGGTATAGTTTCACCGTAAGTTTATTTCGAATCCGGGAAGACAACGATCTGTTTGCGGCGCAGTCGTTGTGCCGGACTGGCAGCAGTCGGCGATTGGGGAGGGCAACTCAGAGCCCTGTCAGGGTGCGTGCCCGACCATCTGGGACATGGTGCAAAAGATGGGCACCGGAGCAGCATACCCGCGTTCCCAGAGCTCTTCTCCTCAGGTGCCAGAAGAAGTCCATGGCATGTTAGTTTTAGACGGTACGAGTTCGACATACCCTGACTTAAGTTGATACATAGGCCCCTGCCTTATCCAAAAAAGGTTAATTCGTAAACTAAGAAAATAATTAAATTAAGGGTCATGGCATCGACCGGAATGGCAGGGTAATGTAATGGACGCAAATTTTGATGTGGGTACCTTTACGAAACGCTCATTCCGATTATTCTAAATAATAACAAATATCAAGGTACGTGTGGCTGTGTGGTGACGGCAGCAAATATTAGTATATCATCACCCCATCTCATCCCATGGTGGGCACAGAAGTTTGACCCGACGCGCGACGGCTTTTCTACTGAAGGACGGGCAGCAGCTTCTTTCTGAGTTCGATGACCATCATACTGCGATCGCCAACCCGTCTGCCAAGCGTGGCGATTACGGGATATCCCCACAAGACGATTCTAGGGGAGGCATCTGTTCAGCAGTGGACTTCTTTCAGCTGTTATGATAATAAAGGTAATGATGAATATTAAAAATGAATGTGGAGATAATTATAATTATTAATAATACTAATCAAAATGCTCTAATAATTTAGTTAGAGTACTCCAATATTAAAAATATCTCGCTTTGTTTTTGTCCAGTTTACGCAGGGTTTTATTTATTTTAAAATTGCTTTATTGAAATTCTAGATGCATACCTGTTTACCACAATGAGGCTTATATTTATTCAAATAGTGACGTCATAGGAAATTTGATGTTGTGGCCTACTGATCGGCACAACACATACTTAGTAAAATGTTACTGGCTAGTGTTATTCATTACTGAAACTCGTTAGGTACCTAACTTGACGAATTTCAGTAATTTTAGACTCGTTAGGATAGAAAGGATTATTAGTGTCACAGGAAAGACACTTATACAGCTTTACGCATCCCTGTGTGCCTACATGGGTGACATGAATTTGAATGTTTAAGGATAATGTTAATCACACCAGATAGATAATACCTGTACCTGTGTAATAACAATAATCTATGTTATACCTGATATAACCTCAGAATCGAGAGTATATATGCCCTAGACTTATGGTCTACTTTCTTCGCTATGCCCGTGTTTTGGTTTTCAGACTGACCAAATATACTACTATGCAATAACTTCCCAGGTAGACGGGCCGGTTGTCGTGGTTGGTAGATGCTAGCCTTTCACATCACACAATCGTGAAAAATTTGTAAGTTAGATATAAATACAAATAATAAAAGTTAAAATCATTTTAAACGAAACGGTTCCATCAGAAAAGTGATCAACATTTCATTGAATACTACGAAATTTATTGTTCAAACAAATGCGTAACTAACTTGCTATTCTGAAGTATCTTAGGTACACACTCAAGAATAGTAAATAAGTTAGGTACCTACTCAAGAGAAACATATCGGGTAAAACGTGAGTGAAATATTCCAGTAGATTACAGTTAAATAATTCTCTAAAACTTATAAATGTTTACACTTATCATATGACTAGTAACTTAGATATTATTAGTTACATTTACCTACAAACATTTGATGCATCAAGATTATTGAGCTTAAACCACCTTTGTAGTGTCTACGAATGTTCACTAAAAGTGATTGTGCACTCAATGCGTTTCTTGAGAAGACATTTTAAAGTCGATAACAAAATGAATTTCGACAATAATCACACTAAGTGATTCGACAATACAACTAACCTTTGTGCATCATTTTATTTAAAATACCCTCGGAACAACTTACTGAGATGCATATCAAGTTATTGATGTGATTTTTTTTCGGCGACTAGCCGATTGATACGTCGACTAGAACTGAGGGTAAAATTTTAACAACGCGTTACTTACGAGGCACATTTCGTTACATGAGAGAGTAGAAAGCAGAAAGATAATACACACATCAACAGAATATAGGGATAGGTATCCCTAGATTCTGTTTCCTAAATTATTTACGAATATCTTTTTAGGTTCCATTAAAAGTTTATATACTTAATGAAACCGACTTTATTATATTTTCAGAGTTAAATAGGAAGAATACAAAACACGGCGACAATTTTTTTATTAACTTTGTCTTATGAAAAGGTATTAGATGGTTTTCTTTTTAATTTAACGTGCCGTGTGAGCTTTAAAGGTCATGCCACGTCATCATTTAAGTCGAGATGAAATGCTGTCGTCATGTTAGAAAATAGTGCTATTCAACGCGTCGTTACTATGGCCTAACAAACCAGCCAAAACCGGCTGTCAAGGCTTTATTGCACTTATTTATGTTGGTTTGTTTCGTTTGTATCGTCTGTATCTTACAAACCCAATTTTAGCTGGGTCCTGATATTCTAACGGGTAAAAATCCTGCATACGGTAAGGCGACGATGACGATACAATATTATGAGGATAGTGAGGTGAGCTGATGATATAATCAAAAGATCTTCTCAAAATTCTCTCGTTATGCCTTTATTATAAAATCACGCATGGATTTAAATAATTCGATATATTTCATAATTTACCTACTTATCAATAATAAGAAAACGCAAAGTCAGTCATCCAGGAGTATCGGAACGATATGACTCATCCATACTTTAATAATGCTGGCTACAATTACCATCATCAATGTAGTCCAGTTAATTAAACCGATTGATGGTTCCTGGAACTCCGTGATGGGAAGAACAGGTAAATAATAGAATACATGTAACCCGTTTTAATCATATTTTTGGTCTTATTGCTCAAGTTTTGATAATATTTAAGAACTTAACTGACTGGACTAACCAAACTGATATCAGAGATTGGTTATGCCATATTTTTATTTCATTAATTATTCACTAATATTGAATACTTTTCCAAAAATATTCAATATTTTACTGTCTGTCGCAAAATTTTAATAACGGTACTACGAAAACAACTCGCAAAATGATGTTGAGATTGATTGATGTGGTATTGGGCGAAAGAGTCTTTCCATCCCTGAATTTTGTGATGGATCGATAGGGTGTTATCCAAAGCTTAAGCGTAACCAACTATCAAAGCATATTAAATAGAATGTAGTTAGGCCACTTATACACACGTTGTTGGATGGTTGATACCAGACATTTCAACCGGGGGTACCGGAGCAGCATAACCGCGTTCCCGGGACTCCCCCATCAGGCGCCAAGAGAAGTCCACGGCAGGTAGGTTTAGTCGGTGCAAGTCCGACATATCCACCCGCAGACACTTTTTGCGGGTGGCATGCAAAGGCATTCACCATACACATTCAGCACACGCGCGTAAACTGATATCGACTCAGCGCTGCTTAGACGTTTATTTATTGGCTAAATGGGTACTCTTCTGAAGATTGCCTTATTGCATGTCCTAAGCTAAGTCTTTAAGAAGAAGATCTACTCAAAAGTAACTGGATTGAGCCGGGATAGGTTCTGTAAAGCAACTTTTTCTAACCTTAATTAAAGAAATATTAAGACACTACTCATCTTTAGATATGTTTTGTCTTTATCAATTTATATTCGAGCGAATTAGCAAACTATTTTTAAACTGAATGACGAATTAAATCGCCTTCAGTAGATCATCAGATACATACGTAGGTATTCCTATTTTGTTTTCGTTTGATTTGTATCTGTTCAGTTTTGGAAAACCTTCAAGTATTATTTTCACATGTGTGTATAGAGTGCGACAGTCTCGGCACGAAAGATTTCTCTTAAATTATAGTGTATTGTTGAGTATAACGTTCTTCAGAACTTTAACTGAAAAGTTCTGAATAACGTTATACTCAACAATACACTATAATTTAAGAGAAATCTTTCGTGCCGAGACTGCCGCAATATTATGTTACGCGACCTAGTTATGGACCATAAGTCATAAAAAAAATAAACATGCGGGGCATTCTTTGGGGACTGCCGATAGAATTGGAAACTATTTTTTTATTTCTCATACCTACTCGGAAAGTAGTGTTTACTTAATCCGAGTAGCGAGTGGAAAATGCTACTGTCCACCATTGGGCGGTAAAGACTATAATAATTGCTTCCCTTTATATGGTGGGAATAAATTTTAAAAATAAAAGGCACATGGGTTAGGCTGTCGGCTTTAAAAAAATATATAAGAAAAATAGCGCACAACTAAAGAAGTTTTCACTTCAAAAATAACAAACTGCTATTAATGGAGTCCAAACTTCTCTCCGCCGCCAAAACTATAAAACCAAGTCACCATAGTTTTCAATGGAAATGTGGAGCTCTAAGACAATTTATCTGAACCAAAATCTTCCATGGCCTGTATTCTGGTGATTTTCCAATAGTGATACGAGGTTGGTAGTTAGTTTAATTAGCACCTCTTAGAGTTAATACCTAATTCCGCGATTAGCTTCAGCTAGTTAGAGTGGACGTACCTATGCATAACTCTATACCATGTTCAATTAAATACATACCTTAACTGGTACACAGATATGTATGTCAGTGAAGTGCCCTAGAAACGGACTGAAATTAAATGGTTTTCTCTAACTCAGCAGTAGAATTTTGAGCTCCTTTATATTTTTCTCGGAATATATAGGACACTCAAGCATTGCTGATCTTTCCCCAATCCCGGATGAGCTGAGCTCTGGCGACCTTACGTAGAATCACAACCTTGACATGAGAATGCTGTTATCTGAAGTGTATTCTGTAACGTGTATACCTACTGTGTTAGAAGTTAGAAGAGTGAGAAAAAAGAAAAAGATTACCTATGCATTTTTATCATTGTAATAATTAGGTACAATTTTTTGTGTTAATAGTCGTTATTTCCTTATTTATGGACTACTGCTCAGATCTCAATTGTCTCAAAAGAGTTAACTTATTTTGTGGAGACGGGTAGTAAGTAGCACACGATATATGGTTAAATGTAGCGCTCTTTTTACAAAAATACTTATTCAATATTTTTGTGCATAAAAATGGGGTTCTCCTAAATATATATTATTACTGCAGTTAGAAAATGTATTACTTTGAACTTTTCTCTTAGAGGGCGAGTTTTTGAGACTTTTGCAACATAAGTATGAATGATGTAACCTCATAGAAATAGGATTGAACCTGGTACATCATAATCTAAAAGTAGGTACAAGCCACGGACAGCAATAACGCAATTATCCGATTTCGGTTAATCTTTTCCAAACGAATTAATTTAATCCCTACATCATACCAAATTATAATTAGGTATATTTATAAATAGGTATTCATAACTTGGTGTTTTAGACAGTTAAATTGTTACTTACCTAATGATGAAGCATAATAGGTTCTTCTGTGCCGGTAAGCACTTTAGTCATTTCACTAGGCAATAATTACGAGTTTTAAATTATGAACTTTACTATAAAATGGGAATGGTTTCATTATATGTGTAATAATTATAGCCCATAAGTAGTTATATTGCTTAAAATTGAACTTAAATTAAAATTAATATAAGTAGATCTTAAAATGAACTTACTCGGAAGTAAATCTATCTAAAAGAATTTCTAGAATGAAGATAGCTTTAGACAGAACTATATGAGCTAAGCAGAATTTGGATTTCTCAGCACGAAATCCTTGATCCACGTTATCCATCCAGAATACTCGTTTCACTTTTAAAAGGAAATCACGGGAACTAATTTTCAAAATATTGAATCTGAAGAATGCCATCAGTAATAATTATATATATATATATATATATATATATATATATATATATATATATATATATATATATATATATATATATATATATATATATATATATATATATATATATATATATAATTATATGTATTATAGTTTATTCATATTTATTTTGTTTTATATACATATATATATTTTATGTTATTAGGTTATGTTATATTATGTAACTATACAATATTCTCCAATTTTAGTGCACCTACCATAATATTTCTGCATCACCCAAAGGTCGACTGGAAGAGAATGCCTTCGGCATTAAGTCCGCCTCTGTACAAACTTGTGCAAAAAGTAATAAATAAATAAATAAAATAAATAAATACCTTTGAGAGGGATACACTTATACGTAAGTTATATAGAGTAAATATAATATATATGTTAATATATGTTATTATTGGACGCCTTTTAGGGTAAATAGTGTATCTATCTGTAGTTTCTCTATTTTAGTTTATTATTTCATTTTATTTTATTTAATTATTTACTCTTAATAAATGTTTATCAATATATGTTATATATATATATCCAATGGGGGGGATCCAGTAGTTGATAAGGCAAGTACTGCAATTCCCACATACTTATGTTCATTGGCGCTCACAAGTTTTCAATTAGGGGTCTAATGTAGGTAGGAGAAGCGTCTCATTGTTCGAATATAGGTTACGGCAGTATTTGCGGTCCCTACATCGCAGATAAATCTGGACAAAATTTCCTCGGTGTAAGAATATACACGAATCAAATAAATAAGGAGTTGTTCTACAAGTTTCAATAAGTATAGTCATAGAAGATCAATGTACCAAATAGGCAATAAAAAAATTCTTGTATTACATTTTTTGTAGAAACTAGCCTAGCCGCCGGCACTAGGTAAATAAATTCTTGTATCGCGGGTAACTTTACAAACATGCGATTCGCAGACACAAAGCACACACAGATTCTGAACAATTATATCAGGGTCACACAGATAAACTTCCTGTGAAGGGTGTTATCCAGAAACGAGAGCGAGGCGACCTTAATCACTACCCCACTCGAGCATACAACTGGTTGAGAACAACGAGTGTAGAATGTTTACCTCTATAGCATTGTTATTGATAGGTACGCTTTAGATTGATCTATCGTGTACCTTGGTAACTCGCATTTACTTGTTGCCTGACCGTGTACATAGGTAGGTACACTAACATCATGTCAAGAAATGTTTTGTTCAACAATAAAGCAAATACTTGAGATTGAAAATGTTCAATAGGTAAGAAATAGAATACCTCTTTTACCGTTAATGCTGGTAAATAAATTTCTAGATCTACGTGTCGAATAAGGAAAATGTAAACTATACGACGTCATGGGGGTTCCAAACCATTGTTTATGGGGAGGTTGTGTAGGCTCCGCGCACATCGCAGTGTGACGTCACGAACGCATGGTCATTTATAACATGCGCAAGCGCAACCGCGGTCTCATTCGTTTCACTGCGCGCACGCCGCGCACCTCGCGTTACCGTAATTATTGCATGTGAAATAACCGCGCTCTTTTAAAATAAACGTTTATTTTGTGAGGACAGACAGTTTAGTGACAAAATGCCCAAGAACATTTTAGCTGAAATGGGGTCCCAAGTGGGCCTCACCCCCAGGCAAAATAAAAAGGTCAGTTTAGAATATAGTTATGGATATTATTTTTTAAATAGAAGATATAATAATTGCTGATAATTTTATAAAATGCGAATTTATTTTGTTGGTGTATTGCGTAGTTTAATAGAGTTATAGTTGCCATTGGTATTTAAGATATTTGAGCCGAATGAATGGCTAGCTGAAGCTCAGGGCCGGACTAAAATAACCCTACCCGCACGTCATATTTCTCGCACAATGTCAATATCGCTTAACCCACTGGCGTTTCCAAATAACCACACGCAAAATCCTCTTGACAAATATCCGTACGATATAGATCGTCAAGATTATTAATTAATTATTTAATTAATCAAATTGTAAAGTGCTTTTATAGCACAATTTGATTCATTATTTTATGATTGTTTTAAAAACGGATAGTTTAAAAAATTGCTTAGGAGGATAAAATCTCTGAATTGTAGGCTATATAAAGGTAAGTTGTATGATTTGCACTAGGAAATATATCGATGTATAAAAATTGCATGCTTTAAGTAAAACGTATATGTTCTCGCTATATAATTTAACTACAACTATGTATACCATGTTTGACCCAAGTAAATTATTTTTGAAATTTTTAACGTCGATTGTTATGATATTTAATAGGTACTTTTTATTAATGTGTGTTTACACATATTTACTACTTTATTTATATTGTATTATATATAAAGTAAATTAAGTGAATTATGCTATTAGTTTCCTAATTTACCTTAGACCTACAAGTCACACATAATCATAAAAGTCTGTTCTATCAACTAGTACGACTGCTATAAATCCTCAATTTTTTTGGATTTATGTGTCTTGTTTCTCCGCAAGTCACTCTTAAAATACTGAATCGATTTTATCAATCTTTTTGTATATATATAGATCTCGTAGGAGTAGGGTGACTGGTATTATAATAACAAATTAGGGAATCTTGTGACGGCTTATGCTTTTTGATTTTTATCAGTTATCTAAGTAGTCGTATTCACGTACCTTGGTGACCGTTTATGGCCCTCCTTGACGGGCGATACAACGAGGGTAGCCTGATTTAAGGTCCATTGTTTACGAGTACCTACATATAAATCTAACTCGATGACCGATTGGACTGGCCTGACGACGGGTATCACCTAGTGATAGTTTAGCCTAGAGTATTTTTGTTATTTGCAAGGTAGTTTGGTAATGAAAGCGGGGATAAATTCGCGGGCATATGGTAGTTTGACTGTCGACTTCCAATAAACTATTTTGGACGTTCGCCAACTAGTATAGTACGTTTTATACGTTTTCAACAGCATTTTTTGTTCAATGTTATTTATTACTTGTTCCTATATATTCTTAAGAAATACCTTAAATGATAAATATTATACATGCGTAACTGGCCGATGTTACTAACTTCACATAAATACCTACTACATAAGTGTCTTTATCTGAGTGTGTGCATTGTTCAATATGTACACAAGCAACATATCTTTGTTAAAAGCTTGCAATATAATCTTGATGTTAATCTATTAGAATTACCTAATAATGAAAAATAAATCTTCATTTGGTTCTACCCACACATCATTAGAAAATAACAGAACGCGAACGCTTCTACCAAAAAAAATCGTGCCGTAATGACCCCGACTACAATAAGTAAAAGAATTTTAACTTTTAATGAAATGAACATATTATTATATAAGGTAGGGCACATCGTTCATTCGCTCAAGAGCAGCCCGACTGGGGAAGTACCATACAGAAGACATTCCTTAATAATAAGATTAATAATTTTAAGGTTGTGAATAAGGTTGCCAGAGCTTATTAGGATGGGGGAAGGGTCAGCAACACGCCGACGCCTCTGGTGTGCGGGTGTCCATGGGTGGCGGTGATCACTTACCATCAGGTGGCCCACTTGCTCATTGGTCGCCCTCTAATATAAAAAAGGAGTCTTCTCATTAAACTATCTTTCAGAAGGAGAAGAAATGCGCGTTGAAAAAAGTTGTCCGTTTTATTTATTTTATTTTTATTTAATAATTTATGTACACACAAATAAAAACACAATAACCATAAATAATATAAGGAAAAGATTGTACAAAGGTACGTTTTACTTCAGATTTATGGCGATCCTCTTTTCGCGGTGGCTGAAAATAAAAACACTGATTGTAAGGTAGTACCCACTGGTACGTGTAAGGTGTTAGTTTCGCTATAAGTTCATTCAATCTTTGTATTCTCTTTATACTATTAATTTCCATTTCCTTGTTGGGAATTAGGGTTCCTACATTTTCCCCAAATCTGACGGCCGTCATAAAAATATTGAGGGTAGGTACGATAGCGGTCGTGAAAATAAGAAGTAGTCTTTTGTTTAAAGTCATATTGTGCCCATATTTATTTCTTTTATTGGGGATGTGATAAGTATTGCTTATAGAAATTAAAAGGAATATAAGTCTATAAAAAGTAATAGATACCTACATAGTTAAGTAACTTACACCAAAATTTTAAAAGAGTACGGAATTGCATATCATGTTAAATTTCTTTTTCTTGTTATTAAAGGTAATTCATTCCTTAAAAGATTTCTACGGAAACACTAGAAATGTGTTTTATATTTTGGAATTCTTTCTTTATTGTATGGGCAGTGGTTACCCTCTGGTGTCAGAGCCATTCAAGGTGATCACTCGCTGATCACTACGGACCGGCGAGTGCTAACAGAACTAACTATGAGCGACTCATACATAATGCCTCATTTTGGAATTACTTGCCGTGTATCTGACCTCAATTAATTATGTATGTTACTAAAAGGTCTTTTGAAAGTGCAGTTATCAAAATAACGCTGTTTTATTAGCTTTACCCACCCATACCGATACTTATTAAATATCAGACCTTGAAGGCACGTCTTTATAAAATCAGGTTAGGAGAAACTAGCGATAACTCTAGACTAGGCGAATAGTTATATTCCAACAAATCAATACATTACGAACAAATTAGGGACATCTATGTAAAAACTAACTACCCATTTCCAAAGTATAAGATTACGTATAGGTAACAAAGTAATGGGTTTATAGACCAACGCTTATCGTTAATATTTCTTAAAGCAGTTAGACGTAATTAACTATATCCATATTAATTAAATTCGCACATATTCTTGACACCTGTACCTACCGAATGCATAAGAGTGCTCATTGAATAAATTAAAAAGCGGTGTTAAGAGAATTCACAATTATAGCTAGGATGTCACGGTCAGCTAGACAACTCTGCGTTCGTGTTTACTTTATGTTGCGTTCGAGCTTTGCACATAAATTATAACAAAATTATAATAAAGAAACACTAATAGATATAAGACGAAGCGATGTATCTACATTGGACTTAATATTTTAATGATATAAACTATGAATCTAGGGAGGTTCTATCATGACACAAGCATACCATCCCAAAGCTAATACATAATTAAGCGCTACACTGGATGGTCACTGCTCCTCTTAATTTTTGATGATGACCAACATTTTGAAACTAATTAAAGCGTATATTTAAAATATTATTGATTATAAAATCTTGATATAGAATGTAGAATATATTTACCTAGGATAAACCATCCAATTTGGTTTGTCCAACTTCGAAAAAGAGTTCAATCGTAGAATCCAACTCGACTGGGCCGCATCCGGGAAGCTACTTAATTTTCTTCTAGTCCCAAGTATGATAATGACTCAAGTTGAAAGCCTTTGATTTTTGCGTGTTGCCAGAGATGACTTACGGACCAGAGACGTAGTTGCTTATTACGGGCCTTATAACAAGGCCCAAAGGTCTATGGAGCGGACTACACTCGGGGTATCCCTGCGCGATCGAATCGAAATCGTCGAAATCTGAAGGGGAATGAGAGTAGCCAGCATAGCCTAAATAATTGTCAAAATGAAGTAGCAGTGGACGGGGCACATAGCTCCTAGACCCGACGGCCGCTGGGTAGACACGTTTTTGATCCTCGGAGAGACCTTTGTCGAGCAGTGGACGTTTTCCGGCTAATATGATCATGATGATGAAATGGATTCTCTCAACAACAGCACATTGCCCAGAAAAAATGGAAGTAGGAATAAACTTCTTCCTGAGTTATGGCATTAACTGAATTTGTGTAAAAAATCCTACCAACAAATAACAAGTTTTATATTATCAAATTAAATGACATATGTATATAGATACCATTATCAAGTCGCTATGATGTCTTTAAGCTTGGCTCCCTTAATAGCCCCTAAAGGAACGAGGTGCTAATTAAGAGTAGGTACGTAGATCTTCTATGCAAATTATACCCTCCAAGTCTTAGCATTGGACGTAGGTACTTATAAAGTAATATTCAAGTCACGATTCTTTTCTTTTAAGTAGTTAGCGCTCACTATTGTTTGAAATAGTTGAAATACTTCATCTAACATGCCTCGTCAAATTAAAGAATAATATTACCAATTATTGATCTTAGAGGCTAAAATTGTAGACAAGAGAATTTTAACAGAACAT
This sequence comes from Pseudoips prasinana, assembly GCA_951640165.1. Lineage (NCBI taxonomy): Eukaryota > Metazoa > Arthropoda > Insecta > Lepidoptera > Nolidae > Pseudoips > Pseudoips prasinana. Next base: position 16,583,578 of record OX621234.1, on the reverse strand, counting down.
CGTTCACGTGAGGTGATAGGTAGCTAATTAGCAGTAAAACGTTGCATCATTGATGAACCAGGCGTCGAGAATGAGCTCAGGTTCGCTAAACGACATGTCACAATTGCTTTAGTAAACTACGCAACTATAACTACACTACACATATGTCTATTCCAATTGGGAAAAGAGCTGAATAACTAGGTGGGGTATTATTTATAATTTAAGAGTACCCACACGAGTAGGAAAATATACTAAATCTATAATAAACATACATGCATATCCTATAATTATATCCTGGGATATTATTCACATCCCAAACTAAGCTTAGCTTGTACTATGGTAACCAGATAACTAAGAAAATTAGATACCTAGGTACAAAGATAATTTGTTCATGCAAACAAATATCTGTCCTGGATAGGAAGCGGACGCCCGACCTGCAGCATGAAAATCCAGCATTTACGAACCATGCCAATATATGTTTCTAGTACGGATCTATTATAAAAAAGTTAATGGGTTGCGATAGTCTTTTGTTACGTAGCGCTACACATTGCCGGTGACGTTTGTTACATAACCAGCAATGTGTAGCGATCATTAGAGGAATAATTATATGGCCTTTTTAGACGCTATTGGATAAGCGAATATAAGTTTATGAATTGGCTACCAAACTTATTCACTAAGGTATATCGCTACTCGGTGGCATTACTCTCTGTATGTTATATCATATAATATGAAAACTTTCCAGTATTTGATATTTAGCAATGTGTCCATGCGATAGGCACACCGAAGGTAGCTCAGTTTTTGAAACGCGTATTTTCGTAAACTGCAAGGCGCAGTTTTTTTCGTAACTGATGCTAAATTATTGCATTGTTTTTGTTTTGTATAAATAAAAAAATAAAGACATTTTCTTTAATCATTTTCTATTTTATAATTTTATTTTAAACGCGGTATAAGTAGGGTACTTTTTCTTTTCTCGCGATGAATTATTTGTTAAAATGGATCATATCATCATTACCAGCATTCAAAGATTTCTTATTAGCTAGCTTTAAAACATTTTGAATTCTAACCTTGTACAAATATGTATTATTCAGTACTCACATTTTAAGAAATAAAACATCATAGGGTAAATAAAGAGAAAGATTAAAAACTATGTATTTGTTAGAATATCTTGTGATTTCATCCGTGGTTTGATCAACTAAGTTGATTGTGACTTTAACTGTAATACTAAGACATAACATAACAATTTTCATTTGTATAAACGCTTCGAAACGAAGCAAGCCGTGGTGATACACTTTGACCATGGCAGCGTCATAATTAATTAGTTAGTAATAGTGGTTGTCGTGATGCAAGTGTATCGGACTGACGCCGCGACGACGTATTGCCAACTGGACCTGAAGAATTAAGAAGGTTGACGTTGTACACCGTTAGTGTGTGATACTACTCGATTCTCTGTTACAAAGGAAATACTACAGTGTTTATCCCAGATTAAGTAGTGCCCGATTATAGGAATTAAGAATTTGTGGCCAATTTCACCGCTCCAACACACACCCGTTTCACGACCTCCTATATGATACCTGTATATTTATATATACCCGGTAAAATAACTGATTTGCTTCATATTCTCACATACACACACGCACTCTCACGCAAACACGCACACTAACCTAATAATTATATCGTAAATGCGATTTGCAAACATACCTAGTGTAATATTGAGTGGCGTATTGTATGGTCTGCAATAAAATAGTAATTAATTGTCAGCTGTGAAATGAACAATAAATAAAAATCTAATCAGAATCATTACATATTCGAAATATCCAAAATTATATTCTTTTATAATAAGTAAGGCGTTTAGCTCGATATTAATCTTTAAATGAACTAAAATTCTTGTAAATAACTCGAGAACGTTAAGTCACGTTGATGTTAACGCAGAATCGAAACATATCGCCATTACTCGCATCCACCTGATCGCGGCAAAACGCCAAAATAGTTTGCCAAACAAAATATTGCACACAGGAAAGCAGCTTTATTATGTCACGGTTCCTACCCGGGTATAATCGCCGGCAACAATCGATATAACCAATAAATACGACGTTGGAATGGTTGAATGTAAAATTATAGTATTACAGAGAAAAATATATAAGTTAGTCGAGGTTCGAACCCCAAAAACCCTAGGTTACTTAATTATTAGGTTTATTTGCTAGATAGCTTGACCCCTTCCTGCCTCTCCTTACCGGTGAAGCATCCCAGGGTAACTGTACCTAAACGACTTATAAAATACTATACGTAATGATTCCTTTATTGCACTGCCGTTTGGTTGTTTCCAACGCCACTAGAGGTCGTGGCGAACGTGCTATACTTATCAATGTTACATTTGTCACAAATAATGCAGAGGCACTTAACATTGACGAAACATTTGCAGCGTTGCATACTTTATGTGCGAGTTAAAGACAATTTTTGTACAAACATCAACTGAGGGTATTGACCCTTTAAAGACTATATGTATAGGTGAATTACAAAATTTTTATCAAAACAAGATACTGTACCTCTTTAATCCTCATTGCAGTAAATGTATTTTGTAGTATTTTGTCATAGTCAATCAAGTCTAAGTTTGTCATTTCACTCATATAACTCCGATCGCATATCCATATACAGGTTAACATGACGCCATGAATACTGCTAGCCGAAGACGTTTTCGCTGCTTTACCAGAAAAGTAGAGATGGGCGAGGATTTATCCCCCCTTCCAAAATAAACCTACCAACTGATTAACCCACGCAATAGGGTACTTCATTAACTAAAGGGCAAATGCTTGAGACTTGGTAGGTTTTTGGAGAAGTTTTGTACAACTGTGCGAAGACCCCAGCTGCATATTCAATTGAGATTCGGGGAGGGCAAACTAATGGTACTATTTGAGGAGTTGTCATCAGTCATAGCTATAAGATATATAACACTTGCATCCACAGAAAACTCTTAAATTTAATTAGCTTTGAGCTAATAAAAGGGTAACAGGTTAATTTAAAAAATTCATACTGAAATCAAAATAGAATTGTTAAAGTTATGTAAATTTTAAAGGTATTTTACTAAACAGTACAACAAGCTAACTTATAGATGAACTGAAAAATTACCTTGTGATAAACAAAGATTTAGGCTTCAAACTCTCTATACCTAAATCTTGTATTGTAATGCTAATACAAGATTTAGGTATAGAGAGTTTGAAGCCTAAATCTTTGTTTATCACAAGGTTAGGCTTTAAACTAATTATGACTTTTTCTAGTTAAATCGTGATATCGTCATCCGGTTCGTTTTAAGACGTTCTGGGACGATAGTGCCTGCCGAAGAGGAGGCTCGAGAGAAGCGTTTTCTCAATATTCAATGATTTTTTTTAATGGCTTAGCTTTATATAATAAAAAGTCATTGACTAACAATTTCATTAGGATTTTTCTTTTCATTCATTATTTCATGATTATTCCACCCATAGCTACTTATAAAAATATTGAGCGCTGATCAGCTTGGGACATGGTTCTATACAAAGACAAACAATTTCTCAAGTTGGCCAGTGTCGCATTATTTTTTGTATCGTTACAATATCCAAGTACCTCTTGACTTTGTACCGGTCTATCTACTAATAGCGAATTTGGGCATTGCGAATGTAGCACGGCGAATGTATCTATTGTTTATTTTCAGCTTGCACATAATGAATTAGTTCCACTGCCTATCTATTATAGTGGAAATATAAGAAAGCAAACAATGTTATACTTACAACTGAAAGCGTGGAAATTTTAAATATCTCAAAGTAGTTTTACCCTTTTGTTTAGTTTTGTTGTAGTTGTTATACCCGTATCATATAATTTGTCGTTACATTACGTTCATTGTTAGCAATTTTCTGAAATATAAACAACACTTTACGAGACGTCAGCGGTTTACAAGTCTAGTAAGCTATTTTCATTCTAGCGCCTTTTCAAAGTCACCTCTGGATACTGAATAAAAACTACAATTTATCATTCAGACATTTCATATTTGTAAAGTCAAAAGCTAACCTGTGAATAACAATTCGCTGAAAGAAGTTGTCATGTTAGTGCGTAGGCACTTGCTGCCGGCCGCGCAGGCGCCAGCGCAAGATCAAGGTTGGTCGACCACGTTCCACTGACGCCAGAACACACCCACTTGACAGGGCAATGCAGTTGTAGAATGGAAAATTTTAACAATTTTGAGAGAGTTAATGTAATTATTGTACAAGGTAGGTATTTGTTTTCTGTTTAATCATGGCGATGTGTTCATGCATTAAACATGTATAATTTAGTGGGTGGGTATATATAGGGCTTTTCAATACTGACGCCGTACTTTGTCATAACATTTCACCATGGAACGCGTAGTAGGTAATTGTTTTAATTTACTATCAAAATCAGTTTTCTATTAGCCTAACGTTCCGTGTAAGGAGCCGCTCTCGCCGTTAATGGCGCCCGATTTCGGATAATGATACCAAACCGACAGTGCTGGTTTCCATTCCATACAGCAACAGAAACATTAAATTTATTGAGATTCACATCGACTGGCCACCAAGACATAGGCCCCATTTATGCGAAGATGTCATCCAAAATTGGTCCACTAGAGTACACCAAATCATACATAATGCCCTCGAATATCCTTTAAAATACATAAAAAATGCGCTCTTAATGAAAAGCCCTCTTAATGAAAAATGTAAGCTGAGTATCCACATTTACTAAGTAGTTTAGTTAGTAGATCACCTGTAAAGTAATCACAGAAATTCATGTATGTTTAGGCCAATTTTTTGTTTGCGTCTGAATTTTTATTTTATTAACATGTCACTAGTGATAACTGAAGTAATCGCAACCATTCTTATTCTAATTATTGCACATCCAGAGCAGATTCAAATTTTTGTAAGAAACTCAATGTTTTGATTCGTGCCGCAATCTTATTGTTAATTTTATCTCTGTGGTCAAAACAAACACCATACATTTGACATGTACAAGGCTACGTCTTTGATTCCCAGTTTATTATTAAACTCTTTGGTTTTTGGATACTTTGACATTGACAGCGTCTTTATTACTGTTTTGTTGGCGTCGAATATACTTTTAGATTACACTGCAAGGAATTTTTAATTTCAGACAAGTAGATAGTTTCTCTAATTCTTATACTCTTATTAAAAATGTAATATTATAATGTAAGTATGTAACTTATTTATTTCTTCACGGATTACGTAATGTTTGTATAGGTGTACCGAGAAAAATGCATGCACTTAATTGAAAGAGCTATATTATATTACGGTACGGAAAATGACTAAAATTATGTTAGCATAGCATCATTCGGTATATCTTTCCAATAGATTCTTAAATTGGAAAAATAAATAACTGTTGAGATATGATAATCTTGTAAAATGGTGAGCACCATAATATGACCTCTGACTTAACAGGGGGTTTACCACATTCTTGTACTATTACCACAGTATTACTAGTGCATTAATGGGTAATAAATGTTTAGTAACACATCATTCGTTCCAGCGTTTTATTTTATAATTAGTCTAACTAGTTGTTTATTATTTACCTACTTGGCCTTGCCAATACTGATCTTACCTATGTTGGGTCACAAGAAAATCCATTTTCCTGTGTGTTTAAAAACCCCGCATAATAAAGTACACTCGAAGGGTTGTACTGGGTTTTTTTTAAGATACATACATTTGTGTGACACTTAAAAAAGTACAACGTTTGTCCTGTGTTTCCTTATAAGAAATGTAAATAACTACTATAAGTTTGTACATTTAACTTACCGGACCTGACATAATGAAATCTGACATTTCAAATTTAAATTCCTTTTTTATAGTTATGCAACGTTAGAAAAGTATGGACCATATTTTTATTTCCACAATTTTTTTTGTAGATTCGAACATTGTTCAACCACTGTAATTACTCTTCGGCGTCGCGATGATAATAAATGGAATCAAATATTATATTTGTGAGGTGTTGCGTTGCGAACGCCAAAGAGGGTAACCTCATTGGCGGGTTACCGTATCGCGGGTATTTGTAGTCTTATTTGACGTTTTGCGGTGGCTCTATTATCCTGTGAAGCAGTGTAATCTTCTTCAAGGCTAACTGAAAACGTCATAATAAAAAATCTAAAAACAAGCGGGTTAAACATAGCACAGCAAATCAATTAGTTGTCTGATTTCCTGAAACTGCAAGCAACGTACATATTACTCACGTTAGATCTCTGCCAGGCTCCTGTTAATTATATTAACTATTACTAGAGTACATTCGCGCCTGCCATGGCCTTGATCATCACTGCGCAATATGAATATTATGCATTATTATAATGAGATTATACCCTAAATTAAATTACTTGTACTTTAGCTTAAGGTTAAAATTTTAGGACTCTTTTAAACAGTCGACCTCAGTGGCGAAATGTATAAATATGTATGGCTTACCGATTCTCTAATGAGATGGCAAGTGATGCCTTATTTAGTTCTATTAAGTTTCATGGTTTATCAAGCGCAAGCCGAAAGGTACCTTCTTGTTTGAACTTGTCACCACTGGTAGCCTAACATACAAGGCTACTATAACAAAATATAGTGTGACAATTGTCGTTCTAGCCTGTTGTAAATATCAGCGTATAAAGTCCGTCTATTTAGTTTCTTGTTCATTACTCATTAAAATGCGATATTTTTTAAATTAGGATGCAATATACATAATATCGTATCGTATATCGATATTCATAATATCATTTCGTAAAACAAAGATTTTCACTAAAGAAGTAACATGGCATGTGTAAATACAACCGGAAGGGCAAGACCTCGACATTCTCCGACCAAATCGGAGGCCAGGTGAGAATTACCCCTAGCGTACATATATACGAGTATGAAGAGTGTATTGGTAGCAAAAAGACACGAGGCAAGAGAGGTGTGGAAAGATCGTGACAAATGGAAATACGTTGTGTCAGCCTACTCCTCTGGGTAACAGGCGTGATTCTATGTATGTATGTACTGAAAAAGGTATTTTCTAAGTTATACGCGTCATTTCCAGTAAGATAATGCAATACCAAAACTCCAACAGTAACACTGTCATTGAGTAAATTCCCTGTTTTCAATTATACTCCCTCCTATACTTTCCACGTCACAGGTAAAAACCATTATTACCTTTATTTCTAGTTATTATTATATTTTTATGAATCACTGGTAGGTATAATGTGTGCCGGAGAACCTTTTACATCACGTGTCGTGACGTGAATTTAACATTTTTACCCATCCCTTCGAGCATTTATTGACAGCTAAATGCTCGAAGACCCATCCCCATCCCGAAAAAAGTGCACAACGCCACTACAGAAGTTTTCACTTAAAAAAATGTCGTTTATGGTTAAAGTTAGCGTAGAAACAAGTCATCTTATCAATAATGATTCGAATTGTGGGCTATACTAGCAATATTGGGAAAGCGGTGTCTAAATATAAATAACTAGCTGTGCCCCGCGGTTCTACCCGCGTTAAACTTCATAAATTATAGCCTATGATTTAATCCAAGGTGTCAGCTATCTCAATACCAAATTTTATTAAAATCACTCCAGCCGTTTGGACGTGAAGAAGTAACAATCACAAACCCTCAACTTAGGAAAGATGGACACTAACTCATCAATAATTTGCTTACACAAACAACCACTATGACGTCGACATGCAATAATATCTTACGCACCAATCAACTCTAATTGATTTGTTTTTTTATGTGCAATTTCTTAAGTCCATCGCAAATGCGTCATGATCATGAGTGCGTTGCAATTAGCGTATAAGTAGGTATTTCTTCATAAATATCTGAGGTACACTCCATTCCCACTAAATAGAGTTAGAGGCTAGTTTTTGAGAATCGCTTTTGTTATATCCACGAAATACCCTCTCCGATCCTCAACGAACGTTACACTTCCGTAAAAAATGTTGAACCTCTCATGCGTAAAAGTAGGGACTATATACCAGAGAATGGGCAGCAGCGTCCTTTGAGTACTATGACCGCCAACCCGTCTGCCAAGCGTGGCGATTATGGCAAAACCCGCAAAAATTATGATCTTTTCACTGGGAAGCGCAAGACCGGCAATTGTAGAGATCTTTGGGGCAGACCTATGTCCAGCCGTAGACATATTTCGGCTGATATGATGGTGATGATTACATATTTCTTAGGTTTCCTAATCGGCTTCTCCTCACCCCCACCCGGGTTTGGAACCAAGGACCTCATTACTTGCAGTTGTGTCTAGTTACATACCGAAAGACGTCCACCGCTGGACAAAGGCCTCGCCCAAAGATCTCCACAATTGGCGGTCGTGTGCTAGTCGCATCCAGCAGTTTCCAGCGACCCGCACAAGACCATCGGTCTATCTAGCAGGAGGCTTATCTACGCTGCGTCTTCTGGTTCGTGGTTGCCAGTCGAGAACTTTTCTGCCCCAACCGTCGGTTTTTCAAGCTATGTGCCCCGCCAACTGCCACTTCAGCTTTGCAATTCTTCGGGCTATGACGGGCTAAGTATATGATAGTACATATACTTAGCCCGTCATAGCCCGAAGAATTATTATATAATAAAATCGTAGGAAAGTCAAAACTGTACATTGAATATTTTTTTAAAGCAATAGTTGGGGAGTGATCTACAATGGATATAGAAACCAAAAATATAATTTTTAGAATGTTTGTCTGTTTGTCTGTATGTATGTCCGGGCTAAACTCAAAAAGTACTGCATGGATTTACTCCAGATTTTGCATGAATATTACTAAGTGGTCGGGTAAACATATAGGCTACATATTATTACGCTATCACCTTCGGGGGAGGAGTTGTGATAATTTATAAAGTTTAAAGCGGGTAAAACCGCGGGGCACAGCTAGTATGTAGATATATGACGGTCACCGTAGCCTAGTTGGTAGTGCTCCTGCCTACGAAGCTGGTGGTCCTGGGTTCGAATCCCGGTAAGTGCAAATATTTGTGTGATGAGCACGAATATTTGTTTCTGAGTCATGGATGTTTTCTATGTATATAAGTATTTATCTATCTATATAAGTATGTATATCGTCGCCTGGTACCCATAGTACAAGCTTTGCTTAGTTTGGGGCTAGAATGATCTGTGTGACATTGTCCCCAGATATTATTATTATTATTATATGTATATTGTTTTATTAGTCTGAGTAACGTTAATAGGGTGAGATACGTAACGTTCCCAATCATGTTGTATTTTACAAATATCGACATCTTCCATTATCGTTCTGGTATTTACCATAATTTGTTTAATATATATTTAATGCGAATTTAATATATCTCTGTTATTATTAGGTTATTTGGTTACCCAGGTACCTAAATACTATAAAACACAATATATACTTACATATAATAAAATCGTACGAAACTCAAAACTGTACATTGAATATTTTTTTATAAGGATACTTGGGGCGTGATCAACAATGGATATCGAAGCCAAAAATATAGCTTTTACAATTTTTGTCTGTTTGTAAACTCAAAAAGTAGGTACTGCATGGATTTACTTTTTAAAATTTTGCATGAATATTATATAAGAGGTCGTGTCAACATAAAGGCTACATATTATCACGCTATCACTTACGGTGGAGGAGATGTGATAATTTATAAAATTTAACGCGGGTAATACCGCGGGGCAGAGCTAGTATTACACTAGCATATTAATGATAGCGTTAAATGTTTTACTACTGTTAAATTTATTATAAAATGAAAATATGAACAAAAAATATATAAAACTAGCTGTGGTACAGCTAGTTTTATATATTTTTTGCACCCCTTACTACGGCAATATATGAAATTAATTTGAATGACAGTGGCGCCCTCTGTCGAAGATTGGTCGTACCAACACTACCAACCCAGAAGCCTTCGTGGGCTCAATCACGACACTTTGCTGAAGATCGTCACATGACCAAATGCACAATTACGATTCTATAAAGGATATACGACAAACATTCATTTATATTAGTACCTATATAGATTCACAGATAAAAAATATTATGTAGGTACAGGGTGCTCAGAGACTTAAATCTACTGTTAACAGTGACACTATTTTTAATTTTTTGCATATCGTATGGGTTGTGGTCCACAGAATCTATTATAATCATTATATTTTTAATTAAAATTTTAAAGTCTCCTAGAAAAGAGAATACAGCAAAGTACGTTTAGTCAGTACTAGTACCTACATGGTACACCAAGACACAACATCTAAGTATATGATTTAATATTCAATGTTTTATTTTCATGAATTGAACAATTAAATGATTAAATTAAGCTAATTAAATGTTTAAAATATTTATGACCAGAACAAAACAATAAAATATGATAACAATATTAATTATAAACATAAATTAATAACCTTGTCAGAAGCCTCGAGCGTGAAATTTGATAGTTTACTAGCTTTGACCCGCGGTTTCACCCGCATTAAACTTTTTATATTATAGCCTATGTGTTAATTCATGGTGTCAGCTAACTCCATACCAAATTTTATTAAAATCGCTCCAGCCGTTCAGACAAGAAGTAACAAACATTCACACACTCACAAAATTTTGCCTTTATAATATAATTGTGATATTAGTCCGCACCGTCATCCACCGGCAACGTGCACAGAAGGCTAGCTAGATTAAAAGTATATATATTTATATCTAATACAAATGATTAACCAATCAACATAAAAATGGAAGTTATCATTAAATTACAAGCCGCGTCCAGTAACCCTCCTACATCGCCTTCATAGTGTGGCGTTTTGCTTTTTATTGGGATATTATTAATTTATTTTTAGTATTACATATACAATATTTATACAATACATATACAATATTTATACTGCAAAAATAAGAGTGCAACACAACATTTACGAATACAAATTATTGCGTGGTGTAAATATATAAATAAGGTTGTACAGTGGCAAATTAAAGAAACTGCGCACTGGCTGCCACTGAGTTTATCTCGTATTCTGGAAACTTGTGGTTCTCTGTATTAATATTTACCGTCACAAACGTGTGCTGTCGTTTATATGTCCGAGAATATACGTCTATGTTCCATCCCATTATTATATACTAGCTGTGCCCCGCCGTTTTACCTGCGTTGAACTTTATAAATTGTAGCGTATGTAGTATTCGAATATATAAGCTATATTACTACAACGTTTCATCAAAATCCGTTCGTTAGTTTTTGCGTGAAATAGTAACAAACATACACACTCACAAACTTTTGCCTTTATAATATTAGTTTGATATGTTAATCCAGGGTGTCAGCAAACTCCATCATTTTATTAAAATCACTCCAGTCGTTTAGATGTGAAGAAGTAACAAACATACACACTCACACACACGCCTTTACCATATTAGTGTTAGCTATTACATCTAGTTAGTTGACTCATTATTGTTATAGCCGATTAGTGCTAACCTAACTCATGTTTTAAAATTCGTACATGCGACATTAGCAGAATCTTTACGATCTTATATCGAGAGACCAGTTTTCGATACAGAATATGCATGGAAGGTTCTACACCAGTTCGCTTAAGTCGCACTTTATTGCACACTTGCGCAGGTGCACTGCGCCGCGCCTCATTGTCTGTCTGTAGTTATGTAGGTAACCTATATACAGCAAAAATTGGAGTGCCTAGAAATACGAAATAGTTTATTTGTTAATCAAGTGTCATGTTAAATATTCAACATTGATCTTCCAGTTTTATATTTTAAATTAAATAACATACATATGTAAGTACCTGCCTTTGTACTATAAAATATTATTTTTATTACAAAAGATTCGTTTTTGTGGGCTGACGATTGTAAATGTTGTCGGGGAAAAAAATAAGCCGTCATACTAACACTTTTTTGTGTGCTTATTATAAGTATAAAGGCCACTTGAGAGTCATGTGTAACATTACATTACTTATAATCCATTCGCAGCTGTCTTAAGTATAAACATTATCTATGTAACATGTACCATCGCCAAACGAAACTTTAACGATCTTTTGTTTTCTTCTCCATATGCTATGCTAAGAAGAACACTAATCTACTTCTTCGTGTACTGTTAAGATTTGTCATTATAAGTACTAAATTGCGTTAGAAGTAGCGGCATTTTAAATAATATTATATTAATCGCTCTGAGTACAGCTTTCACGTTGCAACTATCAGATGTCCTTGAACAAACATATGACGTCGTATCCTGACTATCAGATCTCTGAAATATTAGTAAAAAAACCCATTAGTGCTATTTTATTTTACTAAAAATAAAATTGCACATATGGGGGCATATGTGCAATTTTATTTTAATCTTAATCTTAATGCTAGGCTAAAATTGGCCCTTATATTTTATCCTAATTATATACACCCAATATAATATAATATAATATCTAATACATACTACATACATATTAGGTGTATTTCCAGCCGTATGGCCAACAAAATTTGCAGCATCGTCTGCAGAGGAATTAATTACCATATTGGCATTCTGGTTTTAAATTTACGTCAGACGTAATAGACGTAGTTGTACGTACTATACATCCAGAGTGAGATAAATTCAACAACACTAGTTAACACTACGTGCCTTACATCTAGGTAATCAAATTCGGCCTATGTATAATGTGGCGCAGTCGCTGTGCCGCTGTGTGGCTGGGCAATCCAGAGCCCTTCCAGGGTACGTTGCGCGGCCATCTGGGACATGGCGTAAAAGGGGGCTACTGGAGCAGCATACCCACGTTCTCCGGCCTCCTCACATCAGATGCCATGAGAAGTCCATGGTAGGTAGGTTTAGTCGGTGCGAGTCCGACGTACCCACCCTCAGACACTTTTTGCGGATGGCATGTGTAGGCATTCCTACCGCCTTATTAAAAAAAATATAAAAAACTTGAGAGGTGTCAAGGGACACCCGGATGGGACGAAGTTATTTCTTATTATTTATTATGTACAAAAAAACCTGTATACACTCAACAAAAATAATCGTCGCGGCACAACACTGTTCAATGCGTAATAGAAATGAAAATATCTGGCTTGCTTTCTATAAGAGAGAGAGAGAGAGAGAGAGAGAGAGAGACAGACAGAGACAGTGCGCATGTCGCGCACGCCGCACAGCTGCAAAAAGTGTCGTGACAACTTTTCGTAAGATTTTTTTCCGTCTAGCCCCCTTTCACAACGCGCTATAAGGAACTTCGTTCCAAAAACAAAGGCCTATGTATAGTAGTACGAAATAGGACGGAAGTACAGAAATAACGACAGAAGGATTGACTCGCATGTACCCCGCACGTGGCTGCACGTGTCCAATGTCTGTTACAACACGGCAATACACTCGCGCATACCAACGTCGTGAACGCACGTTGTTACTATCGTACGATCTTTAATAACCCACATGTTGTTACGGACAGTACCAACAACGAGTCTAGCTCGTCTGCTGTCTTATAAAGAGCTCTAGCTACTAGCGTTTAAATCTATGTGTCTATGATTAGCAACTACATATCCTCATATTGCTCTCTCTGTCTGCCACATACTCATATCTTACGGTCAGTACGAGGTCTACTCTAGCTCGTCAGCTGCCTTATAAAGAGCTCTAGGTACAAGCGGGTTAAGCTAGGTGTCTGTGACTAGCGACTACATACGAGAATCTTCATATTGCTCTTTTTCTCTCATCCTTCCTTCCATTCGTTCAACATGAGCTCTTCTGTAGCAAGTCAGCTGTCCCTTATATAGAACATTTTGCTACAAACGGGTTAAGCTATGGATATATCATCGGCGACTACATCTCCTCATATTAACCTCTGTCTGTTATATAAGCCCAAGTTACGGGTAGTACGAGTTCTACCCGTTCTTCTGCAGCAAGTCAGCTGTTCCTTTATACACGAACAGAACCCCAGTACAAACGGCTTAAAAAACCGAAAACATCTACTGATTGTGATATTTAGCCATGTGGCCATGTTATTTTATTCAATTAGCAATGATTTAATATTTTTTTTAGTTATTTAAGCACCATCATCATCATCACAATGTCAGCCAAATTAGATCAATTGTTGGATAAATGCCTCGCTTAATGATGGAAGATATACCGCCAAGCTTGGAATATCTGTTCACCCTTTCAATTGTTGTTCTTCTACTCGGGTTTGAGTATTTTAGACGGCTGGTTTGTCTATCATCATCATATCAGCTGAAAGACGCCCACCGTTGGACAAATGCCTTCCCCAGGGTTCTCCACAATGGCGGGTCTTGCTTGTTGTACAGAAAAAAAGTTTAACGTATCCGTGGTTTCCCTCTGTATACTTGGATAAAGTAGATTTGAATTATCTTGCTTGTTGTACAAAAAAAAAGTTTAACGTATCCGTGGTTTCCCTCTGTATACTTGGATAAAGTAAATTTGAATTATTGTAATAAGCTTGCTATCTAGAACAGTGATCATGGAAACGTCACCGGTGTGCAATGTGGACAACCGAAGGATAACTAGTTTGATTCCGCGTTCACTTGTACATTGTAATGTTTTTGTATATAACTTAATTGCAGCATCATTCTGCGTTTTACGTTTCTCTTAATACTTAAGTTATTGTTGTCATGTGTTTTGATATATATAAATATTAATACATATAAAAATATATATGGAAGATATTAAAATGAAAATAGCTATACGTTTTTCTTTGTTATATTCACGTAGGTATCTCTTTTAATAAATATTTACAGATTGAGCCAATGTAAAGTAGGTACTTATATTCCGCAGACGAGTGTTATCATACCTATTAGTTTTAGAACATGCTAGAACTAGTATTGTATTGATATTATAATAATATAATTTAAATACAACCCACGTTAACGCTTACTCTTGAGTCGCACTTTGCAGCCTCTTCCCTTCTCCCCTATAAATGACCTAACTCAAACCCAGGACTACAATATTAACATTATCTGACCTAGGGGTCTAGCGGTTAGTGACACTGAGGCTGTGATCTATAGAGCGTACTTAGACTTTGCTCAGACTTTACTTAGACAGAAGTTAATGCATGTAACGAAATTACAATTGGTGTTTTGACTTTGTCTGTCTTAGCTTATGCTAAGCATAATCTTAACGTCAAAAAGTCTATAAATACCAAATCAAAGTATAAGCTTAGCATACACTTAGAAACGTTTTACGTAAGTAAAATTTGAGCAAAGTCTAAGTACCTACGCTCTATAGATCTCAGCCTGACTGCTAAGCCAGAGGTCGTGGGTTTGATATCCGCCCAGTTTAAACATTTGTATTATTTGTTTTGTGTCTGAGTGTAAATTATCTTTTATATGTATTTATTTTGCCTGGTTTCCATAGTACAGATACTCAATAATTTAGGATCAGATGGCAGTGTGCTGGTTGACCAAAGATATTAATTAATTTGTATATTTTTTTCCGTAAGAAGGTAAAACCTTCGATCGATAATTGATCGAAGGGTAAAACTGATGCAGTGTGTTCGTTGTCCGAGGATATTTAAATAGTATGATTAACATTACAATACTAGTACGCTTCTGCGTTATCCGGGTCAGCTTCATTATGTAATAAAAGTCTGAATAATTAATTTCTTAGCAATATGTACCACTTATCTGTACAACAAAACTGACATTTATTGTGGTAAATTAGGCATTTGGCATTGAAAACCCCACTCGGCATGCCAAGGAACATCTTAGCTAATAAGAACCTGCCAACGTTTTTAACAAGTTTACAGGCAAAGATATCTTGTTGAATATAACTAATATTATTTACTACGGTCACGTTTTGGCAAATATTTTCCATCTTAAATTAAACTTTGCCACCAGTATATGGACTCAATACCGAGGATGCATGTGATGGTAGCCTTGATTTATTTATGGACTCAGAATTCATGCACAATAGTTTAATTTAAGGTTAATAATTTCTCTTCTTTTAATACAACCTCATAGCCCAATGAATTGCCAAACTGAAGTGGCAGTGGGCAGAGCACATAGCTCGTAGAACCGACGGCCGATGGGGCAGAAAGGTTCAAGAGTGGCGACCACCAACAGGAAGACGCGGCGTGGGCAGGCCCCCTACAAGGTGGACCGACGATCTTGCAAGGGCCGCGGGATGCCGCTGGATGCGGGCAGCGCAGGACCGGCTATTGTATCCTTGAGGGAGGCCTTTGTCCAGCAGTGGACGTCTTTCGGCTGATATGTTGAACTCAACCCCAGAGCAGTTTCCTAACTACCGTTTTAACATGCCTGTTGATCTAATGGATGGTGAACCTAACTGTTAAACCTGAGGTCTTGATTTCAATCACCATCCAGGACAAATCTTTCTGCGATCAACACAATTATTCTAACTTTTAAGTACACCCATAATTGGTATATGTTTAGAAATATAAAATAACTAGCTGATTTACACGCGTTTTACACGCGTTAAACTTTATAAATTATAGCCTATGTGTTATTCTGGTGTATAAGCTATATAATTGAAAAGTTTCATTTAAATACATTCAGTAGTTTTTACGTGAAAGAGTAACAAACATCCAGCCATACTTACAAACATTCGCGTTTATAATATTTGTAGGATTTATCAGATGTTCGGTTACCATAGTAATGGCTCTGCCTAGTTTGGGATCAGATGGCACTGTATTTTTGTCCTAAGCACGGAAGAATGAAACTGTGTCAGAATGTGTATTCTGTGTCTGGTTAATTCTGACACCAGCCGCGACGGGAAGCCCTATTTAGTCGCATGTGGGAGGCACAACAATTACATTGCCTGACGGCCTTGCTCGCCACCACTTCAGACTGCATCGCACCCGTTTAATGACCGCCTTAGAAAATCTGCAGAACAGTAATGCTGAGACAGACTCGGATCCCAGTGACTATGTCCTTGAAATTGCTACTAAATCTTCTCAAGTGAAAATATATCTTCTGTTGGGATCGTGCATTAACTAAACCAATCAATAGCTAAATGAATTGTCAAATATTTCAAATCCCCTTTTGAAGAACTTGCCATAAGTAAGAATATCATGATCCCATCACATCCCGTGGAGGGTGTAGAAGTTCTCCTGAAGGAATATTTAGTCTCTGTCTGCCTCTGATTACTATGATCAACATATTGCGAACGGCAACTCGTCTGTCAAGCGGAGCGATCATGTGTGCCCGGCAGTTTTAGCCGCGTTAAACTTTATAAATTATAGCCTATATGTTAATTCAGGGTGTCAGCTAACTCCATACCAAATTTTATTAAAATCGCTTCAGCCGTTTATATGTGAAGAAGTAACAAACATAAACACTCACAAACTTTAGGCTTTATAATATTAGTGTGATTTTTGAGGGAGGCTTTTATCCAGCCACCCGTATAATCTGTTCTATGTTGCTGCTATTAGTTATTATGAAAAAGAAGGTTCTTCTTCTTATTCTTGGGCAGTGGTTTACCCTAGTGTCGGAGTTGTGCAAGCCGCCCAATAGGCCTCTGACATGGCTTAATGACTTTTACCTAATGTCTACTAACGGGACCGACAAACTGGGAACGACCGAAATGAAACAACTTCCGCGGTCACCCATCTATGGACTGACCGCGAGCCTAGATGCTTAACCTCGCCGGTCACTTGCGGTTACAGCATCTAGAGCATATAGCTTGTTGTTGATGATGATGGTGATGCAGTATATTATAGCAGTCAAGTATATTTTTGGACAACTCTCCGTTATAATTACGAGATAAATAATGTCTAATATGATACTATATTTTTTTACATGAATTAAATAACTGGTAATATATATTTATCGCAAAAAACCACTGTAAAAAATGTACACAGTGTTCAATTCGACAGGCTACTATACTGGCCAATTATATTTTTACGGCAATAATGCGTAAAAGTCACGTTACGTACAGTAATTAAATTCAATAAGTAGGCAGCAATTCTAGCTGATTCAACATAAATAAATACGTAGTCTGCGAATAGCTTGGATATACAGTGAATGTCGGTGGAAACACTTTCACCTCGGCCATGGTCTTTATTATCGAGGCTTAAGAGAATTTTTTGTAATCCAACTGTGTCCACTGATTTGCTGCCGACTGTACCAACGACTGAATTGCATCAATATGTGCTAAATAATGTTGAAAGAGAGAAAATCCAAGCGGGCATTTCAGACAAACATTGTTTTGAATATTAAAGTTCATTGTACCTACAATTCAAACATTTATGCCATTTTTATGCGTTTTACCGTAAAAGGATGAAATACATTCAACTCAGATGCTCTTATCTGTGTTAAAATTTTTATTCGTACTTCTGTATGGTCAAATTTAGAATCGGTCAAATTCGTCTTAATAGCGATCAGAAAAAAATGCAAATCGTTATATTATTATTATGTACACTAGCTGTTGCTCGTGACCTCTTAAGTTTTTGATCGATGATGAGCACACGGAATTTTCAGTCACTGTCCAGTGACTGAAAATTCTGTGAATTTGACCATAAATACGCAATGAAACTATAAAAATGAATTTACCTAGTTACCTATGATTGCGACTAAATTACTTTTATTAAATAAAAGCTAAATCAGTAGCCTTGGAGTTGCAGGGCAACCTTGGAACAATCTAATTACTCCGCTATTCAAATTAAAATGGTCAGTGATAGATTTCCGAGTCAATTCACTTCGAAACGCCCAGCGTCAAAACGTAATGGACATCTTGAATCAACGGAGTAAATTCTGGATGAATTGGTTCAGAAATGTATATCAATAAAACGACACAGAACACAACAGTTAGATACATCATTGCATACATCTTAGATGATCCGGACGACGAAGTCACAACTTACTTAGAACAAGTTAAGAATGTGTAAGAAACTCTCGAGACATTGTGCACAATCCAATATATCGTATACTAGCTGTACCCCGCGATTTTACACGCGTTAAACTTTTTAAATTATAACCTATGTGTTAATCCAGGGTGTCAACTAACTACATAGGTACCAAATTTTATTAAAATCGCTCCAGCCATTTAGACGTGAAGAAGTAACAAACATACACGATCGCGAACGCTCATGACTGTTAGTTGGTATCCGTGAGCTTAGATCTTCAATGGGACGAGTGGTCCGTGTCTTTGTGTATTAACCAAGAGCGACAGTTGCAGAAAATGTCTTCAAAATTGACCTTCCCACTTCACAAAGTCTAGGTAGGTACGAACTGCAACGTCTATTGTGCAGTAAAGAAGTGAAAACCCAAACCCTATATTAGTAACTAAACTTTGAAGAACTGGCTTCAAAAACTATTTAATTGTTTTTTAATTCGGAAATCTTGGTTTTGTATCCTATAGGTCTAGCTTCGCTTTATCAAGACGTAAAATAAAAAAAACCAAAGAATATTTACATCAGCCGATTTGAAAATGAAATGTATATAGATACACAGGAAGCATCTCTCATCTAATAAAAAAAGAATGGTCAAAATCGGTTCACAAACATCGGAGGAATCTCGTAATATACCTACATATAAATCAAAATTACACCGTCGAACTGATAACCTCCGTCTTTTAAAGTCGGTTATAAATTGCGCAATAACTATTCTTCAATTGCGAATCCGTACAACTTTGCGTTTTGCGATTTCAGAGAAATAAAAACAAAATTTTTCTGTGTGTGTGGTTTCTGCAATCGTGATTATAGTTATGACCCGTTCGCAATGGCAACAAAATTTCTCGACAGTTATCAACACGTTAAGACCTAAGTCCCTGCGTCTGGACTCTTTCCTGTCGGGCTAACCCTTCCAATCGGGCTCCCAATGTGAGGGACAACGAATGGACCCGTATTACACATTACTCGTATTAGATATACTTACATCTAAACACTTTAATTTAACTCGCAAAGAAACTTTGTCCCAACCAAAGCAAGTTAGTATTAAGATTTTTATTAATATAAAATAAAAAAGGTTTGTATTCACGTAGACTTTAAAAAAGCGCTTGTAAATAGTCAGAACATGTTTGTATTAATACAGTTATAGTACTGGTATATACACTTCTTACCCAGGAACCCAGAATATGTCTGCGCCGCCAATATATATTTCAAATAACTTGCTGCCATTGCTAATAATTGGCCAAACAATGACTACTACTAAAAGAAACCAATTAGATAGTATATGAAACAATGTTTATCCAATAAATAAACAATTAGATACAAGTCATTTACCTTTCGATTCAAATGACAACGTAAGGTACCGGAAGTTGGTGAACAATAACATGGATTTTTGTTATTTAGTATTTGAAAATGAATACTTACCACCATTATTAAGTTTATCGAAAAGCTATAGAAGCTATCGTAGGAGTTTTATAAGTTGGTACTAAATGAATGTACTAATTACTATTGAATCTTTTGCGAGTATTCATTTATCCGCTTCTCAAGTTTGGTTAAGGTTGGTAGCAATAAGATATTGATTTGTTTTAACAGGTCCAGAAAATTCGTGGTACCTTGGTACCTTGTAAGAATTAGTAGGGACAATGTTTTTTTACCGTTGCTGTATACTTGTTTTCTGATAAAATACGCATTAAAAAACACTTACCAACTCCTTACTTTACATCCCCAACTGATCGGGATTAATTTCTGGCCAATGATTGCTATGAAATACCCTCTTCGAAAAGAATACATATAGGTCAATGTCGAAAAGCGACGAATTTCCACGTTATGCAAAAGCATTAGATAGCCCCTGTTTACTATAAATAAATACTGCGTAGAAGAAAAATACCTAATAAACGGGTAGATAAGTAGAGCAAACAAATCAGATTTTTATGCGCCAGGAACAATTGCGATCGACGCCTTCATAACAAACATAATATATATTCATATTTTTGCTTAAAAACAATTCTGAACAACCAACTCACGGTCGTTCAGAATCGTCACTTCTTACCTAAACAATTGCAAGCATTTTTGACAATTACTTCTAATAGTTAAATTTTTTGCTTGTTTATACTATAAATCTAATACAGCCTATCAATATTAACAAAATAGGTATAGCAGTACCGGCCTGACTAAATCAACTTTCGATCGGTTCCAAGGACCGCTATTACGATATTTAACGACTGCAGACTGCAGCAGCCAATATGTCAACGTCCAAATAGGCCTTAACATAGTAGTCATATTCACTCACGAAGTCTTCTGCGTCCATATAGGTAAAGTAGGGGATTGTTTTTCAAAGCTACGTTGTAGTATTTTACAGATTTTATTCTCTGATCTGATAATTTTAATACGTGATTTATGATAGTAAAGTTTTTAAACTACAGTGAATAGTTTGATAAACTGCGAATGGTACTTAGTAGTATACTTTTCTTGTTGGATTAAGGTTGATAACGGTGTAATTAATTAGGACATTTTTAAAGATATATAAGGAGCCGGTAATTTTATTCTAACATTCGATTTGCTATTTAATTCTGTTATCGCTGAATATGCGAAGTTTACGGTATAACCGAAACAATTTACAAAATTTTAATCTAGCATTTCACTCTTAAATTTTGTCTATTATTAACTTTTATTTGTTTATTCTTTTGTTATTTGCCTTGTGTTATAATTTACCTCGTGTTTATTTGTATTATTCTTTTTTTGTAATTTACTTTTTACAGCCACTTTAAATAGTAGCATTATTAGTAGCCAAGGAATATAAGTTCTTAGGAGTATCTATATATTAGTCAATAGGTACAGACTTGTAGATTACTTACTTTTTTCATTTGCTATCTGTTAGACCTATAACTTGGCTTTAACAAATGTGCAATCGTTTTGGAGGGAGGTACTAAGAGCTGTTTCGGAGGGCAGCTAGCTGGCAAACTAGCTGGCACTTAGCGTTTTGATTAAAACGTTCAGAAATATTATTGGGACGACTTTATGTTGATATACTCCTATACCGCGTACGTACGTAAAATGCGCGTGCACTTCGAGACCGGTCGGCGCGCGTAACCGGTATTACTTGACTGGGAATTTTCCATGCTTTCCTCTGTAACTTCATGAGAATAATAACATCTCGTAAAGGCTCCATAAATAAATTGGCACAAAAGGGGAGGGGTAAATTTGTTTTGAAGCTTATTTGTATAAGATTTGTTTATTCAACTAGTGATACATGTACTATTTAGTTACTTACATTTTACATTGATATCCAATCCATATTAGGTAAGTGGGTATGCCTGATTTTAGCATAGCCACCTACCAATGAATGTAACATTAACAGAACTCTAACCCCAACTAGAAAGAAAGCTGTAACTATTGAAAACAACTGTTAATAAGCTGTAACTATATATATATATATTAAAATATTATAGATATATTTTAATATATATATATATATAGTTACAGCTTATTAGAGAAATTATTATAAATGGTTTATAATACTGTTTTCTACGATCCAAGGTAATCTAAAACCAAGTGTTTTGTTAGAAAAATATAATAAGATTCATTGCAGCTGTGACGTGACGTGACGGACCAAAGATCGTAACGTCTGCGTCCTTTGTACATTTATTTCTGTAGCTAAACTGAAAAAAATGTCGCGTCTATGATGGACACTCACTGCTGGCAAGCTCTCACTGACGAATTTAGAATTCGTAGCTGAGAATTCGTCCAAACTTGAATGGGCAGATATTTGGTGGTCGCGTGCCAAGTGAACGGCAGCGCTGCGCTGGCGCCGAGAGCGTTGGCACTCACAATTACACGGAACTGCTCGCCCTGATTAACGTCTCAAGTGCAAGGTCATACGTTACACGCACGATGAGTTAAACTTGTTTCTATTATGAGAAGCAGACGTCCATATTTGTTTTATTTTTTATTTCTTATTATAAACTCATAGGATGTTAACGACACCTTAATGATACCTGATACCAGGCGAAACTATTAAGAGGATATTAATTTTATTATCTTTCACAAGTAATTGTGAACATTTAAGTCAGCCAGTTTCTAGAAAACAAAGTCGATGGATAACACCTAAGAATGGGCGTTACATAGGAATCCTTAACTTGATCTACCAAATTGTATCGTTTCTACTTTCTAGCTCAACGCAGAGTGCCTGCCTCTGATTGGTAGAGGATGCTGGTTCGAGACCTGTGTCGATATTTCTGCCACTATTTTCAGAACTAAATATAAAAAAAGCAATTTGTTTCTCGATCTTGTTAAAGCGAACAACATAATAAATTAAACAGGTCTTAATAAACGTTAAAACATTACGTAAATATAAATTAATTAAATATAGTAATATAGTAGTTCATCAAGAAATATTCATATAGGTACTTAATTTTGGTTTAATGATCAACCGAGGCTTAGTTGCATGTTATATAATGCATGTAGCCCTACTAACATCGTCCTGTGAGTCAGTAAACCAGTTGAAGAGGTGGATAAGATCAACAACTACAAGGTTACCATTCCGGGAGCGTCACAGCACACGCTCCCGGAATGGCAGCCGTCCATTCGATACGGAAACCACTTGCCATTAAAACAACCAAGTCAAGAATCAGATACTATCCTGAAAATAACGAACAAAACTCGCTGATGACTTTCAAATAATTTTTGATTTGACGTAAACTGACTGTCTTCTTCGTCTAGCGGAAGCGTGTACTACCACCGCAGGTAATGGTAGCGCAGTACCGCAGGTCCTGGGTTCAAATTCCAGGTCGAGTAAAAAGTAATTTAGGGGTATTCCGTAATAAAACTTTCTCAGTATCAGCACGCTGTTTTGTAGTTGGCAGTATTTACACCCCGTGCCTTGCAGAGAATGTAAAGCCATCAGTCCTGTACTGACTTCTTTCCGGTCATGTCACAATCAGATCATGAGATTGATGGAATAAAAAGTGCCCCTTTTGTAACACTTTTTGCTGGCGCAGTATAATAAATCCCAGGTGGCTAGATTCCATTAAGACTGTTTGCCATGACCGAATTTCAACCAGGAAGACTTTGTTAAGTAGATCACGTAATTAAAACAATAATTTTAAAATGTTTGTTCACGTTGAAAATATGATGTTTATACAAGTAATCCAACTTCCAGACCCCAAGCCAGTACTGGGTTTTCTTGCCAGAATAATCACAATAACATTTTTCTGGGCTTTTCTAATGGGGTTTGAATTGTTATTATTTGTGGTTGGACGCGATACCGCTAAACTGACGTTGCAGGCCATTCACACAATTACAATACGAATAAAGTTAATTACTGACAGAATCTATTATACCTATAGCTAACGCCGCTTTAGTAAAAGAGGTTAGATTACGTATGCTATTGCGTGAGAATCTCGAAACAACAGGATAATCCTACTAATATTATAAACGCGAAAGTTGTAAGTATAGATGGATGTTTGTTACTTTTTACGTTAAAACTACTGAATGGATTTTAATGGAACTTTACAATAATATAGCTTATACATCAGAACAACACAATTTACAAAGATATTGTGTGAATTCTCCAAAATATGACGATAAGTGTCTAAAAATCTACCTTCTGCGAGCTATTCCGGCGTGCAGTGACAAAACCGCTAGAGGTACACAACCTACTAATATTATAAATGCGAAAGTTTGTGAGTATAGATGTACGCCAAAACTACTGAACGAATTTTGATGAAGCTTATATATCCGAATAACACGTAGGCTATAATTTATAAAGCTTAACGAGGGTGAAACTGTGGGGCGTAGCCAGTAAGATATAAAGTATAAAGAGGATGGGAAACTTTCATTTCATTTCGTACATCTTAACTATCTCGAATTGAAAAAATGAGCTTAGGTAATGGCATACCTAGGTATATGATTCAGCACACAATCATGCCAATATTTGTCCGACACTAAAGATATAACTCATATTTATTTGCACAGTTGCCGTACGTGTATACTTTCCGAATTACATATGTTGGCGAAAATAGTTAAAATTTTAAATATATATACATGTATAGTAAGTAAATAGTTAAAGTATTTAATAGCACCTTCATTAGTTAATCTCTTCCGAACTTTGAACAATATTCCGAATATTTATTTCAGGATACGGCCTTTCACATTAGTTGTAATAAGGTAGTAGACACCTCTCTTACCTTCTAACTAATATAAAGAAAGATTTTTACTAGTAAAATAAAATTCCCTCTCATTGTGAGAGGAGGGCCTTCCCAACAGCTAGAAAAATGGCGGTAAATTTTGAACGGCTTAAAGTTTTGAAGTCCCCCAGTACCTACAGAGTTTCGTGTCATGCTACCGGTTTCATATATTTAGTATAAAAAAAACTCTCTTTTGGTGTCCACACCAAAAGAGTTTTTTTGGAGGCTAAAGAAAATATTTTCATTTTGCATATCAAATTGAATCATAAATATATTTAAAGCATTATGATAACTAATAAACATACGTATATATTTCAATATACATACGTCCATGTGTTATAGATATTATATTAAAATTAACTTAAATAACTAGAATAATAATAGATAAATGTACTAATCGAATAACCCACCCCTAACTGTATCCGGTGCAAAGCTCCCCATCACACTCGCCGCATTTCCACATAGATAAATTACACTCAGAGCAAAGACAAAATAATTGTGCTCATCAGACAAAGATTTGTCGGTTTGTCCTGGGTGCCGATCGAACCCACGACTTCTTGCTTATTGAGGGTCATTCAGCCAGTCTACATCCAGTATTAAATAATTTAGTAAAATAGTTTTAAATGAACAAGTATTTATAAAGATTATCTTTGATCAATAGATAGTAATTAAATGGAATCTATGACTTATCTATGACGACTATAAATACGTTGATTAATCAATAAACAACCTTTCGCTCGACAGGGTCCATAATACAATAATTTAAAGCCTAACCACCTGTATATACTTTAATACGCAAATCAATAAATCATTGAGAATAATTCACCCTTTAAATTATTTTTATTGTGATTTTTTCTGTATTTACTTTGGTAATGTTTGTGATTGCTATGGTATTGAAATTTGTTCATCCGTTTGGGACAGATCCTCATAATAAGAATAATAATATCCTGGGACATAATTAACACACGGCCATCTGATCCCAAACTGAGCAGTGCTTGTACTATGGAAACCAGATAACTGGTGTACTACACATAATACTATTCTTTTGTAAATACATACTTAAATAGATAATTACATCCAGACTCAGGACAAACAGACATGTTCATGCACACTAATATCTGTCCTGGGTGGGAATCTAACCCACGAACTCCTGCGTGAAAAGCAAGCATTTGCCAACTACGCCAACGGGCCCGTCAATCATCATCATCATTATATATGCCGAAAGACGTCCACTGGACAAAGGCCTCCCCCAAGGATCTACAGCAGTGTTTTTCAACCTTTTTCATCACTCGACCCCCCTACTCGTATTTTACCCGCTTTTTTTCATGTTTCTTTTATTTTGTGACACATACTGAATCCAACATTTATACATCATTAAATTTTTGTGACGAATTGGAATAGACAGCACTCCACTAAAATTTACTTTATCATTCAGAGGTTAGATGGTTGTCAAGAGACAAAGTACAAGCCAGAGTTTGGAACTTCGCGCTAAACTTTTAATGTGCTGGCAAATTTTGAGTATTATGATTAGGCCAATCATAATACTCAAAATTCATTTGCGACCCTATGACTCGCTTTATCAACTTTTTGCAACTTCCCTATAGAAGTTTCACGACCCCCCCTATGGAGGCTTTACAACCCCCCAGGGGGTCGCGACCCCCAGGTTGAAAAACACTGATCTACAGAATGGCCGGTCTTGTGCTGCCCGCATCCATCCTTGGGTGGCACAGACACATTGGTATTAAAAGGTATAAGAGCCCCCTTTTAGTGCCGGGACTTTTAAGTGTTCTTAAAGACAATTGATTAATAATACCTAGTGTTTGCCATGTTGTATGAGCTGTAGAATTAGACAAAGCAACCGCTTTTAATTATCTGTTTGAATCGTCGTAATGTATAAACTGTGGCATATACTTAGTATACCTATATAGATTCTTTTTATATAGATGCCTCGATGTGTTTTATTGTTATTAATATTTCGTTCCCTTTTGTTCTGTTTCACTTGTTAAGTCAAACAGAAACAAAAGCCCTTTTTTAAAATTAGAATTACATACTTTTAGTTTAGACCAAAAATCCTTTTAGTTTGTAATAATTGAAAATTATAAAGTTGCTACTTTTTGGGGACGGGCCTGGGTCTTTGCACGCCCCAGGTCATGGGTTCGACTTCCACCCAGGACAAATATTTGTGTGCATGAAGACGTCTGTCTGTCTGGGAGTAATTATCTATATAAGTATGTATTTACAAAAGAAAAAGTAGTAGGTATATGTAGTATATCAGTTACCTGCTTGGTTTGGGATCAGATGGCTATGTGTGAATAATGTCCCAGGATATTATAATTATATGTTTGTAAATAACCCCGCGACACAGGGATACATTTCCCTAGTGCGGGCGTTGTCTTTATAAATTACTTAAATAAATAAAAATATATTAGGTCTTTACCTATGAAATTGCCGTTCTGCAGTACTGGCCATTTCAAATCAAAATAATTTTTGTTTGGCTAAGAATTCTAATTTCAAATTAATTTTATTTTAAAAACATGGATTCTTTTTTCCAAAAGTAGTCATTTCTTTATTGATTAGTGTTACATTTTCATCGCATTTCAATCTTTTTCGTCATCATGGATACGTTAAAAATTCGAGTAATTATGGAATATGAGTACCGTCGTGGCAGCAACGCGGCACAAGCGGCACGCAACATCAACGACGTTTACGGAGCTAACACTACAAACCAACGCACCACCTGTTATTGGTTTGCTCGCTTCCGTTCTGGAAATTTCGACCTGAAAAATGAACCTCGCGGTCGTCCGAAGACTTTGGTCGACAATGACGAATTAAAGGCGGTTGTGGAAGCTGATGATACACAATCTACGGCTGAATTAGCAGCAGCTTTCGACGTTAGCGTCAAAACAATATTGGTCCATTTGCGTCAAATTGGCAAGGTAAAAAAGCTTGACAAATGGGTGCCCCACGAACTCAATGATCGCCAGCGCGAAGTACGCGTCGAGACGTGCCTTGCACTGCTCAACAGACACACAAATGAAGGAATTTTGAACCGCATTGTTACCTGCGATGAAAAATGGATTCTGTTTGATAACCGCAAGCGCTCAGCAAGTTGGTTGGATCCTGGTTCAGCACCTAAACAATGCCCTAAACGAAAACTTACCCCTAGAAAAGTGATGGTCACTGTTTGGTGGTCTAGCGCCGGTGTGATTCATCACAGCTTCTTACCAAACGGGGTGAGCATTACTGCAGATGTGTACTGTGAAGAACTGAGCACAATGATGGAGAAGCTGGCGCATCTCCAACCAGCATTGGTCAATCGCTCGTCTCCGCTGCTCCTGCACGACAACGCGCGACCTCATACTGCACAGCAGACGGTCTCCAAGTTGCAAGAACTGGGGTTGGAAGCTCTCCGTCATCCGCCCTACTCACCAGACCTTGCGCCTACAGACTACTACTTTTTCCAGAATTTGGATAACTTCTTGGCGGGAAAAAAATTCAATACCCGAGAGGCAGTACAAAATGCCTGTGAAGAATTTGTTGCCTCCCGTCCAGCTGATTTCTTTAAGAAGAGCATCAATAAAGTGCCACTGCGATGGCAAAGATGCATTGATTGCATGGGTGATTACTTCGATTAATACAAATAAAAAAATTCATGAAAAAAATTCGTTTAAATTTTTTCATACAAAACGGCAATTTCATAGGTAAAGACCTATTATTTACTTAAACATCATTTAATGCAAAATAAACCCCGGAAGTCTAAAACACAAACACATTTGTATTGTTCTGCGCAAAATGAAGCCCCTGTACCTTCACATTCTACTTTAAAGTACGAAATTCGGATGCAACTTACAAAATGCAAACCGGAATTTCGGGAACCTGTTATCAAAATTATTTTTTTGGAAGCCAGAATTGCAAAAGCTGAAACGTGTGTTACCACATGCGGTATTCGGGAGTCTACCAGGAGAAATTGGACGAACATGGCATGTGTACTGCCGTATAGTTGTTACAAAACATCTTGGAATGGCCACTTCGTACATTGTTGCAAACTGGAAAAGTGGATAAATTAAAATAAATTATATTTATTCAACACTTTGGTAAAGAATATTATGTCCTATTACGACTTTAAATTAGGACTTGGATAAGAACATATTATTATACTAGTATTTATATCAGTACAGCTAGCAGTTTTCGGTGTCGATATTAACATTTAAACATTTGTAAACACTTACCGAATATGTTAATATACCAACATCATATTAGCTGAAACGCGTCCACTGCTGGACGAAGGCCTCGCCCAAACATCTCCACAATTAAAAGTAATGTTAGTACATGAATTTAATAAATACATGACATATTTTCCCACTTATTCTTCTCGCACTGACCATAATGAATGGGGAAATTCTTTCCAGTTAGTAGTTACCTCGAAAATAGTATTATGGATTTTGATGACACTTTCTAGTACCTAATACTGCTTACAAGCTACAAAAGGATACGGTTTTTAATTTCCACTTTGTACATTATCATTTATTGTAAAGAAAATATGATAAAGATAACAAGGCGATGTAATAGGAAGTATTATAAAATATATAATAGTATTATTAGTGCGAGGATGTATGGAGAAGCATAAGAGCCTGGTCAAGATATGTTGTCCAAACTAGAACAATGGCAATTGCAATAAAATTGACGCATAACCTACATGGGTTATTCTGTTAACCAATTTACAAATAAATTCAATAAAAATAGTCAAGAATTATTTATATATTTCTAGTTTACTTTAATTAATTATATCCAATTCTATCTTGAAAATACATTGCCTAAACCTTATTGAAATCAGATTACAAACTAAATACTTAGTTTGTAATCTGGCTTCAGTAAGATAAGTTCAAGTTTGTGTTACACAAGTATTTGAAACAGTAAAAAAACGTTTTATAGGTACCAACTCAAAAAGTATATTTAACCCTTTCAAATTGTGTTTTCCGTTAAATTTGAGTCCGACACGCATAGTTTTAGCACTTGGTTAAGTTTATGAGTCTCAAGTACTTACCGCGAATGAATAATTATAACCCATTCAATCTAGGACGGAAAGCATAGGCCGATGTCATCCAAATTTTCAGCAACGAAATAATTAGATCACATTTACCATGAGCATTGTGATTATAAGCCGTAGTCAACTATTTTAATTATAAATACCGGCCTTGGACCACATAAGTGATCAAAGAATGTTTTCCTTGCGGTGACATTGAAGCAAGACCTTTTACAAATTCATTTATTGCGTGGTGACGATAGCAGAAGTGGCAACAAGATACTATATTTTAAAATTTATTGGACTTCTATAATAAATAGATTATTTATTAGGTATTTCCACTTACCAGAAATTTATTATGCTGAGTGACTGAGAGATTAAAACGATAGGTAGGTATATATAGCTATAAGTATTTAAGAAAACAGACGTTATAACCTCATAGTCGGTGACACAAAAACAAGCAATTTATATAGTTACTATTTTAATATTTTAGTTCATATCTTAATTATGAATGCAATGTTTAAAATACACCAAAGTGTAATACCTTGTTACCTCACCTCGGAAACAGTAGGTAGGTACCTATTGTTTTGAATTTGGGTAAGATGTGCCCCATGTCCTCTTCTGTGCCCCTATCAACCCGTGTCCAAATTTCATAATGATCGGTTCGGTAGCAAATGAAGGCGCGAAATTTGAATAATTTGCATTTATTATGTATAAAAGATAAAAGTTGTATATTTAAGCGATTATGTGTATTTATAAGTAATTTGAAAGGTCCTTCATTTATTATATTGTTTGACTAAGTCTAGTCGAATCTATTTGATTGAGGTCAAATTCATTGTGTAGCAGATTACTAAATAAAACAATAGAAACGAAGAAAATACGTTTATTTGACAACAATAAACACTAAATAACCAATATAACACTGTTACTGAATAGCCCGGCAATAATTCCACGCTCTCGGCGGCCAAACCAAATCCAGTTGAATCTGGTTTGGTCGCCAATCAATTTAGGGTTGCCTCCTGTTATTGTTTACAAATTAATTTATACTTTTTTCACATTCAATTATATAAAAGTATAATTTATTTTGTTCGGCGCCCACCACTGAGCATGCAACAAAGTATTTTTATTTTATTTGTTTAATATCTTTCTGAAATAAAATCTGAAATTTATGTTTTATACATTTATGGCGAAGTGGTGCAGTTGATGTGCACGAAGCCTAAGGATTTCAACATGAAGATATAAACGTCAGATCTACAATGATATCTACATACAAGCCGTTCAGTTTGATGGGCAAGTAGATGAACCTTAACTACCTGCCTACCAAACTAAACGGTCTGTTTGCAGAATGGCTGCCTGCAAAATACTGAAACCGTGAAAAGAAAAGGAATACAGTGACTATGGTGCATTTTTCCAACTTCAAAACAGTCAACAGTAAAATTTAAGACTGTTTTAAAGTTGGAAAGATGTTTGTAGTTTCGTACACCACAGCTGCTTCGTGCGACTGGTCCATGCCCTGCAATTTTCTATAGATCATCGCATCAATACCTATGTGATTTACACGAAGCTTTGAATCATCACATTGCATGCGATCTGCCGCATTAATTGTCATAATTGGACATTATTTAATGATATTGTTTCTATTATTATTTTTATATTTAAATTGTTAATAGTTATTTTTAAATTCTTAATTGTTTTTCATGACTATGGGTAGTTAAAAGACATATTTGTTACACATTGGATATTATTAAAAAAAATAATGTTATTACTGGATTGTAACTAGTTCTTACTTATTATTGTATAATTTAATAATTTTTGTGGTTATTTTGCATGCCTACAAAAGGTAAAATATGGTTATGCTAAAAGTATTTTAAACAGCTACTTTTTAATTACCCATATTGTACAAATATAGAATTTAGATTTTATTTATGTTTCGGCAGCTACAGGGTTATACTTTATAACTCTATACATATTTAATGATGAACCTGCTTGCCAGGAAGAACCTTTTTTATATGTTTAAAACAACATTTTTGCATTTCAGTTTACCTCAATTCTTGATGCAAATGTAATGTCATACCGGTCCTCGTAAAAAGGTCTTGCAATGCTCTTTTTCCTTAATACGTAGGTTAAAACTGAGGTGGGTTAGCCCAGGTATTATACAGTAGGTACCGATTACCTACTGAATATTTATTAGATGACAAATGCATATACAAAAAGCCATATAAATTAAATATACAGCCTCCAAAGATAATCTAGCCTATATACACACATCAGAAGTAAATAACCTTTTAATATGTCTGTTATTTAATATTATTTTATGTATTACTACTATATCGTGAACTTTTTGATCACTTTTTTATTAACACTGATTTGTTCCTATATTTTACTGATAACTTCTAGAACAAGCCAAATAATGTTAGGAGACAGGTACTGACTTAGGTACATCAAAATAGTACTTATTGCAGTATTTCTTATTTAAAATCTTCAAATTAATTGCATTTATTTTTAAGACATCTCCCGCGCTGGGGAACTTATCCATGTGTCGCGGGGTACTTAACAAACATATAAGAGACGGACACAACTTACTAGACTCCGTAGGTACAACTATTTATGGGTCACACATATCGAACCTGGGACACGACGCGGCGAGGCGACTGTCTTAGCCGCTGCGCCACACGTGCATTCAAAGCCACAGAAGTGTGTCACAAATATTATTTGAGTATTAGAATGTTGTAAATCAGTTTTATGGCAGGCGACAGCATATCAAGCTACTCCAATCTGTCAAATTTCCCCAATTGAAAGTGAACCTTATGCTTTTATGATAAAGTTGGAAATCTATAAAAGAAATTTGACAGATTGGGGTAGCTGGGCGTGCTGGCGTCTGTACCTACTATAAACATGTTGACATATTATTACATTCATATAGTGAGAATGACATTACATTGTCAATAACCCGTTTTTAGTAGGTAGGTACTTAGCTGGACATTAAAATTCGTCTTACCAAGTACTTACGTATAATCACGAGTTTAAGTTTACCTGTCCGTGTTCATGGTCATCAATCTGACTTAAATTATGTAAACACACAATCCGACAAAATAAAAGCGTGTCCATTTTCCACAATTATCTTAATTAATACAGACTAGCTGTGCCCCGCGGTTATACCCACGTTAAATTTTATAAATTATCATAGCTGCTTCTCCGTAGGTGATAGCGTGATTATATGTAGCCTATATGTTGACCCGACCTCTTAGTATATTCATGCAAAATTCAAAGTAAATCCATGCAGTACCTTTTAATTTAGCCCGGACATATATACAGACAAGCAGACAAAATTCTAAAATCTATATTTTTGGCTTCGATATTGATTGTAGATCACGCCCCAAGTATCCTTATTAAAAAATATTCAATGTACAGTTTTGACTTTGCTACGATTTTATTATATGTATGTATAGATTATTGCCGGTCTTGCGATATCCGCATCCAGCGATTTCCAGCGACCCGCACAAGATCATCGGTCCATCTTGTAGGGGCCTGCCCACGCTGCGTCTTCCGGTTCGTGGTCGCCATTGTGGAGATCTTTGGGGGAGGCCTTTGTCCAGCAGTGGACTCTTTAGCTGATATGATGATGATGATGATGATGATAGATTATTGACGGACCGGTTGGCGTTGTTGGTAGTTGCCTTTCACGACGCAGGTCGTAGGCTCGATTCCCACCCATGACAGATATTAGTGTGCAGATATCTGATGTCTGTTTGTCCTGAGTCTGGGTGCAATTGTGTATTTACAAAAGAAAAGTAGTACATATATGGAGTACTAGGTGTGCCCCGCGGTTTTACTTAATAGAGTTATTCATTTCTAACGCATTTGTTAATAGTATCATTCATTTTCGATTCTATAATTTCGCAAATACAATTCTTCCAAATATTTTATAACAATTACTCTATAAATTGACATTCTATATCATCGTCTTTTAACCCTACAGTCGTCCTTAGGATTACAGTACAGTAAGTAAGGTAGAGTGGGGGGTCTTATCGCTGCCGATTTTTTTCAGCTTAATCCCTCGACCTACCGTAACTCAACAATCAGAGTCGAGGCCTTTAACCTAAATAAGTGGTTTTTTTTCGAATATTTTTAACATTTAACCATCCCTACTTAATCGGACAGGTAGGCGAGGGATAGCTCATGCCATGTAGCAAATAAATTACAAAAAATGAGATAATAATAACATCCCAATCCCATCACATCCCAAACTATGCAGAGCCATCTAATCCCTAACTAAGCAGAGCTTGTACTATGGCAACCAGATAACTGATATACTACAAATACTACCTACTTTAATGTGGTGAATACATACTTTATACAAATAGTTATACCCTGACTCAAGACCAACAGACATGTTCATGCACACAAATATCTATCCGGGGTGTGCGACGTG
Source organism: Pseudoips prasinana (assembly GCA_951640165.1). NCBI lineage: Eukaryota > Metazoa > Arthropoda > Insecta > Lepidoptera > Nolidae > Pseudoips > Pseudoips prasinana. The sequence goes on along the minus strand of OX621234.1, from coordinate 16,549,187 downwards.
AAAAGCGAGCATTTGCCAGCAACGCGAACCGCCCCGATAAGTTTTGTCTACTGATATTATTTACGGAAAGTATAAAAATACGTCTTCATTTATTCCAATTATATAGTTTTTTCAAATATCTATAGGACAGCATATTATATATAGACTTATTTCATGATTTCAGGCAAGTTTACACAATCAGAGCATCGATTTATGTTTGTAAGGAACGGAGTTGTAAAGAAGATAATTTGTCAATTTATTCCATGAATGCTCCCATTCAGTAGGTACTGAGTACTTTGTAGTTTATTATAAACATCTTATACAGTATGGGTGCAATAAAAATGAACTTATACAGGTTACAAACTTGGTCATGTAAATATGATAGAATCTTAATAATAAAGAGTGTAGTATATCTACATTGACGAAACGAAAACGCAGCGTCGTGGGGAGGACCCTCACAAGGTGGACCGATGATCTTAATCGGGGCGCGGGAAGCCACTGGATGCGGGTAGTGCAAGAGCACCCATTGCGGAGCTCTTTGGGAGAATCTTTTCCCAGCAGTGGACGTCTTTCGGCCGATACGATTATAATGATATCTAGATTATCGGTAAGCCGCATCTAAAGTAAAAGTGGAATGCTGTGTTTGTCTTAAAGTGGTTCTTCATTATAAAATTAGCTTTACAGCCGAGCGGTATAAAGCTAGAATATGAGTTTTACTTTCTGTGTTCGCTTTGATGTTTACGAAATTAATACAAATCAGAATTTGTAAAGCAAATTGTATCGCTAGGTAATTTGAATTAGCAGTTACCTTGTGCGGCGGACAGCGTAACACCTCAATAATGTTCTTTGATAATAATAGGCAACTCTGTACAAGATTGCGTTTATACCGGGTATTTCCTAAGTCTTATTAAACTACATAGTAAGGTGCGTATATTGCTATAAAGTGAATCTCAACATTCTAAGTATTTTTTTCGGCAGGTTTAAATAGATTTATTAATATATAAATTTTCGACGGTCATAATAATATCTTTTGCAAAAAAAAAGTGTATCCTCGTAGTTGAAACGGTTGGTAGCAGATTTTTATAAAGGATGGTCTTATGTTGAAATTCGGCGTTTAAAAAGGGGAAATTTATTAGTCTGAAAAGATAGCAGCTAGCTAACAAGTAGTAAGTCAACACGTGAGTTTAACGGCGATGATTATCACCATCCATCTGATCCCGTGGAGGCCGAAGTTATCCCAAGGGAATACCTACCAGCACAGGCGGCAACGTCTCTCTGCAACCAACTCGTCTGTCAAGCGTGCCGATTGTGGCCACGCTTCTTCCCCATTTCTTGTTAGGGGTTTTTGTCCAACAGTGGACCCCATTTAGCAGACAGATGATAATAAATCTGGCACGTTTACACCCTGTATTATATAGTCTTGATTAATTTGATTCAGTTTGTAAGTACGGTTCGGACCGCATCAAACCAGATCTTGTTATGAAAGATGCTGGTTTATGTGATAAGGTCAACTTGTCAATTTCAATAGATCATGCATTTATGAGGAAAGATGTTTATACACTCGAGAGCAAGGACTTTTATTCCGCATAGCTACTTGTTTGAAAACTCAACGAGTGACTATGACATAAAGTGGGCAGAAATGTATATATATTAAGCATACATATTCACAGAATTAAAATTCAAAAGTTATAAAGTATTGTTATTAAAATAACAATACTTTTCTTTATTTGGCGCAACATTTCATTATTCATTTGTACATTATTTATTTTAAAGCTTTTGATATTATTATTAAAATTTCAAAATAAATAATAGCAATGAGGGCTACCGTTTTTGTGCTCACCAGTCGGCGCCACTGTCGCGGAAGGTCCACTATAGCTGATCAAAATCGTTGTTATTGTGGACGCGACGAATGTTTTTACGGAAAATATTTAAAATCTTGTAAAAGTGTTTCATAAATAGCATGCCGCAGTGTTGTGCAGTCCCCGCACAACACTGCGGCATGCTATTTATGAAACACTTTAACAGGATTTTAAATATTTTTTCAAATATTTATTACAGTCATCGAGCTGTTACTCATTTTGTAATTTATTTAGTTTTAAACCAAAAGTTTTAGTTATAATCGCAGTTTTTATTAATAAACAGCGTAACCCGAACAAAAACAGTGTATTTTGACGTTTCGTAGACCTGCCGCGATGCTAGCGCCTCTAGCGGCAAATTGATACGCGGTAGCCCTCATTTGTTTATTCATAAATATCCTTGAATCATGTCCAATCAACTTGCCTTGTGGCATAACAATTATTCGGTGGAATAAGCGGTATTTATAAAGAATATATATAACTCTTAATACATTGATGATACCGCCCTTTTCAGTCCCGCTGCAGGGCTAAGGTCTCCTATCACAATGTAAGGGGTTACATAGTCTACCACGCTTGCCTAGTGTGGGTTGGCGGACTTCACATACCATCATGAACGTTTTTGGGCAAATCAGGCTTGCAAGTTTCCTCACGATGATTTCCTTCTTAACTTTAAGAACGAAATAATTATTTTTTAACATTTATACATGTATTCGAAATGTCAGTGGCGGACGCCTCGGTTTTGACATCGAGTCCACAGACTCCAGTTACTTACACTACACTGACTCCAGTCCGTTAACCACTATGCTAAATAAATTAAAGAAATATTAAGTTATATTTTAAGGCCATTTTAAAAATCATTAACTTACGTGTTAATTAAGTACAGGTATTGGTAGGTACTCATTAGACTAAATAAATCAAGAAAAAATTAAGTGATAAACATTAAAACTTAAAAATATATTAATTTGTTTTTCGAACATGTAAAATACAGGGATACTTATTGAGCCCAATTTACCCACGAAATTGAACCATTTGTCGGAGATAATCAGCATCCAAATCATGCAAAACACTACTTTGGTCTTCACCCGTAATGCGTCACCTAATTGACATACATATTTCTATGAATGTAATGTAAACACTTATAAGCTTATATTGGTAACTGTTGTTCAGAGGTATCTCTATATGTTACCTGTCGTGTACTAAAATGAACGATTACCTAAAAGTGAATGTGAATAGAGAGGGACAACTAAACGATGTGAGGTTGCATCGTCTAGTTACTAATACGGTAACTTGAAATCTGATTACATCAATAAAATCCGCACACAATAAGCTTATTCTACCCTAAAATTGTTTACCAAAATTCATTAAGGCGCAGGAATTTTAAATACTTATAAATATTTAGTTTTATAAATAGAATGGAATTATAAAAGTATAAATCTCTGCCCTTCGATTCATAAATTACGATTGATTAAAACCCTGTGTACAAAGTTCAAATAGAGTTTTTTGAGCTGACCTGAGCTGGGCTACACTATATACTCTGTATAGATAGAGTATATAGTGTAGCAGTTTATATAAAGCCAATATTTGGCTGTTAAAAAAGTCTATTTGAAGTTTACTGCACGGGAATAAATCCATGAATCGCGGGGCCTTACAAACATGCAATTCACAAGAAGTACAACCAACGTCTCAGATCGACTATATATGGGTGTTGCAGATACTTGTCCAGTGCGGGGTCCCAAGCCGAAATACGACGGCATAGAGGTAGAACCGATCCGAGGACTTAACCTAACCACTGCGCCATGCGTACCTACATATGTACATCCAAATGTAATGTAATGGCTGCACAAACCTGTAGTTTATAATATATAAACTGTGGTGTATAAAAATTAAAGTACCTTGTTTGTGATGTTGAAACACCGGTCGGAAAGATTAAGCATCTTAAGTGAGGGCAACTTAAGTCCCGGCTGTAGGTAAACAACTCTGGCACTAAGGTTACCGCCGCTAATGCCATAAATAAATCACTGCAGAATATTATGTATCGTACCTAGACTGTATAAGCAATTGCGGTTTCAAAACTTTGGCAGGAAATAAATAAAATTGTTAAACACATGTAGACTGCATAGTAGTATGTTCGGAGGCGTTAAATGGCCTATTAAAAACACATTATTTGTGGTCATTCACTAAATAGCAAACTACGTAGGTATTTGATAATTTTTATATAATAACTCAAGTCTGGGCGAATGTATGCTACTCGTCGGCATTATTACGATTTCACAAAAAAAAACTCAATAATAATTATACTAACGCGTTTTTGACCCTGACAGTTAACCAGAGGCTTGGGTTGAAACCCCAACATGGTCAAATATTATGGCGATGTTCTGTGTATATAATATGTATATACCTAAGTAAGTATGTTTATCAGTTGGCTGGTTACCATAGCGCAGGCTCGGCCTAGTTTAGGATCAGAAGGCAGGTTGTATATTGTTCCAAGATAATTATTTATTATTACTCCTATTATATTTTACGGTAAGCAAATACAAATATGGCCATCACGGGATACTCAGGGTAGCTAGCATGGTGACGAAGCCTCGTATCTCTCTACAACTTTCGATCAATAAAATCACAGAAAACCCACAAGTCTCTGGCTATGAGCATGGGATATTTGAACGCTGTTAAAAGACATGAACCTTCTTCTGTTAAAAGACCGCTGTTAAAAGACGTTTGAAGACGTGAATAATGGAATTGCGTTGGCTCGTCCACCTTTATTTTCGCTGGATCGCAGGGTGAAAGATATAGTATTTTGGGTTCCGTACCCAAAGAATACCTACCTACGGTACCCTATTACTATCCCTCTGATGTCCGTCCGTCTAACCGTGGCGTTTATCGTCTGTCTGTCAGCGGGCTTGCATCGCATGAACTATAATAGATAAACGATTGCAATGTTCACAGAATTTGTATTTCATTTGCCGCTATAACAACAAATTATACAAATATAGTTTTACGCCTTTCTTTGACGAATAGCAAAGAATAAAAATTATATACCGTCAGCACATGTTATTTATAGCGATATCGATGTTGTGACATTACCTCCTAGGCTATTTCTTATTTTTTCCTTCGGTATTATAATAAATTTAACCGCTGATACATAAGTAGTGAAAGTAAATTAACGGACTTACTTTGCCATGACAATTAACAACTTGTACCGCATCGATATGCAATTAAAAAAACACAAACACAAGAAAAAAATTTAACTCTATGAATAACGTTCAGCTGAAGCACATCATACGTGCTCACAATTTTGTTTTATTATATTTTACAACCTGCTTTTGTTTAATAAGTACAGTTTCACGAGTAGATAGCATTATCTACACACCTTGTATATTATTACGTTTTGTATATATGTATAAATTTCCAAACGTAATAATGAGATATATTCCAAACAAGTGCTTAACTTTAATGGATCATAAAAAAATATATTGTCATATCTCACGTTTGTGATCGCTATCAAGTACCTACAATTGGATGACATAAGCATAGACTTCGTGTAAATATGTGCATTTAAATCATGGATCTGACTTGAATCGATCGATTATGGCAATAACACTAGAACTTAACTTCTTTTTTGAAAAGCGCGGGAAATTTGAATTAGTCGGTCATTTTGTCTCTCACAATTTTTTTATTGTCTATTTTGAAAGATATAAGGATCAGAACGATGTTTAATTGTTAATAACATAAGTATTTAGTACCTATGTGTACAATAGTAGTGAATAATTTGCAGCCAGATTGAAATGTTCCTTATGTTTTAAATGTATATGATGTAATTTGTGTCCGTCTATTATATATTTGTATAGTACCGACCCCGCGACCCGGTTTAGATTCCCTAGTACTGGCATTGTCTTTAAAAAAATATTCACCCGATTTATTGGCTTCGGGGGATATTATTCCCCCGGCAGCTAATTTTATTACTGTTTGCACTCATAATGCAGAAGGTTATGAGTCTGGAATGGAAACAGTATGTTCTTTAACCCAACGTAAAGTATTCAAAAGAGGTATTCATAAGATTTTTGAAAGTTGTAATAGGAAAATAAGAAACACGTTCAGACAGTTTATGATAAGACGGGATGTCGCTGTGCTGACAGTGAAACCACTAACAAAACAATTAATACTGATGAAAATATTCCAGTTATACTGGCAACACACTCTAGCAGTTCAAATAAAACTTTTAAATTACGCAGCACGTCTATTTTACGCCAAAACTAAAATGGCGCAATCCCTGCTGAACACGTTACAATGTAATACAATAATATAAAATTAGTTTGATTGGTGTTGCGTAGACCGGTGGCACTAAGTAATATAAATAATATCTTAGGACATTATTCACACACGGTCATCTTATGCCAAACTAAGCGAAGCTTATACTATGGAAATCTGATAACTGATATACCACTTTTCCTTTGTGAATACATAGGTACAGATATAGATAATGGCACCCAGACTCAGGACAAACAGACATGTTCATGCACATAAATATCCTTCCTGAGTGGGAATCGAGACTACGACCTGCGACGTCAAAGTCAAGCGTCGACCAACACGCCACCCAGACCGTAATATTTATGTATTTTAGGAAACAAATTGGTTTATTTTTAGTGCACTTGATTTCATATTGAATTTAAGACTGTGCTCCTAAATGTATGTACAGCCAGCGCCATAAAGCTACCCCACTGTCTAATTTCTTTTATAGATTTTTAACTTTATCACATACCTAAGCATAAGGTTCACTTTCAACTGGAAAAATTTGACAGTTTGGGGTAGCTTGATGTGCTGGCGTCTATACCCAGGCTTTAAAATGATTACTTCAAATACTGAATGTGTGAGCACGTGTTAGTTGCTTGAATGCCTTGTGAAGAAGCGTATGTATTAACCTATATAATAAGGTGGAGTGAACGAGCTAAATACTTTGGTTACGTTCTTTTGTTTCTTGGAACATTATTGAGGAATTTTAGTGTATTAATCGTTGGCAACGATTAATACACTAAAATTCCTCAATAATGTTCCAATCAAGTATCGCCGTCAGTCGTCATTCTAAAATATTCCATTTCATATAATTGTCGTGTGACAACATGACACATACATCATATTTATTAATAAATTATATTCTTGTAACCAAGTTGGCCCGATGGTGAGTGATTACGGTAGCCTATGTGTACTTGCAATACCGGGTGAATCACTGGGCATCAATGAGCTAAATCAAGTATTTATACATAGTATATATATGTATATAGGTAATATCTTATACCTTATACATTATTCACACAGGGTCATCTGATCCCAAACTAAGCAGAGCTTGTACTATGGAAACCAGATAATCTTTAAGCCATGTCAGAGGCCTCTGGGTGTCCTGTAGAAGTCTAGGGCTGCCGCTGCCCATACGATAAATGAGATGGTACAGAATATATTACTGCAATGACGCAGTAATATATTCTGTCCTAAGTCAGTTCTGCTGCCCCACTGTTGGGCAAAGCCCTTTTAGTTCCCCAAACATTGTTACCGCAAGCAGTTCCTGACCACTTCTGCCCAGCGGAGGAGACTAGTTCGTCTCACCAAACACTAATTCGAAATTTTGTTCATTAGGAACCATCATTGTGCATTAATGCTAGAACACCAATTAGGTTTTTATTGAAATTCCAATATAAACGTGCTATTAGGCAATATTTACAAATATCAATTCGATTCGATGTTGCAGTATGTGTCAGAACTAGTGGCGATTTTCCTCAACGTTCTTTAATGATATGGCCGCCGTTTAATTCTTATTCCTTTTGGTAAACAGTAACGAGTTTATATATCGAATCAATTTAACATTCACATTCAAATGTTATATTTTAAAATATAACATTTGAACTTTTTGGAGAAAAGGTCTTTCGATGGTATCCGCACATGACGAGTTCCAGTTTCGGAATTCCGACACGCACTTGGCCAGTTTTTATTAGTGAACGGACTCGATCGAAAATTTTACGAATTGTGTAATATTTCAACAGTGACCTTTTCGAACTGATAATTTGCTTATAAATTCTAAGATCATTATCCGATGTTTTCTAAATGTATATGGACGTCCTCGCAAGCTTGATTATTCGAATAAGAAACAATAATTACTAGAAGTAGTTAAACAACCATGCAATCATACAACATATATACAGTTGAATCGTGAACGTCCTCCTTTTTTGAACCTGCGGACCCGTAGAGACACGTGGAAGTGGAATTATCTGCGATACTAATCCTTTAGTCAACGTACAGTTAGTTTATTTAATTAAGGATTTAATCGTAGGTTAATTTACTTTCCGCTCCGGGCTGTGGTAGCACTAAGAGACGCGTCTCCTAATTCGATTCCTACTCAGGACACATATTTGTGTGCATGAATATGTCTATTTGTCCTGAGTCTGGGTGTAATTTATCTATATGAGTATGTATTTACAAAAGAAAAGTAGTATAATGTAGAATATCAGTTACCTGGTTTCCATAGTACAGACGCCAGCACAATCAGCTACCCCAATCTGTCAAATTTATTTTATATATTTTCAACTTTATCACAAAAGCATAAGGTTCACTTTCAATTGAGGAAATTTGACAGATTGGGGTAGCTTGATGTTCTGGCGTCTGTACAAGGTCTGCTTAGTATGGGATCAGATAGCCGTGTGTAAATAATGTCCCAGAATATTATTATTATATTATGCCGCCACGTGCAAGCATCTCCGGAAAGACAGCGATCTGCTTGTGACACAGTCACTGTGCCTGACTGGCAGGATTTGGCAATCCGCCAAAGTCCCAACCACTTGGGCCGTAGCGCAAAAAGAGGGTACCGGTGCATACCCAAGTTTCTAGCTCCCCCCCTCCTGTTTCGAAGATAAGTCCATGGTATAGATAATGTTAAGTCGTTAACGAGTCCGACATGACTTCACTTTCTGGCATTTCCACTGTCTTAACTAAGAAAAAATATTAATAATTACTAATTTACTGTAGTAATTAATTACTTATTGTGTCTCGTGTATGTCTATATTAATAAAAAACGAATTGCTATGGTCAATCTTATCTAAACTAAATATTGTACAGAGAATATATTAAGATGTTTGTATGTTTGTTATGCGTAATGGATAAACTACTCAAGTGAATTTAAAAATATTTAACCTAAAGACGAGAGCATCATTAAATAATTAAAATTATTTATAAATTACCTAATAATTAATTTAATGTTATTATTTGCAACACACGATGGAATGAAGCAATTATTTTATATGTTTCAGTTGATCAATTTGACATTAATAACTATCGCCGAGAATATTTGCCACTAATATGATACTCGTTAATATTTGCCACTAATTTGCTACTCGTTACGTAACGCCGGCAACGGTCGCTCTTCATAATTTACTAGCTGTGCCCGCGACTTCGTCCGCACATTTTGTAATGACTCCGCAAATGTGACATCAGAATATCTCTAATATTTTGTCTCTTTTTGCAAACTGATAATGAATATTTTATAAGTTTAACCTTACATATTTACATACAATTCATCCCATATTGCCCACTGCTATTTTACACCCTTGAGGGTAAAACTTTTACAAACTTTGAATGTCATATTTATTAATATCGAATCAACAATCCCAAAATAATCTTGAAGCTTCTAGCTGTAAACATGACGATTCCATACAACAGTTCACACCCCCCCCCCCTCCCTCTTTCAACCCCTTACAAGCCATTTTTCGCATTAAAAAGTTGCCTATGACTTTTCTCAGTGTCTAGACTATCTGTGTACGAAAATTTCATTTAAATCGGTTCAGTAGTTTTGGCGTGAAAGCGCGACAGACAGACAGTTACTTTCGCATTTATAATATTAGTAAGGATAATTTCCCTACTCAATTGAATGCGTACAACTCACAATTATAATAATCATCTGCGGTTGTACAATCACTTGAGTGGACACACCTCTCCTACAAAATTGACTTTTATTGCTTACGTCATAATGATTGTATTATGTCAACGTGTATCCATCGTATGTATACGCTACTGCTAAACTAAAGCACACGTGCAAACATGTTTTCTCACTTATTATGCCCACTTAAAAGGATGAAGTTAATAAATAACCATGGTTATTCACACATCGCCGAATCCGAATCGAGTATAATTCGGCGAGTATACTCGATTCGGCGTGCTATACACGTTAATCGGTACGATATGGCTAAAACTCTGATATTTAAAAAAGGTGGTTTTATTTTATACCTTTTCCATCCGCAAAGTCTAATTATCAAATGAATATTGAGGTTTGTTTGTTTTGTATAAAGTCTTATCAATTAACTTAGCTTTTCTCGTAATATTGCATCAGATACCTATTGATATATTTTTAACGACCATAATTATTACTGACTTATCCCTTCATGACAATGGTTAATGATAGTTTGTTTATTATTTTATTTTGCTTTTTATAACGTTTTTATTTTTCTATTGCATCGATTGCGTTACTTCATTTACATGAATGAAAAATAAGTTGCGGCTGGCACCTTATAAACCAATGTAGGTTTAAGAGGTTCCCTGTTATATTTACAAGCCAAAATAAAATGGAAGATAAGTATAAAAACAGACCTTCATTCAAGAATAAACTATGAATCAACCTCCATATTTGAAGATATTCTATTTTCGTGTGTGGTTATTTTTGCATGTGATTTCTCAATTTGGTGGGCGTTAATTGGTCAATAATAGCTCATCGACCTACGACAATTGGAGGATGTTGGGAATCACGTCGAGTACGTCGTCCGTACGCTAATTGAGCCATCTGCATACACCAGCAGGAAGGCGGTCGTTACGGACTGCAACATTACACTGTTAACTTTACATTCATCTGAGCTATTGGAGTGGCGGTATTGCTTATCATAAAGAGGGTACGAATTTTCATGTCAATCATAATAATAAATCATTGAAGTCGTAACAACTCATGCTGAGAACATCAACTGCTAAATAATCTCCTCCCGCAGCAATAATAATAATATCCTGAGACTTTATTTACTTACGGTGATCTCATCCCAAACTAAGCAGAGCTGCAGAGCGTGTACTATGGAAACCAGAAAACTGATAAACTACAAATATTACTTTTGTAAATACATACATATATGTATTTATACTCAAACTCAGGACAAACAGACATGTTCATGCACACAAATATTTGTCCTGGGTGGGAATCGAACCCACTACCCCCAGCGTGAAAAGCAAGCATTTCCCAACCACGCTAACAGGCCCAAAAGGCCAATAAAGAAACAAAATCCAAACGCTGAAGATATTTACATAAAGTAGCATTGTACAAGAAAACTATTATAAGTGAACGTAATAAGATCTAGATCAGCCTTGAAGGCCATTGAAAATATCGACAACACTCATCGAATAGACGGCTTGAGCCTCCGCTTGCATATATCGTTCGGTGAAGCAGTGAAAGGATCCTTGGCGTAATGATAAAGATTAAAAATAACAACCTCATTATGGAACATAGTTGAAATGTATAGAAACAAATCTAAGGTTGTAAGAAAGAGTCGGCCATAGCGGAGGGCAATCCAGAGCCCGCCCAGGGTACGTGTCCCGACCATCTGGGACATGGCGCAAAAGGAGAGCACCGGAGCAGCATACCTGCATTCCCGGAGCTCCCCCCATCAGGAGCCGAGAGAAGTCCACGCCAGGATAGGTTTAGTCGGTGCGAGTCCGACACACCCACTCGCAGGCATTAGGCATTCCTCCTGTATTAACAAAAAAAAGGTTGATAGAAAAGACATCACGATATATTTGTATTGGGTAAAGAATTACGCATACGGTATTTACGAATTTCTGCAAAGCGTCGTAACTGCACACTTTTAAACATAGTTTTCTTCATTTAATAATAAAGCGTGGGAAAGTCTCATAATGAATGGCGGGCGTAACAACTTCTTAATATCTGTCAGTATAGTCTGACAGACATTAAGAAGGCTTATACGATATTTAATTGAAAAACGTGTGGCGCATTGGTTAAGGTGGTCACCTCAATACTATTTACTTTTTTATATATATCAAGAGGGCAACAAACGAGTAAGTGCGTCACCTGATGGTAAGTGATCACCGCCGCCCATGGACACTCGCGATACCAGAGGACTCGCGGGTGCGTTGCCGGCTTTTAAGAGTCAGCAAACTAGTGTTGCAGACCCTTCCCCCACCCCAATGAGCTCTGGCGACCTTACTCATACTCGGAAACACAACATTCAAATTATGAAGGATGTTATTATTTAGAATGTCTATTGTAAGGTAGGTACAGTTTCCCCAGTCAGTCTGTGCCCTACCTAAAACTCTACTTCGGCGCATTCGTGTTTGGTTTTGATCCCGCACATATGTATGTGTGATCCATTTATAGTTGTTCAACTCTAGGTATTTTTTGTGTGTTAGTTACATTTGAATTTAGAAATAAAAATATATCCCGCCATATTATTATTTCTATTTGATGACGCATACTTTCGAGGACAAGCAATTTATTTTCGGAAATTTTTACCATATTCGGAGTATTCGTAGATTTTATATGGAGGGACCTTAGTTATTGACATTAGATAGTCAACTTTATTTAAATTAATCGTTGCGAGGTTAACTTCTAACATTAAAAGTGGCGCATATTGCTCAATACAAATACTTTAATTGTATATGATAAGTTTTATTAAACCATTAAAACGACTTTTGCTTAAAGTTTGAAAGTAGTTATTTTTTCATTTTTAGGGTTCCGTAACCAAAGTGTAAAACGGGACCCTATCACAGAATAAGAAGTACTAAAACTTCACCGTCTGTCTGTCTGACACATAAGCCACCGAATTCATTTGATCTTTATGCAAGGTGTAAGAGAAATAGTGGACGTATGAGCTAAATTTACTTGTAACACAAATTAACAACGTAAAGCACATCGACACTGTGGAACGAAAAATATTGTTAATGTCTTACAAATTGATTTGTTAATAGACTGTGAAGTTAAGCTGTTATTTTATACAATTTATAAGTACCTACCTAAGTTATTAGATATAAACTTGTATCAGTTTCTTAGCTATAACATAATTTTCAACAAATTTTATTCAAGTTAATAATGAAGATTTGTGAGTGTATGACTGTGTGAGTGTGTATGTTTGTTACTTCTTTACGTCTAAACGGTGGGAGCGATTTCAATAAAATTTGGCATGGAGTTAGCTGACACCCTAGATTCACACATAGGCTATAATTTATAAAGTTTAACGCAGGTAAAACCGCAGGGCACAGCTGGTAAACTATAAAGAGTCCTTTATAGACCGCTATCTGGTTTTCAAAATGCTGTTGCTATGACAACTTGGTTCCAAAACCTTATGAGAAAAACGAACGCACGACCGGTCTATTATGTCCTTGTACCTATATATCTATGATACTATATTCTCCTGATATGAGTATTTAGAAAATCGACGTGACGTCGTGGAAAATTCTTAACTCCATTTGTCATCTTAATGATATCAACATACAGATGCTATGGTTTACTCATTCCATAGCAATGATGCTGTTCTTGGCACTGGTGGCTGTAACTAAAGTACAGTCGGTGTATTACGAATACCTTCCTTAATTCTCAAGAAATAAAGACTCAATCAAGATAAGGAGTGTATCCACTGACATAGCGGTATCCACGGTACATGTGAACAGTCAATCAGTGACTATAGTCACACTAAATTTATAAAGGCGAAAGTTTGTGAGTGTGTATGTTTGTTACTTCTTCAGACAAAAACTACCGAACGGATTTTGATGAAACTTTGTAGTAATATAGCTTATATACCCGAATAACCATAGGCTATAATTTATAAAGTTTAACCCGGATAAAACCGCTGTGCATAGTTAAATATATAATTCGCTCTAATTACCCCGCTAGTACTTAGCTCACCAGTAGCGTGTTCATCCCTGTCCCAGATTTCCCTCTCCAGTCGCCCGACTTAACCGTCGCATCAGCATTATCTGTAGGGTTGACGGGTTTTCATTGGATCCTCGTTATTTCGTACCGAGGTCTGACGTAATGGTGGCTGGTGACTGTCGAGCTACCTATAGAGGCGCCACAGCAGTATTCATAATTTAAGAACTTCACATCTCGTCTTATTAGATGTATTAATAAAATAAAATAAATAAACAACAGTTATTACTAGGGTTGCCATCCGTCCAGGTTTCCCCGGAAATGTCCTAGTTTAGAGGGCGTATGGGTGGGGTTTCATTTGTAGTCCGGGTTAAAAATGTATAGTCTTGGACCACCGCGGTGTGGACAATCGACGAAATGACACTGGCAGTGAGTCGCAGGACGGCTGCCAAAATCGGTGGTTTTCACGTGTCATATCCTGGTTGCCAATTTTTGGAGATGGCAACCCTAGTTATCTCTATATAATTCAAATTCAGCGCCTCTAGTTTGACGGTAAACACCTTACCTTACCCTCCTAGTTCGTTCGAACTATGTGATTTAAGACATGATTGACACATGATCCGTATTTTGCATGAAAGACTTCTTGGGTAGTTGAACAAAAATGTTTCATTTTATTCAGTAGTTTTTTCCCGACTTTTTGGAGTGGTTGGTAAATGCTTGCTTTTCATGCCGCAGAGGGTGGTTAGATTCCAACTCAGGACAGATATTTGTGTGCATGAATATATCTGTTAGTTCTGAGTCTGGGTGTAATTATCTATTTAAATATGTATTTACAAAAGAAAAGTAGTATATGTTTATATGTAGAAAATTAGTTTCGGCTGATATGATGATGATGATATAATAAACTATTGCGGTCCAATTCACACCCACAACCATAACATAATAATACTGCAGTAGTACTTCCAGAGTCGGGCAGCTCATAGAGCGAAAGACCAATATGCAATCTTACTTAAATGTTACTTTCGTTTAGCTTTAACCAGGGTTCACATGTTGGCGTGATCTGAAGCTACTCAGTAGAATTCATAAAAGCTATGACTATGACCGACCAAATTTTCCATAAGCGGAGAGTTTTCATTGCGTAAATGAAGGGCTCACGAATCATTTAAGGAATTTACCACCACAAACTAACATTGTATGTGTTATTTCTTAAAACTGTTTATGCTATACTTGTGTTGTGATAAATATGTTTGTGTTATGGTATATATTTGTACTAATAATAATAGTATCACGCCGATATGAATTGTAACCACGGATTTTACCTATGTGTTAAAAGTCTCAGTTACCTACTTAAGGTACAGTTAGCAGAATTAATATGTATAGAATTTTAAAAATATATTCGTACTGTCGATTAGGTAATGTGAAATAATTACCCCAAACGTACACGTCTGAATAAAATATAATGTTCATTCTCAGTAGCAACAGTCACGTTCTAATGTCATATTGTAGTACCGAGTGATACTAAAAATAAAAACACGTATTTTATTATGGTCCTTAAAGATTTAAATGTGGAAGGTGACAAAATGTTGACCCGTAGGTCACAAGCAACCAGAAGGTGCGAAGGATTCCATCCGCTTTTACCGTACATTTATTGAATCTGTAGTAAGTATTGCAGGCACCGGATTGTTAACTGGTAATATCTGATAAGTTGATGACATATCGGTGGAGATACTTGGCATTTAGGCAGAAAGTATAATTATAGTGCATCCCCTGGTGTGTCAATACCATACCAACCAAAAGATTTTTGTGGTTGCATGGGTAAAGAAAGTTTTTAGTTGGGAGACTTAGGTTATAGGAAATGAATGAAAAACAATTTTTTATTCAACTAAATTTGAGCAATCTCCCACAAGCTCAGTCGGCGTTTACTAAAAGGTACTTCTCTAGGCCCTTAATCTTTTAGGCGAATATGTCACCATGAGTCATTGGCATTTGGGGTCTGCCTACCTTTGTATGTACAATAATTGAGTTAACGGTCTTGCTTTGTATGTGTTTCAGTTGTAGCGGTTTTTTAGCCATACATATTCATGCGACATTGTTATACTATAATATTCATTACAGTTGTACAACTAGCTTATCTGCATACAATTTAATGATTCTTCTTAAGGCCCATACTACAGCGCGTAGCCATGTTGCTTGCACATTGAGATACTATACAATAATTGAATACACTTCCAAAAATGTCCTTCGCTCACCTTGTGAGAGAAATATTCCAAAATATTAAAAACAAGTTTTTATACTCACATTTGACCACTTATTTTGAGGAAAACCCGAATGCGAAACACATTTTTTGTCCTACTATACGATATGCATTTTTTTATGCAAAAGTAAAATTGTTTTGTGCATTTTGCAAGATATATCCTACACGATCCACACGTATGGAGATCCTTCATCATAGAATAGACCTCACCTCGTCTACTGTCGCTGTCGTTGTTGTCGTGAGAGGACTCGACCTCAGCGACTATTGGAGACGGAGGGGAGGGGGCTATGTCAATCTACGTTCGACCTCATAATAAACTTTATGGGATACCAGGGTGTACTGGTAGACTGCTAGGCGTTAGTACTTTGGACTAAGCACTATACGATATTTTATTTCGCCCTAACTTTTATACCACCCATACTGCCGTGTCTTACTGTTGGAAGTGCATGGGAGGATGATTATCCTTGCTGTGATATGAGTCGAAGGCACATCTTCCCATCCTTTAGGAGTATCTGTTGATAGGGCTCGTTGATCGCCTGAACGTCCGGGACTAATGTTCGCTTCGCCTTGTACATGAATTACTGGACAAAACATAAGTAAAAACGGACTATGCCCGTTTTTTTTTTCATTACTTTTACAGTTAGCCCATGATACATGTACTACTTTACCGTACCATATGGCATACACCCATATAAGATTCATTCCTTGATTGTAACATACTAGTAAACCCACTATCAGTAAGGGCTTATACATAAATACAAACTGTTATTTAAATAAAGCAAAAACTGGCTTCAAAATAGAATGGCATTGCCGCTTACTTGAACAAACACGACAAAAACTGTAAAATTTCCATATTTATAACTCTATCGAGCAAATGAAGGCTTCGCGTTAAAAATTGACATATTGATGTATGTATGGAATAAATAACTAAAATCTGAATCTGAATTTATTTAAATAACACTTTGTAGATATACAGTGTTTCACTGGAGCAGAGACTGCAGCATCTACCCATAAAATGTACTAAAATGTCAAGGGTCTAAGCATAATCCTTCCGCCGTAAATTTATAGTGAGCTCTTATGTAAAGTTAATTCAATTATTTAGTCAGTAATGAATCACCTTTTCGCCGCTTAGTCACAAATTATTTCCTGATTAGTTGCCTGACTGAATTAATATTAGACATTATTTCCAAATTACATCATTTTAATTATGCAGAAGCCAAGCGATAGAAATATGCTCATTCAATCGCAAATTCGTACGACGTATCAGAAACACATTATATGAATTTCTAATTAAGAGTAATTATTGAAGAAATGTTTCTAAACTTGGAATTCAATTTTTTAAGCTATATTTCGTTGTTCCTTCATAATTCCTTTGCACCTGTATCTAGTATGAATTCACATGGTTTAAGGCTTTTAGATGAGTAAACAATCCTGTATTTAAGAGCGGGGTCAAGTTTCGCACGTCTAATGTTATGTAAATACAGTGTTCAATGCTAGCAGCTGGGCGCTATCCAAACTCGAAACATGTTGTTTACTATATGAATGATGGCGACTTGTTGACAGTAGCCAAATTTAGAAAAAGTTTCTCCGAAATGTTATGACTAAAATAATGTGTTATATGGTCATGTTCTGATAAATATACTCAGTGTCTACATCGGCTGTTATTAGTTAGGGAATTTGCTAACCACACGAAAAGCCAACCCACTTAATTTTGTTGATTTGAAGACCAGAAATTTATCAGACTGTAAATTATGTTATACTGCCTTCATATATGTGATATGATGGAATTATTACACTATTTATATTAATAAAGAGTATATATATATATGTATATATATATATATATATATAATATCGGTGCAGTTATAAGCGATTTATAATATCTGCACACTTATGCAAAGATACAGTCGCAAGGTGGCTCCTGACTATAACGTTCGATGGAATCAAATTTCGTCTTCACGTATGTGTACGTGAAAGCACGTATGATTGTATTTTAGAATAATATTTTGAGTCTATATATGAGTAGATTAACACTCAACATACATACGTACAACTCAGTTGGGGCGCATTGGATCCGGTGGTAGTATTAAAGGGCGACCGTCGCTATACACACAAGGTCCGTCATAATAATAATATGGAATTCTTACCTTAATATCGACAATTCCGACAAGATGTAGTCTCTAGATCTATAACTGCGATAATTAAACCTATATACCTATAAGCTTGCCAATAACTTAATACATATAAGCTACCTAAATCATAAATTCGTAAATTAAATCTTATATGTTTTTTTTTCATACGCTCCGGTTACTTATATACTTAGGTCAAAATATATCTATATACATATAGGTACCTAGAAATGTGCTTACCTACTTAATTATTATACTACAAACATGTGGTGACTATTAACAAGCACTTTTTAAAGTCTACGTGAAACTTTTTTTTATTATTTTATTTATACACTCATTACACACCCGCGCGCGCTCTCACTAACAAATGGAAGCATATTACAGTTGTTTTAAAAAAAAATATTTCGGCTAGTAAAATTTTTCATCTTCTTTACAATCTCACATTTTAAACTTGATTTTGTTTATTGCTTTCATTTTTGCTAATCACTAAAAGAAATTCACGGCAGGTTAGGCTTAGTCGGTGCAAAAGCGACATACCCACCCGCAGCACTCTTTGCGGGTCACATGGAAGGCATTCCCCATAACAAAATAATAATTAAAATATGGTTCTGGTATACTGTCGTGCCCGGGGCTAAATCAAGTATATTATCTTTAATATTATTGTATTTTATTATTGCTACGGCTATTGCGACTTATATTATTTATTTTACTGATCACTATATAAGAGTCATGTTAGAAAAGTTCCATTAAACGTGCTGGCGAAACACGAGTGCGTTACCAGCCACTGCTTTAGTACAGTCGTTAAAGATTATCACCACTTGGTTTATTATTGATAATAATACAATGTACATATATTCATTGATTACAAGAACATTTAATTTGAATGGAAATCCGTTGTCTCTGCCTACCCCTCTGGGAAATCGTCTCGTGTTACATCGTCGACACCTTTGCTACTTGTAAAAAAATCTGCAATTTATAATTAGTAGACCATTGAAATGTTAAATTTTTTTGGGCTAAGCGTGCGTTTCTGTTCGGAGCAGTTTTAGTTTTGAGATATCAACGGATACAAATTCTTTTCTCAAATTTTCATGGGATTTTATGTTTGCCATAAAGTAATAAAGATCCTCAACATCTCGTATAATTAAATTGACATTAATTACTTAAGTCCCTGTATATTATTCTATATCACGCGCACCGTACGTGTAATTGTGCAATTAAACTAAAATGTGATATTTTACTAGCTCACAATGCGACAGACGGAAATCGATGCCAACAATTCGTTTCTCACATCTAACACAACCATTACATGTGATATCCCTACTTCCTTATGTCATGATTTATTTTGATCTTCGACTTTCACGATCATCTACGGAATTGGTGCGTTTAATAAAAGATATGGTACATCCGGCTACTATGTAGTTGGATATAGGCAGGCCTGTTGGTCTAATGGCAAGTGACCCTGACTGCTGAGCCCGAGGTCATGGGTTCGATTCCCACCCAGGACTAATTTGTTTGAGAAGCCCGGTTTTTTTATTATTTGTTTGTTTATAGTATAATTTATCTATAATATGTGCATATTTAAAAATATATAAGTATATTTATCAGTTTTGCTATTGTCCAAGCTCTGCCTCGTTTGGAACCATATTGCAGTGTGCTAGCTGTCCCGAGATATTTATTTATTGATAACTCTTGTAGATGCTGTACATGACATCTCATCCTTGAGTTTCTCCACTGTTTAATTTATGATCTCGCACCTTGAGTTTCTGATCTTCATTCCTTTACATTTTTTGTATAGATTGTTTGTGACTAACTATCTAATCAAACCAGCCCAGAGTACAATCCCGAAGACACCGCGCCATCATCGCCATCCAAAGCCCTTAGATTGCATTCCAATGAGGCGTGGGTCTACACGTAATAACGTAGTGCTATAGCTGCTTAAAACGTCCTCTAAAAGCTCCGCCTCTTAAATCCCCACAATCCAGTGACGCCATCTACCATCTAATTTTACGGTTTTCGCAACCGTAATCGCCGTACAAATAGATAAAATTTAAAAATGACTACCTAATTCGTTCAATCCTCTTCCATGAGCACAGGTAACGTAATAAATGGTCCAGAATCGATTGTCAACGTTGAAGCTGATTGAACCAATGATTTAGTAATTTTTAACCTTCATCTTTTTGAACGCCGATAACGATAAATGGCGAATTAGACGGTAGCCCCCCCTGATACAAGGTTCAAACCACAAAAGTAGTTTCACTGTTGTATTGTATGAAAGTAGTTTGAACCTTATATCAGGCGCTGGCGCAGGTTACTTAGTTTTTAGCCATAGTTAATAAAATAAATTTTATAAATGTTTTCATACAAGGTGTACCTAAATATCTATGTTACTAGAAATAATAATGTATACAACTATATTACTACAAACATGTTCTGACTATTTACAAGCGCTTTTTTAAAGTCTACGTGAATAAAAACCTTTTTTTATTTTATTTTTTAAATTTATAAGGTTTTAAATTTTAATTTTATAGCATTATTCGTAATGCAAAGCGTTTATCTAATCTCAAAAATAGAAGGGTGTTAGCAAGGAAATCCTAAATTTGATCTGCCAGCTTAACGCAGAGCGTCTAGCCCGGATCGGTAGATGGTGCAGGTTCGAGACCCGCTGGACGATTAAATTTATGATTTCCCATTTTTGAGACTAAAAGTTTTCCTTGAAGGTTCTTATTATTTGTTTAGCATTATAAATATTTGCCCACACATAAGGGCAAGTAAACGGTGTACCTACTTTAATTACCTGGGAAGCCGCAAACTGACAAGTGCACTGAATTCTATTATTTTATTCATCCTAATTGGACTGTACACAACGCCTAACAATACGCACAAAGTAGTTAATTACATGCCTAATTACGGAACATAACTACTGTATTGCACTATAGTGGTTAACCATGTTAGTACTTACCAGATCTAACAAATTATTATTTTTTTATAGGAGGCGGAACAATGGTCTCGACGGCAAAGTGGACCCATGATCAACCCTTCCTTCGAGCCGGACGACTTTTTACCACAAAGGTAAATCTACTATATAAAAATAAGTCGGGTTTTCCTTCCTGACGCTATAACTCCAGAACGCACGAACCGATTTCCACGGTTTTGTATTCGTTGGAAAGGTCTCGGGCTCCGTGAGGTTTATAGCAAAGAAATTTATAAAATTTAACGCGGGTAACACCGCGGGGCTCAGCTAGTCTACTATATAACAATAAGTCGGGTTTTCCTTCCTGACGCTATAACTCCAGAACGCACGCACCGATTTCCACGGTTTTGCATTCGTTGGAAAGGTCTCGGTCTCCGTGTGGTTTATAGCAAAGACAATTTATAAAATTTAACGCGGGTAACACCGCGGGGCACAGCTAGTATTTTATATAAATGAAAAGAAAAGGTACTGAAGTGATGAGGCCCATCATATCCCGAGGAATCAATCTTGGAATCCGTAATGTCTAATCGAATTTATCGTGATCTGAAACATAGAACCTGCACTTCCGTATTAGGCGAAGTGGCGTATAGAATCATATACACTGCAGTAGCATACCCACGATCCCGGGGCTCCCCACACCGAGTGTCCAAGAGAAGTTCACAGCAGGTTAGGTTTAGGTGCGAGTGGAGCATACCCAGACACCCTTTTTGCAGGTGATATACACAGGCTCTGCCCTAACAAAAACTTGTTATCCATGCTATATAAAATATACTAAAAGGCCACAATTGAGCATTGTGCCGTATATAACTGCAGCGCTGATTTTCAAGGATATATTAGGAAAGGTACTAAATTCCATTTGTTTACGTTAGGCTGTCCCTTATATCTTATTTATTGATACGTGTGAAGACGAAATTTATTAGATGGAGTCAATGTCATTCCATTGGACGAACTTGCACTACGAAAAAAACCCTTACTGCTAATGGAATAAAACCTCTTTCAATATCATTGTGTATATATGAAGAGGCGACTCTGCTGTGAGTACACTTCCAGACCACAATCTCTAAGAATTAACAGGAAGAGAAGAACCCATACTGGTTGGTTTATTGGCAATTTCTTACATCAAATTAACATGAGAGGCCTAAAAGGCTCATAAATTTATCCTTGGGGACACGTAATATATTTTAAGCCTTATTATATCGATATGACACTATTCGATATATCGATAGTTAATACGATATTCGGGCCTTACGATACGCTCGATATATCGTATTCCTATAAAAATATCGCATAAACGTATCGTAAGGTCCGAATATCGTATTAAATATCGAAATATTGTATAGGTACATTCATGAAATTCTTAATATATCATAACAAAGTGATGAAAAGCAATGCAATTGAATATATTGTTAATAACTGCCAGGGTGGCATTGTAATGAATATGAAATGTACCTACCTAAGAGTTCAAACGAGATGAAATAGGAGAACACCATAATAAACTTTTAGACGGTATTACGAAGTCGAAAGATGTGTCTAAATTAAACTAAATCTTGTTCTAATAATTTTGTCAGCAGTATCTCATATTACGATCAAGTCAAAGTCAACACTATAGATTCTTTTTATTAAGTCAGGTAAATGTGAACAGTGTAAATTATGTCATACAAGCTGTGCCCATCCCGTGATGTGTGTGTGTTAATCCTGGGTCTCAGGTAACTGAATATCATTTTTATTTAAATCACTCCAGCCGTTTATACTTGAGGAAGTAACAAACATACACACTCGCAAACTTTCTCTGTTATAATATTAGTGTGATGTTTGTAAAAAATAATGTTACTAATTTACAAACTAATTTAAAGAGACATCATAAATGTGTATTGGACACTACTAAATATGGGAGTGAGTTGTGCTTTGCCGAAATCAATGTCATTTGATTAATACTTCGGAACGCCTTTTTCCTTTAGGCGGCTTACCCTAACAAAAAGTTGCAATAGGTCAAATCCACAGAACAGCGCATCAGCGAGGTTCAGTGGTAACAGTGAAAGGTTCTTAATTACATATTCAAAATTTTAAACCCTTTTTTGACTTTTGCCAAATAATTTTATTTTAAATACATATACTTAATTTTTGTTTCTTATTAATTATAAAATGATAGAAGAAAAACATTTAAAAGATACCCCTTAGCATTGATATGCACTTAATATATATTAAAAAGTATGCGATACTGTTACGGTACGAGATATCGATACAAAGGGAAGCCAAAATATCGCGTATCGATACAAAAGTTACGATGAGATATATCGATACAATACACTTTTTGGGCATCCCTAATATAGACCACTTTCTTTTCCCCTTGATGAGTTTTCATAAGTAGAGTCAACTAAATTTAAACGTGGCGCAAAAAGTGGCTTAATACTTTAGAATATATTATTATAATATAAATTCCAATGTACACACGATATTAAGATGCTCGTTATCACCCTATAGTCATTGGCAGAAACAAATTGGAACAAAACATAACAAAATAAAATAAAAAAGATTTTTATTCAAGTAGACGTAAATAGTCAGAACATGTTTGTGGTAATATAGTTAAGTACCTATACATAATTATTTCCAGTTACATATAGATATATTGTACACGGATTGTTAAAACATTTATAAAATTTATTTTCTAATAGTAATGATATTAGCTAGCTTGTATTAAGTTGTTGTCAAAGAGACTATAATTAGGTTTAATTATCGAAATTTATAATTTAAGTTATATTTTACTACATGTTGTCTGCATGGGTCTGTCTATATTGAGGTACGAAGTAAATATGAAGGTAAGCCGAAAGGATTCGAGTTATATGATCGCTACTCTAATGGTATATATAGTTCAAGGTTTCGGCCCGCCCTTGAATGTTTTATCTACAGGCGTGCAGACTTGGCAACGAACAGCAGAGCGCCGGGCCGTACCAGCGCGCAGCGCCGCGCCAGTCGGCTCGGCAAATCATCCAATATGTACTCTAACTTAACAACTTGCCTGAGTTAGGTAGTCACGACAACTTTTAGCTTAATTAGCCCAGCTAATTTCTATGCAACAGTGGCTAGGTTGAGGCATGAGGTTAAACGTAATAAGTGGTAATATACAGGATTAAATAATTAGGGTGCACTCCTCACTCCTGGCGCGCCTCCCGCCGTTTGATCTCCTGGCGGCAGTTGACGAGGCGGTTTACGCCGACATCCGCGTCCGCCGGGAGAGCGGTGAGGCGCCAGAGCAGAAGCTCATTGCCTATAGGCGGGATGCACACCGGCGCGTACTAACACAGTAGCGCGGACGGCTTGAGTTGCCTGAACGCGCGCCAACGTGCCGTCGGTGCTATCCTGCCTCAGCTCGAGGCCTGGGTGGGAAGGAAGGGCGGTTACGTCACCTACAGACTGACTCAGATACTCACCGGACACGGGTGTTTCGGTGAGTATCTGTGCCGGATCGGCCGAGAAGTGACGACACATTGTCACCATTGTGGGAGCGACCTGGACTCTGCCCAGCATACGCTGGAGGAGTACCCGACCAGGCAGGCCGAGAGACGTGTCCTGGTCGCTAAGATCGGACGGGATCTTTCGCCGCCAGCACTCGTGTATGCGTTTGATGCTGGCTGGCAACACCACCAAATGGGACGCCGTGGTCTCCTTCTGTGAGGCAGTCTTGCTGCAAGGAGGCCACCGAGCGAGATCGTGAACGTGCCGATCCTGCTCGTAGATGGAGGAGGCGTGGGGGCGGCGGGGGCAGCCGTTAGCCCAACTCCCCTCGGGGCTGCGGCATACCGACATACCCACCCGCAGACACTTTTCGCGGGTGGCATGCGTAGGCATTCTCTTCCTTACCAAAAAAAGGGTCTCATCCTTCCGTTTGTTACGCTCGACCGTGGAATATTACCAGAGTAGGCAAAGCAACTAATTGTTTCTATTACGTATCGTTATTTGAAAGCAACTGGGCCGTCGATTAATTTGATAATGGGTTTTGAACGAAATATTATCATTTTCTGTATAATATTTTTGTTATGTTGGCAAGAGCATATATATATATATATATATATATATATATATATATATATATATATACTTACATTTTTTTACTTAAGTTTAGGCGTTTATTTCGGCGTATTGTTATTAAAAGGCTTTTTTTAAATAAAACATGTTATTGCTCAAAATACCTTTACTTTTGTCTTATGTTACACTCATATTGTAATTGTAACATAAGACAAAAGTGTAGTGTAGTGTAGTAAAACAGACATGGTATAATTTGAACCCTATACATACTTAAGTAGACAGTCGACATAACAATATCTGGTACATATTCGTATATAAATAAGTTAGTATTGAGTGAGCGACCTTGTTCCGAATTCTCGACACTTTCCATATTCACACACTAAGTTACACTTCCTTCCCTCGATGTCTATGTTTTAACAGCAATAGGTAAGTGAGTAGGTACTTCGGTATTAACAGTTTTGAATGACTGGTTCACGGTCTGTTGACTCAACTACGAATAAAGCAAACAACTTAGGTATCATGATTTGTGAATTAAATCCTTTTTCACCAATTTTTATATCATGTGCCATTATTTACTCTAATCTTAATTAAATCATTGCGTGTCTCGATGTTGTGGATAGCGCCGTGCACCTGTAACTTTGATTCTAAAGTTCAGAGTGCGTCAAGCTTGTGGTAGTCAGGCTTGTGGAGCCACAACTGAGCACTAAACGGATCATTGACGTCAAATCATGTATTCAATTTAATTAGCCATTGTTTATAATAGTTCTAACTCAACAAATATAACAATACGTAATTAAGAATGCTTGGGATGGAATCAAAACCATTGTCATATTTGTCAATGGTTTTGATTCCATCCTAAGCTACTTAAGTCCTAATTGAATCCAAGCAAACTTAAAAAATCTGGTTGACGTTTGATTATTTGTTAACTACTCTCCCTACTGTAAATATATATGTAGGGCACAGCGGTCATTCGCTCAAAGAGCAGCCCGACTGTGTAAGTACTTTCACCTTACATCCTCTACTCCTTAATAATACCATTAAGAACTGAATGTTGTGATTCTGCGTGTGAGTAAGGTCACCAGAGTTCATCGGGGGAGGAGGGGGGGTGTCACCCTTGTTTGCTGACTCTTAAAGGCCGGCAACGCACCCGCGATTCCTCTGGTGTTGCGAGTGTCCATGGGCGGCGGTGATCACGTACCATGAGGTGACCCACTTGCTTGCTTTGTCGGACTATATTATAACTACAAACATGTTATATTCTGACTATTTACAAGACCTTTTATCAAGTGTAAGTGAATATAAAGAATGCATCCGCTGATCGTCTTTCTAGTAATATTTTTCTGTATATTTGTTGTACACCTTCTTCAGTGAGAAAAATTAAGGTCCTTAAAAAGCAACAGATTTTTGATATTTGTACAATCAATTTACTCCATCAGAAGTCCTCGCCTCAAGAAGCACCGTTATATTTACAGTGACAACATAGTTTCATTCTGATTTAAAAGCTATTCAAATACTATAATGACGTAACGAACATTTCTTTTTAATTTAACGTATGCATATCGTAGAACTTTAATTACAGAAGGTATAGACGCCAGCACAACCAGCTACCCCAATTCTGCCAAATTTCTTTTGTAGATTTTCAACTTTAGCACAAAAGCATAAGGTTCACTTTCAATTTGGAAAATTTGACAGACTGGGGTAGCTTGGTGTGCTGACGTCTGTACATCGTAAAATATTTAATTCGAAACCCTGTATTATATTTCTATACTATATCTTGGTTTCTGGATTTGTTTTTAATCAAACTACCTACTACAGGTGACATACTTAAAGGTTTAATCGTTTTCCACATTAAAGTGGTAGTTGTAGGTATAATTAAAGGTTCCATGGCACTATGACCTTTCTAAAATAAATCAATACCAGCTCTATTACGATTGCATGCAGTCATGTAAAGTTACCATTTATTGTGTCCCATACAACGGGACAATAAAAAAAATTATATATTTTTTATAATCACACGATTTGTAAACCCGAGGGTCATAAGTCCCACAGGCCAATTTATACAATACAAAAGTTATTGTAAGAGGTGTCAAAATTAGTACAGACAAAAATCTGTATAAAATTTTAAAATATATAGACAATGCATCTCATTACCTGCACCGCTGCTGGTTAAAAATAGATGTTATGAAACTTCACATTCATGTTTGTTTCTGCGGCTTATTTAGATCTATAATAAAGACTATCCTAAGACCAAAATCCGAACAGGAGGAAAATATTACACACAATATATTAGTGCACAAGTATGTGCGTACACGAACTCTTTCTATTCCATTATTCTCATGATACAATGAGACGACTAGTGACTAGACCGTAAAGAGGCATGGGTACGGGACGGACGGTTTAACGACCATACCGTCAACTCCCAGAGATTTCCAGATGATACTGAGAAATTTTCTCAACAGAAAAGTCTCAAAATCACTTTTAGGTCCGACCCAGGATTTGAACTCAGCACCACCAGACCAACGGGGCAGTCAAAGAGACCGGAATACAGTGCTTAAAAGCGGGACGGTCCCACCCAAAGCAGGATGTATGGCCACTTAACATACTGCATTCAACCGTATACAATATCAATACACCATGAAGGTTTAGAAAATCAGAGTAAATACCCGTGTTTTGTTAATCAAGATTTAAAATGAAGTGATTTATTCTTTGAATATTACAAGAGCAGTTCTGTTAGCTAATAAAATGTATAATTGTAAATCAATAGGAGCATCAACTTGACGGTATCCTAGCAATGGCAAACTGGAGGGGCAATGGAGGGGTACGTGCTCACCTAACCTTTTCTCACCGCATTTTGTTTATTTCCCAAAAATGGTAATAAATATAGATTTGTGTACATTTCATTGGTTTACGAGTGTTATTTTGGAGTGTTTAATTACGTACCTACCCGTGTTATATAAAATGATAAAATAAAAAAGCTTAGATTAAAGTGACAGTAAAGTACTTAATTTGTATTTTTACTTGAGTCACTTGACCTTTTAACATTTATTTAGCCTGTTTTTTTTTTATTCTGAAGTCGTATATCTGTTTTTGTGTAAACTGTGAAGTCTTAGTTCTATTATTTTTTTAATCTTACAGGGATATTATTATACTGGTAAGAGTCTGACCGCATGTGAATCACTACTGTTAGCAATAGTAGCACTGTTAGATCATTTTCAATATAAAATACGATTTTTATATTCTTAAGTACGATTGCTATATTAATGGGATAGATATTATTTTCTGGATTATAAATATTTTTACTCCGGGCTTAAAAAGTAAATTAAAGTGATGTAAATTTATTTGTATTTATTATAGTAGAAAAATAATAATTAAAATAAATTAATTAAGTTAAATTCCTAATAAAAAAAATACAAAAAAAGTTACTTCACTTTAATTATTTATTTACCCCGGAGTAAAAATATTTTAAATCCAGAAAATAATATACCTATCTATCCCATTAATATAGCATTCGTATTTATGGGATTGATATATTATTTTCTAGTTAGATTGAATTGATGTAGCATTATGCATATTTTTTCTATTAGGTTTTACTACTAGAAAATTAATTATGAAAGAATAGAAAATAGATATTTGTTATACAAGAGTACAAAGTTGCTTTTTAACCGCGTGCTCAATTTTGATAACCAAGCAATCGAAGGATTCTAAAATTAAAATCCTCAGCATTCGAGAGGAAATCAAAAGAGCACAACGTGAAAAATGTTTGCACTCGACTGCAACACGTAACTTTTCATCACACCTCCAAGAAGGTTCCAAGAAGTCTTGGTATTTAATATATAAAAGTTCTATGATACATTCGGCACCATAGCGATTTTAATTTTTTTTTTGTTATTCGCCCTCTTTTGGCAGGCTAAGATCAGGGACCATACCGCCTCGTCTTCAGTTGTAATATTTATATTTTAAAGTCAGTCAGTCATGTCCATCATGTCCATCACAGTCAAATCATAGGCCTACCCCAGTAAAGCAGTGGGGACTTTACTAGAGGCTTCTATGGAGTTTTGGTTACAACACGGAAAATCACAATTCACGGCAATATCACACTTTCCTCCACTTGTGTGTGTGTTGTCGAAGATGTTATCTCTAAAAATTCACCATATTTACAAATAAAAACTCGAATTTACCCCAGTTTTTGAAAATAAAACAGCCTCGATGCGTCTTCTTCCGCGTTGGCGCCAAAACTCTCACCATAGAGTACTCACTTAGTGCACACGATATTCTTAATTCAAATCTACTTTACCCTTTAGAGGATAAAAACGACTTTTCCAGTCAGATATCGAGGAGAAAAAATACTCTTTCCGAGATGGGGTGATGAAAATCGTATTTTTATTACATAGTGTAAAGCGTATAGTGAAATATCAAAAGGTTTCCTTCTGACACAGGTCTATCCTTATCAGTTTTATACGGCTTTAGAGTGACTATGGCCAGTTGTTGTTTTAACTACGGATAGCTGAATCTGCTATCAGTTACATTTTTACATAATATGTATATTATACAATTTCAACAAAAAAATAAATAAAATGAAATTATGTACCGACTTAAGGAGATTTTTAGTTAAATATAATGTTTTATTGTTTTTTATTTGTACATATGTTTGCCATTATCCAGTGTCCAGAAACGGATTTTGATATTTTTGCTTTACCGTTGGTCCCCTATAGATTTTAACGATGGTCTAATACAAGCAATGTAATTATTTACACATATTAATGTCTGCATATTGCACATGGTTTATACAAAGAAACGTCTAATGACCAGTTCTTAGTCATAAGATGTCGCTTTGTATAAACTTAACTTAAATAAGTACCTAGTGTTTTTACATTACTTTCTGATCAGTCATTACATCTTTATTTTACATTATTTTTCCAGTGCTCTCACTTCATATAAAAGTACAAACATCTTAATGTAACTTCGTGTTCTTTTCCGCAGCTTGTCACCGGTGAAGGATGAGAAGAAGAGGCCAGGGGACAAGGGCATATTCCTCGTGAACTTGAAGGAAAAAGACCTACCTGAAGTGGAGGAGTATGAGCCTTACGATAACAGAGTCGTTGAACATCCAACCACGTAAGATTAAGTATTATATTTAATAAAAATCATTAACCATAAACAAATGAAAACGACTCGCTTCTTATTAAATTCTTAGGTTTACAGTACACTTTTAGCCCATAAGGAGAATCTTATCTATCTTTCCCCTCAACACAAACTAAACGAGTCAAAATACATTATATTTGTTAGTATCCATTAAAAATCTAGTAGCAACATTCTGTCTAGGTCCATAATCAGATCACGGCGAATCTCGACCTCGTCGTACTTAAAGAAATAATGTCTTTAGAAGTCCTAGTCCTAAGATTTATGTGGTCTTCATATACCTTTTCAAACAAAAAATATTCATAGGATTCGGTTTAAAGGAACCGGAATACCTGTATGACGTTCCTATATGCAAGAATTTAGAACCCCCATTTTTTACTTTATTGTGTTAGTACACAAATCTCTTAAGACATAGTAAAAAAATAATTAGTTACAAGTAACGATAGTAAAAGCATAACATAATCAACTATTTTAATCCTTCATTACTGTATTCGAAATGAAAATACATTATTACATTACAATGACATTCACAACATCCACAAAATAAGTTATAACACATCCACAAAGTAATATATATTGTGTCAAAAAATATTTGCGCTGCCTATAAATACAGGGAAATAAACCAGGAGTATATGTTTCATCATGCGTTCATCTGACAGGAAAAGTAGGTAGACATTAGTAGTCGAAGGATATTTCCGCGATGAAATATATTCACCGCACGCTGGCAAAAAGAAGCTTGTTAAAAGTCATGAAAAACCAAAACACCGATTGAATAAAATAGTTCACCAGTCTGTCTTATCTCTTCGACTGCTTCGGATTGCCATACCATCGAATGTATAGGTGTATGCATAAACAGCATTTATATTAGAAGTTACCTCAGCAGTGTGGGCAGTGGTAACCGAGTGTTACGGGTTTTGCAAGCAGCCCAGTAGACCTGCGACCAGTCTTAAGGACTCATATATGACTGCGAATGAAGACTCACCTAACCACGCCCCTATGTTCTAAACCACGGTAATCACTTATTATCAATCGGTGAGAGCGGCTGGGTATAAGCGCTTCAAATGTGATCGACTTCAAGTTATTCTTATTATCTCATTAGAATTCAAAGCACTTTTATTGCCATCTGATTCATAAAGAATACCTTCCTTACTTCCTACATCGGTTTCCTGTACTAAATAGAACAGTTACAACCTTAATGACAAGGGCAAGGACCACGTCTGTCGTTCGATATAATACCTAGTGACAGGTTGGCAAAGGAATATGTTTTACACTTGTACATAAAGTTAAAAAGTGCCTACATTAGCAGAAAACCTATATTATACAATCTTGCCCATAAGAACAATGACTATACGTATATTTGGCGTAATTCGAAAAAGAGAAAAGTTGCGATCGGAGATTTAACGTCGAGAAAATATTTTGATATCTCTTTTTTTTATTTAATTGTATATTAACGACTTCAGTTGGGGTGCACTTTGTCACATATTATTCACTAACAAATGGACTCCTTATGTGAAAGTGAGCTTAAAAAATTCTCAATTAGGGCGAGAAGCAAGGCACTGTAGGTAGGTAATTTACCGAATTAAAAAACAACTAACGGGGACACAGATAGCTTTTCAATATGATAGATGGTCAATGTCTAGAATAAGAATAAGCACCTCTGTAGGTTGCTATAGACAAGACATTCCGACACGGTATCACAATGTAAATAAATAATAAGAATTAAATTCAATAAGATTAATTAATGAAGTTCACGAAAAAGTGAATATATTCTCGTGTATGTAATTTGAGTGAATTCGTAAAGATTCTGTTAAATGTAGTTAGTTACATAAAGGTCGTTTTTTATAGTTGTAATACCAACAATATCGCATTATGGCAAGACCTGTAATGATAGATGTTAGTCAGAGATAAATAAATAATTATCTTGGAACTAGTAAAACACTGCCAACTAATCCCAAACCACGCAGTGGCAACTACATATCTAACTCATAAACATACTTATGTATTTATAAAAACAAAAATATTATGGATAGATTACACCCAGACAGCTAACAAATAATCGTCTTCATCACACGAAGAGTTGTCCTGGGGCTCTACCGGCTAAGTCACCGAACATCGATTTCTTAAATGGCGTTCAAATAAATAAAGGTTAAAAATGACTTAATCAATAGTTAAATCGGCTTTGACGTTGACAATCGATTCCAGACCATTTATGACGTCACATGTTCTCATGGAAGCCAATTTGACTATTGATGAAGTCATTTTTACCTTTATATATTTGAACGCCATTTAAGATATCGATGTTCGGTGGCTTAGCCGGTAGAGCCCCTGGTCGGGATCCAATCCACGACTTATGCACGCTTAGTTAACAGTCAGGTTCACTAAACCCAACAGCCCAGTCAAGCTAACTACTGTTCCAAATTGAATTTTAACAGCACATAGATAAATATGGTAATATATATTCCAGGTGTCTTTAAAAAATAAAAAATCCGACACGTGCGAATTGGACTAGGCAGCGAGGGTTGTTTTTGTGATTTAATTAAAAATGTACTTTTTTCTCATATTTCTCTATACTTGTAGTATAAGACGGTATTACGAGTACTTGCCAAATTTCATAGTTCGGTCGACGAAATACCCTATAAAATTATATACCCTAAAGAGTCTCGAAATATAAGTTTTTTGCGATAAACGGCCGTATAATTGTATTTTTACGTTTTCTAATAAATGTTAATTTTTCACTGCTTCAAGGGACTGTAGACTTGAGTATAAAGTTTTAATTTCAACTCCATACTTCCACGTGTTCCCGAGATAAAGTTTCTTGACAGAGAGATAGACGGTCCGACAACAAAGTGACCGTATAAGGTTCCGTTTTTTGCCTTGAAGGTTGGAACCCTAATAGTGTTACTCTAATAAACAAATCCTATTGCGAAAAAGGTAGTAGGTTGACAACGAACACTCCACAACTAATAATAATTGAAGAATTGAGTTTTACCGGTACGGCCCTGATACTATTGTAACCTGCCCTCTGGGCCATTTATACGAGATCCATCCGGTACGCCACTGAATAAATAACAATATCCTCCTGGTTGAGTTGCATCCTCGACCAACAGGGAACAAATTATGTATACAGAATGTATTTTGATTTAAGATTCTGATTCTATTTTATTTTTTGTGTATTTATCTCATATTATGTGGAATTTTGATGTATGTAACTAAAACAAAACAATTCTCTTGTTCTATTCCACATGCAATCGACAATTATACTCGTACGAATCAGTGTTATAATTTAGCACACGCACGTGTAAAGACCACGTGGTCACTTATACTAATCCAGTATCGAAGGACTTAATGTGGTTAATATTAGCATGCGGCTAATGTTACGGAAAAACACATAAATAAGGCGTACAAGAATATTTAATTTATTTATGCAACAAATAATACCTACAATACATAGATCGGGCGACAATGATAGTTAAAATCAGACATGATTAAAAATAAAAGCCCTTTGGTACAAATTGTCCATGACGGTGATAAGAATATTTAAAGGAAAGAACAAAATTTCAGGGTAGCGGAAATAAAATTAGAATCGGATTTTAAAATCTTTTACGTATTCAAGTTTTAAAGCTCTACCGACTTTAAAAACTTCATCTGAATTTTAAATGCTGTGTGATTTATTTGGGCGTATGATTTAGTTAGAGAATGAACCGGCTCATACAATAATCTCACCTAGTGCCTCAGCTTGATCTACCTATCTAAGTTTAGAGCGTATCTATTCAGAAGATTTTTATTTTTTTATATCAGATATAAAAATTTAAGGTATCAACAACGAAGCAGTATACCATGTGAGGCCGAACTTGTTCTATTAAACACATGAAGATTCTTAGCAGTTTCCTTGCCTTCAAAATGGCTTTAGAACCGAAAAGAGGGGTTACCTGTAATTACTTACTATTTAGTTTCAAAATATAATAATCCGGTACAGATCCGTAATAATAAAGGCTCATAGGCTCTGTAATACCCGTAAATATCCCCGTTATTAAATTTTGGAGAAGACTAGATTGAAACTATTATTTTTCTTTATTTTTTATTGATTTTAGAGAGTTGCAAATTTAAGCAAATATACCTACAATTTACGAGGATTGGTTTGGCCATCTAACCATATCGGGTTTTGAAACTCTATGGATTTCAATGCACATTACAATTGTTCGATAATTCTGTTATCTGGAAGTAAACTTCAACAAGTTGCCTTTGGAATCGCTCTCAATGAAAAATTTATCAAGAAGTCTATCGCTAGTAGATCATGAGAATGCATTATCACCATCCTCTATATAACTCGTAAAAATAGATCAATATAGTATGTATGTACATACACTTAACTGAACTTTTCTCCTACAGGTCCATCGAAACATTCCTCCATCTGCTCAAGGGCAGTCTGGGCACAGGCATCCTGGCGATGCCTAAAGCTTTCTACCACGCAGGCTATGTAGTGGGTACAGTGGGTACGATCTTTATCGGCGTTCTCTGCACATACTGCATCCACATCCTACTAGATTCCTGCTACGTACTATGTAAAAGAAGAAAAGTGCCCTCTCTGTCATACACGGCCGCTGCAGAAGCGGCGATGTCTGAAGGCCCCGACTGGTGCAAAGCGTGCGCGCCTTATGCAGGGTAAGGCATTGGATTACTCGTCTATTATTTAGTGTTTCATTTTATAATTCATTCCACAATCATCAACATATTGAGTACTTAAGTCTTACGGTATTTAGACTTGTTAAAGCAATACCAATCGCAAATTATACCCGCCTGTACCTAGCAGGTAATAATTTGAAGTCTAAAGTTGGTTGCCCATTGCCTCTAATGAGCGCTATCAGTAATATTTCTTCTATAATTCTGACTGTTACAAAACTTGTTAAACATTCTCAATATGTAAGTACAATTTATTTCTATTTTGATGTTTGTTTACTTTTAAGACGCCGACATTCAAAGAAACCTAGCAAAGAGCAATGGAGCGTTTATTTATTTGAGAATAGCATTTTCGCGAACTGGTGTCAGTGATGTTGTAAAGAGTTTGTTTATGATATTTTCATCGCAAAGTGGGCGTTGAGTTGAAACTAATAAACAATAGTAACTATTGAAGATGGTTTATGTTTCTCTGCTGAGTAACAAAATTATAATTACTATCAATATCATAAAGTTATTTCATTTAAAGTTGTAATGGATTCATGGGATATAATACTAAAGGAACTATTTCAATACTATAAGTATGCCACCAGGCAGATAGTAGGCGCCAAACATCTCCCAGACACATTAAAATCTCAACGTGATTATAAGTGCAAGATCACGGGTTTATTTTGGATGTCGGTGACTGTCTGGCTGCTTACAAATATTATTGAAATAGTTACCTAAATATCATAATTATATAAAAATCTATTACATACTATATAATTAAACTTGTGTGTATTTTGTTCATGTAGTAACCTCTGGCAGAAATTACTGCCGACATTAACGGTCTGGCAACATAGACTAACTACATGCAACTATCCTACATCTTTATCCCTGTAGAACTTCGAAGTTCACGCACCATAAATGAAAAATAACAGTTATGTATCAATTGTAAATGGATTTGTGACTATATTCTGTAAAATGAACATAAACGTCAGCGCTCAGACTTTTTTTGCAAAGTAACTGTTTTACCTGGAAGTTAACTGCCTGCTCAAGGGAGCAGGTTCGCATACGTTCAGAATATGAGGTACATAGGTACTAATATGACTTTGTCCAATAAATTTCATAAGATAATACGTCCTGGCAGCCCTAGAAGCTTGAAGTATAATATTAGTAGTGCAAATTGTAATTGTATATATTTTTGTTTACAGGCACGTAGTGAACACTTTCCTCCTGATCTACCAGATCGGAACATGCTGCGTTTACGTCGTGTTCGTCTCAGAAAACATACACCTTGTCTTAACAAAGTACTTTGGCATTAGTATAACTGAGAAACAAGTTATGCTGTGTATTCTCTTGCCACTTATCTTAATTAACTGGGTTCGGGATCTTAAGTACTTGGCGCCGTTCTCTGCAATCGCCAACATCGTTACGATTGTCAGTTTTGGGATTATCCTGTACTTTATATTCAAAGAAATCCCTTCGTTCGAAGGGAAGTACCCAGCAGGGAAGCTGTCTGACTTCCCACTTTTCTTTGGCACCGTACTTTTTGCCTTGGAAGCTATTGGCGTGGTGAGTACCAATTAATAATATATACTCTTGGAATAAAAATGCGTAGATATTTATTAAACCGTAACTAAACACAAAATGTTGAGAAAATTGTCCTATATGGTAACATAAAGTTAATATTTTAATACCATCGAGATTAAGTAGAAGCTAACCCCTAGTTTGTGAAAAGTTTAACAATAAATAGGAATTATTTTTATAAAGTATGCTTTATGCATTTAGCCCATAAATCTCTTTAGCCACTATTATAGAGATACGCACTGTTTCTACATACTTGTTTTTATATATAGAAGACAATCAGTGGCTACCTAGTCCACTTGTAGGCAATTTGTGGGACATAAAAACTACCATTAGGTACTATATTAATACTAATAATAATCATTTCAGATTCTTCCTCTTGAGAATGAGATGAAAAAACCACGAGAGTTCGTGAGCAGGTTTGGCGTGCTCAACTGGTCTATGTTGAGCATAATAATCCTGTACGTGGGTATGGGACTCGTCGGCTACCTCAAGTACGGCGTGGACGTGGAAGGCAGCATCACTTATAATCTACCATCGAATGAGAGCGTGTAAGTACATATTTTGAGGTATTTTTACAGTTATTGTATGCAAAATCTTTACGGAGTTTAGAACAAATTGGTAGGTTCATTCGATGATGCAACTTAGACATGTGAACCACTACTGGGACCGTACCATATTCGACATATTTTTTTTTTATGATTTATATATTTATTGAGTACAGCTACATCATAAGCATTAACAATTAACATAGCAAATATTATAACAATGGTCCCTGATGCATATGACAATAACGGCGTAAGTAGGTACATAATAATCACCACATTTAACAGTTCTATAAGATTAAACTAAGTACAAAATAAAAATTAAATTAATATTACATTTACAAATGATATTATGATGACAGTAAAATTGCGATATAGTAATTTAATTAAACCAATTTATTTCGATATTTCACACCATTTAAAGTGCAGTTACCAAATGCACTCCTTCACTTTTAGTCACATATGTTTCTAAGTACTATTCAAAGATCACATTTGTTTACAGTCTCGCCAACGTCGTCCAGTGTCTGCTAGCATTCGCGATATTCATCACCCATGGCCTGGCTTGCTACGTCGCAATCGACATCTTGTGGGGCGACTACATCGGCTCCCGGCTCAGCCACAGCAAACACAAGATTGTTTGGGAATACGTCCTCAGAACTACAATCGTTCTTCTCAATTGTAAGTTTTACTTATGATTATTTATGAATTAAACATGATATATATAATTCATTATGTGAAATGACTCTCATGCGCGTCGCTCTTATCCATTTAGTAGGTACCCTTCGTACCTTGTAATAATACCACAAAGAATATAATAATCTAGTTTAATTAATCAAAATAAAAGTGTAGGATACACAAATGTGTGCTTGTGCTAGGTTCGTAGCAAGTGAGGATCCGTTGTCTCTGCTTACCCCTATGAAAAATAGGCGTGCGTATGTCACGCACAGTTTTTTTTTTTTTGCAATGGATACCTCATTTGCCAAACTTCAGTACCAAAGTGTCTTTGAAATATTGATGTTTAGTAGCTACTGAGTTAATGCACCATAAGTATCTGTAATTTTTTTACGGAATTGTATAACTCCATATCATACTTTTTTGACCTAGTGTAACATATGCTCTTGTTTTCTCTACAGTCGGTATTGCGGCGGCTGTGCCAGCTCTGGACCTATTCATCTCGCTGTTCGGTGCCCTCTGCTTGTCGGCCCTCGGGCTGGCTTTCCCCGCCTTCATTCAGAGCTGCACTTACTGGTATTACGTGTCACGTTCTGAACGCATTCGCATGATCATCAAGAATGCCTTCGTTGTACTCTTTGGAGTGTTAGGGCTAATCGTTGGCACCTGGACGTCGCTCGAACGCATCGTCGAAAATTTCGGCGCAAATCACGAGGTGTTGAACTCGACGCTGCCACATAACGGTACAGAAGCGCACTGAGACAGTAAGCCTAAGGTGTCGTCTCACTCGCGACAGTGCCATTTCAGAACCGTTTGGGCATTAACATAATGTGCAAAACTGAAATCCTATGTGTAATATTAATATTGTTGGTGGGACGTTTTCTATGCAAACGTTAACATATGATTAGTTTATAAGAGATGTATTATTAATTGTTGATCCATATTAATCGTAAGACAGCTTTATTTTAGTGCTAGTACTAGTGTAATATTCACCTTACTACAGTGGAAGGTTAGAGTAAAATTGCAAAATGTACACCGCCATACTTACTTTCCTTATGCACCTACCTTGCATTGTAACAATGTTTCTTTAAATAAAATTATATTTGCCTAAGAGGCACATCGTTTAAGTATTTTAACACAGTATCATTATAAGTAATAGTGTAAATTAGAGTTAAATAAATATATGTGCAAACTCATTTAAGCGACAATCAGAACAACCCTGTGGTACAAAATACGTTAAAAGAACTGAATGTACCTATATGTTATAGTCCTCTTCTAAGTGATTATAACATTTGTTCATAACTATTTTTAAAACATTTAGCCGAAATTGAACATTGTTTCTTCCCATACATCATATCACTGGAACGTCAGGTTTCAGGTCTTCCAGTAAAAAGAATGAATTAATGAATGATGAACTCGAATTTGTAGCAAACACTTTAGGGTTTCCATCAAAATTAAATGTAGTGTTGTTAAAAACAAATCTTACACAATGTTGCACGTCGTAATTACAGTATATCTTTATTCTAATGGGTAAACCAATGTCTTGTTTTAACTAAGTGGGCTTTCATACTTTCTTTTGTTTAATGGAGATTTTTAATTTATTATCCTATCGCTGCGGCACAGATAAGGAGGGCTTCTTTATTTGTTCGTCAGTTTGAACGCGTGTGTGTTTTTTAAGTGATCGGAATTTCGGGTGTAATTTTACCTATACTTTTTCCCACGATATAATAGTGTGGATATGCCTTTCTGATTAGATATTATTTATTATTATACATCGCAGTCATATAGTCGCAGTATAGTCAACTCAGTATAGAATTCCCGGGCCTCCGCTAGTGGATTATAAAAGCGTAGTTTCTGTAGAAAGAGATAGAAAGAAAAAAATACAATAACTTTAGTTAATAGGCACATTAATATTTACGATTATACAAGAAGGCATGTCCATGGTACTCTAGCTCTCAACATTAGGTATATTTGCAGCCGAGTTTCCGAACACTAATTATAAGTTTGCATGCTCCTCCGATATTATTACTTAAAAAAATTATACCCGACATTTCAAAGAAGATGGATGTAGTCCACAATCACACTTAGTAAAGTTTAGCAGATACAACAAAACCATACTTCAAGCTACATGAAATTAAACTATGTTTTGAATTAAATGAGAGGAACATATTAAGGTGTATTCGGTTATAATTGGTGATTTTTTTATATTATATATTTTGTTATAAAATTAGCTCTCGAAGCACACTCGATCGAAAATTGAGTTTCATAGACATAGGACAATAAAAAATTAACTTGTTTTTTCTTATTGAAAATCCATCTCGTTCGATTAGAAAAGGCGTAAAATATTAAACATATTTATATCGGTATCTTGTATGGTTCAGAGCAAATATAAAGTGGGAAAATCTCATGAATCGAGCTAGTGCGCAATATTTCCTCTAGGATAATTCATATACAAATTCTTTAACATATTCCACATCACGCGCAGATACGGTCCTTACAAAAAAAAGAAGAAATTATTGCTTAAGTAATGGTTTATCCATAATCGTGTTAAGTCGAGGACCATATGGCATCTCCCTTAACCCTATATAACATTGGCTGCCTGGATTGGAAAAAATAGTATGGTAGGCAATATTGGGTAGGTACTCGCTTGGTTCCAGAGATGTACAATTTTTGTATGTTAAGAAAAATATTTTTTAAGTCTCAACTATAGGTACATAAATACGAGATTTTTTATACTTTCTAATCATACGAGATGGATTTCTAATAAGAAAAGGCAATTTAATTTTTATATGACCATGTCTAAAAAACTCGGTTTTCAATCCAGTGTGCTGAGGGGCGTTGCAGGGGCGGCTGTATTTTATTTAGTATGCATATGTGCAATGCTGCTATACTTTTAAATTTGACTGCTTAATTCGACTATATTTTTGTACCTATAATATTTTACGTTCATTAATTCTTACTTAAAAACATATTCATATTATTCTTTACAATGATTATTTGTTTTCCTGAATCGCAAAATTTTATAACATGCATTTAGATAGTGTAATATACAATGGTACACAACATATGCATAATATTAATGAGCGCTTTGAAATAGTCGGGTTAGAACAATAGCGAACGGTTGTAACTAAAATAAGTTTAATATTAGTGTTGTGTAAGTTTTATCCTATATCAGTGAGATTGAGTGTTAGGAAATTGATGGCATTTTGCTAGTGTAACGTAAGTACAACCAGAGTCGGTATTATTTATGTAATGTTTTGTTGATGTTCTTAAACGAAAGAGATATTATAAGGCCTGAAGGATACTAATATCAATATGGATTCCGTTATTTTCATTTGCTTAAATATAACAAAATTATTCAAGAAAAACTTCTTCATACCTCAAATGCTGAACCTATCCCTTAAATATGGATCGAAAAGAGATTTTTGGGATATTTATTATTCCGATAGTAGGTCAACTTTCTCAAGGAATTTCACGAGGGGGAAGCAGCGGGTGGAAGCTAGTAGGTATACTGCGAAGCCCAAGGTTACTGGTAGTTATTCAATTGTTCGAATCACAGAACTTTTTGAATCCATAGTATAATTAGATATTATAATCAAAGTTCGGTACATTTGTAAAATATTCGAAACCTGCATGCGAATATAATTAAGTTTCGCAAGTGAGTACTGTGTGCACTTGCCAGCACCTCCTAGGAACATCGATAAACTGAATGTATTGCATCTAACAATGTTATGTGTTTTATTTACATATCCTACTGGATATGTAAATAAAACACAATGAAAGATGATGAGAGATGAAAGATGCATCGGTACAGTAGTACCGATGCATCTTTCAGCGACCTTTTGAAATGTAGGTAGTGTACCTTTACTTTGGTGATATTATATAAATATATTAAAAAATAGACACGTTAGCAAATTATTTATATTCTTAATATTAATATTCCGCCCAAGGACAAGCTTATTAGCGGTTTTTGTTAATTTATATATTAAGTAATGTCAAAAAGGGCACATATTGTAATCTTGATACTTTTTATGAAAACTTCGATGATATTGTATTCTTGACCTATTATTTATTTTTGCTATAAGTGACCGGAGTTCTATTTATGTTTTTTAATTATTTGTCTGGCCAATTATCTAAAAATATATAAGCCGTAACATTTGACCCGTAAGTGATTAAAATGTGCATAGAATGAGTTTTTTTTTTGTTAATCTAGGTAGCTGTAAAAAACGCCATAATTTTGTTTTTGTAAGCTTTGGTGAGTTTAGTTCCTATAATAATTATATATCTGTATAAAATGACGTACAAAAAGCCAAGCGTGTTCCGGTCATTGTTATTGATACAAACTGTGATGTCGATAGTAATAACTATATTTATAGGATGTATTTATGTAAAATGTTTGTTAACTGTGTGTGCAACACGACAGTGATATTGTGCTCAGAATGAACTGGGTGATACCCATTGTAATAAAATTATCTTGATTATTACAAGGTGTTTTTATTTCCCTTATTAGTACTTATGCGGTTCATCACAAATATAGGAACAATCGACGGTGTAAGCAATATGGTTGTATGGGAGATTATTCTTAATTACAGTAGGTATTATTCTGTCCTTTCGGATGGAGCCATTCTGATGTTCACCACATATGAGTAAGATCTACGACGAGATATCTAGTGTGCAGAAAAGACTATTTAACTTATTAACCACACGTCCATATACTTTACTACTATACATATATATTTATAAGATTTAACTGTTAGCAACACCAACAATTTATGACGGTGACGTCCATAGCTGGTCATTAACTCGTTAATCCGTTAATTAACGAAGTTAACATTTTGATTAACGGATTAACTTTTAAAAATATTAACGGACACGTTAACTTCCTTTAATATGCAGAAGTCCGTTAATTGTTAACCCTAGAAGTTTCTCGCACATACATTGGCAAAGTATCAGCTTCGAGTCTTTCTGGCAGAATCGGTTCAGATGACTGGGTGCTTAACTTTTCCATATATTCCCTTCTGTTGTTTGTGGAGACTTTTGCTCATGAAGGGGAATATGCACCTTATGCCCATCGATTAAATTACTCATTTGAATTATACAAGTATTTTGTTTTGTTCCTATCCTGTTAACTTCCAGAACCTAAACCAACAAGTATTATAATTTCACTTATGCAAAGATATATAAATGCAATTTTTCACATATTAACGATTAACGTTAACTTCCGTTAATTCTTCCGAAATGTAACGCTTTAACGTTTAACGAAGTTAGCTATTTGATTAACGGTGCCCAGCTATGGTGACGTCTTTCCTAACCGATTTCTACTGCGTATATTTTTACATATTAAATTTTACTTATTTTAAGATGACATCAGGAGCGTAGTTGGTCAGCTTAACGTTCAGCCGGTTAAATCTGTGAGAGCGATTGTTTATCCGGTATAAAATAAGTTTCTGGTGGACGAATTATCTCGTCATTGGTACGTGAAAGGAGATTTTGATGGAGGAGATATCTCTATGAATGACTGCAGAGTT
The DNA here is from genome assembly GCA_951640165.1 of Pseudoips prasinana. Lineage (NCBI taxonomy): Eukaryota > Metazoa > Arthropoda > Insecta > Lepidoptera > Nolidae > Pseudoips > Pseudoips prasinana. The sequence continues at coordinate 16,505,955 of OX621234.1, read as the reverse complement.
GTCGTCTCGTCTTCGACTGACTGCGCTGATAGTAAGTGATGAACGGCGATTGTCTTGCACACTTTACACCAGTGTTTTTCAACCTGTGGGTCGCGACCCCCTGGGGGGTCGCGAAGCCTCTATAGGGGGGTCGCGAAGCTTCTACAGCGAATTCGCACAAGGTTGGGAAAGCTAGTCACAGGGTTGCAAATGTATTTAGAGTATTATGATTAGGCCTACTGCAAATACATTAAATGTTAAGCGCGAAGTTCCAAAACTCAGGCTGTACTTTGTCTCTTGACAACCACCTAACCTCTGTATTATAAAGTAAATATTGGTGGAGTGCTCCCATATCTTCACAAATTTTTGAAACAGACGTATCCGAAACGCTTTCTCTTCAATATAATTTACAATTTTTATAATAATATTTAGAACTTGTATGTATTCATGTGGCAAGGCCTTTGGGCCGAAAGAGCTTGACGATGGAGAAAACTATGCGTTGTGCTGTAGTATTCGTGGGAAACGTTGTACAAAAAAGTATTTCTTCCATTACATTTTCATTGGATTCAACGCACAAAATCTTGAAAGTGCACACTTCCGCAGTATCCGTAGATTCATCAAATTTCAAGGAGTCTTCGAAACATCAGTCGTCATATCGCTTATCCTCGATTTAATAAAACTTCGAAGCAAATAACACACTGAGATTTATTCCCAATCACAGTACATCCGAATTTCAAAATACGAATTGAAGAACTTTTTTCTTATTTTAGTTTCATCACTCTCGCTAGAAGTTGACGGTTCTGCGGCTCTTTTCAGAAATTTATCCATTTTAAATAATTAATAATCTCTGTCAAATACGTAAAAACAAGGGATGGCGCCCGACAAACAGTAACCGGCTGACGGTCTCATCAAATAGTCGCAAAGCATGCAAGTGCGATCGCTGGTGCGACCACTGTATAGCCATCGTCGCCCCCGTAACGATCATTACGTCTTGCTTACTCGTTCCCACAACTCGCATTTTAATTATGTATTTATCCGAACTCTAATTGTGAAAATGAATAGATAATAATATGTTGGATTCAATATTTGTAACAAAATAAAGTACATGAAATAAACCGGGTAAAAAACGGGTAGAGGGGGGTCGCGAAAAATTTCTTCATACTAAAGGGGCCGCGCCATGAAAAAGGTTGAAAAACACTGCTTTACACTATGAGTATCCGTCCGGCAGGGGATATACAACGCTTGAACAGAATTATTCAGAGCACACACAGAATACGTGTCTGGATGGGAAAACCTGACTCAATGACGCGAAACACGAACATTTGAGAATACGCGGTTAGTACATGCGAACTCTCAATTGAATTCGACTGGCTGTCTACCGCACATAATCAAAAATACGTATGCGGAGCAAGCTGCTGCCAATCGTCAGTGACGAAACTGCCGCAATGTTTCGGACTGGAACAAACGGCGGATGCTCGCGAGCGCGGCCGGGGGCCGCAACGATCTCTATCCCCCCCAATCTTGGTGTTATGTCGCTACAATCTGTGCCTAGAGTGGGATCCTTCAGTCTTTTATTACACTACAAATTCTAACTATTGAAAGCGCCTAAATGCTCCAATTTCTAAACGTTATTAGCTCGGAAGTCAATTAGAATAATTTATTGTTACGTAAAGAATTTGATAGTACCATTTTAAATTAACTGATTTAAAATGTACTATTAAATTATACTCTTATGTACAGAATAGGAAAATAAAATACAAGAACATATTTTCAATTTGGTTTTATTAATCTTAGAAATCAACATAATTGTTACATCTAGTCACAAAAAATTAAACAAATCTTAACATGTGGAATCAGACACTACTAATGTCTCGTGAACATATCAAATCACATCAAATTAAGATTAAGTAAATACTGGAATGACACTTTTGTATATGATGTATATACAAGTACAGGGATGAATAAAAAGCAATAACAATAATATTGGTTTCAAAAGACGAATTTAAAATGATTATTATTTTATTTGCTTTTTTAGACATTTTTTTACAATATATTTTAGAATCAGAGTTAAATAAACACGAATTCAAAATACGACGGCAACTAAACCTTCTTTAGGAAGAAGGGCAAAAAGCCACGCATGTTACCAAATTAAGGACCAGTATGAATTATGAAGAATTGCTGTGTGAGTAACGGCAAAGAATATCACCACCCCATCTCATCCTAGGGGGCGTAAGTCTTTCGAGGACGCGAAGCAACGTTTCTCTGAGTACTATGACCATTATACTGCGATTGCCAACCCGACTGCCAAGCGTGGCGATTATAGCATCTCCCTAACACAACCAAACCGCGGCACTCAGTCCCCGACAGCTCTGCTTTGGTAAAAGCTGTGGTAACGGCGGGGCAGGGGATGCTAAGAATCTACGGCAGATTCCGTATTACCAAAAGCGACTCTGGCTCTGGCAACATATAAGACTCCCACACTGCAGGCCGACGAGAAAAAGAACCCAAGGCACCGTAAATGGACCGGGTGAGCCCCAGTGGTCAAACCATAATCGAGATAGACTTCATCTTCATCGACGAGAAGACAGATGTTCAATGAAGTGTCTGTTATCAAAGTGGTTAATACCGGGACCGATCAAAGAGTGGTCAGAGGTTCCTTGGAAATGTCAGAACTCCAGAGGACTGATGAAAAATAGGTAAATACGTATCCAAACTCCGAACATTTTGCAGAACTGCGACGTTGGCCTGTACGAGATTAAATGCCTCTAAAACAACTTAAGAACCACAAGGCGCCGCATGTTGATTGCAGCGTGAAGCAGGGAGATGTATTATCTCCGAAAAAGTTCACCGCTGCATTGGAATATGTCTTCAAGCGTACTAGGTAACACGTGCTCTCCTCTCCTGTTCTAGTTCCGAATACCGCAGTCACAAGTCAAAAGTCTTCTACCAGTGTGTGTTGCCGGTGAAGACTTACATGATGGATCACTAAGGGCCTCATAAAAAGGCTCAGGGTTAACCATTGAGCAATGCAGAGCGCTATACTCGGAGCTTCCCTGCGAGATCCAATGAATGTTCAAATTCGCAGTCGAACCAAAGTAACCGACATAGACCGAAAAATTGGCAAGCTGAAGTGGCAGTGGGCAGGGCACATAGCTCTTAGAGCCGTAGTGTGCTCGGGCAGAAAGGTTCTCGAATGAAGACACAAGAGTGGGCCTAGTCCTCTACAAGAATAGACTGAATTATTTTGAGAGGGTCGCTGGAAGCCCCTGAACGCCGGTAGTGCAAGACCAGAAATTGTGAAGATCTTTGAGGGATGCCTTTGTCCAGCAGTGGTAGTCTTTCGGCTGATATGGTGATGAATTATGAATAGCAATACAATTAGAAAAATTGTTTAAAGTATTATTTAATTTTATAATTTTCAAAATATAAGTCTTACCCCAAACTAGAAATGCCACGTATAAAGCTTACTCAAGTGTTGTTTTGTATCAATATAAGGATCTTAATAAATGTTTCAACTGTACGTATTCATAATGTGCATCAACATCAACCATCTCATTTAAATTGGTTAGAGTCGTTAAATATTACATAAGAACAACACAGACATCATAACAAAATCATAGAATATCCTTAATTACACAGTAGAGCTCTAAAGCTAACCCTTAACTTATAAAATAGTATATAATATAAACTTACAAATAATAACAATGGTGTAACAATACTACTAAGAATTTTCAAACATAATAAAATTTGTACTTAACAAAATCAATTCAATTTGACGCTTTACCTGAAAACGTTTTGTTCATATTGAACTCATGATTTCTTTAAGCTATTCGCTTCGAGTTGAGAGCAAGATAATGGATTCCCTTGTTCTCGCTGTTGCAGATACAAATACACAATAAAAGACACTATTAAGAAGAAAGTGTATCCCACGTTCCGTCAGCTGTATAATAACCCCAAACAAGTCAAATCTTACCGCATTTTGCTTATTCAACAATTTCAATTTAAAATACTTACATTTGCATGATATTGTAGACTACATATGGCATATTACTAGTTCCTATCAACTAAAAAGTATTATAAAGTAAGTACTTATCACAATAAAACAAAATTAGAAACGAATTAAAGTTTATGCATTTAAATTACTTAATTTATGATGATATTGAATACATTGTTGAAATATATTTTATAGATCACAGAAGATCTTCTTTACGTTTCGATGCAATTATTATTTCGGTATCACTGAATACATTATTAAAATATATTTTACAGATCACAGAAGTTCTTTTTTACGTTTCGATGCAATTATTATTTCGGTATTATTCGGTAATTTATGATACCGAAATCATTTAATTTATTGTAATGTTTCGATAAACAGAAACTGCACTTGCTATGACGATATAGTATATAATGCAACGATTTTAACTTATTTTATCTCTGTCAGTCCAACTGCTTGAACGGATGGAACATACGTAGGCTCAGTTTTACTCAGTCTATCTTAATTATAGTAATAATATTTAAAACCCGCCAAAAAGAAACATACCCAAGGCACTGAAGGTTACTTGTATTTCGATTTTAAGACGTATCATTAGCTTTTAAAGAACAAAATTCTAAAATTAAATTTAATTAGCATAAAGAATATCCCTATAAAAACAACATCTCTATTGCAACGCATTTGTCCCTAAAAGCCTATCATTTTATCAGTCAACTTAAGGATACTTCTAATGTATAAGAAGCAGCTATCTACATTTAAATATAAAATTAACTTAATTTTAAGGCAGTATTTAGAAGTAATGACTTCTAAATTATAATAGACATGATCACAAGTTTAAAAGGTTTCACAACTGATGGATGAATGGCTACGGCAGGAACCAACTTCTTAATGTGGGCTTGTTCAAAAATTAAGCTACTTAGGCAGTCTTCCGTATATAAAAGCGCAACTAGGTGATAAACCTCGCTTCTTGTGATCAGGTGATCACAAGAAGGTCGTAAGAGAGGTTTATCACGAGGTTTTTTTTAAGATTACCGTGTAGGAACACGGCAATCTTAAAAAGAAAGTTCTGATTAGAATTCGTTGGTAATTTTGAGTTCGTTTAGTAGTTAGTCTACTAGGACTACCTAAGCGGTAACTAAAATAAACGCTGCAAACTTAAACTAATCACGTTTAAATTTAGGCCGTAATCCAAGCAAGCACAATGTTTACAATATGAGGTAGTGGTTAAGATAAGTGTATTCACACAATTATAACTACTTAATTACACTAACTTACACACTAATGCAAAAGACTAAATCACAAATAAAATCTTAAAAATTAACTCTATAGGTTTTCTAAATTAGGTTTTAATATAATGGTGGTTTTATTAGTTATAGTATCGCCTCATTTACTAGTAATTAAGTGCAGTTCCAAATTATTTTATTCAACATAGGCAGAATCACTTCTAACCCGCTTTTTACTACAGCACATTCTAAACTAGCTATAACAGAGATTCTGCTATCTGTAAAATCTATATTATGTAGCATAGAGCGACGACTACATCAACTTCTTCTTACAAAAGTACTTTATAAGGCACCCGTACCCGCTAGCCAGGTATAAACTATGCATAAGCTATGTACGTATAGACGACTCGGCAGAGGGTTATGAACAATTTCTCGATCAACGTGAAGTGAGTGTGAAATGATCTACTAGACGTATTTACTGATTATGAAATAAGAACTAATAATAAATAGAATACATATACATGATATCAAATTGTTAATTAATTATATTACGACAAGTAATTGGTTCTAAACTAATAAATAGTTACACTAGACATAATACCGTTATTTCCTTATTTTAATTACATATGAGATTTAACCAAGGTTCATATGCTCCAATGAGCCTACTTTGAAATTAAATTAAATGTTCTGTAATTAGGAAATTACAGAACGATATTTCATGCGTTACAAACCATGCAACAACAAAATCCGACCCGAAAATATTGACGTGACGATTTGTTCATGCCAAATCTAAAGGAAACTCACTTCTTAATGTGTCTGCTAAACTTCTTAGCCATCACACAAAATCTAAATTAATATACGAATTGGAAATATATAAATTCGAAGTAATTTTAAAGACATGATAATTTGTTTTGTGTCCCATCCGATTCCAAGTTCCGGATTGAATGTTACAAAAGAAACTCATTGGTCTGCACGTTTTAAAGCCATTAAGATGCCATCATAGAAAAAAATGCACATAACAAAACAATTTACTTCTTCCACGCATCATAGCCAGTCATGATACTCTGTAGGGCAATCTTGAGTTCCTCATTAGGCTCCACCTCATAGTTAGCAAGACTTTGACGACAACAAGGACATTGTTTACCAAGCGATGTTGAGAACGCCAGCTTTAGACATGCCTGAAAATGTTAAATATTTGGTTTAGAAGTTGTTAAATTCGATTTCCCTTCGCTTCAATGCAAAGTGTGAGACATAAAGCATCTTCTACACGGTTGCAAACCAACCATGGCAACCACCACAGGGTGACCTCTGTTGGGAGGTCGGTTTGCAAACGTGTAGAATTATGTAGTAAAAATATGTATAAAAATAGATGCTTTATTCAGCTTACCAGGAGGGAAACAGTTTTACAGTTAAATAAGCTGGTTCTAATCTACTACTGTCGTACCATTATCGCTAGGCTATATAAAGAAAATATATTCACCATGGTGATAATATAAATGCATTTCTATTGGAATATTATTGTAAATAGTTCCCTATCGTAGGATGGTAAGTCTTCTCACTTACTGAAGATTCTCTTGATTACCACAAGATCGGCAATGGAAACAGAGTGTGGACACTATCATAAGTTAAAATTTGTAGTCTCTTTTTTATTTATATTATGTACACACAGAAAAATTTTAAGTGGGAAACTAATACAATGGTATTTATTTCCAATGAAATATCTTCCAAAATCCAGAGGAGAGATTGTATGAAAGTGGAATTGTGTGCAAGTTATTTAAAAACCGATAATAACCGAGTCACAGTAACTTGCACCTAACATCAGGTGAGGTTAGGTATACATTGTGCTCAATCATGTATATAAATAAAACATGGTTATAAACTATAAATATATTAACCTTCTAAAAGACTGTTTAAGTTTAATAATAGAACTAGTATATATATAATCTTTGCCCCACTATTGACATCTTGTTGACAATATACATATTTATTAGTACTTTGCTTAGTATCATTTAAGCACCCATATATAGATCCCCAGAGCACATGTTCAACATACGCAACTAGAGGTCCTTGATGATCAAATTGAAAGCCGATCACGCTCACGATAGCCGGCGAATTAGGCGTTAGCCCCCTCTGTATTTATTTTCGTAAAACATAATAAAATAAATATCGAACTCACCATACAGAAGTTGTGAAAACATGGCGTCGTTACAGGAGATACAACGACCTCTTGGCAAATAATGCACAGGAACATTTGAGTGACGTATTCCACAAATTCCTGGAAATATGTAATGTTGTAAATCCAAGTCGGCTAACATAGATAAGGTATGTCTAACAGCGGGAATAGCGAATAACGCTTGGTTATCTAAATCGATACAACCAACCTTAATTAAGTATACTAATTGTCAATTCCGCACACAAGGCATTCAAAACACAAGGTCCGCCATAATAATAACATTTAATTCGTACCTTAATATAGACAGAACCATTCGACAATATGTAGTAAAAATATAGCTAAAATTTAAAATTTTGATAATTAAACCTACACATGATCCTTGACAATAACTTAATTTAAGTTAGTTAAATATCGTTACTGTTATAAAATAAATCTTATTGTAAATTATTTCCTGCAATCCGTGTACCTAAATGTCTATATATACCTAGAAATAATTATAAATTAATTATATGTTACTACGAGCATGTTCTGACTATTTACAAGCTCTTTTTTAAAGTCTACGTGAATAAAAACCTTTTTTATTTTATTTTTTCATTTTATGTCTTTCAGTAGATTAAGTATGTATGACGAAATACCTTTTTTCCTTTAGTATCACAGACGACAAGACACTCATCCCAAAGCTTAAAATTAATCGTATCCGCCTTTATAGCCTCCCTTTCTTTAGCAGTTAGGTTGCTCCCTACAGCTTTCCTCGGCGACTGCCTTACAGATTTTGGAGATTTTATGAAGATACTCGCTATTTTAGGTGACGGGCTTCCTTTCGATTCGTATTTAGCTGCTGGAACAATAGGAAAATGCTAGAGATTATTTCAAGTATATCTGAATAGAAGTCACAAACAAGGAAGTTTTATTAAGATTCAAATTTTTTTTTTTTTATAATATCTAGGGACAATGTCACACAGATCATCCTAGCCCCAAACTAAGCAAAGCTTGTACTATGGGTACCAGGCGACGATATACATACTTATTTAGATAGATAAATACTTAAATACATAGAAAACATCCATGACTCAGAAACAAATATTCGTGCTCATCACACAAATATTTGCACTTACCGGGATTCGAACCCAGGACCACCAGCTTCGTAGGCAGGAGCACTGACAACTAGGCTACGGTGATCGTGAAAAAAAATTCTCTATAAAGCTTCGTTGTCTGTCTGTAGTATCTGACGTCACGGTGCACTTGAACGCTGTAAGTCCAGTGGGGTGCGACGGACACATGGATACAACACAATATTGGAAAAGCTATCCCACAGTATCTCATAACAGATATGTGTATTGAATTAGGACATATTTTTTTTTCGTTTCTTCTACATTGCTGGCTAAAGTTGCTTGATGTGCAATATCATTGTTTCCAGCTGTGTATGTAGTAAAATCATCAATAGAAAATGGACATGTTCCTAATCTTTATTATGGGTTTGGTATGTGTTCTAGGCTACTGATTAGTTTTAATGTGATAACTATGATAATAAACTTTAGATAACTATGATCAAAACTGTGATACTGGTTTTGTAATCATTTTAGTGTTTTATGCAATTATTCTTTTACCAACGAAAATTATGTATAAATAGTTAATATATAATGATACTTTATTTTTTACATATCTAAATTAAAATTTTTAATTAAATATTAAAATTTAATTACATATCCAAGAAAATAAAAGACTGCACTCACTTTTTTCCTCAGTAGTTTTTAGTTTCTTTGCTGGAGGGGATGCTTCGCTCTCAGATTTTGTGGATTGGTTACTTTCTCTTAATGCACTCTTTTTGCCCGCCCCTTTTCCACTTTTGGTGTTTTCCTTCTTAACAGCTTTCTTTGCGGCTTCAGCTTTAGGATTTAAATACATTTTTATGATTAAAAAAACACCAAAGCACATTTTGTATTTGGGATTTTGCACAACGACTTTGCTAACGATAAATTATATCGAAAATAAATAAGCTATTAGTTGGCATGATCATATCGAACGAAATAAAAGGGCACACTCACTTTGATTGCGGGTATATTTTCGCTTCTTGCCGGTTGGGGATCCTTCGCACTCTGATTCAGTGGTTTTGTTGGTTTCTCGTAATGCCCTCTTTTTAGTTTTCTTTTCCTGCATTGCTTTCTTTTCGGCTTCAGCTTCTAAGTAGCCATCGGGATACTATAGAAGAACAAAGAAATATTATTAACAAATGTATTATGTAAAATTTACTTGTATCTTCGCCGCGTGGACTAAGTTATTAAGCGCGCTATTAATACAATACAGTTTATTTTAACTCTGTTTAAGTATTTAAACGCGTGCATTAAAAATATATAAATATAGGCCTATATTTATGTATTTCTTATTGACACAATAAAAGTACACAAGAACAAGAAAGTACAATGTGTCAAACAGAAAGGTTACTGAATTCCACACATAACAACCATAACAAGAGACTGGCAGAAATCGCTGTAAAATCGGCAGATAGTGAAAAAAAAAATTGCACACATGCAAAAAAAAAAGGAATTCCCACAATCGATAATCTTAGAAAATAGCATGCATTATTAATTTGTATTCTCTATGCGGCAATTATTATTCATTCATAAATGAATACTTACTATAATAGAATATTCGGTTGCACCAGGCTCCCAAGGCGCAGGGTTCGGGTCATCACGTCTCAATAGATACTTCCAAACGCGGAAACCAGATATACCCTTATCAGGGTAATATTTCACCACTTTGTATATACCGTCGTACCTAATAATGATAGAAATAGTAGTTATATTGTGACGACCTAAATAATTTTGCCTAACAATAATATAAAATATTCAACGAAAGTACGAAACTAAGTGTAAATCGCAAGTCGGGTCAAAAAGTGTTCTTTTGACCAATGGCAACTAGAGGGTGAAACTCTGTTGTGCCTCGTTCAAGTGTCAGATTAATTGAGGTCCAAAGTCGAATGTAGCTCATTCTGCATTAATGAATTTTTGCACTCCATATCTAAAAGTTCAAAGTGATGCACCTTTCCCTTTCAACTCACAACTCATGTTATATATATTAAAAATATATAAATTCAGACTGAACTAAACACCAGCTGACAAACATCAAACTACAGAACCAATACTAAACTCAAGTTAGAATTCCAGAACTTATACTCAGGTGTTATAATAGCTCGCGGCCCGCTTAACCCGGCTAGCGGGCCACGAGCTATTATAACACCTGAGTATAATTTCTGGAATCTAACTTGAGTTTTGTATTGGTTGAAGGGACGGGACAAGAAGCGCCATATGGAATAATTCGTAGTTATGAAAATTATTTTCATAACTAGGTCGACACATATACGGTGTTTCCCTAGCGCTACGACATGTCCTTCAAACGAGATTTAAAAAGAGTATTAATCTCACGGTAGCCAGCGGTTTGCTGTGCCCCTGGCACTGCGACGTTCCATGAGCAGCGGTTACCACTTACCATCAGGTGGGCCGCTAGCGCGTCTGCCTCCAAAAGCAATAAAACAAACAATCCGAAGATTTGAGGAATCACATAGTAAAAATAAAAACTTCGTGCTTACCTAATGCCTTCCTTAGGCGCGTACTTGGGGAAGTGCTTGAGCATCTTGTACGAGCGCACAACGCGCACGGGCTTCCCGCTAGTCCAGTTGTCGCCCGCGTCTCCTCCTTCCTCGCTTATCTGTTTTACGGCACAGTTGCGAGCCAACGCCCTGTTTAAATTAATTCAGTATATGAATACTTAACGCAGATCTAACTAACGCATATTACATAAAACGAGAAATAATTAATTGCCCAAAGCGTAGAGCAATCGTATTACGTAAATGACGCCATACCTCATAGGTTGAAAGGAACGATACTTAAATTTACCGAAATGATTATAATTATACTGTCAGATACTTTATAAACAATTTATTTGAGCTAGTACCAATTAAGGATTGAATATTGTTATCAGGAACGTCTTTAGTTCTCTATTTTTTGCGCCTGTGGTAAATATTACATACTAGTTACTACAGACACCTCGATATCATATCTAGGTGTCTGTAGTAACTAGTACACTTAGATATGAGGACCTATGTAGAAATCCTACTAATATTATAAAAGCGAAAGTTTGTAAGTATGGATGGATGGATGTTTGTTACTCTTTCACGTAAAAACTACAGAATGGTTTTTAATGAAAGTTTACAATAATATAGCTTATACATCAGATTAACACATAGGCGACAATTTATAAAAATATTTTGTGAATTGTCCAAAATGTAACGATTAAGTGTCAAGGACGTAGGAAAAAATCTACCATCTGCGATCTATTCCGACGTGCACTGCCAAAACCGCTAGAGGTATAGATACATCCTACTAATATTATAAATGCGAAAATTTGTGAGTATGGATGTATGTTTGTTACTCTTTTACGCCAAAACTACTTTAACGCGGGTGAAAGCGCGGGCAGTAGCTAGTTATTTATAAAATATACGAGGTTTATATAAGGGTTGAGGAAACGACTTTATAGACAGTGGGTACAGAGTTTTAATTATCTCTCCTTTCTTTTATTAAATAACGTTTGAGGCTGCGTCCTTAGTTATTAAAGACGCCTCAAATGTACGTTATATTGTTTTGTTTATTCTATAACAAAATTTTACATACTTGTTCTCTCTTGTCAGAGTTTGGTCACAAGACTGTTCGGCGGTACGTTTATTTCCTGACAGATCACGGCCGCCGCTGCCCGTGTACGTAAACTCATAGCCGTAATCCACGTCATCTTCATAACCACCTGCACAAAATGCAATAAGATTACTTTCAAGGTCGTTATATTTTTATTTATGCGCTTTGCCACGATCACACCTGTTGATAAGTGAAAATGTAAGCAAAGATGGACCGCGGGTACCCATAAGATAATAATAATAAAAAGTATTTATTCTCTCCTCATAAGATGAACGTTACAGTAATATCATATTTAACTTAATGTAGATCTTAATAAGTACAACTTTGTGAAGGACTGGTGCTTGGTTTATGTTTTTAACAAAACCTGTATTACAGATCACCAGGACCCTCCCGCGGTTAAGCCATTTTAAATAACAAAAAAAAACAAATCGTTATGTAACAGCAACAGGATTAAGTAAGGTAATACACATGCTTGTTACATGAGTAAGCCCAGGTTATATGTTTCTAGAAACAAGTTCGGGAGGGTGTTCCACAACTTAGCCGTGCGTATGATGAAAGAAGAAACAAATATGATGAAATTCACATCTCAAACCTGCGTCGGAAAGTGGTAATGGAAATAATAGTAAGACTAAATGAAGATTCATTCACTTACCCGATAAGACAATACTGTAGGCTCCTTCCACGTCACGCCCATGTATACCAGATACCGGGGGTCGATGGACACCAGTCTCTGACAGCTGAGTCAACATAAAAAAATATTATGAGTTAATTATTTCATAACCACTAACTTGTGACCGTTTAACAGTGTTATGATAAGTATGGTTAGAGCAAGGAGATTCGAAGTCTAACATTTATTATTACAATGTGTATAATAATAATCCAATAATATCCTGGGACATTATTTACACACGGCCATCTGACCCCAAACTAAGCAGAGCATGTACTCTGGAAATCAGCTAACTGATATACTACATATACTACTTTTCTTTTGTAAATACATACTTATATAGAAAATTACACCCAGACTCAGGACAAACAGACATGTTCATGCACACAAATATCTGTCCTGGGTGGGAATCGAACCCACGTCATCCGGCGTGAAAAGCAAGCATTTGCCAACCACGCTAACAGTATTACATGCTCATAAATCTATTTTCGACAAATATGCCGAGCTGATGACTCACATGACGGTATCTTTGTACAATCAGTACCACAAATAAATTAGAATGTACCTTTTTATGAATCTCAAACTATTTGGTGATTAATTAGTGTCAACTCTACAAATTGATTGTATAAATTAAATTTTTGATGCTTAAGGTATTATTTCATAACTTGAGGTATTTAACTAAACACTTGGTTTTCAGTTCAATTTAGTTTCAATTAATTATTTTGTGGTATTACGTCAATTAGTAAATTGTTTATTTAGGACTAGATAGAATCGACGTTGATATAACGTGGATTACCTACCGGACGGTTAACAAGTTAAAAAACTTATGAGTGGACTGAGAATGTAATTTGATATTTTATCTATTTTCATTTTAGATTGCGAGGCGCTCATAGCTAGATGCTCTCACCAGTCCGTAAGCGATCAGCGAGGTTAAACAACTAGGCACGCGGTCAGTCCATAGATGGGTGACCGCCAAAGTAGTTTCATTTCTGAGCGTCTCCGTACTTCGGTGGGCACGTTAAGCTGTCGGTCCCGGTGGAAGTCATTAGATAACAGTCGTTAAGCAATGTCAGAGGCCTACTGGGCGGCTTGAGCAACTCTGACACTAGGGTTACCACTACCCATACTTACATATTTTAGATTGTTTATATTGTCTTCACATCTCCAGACTATTAATTGGAATTTGACCATGGCCTTGACTTGAAACAGCTCTAATCTAGCCTATTAGGAGCAGCTTGTGTAAACGGTTAGATCTGCTTCCTTAATGACAGAGCTATTAAGTCATACAGTGTTAAAGTGCATGGGATTCCTCGTACTTTAAAGTACACATTAAGCTGTATATCCCTTATTTATTAGAGAACAATCATTAAACCATGTCAGGAAATTATTCGGTGAACCATATGGTCACAGATACTAACCTAAATAATTTGAATAATACAAAATCTACCTGAATTCTGAATCTCCAGCACATCCCCACTTCTATGCCAGGAATCGGGCCAAAGTGGTTCGCCGGCATAGCGCAAGTTTTGGTCTTTCCTGTAATTATGTAAAACCAAACATAAGATTTCTTAGGTCTATTAGCTAGGCAGTATATTCTTCAAACCAACAAAAATAGTCAAAATAGAACTTTTTTTTGTGGTTTTTAGTAGCGCACAGCTAGTGTGAAAGCGAAGGAATGCTTTAGCCCACGGCCTCCCTAACCAAGAGACCTCGCATTGCTTAATATTAAGTATGTACTGTTATAATATAAATATGTAATAATATAATATATATTTTTAATATTTTTGTGGATAAAAAGAGACAGTGAGAAGGGTACTCAGTCTCGACTTTTTTTTAAATACCTACATTGTGTAATCGTGTTTAATTATTATAACTTAACTTTATTTGATCACATGATTGTTACATATGCAACTATCTATTCGTGAAGACTTTTTATTGGCTCTCAGGAACTATAATAATTGCATATAATTGTTATTATTTGCTGTTGGTCTTCTTATAAATAAATAAATAAGGCTACATGTAGTTTAGTTCAATGCTTTTCATTCCCCCCCGCGAAATTTTTTTAACGTATATAGTTTCTATTCGGAAAAAAATATTATTTGAATCACAAAAAACATTAATAACTAACTCAGTCCGAGGTCTCGCACAGCAAGCTACAGGGGCCTCGCGAAAGTCATCTCTAAAGTATCATAGTCACAGTCTAAAGGGGACCGTGAGTGTTCATAAACTGTATTTGTTCACTCTGACAGTATTTCGATCAATATGATTGATTGCAAGTCGCTTCCGCGCTTCAGAGCATAGAAGTAATCTTACCTATACCTATAAACCTGTAAATACATGCAGTAAGTTATTAAAAGAGTATAACTTCGCGAATACCATGAATTCGCCGATATAAATGCACTATGCTACTCTTATCTCTACTTATAATAGCCCACAGGACAGCGAGTAGTTAACTCAACATTATTAGATATATTTGCATTACAAAAAACATCCTTACTTATCATCATCATTACAGCTTAAAGAAGTCCACTGCTGGACAAGCCTCTCCTAAGAATCATCTTGGGAGGGATATTCCATAATGGCCACACTTGGCAGACGGGATGGCGATCGCAGTAAAATGGTTATAGCACCCAGAAGGAAGCTGCTGCCCATCCTCTGGTAGATATTCCCTTGGTTCGACATCTACGCCCCCCACGGGATGAGATGGGGGATTCTGATATGTCACCAAAATCAAAGTGCTTGTAATGACATACCATAAATACGAAACCTTTACCCAATCTCCTCGCTAACTGATCATTTATTTGAAGTGCCCAAACATAAAGGAACAATGCATAATAATGTAAAATTGTACAATAACAAATATCTCAATGTCGTGATCAACAGGTCACTTGAGTCAACAATATGCAATAGCACATTCGCAAGGCAGCAAATATTCAACATACGCTTGAATACGTAATGTATACGCATGTTTATCGGTACCAGCCTTAGGTATATACAACACTCACTGAATATGTATGAACTATTTATTCGTAATACCTTCGTAAACATCTATTCTTAAACATTGAGATTTTGGATTTTAATCATTATGACTTGAGAGGTAAGGGAAAGGAATAATATTTCTTTTAACACTTAATCACAACCTTAATTATGCAATTATGAAAAGAAAAGGCCCCCTTTGTTGTATTATCATAATTGTAATGAATGGATTCGCCACATGAATTGTTAAGTCGCCAGCTGCAATGTCTTAAAATACATTTTTTTTGGTATATAAAAATATTTTCGTTTATGTATTACGCAATTTCTCCGTTGTTTGTGTACTGATTGTTTTTTTCGATAGGGCATGCTTTTAAGAAGGCACCACATAGGATTTACTAAGATAAAATAAAGTCTTTATAACTATTATCATATCACTATGCAAAGTCCCAAGATAGAAGATAAAATATCACAGACAAAAATTTGGGTTTTGTCTGACTCTTAATCAAGTTAGATACAATCAGAACCTTAAATGATACTGACCAATACAAGCCATTCCTCGTCCCCAGTCGCGCTTTGTCTTCGAGACCTTCTTCGTCTGCTTAGAAGCTCCAGGAGCTATGACGTTATCTGTATCCCTCTTACATGAAGGGCAGTACCAGTCTTCCTCTGGTAATTCCGTTAGAGGAGGAGTCAGGCAGTTCATGTGATAACCATTATTGCATTCATCACATAACACTATCTGAGGAAAATGGAAAGTAACATTTTATTTCATTTTTAGTAAATTATGAAAAGGACTTGCTTGCTTATTGTATGGGTAGTGGTAACTATAGTGTCAGAGTTGCTCAAGCCGCTCAGTACGCCTCTGACATGGTTTAACGACTGTTGTCTAATGACTACAACCGGGATCAACATCTTATCGTGCCCTCCGAATCACGGAGACACTCAGAAATTAAACCACTTTGGCGGTCACCCATCTATGAACTGACCGCGAGCCTAGTTGCTTAATCTCGCCGATCGCTTACGGACCGGTGAGAGCATCTAGCTATGAGCTTAGGCCTTCACAATGATATTTATTTCTTCTGCAATACTCAAACTTACCTTTTCTGGACAATTCTTCCCTAAGCACAAGTAACATCCACAGTCTTTACATGGTGCTTCCTCATCATCACGACAAGTCAGACAGTTTAATGGCTGAGCCCCTGAAATACAGACAGAGTTGTTTAATTATTAACCCTACATTTCTTCATGTATCTGTGAAATTCATGAAAAAATGTAGCCATTATGTTATCCAAACAATAGTCAAATAACACAGAATATTTTTGCATATGGCTACCATTCTTAATGGAAACTGACCAGCTACAGACATATTGTAGTGCACGGGTGTGTCTGTCCACTCCGAATTAAAAATGTATGTATACTATATACTAACTTTTCTCTGGTGGATTTTCCATTAGCTTTTTGTACTCGTCAGATCTCTCCAACAAGGGTACAACCTCTTCGATGGCATATATTTTATCAAGCACTCTGACTTTTGTGTCATTCTGTGGCACTGCTTCAGGTCCTAAGTATATGGTTCCTATCAAGTCATAGTTCACCCTCAACTTTTTAATTTCTGATACTTGGAAATCATACCTGTTGATAAAAAGTTTCATCAGATTAGTATTTATTAAATATGGCAGAAAGTCAGACTGTGGCTTTTTCCACAATAAAGGAATGATGGTATATGCCTAAAGAGCACAGTGCTTAATTAAGATCTCTGTGAAGGATAATTGATAAATAAAAAACTGTACTATTTAAATTTTCTTGCTAATATACAATCAACAAAACCTTATCATAAAATGGGTTAGAAGGAACCTATAAACTAGTGTTAGTGATTTGAAAATTTGTTGATAAGTGATAGATAGAATATAAATATAAAGCAGACATGAAAAAAGTGTGTCTTCCCGTAACATGACATTTTAAAAGTATACTTACCAATAGCCTTTTTCCAATGGTTCATCAGTGTTGTGGTTCAACATGATTTTCTGTCCAACTTTCAGATCTTTGATATCTATCACAGTTCGAGCTCTAGGTCTAATTTCTGCTAATTTACAATATAAATTTGAATCTACTTCACTGAAAAAACAAATTTTGGAGGTTGTAGGTTTAAAACATGATTATATATAATGCTGAAGTATAGATAAATTAATCGAAAATTATACAATAACATCAGATATATATAATACTTAATTATAAATTATAGGTATAAGCAATGCCTCGGTACTCCAAAACATTGTTTATACCTCTAATTTATACTTATTTCTTTGTTTAATTACCTAAGGCTCTACGGCCGGTAGGCTACTAGACGGACTGCATTTCAACTGCAAATTGCAGTTCAAGTGCAGTTTGAATGCAGTGGACTACTGGAAAACCAAATGTGCAGTCTGATTGCAGTCGGCATGCAGTTGCATTTGAAATGCAGTCTGACTGTCTAGAGCCTAATTGTTGTTTGGTTGAAGTAAAAATACATTTTAAATATTACATTTAATTTGTTGGTTTAAACAATTTAATATTTGACCACAATAATTAATATAAATATTTAAATTGAGGTCTTATAAAATTTCTACCTAACCTAGTTTTATGATTTCTGTGCAGTTACAGTTGTTAGAGCACTACTCAGTGATAATCTACAATTATCAGTATCATTTAAAACTGTACATTGTATTAATTTGTATGATGAATACTCACTCAGTATCTAATTGCACCTTATATAGCAGATTCGCATGACTGCTTCTCTTTATTGGACTACCATCCTTTTTGAGAACATCCTTATCATTCAGTTTCTTCTTGGCTCCTTTTGATAATTTTTGAAAATACCAATCAATGCCTTTACTCTTAGTTTTAGCAGTTTCATCTCCTTTTTCTTTTGGTGGTTCATTTTCTACATCATCCTCTTTGTCAAAACTTTGGTTTTGATCACTATTGTCAGAAGATTCTATATCATCAACAGAAGTGTCTTTTTTGGTTTCAATTATGGTTGCATCAGGGTCATGGACTATTCTTGTAATTTTGCCTTCAAACCATGCACCATGTTCTCTATCCCGTATATCTATAAGATCTCCAATTGCATATAATGTACTTTCTGCATCTAAAATTAGATAATACTTAGTTAAAATTCTGTA
Source organism: Pseudoips prasinana (assembly GCA_951640165.1). Lineage (NCBI taxonomy): Eukaryota > Metazoa > Arthropoda > Insecta > Lepidoptera > Nolidae > Pseudoips > Pseudoips prasinana. The sequence continues at coordinate 16,487,100 of OX621234.1, read as the reverse complement.
AACTGAGTTTACAAAGACTCTATTAAAATATTACTGATAAATAAAGAATGCCTGTGTTAGAAGTCTAAGCTCTTCCAATGAGACAAATATATAATGAAAGCACCTGATTATTACTTAGTTGATTTTTCTATGTCTTGACATGTTATCCTACTAATATTATAAATGTGAAAGATTGTGAGTATGGATGTTTGTTACTCTTTCATGCGAAAACTACCGAACGGACATTAATGAAACTTTGTAGTAATATAGCTTATATATCTGAATAATGCATAGGCTATCATTTATAAAGTTTAATGCAGGTATAATCACAGAGCACAACTAGTAAATAATAATATGACAAATACTACAAAGAGAATATAATTATGGTCCAGAACTGAAGCAAACTGTTTTTGTATAAACGTCATAATGGCGGGACCAACTCTTGTAATTGAAAGATTCTTCCACGTATATTTAGCACCGATTTAGTTCTATTTTGTACCTGTCCTGAAATTTTTGTGCCTTACACGGCATAATCGGAATTTCACGATAACACTGGTCCCGCCATTATGATGCGTCATAATGACGGGACCATGCCCGTACTCGAAAACTACAGCGAATTACATCATCCAGATCAAACCAGTATTTAGAACCTGATTTAGTGCCCCCGATAATCAATAAAGAGAGACTAAGATCTCAGTAGTTTTTATATAAAATCAATTTTTCTTTTTTGACTTTTTATACGCCTAAATTATTTAACGAGCAAAAATACTTCAAGTAAATAGTTGCAGCAACTTTTCATACATGCGCTTTATTATTTCAATCTTTAGGTGAAATTATGACTGTTTTCAAATAATATGTAGTAAAATATAAATTTCAGTCATTAAACCTAAACATAATCTCCTTGACAATAACATTCCGTGTACCTAAATATCTGTAATTTTTATTTTTTTAATACTTAGACAGGTGAAGCAGGAAAATAGTTATTATGCGTTCTATAAATGTATAATTTTTTTTTGTAGTAATACAGTTATTATTTCTAGTTGCATATTACAGATATTTAGGTACACGGAATGTTAAAACATTTATACAATTTATTTTATTATAGTAGTGATATTTAGCTAGCTTGTATTAAGTTATTGTCAAGGAGATTATGTTTAGGTTTAATGACTGAAATTTATATTTTACTACATATTATTTGAAAACAGTCATAATTTCACCTAAAGATTGAAATAATAAAGCGCATGTATGAAAAGTAGCTGCAACTATTTACTTGAAGTATTTTTGCTCGTTAAATAATTTAGGCGTATAAAAAGTCTAAAAAGAAAAATTGATTTTATATAAAAACTACTGAGATCTAAGTCTCTCTTTATTGATTATCGGGGGCACTAAATCAGGTTCTAAATACTGGTTTGATCTGGATGATGTAATTCGCTGTAGTTTTCGAGTATGGGCATGGTCCCGTCATTATGACGCATCATAATGGCGGGACCAGTGTTATCGTGAAATTCCGCTTATGCCGTGTAAGGCACAAAAATTTCAGGACAGGTACAAATTAGAACTAAATCGGTGCTAAATATACGTGGAAGAATCTTTCAATTACAAGAGTTGGTCCCGCCATTATGACGTTTATGTTTTTGTGGTAACATTTTAGTTTTTTGGTTAATCACAGTTCTAACATAGTTTAACTTGTCACATGGTCATTCATTCATTCATTCAGCAAGTAATTTAGCCCTTAACACCTGCTCCTTAGAATGCTTGTCAAATCTTATTATAGAACATCATCTTAATGAGTCTAATTACTTTCATAAATCATTTAATACTAGCTTCAGACCATAGCATTGCTGGCAGGAAATTCATACAAGAATTATTAATAATCTCAGGTGTTATTGCTATCCTACATGTTACTCTTATTTGTTATAAATTTTTAGGCAGGTTGGATTTTTTAATTAAGGTATATAAAAATTATAATATTAGGAGGGATAATAAATACCATAGTAAAGTATATTCTTCTCATCTTTTGCTTTGTTTTCGCTTTTGGTATCATCAGTATTTGGCTCTGCTTTTTCTTTGGGAGACTCCTTAGGTGTAATCATGAGTTGTATTACATCATTAAGCTTAATATTGTAGTCATGGAATGTGTAGCCATTTTCTAGCTAAAGCAATAAACAATAATTAATAATTTAAAACATACATACATAGTGAAAGTGTAGTTAGCTGTACACAACTCATAGACACAAAATTCACTTCTCATACAGTACATGGCACAATTAGTGGACAATTGTCCAGTAAATAAGTTCATAAAAACTACTTGAACTGCTTTTCCAATACATATTTAATTGCTTCAAAACTGGAAGCAGCAAACAGTTGGAAAACTTTGCCCTGTCAAACCTGTACTTAATAATAACATCAGTTCATTGGGATGCATAGGCTGTTACTACAAAAAGCACAATTCTGCTTGACGTGGAATACTGTTACCACCTTTGGGCAGAAGCACCAGCAAGGGCACAGAATTGAAACTTTAAGTCTGAGTAGAGGATTTGCCATCTTGTGTGTGGTCTACTGCCTGCATAATGAGTTGTGTTCAGTTCTATTTGAACTGAACACAAACCACAACCCACAGCCACTTTATGTCATCATCACTCTTACTGTATACTGTTATCCCATTCTGCCTATCTTGTATCTATGCTGCAATATGGAATTATGAGATTTATACGAGCATCAGCAAAATTTACAATAGATGTGTCTCATGGTGGTAAGTGGAACAAAGCCACTAAAATCCTGAGAAAAAAATTGAATCATAAATATCAACAAACGGCTATCAATATTACATGAGATGTTTAGTTAAAGATATACTGAAGAGCCACATATAGGCACCCAAATAGATCCGGGTTGGATCTCATATCAAGTTGCCTGAATTTGAGTTAAGTATGTATATGGGAGGGTTTAGGGGGTTCGTACTAAGTGATAAAACGCATATTTTTCTGCTGGAGACGCCCCAATGTTTTTATCATTTTTTTAAAATCATATGACTTCATACAAATCCATAAAACACAACGCAATTTTGATCATTTCGTAGCAATTTTGATACCTACAGCGTTGTAAAACAACATAAAAACATTGCTTTCATGGTTAGGTTAGAGCGGTGACCATTTAGAGCGCGAAGGCGAGCGAGCGCAGCGAGCGTGCCACGGCAGCGGCCGCCGAGCACTAGAAAAACATTAACCATGGGTATCTCCATAACCATGGGGTTCCAAGGGGTGGGGATGGTACAGGAGGGTAGCCCACTCCCCCCTGCACCCCTCCCGAGGCGACTTGATTTGAGATATTTACCAACATGTTTTCATGACAAATGTTTTTTTATTACAGATATTGACATGTATAAACTATGATGTGGGAGCTATTTAAACAATAAATCAATTTCCTTTACACAAAGCACATCCTTATTTCTTATGTAATGATTATTGTGTCTGCTACTATAATCTTCAGATCTTGAACATTACAACTAACAACTAAGATTCTAAAACAATTCTTTGCCATAATATGTACTCATTCATAAGATAATAAAATTGCGCCATATAATACTTCATATATCGAATGTTAGTATAAATAGTAATATTGCCAGTTGATCACCAACGGAATCTATCCAACAAGCAAACACGCAAATGGTTGTAAAGAATAAAGCCAATTAGTAAATCAAGCTTCATGCCGGCATTTTGTTGTATGATCACTGTCCGTGGCGCCATTTATCCGTTGGACAACTTATTTTATTAAACACTATTCAAATCGTCATAACAAACCTAGAAATTTATGCGGCAGTATCGTCTTTCTAATAAGTTCATATACAAATCTACACGTTGTAATAAATAATAAAATAATGTACTCACCAATTTCCCGCCATAAAATAAACGCTGCTGTTTAGGTTCTACATCAAACTTATCCTTTATTATTCGCCGGAACTGATCTATTTTCGTCAATTTAGATTCGACGACCACAACGGTGTCGGGTTTACCAAAAATTCGTATTCTTACGTGCATGTTGTAATTTATATTTATAACATCAATATTATAAATTCAGACAAGTTTCTACCACATTCTCATTGCGCAAACAACTTCTATATTAGACAGATGACACCCCACTATACAGTTGTCTTTGGATAACACTGAGCATGTAATATCAGAGAGAAGGTAATCACTACGTTTAGAAATGTAACAAACCAAAGAGAATATATTAAACTACGTTTAATTCATAAAGTTAGTAAACCTACGGAATAATAATAATAATAATGTATTTATTTATCTCTTACAGAGTATCAAAAGGCTGAGCGAGTGAAATGTCATTAGTAGCAACACTATATGATAAAAAGAGATGCGTGATGCTACGTAAGAGAACCGTTTTTGGTATCTGTTTGACAGTTCGTCAGCACTCATCGGCACGCTGAGAATTTGACTCCTGGGATTTTTTCTGATTGTATGTGAAATAATGGATATGTTTGAAAAATAGTGCTTCAGAAACATGGTGACTTGTTCAGTGACTGATTGTTGTACGTACAACACATTGAAATAACCCCGAAAAATGTTCATTTCTGTTGAAGCAAAGAGGTAACTCTTTTAAATGTAATCACAATTACAATGCATGCTAAGGTTGAATGACGAACAATCGAAAGAAAAATATTGATGACAGTGTTTAACAATAATGTTTTGTTCTTTGATCTTTGTGTATATGAACAACAAACTTGAAAAAATAACGATTCCACGTAAATGGAATTATTTTACGAAATTTATGAAATTTGAATTTGAATTTATTGAAACCGAGGCGCGTTCCTAGCTATAGCCGTGTATATCTAGTGATTGAAAATTATAAACGAATTCGATTTTAATCGTAGAAACTATATCGAACGGCGGAGATTTAGCGACAACCGACAAATCTATTGCAACAAATAAATGATTTAAAATATCTTCTGACTTTTTCTTAAATATTCTTACTTAAGTCATGCAATTTCCCATCCCATCCTATTCTAGTACTATCACTGTTACTGATTAAAATTATCGATATCGATATTAATGTGAAAATCGACATGAGATGCATCATTAACACGCACTCATAAACATTTGTCAGTCAGCATCAGTTCCAGATATTGAAATTAATTCTCACAGCAGAAAATGCTCTTCAGGTGGAATATTTTTTGCTCCATTTTAAATCTCTTATAATAATAATAATATCTGGGGACAATGTCACACAGATCTGACAGATCACACTTTAGCTAGTCTGTTGCGGTTCTGCATCAAGTATGGAACACTTGATGCAGAACCGCAACAGACTAGCTTTCAAAAATAAATTATAACCTACCTATATGTTGCCCGGACTAAATACCTAAGCATACAACGAAAAAACTTTTCTTCCCGTAATTCCGCAATATAACTCTTAGAAAATTTCTTTATTAATTATATTTGAGGATTTACCTTCTGGAGCTAATATATAAAGACTGGAAACGTTGCTGACCCTTGAAAAGGCAACGTAAAGTTGGCCATGAGAAAAACAGCTGGTTGTCAGGTCAACACCAGTGGCTTTAAGCGTCTGCCCTTGTGACTTGTTTATTGTCAAGGCAAAAAATGTAGTCACATGGAACTGTATGCGCTTAAATTGAAGGGGAAATTGTTGGTATTGAGTGGTATGTGAGGATTGTAGCAACAATAATATTGCGTTGTAAAGCGTTGACAATAAGACGGTTTCCGACAAGGCCCGCTTTAGGCAATTTATCGCTGTGTCACTGGGTACTTTACAAAAATATAATAGACGGACACAGATTACATCCAGACTCAGATCAACTATTTATGGGTCACACAAATGGTTGTCCGGCGTGGGACTCGAACCCGCGACACGAAGCGGCGATGCGACTAACTAAGCCGCTGCGTCACACGTGCAGTCAGTTAAATTTCGCTTCAGCATTATAGGAACACCTACTTTAAGTCTTATTTTATGAACAGGGAGACCACTCGTTGTAAGCGAATTGAGAAACTCACTGGGTAATTAGTGGCGTCGTCCTGATCGACAACACTGACGAAAGAAGTTTAAACCACTTTATCCCCTACAATATCCACCAAAATTTTTTGATAATTTTGCAGCTTGATCATTTTTTGACGCATTTGCATAACCATGAATTTTCTTGGTTTGGTATATTCTGAATGTTCCCAAATACCAATCGTATCAGTTCCTCTTCAGATTAGAATTTTGCCAAGTATTTCAAGAACATTCACCAGACTATTCTCTTCAGGATGGAGACCTTACCCAACTTTCAATAATAGTCTCGACAACTCTTAGGCAATTACCATATTTATGGATTATTAGATATTTTTGTTTTCGAGGCCATAGATGTGAATGTTTTAATGAGGCATTAATCTCATCTGCCGTAGTTCCCCGGTTTATGACTGGAAATATTTGTCGCAAATCTCCCGAAAACAAAAGAGTTACGTTACCCATTGGCCTGTCATATCGACAAATGACACGTAGTGTTCTATCCACAGCCTGTACTGCCTTTTTGTTTGATATAGTAACCTCATAAGACAGCAATCCTGAAACACTCTCGCATTGTCAGTTTCGTTTTACAGAGGAGGTTGGTGTTTCAGATCTGTATAAATAGATTGGGATTTTAAACATTGTATGTGCCGTCTTTCCGCCTGGAAGTAATGAGGCATTAATACTTGATGATGCTACGGCAAGTGCGATCTTATTTTGCTATCGTCAGTTTAGTTTTTACGGTGCCTTCTGGAGCATCTAAAAGAGCACCTTCCCTTCGTTATTTAAGACACTTTGGACCATAGTATTAAATATTTTTCTCTATTCTGTTGTGAATATTGACCTGCTGTCATTAACTACTGCGGCTAACTCTGTAGAACGGCAGCTTGTTTCAGCGACATACTCCTGATTAGCGCGTGTCTGATTGGATTCTGCTTGGGGAACAGGTAGGCCGTAAGTGTTAAGAGAGTTGCCTCCAATGAAATGATACAGTGAAATTAGTGATAGCTTGAATTTTCACATCAGATGTTCCTGATCTTCGATTTTATAAGTCAACAGGAAATGCCCATCATACCAAACAACTTTTGCTAAGATGTCATTCCTATATGTGTTCTGGTGTCCTATATGTCTTTCTTGGAGTTCCGCTACAGGTGTTCCAGATCTTCGGTTTTTACAAGTCAACAGAGAGTACTAATCAGGCTGAACAACTCTTGCTAAGACGTCATTTCTATATACGTTATAGTTTCGCTGGGCTCTAGGAGTTCCACAACAGGTGTTCCACATCTTCAATTTTTATACGTCAACAGACAGTGCTTATCAGACTGAACAACTTTTGCTAAAACGTCATTCTTATATATGTAATAGTGTCACTGGGCTCTTGGAGTTCCACAACAGGTGTACCAGACCTTCAAATTTATTCTCTCAACAGAAAATGCTCATCACGTGGAAGAATTTTTGCTATGGTAACATTTTTGTATCTCTTATGGTTTAGATGGTCTGTTGCGGTTCTGCATTAGGTGTTCAAGTTTCCAAGATAAATTATAGCCTATATGTTGCCCAGACATAATACCTATACATAAAAAAAATCATTCAAATCCGTCCACCGGTTCCGAAGGTTCATCATATCAGCCGAAAGACGTCAAACAATAAACGGTTTTTTTTGGATTCGTGCTCTACTATTTCTAAATCCCCTCAAATTATTATTTTTTAAATATATTCAATGTACACGGAGTTTTTTTACTGTTTTATTATATGTATAGATATACAGTATTAATAACGTAGTGGGTAAATATTGGCAGGCTATACAAACTATGAAATATTTATTTTATTATTGTAGATTAAGTTTGGAGCCTGTGACAACAGACAATCACAGTCAAGTGTTATTTGGTAGAATATAATAATTTTATGTTATATCTATGTTACAAATACTTATTATTATCACTTCATCATGTTGCATAGGCGGTGGATATGGATAAAATAAATTTTAAGGCATCATGGAAGAAAGATAAAAGGTGGTGTAGGTATATTAACCTTTGGAGCGTGTTTGCAGGAGCAAGGAAATAATACTGGAGAATTGATTAGGTACACGTTTACTGTCTTGTAATAATACTTGGTAAAATCAAACAATAATAAATACCATGAGCAACAGTACCGGAGAAGTGGCTGAACGGCACACGGGTAGATAACGTATTACTACGCAGATACAGGATATTTTTCCCAAATGACCACCAGAAGAAAACCCAATATCACAGCGATGCAACTAGTACAAAGGTGATGAAGACCACAACGTGCTGGTCAGCTACCAAACGATGCGAAGGACATTGCTTAGGGTTGATCTTCATGCTCGAAGACCGCTACGTGTTCCAGCATTGCGACGTCACAATTGCGGTCGGAGGCTTTCGTGGGCTCGGGAGTATCTACCTTGAAGTGTCTTCGGTGCTGTTTACCGATAAGTCCCGGTTTGGGTTTCATCGGGATTCAGGAAGAAAACGCATTTGGAGAGTTAGCCGGCTACTGTACCCTCAGCAGGCCCACTCATACCGTGGCGGGACAGTAATTGGTGTCGGTAGAAATCCGTCTTGACAGACAAACACAGCACGTTTGAATGCAAGACATCATGACTGCACAATAATATCACGAAGAGGTAGTTATTGTTATTATAGCCTGTTATTGTCCCACACAGAATTCAAATGGGCCAGGAATTTCTACTCAATAATGCCCCTTCCCATATGGCGCGGCTGGTGTCAGCCGCTCTCCAAGACCATGATATTCAAATTTAGGATTGACCTGCCCAGTCGCCAGACTCAAATCCTGTCAAGTATGCGGGACATGTTACAACGAAAAGCTTTTACAGATTTCTCGCCAAATGTAACAACAGAATAACAACTTTACGAACATTTGCAAAGAATATGAGACCTCATACGGCAGCAAGACAATTAAATTTTAAGCTCGTAGGAATAACAAGCACGCCTGTTATTGCTCGAAGATTTTAAGCGTGAACAATGAATGTAAGAGTTGGCAGCACTGATTATAAATAATTAGATAATATAACATAATTTTCAAATTTTAATTAAAATTTATTTAATTAAAATTTAAAATAATTAAAGAAGAAGTTTGTTTTAACTATTTTTCTATGGTGATTAAAAATATAACATTTTCTTTAAAACAAAAAAAATCACATCTTTTAAATTTTTTATTAAAGGCCTTAATATAACCTATTTTTCTTCCATTTACTATACCACAAACTTCTTCATAGGTTTTTTGATATTTCATGAAATGTAAAATATCCCTAGATTCTGTTGATGTGTGTTTTAACCAAAGACCTTATAATCCAGTACAGTATCTTTGGTTCTACCTAAGACTTTGTTATATTGCCAATATATGCGGGGCGCGGTCATGTAGTTGTACCTAAGTGTGAAGTAATATTTTTATTGGACCAATTACAGTTACGTTTGATTTAAGATACAATCCAATTATACAAACTTAATTGGGTTAATAAAAATACAGTAGGTACATGATATTACACTCCAATCAATTAAATTAGTAGTTCGTTGTTATTTGGGATTTAACTATAGTACTAGCAGGCCCGACTATGGCAATAATAATTTATTTCTTGTTACTTTTTATAATATTCCTTGGAAATGTTAATTCCAAGATGTTGTCCTTGGTATGTTTTATTTTTCTTTACGATGTTATTTTTCTAATATTACCAATTTTATTTATATAAGTTATTCCCAAATTAAATTGTTCTTGTATTTTAGCATCCTGTTTCGGTGGCTCGATCGTCTTTAGATTGGATGCCAAGCAGAATAAATTCTCTATACTCAGATGTTGGAGCGTGGAGTGGTAAATTTGTAAGTTTTAGTTATTGTAGCTGTAGGTATCCGAGATTTCTTCGCAAAGCATGCTATTACAGGTTATAATAGGCTTCTGATGTAGGTACGTAGCTATAAGGCTGCCAATAGTACAATCTTCTAAATCGTAAAACTATCTCTATTTCATTGAAGTAATAATACATTTGGCAACCTGATAGCAATCACCCAGAATGTTTACCTGGTTATAAATGTAGTCTGAATACCTGCCGGCACTTTATTTACTATTTGGTTCGTCTAAATGTATCAATGTATCACAGCACAGAATTTAATAAAATATATATATAACATGGACTTAATTAATATTAATTGTTAATTAAATTTCAGCGGCCTGTTATGGATGAAATTGAGTCTGATGAAGCTCTAAGATTTTATCAATTTCTCAACTATTTGGATGGATCCAGTTTTGGCACAGGTACAAAATCATAACGACGAATGACTGCCTACTCTTTTATCTTTCCAATTATTTAATTAGATAGGTACAGCTCATGGGCTAAGATTCAGGTTCGCTTTAAAATTCGACTTATCTACTCATTTAAATTCAATGGACTTTCATCTCTCTTGGCAATAAAACTAATCTTAGCTTATTTGTAATAAATTTGTAGGACCTATAGACGAGTTTGTCTCTGCAATGTATAGACTGGCTAATTTCATGAAACAACAGAACAGTAGAGAAACTCAAGCTCGTGGAATGAGGGAACTGGAAGCCATAAACGGAGAAAAGGGTATGTTCCTGCAAATAAATAATCAGTTATTATTAATCTTATATACTTACTATGAATTCAACAAAATGGACCGTGGCATAACACTCCGTTGTAAAACATCGGGTGGTTTTCATTGTATGTTCATGTATGCGAGAGAGCGCTTACGGCGTATGCGCATCATCAAGGATATTTTATGGGCGAGGATTATTAAAAATATAATAAAAGAGCCCCGTTTTATCGAATTAAGCAATGTCATTTTATTTTTTTGTAGTAACTGATTTATTTAAATTCGTGACTGTAAGGTGCCCGTTTTTTTGCAAAGGAGTTTATTTGTTGTTATTCAATATTTCTAATCGAATAAGTTTTGCTTCAGGTAATAGTATTAAGACTGTGTTGGAGGTTAGCACTTTGATAATGAGGAAAAAACGCAAATTTTTCTGCACGGGTGAAGTGAAAGAGCCTATTGTTAACAACAAAATTATTTGCAAGGTTGGTTATTTCAGAAAATATTCAATATCATTAGCTTTTGTTATCTTTAATATATATCAGTTAAATGATAAATAATTATATGTATCTGCGTATGATGTAAGAACTACCTACCTACTACTAAAAGCTGAAGTGTGTCTGCACATTAAATATATTTGAGTTACCTCGTGACTATGTTATGGAGTCCTTGTTAAATAGTACCTACCGAATTAAAACAGGCACGTAAAATATCTAGCAAATATATATAAATTGCAAAACTAATCGATGTTTATATAATTATACAGGACAGAATACTTTTACCAATAGCTGGAACTTCATGTCGGGATGCTATAATGTATTGGCATCCAGACCTAACAGAAGAACATTATTGTGTTGGTGCAATTGAAGCTAAAAGTCCCGTCCATATAATGGATGTAGAAGGTTAGTTTCTATTTCTTCGATCTTATCTTCTTATTTAAGTAGGAGCTCCTGTACCTGACCTCTTTCCGGTCGTGTAGTGATGGAATAGAAAGTGCTCCTGTGTTTGCGCACACAGTTGTGCACTATAATGTGTCCTGCGCCGATGGCTAATCTCTATTGAGACTGGCCGCTGTGGCCGAATTCCGGCTAGGAGGACATTATTATTATTATTAAAGTAGATACGCGTATCTATATATACATATAATTTAATTTCAGGTGAAATGTTTTGCAAAGGCGATGACTACTCAAAGCGTGAATACCTTTTAGCGTGCGATTTTTATGAAGATCAAGAAGCACCTGTAGCTGAGTTACTTCAGTACTATCCAGATCCTGATCCTGAAATAACACCCAAATTATTTTGATCAGATTTTCGTATACCTAATGTTCTATAAATAATAAATGAGTTGTTAATTATTATACACATCCACTACTAACATATATTTCTAATGATATATGTATCGAATACCGAAATTATTCCGTCGCAGTGGACTGCATCAACCATCATCCTGCTCTACAAGAACAGCGACAAAATAAATTACTATACACCCATTTAGTCTAATGCCCAATATTTATAAAATATTTTCCAAAATAATTCAAACCCGAATAACGGGAACTCTAGATGAAAACCTTAGCTAGGTTTTCATCTAGAACAGGGAACAGGCGAGCATTAGGGCATACTATTCGAAATTAGACCATATCCATACTGTGAAGTGAAAAATTTAATTTGTGAGGCCTTTGCCAAAGTTTTGCAACCAGACATAATATTCAATAGACCCGTTTACTTAAGATTATTTTTCTAAATATCCTTCATTTGTCTCAATAAAGAATATTATTATTATTCCATACCATTTATTTAAATTCTTATTTTTTACAATTTATATAAAATTGACATAAATAAAAACAATTATAAATAAACTAGCGGCCCGGTACGTGCTTCGCTACGTATAAGGCATAGTAATAAAAAAAAAGATTATTAAGTTCATTTATTCAAACAAAAAATATTTTAAATTACTAGCTAGTAAAAACTACGATAATACACATTTTTAAATTTTCTCTACGTACAAACCTTCCCTGGACTTCCACGAATAATTCAAGACCAAAATTAGCCAAATCGGTAAAGGCGTTGTTGAGTTATAACATTACAACGAAAAGTGGCATTGATTTATATATATATAATATATGCAAAAGATTTAGTTCCTCCTGCGGCGGGGTTTTACGCCCTAGGCCGCCGGTGCACACGGAGACAAAGAAAGGAACCTTTAAAAGTATGTTAATTTGTACACAAACATGAAGAATTTTTTCACGGCGCGCCGACGGGAATAAAGGATAAATTAGTCAATCAATCATTGCAACATCATCTACCAACATCTCAACTTCAAATGCATGATAAAAATCAATTTGTGAAGCCGATTAGGTATATAATAATAATAATAAATCTTTATTTCTCAATAAACTAAACAGTACCTAGTTACAAATTTCCTGTGAACTCACACTAGGCAAGCCTGTATCGTGGAATCCTATACTAGGTTTACAATAAATTGATTAATTACGTATAAGCTTAATTTAAATATAAAATAATTACAGCTATATCAATAACACAATACCAACAATACAAATATCAATACAATAAAATACAAATATCAATCAAATTATCTAGTATTATTTTAAGTAAGTAAAAGAAATCAATAGGTCATCTGAAGGCAATGATTACGTTAAGCATATTATTTACACATAAAAAAATCTCTTCTCTTGCATCCAAAATTACAATCGTAAACATATTAAATTGCTAGGCCATACCTACACGGTGAACGGTCGTTTAAGGATTTCAGGGTGTAGACAAGCAAGACGATGGCTAAACCGGTCAAGAGTTCAGGGCTTGAATGATCATGGGCATATATGTATATTACAGTATATGTTTATGAAACATTTGAAGTTATAAATCTACTGAGTTCCTCCACATCCTTGATAAACGTTCCTGAGCCACCAGAACAGAAAGACATGACCCTGCCACGCTTTTCAGCTAAGCAAGCTGACAAAATGATAAAAGATATGAGTAGTGGTCGGTCTGCTGATCACGACAGGCTGAGCAGCGAACACCTGAAGTGTGTTTGTGTCTATATACCCCAAACACATTTAGAGGAAATAATTAATGCATGTGGTCGTTGTTCCTTCGTTGATAAATGTCGGAAAAAATACTTTAATAGTCAGAGTCCCAAAGAAGTGTAGAGGCTCGTAGCTTTGAGGCTTAACTGGGTGTGTTATTTTCGTTGGCACTGTTACGTTTTTACCGAGGGCCTCTAAAAAGTGGATGTTATTTGAAGGGGCACTTACCTACCTATTGAAACTTATTTAGTGAAATAGTGTCTTTAAAACGACGCCGCTTGTGGGATGAACACACCAAAGGGAATATAACAAAATACGTTATATTATAATACACTATATAGTACCTACTCTTAAGCGGCCGAACGAACGTGTTACGGTACGGTATCTTAAACGTAGATTGTCGTATTCTATTTGGTTTGCTATTTCAAGAGTTAAATTTATTCGGCACGATATACGGTTAGATGGTTAGGTACTTAAAAAATCGCCTTCATTTTCACTCTTGACTAAATTCGGGTACGACAATGCTGTAATAATTGTGTAATATCTTTCATTAAACATACTTCAACGGATAAGGAAACATTGCTCTGTGGTTTTTCAGTGATGTCTGGCTGACGGCAGTCAATCTACCGAGATAATGCAAGCTAAAAACGAGGAAACATTTTATATTGATGATTATGAATTTTTATTGAAGTTATAATTTAATGAAAGTTCCGCTGAAAAACCAATTGTTTAAGTCAACTCAGTGAAATTCAGTATGTTTGACATGTAACGCAGAAGCAAAATTATTTTGCTACTAATTCTCAAAATAATTATTTACTAAAACAAAAATTATCTCACATTATTATTAATAACAATGTTTATAAATCAATTGACTAAGTATAATTTTAAGCACTTGTTGTGCCCGCGACCTAATCCGCGCATATTGTTATGATTCCGTAAATGTTACATCAGAATATCTCCAATATTTTGTCTCTTGTCGCAAACTTATAAAACATTCACACAAACTATATTTCACGTACAAACTTTCATCTCTTGAGGGTAAAACTTTTACAAACTTTGAATGAAATATTTATTTATATCGAATCAACAGCTTAAAGATAAGTTGCAAGCTTCTAGTTCTAAAAATGTCGATACTTTCATACATCCTTTCACCCCCTCTATCAACCCTTTTTTGACATTAATAAGCCTATATCCTTAGGCCAGCTCTAGACTATTTGTGTACCAATTTTCATTTAAATCGGTTCAGTAGTTTTGGCGTGAGAGCGCGATAAACAGAGAGACAGAGTTACTTTCGCATTTATAATATTAGTAAGATTTTAAACAACGGACATTCAAATACATTCAACTAGACAGGCTCGATAAAATTCGAGTCGTCTGTACTTACGTTCGCGTTACAAACGAATTGACAGCACAAACTTTCGATCGAATGACATTATAATTTAAAATTAAATGATAAGAAATCCAACCTTGTACATAATAAAATTGACCCAAAGAAAACATTTTTTTTTAAGTTTTGGAGTATGA
Organism: Pseudoips prasinana; assembly: GCA_951640165.1. Classification (NCBI taxonomy): domain Eukaryota; kingdom Metazoa; phylum Arthropoda; class Insecta; order Lepidoptera; family Nolidae; genus Pseudoips; species Pseudoips prasinana. The sequence goes on along the minus strand of OX621234.1, from coordinate 16,471,961 downwards.
CAATCTTTTATACAACCAAGACTTTATTTCGAAATAATTCAGAACTTTCAAAACCCTACGTAACTCATGCAATCAGCAAACACGGGCGAGCGTCATACTTCCACCGGAGTCAGAAAAAATGACGTCCGATGCATAATGACATCTTCTATTTAATATGAGTTCAACCATCAACGTTAGTTCTTCAAGTAAGAGAAGCCTGTGCATGACAGAAAGCCAGTTGAAAGAATACCCTATCGGGCATTAATAGGCTCACTAATGTACTTGGCGGTGTGTACGAGGCCTGATATAGCTCACATAGTGAACTATTTAAGCCAATTCAATGAGTGTTATGAGGAACAGCATTGGATTGCTGCTAAGAGGGTACTTCGATACCTTAAAGGTACCAAGACACTTGGCCTGAGATATGCAAGGGAAAAACGTCAACAAACTATTGAGTGTTTTGCAGATGCTGACTATGCGGGAGATAGCGATCGACGTTCATACTCAGGCTCAGTATTCCTTATCCAAGGAGGAGCAGTTTCATGGCAGAGCACTAAAGCGAACAGTGGCCCTTAGCACTGCTGAGGCAGAATATGTTTCGTTGTCAGAGGCAGCAAAAGAAGCTATATTCTTGAGAAGATTTATAGCAGAGATAGTTGGTATAGGAGAACAACAAGCTATAACAGTGTTTTCGGACAGCCAGTCAGCAATTGCTATTGCCAACAATCCGGTGCATCATCAGCGCAAAAAGCATGTTGATATTAGGTATCATTTTACACGTAATGCTGTTGAGTCTAAGGTCATAAGGTTAGAGTACCGAGAAACCGAAAGAATGGTTGCGGATGCACTGACAAAACCACTACCTAGAAGTAAATTTGAATGGTGTGTTAATGGTATGGGATTGTGTGTATGAAAATACTGTTTCTTCTTTTGTGTATGTATGCATGAGATTAAGGAGGAATGTTGAAGCAAAGAGGTTACTCTTTTAAATGTAATCTCAATGCATGCTAAGGTTGAATGACGAACAATCGGAAGAAAAATATTGTTGACAGATTTAACAATTGAATTTGTTCTTCGATTGACATCCTGGAGAAAAATTGTTTTTTTTTCTATAATGTAATTCCGTGTAAATAATATATCTATTATTCCAGTGTGTATGTATTATTTGTTATACCTGTACAAATAATAAAAGTAATATATTTATGCGTTTCTTTGCTGAAACTGTCGTTTTAATTTGAACTCTGCAAGATACCTTAATTAAAGGTATTGTGTATGTGTCGCTAGAGCTAGCAGCACACATAGAGACCTTCAAACAATTACTTTAAAATCTTTTGATAGACTGAATCGATTGCAAGGAAACGAAAACTAAATGTTACTTCAAGATACGCTTTATCGTTGTGTATAAAAGTTATCTACATTGCTTTCGTACATTTCACGTGATGCCCGAACAAATAAACAGACAAACGGACAAAGATTTTAAAGATGGTGGAAATGGGTTCTGTTGGTTGTTCTAGGGTGTTAAAGAACAACCAATAGAACCAATAGAACCCATTTCCACCATCTTTAAAATCTTTGTCCTATGGCTATTTTTTTTGAAGTTATACTTCTTTTGGCGCGATGGAGAAAAATTATGAGAGTGAATTTTTACGATGCGCGCGCACACCGACACCAAAAAATTTAACAGCATGAAGTTAGTTCTAGGTGGTATGAGAGTGAATTTTTACGATGCGCGCGCATCGTAAAAATAACAGCATGACTTTAGTTCTAGGTGGTATGAAAATTAATAACTATGTTCAAGTTGTATATTAAGAAGTATAACTTCTAACGCGTGTACATAAGTACACACAAGTTTTTTTTTATTTACTAAAACGTATTTTATTATATTATGTATTATCTATATACTGGCACAACACTCACCTTCGATTTGCCGATGATATAGTAGTCATGGCTGAGACCATGGAAGACCTCGGTACAATGCTCGATGACCTCAGCAGAGTCTCTCAACAAGTGAGGTCTGAAAACATGGATAAGACGAAAATCATGTCAAACGTCCATGTTGCACACACTCAATTGAAAGTTGGTGACTCTGCACTCGAAGTTGTAGAGAACTATATTTACCTAGGACAGACCATCCAACTAGGTAAGTCCAACTTCGAGAAGGAGGTCAATCGTATAATCCAACTCGGCTGGGCAGCGTTTGGGAAGCTACGTAACATCTTCTCGTCTAAAAGACCGCAGTGTCTCAAGTCGAAAGTCTTCGACCAGTGTGTGTTGCCATTGATGACTTACGGAACGGGGACGTGGTCGCCATAGTGAGCGACCATATTACAGCCTTATTAGAAGGCTCAAGGTCACCCAAAGAGCAATGGAGAGGGCTATGCTCGGAGTTTCCCTGCGGGATCGAATCAGAAATGTCGAAATCCGCAGGCGAACCAAAGTCACCGACATAGCACGAAGAATTGCAATGCAAAACTGAAGTGGCAGTGGGCCGGCCACTGCCACTTCAGTTTTGCAGTTTTGCAAGGCTGTAATATGGTCGCTCACTATGGCGACCACGTCTCTGTTCCGTAACTCATCAATGGCACATAGTTCGTAGAACCGATGGCCGTTGGGGCAGAAAGGTTCTTGAGTGGCGACCACGAACCGGAAGACGCAGCTTTGGCAGGCCCCCTACAAGATGGACCGATGATCTTGGGCGGGACGCTGGAAACTGCTGGATGCGAATAGCGCAAGACCGGCAATTGTGGAGATCTTTGGGGGAGGCCTTTGTCGACGTCTTTCGGCTGATATGATGGATGATGATGATGATGAGATAACTGGCACAGTCTACAATATGAAAATGTACATATATAAATTACCTTATTGCCACTTTAATTAAACGAAATCACGTATAAGAAAACACTTATTGGGATAGTATGTTAGGCCAAGTGATTTCGTTTTCGTACAAGTGTAAACCATTCAATATAGACAGATGTATATTTGAATTTTATTACTTCACTGTAGATTTTTAACGATTTATAGAAAACGTACGTTATATAATCAGTTCTAACTATGGCTTCAAAACGTTGATAAGCTTCCAACGGATTGCTTTATTTAGTAAAGTTGACGGGTTTATAAATTTATTGTTGCAACACTAAAATTCACTTTTACCGTTTTAGTTTAGTTAGTAATAGTTAGTTACGTGAAGTCGATGTATATAATTGGTCGTATTTAATTTGAATAATTTATATCATTTTACCCGTAATATTTATAAAATCGCATAATTAAAATAGTGTAATCAGGAAAGAGATAAAGGCTGGACTTGAAATTGGAGTATGAGGGGTTAATAAGGACTAAGGTTATGTTTGCAAGTATAGAGGTGTAAAGTATTTTTATTGCCGCACGAATCGTAAGAATATAAATTAAAATGCCGAATGAAAAAGTGAAGATGCGCAAGCAGCTTGGGCTGCTTGAAGGGGTCGCTATAATTTTAGGTATAATATTCGGTAGTGGCATATTTATATCACCGAAAGCGGTGTTAGAGAAAACTGGGTCAGTATGGGGTGCTCTTACGGTTTGGGGGGCTTGTGGAGGCCTGGCCATGCTGGGTGCTATGTCCTACGCAGAACTGGGTAAGTGAAGTGCTACATTTCTTTTATATAAACGACTGGTGTAAGTTATAACATTGTAAAAATAAATGGCGCACATTTTTTCAACGTCGGTCTTTAAAAATAAATATATGTATAAATAGATTTGGCGGTATATTCTTTAGTTGTAGTATAATATCATTTCTTATCAGTATGTATATAATTTGAATTCTAACTCTGCACTCTCCTAGGTTGAGATGAAAACTTCTATGTAGTTATTTGTAAAAACACTATAAAATTAGGGGGTTGTTATAAACCTGATTACTGTATTATCTGTTTGATATATACCTACACAAGGTTAGGTGTAGGAAACCTAGGGAGTCAGAGAATCTTATCTACACATAATAAACAAAACTTGGTTGTAAAATAGGAAGTTACTTTTTTAAGCTCCCCATACAAAGCTCATCAGCAGATTGTTATTCTTGTACAGCAAATTATTATATTGTTTTATTTTGCATGTTGATATGCTTCATATTATTTAATTTCATAGGTCATCTAAACTCCTTTCAGAATAAAAATAAAAAAGATTCCCTTACAAAATGCTGATATGCTGACAAATTTGTATGTGGGGCCAAAAATATTTATTTTTGTTTTTCAATTATTGGTGAAAGGTTGAATCTGTTTAGTTTTCTATAGTAGATAGTGCTCCTTTAATGTCCTCCACTATTATAAATATGTTTTGTATTTACATATATATATGTTACAGTTTGTTACAATTGAAGTTCATCTAGACATGCAGTGTAACCTTATTATTAGACTAGTTTTAATAAAGGTTTTATTAGCTGCAAGCTAATTTGTGGTGTTCTATAATATAATTGCTATTTAATATTTTAACTGGTTATATGTACTATTAATGTTTTCATGTCAACAGGTACAACACTGGCACAGAGTGGTGGAGACTACCATTATATTAATGAGGCATATGGACCACTACCAGCTTTCCTCTACCTTTGGGATGCCATTATAATTTTTGTGTGAGTTACAACTTGATTCCCTTAGGCAGTAATTATAACCATTGCATTTTAAGAACTGGCCACTTTCATTTGTATCAATAAAAAAATGGGAATGGAAAATTCCATAGTATTCTATGATTTTTTTGGTTGGCAAATGCTTGCTTTTCACTCCGGAGGTCGTGGGTTTGATTCCCACCCAGGACAGATATTTGTGTGCATGAACATGTCTGTTTGTCCTGAGTCTGGGTGTAATTTATCTATTTTAGTATATATTTACAAAAGAAAAGTAGTATAAGTAGTTTATCCGTTATCTGGTTTCCATAGTACAAACTCTGCTTAGTTTGAGATCAGATGGCCGTGTGTGAATAATGTACCAGGACATTTACTAAAATTTTAAGTGTAGTTTGATGTCTCACCTGGATGTTGCTTCTCTTTAAACTGCATATGACACTGAGGCACCATGTAAAACACCTGTTTACTGCTACTTTGTAGAATTGTATCAATCTCAGTGATGATGAAAGTGTGATCAATGAAAACATTGATATTTTACATGTTATTAATACAAATGGGTTTGTGAGAGGAGCTGTTAGTTGCTACTGTGTTTAGTTAAACTTGTATTAACAATTAGGTTAACTGGATGCAATAATTTTTTTTTGTTATTTGTTTTAGGCCAAGCACCAATGCAATTATGGCACTGACTTTTGCAAACAATATTCTGGAACCAATATTACCTAACTGTGAGATTGATCCAATGTGCCGGAAACTAGTAGCCGCTGCAACAATATGTAAGATTTGGATTTATTTAAGTTATGTCTTCTTCCGCGCTTTTTTGTAGTTAGCTTGTAGGCGCTCATAGCTAGATGCTCTCACCGGTCCGTAAGCGATCGGCGAGGTTAAGCAACTAGACTCGCGGTCATTCCATAAATGGGTGTCCGCCAAAGTGGTTTAATTTCTGAGCGTCTCCGTGCTTCGGAGGGCACGTTAAGCTGTCGGTCCTGGTTGTAGCCATTAGGAAACAGTTGTTCAGCCATGTTGGAGGCCTACTGGGCGGCTTGAACAACTCTGACACTTGGGTAACCACTGCCCATACAATAAGTAAGTAAGTAAGCTTATAGTTTGAAGCTCAATCCTAGAATTACTTGACCAAATAGCAAAGCAGTGTACCCTTGTCTCTGAGGCATGAAGGATAGACCCTAAATCAAACAAATCTTAGGCTTTACACAAAGATTGTTTCAAATTGAAAGGCCTGAACAGATGGCTCACACTTCTTAGACTGAGAGGCAGTTCTAAATTATAGTTACATATCTATTCTTATACAAAGTGTAACATAAATGCCGGAGGTAATTTAAGGAGTGCAATCTACCCACGGTAGTGACCAAAATGAGAAAGCCAGTTTGTAAATGACGAAAATCTAACTAAACTTTTTTATGTTCCCATACAAAATGTGTTGGCTGACCGAATTTTTGTAAGGTAAAGTAAAATATTTTGTATATTTTTTCCTGTTGAATTTCTATGTGTACTTAACAACCTCCTGAATTTTAATATACTGTTTATGTTTCACCTTTTCTATTATGTTTAGCAATTATGACATCAATATTGAGTATAAATACAATTAACTATCAATAGTCAATAATTTGTAAAATTGTAAATATACAATTAATGTAGGTCCGACGTAATGAATATCCCATGGTTCCATATTTACTACCCTATAAACAATGGCGAGATTCTCTAAGATTGCTTGTTAATATCTCAATCCTAATGTGTATTACTTAACTTTCTCTGTGACACGGACGGTCTTCAAAGTAGCGTAAAGCGGCTTTAGTAAAGTCTAGTCCAACTTTTCAGAAATAACCTATGATAATATGCTAACTCTGAATGTTTATAAATCTATATGTTGCTTTCGTGAACAGATCGAACCTGAAAAATTAAACTGCGGAAATTTGAATGTTGAAATTCCTTAAATATATATAAAAAAAACTAAAAAACGTATGCTTCAACGGTACAGTAGTTCTCATGTCTAATAGAACTGCACTTCACCCAATCACTACTTGATGCCTTGCCCGCCGATGATAGTTTAATTGATAGTACAACGCCTTTGGACATGTGTCTTGTCATGTGCTTAATTAATGTTAAGTGAGGCGCAGGCGAGCTGTAGATGCGGGTTCTTCTTTTGTTCTCGATTCTCGAACAGCTCCCCCGTGTTGCACTGTGGCCGTGCACTATAGTGTTGATACCACAAACTAACCCCTAACTGCTGCACTAGGAAAACATACATCCAATCACTTCTATATGATTCCTCAAGTACATATAAAAATCAATATACCGAATCAGCATGTATATAGTTACCAAGTTGTACAACCGGATATGTGAGAGGAACCGTTAGATTTTACGAAAAGTGCTAACTAATGCAAATATAACACTCCTTCTTTAGAAGGCGATTTATTGAGTTGTTCTCGTAGTTGCCAATGCTAAAGTTGCTAGACCATAATGGTTACCATATAATGCGTAAATATACGATGAATCAAAAGTAAATGGTACTCAAGTAAGTCATGGGAACTTATATGAGATTTCCCAAAGCTGATTATATCCGCTTATTGGAATTGTATCAGCAATGTCTCACGAGCCATTATTTTGAACCCAATTATTTGATAATAGAAAATATTGTTCTTTAAGTCGGCGCCCGCCTCGTGTGAAATACAGAACAAAACATTTTAAAATTGTTTTTCTCGTATAATATTTTGTGTGATCGACTCCTGGTATTTCGCCGAAGTTTCCCTAGTTACTTTAATTGACAGATATACATACAATAATACTTTCGTAAGTACTGTCCTGTGTTCGTAGTCAAGTGTCCATTAAAGTTGTTTTTTTTGTAGGTTTTCTTACATTTTTAAACGCGTACGATGTGAAATTCACGACGAGAATCCAGAATGTGTTCATGTTCACAAAGATAGCTGCCCTGTTTATCATCATCGTGGGAGGAATCGTGTGGATGGCCGGAGGTAAAGTTACAACATGTTCTTATATTATTTTATAAACATGCTATTAGACCTTTCATAACCTTTACGAGTGCAATAACAGCAAGAGGAAATAACATTAATTTCGACTTCTCACTTATAATAGGAGAGGATGGTTTGTATCATAGGCGAGAACTATTTGTTTCAGTTTATGAGCTATGTTTAAAATTCGTTTATCCTTACCTACTAATAGTATAAATGAGAAAGTAACTCTTGTCTTTCTGTTTGTCGCGCTTACACGCCAAAACTACTGAACCGATTTAAATTAAATTTGGTACACAGCCTAGAGCCTGAGAAAGGACATAGGCCACTTTTAATGTAAAAAAGGGTTGTAAGGGGTTGAAAGGGTGGATGGTGAACAGTTGTATGGATAAATCGTAATTTTTAGAGCTAGAAGCTTTAAGCTTATTTTATAGGCTGTTGATTCGATATAAACAAATATGACATTCAAAGTTTGAAAAAAGTTATACCCTCAAGGGTGTAAAATAACAGCGCGGCGTGATATGGCGCAGTTTAGGTGAGTAAATAGGCCTAAGTAGGTTTACCCGAATGGGCAGACACGTAAGGGCAGATGACTGTGCCACACACATTCGAATAATTCCAATGCTACCCAAAGACACTATTCCACGCGGATGAATTCGCGGGCACTATTCGCTAGTCAAATATGAGGGATATTTGTTAACCGAATTTTAAACGGAGCTCAACTATCTTTTTAACTAAACTCTTTTTTCTCACTCTTTATAAGTTTAAATTACGTAATTTCGTTGTACTAAAAGAGGTATTGTAATTTGTACGAGTAGTATGCGTTTATTTTAATCATTGTCTTGATTAGCTACAATGGAATTTTTAATCAACTTTTGTTGTTCCTATTAACTAGATGAAGATTGTAACGCTTGTCGGGCTAGTAAATTTCCATTGGAGCCGAGTGGTTTATAAAGTGTTCGTATGATAACAATAAAACTTGAGTCGCATTGTTGCAGTATGCGAACTTGTTCTGAAAAGAACTGAATCTTTAAAAGTTAAATTTAAACATCATTATTGGTAGACGCGATTACATATGTTTTATTTAAATTTTAAGTTTTATTTTTTAAATGAATCTATTTATAAATTACAATTACATCCAATAAAAAATATATTAAGTTCTTTTGAATAAAATTACTGCAGATAAATATTCTATGGCTTTTTGTTCTAGTGATTAGTGACTGGTAAGCCAGAGATCGTGGGTTTGACCCACGCCCTGGACCAATCTTTGTGTGATGAGCGCGATTATTTTTTCTGTGTCTGGGTGTAATTTATCTATAATATATGTATTTTGAAATAAATATGTATGTGTATCAGGTTGCCAGAGTACAGGCTCTGCCAAGTTTGAGATCTGATGGCAGTGTGTTATCTGTCCCAAGATATGTGTATATTCGTAGATGATATATTTGAAAATGGCCACATTCAAATATTTATATGAGTTATTCCATTCCCAGGTGGCGTGGAGCACTTCGACAATGGCTGGGCGGGTACTAAAATTTCTGTAAGCGACTGGTCTGTCGCGTTCTACTCGGGAATATTCTCATACTCCGGATGGTAATGAACATTATTCAACTTTCAACTAGATATTGTGGTTAGGCTCATCGCAAAACAAAACTGGTGGGCTACCGGCTAAGTCGCCGAACATCGTGATCGTGATCGGCGTTCAAATAGAGGAAGGCTTAAAATTACTAAATCATTTGTTCAATCGGATTCCATGAGCACATGTGACGTCATAAATGGTCCGCAATCAATTTTCAACGTCAAATAAAATATGCTTGGGAAGTAAAACTTCCAAAGTATAAACAAGTTGCACATAGATTTGATATCCTAAACACTGATGCGTTATGCTTATACTACGCTGTAACTCACTAAAATATTGATACCGTTTAGTGCTTCCCGGGGGCCATCTGTAAGTTACTAGCTAAAGCCTTTGTTGTGGTAACATTCGGGTGCAAGTACTTAACGAACGATTCGAGTGAAAATACATAACCTGTTGCCGCTCGTTCTAAGTGTCGAGATACATTTAACGAGTTGTTTAGTTGAAGCATAGTCGATCCACTTATAAAATATACTTGGGAAGTAGAACTTACAAAGTAAACACAACAGATATTGTACCTACCCAGGCTTACAGCTCGTGGCGGCCGTTATCCTAAATACAGTATGGCTACGTTTGAACTAACAGAGCCTGTGGTTACCTAAGACCCTGCTGACTACAAACCTAGCCTTCTAACAATCACCTAGTACCCTAGCTTCCCTAACGCCCTAGCCTACCATACAAACCAGACCGAACGTAGGTTACGTCGGTTTTGACGTACGGGATGTCTGTCACAGGAGACCTACGGTAACAGACGGAAGTTGGGTAGGAATAGGGGTTCGTGTACGTCGTGCAATGTACACAGGAAAAGGTTTTCCCACTGCCGATCCCACAGACTCATAGGATCGATGACGGCTAAAGGTGTCTTGGCCACAGTGAGAGGAGTTACAGGAGATGAATCAAAATCGACTCCAGCTTGATGACTAGTTTATTACAATAATTAACTTTATTATATACAAATTTTGTGGTAAATACACATTGATGCCTATTTACATGTGTGTTGTGTGTGTATCGAGCCGATGCAGCGAAAATCTCAGTAGGCCACTTCCCAGTGCTGACGGTGTGCCGGTGTTGCCGGCGCGTGTAACGAATGTATGTCGCTCTTAATGTTGACGCTGTGATTTTTTGCTGGCGCGTGTAGTAGATGTATGTTCAAGGTTGAACAGATATCATATCCTACACAAACACTCACACACACACTTATTAGACAAAACATACATATTACATATCTTAAACTCATGAGATATGTATGTTTTGTCTAATAAGTTCGAGGGTAGACCAATTGGCATATCATTGCAAACCCTACACAGCGATGTATTTTGAACGGGTATTTATAATATTTTCGAAAATTTGTGTTCTTCTGTTTGTTGGTTATCTGGTAAACAGAAACCACAGTTCTTCAAAGACATGATCCGGCCACAGAATTGCTAGTCGACTTCATAGTCGTTGCTTTCTTTTTTCCCTTCAATGAAAATCAAGAAAAGATTTTTTCTGTTGAATTGTCCATACTGCTGCAGAATTTGGTAATCAACCTCATGAAATACTGAACATTTAGTTCTTGAACAATGAACACATTTACTATTATTTGGCGATTATGGTCAGATTTTAGTTATTAACAGTTACTTTCTAATCTCCTAAATCTAATCTACTATATAATCAGAAACGTCAATATTCGTAGGCGAACCAAAGTAGTCCACGTAGCCCAAATAATTGCCAATCTGAAATGGCAGTGGGCGCGGCACATAGCTTACATAGTTCGTAGAACCGCCGGCCGCTGGGGCAGAAAGATGCTCAAATGGCGACCACGAACCGGAAGACGCAGGGTGGGGAATGTCGGTTCACCATGTAGGGAGCCTCCCTACATGGTGAACCGACATTCTCGCAAAGTTTGCGGGAAGCCTCTGAATGCGGGCAGTACAAGACCGGCCATTGTGAAGATCCTAGGGGAGCCCTTTGTCCAATAGTGGACGTGTTTCGACTGACATGATGATGAGTTAGAGATACAATCCACACAATCCAAAATAATTGCAGCTGTTAACCGACCGGACAGTACCTCCAAAATAATACCCAGCATTTATAACGAGTTTATTGTTACAGGAGCTATTTGAACTTTATGACAGAGGAACTGAAGAATCCATTCGTGAACCTACCGCGGGCTATCTACATCTCTCTACCGTTGGTGACCGGTATATACGTGCTGGCTAACGTCTCCTATCTAGCGGTGTTGGGCCCAGTTGGAGTATTGGCTACAGAGGCTATTGCTGTCGTGAGTATATGCACATGATATGAATTATTTATCTAAATCAAACTGACTGCTGGTTATAGTTTTAACTGATTTCAATGAAGGAGGAAGTTTTCAATAACATCTGAGCACTCTGTTAATCGTTACCCATTGTTATTACCTCTTAATAAATGACAATTTTTGCTTTAATCTCACGAATGACATAATATGTCACTAATATGAAGGTAATCAGCAATGTTCAGTATTTTTTATTTCGTAAACATAGAGACATATTACATGGGTCTTATACAGATATAAAGGTAAACCTGGGTAAACCGCTATGCTTTGCCAACTTAATGACGTACAATTTTTTATGTTATAAGTATCTTAACCTAGATTATATTCAATTACAGTCATGGAATACATTAAACTATGTCAGCATTTTGTTAATTTTGGTAGTTTAGGTAGTAAATAATAATTTGTTTTGGTAGTTTGTCAGTAATACAATTAAGTCTTAAATTAATAGATTGGACCCTCGTATCGCTCTCTGTCATTCATGAAATCTGTGATGGAGTAATAACACTTATTCACTAGATATTCATTCAAATATTTGTGGATAACTTAGACTAACATACGTGATTACTCTGATATTTGTGTATCAATTTTGGTTATTCTGTTTTATATGTGAAGGCTTATGCTTTCGTAATGGTTGGTTTTGTTCAAGTCCGACAATTTATTTTAGATGAACTAATCATTTATTTTTTAACAGAACAGAGGAACATTTAATTTCCGGCGCTCATAGCTAGATGCTCTCACCGGTCCGTGACTGGCAAGGTTAAGCAACTAGACTCGCAGTCAGTCCGTAGATAGTTGACAACCAAAGTGGTTTAATTTCTGAGCGTCTCCGTGCTTCGGAGGACACGTTAAGCTGTCGGTCCCGGTTGTAGCCATTAGGCAACAGTCGTTAAGTAATGTCAGAGGTCTAATGGAAGGTTTGAACAACTGACACTAGGGTAACCACTGCCCATACGATAAGCTATTCAAACTCCGGGGGAATTGTGAGACGGGATTAAATTTTACATAGATTATATTAAGATAGTTTTTTATCATGTACTACAGGCAAATATCTTTTTTTAACTTACATAAGTTACGTTCTTTGCCCTACAGGATTTCGCTGTGAGTTGCCTCGGCTTCGTGAAATGGGCAATGCCCACACTCGTGGCTGTTGCAGTCCTAGGCGGTCTGTCAGTGCACATCATGGCTTCATCTCGTATGTGCTTCGCAGGCGCCAGGAATGGGCACATGCCTGAATTACTGGCTCATATCAATATGAGATGCATGTCACCTATGCCTTCACTTTTATTTTTGGTAAGTTCACTTCTGTCATATTTTTAAGATTGCTTACTCTATCATATATTATGTAGATCCTAGTAGTACTGCTGTATGGGTCTTGAAATTATTATCAACTAGGTGTGCCACGCGGTGTCACCCGCGTTATGTTTTCTAAATTATAGCCTATGTGTTATTCCTATATATAAGCTGTATAACTACAAAGTTTCTTCAATATCCGTTCGTAGTTTTTCAGTTTATAATTTTTTTTTAATTATTATAAATATTAATAGGATTTCCTAATCCTTTCCGGAATGGTTAGTAGGATTTCCTATACATATTTAGGCTTTAATTATAAAAATTAAAAAAGTAATTGCTGACTGTGAACTTGTTAAGTTAGGTTACATAATAAAATCCTGGGATATTATTTACACACGGCCATCTGATCCCAAACTAAGCAGAACTTGTACTATGGAAACCAGATACCTGATATACTACAAATACTACTTTTCTTTTGTAAATACATACTTATATAGATAATTACACCCAGACTCAGGACAAACTGACATGTTCATGCACACAAATATCTGTCCTGGGTGGAAATCGAACCCACGACCTCTGGCGTGAAAAGCAAGCATTTGCCAACCACGCCAACAGGCCCGTCAATGACAATAATTTGATGTCAAGCTTTCTCATTTGTCTTATTAATAGTAGCGCCATTACGAAAGGTTTCTTGGGTGATTTTGACACCCACCCATCACTATTAAACATCATGTTGAATATACAGAGATTTATGTTAGTTTACTATAAGCCTTAAACTTAATGTCTACTGCTATTATGGGTACAATGATACGGTCAAATTTGAATATTCTCATTCACAGCAATTCATACATCCTTAAAATCAAGGTAATCTACGCTCATACTCTGTAAGGCGCAAATATTACGCATATTACGAAGATTTTATTATTGATAGAGCTGATATAAGAAAGACTCTGTATGGAGCGAATGCTAAGTTTCACAGTTTCATTGCGATTATATAATTTAAATTTCATATGCAACGGAGAATGTTTCATAATGTTTTTAACACAATTTCCTTAAGTTTCTTATCTCCGAGTATATAAGATTACAATATAATTGATTGTTTTGCATCAAGTGCCCTGGGGCTGTAAAGCAAGGGATTATAGCGGCGCCGTTTAAGTCCCTCGTTAGAAATTCCGTATTAAAGTCTATGTCCAGCATACATTGCTGGTTACGTCCATATTAATGACATAATTATGTTATTCGAGAATTACAAGTAAAATTAGTCATGTATACCGACGTAATCAAACAAAACAAGCAAAATTTTGCATTTGCTCTATTAAGATGTTTTTGAACGTACTTGAATTATATATCAGTTAAATGAGAATTATATTACTATAACCAGTAACTATATAGCCTCTGTCCTTTCCACACGAACTTTGACAGAGCGAGATGTAATGATACCAATCTTAATTAAAAAAAAAAGAAAAAAGGTTTTAGTTTAAGTTATTGTCAAAGAGATCATGGTTAGCGTTAATTATGGAAATTTATAGTTTAAGCTATAATTTTAGTATTACATACATACATACATAGACTCACGCCTGTTTCCCAGAGGGGTAGGCAGAGACAACGGATTTCCATTTGTCACGATCTTTGCATACTTCTTTTGCCTCGATTACTGTCATTATATTTTTCATACATGCTCGCCGGTTTAGGGTACTTCTGACCTGCCCTTTCTTGAGAACATCTCCAATTTGGTCAGAGAATGTTCGACGTGGTCTTCCCCTTCCGGTTGTCCCATTCACACAGGCCAGGTATACTCTCTTCTTCTTTCATTCATCCTTTGTATGTATTAGTATTATATTATATAGTAGTATATTAGTTCAGTAAATAATATAATTGTTGAATAATGTGAACAGATGGTGATCTCCTTAATAATGTTGATGCCGAACAACTTGCTGTCGCTGATCACGTACTGCACCGTCGTGGAGTCCTTTTTCACCACATTGAGTTGCAGCGCAGTGCTGTGGCTTCGCTACAAGAGACCAGACTTACCTAGACCAATTAAGGTAAGTTGTATTTAATAAACAACTCATCTCTAGCTGTGCCCCGCGGTTTTACCCGCGTTAAACTTTATAAATTATAGCCTATGTGTTATAATCCAGGGTGTCAGCTAATTCCATACCAAATTTTATTAAAATCGCTCCGCCCATTTAGACCCTCACACACAAACTTTCGCCTTTATAATATTAGTATGATAGTAATTAAAGTGATGTAAGGTTGGGCGATGATATATCAATGAAACGCTCTGACTGCTGGATAATAACTCACTCTTTATTAATAAGTAAACATGCTTTATATTAATAGGAAAGGGTGATACATACTTATGTCTAACTTACATACTACAGTGACAGATATACGGCATTTTACCACAATTTACGACTAACTACATTACCTCAGAGTAGTTCAGATTTGTAATTAATGATAAATAATAATAACTATCGCCAGGTGCAACTGTGGATGCCGATCACGTTCGTTGCCATAAGCACGATCCTGTTGGTGGTGCCTGTGATGAGTGAGCCCGTGGCGGTGATTGCCGGCGCCCTGATGACTCTCGCCGGGTTGCCCGTCTACTACCTACTCATCAATAACAAGCCGCAGTTTATACAGAAGTTTTCTAGTAAGTCACTTTGTGTTACCACTAATATATATTTCATGAGTGCTGGTCACTGAATCAGCATTCGTACAACTTTTTAGTTTCTGATACACTCCACGACACAGGGAATCCTAGTGTGGAGACCAGATATTTATGTAACTAGACTATATATTTTCTGAACAATAAAGATTATTATTATTATATATTTTGTCTCTTTGCTAGTACCTCTGCGCCTTTCGTCTTCCGGTTTTGATCTTTGTATAGGACAGGGTTTCTTAAAGTGTGGTCCACGGACCCCTTAGGGGTCCGTAGTATGGGTATCAGGGGTTCATAGCTAGATAGTTAACTCTTAACATATTTATTAGTTAATTGTTCTAAACACAGTATTTCCCATCAAACCCATTAACTTGGAAAATCAGGTCGAAGACCCGTGTCCATAATATATGATAATCTGCCATATCGCGAAAGTATAAGATACCAATAAAAGTGTTTAATAAAAAAAATTACTTTTGTTTACTTGTTTTCTTCTGCTATAATATTTTTGACTGCTTTTTGCTTTTTGACTGCTATAATATTTTGATCTCACGGATCCGTCCGTGGGATTGTTTCAATTGTGAGAGGGTTCCGTGGATTATTAAATTGTGAAAGTGGTCTGTGACCGTAAAAAGTTCGAGGAACCCTGATATAGGAAATCTATTACCCATACATTTTTGTTTTTTACAGGGAGGACTTTTGTCCCTAAATTTCATGTTTTTAAGTCCCCTCGAAACTAAGATTTAATTGTCTAATATAGTTAGCCCAGCGTCAAATAATAAAAATACACTTTACTTAGTATTGAAATAACCTAACCCGTATTATTTTGTTCTTATATTTATCTTTTTGTGACACGAATATTTACTAAATGATTTTATTATGATGATATTGAAATAAATATCTTTGTACTAACACATTGCCATCTGATTCCACAATGAAATATCAGGCTGAGGCTGTACCCAGACACAGAACAGGACACACAAAGATTTGTCCTGGGTGGGTAACGAACCTACGGCTTCTGGCTTAATAGTCAGAGTTCCTAACCACTGGACCAGACCAGTGAAATTACAACAGTGCTATGCAAAGAGACAAAATATTTCTCCGACTAAATACACCTTGGGTTCAGTGACTATCACTTTCATTTTTTAGTGCTCAATTCAAGTACAGCAGTGACTGCAGTACTATTATTACAACTTATAACAAAATTATATTGGAGACGGGAATTGTATATTAAAATGAAATATTTTGGGAAAATGAACAGTATTCTAACATTAATCCATCAATCGTTTCTTCAGATGAATACGTCTATTGATGTGTTTCCTAATTTCCACAGCTAAATTTACACACTGCTGCCAAAAGCTGTTCCTATCTGCCGTCGAAGAAAAAGAAGAGTAAAGGTGACGTAATTAAAATATTATGAAAACAGATTCTGAACTATGTATAAATTATATTAAATAGTATTTCGTATGATGTGGTATCAGTAAAACATGAAGTGGATCACTCAATACTTAGATCATAATAATAAAGTGTAAAACAATATTAAGTTTGAGTGTTACATGGATACTTGAATTTTGAATACCGTAACACATTTATTGAATAATTTGTTTTTTTTTTATTTATTATCGTGGCCATGTTCGACATGCTTTATCATACTAATGTCACTAAAGCGGTCGTTATTTAAATAAGGTAAGTACTAAAGTGTATTATTGATAATTGTTACAAAAAATAATTATTTTAAATTATTGTATGCTACTTTTATTTGTTTTGTGTAATAAAATAAGTAATGTTTGTTTTAGATTATTTTTCTTCTAGTTTTCTTTTGTAATATAATTGAGTTTAAAACTTATATTATTAAGTTGAATATTGTAGTATCAATACGGATTCTCAATAGACGGTATGGGGACTTGTAAACATATTGAGCAAAAGGTGTAGTAGACGTTGTAACATGATGTTTTAATATGATCAGTCATAAAAACGCCGCGAAACCCCATTTTAACATCAGTTTTATAGGGTTTCAGTGCTTCGCCAGATTGTAAGTTAAAACCTCTCTCTCCCTTTGGTGGCCCTATGATATTCGTTATTCTGCTATGAAAAATCAACCGTCTGGAAAATGGATATAGGTTATATCTCAACCTCAACTAACTAAAATCTCACAATGGTTTCCACAAAATATATCTATGAAAACAGGATTTATTTCCCCCTCGCAGGGAAACAAATAGCCCCAATAATATCGTAGTTTCAACCATAACTTGCAAAATAATCTAAGAGACCGATTGAGGGACGTCGTTACCCCACTCAAGACGCTTATGGACTCGCGTCCACCTTCACTTTGAGTCACATCTGAAGCAGGCCAAGTCATTCTTTGACTGGGACTTTTGCCGCTGCCGGAGAGAACTACGGTAGTGATATTGCGCATCGTTCAATATGTTTGTGGGTCACTATACCTCTAAAAAGATCTAATCTATTCATGGCAACTCATCGCACATATAATAATGATAATATGCCCTATTGCTTTAGAATATTGTTCATAATCGTCTAAGACTGATTTCGATTCTATATCTATAGTTTAGTTTTTTAAATAGGTACGTCGTTTTCCTTGGCCCATATCCAAATATATTGGGGTCAGCTCTTAGAAACTATTTAATGGTTGCATCTTCTATTAATGTAATAAAACGGAAAGGAAGTAAAAAATATACATTGTAGTAAATCTACGTGTTTTATAAACAATACTGCTTACGACTTTACAATTTTTTGTGTATATGTCAGTTTGTATATTAGAGTATTACGTCAAGGTTACCGAACATATTCAGCTGCTAATTGGCTAATATATACATTAAAGACCGGGTCAGTTTATAGGGTATAAATTATCAGTCGAAATAAATATTTGATACGGGGGATGAGCAATTTTGTATAATATGTGTTCTACTTACACTGGAGATATCACGCGGACGGCATTGTGGATACATCGAGCCGTAAATATACAATAAATTCTATTTTCATACTTCCTTTTAAGTTAGGACGTGATATACATTTTGCTTGCCAATATAAAAAATAAATAAATTATTTTTTCTATTTGGCGATAAGTCATGATTAAAGTAATAAAGACTTATTTGAAATTTAAAATTAAGGCTTTAATCACCTTACAATCATGGGAAATTTGAATTATACTATTTATTTATGTATATTTATTCCTATTTATGTATATTATTCCTATATATTTATGTATTTATATATATGACTCGTAATCCAAAGTCAAATATACTTCTTGTTAAGCTATACATATTTATTTTACAATAAAGAAAATTTAGCTTAATACTGTGAATGATAATAGATCTGATAATTCTAATCGATATAATACACTTACTCATAACTTTTAGGGTAAAGGTGAGATATCCTTTAACGCAGCGGCGAAGTCAATAAGTATAGTTGTGGGAGGTATAGATGGGTTTTGTATATGTACATCACTCTTTAGCTAACAATGTCACTGATCTAGAAACGATCGATTAGGGTAAGCATGTCAAGGTCAGTCTTGGCTGAAGTCAATAGACAAAAGTTGATTAGCCCTGTCAGAGGACTACTGGGCGACTTTTACAACTCTGACAGTAAACTTACACAGCCCAAACAAACAAAAACTTATATTACTAATGAAATCTCTATAGGAATGTTTATCTGCAACCTCGTTAGTCCAGCGTTAGCGTGTTCAATCGCTGATAATGAGGTCCTGGGTTCATATCCCAGGAAGGTTCGATTTTAATTTTACTGTTAAGAAAATTTCTCAGTAACAGCCCGAAGTCTGGGAGTTATCATACTCTGTGCCTCGGAACACAAAGAAATTTCGCCAGGAGGACATTAATTTATCTATATTTCACCATCGAGGACGAACCTTAAATGCAATCCTCATGCGAGAAAAGCCGGAAACCAAGTCTATGAATACACTTCATACAAGTATATAGTTACTTATCTAATCAATGTCTGTAATTATATTTATCTATTTTCTATGGTATTGTATCAGTGTGAGTTAGAAATAATAGTAGTAAGTTATCGTTCTAATATATAAGATTGGAAATCAATTTAGATACAAAATCGAACAGACTGAATTTTGGTAGTTAAAATTGTGCCTTACTGCATTTTGAGGCTTCTTTGGAACTGACAGTCTCATAGACTGCTGTTCACAGTAATTATAAAATGTTTTAGTCTTTTATGCTCTCTACATACAAAATTAGGTCTATATAATATTTATGTATGAAATAAACACTGTAATGGCGCTAATGATATATAATTATTGTATTTTTATACTTCTAATAGGGAAAGGTCTTCTTTTAAGGCCGAAATTAGTAGACTTCTAGTATTCTTCTCGTACTCCGTTAGCTACAATATATAACAGTCGAGTATTCCATTTGTCAGATACAATTCATTAAAAGAATATGGTCCTCTGTTAAAGAACATATATACGGGCGGTTACCCAAACCAAATTTGGTATGTACTATTTTGACCTTGGCAAAACTAGTTTAAAAGGGCTGGTGGCTGTTCTACACAAATTACCAATACCAATAAAAATTTTATGCTTTCCGTCTGAAGTATAATTTGGGAAACAAGAGTACATTCCCGGTCTCTGAAGAAAATATTATTATATAATTGATATTTTTTTTCCATTTCGGGCACGTATTAAAAATCCATTATTAAAATATCTTGCAGAATGGATGGAACATAGTTTAACATCATACTCAAACTAGAAGTAAATGAGGGGTTTTCAGTATTTATATATATAAATTGTTATGGTATTTTGAATTTATCACAATCAGTCAACGACCTCTAAAAGGTAGATTTCAAATCGAATTGGCAGTATAACACTTATTATCATATTGTTATATATATTGGTCTAAACGAAAACAATTTCTTAAACCTTTAAAATAGTTTCACCTAGGCCAAATTATTTCCTGAAATGTTCACTGGCCACTGTACACCATTATAAACTTTAAACTTTTGTATTAGACAAAATTTTTAAGTTTCACATAGTTACAGGATTACCAATTAATCTTAATGTGAATAAATGCAACCATTTATAAAAATCGCTTGTAAAACAACATAATAATAATAATTAATTCTAATTTATTTTAATAGCATTATTCTCAATGGAAAGCTTAAATGTAATCTCTAAGGTAAATTAGATGAATAAGGTGCTTATAAACTGTATTTTATAGCTATACATAACTAGGTTAAAACTTTCAGGCCCCAATATCTATGAATGTAGTAACCCTTATATGGCTAAGTAATGGAATCAGGCGTTACTTTGCGGAAATCCATAACAATCAAAATACAAAGTCAATATGTAGTGTTAATTCCAATAATTGTCAGTTTAATCATGCCGGGATGCAATAGAAGGGCTGCTAACTCGTCGAGTGCTCGAATGACACAGTCAATCATTCTAATTCGAGCACTCGACGAGTTAGCAGCCCTTCAGAATGGTCCGTGGAGGACTGAAACACGTGTTGGTATCGTACTGGCACATGTAATTTGCTTTTTTATATTGTCCTTCTTGCATGTGCACATTTTTGAGGGTGGAAGACCGGTGCAAGTTTCATCCCGGCATGATTAAACTGACAATTACCGGAATTAACACTACATATTGACTTTGTATTTTGATCATTATATGGCTTTTACTTACCGGTTTGGTCACACAAACTTTTAACTCCTTTGTACATGAACACCCTTTGAAATGGCTAATCACCATTGTGCCTGTAAGACAATGACAGTTATTAATGTACGATATTATCATAGGTCCTATTATATGGACTCGCATCACATGGGGTACATCACATGTTCTCTGCTTTCGTTGTAATGTTTAGTAGAAATAAATAATGTAATAATCTCATAAACAATTGTTAAAAGGCGTTTCGATTATGTAATATTAAGAATCTACTGGATTTTATAGCAAATAGCTAAGCTAGACTTAAAACTTGTAATGGAACCGCAACTTGTCTATGGACCATAGAGATGTAGGTATTGCTACCGCCTCCTTAATGGAATAAGGCGTTAGTGATGTAATAAAAAAAAACATAACCTGACCACCTTTTTTTGAACTGTGTGGCACCTATTGATTATCTTCACAAAGCACGAATAATCTATATATATAAAAATCAATTTCTGTTCGATAGTCGGCTGAACGGATTTATATTATCTTGGTCTTGAAATGTTCGTGGAGGTCTATGTAAGGTTTAAAAGGTGAGAAAAATTAGAATAATTGCCGGGAAAACCCTAAACACAGCCATTTTCTTTTTCCGATATAAACGTTTTCTACAAAAAAAGTTAGACTTCTTACTGCTTCAATCGATAAAGTAAAGACCTATAGTTTATCGATTGAAGCAGTAAGAAGTCTGCCGGGTCAGCTAGTAGACATATAAAATATAGCTATTACTAGCGCCCCAATGGATAATTTTGTTAGTGACAATAAATGAAAATGGCCCCTGTTATGACGGGAATTTGCAGGCCTCGCTAGCTACGCCCTAATTGACAATGCCGTTAGCGACTTAATAATAACCTAACCGTTACAGAACCCCGACTCCAACTATAATTACATCATTTTGGAATAGAACTGATACTCTTATACTACCGGACCGATATTAACCAAACATAGCTAAGAACAACCGCAAAGAAAATAAATGGCTTTCAAAACAAAACTCCGTTTGAGAGCTACGATGCTGTAGACTGACACACGCACAGACAGACATCGACGTCAAACTTATAACACCCCTCTTTATACGTCAAGGGTTAAAAAATATAATGTCATCACCTATTGGTGAACTGGGTGGAGGACTATGTGCATTCTCCTGCGTAATCTCTATTCTCAATAACCGATTTTTATCAGATTTTATCACAATTTTGGCGTGGTTGAAAAACGCTTGCTTTTGACGCCGGAAGTATTGGATTCGATTCCCACCCAGGACAGATATTTGTGTGCATGAACTGATTGTTTACAAAAGAAAAGAAGTATATCAGTTATCTGGTTTCCATAGTACAAGCTCTGCTTAGTTTGGGATCAGTTGACCGTGTGTAAATAATCCCAAGATGTCCCCAGGATATTAATGTTACATGATCTAGACACGCCTTAAAATAACTATGTGCTATGTAGGTTAAGAACAGTCAACAGCAAAGATCTGAGACCAATTGAAGATACTAGACATTATATTATAATTACTTCATTAAATTCTTATAATGCTTGATTTTAGCTTGTGAATGTACCTGGTAATGTAGCATTTGTAGTATTCTTTTTGGCTCTTACCGTCGCTTTTATATGTGTTTTTTTTAATGTATAATTACATTTCAATGTATAGAATATAATGCGAATGTTCTCATAGCTTTTTGTAAATGGCGTATTATGAAATGGTATGTAATACCGAAATCGGAATCTCTTTTAATATGTATTCATTGGTGTGTTTATATCCAAGTAGAATGTAAATGTAGTTTGGCTGTGCGTAGGAATTTTAATAATTACATGAATATTCTTTAATGTTAACAAATATTTGTTCTACAATGATATTTTGTTCTATATAATGTATATTACATTGGTTGGGCTATTGGTATCTGGCTGGTACTGACATCTTAAAAAGCATGACATTTGACAGAAGGCGATGAAAGATTACAATTTTTATTGTTAATTTATTAAATAAAAGCCAAAAACCCCAATTGGGTTGGCGAAAGCTTCCTACCTCGTGAATATGCGAGTGAAAAATTAAATATCTCCGCAACTATAAATATATGTACACATTGTGTTGGACATTTATTTATTTATCTCGCTATTGTACAGACGCCAGCACATCCAACTACCCGATGCTGTCAAATTTATTTTATAGATTTTCAACTTTATCACAAAAGTATAAGGTTCACTTTCAATTGGGGAAATTTGACGGATTGGGGTAGCTTGGCAGGTAAAATAATAAATTTCCGTGACTTGTCATACAGCGCCATCTAGAGCAAACTAAGCAAGTTTGTACTTAAATAACACATACAATGTACAGAATAATAATAATGTATTTTGTTTTATATTAGAACGATAAGGTAAACGTTTTGCTTTAATTCGATTTTTCCAGTGTTTTTGTTCTTGTGTAAATTGTGCCAAGTACCTTATTGATTTGTAAGCTTTTTTAAAATTTTAATACAAAAATGTAATGGAAATTATTCAGCGTTTTATTTACTATTAACGTCGCACCCTGAATTTGTTGGGGTTATACAATTATATTCATTTATATACAACATATACCTTATTAACGCACATCCTGAAAATAGTTTGTTCAGAATCGTTTACTGAATCGATTATATCATTTGTGATACAGGTATTTTTTATTGAATACGGAATATATTACGGTAATTATTGTCATATTAATCCAGTACAGTGAATACAAATTCAAATAGACCGTAAGTCAAAGTAATAAGACTTTTAAAATCGCAAGTTTATTTGTATTCATACAAATTCCATCATTCAAAACAAAATAAAGAAAAATAAAAAAGTTTATTCTAAGAAAATAATTTAGCAAATAACAATGCATATACATGTTAAATTAAAATTTCAGTGTATGTATTATGATTACAACATAATATTCTAATTGGGGTGTTTGAGGGTGTGCGTTAATTACGTTACATGTTGTTTATTGCACCTATATCCACCTTTTCATATGGCGACAGTAAAGTTCCGTTTTTTTAAGTGGGATAAGAACCGTCGTGTACCTTCTACATCTAAAGTTTACAAGGTACTAATCGTGTAGATATCATTAAAGATCTTCATAGACATGTGTACAAAGAAGTATAACTAGCCACCGGTTTGCACAGTTAGGTACATATATAAAAAAATAATTGATGATTACATAAGCAAACTTTTGATACCTTCGGTTTCAAAAATGCCTATAAAATTACAATATTGTGCGTCCATAGCTAGATGCTCTCACCGGTCCGTAAGAGATCGGTGAGGTTAAGCAACTAGGCTCGCGGTCAGTCCATAGATCACCAAAGTGGGTTAATTTCGGAGCGTCTCCGTGCTTCGATGGGCACGTTAAGCTGTCGGTTCCGCTTTTAGCCATTAGACAATAGTCGTAAAGCCATGTCAGGAGCTTACTGGGCGGCTTGAACAACTCTGTCACTAGGGCAACCACTGCACAAAAGTTCCTGAAGGGTCGAAGTGCTGTACAATCCAACAAAGATAAGGGTTACCACTGCCCGTACGATAAGTAAGTTCGTAGAGATTTCTAATCTATTTTTTAATTAATTGCAACGGATGTTTCAAGCCTATAGCTTTCGATAGGTTGAAGAGTTTAATAACCAGTTAAGTAGTTTTTGAGCTTATCCATTACAATCAAACATAACGAAAATCATATACATTGTCATTATAACAATAGTTTGGAATTAGATAATAGGTAAGCTATTTTCCTCGGGGTTGCGGTGGCAGTATGAGAAGTGTCCTCTACTGCCACCACGTGCAAGCAGCCCCGGGAAGACAGCGAACTGTTTGTGGCGCAGTCGCTGTGCCGTACTGGCAGGAGTCGGCAAATGGGGAGAGCAAACCACAGCTCTCCCCGGGTGCGTGTCCCGACCATCTGGGACACGGCGCAAAATGGGGGCACCGGAGCAGCATACCCGCGTTCCCGGGGCTCCCCGTATCAGGCGCCAGAAGAAGTCCACGGCAGGTTAGGTTTAGTCGGTGCGAGTCCGACATACCCACCCGCAGACACTTTTTGCGGGTGGCATGCATTAGCATTCCCCCTGCCATATCAAAAAAAAAAAAAAAAAAAAAAAAAAAGGTAAGCTATTTTAGCCGGGTGGTTTACGACCAAGAAAGAATTACGGCCACCCATAGCAGGTGATCGGGCAGAAGCGCCACGTACATATGTACAAGCTTCGCCCTAACGCTACGTCCTACGTAGGCGGTTGAAAGCGAACGCGATTATTGAGCGGTTACACGCGAATTCAATGCGATGCGGTGCGACGCGGTGGTGGTGTCCTACGTGCACGCGAATCATCTCGCGAAGCCGACACCTACGCCGCAAAAACACGACATCACCGCATCCTGTTTGCGCGAAAATATCAAGCCAACTGATCGCGTTCGCTTCATTTCGCGCCGCTCCGCACCGCGTTTTGTCACGTAGGACACTTCAATCGGTTTCGACTGTTTGTTGTTTTCGCGCCGCGCCGCGCCGCGGCCGCTTCGCGTTCGCGTCCTAATCAATTACGCAGGACGTTGTGTAAGCGGTCGCCCACTCGCATGCCAAGTGCGGTGACTACGGCAAACCCCTAAAAATAACTACGTTATAGTAACAACTGGGGGAGTCCTATGTCCAGCAGTGGACGACATCAGGCTGGTGATGATGTCATTTTTCTAAGCTTAAATTTTCTTTCATAAAGAACTCTTCATCCTGAGAACCTAAATATTACTGGTAGGTACTCCACTAAATAGGTACCTATTCATCATCTCCATTGCACTGTTATGTTAGAAAAGTTTTGAACTTTTCTAACACACTGAACTTCTTCGAACCCGGGAATAGATCGACATTTACTCAGCATTTACTAGGGGTTTTTTGGGTGTTCGACATTTTAAATTCTAAATATCCAGGACATGCCACACAGCGCTACCTAGCCCAAGCTAAGTAAAACTTTAACTATATAAAAGTTATTAAGTATAACGACGCGTCTGGGGTACACCTGGCCTGGAGGCCTGCCTGGCCCTTTTTTCCTCAGTATTTTCCTAATTTATTATTAGGTGAGGTTATGCAGGCAGTTAATTTAAAGATATAGGCGGACTTCACTTCTGTAGCAATTAATTATTCAGCAAAATCAATCAACTATGCTTAATGCGTCATCAAATCACTAATTAAGTTAGATTTCAATTTCAATTACGGCGATCCGTCGATAATATGCGACCACTACAACGTCTCCAAGCAATAGTGACGTCAAGATGGCCGCCCGTTCGACGTTCCAGCAGAGTGACACCGACCTATCACTCTTGTCTATGCAGTTCTGTTGGTAGCGCCACGGCTACGCCGTCAAGTATATTCGTTAAAAGAAATACTTATTTACTTTTACACACCAAAACCAAAACCAATAGACAAATGTTAATGTGTAATAATGTAGGCGCTCATAGTTAGATGCTCTCACCGGTCCGTAAGCGATCGGCGAGATTAACAACTAGGCTCACGGTCAGTCCATTGATGGGTGACCGCCAAAGTGGTTTAATTTCTGAGCGTCTCCGTGCTTTGAAGGGCACGTTAAGATGTCGGCCCCGGTTGTAGGCAATAGGCAACAGTCGTTAAGCCATGTCAGAGGCCTAGTGGGCGGCTTGAGCAACTCTGACACTGGGGTTACCACTACCCATACGATAAGCAAGCAAGCAAGTGTAATTAATACATTAACATACGTCTTGTTCGAGGCTTGAACCGGCAACATTTGGATAGGTACACTACTAACTGTGTCACAGTGGTCTTAGACAGGCGTCTAACTTTACCATAACAGTTGTACCTATCATTCTCTGTCGTATT
This sequence comes from Pseudoips prasinana, assembly GCA_951640165.1. Classification (NCBI taxonomy): domain Eukaryota; kingdom Metazoa; phylum Arthropoda; class Insecta; order Lepidoptera; family Nolidae; genus Pseudoips; species Pseudoips prasinana. The sequence continues at coordinate 16,444,998 of OX621234.1, read as the reverse complement.
CATTACTATCTACTGCTAGAACAGCAATCAACAGAATGAAGAAAATTATTGACGGGATGTGTGGCGTAGCGGTTACGACAGTCGCCTTGCTACTCTGTGTTCCAGGTTCGAATCTACACAGGACAACTATTTGTGTGAATCCTAAACAGTTGCTCTCAGTCTGGATGTTCTTTGTGTCCGTGAATTATAGGTATGTTTGTAAAGTACCCCGCGACTCAGGCATTCTTCTCCCTAGTGCGGGATTTTTAAAACAACATTCAATTTCTCAACGTCGTATTTCGGCTAAAGCGGAGAGTCTCATCAGATACTTACTAGCCACCTGGGCGGGAAATATATTGCACAAACGTCTCTGTTAGGATAAAGTCAAAGTCAAAATCATTTAAACCGTAAAAAAATTACATCTATGTGGAATCGTCATATTTTTTTACCCTACCGTTCAGTGCATGACGTGGCAGCTACTGAGAAACACTGCCAGAAAACTCAGTAGGAATCCTTTTTTGAAATAAAATATACTTAAGATTAATTACAATCATGTGTGTTGACTCAGAACAACTCAATCCCAAGCACTTTTATCACTTAAATAATCAGAAATTTTGTAATATGCCCTGCTACACAATTTGGCTTTAATAATTCTTTGAAACTTATTCGTAGATTATTCTCTAATATAATTGGGAAGTTTGTTATAGAATCTTATACATTGCCCCATAAAAGAGTTACTTATTTTGTGGAGATACCCATACTACATATACCCACTTGCATACTACCCATGCAAGTGGGTATATGTAGTATGGGTGATAGGTAGGTATATTCAGTATTCTCTCCCATGAACCGAAGCGACCGGCTAGCCAACGCGACCGTGTTCAGGTCCGTGTGTAATACCGCCCACAGCCGCCCAGGCCGCTATTTAGACTTTGTTTGGTAAAAAATCTCATGAATTTTTACATCTCGACGCTACATAAGATTGAGAAAATATGGAGGAAGATAATAAATATATACGAAATGGCTAAAACTCTCATGAGCTAAATTGTATTTATTGCCTTAAAATTGTATGAATAGAAACAAAAAAAAAAAATATCGTATGAGCAGCCGCCCAGAAAGCCTCTGGCATGGCTTTACGACTGTTGCCTAATGACTACAACCGGGACCGACCGCTTAACGTGCCTTACGAAGCCTGGAGATGCTCAGAAATCAAACCACTTTTGTAGTCACCCATCGATGGACTGACCGGGGAGAGCCTCTAGCTATCAGCTAATGTGAAGAACATTTCTAGTATAAATGAGTTGCTCATTTGTTTTTTCGCCGCTCAATAGGTATTTTTATGATATCAGTGCTCCAATGACCGTGGTAAAAGGTCCAAGGAACCTAGACAATCCTGGCGCCCTGATCACAGCTTACCTAGAGTAAGTGAAAGCACAACCAGTAACTTTCTAATTCCAATTCTATTCATTTATTCCATAAAAATATTACATTTGTGTGGAATCGCCAATATTTTTACCCTACCATGCAGTGCTTGACGTGGCATCTACTGAGAAACACTGCCAGAAAACTCAGTAGGAATTCTTTACTAAAATATTTATTTCTTAAATAAAATTACATTGTATTTAAATGTATTAATTGAGAGCGACTCAATCCCAAGCTGTTTTGTCACTTAAATAATCAGAAGTTTTGTAGTAAGCCCTGCTACACAATTTGACTTTTATAATTCTTTTAAACTTTTTCGTAGACATTTCTCGGATATCACTGGGAAGTTTGTTATAGAATCTTATACATTGTCCCACACTTTAGTTACTTACTTTGTGGAGACGGGTGGTATGTAACACAAAGTTATGCTTATATCTAGTATTTATATTATGAGTATCGCTCCTTTTACAGAAGGAGTCTTTATGTTTATGCATATAAATCAGATACTGACATGCTACAGTCAGAATGTTAATCTCTGTAAACTTCACTCTTAAAGATTCTCGCGGACCAAGTTTATATACCTATGGCTCTTACAGCTCTTTTTTGCAATACAAATATGGTGCTAATGTCCGCAGCGCTACAACAGAGAAGAATTCCATAGGACATTATACTATGAAAATAACTGAAATAATCCATTCTAGCTGTCTCCACATCAGTAAGCCGTCTTTTAGTTTTAACGGCATATGCAGCAGAACTTAATTTGCCTGATAGTTTTTCTTTTTGTGTTTTCCACATCTTACTCGCCGGCCGTGATGAATATGTCGCAACCAACGTCTTAGCGTATGATAGTACAGCGCACCTCTCATTTACCCACCGGTAATCGTCCTGAATCCAGGTTCCAACCCTAAAAGGGATGCCTAATGGTGCAGCTCGCGCCGTCTTCGCGTATTTAGTTCAGTAACGCAGTAAACTCATCCTAGACGAACTGTAAACGTTATTTTAAAAACCGGCCAAGTGCGAGTCGGAGTCGCCCATGAAGGGTTCCGTAGCAGCAAGTATTTCAGGTGATTAAATGAAAGGTGAATTGCTGTTTACGATTTATGACGTCTTAAAAAAAACTACTTACTAGATCTCGTTCAAACTAATTTTCGTTGTTAGTTTGCATGGTACCTAATGTACCTACACCATATATTGTTTTTAGTTTTATCACTCTCTTATTTTAGAAGTTACAGGGGGGGGGGGGGGGCACTCGTTTTACCACTTTGGAAGTGTCTCTCGCGCAAACAATTCAGTTTAGATAAAAATAATATTAGAAACCTCAATATCATTTTTAAAGACCTATCCATAGACACCTCACGTGTATGGGTACGATGAAAAATTTTTGAGTTTCAGTTCTATGTATGGGGACCCCTCAAAATTATTGTTCTTTTTCTATTTTTGTAAAAATCTTAATGCGGTTCACCGAATACATCTACTTACCAAGTTTCAACAGTACAGCTCTTATAGTTTCGGAAAAAACACTGTGACTGTGACATACGGACGAACAGACAGACAGACATGACGAATCTATAAGGGTTCCGTTTTTTGCCATTTGACTACAGAACATTAAAAACCTAGCAATAGTGAAAGCACGTTGCGTTTTTTTATCCCTACCCTTTTTGGTTTGTTTTTCTTATTTAGTGTATATCCCGTGGCCATCCAACGAAAGCCGAAAACAATGAAAGTAATGACGTCGTAGCCAGCAGCAGCGTTCAACGTAAGTGACAAAACGATACTAATTCGTTTAGGTCAAAATGGAAGAATTAAAAAAACGGCTAAAATTTTGCAATGAACAACAACAACGAAATCGCTTTCGAACTTCATCATTAACTTGTTCAATGAGCATATAGTTGAGGACATGCCCAAGCACAAACAAAGTCAAAGAAGATGTTTGTGAGTGCAGGCGTGAATTTTGGTGTTACTATTCATTACATCTTCTTGACAGACTGTTTTGTTATTGATTTGAGTTGCAAAGTTATTAAGGAATATTGCAAGTGATGCTGTCTTAAGCTATGTATGGTAAAGTATGGGTATGGAATGGTTTCACTGCAAAAATTATCGACATCTTATCGCATAGAGCAAATTGACTTGCTAACAGCAAGCAATTAGCAGTTGTTAAAAAAGTTCTTTAGTAGGTACATGCCAATTATAACTAAAACAATTTGTGTAAAAGGTAATACTCGTTCAGTGGCAAATCGTTCACGATGCGGTATGCATTTGTTTTGCTTCCTTTGATATATGTTATACCGGTAAGAATATACGTTTTTTTATCCTTTATCGCCTGGCCTGTATTATTCTGTGCTGAACAGTAAGCGCATTTTAAGACAAGTCAGGGAAATATCCATAAAATATTAACATACAACCACGGACCACATTAAAACTCCTATGGACTAAATTTAAATGTACAGGTGGTTTAATGCACATCTCGGTAGTGATACAAGTCCTCAGGAAATTTACATTATGGGAAGATATAGTAATTAAATAGGTAGCTACCGAAAATCTGGTACAAAACCACAATGTAAGAGAACTGCCTATTCGTCCTTTATAATCCCTTTTTTCTACCTGTCTAGAACATTATGTATACTGTATTTAACTACAGAGCCATGGAATCAGCTTTAATTCGTCGGCGCATGATTTCACGACGCCGGCGGATGAAATCGCTCCGCTGTTGACGGACGATGGCATACAAGGCAGCACAATAGTCTCCGGCATGATGCCAGACTCCTTTGGAGAGATGTTTAACATTCTGGATGGAGACAGCTTTGGTATAGGTTCGTACCTTAATTTATTTCTATTAACACGGTCACTCTCCACTGAGGTCCTACTCTTGAAAATTAAGTATTCACACAGTGAAGCAAGCAGTTCACAATAGGTATATTGATTCTGTTATTTAAAATATGATGGTGTCCGATATGTTTACCATCTCATATCAGAAGAACGACCTGGTATAGCACTATTATCAATCTACATCGGCGTTTGGATTTCTTACGAATTTAATGCACCATTTCGATTTTTGCATGGTCACAGATGCACAGGTCACAGGTGATATCAAAAGAATATTGAACGGCGATAACACATAGACAATTAATTTCTTTAAGAAGTTGTCAAAGCTATTTTATTATATTAATTTGAATTTCTAATTAAAACTAATAAATGTTTTAAATTTCTGAATGATGTATTACCACACTCACACACCACATCAAGCTTACAAGTAGTGATAATACACATATATCTTCGTCTTTCATGCGTTTATCCTATATCTTATTGAAATCGGCTCAAAGTAGAAACTACAGCGACAATTTACCAGAATTGTATAAGCGCCTGCCAATTCATCCCGAAACCTTAAAATTTGTTCCTAATAGGCGTACCAACGAATAATTTTCTTTTATAGGCCCAATGCATGAATTCGTTTACGGCTGGCAAGCAATCGTGAACACCATGAGTATGAAAAACAACGTGGAGGTGCGCAAACGCGCAGGTCTCCAACGATTTGCTCTCGCGGGCATCAACGGCATTACGCTTGTCTCCCACATCGGAGTCACCGAGATTATGATCAATGGCACCAGGTCATACTGCTTCGGAGGCGTGTCTAGACCACCGGGAAGAAGAAGCGTTATCTGTAAGGTATGCTTATTGAAAGTACCTGTAGTTCGGGCTTCGGGGTAAACCTAAGAATAGTTTGTATAATAGTTGATTTTAAAGGATTCTGCACATATCTAAAAAGAGATAATTTTATTCAGTATCATCAATACAAAGATATTCTATTTAATAAGTATGATGGTTTATTATTAAATGTCTAAAGAATGGCGAAATCGTTGGAAAGTCAAAACTGTACTTACTTATAATATTTTCATAAAGGATACTTGGGGCGTTCTACAATCGATATCGAAGGCGAATATCGATTTAGAATTTTTGTCTGTTTGTCTGTATGTATGTTCGGGCTAAACTCAAAAAGTACTGCATGGATTTACGTATAGGCTACATATTATCATTATCACCTACGGGGGAGGAGCTGTGATAATTTATAAAGTTTATCGCGGGTAAAACCGCGGGGCATAGCTATTGTTAATATAATTACATGTATAAAGCATGGCGAACCTGGCGTGATTGTATTATAATCATAATGATCATATGCCGGGGTACCCTTATGAGTGTTACGAGTCATACCCAGAAGCGCTGAGTTCTAGAATGAAGGACACCTCATTTTTTTTGCTGCACCCAATCCTCATAATAGTTTCCTAGATATAATTATAGATATATCTTTTTACTTATATGAGCATTCTATACCTCGCGCTCCCATGCCCACCCCTAACAATAATGTAGCTATACCAATGTGTATGATTTTAGGGGGCTATGTACCAAGAAGGGCGCTTCTCATGCAAAGTACCGTATCTGCGGTATCCAACTGTTTTCGGGTACAGGTACTGCATAGAGCCTTATGCTGCGGTGGCTACCGTCGATGGAACATATAAGAGTAGGTACATACCTATCTTAGTTTATAACCGAATCATAATAATTTAATTTTGATGAATTTGCTATCCATACTAATGTTATCAGTTCTAAAGTCCAGTGGTCTCAAGTAAACCTAGGAACCGATATTGATATCTATAGTTCCAGGATTTATTACAAGCGGGAAAGGCTTTTGAACTTATACAAGTCTAAGAATAGTTTTATTTTCTATCTATATTATTTTTCCAGAAACATACTGCGCCAGAGGCCAGTCCATCCCTAAGTTTCACTACGATTATATTTGTGAACGGAGGGACGTTAAAATCAAGCGAGTTAACCTCACTGATCCCAATGAAAGGTTCAACATACGGAACCCAGTAGTGAGGAGGGCTGAATATTATAGAGCGCCTTATGATATATTGAAAGCTTGTCCGGATTGGTAAGTATGTAGCTATTTGTGAAAATGTCACTGTGGTCCATTTTCACTGTCTGTCACATACAATGTACGTGATATCCCTATTGCATCCGGGGTGCAACAAAAAAACCAATGACATTTTTAACTTGATCCCAAAACCGAACCGAAGTAGTGTTTCGTAGCTAAAATTTTAACGGCGATAGCGCAGAAGGAATTAATAATAATAATTAATAATAATATCCTGGGACATTATTTACGCACGGCCATCTGATCCTAAACTAAGCAGAGCTTGTACCATGGAAACCAGATAACTGATAATACTACATGTACTACTTTTCTTTTGTAAATACATACTTATAAAGATGACTACACCCAGACTCAGGACAAACAGACATGTTCATGCACACAAATATTTGTCCTGGGTGGGAATCCAACCCACGACCTCCGGCGTGAAAAGCAAGCATTTGCCGACCACGGAACAAACAGAAAACAACAAAGAATGAAAAGAAACAAATGGCTGATTTTTCGAATGTCTGTGCTTGGTGGGAAACCTTTATTTTTTCTCCATACACATAGATGTCCATATTTTATTTTTTTGCTCCATTTCTCTTTATTATAGGTACGGTTGCAATCTTGAGATCTCACCAGAAAATGTTCACCGAGAATTACCATTGAGTTTGTTGGAAGTAAATGAGACTGCGTTCGTCGGTCAGGGTGGAAAATACTGGCTGGCCCTATACTACACACAGGTACATACATGTTGATTTGCATTCACTATTAATTCGAACGTTGGCAAGTATCTACATTATATACTTCAATGTGTAGGCTATAACCAGACTTGACCACAACCAGCTAACAATAATATCATTCACGACGATTCATCAGAGCGTTAAATATAGTCCACAGATATATGCCCAAACACACATGAATGCACTCTCATTACCTCAGTCTTATAATCGGGGATCGCGCAGATTTGGGCAATCTCTTTAAATTAACCATAGGGAAATTTTACGCAGGACATGTGCCAGCCTGATTTGTTTTGTTTGACCTGAAGAATCCATTAAAAATATTAGATTATTAAAAATATATATTCCACAAAAATATTTAAATTAAAGTCATGAAATCTTATAAACATTAACTTACTTTTAGATATTATTGTGATTACTGTCCCTTCGTCTATTTGATGGGATGGGTACCTAAGTCTCACAATTGTAGAGATACCAGACGCCGAACTGACGGCTTTACATAGGAACAACTGAAACATGAGAGTCTAACATAGCCAACTGATCCCAATATTCTATAGAGTCAATATACCTATAATTGCAAGTCCAATGCTATGCGGCAAGGCCTTCAAAATGCAATGCACTTTTTTATACACTCGTATAAGACGACTGTATGCATATAATGTATGTGACGAAATAAGATTGAAACGTTGTTTATAATGCCGGTTTCCGAGAGCGACGTCATGGTTGAGAGATAAGTGCGTTGGCCTTATTTTCACTTCCCAGTATTTTTCCTTAATTCTTCCTTCTTCATAATATTAGTTCAGTACTTCTTCATTATTCGGTCTTTCTTCAGTGAGCTCCAAGACGTCAATGAATACGGTACGGCAAAAATTGAATTAGACTTTCTAGAAAGTTTGAACCTCATGTCGCAAACGGATTCGTTTATTATTCTCAAGTACAATATCGTACAAAAATAGCTAGAGGGTGCCTACATTGGCAGATAGATCGCCTACCGAGCATGGATTGCGCGATATTCCTATTAATTATACATATAATACATACAAAGTTTCCATGTGAAATAATAATAAAGAAAGAGTATAATTCTGTTATACTCTACGACTAACTGCTATAACGTACATGTATGTACGTTATGCCGCTATTTACCTAAAACTGCGGCTTTATTATATGTTAATTCAACATGTTTATGTACTCATTTGCATAACTCATAATTCTATAGAGTAAACACGAAAGTTATATAAAAATCAGTCAATCCTTTGACGTATTTTTCCAATGATTGTTCAATGTCTAGTGGCAAGGACCCACTTACATTCTTTCTTTTCACTTAGGTTCTGTTCGAAAAGAGAACCTAACTTCATTTTTTTTTTATTACATGCGCCAATTACTTGACGGATATAACTAACAATCGTACATTGCGGTCAATATTTTAATTATTAATATAACATGCCTGCAGTAGAAAAAAAATATTAAGTGTGAGCAAAGATTTTAAGGTTGGAAGCTTACGATACTGAAAGGCTTAAGTATGTTACAGCTTTCCACATACGCAGTCTACTTCCAAGCGCATGGCGAATACCCATGGCAATCGAATAGACCCATCGTGTCCGTCGACAAAGGTATGTTGGCAACGATGTAGTGACTATTTCCTGTGTTTCAGTGATCCATCGATGAGTAGAAGTAGATACGTATTGATATTAATTTCGTCTTTCGGGACGCTTCGTGGTTTGGGCTTAGGTTACGCTTTCCTCTTTCAACCCAACCGTAGCGAGTATTACATTCATGCAGTTGCGACGGTATTGTTGGCATATTCAGGCACAATTATTGGTTACCTCCACAATTAGATATATTTCAGAAGGTTTGGAAGTCATGTTTTTGTTACTTTTTTACGCAAAAACTAACAGATGGATTTTTCACAAACTTTGTAGTAATATAGCTTATACATTCCAAAAACACATATCAATTTATAAAGTTTAACGCGGGTATAACCGTGGGACACAGTTAGTTGCTTATAATTCCTAAAAGTAGATCATTCCCTAAATAGTTGAACTTCGATATTGTTATTTTATATGCTTTTATTATTCCTCCTATATATCTTTCAATAATATACATTTTCTTTTAGAATACCATGTACTAGTTGGACGTTGCGGGAAGTTACAAACACCTAATTCATCTTAATTTCCAGGTGGCATATGGGAACAGCTGCTAAAAGCTAATATTGGTCCAGACATGAATCTCCACTACAATCTCAATGGTATCTACAATAGATACCCTGGTTCTGCTGTGTTACCCGATCTCATGAGAAACGACGGTCAAGTAAGTTATTTGTTATATGGTAATTGCTACCGAGATCTGTTCAATTCAGCATAGATTCCACAGCGTACATGAAGAATAGCAATAAAGTACATTATGTACCCAAGTAGTGGCATTTAATACATGGAAGCCGGAAATGAATGACAAGTGGCTTATTTAGTAGTTATTAGGCAAAACACAACATAAAAAGACTAAGTTTATTTATTTTTTATTTAACATTATTAGAAAGATCAACAGGTTGCAATAACTAATTAGATTGGGTGTAACAGCAGTTAGACATTTATAGATCTCCACGAATATAAAATTATATATCATAAAATAAAACATTAAACTTGCTAAATGATAATAAATCTGAGTGTAATAGTCATGTCGAAAGAGTCATAGTGCGGCAGATTGCTGTATGCACCGCCAATTCAAACACCATCTAATTCTCAGCTAAAACCTAGTGGCAGGAACAGCAGGCAAAGAAGTTTGCAGTGAAATGCCTTCCACTATACTATATATATTTTCTATTATATAAAAATAAGTCGGGTTTTCCTTCCTGACGCTATAAAAATGCATATTAATGATCTCTAATTAATGACCTCTCATGGGTGCATGTCCATGAGAGATCATTACGAAAGCATTACCGATAAAACAAAAATATTAAAATCTGTTCATTAACAACGATGAAATCAAGTAACATACCTTTTAAAGTGGGTTAATAAATGACTTCCATGGGTGTGAAAGAAACGATCCCAGTAGGGAAATATATGCCTTTACCGTAGACATTGTTACAAAGCTGTGATTTTTTTATTATTGACAGGTACAGCCGAGCAACTTCCAAACAGATAATAGAGAAGGATTGGATGATATTATGATTGGCAATAAGCTTCAAAATCCAGAACCTCCAGGTAGGTATCGACTGAGTACCTACTGAAATTGTGGGTCATTTAAATTTAACTTCTACATACATACATACATACATAGACTCTCGCCTGTTTCCCAGAGGGGTAGGCAGAGACAACGGATTTCCATTTGTCACGATCTTAGCATACCTCTTTTGTCTATTTAACTTCTAATAATAAAATATTAATATTTACGGCTTAAAACACACACACCAATGGTGAGACAGCAAGAACGACATGATTGTAAAACCCATGGCATTACCTGCGCTGGCCATACCCATGCGCAGGTTAACTGCAATAGTAGCTAATATCTACAGTTTCGTCTATTTGATGGAATACTTCCTCAATTGAACTGCAAATAGGGTGAAAATTGCCATCTTAAAAAGCATGAGAGACGTGATAGTAACTCAATAATAAATGATTAAAGCGAGGATAAACAAATGAGATTTATTCGTTACAGGTGGGGATCTTAATTTGGATGCGATCTAGCCTCTTCATGAATACTATACTGCGTCTATGTCTGTATTTACAATGTTGTACTATAATTGTTACACATTCATTATCAACAAATCGACAGGCACTCACTATCGAAGCAATATTTCAATTTCAATTTGTAAAAGCCTTTATTCACCGAGCACAATTTTTTTTAAACAAATGTAAATATACTAAGTTGATAAAATGTGGACTAAAATGAGATAATTTAAGAATTTTTAGCAACCAGTTTGGTCAGGTTGTCCTTCGACATAGGCCTCCCCTAGATTTTTCCATTTGTCTCTGTCTCGGATCGAGCACGTCTTCGCCATCCTTTTGGTAGATCATCTTCCCATCTTTTTATTGGTCGAGGCAATAGTACCTACTCTGAAATGTTGGACATTACTTTCGTAGGCTTTAGATTCTAAATGTTACAGTATACACTATACTTTGATAAAGATTTCATATAGATTTTGAAGATCAATCGATCCGATATAGGTACCTTTGTTCTTTCTTATCTACATGTTACAAGTAAATTAAAACATTTAAAAAAGTAAAAGAAAATTCTCTTAAGGTGTAGCAATGTATATTGAGTGTGACTTTTTGCTAGTGGCAAAGAGAATAAGTATAACAAACTATGGCTAACCTGGTTATCTGTATCGGACCGATATTATATTAAGCAATAGGAGAGATTTTCGCAACTTTTTAGTTGTTTCTTGTACGGTAGTAATAAGGCACGAAGAAATACAATAAAATATTTGAAATACTCTTTTGTTTCTTTTTATTTTACATTACATTCAACCTACCACATAGGATTAAATGTTTACTTCCCGAATATCTCATCTCATCTATTTGACCATGTTTTCTTCCTCTGTGATAAACTATAATAATGATAATATCCTGGGACATTATTCACACATGGCCAACTGATCCCAAACTAAGCAACTTAATATGGAAACCAGATACCTAACTGATACCACATACCTTTTTTAATTATTTTTTAAAGACTACTTCCTGATTAGTGTGATGAGTCCCTGTGTCGTGGGGTACTTTACATACCTATTATTGACGGACACAAAGTACCTACATCCAGACACATTACAACAATTTATGGGTTACACAAATAGTTGTCCTGCACGGGAATCGAACCCGCGAAGTGGTGAGGCGATTGTCTTAATCGCTCTGCCACACGTGCAGTCAAACCTACCTACTGAGTCCTTTTTTTTGTAAATACATACTTATATAGATAATTACACCTAGACTCAGGCCAAAATACATGTCATGCACAAACCCAAGCAGCAAAATGTGGTCTAGTAATTGTCCTGGAACCACCATTTCATTAGGACTATAACGGAATAGTAAGCAATTATAACCACGGAAAAGGGCCCAATTTATAGGCGTATTTTAGCTAATTAAATATCTATAGTAGACTTGGTGAATACCATTTTGACCAATAACGGCCATATAGTTGGACTATGTAAAACTATTTTCTCCCGCGTAGCCAACTATCAGCGCTTAATGGAACCAATCACGCCAATAGTAACCTTATAGTTAGACCACGTAGAACTATTTGCTCTCGCAAAGCTAACTATGAGCGCTAAATGGAACCAAACACGACAATAACGTACACAGTGAATATCTTACAAGCTCATACAAAGTGATGTGAATTGGTGAATGTTGCTATGCACATTTGTAAAGATTAATTAATATTGATAAAGGTAAGTTATTATATTTTTATAATAAATATTATCTAGAATAAGAGTAGGGTGTTAGTTAACAATAAGTGAAGCCGTGTTTGAATGTGCATGGCGCAGGTATATTTTCGGTGAAGTGTAATAAGTTTTTTGTCAAAATTTTTAAGCGCCCCTCGAAATTCACGTTTTCATTAAGTTGAATTTTAAAATAATGTTGGTTTCAGTAAGACATACAACGAAAAGTCGCCATCTTGACAAACTTGGTCTTCCCAAATACATTAACAAACCGTTATAGGCGTACTTTGTTTAAAAATGGTAAATATCAGAACTATTGCTTGGCCATATTGTTTGGAATTAGAGTTCCGCAAATATTGTAATGTTACTCTATGTTGTTATTAGGTACCGATGTCTTATTTTCATATTTTTGTTAAGGTCTCAGGTGTGAAAATGGTAATCTTTATAACTAAGAGGGATTTTCGAGCTTTAAAAATTGTTTGAAATATTTTCTAGTTCTATTTTTGTGCTTTCCCTTGCTAACTTGGTTTATTGTTTCACAGAATCGTGATCAAGACCAAATTAGTGAGATGCCAACGGTCTCTCGAGAAGATACTCGTTCAAATACTACAAGATCACTTCATTTACAACAAAACTCGGCTACCATTCAATCCGGTTCAGCAATTTTACCTGTATCTTCTTTTGTCGCGCAAAACCCTCAACTTGTCATAACAGAAGCAGAAGAAACACTGTCAGATGTCAGTTTAAATGCTCAACATTGCGTTCTTTACAGCACGGATAACCAAATACAGCCTGTCGAGGTTGGTCAAATTCCACAACTTCAACATGAAGTAAAGTCAATCAAAGAAGACATTATAACCATCATACCAAATCAAAATGCACTTTATGAAATACAAACTAACATGTGCTGAGCGCTGTGTCGAAGAGAGATTCAGAATGAATTAAACTCGTACATTAAGACGTAGATGTAGACATGTTATAAGAGATCTAAGAGAACTTGAAGAATTTGAAACAAATACATTTATTCAAAATTTCTAATAAAAAATTGAATGCCGCATGTCGTATTGTATTCTACAGCCCATTTTCTAAGATCGCTATGTAGTTGAAAATTGGAATAGTTTTCAATATCGCATTCATCTTCTTGTACAGGTTCCTCACTAACACAATCTTCCAAGTGTACATTTAAAATTGCTTTTATCGATTAAACGTTTTTTCGTGCAGAATCATTAAAATAAACATTTTGTCTTAAATTTTCACAATAACAATTTTGTACGGAACCTTCTCATATTTCTACGATTCAACAAAATCAAAATATCCGTACTGAGACTATAACCGAATTTGCAAGACCATTATAAACCAATGTGTTCTTGTTCAGGACACCACGGATATAGTTTTGGATACTAAGTATATTATATTAAACCTTTATAAGCGTGTTAAGATTATAACGATATTGGTATATACCACTATATAACCGCTCCATTTTACTGATAATTGTTCTGTAAAGTAAATTTATAAACCCTTATAAAACCAAGTAATAAATGCAAATAGTATCCAGAATGTTTAGTTCTGTTTATCACTCTTATTGGTGTACTTTACTTATAGTGGTTCTGTAATGTTTCTTGTTAGTAGTTATAAGCATAGGTTACCAGTTTATCTGCTCTTGAGTGCGTTTACACCCTCGCGATACTTTTATAGGTCACCCAAGCTTATATTTGACTTTTAATTTCGGCCTATAAGTAATTATAAGTTAATGTATTGGAGGAGATATACTATAAGGCCCAACTAACTCCATGCTTGCTATTATAAGCGATGCAGCAAAAACTAGAACCCTTAAGAGAACATTAAAAGTGCTGGAGTCCTATAACGTCTGCACTATAGGATAATTTTGCTGCTTGGGAACATAACTGCCCTGGGTACGAATCGAACCCACGACCTGCGGCCTGAAAGGAAAGCATTTATCAACCACGCCAACCGGCCCGTCTATCTTCAACTATACATTGTGGAGTTGTTTAGTACGATAGCCCACACAAGAGATAATCCTAACTATCTCCTATGTGATAATATAGCTTATTTTCGCACAAGAAAACTATGATAGTTTAAATTTATTTCAATGTGTAATCCACACAAATGGCCACAGTTAATTGCGTGAAATGATTTGGCAGACAAGTAGGTAAGGTAAGGTAAGTATTTACTTTTTATGTGTTCACACCTGAAATTGAAACCCATAGCTGCTGCTGACATTTAAAAAATGGCTTATTGGACTTCTCTCTTTCTCTCATACGCAGTTACGTTTTGTATATCTATGTTTTATTTCCGTCGTGTGGTCTAAGTACATTCGTTTTTTCAAAAGGTATCGTTTTTTCTTTATCATGACATTTGCAGTTAGCCTAGTGGGCTTTCAATCCTTTACCAAGCAATAAGGGCGAGCAAATACTACAAACTAAGTAATCCGCGCCAGAGGGCACCACCCCCTTTGGCCGAACCTCGGCTCAGGGCAGTTACAACCGTCGAGGAGGTACATGGGAAGGACGGTTAATAAAACCGTAGCTCTACGTTAGTACACAAAGATGCTCGTTTGATTGAATGTCTATGGTGTACGGAATGATACGAATGCACACTAAAGGCCATGGAGCGTGATTGTGGTTGGGTCTTTTTCGCGATCGTACCCCCAGCCGGCAGGGTAGCAAGGAAGATTTTACCGCACGCATTCAGGATGCAATGTTGTCGACTTAAAGCAAGTGCAGCGTGATTAGGCAGTACCTACACGCAGATGGTCCCCGAGGTTTAGCTTTCAGTCAAGGGTTAGACGTAAATATTTGACTTTCTTCTCCCAAGAGATAGCTCAACGAATATTTAAACTGGTTTGATTGATGGAGGGAGGTTCACCCGCGAAAAGAGCATGGTGGAACTTTTCGTGGGGTTCGCCTCGATTTCCCGAACCTTTTATCTGTGGTTTTTGGCAGAATTCTGTTGGTTACATTTGGGCTGATGCCGGTGATATGGTATCGTCAACCAAGAAAACAGATTAGAGGGGCTTTCTTAGTTATAAGACAGTCGTAAGTTTATAGGGAGTTAGATATCTGTGGGGAGAGCAGATGCGGGTAAATAATAATACTTAATAACACCAATATCCTGGGACATTATTTAGACACGGTCATCTGATTCCAAAGTAGGCAGAGCTGGTACTATGGAAACCAGATAA
Organism: Pseudoips prasinana; assembly: GCA_951640165.1. Classification (NCBI taxonomy): domain Eukaryota; kingdom Metazoa; phylum Arthropoda; class Insecta; order Lepidoptera; family Nolidae; genus Pseudoips; species Pseudoips prasinana. Next base: position 16,429,375 of record OX621234.1, on the reverse strand, counting down.
CAGATATAGGTACTACATTTACTACTTTTTTTGTTAATAGGTATATACTTATATAAATAATTACACCCGCCTCAGGACAAACAGACATGTTTGTGCACACAAATATCTGTCCTGGGTGGGAATCGCACTCACGACCTCCGGTGTGAAAAACAAGCGTTTGCCAACTACGACAATAGGCCCTTGGGTAAAGGACCGAACCTTGGCAGATCCCTGCTAAAATGGGGCGGGGAGTGGAAAAAGCAATTTCAATGCGATACCCAAAGCCTATCTATGTATCACCTTAAAAGGAAATCTTATTAGAGGTGTACAATATATCTAAAAGAAATGCAAGTCTCTTTAGGTACAATTTGTTGAGATAATGATTCAATATATATGTTGATAATGATGATAATGTTATAAAACTCTGTGTTAATAAAATTATAAAAACGGATTTTTCTTCTAAGATCAGATATCTTAGAAGAAAAATCCGTTTTTATAATTTTATTAACACAGAGTTTTATAACTAACTGCTAATAAAAATATCAGGGCCAAAATCGAATATTAGTATAGCAATCCTTTTTATTGCGTGGATTGTAATCTCAAACTCTCTCATTTAAAGTCAGTAGGACAAGAAGTAAAATCTTTGTAGGTATTTGATAGATTCTACCAGTTACTGATTTTATTAGTCAGATAAATTAAATAATTATTTATTACTTAAAAGCTTATGTGTATGTACGAGTAGTTAATGGTACTCATATTATGTCTGCAGTTAGCACAAAGTTTTAACTTTTTCGCTTTTAGGTACCTACTATATGTTCTCATTCATAAGTTGAACTAAAAAATTTGTTTCTATCAATACACTCGCTATGTAACTAATAGATAAAACTACATTTATTTATTTATTTAAAAAAAAACAACATTGTTTCGTATAACCTACAAAAACCTTTAACCTTTTACTTCTTAGTACCAACCCCATACTTTGAGCAAAGAATACATACTTGCTAGTGCTTCGTACTTACCAAATAACCATGCGGCTGCCCTAATGTAAGTGGTCAACTTAATATATCGACATTTGCATCACATGGGGCATCAATCAAGTGTTGCCGATTTTAGTTACATTATGAGGCCTTTTTTAAGTACTGTGTGCTTTAGTATCTTAGGAAAACCTGGGCAGGAATCTCACTCCACAATCTCAGCGTACCTACGTGTGGGAGGATTTTTCGCTAAACCGTACAACAAGAAATCATAAAGGTTCTAGGATGTGAGAATGATCAGTGCGAACCATACATCCAAACACAAAACATTCATACAAATTCTGACAGTAGAACCACACACACATAGGTACAAGTAGGCGAAGACTCTCTTCATACTTAGGGTTTTTAATATGGCTTGTGAACACAGTACCAACCGTCGAAAATTCACACAGCTTCTTTTTTTCTTTGAACTGAGACAAGAGGCTCTAGCTGGTAAGCAGGTGCCCTCATCCAAAAGTGACAATACTTTTTTAGCTGTGTACCTCTTTAAGACTCAAGTTTCTAGGACTTGGGTCTTAAGGAGTTCAAATTGTACTGAAATTAGTCGGTTCCAATCGAAATTTTTGTTAAGAGAACATAATGCACGACTCGCCTCACAAATTAATTAAGGGTTGTTGGCACGGTTCGTATAGTAAGTGACCCTGATGCTGTCATCTGGAAAGCAATAAGTGTTTCCAAAGGACCAATAATTCAAGAACCTTGTAATGTGCTATATTAATTAGAACACTCTGGCACACCAAAAGCGATCAAACGCCTTCACTATGTCTTGAAATCTTAACTCTCAATAGCCATACTCCATCAGTTCGTAAGGTACTCATAAAAATAGACGAGGAACCGAGGTGGAAGCCGTATTTACGATCATTGATAAGGTCAATATGTTCTAACATAGGAGCCGGTTGTGATTAAGCGCTCCATAACTTACGAGAGAAGTGAGATAACGATTGGCTTCTGATTTAATAGGTGTGATCTAATCCTTTCTAGACAGCGGATGAACAAATAGCTGTTTTTAATTGGCTAACTTTTTTAGTAAAACCTAATTAATTAAACAGCATGAAAGCAGAATAAAGTCATTTAGCGCTACCCTTTCGCGGTGTTGTGGGTTTTTTGAGAGTAGGTAATTCTGTTGGGGATGGAATGGTGTTAATATTGCCTCAAAATACATTATTACCAGACCCAGATTATTTTTTTACTGGGATTGGCAAACCGCTAGGATGGAGGCTATAGGAGAAAAGCGCGCCATCGACTTCTAAAATACACGTCGACGGCGCGTTTAAAAAACGTAGTGAGCACAGGCTCTTACTCCGATAGTCACACGGAGTCTTTATTTACTTTAGACCATAACTTACTGTAGGTGAGTTTAAGATGTACTTGTTCAGGGTATGATAGTTGATACTTCATATCACGATGACTTTTTGCTCATACACATCATAGTATTTACTAGTTGTAATCATCAATATTTCTAACAATATTAGAAAATCGTCTACGATGTTTTGTGTCGTGCAACAATACTTCAGTTGGCTTTATACTTAGTTATGGCGAGTAAAATATTTAGTTTACTTTGATGGACTGGTCATTGTAGTAAAACTTCTGTAAGATTAAAATTATAGTCTTTAAAACTCTAATGCGTACTCAGAAATGTGTACTGAAATGTAATTTACCAAAACAATACAACAATTATTTTGCACGCTTGGTCTCTTATATAATTTTAAAATATTTTAAATAAATAAGATGATTTCATTCTTACAAAATCCACGGCGTATAAATTTATTTAATCTCTTCCTATTAAATCGAAACACAACTGTCACATCACAATAGAGGTTCGTTTAAAATCCGGGAGAGCTCCAAAAGATAATACATACATACATAGACTCACGCCTGATTCCCAGAGGGGTAGGCAGAGACAACGGATTTCCATTTGTCACGATCTTTGCATACTTCTTTTGCCTCGATTACTGTCATTATATTCTTCATACATGCTCACCGGTTTAGGGTACTTCTGACCTGGCCTTTCTTGAGAACATCTCCAATTTGGTCAGAGAATGTTCGACGTGGTGGTCTTCCCTTTCCGGTTGTCCCATTCACACAGGCCAGGTATACTTCTTTTGTCAATCTTCTTTCATTCATCCTTTCTAAATGGCCAAACCATCTCAGCATGCCTTTTTCAATCTTTGTGACTACATCCTCTTTCACACCACAACGCTCTCTTACATCAGTATTTCGAATTCTGTCTCTCAAAGTGACACCACACATACTTCTCAGAGCTCTCATTTCCACTGAATTTATTTTACTTTCATTCTTTTTCTGCCATACCCAACTTTCACTTCCATACATTAAAGTTGGCACTAACACTCCATCGTGCACGGCTAGTCGAGCCTTCTTTGATACTTGCCGGCTACTCATAAAGGCGTGTAGTGAACCATTCACTCTGTTCCCCGCATTTACTCTTCTAACAATATCTTTTTCATATTTCCCATCTCACGTAAACAAAGTTCCCAAATATACAAACTCATTCACCGCTGTCGTGTATTCATCCCTCTCAAATACCATTACTTTCGTCTTACCTACATTCATTTTCATCCCTTTCCTTTCAAAAGATTCATGCATACTTGTTACCATCACCTGCAACTCGTCCGCCGATGATGCAAGTAAAACTTGATCATCAGCGTAAAGCAGACATTTGATGAGTAACTCATTCATCCTTACACCGCATTCACTTTCTTTCAAATCTTTTAAACAGCTATCCATGAATAGGTTAAACAACCACGGTGACGCAACACATCCCTGTCTAACACCCTTTTGGATGCTAAACCATTCGGTGTATGACCCGTTAATCCTCACGCAAGCTCTGGAATCCCTATAAAGAGATTTCAGTGCTTGAACAAGGTTGTCGTTCAACCCATACATGGACAGTACCGACCATAGTTCACTCCTCAACACTCTAGTGTAGGCCTTTTCTAAGTCTACGAAGGCACAGTAAACCTTTTGGTTTTTGCCCAAAAACTTCTCTACTATGCTTCGCAGAGAAAAGACCTGATCCGTGCATCCCATTCCTTTCCGAAAACCCGCCTGTGCATCCCATATTTTCGCATCGGTTTCTTTCACAACTCTTTCAAACAATACTTTTGCATACAACTTACCAACGACGCTGAGCAGACTAATGCCCCTATAGTTTTTACAGTCTTGCCGTGAGCCTTTCCCTTTGTAAAGAGGTACGATGACAACCTTGCACCAATCACTTGGCACTTGGCCGGTGGTATAGCATAAATTGAAAAGGCTGCACAGCTGACTCGCTATGACGCCATGTCCAGCCTTCAGCATCTCGGAAGTTATCCTGTCATACCCTGCTGACTTACCTGATTTCATACCATTAATAGCTTTCACAATCTCATCCATACCAATGCCATCTTTACATTTGTTCTTGGCTATACTTAGTGAACTACGTTCACTCTCTGTTACACCTCTTTCATACAAACTTTCAAAATACTCCTTCCAACGTTTTAACACGCATTATTCCCCTTTCACTATATTTCCATCTTGGTCTCGTATGGATTTCAGTTCTGAGGTTTGAGTTATGCCTCTTACTGATCTAACGGATTTCCAGAAAAACTTAATGTTCGTCTGAAAATCCTTAGACAACCTTCTATCTTCTTCTATCAAAATTATCCTTTTGTTCATTTTTCTTGTCGTTCACCACATCCTTTACAATTCCTTTCATTTTCCTATAATCATTCCAGGCCCTTTCTATATCCTCATTCGTCGCCTTATGCATTCGTTCGTTTGCTCTGGTGGATAGCCAGTCTAACCACGCTTTCTTCTTTTCACATACATCTTTTTGTACACTTTTATCCCACCAAATATTCTTCATCTTTCTTCCTCTTCTTCTCTTTATTACACCACATACTTCACCAGCTACACTCACCACACCTTCTTTTACCACCTTCCATAGCTCTTCTACTTCTCTTATGTCTTCAGATCCCTCAAACTTCTCAACCAACTTACTTTTGTACTCATCTGCCACTTCTTCCTCTTGCAGTTCCTCTACTTTTATTCTCTCTATTACACTTTTAGTCTCAGGGATTCGGTGGCGCCATCCTTGGAATAGACCACTTATTCGGCTCATTACCAGAAAGTGGTCTGTATGGATTGCGGTCCCACGATAGACTCTTGTGTCTAGAACATTCTTTCTCAGTCTTTCATCTACAATCACGAAGTCAATCATACACTTTCTCACATTTTTCCTCTCTCGTGTAAACGTATGGATTCTTTTATGTTCAAACATAGTATTTGTAACACAAAGACCCCATTCGTAACATATCTCAAGCAGACTGTACCGAAGATAATAATAAATATATAATTACGAAATTGATTTAAATCATTATTAGGTCATGACAAACAAAAAGTCAATGTAATATGTTCCAAAAACGTCTAAAAGTAGTCCTTCCGTTTTTGGATTCCACATGGGCGGAACGTATTCATTATTCTGCACGTTCGTGCAAACGTCGACTTTTTTTTGCGGAAATGTTTTGTAAAATTGGTATTTCCATAGTTTAGTTGCTGGCAACACTTGTATTCAGTTTATCATCTGTACCCTTACCTGACATCTTTCTTTGTGCAATTTCTGTAGGACAATCTCTCGTGAAAAATCCCGTTATTTCGCTTTCGTAATTCATCTAACAAAGGTATTATCTTTTCGCGAGTGTCGACCGCTGTTTGTGTGGCAAGAATTAAAAATTGAGAGCGTTTCGTGGCATCCCGATAGTAAATTATTTTCATTTCAAAATTATCGATTTTAGTCATCTCGTCGAGAAGAATTGTTTTCATGCTGTTTATTTATTAGTGCCGACGGGTGACTGGCGATCGAGCAACATTTTTCGGGTCACAGTCCAAACTAAGGTAAGTGCTCTACACAGCGGGTGTCCTCAGAGGTTGTCAGCCTGCATCGTTACAGCTCGTTTGTGACGCAAAACCTCGACATCTGAACGTTTCGCGTTGTGGGTTAAATGCCCGATGATATCAATCACCTGGTTATTTATATGTGGTGAGATGATTGGTGACAGGTGATGGCTGCCATCTATCAGTGATAAGCCTGTCACACTAATTAATGTATGTTATGTTGTTCCTCTTCTATCTCTCCTATTTATGCCGCGGATGTTATTATTGTATGAGTTCATTGTGCTTTGTATTATTATGCCTTCTTTTTCCATTGATGCTTTCTTGTCTTGAATTATGAATTAGGAAGCAGAGCTAGCTAAATACCTAAATCACATTTAAAATTGTAGTAGTATGCCTACATTATTTCAAATGTGATTTATGTAATAATGTAGGCATACTAGTAATGTTAATTTCCTGTTAAGTTGACAACAAAAATGGTATCTTAAAATTATATATGTATAAAACAGCCTAGTTTCTTTCTAATACCTAAGCAAAGTATGAAAGGATTTATTTCACTCTTAGTCATAACTTATGAAAAGTTATGATGATGAATAGCAGTCCAAACTTAAAAATACTTCCTGCCTTACATTAAGAGTATATAAATATTTACAACAACTAATACACCAACTTATCCCAAACTAGGCAGAGTCTGTTCTTTGACTACCAGATAACAACTAAACATACTTATATAAATCTAAATAAGTACATACATATTATAGATTAATTACACCCAGGCACAGAAGAAATAATTGTACTTATCATACAAGCATATGAACTGGATGGGAATCGAACCTCTGGCTTAGCAGTCAGTGTCAGTAACCACAAGACTAACAGGCTGGGGTACAATTAATTATGAATACTTAAGCACCAAGTATTTATAATTAATTGTAGACCAGCCTGCACCCATAATTCATGATTACTTATTGTTGCTCATTATATTTAATGTTCTTTTAAGTGTAAACTATTGTTGCTGAACCAATTAATAACATTTGTAAATGTTTATAATAACTAAGCAATGTGGTTCAGGTATCATTAAACTATTGCAATGGTACTAGCTGTGAGGCATACACTTAGGCTGAGATCTATAGAGCGTACTTAGACTTTGCTCAAACTTTACTTAAGTAAATCTTTGCTAAGTGTATGCTAAACTTATACTTTGATTTGGTATTTATAGACCTTTTGAAGTTAAGATTATGCTTAGCATAAGCTAAGACAGACAAAGTCAAAACACCAATTGTAATTTCATTACATGCATTAACTTCTGTCTAACTAAAGTCTGAGCAAAGTCTAAGTACGCTCTATAGATCTCAGCCTTAGAATACAAGACTTTAGATGCCTATGCTTACATAAGAAAAGCCCACTCTTGTATTCATGTGAAGCATTACCAATATGCTTTGATTGATACTGGACTATTCTAATTTTCAACTCCAATACAGCAGTAAAATAAATCCTGTTCAATATAGTAGCAGCATTTTGGTATGGGTCATCTTCACCATGTCAGCCGAATGCCATCAACGGTTACACAAAAGGTTCTCCAAAAGTCTCTTCAATGGAATAATGTCCATCATATGGATCTTTGGTGATATGTGCTGTGATAGATTCTTAATTTTATGGAATGCATTTTTTACTATTTATATTTCATCTCATACATTAATAGATTTGAGGCGATGTATATTGAAAAAATAAAGTATAATCAGACATGAAGGAGTATTCCAATGAACATGGTTTAACATAGACTTTCCAAAGTCTTAATGAAATTTTATTTAAAGTAATAAAAGTGCACTTCTATATAGTTTATGACAACACAAACACTGTTAAAAATATGAGGAAAGTGAGCTTTGGATATGAAAAACCTAGGAGACCAAGGAGAACATTAATGGATCAAATAAAATGGAATCATATTATCAGGTCTTATCATTATGCCAAAGGGCTGTAAAATGAATGGAGGAATAATTAACTTACACTAGCAGAGACCATTTTATTATTTAAACTTGCATAAAATTGAAGAAGATAGTCTCTTTTTATAAGTATATCTTATTCTATTTGTTGGGTAGTCCTTAATGTTTAATGCTAATGACCTTGAATTGTGTTGTATGTTTATTCTGTTTGGGTAGTCTTTTGTGAATTGTGTTCAGTTATATTCTGCCATTAATAACCTTCAAAATTGTGCCAAGGCAATTTGATGTCATCAATGAGTATTTGTAAGACTAATTCTGGGTTATTTGTTAGTAATGTTATTATTACCCAACTATATATTGATACATTATTATTTAAAAATAAAGTACTTCATTCTGTAATTATTTTATTCAACTGAACAGGTGGGGGAAGAGCTCTGTCCAATTGATAGGCTTTTGTTTAACTTTACTTTGGTAGATAGTTTTCTTTAAGTAAAAGAAAAAGCAATGAATAATTTTGCCTAAGCCATTGGCTTGGTTGGTTATGCTTGCCTTTCAAACCATAGATCATGGGTTTGATTTCCACTCAGGACAGATATTTGTGTGCATGAACATGTCTGTTTGTCCTGAGTCTGGGTGTAATTATCTATAAATAAGTATGTATTTACAAAAGAAAAGTATCAGTTATCTGGTTTCCATAGTACAAATAATAAAGTTTGGTACCTAAACCAGAATATCTAGTTGCGAAAAATGAACGAACTGGGTTTTATTAAACTTGGAGCAGAGTTACATTATACCTTGTAGTAACACAGGCTAAGTCCCAAACTCACAGTTAAACCTTTATTTAAATCAATATTCAATAAAATTCATTCAGGTCAGTTGATTACTTTTTCAAATTATCCAAAAAATCTTAGCAAACTTATAAGTTATATACCATATAGCAAAGCTGTAGCATGGCTGCCCTATCATGATTCTCCGGATCACTAAAAAAACTCTTTTTTCAACTTGATTAATGATGAGTTCTGCCCAATATTCGCACCCAAACAACTGTCTGTAAGTGATCATCAAATTTTCAGTGATTGGGCAACTGCAGGACTTGATGAAAGCTGTAAATCTTCTTCTTTCTTTATTGTTTGGGCAGTGATTACCCTGGTGTGAGAGTTGTTCAAGTTGCCCAGTAGGCTTTTGACATAGGGGGGTACCGGAGCAGCATACCCGCGCTCCCGGGACTCCCCCATCAGGCGCCAAGAGAAGTCCACGGCAGGTAGGTTTAGTCAGTGCAAGTCCGACATACCCACCCGCAGACACTTTTTGCGGGTGGCATGCGAAGGCATTACCCCTGCCTTAAAAAAAAAAAAAGGCTTTTGACATGGCTTATCTACTGTTGTCTAGTGACATGACAACTGTGACTGCTTAACACGCGCTCTGACTCCTGGATATGGTCAGAACTAAAAACCACTTTGATGTGTCCCATCTATGTACTGATTGCATGCATCACTTAATTTCCGTTGAGTGCAACTGGCTCTTGAGTGCCTCAGCCTTGGTGTCAGAGTAGGAAAGTATTATATGAATAAAAATTGTAATCATTTTACAACTTTTCAAGAATATATAAAACAATATGCCAAAACCTTTAGAGGAGCTGTTCAACAGTATTTTTTGAACATTTTAGTCATAGTTATTCAGTCCCTTTCATCTTCTCCTATATCTGCTGCGCTGACAGGGTTGTCCGACGTAGATTTTAAATATGCGGTGGTTAGCCCTAATGATATTTTTAAAGCTTTTAAAAGTATTAATATGAATGGAGGTGGGGTTTACCTGATGGACTATTTCATCCCTTGTTTAAAGCTGGTGACACTTAGACTTTCGAACTAGTTCTGTGTTGCATACTCTTGAAAATATTTGTAAAGCTAATGCTTAACCAGTTAAACTTTAATATACATATTTTACTACACTGAAAATAGTATGGATTCACAAGGGTTGTTCAATCATAGATGCAAAACTATATTCATGGCATGGGAGGACTCGCAAGATGAATTAGGTAGGTGTAAAATGTTTGATTGCATTCATCATGATACTATTAGTATTACAAGGACCAAGGCTCTCGAATTTTTTATATGGGCAATCAAATTCAGAAAGGTGAAATAAGCTGTATAAGGGCGAAATATCTGCGCAATCTCCAGGGGTTACCGGCTTCCCACAGGGAAATACTTCATACTGATATTCTGTTGTTTGCAGTTGATATGACATTCAAAATAAACCAACAACTAAGCAATTTGATGATGCAAATGATGCAATCTCTAAAGTTGTTCATTAGTTTAATGCCAATAATGTTTTGCTAATTGACAAGAAAACTAAAGTCATTAGTAGCCACCAATGTTTACCTGAATGGGGCTGGGTTAACCATTATTGAAACAACTGTGTTCTTGAGATTCACAATTGACGGTAAACACCCACACATCCCACAAATAAGAAAACTGTCAGGCAAATTAAGTTCTGCAGCATATTCAGTTCAAACAATTAGACGGCTCATCGGTGTTAACACAGCTAGAATGTTTTATTTCTGTTAATCATAATGTTGTATTGAATTTTTCTGGGGCAACTCTGCAGACATTTAGACCTATATTGAACCTATATTAGAATTGTATTGCCAAAAAGAGCTATAAGACCTATCTATAAGCTTTGCCCAAGAGTGTCTCAAAGAGAAAACTTCAAAGAGGTAACATTCGAATTGCAGAATCTCATTATATATATATGATTTTCTACTATATGTGTAGAAAAATATAGATTCCCTCTGTAAAAGGAGCTATACACTGAATAAAAAATACCTGATATATGCATAATCTTATATTACATATCCCAGTCTCCACAAAATAATATTATGGGGCAATGTATAAGAATTGATAATAATCTTCCCAATGATATTAGAGAATTGTCTACAAGTAGAGATATTAAAAAAAGGGTTTTATTTTAGTGACAAAAAGCTTGGAATTGTGTTGTTCGAAGTCAACATACACAAAAATATGTAATTAATTTTAAACAAAATTTATTTAATAAAAGTATTCCTACTGAGTTTTCTGGCATTGTTTCTCAGTAGCGTCATGCACTGCATGGTTCGCTAAAAAAAATGACGATTCTTCATAAAAGTATTTTTTTTTACGGGATTAATGAATTTTGAATTTGTGTTTGCTACATTGAATTGCTAAATTGACTGTAGTATCGTAGGGTGGAGCTTATAATAAGGTAAATTCAAGTTGATAAAAATCGGTTTATTGAAATCATAACATAATATTACGGTTGGTTATATATCATTAATATTAAATATATTGGGAGAACTAACATCCTACCATCTGATCTGGGGATGCAAAGCCTTCACTATGGCAATGAGACATTCAATGAACATACAGGCACCGAACAAATAATCTCGAGCTCTGGCTTACCAGTCAGTTTCACTAACGACTAGACCAACAAGCCAATCAAATTGTTGGTTTGTATTTATATTTAGGGTTGTTGTTTCAGAGTGAGCCGTGTCTTGGGGGAAAAGCACCCCGGGCACTACGGTGGCCCCAGATACACCGGCGCCAGCGCCCCAGCCTCCGGGTAAGTGTTGTTACTATCTGGAATGGTTAATCCGCTTTTACAATATTACCTAAACTATACTATCTAATACACTCTGAACTGAACTTCTTTCTAAACTATGTACGGAAATTTTACACGCAGCAGTTAAGGTGGTTGCTAAAATACATAACTTAGCTCGCTCGGGATCTTATAGCTGTTACATCTAGCTAATCTATTATGAAATAATAGCGTTTATATCAAAACTTGTTGGGTTCGTCCTATAATTAATAAATAATACAGTTATTTTGCTGTTTGTATTTTCACTTCGTAAGAACCTGAAATTAAAAAACGTCCGTAACCAGACAACCGATCAAGGAAATATTGTATACGCTTACTAAATAATTGATTTAAACTGACTAAATCTCGTATAACAGCACCACTCGAGTATGTTTCGCCGGACCATCTCAACTGCGACGTGTAGAAACCGGTAGTATAGGTACTCGCATAATAATTTAACTGTGTTTTCTCTTTTGAGACACATTGGGTGGTAGCATTAAAGCTCACAAGGTTGGCCATTATAATAATATTAAATTGTTACCTTAATATATCCCACTTCTGGATGTTCCGTTCTACCATGTTGACAAGTTAAATAACCTTAAAATCTATTTTTACCGGGAGTCGAAATGTAAGTTGCCGGACCAAAATCCGGCCAGCCGTTCTTATATAATAATAGTAACATAAAATCTCGGTTTGGATGGAATCTGTTACACAAAATTACCACTAACTGTTATACAGTAAGTAGGTAAACAGTTAGAAAAAGAACAAAAAAGAATATCGACTGATTAAATCAGTAATCAGTTATCAAACTTTAATTTTGATTCCAAAGTACTCCCATTCGTACAAACATGGACTTTAATATATAAGAAGACTTTTTCCTCGCGATTTCGTCGGCGTGGTAATCGAAATTAGACATTGAAGAGATTAAAACGAACCTATTATGTGTTACCTATTGTTCGAAACAAAAACACTTCGTATATTTTTTCATCACCATCATCATATCAGCGAAAGACGTCCACTGCTGAACAAAGGCCTTCCCCAAAGATTTCCACAAATACCGGTCTTGCGCTATTCGCATCCAGCAGTTTCCAGCGTCCCGCACAAGATCATCGGTCTATCTTGTAGGGGGCCTGCCCACGCTGCGTCTTCCGGTTCGTGGTCGCCACTCGAGAACCTTTCTGCCCCAACAGCCGTCGGTTCTACGAGCTATGTGCCTCGCCCTCTGCCACTTCAGTTTTACAATTCTTCAGGCTATGTCGGTGACTTTAGTTTGCCAGCGGATTTCGACATTTCTGATTCGATCCCGCAGGGAAACTCCTAGCATAGCCCTCTCCATTGCTCTTTGGGTGACCACGTCTCTGTTCCGTAAGTCATCACTGGCAACACACACTGGTCGAAGAAGAGAACGCTGCCCAGCTGAGTTGGATTCTACGATTGACCTCTTTCTCGAAGTTGGACTTACCTAGTTGGACCTCCTTAGGGGTGGAATTTTAAAAACCCTTTTTTAGTGCACCTACGTCACTCAAGGAATATTTGTGAAAAAATTGATGGTTGTAGACCAGGGCTTTCAGGTGTGTGTTGATTAATCAGTCAGGCAGTTTCTGCCTTTATATACATATATGTATACTCGTAGATTCAGAGTTTATTGGAATTGAAAATGATTTATGGGAACGACGCCCGTTTTCCTGCTTCATTTCAATATTATTAACCAATATGTAACGTAAAATATAGGAACACTAGGTATGTAGAAAGAATACTGTTGTCTTATACATGAGTTACCAGCAACAAAACAAAATGAATGTTTCAGCTGTGACCTGATTTATTGAATTTGAATTTGCAGTCATTGTCCGATGATCCCGGAAAACAGACTAAAATAACTGAATAGTGTCAAGGAGGTCAAAAACAAAAGTATTAAGTAAGTAAGTAAGTAAGTAACTCTTTATTGTACACCAAAAAATAATACATATAATAGGAACTTTGAGTATGTTAAGATTGTACAAATGGCGGCCTTATCGCTAAGTGCGATCTCTTCCAGGCAACCGTTGAATGGACCAGGAGTAAAGAAAAGGCATTTGGGTATTTGTTGGCATAATTAGCAGAAAGGATTTTTTTTTTTTTGATTATTTTCTTTTTTTGTGATTTTTTTGTGGTTTTTTGTACCATGGGTACTTTTAACAATAAATAAATAAATACATACATATATATATATATATACGGCAGGTCATAGGAGAATAAGATATACAGTAATTTAACGTTAAAGAGAAAGATAGTAACTCTTCACCATTTTCTTAAAAATGTCCAGTGACTGAGCACCTCTCACTGTCTCTGGCAAAGCATTCCACAATCGGGCAGCTTGTACGGAAAAGGAATGGTCTAAAAATTTTGTGGAGTGCATTGGTATCTTGATTCGTAAATTTTTCGATGATCTCAGCAACCTCGAATGTGTCTCGTGGAGGAACTCAAAACGTTCCTTTAAGTAAGTCGGAGTAGCTGGATTGAACAATATACTATATAGAAGAGAAACAATGTGAGCATTCCGGCGAAGTCGTATAGGTAACCACTTGAGTTTTGCACGAAATTCGGAAACATGATCATATTTACCCAAACCAAATATGAAACGAATACAAAAATTTTGGAGCCTCTCAAGTTTGTTTAATTGGTCCTCCGTGATATCGAGATAGCTGGCATCAGCGTAGTCTAAAATCGGTAGGAGAAGGGAATGGGCTAGCGCAATCTTGGTGGTGGTCGGCAAAAAATTACGAAGTCGTCTAAGTGACCCAGCGGAAGCAAACATTTTTCGACTAACTTCTTTAACCTGTGGGCCCCAGGATAACGTGGTATCAATATGTATACCAAGGTTTTTTACCGTCTTCGAGAGCGGTATGACTGAACCATTAAAGCGCACCTGTGGTACAAGCGACCAGTCTACCATAGAAATCTTTCTGGAGCTACCAACAACAATGACTTGCGTTTTTGATGTATTTATTTGCAGTCCATATGACCTTGCCCAGCTGCTTATCTGACATAAGTCGGTATTAATATTATGAATGGCTTCGTGAAGCTCTTCAAGTGGTGCTTTTGAATATATTTGAAGATCATCTGCGTAAAGGTGGTAGGATGAAATAAGTTGATTGGATATGGAATTTATGAAAATTGCAAAAAGTAACGGAGATAGAACGCCACCCTGAGGCACACCAACATTTGTATTGCACCACGAAGAGTAGCTGTCATCAATACGTATACGTTGCCGGCGGCCAGACAGGTAATTACGAAACCAGTCAATTGCCGTTGGAGATATGTTAATAGAGCAGAGTATACCTGTCAAGATATCGTGATCGACGGTGTTAAATGCATTACTGAAATCAAGTAATGCTAACACCGTCAGATCACCTTCCTCCATGCCCGACCTAATATCCTCCGTAATATGAATCAAGGCAGTCGTGGTACTATGACCAGGACGGAAGCCGGATTGGACAGGATTCAGGAGATTATTTTTGCATAGAAAGGAGTTCAATTGGTTATGAATAAGGCGTTCTAGGACTTTGGAGAGGAATGGCAGTATGGAGATAGGACGGTACTCGGAAAAGGAACTTGGATTGGATTTTTTTTGGTAACGGGGTTATTTGGCCGTCTTTCCATGCTGATGGAAAGACCCCATGGGATAGGGAAAAATTAAGGATATGACATAAGACAGGAAGGATTTCATTAAGGATGGGAATGATCATATTACGACTGATAGTGTCAGTTCCTACAGCATTGGATGATATTGACAGTATACTCTTCCTGACATCACAAGCCGACAATTGATTAAAGACGAACTGAGAGTATTTGGGGATAGGTAGCGATGAAAGATAATTTAATGTATTAATTTTAAGTGCCCTATCAAAATTGGACGACGCAGTAAAATGTTTATTGAGTAAATTGACATCTAAGTCTTTAGGAATTGCATTTTGGCGAGACTTTCCAATCCCCATTGAGTTTAGAAATTTCCATACTTTAGCGGGATCACCGTTTTGTACAGAGTTGTGAATGTGCTGGCGTTGTGCATTCCTACACACCTTGTTGCAGTGATTTCGTAAAAAGATATATTTGTCGCGGTTCAATTCCGTTGGCCGACCTTTGTATTTTGATTTTGCCGCGATTTTTTTGTTTTGGAGAGCTTTAATTTCATCAGATAGCCAAGGAGCAGGTAGGTGTTTCAATTTAATAGGCCGTATTGGAGCATGCTTGTCGTATAACTGTAGGAGCTCGTTGTTAAATACTGTGACCATAGCGTCGACAGATGTAGCAGTATACACAGGTGTCCAATCGATGCTACCAGCATCCTCCCGAAGATTCTCCAGATCGATGCCACCAAAATTACGTTGCAGGATGATTTTAGGCTTCGCTTTCGGTGGGCGAACTTTATAGGACAAGAATATAAGGTCGTGATAGGAAAAGGCGTCAGCAGAGCACTGTCCGTGCTTATGGATGTGTTGAGGAGAAGAAATAAAGATAAGATGAAGAAGCGATGGAGTAGAATTAGGAAAATTATGGGTAGCATTAAGGGGTAGGATTGATAAGTTAAGAGAATCGGAAATTGCAGTTAACGATGAGGAGCGGAAATCATTTTTGAGTAGACAGGTATTAAAGTCGCCCATGATAATTGCGTGACTGTAAGAAGGTACAAGTTTTTCAAGAAGGTTTTCTAATGACGAGAAATAGTTAATACGGAGAGAAGGACAGTAATAGACTCCAAGCAAAAGCTTTGTATGGTGAAGATGCACTTCCAGGAAAAGGTGCTCACCGCCATTTGCAGGTGGTGGTTGCTCAGAGACGTCGACTACAGAGAAGGAAATATTAGAACGCAGATAGATTGCCACGCCTCCACCGTTTCCTTTCACACGATCATTACGAATGAGCTCAAATCCTGGAAGTGAGTAAGCTAATGAAGGGAGACAAGGTTTCAACCATGGAGCTATTACAAAGAGGAGACGTTGTAATTCGATTTTTCTATGAAACAACGCGTGACATTTTGCGGGGGGGAGAGGGTGTTAGATCCCGCCTACTTTTTTGTTTACATCTACCGGTCAATAGGTAAACTAATCGCATGTTTTGTCGACTATCATTAGTAGTAATGTAACTTTCTTACACTAGATGTCACACAGTGCAGGATGCAACAGGGCCGGACTCATAATAACTTCGTTCCAGGGAGTACTGTTTTTTTTTTACTTTTGCGAACCATAATGATATCCTTTTTTTATTGACAGTGATATTATTATAAAATAAATGTTAGAATAAAAACGTCATTGATGAATGACGATTGAAGATTATAGGATTTTGTTAATGACTTATTTTACAAAAATAGCGGCTGAGTCGGACTCGCCCATCAAGAGTTCCGACCTGCAAGTATTTGAGTTTATTGAATGAAAGATAAATTGCGGTTTAAGATTCATGACGTATAAAAAAACCTACTTACTAGATCTCGTTCCAACCAATTTTTGGTGGAAGTTGGCATGGAATTGTATATCATATATTTTTTTAGTTTTATAATTCTCTTATTTTAGAAGTTAATAGGGGCGGGGAACAAATTTTACCGCTTTGGAAGTGTCTCTCGCGCCACCTATCCACCCCACAATGGGTATGGTATGGGTTTGATGAAAAATAAAATATTGAATTTCAGTTCTGAGTATGGGTAACCCCCAAAATTTATTCGTGTTTTTCGTTTTTTGTGTGAAAATCTTAATACGGTTCACAGAATACACCGACTTACCAAGTTTCAACAGTATAGTTGTTATAGTTTCGGAAAAGTGGCTGTGATATACGGACGGAAACGTTCACTAAAAACAGCGTTTCCCAAATTCCAGGTAATCATAAAGTATTACAATAGTTGGTGTTAGATGTAAGGTTTTAATAAAACTTCATAATTTACAAAAAATAAACAAGAGACTGAACAAGAAAAATTTTTCCTAAAAATATAATTAAATTAATTAAAGAAACAAATCGATTATTAATTCAATATTTTCCGATTTGACTAAAAAAATTGAGGTTGCAGAATTGTTTAATGGAATGTACATTAAAAATAAAAACAGTTGTACGAGGGCCTTCAAAAAACATTCTCCGGGTACTAGAAAATTTACCTTAACTCTGCATTTTTACTCGCCATCTGCTTATAAATATGTACGTGAAATAAAATAGTAGGTTATATTTCTGGGTTTGTAGTCAGCAGCCTTGGTAAGAAAATTAATTGTGAGGCCTGTTAAATGGATTTATGGGCTAAAGACAAGCTATGGTTTCACAAATTGATTGATGTTAGAGACATGGGTGGTTAATGTTATGCTTCAAACAAGATGTTTGACATATCTATGAAAAATTATTAGGGACATTAGGTTAAATAACTGGATCCTAATTACGGCCCTGTTTTTATTATGTTCATATTTGTTCGATAGATGGCGGTTTTTTTTTTTAAATTATATTAAAAGCTACAAAAATGGATTTTGGCCATTAAAGGGGTTTTACGAATGAATGTAAAACAAATTTCAGTACATACGATTATTAGATTATGATAGTACTGAGCTCTGCGTACCTAAATATTTTTTATTCCCATGACCCCAAGTATCGCCATCTAATGTCGTGTAGAATTATGTTTCGAAACGCCGACGTTAAGGGAATTTTCTAGAACTATTTTGATAAAAAATCGAATAAAATTACTTACAAATGAAATTTGATGCCATCCATAGCATTAGAACGTCTGTCCGAGTAGTTTTTACAAGATAAAACACAACACTTCATTATTTTTATCTTCTAGCGCAAATATAGCTGTAAATTGTGAACGTGACGTAGATATGCACAGGACGAACGCCAACAATACATTGACTTAGGCCACGCCTACATGATGACGTTTGGACTCAGTTGAAAATCACAGTTCTCAGTTGCTTAGGCCGTCTCCTCTTTGTAATAGCTCCATGGTTTCAACCAAGATTCTGAGACAAGGATAGCATGGATATTTTTACAGTCGAAGGTGGCCAGCATATCGGGGAAGTGAGTCGGAATGCTTTGGGCATTTATGTGAACTACATTGAAATTACGGGGAACATCGAAAAATTTCTGTGTCAGAGTGTCCGTTAGTGAAGGTATACTCGAGAAGCTATCACCATTACTACTGGCTGAGTAAAAGCTATCTTTATCACTACAGTCTGACATAATAAAATATAATATAAAATACCTATATAAAATAAAATAAATATATATATACCTATAATAATGTCAAAATATTTACAATAAAACAATTTATACTAAAGTCACACAGTCCACCCACCGGCTGCATTGTAAGGTATCACATTTACAATGTTAAAACTATTTATATACATATAAGCAGTGCAGCTAAGTACAAGCAAATAAAAATAAAAAATATAAGTAATCAAAATAGTGTGTCATCATGAGTAACGCTGTCTGTATTATAGCTATTATGTGAAGTTTGATGAAAAGGTACTAAAATGCTATTTAATTATATATAATATAAAATACTATGGTTCATTTACAAAATTCAATTTAAATTCAATTTGGACTAAAATGTCGAAATTATGACGATAAAGAACTAAAAAGACCGAAAAAAACGTGGCTACAGTATGCTTACATACTCTTTGCCTGACATTAAAAGTAGACAAACAATTAATTACAAGTAGTAGGTGATTTGTAACTCAGATATTATTTTAATTTGTGATGATTACCCTGTTCTTCATGTTTTTAAAAGTATTCTTCATGTTTTTGGATCATTTCCGTACGGATACGGAATTGGTGAACCAGGGAGGTTATTCACGTTGTCTCTTCAAGGTATAACGTAAATAGCCACCTACCCATGAAACGGAACGATTTAACGAAAACTAGTTTAGGTAATAAAAATATTTTTATTTTTCATACAAAATGTATCAGCTTGTCTTGTACGGGAAATTCATATTTTTTGCGTATTTAACATTATGATATACTATAGGTACGCATTATTTAGTGTCATAGTCAAATGAAGCATTAGCATGTTATGGACAGGCGCAGTCCCTATTAGACCATATCTTAGCTTACCATCAGGCGGGATTGTACATTTTTACTCTGATCTGTACTCAATTTTTACGTATGTTAGGCGCTTAAATGTAAACACTATTTTTGGCTCTTTGCTACAGGAGAGCACTGCAGTATCATCTGCATAACTAGCAATCACCACTTCTTCTACATTGGGCAGGTCAGCGGTATAAATACACAATTAATACCGCTGACGGGACCAGACCCATTACCGAACCATAAGACACTCCTGCTTCTATTTGGTAGATAGAAGAAAGTGCTCGTTTATTGGCTTTAATTATGCAAAACTGCTGCCGTTGTTACTGGTTTCAATTGGACATATTTTTACATTTTGTCGATATCTTCTTCTGTTTGCATAGGTTTGAAAACGTTTTTTAAGAAGTTTGCAAATAACTGTACTTTGTCTTGGGGTTTTTGTGACCAGTCTCCGTTACTCGGTTTCAGTGAAGGCTTGTGTTCTTTTGGTATTGCGATTGTGAATAATCCTTGTTTTGAAGGGAGATAAAGCTGTGTATAATGTCCCAGGATATTATTATAAAGTCTTCAGCTTGTATTGCAAGGTGGTATTCTCATTTTCTCGGAGCATTTCCTTTAGGTACAATTGTGCTTTGTTGAAAGCCTTTCTCTATATATAAATATATATATTCTGTTTTTCGGCCACCATTATTTTGTATCTAGTGGACTGGCCCTTGACCACGATCTCACCTGATGGAAGGCGAAGAAATGGTCTAAGGGGGACTATTACATTGTTCGGGAGGACACTCCACACCCTGCGGGATCCCCAGTGCCCATTCTTATATTTAATATATATTAATGACTAATATATATTAATGACTTACCCTACTATGTAAGGGATAAGCATGAGATTGTTTTGTTTGTGGATGATACTTCATTGACGTTTATAATAAATCGACAATTACGCAATTTTGACGAAGTAAAGTTGTTCATTGGTTTAATGCCAATAATCTTTTGCTAAATGACAAGAAAACTAAAGTCATCAAATTCTCTACACCTAATGTGAAACAGGTGGCCACCAATGTACAGCTTAATGGGGCTGGATTGACCCCTGTTGAGGCAACTGTGTTCTTGGGTATCACTATTGACTCAAAACTGCAGTGTGGCCCACAAATAGAAAAACTAACTCATAATATAAATACTAGATATAAGCATAACTTTCTGTTGCATACCACCCGTCTCCACAAAGTAAGTAACACTTTTATGGGGCAATGTATAAGATTCTATAACAAACTTCCCAGTCAGATCTGAGAAATGTCTACGAATAACTTTAAAAGAATTATAAAAGCCACATTGTGTAGCAGGGCCTACTACAAAACTTCTGATTATTGAAGTGATAAAACAGCTGGGGATTGAGTCGTTCTAAATTAACACATTTGAATACACTATGTAAGAAATAAATATTTAAAAAAAGGATTCCTACTGAGTTCTGGCAGTATTTCTCAGTAGCTGCCACGTCATGGACTGCACGTGCATGTCAATATTTTTTCACCCTACCGGTAAAAAAATATTGACGATTCCACACAAATGTAATATTTTTATGGAATAAATTAATTTGAATCTTTGAATCCTGACTACGTATGTATGTTAAATAGTTATAATAAGTAAAGCGCTTTGTACGGCAATTCGGAATGTCAGCAACGTAGCGGTGATTTCCCTCCTTATGCAGTGGAGAAGGAGGGACTAAATCATGGAGATCATTACGTCTAATCTACGATCTAAGATACGATCTAAATACTTTTGTGTATAATAGTTTTATGTAATCTTTTTGATACGTGCATTCCGGCGAATATTCGCTCACTCATTTAATTTAAACCGCTATACGCTAAGGTAACATGCACTGAGAACACCACAATATATATGCATGACGTAATGCTACATCGCCGGAACGATGGGGTTTGATTATGAAATCCCAGTTAATTTCACACGCTAACTCTTATTACCGTATTCATCGATGTGCAAGTTGCAAATAATTTCAGACAGGACGTAGCACAGTGGTTCGTGTAGAACAAGCTAGCTGGACAATATTATTTGTTTCGATTTTTATTTATAAATGAGGTTATTAAGCAAAGATATAAGGGTCATAATACTATTTGAGGTCCATTGGTCGTTTGAGCAGGTATAGTGAAATAAAAACACAATATTTTTTTAAACAATTTTATAAATAAATTTAACTATAAATGTAACTATAAAATCTAATATCAGATACATAAAATACCTACTTAAAAACTAAATCGATCACTCATCATCACTATCATCAGATGAATCATCCATTGAATAGTCATGATCATGAGTGGCAGAACTATGAAAACTAGAAACTATATTAACATTTTGTTCCTTAAAGCTAGGTTGAACTAATAAATCTAGGACTTCGATAGGGAATGAACCTATTTTCTTCCGGGGAATTTCTCTTAAACCATTTATTACAGGGTCAGATGTTATCAATAACATATTAAGTAAATCTCTATTCGTAGCTATTCTTTGCACAGCTGCTATTTCTTGCACAGCTGCTCCACTTTTCAGCCAATTTTGAAGAATATTTTGAGATGATGACCTTGACGTCTCTCAGGGACTGCTCCGTAACACCATCAAAGTCATGTCTCAAAGATATAAACCGAAAGAGCTCCACGTTTCGCGTTTCCTTCGGGTGTTTTAGCCATTCTTCAAAAAAGTCCATTTTTGAGACGGTGAAAACTGTTTAAAGAAAAAAAAAGAAAAAAATTAGTTGTGCAAATAATTCGCAATATTTTTTTCTACTAATTACTACTAGATACTTGTGAGAATCATATAAAATAGATTTTACAGAGTGGACATGAGTGGACATGTAATATTTTGACTATTGAATTCAAAAATATGGGTGAAAAAGTCCACTTTTATCGAAACATTTAATTTAATAAAATTAAATAATGAAGATCCTGTGATAAAAATTAACTAAAACAAAACTACTTACCCTTATGTACACAATCCATCACAAAAACACTATCACAAATTTCTTTTAGTGACTTAAAATAATGTTAACAATATGGTGTAAAAATGCAAATGAATGCACTTTGAATTATCAACACTTTATATACTTACCTTAATGACGGGCCTAATGAGGGTAATTACGAAAATTAATAGATGTATTCCTTAATGTATAGGGCTAATGAGTTCATCTTAATAATTAACTATTAGGAATTGAAGAGTTGTTTTTGTCCAGCTAGTTTGTTCTACGCGAATCACAGTGCGTAGGTTAGTTATACAAAAAGGATAAAATGTCTAACGGTATCCATAGTTTAGTAAATACAATGTATAAATGTATTTTATTTTTAGGGTTCCGGTACTAAATAGAAAATACTCAGTATTTACAAATGGACGGACAGACTGAATCACATTAAAGAAGTTCCCTACTGTGACCCAGTCAGTCCGTCCCCCTGTAGATCTAAACAAATTCTGAATCTAAAGTAAGTCAGCCCAGAATTGAGCTACGAGTTGAGCGTTGTCAGTAGTGTCCATTAGTTCTTGTAACGTGCAGGCATTAGGGCACGCAGGACATGTTAACAAGTGTACCATAGTTTGAGGGACAGAACCACATTTGCACTCTAGGTTGGAAACGTTTAAAAATCTCCACCTGAGCGGGTTTTCCTTACTTCGACCAACTTAAGTCCGGAGTCCGTTCAGAAACTTCCAGGTTTGCCACGGCAACTTGTGTCCAGGCGGAAGGTTTTCAGCGAGAGGGACGTATGAGGTGGGTAGGCAACCACTGTCTCGCCACTGTTTGAGCCGTGTCTTAGACCGTTCGCCAGAAAGTGGAAGCACACACTTCAGGAAGCTTTCTCGACTTTTATGTCTTTGTGCCACAAGCTTAGTGTTGTGCATAAGGTGCCATGTATCGTTGCCTATTTTAGATCTTTCATTGGAGCTTGCCACCGCTCTGCGAACATCTGGTGGCGCTATACCTGCCAGTGGATTAGAACAATTAACCGATTGTAAAAAAGAGTAAGGTTCTTAATCCGACCCGTTGTAATTTTCATGTATATACACAGATCTTGGGAACCCATATTCATAATTATTATATTTATTCGAAGTGATTCTAAATAAATTATGTTACGATCGGGTAACAACCGATTTCCGATCCGGTATGACATGGCAATCTTCAAGAAGCGAGTCTATTTCTTAAAGGCCGGCAACGCACTTGCGGCTCCTGTGGTGTTGCGAGGGTCCATGGGCGGCGGTGATCACTTACCATCAGGTTACCCACTTGCTCTTTTGCCATCCTATTATATAAAAAAGCCTTATGATTAGAATTTAGACTAAAGTTGATATCAAAACCAACCATGAAGTATAAAATAATTTCAGACATAAACAAAATTGTAACACTTGAAATTTACGCTAACAATTACGTCATCGTGTTTCTTTTTTCGTTTCCTTATATAAATTACCCAGTTATATTGCAAAAGAACACATTACGAAACATTTCATGAAGAACATTTTCTTCACAATAAGGGGCGGGAGTAGAAATTTTAACATTGCAACATCACATGTCCGCTCGGACGGGGTTTCTTAAAATAAGGTTACAATATTTTGTCAAACCTTAGTTTTTAACATATCGCTACCTTTTCGACTATAAGAAAAAATATCAAAAAGCGATACTGTCCCATTCGCCCCGAAATTATTTCCAAGTATACCATTTTATATAATTTTTGGCATAATCATCACAGCCGTTTTGGAGATTGGCCCAGTATGAACAGACAGACTAAAATTGCAAAAATATATTTTGTCGTAAGTAGCGTATATATTTTCATATGAATTTAGTAAACAGCTGTGAGTTTGACATTATTTCCTACACTTCAATTTCATTTATTTGTATAGATGAATATAACAAAAGAATAATATCACGTACCTAACACGGTGTTTTTGAAATCATCGAATATCCTTTACAATGAAAATTATTATGCTGCCCAATTTGCGACGGCGTATGTATGACTAACTAAATAATCTTGTATTTATTTGTCGCAGCAAACTCTTTGGGTACGTACACAAGAGAAAATCTATTGTTTACGGTCGCCTAACACAAAGCGTCAGGAACCCTTAGTATGTGATATCAATTCGTACTTGACTAGTTTTATTGAAGAGAAAACTTCTTTAGCGGCGTTGTGCACTTTTTTGGGATGGGTAAAAAATGTTAAACTCTCGTCAGATGATGTGACCTAATCGTATTTTCGTAAGATGCAGGGTCTTCTTTTATTAATCACACTGGCCGTTTATGCACTCACATGACCGCAGTATTTTGTCTTAATTATGTTACATTTTTTAATTTACCCCCACCATAGGGAGGGAAGCAATTACTATGAGTCTCTACCGCCGAGTCTGAGGTGGGAAGAAGCATCTTCCCCTCGGTAATCGGATCTAATAAACACTACTTTCCGAGTATGAGAAATGAAAAAATAGTTTTCACTTCTATGTGTCACATGTTTTAAGGGTTCCGTAGCCAAATGGCAAAAAACGGAACTCTTATAGATTCGTCATGTCTGTCCGTCCGTATGTCACAGCCACTTTTTTACGAAACTATAAGAGCTGTACTACTGAAACTTGGTAAGTAGATGTATTCTGTGAACCGCATTAAGATTTTTACACAAAAATAGAGAAAGAACAATTATTTTGGGGTGTCGCCATACATAGAACTGAAACTCAAAAAAATTGTTTTCATCGTACCCATACATTATGGATAGGTCTTCAAAAATGATATTGAGGTTCCTAACATCATGTTTTCCTAAACTGAATAGTTTGCGCGAGAGACACTTCCAAAGTGGTAAAATGAGTGTCCCCCCCCCCCTCTAACTTCTTAAATAAGAGAATGATAAAACTAAGAAAAATATATGATGTACATTACTATAGAAACTAACAACGAAAATTGGTTTGAACGAGATCTAACAAGTAGTTTTTTAATACGTCATAAACCGCAATTTGCTTTCATTTAATCAACTGAAATACTTGCTGCTACGGAACCCTTCACGTGCGAGTCCGACTCGCACTTGGCCGGTTTTTTTTATATGTTGCGTGCAATATAATTTGATGTCGGACCGCAGAATAAAACTAATTCGGTCTTAAGTAACTGTTATTTATAATCTGATTTGGAATTGTATTGTAATTTTTGAGAGCAGACTAAAATGTGCTTAAAATAAATTCTGTGATTGATCGCAGCGTATAGGAAAAGAAAAGGTCAAGTGGCAATATGCAATCACTTGTTATTCGTTCTCCTTTACAAACTATTTATAGATGGTACGGTCAGCATCATAAATTGTCACTCGGAGACAAAACAAACTGTAATTACAAAAGATAATAAATTAATTGGTACTCGATCACACGCCTATCAAGGATTGGCAGGTTCCACTCATTATTACTATTTTAAGAACATAATAAAATATGACCGATTTTCTGCGTCGCACGTCTGTCTACGTACGGTTAGTATACACTCGAATTTATAACTTCCTTTCTTGAAGTCAGTTTTTAACGTCATATATGGAACCAGTTGACTCCTTTTCTATAAGAGATTTCTATGTAGCTTACCATTCAAAGATTTTGGTTTTTACGAGCTTCTCAATAATATCAAATCTATTGTCACGTGGTACAGCGAACTGAAATTGAATGACTTTTGGATTTAACGTATCATATCATGACACTCCTCTAGCGTGCGTCGCACTAACGTCAATTGAACATATACGAATAGGCCCCTTACTACTTACATACCTCCGTAATTTATTATCTTCATAACCTGTTAAGCTATGACATAATTTTTCTCAAGTATGGGTTTAATATCGTCAATATTATGTCATTTCGAGGTTCTAGAGCTACTTATCACGTTGCCAGTTATGGTTTTGTGAGAGTCATAGCACTTCATCGCCACATAATGTGTTCACCAGTGACGTAAAGCTTATTTAAAATGTTCGCAGATAACCTTAGTGATTAATTGTTTTTTTTTTATAACTTATTCACTTCAGAGCCAAAGTGAAGTCGTTCATGCGACTAGCGACGTGGGTAGCAACCCAGACGGCCATGGGCGTCGTCCCTTAACGCTGCACTTTGTAAACTGCTCGACTGTACAAAAATCATTTGCAGTACATTACTCTAGTCTAGACGTAGTAGTATTTTGGTCGTGACAGCTTCTTTAATACGATGGCAGTAAGGGCGATTTTTGTAGGGTAAATATCTGGACTGATGTGGCATCGATTGTGCATAGAACACAGTTCTGAGATTTGAAATTGTTCCGGAAGTCTGCATATCTGCGAACGTAATATAGCATAACAACTACTATATATAAAGTGTAATAAACAATGAAAGTGCTTAATATCGCACATTCTATTTCCGGCTCACGATAGAATCCCATACTTTGTTTTGAAAATCGAGAATCTATGTAATATATTTTTGGCGGAAAGTGGATAATTAGTCTTTTTACTTTCGTCAGTTTATTAACTGTCTAAACCTATATTTCATGGTAAATGTTTAGATTAAGTTTGCTTTGCTTGGTATCTAAGGCTAATACTTTAATAAAATACCTGCCACAATAAACTGGTAGTTAGCAGCGATGTGGTTGCTGTATTGAGTTCCATACAATGCCTCGCCAATTATATTGCTACCTGCGCACTGACACCTGCAAAATGTGCGAGGTCTGTGAACCCAGTCCAAATGCAACAAGAGAGGCAAGGGACATTTCCAGAAAAAATGCAGTGTACACCATAAGTGGAAGTTCTAGGCACTTCATCACTCTTTTCTATAGTAAGATATTGTATTTTTTAACTAGCAGCACCGCGCGGGTATACCTGCAGTTTAGGAATGTATAGTCTATGTGTTAATTCAATGTATAACCCGCTAATTTAAAGTTACGTCATCCATTCGATCACTACTTGCCAGGAACGTATATTCTGGGGCCGGAATATGGAAAATGGCGTAACATAGTTGATGAAAATATGCTACGCTATATTCTCATAATGGAGATAATTATGATGTTTTTTTTTATTACATGAAAATAGCGTTTATTAAATTAGAATGGTAATTGAATTATTCGTAAATAAAATTATCACATGATAATAGCTGATGAAGGAACTCCGGAGTCTGGGCGGACTCCTGAGAACTTAATTTCATGGCGTCGTCATTTTTATTTATTTGCAGAGATAGCCATAACCATTTATCTAATTGTAACTCGGTCATTTCAATTCTTGATATTCTAGACTATCCACAGTATCTGAGCATCTCATTGAATAGCAGCAGATGGGAAGTTCAATAATAGGCATTATTTTCGTATTAATCTTTAATATTTCGTCGCAGAATCACCTGTTGTGACATAACAAGGCTATGTTTTTACAGTATCCCTGTTGGACTTCATATATTAAAGAAGTAGCCTTCAGTTTCAGCTTTTCAGTAAGTGTACAATCCACCGTGGAAAGCTTCTTTAGTCACAAATTGCCGGCAAACGAAATATTTCTTCGCACATGATGTCATTGTTTTGAATATATCGACGAATATTTAAACAAGTGCACTAGCATGATGTTCTCCGATAAAATTGTATTGGCCTTGAATGTACTCGTTGATTTATTGTCCATCTCAACTGCTCGAGCTGTCGTGCCTATGCACCATTCAGGATACGTATTATAACAATAGCTCCTATTTTTTTTACCTTATATAATCTGTCGTTTATACAAGGTGTAACATTAATAATGGACGTAACTTAAGGAGCGCTATCTACCCATGAAACTAAACGAATTAAACAAAACCAATTGAATTAAATAAAATGCATCAGTTGAAAGTTATTTTTCTATGGGGACTTGATATATTTTTTGGTATTTTAGATGTTTACGTGCTACAGGTTGTTTAGTTTCATAGACCAATTAAACTTCTTTAGTTACATATACTTGTATAAGTGTGTCAATATCTTTAGAAAATCTTAATAAATAGCTCTTTTCTGTGGGAGTTTGGCCATCCGTTTATTTATGCCCTATCTAGCCAAGTAAATTTTTGTGTCCGTGAGTTGCATGTACAAGGATTCGCTGCGATACACGGAACAAACATTTATGGGACACCCAAATAGTTGACATTTCCAGAGGGCTAATCCGTGGGAGCTGTGAAGCTACCAAGCTACTAGATTAATACCACACATGCAGTCAATATTATATAGTTTTAATTTTACGTTGCCATCTTTATTGCAAAGTTTTTAGTTCCAGGGGTAATAATAACGAGCATCGTTACGTGCTTAGAACGCTATATGTAGTACATTGCTTAAAATTAAGCATTATTATAGTTCCGATACCAAGAAACAGATTACAGAATGGTCATCAGCCAAGACGAAACTTGTTTACATTATTTTGATAAAGTCAGTAACGTAAATATATTGCATAGCTTTTTGATATGATAACTATCCAAGATACTTTTAACTGTCGTAAATAAGTAAACATACTTTAATAAAATGTAGGTACTATAGGAATAATAAACATACTATAGGTAATATTAGTTTAAATTATTGAATTTGTCAAATGAGCCAAAACAGTCTAATTAAACTCTTTTTTAATATGCTGAGACGAAAATTCTTGTCCATTATTATATTACTTTGCAACTATTACTATTGTCTATATATAAGTACGAACGGTACAGTAAAATTACCTTTCTTGTCCATATTGCGTACTTGATTGCACTGAACCGCTCCCTCCCCACCTAGTTATATTGCAGGACAACTTGAACGGCTGCCACGATGCCCAAACTATTCTTGCGCAGTCGATCGCTTTGCGTTCGGTTGCCCTTGCGATAGTGGTGGAGCCTCACTCCGTTCCCGACCACTCCCGTTGGATCGGGGCCGATGGGGGCTGAGTTACATATTACTGGGCAGATGAGCTACGTGGTTCCGCTCTCCTGGACAAGGGGCCCGGCTTCGTTGTCGTGGAGTAGGGACTACCAGTCGTGGTGGCTGCTACATCTCTCCGTATTCAACCTCTCAAATTTCTACTGCCAAGTTGTGTTTTTGCTGACTATGGCGATATGAGTAGGTTTACAGCTTTTATTTGGTGGTATTGTGTTTCACCCAATCTACATAGATCTTCAAAGAAGGCAAATAAATTCAAGTAAGGATTAGTGTAAAGCATTTACGTAAGTCAACGAACTCGAGCTCAGCAAACCAAGCGATTACCATTGCCAATTTTAAAATACATAATATCACTTAGTACAATCGTTGTCCATCATCCATGCCTCGTAAAGGTACAGTCATAGTTACACTAATTGAAACATTTTTGTTGAAAATGATTGTAATAATGGAACAAAACCAGCTAATAGTCGCAAATAGGTTGAACATCCTTCAAAGATTTGCCTATATGGTGATGTGTTATGTCTTCAATCTCAACATACCCACTGGATTTCCCCTGTTTATTAAATCTGAGGTTGAGGGCAGCTGTAAGACTAAATCTTTATTGGAGTAACTAATTAATCATTACATACATACATAGACTCACGCCTGTTTCCCAGAGGGGTAGGCAGAGACAACGGATTTCCATT
This sequence comes from Pseudoips prasinana, assembly GCA_951640165.1. Lineage (NCBI taxonomy): Eukaryota > Metazoa > Arthropoda > Insecta > Lepidoptera > Nolidae > Pseudoips > Pseudoips prasinana. The sequence goes on along the minus strand of OX621234.1, from coordinate 16,399,341 downwards.
TTTCACGATCTGTGCACACGTCTTTTGCCTCGATTACTGTCATTATATTCTTCATACATGCTTAATCATTATATCATACAAATTACCAATATTGAAATTGTTGTTCATTTTTAGAAATTATAGAACTTAATAATTGCTTTTTTATACATTAATTAGAAAATCTGTCTGACAACACTATTAATGCTTTTAAAAAAATGGTACGTCGAAGCGTGCGTATTTACTATTATTGCGCTTATTTCACGCTTATATTTTACTAAACAAAATATGAACAATATTTTGTTTAGAAAACTAGTTAAACGTGGAAAGGGAATTGTTTCTTATTTCTTCTTACTGATAAGCAATCCAACTTACCTTATGATATCGTAGCTTTTCAGCTTAATTCATTGCAGAAAAGAAAAGACGCACAACAAAACTGACATTGAGGTTCTAGTGGAACAGGAGGACTTCCTGCATAGTAACCAGAGTTCTAAAAAGACATGAATCTCTCATAAAGCCCCATAGAATGGTGGGCTTTGATAACCCGCGAACTAGAAACTCGCGCAAAGATTCAGATCTAACCCTTACCTGTTTTCCCAATGTGGACAAGTTTGGCATAAGGGACCACATTTCCAACACCAGGATGATGTTAGTTTTACTCGTATCAAACAGGTATTCCTGCAATTCATCTGTAATACAGGATTAGATAGAAAAAATTCAGTTGGATCAGAAAATAAAATGAAACTTGTTTTGAAACGCTTAAGGTTGTGCATTGCATTGTTACTTACGTATGTATCGCCGCCTGTACTTTAAGGCGTGATTGTACACACGCTATACACATATTGCACGATGTGTAGTGTAGTCTGTAGTCATTAGGAGACTTCATTGGCTTGTGTCAAGGTCGAAGTGACTGGACGACGGTGACGTTGCACACTTGCAAGCTGTGACGTCATCATCCTATTATACTACTATTACCACAATCTGTTTATGGTTTTCTTTCGTTTACGGACGTTATTCACGTTGGCGGACGTGTTTTATGGAATTATTGCTGAAAGAACCCTATTCCTCCTCCAAAATGGTGTAACGCCTAGTTTTGGAGTTAATTAAGTTTGCTGTATTTGGTGAGAAGTGGGGATTTAGGTAGGTACAGGTAGGTAATACTTTTTCCTTCGTCGATGTGTATATTTAATAAATACAGGAACATTGTAATAGGATAATGCTTACATTTCACCAGTGACCGCACGGTAATTGGTAAGGGAACTCTCATTGGTAATATGTACTTATACGGCACGGAAACTTGGCCACCAATAACTTGCCGATAATTTCTATTTAAATATTTAATTTTCACTATATTATGCACTAAATTAGGGTTTATTTATGGTTTTGTAACTCAGTTATTGAAAAAATGATGCACCAGCAGTAATCTTTAAAAAAATAAGCAGTTTTACAAAAATATTGGTTTTAACACTGTCAATTTAAAAAGAACACAAGATGAAAAATAACCAAAAAGTCTTCGTTGTGTTTGCATTTTAATATCGGGTGTTTCCTCCCCTAGCCCCGATAACAGCTTGCATTCGTTCTGGCATACTTTGGATGATGTTTCTGATCTCAACTTGTGGTATGCTTTCCCAAGCGGTCAGTGCTGCATTTTGAAGCTGATTCAGAGTTTCAGGCGGGTTGGAGGAGGACTTTATTTTTCTTTTAAGCTTGTCCCAGATATGCTCTATTGGATTTAAGTCTGGACTACGAGCTGGCCACTGCAATTTTTGAATACCAACCTCTGTAAGGTATTCCTCCACGCAATGTGCAACGTGTGGGCGCGCGTTATCGTGCATTAGGAGGAATTCGTCAAATCCAATAAACCCTGAATATGGTAACACGTGTTCCTGAAGAATCTCCTCGATGTATCGTGTTGCCGTTAATCGGTTATCGACGATAACTAACTCCGTACGTGCATCGGAACTTATTCCTCCCCAAACCATTATAGAGCCTCCATGAAAACTAACAGTTTGTGTGGTGGTAATGGGTAAAAACCGCTCTCCTCTTCTTTTCCACACTCGCTCCCGACCATCTGGAGCTCGTAAAGCGATTCGACACTCATCTGTGAACAGTACTCGAGCCCACTGCTCATGGGTCCAGTTGGCGTGTTCTCGTGCGAATCGAAGTCGAGCTACTCGGTGACTTCTGAGAAGTTCTGGGCCGCGTGCTGGTCTACGAGCTTGTAAATTCACTTCCTCCATTCGTCTTCTCACTGTACGTTCACTAACATTGACACCTGTTGTGAACTGGAGTCGCTGGCGTATCTCAACAGCGGTGAGGTAGCGGTTTCTCAAAATTTCCAGGACAATAAAGCGGTCATCCCGGGCTGATGTGCATCTGACGCCTCCGCTGCCTGGTCTGCGGGAGTAGCGGCCTGTCTCCTGGTATCGTTTCAGCGCATACTGCATCGATGAACGTGGTACATTCAGTATAACAGCAACTTCTCGCTGTGTCAGCCCTTGTTCGATCAATGCTACAGCTTGTGCAACCTGTGATGGTGTTAATGGCATTTTTATTGGAATTAAATCACCTTTAGTTATTGAAGTAACAGTAAGATATCACAATAATTGAACAACCTAACAATAAACTTTCACAAAACACAAATTTAAAACAGCAACTTAGTCGCTCAGATGTCCGGGTTCAACTAAAACTTAAAAATAACGTCATATTGCACTCAAACATGATAAATTACCCTCTTGAACTAAAGGTAAACATTTTTTAGACCAACCTTCATAATATATACTCATAGGAAACACTTAAAGCTCTTGTTATCGCGAAATACGCGCTTGGCCAAGATTCCGTGCCGGTGAGTGTATATATATATATATATATATACACACATCAACACAATCTAGGGATATTGAACATTTCATTGATTATCTAGAAAACTATAAACATTTTGTTATGACTGTAAATGGAAGAATTAAAGATAATTTCATGGCCGATATTTAAACATTAACAACACGATGCGATTTTGTTTTTCTAATTAATAAAAGTCTTAAATTAATTAAGCCATAGAAAATTACTGAGTGAACAAAAACATTTTATTCTTATAAAATTATTCAATCGAATTAAATGAATAAAAATCTTACCAAATCTGATAATCAGTAATCGGTATTTCCTCCTCTAACATTAATCACACAGCGGCAACGATTTTCCATACTTAAAATTAAGGTGTCAATGTCTTGCTGGGGTATGCAGTCCCAAGTTCTTTTTAAATGTTCGAAAAGTTGTTCTTCTGTTGTCAAGTTGGGCGGAAAATCCCTCAATGCTCTTCGCTGTAACATGTCCCAGGCGTGTTCAATTGGGTTTAAGTCTGGCGACTGTGGAGGCCAATCTAATACCTGAACATCGTGTTCTCGAAGGGCGGCCCTCACCAGCCGCGCTGTATGGGAAGGTGCATTGTCATGCATGAGCTGAAATTCTTGCCCCGTTAGGGCCCTGAGCGGGACAATGACACGTTCTACTACCTCCTCACGGTATCTATGGGCAGTCATGCTGCCCTGAATCCAAATGAGTTGGGTTCGTCCGCCGATTCGTATTCCTGCCCACACCATAATTGTCCCGCCTTGGTAAGAGTGGACCTCCTGTGGATGTCGGAGACGGCTGACCCTGCCTGGAGTTCTCCAAACGCGTGTTCGTCTCGAATCTGGATGAAATCCATAGCGGGACTCATCAGTGAACAGCACCAATGACCATTGTTGATCACTCCATGTCAAATGTTCTTGAGCCCATAAAAGTCGCCTACCGCGATTGCCACGTCGCAGCGCTGGGACTCGTAGCGGTCTGCGAGCATGAAGACCAACTTCATGCAGCCTCCTTCGCACGGTTTGGTCGCTCACCAGCAGCTGCTGACCCTCCTGGAGCCTTTGCACTAGTTGCATCGCTGTGATATTGGGTAGTCTTCTGGCGGTCATTTGGAGAAATCGATCCTGTCTCTGAGTGGTAACACGATATCTACCTGTGTGCCGTTCTGCCACATCTCCAGTAGCGCGATAACGTGACCACAGCCTGGATACCACATTTTGGCTTGTGCCCAGAGACTCAGCAACGACGCGTTGAATAGCACCGTTTTGTAACATGCCAACTGCCCGTAACATTTCATCTCGACTCAAATGATGGCGTGGCATGACGCTAAAAAGCTTACACAACCAATTGAGAAAAGAAAATAAAACAATTTATCAGGTTTTCTTCAATTAACACGCAAAAAAAATTTTAATGCAACTTCTTGAAATTAGATACAACTCAAGATTGCGCTGTGCTTTGCGTGTTTTCATTTGTTTCTCATTTTAATTTTTAAATTTTGAATAAAGAATAGACAAGGTTTAAATCTGTAAATAAACTTTTTAAGGAAACTAAATAGGTTTTAAACAATAAAGCCATGTTTGATTTCAAAATAACGTATCCCTAGACTTTGTTGATGTGTGTATATTGCCTAGTAGAAGAGTTCTTAAATGTCCACTAAAACTTGGCGGTACATTGAAACAGAGCTGTAAGTAATAAATACATCACAATAAATAAGAGTTTTCTGTATTGTTGTGCCCCTAGTTCTTATTATACATTAAAACTTATTATCTGCCTGTACTTAATAAAACGAATTCTGACTATCTTGTATCTTGTAACTGAATAGGTAAATCCTAGAATGGTAGTAGTAGCTTAGACTTATTTCGCAACTTTATTTTACAAAATATATAAGAGAATGGTGAAAGACCATTTTGTGACCATTATCACTTTTTATGTGACGCCCGTATCTCGCTCAAATTCGCTCAGGAGGATAGATTTTTTATCCTTTAGGATATATAATTTTCAACCTATTTAAAATACGTATCTTGACAATCATCGCGATAGTTATCTTATTAGGTTATTATCCGATAATTATCAAACAGATTACACCTGGTAAATGTTATATTACCTATCAACATCTACGTTATAAGCAAGAAGTTCAGTAGTAGGTTATAGTAATGAATTGTACACTTATAACCGTCAAGATAGTCTCATAGTAAAAAGTCAAGGCTATACTGTAGTAGACGATTTCCATGTTGGCCAGTTGATAATGCAGCATGTTGCAGTCCATCGCAGATTCTCAACACATCTCGTTTACCATTGCAAACTATCTGAAATAATTACTGTTTATTAATAAAAAAATGACAGGACTTGTTACATCAAGGACGAATATCATGAGACTTGCAGAATAACCGTTGATCACTGTGTCGACACTGAATTGAATTTGTCGGCAATAACGTGCTGCTAATCCTGCAACAATTCACTTGCTCTTTCATTTTCCAGAAACGCGGTCGTTACTGTTATAGCTTTTTCTCACAAATGAATGTACCCAACTGTACTGCAACCAAGTGCCACCTAACCAACTTTTTATTATCATTTACTTACCCTGAATTAAGCAACCGTGATAGAAACTCGTCTTCAAAATTTATCCCGACAGTCTCAATACGAATGTCAAAATATCGTTTTTCATAATTCCGAATGGTTCTAAATGCCTAAATTAGCATTTATCACGGGGCGTGTTCTGAGTAACTGTACGAACGTATACCAGCCGCCACGTTGCGAGACAGATCCTCTCGCCAGAGAAATTACATCCATATCATCTGGATGAATGGTCGTGTATCACCGTGCGTTTCACAACATACTTTATACCACTCACTACCACTCTATGGAATCAATTAACTGCAGAGGTATTTCCGATCCGATATGAGATGGCAGCCTTCAAAATGCGGCCCTATTTGTTTCTGAAAAGCCGGCAACGTACTTGCAGCCCTTCTGGTCTTACAGGTGTCCATGGACGGCGTAGATTACAAACCATCAGGTGAACCGCTTGCTAATTTGCCTTGCTAATACATAACATTCCTTCCGTTTATAATTACTATTATTTATAAAATGGAAAATAATATTTTCGATACGACGAGTACGTCGTTTTTCGGAGGGAAAACTTATCGCGTATTTGATTATCTGTCTGTAAATGTCGTGTTTGTTTATAATAGACATAATTCTTAGATATTATGAAATACATGAGTGGGTATTGCCACTCCAGTTTAGTAGTTCAACTTTTTATCCCAGCATGTATTGCTTTAAATATATATCGCGGCCATTTGTGGAGTGGCAGGTTAATTGTTAAATTTTTATCAATAATTATTAATAAACTATATTTGTTGATGTATATAAATATTAATTTATTTATTCCCATATTGTATTTTATTTTGACTGTCAATGTATGTTTGGTAGGTATGTTAATTTGTTTCATTCTATCATATGAACTCTATCTACGAACTGACTTGATAAGAAAAATAACTAGAAATATACTTAACTTATATAAATATGTGATGACATGACCTTTAAGGGCTCCATATGAAGAAACTTATTAACAAATTGCAAAGCAGTTTATTGTATGTTTTCATATGTTGTATGGTTGCCGATATATGATTAAAAATGGCAAAGAAAATGACATCACTTTTCTTCGAGGTTTGTAGTGCAATAAAACGAAATTACTACAGTTGATATACTTCTACAAATAACTTAAAACTATATTTCCACTAGCCGATTTTTTTCATACTTATACGTCATATATTTTATACATATTTTTATACGTCTAAAGAAAACATGGAATACCTATTTGAACTCACTAAGTTCGAATAGTACTTACTGATCTTTACGAGCATGGAAGTACCATCCTCGTAAAGATCACGTGGCACCACCGGTGACACGTTACACGCAAACGTCTTTGAATTATTTTGAAGATATTTTTAGAATTTCGCGATTTCAATCATACGTTAGTTTTTGGTATCCCTGACGTTTCGGCAGGGATTGTACCAGCCGGGGTCACGGGTCGCCTGTTATTTTAGAATTTATGTTGCATATTTATATGGCTTGTTTAAGTATTGTTTGAAAACGTTGAGTAAGACAGTTTTTGTATTCGCAGGTAACAATAACTACCAAAATAGAACTCTACCTCGGAATACAACCAAATATTATGCTGCGAGGTATTTCTGTCTTTGTATTTCTACATTTTGTTTTTGCTTCCTTATGTATGACAGAAAAAGAATGTTTTAATATTCTATCGATATCAGTTACGTTTGTCTTAGATCAATGTAACAATCGATGGGAAGATAAATACAACGAAATGATAGATCAATTTAATATCTCACATCCTAAGAATTTGGTTCAAAATAATATTTCTCTGTTATGTGCTTTTATTCCCATCTTATTACTTTCAGTATATAAGTAAATAAAGTACGCGCGAATGCCAGTAACGGGTCAGTGTCAGAAAATCTGTTCCGTTCAGAAGTTTGTTTGTTCGGTCATTACTCATTATTCATCGATTCGCATTGTTATTGTTCCGTCACGACTGTTTGTTTTCCCTTCTTGTTTAATTGCTTCAATTATTTTCGTTCCAACGATATGCTTCATGGTTAGCCGTGCTATTTGTTATTAATCGTGTCTGTGGTCCTATTCTAGAGTATTCAAATTCAAGTAGATGTTCTCTTTGAACACAACAAAAACCCATACAGGGTAATTTGGCGATGGATTTTTTACCCACAGTTAAATTAATATTATAAAATATACAAATTAAACTTATAATAAATTAGCTGTGCTCCGTGGTTTTACCCGCGTTAAACATTTTAAATATATAGTCTATGAGTTAACCCAGGGTGTCAGCTGACTTCGTACCAAACTATTAAAATGGCTCCAGTCGTTTAGACGTGTATGAAGTAACAAATATACACACTCACAAATTTTCGCCTTTATAATATTAGTATGACGGGCTTTTCTTAAAAATCTTAAAATAGGTTAGGGCAGTTGATAGCGGATAATGATCTACAGGATATCACACAAATACTGATAAAAATATTGATTTAAACTGTTTGATTACTGTTAATACCTACTACATTACCTTCTGGCATGCGGAAAAATACAATGAGTTGTAAAATTGTATGAGGTATGTTTCATCATCGTTCGTTAGAATGAATTAGGTGTCTGTCAAATGCAATCACTTCTAGAAAGAAGTTGTCATAATATACATATTGTCATTAGTTTAAACAAGAAAGCGTAAATGTATGTGACCTTACTTCGAACATTAGTTGGAGGGTGAGAGCAACGGGCTAGATAATACTCGACGTAAACAGGCGCATCCGCAGGGCTTTAAATTGTTGCTGTTATTGACTGTCAATGTTATTATTTAGTGGAGTTGGTATCTTAGTTATATAGAGATTTACAACCACTGAGGTGAAGACGTTCACGTGTTATCTGTAATAGGGTGGGGCGGAAAATATGAAACCATTACTCCAACGTTTTATTATATGTAGGATATAATCAGTCTTAGGTGTCCCACCGTTGGGAAAACACCTCCTTTCTTTCTTCTTATATATTCTTATATTATCAGACAATATCAGTTCGCGGCTAACGCGGGGCTTTACTACAGTTCTCATCAGGTTTTAGTGTCGTATTAATTCCTCAGCTGCGGTCATAAATAGCGTAAAGACCAGTACTGCTTATTTCAATACGCACCGCACTTTTATAATTATATTCGTTGGAGACGCGGTTCCAAGATGACGGAAAAAAACACAAAAGGTTGTTTATAATTACGGTTTCCGAGGGTGACGTCACGGTGGATAGACAAGTTCGTTGTCCTAGTTTTTGGGGCTCACTTCGCAGTATTTTTCCATAAAATCTTCTTTCTTCATAAAATTTCATCATTCTACGGTTTCTTATTTCTTCGTTATATTCTTTCTTCAGTGAGCTACCAAAAGTGAATAAATCTATGGACGAACCGGCCTTCAATATATACAAAATGGCATTTGACGTTCTAGAAAGCTCTAACCTCACCCCCGTAAACGGATGTCTATGTTATTCCTATGTACACATGATACAATAACCGTACTGACACCTAAAGCTGTGCCCCTAGGGGGTGCATACAATGACATAATTATATAGCGCGCTTTTCTGGTGGAGCATTTTTCATGTGCTTTTGCAGCTCTATAAAAAAAGGCGCATCCTGCTGGCGTTCAGACACGCAGCAGTCGCTTGAGCGTTCACTTCCTTATGTTTCAGCTTTATTTGTGTCTATCCTTGTTCCTATGTACTTGTACTTATGGTATTTTTATAAAATACTACAAGGTATAAACATATATTTACCTAAAACATTCGAGTAATATTCTACATTTAAAATGTTGATTTACACAACTTTTACACGCTAGAATAAATTTAATTCTATTATTTTCCGGCATTCCGACATCCCTCGCAATTATACAAAATTCTACAAGTTTCAACCGACCTACTCAAACAGATTTTCGATGTGGTATTTAAGCTCTATAATTTTTACGGTCTATGTTCGGTATGCACGTGTTATTCAATGTTGTCGTGCACAAATATCTGATAAATATAAGTGAAATGCAGATAAACAACAATATTTGTACAATTCACTGCTGCCAACAAGGCTAGTATGGCAGTGCGGTATAATAACTGATGTTGGATTGACAAATGATCGTTGATTGAGACTATATCTCATTATAGTGAGGCATACATATGTAGACATTGTTATGTTAGTCCTGCTGGTAATTTTGTTATTCTGAGTTTCCATCGTATACTGATTGATAAATCTTTTGTCCTCAGGGGTGCTGGAAATGACAGGCACCGATAACATACGGTTTAGCGAGCATACGCTCGATAAAGCCACAAAAGCGAAGGTCACCTTAGAGAATTTCTATACGAATCTCATCACACAACATTTAGAGAGAAAGCAAAGGTAAGTTATTTTATTAGTTATGATATTGAAGTACCTAATTGTATTAAATCTAAAGGGAGTTTATGACTTAAAAATGATGAGGATATGTTATGTATATATCTATGATCCTATATATCTATTTATTTGTGTTCCATTATTTGCCCTGCTCTAAGTGATTCGTGCTCTGAAAGAAATCACTCTATCTTTTATCCTTCGCAATTATTCTCCCAAATAATCTGCCAACAACCATAAACCCATCTGATTCCATTAATTTACCTTTTTATTAAAAAATATAATTATTGTCAGATTATTATGTATTTACCGACCATCAAATTAAAGAGGTATACTCAAATCTATAAAAGTTAGTTTCTGAGTCGCACTTCGAAAATCTTACTTTTTCCAAAAATACATATGCAGAACTTTTAAGCGCCAATTATTTGGGAGTGCCAGGAAAAGCTTCAAAGAAATTATTTTTCTGACAGAACTCTAATTAATAATATGTATACCCATGATCGTGAATATTTTCACAATCAACAATTCTATTCTTTGTGCTGATATTTGGATAGTATATAGAACTTAATGTGGGATAGCACGATCAATATTCATCCGATCATTGTCGAGTACTACTTATTATAACCATCTTGCGTTCCCAGGCTTGAAAAACTTGAAGAATCCCTCAAAGATGACAATCTATCCGAGAGCCAGAAGCAGGAGAAAAGACAACAGCATGCGCAGAAGGAGACAGAATTCCTCAGGCTCAAGAGATCCAGGCTCGGCGTCGAGGACTTTGAACCACTTAAGGTATTATTATTATTCGCATTTTAAACGTTAAAGAGTGTACTCTCCATGCCAGCGACAGCACGTTATACCGTCGGTACTGGCTTGTTATGTATACGTCTATGACAATCGGTATAGATAATAGAATTTGAAATCAAGTCCAATTATAAATAAATGTTTTAACTGCCATCTGATCCCAAACTAAGCAGATCCTGACTGACCTGATCCTATAGATAAATTACACCCAGACACAGAACAAACAATCGTGCTTTTCGTGGGAATCGAGCCCATGACCACTAGACCGACAGGCCGATGTTCTTCGTGTTCTGTTCATGAGAGATGAGATTGTAGAGATGATCAGAGAGAAAGTTTAAAATATATAATATTGTATTTTTTTTCAGGTGATAGGAAGAGGCGCATTTGGAGAAGTTCGCCTAGTCCAAAAGAAAGATACAGGCCACGTTTATGCTATGAAAATACTTAGGAAAGCGGACATGTTGGAAAAAGAACAAGTTAGTAGAAATTTTGTTGTCTCTGTTATGTATTATCATTTTATGAAATCGCAATGGCATGTTTTATTTGAATAGTGTCAAGAATTGCTGATTTTCGGTCTTCAAGAACTGACAACTGTGGATTTTGGAGAGGATATGTCTTCTTAAAATATAATTGAGCAATAAAGCAATTGATGCAAACTTATAATCTTTCGAACCATAATCGATAATCAAACGGCATTCTAAGCTCCGTCGCGGAACCAACCAGTTCCGATTATTCTACAACAAATACTTGAGATTAGATTTAGGCTTTGCATTCGAAATCATTCAAAAACTACATTTTTACTAATAAGTAGTACAAATTCAGAAAAGGGAAGTCTGTGCTGACGGGATTTGACAGCGAAGTAAGTACACAAGTTGCTGGTAGCTGACTTCACAATTTGAGTCGTAAGAATTAAGGAAAGCCGCGAGTGTTACGACGCTCCATTACAGTGAAGTTCCGTACAATACGCCCTTACCTTAGCCTTAAAACAAGGAAAGCATTGAACTTTATATAAAAGTACGTAAAGTTAAAATCTCGTCATAGGACGTGAACACTTTAGGATACTGGAATACTTTGCGGTTGCTAAAAATAGTTCTTATAATTACAACGTAATTATTCATCCTCGGAAATATTTAAATGTATTGCCATTTGATGACGCGTTTATTTACAAAATACCTACTGTGTTGCTGGATATATATAACATCGTACTAATATTACAAATGCGAAAGTTTGTGAGTATGGATGCATAGATGTATGGATGTTTGTTACTCGTTCACGCAAAAGCTACCGAATGGATTTTGTTGAAAGTTTTTTTATAAAGATTACCGCGGGGCATGGCTACTTACATTCTATTCATTATATTATTAAAGAAAGCCAACGCCCGCACTAGAGAAGTATATCCCTTCATCGCGAGCAACTTTACAAATGTGTGATTAACGGACACAGCACATTCAGACTCGCAACAACTATTTATGGGTCAGATAAATTGTTGTCCTGTGCGGGGATTGCACCAGAACACAAGGGCGTCGAGGTAGTGCCTTAACCACTGCGCCACACGTGTAGTCAAACATATAATTGACATTAGTCTCTGTAAATAGCAGCAGCAGACGCCGTTCTACAATGCTATCAATAATTCTACCACGTGGCTCCATCCCTGTTCTACCACCAACCGAGGGAACAAAGTCGATTCTCACGTTTAACGTTGAAGTTAGTTTCAATTTCCGCACCAAACATTTCCTTCTGAACGACGGTTCCAGACGCATTTTACGTAACCCATGTTGTATTCAAGCCCAGAATGCACAGATATCTTGTGGGTACGCTCGTTTCAGACCACACCTTCGTTTACCGATCGAGGGGATTGTACACGTGCAAATCACATATTTATAATGATTACGTAAACAACAATAGTATCGTTTGTTAACTTTCGGGAGCGAAAATATTTTAGATCATCAGATCAATAAATTTTAATGAAGTCCCAAGGCTGGTTCAACTAATGTATGCTTAATATATACATTAAGCATGGATGGATTAGGGGAAGAGGTGAGGTAGGAAACTAATAGGAAAAAAAACGAAATAATAAATATTTAATAAATACATTTGTATAAACGCACTTATCTCTTAAAACATTTAAAATTAAGGACTGATGATTTGAATAAGGTATAAACCCTTCATCCCAATATATTTTTCTATTACGTTCAATCCATCTAACTTGTCGTCTTTCTGGCATTGTCAAATCATAAAAGGGAAGTGGTGTTTTAATTAAATACGCTTGCAGTTTTCAAATTCATTAGCTTCTGTTTTAAACCTACTATGGCAGTCATTATAACCTGCGCACTATGTTGCTCAAGGGTTTGTATTCAACAAGTCGATCGTTGATAATCGAACAATATGCAGCAGTATTATCAGCTAATGGGTTCGAACATTCAATTTCTAACCGAACGTCTACCTACCTGTTTTAAGACTATCGTTTTGTCTTGAACAATCTAAGATAACAGCAGAGCCTTCTCTGTAAAGTCATTTAAATCGAGTCATTTAAAGCGGTCTGCTAGACAGTTGTAATACGACTGACGAATTATATATAGCATTCATTTCATATAATATACAGCCTTGGCCAAAAGTATTGAGCACCCATGACATCTTTCAGTTTTATGCGGAGTATCAAATAGAAATAAAACAAAACGTTATATATTGGTTTATTTTACTATATTTTAATTGAAAATGAATATTTTGTGGGTCCACCCTATGCCTTAATTAAGGCAGAAATTATTTTTGGTAAATAGCTAAGAAGATTTTTACAGTCTTCAGCAATAATCTTGCTCCATTCTAAGTGAAGGTAGCGTTCCAAATGTTCTCTGTTGTTAATTGTGTAGCGCCTCTCTACGCAATAAACCCCATAAATGTTCAATGGGGTTCAGATCTAGCGACTGGGCAGGCCAGTCAAGAAGCTCTGTGTTATTTTCCCGAAACCATGTCATAGTGCGGGCAGTTTTGTGGGATGGCTCGTTATCCTGCTGGAATTTACACGATCCATGTTCAAACCCGAAAAGTTTCGTGAATGAAGGCAGCAACGCAGTTTCTAGTACATTTATGTACTTAGTAGAGTCGCCAACATCAGAATCGATTATGCAACCCGGACCATTATAATGCCGCCGCCGTGTTTTACGGTTGGGATCACACACTCTGGCTTAAATTCTTCGCCCACCCGGCGACGCACAAAGGTCACACCAGGTGTATAAAAATCCGCAATAAAAAGAATAATGTTAAGTACTGGAAAAAAAATAACTTCATCAATGCGTTTGGTTTGTAAAACATTTTATATAATTTTATTAGAGCATTAAATTGACTTACTCAAATACGTGAACCGCATTAAGTTTTACACAAAAAATGTAAAAAAAAAACAATACATTTTTGGGGTTCCCTCTAAACATTCTTTGTATAACACCATGTTGTCCATACGTTGATCCAGTATTGAATATCTAATATTGAAAGATTTTTCATTTTTAGGTAGCTTATATAGACCAGGGTAGAAGCCTTTAAAAATAATAAAAAGTGAAAAAAAATAATAGTAGGATGAAACCCATTAGAAAAGGAGGGGAATATTATAAAAATGAAAAGAAAAATAATTTACGGGCGATCTGAGGTCGGGAAGGGGATGGGGGTGAGTTTTTAAGGGTAAAAAACGGTTTTTCTCGATTTCCGGCAAAACTAAAAGTCCTATCAAAAAAGTCAAATGGCAAAGTTGTAGGCAATAAAAAGATCTAAAACTTTTGTATTTACACTTTTTTCACATAACCTCAAAATTTATGCGAAAACTTCAAAAAACCAAGTTTTTGGTTTTTTATTTTTATCTTTTACAATTTTTTTTTGTTATATATTCCCCTCCTTTTCCAATGGGTTTCATCCTACTATTTTTTTTTTTTTGTTTTAAAAATTATCGACCCTGGTCTAATATAACACGAAAAGTACAAAATTTATCTTTGGTAATTTATGTTTAACGAATAATGGTTGTAATAAGTCATAAACAGTATTGAATGCATTAGACAAAAATAATTCGGGCGTAATTATTTCAGGACTTTGTGGATTGGTATTATAGCTAGCTATTCTTGCTTTGAAATTAATAGCCAGTGCATTAATTGAACATTTTCAAATCGTCAGCGACAATTTTATTGTCTCTACGTCTCGAGTGTTGAAGACACGCAGTTCAATAAAGAACTCACCATGTCGAGTTGGATCACGCTGTAAGGTGAATCGGGAACCCAAACACCTAGACAGATAGCTCTTCAAAGGGGCAGCTCAGACTGGTCGCTCTCGTTCTTCCTGAAACAGCATTAATTAACATTAACAAAGAAAACGGAACCCTTATAGATTCGTTATGTCTGTCTGTCTGTCTGGCCGTCCGTATGTCACTTTTTCCGAAACTGTAACTAAACTACTATTACTATAAAACTCAATATGTTAACCGCAATAAGTTTTACAAAAAATTTTAAAAAACAAAAAATCAATAAATTTTGGTTTTCCCTCTAAACATTCTTTATAATATAACAATATGTTGTCCGTACTTTGATCCAGTATTGAATATCTAATATTAAAAGATTTTTCATTTTCGTGACACGAAAAGTACAAAATTTTTCTTAACTAATAATTGTTGTAATAAGTTATAAACAGTATTGAATACATTGGACAACAATAATTCGGGCGTAATTATTTCAGGACTTTGTGGAATCATTTTATAGCTAGCTATTTTTTGAAAGCACTGGTTATTAATTGAATATTTTCAAATTGTCAGCGACAATTGTCTCTACCTCGGGTGTTGAAAACACGCAGCTCAATAAAGAACTCACCATGTCGAGTTGGATCACGCTGTAAGGTGAATCCGGAACCCACCCGCCAGAACCGATGGGTCTTCAAAGGGGCAGCCCAAACTGGCCGCTCTCGTTCTTCCTGAAACAGCATTAATTAACATTTTAATATTTTCTGCAATATTGTATTGATGATAATAGATTGTATGCTGGGATACATATGATTTGTTATTAGAACATGTTAAATCATCAGTCAGTGAATATTACTTGAATCTATGAGAACTTGTTGTGTTACACTAGCTTGAGCTGAAAGTATGAAAAACCGAATTTTAGGGTGC
Source organism: Pseudoips prasinana (assembly GCA_951640165.1). Lineage (NCBI taxonomy): Eukaryota > Metazoa > Arthropoda > Insecta > Lepidoptera > Nolidae > Pseudoips > Pseudoips prasinana. Next base: position 16,383,646 of record OX621234.1, on the reverse strand, counting down.
TGTAGCCAAATGGCAAGAAAACCTTATGGATTTGTCATGTCTGTCTGTCTGGCCGTCCGTATGTCACAGCCACTGAGTCTCATAGAAACTATAAGAACTTTACCGTACTGTGTAACTAAACTTGGTAAGCCGATGTCGTTTGTGAACCGCATTAAGATTTTCACACAAAAATAGAAAAAATAAACAATAAATTTTGGAGTATCTCATAGGTAGAACTGAAACTCAATATTTTTTTGTCATCAAACCGAGTGGGGTGTTTATGGATAGGTCTTTAAAAATGATATTGTCGTTTCTCTTACCTTTTTTTTCTAAACTGAATAGTTAGCGGGAGATACTTTCAAAGTGGTAAAATGTGCGTCTCCCCACCCTCCCCTGTAACTTCTAAAGTAAGAGAATGATAAAACTAAAAAAATATATGATGTAGATGACCATTCAAACTTCTACGTAAGTAGTTTTTTTAATAGGTCATCAATTGTAAACCGCCTTTTACCTTGCATTCAATCACAAATACTTGCATTCACAAATACTTGCTCCTACGGAACCATTCAGGGGCGAGTCCGACTCGTACTTGGCCGCTTTTTTATAAAAACATGTTAAATAATAAATGTTTAATTATATAATTGTGATTTACCTCAGAATCTGAAAGAACTCTGCGTCGTTTTTGTGTAGGAACTGGCGCTTTTTCAGTTTGACAAGTCGAGGTTTAGGTTTCGCCTTAGTAGTGCCACCGCTTATTCGTTTCTTCTTCGCCTTTGTTTTCTCGTGCACAATAGTGTCTGAATCAGTCTCAAAAGGATGTCCTAAAAAAAGAAATGTTAAACATTATTGTACAGATAACAATTATAAATATGAGTTAACCAAAAATTGCCTATAACTAAACTAGATATTGGCCGCAGATTTCATTCTGAAGTAAATGAAAAAAAGCTAGTATTTATATACAAAATAAATAAAATTTAAGTATCGGTTTGTAATGTTCTAAATAATTATAATTTATTAACAGCATACAACAATAACAATGTTAACAAAACTAAAGTTATCACGAACAAAGTCGCGGGCACTACAAGTAATTAGCATAAATGCTGTTTAAAATGTTTATCCAGCAATGAAAGAAGAAAGACAGGTCCACAATTAAGGTTCAGGTTTGTACTTCTTTTCCCATTGGGTCTATGAAACGTTTTATAATGTCTTAATATGTATTCCCAGCGAGATTCTTCTAAAGTACAGTCCGCACGTTACGTTTGATAAGACAAGATTGCGGTCGGAAGGTTACAAAGAAATCTGCTGGTGAAATAACAGGGTTATGAAATTAGTTAAATTTGACAACCTGCATTATAAAACCGAGTGGCAACCTTCTATTAATTCCAAAAATACTTATTTTGGTAATGTGAATATTCTGAAAAATGTGTTTCTTTTTTAATGCTAGTATAGCATTATAGTTTAAAATTTAACTGATTTACTGTGATTATTCAGAAACTGTGATTTTATACGTCAAAATTTCTAATGATGAACATGTATTAATCTGTTAATTGTATTTTAAATAAAATAAATAAAATAAAATAAAAAAGGTTTTTATTCACGTAGACTTTAAAAAGCGCTTGTAAATAGTCAGAACATGTTTGTAGTAATATAGTTGTATACATTAGATATTATTTCTAGTAACATAGATATTTAGGTAAGTACATCTTGTATGAAAACATTTATAAAATTTATTTTATTACAGAAATGATATTTAGCTAGCTCGTATCAAGTTATTGTCAAGAGATTATGTTTAATTATCTAGTTTAAGTCTAATATTTTTACTACATATTGTCAATGGTTCTGTCTATATTAAAGGTATTATTATTATGACGGACCTTGTGTTAATAACGACGGTCGCGCTTTAATGCTACCACCGGATCCAATGCGCCCCAACTGAGAAGACCCAGCGAAACAAACTCAGTGGGTTCATCTACTACCGGTTTCAACACGACCCAGTTGAGACGGTCCGGCGAAACATACTCAAGCGGGCATGAACACGGGATTTGGTCCAATTAGAGTAATTATTTAGTAGGCAAACACAATATATGCTCGATCGGTTGTCTGAATGCTTATTATTTTAGATTATATTTAGGTATACAAAAGAAAAACTTCGAAACAATAACATTATTCATTTTGAGACAGAGTCAATAATTTTAAATTAAGTATATGATAGCAATCATTTACAGATAGTTCACGTAACACAGCAGATCAGTCATGTCTATATGGCTACAAGATCTCCAGCGAGCAATGTGCAGGTAGGAAGTGAGAGCCAGACGTCTTTGTCATCGATGTACTCTTTAGTGGTGTAATAACCCCTAGCCATAAGTATACGTTTAATATGTGTTTTAAAACTTGTGTCAGGCAGATCAGTAATTTGAGTAGGAAGCTTGTTATAAAACCTAATACAATTTCCTAAAAATGATTTATTAGTTTTGCTTACTCTAAAGCCTGGCATGGCTAGTTTGTTTTTATTCCTAGTATTTATATTATGCAGTTCACTTTTCTTTTTATAATTATGAATATTTTTTCCAACAAACATTATATTCTGATATATATATTCCGATGGCACAGTAAGTATATTTATTTCTTTAAACAAATTTCGCAAAGAATCGCGACTGCCTAAACCATAAATGGCTCTGACTGCTCTTTTCTGCAATACAAAAATAGTACCTATGTCAGCCGCCGAACCCCACAGCAGAATGCCATACGACATAATGCTATGAAAGTACGCGAAATACACTAATCTAGCAGTTTGTTCATCTGACAATTGCCTTATTTTCCAGACAGCATAGGAAGCCGAACTTAATTTACCTGCTAACTTTTCAATCTGAGGACCCCATTGCAATTTTGAATCAAGTGTCAATCCTAAAAATACGGTCGATGGGACTAAATCTAATATCTTCGCATTAAGTGCCACTGTTGGTACAATTTGAGTCACATTCGGCAATGAGAACCTGATGCATTTAGTTTTCCCTGCATTTAACAAGAGATTATTTGCCGAAAACCATTCTGATATAAAGCTGAGTGTTTTATTATGCTCAATAAGATCTTTATCCTTTCTATTTACTTTAAATATGAGCGAAGTATCATCAGCGAACAAAACTATGTCTGATACTTTCTCTACCAGATAAGGGAGATCATTTATATAAACTAGAAATAAAAATGGGCCCAATATAGATCCTTGGGGCACCCCCATTTTCACAGGATGACGTGCCGAAGTGGCACCGCCTATCGAAACCATCTGTTGTCGCCCCGATTATTTCTGTTATTAATTATATAATACTTATACTATCAACGAAAGTCTGAATAGTCTGCTCTTACGTTTCCAGTACTCTCTTAGAGAATAAGTTTATGTACTAGATTAATCAATAAATATTTATTTATAATCATCCAAACCAAAACGGTTTAGATTGCTGACAGCTGCTGACTATACCTAACAATCTTATAGACCTGTAGGGAAATTAAAGGCTATTAATTTAAAATGTCGTGGACCCGTTAGAAATCACAGTATGAACTTAATTTCTTTCGAAGTAATGGAATTGTGGACCTCTGGGAATAACTCACAATTGTTATCCTCCGATAAAATACAATATTTTCTTTCTGGAAAACTAATTTAACTGGAAACTTGATGTTGTTTCTACAATAATAATTGAAAATAAACAATGGATGTCTTAAGTTGTTTTTATTTATTGTAGACTAGCTGTGCCCCGTGGTTTTACTTGCGTTAAATTTTATAAATTATCACAGCTCCTCCCCGTAGGTGAAAGCGTGATAAAAGGTATCCTATATGTTGACCCGACCTCTTAGTAATATTCATGCAAAATTTGAAGTAAATCCATGCAGTACTTTTTGAGTTTAGCCCGGACATAGATACAGACGAACAGACAAAAATTCTAAAAACTATATTTTTGGCTTTGATATCGATTGAAGGTGACGCTCCAAGTATCCTTTTTAAAAAATATTCAATGTACAGTTTTGACTTTCCTACGATTTTATTATATGTATAGATAAAAAATAATAAACTGCAATACATACATGCTTACCGTTAAAAAAAAGAACAACCCCAAGTCACTATCACACATCATTATAACTATGCACTGTGGTGGACTGATAATGTAATTATGAACACTCCTCGCAAAAATCTAAGATAGCGATCATATTAATTATTGCAAACAATGCATCGTGTAATGTATGTTGTGCTTCAAACTTATGAGCTTGTTGTATAAAGTCTATAGTTATTTATCAATGTTTCAACACTATGCTCACGGGTTTGATTCCTTTTTTAGATGACGGCGACACGATGTCGCGGATAACTGAGACGAAATTCTAAAAAGGTAGTTGGATGTACTTTGTCGACCTAACCGAGATCTGTAAGAAGGTTCACATTGTAATGGTTATTATGCAATCTTAATACCAAAACTAAAATACTATGAACTTAGTACATTTTATTAATCGTGTGAGGACGGGCCAAAATATGAAACTTCCACGCTATGGCGTTAATAAATATATGTCTGTAAATATTTAGTAAAAAAGTAATTTTAGACCCAGTCTGATTAGTTATCTCTCTCACAGGTACGTTGCCCAAGAAATCGATCGATCGATCGATCGAATTTTATGAATCGCGAACCACCATATAGTAATGTAACAAATTGCTTTCGACAAAAGGATTGAATGTTAAGTTATCATGCAGTTCGAGCGAAAAGCAACAACGCTTGATAACAGAACTCCCAATTTTACACTACTCACGTCGAATTATTAGAAATATGCCAAATATTTGGATGTATCTAAAATAAAGCTTCGATAAGCATTAGAGGTTAATACAATGCGTTTGGTTGGGCCTAGGTGTGGTAATTAGTGGGTTAGATTCCCGTCCGAATGAATGCTTGTGTAAAAACTATTAACAAAAGATTTAATTTCGGCTTCTCGTTGGTTCTGCTACTACAGTTCGTGAATTGGAGGACGCATAAAGCTTTTAATATTTTTTATGCCGTCCAGCATAGAGACCTCATCTTACAGTTTTGAAAACTGAATAAGTTTTAGGAAACCGCAACTGAAGTCACCATGAAGTTAAGGTTATAAGGGAAAAATAAATATGATAAATACATTTTTTTTAAGTTTTTATCAGCAGACTTTGAAAGCGCTTGTAAATAGTCGGAACATGAATTGTTGTAGGTACTTCAAATTAACTATATATATTGAATTCTAGGTAAAAATAGATTATTGATTGTGACTTATATTAATATGTTATTTTATTTAGTTAAATAGCAAATTCTTAAACTTTTTGCCAAAACAGTGATTTAAGCTTTTAAAAAAATATACAATTCAAGTATTGCCCTATACTGGAAAGGGGAATTGAAAGGCATATATACACGTCTAACTTAGAAACTTGATCTCCTAATTTTAATTATATTCTATTATATTCTAGGTGGCTCACGTACGTGCAGAACGCGATATTCTCGTAGAAGCGGACCACCAGTGGGTGGTCAAAATGTACTACAGCTTCCAAGACCCCATGAACCTGTACTTGATCATGGAGTTCCTGCCCGGCGGGGATATGATGACCTTGCTCATGAAGAAAGACACGTTGAGCGAAGAATGTGCCCAGTTTTATGTCGCGGAAACGGCCCTAGCTATCGATAGTATACACAAACTTGGATTTATACACAGGTGATTACCGCTTATTATGTTTTAAATTTTAAAGACAATACTCCTATAGCCGGTAATTACTTATGCCGCAGTTGACTTAAAAAGAACTAAAGTGCAAAACACAACGCATACCCAGACTTGCTCAGTGCAGGGTTCGAACACGAAACAGTAGAGAGGCCACCACCGTAAACATTGCACCATCTGAGGTTTTTTTCATTTTATACTTTACTAGTTGTGACCCGCATTACACTTTATAAATTATAGCCTATGTGTTAATCTAGGGTGTCAGCCATCTCCATACCAAATTTTATTAAAATCGCTCCAGTCGTTTGACGTGAAGAAGTAACAAACATACACACTCTCACACTCAAAACTTTCACCTTTATATTATTAGTAGGATGATCGTTATTTTTGTTATGCATGAAAAGGTTGATGTTGGTATATTTAGGGCGTAAGATGGAACTTGTCTTCCATATTGAATTCAAACAAATACTCATTTGAGTTCTGGCTTATTTTTATATCCACGAAAAGGTTTATATTGGCATTGTAACGGCTTAAGATGGAACTTGTGTTCCATATTGAAATCAAATAAGTACTCATTTAAATTCTAGCTTATTTCACTCACTCACCAGACTCACTTACTACCAGACTACCAATCGTTTGGAATTGCTGACTATCAGTGGTTTTCTTCGTGAACGATGTAGGTATTCTTTTCTAAGCCGTCCTAACACTAAGTAATATGCGTTCTGTCTGACGTCAAATACAGCAAAAAAAATGCAAAGTAAACTTTCTGAAAACAGAGCACCACCCGTTAGTTACGTAAGGAAAATCTTTTATACATGATCATAAAATACTTAACATTTATTTATACAGACGTCAATTCATCTCGATCAAGATGTTGGAGAGTAAAATTTAAATAAAATATTTATTCATGCATTGGCGGGACAATCTAGAAATGTCCGTTCTTTTATTAACCTTTCATAAGGCAGTGGGAATTGGCATATCATAATGTTCAAAGTAGTACTATGCTTCGTTAGTAGACTCATACAAGGCTCGTAGAAACCGTCCATACAGCAAGCTCTAAGGTCTTCAAAGCCGCCGTACAATCAGAATCAAAAAGATCTCAGAGTTTACCCTACAACTTATGACTCAGACAGAAAACATCCATTTTCACGTCATCAGATGATGGTATCAGATACCGGCAGTTCAGCAGACCGATGACTGTGTCATTGACTGGCGCCACTCGCCAATATAATCAGTATTAAACAGGCTATTGAGCGGAACAAAAGCTCTAAAGTTGGACAACATTTGGACAAAACCAACTGACGCAGCTGAAGACTGAGGATGGTAGAATCGTTACGTCTAAAGCTGAGTTTCTAGAAGAGAATCGCTAAGATTGAATCTAAAAGTTCTACGGATATATGTATACGACAACGCAGTCATCTGTCGACTAATGTTAAAGTGTTTGTATGAAAACGCCACTATATCAGTCTGACTCTAGGAGCTGAACTGGAACCCTATCCAATGTTATGATTATGAATTGTTATATTTCCGAAACTGTTCACTATCTTCAAGCTTCTGGACTGGAAAAACATTGGCATCAATATCAATTGCGAGTACATCACTCAGCTCCGATTTGCCATTGATATAGTAGTCATGGCTGATACCTTGGAAGCCCTTGGTAAGATGTTCGAAAACCTCAGTAGTCGCTCAACAAGCGGGTCTTAAAATTACATAATATGAATAAGACGAACACCATGTCGATCAAGACATCGCGTGCCTGACGGCAAAGAATATCGCACACGTGAGGGGCGTAGAATATCTTCTCTCTCTTATTTTTTCATTTTTATTTCATTTTCAAATGCGTTGTAGAAATTGAGGAGGCCTTTGGCCAGCGGTGGTTGTCATTCAGCTGACATGATAATGACGATGAACATCATGTCGAACGTTCATGTTGTATTGGACAGATCGGATGGACTTCCTTGTCGAAGTTGGACCTACCTAGTTGGATAACTACGTAGGTCCAACTTCGGTAAGGAGGTCAACCGTGAATTCAACTCGGTTGGATAGCATTCGGGAAGCTACGTAACATCTTCTCGTCCAAAAGATCACAGTGTTGCAAGTGGTAAGCCTTCGACCGGTGCGTGTTCCAGTGATAACTTATGGAACAAAGTAAGTCACTATTGGCCTCATAAGAAGGCTCAAGATCACCCAAAGAACAATTAAGAGGGCGATGCTCAGAGTTTCTCTGCGAGATCAAATATGGAGTATTGAAATCCGCAATCGAACCAAAGTAACCGATATACCCTTAAGAATTGCCAACCTGAACTTGCAGTAGGAACAGGCCCCCTACAAGATCGATCCATGTTCGTGTGAGGGTCACTGAAAACCGGTGGATGCGGAAAGCGCAAGACCAGCAATTGTGGAGATCTTTGGCGGAGGCCTTTGACTAGCAGTAGACGTCTTTCGGCTAATAAGATGACTGCTCTAAGAAGGGTTAAATTTCCACGATAAAAACGATAAGATACAGAATGATATATTTTATGCTGTGTTTAAGTTTTTGTCCAGCTAAATAACATTTAGAGCACACATATGAGATCCGTGACGAACGAATTAGCATGGTCGCGATCGTCAAGGCGATCTTACTTCGCTAATAGGTGACTAGTTCGTCACAGCCGTTATTAATCAATTTTAATTTGAAATTGATTTAATTACGTAATTTGATTGCATAAGACCTTTGAATCGACCATTTTTCTTCTTGAAACGATTCGATTTTGTTATGTAACAGTCGGTTTAAGGGATTTACAATGTTATTTTTCGTGATACAACTTCATTCGGTGCATACCTCTTAACTAAAATAATTAGAGTTCTTATCAATCTAAAGGTTTTAGAGTATTATATTTTGTGCTACTTTCCTCAAAATCCTACTAATATTATAAATGTTTGTGAGTATAGGACGTTTGTTACTCTTTCACTCAAAAACTACGGAATTTATTATATAATAATATAGCTTACATATCAGAATTACACATAGGCTATAATTTATTAAGTTTAACGGGAGACACAAGAAAACGGGGCACAGCTAGTATAATATCGAATGGCTATACGTCGAACATTCGCTATTCGAAAAGTAGGTTAGGTAAGGTTAGAACTGCGACCACAGAAAGCCAGAAAGTATTTTTCGGTAAAGTAAACATTCGAAAGAATTATCGATTTATCAACCATTCGACATTATCAATCCTTGATATTCGATTATTTGGCATTCCATTTGGCGTAGTACACTCCTAATCGCCACGCTTGGCCGACGGGTTGGAGATGGTAATATAATTGTCATAGTGCATAGTGCTCCTACCCGTTCTCTGATATATATTACTTCTACGCCCCCACGGCATGAGAGTGGTGGTATTCGTTGTTAGCACGTATTATGCAGTATGTTCTAAATTCGGCATTTGGCTATACAGTATTTCTTTTCCAACAAAAATATTAATACATTCTTTATGGTCTTGTTGTGTAATAAGATCACTCCTATCAAGTGTATTTTAAGTAGGTACATATCCTGTTAAGTTGTCTTACTGTGATTCTTTGCAACGTCGTAAGACGGAGTATAATCCAATTATTCTAATTAGATATCATGAATGTATTTCCTGTATTTAGAGGACGATCTTACATACAGAGTTTTACTGTATTTTCGAATACGATCTAGAATAGTGAATATAATAATAATATCTTGGGATATTATTCACATACGGCCATCTGATTCTAAACTAAGCAGAGCTTTTACTAAATATGAATGGATTTGATTTGACTAATTTATTATACCTTCTTAGGTATAATAAATTGATCAAATTAAATTAGTGATTGAAACATTGCTATAATGCTATGTGAATAATGGATTATATTAACAAGGTTGGGCCTGTTAAGGTACGGGGTTGGGTCACAATGTGTTAGTGGGACTTTCCTAGGAAGAAAAGCAGCCTACCTAGGAGTATGTAAAGCTGTCAGTACTGCGTCTAATCTCTTCCCAGAACAAATGAATAAAGAACACCTGTTTTAGCGCACACACTCGTATGGTCTAATATATCTTGAGTATTCGCCGGTCTTCATTGCCATTAGCCACCGAACAGCGCAGTCTTGATGTGAAGGCTCTCTAATAAATTGCAATAACTTTATAAGAAATACAGTTATTATGATTAGTTCTTAAATTTTTTTTCTTCTTAAAAATACAAAATTTATATAATATTACAAAATTTATGATACAATAATGCAAATACTGTAATTAATCCAGCTCCAAGCGAACATAAAATATTATTTATGTACTGCGTACAAAGAAACGATAATTAAGTTGAACATTTTGTCCTGTTCCAGAGACATAAAGCCTGACAACTTGCTTCTGGATGCGCGTGGGCATATCAAACTGAGTGACTTCGGTCTGTGCACGGGCTTGAAGAAAAGTCACCGCACCGACTTCTACAGGGACTTGTCGCGCGCGACGCCATCCGACTTCAGTACGTTGAATTGTTTCACATTTACGCCTTCTGATTTCAGCATGTGAAGGCGCGGTATGATGCTTAATTCGAAATTAACATGATTTTGCAGCTCGCAACTCAATTAATGGAAATTTATAATGAGGTTTCAAAAATACTACGATTTAAAAAAAAAAAATAGTAAAATAACTGAATAGAATATTGATAAATAGCGGATAGCGCAGCCCGGCACTTTTGGAGATTGGGGAGGCCTTTGTCCAGCAGTGGACGTCTTTCGGCTGATATGATGATGATGATATTGATAAATGGTATCGTATCTGTACAATGACTGTAAGAAAGATATGTTCACGCGTTCAAAAGCTGTGGATTTTCAGTGAAGACGTTATTTTTATTTTCGAATTAAATAGCTAATCAAATGTTGCTAATAAATAACGTGTCCTTTTGTCATACAAGTTGTAACATAAATAGTGAAGGAAACTTAATAAATACCGCTCCTTCCTTCTAACAGTATTGCTCAAGCCGCCCAGTAGTTGTCTGACATGGCTTAACGACTCTTACCTAAAGTTTACAACAGAGACCAATAGCCTAACGTGCCAACCGAAGCACGATAGATAGACCGCGCGCTTTTGGATTTGACCTGGTTCACTTATCGTATGGGCAGTGCTTACCCTAGTCTCAGTCTTTCAAGCCGCATAGTAGGCCTCCGACAAGGCTTAACGACAGTTGTCTAATGTCTACAACTGGGACCGACAGCTTAACGTGCCCTCCGGAGCACGGAGACGCTCAGAAATTAAACCACTTTGGTGGTGTATCTATGGACTAACCGCGAGTCTAGTTGCTTAACCTCTTCGATCGCTTACGGACCGGTGAGAGCATCTATTTCATCTAGTTCACTGAAGGATAAGGGCATCTGGGTATTAAGTGATTAAATAATAAACTTCGTTAATTTTATCACAATTCCTTTATAATTTGTTACAATGGTTTTTCTTTTAATTTACCTGAACCTGAAAGTTATTAATTTATATTTCACTTCTTATGTTTTAAATATCAAGGAAAGTTTCGGTTAAAATCCTGTCGGTGGTCTTCATTTGTTATATTCTGAATATCATAATCATCACCTCAACATGATGATACGTTGAATTTGTGGAATGAACTCCCTGTTACGGTTTTCCCAAGAGACTACAGCATGGGGCCCTTCAAAAAGGGAGTTGTGCGCTAATGATGTCCCTGGTGTTGCAAGCGTTGATAGGCTACGGTGACCACTTACCATCAGATGGGCCTTATGCTTGTTTGCCAACTATGTTGTATAAAAAAATGAAAATGATTTTGTCAAAATATTTTAATAATTATTTTATTTCATTCTGTATTTATTTTTTCAGTTATACTGCGAAAATGTTATCTGTTCAATTTATATATGTTCTGCGTTCGTTGTGCATTGATGGGCGTGGCTGTTGGCACACGGTTCTATTGTTAATTTATTTGTTACATATCTCCTCTCCTCGACCAATCTCCGCTTGTGGTACGAAATGGCCTTGAAGCATTATTTCTGTCACACGCAGTATCGACGTCTTCGTCTGCGATGGACTCGAAACGTCGCGCCGAGTCGTGGAAACGTAATAGACGGGCGCTCGCCTATTCAACGGTGGGAACGCCAGACTACATTGCTCCGGAGGTCTTCTTGCAGACTGGATATGGTCCGCAAGCTGACTGGTGGAGCCTTGGAGTTATTATGTTAGTATTCTAAACTATTCTTTACTTTACTTTTTCTTTATTTTATAAATGTGCAAGTTTGTGAGTAGGAATGTTTGTTAGTCTTTCACGCAAAAGCTACAGATCTACATATGAAACATTATAGTAATATAGCTTCTATATCTGAAAAACACATAGACTATATATAATATATAAAGTTTAACGCGGGTGAACCCGTAGCATACAGCTGGTACATAGATACATGCTTCTAGAAGTGAAAATTATTTTAAAAACTGCTATCCTTCAAGTGAACCCAAAACTGGGATGCAGTGATAGAAGAAGCACCTCCTTCACTAATCCGAAACAGTTTCTTTATTCGTTATAGCTTTACGAATAAAGAAACATTAAACACATACATACATAGACTCTGCGTGTTTCCTATATAAACCAACATATCAAATTTAAGTGGTTAATTTGTAACATTTTAAGGGGGTAATTAGAATATTGAACTGCATTTTTAGAAATATGGCATCCTGGTGTGCTTCTTATTGCATGTTATCGTATAAATTATAGATGTAACTATAATCTCATTTCAATTACTCATTCAAACTAAAATATATATTTTTCATGTCCTATAACTGGTCTAGTTTCATGGCTTAATGGCTCCTTCAATATAAGTTAGCGCGGGGACGAAGACTCATGTCTATCTACAAATTAAAAAAAAGAAAAGTATCTTGGAACTAACGCACTGACATCTGATCCCAAACTAGGTGAGCCTGTACTGTGGGAACCAGACAACTGATAAACTATTTATATATCTTTTAACTGCATACGTATTATGACGGTCACCGTAGCCTAGTTGGTAGTGCTCCTGCCTACGAAGCTGGTGGTCCTGGGTTCGAATCCCGGTAAGTGCAAATATTTGTGTGATGAGCACGAATATTTGTTTCTGAGTCATGGATGTTTTCTATGTATTTAAGTATTTATCTAATCTATATAAGTATGTATATCGTCGCCTGGTACCCATAGTACAAGCTTTGCTTAGTTTGGGGCTAGGATGATCTGTGTGACATTGTCCCTAGATATTATTATATATTCGTCACCATGCTATCTACGCGGTATCCCACAAAGTTTTTATATATAACCCAAATATTTAATAAAATATGCTACCACGGTAGCATATTTTAGAATGGGTAAGTACATAGAAACATTATAAAAACGTATTGTTAGTTTCTGCGAATAAATAGTTGCGTAACTGCACTACTAATACTTCGTGTGTTAGTAGTTAAATATTTATTGTTAAATTCCAAATTGAAATTCAATCATTGCTACATATATAAGCTTCATATTCATTCGTATTGTTGACTGCAATCTACATTAAGTTCATGTATAAACTTTTTGCGAGCTGAGTAAATATTAGTTTTATGTTAATGCGTTTGCGAACGATCTCATCTATCACGTAATACTAGTATAATCGTGGCTACTTTGTAGTGCTATTGCAAAGATATTATTTAAGTTAATTATAGTAATGCCCTGCAAAATTATTATATATTTTTTAATTGTTCTATTGAACCAATCACCATTTCGGTTATACTTCGTTTAATTTTATTCATACTAATGTAGAAAAAAACAACGAGCTTATCTATATTGATGGCTGAGCTAAAACAACTGCTAATGCGATTTGAAATGTTCCTTGACTCATATCATATCTTTGAAAAATGCCTCTGCGATGTCTCAAAGATGTGGTCGACATTTGTACGGTTTAAAAATAAGAGGATTTTATTCACGTACACTTTAAAAAAACGCTTGTAAATAGTCAGAACATATTTGTAGTATGATTAAGTAAACATAATTATTTCTAGGTACATTTAGATATTGAAGTACACGGAGTGTATGAAAAAAATTGGATATAAAATTTAATTTATGATTTCATGATTTACCTTGCTTATATTAAGTTATTGTCAAGCTTATATATAGGTTTAATTATCAAAGTTCTAGATGTAATTTACTACATCTTGTCGGAATGGTTCTGTCTATATTAAGGTATGAATTCCATATTATTATTATGACGGACCTTGTGTGTATGGCGACGGTCGCGCTTTAATACTACCACCGGATCCTACACGCCCCAACTGAGAAGACTATAGTCGTAGTTTACAACAAGTCGAGCCACTAAAGAATAATCGTGCGTCATCTTGTTCTTAAATAACCTGGTAGTGAATATGACAAGGCTAGTTTAAGGATCGCTAGAAAAATCTTTTACACTATCACTGACTTTTCTCTTTTGTTTGCGTCCTAACCTGTCCCGGGGGCCGGTAAATGAAAACAGGGTATCCTCTTAATTACAAGGCTCCTTAAATAACGTATAATGATATATTTTCAGCACCTGGGTTTTAACATACACTTACACCTGTACTTGTCGAGCATAATAAAGCAGTAAAGTCTAATACAATTTTAAGCTTGCATTATAAGAAGCTGGGTAAAGCTGATGCCTTAGTCCGTCCGGTAATCATAAAAAATAGGTATATTATAAATTGCAGGTAACTATACTGATATATATGATATAGCAGTTAGTTATAGTCTAGTGCTGCAACAAACATCTATACGATGATATATGGCATACCCTAAATATATATATGTATAGCGACTTAAGCGTGGCAGAGAGCGTGCGTTCACGCCAGAGTCAAAATCAAGCGTACATAGGGAATGAAATCCCTTACTATTAGGTGGATCATTCATTCTAATCGTATTGCAATGTCATTGCGATTGTATTAATATGGTACTCTGTATTGACCAAACATAATCTTATTTGTTATTTATTGATCGCTGCAGATATCCTTTGCATTGCTATTTGTATTGGCCTGAAAATATAGATAATGTTCAACTATCTCAAGCCCATCACCAAATATTTCTAAGCTACTTGATTAGTCTCTAAACGTCGTTAGATTGTTGTTCATCTAGACAATGGACATCTCATAAGCGGGCGGATATAGAAATATATTTATAACATGTATGAGATTTATAACTATTTAATTTATTCTTGGTGTAAGCAAATGTATCTCCACATTAGATAGTTTATCTCCAATGACCTACCGATAAACTTCTGCACTTATGCTAATATCCGTTGGATGTATGAAGGATGTAAGTTCTAAGAAAATATGAGTTGAAGTCAGGGTAAATCAATATCTTAAATCAATGTTCCAGGTACGAAATGCTAATCGGCTACCCTCCCTTCTGTTCGGAATCACCTCAAGAGACGTACAGGAAGGTAATGTCATGGCGGGAGTCCCTCACGTTCCCTCCAGAGATACCTATCAGTGAAGAGGCGAGGGAAACTATTCTGCGTTTTTGTTCTGAGCCCGACCGCAGGTAAGCTTACCTTTATTAGTGCATATCATCTCACAATCATAGAGCGTAATCTATATATTTCGTGAAATAGTACTCATACCAGGCATAATAATTATGCTGGGCTAAGCGCGGGGCACACTTGCGCACCGACACATATAAACTGTTAAGAGAGCCCCTTTTTAACTGACTACAAAAGGAGGAGGTACTCAAGTTGGACGGTTTTTTTTTGTTATGTATGTACTCCGAATACTCGGGGGGTTTATGATCTGATTTACGTGATTCTTTTTTAGTTTGATGCGGAATAGTTGCCATTTGGTCTAATAAAAATTTTACATAGTTTGGACCAGTAGTTTTCATTTTATGAACATTTTTGTGTGAAGATTTTTGTTTATGTGGACGATGTAATTGTGTCTTCTAATTTCTTGGTTATATTTAATTTCCGAATGTTTTTACATTTGTAAATAATTCCCGAGATATAGCCTAGTATTTCTTCAGTTATGAAGCGATTTTAAAATAGTCCACTTCAAAGTCCACACCTAATTTTAGTGTTGTGATATTAATCGAAACATGTAAATGGCACTGCTTTCTCCGTAGGCATTTAGATATAAGTATGCTCCATCGTCAGATAGCTAGTGAAGGTGTTCTGAAAAACATCTTGAAAATGTAAAACAGATGTGATCTTGACCTGTCATACATTTTTCATTCGTTCTCTTATATCACAACGTCAATAAATCTTTGTATCACAAAGATGGATGTAATATGTTAAATGGTATGTAATATGATTTTTCTTCAGGCTGGGTTCCCAACGGGGTATCGAGGACGTGAAATCTGTTTCTTTCTTCCGCGGCGTGGACTGGAGTCATGTGAGAGAACGCCCTGCGGCCATCTCAGTGGAGGTGCGTTCGATAGACGACACCTCAAACTTCGACGACTTCCCCGACGTCAAACTCGAAATACGTGAGTACTATACTTACTTGCTTAATAACCGTATATATCACAATAGTGCTGACGTCAAACCGTCCAAAAGTAACCAATTATTGTACACACAACAATTGTTATGTAAAACGACATTCTCTTCAAAAATGCCTGTTATGGAATTAGGATGTGTTGTCTTAGATATGTGAGCATGGACAATAATCGATGATGGACCGATGATCTTAGCGCAACAACGGTATTTGTAGAGATCTTCGGGGCAAACCCTTGTCCAATAGTTGACGTCTTTCATCTGATGTTATAAATATGAATTTAGAAAATTGGCGGGCTCTCGAAATGCCTCATATATCATATTTCGGTTTGAACGTTGCCTATGCATCGTCCCTAACTATTATGAATATATCGTACGTTGTTTCAGCATCAGCGCCGATACCACAAGACGGCGAAGTGGCGTACAAAGACTGGGTTTTCATCAACTACACGTTCAAAAGATTCGAGGGTCTCACCCAGCGTGGCACGCCTACCAAGAAGTGAATTAAATATTCTACTGCTGCTTTCAATCTAAACTCGACCCTATACCAAACAGATTCATGTAATTTTCGCTTGAAATCCATTCAATAATCTTGATATAAGGATATATTATTACCGCAATGATAATTCATGTCGGTTTCTTTATTTTTTTGTATTCATTTAAAATAATAAATTTTGTTTTTGTAATCGGGATATATTTAGTTGACAACTATCTGCTTCTAACTACCGTTCACGTTTTGTGATACAAACGTTTTTACTACTTGGCCTGAATGGATTTGACCTTCATAACAATTTCAATTTAATATAGTACCTATAATAAATTCTATAAGTGTGGTAGACGATAGTATGGAAACTTGCTTCAATAGTATGCTACAACTTCGTAGAAATACGTAGTGAGTTTTAGTGTTGATATTAGAACAATCTCTTCTTATTCTTTCTTTTATCGAGGATAAGTACATCTCCATTGAATAGAATGCAGTTATGTTCAACTACATACATGGTACATTATATTGCAGACCTTAAAAATGATAGCTTTTTGACGAAATAATACAAAGTGAAAATATTTCACACAACATTGAAATTTTAGTAATAAAGTGCCACAACTCAGAAAATATGTTCTCTTAAGATGTTATTATTATTATTTATTAGTATATTGCGGGCGCGGCGAAAATTTGTTCAGCCACCTGTTATTTCAGTGTTTTTACGTTGAAAATGAAAGATTCTAAGAATGCAAGCAGCAATTCTATTGCTTGCCGTAAATGAACAATTTGGGTAAACTATATTCGAATTACGTGGATATGCTTATAATTATGTCTCTTCTGAAGAATGAGTAATATTACATAATCATTATTATGTAATATTAGTTCGAATTTGAATGTCGTACTTGATCTTCGTTGAATCTATGTCGGTCTATTTTTATAGAGATGTGTAATTTTTTGAACCATATAGATATTATGTTTATATACATCATAATTTCAATATCATTGTATACTAACGTATAAAAAACCTAGATAGACAACGCGTGAATATCGCGTAAAAATGTGAATATCTGGAAATATTGAAAAAAAAAACGTAGAACGTGATTTAAATAAATCTGATACAATAATACTGTATCGAGTCATTAAACTAACAAAACTATTAATAAAGCAAAGGCTTTATGAACAGAAATTAACGAAATAAGATAAATATTATCTTACCAAACGGATATCAATTGCAGAGGTAGTGGTAGTAGACATTGTGTTGACTGTTTCCCATCCAATCTGTGGTCGGGAGTGTATCGCAGGACGATCGAATTCAATTCCACATTAAAAACGAAGTGTTATGACTGGCGAAAACAGCTCCTCTTTGCAGTTGAGAGTTCTAACACTAAGCCATCAGGTTAATATGTACATAATTATTTATTTAACTGACCCTCATTACATATGTAATGTCATCAATTAGTATTATATCAAATATATCTTTTTTTACGATAATGACGATAAGAAATTATGTGTACAATATAATAACCTCACCTTGGTCACATGTGGTGGATATGATGGAATTAACACAAATTTATTAAATATTATGTTATGTCTATTGACGTGATTATTGCGTAATAAATATAAATCATACATCGTGGGCCCTAATACCAATAATCTTAAAAAATCATCTTATATCAATGAAGAACTTACTAATCACTTAGATGACAAGTATCATTGCAACTAATTGCAAAGACTTACATTTTGCTTGATATTTGTGCATTTGTACAACAGTTCTGATGTTACTTACATCAATTAAAATATATCATATGGCTCCAAAAATTGACAGTAGAATAATATATATGAATAATGTTCAAGAACTATTAATAAAATCTATTTGATAATATGTACTCGTAAAGTGTATCTGATTATTTGAATTATATCAGATATAAGACTAACTAGTGACATAAAATTATGATTGGAATTAATTTTTTTTTACCATTTATTATAATTATTTCCATTAAATTATTATTTAATGTATCTATTTAAGTACACCAATTGACATTCAAATTCGTTGACATTATAATTGTTCAATAAATCAATAAATATTGCTATTGTTAAATGAGAATGATGATGAATACATTTTAACTTTTACATCACATACAAATTTATCTGTTAAAATGTATAACAATCTACATGATTTTATTATTGTTATCAACAGAATGCGTATATTCAATTTCAATTTGATGTTTATATTGACAATATAAACCTGTGTTCAGTGAATAAAGGTTCTATTTCTATACTCGGAAAATTCTACCAATCACTTTGTTGAGTGTTTATGTATTTAGTTGATAAAAAAATAATCCAAGGAGCTCATAATATGTGTTCAAAATTGAGTTATGTCACTTTAGTGCTGAAGTTTAAATGTAAATAATTACCCTTGTGCCTCTTTGTGCCTCCTTCATTTAGTCTGAAAGCAGTGTGTCATGAAATTGTTTTGAACGCGTTTGCACTCTTATCGAAGTGAATTTAACAATAAGCGTATAGTACTGCTTTATTCAATTAATATATTATATTGTGACTTCTAAATGCTATTGTAATGAAAATGATTAAGACTAGTAACTATCCCACTGGGGCCTCGGATATTTTGGTCATTGTACTACTGCATTATTCAGGATTTTGAGTGTTTGTGTTTACCGTCCATAAAAGTTGTTCAGATCACGATAAACAAAATAAAATCGTTTATTCGTATAATCGACGATCACACAATAGTTGACTAGTTTCACTTAGTCGATGTTTAATTTTCTTCTTTGTTTATCGTGATCTATCTAATATAACGCTTCTGAACATCACATTTTACGATGAACATTAATTTATTAACTGCTATGTATAACGCCTTTACTTATGTAAAGGCGTTACACATAGCGCTCTCCCTTGGTCTTATAAACGCTTGTAATCATTCGAACCACTTCTAATATAGCGTATCAATATAGTAATAGAAATTATTAACAATCTTATGCAGTATAAATTCTACACTCTATCAGTAAAATATGACATGGTTATGGCTTTTATAAGACTACTTAAACACCCTGTATAAGTTAAATTAAAATTTCTATCTTTCTTTCATGATCAAATTACGTTTAGACTTACACCAAATATTAAACCGAGATAGGCAATACAATACAAATAATAATAGAAATTCAATAATTTATGATTTTTAATTCGTTTATATTCCTATATATTTTAATCTTAAGTAATGTATTCAGTGATTTATTATTTATTGCCTGGTTATTTTAGTTTGAATGTACAATTTGAAAATGGAACTAAAAATGTGAGAATAAGCCGGCATTGAATATTATATATCTTCTTGTGTACCTACTTTTACTTTTTTTAAACCTGTGTATACATATCTGTGTAAACTTTTAATGGGCCTTCATCTCCTATTATATGTGTCATTTGTATTCTAGTTGTAAGTAAAATAAAGCAATAAAATAACATTAAAATTAAAATTAGATGAATATATATAATATTGTATGCCAGCCTTTAACATTGAAAGACATACATTTTAATATTAGTTTAAATATATTTTATCTTTATATTAAATTTAGGAAGACATTCTATTAATATTGTAATACCGATTGATTAAATATATAATAAATGTTCTCATTGGTCTAGTATGATGTGAAAATCCCCTTTAACTAACTAATCTTTATGATCAGAGACTATTTACTTATTTTTGTATCCCATTTTACAATAATAATTTTGATGAAACCTGACAAAACAACCAAATATCTCAAGAGAGTAGTTATTTACATAAGTAGTCTCGAATTAGAACATACAGTTTAGGGTTTGCCTTACCATCGAAGTAAGCCTCCTTAAGATAATATATACTGTAATAATACATGGATTATTTTATTTCAGATACTGTTTATTTGTTTGTCTGTCTCGGTACTTCAATTGCTTTATTCAAAACATTTACATAAAACCAAATGCTGTGATGATTTTCCTTGTAAATATTTAATATGCGTGAGATTACTCACCGACCACTCTGGTATCGCTTTAGAGCAGCTCTATCAAATTGCTGAAACTTTGGTTTTTCAACCATCCCGATATAAGTACATCACCTTAGAACATTGTTAAGTGGTATTGCAGCAATTATCTGCAAGACTTTGTAGTTTAATATAAAATATTTATGTGAATGACCATAATGGATTATTGTCCAAATAACTATCTCACTTAGTATTTTTGGTGTATATTGTTGATTTTTTATTATGGTTCATTTTAAGCATGTTCGGTGGCTTGTGAAGTCGCAAATGTTGGTTGGGAATGAATTTACTTTACATGTTTTATTAGGTCCTATTTTCTCGTAATCGATAATTTGTTTTATTTGTATTTTATGGCCACCTTCAAGTGGTGGCTCTTAAGAGTTAAGAATGGACCGAATAAATATGAACATGAATAAAAGTTTGATATTACAATATGAGATCGGCGATTTCTTGAATATGAAAATAAGACGGATGTCCAAAGTCAAATTACCATCCAAGAACTGCGAACGCCAAGCACCGTTACAGCTTAAGAGCATCGTTGTCATATCATTGTCACATTACAATGTTGTCTCTTGTTTGTAAGGTATTGGCCGATAATGAACTACTTCTCAGGTCACTTTACCCAGCCATTGGACTGACTGACGGCTATTCCTAAAAGATCCTCGAAAATGTTTCTAAACATCACAAATTCTATACCTTATAAATTATTTATTTTGATTTAATATAACACTGGATTAATATTTTACCCAGTTTCAATTTATATTTGTTGTTGTTTGGATTGTAATTTATTTGTAAATTGTAAATTTTGGTAAGTATAACAAAGGCATACTTGCGAAGCGGACGCACTTAGTCATATTGTAACCTCAAGACCTACTGTACGTAAAAATGTTATTTACAGTCACGTTTTCCCAAATATTTAGAATCAACTATATTATGTACAGTAAACATTATTCGGTACAATTATATTCTTATGATACATAAAAACATGTCGGGAACCCTGACTGACACAAGTATAAAATATAAATATGATATCTCTTACAAGTTTTCAAATGACTCCGTCTATACCATAAAAGTATCTTCGAACAATCAGGAATGCTTGCCCATTGCAATTATATAGCGTCTGTTTGTACAGGCGGCATGCGGGTAGGAAAATATTTCTATTAAATTGTATAATCGAAATAAAATGTTATGGATATTTGGCGCACATCACAAAATCGCAGCCATATTCGCAAAACAGGGGACTATTTTCTGCTGTGCTTGGAACCATATTCAACAGCATGCGTTATATCAACTGAGCCTTCATGAGAACTTCGGATATATAGATATAATTAGATGTTAAATATATGTTAATCTGCATTCAAAAGATCAGTGACCCACAAGAATCTAAAAATATTACCATAACCCTTAATTTGAGACTGGTTCTCAATTGATGACGGGCCGGTTGGTGTGGCTAGTAAATGATTGCCTTTCTCGCCGCAGGTCGTGGATTCGATTCCCATCCAGGACAGATATTTGTGTGCATGAACAATGAACATGTTTGTTTATCCAGAGTCTGGGTCTAATTATCTATATAAGTATATATTTATAAAAGAAAAGTAGTATATGTATATCAGTTATCTGGTTTCTATAGTACGAACTCTACTTAGTTTGGGATAGATGGCCGTGTGTAAATAATGTCCCAGAATATTATTATTATTGGGGCACGGAAGGTATGATTATTAAATTTTTGACAATATTTATGGAAAACCAAAAATTCTAATGATACAGTTTCGTCAAACTGGCCCTGAGACTTCACCCAATATTTTTATATCTCTTGTAGTTTCCGAAACTTCCATGAAATCCTAGTCTATATAACTCAGCATTTATATCCAAAATTGTATATATATTCATATTATACACTAATCAGTAAGTTCATGAAAATTATAGCCAACTAAGTTCAATTTGTGCGCAAAAGCAATCCGTCCAAAATTAAGTTATTGTGCTATATTCAAATATTTTACCAGAACAGAATTTTATTTAAGATTGCCGTGTATACGTGTAAATAAATATATTTAAAAGTTATATTTGCGACGTAGTTTTTTCATGGTGCCTGTCTTTATGAACTAAATGGGCTCGTGAATTGACCCGCCTAATATATCTATTTTTCAACAGAAATCTCATAAAATATTGTTTCCCTTTTTCTGTAATGCCTCGAGGGCACATCGCTTATCTGTAATAATTTTTTTCCATAACTAGTACAAAAATTGAAATCCCAATGAATTATTTGCATATTTAATTGAAATTCATTCTGCAATTGATTAAATACATATAAAGTAAGGATACGATTGTACTTTTAACTTTGTACTTTTTTGCGCTTTATTACCATTGTAACCATTCTTATGAATAAAATTGAAATCTATGTATCTGTATATTACTATAATAGGTTTTTGAGATGGGCAGGCATTTCTGGTTGGCTTTCAAAACAGAAGTATTTCGGTTATTAAATGTAGTCTACGGTTGCATTACTGAATAAAGTTATTCCTGTAGGCCTTAGAAACTCCCTTTTAAAAAGAAACGATTTTTTAATCCGAATTAACAAGAAAATCTCAATTACAATTACACCGCGATGTCACAAGAAAATGATGATTTAATAAATTTGACTAATGACCGCCTTTCTTGCCTGTTCCCCACATTCATTAATAATGTGCTGAGTGACATTTCTCTCAAACGATACATATAGTGTACATAGGTATATTCTTCACAATTAGTATTAACCCCTAATTGGAATCATAGATGCTACCTCATTTTAAACTTTATTGTGTGGTAATAAGAGCTGAAACTAATTAATTATGAAAATACACTATGACCAATTAAGGGTTAACTCATTGTGTATCTCCTACCGAATTGATTTATTACTCAGGCCATAAAAACTAGCTATTCATCTACTCAGTGCATACAATACAATACAATAATACGTACAACTGAACCGTAGTATAGGTGTACCTATATTATATCAAAACGTCAGAATAAGACTATCTACGCGTCTAACTTACTAAATGTAGTGCTTATGCGTGGTTTATGTTTAAGCAACTGTGATTTTCGTCTATAACTTTGAAATTTATAATAGAACATATATGTATTAGTCGACTATTTACAACTCATGAAAACATTTTTATGTATTGTTTTTTAATGATCTATTAAAAATAATATTTTTACTCTGTCGACCTTATTACTCTTTTGTAATTGCTTGAGGCTTAAAGTCATCTCTTCAGTTTGAAATCAAACATCAATTCAGCATGCACACCCCTCTTTGTATAAATAATTCAAAATTGAATATACTTTGAGTATCTAATATTATTAAGATTATGGTTAACTCGTAATCCGGCGTTATAGAAAGTCAAATTTAGTAAACATTACCGTAATATGAATATATATGGATACAGTTGATATGCTTTTAACAAGAATAACAGTAAAGTAAATAATAAGGCTAACTTATATTGTTACCTCGTTAGTTTATAGTCCTATGCTGACGTTACTAACCGTACTATGCGGCTGAGTAGATCCCTCTTCTCTCTCACGACAAATATTAGCACCTTCGTAATTTAACTTCCTCTATTTCACTATTCATAATAATACTTCTTCGGTTGAATATCAAATGTATGTAATTTTAATCTATTTGACTGAGAGTTCCATACTAATTAGTATTGACATAGTAATATTATATTTAGTATTTATGAAATGTAAAGTAAAATTGAAACAGGATATAAAATATACATATTGCGCTATATCTAATTAAATGATACCCTTTTTGTATAGATATCATGTATCAAAAGAAGTTAATTAATAAATTGGGCCATTATGATAATATGGTTTTATAAGTACTGTAAGAAGAGAGCGTATCTTATGATGTATGGCATTCTCAGTTAATCGGCTGAATCACACTGTTGCAAAATTGTACTATTACTTCTACTTTATTTAAAGATGTTATGTGACCATTACTTTTTTGGATGGTATTGATATAGGTAATATCAGGGCTTGTAACTGTTGAGCCAATGTTATACTGTCAAAGTAAATCGATGATGATTGCGAGGGCGTTCTCCTAAACTATGAGCAGTGCGTGTCGCGCGTTTTGTGTACAACGCAATCAATTTCCTGTAAACCATTTTCCTAAAATTTGCTTTGTTGTTCAATAATTTTCGCTTAAGTAGTCAATAGTGGAAGGATTACTATTGACTACTTGTCGAAATTCATATTGGGACTGCATGTGGCCCTTGCTGTCATGAGATAAAATCATGTAGTGCTGTCGTGAGACTTGAATTTGAATGTCAATTAATATTTATTTCGTAATGAAAATGTTCATCCGTGGCTCAACAATTACAAGTTTTCCTACCACAACCACGTTCTGTGGTTATCGACTTGTAGAAATCACTTAAGTTAGTGTAACATTTGAATACTTTGCCACCCATGCATTCAACTAATTTTAAGGTGAAATAAACATACTCCTCACTTATCTACGTGTACCACAAATTATATAATAGTTATAAGTATAGGAATAATTAAGGCGGATTTCCAAGTTGTCGATAACCACAGGACAGGTGTACAACATGTTACATGATAGTGAGGATTCTTAGGATACTAATCTACCCTCAAATATGAACTGCAGTTTGGGAAATACGATACGTTTAACAGGTAGATAAGCATTTTAATATCCCATTATTTGAGTTACATGTTGTATAAATTTAAAATACGAGGACGTCGTCACCCTCGGTTCCATGGTTGATACTAATAGCAATAAGTAAATAAATAATTAACACTGAAAAAAATATCCTACAATATTTTTGCACTAACATAGAAATCACATTAATTCACAGTACGTAATTAAAAAATTGTATAAACTGATAAATTCTCATTTTATATAAAATAAACAGTATCTTTAGTTGCTCACTAGCGTCCCATCATGACTGTTTCCAATATGGATTCGAAATGTATTGAGGTTTGAATTATATCTATGGTTCGTATGATATAACCAGCGCCAAATTATCTTAGTAACTCAATCTTAGATCTCAGAAAATTTGAGTGGAATTAATATTAGAGTGGCGTAACGCGAGCATGGTAGTCTGCATATGATGAATGTCGCAATGTATTGTGAAATTTCTTAATTACTACATTTGGTGTGTTCTAATAATATTACATATCATCCTATCGCTTTTAACATTGCGGTTTCATCGTATGGAGGTAGTAAGCGCCTTGTGCTAAGTGAACATTATTGGAAATAAATATTATTAAAGACAATAACGAATTTTGAATGAGCTTCTGCTTCAAAAAGTCTTACGTGTGGAATATACTCTTTATCAGGATAAATATGTGTATTGATTGAATAATGAATATGAAATATCGAGCGTTTCGATTGTCATGATACAAACGAGTATTCTAAGTGACCCTACGCCATAATATTTGTTTCCAATTATGTGAATTTGTCAATGGATTTCCGCAAGTAAAGCCTGATAGGAATGCCTTTCGCTTAGCATAGTACTAATATGACAAGTTTGGTGTTGTATTATTTTAATGTTAACTATTCGTGTTTAATTTTCGTTTAGATATTGTGTCTACAACTAAAATTATGTTAATTTAGTTTAAATGATTCGGGCTGTTCGAACGGAGCACTCGGCGAATAATGCTACTTCAGAAAGGGAAATATAAAGAGGAATTTGGAAGCATCATTCCAGCACGCCTATCTCGACTGATACCGTATTTTTGTAGAACTGAACCGTGCGAAAAAGTAAAGGATGCCTACTAACCGATAATTTAGGATTCCTCTAAATATTTTTCTTCTGTAGTACAAAGAATATTTATAAATTAATATCGTATATGTCGGAGCATGAGAATGCCACAACTTTGCCAGATTAAATCGTGTAAAAAGCAATAAGACGCACCAAACAGTCGATTTGGTCTATATGTACCCAAATAGGCCAAATACACTGCAAAGTATCAATATAATTGATGCTACTTCACGTAGGTTATTTATAGACTTGCATGGATTTAAATGAATTTATACAATTTTATGGAAGAAGGAACCTGTTTCATTTTCTGCCTAGCTCAGTCGTTTAACAGTACTACCGCAATATGTAAACCAATAATTGTAATATTAAGATATGCCAGACCGTATTTTGCTAAATACAGAGGTGAGAATTAAAAGTGGTAGTGTAGGAAATTCTGGCTATTTTCTCACCGGTCATTACTTATCAGCTAATTACAAATAAAACTGCTCATTTACGGGGTACTGTTCTCACATTACTTTCTTTTCTTTGGTTTAACATCTGGATACATTCGAGAGCTGAGTACAACGTCATGTGGTAATGAAGCCTTATCAGATTCGATATACTATATTATCTGACGCTCAAAATTTTTATAAATTCATTTAAAGTCTTGTAGGTTTGTTCACGCGTTTGCTAAGAGTTGCTCATATTTGCCAAAATTGTTCTGTCAATTATTTTAAATTTTATTTTACTGCGCTACGTACATTCGTGTTAGTACATTAACATTTACTTTAATATACCTGTCGAAGTTTCATGTATAGAGGCTATAAATAAGCAAGTCTAGGACTTTATATATAAAAAAATACAGAGCGCACCGGTAGCTCGAATAGCCCTTTAGTGGTGTAGTGCTATCTCCATTAAATTAAGTTAAATTTCATTTAAATAATTATTAATTCAATATTAATTTTAAAGTAATTTAGTTATTTTTATTATATGTACGTTAACACACACTTGACAAAGAACGTGATCGGTTTAACAGCCTGGAAAATATATTGTAAGTATTTATTATTATGATTCAGAGAATCACATTTGTAATTTATTAAATAAGTTTGAAATCACAGTTTACAAGTTTTTCAAATAGTACACACACACATTAGGGGTCAGTGGAAACGCTGACTGTACCACTTTCTTACTAATGTAATAGTAATATTGTATTTAGTTTACTTTCGTCCGATGTGTTGATAAGACAAACTGTTACAACAGGCCACTTCCTGTAAAATACTTTCAAAAGACACAAGTTACCTTCGCAATAGTAGATAGCATTAAAATCAGTGATATAAAACTTTTAACGCGTCAACTGTGGCTAGAAAAAATTGTTTTAACATTTTGTCATCCAGAAATCGATAACATTTGTCGAAAATATACATTTCACTGACATTACATCATGTTTCATATTTCCAGCGTGTGTTTTGTAATCAAAATGTTATTTAATTATTGTGATCAAAGGGTACCTTCGCTAAGGGCCCAGATCATCGCTATTCGCTTTGTTATTGTTATTCGATATGATGATAATGAATTATTTAATTTCTTAATTAATAAGTTTAAAGTATTTTGTTTAATACTTTTATTGTTTCTTCCATGTGATTAAGAAAATGGCAATACGATTTAGCATTAAACCAATATGAACTTTGATTTTTGTTGT
Organism: Pseudoips prasinana; assembly: GCA_951640165.1. Lineage (NCBI taxonomy): Eukaryota > Metazoa > Arthropoda > Insecta > Lepidoptera > Nolidae > Pseudoips > Pseudoips prasinana. Next base: position 16,355,557 of record OX621234.1, on the reverse strand, counting down.
TATTTTCCCTGGCGTAAACATAAATAGAATAAATTAAATAATATTTTTAAAACACGCTTTTATTATCTGTTAAAAAAAAGAACTAAAAAGTTAAAAACCCGATAAGAAAGAAGAATATTATTAAAAAGACCAATTTTTTTATATAGAAAACGGCGTGTTACATTTCAATGGAACATTTATACATATAATAAAATCGTAGGAAAGTCAAACTGTACATTGAATATCTTTAAAAAAGGATACTTGGGGCGTGAGCTACATTCGATATCGAAGCCAAAAATATAGTTTTTAGATTTTTTTTCTGTCTGTAAGTATGTCCGGGCTAAACTCAAAAAGTACTGCATGGATTTACTTCAAATTTTGCATGAATATTACTAAGAGGTCGGGTCAACATATAGGCATACATATTATCACGCTATCACCTACGGGGGAGGAGCTGTGACGGGGCACATCTATAGGTTATATATCCAAATAACACATAGGCTATAAAGTTTAACGCGGGGAAAACCGCGGGGCGCAGCTAGTTAATGAATATTTAGCATATAACACGTTCGTTACTTTTCTGTAGCAATCACAATGTAACACGCCATTATCCATATAAAAATTGGGTCGGTTTAATAATAAGATATTAAGACATAATAAAAGATTGTTTTAATTTATTTTTTATTTTTTTAATATTATTTTAGTATAAATTGACTACGGCATGGTTAGTAGCGCGTAGCAGTGTTTTTCCGTTTTTATAGCCCATATAGTACGCTAACAACATGTTGTTTTCAGCACTTCTGCTGTACGAAGAGGTATTCTATATTTTAATTACTACCTATAGTTATGAATTTACTGGATTCTCTACGCTTAGCTTACCGTTTAACAATTTTTCTTAGCGTTGTCGCGTGTGGACATCGTTTTCATTAGCAAACTTCTACTGTCGCTTCAATTTTGCATTCTCTCAGCATCCTTTATGTAGTAGTTTCTTTTTGGTTCAGGTTGTTCCCTCGAGTATCAAAAACGGTTCATCCCCCAGAGGTGCATTGTATAAGGATAAGGGCATCAGTACAACAGGGTTAGCTCTGGTACCCTAAAGCGCAACTTTAGCGATATGACATGTTTATGGCACCTTCATAACGTTCAGTCCATGGCACGTACTGACCTTGGCATTGTGTCAGCGGCCTAATCTATATCACGATCATCAAACCACCACAACTTACAACCCATCAATAACGCTCCACCTATCAAGATGAAACAAACTCGAGGCGGTTATGTCGTTTATTATTATTGTTATTATATAGGTACAGTGTTGACCTTATGAATTAAAACAAAGTCTCACAAAACTGTACAAACAGTTTGACTGTGAGATCGAAATTATTAACTATCTTAAGTAGCGCTGTTATATATGTATGTACATTAATATTTTCTATGGAAGATTATCTAGGAGGTATTTTTTTAACTTAATTTTAAACTTATGTTTATTACATTCCTTTCTGATGTCCTCTGGTATACTGTTAAGTATGTAGGGGATACGTTTATTTAGGGTCCTATCTCCGTATACATTCGTTATCCTAGGGACAACAAATTTACCGGAGGTCATTGCTCTTGTGTTATATTTATTATATAGTTTTTGGATTGTTGTATTATGCTCCTGAAAGCCATGGTTGTTAATTGCGAGAAGGTATTTATGTTTCACACTAACTGGTAAAAATTTACATATTTTAAATAATTTATAGTAGTTATGTTTATATTTATTTTTTGTTTTTTTATCAACTAGCAATTTTATAATTCTAAGTTGGATGTTTTCTAGTTTGTCAATATAAGCTTTAAACGTGAGTCCGTAGCAATGAAGAGCATAATCCAAAACTGGCTCAACTAAACTTGTGTATAGTAACTTCAGGGTGTTACTAGGCATTCTATAACTAAGGTGATAAAATTTACCTAACAACACTCTGAGCGTATTACATCTAGATTCAATGTGTTTATCCCAAGAAAAATGCTCTTCTACTTTCATGCCTAAGTAGGTTACACAATCTACTCTTTCAATTGGCTTACAGTGACAGTTGATATGATTATTGTGTATGCAATCATAAGTGTGAGCGAGTAATTTCGGTGTTCCTATGAGTGGTAAGTAGGGAGAATGTATAATTAATAATTTGTTTTTGTCAGAATTTAAAACTATGCCATTATCATGTGACCATTTAACAACAGCGTCTACGTCTTGTTGAACGAAGCGACACGTTTCAGCCAGGTCGGTACCAGCCCGAAGGGCACATAGGTCATCCGCGAACATGTGAGCCGAGCAATTCTGCATCACTCTGCACAGACTGTTTACATGCATCAGATAGGCGACCGGGCCACATCCAGAACCTTGGGGTGCCCCGCACCGCACCCCCCTCTCATCGCTCAGCGTGTCGTCTACTCGCACTCGATGTGTGCGTGAGTCGAGGTAGTCCCCAAATCATTCTTTGAGAGGCTTTACCACTCCACATTCTTCTACGGCATTTAATAATGTATTTTTTTCCGATGTTTCAAAGGCTTTTTTGTAGTCAAAAAATATGGCAACTACAAATTTCTTGTTATTTAGATGAGTATTAATCTCATCAGTAAAATTAGAAAGCAAGGTGTTAGTGCTTTTGCCTTTTTGAAAACCATGTTGCGATTTATTTAGTATTTTGTTGGTTAGTAGATAGTTTCCTAGTTGATTAACTATGCATTTTTCCATTATTTTATCTATACTTGACAGTATCGCTATTGGCCTATAATTGGAAAATTCTTTCCGATCGTCTTTTTTGTGTATAGGTCGAATAATAGCCTCTTTGAGCTTCTCTGGGAATTTTTTATGTTTAACTGTTATCAGTTAAACATAATTAATTTATATTAATTAACTTGGACAATACAGGGCTTATTTTTTTGCTAATAAATTTTATATCAGACATGCGAATGAGGTCACTCCCCGGTGATTTATTTGCATCCATATTTTTAATTACATTCTCCACACACTTACCACTAACAGGCTGCCATCTCATACATCTATCTGCCTGTTGCTTATAACTGTTTCTGTCTAACCACTTATCGTTGCAATTATGTTTAATTTGTTGGATTTCCTCATCAAAGACCGCCCCAAATCGGTTAGCAATGTGCTGGGTACTTCCGAGCATATTCATGTTTGATAATATGACACTATCTACGGATTGCTTATTTTTACCCAACATTGTGTTTAAAATATCCCAAACTATTTTTATATTTTTGTTACACTTAATAATACTCTGCCTGTCATATTCATTACAGCATTTATATATCGCCTTTGTACATTTATTTCTATATTTAGTATAAGCTAACCGTTTTACCATGTTCTTTGGATCACTGTGCCACACAACGAACAACCTATCTCTTTCTTTGATCATATTTTTTAAATTATTTGTAACCCAACGTTTATTGTTTCTGCAACTGCAACTAACTGTTATTGTCTGGTAGCATTCATTATAAATATTATTAAATATTAGTCTGAGAGCATTATATAATTCTATGGGACATTCAATTGTCATCAAAGTTTTAAAATTAGTTGATAATAAACGTTCTCGGACCATACGGTTATCTAATACGCGTCGACGCACTGTAGGTTTGGCTAGAACTCGCGTGCGTGCACAAGTTGTTCGATTTCCAATACACTGAGTTCGTTTCCACTGCACCACAGCTGATACGAGAAAATGATTGGATATTTTATGTTGAATTATTGCAGTATCGATCTCTGCTAAGCGAGACCGAATATATATATGATCGATACATGATTCAACAATATTCCCCTTGACTATTTCCTTACGTGTCACTTTATTTATACATTTGGCTAATGAGAATTCTGCTAATAAGTTCTCGTATTCCGTTACCGAGGAATCTTGGCTGTGTAAGAGGTTTATGTTGATGTCTCCACAGAAAACGATTTTACTATGACTTGGTATACTTTCTAATATGTTGCGAAATTCTATAAGAAATTGTTTTATTTTATCCTTCTTGTTTATTCTAGGGGGTCGGTATACAGCTATTAAGTATATCGGATCATTTCTACCATCCTCAAGCACAATGGAAACGCACTCCGCTGATCGCATATTTTGTGTATGCACGGTCTTGTTTACTTGAGTAGCCCAAGGCGCTCGTACATAGACTAATACACCGCCTCCAGCGCAGCTCGGCGCGTGTATAACTATGGACATTGAATCCCCTAATTTCGTACAAGTTTAACATTGCATAATTAATATTAGGTTCCGTTATTACTATCACATCAATGTTCTTTAAGTGAAAATCTAAAGTTGCTATTAATTCGAGAAAATGCTTTCTTAACGATCTTATATTGATATGTACTATACAAAAATCGTGTTTATTTTTATGAGACGGTAGCCATAAATCTAAACTACCGACTTCGTGCGCATCAATACAATCACCCGTAATGGATGTTATGTTATCAAAAGCTGCGAATTAATGAATTAAACAAATAGCATGATACCTAATATTAGTGGTAAATGGAAGATGAAGATGTACTCGAATAAACCTTAGTTTTTGTTTAACAGTTCTTTAACATCATTTTCGTTTCTGATCCAAATTATTTTGTCCTCTGTACTTTTCTTCACTAATATTTTGCCGTTGTTAATCCACACGTATTTATAATATTTATGCAGTTGTTTTTAGTAGTCCACAGCAGAGTTCTGGTTGCTTTTGTCAGATCCTCATTAATGTATATTTTACTCACGTCGATGCCTCCAGTTACCTTGTCGCTTGTTAATTCACCCAATTTACGTCGTTGCGTCAGCCAAGCATCTCGGGAGGCAGTTCCAGAAGTTTTGAATCCGATGGTGATAGATCCCGGTCTACCGCTTTGTTTACGTGGTTGGTTGCGCCTCACCCATTCAATCTCCTCACTGCTGGTGTTAATAACTTTCGCGATACTTTCGACGACTTCCATCAAATTCTCGTCGGGCCTTTATTCGACGCCTATAATCTCGATATTGTGTTTACGAACAGATTGTTCATATTCGTGAAGCCGTTGCTCCAGAGCGACATTACATTTTTCCATGAATATACATTTATTGTTTATGTTATCTACCGACTTCTCTAACTTCTGTATTTTGTCTTTCGACTTCTCGTGCTCAGCTAGTAACGTGTCGTATTTTTCTGAAAGTAGGTTCATACTTTCTTTGATAGAATCAAGTTGTTTTTTTAACCCGGGGATAGCTCTTACATTTTTTTGTATCTCCTTCAAAATCTTATCACTATCTTGTCCGTCGTCGTCCTGCGCCTCGTTTTCAGAGTCATCTTCCTCACAATTATTGCAGTAAATTCGGGTTCTACCGACTTTTAAGTCTGCAGCCAAACCCTTCACACAATTTCGGTGAAAAGTTCCTTGACACTGTCCTTGGCACAAGAAATGAGACCCTTTTTTAGAAAGTACTTTTTTACACTTTTGGCACTCCATCTTAGACACAGATTTTAATGCACTAATTATATTATCACGTTACCGAATGCTCGCCATAAACAGGTTACAAGAACGCGTGCGTATCGCGTGCACTGCGACGAGTGAATTAATTAAAAAGTTAATTAATAATAATAAATAGTAATGTCCTCCTAGCCGAGTTTCGGCCACGGCGGCGAGTCTCGTTAGAGATTAGCCATCTGCGCGGGACATATTATAGTGCAGAAGTGTGTGCGCATTCACAGGAGCACTTTCTATTCCATCACTCTCATGATCCGATGGGACGCCTAGCGTCACGAACGGAAAGAGGTCAGGTACAGCGACCGACGGCTTTACGTGATCTCCGAGGCACGGGGGCCACACCGCCAACTCCCAAACTTCGGGCTGATGCTGAGAATTTTTCGTTTTACAGAAAAGTCCCAGATTCACTTTTGGCCTGACCCGAGATTTGAACCCGAACCGAATTACTGAGTTCTCGTCAAGACGAATCATACGAGTTCAAACTCTATCTCGAGTTCCTAAGGCCATCTTCCAGCTCCAGCATCAGATCACTTCCATGTCATAAAAATAATGCATTGTCATCCAATTGACACATGCATGCAAAATTTCAGCTCAATCGGTAACCGGGAACACACCGACAGGTGAAACTAAATAAAAGCTTGTAATAAAACAAATAACTTGTAATGAAAAATCAATTGTCCGCGCGTCTATACAGATTTTCTGGATCGCGATTTGGTCCTATTTAAGCGGTAGGTGATTTGATTCGTTTGACAGGAGGAATATTACGCGTTTGTAGCCTAGTTACCAAAAACAGCCTTAACTGTCTTGGTCGCGCTGTAATGTTTAAATTTATTAAACGACGCGTCGGCAAGCATTTTTTATTACTCGTTACATATTAACATGTAAACAACGTATATTATAGTTGCATTTATCTCGTTATATTGTATTTTATTTACAGGTAAAACCACTGCATGATGAATAATTCAAAAGGAAAAATCTTACGGTTTTAGCCTTAGATTTCTATAAAAAAAGTATGAAGTAAAGTATAAACTTACATATTAAGTATTGCTAGCTGTACTAGCGATGATTATAAATGTCAGATTTCAGCCCGTATATCCGTTCAATAGCATTACAAACAGAAGGGTCGTATTTTATATTGTAGTATTTGAACACCTTAAGTTAAAATATTTTTTCATAAATTGAAATTTATTTACAATTTTACAAAGATATTGAACGAATTCTAGATAAATGCAAGTCCATATGTTAAGTACTGCATACAGATAGGCAGGTACGTGCGCCCTAAAACTCAATTGCGCAGAAGAACACCAGCACCTGCCTATGTTGCATGAATCGATAGTCAATTGTGTGGTGCCGGTCGTGTCAACAAACCTCGGACAACACTTCTTAGGTTATCTAGGCCTAGCCATTACTGGGGCTCAGCGTGTCCATAAACCAAAATGAAACAGGTTCCTTCATTTATAAGAAAGCAGTAAACACTGTGTTCTTATAAACGTGAGAAACTGAATCACACATTTCCAATCTGAGAATGACCCGTCATTCTCAGTTTGGAAATATGTGATTCAGTTTACCACGAACTAGAGAACTGAGTGAGTCAGATCACAGAATTCAACAGAAGCAGCCTTCTTGCTCAAGCCACTCGCATAGTCCTCACAGCAACCGCAGTTTAGGCCGATCGAACAGCGTTAAAATTAAAGGAGCTACTAGACACTTGCGTAGACCAGATAGTTCATCCCAGCCATATCGTACTTACTTACCTAATCGGCGCGATCGTTTCGCGACCACCATCGTATCTCGCATCACCTAATTTGTTTTGGTATCGATTTAATGCCCTCCGCAATTCCCACAGTAGTTTCGCGTACTAACGTAGAACGATAGTTAAATAAACCATTCCTATGAAAACCAGCCAAGTGCGAGTCCCACTCGCACGTATAGGGTTAGATCCCTTTCCGTTGTTATAGCGGTAATAGAAATACACACTTTATCAAAATTTCACCTGCCCACCAACCAACTGACAGACAAAAAGACGGACGGACAGGGCAGGATTCCGTAGCCACCCTAACAACCAAACATCTCACGCATGGAGTTAGGAACTCCAAAGGGGATGGTCTCTAACAATATGTAGTTTTCTTCAATTGTAGTTATGTTCTGCTTGCCAACTTGAGCGCACTCTGTCGCTTCAATTTTCCGGTGAAGTATTGCAAGCAAACTATTAACTATGTTAAATTATCCAATGTAAAAAGTTTGGATGAAAATAATGATTTTATTGTTTGGCAAGTTGATATAGTTGGCGAAGATATTAATAATAAGCAACTATATATACATGTCACAACGTCAAAACTAATAGAAAAATTAAACATTTAACCTAATACTTATTACATCTCGTTGCTCATACCTACCGGTTTTAATTTAAACTCTATTTCATTTTTGGGCCAACCAAAAATCAGCCTTAATTGATAGGTATATTCATAGGTAGGCTTTGAACGTAAAAAATCCCACTGGCATCAAAATAATATTTCAATTTTTATACAGACCGTATAATAGGTAGGTTCTTACTGTTTAATAAAACATAACATTGGCTTCTTTAATATGCCCTTGTTGGGTCGATTTCAAATTTCGAATTAAAATGATACTTTTTGTTTGATTTCTTAAATACCCGTTTTTTGGGTTATTAATGGTATTACCTCACTATATGAGGTTATATTAACATAAATTAAATAAAATAATAATGATATTTTAATGAAAACTATAGAAAAGATGAAATCAGAGTGACACGAATGAGCGATGTTGTTACCCTAATGAAATTATCTAAAACACGAATGATATTAAATGCCTACTAATGACAATAAAAAAAACAACTGTAAATACTAAATTTTAATAATCTTGCCATGTACTCTATCAGAAAATTAAAATAAAACTAAGACAGTTTTTCTATTTGTGGGCTCCATTGTAGCTTTGAGTCAATAGTGATACCCAAGAACACAGTTGATTCAACAGGGTACAACCTAGCTCCATTAAGTTGTAGATTGGCTGTCACCTGTTTCACATTCGGTGTAGTGAATTTTATGACTTTAGTTTTCTTATCATTAAGCACAAGATTATTGGCATTAAACCAATGAACAACTTTAGATATTGCATAATTAATATCGTTGGTAAAATTGCTTAATTATCGGTTTATTTTGAACGTCAAGGAAGTATTATCTGCAAATAACACAATCTCATGCTTATATAAGCTATATGCTTATATATGCTTAAGTAAGTCATTTATATAAAACAAAAATGGGCCACGAATTGACCCCTGTGGGACCCCATTACCACTGGAGATCCCGGAGATATTTTACCGTTTATGTCGACCTTCTGAATTCTATTGCCCAAGTAAGAAGTCAGAAGTTCGAGAGCCTTGTTCCTAATACCGTAGTGGTGTAATTTTCTGACCATAGTATCATGATGAACGCAATCGAACGCTTTGGACAAATCGCAAAAGATACCTAATGCATCTTGCGAGTCTTTCCAAGCCGCGAATATACTTTTTAATAAGTTGACCCCTACATCTATGGTTGAACAACCCTTTGTAAATCCAAACTGTTTCAGGTGTAGTAAATTATGTATATTAAAGTGTCTGAGCAACTGGCTTAGCATAAGCTTTTCAAATATTTTACTAAGTTTGAAGGGTCTGAAGTATCACCAGCTTTAAACAAAATAATGATTTTACTATACTTTGTCCAGTCAGGAAACACACCTGATGCAACACAGCAATTGAACACAGTAGCTAAGTGTGGGGCGATTATAGTAATAATTATTGATGAAACAGTCTTAACAGATAGACAGATCCTTTGAGTTTTTCATATTAATACTTTTGAAAGCATTTAAAATATCTTTAGGGCTAACCACCGAAAATTCTAAAACTGTGACACACGACCCTGCTCTTTGCTTGAGTATCTACTCAGCAGAGATAGAAGAATATGAAAGAGAGTAGAGAAGTAGTAATGACGACTGGAATATTCGAAAAATATTTTTCAAACTCAGTCGCAATATCCAAATCGTCTTTAGTATCTACGTTATTTATAGAAAAGTTAAAATCACGACAACGTATTTTTGTTTTACCTGTCTCAGTATTGATTATCTTCCAAGTAGTTTTAATTATATTTGTAGAAGATTTAAGAGTAGTTTTTATGTACAAAGATTTAGCAGCGGAACAGGCTCGTCTAAATGTTTTGGCATATTGTTTCACATATTCTTGAAAATCCATATTATGATTATAGGATTTTTCTTCATACAATTCATACAACCGATTCCGACTTTTAAAGATTCCTGGAGTTGCCCAATCACTGAATATCCGACGGTCACTTACAGACAGTTGTTTGGGTGTGAATATTGTGCAACACTCATCATTAATCAAATTTAATAAGAGTTGTACAAGTAATCCGGATTATCATGATAGGGCAGCCATGCTAGTTTTTTTATTACATTACATTTAAATTTTTCTAAGCGGCTTTCACTAAATGGAATATAGCTTATATGTTTTCTTTTAATTTTTGGAGAATTTGAAAAAGGTTCCAACTGACCTGAATTATCTGACCGAATTTTATTGATTGAAATAAAGGTTTTACAGTGCTAAATATATTATCAATGCATGTAGCACTTTTGGCAGTTACTCTAGTTGGTTCTGTAAAATTGTGATATAAATATAGGATTTAAACAAATTTAATAAATTCAGTAATTCTTTGGATGCCTGTTGTTGATTAAAAAACTTAAGAAATTCTTGTTGATGTTGTTGCCCAAATCCAAACGCCATTGCTTCTGTTTGAGTTACCATAAATGCCCGATTTTCCCAAGTACCTTTAACTTTAGCAAGTGCTCTTTGCTCTTTGCGAATTCGAGAAGTTGGAGCTTTATTGGGTTTATCGGCGTGTTTAATGGTGATATCGCTAAACTCTAGGAACTCCGATTCGGAATTCCAAAGCACCTGGTGGACTAACGCCCGGTTCCTATATTCCAAAAACGAATCGTTTCTACTACGAATAGTTAGAATTTCTACCAGCCGTAACGCAAAACCGTTCCTAAAAAATACTAGTCGTTATCCAAATAACCAACGTCTGGTTACTAACGGATGGGAGGACGTTAGTAAGCTTATTGTATGGAGATGCGTTTGAAAGTGTTCCTATAAATATTTTCTACTGTCACGGAACTGTCAAAATAACGAGGCGTTACTGCTTTGATTACTAGTCGAATTCGGTCGGTTTACCAGTCGTTTGTATTTTATTTTGGTAGTTAACATAGTGTTTGAGGAGATTTCCGTGATGTCTAGCTCTGAAACTGATAGAGAATTCATGGCTTTGTTTTCCGTTAGAAAGGGTTGATTATTTTTCTATCTTCTAAGATTTCATAACCACAAACCTTAGATTAAATACTCAATTTAAAAACTTATTTAGAAACCATCAAATATTCCTGGACAGACGTCAGACGACAGACGCATGCGCCATGCGCTTTCATGTTTCGCGTTTTGTTCACACCATGCACTCGTAACATCAAATTTTCAATACTAATGGTTTATAAATATTTTAAACCTAAAACGCAAATTAAATTATTACTGTAACTATAAATACAGTAATTTGTACTATTACTCACATAATATTACAGAATAATAAATGATTTTAGTTGCATAATTGACGTAGACGTTTTGTTATAACTAATCGTGAAGAGGAGCGAGAGGTTCATCGCCGAACGAGTCGTAGGTGGTTTAAACTACGGATGTTCGTCGCAGGTAGGGCATTGTGGAACACTAGTTTTCCTTCGGTATCGGTAGCTGAATTACGGATGGTAACGTTGGTCCAATGACGGATCGTAAAATAAAGGAACCGGGCATAACATAGTTCCTTTAAAAGGAACTATGTTTTTGAGGAGATGAATATCTTTTTCTCTAATCTCATGTTCTTCTACAACCGTTATCTCGACATTCTTTATGTATTTATTTTTATTTTTGATTATATTTTTCTCTCCTTGCTATTCTTCTAACTCATCTTTACTCATCCTTTTGTTATTTAGCATAATGTTCTGAAAAATTATTTCATAAATAACAGCTACTAAGCCTTAGCTTAATTACACTAAGCAACACTCAAACTCAAAATATAAACAATATAAACACCGATAATAATTTATAGCAAATTTCGTAGATAATCATGCAAATATAACTATTGATTTTCATGACATCACACACCAAAACGGAGAATTAAAAAATAAAACAAACTACCTTTGACGTAATCAGGCAGAAAGCCTTAATTTTTTGTTAATAATTCATTATTATAATATCTCATTAGTGATGGATTCAATATCATTAGTGTTACTTGAAAAATTGACACCAATGACAGTAACACTAATGATATTTGGAACAAACATATAATTTTTAAGCTTGTGGAACTTTCTAGACGGCAATCGAATACATTTGAAATATCCATGTTCTTGTTAGCTATAAGAAATACTGTGTTAGAAAAATTCGATTACAATACCTTTTGCAATTATGGTTAAGAGATGAATGAGTCTAGTTTCGTCCACGGCACTGAAATCGGTAGAAATATGAATATCTCGCAAAAAATATGAAAAGTACCACCGCTCTGAGTAAACGCTGCAAGGCCAATGACGATGTTACGGCGGGTGGGGTGAGGCGGAGGCCCAGGAGATCCGTGGATTTAATATTATGACGGTATTAACTTATGCTACACTAATGACCGATAAACCGTGATCAATGTTTTAAACACTAGGATAATAGTATTCTATTATTCACAAATGAAAAATGTATACTATTTTTGAAAGCTTGCACATCATCATGATATGAAATATTAAATAAATAGAATTTCTACGAGTAACTTCGTTTTTATTCGAGTTTAATTCAACGTAACCGGAAAATGAGTAATATCTTCTTAAGGGACTAAATGTTATAGTTTTAGTTTTCTCGCAAATGGCACATTTTTGGATGTTGTTTTGTTTTGGTACGTTAAAAGATTAATAAAGATTATAATCTTAAAAAAAAAACGAAAACAATCGCAAAAAAATTCAATGTTATTATTAGCGATGTCAACATTTTTTCCTCTGTTTGAAATCGACCCTGTTATAAAAACACAAAGGTGTCACGGAATGGAGGGGAGGGGGGATGTATTTTCCTAGTATTAGTTGTTGTCTCAATAATTTATAAATAATAACATAAAACTCGGGATAAGAGTCGTCATTCGTTCGACAAAATATAAATTTACCACCTCATTTTTCATACTCAACCATATTAAGTGAATCAATCTTTGAATCACTTAGGTAATATAAAATAGTATTTTAAACCAGAGCAAACACAGTGAAATATAACGTTTTTTAAATATATTCCTAATTCTAAAGGAAACGTTGTTCCATAACTAGAACTTCAAAACGAAATAGTTCAAAAAACACATGGGATTTTTTCTGCTGGTATGACCAAGGAATCCATTATGTTGGGCGACCCAAGAGGTATTGCATAGAAGATGATCGAGCATTGTTACATTGAAATTAAACATATTTTCCAATACTTGTTGTATTGGAAAATATGTTTAATTTCAATTATAGAGAGAGCATTAATAACTTAATGAAATGAAAATGCCTTTTTAAATCATCTTTCTTATTTATTGGATACTACTATACATCATAGAAAACTTTGCCAAGTCTCATGTGAAATGCATCAATTTACATAAAATATATGCATAAATCCTAACACATACGGAACAGTTCCAAATACTCTAAAAGTATCTGTAATATTGTCATTTATACATGACTTGTGGTGTGGTCAATGCCGATCAAATCATAATGCGAAGTCCTTACGCTCATACTAATCATATATTTCAAAAACCAAACTCAACTAACATCGATGGTGAATCAAAAATCGTATGTTAGCAAGACGGTTTATGTAATTATTCCAAGAAAACAATTTTAAGTAGCAAGGACCATACAAAAATAGAATAAAATAATCAAAGGAATCATTTGCCGTTAACAGTTCCACATGAACTGTAGCATATATCAGTAGACACTATATATACTCATAGCCAGATGCTCTCACCGATCCGTGATTGGCGAGGTCAAGCAACTAGGCTCGCGGTCAGTCCATGAGTAACCGCCAAAGTGATGAAAACATTACAAAACCGTTCTTACACTCTACATAATAAAGACTGTTGTAATCACTGAAATGGCGCCAACTATACATCAAAATAATTTTACTTCGCGTTTCTTTGGCTGGTGCTTCGTGATATACAACTTTAGTTTTTGTTTCTAGACGAGTGAATAAATTACCTTTTTTTTTCAGGGTTTCAGGGCGCAAAAGACTAAGGAGTTTAAGGTGCTGGTATCGCATGGCTGCTGGCACCTTATTTGATTAATTAATGTGGCGTAGGTAAGACCTACGCTATGTAAATTAATCAACTAGTTCCAAGAGAAATACGCACACCACCACCTGATATTAGACGTAACAGAAACAGAAATTTATTCCAACTATGTCACTGCATAGAAAATAATAAAGACTACATAATAAATAGAACGAAAAAAAAAGCATTACGCTATGTATTAATCAACTAATTCCAAGAGAAATGCGCACACAGATACCACCTGATATTATAACAGAAATACAGAAAATTATTCCAACGATGTAATGGCACTGCATAGAAAATAATAAAGACTACATAATAAATAGAACGAAAAAAAAAGCATTACGCTATGTATTAATCAACTAATTCCAAGAGAAATGCGCACACAGATACCACAGGATATTATAACAGAAATACAGAAAATTATTCCAACGATGTAATGGCACTGCAAAGAAAATAATAAGGACTACATAATAAATAATACGGAACCAAAAAAAAATATTCGTTTGAGCATTACGCTATGTTAATTTGATTAATCAACTAATTCCAAGAGAAATGCGATATATCAAATCACACGGTCTGATCTTTAAGCTTTAAGGACTAGAGCTTTAAGACTTTAAGCTTTAAGAACTAGAGCTCAGATACTTAAAGATAAAGCTTTATAGAAAAAACGCACAGTCCAACACACTGAAAATTCATCCACGCGCGTAAATATCTGAGCTCTTAGCACTATGCAAACGTTTTCTTCACATTTATATAATACATATAAAACTTTACAAAGTTGAAACACAGCCAAAACCTGAATTACCTGCATTTGTCGCCAAAATACAACGAATCTCATGATAGTGAGCATAGTCATGCTATACATGACACACAAATAAATTGTGTGCGTCACGATTGCTCCACCACGTTATCCAAACAAAAAAAGAAATCGTTCCTTTCGATTTTGACTAATGTTTGTCAAAATTAGTCGAAATCGAAAGGAACAAACCAAAACTTTGTCAAAGCAGATATAATAATAACGTGGCGGAGCAATCGTGACGCACAGAAATAAATTATTAAAGAAATTCAGACAAAATAACACTGCGACAAAAAAAAATGGCGGTTAATGCAAATTTGAATTTACGTAAAGTTAAACAAAACATTTTCTTCGTTACGTTTATTTAATAAGGAACTCAGTTCAAAATACCTTTCTTTATACAGTACATTATTTTCATTCGATGTAGATATAGTATCGTAGAACATGTTTATTTTTTATAAAAATGTATGTAAGTTCGTTACTTCTAAGGTAGATTCCTTAGAAGTGGTTTGCTTTCAGTTACTATTTTGTTTATGAAACTCGATAAAAAACTTAACAATTACTATTAATAGCGACACTTACTAACTTACATAATTTCTATCATATAACCAGCCAAGAGTTTAATGGAAAAAAACATTACTTAGAAAAATACCTTACAAAAAATATCGCAATCTAATTAAGATTGTGGTATTTTTTCCACTTGAGTGCAGAGGACGAGAGTGCGGTCTACACATCTGTCAGTTAAATAATTTATAATTTAGGCTTTAACTTTTTGGTTACAAAATTCACCAATTATACAGAACATACAGACTACATTAAACAGTTATTTAGAAATATTTACACGTCTACTCACTTAGGGGTAAACAGGCATATATATATATATATGTATGCTTCAGTATTCTCGGTCTTGCTACTGAGGGGAATGGCCTTTTCAAGTTATAATGTCACCGAATAGGAAATTAATTTTATCTATGAAACAGGAGAACTCCACGGGGCAAACCACAATAGAAAATTGTTGGGAGCATAGTAATATAAGGCTATGTTTAATAAATCTTTATATACGAAGAGTGACCACGTGCCATCAAGTAAAAATGATTTTAGTAGTAATCAATACATGAAAACATCGACTGAACCAATTTAAAATTGTTCTAATTGACAAATCTGGTTTCTCAATTGCAGCGCCTGCATAAAACAAGCAGCTACATATAAACCAGCCAAAAGAATCAGAACTTGCTTAAACTTATTATTATAATTTTTCAGTAATAATCTATGATACATTTTACTGTCATAATTAAAATTACATTATATTATTTTGATAATTCATCACAATATAAAATTTACTTCATCTTTTTGTAATATTTAATTTTAATGACATTGTTAGTATTTATTATTATTTCTAACTGATACATTTTGTTTGACATTGTATTCTGCATGATAATTGAAGAATTTGTTTGCCTACTGGTGGAACATGGAATGAACTATTGCTATATATGTAACAACCTGTAATAAATTGATTTGAATATGAACTTATAATTCACTTGATTATAAGTTAAAGCAAGTTCCGAGCGTTCGAATTGAATAATAAATAATAGTAATTTGATAAATTGTTGTTTGTGAATTGTTTTCGAAGAATTAATCCCGCTATCTTACAGGTATAGCTAGGGTGAGAAAATTCGTATATGAAAATGCTATTATTTTTTGGATATAAACTAACGTAATTTGGACGTAATTACAGTATATTTAAGGTCAAGAATTATATTCACCAAAAAATTTTTATGTTCACCATAACTTATTAGTCGACAGGTGTCAGGAACCCACAGCGATTGGCCTACAGTAAATATCTAATACGTTCATGCTCTTCAGTCTTGCGGTCAGTCCCCATACATAACAGGACCACGCTTCGTTTATGTCATAAATCCTGTACAATTCAATTTCCTAAGTCGCTTGCCTATTTCGTTCTACTTGAAATTGATACTACTTAACCCTGGTGTATAGACGTTAGGCTGAACATAATGCTATATTTTTTCTTGTATGAAGGGGTGTGCTAAACAGTGGTTGACCGAAGCTCTCTTAGCGGGGTCCAGCATGAGCATTCGCTCTAGTAGATCCTTGAGTTGAGTGATCTTTTTAGCTTCGGGCGCTGGCAGTCGGTGGTGAGGCGGCGCGAGTTCCGTTTGTAGATCTCTCGACGGCTTTATACTTGAAATTATTACTATTTTTTCCTGCAATAAAATAAAAATATGAAATTAATTGCTACGTGACGTATCATGACGTTAGTTCTACAAATTCTACGATTGTAATTATTTATATGTACATTGTTGTACCTCTCCCTCGGCTCGTTAAAACATATAACACATACTTAATGGAACTTGATATATGCGCTCTATCAAATAATCAATTTAGACGTAAAGTAATTGAATTGAGTGAAGGATCAAGCTGATTTAAGTTCTTGACCTATACAACATGTAGCGTAATTAATGCACACCCTCAAACACCCCAATTAGAATATTATGTTGTAATCATATAAAATTTTATACTATTGTATTCTCGATGGTAATACCATGTAATGTACATATGTCCCTACTAGGACAACATTAAATTTGTTTAATTAATGATATATAGCTAACATCATAATCTAATTTCTTCATCATATCATCATCATCATGTCAGCCGAAAGACGTCCACTGCTGGACAAAGGCCTCCCCCAAAGATCTCCACAATTGCCGGTCTTGTGCTATTCGCATCCAGCAGTTTCCAGCGACCCGCACACGATCATCGGTCCATCTTGTAGGGGGCCTGCCCACGCTGCGTCTTCCGGTTCGTGGTCGCCACTCGAGAACCTTTCTGCCCCAACGGCCGTCGGATCTACGAGCTATGTGCCCCGCCCACTGCCACTTTAGTTTTGCAATTCTTCGGGCTATGTCGGTGACTTTGGTTCGCCTGCGGATTTCGACATTTCTGATTCGATCCCGCAGGGAAACTCCGAGCATAGCCCTCTCCATTGCTCTTTGGGTGACCTTGAGCCTTCTAATAAGGCCCACAGTGAGCGACCACGTCTCTGTTCCGTATGTCATCACTGGCAACACACACAGGTCGAAGACTTTCGTCTTGAGACACTGCGGTATTTTGGACGAGAAGATGTTACGTAGCTTCCCGAACGCTGCCCAGCCGAGTTGGATTCTACGATTGACCTCTTTCTCGAAGTTGGACCTACCTAGTTGGATGGTCTGTCCTAGGTAAATATAGTTCTCTGCAACTTCGAGTGCAGAGTCACCAACTTTCAATTGAGTGGGTGCAACATGGACGTTTGACATGATTTTCGTCTTCTCCATGTTCATTTTCAGACCCACTTGTTGAGAGACTCTGCTGAGGTCATCGAGCATTGTACCCAGGTCTTCCATGGTCTCAACCATGACTACTATATCATCGGCAAATCGAAGGTGAGTGATGTACTCGCCATTGACATTGATGCCAAAGCCTTTCCAGTCCAGAAGCTTGAAGACGTCTTCCAATGCAGCGGTGAATAGTTTCGGAGATATAACATCTCCCTGTCTCACGCCTCGCTGTAAGTGGATAGGTTTCGAGAACTGGTCCTGGAGTCGCACTGACATAGTGGCGTTTTCATACAAACACTTTATCACCTCGATATACCGGTAGTCAATTTGGCACCTTATGAGAGACCTCAGCACGGCCCATGTTTCGATAGAATCGAAGGTTTTCTCATAGTCCACAAACGCTAAGCACAGTGGCTTGTTATACTCTTCGGTCTTCTGTATAACTTGCCGCAGCGTATGTATGTGGTCTATGGTGCTAAAGCCTTTTCGGAAACCGGCTTGTTCGGGAGGCTGGAAGTCGTCAAACCTGCGCGCGAGACGATTCGTAACGACCCTCGAAAACAACTTGTAAACATGGCTCAGCAGTGTGATGGGTCTATAATTCTTCAATAGGGTTATGTCGCCCTTTTTGAAGAAGAGCACCACCACACTTCTGTGCCATGCTTGTGGCGTTTGACCATCTAGTATGATGGAGTTAAATAACTTCTGAAGGGCCCGTAGGATTGGTGTACCACCCGCCTTCAGAAGCTCTGCTGTAACTCCATCATCACCAGGCGCCTTGTTGTTCTTGAGTTGTTTGAGAGCTATTCTGATCTCGTACAGGCTGACGTCCGGGATGTCTTCGGTGTAATGTCGGGGAGTCGAGCTCTGGGATCTGAGGCATGACTTTTGACAGGTGGCTGTGTTGTCGCATATAACTGTCCGTAGAACTTCTCGATCTCTCCCAGCAACTCAGGTTTAAACGTGACGATTCTACCATTCTCAGTCTTCAGCTTCGTCAGTTGGCTCTGTCCAACAGACAGAGCTCTTGCGAACACTTTAGAGCCTTTGTTTCGCTCGATGGCCTCTTTAATACTAATTGTATTAAATTGCCGCGTGTCGCGATTCAAAGACTTTGAGATCTGTCTGTTGAGCTGCCGATATCTGGTAGCCTCATCTGAGGATGTCAGAACCATTTTCCGTCTATCTTCCATAAGTTGCAGGGTAAAGTCAGAGATCTTTTTAGTTCTGTTAGTACGACGGGCCCTGAAGACCTTAGACCCAGCCGTATGGACAGCTTCTACGAGCCTGTCATAGTATGAGTCCACTTCCTCGCAGTCTGCTAGGCAACGGTCGAAACGGTTTTGCAGTTCAAGCTGAAATGGTTCGGGGTTTTGGACGTGGATAGGTAAAGGTCGGAGCGTAGAATTTATCAGTCGGGATCTCTGGAGTTTGACATTAAGGTTCAATGAGCCTCTGACCAGTCTGTGATCGCTTCCGGTTTTAACCGCATTGATCACGGAGACATCATTGAACATCTGTCATCTCGTCGACAAGATAAAGTCTATCTCATTTTTAGTTTTACCATCGGGGCTCACCCAGGTCCATTTGCGGTGATCCGGCTTCCTGAAGAAGGAATTCATCATAAAGAGTCCCTCCTTCTCCATGAAGTCGGCCATTTGGCCCCGGGGGTTCCGGTCTCCAGTTCCAAATTGCCCCACTCTCAGCTCATTACCGAATCGTTTGCCCAACTTCGCGTTAAAGTCTCCCGTGACCACAGTGAAATAGGAGTTAGAGGTATGTATGGCTCTGGATATGTCCTCATACATAACCTCGACTTCATCGTCGGAGTGTGTCGAAGTGGGTGCGTATACCTGTATAACCTTCAACGAATACCGCTTGGTGATTCTGAGTATAAGGTACGCAACCCTTGTCGACACACTCTCTTTTTTCACTAGGTTGTTCACGAGGGACTTGTGGACTATGAACCCGACACCACCTTGGGATATTTGGTCACCCTCCCGGTAATAGAGCAGGTTTCCGGATTTCAGTATTATCGAGTCCTCCCCCTCTCTTCGGACTTCAGATAATCCTACAATATCCCAATGTAACCTGTTCAATTCTTCCTCCAGTTCGGTTATCTTCTCGTCGGACCGCAGTGTACGTGTATTATATGTTGCCAGGGCCAGAGGTCGTCGGTGTTGGTAACGCGGAATCTGCCGGGGATTCTTAGCACACCGTGCCCTTTTTTTTTTTGCGGGGTGGTAAATCCTCCATGGATGTCCTCCGCCTTGGGGGAGGCGGAGGGGTCTGTCAGACTCCTACTGACTACAAACCCACCCCGGTGTTCCATCTCACACCTGCGCCGGGGGTCGCGGGAACATACGATACTTCCGCAACCCCCGGCTGGTGCTGGCCCATAACTGCGGGCCTCCTCGCATTAGGAGGGGGAGTGAGGTGTTGAACTCCCCCCGCAACGTCTAAGACGGGCGCGCGTGGAACACGTCGCGCCGCCGCCTCGGGTCCAGATGTGTAGTGGGCGACGGACGCCCCCGAGTCCGTCGCCCCTGGACCCATTTAGGGGGGCTGGAAGAGGGCGATGTCCGTCCTCCGCCGACGCCCGGTGCGTCTGCTGCGGGCTGGGTGAGAGGATGTGATCTCCCTCTCCCTTTCCGCAGCTTCGTTCCGCGAGACGACTGTCTCGCAGAAGGAAACCACCGCGTCCCAGGACTCCTCGCCGCCAACCATCGAATTCACGACGGCCGGCAGCGACAGGTCACTGCCTACTCCAGAAATTAGGGCACGGCGCTGCTCCTCCCAAGCGGCACACTCTGCCAGCGTATGCAGCGCCGTGTCCTCCCGACAGTCGACGCAGTGGTGACACCGGGCGTCCGGCTCCCTGTTTATGCGACACAGGTACTTCCCGAAGCAGCCATGCCCCGAGAGTACCTGCGTCACCCGAAACGACAGGGAGCCGTGCCTCCTCCCGAGCCAACGCTCGAGGACCGGCCGGACCGCCTCGATAGTGACGAGGCCGGCGGTTGGGCGCGAGAGCCTGTCCCGCCATTCCGCCACCCGGGCCTCGCGAAGTTGCGTCCGACGCAGCTCCATGTGTCGCTGCATCGGCCGCTCGCCTTGCGCCAGCATCTCCTCGCGCCACCGGTACAGTGACGCGAGTACTTTCGCCTCGAGGTCCCAGGGCGGGGATCCGGCCAGTACACAGGCCGCCTCATAGGAGACCGTGCGATAACCCCTGATGACTCTGACGGCCATAGCTGTCTGCGGTCTCCGCAGAACAGCAATGCTACCGGCCGTCAGGTCAGCCGCCCAGATCGGGGCCCTGTACAGGGCCATCGATCGCACGATCCCCATGTAGAGCCGCCTACAGGCTGCGCTTGGCCCCCCTAGATTGGGAAGCAGCATTGAAAGCGCCCCAGCCGCGCCCATCAGCTTGGGCACCAGCCGCCGGAAGTGGGGTCCGAAGTCCCACCGGCTGTCGAGCACCAATCCCAGGTACTTCATGGTAGGCTCGACAGCGATCCGGACCCCAGCACCCCCTGCCCTGCCGTAACCACGGCTGTTACCACGGCTGGGAATAGCAGGGCTGCCGGGGACTGGGGGCCGCGGTTTGGTTGTGTCCATCATTTGAGGGGATTTGCCATAATCGCCACGCTTGGCAGACGGGTTGGCGATCGCAGTAAGGTGGTACTCAGGAGAACGCTGCTGCCCGTTCTCTGGTGTATATATTTCCCTCGGGACGACTTTTACGTCCCCCCACGGGATGAGAGGGGGTGGTGATATTCTTAGGCCGTCACCACACAGCAATCTAATTTCTTATGAAATAAATATTGTATCATACAAGAGTATTATGTTTGACAAGTGCAAGGACAATTAGTAATGTTGTTTGAATAGGCTATTCGAACAAAATTACTATTTGTATATGTACATCTATAAGCGGATCATTTGTAAATATATACTTTTGCACCTTTAAAAATCAATCAATCAATTAAATAAAAATGGTTATTTAGACGGGCTGCTATATGGACATCTGCATGGAGTCGGAAATCAGTACTTAGTACACATATTTTTTTAAAGACATCACAATGACGTCTTTCATCGGTTATCGTCAGTCAAATAGGTTAAAGTAGGCGCATCGTTGAATACACTAAGACTATAATAATATCTTTATCTTTATTACTTCGTGGTATGTTATCGCTATTTGAGGAGAAATTCGGATTATCCCCAATTTGTGAAGCATTATTTATTATCTCACAGGTTATGGAATGGGCATTATTATGTTAATAATATTCTAATCTTCTCATGGGTAAGAACAGAATTATTACTTCCGATTGGCTCTCTTGGACTTCTACATTATTATTAAATTTTTTAGACAAGGACCGCTTAGGGAATTTTATCGATGTGTCGCAGGTACTAACAAACCTATAATTACTGGACATAAAGTTAACCCAGACTCAGAACAACTACTTATGGGTACCACAAATATTTTTCCTGTGTGGGAATCGAACCCAGGACACGAAGTTGCAAAGCGAATGTCTTAACCACTGCCCCACACGTGCAGTGAACATTAATAATAGCTAATATAAATGTTTTGTTTTATAGTGTGTGTGAGCCAATTCATCAGTGTATCAGGGAGGGAAGAACGCATGGTTTCTTGTAATTTAATTAAGTACTAACAACTCACCCTCTCTGTAATCTTATCCAATTCATGATACAAAAAGTTGCAATTGCCATCAAAATGTTGATCCTTAAAGTAACCTTTCTTTATAATCTTATTCGGTATTTTTCCTTTCAAGTCCATAAAATATTTTAACATTTCATTATTAGATTTCCCGCTAAACATGATTTTTCCTGTGGACAGCTCGTATATGGTGCAAGCTGTGGACCACATATCTATGCCGTAGTCGTAAGGGACTCCTAGGATGATCTCTGGTGACCGGTAGAATCGTGAGACCAGATATGGGGTTATTTCGTTGTCTGAGATGTGTCCGGCGGAACCAAAGTCGCACAACTTCAACATTAACTTGCTTTCATTGACGAGGATGTTGTCAGGTTTCACATCTGAAAGAAATTGTTTTATATTTAGTATTGGTTAAATACTGATTAATCAGTCATGGCCTCATGGGGGTGAAGTCAAGGTAACATCAATAGACGTGCACACTTGTTGCCACCCTGTATTTTTCAACCTTAGTTAGGTACGGATTTTCCATTATTCTTCGATGCTTTCCTTCTTGATGAAAGCTAAATTGATCATACTATATATTTTATCTTTGAAGTGTTTTCCAGAACATACATAAATGTTGTACACCTATTTTTAGTAGAAATATGTGAAATTGTCGTTGTATTTCTCTTAGGATACTTAAAGTTGTACATTTATTAGTCAGCAGTTTAAATATGAGAAATTTTCGATTTCCATTACAATTAATAAATTCTGGATTTGACGTACTACATTAATTTAAAAATCTCATATTTAATACACATTTGCACGTTAAATCCTGTGGAAATAAATTGTTTATAGGCCCGTTGTAATTGTTCACTCATTCATATTTGGTTGGATTACATTACGGAATAAAACCTCTTTAACGACCCCAACGTTAAATAGAGAAACATCGAGTTAGTTGAGTCTGTGTTATTTTTCATTGGCGCAATAGTATGTTGAGTTAAAATTTTAACGAATTAACCCGAAGATACTTAACTCAAGTTACTTTATTTTAGCCTAGCTTTTGGTGGGCCAGGTATAATAATACAGATATAAAACACGCACGCAAATACTATGATTCATTGAAGGAGTTCAACTGGATAAGTGTATTGTACACAATAATATCCTAGGACATTATTCACTATGGAAACCAGATAACTGATATACTTCATTTACTACTTTTCTGTTAAAACATACTTATATAGATAATTACACACAGACTCAGGACAAACAAACATGTGAACACAAATATCTGTGTCCTGGGTGGGAATCGAAACCACGAATTCCGGCGTGAAAAGCACGCTTTTGCCAACCACGCCAACAGGCCCGTCGATATACTTTATTGTAAATCTAAAAACGTAAAATGGTTGCACGATAATTATTTGTTACCGACTACTACAAGGAGTTCTCAAATCTCCTACCTGCATGCAGAATACCAGCTTTCTTTAACAACTTGAGCGCCAATAGGATCTGTTGCGTGTAACTCCTTACAGCTTTGATATGAATCCCGCTGTTCTTGCCGTATTTCTTGAGCACTTCCCGAAGGTTCATGGACAAGGGCTCCATGACCATACACAAGTGTCTCTTGTGGAAGAAGTGGCGGTATAGACGCAAGCAATGGAACTTATCCTCAGGATCCGCGTCATTCAACCGCTTAAGGATTTCAAGCTCACGTAAACCAGTCTTGTGCCTGGGGAATAACATATTATTAATGGAAATATTAACATATAACAGGGCATCTGTAACCATTGTGCTAGCATTCAACCTATTCTCTACTGGTAGATGCAATTACGAATAATTCATAATAATAATAATGTCCTCCTAGCCGAATTTCGGCCACGGCGGCCAGTCACAATAGAGATTAGCCATCTGCGCGAGACAAATTATAGTGCGCAAGTGTGTGCGCAAACACAGAAGCACTTTCTATTCCATCACTATCTTGATCCGATGGGACGCCTAGCGACACGACCGGAAAGAGGTCAGGTATAGGATCGACGCGACGGCTTTACGTGCTCTTCGGGGCACGGGGGTATAATACCGCCAACTCCCAGACTTCGGACTGATGCTGAGAAATTTTTCTTTTTAGAGAAAAGTCCCAAAATCACTTTTTGGGTCGACCCGGGATTTGAACTCATTACCTCGTTCCCTGCGGGAGAACACGCTACCGATAGACCAAGAGGAAGTCAAATTCATTCATTACTGTGACAACGAAGACATTTTTTGTTAGTTTATTATTTACATACTATAATCATAATAACATATATCTCGATAGCATAAAAAAAAACACTTAGGTAGACCTGTGCTATAAAGAACTTACCAACTACATAATACACACAAAGAATAACCAAATAACGAATGCACTTTGTAACGAAAATGTAATGCAATGGAACTACTATTATTAGTCAATTAGACAAGTGCAATCAGACTAGCGTACCGAGAGTTCCGTATCTTTCATGAATGTAATATTTATTTAGTTTCTTACTATTTTACGCTCATAGTGCAGCTCGTCCTATGATGCAGATTTAAGTAAGGTGAACGGGCTAAAAAGAATAACAGGGCTACCCCATACCATCTCGTGGGTGTCGTAAAAGGCGACTAAGGGATACAACAGGGAGTCGGGCAGCAGCGTCACCTGTGTACGAGCTACCACATACCCTCAGTATAAATATAGACCAGTGTAGAGGCACGATTGGTGGACGATTAAAATACGAAAGCTCTCGGTTTGATCAAGCCGAGTTCAAACAGCCGTATCATATGCAATACGCACGTGGATTTTTAAAGAGATGCGGAGATAAACTTAAACGCGACCACTCGTTTTGACGTGGCACTCACTACTGAGAGCACCGCGACATCCGCTTAGGGGTCTTGTCGATGCGCATGTTTGTGTGAGTGCCGTTTTGACCGTTTGTAGGTAGTTTCCGTACTGTGCCTCTAGCACGAGTTCCAGCAGTTTACTTACTCGATCACACGTACAGTTTCGTCCCATACATTGAGCACCAGCGCCTCTCGCGGAAACTATTAAGAACTAAAACTCTGGTGCTCAATGTATGGGACGAAACTGTCGCGGTCGCGTTTAAGTTTATCTTCGCATCTCTTTAAAAATCCATGTGCGTATTGCATATGATACGGCTGTTTGAACTCGGCTTGATCAAACCGAGAGCTTTCGTATTTTAATCGTCCTGCTACTTAATAAAACAAATATCTTGTAATAAAAATTAATAATAGGTATCTAAAACATTAAAAGTTACAACCCTACCGCGTCAATAGAGCGTAGGTAATTTTATTTCATCAACTAGGCTGAGTTACCTTACTGTCCATATCTATATTGCCAAGCGCGGTGACTACGGAAAACACCTCCAAATGGATATAAAAACCTTTGGGGAGGCATATGACCAGTAATGGACGATATCAGGCTGATGTGTATGTGTGTGATACATAGTTTAAAGGCATAACAATATAATAGTCTAGTAATAGAAATACTTACATAATTTCATTATTTCTAATGATTTTAACAGCCACGTCTGTGTTGCCTCGCGCGAGGTCTCTGGCCCGTATCACGTTGGAAAACACGCCCTGTCCCGTGTAGCCATACACCGTGTATCTGTTGTCGAGTGTCTCACCTATACGCACCCTGTACAAAAATGTAAGGTTATGAATATAAGGTGCTGAAAAGTAGCCTATATAATAATAATAATATCCTGGGACATTATTTACACACGGCTATCTGACCCCAAACTAAGCAGAGGTTGTACTATCGAAACCCGATAACTGATATACTACTTTTCTTTAGTAAATACATACTTATATAGATAACTAGCGGCCCGGTACGTGCTTCGCTACGTACAAGGCATAGTAATAAAAATAATATTATTAAGTTCATTTCTTCAAACAAAATAATATTTTAAATTGCTAAAAGATGTTGATTTCGCAAGACTTTTTTAATTTTCTCTACGTAAAAACCTTCCCTGGACTTCCACGAATAATTCAAGACCAACATTAGCCAAATAGGTAAAGGCGTTGTTGAGTTATAACATTACAACGAAAAGCGGCATTGATTTTTATATATATAGATAGAAGATTACCTTTATTTGATTACCCAGACTCTGGAGAAAGAGACATGTTCATGCACACAAATATCTGTCCTGGGTGGGAACCCACGACCTCCGGCGTGAAAAGAAATATATACATACATATATCCTTTCTGTGGATGGGCTGTGTGGTGACGGCCTAAGAATATCGCCACCCCCTCTCATCCCGTGGGGGGACGTAAAAGTCGTCCCGAGGGAAATATATACACCAGAGAACGGGCAGCAGCGTTCTCCTGAGTACCACCTTACTGCGATCGCCAACCCGTCTGCCAAGCGTGGCGATTATGGCAAATCCCCTCAAATGATGGACACAACCAAACCGCGGCCCCCAGTCCCCGGCAGCCCTGCTATTCCCAGCCGTGGTAACAGCCGTGGTTACGGCAGGGCAGGGGGTGCTAAGAATCCCCGGCAGATTCCGCGTTACCAACACCGACGACAACCTAGTGAAAATCGAGTGTGTCGACGAGGGTTGCGTACCTTATACTCAGAATCACCAGGCGGTATTCGCTGAAGGTTATACAGGTATACGCACCCACTTCGACATACTCCGATGATGCAGTCGAGGTCATGTATGAGGACATTTCCAGAGCCATACATAACTCGAACTCTTATTTCACTGTGGTCATGGGGGACTTCAACGCGAAGCTGGGCAAACGAATCGGTGATGAGCTGAAAGTGGGGCAATTTGGAACCGGGGATCGGAACCCCCGAGGCCAGATGTTGGCTGACTTCATGGAGAAGGAGGGTCTCTTTATGACGAATTCCTTCTTCAGGAAGCCGGCACATCGTAAATGGATCTGGGTGAGCCCCGATGGGAAAACTAGAAACGAGATAGACTTCATCCTGTCGACGAGGAGACAAGTATTCAATGATGTCTCTGTGATCAATGCGGTTAAGACCGGGAGCGATCACAGACTGGTTAGAGGCTCATTAAACCTAAATGTCAAACTCCAGAGGTCCTGTTGAAGTCTACGCTCCGTCCCATACCGTTCCACCTCCAAAACCCCGAACCCTTTCAACTCGAACTTCAGAACCGATTCGAATGCCTAGCAGACTGTGAAGAAGTGGATACATACCACGACAGGTTCGTGGAAGCTGTCCATACGGCCGGTTCTAACTTCTACAAAACCCGCCGTACAAATGGAACCAAAAAGATCTCCGACCATACCCTACAGCTTATGGAAGAAAGGCGGAAAATGATTCTAACATCCTCATGTGATGCTGCCAGATACAGGCAGCTCAACAGACAAATCTCAAAGTCTCTGACTCGCGACACACGCCAATATAATACTATTAGTATTAAAGAGGCCATCGAGCGAAACAAAGGCTCTAAAGTGTTCGCAAGAGCTCTGTCTGTTGGACAGAGCCAACTATCGAAGCTGAAGACTGAGGATGGTAGAATCGTCACGTCAAAACCTGAGTTGCTAGGAGAGATCGAGAAGTTCTACGGACAGTTATATACGACAACGCGACTTCCTGTCAATAGTCATGCCTCAGATCCAAGAGCAAGACTAACCCGACACTACACCCAAGATATCCCGGACGTCAGCCTTTACGAGATTAGAATGGCTCTCAAACAACTGAAAAACAACAAGTCGCCGGGTGATGATGGAGTTACAGCTGAGCTTTTGAAGGCGTGTGGTACACCGAACCTGCGAGCCCTTCAGAAGTTATTCAACTCTGTCATACTCGAAGGTCAAACGCCAAAAGCATGGCACAGGAGTGTGGTGGTGCTTTTCTTCAAAAAAGGCGATAAAACCCTATTGAAGAATTACAGACCCATCTCACTGCTGAGCCATGTATACAAGTTGTTTTCGAGAGTCATTACGAATCGTCTCGCACGAAGGTTTGACGACTTCCAGCCTCCCGAACAAGCCGGTTTCCGAAAAGGCTACAGTACCATAGACCACATACATACGCTGCGGCAAGTTATACAGAAGACCGAGGAGTATAACCAGCCATTATGCTTAGCGTTTGTGGACTATGAGAAAGCCTTTGATTCTATCGAAACGTGGGCCGTGCTGTGGTCTCTTCAAAGGTACCAAATTGACTATCGGTATGTCCAGGTGTTAAAGTGTTTGTACGAAAACGCCACCATGACAGTCCGACTTCAGGACCAGAACTCGAAACCTATTCAATTGCAGCGAGGCGTGAGACAGGGAGACGTCATATCTCCGAAACTGTTCACCGCTGCATTGGAAGATGTCTTCAAGCTTCTGGAATGGGAAGGCTTTGGCATCAATGTCAATGGCACTCACCTTAGATTTGCCGATGATATAGTAGTCATGGCTGAGACCCTTGATGACCTCGGTACAATGCTCGATGGCCTCAGTAGAGTCTCTCAACAAGTGGGTCTGAAAATGAACATGGATAAGACGAAAATCATGTCGAACATCCATGTTGCACCCACTCTAGTTAAGGTTGGAGACTCTGCACTCGAAGTTGTAGAGAACTATATTTACCTAGGACAGACCATCCAACTAGGTAGGTCCAACTTCTAAAAGGAGGTTAATCGTAGAATCCAACTCGGCTGGGCAGCGTTCGGGAAGCTACGCAATATCTTCTCGTCCCAAATACCGCAGTGTCTCAAGTCGAAAGTCTTCGACCAGTGTGTTGCTAGTGATGACTTATGGAACAGAGACGTGGTCGCAAACTATGGGCCTTATCAGGCGGCTCAAGGTCACTCAAAGAGCAATGGAAAGGGCTATGCTTGGAGTTTCCCTGCGAGATCGAATCAGAAATGCTGAGATCCGCAGGCGAACCAAAGTAACCGACATAGCCCAAAGAATTGCCAAACTGAAGTGGCAGTGGGCAGGGCACATAGCTCGTAGAACTGACGGCCGATGGGGCAGAAAGGTTCTCGAGTGGCGACCACGAACCGGAAGACGCAGCGTGGGCAGGCCTCCTGCACGGTGGACCGACGATCTTGTGCGGGTCGCGGGAAGCCGCTGGATGCGGGCAGCGCAGGACCGGCTATTGTGGAGATCCTTGGGGGAGGCCTTTGTCCAGCAGTGGACGTCTTTCGGCTGATGTGATGATGATCCTTTCCGAGTTTCACCTTGTCAAAAGGCCACAAATGCCAAAGAAAATTTTCTGGTAAGAAAACATCCAGTTGCAAAGTAGGCCGGCTCTTATACGTGCATAAATACAGTAAAAACTTGAAAAAATTACGTTACGTATTACTTGAACACAATCTACACACCAACCGCGTGTCTAATCCGTACCCTCGCCTTTAACTTACGGACTACTAAGGGAACCTGGTCATGAGCAAAGATATACCCAATGCTTGTCTTCTTGCTTCTCAGTTCTTTTGAATGCATTGTCATTATTGCAGATTCTTTAATTATTAAGATTATATTTAAGATTTCAGGTCATTA
The DNA here is from genome assembly GCA_951640165.1 of Pseudoips prasinana. Classification (NCBI taxonomy): domain Eukaryota; kingdom Metazoa; phylum Arthropoda; class Insecta; order Lepidoptera; family Nolidae; genus Pseudoips; species Pseudoips prasinana. The sequence continues at coordinate 16,325,426 of OX621234.1, read as the reverse complement.
GGGGATATAAAACGAAAAAATAAAACCTTTTAAATTTCTTTTATCTTCTGTATCGTCTGGGCAGTGGTAACCCTGGTGTCAGAGTTGTTAGAGCCACCGAGTAGGCCGCTGATAGGGCTTATCGAATGTTGTCTAAGGAGGACAACGGGATCGGGATTAACGTGCTCTCCAAAGCACGGAGGCGCTCAGAAATTAAACCATTTAAACGGTCACCCATCTTGGGATTGCCTAGGTGCTTGACTTCGAAGTGGCTATGGGCCCATAGGAAACTTTTTCTAAAATACCCCACATGAAAAAGTGCACTAAGTGCCAACACATGAAAGAAAGAACAAGTACAATGAGTTCTTACCTATAATATCCTTCAGCATCATCCCAGTTATCCGTCAAGGATGGATTCTCTAAAGCACTCTTACTATTCGGTTTCCCAGCAGTTGGGGTCTGAAATAACGAAATAGTTTAATAAATAATACTAAAATTTTAACAGTTGTAGCTTCTTGCCGAATCTGGCCCGGTTTATGATGATCTATGCCACTATCAGATATGGAGGCTGACACCCAGTCGGTACGATAGTCTATATATATGATTCTCCGAATAATAGAAAAATGATTTAAATTAATATATTTGTCAAAAACATTTCATACATACATAGACTCACGCCTGTCTCCCAGAGGGGTAGGCAGAGACAAGGGACTTCCATTTGTCACAAAACATTTCAAATCTGATTATATGGTGATGACTCTCTGACCAAATGGTCATTGACCATAAATCATGTCAGCCGGCATTTATTTCCATGAAATATACGAGAAAATATGGATAGCGTCGAAGCGGAGACTTATTAAAACACGAACACGTATACATATGCATATGCATGGCTGTAGTGACGCGGAGTTCCAAGTCACTATACCACGGTTCCACGGTGTTCTAGCCGACCAGCAGCAACATGAAAAAGAGTGGATCTATCATCATATATCATGCAGACAGACAAAATTAATTCTACCATCTCTGAACAAACGCCTATCGTGCAGTCTACTACAGAAACAGAAAGGATCTACGCATGGTGATAGCCATCATTGGACACTGCACACTAAACAAACGCCTCTTCAAGATTGACGTTACAGACAGCCTCTGGTGCAGAGTACTGCTTCACTGCATTAGCGTTGCCAGCCAACGGGCAAAGTTCCTAAACGATCTGAAGATACCTGCAGCGAAATAGGTTCACATACAATGGGCCCAATCAGGAGGCTAAGTGGGGAAACCAATCGCCCAACTAACTAACATGTAAGACCAACACTAAGAAAATAAATACCCGCAGTTCACAGATACAATGGACACCCAGGATCAGAACAACTATATCGTCCCATGCAGGAATCAACTAGGCTACCTTAAATGTATTACAGGCCGAGGAATTGACGTTCAAAGGAAAAATTTAGATACTTTATGATGATGAGTAACCGAATCAACCCCATGTATGTTCTACGATTTTTTTGTTATTTGATACTTTGAAAATTTACGAGTCCTGAACTCGCACCCTAATTTTGAACTTTCGAATAAATTCTACTTATTAAGGTGTTAGGTTAAACTATGCTAATTAGTTATCACAAAAAACTGAACCACTGAAAACTGAAGTTATGTGAAATTTACGAAAAGAGTCATTAAAATAATTGTATCTCGAAAACTACACAAAATCGTAGAACAAACACGGGGGTGATGCGGATACTCCTCATCATAAAGTATCTAAATTCTGCGTTTGAATGTCAACTCCTCGGTCATGCTGTACATATGTAACATATGTAGGGCGCTGCTTGTAGTTATATGTACCATGCATAACTACATGCTCAAGTATTCTTATAGCTTCTATGTTATCGATTAAAAATAATACTCCAATGAATTAGTTTTTACTTGTCCTCCTAATATATGTAAATATGATTGGATGATAACAAATACGCATATCTAATTTTAACAAAAGCTATACAACATAGCTTTTTTATAAATAAGATGCGGTTTTGAGAACTTAGTACTTTCGCACAACACACGGTATAAAGTAATTATATCATATACACGTGATAGCCCACGGAGACATAATGTCACCGCGTGCAATCATAAAATCTACAGGATTTAGGAAATTCATATTATTAATTACTTTCCTTTAGTCCTGTATGAACAAATCAAAATTACAATGGCGTTATTGCTCACAAATGAAAAAAACCGGCCAAGTACGAGTCGGACTCGCACATGAAGGGTTCCGTAGCAGCAAGTATTTCAGTTGATTAAATGAAAGCAAATTGCGGTTTATAACGTATTAAAAAAAACTACTTGCTAGATCTCGTTTGTTCAAACCAATTTTCGTTGTTAGTTTATATGGTAATGTACATCAATATATTTTTTTTAGTTTTATCATTCTCTTATTTTAGAAGTTACAGGGGGGGGGGGGGCACTCATTTTACCACTTTGGAAGTGTCTCTCGCGCACAAACTATTCAGTTTAGCCAAAAATGATATTAGAAACCTCAATATGATTTTTGAAGACCTAACCATAGACATGTATGGGTACGAACAAAAAAAAATTATTGAGTTTCAGTTCTATGTAAAGAACAATAATTTTGGGGGGTCGCCATACCCCCCAAAATTATTGTTCTTTTTCTATTTTTGTGTAAAAATCTTAATGCGGTTCACAGAATACACCTACTTACCAAGTTTCAGCAGCACAGCTCTTATAGTTTCGGAAAAAAGTGGCTGTGACATACGGACGGACAGACAGACAGACAGAAATGACGGATCTATAACGGTTCCGCTTTTTGCCATTTGGCTACGGAACCCTAAAAATCATTAAATATTTAAACTGTAATCTATTTTATGTATTTTAATATTACTTCACACGACCAAATGCCCAGTCTTTATAAAAATAAATTTCTAAAATTATTCCTTAAATTACTAATCATTAGCATCTGTGGCTATTTACTGAAATATACCATTGCAACAAACGGTCGAACGGCCGGTCTCACGGACGGATTAAGGCTCATAACAATGACGTTATTAATATAAAATTCAATACAATGTTCCATACCACATGTATACTCACATCAACACTAAAGTTATCTTGATCAGCAAACATGTCCCATTCTCCAGTTTTGATTGCTTTCTCCAACTTAATATCTTCTGATTTTTGTTCATTTTGTATATTCTTTATTAACGTGGTACTTTTACTTTCTTTTGCTTTCTTGAATAATGCAATTCTCACGTCAGAAGTTTCAGCTTCAATTTTTTGCGATGATTTCGGTTCTACGATTAGCTCTTGCTTAGGAGGGGACGACTGATTCTGACTAGTAACGGGATTTTCTTCAGTTTTTGTAGTATTGTTGTGTCCACCAAGTCGCTAAAAATAAAACAAATAATTTTGAGTGCAAAATGTAAATCTCTAATATATAAAATTCTCGTGTCATAATGTCCCTTCACCTTACTCTGATAGACAGATTTTTACCAAATTTTATATGCATATTCAGTAGGTTTGGGAATAGGCTACTATCTATTTTTCATACCCCTAAGTGATAAGGGTAGTTCACCCTTAACAGTTTTTTTTTAATTATTGGGCAACATTTTTTGTTTTTATTCTATAATATGGCATTAAAAAATACATACAACCCTAAATTTTTACCCTTTTATCATGAACGCCTATTTTTGAATAGCGATTTTAATATTTAATTGCTCTACTGAGATTTTTTTTTACATTTGATTGAGTCCCTGTATGATTTACATTGAGATTTCGGGTTTTATTTCTATTGGTAAGGCAGTACATCGTTTGCCGGGACAGCTAGTTAGTAATACATAAATATAAGCGTACCTTAGATAATGTTGATGAGAGTACATTTTATAGGACTAAACTAACTTAAAAGATGTCGTAAAAAATTAAATTATATATGTTGAAGTCTGTTTACACTACATATGCAAAAATATATAATGGAAAAGCATTTGTCTTCTTTTCCATTATATTTTAGAATTGTCTAATCTAAAATTGTCTTGTCTAAAAGGCATGTTGTAACAAATTAAATTTATTTCAGGGCACTCAGTTTCTTAATGATAGTATATAATATTATAATATTTAACAAGTATCTGTTTCTTTTACTATGAGGTCCTAATTTATTAGATCTGTGGATCCCACTCCATTAAGGGGTGGGTCATAGCGAAATCTCAAAACGAACATACATACACCATATATGACAGGTAAGTTTTTTAACGGTCATAAATAGAACAACATATAAGTAAATATCACGCCGGGCTGGTTGGCATGGTTGGTACATACTTGCTTTTCAAGCCGCAGGTCGTGGGTTCGATTCCCACCTAAGACAAATTTGTGTGCATGAACATGTCTGTTTGTCCTGATGCTGGGTATAAGTGTATGTATTTACTGAAGAAAACTAGTATAATATGTAGTATATCAGTTATTTGGTTTCCATAGTACAAGTTCTGCTTAGTTTGGGATTAGATGTTCGTGTGTGAATAATGTCTCAGGATATTATGATTGTAACAATATTACGTACCTAATTAGGAACCAAATTATTGCAGTCAATTACAACGTAGATACATCGAAAAATATTTTATGCTCCTAAAAATAAAATAAGTAGGCATTCTACTCCGCAGGTGATCTGTTGGCAAACAAGCAAGTGGGTCATCTGATGGTAATAAGTGATCACCGCCGCCCATTGAAGCTTGCAACACCGGAGGAGCCGTAAGTGCGTTGCCGTCATTTAAGGCAGCGATAGGCTGACTCGCTGAAGGTTACCATGCCATACCGTATCGGAAATACCTACTAGAACTATACTAGTATACCCAAACCCAATCTGAGTAGTTACCTTCATTAACTGTTCCCTCTGTTTTCGCCGTCTTTCAATGATTTTCTCTTCAGACTCCTCTTCATCATCAGTATTAATATCAATATTCAGTTCTTCGTCACTTGAGCTAGGTACTATCTGTGCCACTTCGTTTGTTGAATTCTGGAAACAAATTGATTAGTTTTAAAAATTGTGATATCTTCAATAGAAGTTTACATTTAATACAGTTTTGTTAGACCATATATTATTAAAACATTGGTACGACTCCGATCCCGTAACAAATTACGCGCTTATACAATATTTAGTATCGTTAAGACTTAATTAGGACATGCTGTCCGATCACAAGCTATACTCTCATATGTCGGTATAGTCAAAGTAAAACTTCATTTGACAATAAAGGATTATTAAACCTTCATTTCACATATGGTTTGAATGAAATTGTTTAGTCCAAATCTGATTTACAATAAACATAAAATCCAAACACACATGTGAAGTGAAACAATTTGGAAAACACAGTAAATAAAGAATTGCTAATATAAAAGTTCATATTATTCTGTAAGAAACTTTGAGCACTATTAGATTTTACGAGGAGGACTATAAAGGGACATTACATACTGATCAAAATTTACAAGTTTTACTTAATTAAGATGTACATATATGTCTTTTTACCTTACGGCGGTCTTGGATATCATGTCTAAAGCTCTTGTCTCTCGATCTGTCACTGTGATGTTCCCGTGGTCGCCGCTCACGGTCTGTATGCCTATGGTCCCGTCGCCCTATTGGCGAACGTTCTCTCGGTCTCCAATGTCCTCTTGATAATTCTTTGTCTCTTTTCCGCGCTTCAGCCGACCGATATTCACGCTCTCTCTCCCTTTCCTTGTCTTTTTCACGTTCCCTCTCTCTTTCTCGCTCCTTGTCTCTTTCTCGCTCTTTATCTCTTTCTCTCTCCTTATCTCTTTCTCTTTCCCTCTCTTTATCCCTTTCCCTATCCCGTTCACGTCTCTTTTCTCTTTCTTTCTCTTCCATCTTACGACGTTCTTTTTCCTTCCTCTCTCTATAATCTCTCTCTTCCAGTCTCCGCTCCATTTCTTTCCTACTTTCCCTATTTATTATTTCCCTCAAATCTTCCTCGTGTCTCTTAGGTTTAAGCCGCTCTCTTTCAGAGGAACGATCTTTACTAGATTTATGTTTACTGTCTGATCTAAAGTCATCTTTGTTCTTTCTTATTTTCTTATGACTTGGTGATCTGATGCCATCATTGAAACCTATCGTCAAGTCTCTTTTTTTATCACGTTTACCATGAACGCTGTCATCGTCACTTTTATCAGAGAAGTACGCGACGAGGCGAGCTTGAAGTAACTCTTTCTGTTTCATAAGTTCATCTAAGTTTAAGTCGTCTTCTATGAGGGTTAATTCAGGACTTGCACAGTCATCTTGGTAGTTTTCAGTCTCTGAATTCGAAGAAATTATCTCCAGGTTCTCTTCTTTGTTAGGTTTTTTAGTCTGATCATGCTTGCTTTCCGATTTGCTCATGGCGTCGCCATTTTTAGCGTTTGAATCACTTATCGAAGTCCGTTTGGGGGGCTGTAATTGGCCACTATTCTTCATCAGATCTTCCACATCCGATAGCGACGTTTCACTTTCTGGTTTAGGAGTTAGATGTTTTTCTTTCTTGGATTTCTTCTTCTTTTTATGTCCTTTTTCATTCTTATCTTCCGAGGCACGTTTGTGCTTCTTATGTTTCTTACTTTTTTTCTTCTTCTTGCTTTCGTCTTCAAGGCCGTCGCCGTTAGTAGACATTTCAGCTTCTGTTTTAGATCTGTGAACAAAATTGAATGTTTGTATACTTACTATGTCTTTAGCTAGCGATCTCTGTCCCATATCCGTTTCCTTCGCAACATACTGAACAACTCTGGAATATTAGATTATAACGTCAGCTATTTATTGAATCGTTTTTCACTTATATATTTTTTTTACTATTCAAACATTAATTATTCTATAATTCAGCTAGCTCTCTTAAGCATTTGGGAATGCCCATATTGATTTCAATTCAATATTTAAGGTAACTACTTAAAAGTGACAATAAGTGTAAGACTTCCAAAACTTTGTCCATCTTAATATCGATATTGGAACCCGCAACAATAACAATATTACGAAAGTCAAGCTTACGTATTGAACAAATAACACAGCATTCTTAATGCTTAAAAATTACAATTTTATAAAAATATTACAAAATAACAGTACTTTACAACTGCGTAACCTACTTAGCCTTCCAGTTAGGCAAATTTGGCAATTTTATAGAAATGTTTATGGAGATGTTTGAATTGCCCATTGTTTGCAAGGCAATGTCTATCGAAGCTTAAGTCATATTTGTGAGGTGTATTATTTATTTACAAATTTAAATATTCCATTGTAGACAAAGTCCCTGATAATCCAAATGACATTCAACTTCAACCACAGAGAATAATAATAAGACTGGTAGGTACTACCAGGAAGATTTTTACAAAGAGTATGTAGTTAGAATGATTAAATAAGTATATGCCATACATTATTCAATGTAAGTGATAATTTAAATCAAAGGGTACGCTGTCCCTCCTGAAATCCTTACAGGTTTGTCATATTCGTCGTCTGTTAGTTTAACGGCTACATATCAACATGGATTTTCGTATGATTATAAAATTCAGTGCTATATACAAAATATAAAAAGATATTCGCATATAAATTGGTATATAGACTACTTCATATATACCTCAAAATAAAAACCGGCCAAATGCGAGTCGGACTCGCCCTTGAAGGGTTCCGTGGCAGCAAGTATTTCAGTTGATTAAATGAAAGGTAAATTGCGGTTTAAGATTTGACGTATTAAAAAAGAACTACTTGCTAGATCGCGTTCAAACCAATTTTCGTTGTTAGTTTTCATGGTCTCTTATTTTAGAAGTTACAGGGGGGGACTCTCATTTTACCACTTTGGAAGTGTCTCTCGCGCAAACTATTCAGTTTAGAAAAAAATTATATCAGAATTTGAATTTTGAAGACCTATCCGTAGATACACCACATGTATGGGAACAATGAAAAAAAAATTGAGTTTCCGTTCCATGTATTGATATTTTTCTATTTTTGGGTGAAAATCTTAATGCGGTTCACAGAATACATCTACTTACCAAGTTTCAACAGAGCAGCTCTTATCGTTTCGGAAAAAAGTGGCTGTGACATACGGACGGACAGACAGACACACAGACATTACGAATCTATAAGGGTTCCGTTTTTTGCCATTTGGCTACGGAACCCTAAGAAGCGTTAACACAAAAAACAATTTCTAAGAGACTTTTTTGTCTTATTTCAATTCAGCTTAGATTCTTTGTCTAGATATTATGAATAAAGATTAGACAGGTAATAGTTAGAATAATTATGCAGTATTTTATTTATTTTTATTAACAATATGTTTATACAGTCCAATTATACCTGCTTACTATACTAGTGATTAATAAATGACAAGAGCTTAAATACTAATATTTCGTCTAGCATTCTATCAGATTATTATTATGGCAAACCTTAACAGATATAACGACAATTACGTTTTAAAACTCAACCTTCGAATTTTATAGTTCAACTAAACGTAAATCAGTTATAAGAAGTATTGGTTTTAATGCAATAATGATGTAAATCCTTGAGTATAATAGAGGATTATGGTGTATTAAATAAAAGGTCTAGTGAAACGATACTTTTACAGGTTTTATGTCAAGATATGTAACTACAGTATTATGCGAAAGAAGTAATATGAGATAACTAAACATGCCCTATACTTTTTATAACAATAGAAACAAACTGATACTACAGCCGATCGACTAAGCGATCTAAAACACTTCATGCACATACTCAAAAAAGCGGAGATTATCAAATTTATCGCCTTAATCTGAGATTTCTAGCTACATTAGTGTCTTCACTGCATCCACTACAATTTGTACACTGGGTTATAACCCGCGGGATTAGTAGGTAATTACTCTATTAAGGAACAGAGAAATAAAAAGAAACCTTAAATAATAATAAATTCTTACTTACTCTTTCCCCATGTCCATAAATATTCCAAACTTGTTGAAAAATACTGTAAAAGAAATAAGATATATATTAATAAAGTCTTATATCACATATTACAACATTACAGCACTCTTCACACTGTATGGTTTTGGTCTAGATAATTCCTATTGTATTGGCATTTTAAAAAATACACTTGGGTCCCAATATCTTTATTTATTCATTACCGTATCAACATTGGGCTCGTGATGTCCGATCGGGAAGAAAATGGATCAAAATATGGTGATACTTTAGCGCCGTCTTGCCAAATTATTTTTATTATTGCCTCTTTTGTTAAAATAACGCCTCGCCATAATGACATTTCGTTATCAGGACTATGCTGAATGCTTGGGAATTATAAAAAAAACCTGGCCTGATGTTTAATGACCATTCAGTGTCCTTGAAATGGTATGACACCGTATGTTATGTGCGTCAATTAATTGAAAGCCTTATGTGATATTGGTTAAGAGCACCATTTCCCAATATATTTTCACGTTATTCATTGTCATCCGTCAGTAAAAAAATGTACATAGATATACATAGAAATTTTATAATATTGGCATATATTCTTAAGACAAATTCTAACACTAGACAATTTCTTAAACGTCTTTGAAATCCCACGCTCCGTCTTTCAACACACTTGCAATACCCACTAGGATACACTATTATATTCACAGCGTAGGTAGGTAATTAAGGCGCTGTCGAATGTCGAAGTATCACTACTAATTTATAAGAAGTACAGACGCTAGCACATCCAGCTACCCCAATATGTCTATTTCTTTTATAGATTTCAACTTTATCACATAAGCATATGGTTCACTTTCAATTGGGGAAATTTGGTTGTATATATTGAAATTGATCACGGTTGTTATTAATAATTCCTATTTCTTTAAGCGAGCACTTACACACAAAATACGTAGATGCTGCATTTGATTTGTAAAGTATTTACAGCGATGATACGTAAATATGCAATGGGATTTGTTACCGTTTAAAACACAGTTACCATGTTGACTGATTTACAATTCAAAGACAGACGACTAATATCCTTTTCTATATTGAATTTCAAATTATTGAACATCGGAAAAAGCTCACAATTGCAGACTATTTTGTCATCTCACATTTCGATTATTGTTTTTATCATGTCTCTTGGGTTTATTTAAATGTAACACTAAGTGAGGAAACTCGGGTACTTCTGATTAGTTTTTAACATTTCAATAATTCTTAGTTAGTTTTTACCAATTTTAATAGAATTTAGTACTAGGGCTTTGTCCAGCAGTGGACGTCTTTCGGCTGATATTATGATGATGAATAGAATTTAGTGAACAGTAACGATTCTGCGGACACTGTATAAAGACACGAGTCTTCGTTGGCATGCTACCTGTATTGTCATAGCAGTAGCTAGATGTTCTCACCAGTCTGTAAGTGATTGGCAAGGTTAAGCAACTAGGCTCGCGGTCAGTCCATAGATGGGTGACCGCAAAAGGTGTTTAATTTCTTAGTGTCTCCATGCTTCGGAGGGCTCGTTAAGCTGTCGGTCCCGGTTGTAGCCAACAGGCAAGAGTCGTTTAATCATGTCAGAGGCCTAATGGCCTAACTCGGAGACTAAGGTAACCACTGCTCATACGACAAGTTTGCAAGTATCGATACGACGTAGATTTAGCAAAAGCAGATAATTTATTTAATTGCACAAAGAATTCATTGATGCAAGTATTATACATAGTACTTACTTAAGAATAAAGTGAATCACTATTCATATTATTCTTATAGATTAATTATCATTCAGTACATTTTACATAATTTTTTTAATCATAATAGCAGTGCAAACTATATTTTTTAATTTTTACATTAATAGACTGACCATCAATAAAACTTAAAGAGTTAAAAAGAAATTTAAATCGCCTTAAAACCAAACAAGTTAAAATCATTTCAGGGTCATGTAAAAATTCAAATAAAAATCTTGCTATACTAAAATATGTCGTTTCTTGTACTAGAGTTATAGCAACTCAACTAAAATTAGTTCTGCGAGATAGGGACTCAAGAAGCTGTCCCTTGTGTCCATGCTAAGAAATTAAAACGCGTATAATCCTACTAATATTATAAATGCCAAAGTTTGCGAATGTATGTTTGTTACTCTTTCACGCAAAAACTACAGAACGGATTTTGATGAAACTTTGTAGTAATATAGCTTATATTATTTAAAATATAAGCTAGTTAAATTTATAAAGTTTAACGCAGGTGAAACCGCAGAGCATAGCTAGTAATATCTAAAAGTTTTACATATAATTAAAAGTGATAAAGATAATATAATTACTGTGATTAAACCATATCGCACTGTATCCGAAGCTATATAGAAGGAAATTCGCCACACGCTTTACACCAATGATAATTTACAAACAGGCACATCATTCTTAATAAAATATTTCGTCCTTTGCAAAACAGATCAACTTCAGTTGCATAGGCAATCCTCACGCACAACTAATATAGCATTTATTTAAGTAGCTACTTTAACTTAGCCACACCTTAAAACACAAGTTTAAATACTTTACTACATCAAGATTGAAATAACACATAGTTGGGAAAGACGCTAATATCCTCCAAGCCGAATTTCGGCCACGACGACGGCCAGTCTTAATGGAGACTAGACATCTGCGCGGGAGATATTATAGTGCACAAGTGTATACGCAAACACAGGGTACTTTGTATGCCATCACTCTCATGATCCGATGGGACAACTAGCGACTCAACCGAAAAGAGGTCAAGGTAGACAGCTTTACATGCTCTCTGAGGCACGGCGGTATAATACCACCAAATCCTAGACTTCGGGATGACAATGAGAAAATTATTCTTTACAGAAAAATCCAAAAATCCCTTTTGGCCTGACCCAGGATTTGAACCCAGGAACTCTTTTTCTGCGGTTGAACATGCTCCGTTACGCTAGACCAACTAGGTATAAAAACAAGTTGTATTTTTAAGATCACTTTATTGTCAGTTGGCCTGTCTGTCAGGTCCTTTATGTTCAGGACAAGTTATGTACATGTATAATTTTGAAAATACTATTGAATACATAGGGACTGTGCCTATGAAGCTGTAATGAAATCATGATTCTGTCATTGCCTGAACTAGTTTATTTCCACCACAGTGTCGAAGGCCTAGTAGGGCTTTAGTATTTTCACACAACATTAAAGCATCTTCTACATGGTTGCCAACAGAGGTCACCCTGGTGGTCGCCATCCATCTAGATTGCTAGATGATTGTGCTCCATCTAGCACACCCATGTAGAAGATGCTTTATTCATTGAAATATGCAGAAACTTGTTGAGTCTTGTTACCCATAATTAAATCAAATACAAATTCGCAAAGCAGAGCAGATAAGACTAAAGTATTAAATTAACACACTCCATAAACAAGCTTTGGTGAAAATTTATTTCTTGTATATTTTATTTATGACATGGTCAGACAAAAAACTAAATTACTGCTAAGTAATTTCACTGTATATACAGAGCAATGGTTTTACGAACAACTGTGATTGAGGGGCAGAAATACATATGTATACAGTTACTACAACTTTCTGTTCTAGTTGTTTTTTCTTATAATGACAAAACTTAAAAGGCATGCCTCATATCTCAATTACGAAAACAGTTTCTGTGAAGTATTATTTCATAATGTTACTGAGACAGAATTCCTTGCCATTAGCAGGAGATTAATGATGGCTTGATGGATTGCAACAAAAACATACAAATGGTCTTCTTTTTGGTAAGTTGATGGCAAACAAAGTAGAATATTGTGACCCAGGATGTGGCCACACTGAGTGCTTTGCTTGTGGCATTCTTGAGGTCCTGCCATCAACATGTGGCAAGGCAGGCTGGCCAGAATATTAGGTAGGCCATGGACTGGACCATTACTCCAAATAAAACACAATCAATCAGTAACTTTTTGCATATATCACACAATAGTATGCTTGCCCTCCTAAAGTATGCATTGTGATGCATATTAAAATATAGTTAATGTAGGTAAGTAGTTTTCTTTAAGACTCATATTATAATTTTACAATAGTATGCTTGCCTCCCCTAAAGTATGCATTGTAATGCATATTAAACTATAGTTAATGTAAGTAGTTTTCTTTAAGAATCATACTAATATTATAATTTTTGTCTACTTACCCCTGTAAATAAATGATATAACTAAGAAATAAAGGCATGTATCACAAATATTACCTGATCCCGAACATGTTTAAAGGGATTCTGAATGTTTGAAAGGTAAAGAACGTAAGATAACCTACGTGTAACTTCTAAATAGCTATCAACGAAAACCATACATATAAGTAAACAAAAGGTCATAATTGTTGTAATAAATATGATAAAACAGGCAAGATAGCTTTGAGGTTATAAAAACATATATTTACAAAGTAAAGAACACAAAAATTATATTTTACTAATCTAAGGTCAGTACCTACCTCACAAACGAAGGTAATGGGGTGCGAACATGTAAATATACTGTATCAATAAAGACAGTTGTGTAACGCACGTGAATATCCAAATGCTTCTTTGACGCATACACAATTTTGATGTTTGCTTGCAATTTTATGAGGATAGTACAAAAAACAATACGTGACTTCAATTTTTCCAAATGTACCAAGTTCTTTTCTATGAGCGTTGTTGTAGTAGGTATCAAAGAGAATATAGTAGGTACAATTTTGTAGAGTAGGGCTGTACGTTGTACGTACAGGATTCCTGCTGTTATGCCTAAAAAATGGTTTATGGTGATTCCTACTGTTACTAACCACCCCACTTTTATAAATGTTCGTCAGCATTTCATGAATGTTTTAACGCCTGCGTTAGAAATAAAACTTAATATTAAGCAAATGTTTACAATGAAGCAGAAAGCAGTTGACATAAAAATCTTTGGAGTGTAATGAGTAAATATTAAAAAAAATACTTAATGAAAATTTGTCTTATTGACCATCCATATTGTGCGCATGTGAATCTCTGTACCAAATCATAATTCTTCCCTTTAAACCCCTTTCTCTTTCTTTTCATTCTGAAAATTTGCACCATCTCTTTCTTTTTCCTCTTGAACCATCTATTGTCAATTTTTTTTTTTTTAATTTAAATAATTTTTAATTATTATAATTAAAATTATTGTAATTATAAATAAATATTGAATTATTAAATAAATATTGTTGAATAACTTCGAAAATAAGATAAATTTTGGAACAAAAAAACATATATAAATGTGTGTCATCAAAATCATTAGTTCTAAAATAAGAATCCAATATGTACTAACAATGAAGTAAATGCTCGACCTGGCCTTCCTGTGAGCGTCGATGTTGTGAGTGACCCGAAAGAAATTGCCAACCTTTTTAAGAACCATTTTTGTGTTAAGTCTTCTTTGGGTCAGGTGGCAGAGGTGCTCGATGCTGACATGAACGGTCGTGAGGTAATATCTACCTTTCAAACAAAGAATGTTACTGAAGCGATAAAGCTTATTTCACGGGGCAAGTCCCCGGGACATGATGGACTCAGCATTGAGCACGGTCTGCAGCATGCTGGGCCCCACATTTCAAGGGTCTTGACTATGTTCTACTCGCTGTGTGTGAGCCACTCCTACTTACCACCCGATTTCATAAAAACAATGGTAGTGCCTGTAGTGAAAAATAAAACGGGTGATCTTACTGATAGGAGTAACTACAGGCCTATTTCTCTTGCCACCATCGCAGCCAAAGTGTTTGAAGGATTGCTAAATGTACAGTTAAATGATTATGTAAAATTGCATGACAACCAATTCGGCTTTCGTCCGCGACTGTCCACTGACAGTGCCATACTGTGCCTGAAGCATACCGTCAGATACTACACCGATCGGAAGACACCCGTGTATGCGTGCTTCCTTAACTTGTCCAAAGCTTTTGACATGGTAGTATATGGCCAGCTGTGGAATAAGCTGAGGAATATAGGAATACCACAGGAACTAATCAGTGTGTTCCAGTACTGGTATTCGCATCAGTCCAACAGTGTTAGATGGGCGGAGTCAATGTCGGATCCATATCAGCTTGAGTGTGGCGTTAGGCAGGGTGGATTAACATCTCCCACCCTGTTTAATTTATATATAAATGGTCTACTTGTAGCGCTCAGTAGTCAACATGTCGGCTGCCGTATAGACGGCATATGTGTCAATAACTTGAGTTATGCCGATGATACCGTCCTGTTAAGTGCATCGATTTGTGGCTTTAGGAAGCTGATACAGATATTTGAGGATTATGCTTGTGGCCACGG
Source organism: Pseudoips prasinana (assembly GCA_951640165.1). Taxonomy (NCBI): domain Eukaryota; kingdom Metazoa; phylum Arthropoda; class Insecta; order Lepidoptera; family Nolidae; genus Pseudoips; species Pseudoips prasinana. Next base: position 16,310,262 of record OX621234.1, on the reverse strand, counting down.
ATTAATATACAACGTGAAAAAGAGTCAGTGGCTGACCTTCGAGACCGGCAGAGCAAAATGTCCTAAAAACATACCACCGGTTAGGCTGAACGGTGTTCCTCTGGAGAGAGTAACACAATATAAATATTTGGGACATATCCTTACTGCCGACCTCGGCGATCACGCTGATATCGAACGGGAGCGGAGGGCGTTGTCTGTCAGAGCTAATATGTTAGCCCGCAGGTTTGCACGATGTAAATCTGAAGTAAAATTGATGCTGTTTAGAGCATACTGTACATCACTCTACGCGTGCAGCCTGTGGGCTAACTACACTAATTAAAGTTACAACGCCATCCGCGTCCAATATAATAACGCGTTCAGGGTGGTAATGGGGCTGCCCCGATACTGCAGCGCCTCGGGAATGTTTTCAGAGGCGCACATGGACTGCTTTCATGCGACCATGCGCAGGCGCGCTGCGTCCATGGTGCGCCGAGTGCGGGCCAGTTCCAACGCCATTTTGAGCTTGATTGCGAGAAGGTTAGACTGTCCTTTCATCAGGCATTGTTGCGGCAGGCATGTTACTGTACCAATGCCGGATAAAAGGTTTTAATGTAATTTATTGTATTTGTATTAATTTTACTATTATTTTCTATTGTATAATTTTATTATTATTTCTAATTCATATTATGTAATTTTTAATTTTTATTTATTAATGTGTTGTGATGGGTGTACTTTACCTGAAATAAATGAATTTATTATTATTATTATTACTTACTAATAACACAGCATTTTAAAACAATGTTACGTTCATTCATTCAACCAACAATTTGAGGCAGTTTGTCCCCGCACTACGCCTTCTACCAAGACAATGGCGTCGTAAAATTGTCGCAACTGGTAGTTTATTTGAATCAAAATTATGAAACATTACAAACACAATTGACAAAAAATAACACTTACGTGTGATAGGAAATACCGTGTTCCCGTAAGTTTGAACTACTATACTATGTATATACTATACTACGCTGATCGCCTAGTACTTGGAAATACCGCACCATTCAATATTTTTACGGAGCAGTACTTCGCGACACAAAACTACACCAAATGGCTGAGTTTCGAATGAAGCAGTTTTATATAACGTGTATGGCCAAGGGGCTCGTATGGCCGGCAGAGGGGTTCGCCTTGGTCCTGCCTAAATGCTCGAAAGAGAATATGACAAATTATGTTGTTTACATACTCTTTGCAACTGCCAATAAGACTTTCACATATTCGTGGACTTTCAATCCTTTTTAGACGTAGTCTTTTATATTATCTTTGTCAATTGGTTAATAATAATAAGTAGTTTCTTATATTCTCCTTGGTTAATAATTCCACAAATCCACAATTTTAACTTGGATTGGATACATACAGCGTATCGTAGCCCGTACAATAAGAATTATCTGGCAACTTCTGTTGTTTGTCGGTCGCAGAAAGTCACAAACATTTATATACCTGTTAAGTAAGTTTATTCTTTGTAATTACTTATATTTTACTTATTGTTATGAACGCTATTTCATGCAGCGTTATTTATTTACAGATATGAACTTTTCGAACACATCTACGCTAAGAAAGTTTTCTTATGATGATGAGACCGGTGAGATTGTCACCTACGAAGTTAATGTGGAGACCGGTGAACCGCTTTTGGAAAATCATGTGCGGCCTTTACAATTTCGTGGACTCAATTCTGAGCAAAGCTCATCACAACTGATGGACAAGTATATGAAGTTTCCACGTGGGTACATAAGCAAGACTAAAAAGTTCCAGTCATTGAAAGCTAACATCCTTGCTGGTTCTAATCAAATAAGTCACCGATTGCTTCTAATTCCGACATTGATGGTCTTTCCAGCTGTATTTTGTGTTTTCCTAATGGTATTGGAAGTGTACCTTCATGTTCGCTGCCATAAAAAAAACAAAATGTTGACTGATCCCAATTTGTATTATCGTAGTCCCTTCCATGTTGTTACAAGTATATTTTGTGGAGTTTGCCGTGACTGTAACACTGCATCCAAAATTGGACTGATGCAAGATCAAAGAAGAAACCGCTATGACTATTTTAGGAGTATAGCAATTTAAATAAAGGTCAATTATAATAACTCAACATCAACCTAACTCTTAAAACTATGTAATTTGGTATAATTCGGTTGTCAACAATTGGTTGCTGAAAACAATTCATATCCTAGTTAAGATTATTTTAACTACTGTGAAATGTGTGTGTGTGTGAATACATTGTAGTCCATGTCTTAAATCTACAAGAATACTTGTTACACTTTCAAACTACATATATAACTTATATTAGTAAAGTATTGTGTCACAGGCACGTTGAATAACTTTCAATAAATTATAACACAAGCCAAAATAGCAGTGTCTACTAATTGCCAGCCTTTCTGTTGCAAGATTAAGGGATTAATATTTCTAAATATTAATGATTTGAACTATACCAGAAGTAGTGACTGCTCCATTAGTCTTACTCTAGCATATTCAAACGCATATTCACATACATTGAGGTTTAATTGATGCCCAGTTTTATTTAGAAACTGTTGGACCTGGTGATAGATAGATAGAGGGCTGACAATGTCCATATACTGGATGTCATGCAACAGAATAATGGCCAAGAATTGAGACAAGGTTTGCCATGTGATGTTCTTCATAATTCCTTTTATATGTAAAATGGTGCTGCAAACACATAAAACTCAAATTTTAATTATATAATCTGAGTTTATGAGCTGGGTATGATCATTAATAATTGTTGTTGAGTTGTTGTAATATGCTAAGTTTTTAAAGTTTTTTTTTTTTACCAAGGTGTCGGTATTATGTTTAGTAAATTAAATTGAAAGTGAAGTATCAATATCTACTTAGTACTAATTCATTTAAATTATCGGTTGCAATTTTTTTATAATCTTTACTGAAATGCACAGGACCAGTTTCAATATGCCGGTTGATGTGGTTGATAAATGCTTGCGTTTCATGCCACAGGTCATGGGTTTGATTCTTACCCAGGATAGATATTTGTGTGCATGAATATATCTGTTTGTCTAGATGTAAATGTCTGTAAGTTAGTATAGTAGGAAGTAAAGTCTCATTTTTAGGATGAGTTATATACACTACAATGTTTTTACTGGGATCAGTTACATTAAAACACAATATTGTGTGTTTTACATAACACTGTGGATATTGAAACTTCACTGTTAAAATACTTTTAGATCTTGTTAATATTTCAAAGTCTATGTGTTAGATCAATGATCAAGATCATTACTATGGATCTCTTGACAAATAAAGTTCTTTGAGTGAACCAAATCTCTTGTTTATGTTCCCTAGAGTATGTTTTACTGGGCTGTCTCAACTGTTAACACTGGTGGTAGAGACACCTGCTGAGATTCTATTGCGGGCACATCTCAGTTGGGGTGCATTAATTCTGGTGGTACCATTAAAGTGTGACCGTTGTTATAACCACAAGGTCCACCATAATAATAATATTGAATTCATACCTTAATTATTAGCACCATTTGACAAGATGTAGGGAAATATAGGTACATACCTATAAATTGCATTGTTAAATCTATGAATAAATCTTTGACAAAAATTTAAATAAGCTAGCTAAGTAACTAAATCATTACTATCACAAATTAAATGTTTTTAAACAAGCTGCATACCCAAATAACTATATGTACCTAGAAATAATTATGCATGCTTAACCATATACCATAAAAATCTTTGTAGTAACAAACATGTTTCGACTTATTGACAAGTTCTTTTTTAAAGTGTATGTGAAACCTTTTTATTTTTATGTATTTATTTAATATATTATTTTAGTGTATTCATAACATCAATGAAACCTAGTAAACAGTAAAAATGTATATTTAATGGAACACTACACTCTGTAGAACTGATGATGGTACTCTACCAGCTGCCTGTCATTTAAAATTTTTACCAGTCCATCCTTCGGTTGACTGGAAGAAATCGCTATTATGCAATAAGACCGCCAATTGTACATTTATTTTAAATATTAAGATTTACAAGAAAATTATTAATATTTAAAATAATGTACAATTGGCGGTCTTATCGCATAATAGCGATTTCTTCCAGAATTGTTATATATTTTGTGCAAAGTGTATCTATCTATCTCTCTATATTTCTAGTTGTTACACCATATAGTGTAGCTCTGTGTAACAGTATGCTTGTCGCACAAATAAACTTTGTATGATGTGAAGCCTGTCCAGTAAAATTATTCCACCCTTTAAAGTTTTAATAGAAAAAGAAGTACTAAATTGTAATTGTATTATCTTAGTAAAATTTATCTATTTATGTTTTTGGTTATGTAGGTAAGTAATATAACTCTAAAATTATGGCTGGTTACATACCTGAACAATTAAGTATTAAAATATTTTTTATAGAACTTTTCCTATACACTAGTCAATAACGGTAACAATTTATTCTTGCAAAGTCTTGTTATTGCGAAAACTCGAGTTTATAAGCGTACGTAACATTCAGAGTATCACATCAGAGTTCACAAGTGTCTATATTGGATAGATATAATAGATTAACTGTTTATATGTATTTTGTATACGAGAAATTCTTCAAGAGATTTGATGAACTAAGATAAGACTAATCACAAGACTGAAGTTATTAAGTTAACTATTATTGTGATCAGGTTATAAACCATTTAGAGAGTATATTGCAGATGCTGATGATGTGGTTACATTCTAAAATTACCTACCTTTGCCTGTTTGATGTGTCATCACATCAATAACGCTAAGGCAAGCTTAGCGTTTTTAAAGACAAAGAAAAGATTAAATCTGCTATTTTCTCATAATGTGAACCTTCAAAAGTATAAATATTATGCTAATTGAAACATAAATATACAATACAGGCCAGTATGGATTTACTTGTACACACGGTTACATATTTAGATTTATTTACATTTCCAGTATAAGCTGATCTCGCGTTGTATAGGATTTCCATACAATGAGAGGTCAGCTTATGTTCGAAATGTATAGCTTGATATGTAGCCATGTGTACCCTAGAAAAGGTAAAGTAGATTTTTTTTTATTTGTATTACACATGTGTGACATGTGGTCTTATAATATATCGGTGAAGGTATATCTATTTTTAAAGATAATGATAGGATTTTTACTTAAATGATACACACATACCTACTGTTAGTTATTATAGTAAGGTAATAAAGGTTTTTTTAAGAAATGTTTTTTTTTGTATAGAATTAAATAATCTTTTCATCACCCCATCTCCGAAAAAGTATTTTTGCTCTTCAATATCTGAGTGGCAAAGTAGTTTTTATCCCCTAGACTCCCTAGAGCGTAAAGTAAATTTGAATTTAGAACACAAATTTGTGAATGCAAAATATCATTAAACCTATTTACTTCTACCTCTATGGTGCCGAATTTATCATACAACTTATCAATTTATTAGGTTGGGGAAAAAGTTTTTTCTCATTACTATATTATGTATGACCTTGTCATGAAATCTTTTTGGCTATACTATTAGTATCGGGCGGGTTTTGGTATCATTGCAAGTTTAAATTTTAAAGAACATAATTCTAAATTCAAATTAGCTTTTTCACTGCCACTGACACGCCTGTCGTGTTCTCGTTAATTTTTTCGAGGTGCCGGCAACACGCCTGGCGTGTATTTAATATTTGATCGATATTTCAGTCATTTTGCTGTATTTCCTTCTGAAAATAATAATAACAATATTTAGGGACAATGTCACACAGATCATCCTAGCCCCAAACTAAGCAAAGCTTGTACTATGGGTACCAGGCGACGATATACATACTTATATAGATAGATAAATACTTATATACATAGAAAACATCCATGACTCAGAAACAAATATTCGTGCTCATCCAGTGAACGCAAATAAACATGGAAGCATTGGTTCCGTAGCCAAATGGCAAAAAACGGAACCCTTATAGATTCGTCATGTCTGTCTGTCTGTCCGTCCGTATGTCACAGCCACTTTTTTCCGTAACTATTTATATCAATGGGCGACAAACGAGCAAGTGGGTCACCTGATGGTAAGTGATCACCGCCGCACTATGATATGGTAGAACAAACGCATATCAAAATTGATTTTTACAACTGATTGAAATAGGGTACTTTATTTATGAATGTAATTTAACAGTTCGAAAGTCGAAGTTCAATATTCTATAACATAAATCACGTTGTACATATTGAAAGTATTTTTTTTCATGTCGTCAAGTTAAACGTTTTTGCAATCGGTAAATATTAAATTGTTCATTTACGATTTTCAAAGTGAAATAGTTTTAAAACTTCAAAGGAAAAGGTACAAGGTATTATATGTTTTTGAAGAGCTCATCTACCTATCGTAAGTTTAGAGTATATAGAATTGATTGTTTTAAATACGACTATATAAATAGAAAATAATTTAAAGAAAAAATGAACAAAAAAAAGGTTTTCCTCAACTTCGTCCAAGCTTTTAACACTTACCGACGTTTACCGATGCTTTGAAATTAGTGTTAATTCATAGTTTAGTTGCTCATCAAAAACATATCAAAAAATTAGCTGCGCATTTTTGCGCGTTACGAAGATATGTGAAAAAATAGAATATTAGTTTGGGAACGGAAATTGCTATCAATTGCGGTTTCGTAGTTGACTTTTATCAATAGTTTGTGGTATGTTTTATCAATTAATTGTTTTATTTTGTTAAGTTTTTATCAATTTCCGTGAGAAAATAGATATCTGAAATAATTCCCACATTCTGAAACAATATAAAAAGGGCTGTAAAAATATGTCTCCATTACAGTTTCAGTGGTCTTTAACTAGAGTACGGCTATTTTATTCTTCAAAATGTCTACTTTTAACTGTATTAAACGTGAGTTAATAGTGTCTTATATAGAAAGCGGAAGAACGACTGCGGCACTTTCAACATATTTGGAGGAAAAACAAGTTTCGGAAGACAATATATGTTTTATTATTGGTAATATTCAAAGAAGTATCATCCCTTCGTTTAATAAACGCTGGAGTGAAGCAGGGCGCAACAAGGAAAACTTTTTAAGAAAGAACGCTAGTTGGTTGGATTCTGAATATTCTTTGACTATACCGACATCAGAAAACGTATCAGCCGACTCTGTACCATCTACTTCTTCTGGTAAACGAGGATGACCGTGTGTGTCATATGGAGACTCTTCAGAATCGAGCAAAAAAAGAAAAAACACTATTTTGTTAAATGAATATGGTTTGGAGCACATTACAAGCGCATGTCTACAAGGATTGCGATCTATAGGAGAAGGAACTGAAGCAAAACTAGTTGAAAATTTAAGATTGGCTGATGCCGAAAAAAAGGTTTTTGTTATGAATCAGTTAGATAATGCAAAAATAATCAAAGGGCTTACCGATGAAGAAGCTTTAAGTGTGTTCATCGACTTGGAACTAACAAAAGGTCAGTATCTGTATCTCCGGAACGTTACAGATGAAAGAAACTGTTCAATATTTCCACCTTACTACAAAATACAAGAAATGAAACAGAGGTGCTATCCACCATCGCCAACAATCGAAATCACAAATACGTATGCAAAAATATTGAAAATTCAAGATCTATTAGATCACACTGCAGCTAGAATTTTATCTATAGATACAGTTTACAAGAATGGACAAAAACATTTACTATTATATAGCAAATGGGGTTGTGATGGGTCATCTGGACAAAGCCAGTACAAACAAAAACTTCCAGAGGAGTCTGAACTTATTTCCGATGCAAATTTATTTATTACTTCTTTTGTGCCCATCAGATTAATTGACGAGGAATCAGGCTCTATCGTATGGCAAAATCCAGTGCCTTCATCTGTTCGTTTCTGTCGGCCTATATCTATCGAATTTTGCAAAGAAACACCGGAAAAGACGAAATCTGTTGTAGATGAAATAAAAAACCAGATACAAACTTTGCTTCCATCCATAATCAACAAAGAAGGCGTAGGAGTTCAAGTCAAACATGAACTTTTTCTGACGATGATAGACGGAAAAGTGGCACAAGTTTTGACAGACACGGCTTCTAGTTCTACTTGTACAATATGCGGAGCAACTCCCAGGCAAATGAATGATTTAACCAAAGTAACAGCCAGGCCTGCAAATGAAAATGCTTATCAATACGGATTGTCCACATTACATGCCTGGATTCGGTGCATGGAAATGATCTTGCACATATCATATAATTTATCTTTCCAAACGTGGTCTGCGACAAGCGAAGAAAAAAAAAGACTCAAGCAAGAAAAGAAGACTGAAGTACAGAAGCGTTTTCGTGAAGAGTTAGGTCTACATATAGATAAACCACGACAGGGAACGGGAAATAGTAACGATGGTAATACTGCTAGAAGATTTTTTTACAATGCTTCCTGTTCTGCCGATATCACAGGGGTGGACATTGATTTAATTAAACGGTTATACATAGTTTTGCAAGCTTTGTCATCTGGTATAGTGGTAGATAGTAAGAAATTTGGGAATTATGCTCTGGAGACTGCAAGGATATATGTCAGTAAATATAGTTGGTATTACATGCCATCATCTGTGCACAAAATTTTAATCCATGGAGAAAGTATCATAAATCATTTCGCAGTTTTACCCATTGGACAACTTTCCGAAGATGCGCAAGAATCGCGCAATAAGTATTATAAAAAATTTCGGCTACACCATTCTCGAAAATGTTCACGAACATCTACCAACGAAGATGTGTTCCATACACTACTTTATACATCAGATCCATATATAACGAGCTTACGAAAACCATACGCTAAAAATGTGAAGGAGCTAGATGAGGATACTTTACACCTTCTCAAGGTGAATGAACTTATTTCAGATCCTGAAACTCACCAGGTCTAAATGTGAATCTTCTTGATCAAAATTTAAATAGATATTGCGATAATGTAGATGTTTCCTATGTTTTAGACTAATGTTATAGATATTGTACCATTTTTAATTTTATTTTATCACTAAATGTTAGTTAGCATAAATGCGTAATTAGGATTATGAAATACACATACGATATTACTGAAAAATATGATATTTTAATAAATATGTACCATTTTAAACATTGTCACTTTTCTTTGTCATATAAAAAAATATATGCGTAACTTTAATACATCAAATACTACTTATATGAATCCTTATTATGTTACTTTATAGTGTGCAAAATTTCATAGCCCTATCTTTCAAATTGACGGAAATACAGATTTTTGATCCGAAACGCACCGAAATATTCCACAGTGCGCCGCCCACTCGTGACACCATGCTACATATGCTGTTAACACGCTAGGCGTGTCAATTATCGGATGTAGCATAGGTCGTCATCTATGAGCATGTGGGTAGGTCAAAAAATATTATTCTTGGTAATTAGCGAAATTAAGATGCCATATAATGATACCTAATGGTGTGTGTGTTATCTGTGTCATTAAATTAATTCAAACTTATTTAGAATTTTATTGATAAGTTAATCATATCTAAAATTATAAGAAATTTTAAACAAAAGATATTGTGTGAGTTTAAAAAATTATTAAGTTATTACATATCGGTCGTAAAAAATCATGCTTTCTGATTTTGACTATAATTTATAACTCTGTAAAGTTTTATACATTTATTTCATTTTTTAAATGAAAATTATAATTTCTATCGCATATGCATATATTTAATAAGTAAATGTTGAACTTATCCTTAAAATAACTTTTTCTGAACGCAACAATTATGCCATAAGTATATTATTTCATGATACCCTCGTACAATATTGTTGTACCTATTCTTCTATTGAAAACTTGTTCTCGTTTTAAACGGTTGTTAGTGCAAGTGATAAGGTGATTTATTGGGTAAGTAACATTAATATTACCACCAGATAATACTTTTTGAAAAGAAAATACCATTTCCAACAATGTTTTAAACGTATTATTAAAAACTAAGACTTGGTGGGGGGATTCGGTAAGGACCTTCTTGGTGTACATTTTTTAATTCCATTTGCGCCATTTTACTTTTCTAGTACCAACGATACTTTAAGTTTTCATTAATTGTACCTAAGTATTATTTGTTATAATTTAAAGATTGTCCTTTATTACTTACATATCATAAGATAGTAGGTAATTAATACCTAAACTGAAATAATAGTTATTTGTTATACAAGAGCGCAAAGTTGCTTTTTAACCGCGTGCTCCATTTTGATAACCAAGCAAGTGAAGGATTCTAAAATTGAATCACGAGCGCAGCGAGTGTTTAATAAATTAGAATCCTGAGCATAAGCGAGTAAATCAAAGAGCACAAGGTGAAAAATTATTGCACTCGAGTGCAACAACGAAAAAATTTAATTAGGTATACCTGAATACTAATAACTATTATTAATTTTTAAAAACAAATAACTATTACTCCCTTCAACCACCCTAGATGATGGGCAAGCAAAACCAACAGTTATAAATCTTATGCTGGCTCACCGACGTTTAAAAACGACGTGTTCTAAATAAGACTTATTATCTTTCCTATTTCCTTGCGGAATAATGCTAGGACATATCCTAGCATTATTCTGCATGACAAAAATAAGTCTTACTTAGAACACGTCGTTTTTTAGCGTATGCTATCACTTGTCTTCGTAGCGTGTCGATGGCAAACTGGTTAAATTTTCGTGGCCCAGAACGTCGCCACAATGATTGCCCTGCTTGTGGCATTTTTAAGATCCTGCCATGAACATGCCACATGTATCAGTTGTTATAATAACCCTAAGCAAAAATTTGGAAACTGTGTTTTTATTAGGTATTATTGAATAATGTAGCAAACATTGTTCAATAAAACCTAAAAATAACACCCTTCCAAATTTTTGCTTAGGGTCAGTCGGGTTAATCTTGAAACTGAATATAACGTAGGTACGGTATTCTCGTGCTATCGGAATAACTACCACACGCTGCAGGCTATTTAGAATCGTTCTGCAGCGGGAGGCGCCCGTCAGGAGTTCAGACCAGACGGGCGCGCCGTAAACGGCCATGGATCCCACAACACCTCCGTAGAGGCGGCGAACTCCTTCCCGTAGACCTCCGAGGTTCGGCAAAAGCCGGTGTAACGCACCGGTTGCCCGGCGAACTCAGGGGGCAGCCTAATAGCCATCTACTCACTAGATTCGTTGGCTAATCAATCATAAATAAGACCTAGTCTATGAGCCCTCTGCTCATCTCACCAGACTCATTCGCTACTCGACCATTAATAAGATCTAGTCTATAAGCCCTCCGCACACAGAATCGTTGGTGACAGATGTGCTTGCTGTTTAGACCTCCATGAATCTGAGCGAGACTAGACTCATACTGTGCAAGTATTTCTTAGAATTATATATGTTATGATTTTATGTATTTTTCTTATTTTTCAAACGTTCTTCTGGATCATTCACTGTCTCACCAGAACTTGAAATAGAGTTTTATTATTATTAAAGACAACGCCCGCACTAAGGAATCCAATCCCTGTGCTGCGGGGTGCTTTACAAACATATAATAGACGGACACAAATTACACCCATTACATCATTCCATTCCAGTTTGTTAGGACTTATATCTTTCAGGCGCGCTGCACCTTTCATAGGCCTACCCATAACTAGGCACTAAAAAGGCACTAATAAAAAAAACATTGTTTAAAAAAACCTACTTAAAAACTAAAAAGTATAAAAGCATTGCTTTTTGAATATTTATTAAATCATAGTTTTTATTATTAACTATGATTTCATTTCAAAGCAATTTTTCAGACATCTTAAAATGAATCCGCATATACGGATGGGAATCGAACCCACGACCACGGGTTGTCCAGCCCCATGAAAACCACGCCAAATGGCCCGCCTACTCTAGTCACCGGTATTAATATTCTAGGTATATATTCGGTATTAATATTCTAGGTATATATTCGGTATTAATATTATATATATTTTATGATCAAATTTCATCTGTTTCACATTAATTCGCATCAGTCTTTAAGTTTATTTACATAGGTTAATCTTAATGATTGCAGCACAGAGTAATTAAGCTGTTTATAATTTTAAGTTTTATTTTGCTTAGGGCTTGGCAGGGACATAAAACCTATCACTACCTATTGATAGGTTTTAAGTCCGTGCTAAGCCCTAAGCAAAATAAAAGTTAAAATGACATTCAAATGATAGTATTTCATTAATATTAAAGGTATGAGCTTTGCATAGGAGATGTATTAAATTAAATGTTTATGAAGTATTTTTTTTTCTTTTTTAGATTTTGTAGGTTTATTTGATTTATTTATTTGGGTAACCAGCTATTGTTACTCCAATACTGTTGTTCCTTTGCGTTAACTATAGGCTTTCCTTTTTCATTAGCTGCATATTTTCAAAACATACTGCCCGCTTTATGTGTTAATTTAATCTAATTGTTATACTATGTTTAATTTATTTTTGACTTGTATTTAACCATGCAAATTGAATATGGATGTTTTTGCGATCATAACATATTGAATTTTAGTATACCTAGTTAGTTACATTACATTTGAATAATCAGAGAAACTAAAAACTTTTGAATTGATCTGAGAGGACAATATGTAAATATATAACTAACTGTATAAACATTGTATGCGACATCTAGTAGGGGAAACCGGGGCAAAGTGGGCCCCTTTGGAAATCATGAATAAAATCTGAGAAAAGCAAGATGGGTAATGAAAAAAATTAACAGCCATTTATTAGTCTCATTATTACTTATTATCATTAATCTTTTAAAAAATCTAACATCCAGCGGTTGAAGCGCGTGCATGGTGGGAAACAGATAATATGAACACCGCTTGATCTGGCAATATCGATGAGTTCTAAATTTTTAACATGGCTAGCATGTCCATCTAGGAGTTATAAAACTGGTAGTTCCTGTGTAGCTTTGGACCAGGTCTCAAATTTATTAAACCATTTCAAGAAGATTTCCTTCCTAATCCAACCTTTCTCATTACATTGTGCTCAAGAATTGGGAGGATTTCCATCCATTAATTCATCCTGAAAATCATGAGCATAGGTTTGTTGTAAGAGATAGATACTGTTAGCCGTTAGAGTTCCTGGCAGAATTCAAATTCTTAAGTCCGTTTGAGAGAAATTTCGTATAAATAATATCAAGATTTTTCAATGGAAATCGAGCCTTTTCTTCAGCCTTTTGATTTCTCATCTTGGTACCCTAAGCGGGGTGCATATTTTGACCTATTATTTGTAACTGTTCATGCATAGCATCTCCGTGCTCAGTTATGTGATCCGTTTGCTGTATGTACTTACCCTTGTGTATCGGTCCAATTGATATGGCCATTTTGGGGCATAGGCCCCAGCTTCCCCCCCCCTTTTTTTCTTTGCTTGTGGGTAGTTCAAGTGCCAACACCAAAAAAATTGTGCTCTGTTATTTATTTAAATATCTTACTTACATTTCATTATGTTTAATTAGTGGTATAGTTAATCTATAACCTCTACTGCACTCACTAAAAACAACATTCTCCTGTTAACACTCACTTTCACCATAACAACAATAGAAGATGGATGTATACACCAAGCTCTCTGAACAGATGGAAGAGATCTCTAAATCATTAAATGCAGGATGGCCCAACATGAGATTGAACTGATGGCCGCAGTTAGCTCTGAAGTTCCTCACAAAACAATTGCATCACGGGAATTTACAGACTTCAAAACCTTTGTCGGTAAGACACCTGATGCACTGAGGAGTCAAGTCGAACTTTTGAGTTTGGGGCTGGACCGTCACGAAATGGTGTCTCGTAGGAAGGTGTTGCTGCTACACGGTGTTACTGAAGATGAGGATCCGTTGCCTACAGCCTTGAGTATTTTAACTGACAAGATGCAACTGGCCGAATTAACTTCTACAGATATAGCTGTCTGTCATCGCCTCGGAGCCAATAAGAGCAAGCCTCGGCCTGTCCTGATCCGCTCTTACCAGTACACACGGAGGAGTGAAGTTTGGAACGCCAAAACCATTCTGTAGGGTTCGGGTTATACACTCTCGGAGTTCCTGACAAAACCACGACACAAAGTCTTTATGGATGCGCGCAGAAGTTATGGCCAAAAACAGGTCTGGACATCAACAGGTATGATCATAATCCAGCTAGCGGGCCAAACGAAGCGGAAGATCGAGACTAGTAGTCAACTTCGTGCTCTCCTGGCTGAGTTCCCGGCCACGCAGCCACACGAGCCGAAAAGGGAAAGTCTCATCAAGACACCGGCAAAAGTGGAAACACATCCACAGCTACGAGGTCCCGCAGGCCGGCGAAATAATCTTCCGAGGTAGCTGTATTCCGACAATGTTTTGTACTACATTAATTGGTAGCATTATATAGTATGTCTCATTCTTATTTTACCACGTTAATATTGTACTCTGACGGTATTTAAGATTTCTATGTAAATAACTCGGAGGTAAATAATTATGCATTCCGTGTAGAAATAACAATTATGACATTGACATTTTAACAATTTTGTTTCATCGACTGTCAATCATACCCCGCGAGACTGCGGCTTTTGGCGCTTATTGTTACGGATGAAACGTGGCATGACTGCATTGTTTGTCTAATATTTGGTTGTTTCAGTTTTATTTTATATTTTTTTAGTAAAAGGAGTGTATAGGGGTTATTATAATGTTTAGTTGTATTTTGTTTTATATTTGTTATTTTATTACGCATTTATGGGCAAATTCGACGATAAAGGCCAGATTTGTGGTAAGAAAATTCTTGGATTATGCACCACGATAATGCACCTTCGCACAAGGCCATCATTGTGAACGAATTTTTGACCAAACACTCAACAAATACCATCCAGCAACCACCATATTCACCAGATATGGCTCCAACTGACTTCTTTCTGTTTCCTAAACTCAAATTACCACTTCGTGGTACCCGTTTTCAATCGGTAGAAGACGTAAAGGAGAATTCACGGCGAGAACTGAACTCAATTTCGAAAGCAGCGTTTAAAAAATGTTTTGATGAATAGATTATTCGTTGGCGTAAGTGTATCGTTTCTGAAGGAGCATACTTTGAAGGTGATAAAATAATCTTTTATATTATTGATCTTTTCGCGGTACTTTCTTGACAGAGTAGTACATACCGCACGTGTGGCGCAGCGGCTAGACAGCCGCCTCGCCGCTTCGTCTCTTGTTGTTCTGAGTCTGGATGTAATTTGTGTCCGCCTATTATATGTTTTACGTCATTTCCAGAAATTCATCCTTTTGTCCATTAGACGGTCGTTCGGCGATAGAATAGAATCATTGGCTCTCGAATCGAAGTTTAAATTGCTAAAATCCGAAGTTCAGTGAATTAGCCGGTAGAGCCCCAGATTCCTCGATGAAAGCCAGACAAGACTCGCTTATGCACTTGGATAGCTAAATATTAGGCATTTATTCAAATCACAAGATTAATACATTTCATTAAGCCTATATAATTATGCTTGTTCGTCGACTGTGGTGTTCAAAACTAGAAAAGCTTTTCATTACTTTCGTAAAGTGACCCAAGTACAAAATTAGATGTTGAGTACGTTGTAAACACTTGCAAACTTTCGCGTATTATTATTATACAACTTTGTTTACAAGTATTAACGCAACTAACCTTTGTTGTTATTTTCCCGGCGTTTGAACAAAGACGCATTGATCGTAGTCACGGGCTGACTGAATGTGTACGTGCCTATGATATCAATTATAAGGTGGGGGGGGGGGGGGGGGGGGGTAATTCAATTTGTACCTTTGTACATCATTATAATAACCATCATTGCAATTAATATTTATTTTTGGTGTTTTGTATTCTATTCTTTGGACATAATTTTAAAAGCATGTTATTTGAAACAGTTTCTGTATTAACCTATGCATTTAGGACTATTGTTTACATTAGTAATTTACTTATATATTCGTCAGTGGCGTAACAATAGGGTGGCAGGGCTGGCAAAATGCCACGGGCCCCCTACCCAAGAGGGCCCCGGCCCAAGAGGCCGCGAGGTCAATAATATTTATTTACATTGTACCTGAGTATTTTATTTTATTTGAAAAGTATAGATATATAGTAGGTATATTTTTAAAAATTCTGCTATAAATCCAAAGTGAAATAACTAAAGACCAAAATACAATTTCAAGTTAATCGTTAAGCATTTGAACCAACCTAACATAAAGATGTTGATTCATTTTTAGAGATGTAGATACACGTTACGCGTGAGTAGTAATTTTACGTACCTACTTATGACCGTCACAAAATGGTTTTGTGACCGATAGTGTTATGACGAGACCGTCACAAAATCCCGCCATTCCGCAAGATGGCGCCTGCTTTGGTCCCTTTTCATCTAGATAAAATAACGAAACAATATAAGTGCAACAATTGTAATGAATAAGTAATTATTTAATATATAATAAAATAATAAGGCTGCGTTATTTATATAATTTTTTTATAATTTCAATTATTTGTTTACTTATAATATTTGAATGAATACTAACTTAATTTCCTTTGTTGAGATATATACAAAAGACATATCTGAATCATTTGCCAGAGAAATTCTCAGATTCCGATCCACTTTCAGAGACGAAATAGAAAAATCTTCGTGAATTAGAGACCTTGCTGATTTAATAATAATACAACATCATTTTGTGTCCTGCAGCTTTCCTGAAGTATGCACTGCATTAATGTTATTTCTTACAATTCCTGTAAATAAAACTAGTGCTGAACGATCATTTAAAAACTAAAATCGTCAAAAACCTATTTAACCTCTTATGGGACAAGACAGGTTATCTAACTTGGCTATTCTGTCTATTGAAAATTCGATGGCCCGATCTTTAAACTTTGCTGATGTTTAGACACTTTTGCGGAACTAAAGCTCGAAAAAAGCTATTTAGGTACTTTAAAAAATAAAATATCTTATTGACATTAAATTGTTATTAGGGTCATCGTTGTAAGGGACATTTTGTGCAACTCACATTCCACGTTAATACGCGAAGACGAGGGCTTCTCCTTCGATTGAGGATTGGAGGTACCACTTTCGGTACGAATGCAAGCACAGGGTCATGGTGGACGCTAGTGGTCGCAGCGTTCGTATTATCGACTATCAAACAGTACGATATACCTATCGGTTTGTGTGTAGTTTCTCTATGAATGAAAAATGTCACAAATTCACCTCTAAAAATGCTTAAAAACGCTGTTGCCTATTCTCCCCTATATAATCCTTACGGCCGGATTCTTCGCCCCCTACGGGGTGAGATTTCATTCCGCGACAACAACGTTGAGGAGGAACTTTAGGACGCCGTTTAGATTTAGTTTATTTTATATTTATGTAGGTTTAATGCAGTTATTATTTTTTACTTATATAGTTATCCTTACTAATATTTTCGACGCCAAAGTAACTGTCTGTCCGTCTGTCGAACTTTCACGCCAAAACTAATGTACCGATTTGAATGAATTATGGTATGGTATGTAGATGGTCTAAAGCCTGAGAAAGAACATAGGCTACTATTTAATGCAAAGTGAGGGTCGTACCTAAGGAGTTGAAGGGGGGTATTGTAAAGTTTGTTTTTGTTTTTACAAAAGAGAACGCCCGCGCTTAGGAAATTAATCCCTGTGTCGCGGGGTACTTTACAAACATATAGAAGACGGACACAAATTACACCCAGACTCGGAACAAGTTGTCCAGCGTGGGACTCGTACCCGCGACACGTAGCGGCGAGGCGACTGTCTTAGCCGGTGCGCTCACGTTTAGTCATCGTTAGTCAAACTTATTTTTTAAGCTATTGATTCGATATAAATAAATATTACATTCAAAGTTTATAAGAGTTTGACCCTCAAAGGAAATAAGGAATAGGGGATGAAAATTTGTATGGAAATATGTAAGGTTTATGTGAATGTTTTGTAAGTTAGCGACAAGAGACAAAATATTCGAGATAATCTGATGTTACATTTACCGAGTCCTTACAAAATGCGCAGACTTAGTCGCGGGCACAGCTAGTAAATAATATATCTTAAATATGTAAATATATGAAATATTTAGATAATTAATAATAAATTCCCTATCTTATTACTAGACTTTTGTTAACTTTTAGTAACAAGATAGTGATTATCATGTTATTTAGTCAGAATTATTAATTTCAATATGAGGTACAAATCCATTATTGATTCACTGGAACCGGAAGAAGGAAAAAGAAAATAAAAGGATATATGGTAAATAATGTGGTGGGCGAAATGCAAAAATGACCTTCCACTCGCTACTCGGATCAAATAAACACTACTTCGTTCCGAGTATGAGAAATTAAAAAATAGTTTTCGCTTCTATCGACAGTCCCCAAAGACTGCTCCGCATGTTTTTTTTAAATATTAACCCCCAATAATTTCAGAAGCTCACACAAAGAGTAGTCGGCGGATATTAAAATGCTTAACTATGTCGAGGCAAAACATTGATAAACCGTAAAAAAAAAAAATCTTTATTTTCACTCACAGTAATTTCGTAATTGTTATTATTATGTGTAAGTGTACTTTGCGATTAACAAAAACTTTGTTTTGATTCTATCTAATAAAGATTATACATTTCTCGCAATCTATGACTTTATTATATTTCAATGTAATTTATTTTGTGATGTATTTTGATAGTTTTCAGTTCACTTTATTTTGCCACCTATATCGTATCATATATCCATATCATCTGAACGGGTTGTAGTAGTTAACTTCGTACACAGATTTATTCTGAAGGATTGTAAGTTGACTAAAGAGAAACACCTTCCACTAAGATCCAATAGTAGAGTTTTTTTTAAGTAAATTATAGTACTAGAGTATAAGGCAATTAGTTCTCTCAAAAGTTGTTGATAGCTACACAGTTATAAGTATACTATATTTAAATTCGGTAGTTATGCTATTTTATATTGCTAAATGATGACGCGAAACGTTAGCCTAAAGTAGGTTGCAGAGTAAGCAGAATAAATGTACGGCGATGAGACCGTACACCACCCATATTATTTGTGTAATACGATAAAATTGGGGGTTCACAGACTTGTCTTTGTGCGACAATATTAAACAAGACTCAGAAGGATATACCTAAGTTGCATATTCAATGTCAGTGTCAGTACATGGGTGAGCTTAACACTTTACGGTTGCAATATCATTTTTTTGGGTAGATGCTTCACACACGAGCCCTATCTTTTCGATAGTGCTCACAGGGGCGCCAGGAACACCCATGCCTGCAATAAATAATGAACTGCCATCTAATGGAAAACTAGGCAGAGCCTGTACTATGGCAACCCGAAAACTGATAGACATACTCATATATTTATAATTAAATATATATTTATAATTAAATATATATTTAAATTAAATATATATTTATAATAATTGAATAGTCGTTCACTTAGACATAAGAATATGTTAATGTTACCCAATTCCCGAATTACACTACACTCTAACAGTCCTAATGTAATGTCAATCAAAAGATATAATAAAATTCCAAATTCTTTAAAAAATTAAACCAGAGATAATACATTCATAATTAATCTGATACAAATACTTATAAATAAGGCTTATTACACAGTAAATTAATACTTAAATGATAAACAAATAACCTGAATTACAATAAACACACATACACTCCAACTTATACATGAATATATTTTTATTTATATAATCTATTAAATAGTTAAATCCAAACGTATTACACAAATATAACTTGTTACTGTTAATAAGCAAAATTTCTTTCATTTTGAATGACATGATAGTTAAATAATAATATGCTAGTGTAATGTATAAATATATAAATGTAAAGTAGTCGTATGGAATAGAAGACTCAATTAATTCCTTAATAATTCACCAACAATAATAATTTACCGATATATATATAATTATAAATTTGCTGTACCCGACAGGGTCCATAATCTCCTAGCTATAAGCCTAATGTTTACCACCTAAGTTCATATTGTGAAATGCAAATAAATGATATGAATATAAACACACCCAGTTAAATTACACCCAGAAAAAAAAAAAAATCGTGCTCATCATACAAAGATTTGTTCTGAATGAGGAATGAACGCATGACCTCTGGCTCAGCAGTCAGGGTCACTAACCACTAGGCCAGCAGGCCAGCCAAAATGGCATCACAGGAATGATAGTAGTGCGTCAACATTGAAGTATGAATAAGATAAAACAACATGCATATACTTAAATGAATTCATGTTTTGTGAACGATGGCTACAGAAATAAGATTCACGAAACATGAATTCATTTATATGTTTGCATGTTGTTTACGTGGCGCAAACTGTAAGTGAGACATTGTTTGTTTTAAAAAATAATATCGCAGAAATCATCCAAAACGTTTTGATTAAAAAACATCCAAGTGCAAGTTTTTTAGCTCATGCCCAAATGGAAAAGAAAATACTAGGCAGTTCTAGAGACATCCAATAATCACCATTGTAAAATGTCCAGTGTTATAAGCCCACCCTGGTTAAAATACTCAACGACATGCTGTTACAGAGTGCACTTCGATGAGATTAGTCATGTATTATTTTCAGAGCTGATATGCTAGCCCGCGCATTCTCCACTAAACTTCACTTAATGTTATAAGGGTTGACCGCGAAGTCTGTGCTGCGTCAGAAATATTCACGTTTTATTATTTTACTAGCTGTACCCCGCGGTTTTACCCGCGTTCAATTTTATAAATTATCAAAGCTCCTCCCTCGTAAGTGGTAGCGTGATAATATGTAGCCTATATGTTGACCCGACCTCTTAGTAATATTCATGCAAAATTTGAAGTAAATCCTTTCAGTACTTTTGGGCATACATTCTGACAAACAGACACACAGACAAAAAATTTTAAATCTTTATTTTTGTCTTCGATATCGATTGTAGATCACGCCCCAAGTATCCTTTAAAAAATATTCAATGTACAGTTTTGATTTTCCTACGATTTTATTATATGTATAGATTTGGACAACCATTTGTTGCTACATTGTATCTTGCGTCTAGATTATTAAGTATATCCCGTGGGTGTCGTAAAAGACGAGTAAGGGGTACACCAGGTAGCCGGGCACCAGCGCCACTCACTGTACTTGGTACCACATGACTGCGGTCACTAACTCGCATGCCAATCGCGGCGAATAAGGCCAACCCCTCCAAATGGCAACTTTGCGGGGAGGACTATTTTTTAATAGTGGACGTTATCGGGCTGATGTTGATGATACTAATAATAATGGAACCAGACGTTCATAGTTTATATTAATTCACAACATATCTCAGATATCTCTGTTATAATAGGATTATAATTAGGACAGGATTAAACAGTTAACAGTCCATAGATATTTCGCTAGGTTCAACTGCATTCAAGTGCATCTATCAAGTCAGCAAATGGCATTAGAAATAGTATCATGCAGTGTTCTTACTCCTAGTTATTTAAGAGTGTTGTGTAGTGGTGTGATAATTGAATAACTTCTACTGATTAGTAATTGCATCTCGTAATACTCCCAGAAAAGAGAATCTACCATCTTGCTGATTTTGAGTATCAATCATACAAATCAATGGGGAGTAAGATGGTTTAAGGCGATCTTCTTTACAGCTACATAACATATTATGCTGTTATGTAGCGTAAACAAAAATTTATATATTTTTTTATAAATATATAATAATAATATCTCGGGACAATGTCACACAGGTCATCCTGGCCCCAAACTAAGCAAAGCTTGTACTATGGGTACCAGGCGACGATATACATACTTATATAGATAGATTAGTACATATATACAAAGAAAACATCCATGACTCAGAAACAAATATACGTGCTCATCACACAAATATTTGCACTTACCGGGATTCGAAGCTTTAGTTAGTAGATTTAGCTTCGTAGGCAGGAGCACTACCAACTAGGCTACGGTGACCGTCAAATATACCTACTTTATACTCAATCCAATTCCAATGAACGTTAACGGATTCGTCCCTAAACAAATGTACATAGAGTTCACTTAACATTCTGGAACTGGGCACTTTCAGTAACAATATTTATATGAATGGAACTCTTAGGCTTTGAAATTTAACACTGGAAATACCTATAAGTTGAATGTTTATTTCGTAGAAAAGGACTTAGGTAATCACACAACCAAAACCGTTATCTACTACACATATATATGACAAAATAATTTTCTTAACAAGCAACTATAACAAATTACGGGTAATGAACACAATTAAGTTAATCTAGGTAGCATACAGTAGGTATGTTATTACACGGTGTTAATAATATTTATATGTTACATAATAACATTTAAATTCAGATAAATTAGTTCACTGTTTGTTAACTGAAATATAGACAAGGCAAATATATCAATAACAGTGAAATTATCGTTACAACTTTTCATTATTCGTTATGTATAATATTAAATGAAAACCCTAATCAGTTAAATTAAATTACATTGGTTTAAACACATGAAATAGGTTTTTATACTCATATTTTATTTTATTTATTTAGATAAACAATGCAGTTAAATATAAGTGACTACTATTATTTTACAACTCCGCCTTCTTTCTCTCTGATTAAATTCGTTGCAGGATATCCAAGACAGAGCGATTCCCCGGGACATGCTTGAGCCTTACCTCTCAGTGTCATTTAATTGTTGGTGTAGATGCTTGCAGGAATTGCAGTGGTGGGTAAAAGGGCGGGGCTTGTCCCGTAAACAATAAGTCATGGTATCCATTCCGCTGCCGCTTATAAGTTGTGGATAAAGGCGGAGCAGTAATATTTTGGTATGACTTAAGCACTGTAGATCTCGGGAACATATTATGGTCGCGCCTGTTGCTGTCCTTTATTTGCAGTTTCAGCTGCATCTTTCACTGGTCTGTATTCCTGGTACTTTTTTGGGAACCTTTTTATTTTGGGTGGCAACGGAATATGTTTTCTCCATTTAGTGATTTAACAGTAGATGATCCCTGGAACCCATTATGGTTGCGCCTGATGCTGTGTCTTATATTCAGCTTTCAGCTACATCTTTCACTGGTCTGCATTCCTGTACTTGTTTCGGCAACCTTTTTATTTTCTGTAGCAACGGAATAATTTTCCTCCATTTTGTATAAATTAACTACAGTAGATATCGGGAACCTATTACGGTGCCGTCTGTTGCTGTCATTTATTTGCAGCTTTCAGCCATATCTTTCACTAGTCTGTATTCCTGGTACTTTTTTGGCAACCTTTTTATTTTGGGTGGCAACGGAATAATATTTCGTTTAGTGATTTAACTAAAGTAGATCCCTGGAACCCATTATGGATGCGCCTGATGCTGTATTTTATTTTCAGCTTTCAGCTACATCTTTCACTGGTCTGTATTCCTGGTACTTGTTTCGGCAACCTTTTTATTTTCTGTAGCAACGGAATAATTTTTCCTCCATTTTGTATTAATTAACTACAGTAGATATCGGGAACCTATTATGGTGCCGTCTGTTGCTGTACTTTATTTACAGCTTTCAGCTACATCTTTTACTAGGCTGTATTCCTGGTACTTTTTTGCCAATTTTATTTATTTTGCGTGGCAACGGAATAATTTTCCTCCATTTTGTAGGACTTAACTATAGTAGATCCCTGGAGCCCATTATGGTGACGCCTGATGTTGTATATTATTTTCAGCCTTCAGCTACATCTTTCACTGGTCAGTATTCTTGTTACTTGTTTGCTAACTTTTTTTATTTTGGATGGCAACCGAATAATTTTATCTCCATTTTGTATGAATTAACTACAGTAGATATCGGGAAACTATTATGGTGCTGTCTTTTGCTATCCTTTATTTGCAGCTTTCAGCTACATATTTCACTAGTCTGTATTCCTGGTACTTTTTGACAACCTTATTCTTTTTTGTAGCAACGGAATAATTTTTCCTCCATTTTGTATGACTTAAATAGACTAGATTCCTGGAACCCATTATCTTTCACTGGTCTGTATTCCTGGTACTTTTTAGGCATACTTTTTATTTTGGGTGGCAACGGAATAATTTTTCCTCCAGTTTGTATGATTTAACTATAGTAGATCCCTGGAGCCCATTATGGTGGCGCCTGATGCTGTATTTTATTTTCAGCTTTCAGCTACATCTTTCACTGGTCTGTATTCCTGGTACTTTTTTTACAACCTTATTATTTTTTGTAGCAACTGAATAATTTTCCTCTATTTAGTATGACTTAACTATAGTAGATCCCTGGAACCCATTATGGTGGCGCCTCATGCTGTGTTTTATCTTCAGCTACAGCTTTCACTAGTCTGTATTCCTGGTACTTTTTAGGCAATCTTTTTATTTTGGGTGGCAACGGAATAATTTTTCCTCTATTTTGTATGTATTAACATAGTAGACATCGGGAACCTATTATGGTACCGTATTTGCAGCTTTCAGCTACATCTTTCACTGGTCTGTATTCTTGGTACTTTTTTGACAGCCTTATTCTTTTGGGTAGCAACAAAATAATTTACTTCATCTTGTATGACTTAACTATAAGTAGATCCCTGGAACCTACTACGGTGGCGCCTGTTCCTGTATTTTATTTTCAGCTTTCGATCACTTCTTTCACTGGTTCTTGGTATTTATTATGGCAACTTTATTCTTTTGGGTAGGATCAGAATAATTTATCATCCATTTAACAATGAATTACCTATAGACCTGAATATAGATTTCGGGAACTTATTATGGTGGCGCCTGATGCTGTTTTTTATTTGCAGCTTTCAGTTACTTCTTTCAATGGTCTGTATTCCTGGTACTTGTTTTGGCAACCTTATTCTTTTGGGTAGTAACGGAATAGTTTATCCTCTTTTTAGTTATAAATTAACTTTAGAACATCTGATGGTGGCGTCTGTTTCTGTCTTTAATTTTCAGCCTACAGGTACGTCTTTCACCGTTCTGTGCTTCTGGTACGTGATTTGGCAACGTCGTGCTTCTGGGTGGGTAGCAACGAAAGAATTTGTTTACATTTGAATATGTTGCCAGGTGGGCTCTATTTTATGCACAGTTTTGTAACAAGTATGAATGAAATATGCTTCTGAAATGTTAACTTTAAAAGTGAACACTTCTTAATGCTAATACGATCCAGGGGCAATACATTGAGATCAAAAGTATTATTGTGTTAAAAGTAAACAAGCAATATAGTAATATTGTTGGTTTCCTTTTTATAGGGAGAAGGGAACAGACTATTATACTATTTTTAATTCAATAGATTGCCATCTACCAGCTGGTTCGTTAATGAAATTATATTGGTATAAGAAAAGGTAATTCATCATCATCATCATATCAACCCAAAGACGTCCACTGCTGGACAAAAGTCTACCCTAATGATCTATAATAATAATAATTAAGCCATTTTATTTCCAAATCTGTCTCAGGTTTAAAACATTAATACTAACACTTCTATTACTATTACATGTAACTTATAGTTACATGTAATAGTAATAGAAGTGTTAGTATTAATGTTTGCAAGTTTTATCATCTAATTGTTAGTATTTAGGGTATTTTCTTAATTATGAGAAATGGATCCCTTTTTGGTTAAAGGCCTCCTCCATCTTTTTCCACATATCTCTGTCTGATCCTGAGGTCATCCAGTCTTTCCCAGCGATTTGGATAGCAGCCCACCGGCTGTACGGTCTACCAACATTCCTTTTGCCAAGTGGTCCTTTCCATCAAGTAGTAGGGTCCATCTACTGTCGTTACTGCGTGAAATGTGACCCGCCCATTTCAACTTTGCTTGAGTGTTTGAGTAAGAGGATCAGTAAGCTTCGTTTTCTATTAAAGTTGCTTCGCACTTTATTAGCTTTTCTTATTTTTAGTAGGCTCCTTTCCAGACTTCCTGTCCCCTAATGATCTAATTGTCCTAATGGTCTCCGCATCCAACGACTTCCCACGACCCTTGCAAGATCATCGGTCTACCTTCTGGTTAGGCCCGCCTAGGTTCGTAGTCGCCACACGAGAACCTTTCTGCCCAAGCGGCCGTCGGTTCTACGAGCTATAGTATATATATATATAAATAATTCTTAACATATTATAAATTCCGCGGATGCACCCACCGTTTGTTCGTCTTGCAAGAGGTTATTCTAATTGCTTTACTGAAATATAATCTTGGTGTTTACCATACAATTATTTTGATGAACGAGATGACAACGGTTTTATGCGTTCATAAGCCTACCATCCGCAGCAGCAAGCTGCAGGTTAGCAGATTGCGTTACCCCCCTTTACTACTACCAAAGATAACACCCTCTTTAAGGATTCCGTCTTTTTACTTCAGCGGCTCCATGTGGCGTGATCACCATAAGGGTGCCTTCAGGTATTTGATTGCTTAAGTATAGGTTCTGGTTACAAGCCTTCTGCGCTTACCAACATGTCTTCAATTTTTACATAATAGTACTAAATTTTTAAATAGTAGCGTATGTAAGTTGTCATTTGTTATTATTTTAAGGATTTGGTAAACAAATAAGAAAGAAACTTCAGGCTTGCTTTTTGGTCTAACATTGCTTTGTTTCATGTAATGATTTAGTGGTATAAAGCTAAACGTAGAACGGTCTTACATGATTTACGATGCCTCTCATCAAAATCGACATATCTCTGAAGTTTGTATAAATAATTACTTGTAAAATGATAAACACAAAACCCTAAATAAAAAAAAATACTCTTGAAAAATGCTACTTAACACTTATCCACTAGAATGTGTCCATGAGACAATCTTCGATATAACGTGAGCCATTTACAGTAAGAGACGACCAGATACGTATATTTTTGTAAGTATTTTTGGTATTTCCCTCGGTGCTAATGCCTCTCCAAACCGTCCATAAACCACCTACGTAATTGACTCTGTCTGCAATGCAGCACTCTGCAAAACTCTCCTTCTCTTCGATACACCTTCATTCTTCCGGCATTGCTATACACCATGGTCTTACTCTCGTCAGAAAAGAGAACTTTGCTCCATTAAAGGTATGGCCAATTTAGGAGTGCTACGGAGGTTTATGAGGTTTCTTGCCACGTTCCGCCAATCTACTGGGGCTAACTAGAATATCAGCGCTACAGTAATTTTTGCTGTAGCTTATGCTGAAGTTGGCACCCACTTATAATACACAGCAATTTGTTTTGTTTTTAAGCACCTTTTAACTTATTTTTATGTATGTGTATTGTAAATAAAAGTATTTTAATTGTAAGCTTTCAATCTTCTTCATATATAGTAGAATTGCTCAACAGACAATCCTCAAATCTCACGGAGTCGCTGCAGCAGTATAGTTCAGTTGAGTTGAAGTGACGATTTCTTTGAGTATCTGACGAATTATAGCGGTCTTATTACTCAGACGATATCTATAGGTCCAGACGGGCTAGGAAACAAAACATCGAAATTTCCACTTAATTATTAAAAAATTGAGTTAAAATCAAAAACTTATCTAACGTCTCTAAAACAGATTTATTTTGGCCATAAACAAAGAAGCAGTACAAATAGTGGCTTGAAGTGTTGTATGGTAATATGAAATGGCTTCCTATCCTCTTAAAAAGTTTCTTGACGTTGGTTTTGACTTCTCGTTCAGAATATAATTACCACTCTTATATCTGAAATATATATATACCATAAATTCTGTAATCATTACTTACTTTGTTCGATTTTTATGTTAATATAACGAAAAAAATAGAAAAATATTTTTAGTAGTTGGTCAATACTTATGTAAGTTACTTATATGTATAAGAGATACTTATATAAGTTTTAGGTATATCCTGAAGTATTAGTTTACGAATAGACATAGGTATGCGGTTCGGGTTTTCGTGGTATAGTGTAACCTAGTTGATTTTTATATATCTAAAATCACACATAACCAGAGGCGAGAGAACCCAACTCGCAAATTATTAGCTTTTAAACGTTATACGCTAACGCTATTGTCTTTTTTTATAGAAAAAATTGTTACTCATCTTTTAGTTGATATGATGAATTTATGCATGTATAATAATATATAATACAGAAAGTATATACATACATATCCCAGGATATTTATGTATATACTTTCTGTAACTTAAGTTAAACATGTGCAAATACGTTACACGTCAAAAAAATCGAGCACCACTGAAGTTTGGTTTATAAATGAGTTTTATACATAGAACAAAAAGAAATGTATCAATAAATACCTGGCGCTTTAGTCTACCCAGTGGTGTACCACAAATTCAAATTAGAATACCTACTTACATAGTTTCGAATTTTGATGCAATAAATGTATCTAGATATTATTTACAATGTGTCTGTACGAATTTCTGCATTTAATCATATTTTTTTGCAAATATACAGTTTTTAAATAGTACCAAAAAAAAAAGTAAACATTGTACCAAAGAGATTAACTATAAAAAAACATGAATGACTGAAATAATGAATTCAACTGGAGAAGCGACTCTGTGTGGTTGGGTGATTGACTGGGAGCGATTTTTCTAAAAGAAGAAGACACAATATTTGTGTGAAAACGAACATTTGGTTTGTGTTCTGGTTGGTTTGGAAAGGTCAGTCTCTCTCGTCACGAGAAGATATCGACAGTCGTTACAGATAAAGATAAAATATATCATAATAATAATATAGACATTAGTCACACATGGCCATCTGATCCCAAACTAAGCATAGCTATGGAAACCAGATAACTTATATACTACCTCTTAATATACTACATTTCTTTTGTAAATACATACCTATATAGATAATTACACCCCCCAGACTCAGGACAAACGGACAAGTTCAAGCACACAAATATCTTATCTCAATCTCTTTGCATTGCGAATAATGCTATAAAATTCAGATTTAATAATCACAATATCTTGTTCTGGGATTAAACCCACGACCTGCGGCGTGAAAGGCAAGTATTTATAAACCACGCCAAAAAAGAACTCTAGCAGATACTCCATAATAAGTTGATTAACTTTTAAAAATTTTAAAGAATACCCTGTTTGTGCTATTCAAACAATAATGCCATTTCTTGTCAATTTTCACGATGAAGAAAGAAGAAGAAATTGATGACTGAATCAAACCAAACGTTCTGTAAGACAATAATTCCACGGATGAACATGGTAGATTAAAATGAAATAATGGATGTTATATTATTATTAAATTCTTATAACATTAACACATAGGCTATAATTTATAAAGTTTAACGTGGGTAAAACCCCGGGGCACAGCTAGTAATAAATAAATAACAAATAAAAAAAATACGTTTAATAAAATCATACAGTTGGAAGTTGTATTTTTTTTTATTCCTTACCAACGTAACGGTGGATTAAATTAAATATTACAGGTCTTATATTACTGCGTACGCATTAATATATAATATAACAAAATTGCAGAAAGAATAGGCTTTATTTACTTTACTTTGTAGGAGAAAAGTTTTACGAAAGAATAGCAAGGTAAATGCCCATGTTGGAATTCGACCTAGTATTAGCAAGAAGTTATGAACACTGGACAGACAGTAGCAAAAATGTACTTTAAAAATAAACAGGGTATGTTCTGATTGAAAAAAACATATACGATGCCCTCCGGAAAAATAATACATTACACAGTACATATACATTACACAAATGTGACATTAAAGCATAGAAATGTTAAAATTTTTGGGTGGTTTTCTGCACTTGGTTTTGAACTTGTTATGCTAATGAAAGGAAACATAGATCAATTCATTATTTAGAAAAAAATATCGTTCTAAAACATTTAAATCTCCCTTGCATCTAAAGAAGCGGCTGCTCTAAATGGCGACGAAATCAGGAATTGGATAAATAAACTTGAAGCCCTTGCTTCTCGATGTAAGTCACTCTGAGAGCGACTACACCGCGCTCCTTGAGCGTGGCCGACCGTTCGCACGATCTGTGGCTTGACCATTTTTCGGGGGAGGGCTTGGGAATAGCCTTGTCCGCGGGTTTGTGTTTACAACACTAAAGTTCCTATTCTTGTTCTATTTTCGAGGGACGCAAGTGGTTCCTACTTGCGGGAGGTACCTAATCGAGATCGACCAATGAGGGTTATATTAAAATTTCTCGCGTTTTTGGGTTCAAACTTCTCATTAGTCAACCTATTTTCGACAAGTATTTAACAACGTTATAGTTGCTTATAAGTACCTCATCCGATTTTATAGTTATTTTGATTATTAAAGCATAATATTTACAGATTCTTAACTTAATTCCTTATTCTAGATACATATTTCACTTAGCTAACATACCTATTTATATACATACACTGTACTTATTATCTTATTATATAAATGTATTTGTGCGCTACATATATAATACTTGTAATTTTATATTATGTTAATCTGTTCGGGACGTGCGGTAGCTAACGATACCACTGCACTGGCTTGAAATTAACTGACTAGGTGTGTGATGTCTTTGGAATAATTAAAGCGTGATAGTGTCCCAAATAAAAGAAACTAAATATTCTTTTCAAGTATCATATCTGCTAAATTATAAAAAAAATAATTTAAAAAAACAGGTTCGTTCATTCATAAATAATAGTTCAAAGTGGCTAGTAGCGCTCGGACTGCACTGTAGTACGGAAAATTTACCCTTGCTGCAAGACTGCCACCCCTTGCATGTATGTAAACAAGCCTTTTAATTGCACTTGCGCAGTACGTCTTGCACCAAATCGATAAGTCACTTTAAAACAACAACCTTCACGAGGTCGTGTCGTCAGCTCATAAATCACAGTGAAATCTAAATCTTAAATAGGCATATTTTGTGTTGAATCCACAAGGAGGTCGAGGATAAGAGGTATGCAAAGTTTATAAACGTATTTTCGTTAGATTTTCGGGGCTGTGCAGTATTAAAAGGGTGATGCGACTTTAATGCTATTGTTTTGTGAAAATATTATGACGCAGTTATGTTTTGTGTTATATAAGCAATTGTATTTTATGAAAGTTATTAAGAGATAACGCGAGTTGCCTGGGCTAAAGTGATAATTTTGGCAATCGCTAAAAAGCTAAGCTATATTTTATTATATAATGCGAGATCTAGGTTTAAGTGACCTTGAGCTAGTGATATGTCTAGTGAACGGTTTTTTTACTATAATGCTTTTAATGTATCAATGGAAATTGTGTGACATTGAGGTGGTTAATTAGACATTTGTCATTCGTAATTTTAATTTTGGAATATATGTAATGTTTCGAAAGTACTAACTCAATCTGTCGTAGCCAAAACAACAATATGCGTACCTACCTAAGTACAAGATGTACAGGTGATACACCTTTGACCTTCAAGCATCTTTCATACGAAGGCAGTAACAACGGTTTTCATAGGGCAAGCGTATCAAATAGAATGACGTGGTGTAGACTGTATAGGTACACGTGTACCGTCGTATGTCTAATTTTTCGTCTGTGTGTGAATTATTAGCGGCAAGTCGGGTCTAACATTGTAGTGGCGTTGTCAAATATTGTTTTAATAAATAACAAAATATATTCATAAACAAAGGAAATTATACATCGTTATTCCTTATAAACGCATGAACAACTGTTTGAACATTAATTTGCTAAGTACAAAGTGTACCCCTATCTGAACAAGTAATACAACCTTATTGTTCTTTCATATTTTTGGTTCTTGTAGCTAATGTATTAAATAAAAAAATGTCTTGCTAGCGTTTCGATGGGGAGGGATTGTGTTCGTAATCGGGTTTACCTAGTTTTTAATTCCTTTAATAACATTAAAGGTAGGTATTTAAAATGAAACGCTCTTACAAGGCTCTATCGAATCGGCGATCGCTTGTAATGACAACTATATAATATTAACTCGCTCGTTACCAGAGTTCTTCAAAAGTGTCAACAGAAAAGTTCTAGTAAAGCTTGTGGTGATCGTTATATATGGGTTGTGTACCATAATGTGAGTTTAATATAAATATGGGTTGTGTTTGTGAGAGGAACTTAACCACAGTTAGGATTAGAATATATTATAATAAATAGCAAACAAACTAGTGTGGTGTCCGTAAGCAACATCTTGGATCAAATTGAAAAGTATTCATTAACAATTATTATGTAATAAAATGAAGTAAAACGATACAGACTTTTTTTGTATATAATTAGGCATTGTTATGCTACGTAATTTATATCGTTTTTGCTACATGGTAGGCGAGTGTCTAAGTTCTATCGGTGTTTATTTTGGATTGTAGAATCAATAAACAGTTTCCATATGTATGCCTGGTATATCGTCTTTGTGTTAGTTTAAGGCCTTTAAGTGAGTGTATTCTATTTATGAATGAACAACAAAATTAAGTTTAACTTTTTTGATAATCTAAGGTCTTATTTTTTCGTTTCCTTTCCGATGATTAGTTGAGGTTCAATCCTATTTCTGTGTACCTGTTTACGTCATAACGCTTGTTTCCAGCCTCAATTTTTAGTATCTGCCCACAGAGTGAATAAGAATTCGGCCATTAGGCATTAACTACGCAGAATAACTTTTAGATAAATTTAATGTAAATTTAAGATATTTTAAATTTTACATTATTTAATATACACCATCCTAAAGTCTTTATTAATTTACCATAGAATATAAAATACTAAACAAAATACATTTCTGTGGGTTGATCAATATTTATTAGGACAAATTATTATTTTCAGTCAGTTTCATAGGCAATTTAGAATCCTTAAGTTCGCTTTTAATGCTACATTGTGAAAATATATAACAGCATATTTTGGATTTGGGCGGCTTGGACTTTTACGGGCATCACTTATTTATTTAATATGAATACTTAGTAAACTTTGAAACTCAATGAGACAAAATAATTTTAAAAATGTTCTTATATGGATAACGAGATAATTAAAATATCTAAGTTATACAAATTTCTGTCAATGATAATATTTTGTCTATATTTTTAACATAGATGGTGATGGTTGATGGATATTAATTTAAACAATAATGAGCAAGTGCTGAAAGATTCACAGCAAGCCGGCAAAGTTCTTAGTAGTAAAAGCGTATGTGCACCATGATAAACATTAACATTTTGTATTTTTAATTTCAGCTCCAAAATGCCTGCAGCTATGCCGACTGATAAAATTTACAAGCCCGACGATGGCCAAAACGTACAGGGCAATGGTGCAGTGATAAGGGCACCATCGCCGCAATGCCGAAGTCACGTCATGAGCACGCTGTGCAACGTCTGCCGCTCAATGGTCTTCAAATCCAGAATTGAAAAAGTGAAGGATCAGCAGTACGTGGTGACCATCCTCACAGATTAATCAAGCTGCCTAAGCCACTCTTCACTTCACTTCACTAAAGTGTTCAGTCTGTATATTGTGCTCATGTGAATACTATATAGGAGAGATCGAATTAACACTGGTGTTGATTAGGCCCCTTCTTCTGTAAAGATGTCAAACATTGCAATTAATGCAAACGTCGATCTCTCCGTGTCTATAATAAGTCGTAAGTCACAAAAACTAAAACTATTTATCTAAATTATATTTTTTTATAAAATTAAGTATTTTAAGATCAAAATTGTAAATAAAAATTCAGGGTGCGAAATTGGTACGCGATGAAAGAATGCGCGAATATATATTTTGATATAAAATACTAGACGCACTCGTGCTGCTGCCAATGTAACGCCTTCGTAGATAACTAAATTGAAAATTGTTACTTTATTGTTTGTTATACGTACTTACCTATTGAAATTAACTTTACTCAGTAACGTTGGAAGTATAGATTTATATTTTGATATTTCAAAATATGTTGTTAATCTAAATAGGTTAGTATGTTTCACATATAATGTTCTACTCTTCGTTTTTACTCAAAAAGAATTTAAATAACTCATGTATACAAAACAGTCTTTAAGTATAGAAAAGTGTAACTTTATTTAGTAAGTGTAGGGTACTAATTGTGACAAAAAATAAAATGTCGTAAATATATGACTCAGTTGATTATTTCTCTGGTTCCGGGCGCGTAGGCCGTGCTGGTGACCACACTACCTCTCTGTGCTCGGCCACAGTGGTCCGCGTGAGGGCAGTACGCGAGAAAGTTTAAAATTTGTACAGATAATAAATCAAAATCGATTTTCGATGCTTCAAAAAGGTTTTGCGATATACCATTGTGGCCATGCACTATATAGAAATCTGTCTCACTAATTCCGAGGCACACTGAATCATGATCACCATTATGGTGTTTTCAAGCATATGTTGCCTACATTAACACTTTACTGGTTAATAAATACTTTTAACAATTGAACCTATGTATGTGTACACGCATACGCACAATTGTTATATGAACAAGCCTTAGACCATGATTTTTATTTGGAAAAGTTACGAGATTGAAATATCTGGCTGGTTAAAAAAGCTACAGTATAGATCAGTCATAAAACTGTAAAGCGCTTCGTACATATATTGCAAAAATTCACCAAACACAATTCACAGATAGACAGGATCACTTCTTAGTAAATTTTGTGATGTGATACTACCGTATATTTGTTTAAATCATGATGTATCTTGATCCTGATATGAAAAATATCAATTAAATAATCGCGAAAGCATTGATATGGGTAAAATGTTACAATAAATTCTAACACTTCCAAAGTTTAATTCTAAAACGAATAATACTTAATTCGAAGGGTGAACAATTGTTACGTTGTCAAAAGTCCCATAAGACTACTCCCTACATAAACAAATTACAACACTTCAAACATCTGTAACTTTCACCCCTCTAATCCATCATTAAATCCTACAGTCCGGGATCCGGTTTTATTTTGTGTACCAGTTTACCAAAAAATCTCCAAAGCTATATTTTATGGAAGAAGAATGAGGGTAACAAATCTGCAGTTTTCACACGGCAACTATGCAAAACTGGAGGTGCTTAAATATACAGACCTGCAACTAGGGTTGCCAACTATACTGTTTTTTAAACAGTATTATACTGTTTTTCACTAAATTATACTTTTTACTATTGAACAAAAATAAAGTATTCAAAATACTGTTTACATTAATTTACTCGGGGGGCGTTCACTGCTCAGTGCAGCGCAGCCACAAAGATTGTGAATTAGTAAGATGTTCGAGAAGCTCTAAAAAGATGTATATATATAATAAATAAATAAAATACTGTTCATTTTTCTAAAATACTGTTTAATATCCTTCATAGACCTGAATATACTTTATTTCTTGTAAAAAAAGTTTGCAACCCTACCTGCATCCCCAGTTTTGCGGGGCTCTCGATATTTCACATCTTCCGTAAATAGTAGGGGAAAACCCATAAATTTTTAGTGAACTGATTTTGCCAATTCATTCGATTGATCATATTTTCAAGAACGCCCCCTATAATAATAATATCTAATAATAATCATTTATTTCAGATTTATCCATCCATATTTGTTAGTATAATTGCGAGATAACAAACTAGTGTTAGTAATAAACAACAACAAAATTATATACTAAGTGGACGGTCCAGGTGGACTGCCCGATGCTGGTGGAAAATCACTATACCACTGCGTGCAGCCGTATCCAGCGAGCCAGCATCGGAGAGTCCCACCGGTCCGCCAGCGCGCGCAGGATGCTGTTGGGACTGTCGCGCGTGCGGCGCATGATAGATGCGCACCGCTTGCGCATGATGGCCGCAAAGCCGTCTGTGTCAGCCGCCGCGAACATCGCGGAGGCGCTGCAGTAGCGCGGCAGCCCCATCAACACCCGGAACGCGTTATTGTATTGAACGCGCAGGTCGCTGTATGTCCGCTGTGTATAGTTAACCCACAGGCTGCAGGTGTAAAAGGACTGACAGTACGCTTTAAAAAGCGCAACTTTGACAGTCCCTGAGCACCGTGAAAACCTGCGGGCCAACATATAAACTTTGCTTAATGTACGGAATACATACTTGGAATTTGTGAATAAAAGAGAATGTATGTTTGTTTAGAGGTTTTAGGTATGTTGTTTTATACAGTAACTGACTGTCTCGGCGAACTTCATACCGCCCTATTTTATTCCGTCAACGCTATCTAAAGTCAAGTAGTCTATCTAAAGTAATATTCAGTAATTATTTTAGTGTTCATATAAACTGCTTATTTTAGTTTCAACTTTATGATGTGCTATCTCGTCAAGTGCAGTCTCATGCGAGCCCTCGACGAGTGCATATTTTTGCGGCCGAGAGGGTGGTGCAAATTGCACCCCGGCATGTTTAAACTGACAATTACCGGAATTAACACTACAAATTGATTTTGAGTTTGATTGTTATGGATTTCCTCAAAGTAACGCCTTATTCCATTACTTATCTTACCTCTGTTAGAATCTTGATTATGTAAAATATTTTGTTTCGGAAAATAACGACTATCCAAGCATATTTATTCAAAATTTGAGACACAAACAAAGTCTTAACCGGATCGTGTATCTGTGGGACTATTGCAAGATTTAGTTATGTAGTAACTATACTATATGAAACTATACTATATAAAATATACTATTTACTTCATAATGTACTATAACTATGCTATCTCAAACATGTTTCAACAAATCAAAAAATATTTTTGACGCTTTACAGTTTCCATCAATCATGGCCGAAAATATAAGAATTTAATATCTTTATCCAAGATATTAAAGTTGGATTATTCGCGAAGCTTTTAATTCAAAAAGTCGTTCGATGCACGGGCATTCAATATGCTCTGGGTAGACTTTGTCAAAGGGTTGTGGTTCTATAGTCTGTCATAGTTTAATTAAAAAAGTATTATGCCATAAATGAATAAATTAATTGTATTGATAAGCATTATAATGCACAACAGTTGTACGAGCATCAACTGACTCATTTACTAAACAGTTTTATTAAACAGTATTCATCAAATTGGAAAATAGGATTCCAATGTTATTGTTTTATATTTTTACTAAGCGTTTCGTAAGTTTTGGTTATCGTCATAGATTTTTAATATAATTTATTAAAATTTAAGCTTATCATATGTCGTGTGTCACTAATTTTATCTTTTGCAGCATTGACGGATAGTACCTGTGTGTCAGTGGCGGCGAACCTGGGGCTATTGTTGCAAGGAGTGGCCCTCTTAAATAATTACTCTGAGTGAAGTTAATATATACCCTCCTCAGAGAACTCTTTCTTGAAGCTATGATGTATTTTTACTATTAATTTCATACCATTGATGAATAAAGATTTTAGTGAGAATAGTATTTATTCATTTGTTGTGCATTATTCAATCATTTATTCTAATTCATGTTATTATCATTATTTATTTACCTTGTAATTTTTTAAATGTATTTAATGTACCTACATATGTATGGCGTCAAAAAATGAGGTCACCCAGAGTACCAGCCCTGCAACAATAATTATTGCCGTAGCGAATGCTTAACGTGTCATCCATACACAGCAAAATAATGTTTAGTTTTAAGAACTATAATCGAAATTGGTTGTGTATTATAAATTAACATATATCTTTCCTTCTTTATAATCGTAATTTTCAGTGGAAGGAGAGCCGCCCCCATCAATTTCTGAGATATCAGATTACATGTCTGTTGTTGAAAGAGTAGCGGCGTGATGCCTTTGTTAGAAGAAGCGGCTCTGTATAAGAAGGATTATATTATTATGAGTGAAGGTATATAATACCCTCCTCAAAGAATCCCTCCCGATGTCACTCGTCAATTTGACTCATAATCGTTAATGTGTGATAGGAAGGCAGGGGCCCGCTCCCTCTAATTTCTAAGTTATTATATTCATAGCTACGTTGAAGTACTAAATCTTTAATTTAATTCTAACATTAATATTTATTTAATGTAATATATCGTTATTATAATTACAAAATAATATAATTATGATTTATAACAAATAAATATCTTTATAACGACGTACAAAAATATTGTAATTGTATTTTAGGGTATTTATTTTTGTTCTTCACCACATTATCCATTTACGAACACATTAACTATACTAATTATTTCTATAATATCATGTGATACTTATACTTTATTATTCAAGCTCAAATGAGTAAATAATAGATATAATTTACTAACTATATTACTATTTCTCCGTTTAGGGAGTTAGAAATAGTCTCTAATTAAGCTTTATTAACTTATTAGGGAACAGGCTCTTACCAGTATCCGAAAAGCAACTCTAAAATAAGCCTTTATTAAAATATGAATTCTAATATTTAAAATATTAACTTTAAATTACAAATAATTCACTATTGTATCTTATTAAATGTAATCCGCACACGTCGTAGTATAAACATTGTCATCTCCTTTTTCCCTCTTTCTTGTATCCTCCCTTGGGTACTATAGAGTTCCTTACCTTTTGTTCAATTTACAGCGTAACATAATATGTCTCTTCCATGACTATTTTAAATGCGCGATACGAGTTACAAAATTTAGTTTTACTCCTTATTCCCAAATTACTGATTTTACCACTAAGTCTGATTCCCAAATTAACTTACTCATCTCTCATCTAATTTATTAGCTAATGTAATAGAGTAAAAATATTCAACAATAGCCATGATTGATTTAAAATTCAAAGCGTCAAAAATACTTATATTTTGATGGAAAAAACTATAACGTCAAAATACTTCTATTTTGATGGAAAACCCTATAACGGGTTATAATATTATCACAATAATGATAATATTATAACACTACTATGGCCAACAAGGATCCTTTAGCCTTTGTAACAAATAGGTAACTTTAAATCTAGCAATACTTTTTTACAGGCAGCAAACACACCATGGCATCCTCGATAAGCAACAAAATTGGAGAATAAGGTTCTCCGACACAGTGTTATATTGTTATTAGGACTCCATCTTAATATCCTAAATAGTGAGACGGTTTTCTTTCCGCGGTAGTTTCCGTAACGATCAAAGTTGCACCACAAAAATGAGAGAACCCCATAGCGTGGTTAAAATATAATTACACACATCTAAAGTGTCCTCAGGTTAATTTAACATAATTGGCAAAATTTTTAATTTCTCTTTATTTTTTACAAATTATATCGATAAATTATTAAATTAAACTTATAAGTAGATATTAGAAAGAATTGATGAAATATAACGAATTTTTTATAATTATAAATGTACTTGATCCCAAGACACTTTTTATGTGTGTATATTTAATTTTTTTTTTAATTTATACACGAGGTTTAGACCTCGTGTATAAATTCTGACAATACACTTTAAAGATCGTAATCTTAATTTGTTCAGTGTAGCGAGTGATGTGCGTTACCCAGGCAAAATGTTTTGCTTTAGAGAGATGAGACTTAAACAAATAATTAGTGTATCATGAGGAGCAATTTGTTTACTAATAGCAAAATTTGTTTGAATTGTAGTTTTTAAGTTATTTGAGAAAAACAAATTTTGCTGGAGTAACGTTTGAAACGTTACCCAGGCAAAATAGTCTTTCAAAAATTAGTTTCAGCACGGAACCAAATACATGAATAGATAGCTTTTGTTGCGTAGTAAATGTTTATAAATAGCAAAATTTGTGTGTGGTATAGTTCTTTAGTTATTTAAGATTTTGCTGCGGTAACGTTTTGGGATTTC
The DNA here is from genome assembly GCA_951640165.1 of Pseudoips prasinana. NCBI lineage: Eukaryota > Metazoa > Arthropoda > Insecta > Lepidoptera > Nolidae > Pseudoips > Pseudoips prasinana. The sequence goes on along the minus strand of OX621234.1, from coordinate 16,270,865 downwards.
CCAGATCTCGAAAACGGCTCAACGCAGAAGTTTGAAAAAAATACCAATAAAAGACCTCAATTTGTTTAAATTTGTTTAATCATTAGTTTTTGATTTGGTTGACGTAAACCAATGTAATTAAATGGTTTCAAAAATCAGAAGAAACGGGTTTGCAAGTAAACCAATACACTTATAACCAAATAAACAGCTGTAAAAAATACCCGTGGTTCGACGCTTGTTTACATCAGAAATATTAGATTTCATACTTTACACATTAAGAAGATAAAAACAAATTTGATTTATTTTAGACTGGTCGTACTTTAGCGATCAAATACGCAGTTCCCATAACATTAAGAAACATGGCATACTTTAAACAAATTAAAATGATTCCTGAAAATTCCTTCCTGTTAATTGCAGCTTTGAATTACGGCTCTAATGAAAGTTATCTCAAAAACAAGATTATGTCAGCAATTCTCTAATGAGCCGACCAAATTGAAAAGGTCACATAAAAGCGACCGCACCATACATAAGCGCAACCATCTGAAATGAACAGGATAATATAGATGTTTTGTTAGTACAGTTGAATACAAAAGTTTTCTGGTCAGGTTAGTTAAAATAATAAAATGGTTAAGATTCATTATTTTTATTTAAAAAATCAGTCTCATACAAATTATATGTATTGCTTTGCCTTAGCATCAACATTTTTAGAGAAAAATCACAGATAAGTTATAACCTACTTACTTAATTTTAATATTTGGATACATTAATAGTTTGTACAATTTTCCTTAGGAGGTACTAATAACGTAGGTTGATAGGTGGACTCCATTTCACCTCGACTCACAGTATGGCATTTTAATATGAGTTTTGTTACGTGTTACTTAGAGTGAATATTTTAACATTACATGTGACTGCCACAGGTGGATAACCCGTGAACCAATCATTGTCAAAGCGTCGTAACCTTCTTTTAACTTAATGTTGAAATATCCACTCTAAGTAACACGACATAAAGCTCATATTTCAATACCACAGTGTGACTTGAGTTGGAATTGAGTCGGCGTTGTGTGTGTAATGTGCAAAGCACATTTAATGTTTTTTTTTACAAAATATGTATTATCGGCTTGCCTATATTTCTTGCCCTTATGAGGGACGGTTTCGAGCATATTCTATAAAAAATGTATATAATCATAAAACTTTTAAATGAGAAAACAACAATATAATAAAAATCTTCCAACAATTATATAAAAAATAAACAACTTTTACACTTATGTACCTATTTAAAAATATAGGAAACAGTACAGTTTTTATCATTAATAACTACTAATATCACTCATAATCACAGATTCGTACCTAATTCAATAAAATTTGTGTGGTCATTGGGACCGTATAAAATTATGTGTTTTATGCTTCCAGTCTCTAACGTTTTAATTACCTACACTAATGAATATATAATCAAATGTGGCATTATGGAGTTTTTGCATTTCTGTAGTTTACAGTACAGATCATCGTAACATTCATATTGTTGAGTTTTCGTTCTGTAACAGTATGCTCTGTAATGTCCAATCAATGTGGAACTTGATGGTGGGTCAAAATCAATTACTGCCAAAATCATATACTGTTGGCCATTTAACTCTATATTAATGGGTATATCATTCAGGTTAACAGACATGTCATGTAGTTCGAAGAAAAGTAATGGTTTTAATTCATATGTAAAATATACATTTCCTGTCTCGCATACAGGACACAGTGAAACATTATCATTATTAATACACGATGTGGCAGATTCTTCCAAGAAGTCAATACCCTTTTGTGTTATAATATTTATATTTAAAGATATATATTTACAATCAATTTTCTTTGGTTGTAATGCATTTGAGCATGTGTCATTTGAGCAACACCTCTGTCTGGTGGCAGAAAAGTATATGTTGCTCATGAATACCTGTTCTAAAATCATTGTTATATTACATTCACAACTGATAATATTTTGCTGTGACTTTGTTTTATCAAAAAGGTCAATCAATAGTTTGTCACGAAGTTCATATAATCTTTTGCAAGTTTTTCTCGTATTAGATAATACTTTTATGAATGTTGTTAAACCATCGCTAGCACTATTTAACTTTTCTCTGAAAGCAGGCCTGTCTTGATAAGCTACACCGAATGCTTGCGCGAGGGAATCAAAAGCACAAGTGTTTGTTATAAGTACCCTGTTTTGGTGTACATAAGAATATGCGACGTTACCATTCTGTAATATGTATATGGAGGTAGCTTTTTTTGATTTAGGAGTGGGTATGGTAAGTCCCCGCCAGTTTTCAACTTCTATAGGTTTATTTTGAAAAATTGATTGAATATCAAAATCTGACGTATCAGTTAGGTTCTCTTCTTCTTCTTCTTTTTCAACTGACTTCGGTGCAGAATCAGATATAATTAACTCTGCTGAGAATGAATCTCGTTTTTGTTCGTGTTTGTCTCTAATTTTTACTATTTTTCGTGAGAAATACTCATAATTTGTTTTGCGTTTTTCCTTTTTGTTTCTTAGTTTTAAGGCCTGTTCTTCTTTGTTCTTAGTATTCTCGTGTAAAATTTGACTAGAGCTTAATTTTATGGTTCCGTTAATAAAACTATAATGTTGTATAAGAAATTCGTCTAACCGGACGCGTTCAACTTTGGTCTCAAAATATATAGTTTTGATGTCCTTAAAATGATTTTCTACATTTGAGCTGCTGGCATAGTCTTTGGCTCCAGGAAAATAATCAGTCATAATATTGCCCCACAAAGGTAATTTTTTCAAAAGTCTTTTAAGAGTGTTGTTAATTTCCGGCAAAAAAAAAGCATTTTTCATTGGTGTAGATTCAATTAACTGTAAATATAATAGTTCTGTATTCATAATGTCATCATAATATTTTATCAAAGGCATAGGGCCACCGTGTTGCTCACTCTCTTCATCTTCTGTTACAAAATATATTTCTTCGGAACTGTCCTCTCTTTCATTCTTTTCAATTTCGTCTGTGTGTCTTAGATATGTTTTTATTTGGTCGCTCAATCGTTTCAATGCTTGTTCACATTTCGATGCCGTATAATCAAGATCGGTACTTATATATTCATGAAGAGAAAGTGTGATTACATCTTTAATAATTAGTTTTACTTCGTCATAGCTTCGTGATTGTAGTATCAATTTGATGCAATTGATATAAAAATATTTGCATGTTTCAGAAGTCTTGTCAAAACAACTTTGTGTATAGAGTTTTTTTAAAAAATGAGACTTATCAAGTCTGATGTAACAAGCAGGTATCTTGCCTTTTTTTTCCTCAACTATTGCAAAACATTGTCTTAAATAGTTATTCAAGTCCGTTTTCAAAAAAGTTTTCGTTATGGCCGCTATTAAAGCAGAAGAATCATCACAAATTATTTCATTTGGAAGGACTCTTCTGTTTAACCATGTGCTTAGCCATGTGGCTATTGTTTCTGTTGTGTGTGAGTCAGAGCACATATAACAAATTGGAACACTAGCACCCAAGGTATATGCTACGATGGCATATAAGAAAACATGTTTGGGATTTTTATATTTTAAAAAATCGTTTGCTTCGGGTGGCTTTATTGGTTTAAATAAAGATCCAGTGGCATCAATAGACAGGATTTTATATTTGTCTTCCAAGATGTCATCGTAATATATACTTTGCTCAGTAGTCCAAAAATACAATATAAATGGAACAAGAGACATTTTTTTTATGAAACTGTCATACGGTGGGCTACAGGTCATGGCATACAGTGATAAAATAATATTTTTATCAAACTGAAGAGCGCTTCTAGCTTCATGCCGGTATTTCCTCAAATTTAATAATTTAGGCAAAGTTGGCGGTTCTTTTGGATTATCCATGCTCATAACTTCATCGGCCGTTGAATTTCGTACCCTTAAAGCCTTAATGTTTTTAAGTTTTTCTTTGTGCAGATTAACCCGGTGTGAAGTTAATTTATTTTTAATTCGAGGGTCATGCCGAAAGCCTTTTTTCAAATTTGTAAGAATAAGCGTTACTTTATAAGAATTATCAGCTGTTTCGGGGGATATTGTCAAGAACAGACTAGCTTTGCATTGCGTACAACTTCCTGTACATGTGATGTCGTTATTTTTGAGATCAGTAGGCACGTAATTGTTTTTAAACGAGAATGTGCATTCTAAATCGGTTTTAAAAAATATATGATCTTGCATTTCGTTGGTCCACTTATTTTGTGCGAGATGGTGGGATTCAATAGGCGCAATTTTATAGTAGTCATATTTACTCATTTCAAAAGAAACTGTTAAATCAGAAGGAGCTTCTACAACTGCATGCAATTGTGTTCGATTATCTTCACAATCTCCGCGAGAATTAAAAAATAAAACTTTATTTCTCTTCGCAGATATTTGCAGGGCTGCTTTGCTGACTTCGTGATTAAACTGAATACGCAGTTCTTGTTGTATGTGGTCATAAACTTCATTTGAGATTGGGGGAATAGAAACATTAAATATATCTTTATATTTGGAGAACACAACTCTTAGGTCGTCAAGGGGCACTTTTACTTTTCGGCCTGCCATTTTATTGTACCTGCTGGTACTTCACTGGTATGTGTGATTTTCCGAATATAAAATGAACTGACATGAACAACGGTGTGAGTTGAGGCTTGCACATTCTGCTCCCGAAGCCATGAAGTGCAACTACCTGAAAAAAAAGCAAGGCACACATCACATTTACATTAATATTTTCATTACCTATCATTTTAAAAATCTAGTACACTTGTCTCGCCATTTGCGCAGAAAGACATTCGCACGAATGGATACTTGCGCATAAAGACATTTGCGAATGCACACTTCAGTAAAAAGACTGTAGGTGTACAGTACCTTCAGTCTTCTCAAGATATTGCGCGAAAGGACATTTTAGCAGATTAAAAAGGGTGTCGTTTTTAAGGTTGGGATCGCCAATTACCAATATGCGATAAATGCCGTAAAAAATCCAAGATGGCTAAAGATAAACCGCTTAAGCGCTTGCGCAGTGATGAGCTGGGTTTTGTTAGGCGTGGCGCCATTCCTACGCTTTGTTGTACGTATACTGAATTTCGTGTGATCTGATTGCAATTAATGTGTATATAAATTACCGTGTATGAAACAGCACATATCTAACTAGGTATTGTAACACTCGTGTATAATACCCCTCATTATACAAGTTTCATAAACTATCATTACCGAATACTCACCGGACTTGTCAAACACACTTCAATATAATTGAGAATAATACCCCTTCTACCGGCACGCGCGATTTTTGCGCGGTTTAACGGGTCCGCCCAACGTCCGCCACGCGCCGTCGACTAATCGCTGCGATTACGCCGCGTTTCAATAAAACGACTATATCTCTAAAGTTACGATAGCTAGCTCGCTACAAGTTATGTTATTGGCATAGTTATTAAATTACCTAACAGAATATGTATGGATTAGTATAGTTTTGCCTTGTAATGTATTAGTAATCGTACTGTGTTGTTCAGTGTGAGGGAATTTTACCCAGTTTCTTGTGTAAAGATCATTATAACTAAAAGAATAAACCATTATTTCAAAAAGTTTTTGTTTTACTTCCATAAGTACAGAGTATTTCACATAAAACAAACAAAAGAACACACCCCGTCTAACATTTTTTCATCCCACAAGCAAAAAATAACATGACGTCATTCGCACGTGCGGCGTTCCGAACAAAAAAACGGGTCTGTTTACCACTCAATTCTGAGAACGCATTACGCCTGACGGCTTGGGATTGTTATTTATATGAATGTTTGGTCCACTTAGATAACACAGACAGAGTCTCAGTTCTTAGAAGTGTTTAGTTTAACAGTATCGGCTAACCAAAACAAACAGAAACTAGAAACGAGAGTGACGGTTGACTCGACGCGCACAATATTCGAAGAAATGTCTAAAATCTTTATCGAATACACAATCTAAGTTTTAAAAACGGTTTATTACTTACCCCATGTCGTATAAACCCGGATAGTGAAACACTACACTCACAAATAATATCTGATAAAGTATATTATGCCACAACCGGCAAGGCGTTTTTTCGCACTATGGCCGTCATCGACAAAAACTCTCGTAAAACATTTAATAATGCGCCGCTGTTCTGCGCTAAGTAGATAACGAATGATTGTATACCACCCTTGTCACATCCTTTACACTTTGTATGTCTTAGAACAGGATAAATATAGCTTTGGATTTTTCTATCGCTCTTTGAAGTGTGTCATTCCGCTCCGGCCAATTTTGGTCGCGTGCCGGACTCGCTACGATTTTGACGCGGCCAATATTGGACGCGTGCCGGTAGAAGGGATACTAGATTCGTTAAAGCGCTTGAAACTTTATGACAGTATAGCTTAAACGTATAAAAACTGTATCCTTTTTGTTTTGTTTACGTTAAGTCTAAGAGCAATATCACAACGCGATTGCCTAGCATGGCGTAGGTATAGAATAATTAAAAGTTAAAGCCTACCACTGAGACCGCCACGTTGTTATTTTAGCCAATAATCACACACACAGTTTTAAGCAATAAAGAGATGAGTCTGTCGTAAAACAATAATATTTCATATTTTGCGCGATATTCTGGTTCAATATTTCCATGATAGCCATTGAAATGATAAAAAAACTATATACTATATTTTCCTAATTGTAATGAAGAAAATGGCAAAGTTTTTTTTTGTGCCGGGGCTAATTGTGTTTTGGGTCACATTTGACGAGTTTTCTTTATTCTGATTCACACCAAAAAGCGTACATTAATATACGCTGAATGACTATTTTATACTGAAACACAACTGTACTGTAAAATAAAAACATTTAATACTCACATCGTTCAAAGACGTCGTCGTACACACACACATAAACCACAAGCACTTCTCTCCAAAACACTTGGTTCACGACTGATTGTTTCATTGGTTCGGTCGGAGCTAGCGTACCCATAGATAGAGCGTACTCAACTACTCACAGCTAAAGAGTAAGTAAGACAAGGCATATAGCTGTTGCGTTGCATTGCACACAGCGATGCGCGCTGCTCTGACTAGCATCAAGAACGTTAAAACGTTTTTAGCGTGGCTTTGCGTTGTGGTATCAAAATAAAACATTTGGTTTAACAGAAACAACAAATTAAGTACTAAAAATATAGCTACATGTATATATGTTTGTATTGTTTTAAATCACACTATAAATTATACACTATGATATTACACTTTTATTAACTAGTAAAAATTGTGTAATATGGTACTGCACTTAAAAAATATTAAAAAATCGGCTTCACGAATAACGTTTTTCTGCTTAACTGTACAAAACATCGGTTACCAAGCTGCTAATTTGCGAAGATTACCCGTACGTACGGTGCAGTCGCTTTTACGTGACCTTTTCAATTTGGTCGGCTTATTAGAGAATTGCTGACATATTCTTGTTTTTGAGATAACTTTCATTAGAGCCGTAATTCAAGGCTGAAATGAACAGGAAAGAATTTTCATGAATCATTTTAATTTGTTTAAAGTATGCCATATTTCTTAATGTTATGGGAACTGCGTATTCGATCGCTAAAGTACGACCAGTCTAAAATAAATCAAATTTGTTTTTATCTTCTTAACGTGTAAAGTATGAAATCTAAAATGTCTGCTGTAAACAAGCGTCGAACCACGGGTATTTTTTACAGCTGTTTATTTGGTTATAAGTGTATTGGTTTACATGTAAACCCGCTTCTTCTGATTTTTGAAACCATTTAATTACATTGGTTTACGTCAACCAAATCAAAAACTAATGATTAAACAAATTTAAACAAATTGAGGTCTTTTATTGGTATTTTTTTCAAACTTCTGCGTTGAGCCGTTTTCGAGATCTGGGAAATCCCAAAACGTTACCGCAGCAAAATCTTAAATAACTAAAGAACTATACCACACACAAATTTTGCTATTTATAAACATTTACTACTCAACAAAAGCTATCTATTCATGTATTTGGTTCCGTGCTGAAACTAATTTTTGAAAGACGATTTTGCCTGGGTAACGTTTCAAACGTTACTCCAGCAAAATTTGTTTTTCTTAAATAACTTAAAAACTACAATTCAAACAAATTTTGCTATTAGTAAACAAATTGCTCCTCATGATACACTAATTATTTGTTTAAGTCTCATCTCTCTAAAGCAAAACATTTTGCCTGGGTAACGCACACTAGCGAGTGAACATACGAGTTAACCTACCCATGACATAATCGCTGGAATCATATTTTTCTTTTAAGATCATTGGTAAGTATGTGCCCTAGATATTTGAAAGTATCAACTCTATTGATGTAGCATCCATTCAACCTAAAGTTGGGTGTATATTTAATACATATTACTGCACGTGTGGCGGAGCGGCTAAGACAGTCGCCTCGCGGCTTCGCGTCGCGGGTTCGAGTCGACCTAGTGCGTTGTCTTTAAAAAAATGTATAAGTAATAAATAATATAATAGTAATAAAATAAATTATTATATAAGTCCATGCCGGGCGGGTCGAGGGAAAATTCTATCAAAGTATTTTTTTCAGTTAAAAGATGTTCTAAAACTAGCAGCCAGCCAGACTGAGATTCTATGGTCAGTCAGTAGAATGTCATTCTCAGCAGCTACTGTTACCGAAAAGAATTCCCATCGATCATGAGAGACGAACTTCAAGACTAATTCAATTTATAAATTTGTTGCTGTATTTGTTGATGAACGTGTTATACTATTTATCGAACAAGACATAGTAGGTACTACCATCTGATTGCAACTGCAGCGCAGAGATTAGGTCAATCGCTCGACCCTTCAGGTTCGATTCCCGCCAACTATTTGTCTAACCCATAAGTAGTTGTTCTTAGTATTAATGTACTTTGTGTCCATCAATTATATGTGTCTACAGTACAGAACAGATTTTGTGTGACTAACATGTTATGGACTGAAAATGGTCCGACATGAATGATAAATAATAATAATAAAAGCCAGGGGTGTGGTAAAATTCAAAGTCTCAAATATTAATTGTGTTCTGATTGAAGAAAGTATAATGTCGCTTTGTCGCAATAGCGAGAATAGTTTAGTTCTAGTAATAATACCAAGATGTCGTTGACTTGTTTATTATGTCTATTTTATACAGGTTTTATGTGTTTACTTGGGATTAGAGCGGTCTGTTATTAGTTCTGACCAATTTGTATTAAGGTAAGTTTAAATGAGAATAATGTAAGTATATAGATAGCTTTTATTAGTTTTCTGGAGTTAAGGTGAGTTATTCATAATGTAGTTTGATTGATCACTAAAATGCATATATAAATTTGTATGTGCTCAGTTCTCTGATGATGCTGGAAAGTAGTCAATACATTTAACCTATGGACACAGATTTAATTTATTTAGTACTTTCGAGCATTTACTAGGCTATTCCTTTTCATTTTAACCTGGTTGTGCTGTCATAAAATTATATCAGCGTCACCAAAATGTAACCAATAAATAAAACTTAGGTTCAGCACCGCATTGTTCTGATTATTAGCTGTTGGTGAGAAAGGGGCGAGGGGGGGGGGGGGGAGGGAGTTATGAAAATCCTATCGAAACCGTATACCAGCTGGTGTAACTATATTCTTTAAATATTATATAAGGCGGTTTTGGGCAATAATAATAAAAAAAAACTATTTTCATTAAAATAATTCACTATTTACGACTACTACAATAAGTGAAATGAATCTCCGAAGTTGTGCTGGATTGGTAGAAAATTGGGCGGGTGACATTAACCTTATCCAATAACTATTAATGAAATGTCCGCGAAATTTAAAAAATCCTAGTAATGGGTCAAATACGATTGATTCCCCAAATAACAATATTTGGTAAGTTTATGCAAAACAAATATTCTTGTTGACAATGGCATTAATAAACATGTAAGATCTATCTCATGGATATTTCGACATATTGTTTACTGTGATGGTTTTGATGCACGCAGTAAAAAATACGATGCACCTGCGCGGTAATAGCGAATGAAAAATCAATATGCACTTAGTTCGGGACGCAGACGGGACGAACCTGCTTCTCCAAATATTTAGACTTCAATAAATTGTACAAAGCCTAAGGTAAGTGTTAAGATAATAATTTCTATTGGTTTACTATTAGCCAGTTCTTCTGTATTGTTGTGAAACTACTAATATTGGGAAATCCTAGCCTAAGGCTATTTTTAACTTCGCACACCCATTGTTCGGGATTTTCCTAGGCTTATGATTTATATCCCTAGTTAGAAATTGTTTTGTATCATAGTTGTGATTATAGTTAGATCCGATAATTAAATGTTTTAATGAAGGATTTTCTAAAGAAGGTGGGTTCTCAATTTGACTATTTTTTTTTATTTTTGTTACTTGACTTCGCCATTGTCTGTGAACCGATTACGATAATTTTCTTCTCAATTACATCGGGAATGCTTTGTTCATAATTTTTGTAAAACAGTACTACTGTGTTATTAGAGTTGCGTTCCAAAATACCAAATAGGAAGCATAGTGATGCGACTCTTTCCTTCCGTCTGTCCATATGGCACAGGTTTTACTAAAGGTAGCTATTTTAATCCAGGAACATGCCTACCCGTTTGTATTTCAAGTGAAGTCTATGAGATTTTATTAGGTGTAGGTTTAGCAGTGGACGTGTTTCGGCTGATATGATGATGATGAATTTTAATTAGGTAATTATAATCAATTTGAAACAGCTGGATGCGAATAGCGCAAGACCGGCAATTGTGGAGATCTTTGGGGGAGGCCTTTGTCCAGCAGTGGACGTCTTTCGGCTGATATGATGATGATGATGAATCAATTTGAAAATGTATAGTGCTACCATATATTCGGCTCCATTAAATTAAAATTCAACATCATATCAGCCGAAAGACTGCCACTGTTGGACAAAGGCCTCCCCCAAAGATCTCCACAATTGCCTGTCTTAATGTGCCCTCCGATTCACGACGCTCTGTAATTAGTTCTCTTTTATGGTCACCCATCTATGGACTGACCGCGAGCCTTATTGCTTAACCTCTCCGATAACTTACAAAACGGTGAAAGCATATAGCTATGACCGCTGTGAGCTATTAAAAAGGTTTTAAGAAGTTTTTATTAACCTGTTATCTTTTGTGTCTAATCTGGTGACTCGCTAGATATTCTGTACATTTATTCGAGTAGGGGAAGACCGGGCAAAGTGGATACCTTAAGATATTCAAGACTTTATTATAAAAAGTATAAGTGATAGAAACAGAATTAATGTATCAAATCAGTGTTTATTAATTGATTTTACATATATTATAATCAAATAACCTTAAATGTCATACAATTAGGAACTAAAACAAGAATTCAAAAAGGTGTGCTAGTATTCGCTTTGCCCTGATGCCCGGGTAAAGTGGATATGGTACTTGGGCAAAGTGAACAAATACCTTCTAATCACACAAAACTAACTTTATTAATTAAACATAATAAACTTAACGAAACATAACATTACATAGTTTATAGGAAATAGCTTAAAGATTATTACTGGCAGTTGTCACTTGAAATATGATCACCAATGCCTTCAAAAGCAGTACATGTTTCGTGACACCAGCTGTGACACCACATCGAATCCCATTTTCAACTGGCTGCTCATCTTCTTCAATATATATTTCACCGCAAACCAAAATACACAGAATATATCCTTGAGGTAACCTCACTAAAAACAGGTCGGAATCTGCCAAGTTTTGCAGTAACATTACCACTTTGCTACTGTGCCTTTAACCGATTCTCCGGACTTTATAGCGGTCTGCATGACGCGTTCAGCTCAAGAGCCTTGATTAGTTTTTTTTTATAATTATTCACCATCTGCAATAAAATATGAGCTTTGTTATACTGTAACTCAATAATAAACTCGGGCAAACTGAATAGCTTATCCACTTTGCCCTATTCACTTTGCCCAATACAGCCATTTCTAAAGTTAAGTCAAATTACACAAAAAAGATTGCTTACTATTCTCTGTTAAATACATATTATTAGCGCAGTTTGACACGTAATCAATCATAAGTAATTTCAAGGGTGATAAGCAGATAACACGCAAAATATAGTACATTACAATTACCTTAAATTTCGAAAATAATGTTACGTAACCACAATTTGCCGTTCTGCGGCCACCGCGCGACGTCGCCTCTCGCTTACGTGTTTGCCGCTCACTGAGATAAGATGCCCGAACGTTTCTATGGGCCCGTGGTTGATGTCAAACGAATAATTTAAATGTAGTGGGGACTATTCGCTATGCCCGAGGTATTCGCTTTGCCCCTATGTTATCCCCTATGTTACGGCGGGGATGTATAGAATAATATGAATAGGGCGTGACTGAATTTCTGCTACGGCAATCAATATTAATGGCGACTAGTCGAGAGACTCGAGTGTGGGCGTAAGCAAATATTTTATGTTCCACTAGCTGGTGCCCGCGACAATTTTGAATGATGACCAATGTAACTACTTACTTCTAGATTAATCTACAAAATATAACTTTTAAAAGAAATAAGCAATATAAATTTAAGAAAATTTATCCTATAAATAACCTAGCTTTCTTAGCTAGGTTATTTATAGGATAAATTATAATAAACTAAAGACTACTTTGCTACTGTTATTTAAAAAAAGGACCCGATATCATCAACCAAAAAAATCAAAGAATAGTTACCAATTATCCTAAAGTAAAGTCAGTAGGTAAGTCAAATAAAGTAAAATAATAATCAACGTTGCATTGATCACAAAGGTAACTCCCATTATAGTGCAGTCATTGAAGCGAAAAATACGGTCTTACCTCCGAATTTTTTTACTGTGAACCGATTTGCATGAAATTTTGGAATTAGATTCATCTTACCCTTAACTTCAAAAGTGAAAATGATCAGGCCTCCGCCTATTATTTTTAAGGGGTGTAAACAACCTCTTAATGGAAAAATTGACTTTGAGCCATTTTATCGCTATAAAACATGTCTAATAGTAAGGGGTGAAATTGTAAAGTATTTTCTAACTTAATTACCTCATATTAAAATAATTTTCAACCCCTTGAAAATCTTACAACCCTTGCAAACAACCCCTAAATTGAAAAAAACACAAAAAAATACTTTGGTATGACATAAAAAGATGTAAGTATAGAGTAAGTAATATTTTATATTCTCTATAATAATTATCAAATTTTTAACCCCCTTTCAACCCTTGAAAACTACCCCTTGATAAAAAATGGTTAAATTTTTCTTTATATAACATGAAAAGGATTTGAATATTATTCCACACTCTCGAAAATGATTATCATATTCCTAAGCTTTTCTACCCTTAAAACTACCCCTAAATTAAAACAGTAAATATATATGATTACATATTTAAAATAATTTAATTTAGAGTAAAAATTGCCATTTATTGCATAAAATATTTACAAATTATATAAAATTGTACTATTATTATTAAAATATAATATTATTATTCATGGCTCAATATCGGAGTCGCTGCCACATTTAACATCTTCTGGCTGAATCGGAGGGCTATTTTGGCAGTTATCTCCACTGCACGTTCCACAGGTACTATTACAAAACAGACCAACTTTTCTGCATCCGCAAGACGCTCCACATCCTTTTTTGCAGTTTAGTAATATATATTTATGTATCCAATAGCTCAAAAATATGTGTTGAATTAAAAATTCCACTACATAATCTATCAGTTAATTTTATTATCGATGGCTTTTTCGTTGGCCCCTTCACTCAAATGTGTTATATATACATATAAGAACGTTGGTATGTATTCATGCCTACGTTTCCAAAATATATGAGCCATATTATGTATATATATACACATTACAATAGTTGGGGGTCTCTATTATACTGCGTACTTTCACATTGCTCCATAATAAATTTTCAGTTACTAAGTAGAAAAAAATATGATAAGTTTTTGGACCATAACTCCTTCAATTTTCATGCTATCACAATTTATAAAACACCATTGTAAAGGTAATTAAGAGAGCTACAATATCCTGCATTGCAATATATAGTAAATAACCTTTTTATAAAACGGTGAAGCGTTAAAGGGCTTAAGAGAGGCTGTGATTGCGCTGCCACGCGCTCTTTAAACAATCATATCTCCGTCAATTTTTGTTTGACAGAATAAACAAAAAACCCAAATTGTTTGTCATAAAAATACCTAAATTTTTTATCTGTACACTTTTATACGTATCTGTCGTCATTTTTGAGATATTATGAAAAAAAAGTGGGATTTTTAAAAAATGTAAATCTTGTTAATTTTTTTAATCGTGACTTTTTTGAAAATTATGTGTCCTGAAGCAGCCAAACTGATACTATCTATCAAACTCTTCATAATAAAGTTAATTCTAGGTGGAATATGATTAATTTTAATTTTGGTGGAAATGGCACTTATGAAACCCATTGATTTAAAAGAAAAAATATTAGATGCTCTCCTTATTTGCAATACAGCTCACTTATTTTACGTGCAAAAGACTTTTAATAGTGCTCATTTTAAAGCTTATTTCAAGGACTACAAAACCCTATTGTATTAGAATGCATAAAATGCATTTGCTCGCCGCTAGATGGCATTGACCACATCGATTAAATTTCAGACAAAATAAAAAACGGCTTTGATCTTTAATATCTAGCTTAATATTGCACTTAGAATACTTTATAAAAAACCAAATTGTTTATTGTTTTACCTGCTACAATTTTGTTTTCTATAAAATTTTCGATCAAACGTATATTTTTGGAGATATTTCCAAAAAACCGATGAAAAACGTGAAAAAATTGCGAATTTTCAATTGCCAATAACTTGAAAAGTATTAGATTTATTGAAAAACTTTATAGATGATTTTTGCTTAAAATTAGGCCTTCTATCGATATCTGAGGTTATTTTGAAAAATAATAAAATCACCTTCGAGAAGGGGTGGCAACCACCCCCAGGGTGGTTGCGGAGTTCAAATCATTTTCACTTTTGAAGTTAAGGGTAAGATGAACCTAATTCCAAAATTGTATGCAAATCGGTTCACAGTAAAAAAAATCGGAGCAACAATGCTTCAATGACTGCACTATTAGATTAGGTTGCGACCACGACATTGATAGGTCTAATATCACATTTTGTGAACGAAATCATAGCGGGATCTAAAACGATGATTACGCCATCTACTAACAAAACTATAAACTTGTAAAGCGGTAAAATTAAGATGTGAGCTTATTTTGTGGGTCAGATTTAGGCGATCAACTATTGATTCAGTTTTGGACTACCTTTTATTTCAAGCATTTATTTATTTTAACCGATATGCCAAATAAGTTCTGCGATCTGAAACGATAAAAACGCCATCTAGTTACAAAACTGTGAACTTGTAGATCAGTAAAATTAAGATGATATTTTTTGGGTGCGATCATCTCGACACGAATAATTTATACTACGCTAACTCGAATTTTAGGTAAATTCTTTTTTATCCCAATTTGATTAAAATGTAGTTTTTTTTAATTTCTTATAAAAATTACCAGAAACAAAGAAGTTACAAATCTTATAAAACGCTAAATCTTTACTTAGACAACGACCATGACATTTTAAACAACTTGGCATAAGAAGCGAATTTCTCTAAAATTTGAGTTGGCCTAAATTGTTGGTGTCGATCTATTGAATCAGTTTTCGATTACCTTTTTTTAGCAACAAATTATTCCCTGGATTGCTTTATTTTTATCTGAAATACCAATTTACATGCATTAACTCCAAAAAAAAAGATTTTCATTAAATCCTACATCCCCTATTTTAGTCGTCCTTAGGGGTGGACTTTCATATTTTTTGAATTTTTAACTTAAAGGCCAAATACCAATTTTCATGGGTTTAATTTGAAAAATTACACATTTTTCATACTACATATATACTTACATCCCCAACGTTATCCCCCCCTTGGGGGTGGAATTTTCAAAAATCCTAAAATATATATTTTATTTTTAACTTCAAGGCCATATACCAAGGCCTTTAACATCAAAATGAAGGATTTTCATAAAATGTTTCATCCCTTATTTTATTCCCTTAGTGTATTTCCCGTATTTTCAAAAACCTTTCTTCAGTAGATGCCTACGTCACAAAAGGTAACTACTGTCAACTCCAGCCATTTAGGCTGTGCGTTGGTATGTCAGTCAGTCAGTATAAATTTACATCCCCTATTTTACGACGTTGAGGGTAGAATTTCAGAAAATCCTGAAATGAATATTATATATTTTTAACAGATAGGCCAAATACTCATTTTAATGCGTTTAACTTCAAAAATATCGCATGTTTCATAGAAACTTACATCCCCTATTTTATGCCCTTTGGGGTGGAATTTCCAAAAATCCTGAAATATATATTTTTATTTTTAACTGAAAGGCCAAATACCAATTTCAGGGGTTTAACTTCAAAAATGTCGAATTTTTCAAACAATCTTACAACCCTCTATTTAACGCCCTAATGGGCTGGAATTCCCAAAAATCCTGAATAACATATTTATTATTTTTAACTAAAAGGCCAAATACTAATTTTCATGCGGTTAAATTAAAAATAGTCATATTTTCATACAAACTTTAATCCCCTATTTTTCGCCCTTGGGGGTAGAATTTCCAAAAATCCTGAAACAGGTATTTTTTTGTTTTTAACTGGGAGGCCAAATACCAATTTTTATGCCTTTAACTTCAAAAACAGCAAAGTTTCATACTAACTTTGCACCCCCGTTTTACCCCTTTAGGGGTTAAATTTCAATAAATCCTTCCTTATTCCTTGTCTACGGTATAAAGAAAACATTTGTGCAAAATTTCAGCTTTCTAGGTTCAAGGGTTTGGGCTGGGTGTTGATGAGTCAGTCAATCAGTCAGGACTTCTCTTTTTATTTATATAGACTAGCTGGTGCCCGCGACTTTGTCCGCGACGATTTTGAATGATGACCAATGTAACTACTTATTACTTAAGCTTAATCTAAAAATTATAATTTTTAAAACAAATAAGCAATATAAATTGAATAAAACCTAACCTATAAATAACCTTACTAAGAAATAAATGAAAAACTACTTTGCTAATGTTATTTACAAAAAGGAGCCGATATCATCACGCAAAAATCAAAGAATACATATCAATTGTCCTTAAGTATAGTCAGTAAGTTAAATAAAGTAAAATAAAATAACTACCCAAAAATCCTGAAATATATATTTTAAATTTTTAACTGAAATGCCAAATAACGATTTCCATGCGTTTAACTTAAAACGTTTCACATTTTTCATACAAACTTACATCCCCAATTTTACCCCTGGGGGTGGAATTTTCAAAAACCCTCCTTTAGTGGATGCCTACGTCATAAAAGGTACCTTCTGTCAAAATGTCAAATCTTTAACTCCAGCCGTTTAGGCTGTGCGTTGATATGTCAGTCAGTATAAACTTACATCACCTATTTTATGCCCTTCGGGGTGGAATTTTCAAAAATCCTGGAATACATATTTTTATTTTTAACTGAAATGTCAAATACCAATTTTCATGGGTTTAACTTAAAAATTGACACATTTTTCATACAAACTTACACCCCCTATTTTACGCTCTTGGGGCTGGAATTTCCAAAAATTCTGAAATATATATTTTTTATTTTTAACAAAAAGGCCAAATACCAATTTTCATGCGTTTAACTTAAAAATTGTCACATTTTCCATACAAACTTACATCCCCTATTTTTCGCCCTTGGGGGTGGAATTTCCAAAAACCCTGAACTATGTGATTTTTTATTTTTAACTGGAAGGCCAAATACCAATTTTTATACCTTAAACTTCAAAAACGGCAAAGTTTCATACTAACTTAGCGCCCCTGTTTTACCCCCTTAGGGGCTGAATTTCGAAAAATCCTTCCTTATTCCTTGTCTACATTATAAAACAAACATTTGTGCAAAATTTCAGCTTTCTAGGTCCAAGGGTTTGGGCTGGGCGTTGATGAGTCAGTCAGTCAGTCAGGACTTGTCTTTTTATTTATATAGATTACTCTCATAATTTGATTTGACGGTACAAATAATGGGGCATAGGGGTGTAATACCTCTAACTTCCCGACTTCGGGCTGGTACTGAAAAATTTTCTAAACAGATATATCTATAAATCGCTTTATGGTCCAATCCAGAATTTGAACCCATGTCCTACCCATACCTTTATCTGCTACTAGACGAACGAGGTACTATATATCAGTAGCTGTAGATTACATGGTTTTATGCGGCCAAGGAAACAGCTGGTATACAAAACATTTAAATAGGAATCAAAAGGCGATCAACTTTACACTAAACTGGCAACAGTATCAAAGATAAGAGTATGCAAACGCTAAATAAGTTCATTATATGCACTTATAGGTATATCATTTGAATACTTTTGTAAAAACAACTGATACTAACTTTTTACATTTAAATTCGTTTATTGCCACCAGCTCCATTTGAAATTCAAGGATCTCGGATTGATCTTACTTTAGCAGCAATCGCGGTAAGCTACTTAGCTCAAGTTTAATCCTTTTTTTTTAATTTCGTTAAATATTTATTTTGTTCTTCCAGAAATGCCAACCCGCAACACTGCTTTTGTAAAGAAGAAGAAAACACGGAGTCGAAACCGTGTACGCGTCATCGAAGCGGTGGAAGCAACACTTAGGGAAGTTGCCTCAGGGGAGGAACCTGCATCATCAACCTCAGCACCTCCGAGTGGGCCTTCACTACCGATGGAAGTTGCACTACCTACGGAACCTGCACCGCAACCTGAGTCGGCCACTGCTTCTTCATTGCCGAATGAAGATCCACCAATCTCAACCGAATCTACATCATTGACCGAGCCTTCCCTACCAACCGCACCAGAAGCAGCGAGTAGTTCAGCGCTACTGACTGACAATATTCCACCAACACAGCCCGGATCTCCAGCCGAATCTATACAACTGATCGAACTCGCACCGCTTCCTAAATTTATTGCACCACCGTCTGCAACTGAACCTGCAGTGACCGATTTACAGAATGAACCTCCCGCGTTGAGTGAAACTGTAGCAGTCAGACCTACTGCTCCCACCAACGCTCCGTCTGTGAATGAATGTGCGAATGTACTAATGCCACAAGAACCCGAAGGGGATCAATTATCTGAAATGGCCAGAGCTCTAGCAGCTGAAACGGTGTTGGCACTGGAGCACCTGCTAGACTAGTCATATTGCCCACATTTATCCAATCTGACCGTAAATTAATCTACCATGGGTCAGATCAAAAGTCAATCGGTGTTGTGAAGTGTAGATGTCGTCTTCTTGTCCGAAATGATTCTTCGTATCGCTGTCAATTTCTAGTCTAGGATACTAGTTAAACTATTAATAGGAAATAAAATATCACTCTTTGACGGCGCTTGGACCTGTACAGGTTCAAGTCCTTTTGGAGGCAGCGGTGGATTGGCATTTCAGTTACTAAGGTTCGGTCACCTGGAATTAATTCATAGATTAAACCTTCGGTACAAGTACATTTATAAATCGGCAATGCTTTTATTTGCCAAAAGTATGATTCGTCACGGCAGGCCATTTTTGTAAAGGACTAAAGTCAGAATTATATTTGAACAGGATACAACTTGAAACAAGTATTTTAGCTTTAGGTAACTTATAATTGTACAGTTTAAAGAAGTTTTATTACAATACAATTCTTTACCCTTTAATCAAAGATAAAGCTTACTTAATATATCTAGGAAACGTACAAATATTAACCAATCGAATTTAAGGTAGCCAAAAACATTGTATACAACATGAATGAACTATGGTGTGACTTTAATTATATAAAAAATTATAAGCTTCGCAAAATGGTAAAAACACACAACGTAGCAGATATATGGATTACAGTACTAATAACTACGAGTATGGTCTAAAACAACCCCAAGTGTAATTATTGTAATTTACCGCTGCATTAAAAAGGTGGTCATAGATTGAACCCTAGCAAATGGTGTGGGGATTTTTTCCCATTATTAATTTAAATAATATCGTAAACAAAATTTTATAAATGTGAAATGTAACGATTACAAGGTATTTTGAAACTTATTACGGTAAGCAGCAAATTCGAAAGTACACATTTATGTTGTCGCAGCTTCTCAAATTTGAATAGTCATGGGGGCCGCAGAGGGGAGTCGCTATAGAGATAGCGGCTGCCCTCTGCATATCACTGTTAAATACGAATTTAACAAGGATAGGCAGAAGGGAACCAAAGTTAAGTTTGTTTTGATTTTTTTAATATTACTTAAGTTACAATAAAGCACGTTTTGGAACCAAAATATTAATAAAACGTTTAGAAATGACATAAATGCTTTACTTTATGAATTTGCTGCGAATTTACCTGTCTATATTAAATGGTTTTCGTCTAATTGTGTTCTTATTTAAATCCTAAGATACAGTTTCGAGAATCGCGCTGTAAGAAAAGATAAGATGAGCCCTAATTTTAATATCCTTGTAAGGTGAGGTAGAGCTGTGTTTATTCTTCTATGACCAGCTAGACGGAGAAAATACCTTCACCTTACAAAATATACTTCAGGTACGTACTTTTTTACTTATACTATGGGCGGTGGATACCCTAGTGTCAGAGTTGCTCAAGCCGCCCAATATGCCTCTGGCATGGCTTAACGACTGTTGTCTAATGATTACAACTAGGACCGACAGCTTAGCGTACCCTCTGAAGCACGGAGACACCCAGAAATCAAACCACTTTGGCGGTCAGTCATCTATGGAGTGACTGTGAGCCTAGTTGCTTAACCTCGCCGATCAATTACGGACCGGTGAGAGCCTCAAAAGAAAAAAAAACTTGTTGTGTCTCCAGGTGTGCTTATAGTGTTTATGCTGTGATCCTGGTTCGCTGGAGATGATGGGTGATGGGAGAAGAGTCGGCAACGCGTGGGTGGCGCCAAGTATGTCTCAATCATCCTATGTTACCGCAACCACTTACCACCAAGTTATTTACCGACGTTGTAATATCAACAAGAAATAATTGTCTAGATGAACGAAAATATACAGGCAAAATGGCTTCATAATAATCCTATACTTCCAAGACAGCGCCATCGCCAAAAATGCCCGCCCATGTTCTATGGTATCTGTATAAAACTATATACAGGCCAAACTAATGGTGAGTATTCCTGGAGCAGTATTAGTACTTTAAATAATAAATAATTTTATTTCGCAGTTAATACATGATATTGTTTCTATTTGTACTCCACGTTTTTATTCTTGTTACATGACTACCTATTAATGTTTCCCTATCAAAGCCCAATAAAAGTTAAACTTAGACATTCTAAGTATTAAGATGTACAATCCTAAAATCGCTTTTAACTAGGGATATAACAATTAATTATGCACAAGTTAAATATGTCAATAAAATTTTTAAAAAGTCATAGTATTATATATTAATATGAATTAGATATTTATATTGTTATTAATATTAATACATAAAATGAATTGACCTCTGAAACAATGCAAATTTTTCTAAACTTTGACTCTAAAGAAAAGGGCGTCTGCTGGATTTATGCCCAAATTCGATCACAGGTGTGTTTCTTTAAATAGCTGTCTTCTGTAATAGATGTCTTCCTACTTTGAATTTCAGGAATGATTAAATCAGACCTTGGTAAAGCATTTAAGTGGTAATAGCGTAGTGGCTAGAACGTTAGTCACGACTTTAAACCCAAGTCACCTTTCCAATTCATGTGCGTATTAGAAATTAATATTCTCTTACGTGTTTAAAACGATGAAGGAAGCATCGTGAGGAAACCTGCATGACTGAAAGTTCTCTAAAAATGTTTTTGATAGCGTGTGTAATCTGCCAACTCACTCAATAGGCCCTAATCTAGCACGCGGACCTAGTGCGGCGTGCTAGATTAGGGCCTATTTAATTGTGAGAGGTGTCCCACTTGTCCTGCAGTGGGCAGTAACAGGCTACACCAGCAAATCAATTTCATAATACGATTATAGAGGGTATACATGAGATAGTCGAATACTGTAAAATATTTCAAACTAAAACTCATTGATTCGTACTGCACTCAGGCTGAGATCTATAGAGCATACTTAAACTTTGCTCAGACTTTACTTAGACAGAAGTTAATGCATGTAACGAAATTACAATGGGTGTTTTGACTTTGTCTGTCTTAGCTTATGCTAAGCATAATCTTAACTTCAAAAAGTTTATAAATACCAAATCAAAGTATAAGCTTAGCATACATTTAGCAAAGTTTTACGTAAGTAAGGTTTGAGCAAAGTCTAAGTACGCTCTATAGATCTCAGCCTCAGTGTGGTATAACAAAGACTAAAAATAAATGTATGTATAGACAGTACCAACAAATATTCGTGCTGGTAACAAAACACCGACTATTTGCAATTGTGTGCGTCACGATTGCTCCGCCACGTTATCCAAACAGAAAAAGAAATCGCTATATTTTTTGTCAAAATTAGTCAAAATTGAAAGGTACAAACCAAAACTTTGTCAAAGAAGAAATAAAGAAGTTACAGGGGTTTTAAGTTGGCCGCGCGAACGTAACGTGCACGATTGCGCGGCCATGGAGATCTCAGTAACTACTTGGGATAGAGATCTAAATCTTTTTGTTAATTGAACATTTCATTTGTCACCAATTGTCAAAAAAAGAATTATAAGACTAGGATCAATATTTCACGAAATATTCACCTTGAAAGTTATGGCCGCGCAATCGTGCACTTGATGTTTCTTTAATCTCGATTATTTCTTCAAAACTTAAGATATCATACAGTAAAACTGTTACTAGAAGAAAGATTTTAATATGTCAAAGGTACCGAAAGCATTTAATGCCACCAAAGTTTATTTAAACTGACGAAATCAAGGCAAAACAAAAGTTACGTGGCCGCGCAATCGTAACGTTACTTTGAACGCTGATATCTCATTATCTATAATTGTTAAGATTTCGGTGTTAACATCCATTTATTCGTAATATTAACCTAATCAGATTGACATACCGTTTTAACCTCAGGACAATTTTCTACCCTTTAAAACTCCTGTAACTTCTTTATTTCTTCTTTGACAAAGTTTTGGTTTGTACCTTTTGATTTTGACTAATTTTGACAAAAAATATAGCGATTTCTTTTTCTGTTTGGATAACGTGGCGGAGCAATCGTGACGCACACTTTGCAATTGGCTAGGTTTTATATGATTGTAAATTAATAAAAGCTTATAAAAAATGGGTCCGGTACGTAGTTTCGAATGTTGCTGTAGCGACACACGTTGTGGCGAAGATATTTCAGCGTTGTGGTTTTAAAACAAAAAGGTGAAATAAAATACTGGAAGTGTAAGTTTCATTTTAATCGACAAAAGTTAGTCTTTGAGTACTAAATAAAAACTAAATAAAATTGTTAAAGCAAGAATAAAAACATAGAATAGAGGGCTAATGCTATAGCTCGTACAATAAATTCTGTATATTTTATAGCTTAATTAATACATAGGAAGATCATTAGCTTTTATGCAGTATCCACAAAATGAATTGTTGTCCACACATAAAAACTTACTTTATGACATTATTGCTTGTGATTTATTTCCTCAACTTTCCAAAGTTAAGAGTGAGATAATGTAGGTAGATTAACTTTTGTTAAATAACTTTTACTAAACGTTACGCTTAGTGATTAAACAACAAGCAATAATGTAGATTCACACCTCAGACACACAAATCCATTTTGACGCCAGGCTCTCCGAAATTTGTTTAATGAAAACATTAAAATGGGGTGTGAGATCATCCATGAAATTATGCATTGAATTCAATATCTTCTATATATATGTCTTCACAGAAATTATGTTGTAAACATGATAAACATTTAAGGGAGAGTCACAGTTGATGTTTATTATATTTGACGGGCCGGTTGACGTGGTTGCAGACATATCTGTTTGTCGTGAGTCTTGGTGTTGTAAGTATGTATTTACAAAAGAAAAGTAGTATACTTTTTTATTAATCAGTTTACAAGCTCTGTTTAGTTTTGGATCAGATAACCGTATGTGAATATTGTCCCACAATAATAGTATTACTTTGAAGTATTATTTATTATTAATTGTTTGGGGCTTGATGCCTTGATGGCATCTTGCTACCTCGACCATTACTGATCTGTTGTAGCTCAGCTCCTTGACTTTGTCAAAGTTCACGGCTCAATCCTACAGCTTCCAAAAACTCCCAGATTGATTGTGCAGTGAGTGAGTATCTCTTCCGGTTGCATAATATGCTGTCCTAAGTAGATAATTCCACAACGCATTAGCGGCCCGCACGAGCACAGAATATGCAAAGGAGTTTCTTCTGATTCTTTGCAGAATCTGCAAATTGTGCTGTCGGCCAACTTTAGGTTGAACATGTGCTTATTCAGCTTGCAGTGTCCGGTGAGTATTTGGGTTACCGCACATGTTTTGTAACGTTTCAATTCAAGTAATTCTATCGATATTTTTTTGTTGTAGCCCCTAATAACAGCCTTTGAGTGTAGAGATCCAGCTGAAGAATTTCCACAGTTCCATTCCACTTTGAAGTAAGTATATGAGGCCATATATATGAAGCCTTCCTAATTAGCCTCATGCAATTCATTAAAGTGAATTATTCGTTATAACAAATTTTCTACAAAATTCCTAAAAGACAAGTTACGAGTTTAAAAAGTTAGAAATATTTTGATGACGAAGTTGTATAAAAAGGAAAAGTGATTCGTTCTAGGCGGAATATCAAAAATGTCCCAGCTCGATGTTTATTATATTTGACCGATTCTCATTTTTTTTAAGAAATGGCAAAATTGACGTAGGTATGCAATTTTTAGCACATAGACAAAAAAATGCACCTGCGCATTAGGAACGTGTGATATCGATTTGCTGTAATCACAGGAATCAAATTTTGACGCCCTAGCTTCTTGAATAAATATTTATATTTGAGACTTATTTAACGAAGTCCTAATAGGTAAGTGTTCTATTCTTATGTTAAATGTATTTATTTTAAACGGATTAATGTAGTATTCTTGTGTTCTGTTTTACTAAGTACGTTCCTTTGTTCATAATACCCGTAAATTATTTGGTGTAATATATAAAATTGCGTTACCGATGAGCTTTCTGATCTCGGTTTTAATATCAAGGGTCAGTTAACAAAAAGGATCTTAATGTTTGTATATCTGTAGCATCACTTCCGATTTCAATCTCTGTTTGTTTATGTCTAATCGAATTGGTTCAGACCTAAGTTTCGTGTTATCCGTATAGCTGCTCAAAATTCTAAATAGAGTATTCAAGGTGTAACATAAATAAAGCCCTTATTATTTTTTTTGAGCTTATTATTATTTGTCGTAGTAACTTTAAAATTATTGTTTTGCAATCACTCAGTACTAAATAACTGAGTGATACTAAAACAAAACAAGTTTTTCATGATTTTTTTCTCCTTAATATTTAAATTTGGAGTGTGACATAAATATACGTATATTCCGCATTTTATAAGATAGTATAATTGAATTTGGTTGAAATAGTGGCGCCCCTCTCCGATACTCAATCGGATGAGCAGCCCGCTTCTTTGTGTATTAATATAATCTGCACACTTGTTGCTACCGAAATTAATACACGATTTTTAATGGGCTGTCTTTAAAATTGTATGTTATAGTAGAAAATCATACTTAAGCGTGTGGGCAATGAATTATTACTAGCTATTTATTATGGAGATTGCTCATTGGTGTCCCTTACGAAATGCATTTAATAACCCTTCGCTAATGTTGTACATTAATATCCCTTCTGAACACTACTAGTAATTCTCTTGTATGTTTCATAGTCCCCAAGCCACATACCACTCAAGTCTAGAGACATCTAAACATAAGTTATGTGCTGATCTTTATACTTCCGTGCACTTTCATAACTAAGTTTTGTTAACTGGTTAAGAAAAACTCTTTTTTATTATTGTTTTCACAACTGGTTTTTAAACAAGAATACGAAGTGTTCATTCCTAACTGACAATCACAATATCCATAATAATTTGGGTTAGGTTATGTTAGATTGGTGACCATTTGGCTAGAAAAACATTAACCATGGATTGTATTTGTGATTGTCAGTTATGAATGAACACTTCGTATTCTTGTTTAAAAACCAGTTGTGAAAACAATAATAAAAAAGGGTTTTTCTTAACCAGTTAACAAAATTTAGTTATGAAAGTGCACGAAAGGATCTTTATGTCATTGATTTTTTAGATATGCCATGCAGAAGCTTTGCGGTGGCCAACAAGAAAAAGAAGAAGCGCTTACGAGCTATGATTATTATTGAAGCGGTCGAGGAAGACGGCCCATCAAGTCAACCTTTACTAGCGAGTTCAAGTGGCAATACTTCTAAAGATGTCACGGTTAATGAAACAAATGACGGAGGTGATGTAAATGAGGAACCAGATCGCTCGGGAACTGCGGGAGCGGCGGTCCCCATAAGGAACCTTCCCGATTTGATAGCATTACCCAAATCCATCAAGATTGGAGCAAGGATCGTATGGGCTTAGATAAATCCACCTCGATTCA
This sequence comes from Pseudoips prasinana, assembly GCA_951640165.1. Taxonomy (NCBI): domain Eukaryota; kingdom Metazoa; phylum Arthropoda; class Insecta; order Lepidoptera; family Nolidae; genus Pseudoips; species Pseudoips prasinana. Next base: position 16,244,389 of record OX621234.1, on the reverse strand, counting down.
GATTCACACCTATATCAATTCGGATGTAGCCATCACTTAATAGAAATTCTTAGCTTAAGCGGTTATTCTTAGCACTACTGTTGTAACGTTTAGTATAATATGTGATTGATATTTAGTTAAGAGTTTGACATAGGTTCCCATTTCATAACCGTATTTTTTTAAATTATTTCTTAAAACTAATGTGCAAAGGTCATGTTTGAAATTTTTATTTGTGAAGCAGCTACAGAAATGTTTTTCTACTTAAATTGTTATTTTCTCAACCAGCGAAGTTTAAAAGTGTGCCTGGCTTGTTTAGGGAATACGAAAAATTAACCCTGTATTATGAACCATATTGAAAAAGAAAGCTCACACTTGAGCTGTGCTTAAGATCAAACTTAGGAGCTGGTTTAAAAATTGGTGTAACCTTTACCATCGTCTGTAAATGTTATAGAAACACACTTTTACAATTTGTTGCACATTTTCATTATCCTTATTAAATAATACATTCCCTCAACTACCCGTGTGCTTATTTATAACCCCTAGATAGTTAAAATTAGTGTCATCAATAGAAAATTTTCTCAAAATACGTGAGTGCTAGTTTTGACATAATTTGTTATTCAAAATGTCATTTTTCATCACATTCTTAGAAATTCATCTCTCTTCAAAATGTTGGTGAATTGATGAAGTTTTTACCGAGAGTCCAACAAACAGTAAACCTATTCTCTGGGCCAGATCAGACCAGTACTTTTGTGCTTCACAAAATGTAAAGACATAGGCTTCACTACTGGTTACATTTAGTAGAGTTTAACCCTTAAACAGGTTTTTTATAGTTTTTGGACCTTATTCCAAAAATGTTGAAATTAATGCGGCAACGTATAGTCCACATTTTAGGAAATTTATTTCAATTTATTGATGAAGTTAGTTCTATGTTTTACTCAAAAGTATTTTTTTATCACAATGCAATAAAACACAAAGAAAAAATATAAATAATTACTAAATATTATATGTCAAAGTAAAAGTTCGGCAGTGTTCAGACTCGTTAAGGTCATGGCGTCAAATGACCTTAACGAGTACAAAAATTAATGTGTCATAACTTAGTCACATACGTAGGACGTTATGAATACGACAGACGCTATGACCTTTAGCAAATATTTTAATATTCCAAAATTATTCAAATATTAAACGATGTTCGACAAAAAAAGGGATTGAAATATTGAATTATAGAAAAAAAAATTAAATAAGGCGCCAAAATGCATTTATAAAAGAAAGAAATGCAGCTGCGCAGTACGAGCGATTGTAAAATCAATATCCAGCTACTCTCGTGATTCTGGACCGGACCGAGACCAATCTCTGAATATTTGAGTCTAGTAGCATTAAAACCTCCAAACCTCCAAGTAAGTGATATTTTTAGTTCTTTTGTGTGCGTTTTGCACATACAACCAAACAATAAAGACGTGGACGTTAGACGAAATATTGAACCATGTCATGTCCGACGACAAGTTTTTGGGCAATGAGGTTAATTTTAATGCTATTTGCGCCTTTACCACCAAATGGCTTGGATGGTGAGTGGCAGAGTCAAGAATTGTTTGGATGATTGCTTCATCCAATGCTTGATGGTAGCAAATGGAGGTCGGCGTGAACGCTTTTGTTGCGGTCGTACCGTGGTGTCAGAAGATGGATGGATTCAGAAGCATTAGGTGCGGGGTGTGCTAACACCGGACTCGCGTAGTAGGTACATCATGGGTCGAATGCATGTCTTGTAAATTGTCACCTTATTTGCAAGGGACACTTTACTACGCAAATTCAGGAGGCAATGTAGTCGAATGCGGCCCAATTACACATGGATCGCAGGTGCTCACCAAAGTACGTTAAATGGCTCGTTTTGTCTGCACTTCACCCTTCTGCACTGTTGCATACTAGTAGTTTCATAGTAATAGGCTTATATAGGCAGCGACTCTAGGTCAAATACCATTAATATACTGAATAGAATATATTGATTTTTCAGATATGCCGAGCAGGAGCTTTGGAGTGCCCTATAAAAGAATGAAGAAGTCTACGCGAGTTGTTGTATTAATTGAGAAGGTCGATGAAGATGCCGCACCGACTCAGTCTCCGCCAACTAGTCCAAGTGACTCTGTCTCAACAGATATTACGATGAGTGACGCCATCGAGCAGCTTGATGTAACTATGAAAACCGAACCCCCAAGAACTACAGGGCCTGAACGACCTACTCGAAACCTCCCCGATCTGATTCCAATACCTAAAATAGTCAAGTTTGGAGCCAGCGTATGGTATTAAATCCGACGGGACTCAGATCAAAGATCTATCGATGGTATCATACCTACCTTCTTATGTCTAAACTTTATGAATAGTTGTCCTTGCCTCAAGCGATTATGATTAATAGCATTGCTGCAACTTTTAGTAATACCTGTAATTCATTTTAAGTTATGAAGCTTGCCATGGGATCAAATGAACAAAAACCATACCGCGATTTTATTACACAACAAAATGTATTGCATAAGGTATCTGTGTTCACAAATGTTATTCATTGATTAGCATAAACTTTTTGTTTTATTTTAGACTGACTTTACGGGCAGAATATGATGTGATTTTATTTACATACAATCTTTTGATTTTGTGTCAATGAATGTGTCATCCTTCATTGAGCCAGAAATAAGAATAACGGAAAGATTCGGACGGAGTCATATCTGAGTATAGCAATGGCAATCCTAACCACGTTGTTATTTTATTAAATAAGTGGTAAGGTTTTAAGAGTAGCAGCCAAGTGTAATTTTTACAAATATAAAAACTAATTTATAAGCATAACATGTTATATAATGGCCTATAGAAATCAATAGATGTGTTGTTTTTTAACAAACATGTAATTAAAATAAAGAAGTAATTAATTTGTATTTTTAACTGAATTTTAAAGTGAAACTTCTTTATAACACCGCTGTGGCTCGAAAATTCGATGAAACGAAAAAGCGACTGTAAGAAGAGTCAATCATATTCATAAATAGGTTTTAGCCTGCAAGAGAATAAGATAGTTTACAATGCTATCACGTGTCTTTGCTCCTACGAACAACGAGCCTTCGGAAAATATGTCATGTCGTACAATGTAATTTCTGTTAATTGTTTAACACATTTAAGTATGTTAATTTGTTTATATTTTTTTATTTATTATTATAAATTACTTATCTAATTTTATTTATTAATTTTATTTGTATTGAATTTACTCACAATAATATATGTGTAATATTCACATAATATTGTGTGTAGTAATTTGTGTGAAATGTGTAAAATCTTTGGTTAAAATATTATAAAATAATATGTAAACCTTTTATTCTAATGCTCCTGGTGCTATATATTTATCTTATTCTCTTGAAGGCTACTTCACCAAAGTTTCACTACTGCCGTGTGTGAATTTCATACATGACATACACTTTTTATTTTGAGAAACAACAATGTACAACATAATCACATCAACAGAATCTAGGGATCTTTTATATTTTATCAAATATCCCTAGGTAATCCGTGGTAGTAATTAAGAACATTTTTATGATAAAGTAGATGAATGGAATGGAAGAATGATAGGTCTTTAATAAAAAAAAAACATTTGGTGATCTCTTTGTTTAAAAATAATATTATTTCGACGCAACGTTAACCTCATACTGTTCGCAATATGCATACTTGACTTGATACAAAGCTCTATTTTATTAAGTATACAAACTAAGAGTTATGCCGATGTATTTTCTTTCTTAATTTATTATTTACATTTATAAATTTAGAAAATATTATAGAAGAGGTTTCAAATTTTTACATAAACTTTAAATGGAAACCAAACTAAATAATATAGAATTAAGGTATCCTTAGATTTTGTTGATGTGTGTATTGTTGTAAATTATTTTGTGAAACAGTTTATTCTTAAAGTGTGCTCCAACATAGAAGTTGGTTAACCTAGCATCCGTATGATTTAAATTCAATGACTAACTAAACAGTGAAGCCATAGATAACTAAATATTATAGAGAGCACACTTTTAGAATTTGCTGCATATTTACACTTTCTCTATTAAATTATTTCCGACTAGTTGTGTTCTTATTTATATCATCAAGACCCAGTTTCGAACAATGTTCTAATCAAATAAAGTCTTCTCAATATAATAATGCTGGCGATTCTGTATTGTACACCACAAAACTAATTAAAACATCATTCCATCCCTCTCTAATATAGCTGGTATGGAAGAAACAGGTACATAGAATTGCCAAATAACTAAAACTGCGCACTTACATATACATAATGCCCTGTTGTTTAGTAAGTATTGCGTGGAATCGGGGGCAATGCTACTGTATGGCACAAAAATGTATTAATTTAAAAATGTCCAATATCTTACAAAATTATAAGCAGACAAATTTTGTAAAGGAACGCTGATGCTTTTGCCGTGAGCTACTGTGTTTTGTTATAAAATCCTATTAAATATAACTCTAAACGCTACCAAATGTGACATCTAGGCTTTTTAAAGAGCTTAAAAGTTTTTCTTTTAAATTTCATGATGTTATAATTTCTAGCTATACGACGTTTCGGTAATATGCAACCTGCTGCCAACCTTCCGTGTAATTTTTATCGTACATAAAATTCAACTAATCAGTATATTGGGTCGGTTGGCTTGGCCATTCACGCCGCAGGTCGTGGGTTTGACCCACCCAGGACAGATGTTTGTGTGCATGAACATGTCTGTTTTTTCCTGAGTCTGGGTGTAATTATCTATATAAACTGTATAAATTTACAAAAGAAAAGTAGCATCATATCAATTATCTGGTTTCCATAGTACAGGCTCTGCTTAGTTTGGGATCTTCTTGTTTGGCCTTGTGTCAATAATGTCTGAGGATATTATTATTATTATTCATATTGTACAACTAACAGTTTACAGAATATATATATCTATGAACGAGCTACTTCATACATCCGAGAACTATGATGAAACAAATAGACGCAAATAGAATTGGGTCGGGATTTACAAATAAACCTAAAATAATTCACCGGAGTTTAGTTGTCAAAGCAATGGGTAGGTACCCATAGACACAGATTGAAATCATTACGGTGGGCTAAATTTACTAAAGTTAGAATAACATTTAGAATAAAAAAATAGCATAGTATTAATTGAGGTAAACATGTTAGCAATATCAGGTATTTTATTAAAGGTTTACAGTTAATTTATTATGTGGCAGTATGATAGTGCTGGCGATTCCGTCTTTGTCTTTTAAACCAATGAACTTATTTAAATTTCATTACATAGCTTTCTCATATAGGTTGAATGAAAAGAACACAGCATACAAATGTATAACTGTCAAATTACCAAACCGCGCACCGATTATGCGCACCGCACCGGGCGGATTATTTATCAACAGGTTGCTTATTTCCTTCAGTATTTTGCGCCTAAACTCTACTGGCACACTGAGGATGCCTTGTCCTTCTTATACGTACTGTGTTAGAAAGGGATGCAATGATATTAAAATTAGTTTAATTAGTGCTGCCAACCTTTACAAAAAAGCCCGGGTAATGTGAAGTCGCAGAAACTTGTTAGCTAAATTACGTGATGAGCCGATTCCGTGGCTCTATTGATGGAAGACTTGAGTCGACATTCCAGGAATCATCATATAGTCTATGAAATGTGATGTGTAACCTAAGTATCTGAAAATTGGAAATTCCTATTTCTATAAGGTTCTGTCTGACACCTGAAAGTCAGTTATGTTTAGTTAGTTGTTTTTAGCAACGCTTTAAGAAAATTACTCGAATCGCCTTCAAAATTATGGCGGACTCAGATGATGTTTGAAAACTTTTTAGATATGAATACTTTTTAGAATTATGGTGACAAAACGCAAGTTTGATGCACCTAGAAAAGAAATGGTATGCACCTGCGCGGTAACAGTTTATGAAAAATCAATAAGTTGTTATTCTCGGAACTTTATCTGGACAAGTTGGTTTCTCCAAGTATTTAAACCTGAATAATATTGGAAACCTACAAGTAAGTGTAGTTATTAGATATTTTATGTTTATATCGCGTATTAATATTAAACTAAGCAAAGTTTCAACACGTGTTAAGGAGGGGCGTGAATTTTGTGCGCCGCGGTCACCTTATGCCATTCCTTTAATAAGCCAAAGATTACTTTGATTATTAGATTATAACTTAGTTTTAAAACCCACAACAAAAAGAGGAGTTTTATAAGTTTCAAGCCTATGATTGTGTCTGTATGGTTGCTCTAGATCGGGTGAACTTATTTGTATTACCGCTCTGTATCTTATAGAAACTTTAACCGGAATGGTTAATTCATGAGCCTAGTGAAAATCTACTGAAAAAAAGAAAGCTATTTAAGCTGCGATCTAGATTTTAATAAAACGGTGCAAGGAAGGTATTTATTTATAGTTAAATAAAACGGTTAATAACCAATTACATTAATTAACATAGAAACAATTACATTATTTATTTTTAGGATTACATATAAAATTCAATACAAAATACTGGACATCCTTGCGTACTTTCTTTCGCAGATAACCAAACATATTCGCCTAATGGTATATATTTAAATCACTTGAATTAACAAATAAATAAATTGTTTTACAATTTAAATTATTTATATGTAATTTATTTAGTACTAATAACTTTGTTGTTAACATAAATTCAGAGTAATCAGTAATCATTAATTCTTATTAACATAGAGTTTTCACAACCATCAAACCTATTTAGATAAAATTTTATTTCCTAAAATTTTATTATAATTATTAGAGACTACGCATAGGATAAGCGTTGTTGATATGGTATAGATATCTTCTGAAACTTCGTATGTACGATTGCTAAAACTGGTTCGTCGTGTCCATATGTTAATATTTATTCTAGTTCTTTGACGGCGGCGGTAAGGGGCTTAAAGTAATCGGTAACGATGGTGCCATATAATCAGCTTAAATGAAAAGTTGTCACTTCTAGGCAAATACAATACATGAACGCTATTCATTGTGAACACAGTGAACAGGGGATAATGCGTCCATTAAACCTTAGCTACTTGCTAAGGTTTTATGATTGCATTCTCCTATTTACCTCAGCCTTCATGCTCATCGGCAACACTTACGAAATTGTCAATTTTACCCTTTGCAACCAACTTTTTAAAAAGAAGAATGTGTGTTCACCAGGGACACACATAATTCTTTTTAAAAAGTTATAGTAGTGGGTTTATATGAGCTACCACTCAACTTCCAATACTAAATGGAAATAGACACTAGTACTGACCTTTATTTAATTGATCTTCCAGAATGCCGTGTAGAAAGTGTACGTTGGCTAACAAGAAAATGAAAAAGCGCTTGCGCGCGTTTCTTCTCATTGAGGCGGTCGAGGAAACTGTCTCAGTCATTCAACCTACACCAGCGAGTTCAAGTGACTCTGCACAAAAAGATGTTGCAGTTAATGAAGCCACAGGTGGGGGTGAAGTGACTGAAGAAAATGAGCTCCCAAAACCTGCAGCAGCTTCAGCTCCTTTGAGGGACCTTCCTGACCTGGTTGCATTACCCAAGTTTATCAAAGTTGGAGCCAAGATCATATGGTCTTAAATAACCAACTTTGAAGCTGTTTGACCGATTGGTTTACTACACCTTGCCATCGATCTGATTTATATCTTTGTCTAAATAAATTGTAGATTTTTTTGCAGACTTGTACTTTCGGGGTTTATTAAATTATTTCTAAATAGTAGTATTTATTTATGCGTAACATCTTTCCTCTTGGTTGCTGGATATTTTTAGGGGAGTGATTTTGGAAAAGGGACGCTAATGTTACAGGAAACCGGGGAACCGCTCACTATTTGATTTGACCAATAAACGCGCGCGTTGGCAGGGAGGAGAGTGTGAGGTGTCAACCCATTTTGCATAAGATTAATATCACAAAGTACTGTCAGTGTATGCACAATTGTATTCGATTATGAATAAATTGGCTTCACATACATTATATCTCAATTTAATGAATGAGAACATGTCAGATATTACACATCATACACCACTATTGTAATAGTCTTATATTGCTTGCCCGTATTTTTAATATTCTCAACATTGCTCTATTAAAAACAGCTTGTCTCAAAATTTACATAATAATATCTATGTCGGAATACTCCCTCCCGATTTCGCTCGGCGGCGTCCTTATACAGCATGACTGTCGCACAGAAGAAGACCGCCTCTCCAGTATCGGCTGAGACAGATCCCGTACGCTATCAGTTATCAAAATGCGTCTCTCGGCATCCTAGGCAGAAACTTAGACTGGTTGCGTAAAAAAATAAAACCCAGTAATTTTTAAAAATATACAATAAGTATATTTCATACTGATGTTATTAGTTGAACATAGGTACCGTACTGAGTCGGTAAGATTTCGGTCTTGAGTCGGTCTTATGCCTTCCAAAGAGAACCAATGGAACAGATATATAATATGATCATATTACTTGTTATCTCAAGATATAAAGTAATGGCAAAACTTCAGAGTATTAAAATTTTGTCTTATTTCATAACTTCTTATCATTTTGACTTATCATGCTAACTTAGCATGTATATCATCAACGTACGTTTCTTTAAGGTAAGTCTCATCCCTATAATTGTAGTTCACTGCAAATAAAGAAAAGTTTGTTAATATTTATGTTACGAATACGATACTGACATTCACCGATAAGTCGCGTCCCTTCTCGTATCCTATCCGGAGTTATCGCTTTGAATTTTAAATCCAAACACCGGGCAATAATGTTAATGACACGTCCATTAGACTAACACATATTTATTCTTACGCCAATTTTTAACTACGGAGTAGGATTTTGAAGAAACCGCTCGTATTTGTGGTTTTACTCCCCGATAACAGATGAGATGACACTTAGACGCGGTGAAGTAATTTTTTAACGTGTAACTAGGCGCTCGTAGTAATTTGTTCACATGTCAATATATTTTATATAAAAATAGAGAGGTGGTATAATCTCATACATCGACACTTATTGAATTATACAATTAAACCAGAATCGCATACTCTTATTCTTGCCAGACTCGCAATGAAAGATTAAAATGTTATACAGTATTAAGCTTACAGTATATAGAATATGATGGGATTTTATTTCCATACAATCTTTTGATTTCTGATGTTTCCTGATAACAGTCATACTCGACGAATACTTGGAAATAAAGCCTGTGAGCGTTCATCCCTGGCTGCGAAGCAAAATGACAGAATGTTCCAAATGGAGGGAAATTAACTGAAAACTTTTAAAAATACTTTGAGACTGTTCAATAAATTTACAACTTGTTATTTTTCTTTTTATCGGTCTTTTTATTCGGAGAATCAAGTAAATTTCAACAGTATTGCCTAATTGAGTAGTACAGAACAGTAAGTTATTAATATGTCAATCTATTATATCTATTCAAATTTTTCTTCTGTTGGTAACGTTTCCAGAATGCTAGCAAAATAGTTGCATTTATTTATTGGGTAAAATACGTACTTACTTATATGCCAGCGTTGTGGGAACGTGAAACAAAATAAAATATCTTAAATAGTAGTACATAGCACCAATGGTAGTCCAAGGCCTCTGATTTTTTTATATGGGATATAGGTATATTGTATTATTAATTTTTATATATAGTATATTTAAAAAAAATGTTAATGAAAACCATAAAACTGTCAAGATTTAACTGAGAATGTCTCTCAATTTATACCAGAATAAACGTTCATCAAATATTAATATTTCATATACAAGGTTGCTTGTTAAAAACCGACAACCTCGCAGGACTTGATAACTAACACCATAAGCAACAACTTGTGTTCTACAACTTTTCATAATTTTTAGATTTTATTATTGGACAAGAATAAGTATTAATTTAAATTCCCGTTTGAATGTTTATAACTCTACGTGCATCGCAAAGATTACATATCTACAGGTGCCGCTAGCGCTAGAGCCTTTGAACTTTACATATTTTTTTAGCCATCACGTCAGTCATCCATCAGTCGTCGGCGAGCGTAGCATTTTCCTTTTGTTTATGAATGAAACATAGACCTACAAATAACACGACAGTACAACAAAGACATTCAAAAATAGTAAGTAGGACAAAGTTGTTGCTTATGATGTTAGCTACCTAGTCCTACGAGGTTGTTTGTGTTTTAAAAGTAATCATGTACAGACGCCAGCATATCCAGCTACCCCAATCTGTCAAATTTCTTTAATAGATTTTCAACTTTATCACATAAGTATAAGGTTCACTTTCAATTGGGGAAATTTGACAGATTGGGGTAGCTTGATGGGCTGGCGTCCGTACATATTTTAACTATATTTAAAAAATATATATGAAATTTTTATGTATATTTATAATACTACTTAAAATAATTGGCTTACTACATAATGCGTGGTTTGGGTTGTTCCTTTTCAGTACCACGCGAGGGTTCATTGACAGTCGACATTTGGTAACAGGCTACTTAAGCCACACATAGATAATCTATTCACCCTAATAAACCAATAATGTCAAAGTACTTACTATCGTTAGGTCCTAAAGGATCAATGTGAACTTCAAGACATTCTCCCATATGGACTGGTCGCCACACTGAAATATAAAACAGAAGAGCAAGGCTAAAATACCTATCTTTTTATTCAGCCTAGTCCCTACTTCTTGACCAGGAAAATCGCTTCAACTGTCTTGGAACTTTCGAATAAATTAAGCAATAAGAAACAAAGAGTTAAAAAAATATTGTTCCACTTCTATTTGAATATCTAAGTAGGTAATTAATTTTATTCCAACTCGTCACTAATTACAATGCATTCGAAGTGTTAAAAAATCAGACCGTATACTCCTGACATCCGGAGAACACCCCAACACCAAAATAACAAACATTAAGTAAGACATATTAAAAAGGTACTCTATATTTATAGTTAATAGCTGAGTATATAATATTACGTCTGTTTTTTTCTTCTAAATGACTTTCTATGGAAATAGATCACGTTTACAAACATGCAATTGATGGAAATTAAGCACACTCAGACTCAAAACGAACATTAATGGGTCGCAACTATTTGTATTATCAAACCCCAACCTCAAGGCCACATAGGAAGCTCCTAGATTTACAGCGAGGTGACTACTACATATATTACTACGCCACACATACAGTAAATATAAAATAGTTCTCACTCAACTCTATTAGAAATTGTTTTCTTAAGGGAACATTACGGCCCACTGAATGACGCTGAATTGTATTTTATATATTTTTGTGCGGGAGGGCAATTCCCATCATCCGGGGCCCTAGCAAATCATTTATATTATCAGGATCAAGACGACTAGATTAACACAGCAACTGCTGAAAGCCAATCCCAACGTTCTAGAATGGTAAGTAGTAATTTATGTACAATTGTAAGTAGTAATTTATTATGTATAATATGTTAAACCTGCAGTGGGAATAGTTGCCATCGTATTTCGAACTTCAAAGTTCACAACCAACGGATTAGAAACATCGCTATTGACTTCTAAAGGGTTAAATGGTTACTCACTCTGATATCTTTCAACGCAGTTAATATAGGCTAACATGCACCAATTTTTGAAAGTTCTAAAATTGTAAAATAACGTCCTAGCACACACTCTGCCAGTTCTGAAAAAAAATCGTTTGAATAATTTTCTGTTTTGTTCTTACATTATATCTATAGCTCGACCTACCCATTTTTATATTTTTTCAGTCGCGGTGTGATCGATGATATTATTGCTAGCTTACTGTTGTAAGCGGTAACATGGTTGAATTTTATATTTATTCATGCATAAGTCTCATAAGATACACAAAAAGGTATCTTCAAAGCTAATAATAATATATTAAATGACAATGAAAAATAAAAAAAAGAATACTAATATTCTTTTTTTTTATTATTCATTGTAATTTAAAATTTGGAGTGTATCTTCACTGTAAATGCTGTAGAATTCTTGTATTAATGCTGTGCATTGTTTGGATTGATACTATAAACAGCTCTATCTGAACATGACTCAGTTCTACATACCTGTAAGCCCTCAAGCAGGAATAAATTTTGTATTCACAATCTGTGTACATGGTGGGTACAGTGACTATAGTTCTCTTCCGTACGTATTTTGTCGTTGGTGGCAATGTATACCTAAAACAATTTAGTGTAAGTATTGTAATTATTACCAAATAATCGAATGGCGTCCTACAATTACCTTCTACGCCATTTGTTTTATGACTAACTTCAGATATCTACAATTTTACAATGCTGCGTCTCGCAGATAAAGCACTTCATTTCGCTGTTAGTACCTGGTTTACCAAACTACCCGCCTGCGTCTAACTAATAAACTCGAAAAATTTGTTTACGTGAACGCTTTTTAAATTGAATTCAAATTAAAATTACATTTATTATATATTAGACGTTTTTACATTACGGCCACCAGCCTTTTGGTGTATATATCAAAACAATATGAAGTTCCTCCGGACAGGGGCCACGACGTTTTTATTATGAGTAAATAGACGGCCAGAACGCCCCCTTCAACCTTTAGCAAACGTTTGCCAGCCGAATTATCACCGAATTTTTATACTCCCGTTGGTCAACTAGAGATCTCAAAACTTTTTGGGATGCTCAACCCGAATATCATCCATAATTTTTTGCCTTCAACTTTAGTGATACGCAGGATAGCATCCGTTTATTTAACAAATATTAATTAGTTAATAATTCAAATCGAGTATTATATGAATACGCGAATAAGCTACCGGTGATGGATTGCACGCAGAGTGATCCCGACCTAAAATAACAGGACGGCCCCATTTTCCCGTGGGTGGTAAAATCACATTCACACACTCACAAACTTTCGCCTTTATAATATTAGTGTGATTTTCTTGGTGGATACAAAAACTATAACCACAAGAAGGGGGAGCCTGGAGATTTGTCATACACGTCTTGGGCCTAGTACAAACTCCAGCTCTCTCAAAAGATTTTATTAATCTATAATTGTTCCTAACTATAACAATACATTGTATACATTTTGAGGAGATATATAAACTATTCTATTATTATATTAAAGCCACATACTATGCTATTTGTGATGTGACTAATATAATAAAATACAAAATTAAGTTCATCATGTTTATTCAATAAACTACTGAAAAACCTCATGAGTAATAGATATGCCATGTATTATATGTTTTGTTTAGTCCAGTTTTCATCATCATCATCATATCAGCCGAAAGACGTCCACTGCTGGACAAAGGCCTCCCCCAAGGATCTCCACAATAGCCGGTCCTGCGCTGCCCGCATCCAGCGGCTTCCCGCGACCCGCACAAGATCGTCGGTCCACCGTGTAGGAGGCCTGCCCCCGCTGCGTCTTCCGGTTCGTGGTCGCCACTCGAGAACCTTTCTGCCCCATCGGCCGTCAGTTCTACGAGCTATGTGCCCCGCCCACTGCCACTTCAGTTTGGCAATTCTTTGGGCTATGTCGGCTACTTTAGTTCGCCTGCGGATCTCAGCATTTCTTATTCGATCTCGCAGGGAAACTCCAAGCATAGCCCTTTCCATTGCTCTTTGTGTGACCTTGAGCCGCCTGATAAGGCCCATAGTGAGCGACCACGTCTCTGCTCCATAAGTCATCACTGGCAACACACACTGGTCGAAGACTTTCGACTTGAGACACTGCGGTATTTGGGACGAGAAGATATTACGTAGCTTCCCGAACGCTGCCCAGCCGAGTTGGATTCTACGATTGACCTCCTTCTCGAAGTTGGACCTACCTAGTTGGATGGTATGTCCTAGGTAAATATAGTTCTCAACAACTTCGAGTGCAGAGTCTCCAACCTTAACTAGAGTGGGTGCAACATGGATGTTCGACATGATTTTCGTCTTATCCATGTTCATTTTCAGACCCACTTGTTGAGAGACTCTACTGAGGCCATCGAGCATTGTACCGAGGTTGTCAAGGGTCTCAGCCATGACTACTATGTCGTCGGCAAATCTAAGGTGGGTGATGTACTCGCCATTGACATTGATGCCAAAGCCTTCCCAGTCCAGAAGCTTGAAAACATCTTCCAATGCAGCGGTGAACAGTTTCGGAGATATGACGTCTCCCTGTCTCACGCCTCGCTGCAATTGGATAGGTTTCGAGTTCTGGTCCTGAAGTCGGATTGACATGGTGGCGTTTTCGTACAAACACTTTAACACCTGGACATACCGATAGTCAATTTGGCACCTTTGAAGAGACCTCAGCACGGCCCATGTTTCGATAGAATCAAAGGCTTTCTCATAGTCCACAAACGCTAAGCATAATGGCTGGTTATACTCCTCTGTCTTCTGTATAACTTGCCGCAGCGTATGTATGTGGTCTATGGTACTGTAGCCTTTTCGGAATCCGGCTTGTTCGGGAGGCTGGAAGTCGTCAAACCTTCGTGCGAGACGATTCGTAATGACTCTCGAAAACAACTTGTAAACATGGCTCAGCAGTGAGATGGGTCTGTAATTCTTCAATAGGGTTTTATCGCCCTTTTTGAAGAAAAGCACCACCACACTCCTATGCCATGCTTTTGGCGTTTGACCTTCGAGTATGACGGAGTTGAATAACTTCTGAAGGGCCCGTAGGATCGGTGTACCACCCGCCTTCAGAAGCTCAGCTGTAACTCCATCATCACCCGGCGCCTTGTTGTTTTTTAGTTGTTTGAGAGCCATTCTAATCTCGTACAGGCTGACGTCCGGGATATCTTGGGTGTAGTGTCGGGTTAGTCTTGCTCTTGGATCGGCATGACTATTGACAGGTAGTCGCGTTGTCGTGTATAACTGTCCGTAGAACTTCTCGATCTCACCTAGCAACTCTGGTTTTGACGTGACGATTCTACCATCCTCAGTCTTCAGCTTCGTCAGTTGGCTTTGCCCAATAGACAAATCTCTTGCGAACACTTTAGAGCCTCTATTCCGCTCGATGGCCTCTTTAATACTAATAGTATTAAATTGGCGTGTGTCGCGAGTCAGAGACTTTGAGATTTGTCTGTTGAGCTGCCTGTATCTGGCAGCATCACATGAGGATGTTAGAATCATTTTCCGCCTTTCTTCCATAAGCTGTAGGGTATGGTCGGAGATCTTTTTGGTTCCATTTGTACGGCGGGTTTTGTAGAAGTTAGACCCGGCCGTATGGACAGCTTCCACGAACCTGTCGTGGTATGTATCCACTTCTTCACAGTCTGCTAGGCATTCGAATCGGTTCTGAAGTTCGAGTTGAAAGGGTTCGGGGTTTTGGAGGTGGAACGGTATGGGACGGAGCGTAGACTTCATCAGTCGGGACCTCTCGAGTTTGACATTTAGGTTCAATGAGCCTCTGACCAGTCTGTGATCGCTCCCGGTCTTAACCGCATTGATCACAGAGACATCATTGAATACTTGTCTCCTCGTCGACAGGATGAAGTCTATCTCGTTTCTAGTTTTCCCATCGGGGCTCACCCAGGTCCATTTACGATGTGCCGGCTTCCTGAAGAAGGAATTCATCATAAAGAGACCCTCCTTCTCCATGAAGTCAGCCAACATCTGGCCTCGGGGGTTCCGATCCCCGGTTCCAAATTCGTGTGCCCAGCTTCGCGTTGAAGTCCCCCATGACCACAGTGAAATAAGAGTTCGAGGTATGTATGGCTCTGGAAATGTCCTCATACATGACCTCGACTGCATCATCGGAGTATGTCGAAGTAGGTGCGTATACCTGTATAACCTTCAGCGAATACCGCCTGGTGATTCTGAGTATAAGGTACGCAACCCTCGTCGACACACTCTCGATTTTCGCTACGTTGTTCACGAGGGACTTGTGGACTATGAACCCGACACCACCTTGGGATAGTTGGTCACCCTCCCGGTAATAGAGCAGGTTTCCGGATTTCAGTATTATCGAGTCCTCCCCCTCTCTTCGGACTTCAGATAATCCTACAATATCCCAATGTAACCTGCTCAGTTCTTCCTCCAGTTCGGTTATCTTCTCGTCGGACCGCAGTGTTCGAGTGTTAAACGTTGCCAGGGCCAGAGGTCGTCGTTTTTGGTAACGTGGAATCTGCCGGGGATTCTTAGCACCCCCTGCCCTGCCGTAACCACGGCTGTTACCACGGCTGGGAATAGCAGGGCTGCCGGGGACTGGGGGCCGCGGTTTAGTTGTGTCCATCATTTGAGGGGATTTGCCATAATCGCCACGCTTGGCAGACGGGTTGGCGATCGCAGTAAGGTGAACATGGTACTCAGGAGAACGCTGCTGCCCGTTCTCTGGGGTATATATTTCCCTCGGGACGACTTTTACGTCCCCCCACGGGATGAGAGGGGGTGGTGATATTCTTAGGCCGTCACCACACAGCATAGTCCAGTTTTACTCTCCTCTAATTATTTATATTTTTGTAGTGATGTAATTTATCTCTGATGTACACAATTGCTTTAAAAATTCAGGTCTAAGGAACGTGTAGCATAACATTAAAAAAGTTAATAAAGTTCATTAGTACCTTGCTAAAAATTTTTGTTCTTCGCCGGTCGGAGTAGGTATTGTAAAATTACTGAGGTCGTATGTCTGAACTAGAAAAAAATACAATTTAATTGGAGCTAAGCCTGGAAATTGTATTACACATATTTTTATGAAAATATTTCGTGTATGAGAGCTCACTTTTAGTTTTGCGGATTTTTGCAGTTTTACTAACAATAGTGCTTAGTAAAAGTTGTGGAAATATTTGTATTACGAATATTTGAGTTTGTAAAGACATATTTAAAAAGATGTATCGCCTTAAATGGGTCACTCAGTTCACACACATAAGCTCCCAAATCTATATATATAATGAGTTAACAAATTTTGGATATAAACATTTAGTAAAACATGAATAAACATCTACAGAAATTTTTAGAAAACCTGATATAAATAGATAATTTAAAATACAAACGTCTTTCTGTGGTCCCTGAGGGACCATATAAGTTTACCTCATAATGAATAGATTATAACATAAACATTAAATATTCATAAGCCAATCTTTATTAAAATTGCAAAAAAAAAATTAAAGAAAGATCACATATAGTGGTAAATGTTATAAATTTTACATTTTTGTTGGTGGGCCCCTCAGTTCACACACTATGCAAATGCAAACTGTTTAAAATATAATTAAATACCACAAATTTAAATTTACTAATGGAACAAAATAGAAGATTATTGTATGTTATGAAGCATATACTTTTGTTATTTATTATTAATTAAGTTAAACTTATTCTTCAAATGTAACTACAGCAATATCGATGTACAGATAACAGAGGGCTCTTTTCTAATACAAGTTACACATAACTTAAAAGAAGAGACCCATACATTCTAACAACTACGTGTAGTAAATAAATACATTTTTGATTTTTTGTTTTTTTTTTGACAGTTACAAAAACGAGGAGCCTTTCAGTGGTTAGAATTTTTTTTTATTTATCGATCTGTATTTATTTTGTCACTGGTTTTATTGTTCTATTACCAAAAATTTATAAATTATTAGGTTTTCCATACTAGTAGGGTGTCAATGCAGTCAAGAGATATTATTATTTCAAGAACCATTACATTCATTAAGTTTCAAAGTTCCTGCATAGTCGTAAAGTGTGAGATAAAGATGAACAGTTGTTCTTGTATGTGGGTAGCTTAGAATTTTTATTTATATGCGGAATTTTATGTGTTTTTAATTTAAATATTATTCTGATATTCGGTATAAGTTGTTTAAAGCAATCGGTTGTTTTTGATGAAGCAACGCGAGACTGCGTGTTTTGCAAAAGTAAGCTTTATTTTAAACAAGACTTGTCAGAATTCATATCCTTTGATTTAAACGGTACTAATGAACAGTTTATATTTATTTATTTTTTTATTCGTAACAAATATGGGTACAGACAGATGGTTGGAGAGTCTTAAAATAAGTTCCACATATTTTGTCGTACAAACATGCAAAAAATAAAAAAAATGGTTTACTTAAGAAGTTACTTAGTTAAATTATTTGGTACTACTATTACATAGTATACAGTAGCCAATTACTATATTTATATTCAAAAAAATCCTTAATATTATAAAATACATTATGTACAAGCCATTCTTTCAGCACCTTCTTCATTCGAAATAATGGTAGTTCTCTGATACCTTTCGGAACATCGTTAAACACTTTTATGCACATCACAAATGAATTTCTTTGGAGTAGCGTAGTTCTGCAATATAGCATTAGTATTGATCGTGATGCGTGTGGATCTCTTTTGGCAATATTTGGATTATTGCAATATGCAGTAATAAATAGGCTCAAATTATTTTTGACAAAGAGGCATACTTGAATTATATAGATACCTGTTAATATTAATAAGTTATTATTTTAAAATAAATGTCTACAACTTTCAAGAGGACTAACATTATACAGAGCGCGAATACACTTTTTTGATATTCCCCATAGTAAAAAACCATAGCCAAGAATAGATTCCACAAATCCATGGTAAGCGGTACGAGCGGCCTGTGGACTAGCTACTTGTTGCAGTGTACGAAGTGCATAAACCAACCTATTAATTTTGCTACGTACGTTTCTCACATGTTCTTTCCAACTAATGTGTTTATCTATTGTTGTGCCTCAGAATTCTGTATTAGTTACCTCTGCCAATTTTTCTTCATTACATAATATGTAAACTGTAATTGGTTGAGTTTTATAATTTCAAAAATTGATGTATTTTGTTTTTGTTGGTTATTATATAATATTATTATATTTTTACTATATAAAAATAAGTCGGGTTTTCCTTCCTGACGCTATAACTCCAGAACGCACGAACCGATTTCCACGGTTTTGCATTCGTTGGAAAGGTCTCGGGCTCCGTTAGGTTTATAGCAAAGAAAATTTATAAAATTTAACGTGGGTAACACCGCGGGGCACAGCTAGTATTATATATAAGGTTATTATATTCTAGCCAGGACATGATGGACTTTATAGTGGTGTTCGTTTCATATTCATACACTTGTGACTTATCACTATGGGGTATAATTATTGATATGTCATTTGCAAACATTACTGATTGATGGCTCGTTATGCTTGGTAAATTCTGTATATATAATATAAATAGTAAAGGCCCCAGAACACTACCCTGAGGTACTCCATAATTACTTTGAATATATGAAGATATGTAGTTTATTTACTCATTTTTTTAATTGTTAATTCGTGATATTTCAACATACTGATTGCGATATGTCAAATAGCTCTTTATACATTCCAATGCAGATCCTCTAAGTCCATATTTTTTACCCTTGTGTAATAAAATATTATGATCTACGCAATCAAAGGCCTTTGACATATCAAAGATGATAGCAACTACTGGAACTTTATTGTTAACATACTCAGTAACTTGGCGAATCACTGAAATCCTGCAAGAGTGGTTTCGATTTTTGAAAACCATTCTGCTCATCTCGAATAATATGATGTTTGCTAATGAAATTATAGATATATACTGTACATAGCTTATTTGAAAATTTTGGTGAATATAGGTATTACAGTAATCGGTCTATAGTTGTTAAATTCATGACGGTTATCTTTTTTAAAAAGGAGTTTGACAATGGATGTCTTAAGTTTTTCAGCAAATTTTCTATGTACGAAAGAAAGGTTTATAAGAGAAGTTAATATAGGAGGAACCTCCCGCATACAAGCTTTAAGTGCAAGTGTGGAAATTGAGTCATAACCTACCGAGACAGTAATCTTTAGAGAATTGATTATTCGTGTAATTGCATTTCCAGAGCATGGTTTTAAAAAAATATTGTAATTAAGCTGTCTATTGGTATTATTGTAGCATTGTTTACTATGCTGTTGTTATGCACTGTATTTATAAAATAATTATTGAATGTACTAGCTATATGCAAAGGTTAATTTATTTTAGTACCATTATTATTCATCCACTCAATTTCTTTGGTTTCTTTATCATTATATTCTTTGTTCTTTATGATTTCCCACGTTGCTTTGTTTTTATTTTACGGCGTTTGTAAATGTTTATTGTTTATATTCTTTATAGACCAAGTGAGACAGCTTTTTAGTAATTTAGAATATTTATTGTAGTTTATTTTATTTTGCCTATTTTTATTTTTGTAGCAGTTATATTTTAGTTTCCTTTTGTTTACATGTGACGTCCCTCGTTCAATTATAGTTAAGTTCAATTATAGTTAAAGGTAAAATTTATGTATAGGAGCAATCGAATTTGTCCCTCCCTTACTTGAGGGTGGCATTGGCCGTAACAAATGCCACTCATTAATAAATGAAAAATTCAGTGTTACAATGATAACTCTAGTAACTAGAATTTCTGGAAGCAGTAAGGAGAAAATGTTTTACATGTGATTTCATATGGTCTCATTGATGTCAAACCACAGATCGAATAATAATCCAATATGTATTACGATTTAAGCTTATAAATAATATAACCTATCACTTTTACAATATCCTAACAAGTAATAAATGACCTTAAAAATAAATGAACAGTGCTTTTCTTAAAGTGTGGACACCCTATACCAGACTTAGTATGAATATCAATAAAAAAGTTAAAATGCCAATAACAAAAAAATGTGGAAGGATTGAACCCAAAATACATAATTGGCTTCTAGGAGGAGCTACGAGGCTTCTATCGTAAACAGTGTGCCACAAACAAATATAACGTGAAAAAATAAATAAAAACATAACTTACAAGCACAAGGTGTAACGTGATATAAAATCCAGAAAACAATCAAAGAAAACGAATTCATTATCGACGAAACACCAACAATCTGCAAATAAAACACTTGTCACCACAAATTTTGGAACACCTCACGAGTAACAAAAATTGATTACTATAGATAAATGCATAGAGGTAATATTTTTACAGTTTCATCACTATTCATGATATGGATATTGCGTATTTGATATCTGTTTCAATACGAACTAATATGAATATGATATTGTAATTTCCATTAACGTCCCAGAGCTAGTTAGGTAAAAGTAATTAGTTTTAAATTAAAAAAAATAAACATATACACTTGGATCGCTTGGTTGGTCACATAGGATATTCTAACGGATGAGTGAAAAATAATCTCAAGCGCAGTAAAACTAAACCTTTCAAGATAACGATACATTCGAGTTTTATTGGAATCATAATTGAATTGGTTTCATGGCTTAATACTTAAAAAAAACTAATAATTTTAGTAAATTTAATAACTAATCTACCGGTCCTGAAATTTGGCCAGGAGAACTATATCCTGGCCATCTTTAATTACCAGCAGCTTTACGGGTCTACCTATGGCTCCCACGTACAATTTAAATAATTTTTAATAAATTTCGGGGCTCTGGGCTGTTACTGGAAAACTTTCTTGCCAATAAAAACCATAAAGTTAGTATACCTGGGATACTAACTTTATTGTAAACATAGTGTTTTTACCATAAAGTTAGTATACTTAATCAAAGAAAATTATATACAAAAATGGTTTATTGTCAAAAACAGTAATAAAGAAAAAACATTTAATTGTATTTGGAGCCAGTTAATAAATATCACTTCTACTTTATTTTTGACGATGGATTTCCATTCTGAGCTGCTACACTGGATTTCATTTCATCGACGTCTGTCTAGCGTGCTCAGCAGATAGGCTCGTAGTCCCGCTGTTAGGATTCGCTAGAATACAATGAATTATTTCGATGGCTACGGAAAATAGTTAAAAATATATATTTGTGTTTGTAACAGCTTAAGGACTCTTTGTTTAAATACATGGTTATATATATATGGTTCTATTGTGGTGATTCTCTTGGTGACGGCTTTTCGTCGTTGACGTCCTTACACTGAGGCCAGCGTAGAACTATAGTGCTTGCTCCAAGTAAACTTCATTCTCCAACTCTGAAACACACTCGTACATTATATGCTGATTTTTTTTGCTGTAGTGATGCTAGCATCATCCTAGAGCAGGTGTTGTCCCAGGATGGTGCGTGTTATGGTTAGGCATCTGTGGTATTCCATCTACACCATAGCAGGACCAACAGGCTCGCGAATTTCTAATAACCACTGTGGCTAGGCACTATTTTAGACAAGAAACGTTAGCACTCAACTAAGACGAACTTCTCGTTATATTTAGCAGAATAATTTAAGTTTGTCGCATAATCATGCCTTATTGTCACTTGAATCAAATAAATTTGTGTGGAATAAAATTGCAAAAAAAACAATAAGAGCTAATCCTATGCGTGTTTTGAAGAAAT
Source organism: Pseudoips prasinana (assembly GCA_951640165.1). Taxonomy (NCBI): domain Eukaryota; kingdom Metazoa; phylum Arthropoda; class Insecta; order Lepidoptera; family Nolidae; genus Pseudoips; species Pseudoips prasinana. The sequence continues at coordinate 16,222,196 of OX621234.1, read as the reverse complement.
CACCCCCTATAATGGAGGGGGTCCGTTATGTTCTAGGCGGTTGTAACTTCCACCTGTCGTACCGAGATAGTATTCATTTGAAATGGCCCGCTAAATGCGCAAAGGTACAAAACAAAAATCCTTCTGTCAGCAAGAAGAAACCGCACTGATTGTTGTTGGTGAAGATGCCATTTACATGACCGTTAATGCTCGGACCCACCGTTCTGGCGACGCGACGCATGCTTATATACAGGGAGTCGGTATTCGTCGTTTGGATTGGACAGTAATGTTAAACCTATTAAGCACTTCTGGGACTTCCTAAAAAGGGAGTGCGATCTGTCCAACCCCTACCCAAAACATCAGGGAGCTTAAAGATGTGATTTAGGCTGATCGGGAACACATCCCACAGCAAGGGGAAAACTCGTTATTGCTTTTAATATATTTTTTTTAAATACCATAAAAATACTCGTAGACTTAATTTCATTATACCCATAAAAATTTTCATTTTAACGCAGCTCTCTGTTTACATTGATTAAAAGACCGATTCCAGGATTTAAGTATTAAAAACTGATAATAAAAATCTTCTAGATATCTATGCTAATTACATACTAAAAATATTAAATAGATAGATAGTTATAGTACACTTTATTGCATCAAAAGAAACAATATATCACTTACAAATAAGCAAATACAGGTAAAATCGGAGGTCTTATCGCTTTGTAGCAATCTCTTCCAGACAACCATTGGTTGGACAAGGAAATAGTAAGACAGAAAAGGCGATAGTTGTAGTCAGGGCTGGGCAAAATTCATGCTTTGCTTTAATTGAAATACAAATTACAAAAAAATGTATCGCAAGTAATTAAAATACGAAATACAAAATATCTATACGTAAAGTATTTAAAATATAAAAAACAGTATTTTTGCTTTATTTAATTGAAATACGAAATACAAATTACAAAATAGACCAGCATGGGATGAAAAGTAAAGGAAAAGAAGTTTAGTTAATCAGTAAAACCTGAGTTTCCTTTCATTAACACTAGATTTTTAAATGTACTGTTTGATAAACGGCCTTGTTGGAGAGTGAATAAAACCTGCTAAAGAAAACAATCATTCTATAGGTCCCGATGAGCACAAACTTCTTTTTTCTTTTTTTTTTAAGACAATACCCGCACTATGGAATGCCCTCCCTGTTATCGCTGGTGTTTGGAAGAAGGGAACTCCACTCATTTTGTGTAAGCGGTCCTGGGAAGAGGTAACCCGCTTGTGCGTGCTGGGGAGGGGGGGGGGGGAGACATTCGGGCCCCTCCCCTCCCCGGGTGAGAGTCTCGCGGATGCTCAGTGTTTATGGGTCACACAAATAGTTGTCCGGCGCGCGCAGGACACGAACCCGCGACACAAAGCGGTGAGGCGACTGTCTTAGCCGCTGCGCCACACGTGCAAACTTATATTAAATAGTATGACCACATTTTATATTTGGATAGCTCTCAAGAATTGAAAGCTCTTTGCTTTTATCATTTAGAAAGCTGACTAACTCTAACTCCGTTTTAGATGTCTGGTTGACCACTGTCTCGGTTCTCAAAAACAATAAAATCTTAATCTTTACTAGTGGTGCTACTCCTGCTGCTTCCAGGCATTATCTCCTGCTTTTTGTAACTTATCTCTAAGGCATGAATGGCAAGATTTAGAATTATTTGCCACTCATCGTGCCGTTCTATGTGGAATATATATTCTATACAAAACTGAAGCTTTATTATTTCCGCGAAAAATCTAAATAAAGCTTTTAGTGTATTTTAATGTTAAAATGTATTTTGAAGCCTCACGTATTTAAAATACTAATTACAAAATACCTCGGCGCCAGGTATTTAAAATACGAATTACAAATTACATTGTAAGGAAGTAATTGAAATACAAATACCAAATACGTATTTGTATTTTAATTCCAAGTAATTCAAATACTGCGCGACCCTGGTTGTAGTGTACTGTCAAATATTCAAAGTTATGTACTTATATACAATTTACATAAACATACTTATATCCTAAATACTAATAATATTATACTATAATAATATACTGTACATACAAAATATTATGAAGCTATTCAATTATGGAGTTTTGCAAAAGAACTTACGAAAAGCAGTTAAGAGATAATAAACAAATTATGAAGATAAATTTAAAGTGATAAAAAGAGTTTCTTTAAAGAATATTTGAAAGAAGTATTCATATTATTGAAGTACATAGAAAAGCCAACACGGTGCCTGTATTATTATTTTTTACAAAGGAGTGTATGTTATGGAAGAATACTGCGAGTGACTGCGACTTACTATGTTTTGCATTAATATTGTTGGAGAACCGTTTGATTTAGAATGACTGAATTTTAAAATGCAATTGAGACAAATCAAGGCTTTCGAGATGGCATCATATTATATGTTTAATCGGTTGATATAAAAAATTTAAGTCTGATATATATGTTATCAAAACATAGAATTTAAAAACATTTAAAATCAAGTGTTTACAGATGTTTAATTTATTTTTCATACGGAAATTTTAGGTCCCTAACTAGCTTGACATTTTTGTTAGAGTCCTTAATAAAAATAGAAATAAGTATCCTACTAATCTATACACGCTTAATGGTGTACTACTAATCACGTTATAGTTAAAAAGTATTTAGCTATTATTACGCTTATAGTCACATAGGTAGGTAAGGATGAAGGTTACTATGAAATAAAATATAGTATATATAACCTATATGTTTAATATAATAAAAGCCCACATCATTTAGGGTGAGGGTGATACAAGGGTGAGGGTAGATGCCGTTCAAGACTAACCTGAATCTTTTATTTATTACAATTTACAAGGCCAAAAAGGAGGGTTACTTACACAGATACGCATTGTATTGTCAAAAAATATAAATAAGTAGTATTATATCATAAATATTACTAACAATCAATGTCAAGTATTTTATAGATACTTAATTTATTTGGACTTGGGTTTGTTGGAGAGCCTGTTCTAAAAAAGTTTTAATAGGTAAGTCCCGGGCGGAGCCATGGGTGCTATGGTAACAAGTATACGAGTACTACTGCCCTATACTCTTGTATGATAGCAACATCAGGTAAATTAGGGTGAGGGTAATAGAAGGGCAAGGGTAGATGAAGTTCAAGGTTATACTCACCTCGTGATTTATTAGAAAGCTACACAGGAGGGTTGCGCACTTAGATAGCTACCCTACTTCACACTTTTATCTAAAAGTATTAATAAGTATTGGTGGGTAGTTTTTTGTCATAAATATTACAAACATTTAATATCTAATATTTTGTAGATGTTTAATTTATTTGTTATAGAACTGAAGTTGATAGTAACAACTACAATTTAACTTATAATAAAAGTATTTATAACCATATTACTCATAGATATAATTAACTATATCAAAAATAACTAAATATTTAAATAAGACTTAATAATGAGTTTAGGCGTCAAAAAACTCCTCCAAATCGCTGTTCACCGGGAACGTGGCCACATACCTACTATAGCAGTGCAAATTTTTGGACTTAAGTATAGGCCTATTGGTCACGTGAAGCTAAACCATACGTTTTGAAAACTCATGAAAAATATCCCTGCGCTTCCACCCTACGGTCCAACCGTACGGTCGCTTGGCAGTCTCTGCTAAAGCAGCAGCAGAGCCACTGTGTCCCAAAGATGGGATGGAGCCAAGTTGTAGACCGAGGTTGCAACACACACTAGAGATACCTCTTGTCAAGGTTATGTGCTAGGCCATTAGGTTCGAGTAAGGCAAAGCGTTAGCGGCGGCAAGGGCCCGACGGATAATATCATTTCAACTACCGTGGGGGGTATTCTACTAGATCTAGTGATTCACGAAACACAGGAACGTTCAAGGCGGCCGACAGCTTTCTACCTCTACAGTGACAGCAAGACGGAGCAAGGCTAACAGATATCAAAATTTAACATAAATCGTCATCCAACATAGCCCCTAGGTTCGTTGATGCCTCGATTCCTGCAGCCAATGTCCTGATTCCTTGCCGTCCACCATATGTTTTCAGAAACGCACAGCATAGAATGACGTTCTGTTTGATGTTTGATGGTGAACAGAATTGACATTAATGTCGCCAGACAATGGAAATACCTAAGATCCTAATGTGACTAATTACGTTGCGTGTGAAATTGCAATGAAAAAACAAATGAAAATTTAAACTGTTATGAAAAACAATATAAAAATATTATTAAACGAAATAAAAAAATCTCTTGCATTGCAGTGATTCAACTTACTTAATATAAATCATAACAAATCCATCAGTACAGAAGTTTGAACTTGACTGTTCTGTACTGTTTGAGGTACGATAACGCCCATTAGGCAGGAGTTAAGCCATGCCTTCCTCAAACTCCGAGGATGAGGAAGTGCTAACCGATGCGCCTGAGTACGGGGTTGAAGTCAGTTCTCTTTCCGGAGCAACACTTTGCCCGGCACTATCAACGTCGTCACCGCTCCATACTCGTGACCACTGACTCCATAGTCCAAAGGTTTAGCTACTTGGCTATCTCGTACTTAACCAAAGATACTATAATAACATAGCTTATATATATGTACAATTAAAGTTTAACGCGGGTACAACCGCAAGGGCACAATGAGTATTGATAGAATACCAAGTAACTATACCAACATAGTGTTTAATTTTAATTATGATGTGTAAATTCAAATTAAAATTAATAATAGACCGCAAATACGTGGAATTATGTACCAGATGACCACTAAAATAAAAAGTTCATTGAAATACCTTCACTATATTTACAAAATTATGATTAAGTTTGGCAAAGTGCAACGATTTATTTCAAACTAGCTGTGCCCGCGACTTCATTCGCGTGGATGTCGGAACTTAACAATGTATTTTTTAGTGTAAAGCGCGGTGGGAGGATACCGAAAACATTTTTTAATTAATTTAGTGCTTCTTTATTTTACGTGTGGAACCATCTGGAGCGTACACAAAAACGTTATTGGGGTTGTTTACGCGTGAAAGAGCTACGTATAGTTGACCATGGGAAAAGCATCCAATACTTAGGTCCACCCCCGCAACGGATAATGTCTGGACCTGAGCTTTACTAATCGTCATGGCATAACAGAGACTGACTGGGAATTGCACTCGTTTGAAAGAGAAAGGAAAGTTTTTAGGAATTATAGGTATCCTTGGAATAAAAACAATATCACCGGCGCCGGAACCTGTTAATATTTCAGCTTCGATAATGTTGCAGATTTGTGACTTTGAGCCGAGTGCCGTTACAAAGTTTGGGAGGACATTAATTTCTGAGGAGAATGATTGGTACACCAATTTTTAAAACTATTTTGTGGGCTGAAAGTCCGGGCGTGCTGAGGGAATCCAAAAATTCTACCGGGTAGTGCGTGGCGTTATCTTCTTCCATAAATGTATTTATTGAGCTATATTCTCTACTATTACCGGACGCATGACTCAATATTTTGAAATTAATTGCCGCAGCTTGGTCATTGTGGGGAGTCAAAATAGCTCGCTGACATAGCCAAGAACCGGCTTGATTTCCCATGTTTGTGGTATCTCAGTACACAGAAGAAATTAGCTCTTGCTGTGGTGTAAAGAACAGAGATTACCAATCAAAATAACTTTTCCATCTTCTTGTACGGGGTATGTGCCATCGCCTATTTTTAACAATAAAAAGCTCCTGTGCCTTTTCGCAGCCTCTGACTGATCGGGTTCCCTCCTATACTTATAACTATCATTTGAATAGCCAATAAGGACCTGTTGTGACAATTTTCACGTATCCTGTCAGTAATTTGTCCATCAGTATTTAGTTGTACATGTCTCATAAAATCTTCAGCAAACTTGTCATGGTACTTTTGCCATAACTGTTTAGCGTCCGATAACGCACAAAAGGTCAGTAAGATGGCAAACAAATGTCGCAAGCGATGTGGACTATCGCTCACGCATGCTTTCGCTAGAGCGTCATCCCAATGCTTACCTCCAACTAATAAATGGCGTGCTCTGCAAGCGGCCTGGTATGTGGGATGTTCAATATCATCCACTTTACGGCGCTCAGCAAAAGACGTAGGTCCTCGCTCTACATGGATCAGACTGTGGGATGAACTCACACGTGAGCACGCCACGTGAACCTGCCCGCCTTCCTCAAGTCAATTCCAGCTAACTTGAGGGTTTGCCTTTGCAATTTGTTGATGGTTATCGCGACACACACTTTTATAGGGAATTACAGTATTTTAAACTAAAAAGGGAGATCATTTGGCACTAACGGAATACGTGACACGAACACTGCTTCTCCCTGGGCGGATCCAGGCATAATAGTAGACTCTATAACACGATGCAAAGTTTTGACTTGAAGTCTCACAACCATTATAGGTATACCCACACGCAACATACATCCCCTATTATGCGCCCTTAGGAGTGGAAATTCCTAAAATCCTGAAATACATATTTTTTATTTTTAACGGAAAGGCCAAATACCAATTTTCATGCTTTTCACATAAAAATTATACACTTTTCATACAAACTTACATCCCCTATTTTACGCCCTTGGGGTGGAATTTCCAAAAATTCTAAAATATTTATTTTTATTTTTGGCTGAACTACTAAATATCAGTTTCAATGCCTTTAACTTCAAAATCTTTCATTATCTTTCATTCTCTGTTTTACCCCTTTAGGGTTAGTATTTCCAAAAACCCCTTCCTTAGTGAATGCATACGTCATAAAAAGTACCTACCGGCAAAATTTCAAGTCTCTAACCCCAGCCGTTCAGGCTGTGCGTTGATATGTCAGTCAGTCAGTTTCCTCTTTTACATAGGTAGGTATATAGATTTGTGCTAAGAAAATTATGAGAGACCGGGTTAATTTACTACATTCAAATACATTCAATCGGACAGGCTCAATAAAATTCGAATCGTCTGTACATTCGCGTTACAAACGAATCGACAGCACAAACTTTCGATCGATTGACATTATAATTTAAAATTAAATTATAACAAATCCAACCATGTACATAATTCAATTTGCCCAAAGAATACAGAATATTTTAATAACCAATTTTGGACAACGACATACTTCTAGCCAACCAAGACCTTATTTCGAAACAATTCGGAACATTCTAAGCCCTACGTAACTCATGCAATTAGCAAACACGGGCAAATCTTAACACCGCGGGTCAAAAGCAATGCACAACGACATCTATCGAAATAAATATCAACTATCAAGCACAACGACATGTATCGAAATAAAAATCAACTATCAATAATTTAAAATGAAATTATAACACATCCAACCTTCTACATAATTCAATTTACCCAAAGAAAACAGATTTTTTTAATAACCAATTTTGGACAACGACATACTTCTAGGCAGCCAAGACCTTATTTCGAAACAATTCAGAACATTCAAAACCCTACGTAACTCATGCAATCAGCAAACACGGGCAAAATTAACACCGCGAGTCAAAAGAAATACACAACGACATCTATCGAAACAAAAATCAACTATCAACCTAGTTCATTCAGAAAAGAGATGTCATAATATGCACAAAGACATCTATCGGACAGTTTAGTTCAACTATAAACATTAGTTCATCTTGAAGTACCGAAATGTGTGTTATTTTTCTCCATGATTACTTTAAAATCTAATATCTTTTGATAGACTGAACCGATTGCAATAAAACAAAAACTAAATGTTACCTCAAGTTACGCTCAATCGTTGTGTATAAAAGTTAACTACATTGCTTTCGTATATTTTACGTGATACCCGAACATATAAACAGACAAACAGACAAAAATTCTAAAAATGCTGGAAATGGGTTCTATTGGTTGTCCTTTAATACCCTGGCTATTTTTTTTGGATTTTCTTTTCATGTACAAAAATGATTTTTCTACAGATTTATTATATGTATAGATTAATGTCACATTTTAAATAGTTTTATTTTATACCAAATTGTATTAATGTATGTTAGTGTTGTTAAGCTACTACTTCAGCTATTTCACTGTTAAGTTACTTAATTTAGGACAATGTATTGCTACACCCGCTATTTAACTCTCAAATGTACATATAAAAATACGAGCGGGGTAGTTTTAAGAGTATCCATACCCAGGTCTCTGAAAGAAATCGCAGCAGCCCAATTTAGACAAAGCCTGTAATAAACTGAAGCCTTACTAATATTATAAGTGCAAAAGTAACTCTGTCTGTAAAACTCGCTGTCGCTGTCGCTAAAACTACTGAACCGATTAAATTAGATTTGGTGCACAGATAGTCTAGACCCTGAGAAAGGATATAGGTCACTTTTAATGCGAGAAAAGGGTTATATCTAAGGGGTTGAAAGGGGGGATGAAAACATGTATGGAATTATCAACATTTATAGAGCTCGAATTTTATTTTTAGGCTGTTAATTATATATGTATATAAGTAAATATGACATTTAAATGTTGCACCCTCAACGGTGTAAAATAACAATAAGAAATAGGGAATGGTAGTTTGGATAGTTTATGAGAACTTTTTTATAAGTTTGCGGCGGGAGACAAAATATTTTATTTTATTCATCCAGTAAACTTACAGCCAGAGCAGAAATAAAACATACAATAAACGATGAAGGCCAATTACAAGCTTTCGCTGATATTCATAAGTTTCAAATCAGAGATATTCTGATGTAACATTTACGGAGTCGTTACAAAATGTGAAATACTGTTTGCAGACAATAAATTGCATTGAATATAAAGATCGTAACTCCTTTGCTTGAAAAACGGTTTGATAGACTAAACATGTGGTGCCTTGAACTTGGGTTAGTAGTGAACGCGCATACGGTGAAAAATACGAGTATGCACATAAAATCACCATACGTATACGGTGATACCAGGGCACCCAAAATGATAGCCCTCACACACACATGTGTCTATACATCAACCGTCGGAAAAATTATGTTCTATGTGATGAGATGGGGTGATGATATTCTGATACCCGCCGCCGTCACCACACATGTCACCATATATGTCACCACATAGGTAAGACGTAGCTTAGACCTCAAGTGAAACCTAACTATTAAATAGTCAAATCGTACTAGGCTAGCAGATGCACGAAAAAGTAAAGGAATACCAAGGAATCGTTTTTGAAAATATATCATTCTGTAATCTCACGACGCGACGAGTCGCACACTAGCACTAGTTAGCACACTAGCAAGGAATTGCCACGGCGAGGTACTACTTAAAACAGCGACTGCTGAATGTATTACCTAACTCAATATAAAATATTTAAATATCAGTCTCCATAAAGTGGAACGCTTAAACATGATATTTTAACGACATATTTAACCTATAAAGTAAATATTGTGCCGAAAATAAACGAAAACTTTACCGGTCATTATTTCTTTACTTGCATTATTACTATGACTTTTATTTGATCAGTTTATACTTATTAGTCATCAGGGGAATACAATACCAGTATATTCTGTTTCATTAGACTGTAATCGTCTAATCAGTAATCCCCCAACCCATATTAAATTTATAAAACACTAGCTGTGCCCCGCGGTGTTACCCGCGTAAAATTTTATAAATTTTCTTTGCTATAAACCTCACGGAGCCCGAGACCTTTCCAACGAATGCAAAACCGTGGAAATCGGTTCGTGCGTTCTGGAGTTATGGCGTCAGGAAGGAAAACCCGACTTATTTTTATATAGTAGAGAATAAGTTTCGCGGAAGAGAAACTGAAACTCTCCCGGTAATTTTATTTTCAGTTGGTCAATTCCATGATTACTATGACTATTATAGAATTAGTTTATACTTATTAGTCATCAGGATAAACAAATACCAGAAGTATTATCGGTTTAGTTATTCTGTAATCGTTTGTCTTTTAAAATAATATAAAACTTATAAAACATAATTTCACGGAAAAGATATTGAAACTCGCCCCATAATTTTATTTACAATTACGTGGTGTTCAAATAAGGCAACGGATAGTGTCAGACTACATGCAATAGATGCAATCACTGACTACATCAAATAAAAGCAGTATTGGTCAACAATATGTTAATGTTAGACTGCGCATTGTATACTGCACCCAATACCTAGTAGGAACAGGGAGGCAGAGAGGTTATAATTTTCAACAAAAATACTGTGTCAAACCCGTATCATATTCAAATATGTTGAAATTTGTATGTGTCTGGAGTCTGGCTGCATCATTTAAATGTTTCTCCTTGTAACTCATGGTATCCTGGTTATCGGAATGCAACTGACGCACTAGTATTTCGTTATTATTCGTTGGGCTTGCACTGAATTTGCAGAGCCCGGCTTTGCTCCAATAAAAAGATGATGCTTCATTTCAATTAATTTATACTAGATTATGCCCGCGACTTCGTCCGCGTGGTAGTCGAAATCAGACACCGAAGAGGTTAAAACGAACCTATTCTGTGTTATCAATGGTTTGCCACTATCCCCTATTGATCGAAACCCAAAAAAAAACGTATTTTTTATATTTGATCAAGTTTTATACAAACTTCCAAACTCTACTTAACCCCTTACGAGTAAATCAATGACATATTGATATAAATGCCATACTTAAAGTTGATCAGACCAATCAAACTTGTTGTTCCAAACAAACTTAGGGATTGGATTTTCAAAAATCCTTATTAGTGCACACCTACGTCACTTAAGGAATATTTTTGCATAATTTCTTAGGGCGGCTTGCACCATAGCACTAAATACTATTTAAATCCAATTTAAATTAAAATTCACGTTTAAGTCATTGCAACGCCTTGCACCATGCTAAATAAGTCGCTAAACGCGTTTAGAGAGCTGTCAAAGTTAAATACCCATGAATAGCTATTTAGCGCAGCTAAATGTGTTTAGCAAAAATTGACATTTATTTTGAAAGCTTATGTTTCCATGACATAGAGGATTCAATTTACGCACACTTTCGCGCAGAAAAACGAATTTTTTTTAAAAAAATAGTGTCATTTGTTACTTACTTATAACGAAATGTAGGGAAACTGCTATACCGACACGATAAACGCATTTAACGTGATGCAAGAGGTCATTAAACGTAATCATGTTAAACACATTTATCGATTTAAACATATTTAGTTAAATTTGTTTAAGATATATTTAAACGAAATTTCGTGCAAGCCGCCCTTAGTTCTTGATACAGCGGTTTAAGCTGTGCGTTGATCCATTAGTTAGTCAATTTCTGTTATTTAGGGTTCCGTAGCCAAATGGCAAAAAACGGAATCCTTATAGATTCGTCATGTCTGTCCTTCTCTCCGTCCGTATGTCACAGCCACTTTTTTCCGAAACTATAAGTGAGGTGAAAACTTCTGTTTGTGCATATGATGAAATGTGCGAGGCTAGAAAAGTATTTAAATCAAAATTAAAATGGTGCCAAAAGCACGAGGACCAAATTAAAATGGATATTCTGGCCTCGCATCATTCTAAAAAATATTTCCGTGGTTTTGGAAGCATAAATCATTGCAGCAGCATTGCAGCCGAAGCCGGGAATCCCTGTGAGTGACGGCGGCATCAGTAATCCGGAGGATATATCGAACATCTTTAAGGAAAAAATTTTTTTTGTTGGATCTCCTCTGGGACCTTTGCAGGTGGTGCTTGATTCTGAATCCGGCATGGCAGTCAACGTAAAATTTACAGCAAGCGAGATCGCCAGCACCATGGAGTGAGTCCACTGGACATGACGGACTCAGTATCGAACACCGATATGCCGGGCTCCACTTACCTCGAGTTCTTAGTATGCCTTACGGTTTCTGTATAAGCCATAGTTATCTGCCGGCTGAGATGATTAGGACTATAGTTATTTCGATACCTAAAACAGGTGACCTTGCGGATAGCAATAACTAAAGGCCTATCTCTTTGGTTACCGTGATCTCGAAAGTCGGTGTTGTGTCTTAAGTATGCTGTCTCATACTACACGAAACGCGATACACCTGTATATGCCTGCTTCCTCGATCTATCTAGGGCGTTTGATTCAGTTTCCTACGATATTCTGTGGAATAAGTTAATTAATACCACCTGAACTAATTAAAAATTGGTATGGAAACCAGATCAACAATGTACGATGGGCTGGATCATTGTCATGTCCATACAGGTTGGAATGCGGGGTGAGACAGGGGTTGAGCTCGCCAACGCTCTTCAACCTGTATCAGCTTGCATATTAGCTCATTCACGAGCTAATATGCAAGCTTAGCAGAGTCGGGTGTAAAATAAATAAATAAAATAAAACATCAATGGTGACTGCGTTAACAATATCTGGTCATCGTCATCATCTTGTGGCCTTAGGAAATTGTTAGCACAATGTGAAGAGTACACTAAATTACATGGTTGGCATTTGAGGCCAGGCGTAAAACAGTAGAGAAAGTACCACCTTTAACACTTAACAGTGAACCATGTCATCCCCTGACCTCAAAGACGATGGTGACATTGAGCGGGAGAGGAGAGCGTTGTCGGTTAGAGCGAATATGCTAGCCCGCAGGTTTGCGCGCTATTCACTTGGTGTCAAAATAACGCTCTTTCGAGCCTACTGTACAAACTTTTACACCTGCAGCTTTTGGGCTGGATATACTCAACGATCCTACAACGCTCTACGCGTACAATACAACAATGCGTTTAGGGTGCTGGTGGGGCTGCCCCGTTTCTGTAGTGCCTCGGGAATGTTCGCAGATGCACAAGTAGATTGATATTATACAACGATGTGTAAAAGATGCGGTTCTCTGGTGCATAGGGTGCGGACCAGCTCTAACAGTATCCTAAACATGATTGCAATTAGGTTGGACTGAGCCTACATATTAAGTCGTCGCTGTGCCGTCTCCCATGGCTTGTCGCAGGGATGACGGTTACAGCGTTATAATAATGTATGTTACTAACATAGCTGTAAGTCCTACATATACAACATGTTACATAATTAACGCACATCCTGAAAACGAAATATAAAAATCTCTTGCATTGCAGTGATTCAACTTACTTAATATAAATCATAACAAATCCATCAGTACAGAAAGATCAGTTTGAACTTGACTGTTCTGTACTGTTTGAGGTACGATAACGCCCATTAGGCAGGAGTTAAGCCATGCCTTCCTCAAACTCCGAGGATGAGGAAGTGCTAACCGATGCGCCTGAGTACGGGGTTGAAGTCAGTTCTCTTTTCGGAGCAACACTTTGCCCGGCACTATCAACGTCGTCACCGCTCCATACTCGTGAGCACTGACTCCATAGTCCAAAGGTTTAGCTACTTGGCTATCTCGTACTTAACTAAAGATACTATAATAACATAGCTTATATATATGTACAATTAAAGTTTAACGCGGGTACAACCGCGGGGCACAGTGAGTATTGATAGAATACCAAGTAACTATACCAAGATAGTGTTTAATTTTAATTATGATGTGTAAATTCAAATTGAAATTAATAATAGACCGCAAATAAGTGGAATTATGTACCAGATGACCACTAAAATAAAAAGTTCATTGAAATACCTTCACTATATTTACAAAATTATGATTAAGTTTGGCAAAGTGCAACGATTTATTTGATTATTTCAAATTAATGTCACATTTTAAATTGCATTAATGTATGTTAGTGTTGTTAAGCTACTACTTCAGCTATTTCACTGTTAAGTTACTTAATTTAGGACAATGTATTGCTACACCCGCTATTTAACTCTCAAATGTACATATAAAAATACGAGCGGGGTAGTTTTAAGAGTATCCATACCCAGGTCTCTGAAAGAAATCGCAGCAGCCCAATTTAGACAAAACCTGTAATGAACTGAAGCCTTACTAATATTATAAGTGCAAAAGTAACTCTGTCTGTAAAACTCGCTGTCGCTGTCGCTAAAACTACTGAACCGATTAAATTAGATTTGGTGCACAGATAGTCTAGACCCTGAGAAAGGATATAGGTCACTTTTAATGCGAGAAAAGGGTTATATCTAAGGGGTTGAAAGGGGGGATGAAAACATGTATGGAATTATCAACATTTATAGAGCTCGAATTTTATTTTTAGGCTGTTAATTATATATGTATATAAGTAAATATGACATTTAAATGTTGCACCCTCAACGGTGTAAAATAACAATAAGAAATAGGGAATGGTAGTTTGGATAGTTTATGAGAACTTTTTTATAAGTTTGCGGCGGGGGACAAAATATTTTATTTTATTCATCCAGTAAACTTACAGCTAGAGCAGAAATAAAACATACAATAAACGATGAAGGCCAATTACAAGCTTTCGCTGATATTCATAAGTTTCAAATCAGAGATATTCTGATGTAACATTTACGGAGTCGTTACAAAATGTGAAATACTGTTTGCAGACAATAAATTGCATTGAATATAAAGATCGTAACTCCTTTGCTTGAAAAACGGTTTGATAGACTAAACATGTGGTGCCTTGAACTTGGGTTAGTAGTGAACGCGCATACGGTGAAAAATACGAGTATGCACATAAAATCACCATACGTATACGGTGATACCAGGGCACCCAAAATGATAGCCCTCACACACACATGTGTCTATACATCAACCGTCGGAAAAATTATGTTCTATGTGATGAGATGGGGTGATGATATTCTGATACCCGCCGCCGTCACCACACATGTCACCATATATGTCACCACATAGGTAAGACGTAGCTTAGACCTCAAGTGAAACCTAACTATTAAATAGTCAAATCGTACTAGGCTAGCAGATGCACGAAAAAGTAAAGGAATACCAAGGAATCGTTTTTGAAAATATATCATTCTGTAATCTCACGACGCGACGAGTCGCACACTAGCACTAGTTAGCACACTAGCAAGGAATTGCCACGGCGAGGTACTACTTAAAACTGCGACTGCTGAATGTATTACCTAACTCAATATAAAATATTTAAATATCAGTCTCCATAAAGTGGAACGCTTAAACATGATATTTTAACGACATATTTAACCTATAAAGTAAATATTGTGCCGAAAATAAACGAAAACTTTACCGGTCATTATTTCTTTACTTGCATTATTACTATGACTTTTATTTGATCAGTTTATACTTATTAGTCATCAGGGGAATACAATACCAGTATATTCTGTTTCATTAGACTGTAATCGTCTAATCAGTAATCCCCCAACCCATATTAAATTTATAAAACACTAGCTGTGCCCCGCGGTGTTACCCGCGTAAAATTTTATAAATTTTCTTTGCTATAAACCTCACGGAGCCCGAGACCTTTCCAACGAATGCAAAACCGTGGAAATCGGTTCGTGCGTTCTGGAGTTATGGCGTCAGGAAGGAAAACCCGACTTATTTTTATATAGTAGAGAATAAGTTTCGCGGAAGAGAAACTGAAACTCTCCCGGTAATTTTATTTTCAGTTGGTCAATTCCATGATTACCATTACCAACATAGCTGTAAGTCCTACATATACAACATGTTACTTAATTAACGCACATCCTGAAAATAGTTTGTTCAGACTCGTTTACTGAATCGATTTATATCATTTTTAATATAGGTAATTTTTTATTTCAAAATAATTAATACTACGGAAATTACTGTCATATTAACCCCGTACAGTCAAAACAAATTGAAATGGACCGTAAGTCAAAGTAGCAAGTCTTTTAAAATCGCAGTTTTATTGTATTCATACAAATTCCATCATTCAATACAAAATAAATAAAAATTAACTTTATTCCAAGAAACTAATTTAGTAAATAACAATGCATATACATTTTCAATAAAAAAATCAGTGCATGTATTATGATTACAACATAATATTCTAATTGGGGTGTTTGAGGGTGTGCGTTAATTACGTTACATGTTGTATATGAGTCATTGCTACTTGAAAAAAAATATTTTTTTATTCTATTCTATTCTATAAGAGATGTACTGTTGAAACTTGGTAAGTAGATGTGTTCTGTGAACTACATTAAGATATTCACACAAAAGTGGAAAAAAAAAACAATAAATTTTGGGAGTTCCCATACCGCGAACTGAATATCTATTTTTTTTTTGCATCGAACCCATACATTATGTGTGTGGTATCTATGGATAGGTCTCCAAAAATTATATTGTGGTTTCTGATATCATTTTTTTTCTAAACTGAATAGATTGCGCGAGATACACTTTTAAAGTGGTAAAATGAGTGCCCCTCCCCCTGTAACTTCTAAAAAAAACTTTTTTAATACGTCATAAATCGTAAACCGCCCTTTACCTTTCATTCAATCAACTTAAATACTTGCTGCTACGGAACTCTTCATGGGCGAGTCCGACTCGCACCTGGCCGCTTTTTAGGGACCCGTTGCCAAATGGCAAAAAACGGAACCCTTATAGATTCGTCATGTCTGTCCGTCCGTATGTGAAACCATTTTTTTTCCGAAACTATTAGAGCTGTACTGTTGAAACTTGGTAAGTAGACGTATTCTGTGAACCGCATTTAGATTTTTGCACAAAAAATACATATGTTCCCCATACATAGACAACTGAATCTCAAAATATTTTCTTCATCGATCCCATACTGCTGCTACGGAACCCTTCATGGACGAGTCTAAATCGCACTTGGCCGCTTTTTTGTATTTATAGATTACTTAAGGATTACACCTATTTCAATAACATGAAATGATTTTAAGAACCATATCCCTACTCTATCAGAAATACCCTTTTGAAATATTATTAATTAGGTAACTCGAGCCATATTTCGCTTGATGTTGATTATTGGCTAAACCACTAAATCAGAATAAAATAATCTTGGAATACTAAAAGCATTGACACATAAAAATTTTCCATTTGATATTTTTTTTCTTTACCACCACAATGTCATCTTGTAGCACACCTGAAAATCCTACCTATATTTATTACAGAGACATACACACACAATCATACTAGGTAGGTGTAAGAAATAAGTAGACGAAAGTAATACTTCTAGTACTTCATGATATTCTGGTACTTGGCATGCAGTTCTTGCACCAATTTGCAACATTATAGGGGTCATTCCGTCCTATATATGATTTCACTTAATACATATTTAGTAGTTATCTCTACTTAAGAGTTGCACCTATGTCTAATAACATGAAACGATTTTAACAACCATATGCATAATCTATCACCAATACACTTATTTTCATATACATATACTGTTAATTATGTAACGCGGGCCACATTTCGCTTGATATTGTTTTTTGGCTAAACCACTAAATCGGAATAAATTAATCTTGGAATACTAAAAGCATTGACACATGTAAATTTTCCATTTGGTAAATATCTTTATAGTTTTACCCCGACCGTGACATTTTGTAGCACACCTGAAAATCCGACCTATATTATTTATTACAGAGACGTACACACACAGTAGTAGGTAGGTGTAAGAATAAGTAAACGAAAGTAATACTTCTAGACCTTCATGATATTCTGGTACTTGGCATGCATTTCTTGCACCAAATTGCAGCGTTATCGGGATAATCCGTGTTAGGTATGATTTCACTTAATACATATTTAGTAGTTATCTCTGCTTACGAGTTACAACAGCGAAATGCGGGCCACATTTCGCTTGATATTGATTATTGGCTAAACCACTAAATCACAAGTGTCAATGCTTTTAGTATTCCATGATTAATTAATCATGGAATACTAAAAGCATTGACACTTGTAAATTTTCCATTTGGTAAAAGAAATATTAGTTTTACCCCGACCGTGTCATCTTGTAGGACACCTGAATATCCGACCTATATTTATTACACAGACGTACACACACAGTTATAGTAAGTAGGTGTAAGAAATAAGTAGACGAAAGTAATACTTCTAGTACTTCATGATGTTCTGGTACTTGGCATGAAGTTCTTGCACCAATTTGCAGCGTTATCGGGGTCATTCCGAGCTAGATATGATTTCACTTAATACATATTTAGTAGTTATCTCTAAATAATACATTTATGATATAAATCTGACAGAGCAGGTTTTCAAAATAAGGCGGTTATCGTTTTAGCTGTATTTTGTATTTTTTACGTAATTTTGTTCTTTTCGTTTTGTTCGATACGCATTGCTTTTGGGATGGCCCCTTTTAATTTTGAATTGGTTGGTATACATCATAATTGAAGTCGGTCTTGGTTCAGTAATAATAGCCGTGTGGCGGACTAGAATATAATACTTATTACACTAAATATTAAGAGTTGGTACAGTAAGTAAAAAAGTAATACTTGGACCACACTAAACATTTCAGTAATAATTAGGAAAAAAAAATGACTTGAAAATATTTGTGTGACAATGTATTGTTTCTCAAAATACTTTCCGTTCCCTTCAATGCACTTTTCTATATGATTACCAAAATCCAAAAAAAGCTTGTCGCTCCTCCGTTGTAAACTCGGAAACATGCTTTTTATACTCTTCTTTTCTGGTGGTGGATTCGTTGACCGTGTAAATAATTCTTAATTTTTGTAAGCGGGAAGAAGTCTCAAGCTTTAGAGCCTATGCACACCACGTTTATTAAGCGCGCCGTTGACGCGCGTTTGTAGCGATACAGGCGCGACACACACGCAATTCAGGCGCAGCCTGTGGTCTTTTGCATACTTGTAAGTAGTTGTAGCAATACAGAAGTGATGCAAACGCGCGTGTGTTGCGATACAGACGCGATGCAAACGCGCGTGTGTAGCGATACAGGCGCGCGTTAGCATCGCGTTTGTGACAAACGACAACAAACTGCTCTGTAGGATAAAAGTGCGCCGTTGACGCGCGTTTTACAACGCGCGTCGACGGCGCGCTTAAAAAACGTGGTGTACATAGGCCCTTAAAGAGGCCACTTCCGGGAATTATTAGTGCATCCTATATATATTAAAATAAATAGAAAAAGCTTTTTATTCACATAGACTTTTTAAAAAATAAGCGTTTAAAAATAATCTGTTCTGATTATTTTTAAACGCTTATTTGTAAGTTTAAGTTTGTAGTAGTATAGTTAAGTATACAAAATGATCATACATTAGATATTTAAGTACAAGGAATGTTAAACATTTCTATTTTTTTTTTCATAATAGTAATAATATTTAGGTAGCTTGTATTCAATTTTGAAAAAAAAGCACTGAGCTGTTCGGTCAATAATATGTCCGAACAAAGTTATTTTCAAGTTTAATTATCGAAATTTATAGTTTAAGCTATATTTTAATACATATTATCTGAATGGTTCTGCTTATATTAACGTACGGTACGGTAATTCAATATTATTATTTTGGCGGACCTTGTGTTTATAACGACGGTCGCGCTTTAATGCTACCACCGCACCGGATCCAATGCGCCCCAACTGAGAAGACCCAGCGAAAGAAACCCAGCGAGTTCATCTAAAAACAATATCTGCTCGATCGGTTGTTTATGTAGTGGATATTATCGATAAGAGAAGTTCTATAGCTCACAAATCATGACATTTCTACAGAAATAACTACGCATCTAGTTAGATTAGGCGCAAAACAGTTTTCCGCTGGAAACAATCTATAGTGTTTGTTACAGCCGGTCTTGACAACGTAACACGTTTTTAGAAACATGTAAGATACTACCATACCATTGATGAAAGCACCATAAAACGCCATTCTACCCCATTGACAGGGACAATTTAGTTGAAAAATTAGTCTATAGATGCGTATAGACGGGATGTCCACCGGCACGTACTAGTGCAGTGGCGCGCACGGTTAGAGCTACGCCTAAACACGCGCCAACGTGCCGTCGGTGCCATCCTGCCTCACCTCGAGGCCTGGGTGGGAAGGAGAGGTGGTTGCGTACCTACAGACTGACTCAGATACTCACCGGACATGGGTGTTTCGGTGAGTATCTGAACCGGATGGGCCGAGAAGCGACGACACACTGTCACCACTGCGGGAGCGACTTAGACTCGGCGCAGCGCACTCTAGCTGAATGCCCGGCCTGAGAGGCCGAAAGGCGAGTCTTGGTCGCAGAGATCGGACGGGATCTGTCCCCGCCGGAAATCGTAGGGGCGATGCTGGCGGGTGAATCCTCCAAGTGGGTCGCCGTGGTCTCCTTTTGTGAGGCAGTCATGCTCCAAAAGGAGACCGCTGAGCGGGACCGGGAAAGAAGTGATCCTGCTCGCAGACGTAGGAGGCGCCGGGCCGCGGCGGCAGCCGGTAGCCCAACTCCCCTCGGGGCTGCGGCGGTAGTCAGAGAAGTGTCCTCTACTGCCGCCACTTGCAAGCAGCCCCGGGAAGACAGTGAACTGTTTGTGGCGTAGTCGCTGTGCCGGACTGGCAGGAGTCGGCAATATGAGAGGGCAATCCAGAACCCTCGCAGGGTACGTGTCCCAAACATCTGGGACATGGTGCAAAAGGGGGGCACCGGAGCAGCATACCCGCGTTCCCGGGGTTCCCCCATTAGGCACCAAGAAAAGTCCACGGCAGGTAGGTTTAGTCGGTGCGAGTCCGACATACCCACCCGTAGACACTTTTTGCGGGTGGCATACATAGGCATTCCCCCTGCCTTACCAAAAAAAAAGGACATTTGTAATCAACACTCTTGTAGTTGTCAGACTCACAAGTTATAATCTATGCAATATTAAGCTTACGTTATAAGAATCTTGATTTAAGCTAATAGCCCAAATCGACCGGGCGGTATTTTTATTCATTTGTTTTTACATTACGCTAAGCAGTTATGTACGATAATAGACGCACAGGACCGTTGTCATCTAGTTTGCCCAATTTTTAAAAGGTTATAATCAAAAGCATTCATTTGATGCCGTAAATACCCGCGTTCCCGGGCTTCCCCCCATTAGGCACCACGAGAAGTCCACGGCAGGTAGGTTTACCACCACCATACCACCTCCTGCAAAATGAACGACCGATATAAAATAAAAATTAAATATTTTGGCCTTATTCCGAATTTTCAGCTTTCTGTAAACAGTAATATAACTAAATTTGATACATACTCGTTCGGTTTTACCCCGACGGAGTCATCCTGTACCTGAACGAGCCGCCGAAAAATATACCAATGTTTAATACATACATACATTTATGAGACAAACACACACAGCCATGGTAGTGGTGATCGTCAGTACGAATGTATATTAAGTTCACACTTCTAACGTTTTATGATACCCCAGTACTTCACATGCAGTACTAGCATGCTGTGGTGTTATCGGTATAACTGTACACTGTTTTCGATGAATTTATTATACACATAATAATTTCAGAGTCTTCACGTAACATAACTTCCCGTGTGCTAACGGACTATGATATAATAGATTCTTTAGGCGGCCGCAATTATTTACTCAGTCAAGATTTGAATTAGCAAAAGAGGCTGTTGAAGAGTATAAAATGCAAATTTGCCGCTGTTAACGCAGAAGAAAATGTAAATAATAGTTTTTAAGCATATGGCAAAGTACATTAAAGCTCATGGAGAATATTTTGAGAAACAATAAATTTGTTTTTGACCAGTCATAGTAGGCATTTTGTTGCTTAGTTATTCCAGCATTTTAGTGCGCGTTTATGTAAAAATATGTTGGGTATGTTACACCATTTATAACTCAAGAACGGCTGACCCGGATAGCATAATATCTGTTAAAACATCGGGAGGATAAATATTTATGAAAATAAATCATTCTCTCATGTATTTTGTATGGAAAAGCTTTTTTGGTGATGTCTCGAGAACGGATTTACTGGTTTAGATGCATTCTGTTTTATTCCTCTCGGCCTAGAAGGAGTTTTATCGCACATTAGAAAATTATAAAACACAAAAAAACCCTATACCATGCCATTATATGTAGTCGTCCACATGCCATTCAATGCCAAGTACAATTTCACATGAGTGTCTATTTTTTATTTTTGTTTAACGCAAGTATAAAATCCTTTGGTAAAATTAAATTTAAAACAACGACATTTAATTAAAGTTGTTGATAAAGGACTAACTACAAAGGAGATACTAGACATTGCGACATAACAACATCATTACGTAAATTTGGCCTAACTTAATACTACCACCGTAAAAAAATTACTCCATACCGCTTTGACGTATTTTGCTGAAGATATTATCGGCAGAGTGCGTGGCATGAGTATCGTAGATTGATTATCAGGGACCTCAAAGACTCCAGGATCTGATGTGGTCAAATTAGGTAACGAATTCAACACACTACCTCCCGACAGTTTGATGGTCACCGTAGCTTAGTTGGTAGTGATCCTGCCTACGAAGCTGGTGGTCCTGGGTTCGAATCCCGGTAAGTGCAAATATTTGTGTGATGAGCACGAATATTTGTTTCTGAGTCATGGATGTTTTCTATGTATATAATATTTATCTATCTAATAGGTCTTTACCTATGAAATTGCCGTTTTGTATGAAAAAATTTAAACGAATTTTTTTCATGAATTTTTTTATTTGTATTAATCGAAGTAATCACCCATGCAATCAATGCATCTTTGCCATCGCAGTGGCAGTTTATTGATGCCCTTCTTAAAGAAATCAGCTGGACGGGAGGCAACAAATTCTTCAAAGGCATTTTGTACTGCCTCTCGGGTATTGAATTTTTTTCCCGCCAAGAAGTTATCCAAATTCTGGAAAAAGTAGTAGTCTGTAGGCGCAAGGTCTGGTGAGTAGGGCGGATGACGGAGAGCTTCCAACCCCAGTTCTTGCAACTTGGAGACCGTCTGCTGTGCAGTATGAGGTCGCGCGTTGTCGTGCAGGAGCAGCGGAGACGAGCGATTGACCAATGCTGGTTGGAGATGCGCCAGCATCATTGTGCTCAGTTCTTCACAGTACACATCTGCAGTAATGCTCACCCCGTTTGGTAAGAAGCTGTGATGAATCACACCGGCGCTAGACCACCAAACAGTGACCATCACTTTTCTAGGGGTAAGTTTTCGTTTAGGGCATTGTTTAGGTGCTGAACCAGGATCCAACCAACTTGCTGAGCGCTTGCGGTTATCAAACAGAATCCATTTTTCATCGCAGGTAACAATGCGGTTCAAAATTCCTTCATTTGTGTGTCTGTTGAGCAGTGCAAGGCACGTCTCGACGCGTACTTCGCGCTGGCGATCATTGAGTTCGTGGGGCACCCATTTGTCAAGCTTTTTTACCTTGCCAATTTGACGCAAATGGACCAATATTGTTTTGACGCTAACGTCGAAAGCTGCTGCTAATTCAGCCGTAGATTGTGTATCATCAGCTTCCACAACCGCCTTTAATTCGTCATTGTCGACCAAAGTCTTCGGACGACCGCGAGGTTCATTTTTCAGATCGAAATTTCCAGAACGGAAGCGAGCAAACCAATAACAGGTGGTGCGTTGGTTTGTAGTGTTAGCTCCGTAAACGTCGTTGATGTTGCGTGCCGCTTGTGCCGCGTTGCTGCCACGACGGTACTCATATTCCATAATTACTCGAATTTTTAACGTATCCATGATGACGAAAAAGATTGAAATGCGATGAAAATGTAACACTAATCAATAAAGAAATGACTACTTTTGGAAAAAAGAATCCATCTTTTAAAAATAAAATTAATTTGAAATTAGAATTCTTAGCCAAACAAAAATTATTTTGATTTGAAATGGCCAGTACTGCAGAACGGCAATTTCATAGGTAAAGACCTAATATATAAGTATGTATATCGTCGCCTGGTACCCATAGTACAAGCTTTGCTTAGTTTGGGGCTAGGATGATCTGTGTGACATTGTCCCCAGATATTATTATATGTGGAAAAAGATTTTGAAAGGTTAATGACAATAGATGAGGCCTAGGTCACCACTATGGTTCAGTTTCTACATCAAGAATCCAAACTGAGAAAAATCTTAGATAAGCTGACTCCAACGAAAACGAAGGCCTCTTTTTGGATTGACCACCACAAAACGCGGTTTAATTCATACTTGATCGGATCCATCCCGACTGAGTCATCCTGTAGCGCACCTGAATGTCCCACCTAAAGATTACACATATGTATTTTCCTACACGTTTCAGTGACATACACACACAGTCATGTTGGTTGGTGTTTACGTATGTATAGGTAATAAATTCACACTACGATGGGACTGGCGAAAAGTACTTCTAGTATTTTATGATAGCCTAGTAAATTGCATGCAATTCTTGCACTGGTTTTCAGTGTTATCGCGATTTCTATTACTGCACTAAGAAATAGGTGCATATATCATTGTTTGTGGGATGATAGAAATTCTTTAAGGTATGATGACGGACTAGGATATCATACTTCATAACCATTTACTTTTGGGTATCAAGTGAGAAAATAGTCAGAATTGTGGCGTGTTGGACGCGCTAACCAACAGAGATGACATCACTGACGAAATTGGCTTTGCTATCGGCGAAGATCGAACGGCGGAGACGGTTTCGAAAAGTTATTGTTTCTTATTATGTCGCTCAAATTAGATGCATAAATTATTTTACTCTGTGCAAGCTGGGAAAGTATTTCCGGTCCAGGGCTATCGCCGGTTATCGTCTCATGTCATTTTTTACCTTCAACTATTTGAACGCTGACCAAGATCACGATAACCAGCGATTTAGGCGGTAGTAGTATATGGCAAACTTCAATAAGGGGAGGCTCCCTTATTGAAGGTTGCTAATACGGACCTTTCTCAATGGCCGACAATGCACTTGAGCCCTTCTGGTCTTGCAATTTCCGTGGGCGGCGGTAATCACTTTCCATCAGGTGACCTATTAACTATTTTGCCTCGCTATTATATAAAAAATACATACAATATTATCACTTTAAAATCATTGTACATACTGACACCAAAATATTGATTATTATCGTTACAATTTCTCTAAAATGCAAATTTCATTACCACATCTGGGAAATCTAGTAAAGCTACTTACTAAGTCTATAAAAAGGTGACCTCTGCCTTCCTACGTTTTCGACGCGTCTGTCTGTAGATTACACAGTCGGTGACCGCACGAAATATACAACTACTGGAAGGGTAATAGAGGACAGATGGACAATTTGTAGTTGCATTTTATCGTTTGTCATTATATTTTGTCTGTAGTTTAAGTAGTATAGTAAGTTTATATACAATTTATAATGTACATTATTAATGAGTAGGTAGTACTTTACGGGAGTGTATGTTTTACCCGACTTCCAAAGAAGGGAGTTATCAAGAAGATTATGATAATTTGTTATAATCGATCAGAAATGCTTTTGGAATTGTCACATATTAATTAGGTTCCAATCGGTTGTCTGGAAGAAAAGTTTTATGTTTTCATTGATTACATGTTATTTTTACTTTCAATTACTTTCGAAATGGTTCCGCGTGTTATCGCCAGCGACGAAGGACGTTGAAGAAAGTTTTGCGTCGACGTAAAGGTCTTCTCGGGTGCCAACAAAGCTTTGGAGCGCCGCTCTGGCTTTTCGTCATCTGATATTTAAGAAGTTTCAAAGTTAGGCCGTAAATAATACATTTTTACATAATGAATCTACATAATACACTACCTTTCGATCTACTCTCTCATTCTTCTAACGGCGAAGGAAACTCTGTGATTAAACCTACATGCCTCCTCTTTAAATAAATGGTTTTGATGGCATGTGAAGCCTGCCAACCTGCACTAAGTCAGCGTGGTTGACTATGGCCTATGCCCTACCATTACCTGCATTGAAACACTAATGGGCTACATCATAATCTACTAAATATACAGTACAAACCTATACTGTATATTTAGCGATATATATAAAAGAAAATCGGGTCATCACAAAATTTCAAGGAATCGGTGCACAGATGTAGATGATACCTGACAGAATTTTAGGATTCGTCTTCTCCAAAAAAACGTAATAACTATTAAAACGAAAACAAAACAAAAAATAAATTAAATATGTTAAAAATAAATGCATCCAAACAAAAAAACCGGCCAAGTACGAGTCGGACTCGCACATGAAGGGTTCCGTAGCAGCAAGTATTTCAGTTGATTAAATGAAAGCAAATTGCGGTTTATGACGTATTAAGAAAAACTACTTGCTAGATCTCGTTCAAACCAATTTTCGTTGTTAGTTTCCATAGTAATGTACATCATATATTTTGTTAGTTTTATGATTCTCTTATTTTAGAAGTTACAGGGGGGGGACACTCGCGCAAACTATTCAGTTTAGAAAAAAAATATATTAGAAACCTGAACATCATTTTCGAAGACCTATCCATAGACACTCCACATGTATGGGTACGATGACAAAAAATTTTTGAGTTTCAGTTCTATGTATGGCGACCCCCCAAAATTATTGTTCTTTTTTTATTTTTGTGTAAAAATCTTAATGCGGTTCACCAAATACATCTATTTACCAAGTTTCACTATTGAAAGTTTCACTATTTCACTATTGAACCCTCATAGATTCGTCATGTCTGTCTGTCTGTTCGTCCGTATGTCACAGCCACTTTTTTCCGAAACTATAAGAGCTGTGTAATAGTACACAGCTCTTATAGTTTCGGAAAAAAGTGGCTGTGACATACGGACGAACAGACAGACAGACATGACGAATCTATGAGGGTTCCGTTTTTTGCCATTTGACTACGGAACCCTAAAAAGCAACTATCAAGATTGACAACACAGAATGTATATAATGTCTGTATATTTTATAAGAGTCTTTGCTATACATATTGTTAGGAATAGCCTGTAGAAGGCTGTAATGGCAATGACGAGCGTACTGGCCGCACACTTTTCTTTTTCTGGCTGTCGGTAATGACAGAGGAGTAACAATAAAAAGTTAGTGAAAAAAAAAATAAAGGAAATAAAGCTGTGCGATAAATGATAGTTCATAGCATAGTTTTATTTCCTTTACTTTTTTTTTCTTTCGTAATATTATAATCGAAATGTAGAGTGTTTGATATTTCTTTTTAAATAACCTATTTCTATTCCGATCCAAAGTAATTATTATACAAATCGCGAAATAAAGTATTGGTTTGTATTTTTAAAGCATCGATGTTACCGGCTGATTTGTTTGTTAAAATCGCATAATAAAAGCGCCGCGTTAGTATAGCCCGACTTTGTACTTCTCAAATTCAATAGAAAAGGGAGGCAGCCTGTGCCACACCAGATGGGAATTACAAATTGTCCAGCTTATCACAGATTAACAACAAGATCATCTTCGACGCGCACGATGATAATTTTAAGTGGTGATTTGAAACGGGCAGGGCTTCCATACGATTGCACAATTCATTACAGTTCGCATCAATTATTTTGTATTGCTTCAGTTGCACATTGAACATTCAAAATGTGAACATTAAAATCGACATAGATGGGTGTTATATTTACGATATTGTATTTATTGAATCTGTCTCCGCCCGCTGCCAAGAAGATGTAGGTTCACAGTCAACATCTCCTCGCTTGCACTGCGCTGTTGACGATACCTGCGAAGTTGTGAATTACTTGTGAAAATAAAATTACCTAAAGAAATAATATTATTATATTAAATAATAAGGAAGAAAAGAAATGGATAGGGAAGTTCTTTAAAGGTAAGTAGATGGTATTTAGTAAGTAGGTCGAAAGGCGGCGGCGAACGGCTGTATATTGTTATTATTTAAATTCGTTTCATAAGTCACGTGACTGTGATTGATAGGAGATTGCTGCAGTTTTGTAAACCATGATCATTCTAAGCTAATTATTTTTGTTACACATGACCTACCAAATCAAAACAGTAGTAGTTTTCATTTGGTTTAGCAATTAAATAATTTTAAGAGTATTATGGTACCTATGTAGGGATATTTTTACACCCTAAATATAATAACTATTATAGTAATTATAGTTAAAGCAATAAAGAACATGCAGTAAGCAACAAACGATCTTCAGTTAGTCTCATAAACTTACGCTTAAAGGAGATCGGCAACCAGCCCATACAAACATGGCCTGGAATGGACATAAATAAAACAATATGCATTTTGAAGGGGTACTTATATCCTATCGCCCTGTATATTTATTTTTTATGTAAAACATGGGATTTATGTATTAAAAGGTGTATAAGGTCAACAAGATGTCAATATTGTATATGTCATAGAACGAATTTTTGTAATAATTATACTACTTTCTATATATAAATAAGTAAACAGGTCAAGATATGTTTATGGCAACCGTGGTAAGTTCACACGTATTCGAAAAAAATTACCGCGGCCATAGTTGCTTAGGACAAAATAAGTGGTTCGAGGTGCGAATAGCAGAGGTAAATCATGATGCGTAGATCCAATATCCAAGAAAGCCGGGGTCAATCGGGAAGTCGAAAACAGAATCCAGAAATAAAGCCAAATGTCGTCGTAAATATACAAGCCACAAGAAAACATTCACGATGCAAGTCAAGCAAGCCTAAACACAAATGTACTGTGCTACAAACTTATCTGGCCCGGTGCGGTGGCCAAAAGTAGAACTAATGACGCCAGTTTGAAATGTCAATCCATGACATTCCTGCCATTGATTGTTTGTTGCGCGTATTTATTTTTCTCTTTGTGGTTTTTAATTGTGAAAAATGCCGAAAGCTTTAAAAATTGATGCGGGGAACGTTATATTACAAGTATTGAATTATATGAAGGAAGAATAACGCCTTCAGGCACCAATTATACCCTTCAATAAGTTGTATGAATGCGTAGCTGCTGCTACAGGTTAGTGTTGTCAGCTTCTGAAAAAATACGAAATTCCCCCTCGCTCTTTAAATTAAAATACATATTTTAAAATATTCATTCTTTATTTAATTTTTGCTGTTTCCTTTGTAGGTGTCTGGGAGTGATGTGTAAGAAAACTTGTGAAAGAAAAAGAGCATGGTAGATAGAATTCTGAAATCCTATCATTCATTGCAGAAGCTTTTGATAAAATAATAGTCAATGAATGGCAAACGCATTTCAATAATGTACAAAAATATTGAAAATGTGTATCGAAAAAGGGATGGATACTTAGACGAGCCTTTCATCATTCATGGTAGTGATAGTGAAAGTGAAAGCAGTGATTGCGATAATGATGATGATGAAATGACTTCTGAATTAAACCAATCCGGTCACATAATAATACCTGGAGCATCTCCGTTAGAGAACACATAGCATACATTTTATGTAAATGATCATAATTATTGTATAAAAATATAAAGATGTTATAAAGATTAGTAATGACAGTATTTGTTTGCTTTTTAGTGAAGTAACATTTACGTTACAATGTGCATATTATTTTTACCCACTTTATTGCAAAAAATATTTACTAGCAACACTAAATGCGATAACAGCGACGCTGCCACCGGGTCAGAAAAGTTTGTGGGACTGTAAATCAAAATACAATCAGTTCAATATGACTATAAAAAAGTGTTGTCATTACTATGAACAATTGATTCCTTCATTGTTTTATAAATCAACATACCATACATACTATTGATTTATATTATGACTATTGAGGATAATATTATGTATGCAAACAATACATATTTCAATACAGTGAAATTATGACGCCTCTGACAATGACAATATAATAATAATTGCACGACTGGAAAAATAAATATTTCCCCAACGGCTCAAAAGACCGAAGCAGCCAGACCTTATAAGACAGTTTAAGAAACATGAATGCCGGAATAAAATGATTTACTTTTAAGAATTGAAATCAATGTCCCATGTTGTACAAGGAAATAAAAGGCATGGAGGGATTTTAAATATTATAATTTATTTTTTAAATAGTAAATAACTTTTGTTCATCACAGGCCGGGATTTGCCGAAGTCCTTTGTTTCGTTTCAACAATTATACCTAGTGTTAATAATATTATTTTTATTTCTAATAAATATTGTATTAATAATCAGGAACAAATTAAAATGGACATCATGGCCTCCCAGCACTCGGCAAAAAAGTTTAGTAAGGTTTGGAAGGGAACTAAGAAATTGAATAGTTACTAACTAAAAACTAAGAAAGACTCCCTGTTAGCATTGATGGGGTTAGTAACCCGAGGAAAATAGCTAACATTTTTAAGGACAACTTTATAGTGCAATCAGGTTTGCAGTCAGTGCGAGATGTTGAGTATTGTCATGGCCAGCCTATGAGATACTCTGCCAAAGACGTATTGACTATTATAGAGAATATGAAACGAGGTAAGTCACCTGGCCCTGATGGACACAGCATCGAGAACTTGCAGCACGCTGGACCTCATCAGAAATTGGATAGTAAGATAAGACCCCCTGTTAGCGTTAATGGGGTTAGTGACTCGAGGAAAATAGCTAACATTTTTAAGGACAACTTTATAGTGCAATCAGGTTTGCAGTCAGTGCGAGATGTTGAGTATTGTCATGGCTAGCCTATGAGATACTCTGCCAAAGACGTGTAGTGGCAACAATTACAGTATAAAACCTACTTTGTACAAATTATCTATGATAGTGAGTGACGTTTAAAAAAGATTTATACTTCAAAATTAAGTCAAGAAATAAAATAATTTTACATGTTAACTCGCTTCTGATTTTTTACTCCTTCTACTAATTTATTAGTCTCACTAAATTGGTGACTCCTACTAAACTGGTGACCCCGAAGAACACGATTTAAGTTTGCCCTGTCAAATATCAAGACAGCTTCGTAGTCGAAGATCAACAAACGCGCGCTGGCAGATCTAGCAGACTGGATCAACGACGTGGTCGGGTTACAAGGGTCTACATCAACCATCACTACGATGCCGGATACCAGTGGTAACTCAGAAATTGTAGCACTTTCTAAGCAGATAGCTATATTAATGGAAAAGATCGAGAGATTGTCACGGGAGCGGGAGCGAACCCACAATGGAAATCATAACCGTCACCGTCCAAGTTCTACCAGGTCGCAGTCGACTTACCGGTCACACTCACAGTGTTGGTACCATCAAAAATTCGGTGATCGTGCTAAAAAGTGCATAAGGCCCTGTGACTACCGACCACCGTCGGGAAATGCGAAGGGCGATCAATAATGGCGGCCAATGATCGCCCGAGTACCGGTCGCCTGTTCGTCACGGACGCTAGATCTAAGATGCAGTTTTTGGTCGACACCGGCAGCGACCTCTGCGTGTATCCACGAAAGGCCTTATCAGGACGACGGGAGAAGACCAAGTTCGGGCTTAGTGCGGCAAACGGTACACTCATAAACACTTACGGCTATATTAACTTAGTTTTAAATTTAGGGTTGCGCCGTGACTTCACCTGGAGATTTATTGTTGCGGACGTTACTAAGGCGATAATAGGCGTGGATTTTTTGTCTTACTACAATTTAATTGTTGATTGCAGGAACCAACGCCTTATCGACAATAAAACTACGCTCACGACCCCGGCTTTGCTTGCCCGTCCGGCAGACGTAATATCATCGGTCAAGGTAATTTCTGGTAATTCCGTGTATCACAACATACTACGGGAATATTCCGACATTACACGTCCACCCGGTGTTTTCCGTACATTCCGTACATAATACTGTACACTATATTAAAACAACACCTGGTCCACCTGTATTTTGTACAACTCGTCGATTAGCACCAGACAAACTCAAGATTGCCAAAGCTGAGTTTAACGTCATGCTGCAAAGTGGCATTTGTCGTCCTTCTAAATCTCCCTGGTCATCTCCTTTACACCTGGCGCCAAAGAAAAACGATTCGAACCAGATTCGAACCAACCTAGAAGACGTTGCGAAGACTGCTATCACCACACCATTTGGACTTTTCGAATCTCCATACATGAATTTCGGACTTCGCAACGCAGGGCAGACCTTCCAGCGGTTCGTGGACGAAATGCTTGCAGGCTTAGATTTTACGTACGCATATTTAGATGATTTCTTGGTTTTTTTCTAAAGATCAGGCCACTCATGAGCAGCATCTCCACCAGTTACTTACCAGACTAAGAGAATATGGTATGGTTATTAATAGTTCTAAGTGTACGTTTGGTGCATCTGAGGTTACATTTCTTGGCTATCGCATAACATCTGAAGGCACCACACCATTGCCATCCAAGGTCGAAGCCATCAAGAACTTCCCTACTCCTAAGACGGTAAAGGAACTACGACGTTTTTTGGGGATGTTAAACTTCTACCGTAGGTTTATTCATGGTGCAGCTACTCATCAAGCACCTTTGAATGAGCTTTTGACCGGTTCTGTTAAAGCTTCCAGCCCAGTACACTTTTCAGCGCCCCAGCTTGAAGCTTTCGCAGACTACAAAAACAGTTTGTGCCAAGCTGCTATGTTGGCACACCCTAACTGTAACTCAAAAATGGCGTTAGTTACGGATGCCCCAGACAAAGCGATTGGAGCAGTCCTCCAGCAGCTGACAGATGGTGACTGGCAACCAATTGCATTCTTTTCACGCAAGTTAATTAACGCACAGGTCAAATACTCCCCTTACGATCGTGAACTACTCGCCATTTACGAGAGTATCAAGTACTTTAGGCACATGCTTGAGGCTAGAGATTTTGTCGTCTATACAGATCATAAACCCCTTACCTATGCTTTACATACCCGTAAGGACAAATGTTCTCCTAGACAGTTTCGACACCTAGATCTGATAGCCCAATTCACCACAGATAGGTATTAGGCATATTTCGGGCAAAAAAAAACGTTGTGGCGGACACACTGTCACGTATTGAGGAGATCTCGCAACCCGTTGATCCCGAGAAAATTGCTGTAGCTCAGAGCCTTGATGAGGAACTGTCACAATTACTCTCAGGTAACACTTCGTTGCAGCTCCAGGAGATAAAAATACCTGGTTCTCAGAGTAAATTGTACTGCGACGTCAGTAGCACCACTCCGAGACCATTTGTTCCCCTAGAACTACGGAGGCAGGTGTTTGAAAGTGTTCACTGCTTCAGCCATCCTGGTGCCAACGCCACTGCCAAGCTAGTCGCCGAACGTTATAATAATAATAATAATAATATAATATAATTATGTGTGGCCTGAAGTGAAAAAGGACTGTCGACATTGGGTACGCACTTGCCTAGCTTGTCAGCGTTGTAAAGTCACGAGACATGTCATGTCTCCAGTAGGTACTTTGAAGTTACCGCAGTCTAGGTTTTCTTTTATCCATATTGACATAGTAGGTCCTTTGCCATTATGTCAGGAATTACGATATTGTCTCACTGCCGTTGATCGTTTTACGAGATGGCCTGAGGCAATACCTTTAATGGACATTACGGCTGAAACCGTAGCAAAGGCATTATTGAGCGGATGGATTTCTCGGTTTGGTTGTCCCACAGACATTGTCACGGATAGAGGCCGACAATTTGAATCAGCGCTCTTCAAGAGTTTATCCCTCATTGCTGGTTTTCATCATCGGAAAACCACAGCATACCACCCAGCCTGTAATGGTTTAGTGGAAAGGTTTCACCGACAGCTCAAAGCTGCAATAATCTGCCACGCTAACGAGACTTGGGTTGAATCGTTACCCCTTGTTTTATTAGGGATTCGCAGCTCTTACAAAGAGGATTTGAAAGCTTCCTCAGCTGAGCTTATATATGGTCAACCTATTCGACTTCCTGGAGAGTTTTTCACTCCACTTAGTAAGGAAACCATCGAAGTGACTGATTATTTGAGTCTGTTACGAAGTTTTGTGAGAAATTTACAACCATCACCAGGGTCTCACCATAACTCTAATAGTAAAACTTTTATATTTAAAGATTTACCTTCGTCTTCCCACGTATTCCTGCGTGATGACACAATAGAGCGTTCTTTAACACCAGCGTACTCTGGTCCTCATGAGGTTGTTTCGCGTGGTGATAAGGTGTACAAGATTATCATGAACGGTAAACAAGTCACGGTTTCAATAGATCGTATCAAACCGGCCTTCATACTTCGTGATTCAGAACACTCCACATTACCAAACACTCACTCTAACACTAACACAAACACTCCCACTGACCATCACACTCATCACAATACATCCAGGAATAACTTACCTTGTGCTGATGAAGATACGGTAAAAAAGACGCGTTCGGGGCGTAGGGTTAAATTTCCCGGCTATTATCGCCCGTATCCCGGTCTCTAGGGGAGAATGGTGTAGTGGCAACAATTACAGTATAAAACCTACTTTGTACAAATTATCTATGATAGTGAGTGACGTTTAAAAAAGATTGTCCCGCAAACTTATCTGACCCGCTGGCAGCGTCGCTGTTATCGTATTTAGTGTTGCTAGTAACTATTTTTTGCAATAAAGTGGGTAAAAATAATATGCACATTGTAACGTAAATATTACTTCACTAAAAAGCAAACAAATACTGTCATTACAAATCTTTATATTTTTATACAATAATTATGAGCATTTACAAAAAAATGTATGCTGAGTGTCCTCTAACGGGGATACTCCAGGTATTATTATGTCACCGGAATTGTTTAATGCAGAAGTCTCTTCATCATCATCATTATCACTGCTTTCACTTTCACTACGTAATGAAAGATTGATTTAAGATGATTGATGAAAGGCTGTCTAAGTATCCATCCCTTTTCGATACTCATTTTCAATATTTTTTACATGATTGCAATGCTTTTGCCATTCATTGAGTGTTATTTTATCAAAAGTTTCTGCAATCAATGTAGGCATTTCGAGAATTCGACCTACCAATATATTATGATCTGCTATAAATTTTTGTATCTGCTTGCTTTTTTTCTTTCACAAGTTTTCTTACAAATCACTCCCCGACACCTACAATGGATATAGCAAAAATTAAATAAATAATGAATATTTTAAAATATGTATTTAAATTTAAAGTGCGAAGGGGAGTTAAGTATTTTTCAGAAGCTGACAACACTAATCTGTAGCAGCAGCTACGCGTTCATACAAGTTATTGAAGGGTATAATTGGTGCCTGAAGGTGATTTTCTTCATTCATATAATTCAATACTTGTAATATGACGTTCCTCGCAACAATTTTTAAAGCTTTCGGCATTTTTCACAATTAAAAACCACAAAAAGAAAAATAAATACGCGCAACAAACAATCAATGGCAGGAATGTCAGGGAATAACAGCCGATTGACATTTCAAACTGGCGTCGTTAGTTCTACTTTTGGCCACCGGGCCAGATAAGTTTGTAGCACTATACTTCAAAATTAAGTCAAGAAATAAAATAATTTTACATGTTAACTCGCGTCTGATTTTTACTCCTTCTACTAATTTATTAGTCTCACTAAATTGGTGACTCCTACTAAAGACGTATTGACTATTATAGAGAATATGAAAAGTGACCTGGCCATGATGGACTCAGCATCGAGCACTTGCAGCACGCTGGACCTCATCTCAGTAGAGTAGTTGGTATGCTGTTTACTCTGTGCGTACGTCATTATTATTTACCTAAGGATCTTATGAAGACTGTTGTGGTACCTATTGTGAAAAATCCTACTGGAGACACGTCGGATAAATTAAACTATAGACCAATCTCTTTAGCCACAATCATAGCAAAGGTTTTTGATGGATTACTGGACAAGCAGCTTGACAGAGTGACGTCATCGTTGCAGGACACGCAATTTGGCTTTCGGGCAGGGCTTGCTACGGAGAGTGCTATATTAGCTTTAAAACATACCGTTAATTATTATGTCAAAAGGAAAACTCCCGTTTATGCATGTTTCCTGGATTTATCTAAATCCTTTCACATGGTTTCATATAACAGGCTGTGGACAAAGCTTAGAGACGCTGGTGTATCTCCTGATATTATCACAATATTTTCCTATACAGCAATCCGATAAATGTTGTGAGATGGGGAAATTCATATTCTGATGAGTATTATATGAAATGTGGAGTGAGACAGGGAGGTTTGACATCCCCTCGTCTTTTTAATATCTATGTCAATGACTTGATTAAGGAGTACACATGTCGGATGCTTTGTGGACGATGTGTGCGTAAATAACCTGAGTTACGCAGATGATATGGTGCTCTTGAGTCCTTCAATTGGGGGTCTTAGACAGCTGTTGAGGATATGTGAGTCTTATGCCGTGTCACACGGTTTGAAGTACAATTAAAAAAAGAGTGAGTTCATGTTATTTAAATCTAACAATAAAGGGCCATTCATAATACCACCACTCACACTTAACGCAGTGACTTTGAACCATGTCACGCAGTTTAAGTATTTAGGCCATATAGTCACCGAAAACATGTGTGATGATCTGGATATTGAGAGAGAGCGTAGGTCTTTGTCGGTACGTGGTAATATGTTGGCGCATAGGTTTGTTCAATGTACAGCTGAGGTCAAGATCACGCTTTTTAAAGCATATTGCCAAGTATTTTACACGGGTAGCCTATGGGCCAGCTTCACTCAGAAATCCTACAATGCCCTACGCGTTCAATACAACAACATCTTCAGGGCTCTGTTCCGGCTCCCACGCTTCTGTAGTGCGTCAGGTATGTTTGCCGATGCTTGCGTGGATGACTTTTATGCAGTAATGCGAAAAATGATTGCATCACTGATGTACAGGGTGCAAAGTAGCTCGAACAGAGTCCTGAGGATGGCGGGTGAACAGCTAGGTTCAGCCCTGGTTGGTAGGTTCACCGAGCTACATGTTGTTAAGGTTCGGTGAGTCTGCCCATGTGGCATGAATTCATTATGTATACTAACATAGCCTGTAAGTTATATTGTTACTAACACTATGGATCTGCTGGTCTGAAAATAAATGATTTTTCTTTATTTTTATTTTTATTGTCTGAATCGTTGAAAGTATGTACCAATTTTTTTATATTTTATAGACTTGCGGTCAAAAATAATTGAGTGTGTACACAACATATGCAACTTTCAAAACGATTAGTTCCCAAAATATTCACTTAATAAAAAAAATCGTCTTCCAAATATTTTTATAAGATCTGTTAAAATATGTACGTAGGTTAAAAGTAGGGTTAAATAATGAAATAATTTTCCAACTTCCGTGTAGATTATGAAGTGTCCTCCTTTAAAATATTTATTTTTATTATTTTCTTAAACTATGGCTTTACACCAAACTACAAATTTCATCAATGTCCGTCTCATAGAACCGGAAGACGCAGCATGGGCAGGCCCCCTACACGGTGGACCGACGATCTTGTGCGGGTCGCGGAAAGCCGCTGGATGCGGGCAGCGCAGGACCGGCTATTGTGGAGATCCTTGGGGGAAGCCTTATTCCAGCAGTGGATGTCTTTCGGCTGAAATGATGATGATGAGTGTCATAGTTTTTGAGTAAAATGCCTGTGACATACGGACGGACGAACTCACAGACACGACGAAGCTATAAGGGAATCCTAAAAAGTATACAAAACTATGAGACAATTACCTTTCACCACTACTAACTTCTTTTTCAATGTTCATAAATAAAGTCACATCTTTATTTATGAACATTATAAAAAAGAAGATACTAATGGTGAAAGTGACAAAGAAAGAGATAAAGAGGTCGAGAGTAAGAATATCACACCGCTTTATTTCAGTTCCTGCTCCTTCATATGTAGAAACACGTTAGTTACCTGAGAACATTTTTGACAATGATCTAGGCAAATGGATGGGGCGAACTTCTTTGATGACCAC
The DNA here is from genome assembly GCA_951640165.1 of Pseudoips prasinana. Taxonomy (NCBI): domain Eukaryota; kingdom Metazoa; phylum Arthropoda; class Insecta; order Lepidoptera; family Nolidae; genus Pseudoips; species Pseudoips prasinana. Next base: position 16,184,843 of record OX621234.1, on the reverse strand, counting down.
AAGTCATAAATTGGATATAGGTACTGGATCGCTTGGGTACTCAGGCATTTTGGAACCTATTGCCAATGCTTTACAATCGAAAACTTTCGAAAAGTATAATTTTTGTTATAAAAACGCCCGAAAATCGGCTAGGAGGACTAGCCGATTTTCGGGCACGGCGGCCAGTGTCAATAGAGATTAGCCATCTGTGAGGGACATATTATAGTGCACAAGTGTGTGCGCAAACACAGGTGCACTTTCTATTCCATCACTCTCATGATCGGATGAGACGCCTAGCGACACGACCGGAAAGACGTCAGGGAAAAGACCGACGCCATAGAGGTATAAAACTTCGGGCTGATGCTGAGAAAATTTTCTTTTTACAAAACTCGTAATTTCATTTTTGCCGACCCGGGATTTGAACCCAGGACCTCATTCTCTGAGGGTGAACACGCTACCGCTAGACCAACGAGGCATTTTGTTATAAATGATCATCGAAGCAACGCAGATATAATATGAGGCCTAATATTTTTGATATTTCTATTAAAACTGCAGCTGGCTTTGAAACTGATACACAAAGAGGTAGGGCACAGCGTTCATTCAGCGCTCAAACAGCATCCTGACTGGGGAAGTACCTCCACCTTACAGAAGAAATTCCTTAATAATAACATCAATAATTTTAATATTGTGTTTCTGCGTGTGAGTAAGGTCGCCAGAACTCATTGGCGTGGGGGGAAAGGACAACACTTGTTTGCTGACTTGTGAAGGCCGCACCCGCGACTCTTCTGGTGTTGCGAGTGTCCATGGGGGGCGGTGATCACTTACCTTCAGGTGACCCACTTGCTCGTTTTTCGTCCTCTGATATAAAAAAAACAAGTCTCACGTATTGTATCTTGCCAACTGCATGGGTCCAATTGTCTTGCTAAAACTCCTTGCGATTTTTGGACGCGATCGAGTATCATGATGGGTCTGTTGGCGTTGTTGGCAATTGCTAGATTTTCACGCTGGAGGTCATGGGTTCGATTCCCACCCAGGACAGATATTTGTGTGCATGAACATGTATGTTTGTCCTGAGTCTGTAATTATCTACATACTCAGGACAAACAGACATGGAAACCAGGTAACTCCCAAGCAGCAAAATGTGGTCTAGTAATAATTGTCCTGGAACCACCATTTCAATAGGACTATAACGGAATAGTAAGCAATTATAACCACGGAAAAGGGCCCAATTTATAGGCGTATTTTACCTAATTAAATATCTATAGTAGACTTGGTGAATACCACTTTGACTAATAACGACCATATAGTTGGACTACGTAGAACTAGTTGCTCTCGCGAAGCTAACTATGAGCGCTAAATGGAACCAGACACGACAATAACGTACACAGTGAATATCTTAAAAGCTCATACAAAGTGTTGTGAATTGGTGAATGTTGCTATGCACATTTGTAAAGATTAATTAATATTATCAAGGTAAGTTATTAATCCATTTTTATAATAAATATTATCTAGAATATTAATTAAGAGTAGGGTGTTAGTTAACAATAAGTGAAGGCGTGTTGAATGTGCATGGCGCAGGTATATTTTCGGTGAAGTATAATAGTTTTTTATCAAAATTTTTAAAGGCCCCTCGAAATTTACGTTTTCGTTAAGTTGAATTTTAAAATAATGTTGGTTTCAGTAAGATATACAACGAAAAGTCGCCATCTTGACAAACATGGTCTTCCCAAATACATTAACAAACCGTTATAGGCGTACTTTGTTTAAAAATGGTAAATATCAGAACTATTGCTTGGCCATATTGTTTGGAATTAGAGTTCCGCAAATATTATAATGTTATTTTATATTGCCAGGTGTGAAAATGGTAATGTTTCTGGACGTCGATAGCTTTTTAACTAAAAGGGATTATCGAACTTCAAAAATTGTTGAAATATTTTTACTTCTATTTTTGGGATTGCCCTTGCTAACTAGGTTTATTGTTTCACAGAATCGTGACCAAGACCAAATTAGTGAGATGCCAACGTTCCCTCGAGAAGATATTCGTTCAAATACTACAAGATCACTTCATTTACAACAAAACTCCGCTACCATTCAATCCGGTTCAGCAATTTTACCTCTATCTTCTTTTGTCGCGCAAAAGCCTCAACTTGTAATAACAGAAGCAGAAGAAACATTTCCAGATGCCAGTTTAAATGCTCAACATTTCGTTCTTTACAACACGGATAACCAAATACAGCCTGTCGAGGATGTCCAAATTCAACAACTTCACCATGAAGTAAAATCAATCAAAGAAGACATTAAAACCATCATATCGAACCAAAATGCACTTTATGAAATACAAACTAACATGTACTGTGTGCTGTATCGGAGAGAGAGAATTAAACTCGTACATCAAATGACCGTTTCAAGAAAGCAATAAGACGTAGAGGTAGACATGTTATAAGAAATCTAAGAGAACTTGAATAATTTGAAACAAACTTAACAGACAAACACTTATTCAAAATTTTTGGTTGCTCACTAATACAATCTTCCAAGTCTAAATTTAAAATTGCTTTTATCCATAAAACGTTTTTTTTTGTGCAGAATCATTAAAATAAACATTAAGACTTAAATTTTCACAATAACGATTTTGTACGGAACCTTCTCCTATTTCTACGATTCAACAAAATCAAAATATCCGTACTGGGACAATAACGGAATTTGCAAGACCATTATAAACCAATGTTTCCTTGTTCAGGACACCACGGATATAGTTTTGGATACTAAGTATATTATATTAAACCTTTATAATCGTGTTAAGATTATAACACGATTGTGATGTTTTGGATACTAAATATATTGGTTTATACCACTATATAACCGCTCCATTTTACTGATAATTGTTCTGTAAAGTAAATTTATAAACCCTTATAAAACCAAGTAATAAATGCAAATAGTATCCAGAATGTTTAGTTCTGTTTATCACTCTTATTGGTGTACGTTACTTATAGTGGTTCTATAATGCTCCTTGTTAGTAGTTATAAGTATAGCTTACCAGTTTATCTGCTCTTGAGTGCGTTTACACCCTCGCGATACTTTTATAGGTCACCCAAGCTTATATTTCACCCTTAATTTCGGCCTATAAGTAATTATAAGTTAATGTATAGGAAGAGATATACTATAAGGCCCAACTAACTCCATGCTTGCTATTATAAGCGAGGCAGGAAAAACTAGAACCGTTAAGAGAACATTAAAAGTGCTGGAGTCCTTTAACGTCTGCACTATAGGATGATTTTGCTGCTTGGGTGATAAATTAATTTTCTTTTTACAAAAGAAAATTAACATATCGGTTACCTGGTTTCCATAGTAGGTACAAGCTCTGCTTTGTTTGGGATCAGATGGCTGTGTTTAAATAATGTCCCAGGATATTATATTCCTTATTTAGAGTCCCTGAGCCCTTATATCTGTACTGGAGCAGCGTTTTGCTGACCAAAATTGGCCTGTTTTCGGTTATGGAACTCTAGGTTTTTAAGTATTGCTAATTAGTATTAAGTTATTGTATATGACTGTCTGTTTCCTAAATAAAATAAAATAACAATTAATGTCGCTACATTCCCGTACATTGTTGGTCATGTCGATAATATAGGATTTAAAAAAAAAGCAAATTAGTTTCTGCCTACGATTTACTTCATTTTGAACCAAAAAAACCGAACTATGAAATAAAAAATGGCAGAACAAGGGTATAACTAGAGAAGATCTCGGAAAACCAGATTTAACTGAAGTGTTAAAGGAGGCAACAATTTTCTTTCCCGCAACAAAAGGTTGATCGCTAAATCGTGCAAGTGACACCGCAAAGGCCTTAAATTTTCGCTAACGAAAATATATATAATTCTTTTCTATTTATTTTATTTCTTTTCTACACAATTTACTTATGCCGAAATATTTCGAAAATTGTTGTTAGTTTTCATATCACTACATTCCTCGTAGATCATAAGTATACATAGTTCAAAGTTTAACGCGACTAAAAAACAGAAACACAATACTTTGTACTGACGCCAGCACGTCAAGCTACCCCAATCTGACAAATTTCCCCAAATGAAAGTGAATACGATTGTGATAAAGTTGAAAATCTATAAAAGAAATTTGACAGATTGGGGTAGCTGGATGTGCTGGCGTATGTACATAACCATTGAGTACATTTTTGGTAGATAACGTAGTGTACATTGCAGTAACTTAGTAAATTGTGTAGGTAATACCTTCACAAATTGGACTATAAGACACTGGAATTAATAATTAAGATTTTGGGATCTGCATGAATGAAACTTCCTTAGCTATACCATGTATTTATTAGAATAATATCTACAAACTACACATATATTATATTTTTTATATAAAGATTATGAAATACTAAATTCTCTACATAAATGTGGTCAATCAACGTATATGTACAGAGACAAATAATGACTCAACGCTAATACTTAACAATATACAAACCGCCATGGAGCCATGTTTGAAATATCAGTAAGACTGACAATGGTGACATTATCTGACACATAATGTATCCTAATCATGATTAAACAACCTTAAATAATTTAATAATCTTAAACCTTAAATGATTAAATAATCTTACGAACTAGAGTAATCGCTTCTAATATAATGTGTAAAAAATTTAAAACTTTAATATTAATCTAATCTGTATTTGTCTTATCTGTGGTGTCACTCACGTCTTCTTCGGGCTGTAGATCGAGATCGATATTTCTGATGACCCTGACGGAATCCTTACCCTTGCTGCCATCCTTTAAGTGAAGTTTTCTTTCTTTAAACTTCCGTTTAGAAACTCTCACTCTTTCAATATTTATCCTAATGACAATTCTGTCATCTTCATTCCAGGGTCGGGTTTCTAAGCGAGCCGTTAGAAAATTTGCCAGATCCTGCGAGTTGCTGTGGAAAAGAAATAAGGAAGGTTAAATCACAGCATCGTACACGAGCAAAACCAGCTTAAAGTCTTGTTTGTGTCAGGCATTGTAACTACCCAATTAACAATTAACTTAAAGTACAATCCGTTATTGAAATCGTTGAGGTAATCTCAACGATTTCAATAACGGATTGTACTTTAATCATTACAGCTGAAAGAATAAAGTCCACTGCTGAACAAGCCTCTGCCAAGAATCATCGTGGGGGTATACCATATTCGCCACTCTTGGCAGATGGGTTCGCGGTCGAATAATAATGATCATAGTCTGAAGAGCTGCTGCCCGTCCTCTGGTAGATATTCCCCGGGTCGACTTCTACGCCCTCCACGGGATGAGATGGGGTGATGCTTTTAGGAATTTTAATAATTGTGAATTAAGTACACTCCGTTGTTGAAATAGTTGCCGTATCTAATGATTTCAGGTTTATATAATATATATGAATATTTAAAGAAAGAAAATAAATTATAATAGTACAGAAATAAAATAAAATGAAATAAATTTAACTTTGTCAAAATCTCAAGGTGTAGATTTTGATAGATTCATTAATAGAAGTGTTTACCATAATCTTTGGTTAGGTTAACGGGTGGAGCTGACGCATGATTTAGATAGGTATATTGAGGGTAAGAAGGATGCTTTCCAACCAATGCCATACTTAATATAGGCCCCTGTTTTGCGAATCTGAATACATAGGTCCACCCATGTATCTCCATGGAAAATAATAAGCGTGATATCTGTATAATTGAATATATCTGCAACTGGGGTGATAATATATTGCGGAGCACTGAAATCCACTCGATGATCATTGCCTACATGAGATTCTAATTAGTGCACTGCGTTCTACCCAAAAGATAACTATTCGGTATGACATGGAAAACTTCAAGAAGCGAGCCTATTCCTTAAAGGCCAGCCTTTAAGGAATAGGCTCACTTGCGGCTCTTCTGCCGTAAATAGCTGGCAGCGAACACTTATCATTCCATTACATAAAGAATAAAAAATTCCAGACAGGATCCCCTAACAATCTCAAGCTTAGTAGGCCAGGAAAAATTCCAGAGGTCATACCTACTTCTGTTGAAAATGTAGGTAGGTCTATGAGTCCTTTTTGTATCTCTAGGTATATGACGATCAATTGTATATGAAATGTAAATTAAACTTTAGCCTTTACCACCAATCCAAGGAATTATCCACAGAAACCGAAATCATCTAATAAATAATCATGGTCTATTTCGCCCATACTTAATGTGAAAATTGTGAAGAGATAACCACCACTGCGCCTTCTATATAAGTAATAGCAAAATATTAAGTGGAATTAACGGTGGCTTTCATACTTTTTGCACTCAATATTGCAGTTCTATGATTTAAAAGCACTTTGGTGGTACGGCTACAGTTGGTAAATACACCGTACATTTACAATACTACAATTGAGTTTTGTCAGCTAATTATAGGCAGTTGTCCACGATTTTAAAGCATAAAATCAATCATATTAGGGTGGAACATAACCTTAAATTAGTGCGAATTGAAACTTTGCACAATTTTCTTAACTAACATATCGTTGTAATTCTAGAGATACTCACCGGATCCGTGAAGAACTCATTTTCCCAAAATGTATAGGATAATAAATTTCCGATAAGAGGCGACGCGTCCCAAATGTTCGGTGGGTGCTTCCAAATGGGTTATTGATTAATTGCCAGTTTGGTTTGTGCGCAAGTGCAATAATGTACCTACCTATATTACCGTGACGTAACATGATAAAATGCCTACGGTTGCAGGGCGAACCTTCCAAGACATTTAATAATGGTAATACTAAGCACTATTAGAACTGTACCTATATTCGCTAATAAAATTTAAGTCGAGGAATTTAGGAATAGCGATCAGTTTACCTTTTACTAAAGAAACTTTTCAGTTTCATCATTGACTTGGTTATTGACTTGGTCGGTTGTAAACCTAGAACTAAAGGACCTGGCGTGGTTGGCAGGTGGTGGGTTCGATTCCCTTCCAGGAGAGATATTTGTGTGCATGTACCTACATTTCTGTTTGTCATGGGTCTGAGTGTATTGATCGATATGAGTATGTATTTACAAAAGAAAAGTAATAATGTAGTATATACTTATTAGCTATTTGGTTTCCATAGTACAAACTCTGCTTGCCGTGTGTGAATAATATCCCAGAATATTATTATTTTAATTTTAACATGCAACTGATACAAACGATAGTGTAGTATAATAAAAGTTTACTTTTCGTGAAGTCGGAACCCGTATGAAAATTTTGATTTGTAAGAGGCTTTTTTCGGAAAATATTTAAAACCCTTTATCTTAACCCTATGTCAGCATTATTACGACCGTGATAATGAGCTAGCCCCTTGTGGGCAGTGGAGGTCTTCACGGGATAGAAGATAGTTAAGAGAAAATTACAGACGGACACATATAGGTGAGAGATAAGATAATAAGATTTTAACAGTACCTACAAATCGAACAGAATCTAGCTAAATAAATAAAAATGGAAAGACCACACTAAAACTAAACTTAGATATACCTACGAAACGTAGGTACCTGGCTATAAGGGTGACAAAGAAAATCTGTGCTCTCTTGCCCTAGAGTAAAATACGAAACGTAACTCTGTCTTTCTATCTTTACTAACTTATCTCCCTCTCAACTCCGTTCGCCTCGACCGGTCACACTTTTAGTAACGCTCACGTCACGAATTCACCAGCTCACTCACCAAGTAAAGCGTGCGTAAAGGTTTACTTCAAAAACGTGTAGGTATGTTAAAGCTGGATTAAGCTATTTTATTAATTATAATACTAATAATGGAAATACATCTCGGGGATATACGGGAAGGAGTTCTCCGCCTCTACGGAGGTGCCGTGCAATCTATGACCCTTTACGGGGCGCCCGTCTGGTCTGAATGCTAGACGGGCGCCTCCTGTGTGCTGTGGTGGCCAAACGGATCGCACGAGGATACTGTACGGTATCCTTCTAGGCGGCGACACTTCTGGCGCCTTTCGATCTCCTGGCGGCAGTCGACGCGGCGGTTTTTACCGAAATACCCATCCGCCAAGGGATTGGGGGGTTCCGGACCGAACGCTCATTGAGTATAGACGGGATGTACACTGGCGCGTACTAACACATGAACGCGCGCCAACGCGCCGTCGGTGCTATCCTGCCTTACCTCGAGGCCTAGGTGGGGAGGAAGGGCGGTTACGTCACCTACAGACTGACTCAGATACTCACCGGATACGGGTGTTCCGGTGACTATCTAATCCGGATCGGCCGAGAAGTGACGACATATTGTCACCACTGCGGAAGCGACCTGGACTCGGCCCAGCATACGCTGGAAGAGTGCCCGGCTTCGGAGGCCGAGAGGCGAGACCTAGTCGCAGAGATCTTACGGGATCTGTCCCCACCAGCGATCGTAGGCGCGATGCTGGCCGGCGACTCCACCAAATGGGACGCCGTGGTCTCCTTCTGTGAGGCAGTCATGCTCCAGAAGGAGGCTGCCGAGCGGGTTCGGGAACGAGCCGATCCCGCTCGTAGACGGAGGAGGCGTCGGGGCGGCGCGGCGGCGCGGCGGCAGCCGGTAGCCCAACTCCCCTCGGGGCTGCGCAGCTGCGGTTGCAGTGTAAGAAGTGTCCTCTACTGCCGCCACGTACAGGCAGCTCCGGCAAAATAAAATAGAAATAAAATAAAAAAGGTTTTTACTCACGTAGACTTTAAAAAAGCGCTTGTAGGTAAATAGTCAGAACATGATTGTAGTAATATATAATTAATTAATAATTATTTCTAGGTACATATAGATATTTAGGTACACGGATTGTAGGAAATAATTTACAAGACAGCGATCTGTTTGTGCCACAGTCCTTGTGCCAGACTGGCCAGAGTCGGCAATAGGGGAGAGCAATCCCAAGCCCTCAAGAATACGTGTCCCGACCATCTGGGGCATGGAGCAAAAGGGGGGCACCGGAGCAGCATACCCGCGTTCCCGGGGCTCCTACCATCAGGTGCCATGAGAAGTCCACGGCGGGTAAGTTTAGTCGGTGCGAGTCCGACATACCCAACCGTAGACACTTTTAGCGGATGGCATGCGTAGGCATTCTCCCTGCCTTATCAAAAAAACAAGACTTACAATATCTAACTTACAAATCCGTCATTCCCAGACAACATGAAAACCATTGCCTTTCTTATGCACGTAAAGGTAAGGTAAAGGTGTGAGCCATTCCCAGAAGCTGGGGAAGAATTAGTTATATTTTTATGTACTTACTTTTTTCCAACTTTACTCAGCCACCTTTGTTTTCGCTGTGGCAGGAGGAATGCTGCAAAAAGTGTCTGTGGGTGGGTATGTCGGACCCATATCGACAAAAACTAACATGCCGTCGACTCCTATTCGCACCTGAAGGGGGGAACCCCGGTAAGGTGAAGTCAGAATGGCTGGTTGCCTATGCCGGGCGGGTCTGAAGGTATATTGAAGTTTATATTTGCTTCGTTCCTTCAATAATTGATACATATGATACATTCAGAGAAATATCAATATTATTTTAAACGGTCATTCTGACGTCAGGATGGATGGTGGCCGCCGTTTTCAGCGTGAAAGACGCAGAATTTCTAAAAGATTATTGTATCAATAATTGCTTAGTTCGCCAATTTAAGTTTGAGCTTCGTGCATACATTTGGTAAAAAAATATAGCTTTTAATTAATATTTGTCTCTGCCTACCGCTCTGGGAAACAGGCGTGAGTCTATGTATGTATGTAATTGTAAACGCCTGCAAGATTGGAACAAGACGCTATAGCACAAAAAAACAGTTGCTTTTCTAAATTATCAGGCACTTGTTCGTACAATATTAATAAAAGCTATATTTTTACCTATTGTATGTACGAACAAAGCAATTAGTAAGCAATTATTGATTCAACAAACTTTTAGAAATTATGCGTTGTTCACGGTGAAAACTGCGGCCACCATCCATCCTGACGTCAAAAACATATTCATATTTGTCTGAATGTATCATATGTAACAATTATTGAAGAAACGCAGCAAATATAAGCAATTGGATAGCAATTCTTTAATATACTTTCAGAGCCGCCTGCCATAGGCAACTAGCCATTCTGACGCTCCCCGGTAAGGCGGGTTAGATGTTCCGGTGCCTCCCTATTGCGGCAGGTCCCAGATGGTTGAGACACGTAGCCTGGGGGGAGCACTCGGCAACCTATATCGAAACTTTACATAGTATCTTTTTAGCTAGATGATGAGGAACTTCGTGCTACGTAACTGTCTTCCTCATATTAACTAATACTTTTACATTCTCTGGATGAGACCAGAGAATGTAAAAGTATATATACCTACTTACTGAAGTTTTGCAGTTTAGTTGGTTGCTTAGGTATATTAGGTCCATGGTAAGATGAGCCCACTATCAAGTTGTTGTCATTCGTCACGTTAAAGACAAATGAGAAAAGAAAGTGACGATGGGAGAAAACTGGTATATTTTTGTGGCCAAATTGAAATTCCTTTCCATAATACATATTTCCATTTGAGTGTTAGGAAGACATGGATTCTCTCACTGGTCCGCAAGCAATCGGCGAGATTAAGCAACTAGGCTCGCGGTCATTAGGCAACAGTCGTCAAGCCATGTCGGAAGCCTACTGGGTGGCTTGAACAACTCTGACACTGGGATAACCACTGCTTTAACACAATAGGTATATACCTATTGTGTGGTAGTAATATTACTACCACTAATTGGCGCTTGAAAACTGATAAACATTATTAGACCTTGGCCGTACATTCAATCTTTTGTTAGTACAATAAATGATTTTCCCCATATTGCCATTAACTTTATGGTTGATGACTGATATGCAGTCCTCCTTTCACACAATGACCCTATCTGCGGTCAAATTGGATATTTGTTTTATGAAATCTATTGGATGAAAGGACAATTAAGTATATGTAGTTAGCAGGAGAGTTGAATATGATGAAGAAAAACGTTAAAATTCTTCTACATTTTAGATTACTTAGTTAACTTCGTTCAAGAGATAAACCGTACGTACTGAATAGCACCACAATGTTTCTATTTTATTAATTTAGTATAAAACCCTAAAGAGAATACAAATGTTAGAATGTTATTGCCACAAATATACTTACTTTCTAAACTAGCTGACGTCCATAACTTCTTCAGGATTTGTGTCGTGTATCACATTCGTGCATAGGTTGTAGGTATGTGTGTCTAGATGTTTAGGTATCACGCATCTTGGTACAATCTCTTAAATCGGTTACGATAGAAGGTTAACCTTAAAGTACCGCCGTGAGATCTGACACACACTTCGAGAAGTGGTTAAGTGTACTTATGTTGTGTTGTCCTCCGTGATTATATCTATCTTCCCCCCAGACAGTCCCCCGGCAGCGTTCAGAGTCAGTGAGTGGATATGTCAGCGAGTGCAATTAAGTGATTATTATAAAGTCGCGAGTGGCCTACCAGACCACTCGTCGGTACTTATGGAACTTTTTACACACCTGTTTTCAGATGATATGGATTTTCTCTTTTATTTTTAGTTAATTATAAAAATTAATCAGCCAAGTTCTTCGGGCAATAAGTGGACAGCGCCGAATGAAAATAACAGTAAGGAAGAAATATAAAATACGGTCCCAAGATAAAGATCACGAAAATTTTGGCAGACTGGCTAAATGTGCGATGTGCGACTCTGAGGATATTGACCCTAATTTAATTGCCCTGGAGAGGGAACACAAATCTACAGCGTGAGACTACTTACAAATGTGATCCCTGCATAAATCTTGTGTGCCATCAAAAATAAATCAAGCCTATATGTCAAAACTACTAGTAAAACTTAGGTTAAAATAATAACTTTGATTTTTTTAAACTGATGGGTTGTTATATTTATTGTTTAAATAGCTACTTAATCGTAAGAATAATATGTTGTTGAGAAAAAAGAACCACTAAAAGATGCTGAATATTGAAATATAAGTGAATTTTTTCTACTAAAGAATACAATGCGATGAAAATATTCATAATGATTAATAAATGTAAGCACTTATATATTTTGTTTTATTCACACAATAACTGATATAGTAACAATACCAAGAATCAATTTATGAAAATATAAAGATAAGTTTTCGTTACTTAAAGTATCGTAGTCTAGAAGACCTCGCGTCGGTACTTATGTTACTAATATGGCACGGAAAGATGAGTAAAATTGCTCTAGACTGCAATCAGTAGATGCCTTCGCGTTTTAAATGGACTGTGAAGAATTGCACGAGCTGTACGCATGATACCCGTGGAAGCAAATTACTTCGCATCAGACGTCAATTAGTCGCCAAATTATTCGACGCGTAATTAAAGTGTTCTAAGTTGAAGAAATCGCAAGTTTATGTTCATATTTCAATACATCATATATAGGGACAATCGCAAATGCATTCTATATTGAATAAAATAGAATTATAAACAATTTGATCGCTTTACATATTATATTAACAAAAACAGAAAAGCATGCAAACAAGGAATAAACTCCACCGTTTATAGTTCTATACAAATAACTTTCTCTATATGAAACTGCTAACGGCAAAGACCTAATTAGTATTATAATAATCTAATTAAAAATAGTATTCCTGATGTGGCTGCTCAATCACCATAGACACCTAAACGTCAGGCCAGGTTGGACGGTCCCGTTGAAAAGTCATCCCCCAGGCGGGCCGCTAGTTTTCAAAGTAAGTTCAAAACTACTGATGCTATTTTCAATAACAAGTACTAAGGCGTACAAACTGATGAAGCAAAAACTTTCTGGAATCAATCGACGACCATGCGCCTAGTGCAATGTCGAATATTGGCCGTTCAAAATCGGATTTAGTAAGTAATAAATATATTGATATCTTAATACGTACGAAATAAAAAACAAATGTATGAAAAATACAGATTATTTATAATCGTGTATACATCAAAGCTGCAATATAAAATAATAATAATAATACAAATTACATGGGCAAATCTGTGTGTCATTTGTATAATCCATTATCCAATAATGCCTCAAATAAAAGTGATTTGGCAAACTAACACTGGCTGGATATCGCAAAGTAAACACTACTCATTTCTGTGCATCTCTATATTTTGTAACATAGAACTACATTTCATACAGACCTTTAAATTCTCCTATAATATACATACAGGTGTACACAGAGATAACATCATTGTGATACCGGTATTGTTACACTTATTACCATTAATTTATCTAAAGGAACTCGAGCTAAAACATTTCAATTTTAAAGACAACATTAAAAAACACAATATTTGAGATCGAAACCTCCATTATATACATTCGACCATGGTATGAGAACTCAACTAATTGCTGATGAAAATCTAAAAATCAAATTTTGTAACATTTGCCATATCAATTAAAATTTTAGGCTAATTACATAGAAAATATACGAGCTTGGCCCACATCTATAGTCTTCCGGTGTCTTACATGCTATCTGTACATTTTTATCCGATCTCATTACAATAATTCCTCAACAAACTGGTTCGAAAGGGCAAGGTTGAACCTTGGAAGGGTATTGGTAATGTGATAGTATATAATGCTTTCCGTCACTCGAGAATTGACGGACAGAAACTAAACAAGCGTCGTAGCCATTAGGGCACCAGCATCTAGAATATAACTTATTTACTTATTCCTTTTACATTCAACAAGTTCGATGCAGACTACATCATTCCATCAAGTTTACCAAATTTAAAAGTAATCGCGAAGAAAACTAGTATTTCCAAATTAAGATGGTTACCCAGGTACGAAAAGGTGAACACACACTAAAGTGCGACGGCATTTTAGACAAAATATCAAAAGAACTTAGATGGTTAAGTTCAAGTTTAATTAAAATATACTAACAGACTATATAAGTTTAGACGAACGTCTGTTTCTGCTGGTAAATGAACAATTCATAGTGTAGAACTCAATAAACATATCCATTTAACACTTAAGTTTGTCAGTGCACCATATCAATTCATTCATTTTTAACGGCAACAAATTTTAGTTTTACCATTATTACATTGTCTTTGACAAAGGTGGGCACATTTTGTATAAAACTCCCCTAAGATTGAGATAAGAAATTTCTAAATGAAGTAAGACAGCAATACGTTTAGATGTTTTAACAGTATTAGAGTTACGATCATTCCCTCCTTGTCACACGATCTTACACTTTATAGACCCCTGTCTGCCCCTTGTGGGATGTTATTCATGGATGGCTCCCAATATCCAATATCTTTAAACAGTTTCGGTCAGACTAGATTAAAATAATTTTAAAATTTAATTTTGTATGCCACCTTTGACAATTTCATATGCATATGTAAATGCTTTGGTCATGTTTGGCAACATATAAATCTGTATTGTCCTTAAACGATAAAAACTAAAATAAGAATAGAGAAATAAACCTTGCAACCTCACCTGCCCAAAAAAATTTGTTCAGGCTTCTGTTTTCATCTGTAGGACATACCTTAAAATGATAATAATTCAAAACCAAAAATATATTTCACTACAATCAGACAAACGAAAAGAAATGTTTATATAATTGTAATGGTGCTGACTTTACCTTTATATTCCAACAGTTACTTTGGAAATACTTTGACAATGAAATGATTTTGCTTCCTTCCAAACCATCTGTAAATACTTTAATGATGCAACACGACTACAATAGTACACACATCAATGGAAACATTTCCAGTGAGTGGTCATAAAGGTCCATCATGGGTTCCGTATTACTAATACGGTGGAACACAGGCCTGTCAGTTAATCTCCACTAATTCTCCCATCTCATATTATCCAAAACCACTTGAAAATTCTATTATACACTGCCAAAAATCTGGGATTTTGTAATAAAAGAGTGCCATGGCGGAAAACTTACATACCCACAAACGCTGTTTTGTCCAAGCGGATTCGAAGATATCTTCTTGCCCAGTCAATTTAAATATATAAGAATGGAAATTTCTCTAACAACAGTGCCAAGCAAGATGTAAGACATACATTATTTACTTAATATTATTATTATTATACATTACATTTTCTCAGTAAATATTCCACGTTCAAGTACCTCCATTTCAGAACAAGTAAAGCCTCCATACGGAACCCAACTTACAGAATAATGAAAAAAAATAACAGAAAACTTTAACGTTTTACAAAACTTGGATAATTTTTATACACATCACAAGTTTTCAAATAAACTAACTTTTTGTTATGTTTATTGATATTTTAACTGATACATAGAAATAATATAAAAATATAAGATTTTGCAAAAAATCTAAAACTTAAATAATAATCACTGGTTGTCGTAAAACTGATTCGTACATTGTTCAAAGAACAAAAATACAGTATATATAATTAATATACCATTTGATAACTTCATACCCATTTAAACATTGTTAAAACATATTATGTAGCTTATGTGTTCAACAACAATGTGTGGATAGAAAAGACAAAGCAAATTGCAATTAACATACTTTAATAATACGTTCACGGTATATGTTCATTACATGAAGCACAGGTACAGCGATATCCTAAACTGTAAGATTAAGATAAACTGTTGTATTACGAATATATGTATTTAGTTCAATGTTAAATTACTCCATAGTTATGTTTAATAATAACCAAAGGAGTATTGTTTAGGAGAACCCCATAAAGTTCTATAAAAAGTATTGTTGACACTGATATTGGCCCTAATTCTAAGTAGCACCAACGGAACTAATTCAGTATTATTATTTTGCTTTCTATGAAATTTAGAAAAGTACAGTAGTTAATGTAGCCATGTGTTACTATGAGTCAAATTATAGTTTTTAAAGACGTTCCCCGCACTATTTAAATATACCCCTGTATCACGGCAGACATTACAAACATACAATTAACAGATACAGAGCACGTCCAGACACATTTAAATTGATGCTTAATTTAATTTAATAGTTGTTTATTTCTTTATCAGTTTAGGTAACGTTGTAGGTTGTTGTTCGTAAGTCTCAAATTTAAATATCATCACAATCAATACCATGCATACCTTTAAGTTGGGTAGTGTATTATATTTACTAGAGTAATTTTGCTTCCATGGGATTATTCTGTTAGTGTGCTAAATAGATAAATAAAAAATAACGTATTTTATGGGTCAAGTTGTGCTGTACACAAACCGCAACGAAAAGTGTGAGGCGACTACCTTAAACACTGTTCTACGCGTGAAATATATACTAAATTCTCTCTAATTTATATAAATTTAAAATCACCTGTATGGAGTTTTGTTTAAACTCAACACAGTTAAAAAAAATCATGTTTCACTTGAATTTCCGTAACGTCATATTACAATTGATTAAAATAGCTTTTTTTAAATATTAATTGTCATATTGTATGTTCTAACGATTAACTTTCGAACAAAATATTGTCATCTGATAGAAAATTAGACAGAGCCTGTAATAAATAAAAACGTAGCTTAATTCATCCAAACAGATCAAATAATCATACTCATCATACAAAGATTTGTCCTGGTCAGGTCAAGTCAGAACAATAGATATAATAATATTATGAAACCTTGTTGGTCTTATTTCAGAATTAGAACCATTGTAATACGTATTAATCACTACAGAACCTTTAAGTCCTAATATACACCAAGAATCGATAATATTGTATAGAACTCGAAGGTAATTTATAAAAGACATTCATTTAACATTAAAAACACCAAGATCGCATCAACATGCTACAATAACCAAAAACAGAATGAAAGTACACATGACATAGTTTTATTGTTTACATTTATTTCCGCTAAGAATTATATAGCACGTTAATATTATGATGGTACAACATCAGTACAATACACTGAAAAATTACAATCGATTGTTTTTTAAAAGATCTCACGCAGGCTTGCTTTGCTGTAAATGGCCTTACAATCCAATTGTAGTTGTTCAATTTTAATATGATTAACATGCCACTTGATGAGTTGGCTGTTCTGTTGTTACGCACACTTTGAATATATGCTCCACTAAGTAAGGCCGTGGCCTCATATCCAATGGCTAAGTTAGAAGATGATTACATTCTTTTATCTAGTCTCTATTATTAGTACGTATATTCCAAATTTGTATCAACTTTGTATTTGTAAAATTTGTATTCTATTAAAGAAAACTCTTTCCGTCATTGCCGGTATCAAAACCAATGCTCTCCATAACTGAACTAACCAACCAGGTGTGGCTGAATATAACGTCACTGAACCAATATTATTTTGTTATCTATATATATATAAATGAATATTTGTCTGTATGTCCTTTATAGAATCGTAAACTATGCATTTGATCATGTGATGATCTTCAGCAAAGAATGAGCCCACGAAAAATTCTGAGTTGGTATACATAGGCTATAAGTTTTATACTTAACGCAGGTGAAACTGCAGGGCACAGCTAGTTATGGGCTCTCTTTTCGAAACCTTATTATTCTTGTTAATATTTAAAAATGATAAAAATACGTAAAAATGTTTAAATACATCTTACTATAATATGGAACATGTAGATTAAAAATGTTCACCATGAGTTAAAAAAATAACAATAAGAGCTTTGTTATTAATTTGTTATATTATGTATAAAATAACGATAAATAAATACAGAATAGTCGAAGAATCAGAACAACTTTAGTTGCGTCATTATGAACTCCATACTAGATTAACACTTTTTAATTTATGCTAAAACGTAGAAACACATAAAAAACACAATCGGTATAAAATTTTACGATGTGTTATTGTTAATATTACAAGCATTTCATCAAGATATATTAAAATCTTATCCTAAGGTGTATCAAATAATCGAGAGCCAGAATATTTGGAGTGTGTTTAGCTACAGCAACAGCTGAACAGAGAATATATTCAACATGTGTGATGTGTACATACAATTACTAAAATATTTATCCCTTTCCATTTATGAGCCGAATTTGAATTTAGTCGGGACTTGCGCGGGCACTGTGAACATGTAACCTGTAATGAAACATATATTTGTATTACAGAATTCAAAATGTATTTTGATGTATTAACATAGTTCATATTTTTTTCTCTTCAGATGATATAAAGTATTGCGAACACATTAATTTCGCTGCCGTGTTTTACAATATTACTACATATATGTAAAATCACGGGTAAGTACAGTCATTCCATAGAGACACCGAACAATGAATGACCTACACTTGTGATTTTGAAGAATGTTAACCTTATAGGCAATATTAATAATAATGTCCTGCAGTATAAGACTAGCTAAATACTTGGGACAAATGATAGAGCACAAGTATGTGTGTAATCACAGGGGCATTTTCTATTCCATCACTCTCATGATCCAATGGGATTAGTTTTAGGACCGCCGGCTTGGGTGTGATACCGCCAACTGCCAGGCTTCGGGTTGATACTGAGAAATTTAACAGAAAATTCCCCAAAACACTTTTTAAAGTAACCCGGGATTTGAACCCAGGACCTCATTACCTGCTGAATTTCTACCGCATTCTTAACCAGAGTAAATTTTTACTGTATGTTTTATACTTGATTCGTTAATGAGATTTAAATCTGACCAAACATTAAACCTTTTATTTATATTTTACTAGGACGTGTCTCACCCAAATCAGTCACTATTATCTTTAATAAGCAAATATAGTAAATACAATAGGTATTATTGTATGGAACGGAATGTGTACAACCATTTCAACATTTTAAGTACATAAATCTATCATATTTATTTGAGAAAGTACAAAAAAACGGCGACACACTCCTTTTTCTATCAAAGTAATAACCCATGAGAGCCCGGTTTATGCGTTTGCACAGCTAGGAGCTAATCCTGAAGGTGTGTACTATATACTACGTACCGCCACTTTGTTCAATGCGCTTGCTGTCCTGTTGCGCCTTGCGCTGATCGGCGAGTACGAACACAGCGTTTAGCTGCTTCTGTTGCGCCTCGTTCAACCCACTCGTAAGCGCGTGGTACAATGCCGGCTCAGCCGTCGATAGAGCTGTAGAAACATTACTTCATTAGATAGAAATTGACAGAATAAATAAATTCTCACTTATAAATGGGACTTATGAAAAATTAGGGTACTGTGCCCGAGGCTGAAAACGGAATTCAGTTACTAAGCATCCGCTGTTCGTCAATCTGTCTGTTGGCTGTTACAGGCTGGTTCATGAACCGTAAAGGTAAACAAATAGCTGAACTATTGCTGCTATAACAACAAATATAAAAAAATTATATAAAATAAAAATACAAGGCAGTCCCGATACAATAACTATTTGTTTTTTCTGTAGTATATGACTAGCTAAATGCTTGGGATTGGGCCATATTCCATTCCATTACACCCATGATCTGCGGAGACGTTTATACCAGAAAGAGCTCAGGTTCAGGACCGTGTGTCTGTATGTGTGAAAACATATTAATTAAGGTAGGTAGGTATAGGTCATTTCAACTTTCTAAGAGTGAATATTGTTATAGTCCCTCGATGGTGCAGAACCCTTCGTGCAGACACGCACTCGGCCGGTTTTATGTACCATTTTTGTGTTTATATAAACCCAATATCCCGATGTTTCAATAACGAGTGACCCCTGTCCTATGAATTCAGAATCGTAATAGTTTATTCAGAATTTCGCAAGTTAAGTAGGCAACTACACCCCAAACTCTTGGGATCACTGCTGAAATTACACCATGATACTCTTGATACGCATGTTCAACCCTCGCGGCTTTTTCACGATGTTTTGGTATTTGCCGGATATGGCCCCGTGCGAATTTTCCTGCTCTCAAAGATGAAAACAACTATGAAAGGACGTGTCTATTACACGATAATCGCATCGATGAAAGAACTGAACACTCTAGAAACAGTTGGGTTCGGAAATGTTTTGAAAAAAGTAAATGACGCTAAGATTATTCATAATCAATCTGATAAAATTATACTTGATATGCTCATGAAATTTGCTAGACACTCGTTATATACAACAAAGTGACTGTAATAGGACTGTTTTACCTACGAAACATTAAAAACAACAAAAAAACAATGTGACGTTGTTATTTTTTATCTTATTTATTACTGAGACCATATCGTAGTAGCTAGTGTATTTTTCCAAAATGACATCCTAATTTTGGAAAAAAAACAATTGTTAACTTCTACGATTTTCAATCGATTAAACTATATAATAACTATATAAATGAAATCAATACATACCATGCAACGTGCTCTTGAATTTGATATATTCGTCAACTGGACAATCTTTCTCGTCAAGTGGAGTCGTGTAGCATTCTATCGGCGCGTCATCCGGTTCGTAATCATCATCATCCTGTGATCAAAATAACCTTGTAGCAGTTACTAGAAGAGTATGGCTCCTAATACGGTGAACATCCTTTGGTAGTTGTACATTTCATGCTTCAATGAAAATATGTGATATGTGGTTGTTATGATTTTGTGGCTTCGGTTAACATTCATCACTCCTAAGTAGCTCTCTTCTTATGTTGTCACAATGTACTCAACATATTATTATGCATTGCAATAAGAAAACTTATTTATACTCAACATAACAATTGTTTTATATGTCATGTATAATATAATCATATAAAGAAAGAAAGAAAGAAACACATTTATTCAGAAAATTGCACAGACAACAAAAATATGAAATAACATAATGACATATAAAATAAAAAACAGACACTAGTTGTCCGTGCAAGCCTGAAATGGCACCATATCAGCATTAGCTAGAACATTTTATTGTTCTAGCACTGGTAATTCTGATGATGTTGACTGTGATCTGATGATATACTCAGTGGATATATATAGTTTTCTAGTGACTTACTAAAAGTTTCAGACCCTGGTACCTATAGATCCCCACCATAAGGCACTAAATATTATTATCGGTTCATGGACTTTACTTTGTCATAAGCTGCACAAATACTGGCATACTAAATTTTCTTAAAAGTACACCAATGATGGTGTTGACGTGTTTACTCCCATTTGAAGTGACTAATGAATAAATATGTTCCTTAACTTAAAACTAAGCCTAATAATAGTTTTCCAATATAGCAACAGGTTGTTGTTATTAAACTTCATTGTTTAGTAAATTCTGTGGATGGTTTTATAATTTTTGAATGATAACCACAACAGCAAATAGATTTATTGGCTATGATCAAGGGAACAACATCTAAAAACTGTATCGGTCCATATGTATCCGTCTAAGTAAGGCAACAACTTGTTAAACTAGATACTTTGATGCCTGTAAACTTTAGACATCCCACAAAGTATTATTCTATTTATCTTGTCTTAAAAAATTATTAAGAGGTTGTAAAAACGTATGAAAAATCATCCACATGCATCATGCAAAGTGTAAGATGAAATCTACTAGATACAGACACCTCGAATTCGGGAAAAATATTAGTTTTCCATACGCCAGACACCTGTATATTAACTTAGATACTTACCATGAGCGTCTAAATGATATCTCTCGAGAAAACAAATTGGTGCCAGACGTCAACTGAAAGTAATCTTGAAGCCCGAACACTTATGAATGATGCAGGTTATACTAACAAGTGGACTCACTTCGTCACTTTCGTCGTAATCTTCGATCTTGGCCGTCATGTTCACGCCTTGTTGTGCGCTGTTTTTCACGGCTACCCGCGCAAGATTTTCGAGATATTCGTTGTTCATTTCATCTAAATCATCTTCGTCACTTGATAGCACCTCTGTATAAATTAAAATAGATTTTAATTTATTTATAATAGATTTTAATTATAAATATAATTCACAGGGGAATCCAGTCACAATATCGCTACGCAGAAACGTTTTATTTTGGTACCTATATATTTATATTATTCAGTACAGATACATCAATTTTATACTTGTTACATATACAATCAAGATTGCTTACACGGCTTAGTTACAATAGCCAAGCAATTTTGTGTCAAATCCATAACACATAGCTACGTCGATAAATGGCAGATTTAGTTGTTTACAAATTCGTATGTGACTCAGCCCATGCAAACCAATCGTGATAAAACAGTCTTAGATTTTATTTGACTGGGTCGGTACATGGAAAGCAGAGCCTAATAAACACTGACACCCCTAAGTTGATTAGTAGAACCCACCTTCGTCTTCTGATTCCTCATCTTCATCTGAAGAAGTGTCTGAATCCGCCTCAGCCCTCGCCTCGTACGCGCGCTTCAACCCGTCGAAAAGCACAAGACAAGACGGTAATAACTTCGGTACTATTTCGTCGAGATTGGGTCTCTGTGGTCCCATTTCTAACAGGGTGCAAATGCCGAGTACGCACAATTTTCTATCGTGAAGCCTAGAAGAAAAAAATGACAGTTATAACATGGCTCTCAGTTTTAACTATCACACCGAATTTTGCTGAATGTATAATTTAGTATTAATGCAGTATAACCTAGTTGTCAAAACCGCAGGCGTCCAAATTAGGTTAAACGAACGTCCGAACAAATATAAACTGCATTGAAATCTATGTTGGTATTACGATGTACAAAAGCAACCACATAGGATTTAAACATTAAAACCTCACTCTTTGTGTCGATATTTCAATGAATCAAATTCTGAACTAATATCAATAAATAATAGCTCAGATAAACAAGTGGATATCGTAATTACTGTGCCACTGTCAAGTAATAGTGATATTTATATGTCATGTTAGAGTATTATACCTATCAAGTGAACTGAAGCTTGTACTTAAAATATATTTTATCCTAATGAATATAAAGGGTTTTAGGAGGTTCCTGTCCAACCTCGGAATCGGTTGTGCAATTCCCATATACACGCTAAAAAATCTATGAAAACAAACTATACAAATGAAGGCATTTATGTTAGTCTGTTAAACCATCAATCTTGAAACTCAAAATGTAACTCCTATTAGAAATCATATGTGGTCGAGGCGTTATTTCTAAAGAATATTATATAATGGACATTAAACAATCAAATATCCACTTTTTTAATACACCCAATTTGAATAGTTACTAATGAGAGTAGGTTCTCTCTCCATAAGATTTGATGCTTACCCCATGAAACAGTCTGTATCATGTATCCACTGCTTGATAAAGTGCTGTGTGATAGACGCATTTGGTACAGACTCTTGAAGCTTGTCCAGGATTGTAAATAGCAGATGTGGGTTGCAGTACAGAATGGCTATCAGGACCTGAAAAAGTGAGAGAAAAAAAGAAAAATTACTGTTCGGATAGATATCATTATAGTTTCTGTTAAATATTAGTTTATTATCGCAACATATTTTTCATAGACAAAAGAAGTGATGACGGGAGTACAGTCTAAATGGTTTCATTACAGTCGGTCCATCTCACATGTATAACTACCCGACCGCCAGCGGCTAGCGGAAGCGTATTCGCAGATAATGAGGTTGGAACCCCGGATAGTGTAGGCTAGCCGTCCTATCGGAGGGAATAGCAAGTGCAGTTGTGATTGCGTACACACTTGCGCACTATATTTGGTCCCGCGCAAGCAGCTAGTCCCTGTTGAAACTGGCTAATGCCACATATTTTTTTATGTAAGTTTACGGCGCTCAATCTTAGTGGAATCTAGCTAAGCTACTATAGCCAGTACAAACGAGAACAAGTTAAGTTAATTTAGGGATGGTAAATACTTGTTGCTTCAGCTCAACGTAGGACAACTCACTAGTGGGTTCGAATGAAACATTCACAATAGATGTAGATTATATGTCAGTTAATACTTTAAATTAATCAGCCACCATGGATGTCTTCCCTTGTCACAAACGCACTTTGAATGTATATATCATTGAAATTGAATGTATATAGCATTAAGATATGATAATTGAGACTAACTCAACACCCAGTCAAACATAAAACATAAACATCACAGTTTTTGGCAAATTAACTTTTTAACTCAGTTCTTTGCTGTAAAGCTCTTCTAGATCTAGTCCTTACACCTAGTTATAACTATTTGTTTTAGTATTAATACTAGCATTCAAGACTATACATAGATAAGTTGCAAGTACCTGAGTCAGATATATTAAAATTGTCAGAAGTTAGAGTAGTTATAGCGGTACTCTCTGATAATCCATCTTTCTTCTTTATCGTATTGGAGCAACCGTATATATTGCACATATACGAAACAATAAATGGATCTAATTGAGAACATTCCTTCTTTTTGAAGTCTGTACAAATGGAAATTCTCTTTTCATTTACATTTACATGCCAGTCATATGAATGACTTTCAGCGAAGCTATTCACCTGCAACAGCATAGTCCTTAACTCTGAAGTCTTGACTTTCCTAGTGAGTCTGTTAAGCACCAGCTCGACGAACGAGGGGAGGCAGTTGTCGATCTTTCCAGAACATTGTAGTACCATCACCTCCAACAACTTCGCCGCATAGATCTCAGATTCATCTTCTGCATCAGAGTTCAACACCTGAAAACATTCAAATTGGTAGGTATAACATGGAAGATCGGTTTGGGCACATCATTGCAGTTGCAATAAGGAAAATGGCTAAGTATTACAGTAAGTAGTCGCATCTGCTACAGGGAAATCCAGAATATCACTAAAGAATAATATGACTGGACAGGACTGACCTTAGCTACGCTATCTGTGATAAGAGAGATATTATATGACTACCATTTTAGCCCTTTTAAACTATAGCTTGGCAAATATTACGTCAGCCTTAATCATATCTGACTTAACGCAATCACGTTCAGTAAGTAAGCTTGTAAAATGATATATGAGTGACAAAAACAAAACAGATTCTCAATATACTCTGTGATCCTTTGATAAATTAATTTATCCTACAACTTACCTTTTTACCTATGTAAAGGGATAAATTGTAGGATAAATTTATTTCTGTGACAAATAACTGGGATCTCGCATTCCAAAGCAAAGTAAGTTCGCAAAGCGACATTTATAAAATCTTTAAACTATCTCTATAGTTTAAATAATTACAAAGCGAGATATATCTTACTTTGTAATAAATAAACTAGCGAAAGAAAGAAGTCGCACACAGCTAAAATTAATATTTGTTAGTATGAAACCGCAATTGACGCTCTATAAACTGTCATCATTGAAATAAATTGTATTGTATTATCCACAGATTATTCTAGAATACATGGATAGTAAGACAAATTTCACAAGTATTGATTCAATAGACACAAGCCAATAGAAATGACGTGCATTTTGATGATTTTAGAGACGCTAACGATGTTTGCAATACATATACGGAATATAATACGGTACATATAAAAGTGCTTGGTGATAATCCGATTTCATGCATGCTACGTTTTAATCAAGCATGCGTTGGGAAATCTTATCGCGCACGATTATCATGGAATCAATAAACTTCGGCGGTATTTCCGCTTTCTTAAAACCTTCAAGTAGCCTATTTAGCGCACTTGTGGTGACAGTAATTACTTAGCATCCGGTATCTTGCTATTTTCTACAAAAAATCGCAAAGAGCCTTAAGCAGCCTTCCCGCAGTTATAATCCTTCCTGTTCTCTAACAACAACTGCTGAACCTCTGGAAAGACCTAAACTGGCAGGTGACGGTACCTAGCCAAGCCAATCAATGCTCCCGACTTCAACCCTTCCCAACTGACGGGAGACACAGTCAGCGCAGCTGGCTAAAAACTGACAGCGTACGATTGACGAGCAGCGCGAAAAATATGACAGACAAAACTGCGTTAATCCATGGTTGGCGCAGCCGCAAGAGAGCCACGAAACTGGCGACAGATACCGATGACGCTGCCAAGTTATACCATTCTTACATTTCATCCATAGCATAGCCCCAAGGAAATGCAACACAGCTACAAAAATTATTACTTATATTCATAACATTAGTAAAACCCACCCACCATAAATGAGGTGAAGCACGCATGGAAAAGTGGCCGCATTTCAGACACAACAAAATCTATTGACTCCTAGTCGCTATAAAAACATCTTAGCTTATCTTACAGTTTGTACGTCGTGATTCCCAAGAAGAATTCTTCAAACTCTCGTAACACCAAGACTCCAAGGTTCTTCTTTTCAGAATTTCTAACACTTATATTCTTTATGTATGGTATTCAGTTTTCGCATTAGCATAATTACCATATGGGGTCATACTATACAAATACGCTTATTTTATATTCTATACATCAAGGTACCAAGTACAATCAGACACAAATTATTGACTATAAAAATCTTTATCGCATGAAAATAAAGGCAAACGCCTTTATAATATAATACATCCATTTGGTAAATTGTATTTTAAAAAGTTTCACTTACAGCTTTAGCCATATTGAACATGGCTAGTATATGGTTTTCGTTGGACAAGAAAGCGTTGGTGTCCACTGTTATATAGTTGTGCAGGACCGGCATCATATCCGTGAAGTAATCGAAGCCATCCTTCTCAAACACTTGGTATAGTAGTTCCAGAACCTTCCACATGTCCTCCGATATTGATTTATCGGTTAGGTTGCAGAGCAGCGTCAGCGCTTCTTCGTAGTACTCTGTAGAAATATCATGACTTTATTGTGCGTGAACAGAAATATTTGCCTGTCGAAAAGATCCAGGCAGCTTAATTTTTGACGCAAGGAGGGCGGTGTTATAAGTTTGACGTCGATGTCTGTCTGTGTGAGTGTCTGTCTGTGGCATCGTAGCTTTTAAATGGATGAACCAATTTCCGGCCAGCTTCCTCGCGGTGATTCTTTGCCATGTTTGGTTGATATCGATTCAGCAGTACAAGAGTATCAGCTATTATCCAAAATGATGTAATTATTGTTGGAGTTGGAGGTGTTTTTTACAGATAGGTTTTCCTATATTTATTACAAACCTTATATCAAAACGATATGGTTGAACTTTATGTGGTCCTGAACAGTCAACCACCTGTGTTAATGTCATAGTGGGTGGTTCAATTATTTTTAAAATAATCGAACGTGTAACTACAGCCTAGTTACTGATAGAAGGGGTAATAATGTAAAAAATAATATAGTATATTCATACTAGATACAGTAATATTGATATAATACAAGAGAGCCGCGGGGTGTCTATTTACGGAAGAGTGAGCACGCATTATCGCGAGAAAATATAGAAAGATGCCGTTTTTGTCATTTTGAATGGCACTCGTTTTATTACACGATTACTGAAGTTGTATAATCAGTAAATATCTTATAAGATTAGGGTAAGTTTTGAATCCAGCCGAACTGTCACCGTATATGCTGTTTGATTCATATTCCTATAATGGGAGAACTGACTTTCTTGGGCAAAAATAATGTCGTTGCCATATATCATGGTATATAGGGTCAAATTTCTAAACTTTTCGTTACTAGTTCCTTACGAGTTACGACGGGAAGCGGCAATAAGTTCTACAAAACGGGCGACTGACATTTGACCAGATCTTGTAGCTTTTCGCTAAGAGTTAATCTATCTGATCCCTGCAATAGAAATCGGACACAAGCAAGGGAGTTGGGACCACTATATTAAACTACATTGCTTCTGGAAATTGATAATGATTTACCAGATTTCTATGTCTATCAGCTACTGAATATGAACTTGAATGCAATTACCAGGCACCTCTCAAATAATGGTAAGTAGTAGTGGCGAAGGGCGATATATTTCATGAAGCCGACAGCCCGATATACAATAATGCTTATGTTTATTAACGTAGCAGATAAGACATGATATGGGATCTTGAGTGAGACTACTTGATTCTAGACAATTAAATACTGGCTTCAAGGATTGCCAAAAGACAAGCCGTAAAATCGTTTTATATGGGCCCTTCGCCACTGGCAGGCAGGACTGTGTGTGCAAAAATAGGCGCACTCTTTACGTCCTCAATCTCCTAATCCGATACGACCGAGGAGAGTTCAGCTTGGCTCTCTGAGGCAAGCGCGTTTAACCCACCAACTTTAAAAATTTGTGGCTTTCTTGCCAGAAAGATCCTAATTACACTTTGTGGCCCGACCTCATTATCGACAATGGAACATGTTAGCGCTAGACCAACGACACAGTGTCCAGATAAACTTATCCGATAACCAACTAACTAGCTTTATCTGGACGCTCTCATTTCAAGATTAATTATAATAGTGTTATGGTGTGTGTACCAGTGAGTACAGGCAGGAAAGCGAATATCAGGTCCAAAACTAAGATTGGTCCCGATTTTACTAGAAATATAGAATATATTAAGAATTTGTAGGTAATGGATTTATCTGGTAGCAGACCAATAGTTATAACATCTTTCATTTTCTACAATAGAGAATATGCAAGTGCTCGTAGGTAAGTTGATTTTATACCAAGGCATCAACTGACAGCTTTGCATTTTACTAAATCTAGAAAATGCAGAGCTAGTGTTAGTTAACAGCTTCATTGAATATCGTACTTACGTCCTTAGGAATATCTAGGGACAATTTCACACAGATCCTAGCCCCAAACTAAGCAAAGCGAACTATGCTAAGCAAACTATGGGTACCAGGCGACGATATATATAGATAGATAAATACTTATATACATAGAAAATATCCATGACTCAATCAATCTTCTATTTAAATAAACTACGATAACGATTATGTAGCTTAATGTGTAGGTATTTAATTTTAATACTGAGTAACAATATTTCATAATATATTAAGTTTCCGAAACACTTAGATGTTTCTAGGACAATGTTTCGGTAACTTTTCTATCCACAGTAGCTGTTAAGGTCTTGTCGCCTGAGGTAGTATGGTAGTGTTGTTTGGTACGTACATTATTTTCGTAACGCCATTTACAGTAAAAAAAAAACAAAAGAAAAAGATGGTGGGGTGGTGTGTCAAAATCAACTTTAGAATTGCTTCTTTAAATTGTTGGACTCCTTTAAAGAAACCATATGCAAACTTGCCGAATTGTTGAATAAACACGATGTGAAACACGAGTTTACCGCAACATATTACCATGTTTCAAAAACATATTTCCATGTTTCAGAAATATATTATTTTGTTTCAGAAACTCATTGCTTGAGTGCTGATTTTGCAGTAAATACATCGCGTAAGTGCTGATTATGTGATAATTTATTCATTTGAATTACATGAAATTATAGGAAATACTAAACGTGTAACGTGATTTTAGTGCGAAAAATTAATGCCGATAATAGTGCCGTAACGATATACATACATAAGCAACCCTTTTTCTATTAGTGAACTAATTTTTTATGACGTTTTGATTTATGAATCTATCACTGCGTCGTCTGACAATAAATATTGATTTAAGTGTTTGTTTTAGGTTTAAATATACGAGAAGTAATAGCAATATTTGTGAAACAAGAACGGGTATTTGCAAAGCGATAGTTACTAGGAATCTATTATTTATGGAAACAACCAATATTATAATGCTCATCAGGTTCTTTTCTTTAAAAGGGTTTAAAATATTGTACCAAAATAATTCTTGTGTTCAAAGATAAATGGAACAAGAGATATGAACTAGTTTAGACCCACTTTTCATACAGCGAATAATGTACTTCAAAACGTAATAAATTAGATAATATTTATTGGTCTATTACAGATAATAATATCACCTTTGCTGCCTGTAAATAGTAAGATGTACGATAATGAGTGGGCCAGTTGCATATTCACATTGATTCAAACGGTAATGCACAGCAATTTTAGTGTCACGTTAGATAGGAACAACAACAGCGCTTAGACCTTAATGACCTAAGCGCTGTTGATATGACATACAAACAGCAAATACTTTCATCTGAAATTCATTTTACAATTATGTGCAATGGCGCTTGAGAATCATGGCTAATTTCGTATTAAAAGTTTCGACACATGATTATTATTTACCGCGTTTACACGGGTTTATTTATCGATTTAGTTTAACAACATGTGATTCGAACCCGAACGGGTAACATATTCAAGGGGTTCCGAGTTAGCAATGATGCGGAAGGAAAATCTGTAGCGCGGCACCGTGTATATTTGGCAAATAATAACCAATTGTGCCCAGTGTTTATTATACTTAAAAGAGAGAATACGCACCTATTTTACGCTTTCCTTCAGATTTGACTGATGAATAAGTAATGGTTTAGTAAAATGATTAAACAAAAGTTAGTGAAATAGTACTGAATTAATTGCAACATTATTTTTCAAGCAGTAAAAGCTAAGAATATACCAATGCCTAAAACAATAGTATACCACTGCAATGTGTAATCCACCCAAAATAATATGTTATTAAAACATTATTCCACCTAGGTTTACAGACTGCAGTAGTAGACTCTTTAAATTTGAATTTCATATTAAATTGCGCCTAAATCATACAGCAACCGACATGTGTTAGGTGCATACATATATTATTAGGTATAACTGACAGTGATCGGTTTGGCATACAATTCAAAGATGAATTCAAAGGTGAATATAAAGTACTGGCAATCATTTAAACCCAATTTACTTGTGGGAAGCAGTTTGCGTATTCTACAAGCTGATTGCCCAAGCCACTTTGTGAATAATCTTACCAATAACACTGTGATGCAAGATATGGCCAACAACACGTAGTACTGTCTTTTCTAACTGGGCCATTATCTCAGGATTATCTTCCATGACGTTCAGGACTGTCTCCATAGTGTTGAGCAGACCCATGGCAGTAATCGCCTTCTCATCAGTACCAGAATCGGTTTCTAGGACCTTACTGAAAGTGGTCGCCAAATGATCGGTTATCTCAAACGCCATGGGCATCAGCTGCTCTGTGTACAAAGGTACAATCTTCTGCAGCACATTCGCGATATTATCATTCTCAGTCTCACGAATTACTTTAAGTAATTCCGTCGTCACTGCCTTCACCTGAGGCTCTAAATATGCCTGAACTTTCTCCTGAGAGGACAGTAGCATCTGAATGGCAATTGCTGCCTCAACTTTGACAGGCAGTTCAGTGTCACTAAGCAGTGCAGTCACCGTCAAGCGAACAGCTTCTAGGAGTAGCTGGTCGTTCTTGAATCGGACACTGGCGAAGCAATGAAGAACCCAACAGGCTCTCGCCCTCATGTAGCCAAGAGGACTATGGAACTCAGGAAATACGTATTGGCTTAGGAGAGAGTCGATCTCTTCTTTGTAGAACTTCTTCTTGATCAGGATATCGTTAAGTGTGCCAACCATATGGAGGGCGCCATCACGTTGCTTTGGCCCGGTCTCACCATTTTGAATCGTCAATATTTGCATACAGAATTGCATGGTACGACCTAACATGTCTTTACGTTTTTTACAACATGATACCAAGAGTGTTTGCGCAGCTGTGACAGGCGACACAAAATCTTCAAATATATCTAAAAAGAAAAGCATAATTTAAATAAACATATACCATTCGAAGGAATTAACATATCTTTTTGTCTCAATAATCTAGATTGTAACATACCAAATTTAATTCGTATATATTCGTGGGGATCTGTTTCCCAGAGCTCCTTGTCGGCGTCAGAGTATGACATGAGCGGGAACAGCACGTCTTGGATGATCGCGAACATGTGAGGCTTCAGCAGTTTCCACGAGTGAGCATGAATTACACTGGGAGGATCAAGAAAACACACATTTGTAACCACAAGATAAACTGCTTGCTTGGAACCAAGATTATAATCCTTTAGCAGAAGTTGATTGTGGACATTGGGACTTGAAGTAGTCTGTCTAAATAATATTTTAAATCAATATAGATATGAAGCAATACTCCAAATATTGCTTCCTAATTATCTTAAAGTTAAGGAGCTTTTCTTAACGTATTCAAGGAAATGATAGCAGTTAGACCATCAGCAGATGAACGGAGACAGCTGATTTCAGAATATGAAGTTAAAAATATTCAGGCGTGCATTCAGCATTTAAGCTAATTTTTTATAACAGCAAAAAATTACAGAAAGACACACAATATTCCATTGTCCTGTAATATTTACAGAAAAATTTGGAATTTAGGATTACAAATTTCGGAAAAAGGGGCATAAAGGGAAAGCGAGAGGCATTGGGGAGAGGTTCTCGAGTAGCGACCACAAACTTGAAGTAGTGTGAGCAGATCAACAAATGATCTTGTGAGGGTCGCTGAAAGCCTTGCGCGTGACCGGCAACTATGGAGGCCTTTGCCCAGCAGTGAATGTTTTTCGGTTGATATAATGATGATGATATTTTTCATGGATATCATAAATGCCGATTTATTTTCGAAAAAGACATAATTTTCATTTGTAATTTTCTAATGGCTTATTATGTTGAAACTGGGCCTATCTAACTACCCAGAACTTATTTATACATTCATTGTTGCATTGTTTCTATGTAAAACTCAAATTTCATATCATATTCCAATATAAAATTTTGCATACCAAGGTTTCGCATTTATTAATACAGAGTTATTGCAATATGTTTTAAAATTAATACAAGATAATACATATTTTCCATTATTTGAACAACACGCACACAGACAGGTCAGAGTTAGAGGGCTCTGTGGTGGTAGTGATGAAAGTACCTTAACCACTACACCAACATGCAATGAATCAATGTGGAGCAACAATTTGATTTGTGTCTTTAGAAAGTTTTCCATAACTCCAATATTAGTAATATGGTTCCTTGAATAAATATCTGTCTCCAATGGTTTTCATTTTCCATCAATGACCCATACCAACTAGTAGTACCCAATTGAAATATTTAAACTTTAGTTGTATAACAAAATAAAAAAAATATTTTTCTATTGCAGCTAAAACATATTATACAAAGATCTGTTGATACAAATAAACTCACCACTGATCAATGTAGCTGAGGGTTTGCTGTAGCACTCTGGGCGATATGTAGACCTTATTCCTGTACTGGTCCAAAATCCTGAGAAGAACCTCAAGAATTCCACCAGTGAAAGTAGTCAGATACCATTCAGCAAACTGGACATATTCTTCACGTGCATTTACTGGACTGCCATATCTATAAAAAGAAGTGCAAGTTTAGGTGCGTGTGAGCAAATTAAGGCAGGCTTATGCTCTGATGTACTTACTATGTCTATAAATACTAAAACACATTGGTGGTCTAATTTTCACAAATTTTTTTTTTCAGTGCCAAAATATGTCAATCAACAAGTTTAATTTTGTTGATGTCTTTACGAATGTTTACTTAAATTTTACTGGTAACAATAAAATTTCAAGTCTCTCATCAATCATCATATTTCCACTTGTTTTAAACTCTAATGATGTTAGTAATTTAAAATGTATTTATCAATTAAATTGCCTTCACCGAGAAAGGTTAACATGTTGATATTAAGAGCCAAAGCTGCCACCATAATTCAGGTTCGAAAGTAACTACTGACTAGTGAGTTAATGACATTACAAGAATAATAAACTTTAAAACTACCTCTCAAACAATCTGTAGAGTGAATGCACTGCCCATTTCTTGCACTTCCACCATGGCAGCTCCATGCGTTCGTCTTCATCCACCTGCAAGGTGTGTTCTGGCACTGGCTGCTCCATGACTATCCGAAGTACCTCCATCCATTTAGTGAAGATCTCCTTAGTTATTAAGTCAAGGGGTAGAATATACTGAAACAGAAAAGAATAGTGTAATTAAATATTTCCCCAATTTGTAATTTCAATTAAATACAATTTCATTCCATTTTAATGGTACCTTTATTAAGCCATAAAAACATTTTAGTATTTGCTTCTGTATTAGAACTGATTCTGCTGAAGCATCAGCTTGGAGATTCACAATCAAGTTATACATCATAGGGAGCAACAGGTTCATTGCTTCTATTAGAGGTACTCTTTTCTCTGCTATGTGGTATTCATAGTTTTTGATCAACTGGTATAAGCATAAGAGAGCTCCCATCCAGCTGCTAGGCTCTGGGTTCTGAAGATATATGTGAATTTTATCCACCACTTGAGTCCAGCGTGTTGGGAAGTCATGTTTTATTATAGTCTTTAAACAAACACACAGTTGGACTCTAATTATATCAGGTGCTTGTATTACAGCATCAACAATCATATCTCTGACCATAGCACGATCTTGCTCATGAATGCTAAAGGGAATGGGTTCTCCTTCTTCGGTTTCCTTCTCCTGCCATCCCGATGTGACAAGGTTCTTGAGATATACTACACCAGCTTGACGAATAGGTATAGCTACCTCATTTAGCATAACCACTTGAAGCAATGATGGTGTGAAACCAATAATTTTGTGAATCTGAAATAAACATTAATTTTAAGATACAGATAGGAACTTTAAAAAACACTGTGATTGGAATAAAAGTTGATTGTATGATCATGAAACAAAATAACTTTTTAACCTATTTAGGAAGATATTCAGCTACTTTATTTTATTTTAAAGATTAAGTTTTTTAGTTAAGAATCAATATCATTTATAGACAGTTTAAAATATATGCTTAGAGATGTTTAATTTGCTACTAAAAGCAACCTGTTTAAAAGTATTTAACTACTTTGAATGGAAAGTTGTAGAGGCCTATATTTCCTGATTTGAGTCATATAAAAATTGTTACTATGTACTTCACTTTGACAAAGTGGAAGCCAAAGTGTAAAAGATCATATATACACTTAAATTTTTGTATGGCTCTATTTAAACCCTAAAATTTCACAGCAAGAAAATTTTGCCTGATGTTAATCAGGCAAAACTTTTATCAGAATTTTTATTAAGATTGACATGTGTATTTGAATATAACTTAAGACAGTGACTAACATAATAACAAAGAACCTAAAGAAACTTATGAGTTAACTATCTAAATATTTTTTTATTAAATTTGCACTATGAAATATGACAGGAAAATCTACTTTAATAAGTAAGAAACATATCAAAATTATAATAAACAGTGTTTCAGGGGTTCTCCATTCAAATTAATTGTTCAGATTTGTTAGGATGCATTAAAATAGAAAAATTATATTTTTTACATTTCATAAAATGAGCAGAAACATGAAATCATTGTTTGCACAAACCAATTTAAAAATATTAACTGTAAATATTTGTTCATGTTTACTATGATCTAATAATAACTGAACTATCCATTGTCTGGTATAGACAAATAATGATCTAACAACTATAACATAGACCTCAAGAATACTTAGTCAAATTACATTAATAATTTCAGCAGCCCAACTGAAGTAGGTTTGTTGGTGCATTACAATTCATTAAAATAAACATCTCATTACAATAGCTATTACAAAAGGATGCACATATTTCAGATGAAATAATAAAACTTTGGTAACTGCCATATTTAAGCATGATCACAAGAGATAGATTATTAAAAGTATATCAAAATAATGCAGAACAAACATATTGATTACAAAGAATTATTAAATAACATAAAATATAAACTAATGTTAGTTTTTTTGGAATGTATCACTTATGTTTGTTAGGGTATATGCATGCACCATTCTTATTTGTTATTTAAATTTTTCAATACACCAATACTTATTAGAATCGACAAATGCATAATAATAGATATATCATTATACCCTAGGAAACTAGAAACACAATTAGAAGAGTACATCTGAGCAGAATATACTTTAAAGAAAAATGCAACAGGCTTGCAGGTTTGTCTTTAAAAAAAGTGTGCATCCATTCCATCCTGATTTCAGGAGGTAGAGATCTCCAAAGGATAACATAGTGAAAAAGAAAGAATGGATAAAGTCAGAAACTTGAAGATAGTAGTGAGAAATTTTCATTATGCTGTGTTATGAAGATATTGAAACTTCAGTTTATTTTATTCAACATTTTGTTTCAGTCTTTGACTATGATAGAGTAATTATTGGGAATGAGATATTATACTGCAGTGCTTCATCTTTAAAGTAGCTTACTAAACTATTAGGGAGCAATTAATGTGTTTATAAAAGATAAAGTACCCTCCACTCCCTTCATAAATCAATGTAAGTACTTAACAATTATTGAAAAAATTGCAAATGTAAGAAGGCACATTTACCTATATTGAAGTAGACTACATGTCTGACAATAAAACTGAGGAAAACTCGATAAAGTGTCCAAAATATCATTTTATTGCGATCTATTTATAGAAATAGTGATTTTTCATGGTATGGGAGTTTGGTTAGTAATTTCTGTCTGATGACGTACATGTTCATTGTGTTAAGCCGCTAGCATATTATATACATGAATATAGACTGTTCCAGACAGATGTCGTGTATTCTTATCAAATAAAATTAAAACATGGTGCTCTTCATACCAGCGCGGCATTTCATTATACGGCAGATTTAAGAAGACCCTCACACAATAGACTTGCATCAATTCTACAAGTATATGCAATTTGGTCGCATTATAAAATTCTCGAGCATGTGGTTGATGGATGAGAACATAAAACTCACCTGCGAAAGCTGTTCTTCGGCCTGCTGCCTCTGGTTTGGATCGATGGTTCCACGCAAAATTTCGGTTAGCTTCCTTGTGTCCATTTTTATGTAATTATCATCAAATTACAAAATAAATATTTCTTCAGCAAGAACACAAGCTACTGCCGGGCGTGGAAGTAAAAAAGACAGATTGTCTATGAAAGTTATGTCACGTGACATTAGTAAAGATTCATAAACTCATAGGCTATAAAGAAAAGCATGGCTTAGCCTAGATCATCAAAAAGTAGTATGAACCTCTCATACTACTTTTTGATGATTATAATAATTATTTGAAATAAAATATAATTTAAGATATAATAATGATCGATGAACTAAAATAATACATAATCGTTCAATTATGATTATTAAAAATACTAATAAACTTTATTTTTACATGTAAATAACATGTTCAACCTTGTTCAAGCACTGAAATCTCTTTATATGGATTCCAGAGCTTGCGTGAGAATTAACGGGTCATACACCGAGTGGTTTAGCATCCAAAAGGGTGTTAGACAGGGATGTGTAGCGTCACCGTGGTTGTTTAACCTATTCATGGATAGCTGTTTAAAAGATTTGAAAGAAAGTGAATGCGGTGTAAGGATGAATGAGTTACTCATCAAATGTCTGCTTTACGCTGATGATCAAGTTTTACTTGCATCATCGGCGGACGAGTTGCAGGTGATGGTAACAAGTATGCATGAATCTTTTGAAAGGAAAGGGATGAAAATGAATGTAGGTAAGACGAAAGTAATGGTATTTGAGAGGGATGAATACACGACAGCGTGTGATATTGTGATTGGAGGAGAGAAAGTCGAACAGGTGAATGAGTTTGTATATTTGGGGACTTTGTTTACGAGAGATGGGAAATATGAAAAAGATATTGTTAGAAGAGTAAATGCGGGGAACAGAGTGAATGGGGCACTACACGCCTTTATGAGTAGCCGGCAAGTATCAAAGAAGGCTCGACTAGCCGTGCACGATGGAGTGTTAGTGCCAACTTTAATGTATGGAAGTGAAAGTTGGGTATGGCAGAAAAATAATGAAAGTAAAATAAATGCACTTGATGTCTCAAATGACTTTGAGAGACAGAATTCGAAATACTGATGTAAGAGAGCGTTGTGGTGTGAAAGAGGATGTAGTCACAAAGATTGAAAAAGGCATGCTGAGATAGTTTGGCCATTTAGAAAGGATGAATGAAAGAAGATTGACAAAAGAAGTATACCTGGCCTGTGTGAATGGGACAACCGGAAGGGGAAGACCACGTCGAACATTCTCTGACCAAATTGGAGATGTTCTCAAGAAAGGGCAGATCAGAAGTACCCTAAACCGGCGAGCATGTATGAAGAATATAATGACAGTAATCGAGGCAAAAGAAGTATGCAAAGATCGTGACAAATGGAAATTCGTTGTCTCTGCCTACCCCTCTGGGAAACAGGCGTGAGTCTATGTATGTATGTATGTAAATAACATGTTTATTAAATTCATTTCAAGTCACCAAACTTTTATTAAAACTGGCCACTAAGTCCATAGACATTGAACAGATAAACGGACTGTTGCTAGGACACTGATTATCAATCGTAGATGTTATATTTCCTTCCCTGATTCTATTGATTACGGGATTGGCCGGGTGCGCCTCGCCAAAGTTAGCGCCGCGGGCTCAGTTTATTATTATACTCTTTGGGCCGGTTCTTGGCCGTGTGTTGGCCTTCGAAGCTCACGCAGGCTTACTTGCGGTGGCAGCGGTGTGAGGAGTGATGAAACTTCTTGCCACGCCAGGACTCGATGAAGACGCCAGGCAAACATAGCAGTTCTGTGTCCTATATACCCTCGATGTCACATTTGGCGTCCTCTCTAGGGTAGTGAGGTAGATGCCGCAGCTTAGGTATGCAACCACGTTCTCGGAATGCACCTTCAATGGACCGGAGTATCGACTGGTAGGCCTCTTAGGACCACCTTCACGTTCTTCGAGCCTAGCATGGAGCAGGATAACTAGGATAAACCCTCCTGCTTCTCTAGCTTCCATATGTACCAATGTTCTCCTCCGCCACAAAACTTAACCCCTGCTGGTAGAAGTGCACGTGCGAGGTGTAACTCAATTCCTTTCTGATTTCCTGGTGAATCACCCAATTGTTGAACTTATCGACTACCAGAACTACCCTCAACGCCGTTGAATGTCAGACATTGATATAATCCCCGTATTTCAAATCTTTGACCTTGAACAGCTTTGAGGGTAGTTTGGGATTCTCCAAACTCGGCATCTTGTCGATCCTGTTGATAGGTTCTCTGTCAATTCGGTGGCGGGTCTATTCACAGCTTCCCCGTATCATGTAGAGGCTCGTGGGTTTCCGTTGTTCGAAAATAAATACATTCCGCGAATGGACAGGCGCGGCGGGTCACTGTGGTCACCTCTTCCTCCGGGTTGCGGAACCTCTTCTCGCCAGCTCTCTCGACCGCATGGTTCCCACGAGGGATTCGAGGACGGTGTCAGCGGTGGAGTTGTCGTCATCCTCTGTTTCTGGGCCTGCTGTTCATGCTCAGCTGGCTAAGACTGTCGAGGTCGATCTGTCATGGCACGCGGAGCAGAAGAGGTTGACGGGCGAGAATAATTGGAAGGTAATGATGTCTTCCCAGACGTAACCGTCGAAGGCAACGTCCTTAGCTCGTGTTGGCTGGGGCCATTGGATGGTTGCGAGCATGACTAGCGAAGCCAAACTTTTTGGTTTTAAAAGTTCTGTTCAGGAAGCGTTCTAAAGAGACCGTTTCAAATCGCATGTGTAATCGTAGGAGGACCTAAGCGGGATTTTTCAGATCTGGCATTTGGCATCAAGAGCCTCGAGATGGGCGTGCTGAAAAATTGGTACACGATCCTGTCCTCTGAGCGGAAGAATGACTCTGAGATATTTCAGGCAAGCGTCATGATGTTTGATGTCTCCCTTAAATAGACAACTAGTCTTCGAGGCATAGAGCAACAAAGGTAGGATTATCGCACTATAAATAGTAAGTTTAGTTTGGTATTTTGAGAATGTGTGACGTCCAGTCTAATTTACTCAGGCCACCAAAAGCCGCAGCAGCGATTCGTGCACAAATTTCTGAGTCGAGGCACTGCACCTTAGACTCCCAAGATAACGGAAGGTTCCTACTTCATCCAGAAGCTTTCCCTGAAGGTAAATGGTAGCATCTTTCCCAGATTCTGCTTTTACTGGCTGTTTAAGAAGCTGGATGCGCTAATTAGTAAGCCAAGTGCGGCTGGATTCATCTATACTATTTAAGTGACTCTGCAGGTCGTCCAACCTATAGTGCTGTTGGGGTACTCATTTATTTTTTTAATACAGTCCTCGCCTCTGGTAGAATTCGTGTGACTTATTAATTTTGTAAATGTACGCGGATGTACCCACCTCTTTCTCGTCTAGCAAGAGGTTATTCTAATTGCTTGAGTAAAATTGAATGTTATTGTTTATTCTCTCACAATTATTTTGATTCTCTACATGACAACGGTTCTGTGCGTACATTAGTCTACATAACACCCTTCACAATGTAAGTAAAATACAAGATATAAAAAAATCGAAAACGAATAGCATAAGAAGACGAAAAAGCAAGCCCAGAGTTTCTTTGTGGCTTTCTTCTCCGGGTCGTCCACCTAGGTATCTAGAGAATCAACAGGTTGGCTAGGGTAGGTTCCTCAGCGGCGAGTATCGCTTTGGCCCCTTAACACGTAATAGGTGATCCCATGGCAAGTGCCACACCCTCACTTAGCATACCGCCTTTTTGCTTAAGCAACCCTCTGAGCTGTGTCCCGAACCCCAAAAGGGTGCCCTCAGGTATTAGTCGCTTAAATTAAGCTTCTGCTTAAGAGTCTTCCGCGCTTACCAAGTACTCGTTGCCTCAATTCTTTTATTTTAGTATAGTAGAATGAAATTTCAAAATAATAGATTAGTAATTGTTATTTATTTAAGGATTTAAGAAAATATATGTGATAAAAATGACCGCACGGACGGACTAATTATTTTCTTGTAACTTCTAAACTGTATTCGACTATGTTTATGTACTGCATTGTGAGCTTGAAGAACAAGTGTTTGTTAATACCGGAACAAACTATTCTGCATTCTGGTTTGAAACGTGTGAAGTTGAGGACGCTTTTGTCCTTATGGACATTAATGGAAATCCAGATTTTACAGTGCTTTAGAGCATCGTTCATTACTGTCACAAAATAGCGAAAATAGGTAAAAGCCATGAAGCAGTCTTAGCGTGATACCGATAAGCTGCAATCTCATGACGTAC
This sequence comes from Pseudoips prasinana, assembly GCA_951640165.1. NCBI lineage: Eukaryota > Metazoa > Arthropoda > Insecta > Lepidoptera > Nolidae > Pseudoips > Pseudoips prasinana. The sequence continues at coordinate 16,144,380 of OX621234.1, read as the reverse complement.
GTGGGCTGACATAACTTACTGAAACTGACGCACTAAACTTCACAAGACAGCCATTTTTCCGTACACTAATCCATATAACAGTTCTAGAAACGCGGTCAATAAATAACCTTCTGTAGGTCCACAAAACATAAGTAAAAGTCACAGTGTGTTCAAGACTTTTTTATTGCATGTGTTTAAGAATAAAGATGGCATTTACCGTGCCCCTTTTTGGTCGAAACCCACATTGAGTATGTCACTGAACTGTCGGCTATCGCACTGAGTCATTCATTGATAATGTGCGTCATTATTTTGCCAGCCGTGGACAAACAGGCAATTGGTCTAAAACAGCTAGATGGAGGAATTCCCTTTGTTCTTAGTATTTTGCTTATGGTAGCATCCCTCCAATCTCGTGGAACAGTCTCAATGTCCCCAATCATTTTAATAAGGTCGAATAGTTTGGACCTTATGTTCAGTGCACCACATTTTTTAAAAGTTCAGAAGTGAGACTGTCAAATTAGAATTTGACAGTCTCACTTCTGAAGCATAACTCGTTAAAAAACGGTAATTCATCCTGATTAATTACCGTTTTCAAACGATTTATGCTTCATCAGGATAATTACCGTTCATCAGGGATAAGGAATCATGAAGTACCGTTCATCAGGATGAATTAAGTTTTTAAACGATTTACGGCACTAACGAATTCCTCGTATGATGGTGGATCTTCCAATCCCGACCCGGAACGCAAGCCCTCAAGCTAGTTAATGTAAGGGATTCGCTCCTTGACTAGCACGAGTCAGCACTTCAATAAAGTGTTCAGCCCAACGAAGAATAAGCTCTTCCCTGATCTGTTAATCTGTTAGAATAAAAGAGTCTGCACGTATTTTATGAAGATCTTTTTTTCTATATTAATTTATTTTTCTACTTGAAAATGTCATGTCGGTCATAAAAAGCTTTTTCAAAAATATAATAATGACAAATACAAGTTTTATCTAAACTTTATTTTATCTTTTATTATTAACTGCGCGAATACCTACTAACAGGTTATTGGCCCATGCTTAGAGTGAAAAGTCAAAAGGCAACAAGAGTTCTTATAGAGATCAGAACTATAATTGAAAAATAATGGCACAACAATCGCAGATTTCAGGCAGCAATGGCTTACCTTCTATAGAGAAGCTAGAACGTAACAGCAATTATCATACGTGGAAATTCATGATGGAGATATATCTTGTTCACGATGATTTATGGGACACAAGCGTTACGCCTGAAAAAACTGATGTGAAAGGTATCATAAAAGACCAAAGAGCAAGATCAAAGGTTTGCTTAATAATAAGGCCACATTGTGTGATACATGTGCGGAAAGCTAAAACGGCAAAAGTTGCTTGGGATGCATTAAGGAATGCGTTTGAAGATAAAGGTTTAAATAACCGGTGCCGGCTGCTGTCAAGACTAGTAGGCATGAAGCTGCAACAATTGGCTGCTCTAATTCTCAAGGGACTTACCCCAGAGTTTCAGCCTATGAGATTGGCCATAGGGAATAGTAACATAGCTCTTACTACAGACTATATAAAGACGAAGCTTTTTCAACTTGAAGATACCTATTCGCAAAGCTCGAGTGCCAGCCGATCATCATCCGCTTTGACGTCGAATAAACCTAATGGTAAGAGGCCATCCAAGAAGACGAAATTAAAGATAAAATGCTTTATTTGCGACGGACCACACAAAGCACATTCATGCCCAGACAATCCAAAAGCAAAGAGAGAAGCTTTACAAGCCTACGCGTTTGGCACGTCAACGTCACAAGAAAGAGACTGGATCATTGATTCTGGCGCGTCAACACATATGACGAACAAAAAGGATTGGTTCAAAATTGTTTAAGATAATTCTAAGCCTTTGAGAGTGACATGTGCGGATGGTAATAAAGTGCTAGGTGCGGGTGAAGGTACGGTAGTATGTGAGTCAGGTTTAGCGATCAGCAACGTTACGTTTGTACCAAAATTAAATTCTAACTTGTAATAGAGAAAGGATGCGACATCTACAAAAGAGATCAGTGTGAGTGAGAGGTAAGTCTGTTGTGAAAGGTGTAGAAGAAAGAGGCATTTATAAACTTAAGTGCTCTTCACAGGGTTCTGCACTAGTGACAGCAGAGAAAGACCAACTGATGTTATGGCATCGGAGGATGGGACATCTTGGTTTGCATAACCTTAAACTACTAAGAGACAGGATGGCGCTAGGGGTGAGTTTTCCTAATACTTCTTGTAAACTGGAGTGCATATCTTGCATTATGGGAAAACATACGAAACAACCGTTTCGTAAGAGTGGTACAACAAGAGCTAAGGAAGCACTAGGCTTAGTGCACTCTGATGTATGCGGACCTATGAATATAAGTTCTATAAGTGGGTGCCGATATTTTTTGACGTTTGTTGACGATATTACTCGAAAAACCTTTGTATATTTTTTGAAATACAAGAGTGAGGTTGATGCGAAATTTAAAGAGTTTAAAGCGTTTGCAGAAAACCAGTGTGGTAATAAAATTAAGATTCTGCGCACTGACAATGGAACCGAGTTCGTTAATAAACAGATGGATGATTTTCTGAGCAAATGCGGAATCCAGCATTAACTGACGGTGGAATATACACAAGAGCAGAATGGTGTAGCCGAAAGTGCCAATCGCACAATCGGTGATAAAGCAAGAAGCATGCTACAGGAGTCAGGATTAGAAAAGCGGTTTTGGGCAGAGGCAGTCCATCATGCCGTTTTTCTAAAGAATAAATCACCAACGATTGCGGTAAAAGATATCACGCCAGATGAAAAATGGTCAGGGAGGGAATGCGATCTGAGTATGTTGAGAACTTTTGGTTGCAAAGCTTTCATGCATATTCCCAAAGAGAAGAGAACTAAGTGGAATACAAAAAACAGAGAACTAATTCACACAGGACTCTGTGACAATGCTTAAGCATACCGTCTTGTGGACTAAAGCACGGGAGAGGTATTCAAGGCGAAAAACGTAATATTTTTTGAGAATCATAAGGCAGATAAGCAATGTTCTATAGAGGTTTCAGAAATTATACTTCTTGAAGAAAAGACATAGAACCCAGGAGAATCAGTTACAGAATGTAGTCCTCAAATAGATTTAGAAAGAAACATTGAGTATAATACCTTTGTTCCTATCAGTGTTCTTAGAGGAGAACCAGAACAAGAGAGATCGGTATTATCTGAAAATCCGGTTCAACATCAAGGAAACTTCCAAGAATCGGAAGACATAGAGTTTCAAGACTGTGAGTCGAACATAACTGTCCAGGACCAAACTATAGAAATGGAACGGAGGTATTCATTGAGAGTAAGAAAACCTACAGAGTTCCCTGATCATATTCTGTATCAATCAATAGAAACAGAGCTGAACCCCAATACGGTTCAAGAGGCACTGTCCCGGCCTGACAGTAAAGAATGGAAAGCTGCAATTCAGCAGGAGGAGCTTGACGCGTTAAAGAAAAACAACACATGGATTTTAGTTAAGCCTGAACGAGTGATAAACGTCGTTGATTCGAAATGGCTTTTTCGAATCAAAGAAGAGGCGGGAAATAAGAGAAGATACAAAGCTCGACTTGTTGCTAGAGACTTTAGCCAGAGGTATGACATCGATTACGACGAGACATTTTCTCCGGTGGTGAAACATAGTTAAAAGTTACCTATAGATCAAATGGAACGTAAAAACAGCGTTCTTAAACGGTGCCTTATCTAAAACAGTCTACATGACTCAACCAACCTTTCCACTTTCGTCCTTCAAAGAACTTTGCAGTTTGACTGCTCTCAGCTAACAAGTGCAACTCTTAGGCTTTGTGGTGCCATCAGCTATCCTTCAGTTCGCGAATCTTAATTTACAGAGCTTCCTGTATGCACCTGCGCTGCCATGTACCAATAGCCAATTCCAATTTATCAAGGCCTGACGTGATATATACGTATATCCATCTGATCCCAACTAAGCACAGCCTGTACTATGAAAATCAGATAACTAATATACTACATTTTTTGTAAACACATATTTAAATAGATTAATAAATTTCATTAACTAATTTCGTTTATATAATAAAAACATTATTTGTAAAGTTCTATGTAATATGTTTTGTTTGTTGCAAATTTTTAAGTTTACAATATATTTATTTTATGTGTATTCATACTATAAAATAAGTCCCTTACTTCTTATGCACTGATTTCCTACTCCTACACCACGTAACAGATTTTCATATGCTTACACAAGCATTACAGATGTCAATACCACTCAAACTAGCTACAGTAATAATATGGAAAACCATCCATAGAAATATAAGAAAATCAAGGTTTTGACCTAATTACTAAAGAAATCCTTGTGCAATCACCCAAAAATGCGATAGATCTCTTGACCGTTCTCTCGTTAACGTTCATTCCAATTTTATCAAAGATCTGTGAAAAAAATTTGGCATCACAGATTACTCCCAGCTGTTGTTTCTGAGAATGTTATTCCCGACCATCAGTTTGGATTTAGGCAACCTCACAATTAAACAAGTACAGCGGGTCACGAATAAAATTAGTGATGCTCTGGAAAGAAACAGTACTGCTCCTCAGCTTTTCTGGACATACAAAACAGCTAACTTAGGGCCTGTTATACAAAATAAAATATTACCTCCTTCTTAGCTTCTATATGTTGATACAGTCTTATTTGATGGGAAGGATCTTCTTAGTAAAAGAAGCAGGAGATACCTCAAGATTCTATAAACTCAATGCAGGTGTAACACAAAGATTGGTACTGGGTCCTGGGTTATACGCAATTTTCACAGTAGAAACTCCTACTGGGTGGCTTGAACAACTCTGACACACTAGGGTAACCATTGCCCATACGATAAGTAAGTACAGCAGATTATGCAGAAATTCCGAGAACTATAACGGCAACCTTCACTTATTATATTGCAATATAAGCTAGCAGTAATGTAGTGACCGTAAGTAATGAGCCAAAAAAGCGTCTCAATGCCTGCTAGTGGGCTGGACGAAATTTATTAAATATCATAATATGGCTTGTATAATCATATGAAATCAAAAGCTTTCCGCATATGTCTTCACCTTTCACCTGCTAGACTAAGGCCTCGTCAAAAGAATTCCACGATGGAGTTGTGTCGACTACTACGATAGTCCCATTATCTTTATCGCTTATCATTAAGCTTACCAATGTAAGTTTGTAAATTGAGTAGTTTAAAAATACCGCTATATACGAGAATACTTGTCTTTCACTTTTCTATATCGATATCGATTTTTTCGTATCGTAGTTTGGCAACACTTATATACGTTTATTTTACTCTTTGACCACAACGATGAATCGGGCAATCGGGGATATTCGTAGTTTGTTATTCTCTTTGGGGACATTGTTGAAACACTGGAGTCATAGACTACTATATTATACTAGACTGGAGTATGGACACAATTTACCAATAGTTGTTGTTGTGGAATTTTATTGTCCGATTAACAATAAACCCCGTATTTTTCTATTTTATTAACACTTATAAAATATTCGAAGGCTAAAATCGTTGCGATCAATTTCATTATCCACCGTATTCATTAACAAAAAAAGACACATTGGAAGTGATGATATTTTATTTCATTTAAATCTTAAATATGAGATGTAATAAACTAGAATTAGTTGCGTTAGCATCTCAAACGTCTCAGAATTTCGACCGTGAAGGTGTGTTAGTGCTCAAGGAAAGACAGGATGGTTTCTTCAGGAGATCGGAAGGTAAATGAAATATCCTTTTTTGTTCTTAAAGCACTTATGAATTCCAATATTATTAATCTTGATAATTACTATTATAAAGTGAAATTAAACGTAGCATTATTATAAATAATGGTTCATGTTAGTTTAAATATTATGTTTGTCAGAAAAGTCAGTATAACATTTTAAACAATTATTACTGTTAGTGTGCAAATATTGGATTCATTAAAAGAATTATTAGGAATTTAGGAATCCACAACACCTTACTGGCTTTCCACCAAAGATATGCCTTTCTCACCACATTAAGTCATCTATGATTTAGTAGTACTAAATGGAAGTAGGGATTATATTTAGCTTATCTCCCCTTAATCGTTGTTGCACTAATCATATATGACAAAGATGTTGGAATCCCTATTCCTTTTTCTTATTTTCACTGAATTAGTGGCTTTGTACTGGGGTATGGTGATACATTTTTTACCTACCATTTAAAGGGTAATAAAATCGCCAGATTGTAAAGACATTGGATCATCCTAATAAAATGCTCTTTAAATAAATTTATATTATCAGTGTGTTCCTTTGCAAAAATAAAGAATTCCTGAGTAAAAATTGAGTATCAAGTTGAGTGTGTAAGCAAAAAAAGTTTGGTCCTGGAAAAATGTGTGGCATAAAACATAAAAACACCTTTTAGTAAATGTTTATTCTTTTATGTTTGTGACGTAAAATAATATGTATTTACATCTAAAATCACATAAAGCAAAGTGTCTTATTAGCAAAAATAATTCAAAATCATTGTTATAAATGGAAAAATGCGAATATAAATCAAATTATTTATTTAAATATTGACATCAATAGAAATGTTATATTTATTGCACTTTCAGCTCCCCTAGCTTGTTTGCCTCCTTATTATTTAAAAAAGAAGTATAGTGAAGCAAGTAGTTACGTGTTTAGCAACAATCAAAAGCCATATTATCAATCTTTTCACCAACTCAAAATTATGATAATTACTTGCTAAAAAGATAACATTAAAAGGAGTAAGAAACTACAGGATTCAAACATTACCAATTATGTCGAAAATATAATTTATAATAGTTTTGATATTTATTCTGGAGTGTTTATTCTGGTCAACAACTAGAAAGATGTAAAAACAGAGTTTATCTCTGTCCTAAAAATATTCATTGCTCTCGAATGACATTTAAGATTTTAATAATAATATTATGTTTTTATTGTTTAAGTAAAAGTTATGATTGTAGTTATAAACATAATATATGGCTATTAAAATATACTTAAGTGATTTAACAAATTTTGAAACAACATCCTTAATGGGGAGGAAGTTTTCAAAATAAAAGTCCTTGCATTGCACCCAGTACTCTATCTCCTTTACTTATAAATATAATTTACTTAAAAACTTTTTACTTAAAAATGTTTACTTAAAAATGTTTACTTAAAACTAGAGCAAATAAGAAATGTAACAAAAAATAATGTTTTATTGTATGCAATGTTACTTTAAAATTTCTATAAATTAAGATTAATCTGGATTTGAATGAATAAACATGTCTTTGAAGTTATGACCAAAATAGTGAAAATGCTCTAAAACTCTTAAAATTCTACTTGAGCAATCTTACCCAAGTCTCACACACTCACAGACTTGGTCACTGTTAATGGTTTAGCATACATATCTTTTCCCAAATTGACACACTAAGTGTTACACAAGGAATTATATGTGGTCACCTTTCATATAACATACTAGCAGCCCGGTACGTGCTTCACTACGTATAAGGAATAGTAATAAAAAAAAATATTATTAAGTTCATTTATTCAAACAAAAAAATATTTAATTTGCTAATAGATGCTGATTTTACACCTTTTACAGACTTTTTAAAAATTTTCTCTACGTAGAAACCTTACCTGGACTTCCACAAATAATTCAAGACCAAAATTAGCCAAATCGGTAAAAGCGTTGTTGAGTTATAACATTACAACGAAAAGTGGCATTGATTTTTATATATATAGATTATATTAGGTCTTTACCTATGAAATTGCCGTTCTGCAGTACTGGCCATTTCAAATCAAAATAATTTTTGTTTGGCTAAGAATTCTAATTTCAAATTAATTTTATTTTAAAAACATGGATTCTTTTTTCCAAAAGTAGTCATTTCTTTATTGATTAGTGTTACATTTTCATCGCATTTCAATCTTTTTCGTCATCATGGATACGTTAAAAACTCGAGTAATTATGGAATATGAGTACGGTCGTGGCAGCAACGCGGCACAAGCGGCACGCAACATCAACGACGTTTACGGAGCTAACACTACAAACCAACGCACCACCTGTTATTGGTTTGCTCGCTTCCGTTCTGGAAATTTCGACCTGAAAAATGAACCTCGCGGTCGTCCGAAGACTTTGGTCGACAATGACGAATTAAAGGCGGTTGTGGAAGCTGATGATACACAATCTACGGCTGAATTAGCAGCAGCTTTCGACGTTAGCGTCAAAACAATATTGGTCCATTTGCGTCAAATTGGCAAGGTAAAAAAGCTTGACAAATGGGTGCCCCACGAACTCAATGATCGCCAGCGCGAAGTACGCGTCGAGACGTGCCTTGCACTGCTCAACAGACACACAAATGAAGGAATTTTGAACCGCATTGTTACCTGCGATGAAAAATGGATTCTGTTTGATAACCGCAAGCGCTCAGCAAGTTGGTTGGATCCTGGTTCAGCACCTAAACAATGCCCTAAACGAAAACTTACCCCTAGAAAAGTGATGGTCACTGTTTGGTGGTCTAGCGCCGGTGTGATTCATCACAGCTTCTTACCAAACAGGGTGAGCATTACTGCAGATGTGTACTGTGAAGAACTGAGCACAATGATGGAGAAGCTGGCGCATCTCCAACCAGCATTGGTCAATCGCTCGTCTCCGCTGCTCCTGCACGACAACGCGCGACCTCATACTGCACAGCAGACGGTCTCCAAGTTGCAAGAACTGGGGTTGGAAGCTCTCCGTCATCCGCCCTACTCACCAGACCTTGCGCCTACAGACTACTACTTTTTCCAGAATTTGGATAACTTCTTGGCGGGAAAAAAATTCAATACCCGAGAGGCAGTACAAAATGCCTTTGAAGAATTTGTTGCCTCCCGTCCAGCTGATTTCTTTAAGAAGGGCATCAATAAACTGCCACTGCGATGGCAAAGATGCATTGATTGCATGGGTGATTACTTCGATTAATACAAATAAAAAAATTCATGAAAAAAATTCGTTTAAATTTTTTCATACAAAATGGCAATTTCATAGGTAAAGACCTATTATATAAACTAAATGTCCCAAGCCAGCAAGAATAGGTTGACTCTTTTTGCTGATGACAGCTGTGTACATTTTCAGACAATGACATCAATTAGATTAGATATAAGATGTATCTTATATCTTAGTAGATTGTAGTTAAAACTACAATTTTGAATTATATGGACTAAAATGACATTTTGTGGGATGATTTGGATTTGAGTTGATGAAGAATGAGTAGTTCGCTACTCTTCATTCTTCATCACATTTATAATGATGGTCCTACCATTTTAGAAAAATCCCTTCATTTTTTAAGATGGTCAATGCATATCAAGCAATGTTGCCGTGTCATTAACTTAAGCCCTTCACTAAATAGTTCTTTAAAGACATTTGCGGCATGCCCCTTTACCTGTGTCCATTTTAATTGTATAGGATTTAATTTGCAGCGGTAAAGGAGTAGCCTTAAGACAGTGACACTGTACTCAGCAGCAAGCTCGTCAATGATTTTTTTAGATAGTTACTTTTTTCTTTATTAACGATTTCCATTAATTCAGCTTTAATAATTAAATCATCAAAATTAAAATTCTTAGCATTTAGCCACTCTTGAATTTGTACTTTACGCCATGGAGTTTTACTCCTTTATGTGAGTGGTAAGAGGCATTATCTAAAACGAAAACCGAATCCTTCTTTAAGAGCCATTTCACAAAATGATTACGCTCGAGTTTAGGTAAAAGACTGCATCATTGTTTATGTGTGCGTGTCTACCCACTCAAACGCAATGTAAACTGTGTAATACACGTGTCAAGACGGACGAGGCTATCTTGAGCCGTAATCGTAATGTGAATTGATAAGAGATTTATAAAAAAAAGTTATATTTACTCTAACAAAGATTTCTAGCTAGATTAATAAGAAAACACGGATAGGTATGTTATGTAAAAAAAATTATAAAAGTTGATACAAAAACGAACATAGTATTTTTAATATGCTAAATGCATATTTGCCGTAAAGGCATTGATCTTGCCTTTCTCGGATCTATGATTTCCGGCAATACGCAGTCTTGGTAAAACCGAACCAATTTGGGTAGCATTTTCGCCTGCCAAAAAACGTCATCTTTCTCTACTCTTACTACTTTCAATGGAAAATCAGGACCTGTCCATACAGCAAATACACATACGATTTTTTTACGATTTGCGATTTACGATTGAGTCTGAAAGTTTCATTGATTCGTCTAGGTCTCCAGGGTCTACTGCACCATGTTCTTTCTCCTATAAATTTTTATATAATTATTGACAAACACTAAATAAACTTCTGATTCAAATAAATAATTGTTAAAATGTTACGTACAACTTCTGTTGCCGAATCTGAATTATCACTTGTACGGCTGTACCTGGCACCGCGTCTGATCTAAAGGCGCTACCCTCCTCTGTACGTTTTAGACGATTATTCATTCTAAAAGAGCTGTTAATTTTCAATATCTACGTATAATCGGTTACAGTAAATATGAATATTGTAAATAAAAAAAACCGGCCAAGTGCGAGTCGGACTCGCACATGAAGGGTTCCGCAGCAGCAAGTATTTCAGTTGATTAAATGAAAGGTAAAGTGCGGTTTACGATTTATGATGCATTAAAAAAAAACTACTTACTAGATTTCATTCAAACCAATTTTCGTTGTTAGTTTATATGGTAATGTATATCATATATTTTTTTTAGTTTTATCATTTTCTTATTTTAGAAGTTACAGGGGGGTCACTCATTTTTCCACTTTGGAAGTGTCTCTCGCGCAAACTATTCCGTTTTGAAAAAACCGGCCAAGTGCGAGTCGGACTCGCACATGAAGGGTTCCATAGCAGCAAGTATTTCAAGTGAATAAATGAATGCAAATTGCGGTTTAAGACGTATTAAAAAAAACTACTTGCTAGATCTCGTTCAAACCAATTTTCGTTGTTAGTTTACATGGTAATATACATCATTTTTTTTTTTTAGTTTTATCATTCTCTTATTTTAGAAGTTAGAGGGGGGGACACCCATTTTACCACTTTGGAAGTGTCTCTCGCGCAAACTGTTCAGTTTAGAAAAAAATAATATTAGGAACCTCAATATCATTTTTGAAGACCTATCCATAGACACATGTATGGGTACGATGACCAAAAAATTTTTGAGTTTCAGTTCTATGTATGGCGACCCCCCAAAATAATTGTTCTTTTTCAATTTTTGTGTAAAAATCTTAATGCGGTTCACAGAATACATGTACTTACCAAGTTTCAGTAGTACAGCTCTTATAGTTTCGGAAAAAAGTGGCTGTGACATACGGACAGACAGACAGACAGACATGACGAATCTATAAGGGTTCCGTTTTTTGCCATTTGGCTACGGAACCCTAAAAATGATATTAGGAACCTCAATATCATTTTTGAAGACCTATCCATAGATATCCCACATGTATGGGTACGATGAAAAAAAAAAATGTTGAGTTCAGTTCTATGTATGGGGAACCCCCAAAATTATTATTATTTTTCTATTTTGTGTGAAAATCTTAATGCGGTTCACAGAATGCATCTACTTACCAAGTTTCAACAGTACAGCTCTTATAACTTCGGAAAAAAATGGCTGTGACATGCGGACGGACAGACTGACATGACGAATCTATAAGGGTTGCGTTTTTTGCCATTTGGCTACGGAACCCTAAAATTAGGTATCTACCTCACTTCTGTTGCTTTTTTTAAAGCTGCAGAATTATCACGTTTCCTTTTTTTTTACGCAACGGTATACACATTCCTCGCGCCCCATAGCTAGTAATGAAACAAAAATATATAATTATTGTACAAAAAACTAAAATCTTACATACATACATACTTCATAATAAATAAAACCGTACCTTATGAAAAAATACAAAACGAATCAAAACTATGTGGTCGCAGTATATGAATTACTTCACTATACGAGCGCTCGAAAGTCGGGACGCGGGAAAAATGGCACAGGTCCTACCTCGATGGGCGCTCGCGCCGCACTAATCGGTGCCCACCCGTGTATCGTAATTTATTGTAATTTAAACTGATGTTCAAATCGATATTATGACAAATTAATTGCCAATATTAAAAAAAAACTGTAGAATTCGATTCTCCAAAGAACATAGTTTATGATGGTATAATTTTCTTTTAGTAATTACGCTTTATTTAAACCAAAAATGACTATGAAATTCCAAGAAAAAACTTAAAATTGGTGTAAGGATTAATTTTTTTACTAATTAATGGTAACAAAATTCAAGAATCTGTTACATTAAACGACGAATAAAATATATGTCTCATGCTGAATGTATATTTTTTAGATTAGTTTATAAGTATTATTGCTAGTTACAGGACGTTGAAATTCACTCTACGGCGATATTTCATTAAAATAGTTGTGGGAGATGAGTCACTACAGAACAAGCAAATTTTTGTTGGTAAATGTGATACATTAAACGTCAACAAAAACGATTTTTCCATATTTAACATGTATTAAATAATTTCTGGGTATTACTTAAGATGGTAATAGAGGAGCCCAAAATCTTAGAAATTCGCGCGAAAGCGTGAAATGGCTCTTAATTTTGAAAAATCTCTTAATATGTTACCTTGTATGTTCGGCACTAATTTTATTGTGGTACACATTCTTTGAATCATACATCAACAAACTCCCATCTAAAAAGCTGTCCTCACCTTCTATATGGTTAAATATAGTAAGCTTTCTTCTTTTTCGTGTTGGAGCTTCAAGACCCGTTGTTAGGCCTTTGAGGAAGGCTTGCCATGGAATATTTATATTCATGTCAATCCAAATTTTGTAAATCTGTTTTGTAAAATAAAAACTTATATATAAAAAAACTTTTCATTGTATCTACTACAAAAAAAGTTGAATGTAATAATTATTTTATTTGAAGACTTAATTCTTTACATTCCATGGATTCACCCTTGTGGAAACCGGGTCCATCGCGTGGTAGAGGAGGAAACACTAGACAGAGTCTGAGACTGGCGACTCAGATGTAGGTTTAAGGGGGCCCCCTGTAATGCATCAACGGTCGCCTTCTCTGTCTCTGTGTTCCCCCCCTCTTCCTAGCCAAATTTGGTAAGATCCTAACATTGCCGCTTTGGATACTCGTTCTAATATAGAACTTACGGAAGTTCTTGATAATCCTAGGTCTTTTAATAGGTTAAAGAGGGATTTTGCTGGTATACCCCTCGCACCCACTTCCACAAAATATAAATTAACCACAAAGCCGTTTCTGGTTAATTCATTTGAGGCGTAATACGTGTTTGTCTTGAACGCGTGATCTTTAAGAATGTTGGTACGCTTTTTAGTTTTCGTGAGTAAAGGAATATGTCCGCTCTAGATGGCGAAGCACCAATATCCTCTGGGATTTTGTAATGATTTTCATATGTGTCCATCAATATGGTCCAATCATTTGCAGTACTAAGGATTGAATAAGGCTTTTGTGTGGATTTATTTACTGAGCCTTCCTTAACAAAGTCTTATATTTGTTGTCAATCCCTTCTTTGCCCTAGCGACCGAGAGACTCACCGCTTCACGTATGATTTCTAATACCCTGTCATGGCGTCGGGAGTAATGACCCTTATCTAGGATCACCTTATAACCTACTAGCATGTGTCTAGCCGTACCAATTTCCTCGCCACAGGTACTGCAGGACTTTTCCCCATGATACTAAGTTACTTTGGTCGGGGAGGGTCAACTGAAACGCGTTTAGATATAATTTTAGTAGAGCATGCGAACAGTCGTACAATAGAGTGCGCCATTTTAAGGCTAGTGGGATACAAAATTCACCTAGAGTTAACCACTCGTTTTGCATTTCTAAGTTCATTGCGTGCACTCTATCTATATCTGTCATTTTCGTCCTGTTGAAGAAATGATGTTGTTATGTCTCTGTCTGTCTATTTCGGTCGCGTGCCTATATAAACTCTATTAGACTGTGCACCCATCATGAATTGTTTATGGAAGCGAAGTCTTGATTCAAGCTCGGAAGCGTTTTTGTCCTTGGGCAGAAATTTAACTATTTCGGAGGAAAGACCAGTTGTCTCAACTGATCATGTGTTGTTAGATAATTATCGTAAATCCAAGCTTTTTTACATTGCTTATTGGCTGTTGGTCTACCTTATCGAACACATCTAAAAAAGTCTCGTTTACTACATCTAGAGCTGGAGAGCAATCTTTGTAGTCTATCTTTCTTCCAGGGAATTTAAATAGTACGGTTTCAGAAATTGTAGAAACTCTTTCGCCACCTATATAAAGCCCGGGATCATAAGAGGTAAATTTGGTACATCGCCTGCCCAGACATAAACAGTAGTATTTACTAGGTTTTGTCCTCATTCCGTCCGTCCATATATATCTGTATAGATGACAAATAAACCAATACTTTAAAGAGAATTAGGTCAAATATATTAGACAAATGTCCTCCCGACATTTGTCTAATATATCCAAAAAGAGAAAAGTTTATTATGTATCTTTGGGGTTATGCTGAGTGTTCTAATTCCGTCCGTCCATGTACAGAAGTCACCGGCTTCACGAAGCAGTTCCTGACATTGCTTTGGGTTACGTGTCAGTATTGCGATGTCGTCCGCGAGCGCTAGAAAAAATACCTTAATTAACCCTAGTCTCATCTTGGTAATTAATGAATTTTCCCTGTCTTCGGTAATCTTTAATTGTTAACAAATATTTCATTCACCACATAATGGTGTCCTGTCTGTCAATTAAGGATATGCCTCTTTTACGACTCGCATAATTAAAATTAGCACTTAACACTGGCCTCACTGTAGTTAGGCCTTGAGATATGGGTGGGTCTGGATCTTCAATAATTACGTCTATGATCTATTAAGAAGAATTTAACATATTAGTTAAGCGATAATTGATAGAAACTATAGGGTAACTCCACAGATGTATGTAGATTTAGAAACGTGGCAGTGTGTCCAGATAAGTCCAAAAAAATGAACACGTACCATTTCGAGAATAATTTTAACCTATCCAAACTTGTAAACTATTTAATCTACATGACATATTGCCAAATTTATTAAAGTCCCCTAAGCTTGTAAATAATTTAGAATTTGATTAATTAAACTCAAACAGTTATTGATTTATTAAGGTTTAAAAACCGGCATTTTTATGACTGACTAACTCATCAAAAACCTATTGCACTATGACCTAGACACTTGATATTTGGTACCAAAGTATCATGCAAATAAGAATAACTAATATATACAAGGAAAAATTTGATAGTATTAATAACTTCAAGTATGTAAGTTAGGAATGCCATCCAAAATCTACCAAACCCTAATACCTCCACGGGGGTGGGTCACTCAAGGCAACAGCCGCGAGAGCCAAGTGAATAAGAATGTCTTTAGAAAATGTAATGAAATCCTATCAAAAACAAAAATGTGAAATGTTCAATATTCAATAATGCGTTTTTCTCGAACTCACCGACTAAAGAATCGAGATCTATATGGGTGCACAAGCTCTGTGTTCACTCGGGATGTAATTCGAACTCATGATTTGACTCGGCTATTTGTACGAACAGGAAGTAAGTACACTGACTTGCAAATATAAGATAGCCTGTATGTAACTGACTTCCGCAAACCATATAGTAGCTTATCTTACATACATGTTTCGTTTTAAAATTACGTTTGACCCATATATACATACGTGTACGGCATGTATACCTATGTTTCATAGATAAATTATTATCTATGACCTTGTTAAGAATATTTTCATGCCACTGGTATGGGATTAAATACCCTCGCTGATTGACAATACTGTTACAATGATTGATTGTAACAGTATTGGAAAATTCACTAACTCATAAAAGCTTAGCGACAATTCTAGTACGAGTATATGCATAAATTGGGTACAAAAACGCTACAAACACAAACGTACTATAAAAAGTAACGTAAGGTAAATTCTCTAACCATCTGTGAAAAAAATAAACCAAACTATTGTTAAGTTGGCATTTGTTAATATAATGTTTATGCACAATACAATATAATATACATAATTAATTTGTGAACATTGTATAGACTTTGCTGCACGACATTATTCTTCTGATGCTGGTTTTACATAAAAGTCATTACAGTGACGTAAAAATATGTTCATCACATTATCATATTGTTACGTCAACGAGGTTCAATGGCCCAGGCAGTCGCTCTTAACTAGCTAAGATTCGGAGTACGATCCCTATGAAATAATGAAATTTATTCAGCACTTGGGTACTAACATACACTTGTACTTGTCAAGTTCACAATGCAGTACATAAACATAGTCGAATACAGTATAAAAATTACAAAAAATTAATTAGTCCGTCCGTGCGGTCTGTTTTATCAGATATATTTTCTAGTTACTAGTCTATTATTTTGAAATTTAGTTGTACAATATTAAAATGAAAGAATTGAAGGCAATGAACTCTTGGCTATCGCAGAAGGCTCTTAACCAGTAGCTTAAATTAAACGACTAATACCCGAGGCCACCCTTTTGGGGTTCGGGCCACAGCTCAGGGGGCCGCTGAAGCAAAAGGACAGAATTCTAAGAGAGGTTGTGATCAGTTGCACGGGATCACCGATGACGCGTTAAGGGGCCAAAGCGATGCGACGCCGCCGCTGAGGAGCCTACCCTAGCTAATCTGCGGCTTTCTCTAGCTACCTAGGTGGACGACCCCGAGAAGAAACCCACAAAGAAACTCCGGGCTTGTTTTTTTCGTCTTCTTTTGCTTTTTGTTTTCGTTTTTATTTTTTTATATCATTTATTTTCTTACATTGTGATGGGCGTTATGTAGGCTAATGCACGCACAGAACCGTTGTCATCTAATGAATTAAAAAATTGTGAGATAATAAACAATAACACTAAATTTCTTTCAAGCAATTAGAATAACCTCTTGCTAGATGAGAAAACGGTGGGTACATCCGCGTACATTTACAAAATTAACAAGTCACACGAAGTCTACCAGAGGCGACGACTGTATGAAAAAATGAAATATTATGAGTACCCCAACAGCAGTCCCTATTCATCGAAATAGGGATCGTACTCCGAATCTTAGCGGGTTAAGAGCGACTGCCTGGGCCATTGAACCTCGTTGACGTAACAATATGATAGGTATCGACCTGTAAAGATTTTTGATGGCTTTTGTGATATTTCGATATTGTTCTAGTAAATATTGAACAAAAGAAATAGGATAGCTGATAAAAGGACGTAGAAAATACTTAATGTAAAATTAACATAGAGTCATCTATTCTAGAAAGAAATGAAAGAGACTGTGCGAATTCAAAATTCAATTCATGACAGAAAAGGAAGACATAGGTTAAGAAAAGGTCAGAAAAACATCAAATTAATTTGGAATGTCAGTGCAGGTTCTAGAAAGAAAATAAAGACTTTCGAAAGTCAAGTTGGGCATTTTATCAATACGAATGTAAACTAACAGTTATGGAGGCTGTTAGTAGTCGTGGCTCGTTCACAATCGTACTCTACATATGCTGGCAAGGAAGGCAAACCTGACTACAGACAGTGTCATAAGAGTTTCTAGTAGCTTTGACTTGCTCTAGGTAAGCCGTGATCTAATCGTCCCGATCATTTTAGACGTCTAAGAATGACGTTGCTTACGGGAGAGGTTAATCGGGGTCAAATTTGAAGATGTGTTTAGACGCTCCAATGCGAATCGGTGTACGCTAAATGAAGCATCAGGAAACACAAACTGCTGGTTATTATTTAAATCATGCGGGGTCCTATGTTGGAAAAATAAAGTGTCTTCATTTACGCAGCGCACATAGGAGTATTTGTATTATAAAACCGGACAAAATTATTTGTCGCGTTTATTTAGTTTAATTGAAAGAAAGACCAAGTTTAATGATATTAAGTATTTATTTAAAAATAAATATATGCAAGTTAGTAGTATTTGTATACTTAATAAAACCGTTCTAAATACATTTTCACGATTTTTTTAGTTTCATTGAATGAAAGACCAAGTTTAATGATATTGAGTATTTATTTTAAAAGAAATATATGCAAGTTAGTGAACAAATCATTAGTCTGACTCAAATTGTTCTTCGTCATCTTCATCTTCCGTTATACTTTCGTCGCTATCATTTTCGTTTGAAGTTAAAGGCGGTGTGCTTGCGACCATAAGACTTATTGCCTCCATCGAAAATGGCTTGCTTTTCTTGTGCTGCTTCGGTCTGCTACAACTTAGATATGGGTCTGAACTTAGTAACAGCCTGTTTAATATATCCCTGTTACATTCAACACGTGAAAATTTTCGAGCGAAATTTTGTCTGTAGTGCCGTATGTGCTTGTTGCGGGCTTCAGCTGCCTCTTCCGATAGTTGACCGATAGGTAAAATAGCATTGGATATGACTTTAGCGCCATGCATTAAAAATTTGTATAAACTTGGTGACATAGGGTGCCAACCGTACAAATGAGATCGGACATTTTAGTATGGACTTTGGTCCAAATGGCGTCGGATGATGAAACCTAGTCTATATAATAGTTCGTGAATGTAGGATATTTTTTTACTATGGACACCATAAAATCGGCCCACGGAGAAAAAAGTTATACAGTTCAGAAAGTATCTACCTATTATAGACGAATAATTGAAAAAGCTGCCTTTTGTTCGGTCAAGACTTATTTGCCGAGTACCGAGTACTCGCACTTACTCCCCGCCGTCCGTATGCGCCCGCTACCCCTCGGGGTGGCGGGGGGTGATGCTCCTGCGCCGCGCGTATTGTTTACAGGTCAGTGAGTAATTCTAGGTATAAGTATAAGAAAGAGTACTATTATAGTGAAAGAGTTATTCCAAAAAGAAAGCCGGTACGAACAAAATAAAGAAACCAAACGATGTCCTTGCTGAATAATAGCGAATGACTCACTGACCTGTGAACAATACGCGCGGCGCAGGAGCATCACCCCCCGCCACCCCGAGGGGTAGCGGGCGCATACGGGCGGCGGTGAGTAAGTGCGAGTACTCGGTACTCGGCAAATAAGTTTTGACCGAACAAAAGGCAGCTTTTTCAATTATTCGTCTATAATAGGTAGATACTTTCTGAACTGTATAACTTTTTTCTCCGTGGGCCGATTTTATGGTGTCCATAGTAAAAAAATGTCCAACATTCACGAACTATTATATAGACTAGGTTTCATCAGCCGACGCCATTTGGACCACTTCCGCCCGTTCTCCTTTGTATACATTTTAGCCGTTTCATGTGCAAAAGTTCCAAATTTATCAACATCAATGCTGTTGCCGCTCGAAATCACTTCTAATATTACTTTAAATCTATATTAATGCCTGTGATGCTAGAAGAGCATTCCGGGTCCGCAAAAAATCTCCTGGACGTATTGCCGTCATTGGTGTTTCCAAATCCTGGCTTGGGAATGTCTACCAGGAGACCATTTCTTCTTTGAGGGTTGTTTGCATTTTTTCTTTTGTTTCTTTAACAATTTTTTTGTCTTCGGCTGTACGGGCTTGCCACTTTTTTATTGGTAATTTATAAGCTAAATGCAATAAAGATTAAAAAAAAACTAATTCTAGCATGAAGAATCCAAAAACCAAACTTCAGTGCTTCCTCATTGACTTCCTCGGCCACAATTAGTTTGTTAAAATCTTTGGAAGTCTGACCGCAAATATAACATCGCATAGTGGATGCCGTATCAGTTGCGGCATTGCACACTTTTCCGTCAACCATTGTTAGTATCATGGTATGATTTATTTTACCTAATCCATTAGGTGAGGAGAATTCTGTTGCTCTTAAATTAACAGCCTGATTCTTTATGTACGCTATTTCATTTTTAGTTACATTAGTTGATTCAGTATGGGTCGGCAGAATCTGACAGAGGAAGGGACTGGGTTTTGCCATATGATTTTCTTTTGTTCTTCGTCAATCATTGTAATTAATATCAAAGGCACTAATGAGCTTTGAAAAATATTTGCGTCACTGTCGGTATTGTTTACAAATTTCTGTTTATATGGCGACTGTTGCGCCCCATCGCAACCCCATTTTGATATTAAAACTATGTTCTGCTTTTCTTCCTGCGAACATGTTTCTATAACCTCTGCTAAGTATTTACAGAGACGCAATGCAGTATGGTGAAGTAAAGCTTGTAATTCAATCTCAGAGCAGGTTTTAGTCACTAATCGATCGCTCATTGGGGTAACATTCAGTTTTGGCCTTTTTTATGACTGAATAACATGGATAGATGCTCTTGTTAGCCCCGTGTATTACTTCCCACTGTCTTCGACTAAAGTCACCCTCTACGAAGATTGTCAGTGCCTCCTCGGGCGTATGTTTCTTAACAACTATTTGTTTTTGACTAGAAGAGAATAACTTTGCGAAAATTTGTAGCTCTGGTTGGCGTGGAAGTAATTTCTTTTATTAATTTTGACGCATCACTATTTCCTGAAGTTCGCTGACTAACACTAGCTGCATACGTCAGCTCCTCGACAGGTAGTTGCTCCCGTACTTCTTTTGTCTTTCGACGTTTACTGCGGTCACTTAATTCTTTGAATGTTTTAGGAGGTCGGCCTGGTTTTTGTGAAGATTCTGCAGACCAGTAACGCAGTTCGATCAAAGAAGTGAGCCATTTATCATGGTAACCTCCTACTGTCCATTTCTTCTTGAAATCACTCTTGAAAAGTCTTAAAGACCGACTTAACATGCTTTTTTGATCAGCTGGACATTTTGTTATTTCTCAAAGTCTATCTTCCATTAAAGAAAACTTTTCATCCATTTTCCTTCCCTTGAATTCTTTTAGGATGTCATATAAAGCTCTTCTCGTCAATTTAATGACGGTTTTAGAAGAATCTACAAGACAAATAACAAAAATTACTTAGTTGAATAATTCATCTTTTGTGTCCATTAACTTCGAATGGACACAAAACAAAATGGCGGATTAAGGCGGACAATTTTATTGTGACATATCATTAGCAATATCATAAATTTCATGTCTATGAAAGAAATTTAGCTCGACAAGACCAGACACTTAAACAAAAGCACTGATATAACAAAATAAAAATAGATACCCAAACAGGACATGTTAAATATGGATCGTATACATAATAATACAAACAGAAAACCATAAAATGGCATTTTGTAATACGGTACGTACTACAAAATGCCATTTTATGCCATACTTTATCTGAAGTCAACAAAACGATAAAACAATAGCGAGAGAACCAAATACCACAAACAGAAACGGCGCGAACAAAGACGTGCGATTCGAACGTTGGCTGGGTTCCGACTGACTTTACGACATGAGACAAGGGCAGGTCGAAGTTTATGGCAGCCAAATGGCAGACCGGTTATCGAACTTTATAAAAATCTGTTGTGAAGGAGTTTTTGAGTAAGTTGTTGATTTTTACTTTTGACCGGTTTTATCATACGAATACTCCTATGTGCAGCGCCTTAATTAGGTATTTTATAAAACTGATTAAATTGCTGGCAGAAGTTTATTACGGTACCGAGTCTGTTTATTTTATTATTAAGTAAACATTTCTTGAGTATATTCATAAAATTTATCTGGTTTATGTAAATAGCTATATCTACGTCTTGTTCGTAAAGTTTCCAGTCTTCATATTTTAATGTTCGTATTAAAATGTCTTTTGTGTCCTCTACTGTGTGTTGATGTTCCGTACCTTTTTTGACGTAAAAGTTATGTATGCAAAATTCCGCCGCTATGCTTAATAGATAGTGATATATTTAACCTCTTTGATACACGTTTGGATGGATAGACTATGTTAGTCGAATATAAGGGTTCATTAATGGTGAACGTACGGAATCTTAAAAACATTGCATCTGATGTTCTGACAAGAAGAAAAAATACGTCCAAGTGCGAGTCGGGCATTTTACTCTCCCTTCATATCAATTTTATTACTTGTTGTATGATAACGTGTGTGGCTTGCACATGTCCGCTGGAAAATCTCACACCATTTCGCCGTTTCACTACACATCTTCGCGTTGATCTCTTTCCTCGTACATCTCTAAGCGAACCATAGCGTTATTCAAAACTAAATAAGACCTCATTTAGTTGGGAATCTTTTAAATTAAAATAATATTTAGCAACTGATTACGCTAGGCTATTTTGGTTTTGGATTGTTTACACGGAATATATTTGTGGTGGTATCTAAATATATACAAATAAAGAAAGTTATACTGAGTAACTGATCTATAAGTGCACGTCTTAAAAATCTACTAAAGACGGAGTTTTGGAATGGATGTTGGATGGCTATGAAAGTTCAGTATTGGTTTTAAATTATAATCGTTCCTCTGTTTAGGAAGTTTTTAGAAATCGGACATACAAGGATAGGGGTTAAAAATTTATATGGGAAGTCTATGAATTTTGAAGTTTGAGGCATGAAATACAAACTGAGATTACGTTTTAAAAAAATACTTATTTATTTTCATATGACAGCAAGGCATACGAGCAAGTAGTTCATCTGATAGTAAGTGATCACCGCCGCCCATGATCACTCGCAACACCAGAGGAGCCGTAAGTGCGTTGCCGGCCTCACTTGCGGCTCCCCTGGTGTTGAGAAAGGAAGAGAATAGGCTCGCTTCTTGAAAGTTGCCATGCCATACCGGATTGGAAATACCTTCACAGCTAATTTATTCCGTTGCATTGTATTACATAATGGGATCACAGTTTGTATATAAAATTTATCATTACAAAAAAAAGAAGCACGAAATTACGAGTATAAGCTTTTGAATATAAAATGCGATGCAATGCAATGATGCGATGCAATGCAATGATGTGCGTATAGAAATACAGAATTTCTTCATATTTACTGTAAAATTCAAGAAACTCTGTAAGCTCGTTGGTTACATATACGACGCGACTAGCAAATACATCCTATGCAATGTTGGACTACAATAGGCGCCAAAGTTTATTGTGGTTTAAGGCATTAAATTTGTATTTTTCACCTGTGTATGAAGGCGATTAAAGAGAGAGGTAGTTTGAAGGGTATTTACTTTGGCCAACAATATGTAAAGCTCCGGATGTTGTAAGGGTAGGCACGACTTACGCTTGTTTGTTTGAATATTATATTATATGAAATAAGCATGTAATAAAGTTTCAGATTCAATACGTATATTTGATACTAGCTGTGCCCGCAACTTCGTCCGCGTGTTAATTAGTTTATTTAGTATTTTTTTGTGTTTTAGTAAAATAAAACACTTTTTCTAAAATAAAAGTAGCCTAAGTTACTCCTTATTACATCAGCTACCTGCCTATAAAAGTCCC
Source organism: Pseudoips prasinana (assembly GCA_951640165.1). Lineage (NCBI taxonomy): Eukaryota > Metazoa > Arthropoda > Insecta > Lepidoptera > Nolidae > Pseudoips > Pseudoips prasinana. Next base: position 16,121,142 of record OX621234.1, on the reverse strand, counting down.
GTCAAAATCGGTCCAGCCCTTTCAGAGATTAGCCGGAACAAACAGACAGACAGACAGACAAAAATTGTAATTAATGTTTTTTTTGTGTACATACACAAAAAAATATTTAGTATATATATTTATGTAGTAAAAACTGGTTATTTCAATATTACAAACAGACACTCCAATTTTATTTATTTGTATAGATGAGTGAGGCCAAAATCAAAGTCGCAGCAATTTGCCATCAGAAAGATCGATTCCTCTGAAAACCCGTATTCTATAAACAGTAAATACAATAATAAATATAATATAAATTATAGATTTTTTTATCATTAGCTTTCCTGGGAATTTAGGTCGCTGAAGGAAAATAAGATAAAAATAAAAGTCAGGTACAAAATATACAATAGCCTATACCATCGGGATTCATGCAGAATAATAGAAATGTATATATTACTTTCCCTGTACTAATGAAACAAATTACTGTATCGCGACACATCCATTCATTTCCCAGTTATAAAAAATAAATCACCATGGTATTGCAAAACCTGTGGCGTTCTTTTTGTCTCGTGTGTGCAGTGGTCAACCAATGCAAACACACGGTCACAGTAGGTTTACTCTCAATGTTGTTCAAAGCGATCAGTAAGTTTAAAACGTTGCATGATTTAAAAAATTCGAATACTTACTTAATGTATTGAAGTACTTACTGTAATCTATACATATAATAAAATCGTAGGAAATTCAAAACTGTACATTGAATATTTTTTAAAAAGGATACTTGTTGTGTGATCTACAATCCATATTGAAGCCATAAATATAGATTTTAGAATTTTCTTTTTCTAAATTCAAAAGTATGTGCATGGATTTACTTCAAATTCGGATCTACATAATATAGGCTACATATTATCACGCTATTACCTACGGGGGAGGAGCTGTGATAATTTATAAAATTTAACGCGGGTAAAGCCGCGGGGCACATCTAGTATGTAATAATAGTACTTAATGTATAGTAGTCGCTGTATTTAATTATATTTATAGTGTTATAAATATTGTGTTCCAGGTTGTTCTGTAAGATGGTTTCGTCTACGAGGAAACCTTCTTTTTTACCTGAAGGGTCCAGAGCCCTGGTATGAACCAATGGGAGTCATAGTACTAGGACATCATCACATAAGAGTGCAGTCTCAAGATGAAAATGGACACTGGCCTTTCCAAATTGGTAAGCACTTTAAGTAATCTTTATGTTTTTAGTAAGTTAATCTTTGAAGATAGTTTTATAACTAATATTATAGCCGGGAAATAAAACTCTTGCGAGAGTTCAAAAGTGATACACAATGCAAGACAGCTTAGTACGTGAAGATATATTAAGAAAACAGATCACAATAGCGGGATGTTGATTCTAATGTTAGTACCTGCCTGACAATGTATTTGTATTGCACAATGTTGATGTAAAAGAAACCAAGTTGACTAGTTAAGTCAGGAATATATAAAATATTATACAATCGATATCACATATTTTCAGCGAAATGTTATGTGATTTTATGTCGGCCTGTCTATAAGGTAAACAAGCTGGTATAAATATTTTTATATTTACCTCTAAGTCAACAAACCGTTGCGACCTAAACATCTTTCCTTGACAATATTATTTGTATTTTATTGTTAGATTTCATCGTGTTTTCAAAATTAAAATCTTATTTAGTAATTACTTAAGAATTAACAGAAAATGATCATGTCCTTACAAAAGAACATAACATTTTCTTCATTGCTAAATTAAATAACACACTATTAGTTATTACAATATTTTATAAGTATTAATATAATTTATAGAGTCTAATAATCATAATTAAGGCCTTCCTTTAATATCACATTAGTTTTATTAACCAGTCAGCATAAGAAACAAAAAAGTATAAACAATATCAGTGAATTTAGTTAAAACAAGGTAAACCAAGGATAGGTTTAATTGGACGGCTTTGGCACTAAGTGGATATGTTTTCGACTTTGTTTTAGCCTGTTTACTTCCCATGATTAGTACACTATCTACGTAACAGTCTCCATAATATGTCGTTCTGTCTTTTCCAGGCAAAATTCTTTATTTTTAGGGAGTGTTCACTTCTTCTCGGTCCTTCTACATGCATAATGTTTTATTGATATTCATCATTATAAACCTTCGGAGGTTATACCATAACAGTATTTAGTAAATAAATCAACAACCACCTTTTTGTTCCACTTTACAAATTTTAACTATATAAATATAACATAACTTTATAAATTCGTTTTACATTAGTTAAATTATTGTAGTTACATATTAAAATATCCTGTGAGGAGTGCCCTGTAAGCTGAAATACAGGGTTTACCTAGTTTAGCAAAGGAAAGGTAAACACGTTAGTTCTGGGATTAAGGTATTTGTTTTATCGCGTCATATGTTATCTACCTAGCCACATATAAGTCAGTGTATCCTTTCCTTTATTTTAATAGAAATATCCTTATATTTTCCTAGTATGGGAGAATGGTGTATGCTACAAAATGGCGACGTTTCATGAGTCTGAGCGTACATTATGGTTGAAAGCCATAGAGTTAGCGCCATACGACAACATAAAAGCACAAGCCGTGGCGCTGAAGGAAAGACTGAACAAAATCAGACCCAATCTAGATATAGCTACTTATAGACTGCAGCAAGGAATTGTTACGGGTAAGCTTGTGGTTCTAAACTTTGTCATTAATAGTTTAGTCAACATCAGATTTCTGTGCGCAATATTTCCTTTCGGTATTGTACGTGCGTGCGAATAAAATCGCTGGGGAATCTAATCAATCAATCTAGTTATAATATAATTAATGATAGTGTAGTTGCACTTCAAAAATAACAACATGCATGTTTATTATAAGCCCCATACCTGCTATACATTATGGAATGCTATAAAGTATTGAGTATCCTTGGGTGATCTAGCCGCCCCGTAAAGAATAGTTAAAACTGAAAAGAATTATATGATTCTGATATAGTTAAAAATTATTCTGTTTTGTGAATGGATTCTAATTATTTTTGTTCGGTTAGAAACTGAAGCAATTAAATTAGTTAAGGCTGAGCTATTATAGTCCTCTATTAATTTTGGACATTCATATTATTGTTGAATAGCTTACAAAATCAATTAAGATGTATCTTCGTAGTTTTTATTATATTTTATCTATATATCTACATATGTGTCTGGGTTTCCCTCTTTGATACCACCACTAGTTCCACAATAATGGAAGTTCTTTTCGAAACTTACTTTATTGGAGAATACTGATACTGAATACTGTTTTGCTGTGTCATGTGGGTTTAGTAATGGGGAGTTAACCCATGACTTTTATCGTAACACAGATATGAATGAAGTGCCGCTCTGCGAGCTAGCGCTGTCCTGCGACAACCTGCTGTGTGACACACACGGCAAACCTCCATCACCACTGATAGTCATATACGTTACGTATGACAAGGGTGTATCTGTGAGATACGGCTCTACTGAGATTGTAGAGGTGAGTGATTATTTCGTCTAATTAGAAGATACGAATAATTATGTGTAGATATGTGTCTTACCTATACGTTTTGATAAAGGCCATACTGACATTGTGATGATATGAAAAATCACGTAGAGCTACTCACCACTATTTGATAAGATTTCATTCTACTGTTTTTGTAAATGCCAACATTTTTTATTTACATGGAACTTGATAGAAATTGGAGGAAAGAAATATATATGATTTGAATTCATTCAAGTCCAAAGTGAACATGTATAAATTGGATACGAGCGGACTTCCTCAGACCTCACTACGACTAAAAACGTTCTTGAAACGAAAATTACGTATAGTACTAGGGTACTTTTAATTGTGATTACGTACAGGCGCCAGCACATCCAGCTACCCCAACCTGTCAAATTTCTTTTATAGGTTTTCAACTTTATCACATAAGCATAAGGTTCACTTTCAATGGGAAAAATTGGACAGATTGGGGTCTGCACATCCACGCGATTTAAAGTGGTAGTGGTAGTGGCCATTATAAATTACGCCAAGATAACTCGCAATTTCGCAACGGGGCGCTATTGTTATATTTTTGCTTATACATATGCCCTATGAATCTGAAAAAAGAAAAAACAAATAGTCAACATCAATCAGGCACCAAATCAGACGCATATTCTATTCTATTCGTGTCTGTTTGTTTTACAGGCCCTCAAATTTATGAAAAAAAAATAAAATTCGTTTTAATGTCAGCTTTACGAAAATATCTTCCCAAATTATCTAACTATGATTAATACACACATTTGGACTCAAATAGAGACTGTCCGGGAAAGGTTTCGTACAGTCACAAATTTTACCCCATATTGCATGTTTCTTTTGAAACTCACTTCTATGGATCGAATATTCTTGCGAACAAGAAGTGGAGATTGTGGAGATCTTTGGGGATGGCCTTTGTCCAGTTGTGGACGTCTTTCGGCAGATATGATGATGATGATGATGTACAAGAAGTCCGGATAACCAGCTACGACATAATTTATTTTATTTATATTATATTTTATATATATTTATTTTTGTTTATGTTATAATTTTATCATTTCACTTGAAAGAAAACCGTTTCCGAACTACTATATTAGTATAGGAAAAAATCTTCTATTCACAGCTCCTTAAACTGCTCCACATACGTGACAGCATAATGAAAAAATATTGGTTCTTGGGTGTGAGAAAAGGCTTGGAATATGTTTAGAGTGGCAAACATAGGCCTCTTAATCGTGTAGTTATTTAAATATTGACTTATACAAAGCATATACGACCTTGAAAAATTAATGAATTCACATTCATAAAAGTACTTCCTTTCACAGATGTGTTATTTATTGAAAACTAACTGTGCCCCTAAGTTTTACTCGCATTAAACTTTATAAATTATAGCCTATGTGCCAGGGTGTTAACCTAACTCTACACCAAATTGTATTAAAATCGCTCCAGCCGTTTAGACGTGAAGAAGTAACAAACATACACACTCACACTCTCACATACTTTCGCCTTTACAATATTAGTGTGATAAGCTTTATGTTTTTGTAATTAGAACATCTAATACTTAGGGATTCGGGCTAAAATGAAACAAAGGCGATAATAACCAAAATGTAATAACATTTTTTGCCCTATATATCTTAAATATCATGCCCTTTATTTACCCCGACTGATAGTAGGTTACGAAAGGTTATTAGGTCAGTGAAATACTTAATACCTTACAAGATACGAAGTCAAATTGCATGACAAGCATAATTGTTTGTTTTTGTTACGAGTCGGATGTTATCTTATTTATTATCTATGCCGGTAATTACTTACAATAATCATACGACACTTGTATTTATTGAACTGTTGGGTGATTAGATTCCTATAATAGAAGTCTTGATAAGCTCTAATTTTTTATTAGTTTTGTATATAAAGGCGGGTTGTGTATGTACAAAAAGAATAATGTCTAGGCTCTCCACAAGATGTACTGAATAACTTGTAAGGTTCGTTGGAGCCGCTGCATGCGAGTAGCCAATACTCACAATTGGGATCTTTGGGGAGATCTTCGTTTAGTACTGTTGGTTCCGTAACATCTATAAAAATACAAAAAATCATGTTTGTTGTCTGGGAGCCCAATTATTATTTTTTATTTGTATTTGTAGTTATAGCAGCAACATAAATATCATTGGTGAAAATTTCAATTGTCTGACTATCCCGGTTCATGAGATATATCTTGGTGACAGACGGACAGACAGACAGCGGACTCTTAGTAATAGGGTGCCGCTTTACCCTTTAGGTACCGTACCTTAAAAAGACCCTAATAATTTACTACAGTTGTGGTATGGTATTATTGATATTTAACCCGTTTTATCAGCTCTTTAGTATTATATAAAGACAAATTTAATGCGAAGTCACAACCAACAGATCTGCACACAGCAATTGCAGAAAATTTGTAGAAAAAGAGGTCATTTGAACTGACAGATAGATTTACCGTATACAATTGTCTGCGTAACCATCGTCTAGTTTCTGGGCCAGAATTTGCATTTGAAATATGTCATTATAAACCGCGTGTCGGCTCTAAGAAATCTGTTTTTATTCATACGGGTATTCCTGAGCTTAGGTACACGCTGTTGATTCAGTACAGTCATGTAAATAGTACATAAGTCAGTTAAGTTTGTAAAAAAGTAGGATTCTATTCAAACAATAGGTCAATACAGAAATAGTTTTAAATACATATGCGTTGTAAATGATGTCCATAGTTCAATATATGTTTAACCCAAATACGTGTTAATTATAACTTATGGGAAGAGAAGTAAATCAAAATCAAATAAAAAATATATTAGTTTAGTAACAATAATTAGTCAAAACTATATTTTTTGACAAAGTATTGTACTGTACCCACATACGACTATATGTAAATAAAATAAAAAATAAAAAAAATTAAGTTTGTCATTGAACCGGAATACGTAAATAAGTCGTATATATTTATTTCATTACGATACAGCTTGCACCGACCACGCTTATGACTCCAAGTGAAGAAAAAACCTAATTTAATTTATTTCAAACCATTGCTTTGAGATACCCTGCCCGTGTTTAATAAACCCCTATCGGCGTTTTGTAACTAAATAGTACCTATTTATATGTACACCTTCTTAATATATTAATTAATTAAGAGTACACTTTTATATAATTACTTTTAATAAACATAAATCTGAACAGAACTAAGTGCCGAAACCAACCTAACTATGCTATGATTTGGTTGAATTTCATTCAAATTAAAATTCATTTATCCATTCAATTGTTACATTAAAACGGAGTCGTCAATGTTTTTAGTCGTACCGTGCGCTTTAGGTGGCAACACTGAGAATACTGCGTGGCAACTCGGTAGGAATCATTATTTTGTGATGGGCGACTTAAATAGAACTATTGAACACTAGACTGTATGTATATGTCCATCCTAACACTCAGAGAGATAATCATATGCTGTAGGTACTTATATTTTCCTGTAACATTATTTTCAGACTTGCAGTAATCCAAGCTTTTCCAAGACCATACTATTCCGGGCCAGTGATGGTCTGACTGGGGCTGCGACCGTTCGGATCGTGGTCTATGATGTGAAGGAAAGGGTATCCGAGACCATTGTACCAATGGGTTACACTTCTATGCTGCTTAGCACTATACAGGTAATGCGGCTAAATAACACAAGATTATTTCTTTGTGGAACCTGTGGAACCTTTGACCGCTGTTTCTTATTCTCTTTACCGACGGGGGTTATATTTATATGTTGTTCAGCACTGGTCAGTCACTGATATACAACATGTAACGTAATTAACGCACACCCTCAAACACCCCAATTAGAATATTATGTTGTAATCAAAATACATACACTGAATTTTTCATTTAACATGTATATGCATTGTTATTTACTGAATTAGTTGCTTGGAATAAAGTTTTTTTTTTATTTGTATTTAATGATGGAATTTGTATAAATACAAATAAAGCTGCGACTTTAAAAGTCTTATTACTTTGACTTAAGGACCATTTAAATTTGTTTTGACTGTACAGGGTTAATATGACAATAATTTCCGTAGGAATAAAAAGTATATTAAAGTTATTTTGGAATAAAAAGTAAACTATATTAAAAATGATATAAATCGATCCAGTAAACGATTCTGAACAAACTATTTTCAGGGTGTGCGTTAATTAAGTTACATGTTGTATATGAATTTTAAATGAATTTTTTTAGTGTGTCCCTTTATCGTACCGTAGCGCGCGCTAATGACCTATGCCGCGTAGCCTCACAGCACTCAACGCTCTCCTGTGTGTTAATCCTGACCGTGATTTGTTTGCGGATAGATGGTCGTATATATTATCAGAATGTCCAAACATTCTGACAATATATCCGACCATCCATCCATGATGTATAATTGTGTTATAAAATCAATATTAATGTGGGCTTATTAATATATTAAATGATTATTGTAATAATTATCTTTAATTACTGTAATTGGTGTTCTATCTTTTTAATAAAAGTAAAATACAGTCACTATATCAGTGACTGGCCAGTGCTGTGACAATGATAAATGTAATACTATGGAGACAACGACAGAATTGGACATTTTTATTCTTTTTATTAAAAGACAACGCCCGTACTAGGGATCTTATTCCCTGTGTCGCGGGGTACTTACAAACATAAAATAGACGGACACAAATTACATCCACTGTTTACATCGGACTGTTATGCCTTTACAAATTTATTTTTATGTTTGGGCACACTATGACTTGTTTCATAGGCCATGAAACAAGTCATATTGTGCCCAAGAGGACGCTAGTTATTAACACATCGGGACTCTCTTGTTGACGGAGAGTTCTATCTTTATTACGAATATATTTATGACAATTTCAAATTTTCGACTTCCCATAAAAATTGTAACTTAGTCAGAAATCTCATAAAAGCTGGCATAAACCAAATGTTGGCTACTTGGTACTTATGGATTACGACGTAAATGCACATCTTTGGTCCAATTCTTATAGTAGCATTCCCAAATAAAGTTGGACAAAAGAGATGAAGACGCCTAATATCATACTTTTATTTCAGGAGGCACAAAGAATGCGCGTAGCACTCAACACAAGGGACCAGAAGACTGTTGGATTCGTGACAATAAATGGCTGGAGCTTAGAACCTTCTTACATTGGAACTTCTCCCAGTCATACAAACGATAGAAACAGTATAGATATACCTCAAAAGGTGTTATGTCACCGTAGATCTCAGTCTCTCCCACCGAGACTTGGCTTGAAGTTGAAGTTTCCGTCGTATGGAAGTCTTTTGAAGCAAAACTTTGTGAATAGTCATCAAGTGACGTATAGGTTTCATTCGGGATTGGGGGGTGACATCACGGTGCACGAAATTATGGCGGAACCAAAGCTTTGTTATTCAATGCCGATACAATTACTGTGAGTGTGTGATTATTATAAAATGTTATCCACTATAACTATTACTTCCTTAACTCAAGATTACTTCATAGTTAACAAAAACTCATTCATAGCCAGATCTCTGACCGGTCCGTCGATGATCGGCGAGTTTAAGCAACTAGCCTCGCGGTCAGTTGGAGGAGTAGTAGACATGGCTTAGCGGCTTTTAGGCAACAGACGTTAAGCCATGTCAGAGGTCCACTGGGCGGCCGCAACAACTCCAAGTCTAATCACTGCCCGTACGATATGTAACAAATTTTCATTTAGAGACAATGATTTTAATTTAACTGTGAAGTTTATACAGATGGTTTGTCAATTAGCTGTACTTTGGGACAGATAATGGACTATTACTGAAATGTGAAGGCGTTGTGCCAGGTGTGTTTTTAGGGTTCCGTAGCCAAAAGGCAAAAAACGGAGCCCTTATAGATTCGTCATGTCTGTCTGTCCGTCCGGGCTTTTTATCCTTCCTATAAAGCATATGGAAGGTTCATTGCTCGAACCCTACTTGCAAATGGCTGGTTTATAGATATACTTTGCGCTAAATAACGTTGCTGATTTCTTTTTTTTATCGTATACACTGTGGCTTCCCTAGCTACCGCGCAATTTATAAACGCAGTAAAGAACACTACCGCGCAATTTATAAACGCAGTATAGAACATGTGAACGATATATTCTTTATGTCGTTTATAAATTGCGCGGTGGTGTTCTTTACTGCGTTTATAAATTGAGCGGCAGCTAGTGTCTGAGTTGTACAAGTAGGCCTCTGAAATTTCTTAATAACTTGTCTTATATAACATCCGCGACCCACAGCTTAACCTCGCCCATCACTTACGGAATGGTGAGAGCTTGCTTTCCTAACTTAATGATAACTGATCGACTGCTTCCCGTTCCAAATATTTATTTTCAGTGCCCGGATGTAGTTCAAATTATGCAAAACACACATTCTTAAGGTGGTCATGTAGATTTTGTAATGGGCATCTTTTGGATTTAGATATCTTATACTTAACATGGGCCCATACGAGAAAAATGTTGGTAACATTGTGTTCCAACAGTAAGCCGCGCGGTGCTAGTTTTTGATGGAAAGTATCATGTAACTATCATTTATGTTCGGTTTTCTTAATATTTATGTTAAAAACCTATTATTATTCTTACTATTTTAAAATATTTATAAAGTTTATTGTGTCCGCGTGTACTCAAAAGTTTAGTTTTTCTTTTATGTTGGAATTGTTAGGTCTATTTGTGTGTAATATTTATATATATGACTGTTTGTTTCCTAAAATAAATAAATAACCAATTTGCAGAGATATTTACATCCAAAGAGAAAAAGAGTTGATGGAAGAACTCCTATCTATAGGAGAGTCATGTGGTCATATGCAGACTCGGCAGTTAGACTTGGTCAGTACACACGTGGCGCTGCTTAAACATTATGGCTATTCACGCAGATGTATGATGCAAAGGGAAAGTAAATTCTTCAAAGCCAGCAGTCAAAAAGGTAAGGTTATGTTGTCTGTTAGAACTCGTACACATGAGCGGCATGTTGTCAGCGGCAGAGGTAACTAACTGTAGCAGACGACACGTGTTGGCGGCAGCCGCCGATATATAGCGACACATGCAGTTCGAATCGTAATCAGTCGACTGCAAATAGTTTAAGAGTTAAAAATAGCATAAATGGCACCAAATTATTGGTAAAAATAATAAAAAGAGAAATATTCTGTTACCATTTATGCTATTTTTATAACGCATTAAAACAAATAATACACTTACCAGTGATGGCGTTTTTATCATGTATTTGGTAGTGGATTTATGATATATTTATGGTTTTAATACTGTATTCTTTTAATTTATAATTTCAAATACAAGCATTTTTCTTTATTGCCACTATTCGCAATTCAATATCAATTTCGCCACTGGAACTAATTTTACAATTTCGTGACGTGTGCGGACTCTTAAAATATTTGCAGTCGACTGATTACAACTGCAAGTGTCGCTATAGCTCGACGGTTGCCGCCGACACGTGTCGTCGGCTACAGTTACCTCTGCCGCTGGCAACATGCCGCCCATGTGTATGAGCTCTTATTCACCTCGTCAATAGAAACAGAAATGGAAGAAGATAACTTATATTTATTACAATTCGATTGGTCTCGAGGTAGTGGTTAGTGACTGACTGCTAAGTCAGGGGTCTTGGATTCTATCCCCACCCAAGACAATGTAATTTACATATACGTATGAATTTAGATACATAAGTATGTTTATTAGTTGTCTAATCTCATAATACAGACTCTGATTAGTTTGGGATCAGATTGCAGACTTTTAAAAAACCAACACATTTGGGCTAACTATGTGTTGTACAAAGTAGTCTTTTTATTGGAAGGAAAATTCCTGAAAATTTCTCTTCGTATACTGAAAATAATAATTTATTGAAAAGAAACATTTTTTTATTTGAATAAATAAATAAATCCATACTCTTTGTTATATGAGAATTAACTGAGTGGGCAATTTCAATATGGATTTGCTTGATGTTTGAAAATGGAATTGGCATGGTATAGTTGGACATCTCATACTTTCACATTTGATTGTTCCAGTAAGGAACTAAGTAGCTTTTGAATGATTAATAATATTTGTGTGATGAGTACGTACTGCCAAAAGTATTAATATTGTAAAAGTAAATACTGAATTTTATCACTGTAACCGGAAATTCTATCAAACACAAGATATGTATTCCTTTTTCAGATGACGCAAGCCTAGAATTTGCCCCCGTGAACTTGCACCTGCAACGCATGTGGGTGCACAACGATACACTAAATAAGACAGGCTTTCACGACGTTGTCACTGCCGGCGCGTTCGCAGCACATACACATAAAGCAGAGAGAACTGGTGGCTTGATTAGGTATGCTACTTTAACATTTGTATGTGTGCACCTGTGTGTGTGTGAGTGTGTGTGTGTGTGTGTGTGTGTGTGTTCGTGTGTGTGTGTGTGTGTGTTCGTGTGTGTATGTGTGTGTGTGTGTGTGTGTGTTTCACCATTTAAGTCTATTACATCTAGCTGTCTAATGAAGGTACCGATTACAATGTGTCCTTTTACACTGTTATAATACAGATGACTATTATTACTTCACACAGCCATAGTCTCTTATTTTGAATGGCTAAATCTGTATTTCCAGATTAGTCCAGCAAGTAAAAGATATAAATAGCACAAAAGCTGAATTAAGCTCAATAACAAACAAGATCCAAGCCGAGTATGACAATTTGGTGGCAGTGAAGCGGCTGCGCGACGAAGTGTCGCGGGATATGGACAAAACAATGATGCTAATACAGGCTAACCAGTACTCAGGGATATTGCCACTTCTCGAAGGCGAGTAAAGATTTTCGCTTTATGAACAGCTCTATTAGGAAAGTACTCCCATCTCGCAGAATAGGCTGCAGATCCTATTATTACGTCTGATCCTGTTCTAATCCTGCCAGTAAGTAAGGTTGTCTGAGCTCATCGGGGAGGAGGGAATGGTCGGCAACGTGGAATGAAATGCCATTTGTGTTGCATGCGACATGTGTTACGGTATTGTCGTGTCACCAGGTGGGCTGCACGTATGCTTTTTCAGATCTTTTACTATGAATATAATATTATGTGTGTTTTTCTACGAGTACTGGACTCGGGGATATTGCCACTTCTAGAAGGCGAGTAAACATTTTCGCTTTATGAACAGCTCTATTGGGAAAGTACTCCCATCTCGCAGAATAGGCTGCAGCTCCTATTATTACGTCTGATCCTGTTCTAATCCTGCCAGTAAGTAAGGTTGTCTGAGCTCATCGGGGAAGAGGGAATGGTCGACAACGTGGAAAGAAATGCCATTTGTTTTGCATGCGTCATGTGTTACGGTATTGTCTTGTCACCAAGAGGGCTGCACGTATGGTTTTTCCGATATTTTACTATTAATATAATATTATTTGTGTGTTATTCTACGGGTACTGGAATCGGGGATATTGCCACTTCTAGAAGGCGAGTAAACATTTTCGCTTTATGAACAGCTCTATTAGGAAAGTACTCCATCTCGTAGAATAGGCTGCAGCACATATTATATTACGTCTGATCCTGTTCTAATCCTGCCAGTAAGTAAGGTTGTCTGAGCTCATCGGGGAGGAGAGAATGGTCGACAACGTGGAACGAAATGCCATTTGTGTTGCATGCGTCATGTGTTACGGTATTGTCGTGTCACCAGGTGGGCTGCACGTATGCTTTTTCCGATCTTTTACTATGAATATAATATTATTTGTGTGTTATTCTAATATTAAATTATTAATTAATTAATTAATACAATCCTGTCCTTGAGCTACATTCGAAAGTAGCTCAACTGGAAAAGACAATAGTCAGGAATATTCACAATCAGTGGCAATTGACATTGACTAGATAAATAGTATCAAATTAGATAACAGAAAAGGCAAGGTACAGACGCCAGCAAATTCAGCTACCACAATCTGTCAAATTTCTTTTATAGATTTTCAACTTTATCACATAAGCATAAGGTTCACTTTCAATTGGGGAAATTTGACAGATTGGGGTAGCTTGACGTGCTGGCGTCTGTACATACAAACTTGACCGCAGAGTAGCATTATTTTTTTGTTTATTGAATGGCTTTCTTAGTCCACTAAGTGTTAAGTATAGGGCATATATAGAACTACTAAAACTGGTTGAAAGTTTACAACGTTTCGCTTCTTCACCCTCAGTAGTTCGCACCATAATTAAATTGGCACGACTTATTCTTTTTCATAAGAACTATGATTGGCACACTGCCCCTGCATGATGCAACGTAGTGCGTGAGTGAGTGTTCTAACGTTGCTTGTAAGTATCTCCGTTTGTATGGAAAACACGAACAGTCCAATTTTTATTTTTTTTTGTTTAAGTTTTATATTTTTTTGTCTGCCTGTATTGTACATTGTGATTGGCTGGTTTGTGGGCTAATGCACGTACAATGAAATATATACAATATACCATCCGTCATGTTAATTCACATTTTATCTTGCCCCACAAACTGGGTTTAGGTTGCGAATTGTTTTTTTAATTTTTTTAATACTTTTCAGGTATAAAGAGCAAAATGAAAAGTGCCCTGGCCCACTATGAACCGGTGCTGATAGAAGAATCGTTAGCGCTCATTGGATGGCCAAGCAGTTCAGTTACTGAAAATACAGATTCGCAGGTACTTTTTATGTATATTATATGACGTCTCGTTGGTCTAGCAATAGCGTTTTCAACCGCAGAGTATCCGGTCCTAGTTTCAATTCTTGGGTCAGGACAAAAAGTGATTTTAAGATTATTCTGTTCAGAAAATTTCTCAGTATAATAATAAATAATAATAAACGTTTATTTATCCTCTCACAAACATTTACAATAAGTAGAAATAGTACATTTTGTTAAATTACCTAGTGACCTACTTTGTGAGAGACTTGTGCCTGTTGTAGATTTAAAAATAAAATCTGTATTACAAGTCACCAGGTCACCTCACTCGGTTAGTATACTGTAGGATAACAATAAGATACCAGTTGACATACCCACAAAGAATACAGATACTAGAAATTTTATAATCATCTTTAGCTTTAAAGCGTGTATATTGTGAACTGTGTGAGGGAATTGTGAGATGTTGTAAGTGAGTTGGAGTGTGAGAGTGAAGGAGGAAACAGCACTATGGGAGTGTAACAACTATATAAGTATATGTACACACTAAATAAACATAATCAGCCTAGCCAACTAGTATCAGTCCGATGTGGGATAGTTGGCGGTATTAGCGTTGTATATATAACCTCGGATAGCATGCAAAGCCGTTTAGTCATGATCCTGATATCTTTCCAGTCGTCTGCCTAGTCGTCCTTTTGGATGGTTTGGAATAGAAAGTGCCCCTGTGTTGGAGCACACATTTGTACACAATAATATTCCCCGCGAGGATGGTTGGTCTCCATTGATCTCTCTCATGGGTAAAATTCGACCAGGAGAATATTATAATACAATATAATTTTTTCGGCTGGTTTCCAGCTTGGACGGCGTGACTCCCTCTAAAGACGATTCTAATTGGGACTTAGCCTCCTTCTATGTGCTTGCCTGTTCGATAGGTGCGCCCTTGTTTCCAAAAACATTGGTTTGGCTTGAAAGATGTTTTGTCATCGTCTGTAGCGTTTTGTCTTTATACAGAAATATAGAAGTGTTACATTACAATAAAATCTAACCTTAATCCCCAGACAATGGCAACAATACTGCGTTTGACCGAACAACTAAGCATATTCGATGCTAACTCCGACTGCGACACTTTTGCTTCCTCCAGTTCCAGTTCCAAAGAGACGTCGCCCACAGGAGACAGTCCCGGTCTATCTTCAAGCGTGCCTAACATATCAAATTACTCGAAAAAAATTAAATTAGAGTCAGAATTAAAATTTCATAATGACTACTTCCAAAATGATATTGAAGATCGAACTCGAAGTGGTTTGAATAATTCCTTCAGATCTGTGAGGTTGGCAAAACCGAAGCTTGATGGGCATAGCTTATCTTTCGATTGTACTAAAAGGGCGGGTAGTCTGAGATATGATTTTAAAAGTACGGCGTCTCTGGAGCAAGTGTCGTATCGAAGTTTAATCGAAGGACTTCGCAGTGACATGAAGGTGAGTGTGCTACAATATATATATAAAAAAAGGTTACTAGGGAGGTTACCGCCTAATTCGCCGGTCATGGCGATCGTGATCGAATTTCAAATATATGTAGGTTAAAAATTTAAGTTTGAAAGAGCATATAGACACAAAGATTAAAAAATTAGGTATGCTGTGATGGGTTGGGCATTTAGAAAAGATGATGAAAGAGGATTGAAAAAGAAGTATACCTGGCCTGTGTGAATGGTACAACCGGAAAGGAAGACTTCGTAGAACATTATGTGACCAAATCGGAGACGTTCTCAAGAAAGGCCAGGTCAGAAGTACCCTAAACCGGCGAGCATGTATAAAAAATATGATGACAGTAAATGAGGCGAAAGAGGTGTGCAAGGATCGTGACAAACACATCAGGGAAACAGGCGTGAGTCTATGTATGTATTAAAATTCCTAAATCATTCGTTCAATCGGCTTTATTGAGCCCATATGACGTCATAAATGGTCCGGAATCGATTGAACGAACGATTTAGGAAGGCACACCTCTTTCGCCTCATTTACTGTCATCATATTTTTTATACATGCTCGCCGGTTTAGGGTACTTCTGACCTGGCCTTTCTTGAGAACGTCTCCGATTTGGTCACATAATGTTCTACGAAGTCTTCCTTTCCGGTTGTACCATTCACACAGGCCAGGTATACTTCTTTTTCAATCCTCTTTCATCATCTTTTCTAAATGCCCAACCCATCACAGCATACCTAATTTTTTAACCTTTGTGTCTATATCCTCTTTCAAACTTCAATTTTAAAGTTACATATATTTGAAATTCGAATAAGATGACGATGACAGGCGAATTCGGCGGCAGATCCCCTAGTCTATAGCTTTAAGGTTGTCGTAAATTAATAACTGTCTTAATTTTGGACGACTGAAGATTTTCTGTCGCGTCGTTTTTGAACTGATTTCCTTATTGATGTGTTATTCGATAGAGGATGCTTTCCATATCATACCAGATTACAAATCTTGGATTTGTTAAAAAGCTTAAAGACAATTCCATGTATTTAACAGACTTAAGAATGAAGGAGGTTAACAATTCAACTGTAAGTTTTTCTATGTGTACGTATGAGACGCGATTTCTATGTTGTTTGCGAATCTTTTTTTATTAATACTAAATGTATAAACCTGTTCACAATATGAGTTATCACATTTATCTTGACAAATTGTGAAGAGGTTTTTGACCATATTATAACTACATCTTACAGCCAATATATATATCTAACCAATGCTTATTTTGCTATGTTTATTATGTATTAGTATCTTATGCACAATGCCTATGCGATGGTAATGCTACTCAAATTATGTTTCATGTACTTAACGACTGTTGTCTTATTACTATAATCGGACCCGAAAGCTTAACGTGCTCTCCGAAGCACGGAGAAACTCGGAAATTAAAACACTTATCACACACCAATAAACAAAAGAACAGTAATAAATGTGCCTGTTGGC
This sequence comes from Pseudoips prasinana, assembly GCA_951640165.1. Lineage (NCBI taxonomy): Eukaryota > Metazoa > Arthropoda > Insecta > Lepidoptera > Nolidae > Pseudoips > Pseudoips prasinana. The sequence goes on along the minus strand of OX621234.1, from coordinate 16,104,078 downwards.
GTGGTTGGCATATGCTTGCTTTCACGCCGGAGTTCGTGGGTTTGATTCCCACCCAGGACAGATATTTGTGTGCATGAACATGACTGGTTGTAATTATCAATAATAGTAGTATATGTAGTTTATCAGTTATCTGATTTCCATAGTACAGGCTCTGCTTTGTTTGGGATCTGAAGGTCGTGTGTAAATAATGCCCCAGGATATTATCTCATTGTAATCTTCTCAAATAATAATAATACAACATATAGTTTCAGAAAATTACCGCTTGTAAATTTTTCTCAAGTGATTCTCACTTGAGAAAAATAAATTGATGGCACTGATTTTACCTGGTAGCGCCAAGTGGAATTCGGCCTCTTTTATTGAGGCATGTGACAACAAGATGTTTCATACCACATATGAGATATCTATTTTTGCTATGCCTACAGTAAAAAACAATAGGAACGAAGTTAAGATCACTACAGATTTATGCTTTCCATTTCACATGTATTAGTTTTATAAAAGTCGACATATTTACGTTATACAGCTGTATAAGCGACTGAATGTTAGCAAGACGATGCTCATATTGCGTGTAATAGCGAAGCGATAGCTTAAGCGAATTATTTTTTTTATTTATGTCATTACATATTTTATTTTTGAATTATTTAAAAGACTTGTAATAATAGAAAAAAATATGAATTAGCAGTTGTGGCGATATTATTATACATAATATACATTTTATAAGTAACATTAGCTACATAAGTTGCTAGTGTAATATGGATATTAAAGAGTGAAAAACTGATTTAAGAAAATTTTCATTTTAACATTTTTTGTTCTTGCTAAAATATATTGGAACGCCTGTTTTTCTATTTTATGGTCATTATAAAAATTATGGTACTGATTTTGCCAAATAATATTTTGGAAATGCTCAAGGATCAAAATTCTGCGCACAGCAATTGTTTATTAGCTTACGCATATAAACTTTTTATGGGATATAAAATTATTGTAGTCACCTTAAAACATGTAGTATTATCCAAATTTATTTCAGGCGCAGGATCTTTGTATTTCACAAGCTGTTGCTAGTTAAGTGACGCTCATTTTTATTGTACGCGTATTAGGCAGTGTAATCTAATTTTATGTATACCCTTGCAAGATATATATTGAATGTACACGTTGCATTATATGTATACCCTGTTGTTATTTTATTTCTTGCCTGCTAATGTACAACGTTTACCTTTGAACTCTTCACTGATGATTTCGAATAGTCGTAGTGTGCTCAGCGGTCACTCTTCGGGTTATCTTGACTATGTACATGCTAATGTCTGTGCTAATTGCAGTGCAGATGACTGCGTGTAATTGTAAGTTCATTACACAGTGTACATCTGGATGTACACTGTGTAATTAACATGGCTGTTTTCGATCGTAATGTCCAGTATCATAAGAGCGTTTTTACGCGCTGTGATACTTCAATTTGAAAGTTTATTGCTCGACGAAACTTACCGCTTTTTAGTATATACTTTTTAAGTTCATTGAAGTTTCCGCTAAGGGCGGCGCTAGTACTCTTTTTAAATACATTAAGTATTTTAATAAAGTAAGCAACTTGAATTTGTTGAAACTATGCTGATTGTTTACGAACCATGATTGTTTACGGCAGTTGCCCTTTAGGAGGACACTACTATTCAGTCAATAATATAAAATTGATCATTGCTTCCAGGTATCAGTATCGAAGCATGACTCACTTAAGTCGCCCGTCACGCCCACTTCGCCTGTTATTGAACAACCGGACGTGATGACCAGGGAGAATAACCTGAGGTACCTCAAAAAAGTTGGGATCATCGTCGAAGACTCTGTCATGTATCTTGTCGCCGAATTGATGAGAATAGCCGAGGCTAATGGTAAGCTATTTAAACAGTATTGGTTTAGTGAATGGTTTATTTTGTACTAGCTATGCCCCGCGGTTTCACCCGCGTTAAAGTAGTTTTGGCGTAAAAGAGTAACAAACTTTCGCAAACTTTCGCATTTATAATATTAATAGTACGTGTTCCTCTAGCGGTTTTCCCAGTGCACGTCGAAATAGCTCGCAGATGGTAGATTTTTTCCTGCTTACTTGACACTTATCGTCATGGACAATTCACATAATATCTTTATAAATTGTAGCCTATGTGTCATTCTGATGTATAAACTATATTATTGTAAAGTTTCACTTAAATCCATTCGGTAGTTTTTACGTGAAAGAGTAACAAACATCCATCCATACTTACAAACTTTCGCGTTTATAATATTAGTATGATTGTATGACTGTGTATATCACTGGTCATAGAATACAAAAATAAATATCTTGTGACAACTAACACACTTCCATCTGATCCCAAATTAGGCAGAGCCTGTACTATGGCAACCAAACAACTGATGAATCGAACTGATAAGAAAACACGCTTTTCAGCAGCAATAGACGTATATTTAAATCTTCAGGATTGCACCATTAGAACACTTAGCAAACTTTAACTAAATTAATTCACTTCTGTATTATAATAAATCAAGATACACCCAACATACAACACTAGTTAACAACCTTTCGCTTCGAGCGCTCGGTAAGAACTGCCAAACTGGGCGACTTGGCCGAATGCCATGAACGGGAATGAACTGAACGCATTGGCCATTCCGCCCATTCACCTCTTTTCGTCAAATTGTATCCTTTTAATAAAGATTAAAATTAAATACATAGCCAAATAATACCTTTTTAGTAAACAATCACATAAAATGTTACCAATTATTTGAAAATCATAACAGAACCAATGATCTCTGGCTTAGCAGTCATGCTCACTGACCACTAGACCAACAGGTCAGTCAAAGGAATGGTAATTCGTTTAACTACACAAAGTGCGCAAGTTCAACATTATAAAGGCGAAAGTTTGTAAGTGCGCCAGTGTGTATGTTTGTTACTTCTTCACGTCTAAACGGCTGGAGCGATTGTAATAAAATTTGTTATGAAATTAGCTCATACCCTGGATTAACACATAGACTATAATTAAAAAGTTTAAGGCGGCTAAAACGGCGGGGCACAGTTAGTATTGAATAAAGTTACTAAATTGCGTAGTGTGTTAAAAACTGTCGTATATGGCTTACGAACGTTTTTCTTAGCTACGGTAGAATTATCTTATATTAAACATGTAACATGGTAAACTTATGTTGTTGGACTGTAAATAAAATCTTGCTGATTAAAGCATAATGTTTATACATTAACTAGCTGTGCCCCGCGGTGTTACCCGCGTTAAATTTTATAAATTTTATTTGCTATAAACCTCACGGAGCCCGAGACATTTCCAACGAATGCAAAACCGTGGAAATCGGTTCGTGCGTTCTGGAGTTATAGCGTCAGGAAGTTTTCGTCGGAAAATAAGTCGGGTTTTCGACTTATTTTTATATAGTAGATAGAGATTGTTTAATTTTCATTACAGCTGCAAGCGAGGAAGAGGTAGAAACTGTGAAGTCATTCATGGATGGCATTAAGGCGAGTGCGGAAGAAGCGACCAAGTGGATGCGCTTAGCGCACGCGGCGTTGAGATTGCGCTGTGAGTCGCCGCAGTGGGCGAGAGAACACGCCGCGTTACAAACTAGGCGGGACACTTGTTTTTCCCAAGCGGTAAGATATCTAAAATACACACATACTGGGAAACAGCCGTGCGTGCTGTTTCTCAGAGGGGTAGGCAGAGACAAGGGATTTCCAATGTCATCTAAAATTTTGTAATTATAAACAAAAATAGGTGGATGGGGTAGTGAGTGGCGTGGACTATGCACAATTGACCCGCGCGATTGAGCATGTGGCGAAATGTGCGCCTAATCAGTTTTCGTGATATTAGATAAAATCTTGCATAAATTTTACGATATCCCTTAAGTTTATGCAACTGGGAAATATTTTATCTCATATATTTATCCCGAAAATATGGATACAATTTCTTCTCGTCCCTTTGCAAAATGAAAATAGTGTTTTAATACCTATTTCAGATATTTTTCTCTATGTTTTAAATGTGAATCAATTATGTTAAGATACAGCTGAATAAAAAATACATGAATGTCAGTTTTGTGTTTATAATTGCTCAGAAATATTCAATTAAATACATCCAATATTCAATGTCGGTTTAAATGAATATACTGTGCCCTTTCGTGTTTTTAGTTTGTTTTGAACGTTGAGCGTTAAAAATAGATAGACTGCATGTGTGGCGCAGCGGCTATGACAGTCGCCTCGCCGCTTCGCGTCGCGCGTTCGAAGCCCGCGCTGGACAACTATTTGTGTGATCCATAAATAGTCTTGAGTCTGGATGTATTTTGTATCCGTCTATTATATGTCTGTAAAGTGCCCCGCGACACAGGGATTAGATTACCTAATGCGGGCGTTGCCTATAAAAAATAACAAAAAAAAAAGAAATACACATTTTAATGTTTATGTCCCAAGCTAGATTTTTTTTACATATATCACTTGACGACGGCTTTTAGGTAACTACAAAACAGAATAAAGATGAAACTGATATATTAATTTTCTTTCGTAAATACATACTTATATAGATCACTACGCCCAGACTCGAGACAAACAGACATGTGCACACGAATATATGTCCTGGAACCCACGACCTGCGACTATATTTATATATGTATATGAAGGTGACATTGGCAGACAACGGTTGGGAGAAGCCGCAGCTCTAATAGATAGGATGTTCTTGTTGCTCCGGGAAGACAGCGATCTGTTTGTGGCGCAGTCGCCTTGCCGGACTGGCAGGAGTCGGCAATAGGGGAGGGTAACCTAGAGCCCTCCCAGCGTACGTGTCCGAACATCTGGGACATGGCGCAAAAGAGGGGCACCGAAGCAGCATACACGCGTTCCCGGGGCTCCTCCCATCAGGCGCCAAGAGAAGTCCACGGCAGAGTAGGTTTAGGCGGTGCGAGTCCGACATACCCACTCGCAGACACTTTTTGCGGGTGACATGCGTAGACATTCCCCCTGCCAAATAAAAAAAAGATGTTCTTGTTGGGCTAGAGCTGCTAAATCTTAAAATAATTTAGTTATGATTTGGAATATGCGCTCGTGTGCAACTTACTAATAATATTAATCCAGAATTGCTAAAATGGATTGGATTAAGTGTACCTGATGGGTATTTACAACGGCGTCGCAAGCTAGCCTTATTCGCGATACCCAGAAGTAGGACCAAATTACTGGAGAACACTCCTCTCACTCGAACTATGGTGGTTCTTAATTCTGTAGCGGGTCAAATAGATTTATTTTCTTGTTCACTGAGCCAGTTCGCAAGAGTAACTCTGTATGCATTATGTTACTAGCTTGTTAAGGCTTATATAATAATTTAAAAGAAAATTTCAATTTTAATAATGTTGATAAGTTCAATAATGTTGATAGTTTTAATAATTTTGATAATGTTAATGTTATGTATATTTAGTCATATAAGATTGTTTTTTTTAATCCTTTACTATCGAATTGGGTTTAACCTGTAATGGTAGCTGTATGTATGAATGAATAAATAAATAAATAAATATTTTTCAGCTGGCGACTGTAACGGCGGGTCTTTTATGCTGGCTATGTTCCATGCCCGGGGACATCATAGTTAAACTTCTGAGCTCCGGTTTGGGTCCGCTCTGCGGGTTCGAGGGTCTTCTCAGTCTATACTCTACGGAAAAGGCCATGTGGGGTGATATGGTGGTAGCTGTTGAGGATCTCCAAACTGTTGTCTTCACGTTAACCAAAGTTGGCCATAGGTATGTTGTACAACACTACGTGTAGCGCTTTTGTAGCTGATATAGTGTTGGTCTAGCGGTAGCTATAACGAGGTCCTGGGTTCAAATGCCGGATCGGGACAAAAGACGCTTTGCGATTTTTCAGTAAAAAGCATAGCATAGCATTAAAGCGCGACCGTAAACCGCAAACCGACACAAAGTCCGTTATAATAATAATACTGAATTCATTACTTAATATAGACAGAAACATTCAGACAATATGTAGTAAAATATAAATTTCAATCATTAAACCTAAACAATAACTTAATACAAGCTATCTAAATATCACTACTATTATAAAATAAATTGTATAAATGTTTTAACATTCCGTGTACCTAAATATCTGTAATATGCAACTAGAAATAATAACTGTTTTACTACAAACATGTTCTGACTATTTACAAGCGCTTTTTTAAAGTCTACGTGAATAAAAACGTTTTTTTTTTATTTTAAAGAAAAGTTTCTTAGTATCATACCGGTATTATACCCCCGTGCCTCGGAGAGCACGTAAAGCCGTCGGTCCTGTACCTGACCTCCTTCCGGTCGTGTCGCTAGTCGTCCCATCGGATCATGAGAGTGAATAGAAAGTGCCCCTGTGTTAGCGCACACACTTGTGCACTACGATATGTCCTGCGCAGTTGGCTAGTCTCTATTGAAAGTGGCCGGCAAATTCCTCCTGAAGGACATTATACTTAATAATTAAAAGTATTGATAAATTATTCATCAACAGAGACATTATGGTCTTAACCATAACTGAATCTATATCTATTGTAAATATAATTTAATTATTTATCGGTTACAAAAAACCTTGGACTTTGAGGGGAAATTTTAACTTTCTTTCATCATCATCATCATATCAGCCGAAAGACGTCCACTGCTGGACAAAGGCCTCCCCCAAAGATCTCCACAATTGCCGGTCTTGCGCTATCCGCATCCAGCAATTTCCAGCGACCCGCACAAGATCATCGGTCCATCTTGTAGGGGGCCTTCTAGTTAATAACTTTCTTGATAACACCTTAATTTATAAGTGAATAAATTGCATATATTGTGTTTATTTCTTTCAGTGATAGTGCAATACCACAAGTGACCGGCACTCGGGGGTCATTAGTAGTCCAAATGCCTATATCTGATTCACTCTATGCCAAGTTTTCTTCAAAAGAGGTAAGAATTAATTGAACTTTTTGATTTTTTTGTATTGACAGCATATATGCCGTATATTTTATATTGTTTCAAACGTTCAAATAATATTTTAAGGGGTCAAAGGAAAATTACCATAAATTTGTCAAGCTGATGTTCATGACTAAAGAGACCTTTGTAAATAGTCTATTAAATACTGAGTAATTATAAACAACCCGCAACCAAAAATTGCTGTCAGTAAAAAGTTATAACTGACATAAAATTAATGATTATTTATTCTTATAAATGTGAAAGTGCGTCACACACACACACACACACACACACACACACACACACACACACCCACACACCCACACCCACACACCCACACACGCACACACACACACACACACACACACACACACACACACACACCACAGGTGACTCGGTACGAAATTTTGCAACAGAGGTACGAAATTTTTGTTAGAGGATTATTAATAAGGACAGTTGATAAACTTTTTTGACAAACAAACAAACGAGGGGTCTGCACATACGTCCTTCACCTCCATAGAGCTAAATAATAATTTGGGTGTATGTGTATTTTATCATTTAAAAAAAGTTAATTGATGCCTCTGCTATATATATCATGGGAACCAGAATTAGCAAAAAATGTTTATAGAAAGATGCTTCGATAACTGATTACAGGCCCTTAGTGTTTATTAAAATATTAATTTTCAGCACCTATCATTCACCATAACTGCCGTGTTCTTTAACGTTGGCGTAAATGAAAAAGCAACATTGGCCGAGGCGTTGGGAGAAACGACGCCGCAGTACCACTCTAATAGCGACAATCTAGATAGACTGAACAAATACTATTATAAGTACAGCAAGATATTCCCCATGGATCATATGGCAGCCAGCAGAGGTTAGTACTAGTTTGATTTTTTATTAGATTGACTATTCTGACAGCTATAATGAACCGTATTTTTAACGTTCCAAGCATTCAAGTATAGTGTTGTAACGCAAACAACTTAACCGATTTCATATGGCTATAGATTATTTTATAACAAATAATATTTATCAAATGGTCCTACAAATTGTATGGAGGTCTTTTTGGTTATTAATATCATTAATACTTTTTAATTAGACAAAACAAATCATTTTCTCGTAAATAGTGCATATAGTCGTTTACGATATTATGCCTATATGTCTTTATATCAATATTATTTCTATTATTATTATGGTAACACTTGTGGTGTCCGTCATTTTAGCTTCCTTCACCGCTTGCTATCGGTTGTACGAATATTCTTTGCGCTCTTAACGCCAATTTTGGTATTATTTGTTAAATTGTAGTTAAATTTTAGTTTTATTATTGTTATTCCATTTGTATTGTGAAAATGTCGAGTGCAGTTAGGTCTCGTAAGAAATGGAGATGCCCGGCTCATTTAAGTGTGTTCACTGAGAAGGCAATGATATAATATGTATTTAAATACGTATTTATTAACGCAGAGAAAAAGAAACTGGGTACGCTAGTAGGTGAATATTAAACAAGCGACATTGTGCTGAAAAACAGCTGTTTTTACCACTGTTTTTAACGTACTTAAAAATATTAAGGAACATGTAGCACCCACGCCAACGCGACGATCTGGTCCGCAGCTGAAATTCACAGACAAAGTAGATGAAATCACACTTTCTGTCATATATATGATGAGGAGATACTACATAAACCGAGTAATTACCTAGCCGTCGTCACGTTTTGTGTGAATTTTCATTTACTCACGTTCTGGGGCACGATCTGAGTTCACACTTACAACTGTTCTATAATTATCCAAATTTAAATGTTTGATTTTAGGTGCAGTTTAATATGCACCATTAGTACTACAGTTTTAAGATATTGTTTCATTAATTTTGTTTAGTATATTTTGATCTTGATTTGATTTGCTGAAGGTATAACAAAGGTTTTAGGATAGGATACTTCTGTTTCTTAACTTAATGATCTAATTTCACTGCTGTCAGTCTAATTGTTGCTTGTTGATTTGATCTTAAATATAATAAACATTAATACATAATTGATTATTAAAAAATGAATAATAGCAAATTAAATTAATATATATTATGTTAATTAAATAATATAATATCTTTAGTATGGCAAAAATCATAACTAATCATAAAAATATAGTTGTATACCACAAGTACAATATAAAAATGTAACAAACAAATTTTATGAATACCACTAACAATGGTTTTTGTGGTAATGCTAATTGGCGAATGCCAAAATTTTAGATCATTACGGAAAGGTTTTAAAGTAAATATTAATATGCTGACTTTAAATTACAGCTTCATCCAGAACGAAACCTCTCGAAGAAGTAATGGAAAACTTAACGATAATAGTTCACAAGAAGGTTCCAAAGAACGTGGAGGTTCTACATCTGGCATCCTTAGCTACTAGGCTTATGAATGGTTTGTATGAAAATACAAGAATATAGATTTAGAAAAAACTATGTATTTTAGGTTTAGTTGTGTATGTTGTATGTCGTCACGTCTTCATCTAGTGCAACGGTGGAACAAACGAACGCGAGATATAGGTAACTATATCTGGCGTGCGTTTGTTTGGCCAATATAATATACAATAGTGGAAAGCTATTGTACTAATAAGTGAGGCTCCACATATGAATACATAAATATACAGTCCTTTTAATAATTTAGTTTTAAAAAAGTGCTGATTGTAGCAAGGAAGTTTTATCATCAAACTCTGCATTACTACTGTGATGTATAATGCTTATTTTACATTTTGGAACGATGTCTGATATAAACCTAGCAAATAGTTTGCAAAGCTCAAAAGGATGCATATTCTTCACGAAGCTATTTCATTACCGACTAATGAAGTTCCTTTCCTATGTGCGTTTTAATCGTGGAGAACTATATTTCCATTAGAATTTCTTTTTTATTAATTCAGTGCTGTATATCTTAATGCAACTTTCAGGCGTCAGGTTCACATCATGTAAAAGTGCTAAAGACAGAACTGGAATGGCAGTGACATTGGAACAATGCTCAATATTAGCTTCGGAGTATCATCTTGCCGAACATGAGATGAGGAAAGCGCTAAGTATTATGAGAAGGTAAGTTTGTTACAATGGTATGGAAATGTAGTGACAGAAATCGCCATTGTAAGTACAAAAGAAATCTTAATTAGCCTAATATTGTCTACTGTTGGATATAGGCCTCTCCCAAAGGTTTCTATAATGTTGCCATTTGGAGTTTGTCTTAGTCACCGCGCTTGGCATGCGAGTTGGAGACTTCAGTTAGGCGGTAGCTAGTACACAGGTGACGCTGTTGCCCGAATTCCTGTTGTATCCCTTAGTCGCCTTTTACTACACCCACGGGATGGTATGGAGTGGCTCTGTTATTCTTTGTAGGCTGGAAACCATACGGCTAACAAAAGCATTAGTAGACTAAAATACACCTTTACACCTTACAACCAACGTCCTAGCACACTTCATATGTAAATATTAACCACTAGCTGCGCCCCGCGGTTTTACCCGCGTTAAACTTTATACATTATCACAGCTCCTCCCCCGTACCCTATATGTTGAACCGACCTCTTAGTAATATTCATGCAAAATTTAAAGTAAATCTATGCAGTACTTTTTGAGTTTAGCCCGGACATACAGACAAACAGACAAAAATTCTAAAACTATATTTTTAGCTTCGATATCGATTGTAAATCACGCCCCAAATATCATTTAAAAAAAATATTCAATGTACTGTTTTCACTTTCCTATAATTTTATTATATGTATAGATCATCATTGTCATTATCATCTTTTTCTCACTTAGGCTTCTGCGTTTTTCACGAGATATCATTTTAAACTGTTGTTGTTTAGCATATGTTTATATATGTATGTGCGCATTTTATAGTTACACCCGTAATAGATGCCTTACCAAACCTTTTTGGATACATTCTAGTTGCAATGCATGCGTTGCTTTATGGAGTCTTCAGACCACACTATCTTGTTGTATTATCTTTTCAATATCCGAATTTGACCCTTGTATCGCGGAGAATTTACGAAAATGAAATTCACAGACACTATTTTTTTTTAAATCTGGAACATCACGGAACGAATAGCGAAGAGAACACCAAAGACACACAGAGAAAGTAATTTCACTTTGTATTGATCCATGTTAGTTGTCCTTTCGAGTTTCCCCGCGAGATCGAATCAGAAATGCTGATATCCGCAGGTGAACCAAAGTCACCGACATAGCCCGAAGAATTGCCAAGCTGAAGTGGCAGTGGGCGGGGCACATAGCTCGTAGAGCCATCGGCCGCTAGGGTAGAAAGGTTCTCGAGTGACGACCACGAACCGGAAGACGCAGCGTGCTACAGCTGCGCTACATGATGGACCGATGATCTTGTGAGGGTCACTGCAAGGCGCTGGATGCGGATAGCGCGGCAATAGTGGAGATCTGTGGAGGAGGCCTTTGTGCAGCAGTGGGCGTCTTTCGGCTGATATGATGATGATGATGAGTTGTCCTTGGTCTGGTCCCATTTCTTCTTGTCTCTGCTTTTCTTCCGAGATGTTTCATAACCTTTTGAGTGCCACGGTCTTACACAAAAGACATTCGATAACTGTTTACTATATATTCCTTATACATTTATATCTTGGCCACAATAATGTCTTGTATAGAAGATCGATGCGCACACAAGGTGAGATATTTTGTAATTTATAGTGTCCCTACTGTATTTTTCTCTTCCACTCGCTATCGTTTGAGAATAGATCTCTTTCCAACAAAATGCCTTCATTCTTAACACGTTAACAAAATGTATTTAATTTACAGTGAAGGTTGTCGCCGAGAGAACGCACTGAAAAACATTGGCGTGCGAAAATATGCATTTACCAAGAAACAAGCGATGGCCCTACCGACGGAATACAGACCTCCACCCGGTACATACGGGTCCTCACAAACGTAAATGTGAATTAAAATAATAGTTTTCATATCATTTTATTGTTCAGAAAACCCAAAGGTAACTAATAATGTATTTATATTTAACATTAAAGTATTAGACTAGCAATATTATACAGTCCCAAAAACTTCTTGTGATTTACTCCCAGTTTCATAAATCTCTCCATTATTGCAGATATTTCATGAACTAAAAGTCTCAAACTTAAAGACCTTAGTTTGCAATAATTAAATAAAATTGTTGGAGGTTATTATGAACTGGATATAATATTGTGTTTCTTATTAGGATATTCAAATAGGCATGTTGAACGTGCCAATTCATTTCATTAATAATTTCTTAATATCTTGAATGAAGGAAATATTCAAACAAGATACAGGTATGTTATAAGTAATTATTTTCTGTAATTAATTTACTTAATACCAAGTAGGTGATCATTTATTAAAATAAGTCAATATAGGAATGAGCCATTTGGACAGCGAATTTACTATACTTGACAAATAATAGTCTTGTCTGTATTATTACAAATTATTGAAATATTATTACATTCTGATAAAAAATTAAAAAGAATCATCGACTATTACTCTAGTCGAGAAACTTAAATCCTAGTCAAAGTCGATTTTTATCGACAAATATGATGGATAGACTTACAAACTCCACCTTGTGAATAGTATGAGATCCAGCGACACTACACGTACGGTCATTTGCTTTTCATTGTTGAAAATCTATTTTCTAGCTAATTATTATAATCAATATTTAAGTACTTTGGGAGATTTCATTCGATAAAAGTTTTTTGTTTGGTTTTGGTTTCTTTAATTCGTAGAGGATTTAATTTTGATAGTATTCACCATTACCGTAGACAATTTAATGATTGATGCGGTAGATTGCATTAACCCTTATATTGAGGACATCAGTAGCTCAGTCCAGCTAGTTTGCTGTTCCTTTTTATGTGATCTAGTAAGAATTGAGATAAGTTAAGCCACTATAACCACCTCATTCGTATATTCCGTAAGGTCCACGTTTAGGCCAGCAGTAATTGTACTCTAGCTGGTCTCCTGTACAAGGTGTTCTGGTGATAAGTAGGTTATATTTTTCCTTTAAAATATTGCATTATCTGAGTTTTTTTGGTAGCTTAGGTCAATCTGATGCTACAATGTTAATAAAAATTACTTGTATCCATATAATCTTAAAAGCACATGAACGTAAGAAAAGTGCCTATGTATCTTGTATTGTGAGATGAAAAAATGTGGGATTAATTTACCAAAATATAATAAAGGTAAGCTGGTGTGTATATTTGAAAATTAACACATACATCGTTGTAGAATCTCAATAATATACAAAGCAACTATGATCGAATAATAGTGTAGGTTATCAAATATTTTTTGTTAAGGGATTAATATATTTCGTTAAATACATGGTACTTACATTTTACAATTATTAAAACAAGACTTACATTACAAGACGTACGAATGTCTGCAATTTACCAATTGTTTTTATATTTTTTATTATTAAATAAGTAAGTACACAGATTAATGATAGCCGTAGTATAAAATTGTATAGACCAACCTCTAAGATGATATTGTTTAAAAATAATTACAATACAAAAGTTTCTGTGAACTAGAATTTATAGCAATGTAATGATTCCGGTATTAAATAAGACCAAAATCTTCCAATGTAGATGCCAAGAACTTAGTAAGTATGTACTTAAATTATTATTGATAAAATTATATTTTGTACTAAAACCTGTTTAAATATTTGCGACTGATACTATTTTTCACGACATGTCTTGGTATTTAGTATTTGATCAAAGCTGATCGCAATTCATCTGCAGTTATCACAAAATTCAAAGAATAAAATGGAAAACGTGAACGTTGAGATCCCCATCTGACAAGAAATTGCATTTTTTTCAGCGTTGCAAGTATTTCATGGTAATAAAAATAGATTATTTTTATATCCGATAGGAATTTGGGCGAAAATGTGCATATAATTCATATTATTGCTTCTTTACTCTATATTATGTGAGCATAAAGCATCTTAGGAGTACCCTTAAAACATGTAGTAACATCTAGAACATAGTAGTGCTTACTTTACCAGAACTAAACATAAAACTATGAATAAAATATATAGCTTAATAACTACTGGGAAGTATTTTGACAGAAGGCATTCCGAATCTAACGCCATAATTATTGTCTTTAAAAAAATAATTGAAGTAACGTTATTAAGATCATAATCTAAGATAATTTAATGCCTATTGTGGGAATAATTCCTTAAAAATATATAAATCAGTATCATATATCAATTTTCTTCCAACATAATAGTGCCAAAGAACCATAGCGATATAAGTATATATTAGGGCTATACTACTACTAATATAATATAAAACTGGATAGGTTTCAAGTACAACATACATATTGCTTTTTGATAAGTGTACGGCACATCCAGTAAACTATAGACTTTATTCTCTTAGTTCATTAAGCGAATTGTACTTAAGAGGTCTATTACAGTCCACTAGCGCCGCCAATCGAAAAAATGTCATAACTCGTAAATAGAATCAAAAATACAATATATGTTCTATTATTACTGTAGAATAGGCAATAACGTAATTTTATAACACATTGTCAACACTTGAAATATAGCTGTTTAGCTAAATCGTGCATTTGTAACAAAAACGGCCGTTTATGTTTTGAATGCACGATTTAGCTAAACAGCTATATTTCAAGTGTTGATAAGGTGTTATACAATTACGTTATTGCCTTTTCCACAGTAATAATAGAACATATTTTGTATTTTTGATTCTATTTACGAGTTACGACATTTTTTCGATTGGTAAAAGGCCCCTTAAATTTAAAGTCTGTTAAAAGTCAGTACATTTATCATATTTTGTTTTTGTGTATTTGTTAGAATTTTATTTAAATAAATTTTTTAATAAAAGTACGCTACGTAGTTTAACCAGTAATTACAAACAAAGTACCGTGTTTTTATTTTAAATTCTAGTTGTCTCTGGTTTTTGCATTAGTGAATACTTTAAATATTAGTGCAACCTTATCACAATGCTTTTTTCGTATTTCAATCACATTCGCATTTATAACTCGCCGGCATGTATAAAACAGATCTTATGTAATCTAGTTATGTATAATACATAACTAGATTACATAAGATCTGTTTATATAAATTTAAGTTTATATAATATTACATAAAATACACAATGATACCAGTTCTTCTTGGTGTATGATGATTTTTAATACAAATACAAAATAGTTTATAGTCACAAACAGCATTTAGAAAGAACATTGAATTCTGTTAAGAGTCTCATTTTAAGGAAATATTTGCTTGTATTATGAGACTCGGCTCGTTGACTTTGCCATGTCATCTTACCATCTGTGGGTGACATAGAACTGGGAATAGGGTATGTATGTTAATAACAATAGATAACTGTCGATGTATGATGTAACATCACATTTCACATTTACGTTGATTATAATTTATATCGATGCTTAGATATTAGATATTCCCTCGGGTCGACTTCTGCCCTCCCCGTGGTATGAGATGGGGTGCTGATATTCTGATTTTCGCCGCCGTCACCACACTGCAAAATGTCCCAAATGTTATCAGCTAATTCCTAAACTGTGTAAGCACGAAATTAAGAGGTTAACAAAATATAATTAAATTGTCTCATAACCCACTAATAGTATTTATTATGCCATTGTTAAACTAAGTTATCTTAATAACTTACTGTATGGGAAGTGGTTACCCTAGTGTCAGAGTTGTCCAAGCCGTCCATTAGGCCCCTGACTTGGCTTAACGACTACTGCCTAATTGCTACACTCGGGACCGACAGATCAACGTGCTCTCAGAAGCAGGGAGAGACTCAGTAATTAAACCACTTTGGCGGTGACATAACTATGGACTGACCACGAGCCCAGTTGCTTAATCTCACCAGGCACTTACGGGCCGGTGAGAGCATTTAGCTATGAGTTATACAGGTATAAAAATAGCCAATAAATTCCCCAATATGAAAGGCTAAGGAACAGGTGTTGTTGGTAATTAACGTTTCTCTTTTGATCATGTATTGGATTAATGTAGGAGTAACATTTGCTATATTTGTGTACTGAATCACGTAGATTGTATCTATAATATATGTATTATTTTGTGTCGTTTCGATTAAATTATGAAAATCGGAGGAATATGTTTATGGTGTTTTCTGCCGCACAATTTATAAACGCAGTAAAGATCATCGACACGTATACTGCATTTATAAATTGTGCGGCAGTATTTCTTAGGACCTCAATAAGGAGGGTTATCATATTATTTAAGTGTTAGCAGAAGTTATAAATTTGACTGTATGTTGCTTTACTTATGTTATGTTGTTGGTGACCGACTGAGCATTCCTTTTCGAAATTAGATGGTCCCATGTGAATTTAGACGTAATTGGATTACAATATAAAGATTTATAAGAAAAATTTGATGTTGGTTGAATATTGTTTCACATTAATAATATTTAGTGCTGGTTTTGATTTGTTGGCGTGTTACCTTGGATTCCTAATTCTAACTAAGTATTAAAATTTTGTGTCAGTTCTAATTATTATATGAATTGATATCATTGTTGTACACACGGCTACACTTCAAGCTATATTTTCCAGTATAAGCTGATCTTGCATTGTATACGATTTCCATACAATGAGAGGTCAGCTTATATTGGAAATGCATAGCTTGATATGTAGCAGTGTGTACACCATCGATGTATATATATATTACTGACCGACATAAACCTAGTAAAAGAAAATATTTGTGTTACTGAGTATAATGAAATGAATGTATTTGCTTAAACGCCATATTAAAAAGTGCTATATTTTTTCTGAATATGTTTTCGCTGTTAGATTTTTATGACTATGTATGTTATTTTAGACTTTATTGAAATATTAAGTAAAAAGTAAGTTACTGTTTTGTGTTCAACTGTTTATTTTTGATCCCGCTTGAAAGATAAAATAACATTAAATATTTTTTCTCTGATTTTATACATCTGTGTGTATGTTATGCAGTTGCATATACACTTTATGCGTTTCACATACAACTTTTTGCGTTACATGTACAAATTTGATGTTTCCGTTAAACATCAACACCCTTATTTAAAAAAGAAGTTAAACTGCAGTTGAACTATGGATCAAGCAATCTCATTGGATGATTTTCGACGAAACCAAGGATCAACTGATTTAACTTTAAACTTCGTTTTTAAATAAGGGTGCAAGAGTATATATGTAACGAAAAAAAGTTGACGTTAAAACTCTTTGCGTTACATGTCCATGTTAATGTACACATGTGACGAAAAAGAAACAAGTTTAACTTAAACTTTTGCGTTTTATGTACAGTTTTGGCGATATGTGCATACTTTTTATTTTTCCGTCAAGACTGTTTATATTTTCAGTTGTTTACCCCATTTAAATTTTTCAAGTTATTTTCATCATTTAAATCAAGAAAATGAATAATGACAAATAAATAACAAACAATATAAACTTTTCATAGTTTTCATAGTTATCACATTAAATGGATCAGGGGGTGATTCTGTTAATATGTTATTTATTTTTACAATATATAATTATTGTTCTGAATTATATAAGGTGTATATGTACACAAAAATCTGAACAAATTAATCCAAACCATACCTCATTCAAAATGGATTCAGTTTTTAATTAAAAGAAGCTCCTTAAGTCACATCCACTGTTTGATTTACACCTTGTATATTAATAAGGTTCTATGATAAATCTTTGAAAGTATTATCCAGCAATAATTGAACTTAAAACTAATAAAATTGTAAACGAAACCAATCTCAAGTGTTCATTAGATATTTATGTAAGTTATTTTGGTGACATAAGTTACTTATGTGCCATGGATGTTTAAGAAATTTGTTACTGTTTAATTCTATTTGATTTTGTAATGGTTATTCTATGATAAAAATGTTTATTTTGTGGTCAGCAACATATCAAATTATAACATACACATAGTTACAGTCAAGCCCGTTTCTTTGGATACGGCGGTTTATGTAATGCAAGTGAGTGTACTACGTGAGCTCAACAAATGAGCCAGAAAGCCAATCGCTTTTTACGAGATGTCGCTTTGCAGTGCGAATGGTGAGCCGCAGTGCAGTTTTGTCGCATAATCGTTAATCGCACATCCATTTGTCGAACTCAAGTAGTACACGTAATGCAATTGTAGGCAACGATTGTCATTGACTATACAAAAGAATTATTTCTATGTAACATTAACAGTGCATTACAGGATTTTAACATTCATTCAAACGATAATGGAATGTTTATTATACACGATTACTATTTTGTGGATAGACGTGTTGTATGCACACTTTTTAAAGGAGATTGTGCATATGCACCATGCATAGAATATGCACCTCCACGATATATTTATACTTTTGTCTTAAAATTTGGTTAAAATATATAATGTGTCTATAGCCTATATCACTACCTCTCAATGTAAACAATATGTTTGAAATTATGTAAGTATTGTATGAGGAATCACATCTTGATAATTATATAGTAAATTTAATAACTTAATTTTTCCTTCAGTTTCTCTTGTCGCAGGTATGTTGGTCATGAAAATAGTTGTCTTAGGTGATTGGCACACTGCCCGGCATGATGCATTGTAGTGCGTGAGTGCGTGTTTTAACGTTGCTTGTAGGCATCTCTGTTTGTATAGAAAACACGCATAGTCCAACACGCTGCAACTGTATCCACGCGCTCCTTCAGATGCGTGTTCAGTGTGTTGGAGTGTGCGTGTTTTCTATACAAACGGAGATACTTACAAGCAGCGTTAGAACACGCACTCACGCACTACGCTGTATCATGCATTAAACTTATTACGCTTTTTAAGCAAGTACATATTATTATGTAATTGAACACTACTTCTAATATACAAGGTGTAACAGAAATAGTGCTTGGAACTAAATGAGCTTAATTTACTTATGAAACGTGAGCTGCTGAGCAAACCGTAGCATATTAACGCGTAAACCCATACAAGAATAAAGATCAATTAATGCATTTTGACTGCACGTGTGGCGCAGCGGCTTAGACAGTCGCCTCGCCGCTTCGTGTCCCGGGTTTGATTCACGCGCCGGACAACTTGTTGTGTGACCCATAAATAGTAGTTCTGAGTTTGGACGTACTTTGTGTCCGTCTGTTATATGTTGGTAATGTACCCCGAGACACAGGGATTAGATGCCCTATTGCGGGTGTTGCCTTTAAAAAAAACATTCAAAATAAAAAAGGGAACTAAAATGTGTTGTATATCTTTAACTGCTTTTGTTTATTTTTGTTCAGTTTCATGAGTAGACAACGTTCCTTATGTTATACACTTTTAAACTTTCGCGTATCATAATTATATAATAGGTCTTTACCTATGAAATTGCCGTTTTGTATGAAAAAATTTAAACGAATTTTTTTCATGAATTTTTTCTTAGTATTAATCGAAGTAATCACCCATGCAATCAATGCATCTTTGCCATCGCAGTGGCAGTTTATTGATGCCCTTCTTAAAGAAATCAGCTGGACGGGAGGCAACAAATTCTTCAAAGGCATTTTGTACTGCCTCTCGGGTATTGAATTTTTTTCCCGCCAAGAAGTTATCCAAATTCTGGAAAAAGTAGTAGTCTGTAGGCGCAAGGTCTGGTGAGTAGGGCGGATGACGGAGAGCTTCCAACCCCAGTTCTTGCAACTTGGAGACCGTCTGCTGTG
This sequence comes from Pseudoips prasinana, assembly GCA_951640165.1. Classification (NCBI taxonomy): domain Eukaryota; kingdom Metazoa; phylum Arthropoda; class Insecta; order Lepidoptera; family Nolidae; genus Pseudoips; species Pseudoips prasinana. Next base: position 16,084,513 of record OX621234.1, on the reverse strand, counting down.
CAGTATGAGGTCGCGCGTTGTCGTGCAGGAGCAGCGGAGACGAGCGATTGACCAATGCTGGTTGGAGATGCGCCAGCTTCTCCATCATTGTGCTCAGTTCTTCACAGTACACATCTGCAGTAATGCTCACCCCGTTTGGTAAGAAGCTGTGATGAATCACACCGGCGCTAGACCACCAAACAGTGACCATCACTTTTCTAGGGGTAAGTTTTCGTTTAGGGCATTGTTTAGGTGCTGAACCAGGATCCAACCAACTTGCTGAGCGCTTGCGTTTATCAAACAGAATCCATTTTTCATCGCAGGTAACAATGCGGTTCAAAATTCCTTCATTTGTGTGTCTGTTGAGCAGTGCAAGGCACGTCTCGACGCGTACTTCGCGCTGGCGATCATTGAGTTCGTGGGGCACCCATTTGTCAAGCTTTTTTACCTTGCCAATTTGACGCAAATGGACCAATATTGTTTTGACGCTAACGTCGAAAGCTGCTGCTAATTCAGCCGTAGATTGTGTATCATCAGCTTCCACAACCGCCTTTAATTCGTCATTGTCGACCAAAGTCTTCGGACGACCGCGAGGTTCATTTTTCAGGTCGAAATTTCCAGAACGGAAGCGAGCAAACCAATAACAGGTGGTGCGTTGGTTTGTAGTGTTAGCTCCGTAAACGTCGTTGATGTTGCGTGCCGCTTGTGCCGCGTTGCTGCCACGACGGTACTCATATTCCATAATTACTCGAATTTTTAACGTATCCATGATGACGAAAAAGATTGAAATGCGATGAAAATGTAACACTAATCAATAAAGAAATGACTACTTTTGGAAAAAAGAATCCATGTTTTTAAAATAAAATTAATTTGAAATTAGAATTCTTAGCCAAACAAAACTTATTTTGATTTGAAATGGCCAGTACTGCAGAACGGCAATTTCATAGGTAAAGACCTAATATGAACATTGTTAACAGGTATTAACGCGACTCCCGTGACCACGATCAATGCAACTTGGTCGAAACGTCGGGAAAATAACAATAGGTTTATACCTGTTAACAATGTTCCTTATGTTTTCTCTACTTTTTGTGTTCCATCTTGTATATAAATACTACGATCTCATATTTGACGGGCCGGTAGCGTGGTTGGTAAACTAGCCTTTCGCGCCGCAGATTGTGGGTCCGACTTCCACCCAGGAATAGAGGATATTTGTGTGCATGAACATGTCTGGTTGTCCTGAGTCTGGGCGTAATTATCTATATAAGTATGTATTTACAAAAGAAAAGTTTTATATGTAATATATCAGTTATCTGGTTTCCATAGAACAAGTTCTGCTTAGTTTGGGATCAGATGGCCTTGTGTGAATAATATCCCAGGATATTTATATTTAAGGGGGTAAGTCTTAATACCCTGAAATATTAATTTGAAGTGTAGGCATTCAAGGAATACTAAATATTACTGTCAAATTTTTAAGGAACTTGTATCATAAATATTTGATAACAGTATTTTCATAAGTTAATAAGACAAAGTATTATGTAATATATCAACTTAATAAACGTATAATCTCAAGGCTACTTCTACATAGAAGATGTTGTGATTTGTTTTGTTTATTGACCTCATAAATATTTCACTTTGTATAAAGATATGCTGAGCCGCCGCTTCATTTTTTATGAACATTCTTGTATTTATTAATATAAGTTATATGGAATAGAAATGGTTGTAATCGATTTCTGTGGTTAACCACAAAACGATAATTTATAGATACCATATTTAAGTGAAATTGTTTGTCTTCCAAAAGTGTCAATGTTGTTAGTTCCTTGACGTCTTTGAAGTTTTATCAATGTGTGTAAGCAGGCATGTATCGTGGATTTTTGACTGTTGCCTGTCTAATATAGTTGGCACCAACAGCTTATAGTGCTGTGTGAATCATAGTAATGCTCAGGTTTTTTTTTTAATTATGATCTTGGGTCAACTAACACATGTGAGCTCAAACTAGACGGAGCCTGTACTATGGCAATCAGGCAACTAATAAACATACTTTTATAGTTCTAAATACATAAAGAATACACAGAAGAATATAAAGAATACACAGAGACACAGGACAAATAATCGTGCAAATCCACTCGTGTGGAGCCCACGACCTCTGACTTAGCAGTCTCAGTCCACTTTACAATAAAACCACAGATCGGCGAATATGTATACATGTTATGTATATAACATGCAAGTATACCATTTGGTATGTACCGTTTTCTATTTAACGACGTTGACCTGAGATTATAAGTATTTATGCCAGACTTGTTGATTACAATGTATACTTACATATTACGATATTTTCAATGATAAGTCGAAAACAAAGTGGCATAAAATAATCAAAACAGTTTTAAATTTTTGAAATTGAAACCCGTTCACTTAATATTCTTCAACAGATTTGGTTATTCGTTTGACTACCCATTAAAATATCGGCACCCAATGTGGGGCCACATTAGTGCCGAAATTACAAAATTAAATAGCTTTGAAATAAAATAATAATATATTCTCATTTTTATCATTTATATATGGTCGGATAAACAATATCCTACACAATTCTATATATCAAACTGATAGCATTGCCGCTGTGACGGACGGGAGGGGTAATTTGCACATGAGGGCATTTTACTATTATGGTATGTTACTCTGCAAATTACTAAAAACTTTTATGAAGAGATGAAATAATAATTTAGGTGTGGCAATAGAATAAGACTTCAGTCATGTAGTCTTATTATTTAATGATATAGAACCATTCCCAATATTATTGATTAACCCTTAATCGGTCATATGTTCATAATTTATTGGTTTTAACTCTTATTCCAATACCACAGAGTTTAAAATGAAGTGGTAACTACTATACCATTGTGTATCAAGAGTACGAATTACCATCTGATACTTAATCAATAATATACAACAAAACCGAAAGCTACGAGGATTATGTTTTAATGTACTTAGGTTAATGTAAGGTTATTTTGTTAAGGTAGAATAAATAAAAATGGTTGTTTTTTGTATAATTGTTATATCGCATATATAATTGCAGTACCTGACCGCATAATGAACTGTAGCGTCATGCTTTTGTTCTATTATAGCAGATCTGTCGATTATAATTCGTTCTTTTTCTGGATGAGGCTGTGAATCTGTATGTGAATCAGGTTAATAATAAATAAATGAATATGTTGCTTTTACCGTGTTTTATTTCTGAAAACTAGTCTTCACAAGATTCGTTTCCGAAAACTTTCCTTAAAAATATTCCACGGGTATAGCCCCCAAGGCATTTTAATATTGTGCATATTATATTTGTCTTTGTATAGGTACTATTATTAATTTGCTATTACCGGTAGGTAATAGCAAATATACAATTATTATTCTTGTTTTTTTTAAATAGGTATATTAAAAAATAAACAAGAATAATAATTGTATATATACTATATATATATATATATATTGTTAGATATACGTCTGCTCTGGCAACACACACACATGACATGACATGACATGATATTTGGCTGGAGAGGAATGTTTTTTGGTTGTCATGGCAACAGTCGAGACGTGAGCCATTTTTCGGTTAACTTTATTCTGTTTTTCGTTAATCTTTTCCTATGTTTACTCGTGAATTATTTGTTGTCCATTATTGATTACATTCATTGTTCTCTGATTGGTTTTCTGATTGTAATAATAATATTAGAGATAAATACAGTTAGGCCATCTCGTGTAGTGTTTTTCTTTTTGTTATTTTAATTTCACTTCTAGTTCCCAAAATCAATCGTGGGATAAAGAACTCCAAGCTCACAGGTAACAAATGATTCACGAATAATTCTCTTCGTAGTTTGTTACTTTGCACTTTGTGTTTTGTATACCAAAGTTGACTACAATAAGGAGTCTGATAACTTAGAGCTAAATAATGCCTCGAAGTACGTCACGTGGACGTTCTCGGCATCGTCAAAATGGCTCGCGTATTCGAGACGCTTCCCGTTCCCGTGACAAACGTTTACGTGACCGTTACAGCAAGAGATCGCGTTCTCATTTACGAAATTCTCGTATGAGTAGCAACGATGGTGCGTTGTCCAATAGGTCGCGCCGTTGTCGTAGTGATTCATATCGGTCGCGGTCGTATCGATCACGTAGTGCAATGCGTTGTTCGGAACGAAGTCCACGTAGATCGCGCCGGTCACATCGCTCTCGCAGTTCGTCGCGAACCTGCGACTATCCTCGTAAGGTATCTCGTCACGGTGTTTTGGACAAACGTAGATATGACTCAAATCAATATACCCCTCCGCCGCGTTTGCAAACTCTGCCGCCGGGTGCGATAAAAAGTAATCCTTTTACTGGACACGGTTCGCTCGAGAAATCTAGAATCATAGAGCATGGTCGTGTTACGAACTCAGGCTTACGTAGCTCAGAGACTTCTACTCTCGTTCAAACGATTATCGATGCCGTAAAGGCAGTTCAGCCGGTGCGTACAAATAATTACTTCATCTCAAATTTTGATCCTACTATTAATAATATCGAGACATGGTGCGGGGAGGTAGACCGCGCTAAAGATAAAATGGATGGTCCGACCACGAGTGCTTGTCCCGCGTGGCAAACTGTTTAAAGGGCGATGCAAAGGTATGGATAGGTGAATGGGTCACAGACGATAGGACTTGGTCAAACTTTAAAAGAGAGTTCAAATCACTTTGTCCGGTAAAACTTGACTACGCTAACATACTCTACGATGCTATGAACAATAACTCGGACAAGTATACTACTTATGCCGAATATGCCCGACGTACTTTACTTCGTTTGCGTATTGTGCAAGGTCTAAGCGATGAGTTACGCACACTATAAGAGGAATTGTAAACCCTCAAGTGCGCGCGGCTGCCGCGAATGCCAATCTGAATCCAGAAAACCTCGTGTCATTCTTATCCATCTACACAAAACCAAACCATACTACACGCGAATCCCGTGGTACCGCACTAAAAGTTCCTTCATGCCCACCGAGGCCTATTCACCGCAATAAGGATATTAACTGTTTCACTTGTGGCCAACGGGGGCACTCATCTCGGGAGTGTTCTATGAAGTCATAGCCGCCAGTTAGTAAGGGCACAAGTAAACCACCAATGCGAGCTAACGGTTCAAACGATCTATGTACATTTTGCAAGAAACCGGGACGTACGGAAAATCACTGCTTCGCGAAGGCTAAGTCCGAGCCTCGAAATGAGCATAGCATTAATCTGTGCACGGATTGTTCGAACTATTCCCAGAAGAATGATAGTACCGCTGCCGTTGTTTGCGGTGTATCCATGGATGTGCTAATAGATAGTGTTTCTTTGGTTTATAGGGTGCTAGGGACCCTTACTAGCGCGGGATTTTCTGCCATCCCTACGAAAATGATCCTTTCTTGTCACTGAAGTAGAATATCTTGGTAGGATAATTAGTAAAGGTCAGGTGAGGCCGAGCCTACGTAAGGTTGAGGCCTTTGTTAACGCAAATGCGCCGGTAAACGTTAAGCAGGTCAGGCAACTGCTTGGTCTTGCTGGTTACTTTCGACGGTACATCAAAGAATATGTCTCGAAAACCGCCGCCGTCTCTCACCTTACTCGAAAGGGCTGCAATTTTATCTGGACGTCCGAACACGAGCCCATCCGTCAAGAGCTTATCAGGGACTTGACAAATGAGCCCGTTCTATCTTTTTTTGACCCCAATTATCACACCGATGTCTTGCTACAAATTCACCCAGATGGTAAGAAACATATGATCGCGTACCTATTACAGCAAGGTAACTCAGGGTACTCAAAGCAATTACCACTCATAATGAAAGCACTTCAGAATTTTCGTCACTACCTCATGGGGTTAAAGTTTACCATCTTCACCGACTGTAATGCTTTGAAAGCTATGAAGCGCAAGAAAGATCTGCTACCGCGGGTTGCGAGATGGTGGATCTATTTGCAAGACTTCGATTTTTCGATTGAGTATAGGAGAGGAGTGCTCATGACACACGCCGACTACCTTAGCCGATATCCGGTCACTCAGATACATCAAATTCAAAGACTGCGCAATTGGGCTCACACTCCTCAGCATAGCGATCAAGAAACCCAAAACCTGCTTCAAAAGCTGCAGGACGGCGCCCTAGACGCGAATATGAACCGAATCAACGACCCCAGTCATTCACGCTCTGGTGTGTGATGTAGCTGTCGAAAGCTCATCACCTAATCGAGAAGCGCTCAGAGAACTTTCTAGGAATAGAGCTTGTCAACTCCTCGATCAAAATCGGTCCGAGCAAGATGAACGCGTAAATGGCTTAAGGTGACCTACACGGGAGTTCCATAATGGTGACCTTGTGTTTGTAATTAAAATTACTCAGTCTACAGGGATACTCGATTCCGGTATGCGAGGACCATACAAGGTCGTCAACCTCCTGCCCAGCGGCCGGTATGTATTGAAACTCGTCAGTGGAGACTACGGGAAGTCAACGCAAGCTTCGGGGCAGTATATGGTGCCCAGGCGTGGCGAGTGGAGTCCAGAGCTGCAGAGGCGTGTGCTGCATTTTTTGACCGTGAGTAGTTTTGTTCGTAGTGAGTTATCTCGCTAGCCGAACACAGGCGTTGAAGTACTGTCAAGTCGCCGTTCGTAGTGAGTTATCTCGCTAGCCGAACACAGGCGTTGAAGTACTGTCAAGTCGCCGTTCGTAGTGAGTTATCTCGCTAGCCGAACACAGGCGTTGAAGTACTGCCAAGTCGCCGTTCGTAGTGAGGTATCTCGCTAGCCGAACAAAGGCGTTGAAGTACTGTCAAGTCGCCGTTCGTAGTGAGTTATCTCGCTAGCCGAACACATGTGTTGAAGTACTGTCAAGTCGCCGTTCGTAGTGAATCATCTCGCTAGCCGAACAAAGGCGTTGAAGTACTGTCAAGTCACCGTACGTATTGAGTCATCTTGCTAGCCGTACAAGGGCGTTGACAAACTGTCAAGTCGCCGTTTACTAACGAATGCGTTAGCACACGCGTCCAAGCCGTCCTAGTGTTAACAACTTGTTGTTAAGCCATTAGAGCGTTGGCGCTGCGCTAAGTCGTGTTGGCGTTAGTCAATCAGTCATATGTAGCGTTGGTAATTGATATCAAGTCGTACATCACGTGACAGTTGTTAAAGTCACCCACCAATCTGTAGCGTTCGAATCGCTAGTCAGACATTTAGAAGGGAAAAACGGTCGTAGACTTTTAACAGCCCTGTAAATAATGCTTCATATTTCAGATGCAGACGACCACTTAGAGCCCACTCAACCATCAACGTCAACATCATCACGAGGTGAACGTGATAGTGCTCCGAGCGTAGAACCAGTCCCGCCATTACTATGTGATGCTGGTAATACCGTTGACTCGCCACCACCCACGGGCGGATCGAGGACGACCTACTGTCAGGAGAGGCCGTGTTAGATATGCGTCTGCTCTGGCAACACACTATGCCGGGAAAATCTATGGTAGAGACATGATATTTGGCTGGAGAGGAATGTTTTTTGGTTGTCATGGCAACAGTCGAGACGTGAGCCATTTTTCGGTTAACTTTATTCTGTTTTTCTGTTAATCTTTTCCTATGTTTACTCGTGAATTATTTGTTGTCCGTTTGTGATTAGTGATTACATTCATTGTTCTCTGATTGGTTTTCTGATTGTAATAATAATATTAGAGGTAAATACAGTTAGGCCATCTCGTGTAGTGTTTTTCTTTTTGTTATTTTAATTTCACTTCTAGTTCCCAAAAATATATATATTTCGGACACAAAGAATTAAAAAAAAATGAGCCTATAATTGCATCAGACCACGACATAACGCATAGAAACCAATATCGGGAAAAACAATGTCTAGAAATAACTTTTTCCAATAACTCACACATACACATTGATCTTATTATCAGAATAAGAATTTGTTTTCGTTTTGTATTTTGTATATGTTATTGACACGCATGTTTATATAAAATCCAAATCAGCTCACTCCTTAATCGAGACTTTTGTTCTTCTCTGAAACTATGATATTCTAGTTTAAGAGTGGACGTATCCACTCTTAAACTAGAATATCATAGTTTCAACTATCGGTTAGCGCAATAATAAAGCCGTAATTCTTAGAATGCAATCCACTATCTTTTCAGTTCCTTGGTTAATCTACAGTTTTAGTTTTATTTCAAGCTTTAATTACATTACCAGTATGAAATTTTTTCCTAAGAATATAATTGATCAGACTTCAACAGGTTCAGATTTCCGCACACTGACCTATCAAATTAAACACCAAAACCGATAGAACTGAAAGGACTTCTACACCAATGCATTGTCATTGCTATCGATTATCATATCATATTTTAGCCTCATTTTACTAGTCATGTGAATCATCTGGGGCTCTACCGGCTAAGTCGCCGAACATCGTTTTCGTGAATGGCGATCAAATAAATAAGGGTTAAAAATGACTCAATCAATCGTTAAATCGGCTTCCATGACCACATGTGACGTCATAAATGGTCCAGAATCTATTTTCAACGTTTAAGCCGATTTAACAATTGATTAAGTAATTTTTAACCTTTATTTATTTGAACGCCATTCACGAAAATGATGTTCGGCGACTTACCCGGTAGAGCCCCTGAACGGATTTTGGGTTACTATGGTAAGGTTTGACGGTGTAACTGGTAACTCAAAATCCGTTCAAATGCTATATCTTGTCATTGACGTAGATAGCATCTGAACGAATTTTGAGTTACTATGGTCAGGTTTGCCGATGTGACATCTACAATTAGTAGCATCAGATTTTAAGTTAAAACTTTTGAGACGCGCCCTCATCCTCGCATATTGCTAGAAAATGTCATGTAGGAACAATACGAGTCTACAGAAAAAGATACCTACGTACGAATGAATTCTGAACGAAGCGTGATGGATTGCCAGAACTTGTCGCAGCAGTTTAATCTTGACGATGCAAGCCCGTCAAGAGGTCGAATTCGTTCGAACGTTTAGTTTTGTAAATTCATAATAAACCCTTACGAGAGATGCAGGACTGGAGTACCTACAGTTTGAAAACTTTTACACCAAGTTGCTTGTCAAAACTTGGATTGGATCGTAGAGGATGAATCGAGTCCCTTGTATTGCCTAGACCTACCAGTTCACAGGATGCTGTACGTGTACGTGTGACTGTACATGGCCTTGTTTTCGGCTGAGGGGGCGGTGAGTGGTCGTCCGACTACGAAGGCTCCCAATCTGCTCCGTTCACGCTCTGCAGACTTCGTGTTTTCCTAGTCGTCGCCGTCGAGGGAGGTTCTACGAGGGTGCGTTTTTAAGTTCGCGGAATGGGGGGGAGGGGATAATAATAGGTCATTATCGGGATGGCCACGACTTCAGCCACTCAATATTAGTATAAATACCAAGTTTTATCTTAATTGGATCATTAGTCTCTGAATTATCGTCAAGCAAACAACTCAATCGGGAAGAAAGTGTGAATTATGGAAAAAATCGAGTACCGTGCCGTAATAAAGTTCCTTACCAAGCAAGGAAAGTCAGTTCAAAATATACTGGAAGAGATGGAATCCGTTTACGGGGACTCTTTCCCGGGTAAAACCATGGTTTACAAGTGGCACAGTCTCTTTAAACAAGGCAGGACCTCACTTGAAGACGACCCTCGGCCCGGACGGTCGCCCGAGGTGACTACTTCGGAAATCATTAAAAAAGTCGAAAAAATTATATTGGAAGATGCCAGACTAAAGAAGAAACAGCTTGCAGAAATGGTTGGAGTATCGGATACGACAATTTTCAAAATTCTACATGATCATCTTGGCATGACAAAGGTCAGTGCAAGATGGGTGCCAAGAATGCTCACGCCGCGGCCGCCTCAAAAACAACGCCGCGTGGAGTGTTCTCGCACGTTTTTGGACCTCTGTAACGAAGATAAGGATGGAATTTTAAGTCGAATTGTTACTGGAGATGAAACTTGGGTTCATCATTATGAACCTGAGTCGAAACAGGACTCTATGCAGTGACACAAAAAAGGCACACCACCACCCAAGAAGTTTAAAGTGTCACAAGCGGCTGGAAAAATGGCAACAGTGTTTTGGGATTCGGAAGGGATCCTGTTGATCGATTATAAAGATAAAGGCGTTTCTATAACCGGATAATACTACGCTTCCATCCTCGAGAGGTTAAAAGAAAGCATTAAAGAAAAAAGGAGGGGAAAATTAACCAAAGGTGTCCTTCTTCTACACGACAACGCGCCAGTTCACAAAGGCCGTGTTGCTTTGGCTGCCCTGCATAACGTGGGCTTCGATATTTTAGATCATCCACCCTACAGCCCAGACCTGGCTCCCAGTGATTACTACCTCTTACCAAAACTCAAAAAAGAACTTCGTGGGAAGAAATTTTCTACTGATGAAGAAGTGAAGGACGCGGTTTCAGCCTATTTTTCGGACAAAGACCAAACATTTTTTTATGAAGGTATACATAAGCTAATTGAAAGATCTGAAAAATGTATAAGTAGCAGGTGAATATATTGAAAAAGAAAAATAATTTTGTATTTTTATTTACACTTCTTACCCTCCATTCCGCGAACTAAACATTCCAACATCACGACTTAAAATGCATTCATCAAGTACATATGTAATGTCAATAAAAATATATAATAAACTACCGGAACAAATTAAAAATATAAGTCAATATAATATGTTTAGTAATAAATTAAAGCAATTTCTAATACACAAAACCTACTATAATATAAATGAATACATGAATGATAAACTATGACTGAAACTCCAACAGATTATAATACTTAATTAAATTATTGTTACATTCACTTTGACATTCATGCATTTTAAATAAACAATGGTATTTATTATCTCAATTATTATAAGTTATATATATTATATTATGAAGTGACCCCAGACATTAATATTGTATAAATTTTAATTATAATCTAAATATATTAAATAGGTATAAGTTATTATATTTCAGATGCCATTATGTAATTTTAATGTTTAATTGAATGTAAATACTCTAAAACTTATGTTGCTGTGCCCTTACAGGGTCCATAACTGTACCTAAGCTTTAAGCCTATTGTCAACACCTTCACTCACATTATGGTATGCAAATAAATGAATATGAATATGAATGAATATGAATATGAATATGAACTTAAAAACGCCCCCTCGTAGTTCCATTGAGGTGCAGCTCTATCTTCAAATTCTGCCCGGTAATTTTCTTCCGGGTGGCGACTCGATTGATATCGAGAGCAGAGGGGTCGGTGTAGGCATTTTCTTCCTCTTTAACTTATCTCCATCTGTGACTTCGGAGTTAGATTCCCACCTTTCGCGTGTTTCTGTCGGGGTTTCTTCTTTTTTTAGAAGCCCAGTCGATGTCCAGCTGGGCGGGTAAAATAAGAAGAAGGAATTACTTTATTTTAGACCAACTCAGATACAAGAGTAATAAATATAAAGTTAGCGCTTACATTACTTTGTTACATCCCTGTGTCAGACACAGAAAAGGCGTTTATGAAAACACGATGCAAACCACAATAAGAACGGAAGTTCAGAGGGAGACATAAGTAATAATGATAATAATGACCTTCATGCCCCATTCCGACCACGGCGGCCAGTCTCAATAGAGACTAGCCAACTGCGCACGACATATTATAGTGCACAGTGTGCGCAAACACAGAGGCACATTCAATTCCAACACTCATGATCCGATGGGACGACTAGCGACACGACCGCAAAGAGTTCAGGTACAAGTTCAGGTACAGTAATACATTTAATAATAGTTAACTATTTAATTAACTACACTACTGATCACTATCTATTACAAAATAGAAATAAATAAAAGGGTGATAGAAAAACTACTTTTTTTAACGACGCATACAGTTAGCCTAAGAGGTTTTCACTGCTTCATCGGACAATAGAGACGAGCGTGTACTCAAACCGTCTAAAAAATTCCGCCCGCTCAAATCGGAAATTTCCCGCGCTTTTGAACTTACCCGACACATTATTCTTACAAACCTTCGAACATTTATAGAAATAAATAAGCAATTAAGAAGTGCTGGCAACGGAGATGAAAAGAAATCCTCAAATAAAATCTAAACTCTCTATTCATATACTTTATTTCAGACATATGTAGGTCCATAGTATTAGTAGAAACAAGGTAACTTAATAAATAGTGTTAGTAATAAAGCTGCCTTCATTAGAACTGGTGTGGATCCATACCCAGTGACGCAGCAGAGGGGCGTCCCACCGATCTGAGAAGACGCTCAGGAGACTGTGGCGGCAACACAGTTGCGTCACTAGACTGCCAAGTCAACAAGTGACAGGGATCTGTCACTGAGGTAAAAAGCGCGCCATAAGTCGACACGAGAGGAAAGGATAGAAATATAGATACGTGATATATTATAAGGTCCTCTGAACTCCTCTGCATTGTATGCCACTGCTGTGTACCAGTAAAAAGTTGTGAAGGTGATGTACTGTGTTCTTAATGTCCCACGACATCACCCACTTCAAGCCTATTAGTGGTGGTGCACAGTCGGCCTACCATTGATGCGGTCCTCTTTCTTATTATGGCGTAAAAATAATCAAAATACAGAGTGCGCCTCCGCAAACATACCGGACGCACTACAGTGCCACTACAACCCCAACAGTATCCTGAACGCCTAATTACATTGAACGCGCAGATCACTGTATGTCCTCTGCGTATAAGGCAGAGTCCAAAGGCTGCACGTGTAGAATGACTGGCAGAAAGCTTCAAAAAGAATAACTTTTACCTGATCGTACAACGTGCAAAATATCTTCGAACCAGCATTTTACATCGAACAGCCAGCGACCTGCGCACCCACTCTATATCGAAATTATCCTTAAGATCATCAGTGACCTAGTAACCCAAGTACTTAAACTTAGTCACCCAAAAACTATTATAGACACCGTATCTTCGCACCGTATAGATTACCGAAATTCTTCCTCTATGTTAGGCATACAATAAAAAAAGAAACATTCTGAGGTTGAAATAAATTAAACGAGGTTTCAGTCAAAGATAATTCTTATTCGCTACTGTTTCATGCATATATTAAATAAGGTATCATGTTAGTAGGTATAGTATAATTAAATTATATTATCAATTAATAGTCTTATTTACGATGTGTATCGACTGTGAGGCACTATCGACGCACTTAACTTTGCACCGAAGCTTTGCACCTAAAATATATATATATAGTGTTTGTGCTCATGACTTGTGCTGTTTATATCACATAATTCATTTGCAACTGTCAATGCTGTTGACATAAAATATAATTATGATGCAACATAGTGATTACATACTCTCTGGACGCAGATCTTGACGTACCTTGGTATATAATTTGACTCGTAGTGAAATTCGCCTAAATAAAATTAGAATGTCGAAGTATCTGGCCCTAGACAAATGGGCACGATTATTTAAAATAATCCGTCAGAATGGCGGGATCCGTAAGACTACTTATAAATTATGGAGATTCGATACTCTAAAGGTAAATCTTTCAAGTTCCTTCCACGACAAATTGTTGCTCGCTCGCCAATTTATTGGCTACAAGCTATGGCCCGCGGTTTCACCCGCGGTAAACTTTATAAATTATAGCCTATGTTATTCCGATGTATAAGCTATATTATTGTAAAGTTTCATTAAAATCCATTCAGTAGGTTTTACGTGAAAGAGTAACAAACAACCATCCATACTTACAAACTTTCGCGTTTATAATATTAGTAGGATAATGTTGGAGCATTGTCACAAGTCGGTAATATATCTAATCTCCAACGCTCCCAGATATGATATTCCAATTTAACCGCGAGCCATAGAAGGTGAGTGAGTATGCATTGCTAATTATTATGTTAAGGCGTCGTATATGGTTAAATTCAACCAAATACATGTTCTCGATATCGAGTGTGAGATACCCAACTTACAATTTAGAGAAAGATACCAAGAACGACGTAACTAAATACAGTTTCTAAAAAAAGGCAAAGCGATTACAAAAAATGTTTTTGGTGAAAAAATGTATTTAAGACACTTACCTGTGCACTCACGGTTATCACTTATAGACTCAAAAGGGCACCTGGCTATGATAGGCCAGGGTCTTATCAATTCAATACTAAGTGCAATAGATACAGTGAAAATAAAAACCGGCCAAGTGCGAGTCGGACTCGCCCATGAAGGGTTCCGTAGCAGCAAGTATTTCAGTTGATTAAATGAAAGGTAAATTGGTGGTCCTGGGTTCGAATCCCGGTAAGTGCAAAAATTTGTGTGATGAGCACGAATATTTGTTTCTGAGTCATGGATGTTTTCTATGTATTTAAGTATTTATCTATCTATATAAGTAAGTATATCGTCGCCTGATACCCATAGTACAAGCTTTGCTTAGTTTGGGGCTAGGATGATCTGTGTGACATTGTCCCTATATATTATTATTATTATTAAATTGCGGTTTACGATTTATGACGTATTAAAAAAATAACTTGCTAGATCTCGTTCAAACCAATTTTCGTTGTTAGTTTGCATGGTAATGTGCATCGTATATATTAGTTATATCATATATCATACATATTATATATTTTTTTAGTTTTATTATTCTGTTATTAGGTACATTATTTTATACCTTATTTTAGAAGTTACAGGGGGGAGGGGGGCACTCAATAAAATGATATTGGAAACCTCAATATCATTTTTGAAGACCTATCCATAGATGCCCCACATGTAGAGTACAATGACAAAAAAACATTATACGTATTATGTTCACAGAATACATCTACTAGCCAAGTTTCAACAGTACAGCTCTTATAGTTTAGGAAAAAAGTGGCTGTGACATACGGACGGACAGACAGACATGACGAATCTATAAGGGTTCCGTTTTTTGGCATTTGGCTACGGAACCCTAAAAATTGCGTTAGTTATTAATTTGCCTAAGTAACAGCTAAGGTTGCATGCTCCTGAGACAGGATTGGTAATTAGACATTTGATATGCACCTTTTTTACCTATATGTGTAGTCAGCAAAGAAGTATATGGTCCACCTGACTATAAGTCGTTACCGAAGCCTATGACGCTTGCGGCATTCCTGGCTCCGCTCACATATTAGCCACCCTTCCTCCCTACCGAATGATTATTTACTGTGATCCTGTCATTAGAAGCTTAGCTATAAATTTGAAAGTTATCCGCATAAGGGTGGTAGGAGAAGAGAAGTTGATTAAACATTGAATTTATAAAAGTTGCGAAAAGTAGAGGGGATAAAACGCCACCCTATAGCAGACCTGCTGTAATATTGCGCCAAGAATACCGAGGGTCATCAATACAAATGAACTGCTGGCGGCCAGGTTGATAACTGTGACACCATTCGCTAAGAGAGCGTAGGATTCCAAGCAATATGCACGGAATTAAAAAACATGCGTTACTGAAATCCAGAGTGCAACACCTTTAGATCTCCACGTTCCAATCTACTGTCCTTCGTAATATGGACCAGTGCTGTGGTTGGACTATGCCCGGGACGAAAACCAGATTGGAAAGGATGCATGAGATTATTTCTGGTAAGGAAAGTATTGATCTGGTTATGATTAAGGCGTTCAAGCACTTTAGGAGAGGAAAGAGAAAATTTAAATTGGGCGATAAACATCATAGGAGGGTTTGAGTACTTGGGGAAAGAAATAATTTTGGCATCTTTCCACGCTGCTGGAAGTGCAATTTTTATTTGAAGAGTCAATATCTAAGTTAATCAGAGTATTTCGAGATGTTCCATCTCCCAACGATCTTAGAAATTTTCAAACTTTGCATGGCAAGGATTTCCATTCTCGATGGAGCTGTGAATATCTTGGCTCTGGGCTGTGTACTTCCCTAAAAGCAGAATATTTTTCACAATCGTAATTACTAGGTCGGCTCGTGAATCCAGATTTAGCTAAAGCTTTATACACGTGTTGGTACTTAGCTAATCTCGCTGTTAAGCCACGGCACGGGTAAGTGCTTAAGTTTAATAGTGAACAGGAGCGTGTAAATCATTAAATAAAATAAATAAAAAAGGTTTTTATTCACGTAGACTTTAAAAAAGCGCTTGTAAATAGTCAGAACATGTTTGTAGTAATATAGTTGTATACATTAGATATTATTTCTAGTAACATAGATATTTAGGTACATCTTGTATGAAAACATTTATAAAATTTATTTTATTACAGAAATGATATTTAGCTAGCTCGTATCAAGTTATTGTCAAGAGATTATGTTTAATTATCTAGTTTAAGTCTAATATTTTTACTACATATTGTCAATGGTTCTGTCTATATTAAAGGTATTATTATTATGACGGACCTTGTGTTAATAACGACGGTCGCGCTTTAATGCTACCACCGGATCCAATGCGCCCCAACTGAGAAGACCCAGCGAAACAAACTCAGTGGGTTCATCTACTACCGGTTTCAACACGACCCAGTTGAGACGGTCCGGCGAAACATACTCAAACGGGCATGAACACGGGATTTGGTCCAATTAGAGTAATTATTTAGTAGGCAAACACAATATATGCTCGATCGGTTGTCTGAATGCTTATTATTTTAGATTATATTTAGGTATACAAAAGAAAAACTTCGAAACAATAACATTATTCATTTTGAGACAGAGTCAATAATTTTAAATTAAGTATATGATAGCAATCATTTACAGATAGTTCACGTAACACAGCAGATCAGTCATGTCTATATGGCTACAAGATCTCCAGCGAGCAATGTGCAGGTAGGAAGTGAGAGCCAGACGTCTTTGTCATCGATGTACTCTTTAGTGGTGTAATAACCCCTAGCCATAAGTACACGTTTAATATGTGTTTTAAAACTTGTGTCAGGCAGATCAGTAATTTGAGTAGGAAGCTTGTTATAAAACCTAATACAATTTCCTAAAAATGATTTATTAGTTTTGCTTACTCTAAAGCCTGGCATGGCTAGTTTGTTTTTATTCCTAGTATTTATATTATGCAGTTCACTTTTCTTTTTATAATTATGAATATTTTTTCTAACAAACATTATATTCTGATATATATATTCCGATGGCACAGTAAGTATATTTATTTCTTTAAACAAATTTCGCAAAGAATCGCGACTGCCTAAACCATAAATGGCTCTGACTGCTCTTTATTATGCATTAAGATTAATTATATTGAAAATAAGTATAATATTCTAAAATAGTCTTACCTTACTCTTTCAAAAAGAAAATGTATTGACTATAATGGAGGCTAATATAATTTTAGATTGCGTTTAATCTTCAATTCGATTCTTCGATTAGACCTTAGTAGACAGTACGATGCACTGCAGTGCGACGTGCAGATGGTCATCGAATAAATTTGTATGAAATTGAGCCAATAATACCTTGAAATCTGTTACCTTATATATACAACATATACAACACGTAACTTAAATAATGCATATCCTGAAAATAGTTTGTTCAGAATCGTTTACTGAATCGATTTATATCATTTTTAATATAGGTAATTATATCAACAAATAATTAATACTTGAAATTATTGTCATATTAACCCTGTACAGGCAAAACAAATGGACCGTAAGTCAAAGTAATAAGACTTTTAAAATCGTAGTTTTATTAGTATTCATACAAATTCTATCATTCAATGCAAAATAAAGAAAAATAAACTTTATTTCAAGAAACTAATTTAGTAAATAACAATGCACATATATGTTAAATTAAACATTCAGTGTATGTATTATGATTACAACATAATATTCTAATTGGGGTGTCTGAGGGGGTGCGTTAATTACGTTACATGTTGTATATTAATGTGACGTAGGGTCTCTCAGATAAAATCATTAGTGGCGTTAACGACGACGAGCATATTGTTACTTTTCAGCGAGGTCGTCCTTGAGCTCTGTTTAGATGATCCTGACCCGACTCATGTAATGATGCTCATACCATTATTGTAGTGCAGAACGCAAAAACCTGCTAAAATTGTTGGTTAAATTACTTATTTCTAGAATGCAATAAATATGGAGTAAGCGGGTCACGATATCTACCATTTTAAACATGTGGGAGTCCGTTCTGCCTCAAGTGATGTCTCTGTTTTTATGGGTCACTCTTATACCGAAACCTTACAACTAAACTCAAATAAACGATTATTAATTTTAATTGTCAGTTCAAAGAAAGCTTCTGCAGTTACCAAGCTACCAAGCAGAGCGATGCCGGGCAGATATATACCATGACCCGGTCATTATATTTGCCGCTTGATAAACGATTAATGTAGTTTATAGATGTTATGTGGGTACTATAAAAAGAGTATTTAGGGTACAAATTATATAGCAGAATACACGCAGGAGCAACTTGTAGTCGCTTTATGTCGTCACACCACGTCGCCTCATGTCGCTGAAGTCATGATTTGGAACCCGACTGCAGACGGCAACAACAGATGGCATCTGATTCCAAGTGTTCAAGATGAATGTTCCAAATGTTCACTGTTATACGCTAATCATTTGAAAGAATGCACTGTCACCCCCCGTCAGTAACATTACTGATCTGCGGTCGGAAAACAGAGTCGTCTACCGCTCGACGACGCGTCGCTAACTGCGGAGGGTTTTTCATAGAAGGGTGAATTGCGCAACCAAAAAAAATACACGGCAAACCTGAGAACGGTAGTGCAATTTGCTGATTTTTTATTTTACACATTTTCCTCTCTAATGAATGTACTTCTCTACCTTGACAAAAAAGAATCATAGATTTCTACCCTCTAATAGACCGAAAAAAAATTACAAAGTGTTATTTTATCATCGCGGTGGCCTGTCCTGAACCCAATTCCTCTCATTAAATACCTTCCCCTGCAAATACATTCGTAATATGGACTTAAATCGATTTTGTTATCATTAAATTATAATATATTCGATCAAATAAAACTATTTTTGTATGTTTATCTTCTTTCTCATGGATTTGACAGGCAGTCGACTTTTGTCTGGAAAAACGTTATCATTTCAGAGGACAGTAAGTTTTAGTAGAATAGCGACGTCAACATTGCGTTGTTACGCCTTTGTCAACTTTTCTCACTTCCGATCAGTCCGACTCAAGATCTCGGCATGAACGCACTGGTCCCAATGTCTTGCGGTTTCCCACCAAAAAAGTAAGTTTATCATTTCAGTGATATGGGGACAAAAATAGTTTCATATCGATGGCTGTTATAAATCGTGCTAGATTCGTTTAATTTGTCTCAAAATTATGTATTAACTTCGGCGTAAGTACTGTTTTGTTTGAGTAGTGTTCATATTTTTTTAATAATTTATTACGGAGTTAAATATAGAACTAACCTCTATTTTATCATTTCATGTTATCATTTCAGTGGATTTGGTGGACTGTTATACCAATTATATTCCACCGTAATGAAATGTTTCTCCGAAATGATAAAACCATAAAGTTTTAGAGACCCTTGTGTCAAATACAAAGTCATAGTTTTGTAATGTATTATTATTTTTTTTTAATTATTCGTGTGTATTTGTTGTGTAATATTTGTGTTTAAGATATATAATATAAACATATCTATGTAGTAAGTACATGTATATACTTTAGATACACATTTGTTCGGCTCAACGATAATGTGATCAGTGTGTGAGTCACCACAGTGTAGATTTTTATATCTACTATTTGTCTACATAATAATTATTTCGAGGGTTTACCTTCATTGTAAGTAAGTTACTTACCTTTATTTTTATGTCATTTATTATGAGTAAATAATATTTATATGATTACAAAATTTCTAAATTTTACAAGATATAAAAAATAAATCTATGATCAAACTTATTAAAGAAGACTGATGTTTATAATAATTATAGTGAAGACGTGTTGTGGTGTAATAATTAAAGAAGACTTGTTTAGTAGGTACATATCTAAATAAAAAAAAACTATATTTAAAGTCATAAAAAGAAGCTGATTAGTGAATTTGATAAATGATTGTGTGATTTAAAGTAATATGATGAAAAATAATAAGTTTCCAACATTTTCACACAACAGCAACCAGAAAAAATACCAAAGGTTATAATAAGTAAAGAAATAATTCATTTATATCATAATACACATTACATTACATTAATAAACATGATATTAATATCATATTTTGGGGTTATTGTAACCTCAAAGAATGATATATGTAATACTAACTGTAATATCTGTATATTAATGATAATATTAAAATAACTGTGTACTGTCATGTCTCAGTGTTTATCTAAAATTTGTGGAAATCAACCTAACAAAATACGGAACCCTGGCTGCCCGGCACAGTAGTTCTTAGCTGTATCATTTCGGTGGATTTAATTCATTCCGGTGCACAGTCTATCATTTCGGTGGTCATTTATATCATTTCGCTAGACACTTTTCATTTCAGTGGGCTCTTAAAAATTCATCCTTAAATATTTATGCAAGTTTTTATGATATTTGGTGTCCACTCACGCACAATGTTATAAAATAGGCTAAAGCTTTATTTATCACTAAAAATATGTAGATAGCATTGAAATCAAAAAAAATCCCACCGAAATGATACATAAAAAGCTCTTGTTGAAATTCACCCAGAAATACATAGAAGAAACCCGTAGTGACACTGTAACACGTCGTCTGCTGCTGCGTGTAGCAGGCTACTAAATTGTACCTTAAATCGCATATCAAAACAAACAAAATTAAGTAAGAGATTCCTATCATATCTAGAACAAGATTCTAACATTATATTTCAGGACGGCTGCTTCGTCGGCAAAGATGCTTTGGGAAATCTTTACTACGAAAACAACAGTTATATGATTCCTCGCAACCGTTGGGTTGAATATCACGATCGATACAACTGGGACTATGATGCTAGTCAGGTAAGAACTCTGTTATACCAATAGCCTTATTGCACTAATTAATCGTACTCGACTTCACCTGTGTCAGCAATGCTAGTTCATTCTATCTACGTGCCTTCAGTTTAGTCGTGAAATGGTAAGATGTAAACGGAGATAATTTCGCATTTAAAATATTAGTAGATATGGATAGCAAAAGGCTTATTTATACATACATACATACATAGACTCACGCCTGTTTCCCAGAGGAGTAGGCAGAGACAACGGACTTCCATTTTTCACGATCCTTGCATCCTTGCTCTTTCGCTTCGTTTACTGACATAATATTCTTCATACATGCTCGCCGGTTTAGGCTTATTTATATCGTATCAAAAACTAGTTTAGCACTTGCGTGTTATGTATAATAATTTATATTTAAAACAATAAAATTTAAACATGCCGACAACCGTGTGTGTACTTTGTAAGACGTTGTTAAAATGCACGGTGTATGTATGAACTAGGTTCTTCAATAAAAAATAAATGAGAATGTGACAGACCGGTGCTGGGAGCTCCCAGCGTGGGAGAGTATTGGGCGCCCGGCTGGCTTCTCCTTAGCTGGGTACCGCCCTGGGATCGATGGTCTTATAAAAGAGGTCCCAGGAACAGGTAACCTGCTGTAGCTCAGGTTGATTAAACACGCTTGTGCGTGCTGTGTAGGGGGCGGGAGGCATTCATGCGCCTTCCCCTCCCTGGGTGAGGGTCTTGCGGAGGCTGTAGTGTACAGCGGGGTACTGGTGTTGCTCGCTCACAAGTACCCACAGCCCCCTCTACAAGCACTCTGAGGCTGGTTACCGTGGTGGTTTTAGTGGATCGAGTGCTACATAACCCGTCGCCTTCTCAAGCGATGGACATGTGTATTACCCATTTCCATCATGCAATAAAAAAAATATATGACACTTTCGTTGAATGTTATTTTCATAGTCACCTTGCAGTGTACATTAATTCTTAACTTAAAATTCCCTTTTTCAATAAAAATCCTGTATTGAGGTCATTACCGTTTTATTATCTTAAGTATTTTTATCCTCCGAGACAGATGAAAATCACTAGAGGTAAGTTCTGGGGATTAGACAGGATAATAAACTAAGTATTTTAAGCCCTTCTCGGATTACAAACAGCAACGGCGGGATTAAGAGCTGATTCGCTATCATGATGAAAAAGTCTTAGCGAGTTCACCTCGCCGATTTTCACGAATTTCATTTCGCTATTTTGTTATTTAAGTTTATATAATAGAAACTTAATGATCAAAGTATTAAGTCTGTACTATTCCTTGGCTATCCTAGAAAAAGGAGACCATGATCTTACCGGTGTAAAAACTGGTTAGAAGTTGGATATAATATCCTACCCAAATCATAGTCCTGCAGACTTTAATGTTGGGTCGTAGTGTTGAGTGATATTTTACCAATTATTATTAATTGATCCAAAAAACTCGACAGTGCAATATTGCAACAGTTCAGAAGCATGGTTTGTTTCTGGTCATTGGCAGGCATTCTAGGTCCCCAACACGCGGATACTTTTTGTTTTCAAGTAACATATTATTATTCACACTACTTCAAAACCAAAATTACGACCGTGTGTAGTGTAAATTCTCGTTTATTCTACAATAACACGTACCATGGCACACGATTTGTTAATACATTTCTTTTATTTCTTAACCATTTCCCCAGATACTCTCGGTCCCAGGGCGTCTTGAGTAAGAAACATCTTTGGAGGATTTTGTTCTATTTGCTGCACCAAGATGCAACTAGAATACAGCGGCGAATTTACCATTATTGATTACTAGCTGTGCCCTGCGGTTTCAACCGCGTTAAATTTTATAAATTAATGTTATTGGGATATATAAACTATATTACTACTAAGTTTCATCAGTTTTTGTGCCAAAGAGTAATAAACATGCATACATCCATACTCACAAACATTCGCATTTATAATATTAGTAGGATATCTGCGATTTTGTCGGCAAGCTCGTTTCTTCAGACTAGATATTACATTAAACAGTCTTCACTTGGTCAGTTTGTCAGGAAGAGAAGGCACACAGACTATCAACCACACGTAGATTAGTTACACTGGTTGTCACGACTATATTACTATATTTTTTAGATAAGTGTAGAATGGTACGGCTGGATCCACCACAAAACGGACAAGTACCCGTGCGAAGACACCGCCAAGTATTGCCTCAACTGCTGCTGCTGGGTTCACTGCTGGCTTCAGCCTCATGTGGAGAACATGTCTGGAACTGAGGCAGCCTACTATCCATACAGCACGACAAAATCACGCGTTCAAGTTTGGGATGGTAAAAGTATTCTGATTTCATTTATGACTCATGAATTAGGAAACAATATTGTAATATATGTATAGAACTGTTATATAAAACAGTTTCGGAAACAATAAATTTGACGGTCACCGTAGCCTAGTTGGTAGTGATCCTGCCTACGAAGCTGGTGGTCTTGGGTTCGAATCCCGGTAAGTGCAAATATTTGTGTGATAGCACGAATATTTGTTTCTGAGTCATGGATGTTTTCTATGTATTTAAGTATTTATCTATCTATATAAGTATGTATATCGTCGCCTGGTACCCATAGTACAAGCTTTGCTTAGTTTGGGGCTAGGATAATCTGTGTGACATTGTCCCCAGATAGTATAATATAATAAAAAAAAAGAAATATGAGATATCAAGGAGTTCGCTCGTGCTACCGAGTGTGAGAGTTTCCGGATCAGAAAGAATAACAGGGTCACACCATACCATCCCGTGAGAGTCGTAAAAGGCTAGTAAGGGATACATAAGGTAGTCGGGCAGCAGCGTAACCTCTGTACTGGCTACTATCTAACTGTGGTCGCCAACTCACATGCCAAGCGCGGTGACTAAAACCCTCCAAATGGCAACGTTATAGAAACCATTGGAACAGATATATGTCAATTTGTGAACGATAGCAGGCTGATGATGATGATGACCGTGTGAGAAGACGACCTTGTAAATAGTTTTTGTTTCCTCTTTGGGTTGCAGTTATCAGGCGCAAATGACTTACAACAGATCATCTATGGTACCACGGAATATAAGTATTGCTGGCAGTCAATAGTTGGTCACATGCTTTTTAAGTAGCGAGTTTGTTAACCTTGGTTTTTATAATGAGCGACGACCCCATATTGTCATCCTACTCCTACAGCACCCAGATACGACTATTATCAGGATTTAACATTTTACTTTTATGATGGTCGTTATAAAGTCTTATAGTAACAATCGGATTACTTTTCGAATTTTCTTCGATACTACATAGATTTTACTTAAGTATTCCTAATCAAGTCTAAATCGAACATACCCAAGTTGATTTTCCTCATCACGCTCTCTCCATTTTAATGCCATTACATTCTGGACGTCCTGTATTCGTAAATGCTTTTATTTGTTGTCGTTTCAACCACAGAAATTACAATTAGGTATGATGTTTGGAATTATTGCCGAAGAATTATTGTCCGAGCGAACCGATTTATTTATATACCATAGTATACTTTAATCATAACTATCATTTATAAATAATCACATAATCGATTATAGATACATGCGTTTGATTATTTGTATTTTATTTTTTTTAGAAGCATTGTCTCCATATGACCGTGAACTTATAAAAAATATCTGAAACAGAATAAAATGTAGTGCACACACTTGACGTCGAAACCAGACTATTTGCAATTCAATTCAAAATACAAAATTCATTTATTCCGTTAAAATATACATTTAAGTTGAATCGCCAATATTTATACTCCTCCGTGCAGTGCATGACGTGGCAGCTACTGAGAAATACTGCTCGAAAACTCAGTAGGAATCCTTTTGTAAAATATTTTAATTCTCTAACTCTAAAGTCAATATTACTGGAACTGATTTAAATTACCAAATGAATGCATGTAAATTATTTTTTTATGAAATTATCTAAGAGTATTTCAATGTCATATCATGGTAGATCATATGTCCGTCTGTTTCGATCTTACGGTGACCATTATGAAATTTGTTAATGGATCAATCTCCAAAACTCACCACTCTGGTGCTTTTCAATTATTGATATTTAATGGTAATTATGTATCACATTAAAAATATTGATATTCAAATAGTACATTTTTACTATTGGCCTTCAATTTACTCAAACATTTATGGAAATATTTAAGTTCAAAAAATTTCACGAACAGAGCAATCATAATTGGTGCCTGAGCGATCATAAATAAATAAAATAAAATAAAAAAGGTTTTTATTCACGTAGACTTTAAAAAAGCGCTTGTAAATAGTCAGAACATGTTTGTAGTAATATAGTTGTATACATTAGATATTATTTCTAGTAACATAGATATTTAGGTACATATTGTATGAAAACATTTATAAAATTTATTTTATTACAGCAATGATATTTAGCTAGCTCTTATCAAGTTATTGTCAAGAGATTATGTTTAATTATCTAGTTTAAGTCTAAAATTTTTACTACATATTGTCAATGGTTCTGTCTAAATTAAAGGTATTATTATTATGACGGACCTTGTGTTAATAACGACGGTCGCGCTTTAATGCTACCACCGGATCCAATGCGCCCCAACTGAGAAGACCCAGCGAAACAAACTCAGTGGGTTCATCTACTACCGGTTTCAACACGACCCAGTTGAGACGGTCCGGCGAAACATACTCAAGCGGGCATGAACACGGGATTTGGTCCAATTAGAGTAATTATTTAGTAGGCAAACACAATATATGCTCGATCGGTTGTCTGAATGCTTATTATTTTAGATTATATTTAGGTATACAAAAGAAAAACTTCGAAACAATAACATTATTCATTTTGAGACAGAGTCAATAATTTTAAATTAAGTATATGATAGCAATCATTTACAGATAGTTCACATAACACATTTATATAAAACAATTGAACAAAGAATATCTATTTCATATTTTTCATTAATAAGTTCTATGTCTAGAATTTTGCTAGAGAAGCGGTTTATATTTTGATGTGATAGAATTAGAAAGTTATCACACTTCTCTATTATCATGCTTACATGTTTAAACTACTAACTAAATTGATTTTAATAACATTACTAAAAGATGGTATAAAAAGTGACTTCGTCATACTACTTATGACTGAGTTAATATGTGCCGCTACTAAAGTTGCAAGTATGTTATAGTTTATAGGATTTGTTAATGAGTAACCCACATCGTTATCCACATCTTAAGTAAAATAGTTTTAACATGGAACTACTTAACTAAGCACGAGTGAAGCTAGTGCTAAACATATTCAATTTAAGTAATGGCATTTATATAAAACAACATATATATTTTTTTAATCTTACATGAGTCTATAAAATATCTAAATGTTCAGATCTATTTCTTTAATCTTCTGGAGTAAACAATTTCTAAACTTATTAGCAGACAGTGTGAACAGATCAAGCCTATTTGGAAGCCTATTTTGATAGTTATTTTTTTATTCGATAGGTAAATCGAATAAAAAAATAACTATCAAAATAGGCTTCCAAACAGAGAAGAAATCACGTAACATATACATACAAAAAAGTACCTGCAGTCGAAATAATAACCTCCTTCTACGAAGTCGGTCACAACGATATTATATAATAGCCAGTTTAATTACAATACTTTTTTCTCCGACCTTGATCTGTTCACACTGTCTGCTAATAAGTTTAGAAATTGTTTTGCTTTCGGAATTGGGGACCATTATTGTATTTTACATATTATTATGTTAGTAATAATATCTAGGGACAATATCCCTAGATATTATTATTAACATAATAATATGTAAAATACAATAATGGCTGAATAAAAATAATAATGGCTGAATAAACAAATAATTTAAAAAATAGCCAGGGTGTTAAATAAAGATAACCAACAGAACAGAACCTATTTAAGTAAGACGGTCACCGTAGCCTAGTTGATAGTGCTCCTGCCTACGAAGCTGGTGGTCCTGGGTTCGAATCCCGGTAAGTGAAAATATTTGTGTGATGAGCACGAATATTTGTTTCTGAGTCATGGATGTTTTCTATGTACCTAAATAAGTATTTATCTATCTATAATATAAGTATGTATATCGTCGCCTGGTACCCATAGCAAGCAAAGCTTGTACAGCTTTGCTTAGTTATATATGTATATATATATATACTAGCTGTGCCCCGCGGTTTTACCCGTGTTAAACTTTAGAAATTATCACAGCTCCTCTCCCGTAGGGGATAGCGTCATAATATGTAGCCTATATGTTAACCCGACCTCTTAGTAATATGTATTCATGCAAAATATGAAGTCATAGGTACAGCACTTTTTGAGTTTATCCCGGACATACATACAGACAAACAGACAAAAATTCTAAAACCTATATTTTTGGCTTCGATATCTATTGTAGATCACGCCACAAGTATCCTTTTTAAAAAATACTCAATGTACAGTTTTTACTTGCCTACGATTTTATTATATGTACTTATAGATATATATACATATTTAGGTGCACGGATTGTATTAAAACATTCAGAAATAAAATTTAATTTATAATAGTAATGATTAAGTTATTTCACATGTTGATAGTTGAACTCCATATTCGATAGATGTTGTTGTGCACATGACGTCTTTGTAGTAATATAGTTAAGTAGGATAATTACTTCTAGGTACACGCGGCTACATCTCATGTTATACATTTCTAGTATAAGCTGATCTCGTGTTGTATAGGATTTCCATACAATGACAGGTCAGCTCACACTGGAAATGTATAGCTTGATATGTAGCCGTGCGTACATGTAGATATTGAGGCACACGGATTGTATGAAAATATTTAGAAATAAAAGGAGAACGGGCGGAAGTGGTCCAAATGGCGTCGGCTGATGAAACCTAGTCTATATAATAGTTCGTGAATGTAGGATATTTTTTTACTATGGACACCATATAATCGGCCCACGGAGAAAAAAGTTATACAGTTCAGAAAGTATCTACCTATTATAGACGAATAATTGAAAAAGCTGCCTTTTGTTCGGTCAAAACTTATTTGCCGAGTACCAAGTACTCGCACTTACTCCCCGCCGCCCGTATGCGCCCGCTACCCCTCGGGGTGGCGGGGGATGATGCTTCTGCGCCGCGCGTATTGTTCACAGGTCAGTGAGTCATTCGCTATTATTCAGCAAGGACATCGTTTGGTTTCTTTATTATGTTCGTACCGGCTTTCTTTTTGGACATTAACTCTTTCACTATAATAGTACTCTTTCTTATACTTATACCTAATAAATAGCTCTTCCATAATAACCAGCTCTTTAAATAACTCTGTCACGGTAACTATAGAAAATGCTAACCAGTTTGATATTATCTATTGCACCAACAATCAACAGCAATATGGCTTAAAAGGTACATACCTGTCGCGGTGCAATTGATGCGAGTATATGTGCTGAGATGGCTGGGTTTGATTCGAAAAGATTTCGGGTAACATTTTGCCTTTCTCTTCACCGAACGATTACACACTAAACACACAATGCCAGCACTAGGCAACATCTTGAAAGCCAAATCCAAAAGCAATATTACAAGTCCGTTTAAACTCGCCATAGTAATCGAGTAAGTAAATCAAAATATGTCCAAAAAGAAAGCCGGTACGAACAAAATAAAGAAACCAAACGATGTCCTTGCTGAATAATAGCGAATGACTCACTGACCTGTGAACAATACGCGCGGCGCAGGAGCATCACCCCCCGCCACCCCGAGGGGTAGCGGGCGCATACGGGCGGCGGGGAGTAAGTGCGAGTACTCGGTACTCGGCAAATAAGTTTTGACCGAACAAAAGGCAGCTTTTTCAATTATTCGTCTATAATAGGCACTTTCTGAACTGTATAACTTTTTTCTCCGTGGGCCGATTTTATGGTGTCCATAGTAAAAAAATATCCTACATTCACGAACTATTATATAGACTAGGTTTCATCAGCCGACGCCACTTGGACCAAAGTCCATACTAAAATGTCCGATCTCCTTTGTTATAATAAAAAACAAATTGTATGAGTTTTGTAGTCACGAAAGTTCCCAATTGTTTTCAAAAAAGGTCTTGGCTGTCTCTGTTTGATGTTCTTCAAAATTTGTCTAAAAATCTTTGGTTTTGTTTGGATAAAATAATTTCTGTTTAGGTTGGTCATTCGCTAGAAACTTTGTGCTATCGATCCGTTTGTATCGCGACACGAACATACGATTTCGTTCGTTGTTTAAAATGCGTAAATATATAATATTTCGGTAATTACTTAATGGTTGTGGTTTTTACCTAACCCTGGGTTTAATTTATTGAATTACTATTTTCCTTGGAAATGCCTTCTACAAAAAAAAAAACAAACCTTTCGCTGCGTAGCCGAAATATGAAAAGGATGACAATAAACAAGTCACTGACCTTTTCCCGGACCTTTTTGGATGATATGATGATGTCTTCCCGGCCGAATTTCGACCACGGCGGTCATTCTCAATGGAGATTAGATCTGATGGGACGACAAGCCACACGACCGGAAAGAGGTCAGGTACAGGACCGACGGCTTTACGTGCTCTCCGAGGCACGTGGGTGTGATACTGCCAATTTCCAGACTTCGGGCTGATAGTGAGAAATTTCTTTTTTACGGATAAATCCCAAATTCACTATTTGGCCCTACCCGGGATTTGAACCCAGGACCTCATTTTCTGCGGTTGAACACGCTACCGCTAGACCAACGAGGCAGTCAGTTAACATAGTATGTAGAGAAGCATTAACATGAGTGTCTGTTTTGAATAAAGTTAAAAGTTCTTAATTTGCAATTTCTTTATAAGTTCGTGGCGTCCATTACCCACTTTAATCTTTATTTTTTATTTATTTTATGTACACACAGTAAAAAGTAAATAAAAGCAAGTATACAAATGCAAGAGTACAAAGGCACTGCTTATTTCCAGCTTTATTAATCTTATCTAAATGACTGGGTTTAGTTTTCGACAACCACGCGAACGAAGTCGCGGGCACAACTAGTATAGAAATAAAAGCTAAAGTCAGTTGTAATTCTTCTTAATAGTAATTATTTGTAATATGCATTTGAAAACTAAGAGATAGTTTATGACGTTATTTCATGTACATAATATATGGGGGGCTACCGGCTAAGTCGCCGAATATCGGGATAGTAATCAGCGTTCAAATAAATAAAGATTAAAAATTACTTAATCAATCGTTAAATCGGCTTCGACGTTGAAAATCGATTCCGGACTATTTATGACGTCACATGTGCTCATGGAAGCCAATTTTTTGGTTGTCGGATAACACTAGTGTCTATCCCATTCATACCAGGAGGTACTTTGACTACTGGTAACCCTGAAACACATAAAAGGCTCGAAGATTGAAAACTATTTTCTCTTTATAAAATATTTTATAAAGACTATTACTGTATTTTGTGATTCCACATCTTATAAATGCCAATATTCTATCAAAATTCAACTTCACCATCATCATAACAGTCGTAATAAGGCCACTGCTGAACAAAAGCCTACTCCTCAAATCATCTTGGGGGGATATGCCATAATCACCCCAAGAATCATCTTGGGGGGGTATGCCACAATCGCCCCAAGAATCATCTTGGACATTCCATAATCGCCATGTTAGGCAGACGGGTTGTCGATCGCAATAAGATGGTCATAGTACTCAGAAAGAAGTTTATGTCCGTCTTCTGGTAGATATTCCCTCGGGTTGAATTCTACGCCTGGGGATGGGGTGATGATTTTCTTATATTAGCTGCCGTAACCACACAGTATATTCATGCTCTTCCGTTATCAAAATTACAACAATTCAAATGTTACTCCATCCGTTTAATATAGAGTTATACGGGATACCGATGGGTACCGATACCGAAAAGCTAGTTAAATTTAAGTTATTTAGATCTATAGGTAGCTCAACTGGGGGGGGCATCTTCACCTTACAGAATAAGCTCAAAGTAATATCATGATGATCTTGCGTGTCAGTTCTCCAGAACTCTTGGCTTTGTATTGGGGCGCATTGGATCCGGTGGTAGCTTTAAAGCTCGACCGTCGTTATAAACACAAGGTCTGTCATAATAATAATATTGAATTCGTACCTTAATAAAGACAGAACTATTTAGACATATAGTAAAATATAAATTTCGATAATTAAACCTAAACATAATCTCCTTGACAATAACTTAATACAAACTAGCTAAGTAAATATCATTACTATTATAAAATAAATTTTATAAATGTTTTAACAATCTGTGTACCTAAAGTTTAAAGTTTAAAGACATTTATTCTCATTAAGACATAGATACGTCACTTACATGAGAACTTAAATTTAAACAAAGTTATAATGTTCGTTAGCATAAGTACATACATAGTAAAAAATAAAAATAAAAATGGACATAAAACAAAAAGTAAAAACATAATGACAATTTATGCTTCGTGGATCTAATCCTAACAAACTTAAACAATATTACTTATCTAGGTGTATAGCTTAAAGTTAAAATTAAATGACAGGTTATATTTCGCAAGTTAAAATAAGACAGAAATTTGAGGAGAACGAGAGTAGGTATCTAGATGATGTATAAAGTTTATTTATCATTATAATTAGAGAGAAATTTTTGTTTTAATGTAAATTGCTAGCCTTTTCTTAAAAACGTTAATTGAGTTAGCATTTTTTATTTCTGCGGGTATTTTGTTATAGATGCGCGCGCCATCGCTAATTATTGTAGATGCACCGTATCTTGTCCGCGACTTGGGTAGCACGATATAGCTAGCGCGCCGACTGCAGGTGCGCCCAACTTCTTTCCGTCTATTGAATTGTAGGTCGGAATGGACTTACCTACCTAAATATCTATAATATGTAACTAGAAATATTCTGTATAATTAATTGTATTACCACAAACATGTTCTGATTAATTACAAGTAATTATTTTAAAGTCTACGTGAACAAAAAACTTTTTTATTTTAATTTATTTTATTAAATTCGAAATATAAAAAGATAATAAAAAACGAGTGTGCTTTAGACCACATGACTGACGTAAAACTTAGATATAGGTAAGAAACGCAACTATAGGTCTTTCCATCTTCACTAACTTATATCTCCCTCTCAAGTCCCGTTCGCCTCGCCCGATCACTTCGTAGCGCTGCTAGTCGAACGTGCGTCTAACCTTTAGAAAATAAGCTTTAACATGAGAGATGGGCCTCGACCTTTTACGAAAGTTTTTAAAGCATGCGTGCTCCTAATAAACAGACTCTTGAGATTGAAAGACCTGTGATTAAACCACACGCATGGCGCAAGTGCCCGAAATACCTTATGTTTTACGTTACTAAAGGCCAAAATAGTGTCTTATTTACTCTAAAAGGAAGACGCCATTTCCTGAGCTGCTACAGAAACATCTAGGTACTTAAATAATAATTTATTTTTTACTTATACAACTTCCTTTATCAGACAAGAGTCTTATACAACAAAAAGTAACTTTATGACCGAACATAATAAAAGTATACTTGTAATTAAAACATCATGCTTTATAATTAAATTGAAAAGAAATATACACGCGAACCTCGAAATACGCGCGTCAGGGAACGTCGAAGTTTTAGTTCAGCGTTCATAATAATAGGTGTCGCTACTTGTCCACTCCAACCTATAATTTTATGACGGTCAAGTGGTCATAAAAAGGGGAGACTGTAATTGTAACTTCGAAGCGTTGTAAATTAAATTGAAAGTAATAACAGCTGTGTATTAATAGGCATGTAATTAACTGTTTGATTTTCAGGTTGTTCAGCCTTGAGCCGAGATTAAAACCACAGAATCGTTTTCCATCAGGGGAATTTCTGCAGTTTCTATTTCGTATTTTACTTACATTTTTCATTGAAATTGATAATTGTGATTAACTACTGTTTTTTAAATAAAATAATATATGTTTTATTTTAAATGGTTTTATTTCTCTTTTTAATGAGTTGGTAGGTAGGTATCAACGATATTGTATACCACACAGGTATATACCTACACACATGTGTAGGTATATACCTAAAACACTATGTGTATAAAATTTTATTAGTAGGCTTACTTTGATTGACTATAAATTAAATGTGCCAAAACTTGTAGGTATTACGGTATAATTTCACTGTAACACTGTTTGTATTGATTTTACTGGTAAGTAGTACTTATTGATTAATAACTTACTTATTTATAGGTACGAAGTTAGACTAGGTGGAAATTATGAATACAAGAGTATTCTATTCATTTCCCCCTAGACCAACTTAGTACCTATAAATAGGTAAGTTATGGTCCTGTAAGTATAAAATCAATAAAAAAGTGTACGAAGTTAGTGTAGCGGGAAATTTATAGAATAATCTGTAAATAGGTATGTTATTAATCTCTAATCAAGTACTTCTAGAGATCGCACACACAAATACTATGACATTAAAGAGAAATAATATTTATCTGTTCTCAGTTTTGACATTGTATTTTTTTTAATAAAATAATTTTATTGTATGAAAATATTAGCTTTCTACATTCCGTCTCCATATTCATACAACTCTGTCCGCGCAATATTCTTAAAAAGGGTTTTCACAGGGCGCAATGTTCTTACAAACTTTTATGCAAAGCATTTCCGCTTGAGATTTGGTAAAATAATAATTATATTATTGTTATACTTCAAGTATTTGTTATAAGATTTGTTTTACTTTACATACCTTGACCAAATTTCAAGTTTCCCGTGAGGTACCATCAGTTGGTATCTAGATAATGTAAAATGCATTCAAAGTGTGGAGACGTTCAGAAATTGTACGAATTAGACGTTCGCCCATTTATGGACTGGGCCCATGGTTAGTTGCTTAAGATGAAGTAATAGAATAATATTCACGAATTCATATTTTAAATTAATATCTACATATCGTGAAAAGTAATTGCAATTCTTTACTACGTACTCAAAAGTTGTATAAAATTCGTACGTTGAAAATATCCCTCACAAATGTGTAGAATTGGGAAGGAATGAAGAAATTTTCATGTTAAAAAGCAGAGTTGCATTTCTTTTCTCGAATTTAGATTTTGATGAAAACTAAAAAGAGAGTTTACAATATTTAGGTTCTATTAAAATCTAAAATTCACATTAGTGGTGCTACTCTGTTGTATAGCTTTTCTGTTGTACAGACGACAGCACATCAAGCTACCCCAATCTGTCAAATTTCCCCAATTGAAAGTGAACCTTATGCTTTTGTGATAAAGTTGAAAGTCTATAAAAGAAATTTGACAGATTGGGGTAGCTAGATGTGCTGGCGTCTGTACCTATATATTTTTAATTAATGTTGCCCTTTTTGGTACAAAAGAATAATGGTGCAGCTTTTCTGTTGTACAGACGACAGCACATCAAGCTACCCCAATCTGTCAAATTTCCCCAATTGAAAGTGAACCTTATGCTTTTGTGATAAAGTTGAAAGTCTATAAAAGAAATTTGACAGATTGGGGTAGCTAGATGTGCTGGCGTCTGTACCTATATATTTTTAATTAATGTTGCCCTTTTTGGTACAAAAGAATAATGGTGCATTCACATATTCATCCTACCCACTGGCTATCAGCCAGTCTTCCAGTCTGCTATCAATAGACGAAACGTACGAACGCAAGTGAACTCCTCCATGTATGCAGTGTAATCTATTTTGATTCTTAAAAAAACGGTACGTTTTTTTAAGAATATTATCAAGTGACGTTTACCCAAAAAAATGTAAAGTGGACATTCCATTTTAAATTTTAAGAATAAAAAAATAGATACGATTACGTGAGAGGATTTTATATGGGACCGATCTGAAGAATTAAAAAAATGTTACATAACACGTGGTTCACCCCGCCACTACAACGCATCGTAAAATTTTACAAGACCCCCCTCCAAATTAGTTACGCAATACTTGAACGCTCCTCAACTAGGTGCTTATCCTTGCTGATAATTAATGAATCGGTCAGGGCAAATTAGCTTATAGAGTATTTGTGGCTTGCTTAATTTACGACACCTAATTGTAGGTAGGTCCTTTGAGATACAAGAGACGTCCAAATTAATGATGACTTTGCTATGACAGGGTTCTATAGTGGATCTACAGAACCACTATATATCTAAGTTGCAGTGGTTACCTACTATTGCTACTATTTAATTATTTTACTTTTTTAGTTCACCGTCATCATTATCATATCAGTCAAATGCGTCGTCGTTCACAGATGCGTAAATGCCTCTAAGGATCTCTTACGATGCCTGCATCCAGCGGCATGCCATGATTCTTTAAAGTTCGTCGATTCACACCTCACTGCTTACCCTTAAACCCCATAGGTTTAAGTGGCGTAATATTTAAAATATATTTATGTGTTTTTAGTAGATAATATTAAAAAAAGAAAATCAAAAATGGACAGTTGCACAATAAATACCTACCTATGACTTTTATAAACTACGCCTGCCTTTGTTAATTACATAGGTGTGGCACGAGGGGCTTAAAAATGCAAAATATTCTACATTTTATGTATCACACAAATAAGTAGTTGTACTTAGGTATGTACTGTGTGGGACTCAAACCAAAATCCGAGGGCAACGAGGTAGTACCTCTCGTGCAGTCAATATGGCCGTAAGTGTACAAGGTATAATATACCTAAATACTGGCCGTCACTTCTAAATGTTATTGCCTTTCAAACTTAACAAACTGTAGCGCACCAATATGCAATATACACAAAAAATTATTGAGTTCCCATACAAAAATAATGTCACTTGATGATTTTTGTATAAGCCAAAAACTTTTTCGCTCCTTAAGTTTTCTCGACTATTTATCTTACATATTGTAGATCTATTTGAATAAATTTTTTTTTTGTTTGGAAGTAAGCCATTAATAAAATATGAAGTGCTTAGTTTGTACCTACATATTCAGCTTTTTTTTGCGCCAGTGCGGCGATAACAATGTTAGTAAATTGTCTAGCTCTACAAATATACCAACTCATGAATTTAAAATAAAACCATCGTCCATAAAACTATTCAAACAATATGATAATTTTATTATATCACCGTAGCTATAAACTTTTTGGTACAAATGACCGAATGAAAAAAATTGCAAGCATTTAATGCGCCGAATCGCTCTAAACGGCAGAAACATTCGAAAACAGATTGAAAAAAGTGTCTGGTGGGGAGGGGCGTAGTTCTGGGCGGCGACTGGCCCACCTCCCCTGGTTAAGCAGCCGGCGGGAGTCAGTTGCATATCGGCAGCGGCGGAGGTCGCACGTATGTCTCGCGAGTGAGTGCTGCAGTGTTGTGGGGCAGAGGCCCATACATTCGAAAATAGCAAACGAAAAAATTGAACCCCAGATGGGAGTATACGAGGAGAGGGGAACGATGCATTGGGTATGACTTTTGTAGTTGTTTCACCTATATTATATTTTTTTCCTATATCTTGTTGCCTGCCGGTAATCCTACCTTTAAACTTTAGTAACCTCTGTGGGTCAGTCTGGGTCTCGAAATTTATCCCCAATGTTCGATAAGAGGGGAATGGTATATCTAATTAGTTAAGAATTATGGTCGAAGATGACTGTATATTGGGCGCGGAAGCGCTAATGCTAGAAAACGATATTTTTATTAATAAACAACAGTATAATAATAAACAACATTGCGATTCAAAATACCACCTAATCCAATTAGTGATTTATTTTTTATTATTTATCTTAATACAGTTTTAACAATATTAAGTATTCACAAAGAAGAGATAAAACAATTGAAGCCTACTTATACTTTTTGATTTTCGAGGTATGTTGATATAGATTTGATTTTTTATTAGGATATTACCACTAATACAAATCAAGTTTATGTCTATAACTTAAAAGAAATATGGTGAAGGATAAACCTACCACTGTTCGATGTTCCCCATAAACTTGCTTTATCCTGTATCGCATTTTATTAAATATTATTTAACTTGAAGGACGCTAGCATGTTCAATATGTTCATGTTACCGTTTTTCTAAAGGTTTTAAGTTCTGCATGGACATACTGTTTATATCATAAATTGGTATATTATTTTGTACCAATAAATATTGATCTTTGTTTACTTAATAAGTATTAAATTTAGGTAGTTTTCGATCGATATTTTTTTATTCATATTATAACGTTAACACAACGCATTGAAGCAGAATTATTATTTATTAATTACTAATTAATATTGCATTTAGAATATATACATATATGTATTATAAATAACTGTAACCATAGGTAGAGTCACTTGTGGTTGAACACTTATTTGTTTCCTATGTGTTTATACCGGGATATGTTTATGTGAAAAGCATATAGATTTTCACTCCTGTTAAAATTCATCCATACCTATTTCTTAAGCATGATGGAGTAACAAACATTTAAATTTTTATATACAAAGTTCCTCCATTATAATAGTACTGTGATAGATGTTTATGTGTTATTTATATGGATGTATTATATTTTGTGCATTATATACTATGTTTTATATAGGATCATGTATATATATGGGTATTATATTAGTTGAGATAGCTTAGTGGTTGGAACGTTGGACAGTGGAATCAGCGGTATTGAGTTTAAAACCAAGGCGCACGCATCTCTTAGTTTTCGAGTTAATTTGGGTATTAGAAATTAACTATCTCGTTTTTAAAAAGTCAAACTGCATGCCTGAGAGATCAACAAAATTGTTCTTGGTTGCATGTGAGACTTTACATGCTCTTAAGTCCTATCTCATTGTGATAGGAAGCCCTTGACCTACACTGGGAATGTAATGTGCTGGATATATACATATATCCATCTACATATAGCTACATTCATTGATATGGCACCCGGCACTTCTAGTGGTGTAGAAAATAACCAAGTTAATTTCAATCAGAAAGAGAAGGTAGTGAAAAAAATATTTTCAAACATTCCTCGAAATTATCTACTACAATAAAAACGAAGCTTAAAGAATATCCAAAACTAAATACATAAACAGATGCTTAGATACAGTTTAATGACCGTTCAAATGTTAGTAGCTCGGGTCGATGTTACAGGATATGGTTGTAACGCTGATTTTCAGCTACATGCGGTAGAGAGTCACAGATATGCTACATTATAATAATACGAAGAGAACAAATAAAATACAAAAATATAATGCACTAGTATTTCTTTGTATATATGTAAATAAGAAAAAGCAATTAGTATGTATACATTAATTGCTTTTCTTATTTTCATATACTATACAAAGAAATACTATTGTAATATATTGAACCCAATATGAAACAATTCTCAAAAGCAGTTAACTTTATAGCTATAAATAATTTGTTAATAATATAGTTATATAATATCTACTAGCTGTGCCCCGCGGTTTTACCCGCGTTAAATTTTATAAATTATCACATCTACAGCAGATAGCGTGATAATATGTAGCCTATATGTTGACTCCACCTCTTGGTAATATACACGCAAAATTTGAAGTAATTCCATGCTGTACTTCTTGAGTTTAGCCCGGACATACATACAGACAAAAAATCTAAAAACTATATTTTTGACTTCGATATCGAACCGATATCCTTTTAAAAAAATATTGAATGTACAGTTTTGACTTTCCAACGATTTTATTATATGTATAGATAAAACTGTATTTAAAATATAGTTTTATATACCTGAAAACCTTAAAAATTCATATAATTTAAATTTTATTCGGCGATCGTCACGCACTTTATGAATCAAAATAATTTTATTTAATCTACATTTTAATTATATTCTTAAAATTTTGTTGAATTTTATACCGATGAATTTACAAACTTAAAGTAAAACCTTAAAATCGAGCTAATATATTGAATACAGCATACAAATAAAATACTGCTTGAAAGTTGCCGTCTGCAAAATACCAAGAAAATTATCGTACCTCATTGAGCGTAAACCTAGCGTTTACGCGTAGGCCGAGAATACGCCCGCGCTTAGATTACCTGAAAATCCTTTACAGATTAAATGTTACGTATTATCAAGTTACTTTTTAGCTCACTAATTTGATTAGGTATACGGAGTATATCTAGTTATATACTCTTAAATACTGTTATGAGTATTATATGGTTGGTTTATTAACATTCAAACAGGGTTCGATTCCCGTCCAAGATAGATATTTGTGTGCATGAACATGTCCGTTTGTCCCCTGAATCTGAGTGTAATAAAGGCGAAAGTTTGTGAGTGAGTGAGTGTGTATGTTTGTTACTTCTTCACGTCTAAACGGCTGATGCGATTTAATAAAATTTGGTATAGAGTTAGCGGACACTCTGGATTAACAGATAGGCTATAATTTATAAAGTTTTATGCGGGTAAAACCGCGGGGCACAGCTAGTTATCTATATAAGTAAGTATTTACAAAAAAAATCCATAGTACAAGTTCTGCTAAGTTTAGGATCAGATGGCCGTGTGTAAATAATGTCCTAGGATATTATCATTATTATTCAAAGAAATCTACAGCGAAAATTTTACGCATTATTTCATGCGCGTAATTCTAATGAGCGTAAATACCTATATTTAACTTTAGAGGCGTGGCGTATCAAAATAGTAGATAGCAGATACTACAGAATAGTGTTGTTACTTATTATTTACGTTTTTTAAATATGTATTAATACATTTAAATATGATTTTGGTTTAAGTTTTTGTAACATAGTAATAATAATATCCTGGGACATTATTTACACACGGCCATCTGTTCTTCAACTAAGCAGAGCGTGTACTATGGAAGCCAGTTAACTGATATAGGTACTACATAAACTACTTTTTCCTTGACTCAGGAGATACAAATATGCTCATGCAAATAAATATTTGCCCTGGTTGGGAGTCGAACCTGACGGTTGACGTTCGACCTGCGGCGTAAAAAGCAAGAATTTACCAACCACGCCAACCGGCCCGTTGTTCTTCATTTCTTTTCCTTATAAATGATGAGTAGTCCAACGTAGTCGCCGTCTTCTGATGCTCAATATTCTTGAAGTATCTGAGTTATGTAGGAGACACTCGCTGTCTCCTACATACTGAGGGCATAGGCCGTCGCTCATAATAGACGCTTAGGTTAACCCCCTTGCTACTACTTCGCGTTATAAACGACAGCAGACCAGTGCGAGGTTACATGTTGATGTACGTAGTATCTGAGTTGTGTAGGAGACAGCGAGGTTACTATGAGGATAGGCCGTCGGTCATAATAGAAACTTAGGTTAACCCGCTTGCTACTACTTCGGGTTATAAAGGATAGCAAACCAGTGCGAGGTTACATGTTGATGTACGTAGTATCTGAGTTGTGTAGGAGACAGCGAGGTTACTATGAGGATAGGCCGTCGGTCATAATAGAAACTTAGGTTAACCCGCTTGCTACTCCTTCGGGTTATAAAGGATAGCAAACCAGTGCGAGGTTACATGTTGATGTACGTAGTATCTGAGTTGTTTAGGACACAGCGAGGTTACTATGAGAATAGGCCGTCGCTCGTCATAGAAACTTAGCTTAACCTGCTTGCTACTACTTCGCGTTATAAAGGACAGTAGACCAGTGCGAAGTTATATGCTGATGTACGTAGTATCCGAGTTATGTAGGAGACAGTGAGCTTACTAAGAGGATAAGCCGTCGCTCATAATAGACAATTAGGTTAACCCGCTTGCTACTACTTCGCGTTATAAACGACAGCAGACCAGTGCGAGGTTACATGTTGATGTACGTAGTATCTGAGTTATGTAGGACACAGCGAGGTTACTATGAGAATAGGCCGTCGCTCGTCATAGAAACTTAGTTTAACCTGCTTGCTACTACTTCGTGTTATAAAGGACAGTAGACCAGTGCGAAGTTATATGCTGATGTACGTAGTATCCGAGTTATGTAGGAGACAGTGAGCTTACTAAGAGGATAAGCCGTCGCTCATAATAGACAATTAGGTTAACCCGCTTGCTACTACTTCGCGTTATAAACGACAGCAGACCAGTGCGAGGTTACATGTTGATGTACGTAGTATCTGAGTTATGTAGGAGACAGTGAGGCTACTAAGAGGATAAGCCGTCGCTCATAATAGACAATTTGGTTAACCCACTTGCTACTACTTCGCGTTATAAACGACAGCAGACCAGTGCGAGGTTACATGCTGATGTACGTAGTATCTGAAATATGTAGGAGTCAGCGAGGTTACTAAGAGGATACGCCGTCGCTCGTTATAGAAACTTGTGTTAACCCGCTTGCTACTACTTCGTGTCATAAACGACAGCAGACCAGTACGAGGTTTCATGCTGATGTAAGTAGGTAGTATCTGAGTTATGTAGGACACAGCGAGGTTACTATGAGAATAGGCCGTCGCTCGTCATAGAAACTTAGGTTAACCTGCTTGCTACTACTTCGCGTTATAAAGGACAGTAGACCAGTGCGAAGTTATATGCTGATGTACGTAGTATCTGAGTTATGTAGGACACAGCGAGGTTACTATGAGGATAGGCCGTCGGTCATAATATAAACTTAGGTTAACCCGCTTGCTACTACTTCGGGTTATAAAGGATAGCAAACCAGTGCAAGGTTACATGTTGATGTACGTAGTATCTGAGTTATGTAGGAGACAGTGAGGCTACTAAGAGGATAAGCCGTCGCTCATAATAGACAATTTGGTTGACCCACTTGCTACTACTTCGCGTTATAAACGACAGCAGACCAGTGCGAGGTTACATGCTGATGTACGTAGTATCTGAGTTATGTAGGAGACAGTGAGGCTACTAAGAGGATAAGCCGTCGCTCATAATAGACAATTTGGTTAACCCACTTGCTACTACTTCGCGTTATAAACGACAGCAGACCAGTGCGAGGTTACATGTTGATGTACGTAGTATCTGAGTTATGTAGGAGACAGTGAGGCTACTAAGAGGATAAGCCGTCGCTCATAATAGACAATTTGGTTAACCCACTTGCTACTACTTCGCGTTATAAACGACAGCAGACCAGTGCGAGGTTACATGCTGATGTACGTAGTATCTGAAATATGTAGGAGTCAGCGAGGTTACTAAGAGGATACGCCGTCGCTCGTCATAGAAACTTGTGTTAACCCGCTTGCTACTACTTCGTGTCATAAACGACAGCAGACCAGTACGAGGTTTCATGCTGATGTAAGTAGGTAGTATCTGAGTTATGTAGGAGACAGCGAGGTTACTATGGGGAAAGGCCGTCGCTGGTCATAGAAACTCAGGTTAACCCGCTTGTTACTACTTCGTGTTATAAACGACAGCAGACCAGTACGAGGTTACATGCTGATATAAGTAGTATCTGAGTTATGTAGGAGACAGGGAGGTTACTATGGGGAAAGGCCGTCGCTCATCATTGACACTTAAGTCAAGCCGTTGGAAAGGACAGCAGACCAGTGAAGATAAAATCGTGATGATTGATTTATCTGGTTTATTGCAGTATAGGCACGTGTAAAATGACTTGCAGGTGTAGCTTGTACTTATGTTTTTGAATGCGAAAACTTATTGAACAAACAAAACTTTTAAAAGCCTTTCCTACAAAATCACCATGTCTTATTTATGATTCAACGTTTTGCATGGGACGGAGCTCTCAGTGCGTTAGACTCAGTTCAGTAACACACTGGCTTCTGTATTGTATTTAAATTAAATAAGCCACCATATTTTAACGTTTCATACTCTCGCATATATAAGTATTACTAGACTATATATGTACATTTACTAACATTAAGTTAAAATAAAAGAACTATAATTAATGAACGCAATATTGTGTTCTTCAATTCGACGATAACGAATTAATAAACCTTAGTTTATGTTATTTCGCTTTGTTGGAGATTCCTTATAATGACTTTTTTCTAAGCATTTTTATTCAGGCAATAATACATTACCATCCGTGGATACTAATATTATACATGGCTACCTTATTGGTCTAGCTGTAGCGTGTTCAACCTGCATAATGAGATCCTGTGTTCAGAACCCAGGCGGGGCCAATAAGTGTTATTGGGACTTTTTATGAGATGGTGAAATTTTTCCCTACAAAACTGACAAACGAGTAGGCAGTTTCCAAAACAAAATTTTATTTGTGTATTTATATAGGGCCTAAAGATCTTAATTTGGAAGAAAAACAACATTTTCTGCTTAAAACATGGGTTCTAGTTATTTCTGCACCGTTTTGAAAACACGGTGGCGTTTCTTCGAAGTGGCGAATAATAAGCCTGAAATACCGTGTAAAATAACCTGTTCGTGAAATAATTTGTTCGGTGCCAAAGAAAGCTTAACTTGTAAAGGACAAATAACAAACATATTATTTCTCCGAAACCTTTTCCGGTTTTTCCTCTAACACTTCGAGGAAAGAAAACGTATTTATCTCTTTTTCCTCACGATCCCACATAGAAAAGTGATAAATAAGAAGGTTCAAGGGCAATCTATTAATGATTATTTAAACTCACGGCATCAACCCAGCATTCACTCATCACAAAAATTTTACAGTGTAAAATTTTATAACATGACTTATATAAATAATATACAATGATTTCGTATTTAAT
This sequence comes from Pseudoips prasinana, assembly GCA_951640165.1. Classification (NCBI taxonomy): domain Eukaryota; kingdom Metazoa; phylum Arthropoda; class Insecta; order Lepidoptera; family Nolidae; genus Pseudoips; species Pseudoips prasinana. The sequence goes on along the minus strand of OX621234.1, from coordinate 16,041,216 downwards.
TAGTGACTATACTGTAAGTTTTATGGACTGCAATTAGTTTAGTTGAACACCGTAACCTGTTTAATTTTTATATAGTAAAAAATATTATACTAGATAATTATAGGGGTTTATATATCTACATACATAATTATAATTGAGGGTTTGTTGTACATACTTAAATAAACATGAATTAATGCAATATTACATGTCTTATATTAAATTATGCAACGGTGTCGTAGTTTGTAGTGTTACAGTCCGTGCTTCGGATAGGCCAAACAGTCGTCTGTCATGCGCCTGATCTCTCCTCCTTCGTGTCAGATAGATTATAACAGAAACAATTAGAGTCTGAATACACTCCTGCACGGTATTAACTGTCCTGTCTGTAGTTCAAGCAGTAGAAACTATTATGGATAGATTTTGTATTATGTTAAAATTATATTTAAAATAAATAGTGTTATAATTAATCTTAGACACAGAACAAACTATCGTGCTTATCACATAAGTATTTGTCCTCTGTGGGGATCGAAGCTACTTCCTCTGGCTGAGCTTTTAGGGTCACTAACCACTAGAACATATAGTCAGTCAATAGGTCAGTCGGTTTTCTCTGTCAGTCAATGTAATACTTACATGAAATAATTAATTTCTTAAATATAATTAAATACTAACTCACGGATAGATTCTTTGGTATTTTATTTCTTTTTTTTAAACACACCGCCCGCACTAAGCAATCTATTCCGTGTTGCGGGGTACTTTACAAACATTTAAAAGACGGACACAAATTACATAGAGCCCACGCTCACCCCTACTGTCCGGTGAAGCAGTAAAAGCCGAGAGGCTAACTGCACGCGTCACGTTAAAAAAAAAAAATACATTCAGACTCAGAACAACTATTTCTGGGCCACAGAAATTGTTGTCCGGCGCGGTACTCGAACCCGCGACACGTAGAGGCAAGGCGACTGTTTTAGCCGCTGTGCCACACGTGCATATTACCTACATATTTATGATTTAAGTACCTACATGACATTTACCTTATAAATTATTGAATTCAGATTATCAAGGTGTTGGTGCGTGTCCCAGTGGAAGTGTGAAGTTTAATCAACCGTAAACATGTTTTTAAGGATTCGCTTTCGTATTGTAGGTAAATGTTACTTTTAAGACGCAGCTGATACTATTATTTCTTGACAGCAAAGCGTCTCAGATATGCTATCATATATTATTACATTTATATATAAGTATACTAGCTGTTCCCTAGTCTATGAGTTATTCGGTTAAAAAGTTTCATCACAATCAGTTCGGTCGTTTTTGCGTGAAACAGTAACACACATCCATACATCTATACATTCATAGTCATATCAGTGCTTTAAGATTAATTATTCCTCAAAAACAATATACGACAACAGATATTTCTTAAGAGCTATTGCCAATCGTGGATGTCTTTCGGGGAGGCTTTTGTCCAGCTGTACAGGGTATGGTCTTGTGGCTGATAAGATGATGATGATGATGGTACATATTAAATAATTATTTTTTAATAAGTACGCTTATTAAGAAAAGTCTTTGAAAATATGTGATTTAGTGTTTATTTTTAATAATGATGAGCTAAGATAGTGCTTAATAATTTAATTTCTGTAATTTTTTACACAGTTGTGCTTTACAAAAATATGGAAAAAGTAACTCTTGAAAAATTGCAAATAAAAATTCTACTTCAGAATAAATTACTATTTTAAAAATTATATAACCCAAATGAGATTTCCATATAAATAGTGATTTCTACAAAGTTTATATATTTTTATTTGTGTGGAGAAATCTAGTAACATTTATAAAACAATACTGTGTGTGAAAACATATAAACAACTTCAACTTTCTAAGCATTAATTTTTTTGAAGACTGAGCTTTCATTCCTTGTTTCCCGGACGCTCTCTAAACTAGGACAAATCCGTAGAAATCCCTAAACGTTATTTCTCGGAAATAGGGTTTTCGGATCATATGAATATAGAGAATTAGCCACTACACGTTTATATCTACTGATCCGTAAATTTAGCAGTAGTGTGTTTAAGCGCAAGTGCTTCTGGATTTGTAGCCCGGTTCGGACAAAAAAGTGTTGTTAGCATTTTTATACTAAACATTTACAGTAGCACTTGCAGCTTCCGGCAACTCACTTGCAGCTCCTCAGGTGTTGCGAGTGTGCATGGGCGGCGGTGATCACTTACCATCAGGTGACCCACTTGCTCGTTTGCCATCCTATTATATATATATATATATATATATATATATATATATATATATATAGAACAAAAAAAAAAGTAGCAGTCTGGAAAAAGAGATCGTGGTTTTACACCCCCATGCCTATGCTTTCTGAGCACGGGAACGCCGTAACATGTGAATTTCAACTTTTTTTAAATTTTCGTTAATAAATAATACATTATACTTCTACACTATAACATCACAGTCATAGACGGTCCGGTTGGCGTAGTTGGTAGATACGTGTCTTTCACGCCGCAGGCCATGGGTTCGATTCCCACCCAGGGGCTCTACCGAACATCGATTTCTTAAATGGCGTTCAAATAAATAACGGTTAAAAATGACTTAATCAATCATTAAATCGGCTTCCATGACCACATGTGACGTCATAAATGGTGCGGAATCGATTGCCAACGTTGAAGTCGATTTAACGATTGATTAAGTCATTTTTAACCTTTATTTATGTGAACGCCATTTAAGAAATCGATGTTCGGCGACTTAGCCGGTAGAGCCCCAGGACAGATATTCGTGTGTATGAAGTCTGGGTGTAATTATCTATATAAGTATGTATTTACAAATTAAAAGTTGTATATGTAGTATATCTGTTATCTGGTTTCCATAGTACAAGCTCTCAATCCATAGTTCAACTGCAGTTTAACTTTAGACTTTGTTTTTAAATAAATTTATACACTATATAAACTGTAATTAAAACTGCGAACTATTTAAGTTTCCATCTACCTGATAAAAGTAAAACCAAAAAACCGGAGATTTTGAGTCTGGGATCAGATGGCCGTGTGTAAATAATGTCCCAGCATAAATAAATAATAAATAAATATTAGAATAAGAGGTAAATGTATTTATCAATTTCATTTGAAGTTCAAAGGTTAGCACAGCCAGTGTAATAGCGGTTTTTACATTAACACAAAGCCAACAATGTAAGCATCTACCAACCTGATAGAAGTGTGAGTACATATTACGAATACAATAAAAGAAATATGTAATATATTCGAGGGAAGTGTAATCACACGCATCTGTACAATATTTTTCTTGTAAATACCAGCTATTTGACATCAAGGGAATATTTATATATTGTTCGCTAATAAATTGAATGGAACGTTGGAAGAACTGTTAGATAGATGTTGGCATAAAATAATAATGTATAAAATAAATAAATTTAGTTTATTTCTCACCGAAACCGAAATACAATGAGATAATAAAACTGAGAGTTAGATTTAAATGAAATTGATAACTATGTATTAATATTTGACTCGTGGTACTTAGTTGGCCTAGCATTTAAATCACAGATAATAAGATCCATGGGCTCAATTCTGTCGCGCAATTTATAAACGCAGTAAAGAATATGTCCTGCTGTGTGGTGACGGCGACAAATATCAGAATCAGAATATCATCACCCCATCTCATCCCGTGGGGGGCGTAGAAGTCGACCCGAGGGAATATCTACCAGAGGACGGGAAGCAGCTTCCTTCTGAGTACTACGACCATCATACTGCGATCGCCAACCCGCCTGCCAAGCGTGGCGATTATGGCATATCCCCTCAAGATGATTCTTGAGGGAGGCTTGTCCAGCAGTGGACTTATTTAAGCTGTAATGATTGATGATGAAAGAATATGTAATTCACATGTTCTTTACTGCGTTTTTAAATTGCGCCGCAGAATTGCGGGATCCAGCGAAAAACAGAGATTTTCGTTATCTCAAAACTATAATAGTATAGTAGGAGGCATATTATTAACAGATGTAATATCTTTGAAGCAACTTAGGCTAGTGGTTGAATAGTTTTAGAGATGGCTTAGTTTCCAATCTAGGTTATTATCTAGTTATACTATAATCTTAAATTGAAATCAATAAACTCTATATACAGACTTGCAGGTAATATGTGTACAACTTGTTCTTTGTTCAAAATGTCGGTAAAATAGGAGTTAAAAGAAAAATGTCAAGAACGAGGAATATTAGGGCAGCCTACTCCTTAGAATGTGGGAAAGTCCTCTTATTATTGCAGTCTACAATAACAATTTCACCCTTATTTAAAAACGAAAAGTTAAACTGCAGTTGATTCTTGGTGTAGTCGAAAACCATCCATTGACATTGCTTGATCCATATTTCAACTGCAGTTTAACTTTAGACTTTGTTTTTAAATAAATTTATACACTATATAAACTGTAATTAAAACTGCGAACTATTAAAGTTTCCATCTACCTAACAAAAGTAAAATCAGTGCACCGGAGATTTTCGTCATTTCAAAATTATCTCTATTTCCGTCGGCACCATTTTGTAAGTATTGTGAGCTTAACCGCCGGCATGTGATGGAGGTTCTCCTAAGCAATAAAAACAATAGTGATGAAAGTAAGGTGTGTTAATTTAAATACCAATTTTAAATGTAATATCCTGATACATTATTCACATACGGCCATTGATGCCAAATTGGAACTACTATGGAAACTGATATGTTACATATTCTACTTTTCTTTGGTAAATACATACTAATATAGATAATCACACCCAGACTCAGGACAAACATACATGTACATGCACACACATATCTGTCCTGGGTGGGAATCAAACCCAAGACCTGTGGAGTGAAAGGAAAGCATGTTCCAACCACGCCAACCGAACCGATGTATATTAATGATAGTAATTTATTAGTTTAATTAGAATAGGTATGTTCATGTTGATTGCATTGTATTTTTAACAGAATCGCAAGTGTTTCGGTATATTTTAGACATAATGTCATTCCTAATTGATAATTGAGTGAAACAAATAAATATCGTCCATTTAAAGTAAAGATGGTGCTAAAGACTGGATACTGAGTAAATAGACTCAGCGGTTTATATTGGGACTTTGTGTATGATGAAATGAGTCGCGTTTGCATCGTTTCGTTTCGTGTAAAGGCTATACGTTACAAGTCTGAAACTCAGAACATTTATTGCAGAATCCGTGTACATATACATATACATATGTGTTACATTTAACACGGGTACTTATTACTTTACTTTGAGAAGGATTGAAATAAAGATGACACTAAAAAGTATAAATAATACTAAAAAAACATTTATTGTTGATTTAAGTTAGTTCTCTTTTTACTTGAACTTGAAGAAACCACAGGCAGTACACATACTTATTATTTTGACTTTTGCAAGCTTTGAAATTATAAAGAGATCACCAAAAGATAAAAAAAAAACAAAAGTTCTTTTCAAAACATGGTGCGGTGGCCGACTGCAATAATAGGTGGATTAGAATCCACGTCCTAAGATGTAGGCTTCCCTATATAGTGTACCTTGTTTTGATTTTATTGATTTACCTTAGTTCTATCTTTACTTACGTTGAACGTTGAACAAACAACATGCATTACAACAGTTTTACAAGAAATGAAATAAAGGGTCACTAAAAACTATAAATATATATTATTTTGAAACGATGACCCCGTAGTCACAATAGTCTGCAATATTGACGGTCACCGTAGCCTAGGCTCCGGACTGCCTACGAAGCTGGTGGTCCTGGGTTTGAATCCCGGTAAGTGCAAATATTTGTGTGATGAGCACGAATATTTGTTTCTGAGTCATGGATGTTTCTATGTATTTAAGTATTTATCTATCTATATAAGTATGTATATCGTCGCCTGGTACCTATAGTACAAGCTTTGCTTAGTTTGGGGCTAGGATGATCTGTGTGACATTGTCCCTATATATTATTATTATTATATAGGGATTTTCATCCACATCCTAAGCAGTAGGCTTCACTAGTCTTCACCGTGTTTCGTAAATATTGTTTTGTCTTAGTACTATTTTTATCTACATTTTGAACAAACAACATAAGTAGGTACCTCCTAACTACAACCCTGTCTTAAGTTTTATAATTTTCATTTAAGATTAAAGTATAATTAAATACCTAAATTGGCAACTAAGCTACCTCTTAAACTATTCAATTACTAACCTAGGTTGCTTTGAAGAGATTACATCTGATGATAAGGCCACCAATTATACTATTATGCTTTGTGTTTTTGTCCCGTAGATAGTATTGTTTAGTTACGTGTACAGTTAATATATAAATATAAACATTTTCAGACAACTATGACAACTATCTACTATCCCAAACTAGGCACAGCCTGTGGTATGGAAAGCAGACGATTAATGAACATATATACATTTCTAAATACATACTTACAATATTATACTTAAATAAATTACAACTAGACACAGATCAAACAATATTGCATTGTCTTGGTTGGGTATCAAACCCAAACCCCCTGGCTTAGCGGTCAGGCTCACTAACCACTAGACTAGTGGGCCAGTCTATAGTCAATTAAAAATCTATTAAAGTAGCTTCAAGGTGACACAAAACCACATTGAAACCGGTCCATCCATTTTTTAGTTAGTATGCCTTCGGCAGACATCTTCGCAGACATATACGTTTAATAATAATAATATTCAGGGTCATTCGCACGGCCATCTGATCCCAAATTAAGCAGAGCTTGTACAATGGAAATCTGATAACTGGTAGACTACTTTTCTTTTGTAAATACATGCTTAGGTATATAGATAATTATACCACACACAGACACAGGACAAACAGACATGTTCATGCACACAAATATCTGTCCTCGGTGGGAATCAAACCCATGACCGAAAAGCAAGCATCTACCAACAACGCCAACTGGCCGTTTAGCGATGTAGAAACAAAGACATCCTACTAATATTATAAAGGCGAAAGTTTGTGACTGTGTGAGAGTGTGAGTGTGTATGTTTTTGACTTCTCACGTCTAACGGCTGGAGCGATTTTAATAAAATTTGGTATGGAGTTAGCTGACACCCTGGATTAACACATAGGTTATAATTTTATAAATTTTAATGCGGGTAAAACCGCGGGGCACAGCTAGTAGGTTTATAAGACAAAGTAAAGTGAACTATTCTGTGTAGTCTCTTATCAAACGTGTTATATAATAAATTGATAGACAATAAACGGCCTAGATCTAAATCTATGCGATAAGTTGGCCCCTGGCCTCATATTCATTGAACTGATGAACTGCAAACATTGATTATATCGTAAATCGACCTTTGGCTGCAACTACACCCGCGTGATCCATAGACTAGATAATGTCTACTACAATGTGTAACATAAAAACTAGTAATATTCCTGAAGCTCAATTTAATAGAACTTGTTATACATAAAAAAAACCGGCCAAGTGCGAGTCGGGCTCGCCCATGAAGGGTTCCGTACCATTATGTATAAAAACTAGCAAAAATATCACGTTTGTTGTATGGGAGCCCCCTTAAATATTTGTTGTTATAGCGGCAACAGAAATACATCATCTGTGAAAAATTCAACTCTAACTATCACGGTTCATGAGATACAACCCGGTGACAGACAGACAGCAAAGTCTTAGTAATAGGGTCCCGTTTTACCCTTTGGGTACCGAATCCAAAAAGCGTCTTCATGCTTCAAAAAAAAAACGTCTTTATGCTTTAAGAAATATCGAGTGGATTGTATAAATTCGAAGTGTCAGTACCACGGTGCGGTGACGGAGAGGTTAACGCACATGGGGCCGATTACCCCGTGGTCGTGGGTTCGATTCCCACCCGCACTTAAATTTATACAAATCCTTTTAAAGATGTCAAAAACCTTGTTTAAAAATATCAAGTGCATCTTTGGATCTAGAAGACTTTTTTGTATATTATGGAAATTGATTATCATGTCTAATGACGTTATCTGCTGGACGAAAAGATGAAAAGGGTAGCTGTATTGTATGACGTAAGCCACACAGCATTATATGTGAATTCATACTTAACAAATTCATAGATAAATTGAGCTTATATATATGGTATGTTTTGGATGTAGCTTTTTAAACATAAGGTTTGCAGTTACTTTTACTGCTTCTGTGCTAGAAGATTTTTGGAGTTCTAACTTGCACCGCCCTGAGTCGAGGTTAGGGCGGTGCAACTGTCGCTCTACGTTAATATTCAAACAGGTGGACCACTAATCCGTTTCGATCGGAGGTGTTATTTCATCGAAATCAGCTAGGGGTCAGTTATCGCGGCGCGTTCGCGAGTCTTGCCTATATGGTGATCGTTTCATCTTGGCTCTAGAGAATATATGAAATGCCCTCTCCGTACTTTTTAATTAAGCCGTGCTGCGATAACTTAGACCTATGACGTTTCATATAAAAAAAAATCTAATGACTTTAGGACGCGCTATATTACATAATTTAGGTAAGGTAGAGCGAAGTGCTAGTTCAGTATATGTAATGTAGGCCGTATGCTTGTTTTGTTAGTTATATTAAAAAAGGGCCTCATAAATATTTATTTGCTTACACGATGTTTACATTATAACTAGATATGTGTATTACTGCGGGGCCAGTAATGCTATCATAGACAATGTAATGATAAATGGTATTGTGTTTCTTTATCGTTTCAATGTCCTCATTTTAAACTGATTTCACAAGGGATGGTTCCAAATACGAAACGAAACGTTCAGATTTTACATGAAATTCTATTATAGGTAAGTGGATTGTATTTGGTTAGTTAGTTTATTTTATTTTAGTGTATATAAGCATTAACTATAGTTTTATTTTATATTTCGTTTTTTTTAATTAATTTGGTTTTAGAATAAATATTTTAATGAAATTGATATGAATTACACTCAATTATCCATGTGAATATAATATTACTTTTAAATAAATAATTACAGAGAAAAAATATTTTTTTTTGTATGTTATACCTAAAGTGATTGTTTTTTTTAACGGTTTTTATTTTACTGTTTTTCATGGCGTCTTTTAATCGAATATAAATGTAACAACTGGTCTTGTAATAGTATGTGCAAAAATCGTAATGTATTGTTTGTATAATAATATATGATATTATTTCATTAATTTTATTTTAGTTTTTTTTAAAGACGTTGTCTGGACTAGGTACTTTACAAACATATAAGGGATGGACAAACAACAACTTATGGGTCACACAAATTGTTGTCCGGCGCCAGAAACGATACCAAGCGGCGTGGCGACTGTCTTAGCCGCTGCACACGCGCAGTCTTTACTGTAGCATATGAATGCTTGCGACATCCGATCCATCACACACGTATGACCGATTAGAAGCATTACTAGTCCTTTAATAAAGAAACCTATGTCTATTCCAATGGACTGCTGAGTCATGGGATTTATAAAGGGCTACCGAGTAGTTAACTGTCATTGGGTTCCCACAGCTCTCTTATCCTAATGCTCTGGAATAAACTTATTCCAGAGCATCAGCATCAGTAAAATCAGGTTTCTCTGTACTGAAATATACGAGAAACTATATTAAAGACGATATTCATTAAATTGTTATTATAAAAATATTCCTCAGGGGTGCTTGCTACAATTAACTTATAACAGTACTAATACATTACTACTACTACTACAGTATACTTTTACAGTAGGCCTATTTATTAAGAGGTTCGAGACCTCTGCAGTCTGCAAGAAACTATAGAACTCACCTGCCGATGCACGTTAAAAGTCAACAAATTCCAAATTAGTCTATCTAAGAATGATCAAATGTAGCTAAATTTAATGAATATAATTCGACTATATACTATATTCTATAGCGGTCAATCTTAGCTATGAGACGTTTGAAAGCTGTAGACGTATTTTTGGGATCGAAAATGCTAGACATGTTATGATTAAATTAGTTTTTTAAATGAATTTTGGTTAGTCAGGTGGAATATCTTCGCATGTCACCCGCAAAAAGTGTCTACGGGTGGCTATGTTGGAATCGCACCGACTAAAAACCTTCCCTGGACTTCTTCTAGCGCGGAGAGCCCCGGGAACGCGGATATGCTGCTCCGGTGATTATGAAATTGAATTGTTATGTATTTAATCACATAGGGGGCCTATGTGCTTAAATACATAACAATTCAATTTTTATCCGGTGCAGGAGTATAATAAGTTTAGTTTATACATTACGTACTGTTAATTGAAATCGCACGAAATTAATTAATCAACATCGTCAGATATGACTCGCTATTTTCGATCTTGTTTTAATGATAAAAATATCGTATTCGTACCGCGTCTTAAGCTACGCTCTCTTAAAGAGCGTTATGATTGATATTCGATGCTCGTAAAAAACTACGAAAAAAAATCTTAGACCAATATAATAAAATAATTATGATGATATAATATTTCTCGTGCAACTGTGAACATATTAGTCAGCCATGTCTACATCCTCCATAAGGGTGTTAACAACGGAACTCATAATTTGATCTGGTAGTATATATCGTTCGTAGCTTTACGACGGTAAAGTACCTAGTTCAGATTGTTAGAGACCTTATTGTGCCACCGCCGGATTCAATTTATGATATTACAATTTGTAGATTAGAATTACGGTTTTCATTCCGAATAATGACAAAAACTATAACTTAAAGCACGTGCATCTTAAAATCTAAATTTAATTTAAATGCATACTTAACAATGAATTTTTAGTCCTTTTGAGCATTAAGAAATACCTCAAAAATCTGCTTACAAATTCTACGGATTGGTTGAAAGGTAGTCATTAAATCTTTTACTAACGTAACTGAACTTAATACGTTACGTACTTTAGTATCTAAATATCCGCCGAACGCACAGGTACACACGGCTACATATCAAGCTATACATTTCCAATATAAGCTGATCTCTCATTGTATGGAAATCATATACAACGTGGGATCAGCTTATACTGGAAATGTATAGCTTGATGTGTAGCCGTGCGTACCTAAAGTGCTTAAACAACATTGCCTTTTCCAAACCCGTATAATCCCTTGTTCCTTATATGACGTGGGTATAAAAAAATAACTATACGAAATACTGGTAAGCCTTACATACTCATTGCGTCACCTTTAATATAATTTTTAGGACACCTTTTAGGGATTAACCTTTAATAGAATTTAAACTAAAATAGAAATTATGATACTCGATCGTGTTATTTTACCAAGACTGACATAATTGACCTTTAAAAAATAAACATACCTAAGTTTAATGGTGGCTTAGTAAAGTGTAAAGAAGACAATTTCTTACATTTTAGTACATTTACATGTAAATAAACGTTAAACCGCAAATTTAAAATGATTTAGGCATTGCATATAGTATTTATTTAAATTATAAAATGAATCAGCGCGAATGTTTATTTCTGATTAAAAATTAATCGTTATATTTAAAGTTTGAGACGCATTCCTTAGTCATGTGTTACATTCAAATTATTTGTATTTATTTAAATTTGGAAGTGGTCAACCGGTTACCATCAGTAACCTCTGTACGGCATCCAAATTATGCAACTACCATGTTAAAAAAAACATTATGTTTAATATTGGCACGCATTTTTAAATAAAATAAAAAAGGTTTTTATTCACGTAGGCTTTAAAAAGCGCTTGTAAATAGTCAGAACATGTTTGTAGTAATAAAGTTGTATACATTATTATTTCTAGTTACATAGTCATTCCTTAGTCATGTGTTAAATTCAAATTATTCGCACCTATTTATTTAAATTAGGAATTGGTCAACCGGTTTCCATCAATAATCTTTGTACCTACGGATTCCAAATTATGCAATTGGCACGTTAAAATTTTTACTTTAACTTAATATAAATCGTTATTTTTAATATTGACATGCATTCCTTAGTCATGAGATAAATTCAAATTATTCGTATTTATTTAAATAGGAACCAGTTTCCTTCAGTAATATAACCTCTGTACGGAATCAAAATTATGCAAGCTAGACTCGCTCTTGCTTTTGTTTATTGCCGTGGGTAGGTATGCAGTTCCAATAACTATTTTCCAGTCTTTTATTTGCTAATCCAAAGAATAACAAATGAAAACCAATATAAATTGCAGGACAGTTCCTTCTACTTTCATCGTTTCTTCTATGATATTTATTACTTAATTGGAATCGGATTTTCCGTTAACTCCCTGAGAGGTAGAAATGATATTAAATGTAATTGTATTACTCTCGTTCAATCTATAAGTGTTCTTTTATTAAATTGCTTACCGTGATAACAGTTTACTTTTATTTTATTTAAGAGTCTTACAAATGACAGGGGCGGCTGAGTTTTATTTTTCTCCATCTCACCTAGTGTATGCGGCTGTTACCCCTGGAACTATATAGTACTACAAATTTTATGCGTAAGGGGGAACCGGAGAATCATGCCACTAATGAGGGATTTATTTATAAAGGCAAAACCAAAACCAAATGCGTCCTTATTCCAGTCAATAGTGGTCAAAAAGTGTGTCTGGGAAATATGTAGGTACGTATGTATATCTAAAAGGTTTACTTGTAATATATCTTTACTTGTAAATGTTAAATTTGGTTGGATGGATGGTTTCATTTCGCACCCAGTACATAATTAAAATTGAGACGCTTGATTTTCGTAGCAATAATATGATATTATTTTTCCTTGTCTTCTTGTCGCTTCAAGTGACTAGAGAATTGCCGTTTACCTATTTATATAATAAAGGAAATATATCATTACTATTTAATTTAGCAGTGCTCCCAGCTAGTTCCGTATAAGTAAGGTCACAAAACTTTTAAAAGCCCTACAATTATAACGAATTCATTAGCCTCGTACTTACTAGTACATACGGCTACATATCAAGCTATACATTTCCAGAATAAGCTGATACCGCGTTGTATAGATTTCCATATAATGAGAGGTCAGCTTATACTGGAAATGTATAGCTTGATATGTAGCTGTGTGTACCTATAGTAATTATACTAGTACCTTAAAACCAAACGGCCGTCGGCGGAGGCTGATGAACAATACCCAAACATCGCAGTCCTAATTCAGAATTGTTATTTTTGTCTTTTTTTATACACATTTTTTTATTTCTTTATAGATATTCTTTGATAGATTTCAGCCCTAAAATACATTTTAATCGTTTCATTTTTCTCAAACTACGATGCGGTAGCTGATATAGACAGACACTTAAACAAATACTTATAGATATTTGAAACTTCGAATACCTACTTGAGTTGGGTGTTGAAATCGGACGTGTTTATAATTTGTTTCTTAACTTAATGTATTGTTTCAGCAACAAAGTGAGAGATACATAACGTCGGCGTACGAGGGAGGCGGGGAGCTGTCCCCTGTAGCTCCCGCGACGTCCCCGGGGTCCCCTCGTGACTGCACATCGTGTAGGAAAAGGGAACCTCCAGATGAAACGCCCCAACCTCCCCCTGAAGATTGCGCTGGATGTGGCGCCCGTATTACCGATAGATTTTACCTGTTGGCGCTGGAACGCCGTTGGCACACGCCTTGTCTTAAATGCTGTGAGTGTAAGATGCCTCTGGACTCTGAGCAACGGTGCTATGCAAGGGATAGCAATATCTTCTGCAAGAATGATTATTTCAGGTGAGTCTGTCTACCTTTGCCTATGTTGTTTATGCTGACCTTGTAAAAAGGGGTATATAATTTTTATATGCAAGAAAATTTGTGTATTCTATTATTTCACGTTTTACAGCTTTAGAAATATTTTTAACAAAATTTATCACGAGTTTATAAGATGTAATCGTGGTTTTTGACTACGAGTGTGTCTATTTAGAGGCAATACAATAACAGGTCAGCTTATATTGGAAATGTATAGCTTGATATGTATGTAGTCGTGCGTTCATATACAAAAATACAAAATACTATAGATTTGAATACTAACATTCCTTCTTTTTTAAGTCGTTAAAATATCTCTTTAATCATAAGAGAGTTAAACTGAGTGTTTAACTAAGTTATTCTATTTCGCACACAATCTATCAAGGAAATATTTTAGTATAATGTCAGTCGGATGATGTCCACAGCTGGAAAGGGCCTCCCCAAAAGATTTCCACAGTGGAGTTGCGTCAGTTATTTTAAGGTATATGCCATAATCGCCAAGCTTGGCAGACGGGTTGTTAGATCGCAGTGCCATACTGCGATCGCACTATCATACTGCGATCTAACAACACAGTACACAGAAAGACGCTATTGCCCGTTATCTACTAGATGTTCCCTTAAGACAACTTCTACGTCCTCCACGGGATGAGACGGCTGATGATGGGTGGTGATTTTCTATGCCGTTAGCCACACGCATCATTTAGTACATATTGTAAAAAAATTGATTAATAGACAATTTCAACGTTATTATTAACTTCAATTTGCAATTATTCAATAACCTGTTAGTGGTTTGTACCTACTCAGATTTATATTCTTACTATATAAAAATAAGTCGGGTTTTCCTTCCTGACGCTATAACTCCAGAATGCACGAACCGATTTCCACGGTTTTGCATTCGTTGGAAAGGTCTCGGGCTCCGTGAGGTTTATAGCAAAGAAAATTCAGGAAAAATTTCAACAGAAAAGCGGGAAAATCTTCTTTAACGCGAGTGAAACCGCGGGGCACAGCTAGTTTTCGTATGAAATTCGAGTTTATTCTTGTCGTAATAACGAAACTGCACAACCAATTTCAATGTTTTCTTCTTATTCTTCTTGCTGATCTTGTCTAACCTACGGATGTCTGGTAAAGCCAGTTGGCGATGAGACTGTCCTGTACTCTGTTTAATACAACTGTTTACTTAACATGTAAATATATTAGTTATCGGTTTGATTCTGGTTCCAATTACAAAACGTTATGAATTTCGTTTACTCAGTAATCTACATATCGTTATAATTATTTTTTTATTTGATGCCAACTTCCTAACCACGGACAAGGAAAATCTCATCATCGCTACTGGACAAAGGCTACCCTCAAAGATCTCCTCAATGGCCGGTCTTGGGCTACCAGCTACCTACATCTAGCGACTTCCCACGTTTAACCGCTAATCAGTTGAGTTCCACTCGATGGTTGTTTAACGCAGCGAGTGCTCCACAAGGGAAATAATAAATACAATAAATCCCAAATCAGGTTTTGTAATTTAATTTGATAATTAAATGTTCACAATTATAATTTGGACTAGTAACTTATGCCAACATTATAAATAGCTTTATATGTAGCACATTTATCTATGCACTGGAGCATAAACTAGGACTATACAATCTCAACCTCACAGGTTTTGACAGGACTCTTGACTTCTGGACAATAAAACTGGTTTGCCATTTACACGTAACTTCTAAGAGAAATTAAAAAGAAAACCAAGTGTAAAATGAAATAGCATGTGAGATTTTGTTAGTTTTAAATATGTAATTTAGAAGTAATCAAATAAATAATATTGGCCACAGGTGATAAAAAGTACCTATGTGTGAAAAGTGAGTTTGGATTCGATTGAATAAGTATGAGGTCGCGTGTTTACAGGCGGATGAATTTATAATCGATGGTACTACAAATAATCATAGCTATATTCTTGTTTTCATTTATTTATTCTTAGCCGTCTAGTAAAGACTCTACAGTTTTGAAGATGTAACTGTTAAGAAAAGGTAGGTACTAATTGCATAAAATCCAGTAAAATATTAAAATAAATGTTTGAGTGACACTAAGATTTATTTCGGAGATTGCTTGTTTAAGGGGTTCTCCTGGATGTCATAAAAATAACAATGACAGTCATTACATAAACGTAATATAATTAATAAATATTATATATTTTAGTTCATGCTGTATCTCTATCTTTGGGAGAAGGGTCAACAAAGATGATGGATACTAGTTTAATAAAACAACTTACTAATAAAGTTCACTAAAACAAACACGCAATAATTGAGGTTTCATATAATTTTGTAATAGTTTACAGCTGTATAGATTTTAGGCATACACTGCAATAGATGCTCTAGAACTATTTTAACATCTTGTCTATTTTCTTTTACGGGACTATGTCCCTCCATCTTACCCACCACTGCAACTGCTGTAAGCCAGGATCAACAGTGAAATGACACTGAGCGGTGAAGCCCAGGCATGTCCCGGGGAATCGCTTTAACTGTCTTGGATCTCCCAACGAATTTAAAAGAAAATGAATATTTCTACTTATTTTATCTAATTGTATTTGATAAGTAAATATACTTAGCAGAATTTTTAATCAGATAAAATGTTAAAGTCTTTTAACATTATTTTCTGCGCTAACGGGTAAGATCATAATCAGTTGTAAGCCAGTTCTTAATACAGTATTATTTTGTGTTTTTTGTTTATTTTAATCAGCAAAAATGCCTCGCCTCATTATTAAAACATCAAATTACTTTAAATTATAGTGTTAATTACTAATTTGAACTCTATACAAATTAAAATGTTTCATAGACTGTTATAAGAATACACGTGGTACCAAATTAATGCAATTGTACAGTCAACAGCTTAAAATTGGCAACCAATTTTAATAGAAGTAACTGCACGAACATTTTGTTTGCATATTAGCAAAATTTATTTAGTATAAGTACTTTTTGTTTAATAAGAGGATTTTCGTGTATATATTATAAAATACTTAAAATCGATTAGCTTGAGACAGGTTTTATTCAATCGAGTGTAGGATGACATCTGAAATCGAAGGAAAAAATACGTTTCTTAAGCGAATCGGCATATCAATGTTTTTATAAGTACCTAAGTTGCAAATACATTGTTTAATATTACAGCAATTTTTTCATACAAACGTAAGCCCCATTTCCTCTTTGGATTTTGTGATTAGGACAATAATGTTTACCCTTCATGCTTCTAAATCGGACACTGGCACTAATTATCCCTTAATCCAAACCATCTCGTTCCCTCATCTATCAGATTTGCAAACGAAACTCCTCCGAAACGCCTTGACCGTTTTTAATGAAATTTTTGTGTATATCTGGTACGTCTGAGAATATTTGTTAACTATTTTTTCCCTTAAATGATAACGACGGTCCACAGCAAAAAGAATGTTATAATTTATTGGAAACAATTCATTATTCATATTTAAAAAAAATCCATAAAATCTTAATTTTATCCCTTCTACCACCAACCCCTATTTTTTAATGGCGGTTTTGGTACTGTGACTCAAACTAACAGTGGTCGATACCTGATCAATTATCAATCGATCAGGTAGGTACCCCTCTGGGCCTTTACCAGTGTCACTTCTCAGCAAACAGCACAGAATAGGGATGAGAACGAAGCCGGCCTTCTGTCTTTCTCACAGAATAAGGTTATTCTCATTCCCTACAAAGTTTTCGGCCAGTATTATTCTTTGTAGCATTGACGCTTATACATAACACTTTAATTTCTCAGTGCACTTCTTATATTAATTATATAGTCGTAGTATATTCATCATCAATTTGAAGAATTAAGTACAATGAATTAAAATAAGGAATAGTTGGTGTTTAGTTATATTTAAAGCCGTAATCGTCCACAGCGTTATATTCCATTATCAGTCATAGACCAGTTGCCTACGAACTAGTACGAACTTACAATAAGCTAGTTAATTTTATTTAAGTACCGAAATATACAGTAGAAATAATTAATATGGCAAAACAACGTTTGCCGGTCCAACTAGTAATACATAACATAATATAATACAAGTACTGCTCATTATTCAAAATCCTGTGTGGTGGGCAAGTCGCCGATTAGCACTACACTGTACTTTATCTCAATTCATTCTTAAGACACGATGCTGCAGCTTGTGTCAGTTGGAACCGCTCTTAATTCAAAGATTAATTAGTTACAATTATTTATTTATACAATACCTGTACCATTAATGAACATCATCTGCTTCATATTATTATAAGCTTTGGGAACGCAATCGAAGTACGACGCTCAGAATTGACGTTTGTTGTTGACAGTATCGACGTATGTGCGAAAACCATTATGAGAAGCATCTGCTCGCCATTTCAACTATACAACTTGTAACATTAATAGTGTAGGTTACATGACACTTCAAATGGGGACGTGCTCGTTTTCTATTTTATTCTTAGACATTATTCACACACTGCCATCTGATCCCAAGTTCTGCAGAGTTTTTACTATGGAAACCAGATGACTGATATATTATATAAACTACTTTTATTTTATATACATACTTTTATATATATACTCCTAGAATCAGAACAAACAGACATGTTCATGCACACAAATATCTGTCCTGGGGTGGGAATCGAACCCACGACCTGTACGATGTAATGTAAATATCTGTAATTATAAATAATCTGTATTTTATAAATTTACTACTAGTGATGATTAGTGAAATTAAACTTTGTTGTGTTTGGGGAACTAAGATGTGATCCATACTTAGTAGTTCTAAGTCTGATATGATCAGTGTATGTTTGTGAAGTTCCCAGCTCTCAAACTTTATTTGTTAACTAGCTGTGCCCGCGACTTCGTCCGCGTGTGAATTAGTTTATTTCGTTTTTCTTGTAAAATAAAAGACGTTTTCTAAAATAAAAGTAGCCTAAGTTACTCCTTATTACATCAACTACCTGCCAATAAAAGTCCCGTCAAAATCGGTCCAGCCATTTCAGAGATTAGCCGGAACAAACAGACAGACAGACAGACAAAAATTGTAAAAAATGTCATTTTGGTGTATGTACCGTATATATATTCATATTAATGTAGTAAAAACCGGTTATTTCAATATTACAAACAGACACTCCAATTTTATTTATTTGTTTAGATGCTTCATTTTAGACCATCCCTTATTTTACGGGTCATATAAACGTCACTTTTCCTGACAAATTACTATAAATACGTATAACTGAATAAGTAAGTACTAATTACGTCCAGTGGGAGGAGCAAAGCGACTCACGTCCATCTGGCAAGGCGCCCCAGTGCTTTCTGTGAACAATTCAAACCGAACAGTAATTAATTACAATATAATTAAGTAAACAATTTCAACTATGAGACCTCAATATTTTTTATTTAATTATGATATGCCCGTAATATTAGCAATATTAGTCGATATTTAGGTTCATGTTAGTATGCGTAACGTTCATTTTATGATTTTACTTTGCAATTATTAAAAATCGAAAATATTAGATGAATAGTTCTCTTTGAAATTGGATCATTGATCACGGGTCATATTTACATCGACATTTTAAAGCTTATTTTACAATATTACTTTCCCATGTTTAAAATATCGGTTATTAAAGAAAGGAATAGTTTTGACATCGGTCTTAGAAATATGATCACGTGTAAATGTTACTCGTGATAACATAGCAAAGTAAGCTTAAGCGTGTAGGTACGGAGAATGATCTGAGCGAGAAGATATTTTATAATAACTTTATTAACGTATAGGTAATAATGATAATATCCTGGGAATTTATTTACACACCGCCATCTGATCCCAAATTAAGCAGAGCTTGTACTATGGAAACCAGTTACCTGAAATTTACATAAAATTTAGTATAGGTACGTATACTACTTTTCTTTTATAAATACATACTTATATAGATAATTACACCCACACTCAGGACAAACAGACATGTTCATGCACACAAATATTTGTCCCGGGTGGGAATCGAACCCACGACCTCCGGAGGGAAAAGCAAGCATTTGTTATGCAAGCGTTTTCATAATATCACGAAACCAACTTTTTTATTTATAAAACCAAACTAAGGCATGAATTAAAATCATGCATCTGTTATAATTAGTTATGTTCATAAACTAGAGTTTAAACATAATAATTTCGAGTAGGTAATTCGTAATCAATATTGTAATGATAAGAAAAACTAAATAATTAAAGCCTACTTTACAATAATTTGTAACGAGGAAAATTCAAGCTCTTTTGTATTTATTTGTAGCGATACTAGAGCAATTATAAATTACATAATTAAAATGTTGATCGGTGAGTTTATATAATAGGTCTTTACCTATGAAATTGCCGTTTTGTATGAAAAAATTTAAACGAATTTTTTTCATGAATTTTTTTATTTGTATTAATCGAAGTAATCACCCATGCAATCAATGCATCTTTGCCATCGCAGTGGCAGTTTATTGATGCCCTTCTTAAAGAAATCAGCTGGACGGGAGGCAACAAATTCTTCAAAGGCATTTTGTACTGCCTCTCGGGTATTGAATTTTTTTCCCGCCAAGAAGTTATCCAAATTCTGGAAAAAGTAGTAGTCTGTAGGCGCAAGGTCTGGTGAGTAGGGCGGATGACGGAGAGCTTCCAACCCCAGTTCTTGCAACTTGGAGACCGTCTGCTGTGCAGTATGAGGTCGCGCGTTGTCGTGCAGGAGCAGCGGAGACGAGCGATTGACCAATGCTGGTTGGAGATGCGCCAGCTTCTCCATCATTGTGCTCAGTTCTTCACAGTACACATCTGCAGTAATGCTCACCCCGTTTGGTAAGAAGCTGTGATGAATCACACCGGCGCTAGACCACCAAACAGTGACCATCACTTTTCTAGGGGTAAGTTTTCGTTTAGGGCATTGTTTAGGTGCTGAACCAGGATCCAACCAACTTGCTGAGCGCTTGCGGTTATCAAACAGAATCCATTTTTCATCGCAGGTAACAATGCGGTTCAAAATTCCTTCATTTGTGTGTCTGTTGAGCAGTGCAAGGCACGTCTCGACGCGTACTTCGCGCTGGCGATCATTGAGTTCGTGGGGCACCCATTTGTCAAGCTTTTTTACCTTGCCAATTTGACGCAAATGGACCAATATTGTTTTGACGCTAACGTCGAAAGCTGCTGCTAATTCAGCCGTAGATTGTGTATCATCAGCTTCCACAACCGCCTTTAATTCGTCATTGTCGACCAAAGTCTTCGGACGACCGCGAGGTTCATTTTTCAGGTCGAAATTTCCAGAACGGAAGCGAGCAAACCAATAACAGGTGGTGCGTTGGTTTGTAGTGTTAGCTCCGTAAACGTCGTTGATGTTGCGTGCCGCTTGTGCCGCGTTGCTGCCACGACGGTACTCATATTCCATAATTACTCGAATTTTTAACGTATCCATGATGACGAAAAAGATTGAAATGCGATGAAAATGTAACACTAATCAATAAAGAAATGACTACTTTTGGAAAAAAGAATCCATGTTTTTAAAATAAAATTAATTTGAAATTAGAATTCTTAGCCAAACAAAAATTATTTTGATTTGAAATGGCCAGTACTGCAGAACGGCAATTTCATAGGTAAAGACCTAATATATAAACTCACCGATCAAAATAACCGAAAAAAGATTGCCATAATATATTTATTTGCCAGAATTTTTAAATCTACAAAGGATTGATAATAAGTATTAAAATAACTTAAAATATCAAAACAATGCATCAGCTGATAGTTAATTTTGAATGGGAAGTTAACTTGTAAAACTTCACAGGCATACCTCCCTAAGTAATTTCCACTATTTATTTACATATATTAATTTTTAATTTACTATAATTCTACTCTCTTTGTCTAGTTAAACCTATGTTGATCGCCTGGAAGCTTTCAGCGACGAGGCCGCCTATGGCATTAAACTTATAACTAGCTGCTTTTTATTGTGCAAAATTTGATACAAAAAAAAACTGTTCTTACCCTACGTCAAATTCATTGGTACAGGTAATAAATATGTATTATGATCGCACCTACGTTTTGATCACAATGGATCAGCGGTAAATTCATTCCAAATCCATTTAGCACACGACACTTGCCTGTCATTTGTACGAATAGGTCTATAAAACCATTCATTTTGTTCAGCATTCATTCAATGAACGCAGACTATAAATTTTTGCGCACCACTATTCATCTTAACGCCATAAAATTCGTCTAGTGTGGTCTGTAGGAATGTGAAGTTAAGTTAAGGTGTTAAAATCCTAGTATAGAATTAGCATGTTAAAAATCTGGATTATAAAAATATGAAGAGGCAATAAGTTATGCAGTATGATTAAAATATATAGGTACCTACGAAAGTGAAGTTGTAGCATATCTTATTTGTTATTTTCATCATGTAAGTTTTTAACAACCATATCCATTTTTTAACTTAAAGTAATATTTGTGAAAGTAATACTGTATATTTGTGAGATTCTTTTTTTATATCAGAGGGCGTAAACGAACCAGTGGGTCACCTGGTGGTAAGTGATCAGCGCCGCCTATGTACCTACATTCGGAATTGCTGACCGTTCCCCCACCCCAATGACCTCTGGCGACCTTACTCACACGCAGAAAGACAAGATTAAAGTTCAGTTCATTTACCACTTTTTACATCATCTACAGTTTTATCCAGGTCTTTATTCACGCTGGATTTAATTTGACCTCATTTTACGTTACCTACAGTTTCGTTTCGGCCTCTATTCACCCCTGGATCAATTTACCACGTTTTACGGTATTTTTGAGTTCCAATCGTAAAGATGCAATAAAATAATGAATTAATTACCTAAGAATTTCAAGGCAGCTTCCACGCTCTCACAAGTCATACGAGTATTTCTACTATCGGTAGCCTCTTCCATGAGGCGTCCCTCACCCATAACTATCTGATCTACGTTTTACGTCCCAAGGGGTCCACAATTCACTACGCTTATCTGGCCGTTTACTTAGGACACGTATGCCGACACCGCGGGATGCCCGAGTGGTTCCAATCAAAAGAGGAAGCGGGAAGCGGGCAAAATAAATAAGTATGTTTGAGCTGCTTCTATTGTTGGCTCAGTAATTATACTTAGACAAATTTCTACACCTAGTTCATTGATGTTAAACGTAGGTACACAATCCCTACGTACACATCGCTCAGCGTACACAACCAATTCTTCATGTTGCACATCCTTAATTATGTTGCATACTTCACAATTAGGAAAATCGTCATTTTTAATAATAATAATAATAAGCTGCGTCATTATTCACACACGGTCATCTGATCCCAAACTAAGCAGAGCGTGTACTATGGAAACCAGATAACTGATATAGCACATATCATTTATTTTTTGTAAATACATACTTTTATAGATAATTACACCCAGACTCAGGGCAAACAGACATGTTCATTCATGCACACAAATATTTGTCCTGGGTGGGAATCAAAGCCACGACCCGCGTGAAATGCCAACCGGCTCGTAAAATTTCCCGGTTTCTTAAGGTGAGTAAATTTCCTACATACTGGGTGTCTGAGAACGTGCAGTACCTAAACTGTCAAAAAGCTTTTAACTTAAAACACACACTCCCATATTAGCCAAGTTTCTTTTTTATATCCTTCATATATTCAGTTTTTACTGTTGTAAAGTTTTCGATAATTCACGAAGAGGCTCCAGCGGTGACGTCAGAGTCTACGTGATAAAAACCAAGAGTTATTACGATGTCGCATTGTAATTGATACCTTCGACGATGACTAGATTATGACATATAATGATATAATAAAGACATTCCATACGGTAGGCGATTACCATACAAAAACTATTGAGGCGCAAGTACTTTTTTATGTTATACATTTGTATCTATAATAGATCGGTGTCTATTTAACCGACTTCAAAAAAAGAGGTTATCAATTTGACTCATTTATATGTATATTACGCTTTTTCTCCATTATTTGTGAACCAATTTGTATACCTATTTTTTTAGAACGTGGACCAACTATAATATTATCCTGGGACATTATTCACACACGGCCATCTGATCCCAAATTATGCAGAGTTTGTACTATGGAAATCAGATAACTGATATACTGAATACTTTTACAACCTGTCTTTGTCTTTGTTATAAATACATATTTAGATAATGACACCCAGACCCAGGACAGACAGACATGTTCAAGCACAAAAATATCTGTCTCATCCGTAGTCCATAAGAAAAGTTGAAGTCGGTTTTATGTTTTTTTTTTAAATTATTGCACATTTTATTTTTATTATTCTTATAGCCCTCGCTTTCTTGAGTAAGCAAGTGCTTTTTACTAACTTCATAAAACTCAAGTCGATTCAAGATATCACGCGGATGGTTACGTTAAAGTAAGTTGTACGCATCTTATTTATTAAAGTATATATTTATAAATAACATTAGTAGATTGCAGTTTAGCAGTTGGCAAGGAATTCGGTATCGAGACTGGGCGACCGGGCTTGCTTTACTTTTTACGTTTTATTGACCTTATCGGGTAATGGCTGGTTTAGATACTTACTTACCTTGGATTTGATAGAGGTTTTTTGCCCAGTGTAGGCTAATGATACTGACATTATGTCTTAACATCATTACACTACATTAATCAATACACCTCTCTGTCTAACAAAGATCGTAAAGGATAGTGTTAACATAGAACCGTCAAATTACTAAAACTTCGCACTACTACGGACATATTCATAGATGGAGTTCGACCACGGCTATGAATATGCCAGACTAAAATTACAATACCCAAGAAGATTTGATTTCTAGTAAGATGTAGAAGAATAATTACGGTTTTAATAATTAGAATTTTGACAGTTTAAGTATTTGAATTTGTAACGAGGAAAATTCAAGCTCTTTTGTATTTATTCGTAGAGATACAAGAGCAATTATAAATTACATAATTAAGTGTAAATGAAAATATATACGTAAATGAAAATAAAGTGTAAATGTTGGAGGCATGATGTCAACTTTAAGGTCCGTCGTTTTATCACTACTAATTGCATCAGCAAAAATCGAAATAACATTAACATTCCCTATTACCTATGTCGTCCTAACATTATAAATGTCAAAATTTGTAAGTATGTTTAGAAGTATAAATGTTTTTATTGTTGAATAATAATAATAAAACTATCAGCCTTCTCATAAACCATAATGAGTTAGGTTCTTTAGTTGTATTATATATTATTGGTTGTAGTATCTGTGTGTTTTGTTATAGCAAAGGCCTCCTCCAACTGTCTCCACACTGTCTCCCTCTTTTAATTTAATAAACTAAAGATTATAAACATTTCTATCAATACCTAGATTCCTATAATATTTATATCTCAATTAGTGTGGAAAATCCTCATGGTAAATGGGTGATCAAATTTTGGTTACTAAAAACCAAACAAAAATACTATTGGCTGATAGGTTTTAAAATTAGAATATGTTTACTTAACCAGGAACTCGTAAGTATCGGTCACAGTTTCATCGTCGGAGCAATAATTTTGAATCGATTAAATGTCTACTCGGCGACAGATTCAATTGCGTTCATCGATAAAATAATAATCGGTATTGACATCAGTCGGTCGTCGTTTTCAATGCGAAGCGACAGGGTCGCTGATATGTTGTCATTCCGTCATGACACTTTTGATTAGTTTTGACACGTTGACCGACCGCGGCCAAAAGAGTATTGATGTTGTCAAAAGTATGATGTGGTTTAATCTTCATACTTTGGATTTTTTATCAACCAAGTCTTCAATCAAGCATGCAAACGCTTCATGTTAATCTGGCTAACTCGCGGGATAACACATGCGTTTAAACTCACCTTTCTTTCTGATCAGTCTGACATCTGGAGATACTTTCTCCGTCAGGCTGCTCTAAAAGCTGTGCATATAAGCTAAGGTATATTGCCTGTATAAATATTAGATATTTTTGATATCTAACATCTTTCCTCTCGGTTGCTGGATATTTTTTGTGGGAGTTATTTTGGAAAAGGGACGGAAATGTGTAACAGGAAACCGGGGCAGCGCGGAAGCGCGTGCTATTTGATTTGACCAATGAGCACGTGCGGTGGAGGAGAAGCGGTTGTTACAAGATGATGCCTACTCATTTTGAGTTAGGTTGATGCCGCGACGTTCTGTCGGCCAACATAGTGGTATGCGATGGTTTTATAACTAGCTTCCTACTCAAATTAATATTTCAAACACATATTAGATATTTTACACCACTAAAGAGTACATCGATGATAAAGACGTCTCGCTTTCACTACCTACATGCACATTGCTCGCTGGAGATCTTGTAGCCATATAGACATGACTGATCTGCTGAGTTAGGTGAACTATCTGTAAATGATTGCTATCATATACTTAATTTAAAATTATTGACTCTATCTCAAAATGAATAATGTCAATGTTTCGAAGTTTTTCTTTTGTATACCTAAATATAATCTAAAATAATAAGCATTCAGACTAAATAATTACTTTAATTGGACCAGATCCCGTGTTCATGCCCGCTTGAGTATGTTTCGCCGGACCGTCTCAACTGGGTCGTGTTGAAACCGGTAGTAAATGAACCCACTGAGTTTGTTTCGCTGGGTCTTCTCAGTTGGGGCGCATTGGATCCGGTGGTAGCATTAAAGCGTGACCGTCTTTATTAACACAAGGTCCGTCATAATATTAATACCTTAATAAAGACAGAACCATTGACAATATCTAGTAAAAATATTAGACTTATACTAGATAATTAAACATAATCTCTTGACAATAACTTGATACGAGCTAGCTAAATATCATTCTATAATAAAATAAATTTTATAAAAGTTTTCATATAATGTGTACCTAAATGTCTATGTTACTAGAAATAATAATGTATACAACTATATTACTACAAACATGTTCTGACTATTTACAAGCGCTTTTTTAAAGCCTACGTGAATGAAAACCTTTTTTATTCATTTGTATATATTCTACCAATTCGACCAAATATTTTAAATCATACGCGACTACTGTAAGGCTCATTTTTTTTCATATGAACTAACAGTTTTAAGGATAATTAGGCTTTGAAAGTATTCACGATTATTTATTTATTTTATTTATTTATTTTCTTAGGAAGACCAACAGCTTTCAGCGACATTTTTGCTTTATATGTTATACGTGACAGAGAGACATTAATAGGTCTCCACGCATAAAACATTGATTACGAATCTATAAGTGGTATTCTAAAATTAAAAACAAGTAATAATAACAATTATACCCATTAATTTAATACATACATACTTATACATATACATACTTATATATATACATACGAAATCAAATATATTCACAAGTGTAGATAATTTAGTAGGCGCGTAACTTGATTTACATGAAAAGGTACTGAAATGGCTACTTAAATAAACTACTGTTACGGTTATTCTTAAGGCGTGGAATGTACTGCATTATCATGCATAATTTTATATAAATACTTGTATATTGCATATGTTATTAAACATCCAACCTATTTCGGTGTGCGTGTATTTTAGCGCGCACGTATGTATGAGTGCGTAAAGCAGAGAGAGAAACTATTTTATATATTTAATAAAGTAGGTCCTCGGTTTCTTGGTAGTCAAATTGTAGTAATATAGTAGTACCTTTATTATTAACCAACGTCAAAAAATGAGGTCGTTGATTAGACTCTAAGTATGTAACGTAATTTCTTTCTCGTTCGGGAACTTATTTAAATAGTTATTTTTATTCAACGTGTTGGTTCTGTTGTAATGCTCCGAAATTAATTTGTGATTTTTATATTTTCGTTTTTTGTTTAGCTACCATCGGTCAATTCTACGTATATTTTAAACAATAATAAATAAGTTAGTTTTGTTAGAGTGACAAAATTATTCTATTGGTTATGGAAATAATTTAATTATAAGCAAGAAAATTAATAAATTATATTATTTTACAGATTCTATCGGACCCTCGTGAATAACTTGGTAAAAATAACTTCTTATTTAAAAAAGAAATTGTAGTAATAGATAGTCCTGATATTAAATTAGGGCTTCCTAGGCAACAGTGAGAAGTCTAAATATACTCTATGTATATACATAAGATATATTGTGGTTAGCATTGTGGCAAGGGGAAATATATTGAATTCTAGAAAAGTATTTAGGCTACATTTGATCTCATCACTAGGCACAGTATCTACTAAACAAAACGTAGTCGATACGAGCGAGACCGCGAGTCAATACTAGTAGAGAAGTAATCAACTTATGGTAATGGGTATTTAATATCCTAGGACATTATTTACACTAAGCAGAGCTTGCTATTTGGAAACCAGATAACTGAAATATTACATATATCGACTCCTTTTGTTAATACATTTTTATATAGATAATTCCACCCAGACTCAGGACAAACATACAGGACATGTTCATGCACACAAATATCTGTCCTGGGTGGTAATCGAACCCACGACCTGCGGGGTGAATAGCAAGTTTTGACCAACCACGCCAACTGGCCCGTCTTGTAATATATAACCCAAACTAGGTACTCGTATACTTACAAGAAAACAATAAACGTAAATCGTGAACGTATATTATGTGTTCATAAATCAGACGGTGGTACGTTCACGACACTTGTTAAATTGCTAATAAAAGTCTTCAAAACGACTTGTACGCATATTTCAGAGAGGGTTTACTGCGCGTGTGTGCGACGCCGCTAAAGAGATGCCACTGCTCTTCAAAAACGGTCTAAATTGTTAGTTTTTAAAAGTAAATTATTATACTTTATATTCTGTTCTCATCATATTTATAACCTTGGGTAAATGCTTTCCTTTCACGGCGCAGGTCGTGGGTTCGATTTATACCCAGGACAGATATTTTTGTGCATGAACATATCTGTCTGTCCTGTGTTTGGGTGTAATGATCTATATAAGTATGTATTTAAAAAAAGTAGTATATGTAGTGTAGTATATCAGTTATCTGATTTCCATAGTACAAGCTCTTCTTAATTTGGAATCATATGGCCGTTGTGAATAATGTCCCTGGATATTCTATACTGGATGTCTTAAACTTTATGTTTTGTTAAAAATACGTCATACTGAGGAGTGTTTACACTAGCCTCTACCCGTTTAAGATGAGCGTCTATAATGAACGAAAACTTATCACCGTATTAAGCTCACTCTGTGTTATATAACCCAGATATTTCGGGCAGGCCTTTGTCCAGCTGTGGACATCTTTCGGCTGATATGATAATTACGGGTAGTTTGAACTCTGCTTGTCTGCCAAGCGTGGCGATATCCCCCTAATGATGGATGCAATTCCATTGTGTGCGGACGCTTTTTTGCTGGTATAAACAGCTCTGCTTTAGCTAGCCTCCCTTATAAAATACTTTAGTACCTGATTATGGCGTCTCCAAATTACTTAAATTAAATTGATAAATACATAATCTCTTGACAATAACTTGATACTAAATATCATTGCTGTAATAAATAAATTTTATAAATGTTTTCATACAATATGTACCTAAATATCTATGTTACTAGAAATATTATCTAATGTATACAACTATATTACTACAAACATGTTCTGACTATTTACAAGCGCTTTTTTAAAGTCTACGTGAATAAAAACCTTTTTTATTTTTATTTTATTTTTAAAAGGTGAAATATAAAACGGCATCTATTAAAATTATCGACTAATTATATTCATTACCGAATAGCCTCTGTGAGTATTCAGCACCCTGGTGTTTAATAACCAACAAAATTTTGATATTTTAATGGTCGTGGTCCATGGGAAAATACAGTGGCTTCATCAACATAATATTATTATGTTACAAGTATTTTTATTGATTAATTAAACATCTACCGTATTACGTTGTGGTACGGTTTAATTTTAATTATGCTTGAGGAAAGCTTACGTTATTCAAATAAAAAGTATATGTTTTATCGTTATCTGGTCATGCTGAGTTTTGAATGGGAGGATTGGTGGAGTCAGCAGCAGCATATATGTGGCGTTTA
This sequence comes from Pseudoips prasinana, assembly GCA_951640165.1. Taxonomy (NCBI): domain Eukaryota; kingdom Metazoa; phylum Arthropoda; class Insecta; order Lepidoptera; family Nolidae; genus Pseudoips; species Pseudoips prasinana. The sequence continues at coordinate 16,011,620 of OX621234.1, read as the reverse complement.
TATTATAATAGCTAGTCTAATATTGGCTGTAGTGGCTTTTTTCAACAGAGACTTGCCATCTAAAGTGATTTAACTAATGTATACTCTACTTATAAATGCGCCAGCTTGTTGACTATCATATTAGTATGTACCGTGCGCTACTCTTGGGTTAGCTGCTCGCTTGTCGAGAAGTAAGGTTCACCGAGATTGGTTTACTAAGAGCTTTCTTTCTAGAAAAAAATTACAATATCACTTGTTGGCCCGAATTTTTATATGAACATATATATAAATTTCAATACATAATATTAAAAACTTCAACTAAACATAATCTCCTGGACAATAACGGTCTATAATGAACGAAAACTTATCACCGTATTAAGCTCACTCTGTGTTATATAACCCAGATATTTCGGGCAGGCCTTTGTCCAGCTGTGGACATCTTTCGGCTGATATGATAATTACGGGTAGTTTGAACTCTGCTTGTCTGCCAAGCGTGGCGATATCCCCCTAATGATGGATGCAATTCCATTGTGTGCGGACGCTTTTTTGCTGGTATAAACAGCTCTGCTTTAGCTAGCCTCCCTTATAAAATACTTTAGTACCTGATTATGGCGTCTCCAAATTACTTAAATTAAATTGATAAATACATAATCTCTTGACAATAACTTGATACTAAATATCATTGCTGTAATAAATAAATTTTATAAATGTTTTCATACAATATGTACCTAAATATCTATGTTACTAGAAATATTATCTAATGTATACAACTATATTACTACAAACATGTTCTGACTATTTACAAGCGCTTTTTTAAAGTCTACGTGAATAAAAACCTTTTTTATTTTTATTTTATTTTTAAAAGGTGAAATATAAAACGGCATCTATTAAAATTATCGACTAATTATATTCATTACCGAATAGCCTCTGTGAGTATTCAGCACCCTGGTGTTTAATAACCAACAAAATTTTGATATTTTAATGGTCGTGGTCCATGGGAAAATACAGTGGCTTCATCAACATAATATTATTATGTTACAAGTATTTTTATTGATTAATTAAACATCTACCGTATTACGTTGTGGTACGGTTTAATTTTAATTATGCTTGAGGAAAGCTTACGTTATTCAAATAAAAAGTATATGTTTTATCGTTATCTGGTCATGCTGAGTTTTGAATGGGAGGATTGGTGGAGTCAGCAGCAGCATATATGTGGCGTTTATATTATAATAGCTAGTCTAATATTGGCTGTAGTGGCTTTTTTCAACAGAGACTTGCCATCTAAAGTGATTTAACTAATGTATACTCTACTTATAAATGCGCCAGCTTGTTGACTATCATATTAGTATGTACCGTGCGCTACTCTTGGGTTAGCTGCTCGCTTGTCGAGAAGTAAGGTTCACCGAGATTGGTTTACTAAGAGCTTTCTTTCTAGAAAAAAATTACAATATCACTTGTTGGCCCGAATTTTTATATGAACATATATATAAATTTCAATACATAATATTAAAAACTTCAACTAAACATAATCTCCTGGACAATAACTTAATACAAGCTAGCTAAATATCACTACCATTATAAAATAAATTGTATAGATGTTTTAACATTCCGTGTACCTAAATATCTGTAATATGTAACTAGAAATAATAACTGTATTACTACAAACATGTTCTGACTATTTACAAGCGATTTTTTAAAGTCTACGTGAATAAAAATCTTTTTTAATTTAATTTTATTTTTATTGTAACATAAAACCAGTAAAAAACCCAAATAAATTTCACAAGTGAAGAGTCCTAGTACACATAAATCGATGCGATGTGACTTTGTACCTAAGCTAATGTTCAAATTAATATGTAGCTAAAACTAATTTGACTTAGCTAGCCAGTTATACCTACCTGATCAAAGTTGTACTTTCGTTTAAATTCTAATTAGTGATTATAATAAAAACAAGTGCTTTATTGGACTTTAAAATAAGGAAGCCAAAATGAATCCTGTTAGAAGGACGTTTTGCCATTGATTCTTATCACATGTTCACATGTTTCACACAACTTTTGTGATTTACCCGCGCATACGCTAGCCCGCTCGCCCGTTCTTCACTGTGGCCGAAGGCTTAAAGTCTCAAAAGCAGCTTAATTTTAACGGTTTCTGAAAGGTTAAGTAGGTAGCATTTACCGTTAACCGGTTGTCCGAATTGTAAAGTCTCATTTTTACGATCGGATTCTCAAATGTCACTCAAAGTTTAAGTTCCTGTCAAGTGTATAAACAGTGGAGAGCGTCCCTTTGTCGGGTATTTTAAATTAATTTTTTATACTTCTATGTCGACAGAGACACATAATTACGTGCAATCTAATAGTAAGTGGTCTTTGTAGCTTATAACGCTTGCGACACCCTTGGCATCACCTCACCTTGCACCTTCCCAATAAGCTTTGCGACTTTACGCAACCATAAATGTAATGTAATGTTAATATAGTATGTTTGTTAGTCGGTCGATGATATGATACAAAGATATGACTCGTTTCATTAGATATGATGGCACGTCAGGTTAATACTTCACTTTTAAACTTAATGTCGTAGTATTTACGAACCCTTAAGAGTTTATTATAATTGGGAGGTTCTGTAAGATATCTGTTAATAAAAGAATACAGTTAGAAGCTCTAGATAGATAAACGTTAATCTGTGATTGGCCAAATGAATGTCGCCAGAAAAGATGCAACGTATGACAGCAATGCATTTTTAACGAGAGCTCGAACACATTCATATATTTCTTGAACCTATAGAAATAATGCGGTAGCTGTAAACAAAATGAAATGAAATAATTAAATTTATTCAGCTCTTGGGTATTAACATACACTTGTACTTGTCAAGTTCACAATGCAGTATTCATATTGTAATATAATAATGCAGTATTATCATATTCTGTTCAACAATGTTTATGTACCAAAACATCGTTGAATAGAATATAAATCCATAAAAAAAATGAATTAGTCCATTCGTTCGGTGTGGTATATCACATTTTTTTAAATTCTTATATAAATAACAAGTTACTAAGCTATTATTATTAATTTGAGTACTATGTTAAAATTTAAGAGTTGAAGACAAAGACCAGTTGGCTAGCGCAGAAGGCTCTCAACCAATAGCTTAATTTCAGCGACCAATACCCGAGGGTTCGGATCTGGGCTTAGGGGGCCGCGGAATTATAAAGCCAGATTTCTAAGTGAGTGTGAGAGCACTTGCACGGTATCACCGATAACGTGTTAAGGGGGTAATGTGGTGGCTAAATTACCCATCGATAACTATTATAACTACATGCTGCCATCAACCCCAAATTTACATTCAGCCGTGACAACCAACTAGTTTGCTATAATACCGTAATCAGCCAATTAATCGGCTTCCATTAGTCTATTAAACACTAATCGGTTAATCAACGTAAGGTGTGATCTATATTTCTGTTTATTATAAACTCATTATTTTATATTTCAACGACTACGCTGAAGGCTGCAATTACTAGAGTGGACCTGCCCTCGCTACCGACTTCCAGGTATCTTTTTCGTTCCCACTGGACCCCTGGACATCAGAAAAAATCAATTATTGTTCGCGTGTTCTGAAGGAGTTTGATCGCGCTAATCCGCCGACCGCGCGGGCGCACATGCCGTGACGTCACGCGAGCTTCCGGCGGGAAATCATTTTAATTATTTTAATGCATACGAACAACCGCTTCCCATACTACTATCGACCTTATTTTAAGAACAATTAAGTTCTTTCATTGTTTTTTTGGGTGCAAAGCATATTTGTCAAGTTTATGAAGATACGGTCTGATAAAGAAGTGATTTTAGACATCTAGGTCCAAGAGTTATGTCTGTGAGTTTGTGCATCCCACTTATTTATGGTATTTGGTAATATGTTGACCGCGTGGAATGTGTGTGCCTATTTTAATAGGATTTTTTAAAGTTCAATGTTCAAGGTAAATTACAAAGTATAACGACAAGAACCTGAACTTGTACTTACGATTACATGCTTATTTAAGTTAAATTATTATGTTCTCAGGAATAATATGTCCATCCATAATTTTTATTTACAAGGCTAAGTTAGATAATTCTATTTATTCGGTTTTGTTTTAATTAGTAGGTACTTGACGGTTGACTCAGTTACTTAGTTATCTTATGAAATTAAATCTAGTAACACGAAGAGGAGGGCTCTGAAAAAAACTCCGAGAAACCAAAACTAAACTATTTGTGTGACCCATATATAGTTGTTCTGAGTCTGGATGTACTCTGTGTCCGTCAATTGTATGTTTGTGAAGTATCTCGCGGCATATAAATTCATTTTCCTCGTGCGGGCGTTTAATATAAAAATTAATGGATTACTTAGTGTGTTCTACAGTCGTAATATGGTTATTCATATATGAACTTTTACGAGAGAAATAAACCATATTTTTTATTTATTTATTTATATATTCGATCAATGCCGGCTTCAGTCAAAAAATTATATTGATATTTTTCTAACAAGTTAAACACATTGTAACAGCCTGTAGAGCATGTAAAGAGCCTGATTTCTCGTCGTTCATGTCGGATACTCGGGACGTGTAGCGGATTGTGAGATTTCGGGGTAGTACACAACACACACATACATACACACTCCTGAATAACGATATGTATCGTTAACTAGTGCCCGTTAAAATTCACTGCCGTATCCTAATTAGCTCAGGAAAGCTATTATTGTTATTTAAAATAATTATTGAATCAACTAAAAATCTATACTCGTACATAAGATTACTTATGAGTGAAACATTATTACTCCTCTTACTATTTCTAACTCCATCTTGTTGCTTTCTAATTAAATTCGTTGCGGGATCCAAGACAGTTAAAACGATTCCCCAGGTCATGCCTGAGCCTCACCGCTCAGTGTCATTTCATTGTGTGCTACTGTTGGCTTACAGGAGTTGCAGTGGTGGGTAAGAGAGAGGAACTAGTCCCGTTAAAAAAAAGATCTGTCATTTATAAGTGGTCACTACTCTACTTAATATTAGGTAGATTTGCTCTGCCCTCTAAATTAATAAAATTCCGCTTTTAGTTCTAACAACGATAGTATATTATCTAGTTAAGACTGAACTTAATCCATTTCTTAAGCGCGGTATCAAGAATCGCTCCAGTGGGTTCATCCGATTGCTATCGTATGGGAGCGTGGCAGCATTGTGTTCGAGTTCACACAGCGGCGCTTGCAACGACGGTCTGGGTTAAGTTGCTGCTTCGACTACATAGCTAAGCGATACTCTGCGATACAGCATTTTCAAATATTAAGAAGGTTATTACTAACTCCCTTATTCAATTTTAATTTATAATACTATCCTGGCACATTCTCCACACACGGCCAGCTGATCCCAAACTAAGCAGAGCTTGTACTATAGAAACCATGAGTCTGACCTGGGTGAGTATCGAACCTATGACATACGGCGTGAAAGGCAAAAATTTACCAACCACGCTAACAGGCCCTAGGCAACAGGTTAGTGACGATCAAATAAATTAACTGTGATAGCTTTAATGTATCAGCCGGAAGACGTGTACTAGTAGACAAAGGCCTTCCCCAAGGATTTCCACAATGGTCATTCTGGCGCTGCATCCAGCGGCTTCCCGGGTAAAATCGACGATCCTCTACGTGGGATGCCTACCCACGTTACGTCTTCCGGTTCGTGGTTGTCTCCTGAGAACATTTCAACCCCAGCGCGAGCGGTCATTGGTTCCACAAGCTATGTGCCCGCCCACTGCTACTTTACGGTTACTGGGATTCATCTGCGGAATTCGACATTTCTGAATCGATGGTGCAGATATACTCCAGGCATTGCTTCAATGTATGCTGTTGAATGATTGACTCCTTAGTATCAATCAGCCCGTCTGATATGACTATCATACAACCGCACATACAAGGAAATATACTGAGCCTGGTTGTAAGCCTATGTCCATGATGATGACGATGATGATATATAATATAAGCAATGAAAAAGACTCTGGTGAAAAACTTTAACTTATATTTAAATGATTCGTGGTTGGTAAATGGTGGATTCGATTTACCATCCAGGATATATATTCGTGTGCATGAACATGTCTGTTTGTGCAGAGTTTGGATGTAAGTATGTTATTATAAAAAAGTAGTGTACAAAGTATATGAGTTACCTGGTTTCCATAGAACAAACTCTTCTTATGATTTGGTTTGGGATTAGATGGCCGTGTGTGAATAATGTGAAAAGAAATATCATCGGCTTTTAATAATAGTCAGCAAGTTATGTCTTGATAGCTTTCATAGTTGAGCTTAGCTTGCTCTGGAGCTTCGGAACGTAAGTAGTTATTCTTCTATCTCAGCATAACGGCATATGAATTGCTTTGTTTTCGGCAAGCGATACGTAAGGTAGAGATATACATTGATGTTTCATAATTTTTTAACAAAGTCAAGTTTTGGACGAATACAACCATTATTAATCTTCATGCTCTGTTAACTTATCGTGGAGATTACACATCATTTCAAGAGCCGTCATGTACAATTGAATCTAGCAACGTTAGATGTATGTTGTTTGTTTTTACTTAGCGTTAGCTTAACAGCGGAAAGAAACAGAGGCGCTCATAAGTAGATGATCTCACTGGACCGTAAGTGAACGGCGAGGTTAAGCAACTAGGCCCGCGGTCTGTCCATAGATGGGTAACCACCAAATTGGTTTAATTTCTGAGCGTGCTTCGGAGGGTATGTTAAGCTGTTGGTCCCAGTAGTAGTCATAAGGCATCAGTCGTTAAGCCATGTCAGATGCCTACTGTGCGGCTTGAACAACTCTGGCACTAGGGTAACCACTGCCCACACGATAAATAAGTAGTAACAACAGAAGGTCAGGCTTCGGAGTGATGAGCATCTTTAACCATTTCAAAACATAAATTCTCTCAAGCCGCTTTTGAAAAATAGGCGCCAGCCTACCGCGGCTCAATATTTTATTTTATTATGCGCCATTGATAGACTAGGTGAACCTACTAGATCTATTTCAATTTTGTTTTTGTTTACTTAATACCTATGGCTATTTATTTCCTATCAAACCCTATCGTTTATTAACTAATCCATTCAATATCATGGCAAAATACATTGAAGCAGAGTTTCTTACCTATAAAGTAATATGCTTTTACTTTTTATTAATATGCGGAATTGATAGCCACTATAAGAATAAGATTTCGTAATTATTAAACCTATATTTATATAACGTAACGAACTAAGTTCAACATTTAATTTTCTATTTTCTAAAAGTCATAATTTTCGAATAGTGATAATATAAAGTTGTGACACGTATCGCGGTTTAGTTTAACATAATATGTTGATTTCTTAAACGTATTTCTAACCGCTAAAATGATTGTTGGATGTTGGGCTTCTTATATGTATATGTACAAGATATCCAATTTCCGTCTTCCTTGACATTGTCTCCATTGTTATTTTATTCTTATTTAGGGTCACATCCGAAATTCCAAAATAACATGCATATATTAATTTATTTTATATCATCTTAAAACCATTTTGGTAATAGCTAAGTCCATAATAACATTGATCATCAGTTTATTGTTCGCGGGCAGCGGTCGAAAGGTCATTCATGTTTATGGGTCTCGCAATAAAAACTCAATAAATCTTTACCTCTGCTCTGCATCTGCATATGGTTATGCACTTTTATTATTTGCATTTATTTATAGTGTTAATATTGTTAAATATTTCCATCGAATGCAGAGAATTCGTTATATGTCAAATCCTTTATTAAAATCTCCTGAATTAGTATTAAAAAAAGTTCTTCTTTATCTATGGTATATTTATAGCTGTGAGCTGTGCATCTTCTGGCGCGGATTATAAAAAATTCTTTTAAAGTTTATCTTCTTGAGCAACAAGTAAGGTGTTACTGTTGATTTTTATACGTCGCGATTCTTCTGCTGGAGACTGTGGAGTAGGAGAGGATATTTTGTAATTAAAGTGTAGATAATTTTTAATTAATAGTTCAGTATTCTTGTCTCGATTCTTTGATGCTAAATTATTGTCTGTAATTTCTTCAACGAGTGATTTTTTTTTAAGTACACTTCCATTTCTTTACTGTTTTACTATCTTTCGCTTTGAACTTGTTTGAGTGAGTTATAAATTTGTTATAATTTGTAAAACGACTATTATCAAGTATTCCTGTATTCGTTATCTGTTTGTGTATTTGTAGTGATTGATTTATTTTTGCCCAAATGTTTGACTTTGTGTTCTATTGACATTCCTAGTTACTGAGTCATTGATATCGTAAATAATCCGTTTTAAACATTTTATTATTAAATTTCAAAATGGTACAAATAGACTGTTATCAACGTTATTCTTGTCTTTGTTATCTCTTGGTTTACTTATAATGATTGATTTAATGTTGCCTATTTGACCTCTTCGTATGACACACTGACTTGATCTTCAGCACTTTGAACACGAATTGTCATTAGATAAACATGATCATGAATCGATCGTGCTAGTAAGACTTTTGATTGTTTCACGTTCGATACAATGCACTTTGGAACTGCATTATGTATCTACTGATAAGTGCAATGCCTATTTATACAAGGTGTGATATAAATAGTGGAGATAACTTAAAGAGCGCTGTCTAGTATAGAGCTGTTGATCTCTTTTTTTTTGTTAAGGCAGGGGGAATGCCTATGCATGCCACCCGCAAAACGTGTCTGCAGGTAGGTATGTCGGAGTCGCACCGACTAAACCTAACCCACCGTGGACTTCTCTTAGCACCTGATGGGGGAGGCCCGGTGCCCATCTTTTGCGCAATGTCCCAGATAGTCGGGACACGTTACCTGGGATGACTCTGGATTGCCCTCCCCTATTGCCGACTCCTAGCAGTCCGGCACAGCGACTGCGCCACAACAGATCGCTGTTTTCCCGGAGCTGCTTTCACGTGGCGGCAGTAGAGGACACTTCTCTTTTTGCCACCGCCGCCCTGTCGCCTCCTCCGTCTGCGAGCGGGATCGGCTCGCTCCCGATCCGGGGCGGCATCCTTCTATAGCATGACTGCCTCAAAGCTGATCATCTTGCGCGGAATCAACAGCTCTGACGTTCTCTAGATATTTGTCCCATACTCTGATGAGAGTCATCTGTATATATGCAAACTGGTCAACTATTATATTTACTGCGTAGTTATTTGGTGTCTGTTGGGATAGGATACCGCGCTGTGGCCACAAATTGTTCAGGTGGACTATTAATTGTTTGTAAGATAATATCGATAAATAATACGCATCTATAATAATGTTGAATGTAATTTTTGGCTAAAGAAATAATCTTTTTGATGATATTGAGCTATTTATGATTTACTCAGCGAAAAATGCCTTGCAACTTAAATTGGCAAGTGTGAGTCCAAATTGATGTTCCTGGTCAGTTTCATCTTATGAGTATTTAATTTGTGTTGGTGACGTCATAACATCCGGAACTCATTTACGCATAAGTATCTACTGTAAACATAAATACTATAGTGTTTTCACGCGCAGCCCGGCGCAGACGAAGTTATCGGAGCGTCCGGGTCAGCGGGCAGCTCTTTATCTGGACTATGAGCGGCGTGCATAGTGGGCCCGACGCGCCGCACATGCTTCTACTGGTCTATATTATTATTAAGCTAAGATATTAATATTTCTGAGGTATATTTAGAGGTCCAGATTAAAAGTCTCGAGATTGGTGTAAATGTATTATTATATCTACGTGACTAATCTATATCAATTTGACATTTGACCTGTCTAATTGAGAATAAAAAGAGTTCCGATTTTGCTATCCGACGAAATACGAAATTTCGCCTATGTCACTTATATTTTAAAGATACCAATAAAATTCAGGGAATATATTAACACACGGCCATCAGATCCCAAATTAAGCAGAGCTTGTTCCAATGAAATCAAATAAATGATATATTACTTTTTTGTAAATACATACTTATGTAGACAATTACACCCATGATAATTAGACACAGGACAGACAGACATGTTCATGTACACAAGTATCTGTCCTGGTTGGGAATCGAACTCACGACTTGCGGCGTAAAACGGGCATTTACCAAGCACGCCATTCATTTGTATATTATAATATGAGTACTACAACCTACCATTAGAAGTCACGGTGAGTGTTGATGAGCATCTGAAATGGACACCTTAAATCTTTACTATTTGCGTTAGAGCATGGTGCGGGTGTCAGTTTCAGTAACATTTCGTTTCACTCTTGAAAGGCGCAGCGATTTACAAATTATGTCTTAGTATCTCAGCTGTACCACATTTGTTACATATTAAATCATTAATAACTGTAGTAAATTGAATTAAATGTAACCAGAATGTTCATCTCTACAAATTAAATTAAATTGAATGAAGAAATAAGCAAAGCGTTATGCGTATAACGTAACGTCATTGACGTATTTAGTGATGGGATGGACTACTACGATGGGTAGTCGATAGTTTTATATAATAAAAAACGTATTTTGTGCATAGGTAAATTTGTATAAAGGTACACGTACCTAGTTACACTGCACAACTGAATACACAGAAATTTTCATAACAATACCATAGAGAACTTATTAGATTTATGCTGCGAGTATCGTTAGCAATAAAAATGTATTGCACATCCCTAGTAATGTGGTACTTATAGATGTCGACGTCAAATAAGCAATTGTCACCCACACCATGCCACAACGCAAAAAGTATAGACCTATTCCTAGTAGACCCGTGTCACAAGTCACGGAATCTTCTCGGAGTTTCTTTCTGACCCACGATGGACCTGACACCCGATGCTTAAAATGCTAAGAAGCTCGGCTATTTCAAAGGATATCCTTATTTTACTTTACTAAATGTTGGGTCCCACCCAGTACGAATCTTTGTGTTATTTGTTCTGGGCGTAGTTTACCTGCAATAGGTAAGTATTAAGAAATACATAAGTAAGTTTATCAGTTGTCTGGATACCATAGTACAGGCTCTGCCTTGTTTGGGATGACATGGCAGTTTATATAAAAAAAAAACAAAAATGAATATTTTAATATTACCAGATGTATAAGTATATCTATCTATATATATAAAAATCAATGCCACTTTTCGTTGTAATGTTATAACTCAACAACGCCTTTACCGATTTGGCTAATTTTGGTCTTGAATTATTCGTGGAAGTCCAGGGAAGGTTTGTACGTAGAGAAAATTAAAAAAAGTCTTGAAAAAGTGTAAAATCAACATCTTTTAGCAATTTAAAATATTAATTTTTGTTTGAATAAATGAACTTAAAAATATTTTTTGTTATTACTATGCCTTATACGTAGCGAAGCACGTACCGGGCCGCTAGTAACCTATATTTCTGTGCCTAATTAATGTGACATTTAAAAAAAATGCGTAAATTAAGTTCATACGCTAATATTATGAACGCGCTCTAATAATATACGCATCGGGATTTGACTACCTATAGTTTGTTTACTTAGTAGATAGCTATTTGCGCGCCACTAATAGTGTGTCAAAGGGCCAGACAGCCAATATATCAAAAGATAATTTATTACCTAAACGATTGTAAATACATAACTCCAGTAATTGCCCCGATTCCGACTGCCTCGTTGGTCTAGCGGTAGCGTGTTCAACCACAGAAAATGAGGTCCTGGGTTCAAATGCCGGGTCGGGCCAAAAAGTGATTTTGGGATTTCTCCGTAAAAAGAAATTACTCAGGCGGTATTACATCCCCGTGCCTCGGAGAGCAGGTAAAGCCGTCGGACCTGTACCTGACCTCTTTCCGGTCGTGTCGTTAGTCGTCCCATCAGACCATGAGAGTGATAGAATAGAAAGTGCCACTGTGTTTGCGTACACACTTGTGTACTATAATATGTTCTGCGCAATTGGCTCATCCCCATTGAGAATGGCTGCCGTGGCCGAAATTCGGCCGGGAAGACATCATCATCATCAATTGCCCCGATTCAGTAGCGTAGCGTCCTTATAACACGATTCCCTTCGGCTTATACATATATTGTTCTGTTCCTTATTTATAACCAACGACAATTGGTTGCTTGTTACCAGTAGCGATCACAGATGCAACATAGCATGACATTGTTAGGTTTGTGGAACACTGCTTGATTTAACGGCTCATTTATTTAAAAAATCTTAACCTTAACTTAAGTCTTAAGTCAATAGTCGATAGCTGACTAGAAAATAGATATATCCTCGTGAGTGCATATGTATAGTTCATACTGAGTTATCAAACAGCCCTGCTACGGCTTCGACACATTTATAATACTATCCGGCGTATTACACGCGCATCGACACATTTTTTGAATGATTAGCTTCTAACTAAAAATATTTCGATTTTATATAAACAATGCTTTTACGATTTTTATTTAAGCGTTCGAATTTTCAAGAGAAAGATTAATTTTGCAAAATCATGTTAGTTATTTCAAGCAGCATGATACAAATGCAAATTAGATGTCAAAATATTGTCCCAGTCTATGTGTAATATAACCTGTATATTCGAAGAGACCACAAGTAATATTGAGAAAAGCAACTGCAAACAGAGATTTTGTATTCGGTGTAAGAGAAGTCTCCAACTAATAGTAGGCTGAGGGCCTATCTTCGTCCGGTGTGAAGGAAGTAAAGCTATCGCGATCGTTCTGGCTATTTCCACAAAATGTAATAACATGTTATTATTGAGCCAGAAAACTAATTGGGTCGTAAATCTCGTCATATCTTTAAGGAGTCTATGCGTTGCAATATGCATATATATCTGCTGGATCAATGACACACCATGAAATAGGACTGAGCGGTGATGTTCAGGCATGTCCCGGCGCGGCGACTCGCTTTCCCCATCTTGGATCCCGCATCTAATTTAATCAGAAAGAAGCTAGGAGGAAGTAAGTCACCTGATACTCGCAAACTCGAAATTCATTTATTCCGTTAAAATATTACATTTGCGTGGAATCGTCAATTTTTTTAGCCTCCGTATACATGACGTGCTAGCTACTGAGAAACACTGCCAGAAAACTGTAAAAAATAGTTATAATATGATGAAAATATTTTTTTAATGTAATTAAGTCTTAATATAAATTTGCATTTCACTTAAATGTGTTAGTTTAGAGCCCATCCCATTTTGTCACTAAATAATCAGAAGTTTGACATTTCTCTAATATCACTCGAAAGTACATATACATTGCCCCATAAAAGAGTTAATTATCGTGTGGAGATGGGTGTATGTGACACAAGGTTATGTTTATATCAAGTGTTTGTATTATGAGTATCACTCCTTTTACAGACGGAGTCTTAATTTTTATACGCATTACTTTGATTTACATATATACTGAAATGCTACAGTCAGAATGTTACTCTCTTTCAACTTTTCTCTTAAATATACTCGCGGATTAAGTTTAGAGGAACACACCTGGCGTTACCGGCCTTTAAAAAAGACAGCAAACAAGCGTTGCTGAACCTTCCCTCATCCCGATGAACTCTGGTGACCTTACTCACACGCAGAAACACATATTAAATTATTATAATTTATTATAGAACAAATTTTATGCCAATCGTCTTGACCCGCTTTTCTAGCAGCAATTTAGCTCTTCATATAATGTGCTCCTTGTCGAGGCTTACCTATAAGAATCAGTCTTAGCTTACCTGCGGGATTTTTTTCTCAACCATGAGATAGTTTCAATTAATAATAATCAGTATTTTTAAATGCTATGTATGTTTTATACAACTTATTGCCGTTGAAATTTTTTAAGAAAATATTATTATTTAAGGATAAAAAATTTGAATGTAACAAGACCGAACCTGGCCCGACTTGAGCAATCAACTTAAACCCCAACGTAACACATTTATAAAGTAAGCTAAATGTTATTTTCGACTGTATAGGTAACTTAATTGTGAGCTTGCGAAGTAGATATTAAGTGTATTTTTACACCCCATTGTTAGATAACTAGTATTGTTGTAACTCAGCAGGAACCCTTTATTAAAATAAAATATACTTAAGATTAATTAAAATCATGTAGCAGTACATGATTTTATTTAATCTTAAGTATATTTTATTTTAATAAAGGGTTCCTGCTGAGTTTTCTGGCAGTGTTTCTCAGTAGCTGCAACGTCATGCACTGCACGGTAGGGTAAAAAAAATGACGATTCCACATAAATGTAATTTTTTTACGGAGTAAATGATTTTAGACACACAGTAATAAATACAACAATACTAGTTATCTAACAATGGGGTGTAAAAATACACTTAATATCTACTTCGCAAGCTCACAATTAAGTTACCTATACAGTCGAAAATAACATTTAGCTTACTTTATAAATGTGTTACGTTGGGGTTTAAGTTGATTGCTCAAGTCGGGCCAGGTTCGGTCTTGTTACATTCAAATTTTTTATCCTTAAATAATAATATTTTCTTAAAAAATTTCAACGGCAATAAGTTGTATAAAACATACATAGCATTTAAAAATACTGATTATTATTAATTGAAACTATCTCATGGTTGAGAAAAAAATCCCGCAGGTAAGCTAAGACTGATTCTTATAGGTAAGCCTCGACAAGGAGCACATTATATGAAGAGCTAAATTGCTGCTAGAAAAGCGGGTCAAGACGATTGGCATAAAATTTGTTCTATAATAAATTATAATAATTTAATATGTGTTTCTGCGTGTGAGTAAGGTCACCAGAGTTCATCGGGATGAGGGAAGGTTCAGCAACGCTTGTTTGCTGTCTTTTTTAAAGGCCGGTAACGCCAGGTGTGTTCCTCTAAACTTAATCCGCGAGTATATTTAAGAGAAAAGTTGAAAGAGAGTAACATTCTGACTGTAGCATTTCAGTATATATGTAAATCAAAGTAATGCGTATAAAAATTAAGACTCCGTCTGTAAAAGGAGTGATACTCATAATACAAACACTTGATATAAACATAACCTTGTGTCACATACACCCATCTCCACACGATAATTAACTCTTTTATGGGGCAATGTATATGTACTTTCGAGTGATATTAGAGAAATGTCAAACTTCTGATTATTTAGTGACAAAATGGGATGGGCTCTAAACTAACACATTTAAGTGAAATGCAAATTTATATTAAGACTTAATTACATTAAAAAAATATTTTCATCATATTATAACTATTTTTTACAGTTTTCTGGCAGTGTTTCTCAGTAGCTAGCACGTCATGTATACGGAGGCTAAAAAAATTGACGATTCCACGCAAATGTAATATTTTAACGGAATAAATGAATTTCGAGTTTGCGAGTATCAGGTGACTTACTTCCTCCTAGCTTCTTTCTGATTAAATTAGATGCGGGATCCAAGATGGGGAAAGCGAGTCGCCGCGCCGGGACATGCCTGAACATCACCGCTCAGTCCTATTTCATGGTGTGTCATTGATCCAGCAGATATATATGCATATTGCAACGCATAGACTCCTTAAAGATATGACGAGATTTACGACCCAATTAGTTTTCTGGCTCAATAATAACATGTTATTACATTTTGTGGAAATAGCCAGAACGATCGCGATAGCTTTACTTCCTTCACACCGGACGAAGATAGGCCCTCAGCCTACTATTAGTTGGAGACTTCTCTTACACCGAATACAAAATCTCTGTTTGCAGTTGCTTTTCTCAATATTACTTGTGGTCTCTTCGAATATACAGGTTATATTACACATAGACTGGGACAATATTTTGACATCTAATTTGCATTTGTATCATGCTGCTTGAAATAACTAACATGATTTTGCAAAATTAATCTTTCTCTTGAAAATTCGAACGCTTAAATAAAAATCGTAAAAGCATTGTTTATATAAAATCGAAATATTTTTAGTTAGAAGCTAATCATTCAAAAAATGTGTCGATGCGCGTGTAATACGCCGGATAGTATTATAAATGTGTCGAAGCCGTAGCAGGGCTGTTTGATAACTCAGTATGAACTATACATATGCACTCACGAGGATATATCTATTTTCTAGTCAGCTATCGACTATTGACTTAAGACTTAAGTTAAGGTTAAGATTTTTTAAATAAATGAGCCGTTAAATCAAGCAGTGTTCCACAAACCTAACAATGTCATGCTATGTTGCATCTGTGATCGCTACTGGTAACAAGCAACCAATTGTCGTTGGTTATAAATAAGGAACAGAACAATATATGTATAAGCCGAAGGGAATCGTGTTATAAGGACGCTACGCTACTGAATCGGGGCAATTGATGATGATGATGTCTTCCCGGCCGAATTTCGGCCACGGCAGCCATTCTCAATGGGGATGAGCCAATTGCGCAGAACATATTATAGTACACAAGTGTGTACGCAAACACAGTGGCACTTTCTATTCTATCACTCTCATGGTCTGATGGGACGACTAACGACACGACCGGAAAGAGGTCAGGTACAGGTCCGACGGCTTTACCTGCTCTCCGAGGCACGGGGATGTAATACCGCCTGAGTAATTTCTTTTTACGGAGAAATCCCAAAATCACTTTTTGGCCCGACCCGGCATTTGAACCCAGGACCTCATTTTCTGTGGTTGAACACGCTACCGCTAGACCAACGAGGCAGTCGGAATCGGGGCAATTACTGGAGTTATGTATTTACAATCGTTTAGGTAATAAATTATCTTTTGATATATTGGCTGTCTGGCCCTTTGACACACTATTAGTGGCGCGCAAATAGCTATCTACTAAGTAAACAAACTATAGGTAGTCAAATCCCGATGCGTATATTATTAGAGCGCGTTCATAATATTAGCGTATGAACTTAATTTACGCATTTTTTTTAAATGTCACATTAATTAGGCACAGAAATATAGGTTACTAGCGGCCCGGTACGTGCTTCGCTACGTATAAGGCATAGTAATAACAAAAAATATTTTTAAGTTCATTTATTCAAACAAAAATTAATATTTTAAATTGCTAAAAGATGTTGATTTTACACTTTTTCAAGACTTTTTTTAATTTTCTCTACGTACAAACCTTCCCTGGACTTCCACGAATAATTCAAGACCAAAATTAGCCAAATCGGTAAAGGCGTTGTTGAGTTATAACATTACAACGAAAAGTGGCATTGATTTTTATATATATAGATAGATATACTTATACATCTGGTAATATTAAAATATTCATTTTTGTTTTTTTTTTATATAAACTGCCATGTCATCCCAAACAAGGCAGAGCCTGTACTATGGTATCCAGACAACTGATAAACTTACTTATGTATTTCTTAATACTTACCTATTAAATAAATATATAAAATAAAATATACTTAAGATTAATTAAAATCATGTAGCAGTACATGATTTTATTTAATCTTAAGTATATTTTATTTAAAAAAAGTATTCCGACCCGCTACTCAGAACAACTCAATCCTAAGCACTTTTGTCACTTAAATAATCAGAAATTTTGTAATATACACTACCCGCTACTACAAGCTACACAATTTTGCTTAATAATTATTTTAAACTAATTCGTAGACAATTCTCTAATATCATTGGGAAGTTTGTTATAGAATCTTATAGTGTCTTAGGTCGTCGTTATTTTTTATTTTATTACGGTTTATAGTGTTATTTGAAGATCGTTCGGTGACCATGCATCCAAGCCGTGATGGTTGCGTACAGTTTATCGCTTTCAAAGATAATGGCACAGAGATGCGTGTGTTAGTGCGACAGCTGTGCGTTGATTATCATGGTTTTAGTAAAATATACACCGTAACAATGATTGGTTCGCGTGGTTAGTAGAGGCTTGCCTTACGCCGCAGGTCGTGGGTTCCATTCCCACCCAGGACAGATACTCATGTGCATTAACATGTCTGTTTGTCCTGAGTCTTGGTGTAATTATCTATACCTATAAGTATCTATGTATTAACAAAAGATAAGTAGTATATTAGTTATCTCTTTTCCATAATACAATTTCTGCTTAGTTTGGGATCAGATGGCCAATAAGGTCCCAGGATATTTTTATTATTATTATTATTATCTACAGTACCATTGTATCCATTTACAAACTCCAAAATTATATGGGGGTGTTTTCATCCATTAAAACAAACCTTAAAACCACCACCTTAACATCCCTTTAAACCATGTAGTTAAAAGACCGGCGAAACCACAAACTGATCTTTGGTTAATCTGTATCATTTGCCAAATTTCGAATCATAATTCGAAATTAATTCCATATTTAAACTCCCGTAACGGACAGGTGAGAATCCCGTAAGGCCACCATGGTTGATATTTTACTGGTAAAGGTGCCCCACTGGGGAGGTTCGTATCTGTCAGATGCGGAATTTCAAAAAGCTTCAGTTTAAATAACGCAAAAGTTGATATTAGTATATGATTTGAAATCAGAATTTCACACATGAATAGCGCATGAGGTAAATGATAAGAACTTTTTTATGTAAAGATAAAAGTATTTTTCACAAGTGTAGTTCATTTTCATGGGTAAACAGAGTTCTTAAGAAATATTTTTGATCACTTGTGTTGCACATGTTCACTACATAAAATTATGCATACATACATAGAATGTAAATAGTTTGATTGAATAATATTTAGGTATTTACCTAACGTTGGGGGCAACCTCTGGCGATAAAGTTAGCGGTCAAAGTGCGCAGACTTGGTATGCTTTGCATTTGCTGTGTGCGTGAGACGAATGGAGATACGTTAACTAGATGCGGTAAAAGATTTGCCATGTACATATGGTTATAAAAAAATAGGTTAATCAATAATAGTTACGAAATTATCGTCAGGCTCTCACATTGTGATCGTATTATAATTGTTACTGATTAATCAAAATTTTCGACCTGGTTTGTAGACACACTTCTCTTAGTGTCAGCACCCCAGGGCAATGCAATTATCCTGTTACGTTGTGCAGTAAGTAAAATCAAGCGAAACCAAGAATACGTTAAATCATCTTCTACACCACCAGGGTGACCTCTGTTGGGACGGTGCTTTGCAACCGTGTAGAAGATGCTTAAGACAAAATAAAAGCAGCCTAGTTTTAAAAATTCTGCATGTCATTAATGAAGAGTTTTGATTTTTGTGTGATAGCCTGTTCAAAATACAAAAAAAAATTAATCTTTTACTTCAGAGGAAAATCTCAATATAAATCTAAATTAACAGAATAGTGGCTAAGTATCTATAAAAAGGGTAACATTAAGGCATTGTAATTAATCTACTAAGTAGATATAAAATAATCATTTCTTGATATAGTAGGTAAATAAGTTCCATAGATACAGTTTTGTATTTTATACTTTGCCCAATTTTAAATACGTTTTTGTTCTATTTACCTACGTATTCGCATAGTTATAGCACCTGCACAGTTTTAAATAAATTTTCCTGTAATATGGGAAATACAACCACACTTGTGCCATAAAGAATTTTCTAAAATACAATTAATTTTCCTGTTATAAATATCCATTAATAACTTTGCAAATTTATTTTAGTAATACGTATCTACACCGCATTGTTAGGTATTTTCAATATTATGTTGTAACTAGCACCATAATATCATTAAACTGAGGTCTTTATAGGTAATTCATAAAGGAAAATGTTTATGAATTACCAGACCTCAATTTAAACATATAATGTTAGTTACTGAATACTCATTGAATGAGTTAGTAGGTTATAGTTTGAATTGAATTTTACTATATCAAGTAGTGATGCCGAATATATAGCAAATTAAATATTTTTATGTATTAATAACATAAAATGATACGGTACTCTCCAATAAAGGAGTTGACGTGTAGTGACGAGGTGCTAGTCCAAATAACTTTTCATTAGAACTTCTGATAGATTTAAAGGAATTTCAATGTCATAAGATTGGCTGGTCTGTTCGTGTTGGAGTTAGCGATAATGACTGCCAAGTTAGAGGTTATGGTATCAATTTCCACCCAGGACAAATATTTGTGTGAAGATCACGATCATCAGATGACGGGCCTGTTGGCGTGGTTGGCAAATGCTTTTTTTCACGCCGGAGGTCGTGGGTTCGATACCCACCTAGGATTAATATTTGTGTGCATGAACATGTCTGTTTGTCCTGAGGCTGGGTGTAATTTATCTATATAAGTATGTATTTACAAAAGAAAAGTAGTATATGTAGTAAATCAGTAATCTGGTTCCCATAGTACAAGCTCTGCTTAGTTTGGGATGAGATGGCCGTGTGTAAATAATGTCCCAGGATATTATTATTATTATCTGTTCTATGATTGGGTGTAATTTATGTATAATATTGATATATTTAGAAGTATATAAGTATGTTTATCAGTTGTCTGGTTGCCATCGTACAGGCTCTGCCTTGTTTGAGACCAGATGACAGTGTGTTAGTTGTCCATGTATATTATTTCTTTTTGTCTTTTTAAGATCATTTGCAATGAATACGTCCTACTTAGAACTGTTAAACTAATACAATTACTTGTCCGGTTTTGTAAGTAGTCTACAGTGGTAATTGTTTTTATAAAAATACGTTAGATAAAAAGTAAGTACTATTAGAAAATTTGTTTCAGTACTTATTTGAAAGCAGTCAAGTTGACAAAACTAATTGAATAGTAATTACATAATATTAAAATACGACAGAATATAAATTATGGAACCTCGATCGAAACCAAAGAATTGGGTGAAAATAAGTAAATGTGTAAGAAGTAAATATCACCATTATCCACGATTAACGAACAACCCATTTATAGCTTAAGTGATTTGCAAAAATCTTCTAAATGCATAAAAAATATCGATGACATGTATATTAATAAATCTTAACATACCTGCTTCATAGCCTTGTTGCTAACAAATACAACCAAGATTCAAATTCTTATGTGTGCCATGCATTTAGCACCCACGTGCTTCACCCACTTACTACAATTCTCACGAGCCACCCACAGGCACATCCATTCATCATACATCTACGTAGTTATCACCCGAACATCTGAAACATTGAGTTAGTCACCTCGCGTTGATAAACTCTAAAACAGTTACACGTAAAACAATGCTGGTTTATCATCACGTTTATCTAACAGTTATCAGTGTACGCTGTTCGCATCAACCGCTTACTTCTTCACTTGGACTTATCTGACCGACGTTGGGTGCTGGCAGTTTTGAAATAACTAAAATATGAGACATATCTAGATATACTTTACGAACTCGTAGGCGAATAGTAAAAATGTGGAGAACGGACGTGGCACGTTGCACAATCAAACCCTACCTGTAACTTTACCGGGGCCGGTAGATAATTGCCTTTCACGCCGCAGGTCGTGAGTTCGATTCCCACCCAGGACAGATATTTGTGTGTATGAACATGTCTGTTTGTCCTGGGTCTGGGTGTAATTCTCTGTATAAGTATGTATTTACAGAAGAAAAGTAGTATATCAGTTATCTGGTTTCCATAGTACAAGCTCTGCTTAGTTTGGGATCAGATGGCCGTGTGTGAATAAAGTCCTAGGTTATTATTAAAAAACAAAAAAAAAAGTATTATTATGAAACGTAGGTTATTTTTATTATAATTGGTATATAGTTTCGTTGTGGTTTAATTTCTAAACATCTCCGTGATTCAGTGGGCACGTTAAGCAATCAGTCCCATTTGGAGTCTTAAGATAAGCCATGAGAGAGGCCAGTTTTGATAAGGTAGGGGGAATGCGTAGGCATCCCACGCAAAAAATGTCTGCGGGTAGGTATGTCGTACAAGCATCGACGCGAGCGAGGCGCTCATAGCTAGATGCTCTCACCGGTCTGTAAAATGATCGGCGAGGTTAAGCAACTACGCTCGCGGTCAGTCCATAGATGGGTGACCGCCAAAGTGGTTTAATTTCTGAGCGTCTCCGTGCTTCGGAGGGCACGTTAAGCTGTCGGTCCCGGTTGTAGTCATTAGACAACAGTCGTTAAGCCATGTCAGAGGCCTACTGGGCGGCTTGAGCACCTCTGACACTAGGGTTACCACTGCCCATACGATAAGCAAGCAAGCAACTAGCATCGACTAAACCTAACTTGCCGTGGATTTCTCTTGGCGCCTGATGGGAGGAGCCCCGGGTACGCGGCTATACTGCTCCGGTGCCCCCGTTATGAGAGAGGCCTACAGGGCGCCTTGAACAACTCTGTCACTAAGGTAACCACTACTCATTCTATAACGTAAAGGCACTGCGCGTAATTGATTAAAAGCATAACCAACTTCTACTCTTCTTATTAACGACCAATTTGAATTAGTATAGGAATAATTATACCATTTGTATATAACATTTATATAATATTCTATTACTCAAAGGCTTTTCATTTTATACGATTTCCGGCGACGGCCATCTTACACTCTACAATTTCTCCGACTAATTTACCTTTCAAACAAAATCATAATCGGTTCATCCGTTCGGGAGATGCCACCGACAGACACACACACGCAGCCCTTTCGTTTTTGTGTCGGGGGTATAAAATCAGTTCACAAGTAACGTGGAAACCGCAGAACATACATACCAAAACAAATATATATTGAAACTAGCTGTGCCCCGCGGTGTTACCCGCGTTAATTTTTATAAATTTTCTTTACTATAAACCTCACGGAGCCCGAGACCTTTCCAACGAATGCAAAACCGTGGAAATCGGATCGTGCGTTCTGGAGTTATAGCGTCAGGAAGGAAAACCCGACTTATTTTTATATAGTAGATTGCTTAAAAATAAGTTACATATTATAAGAATTCCTTTAAGTTGATAACTTGGTAAGAAAATAAGTTATGCTTGTACACAACCTATAGAACAGACCCCAAACAAATCATGTTTACGAAGCATTTGACCTATAAAAGTATTGTTGTGGCATCTGCCTTAAGCGGAAGCTTTTTTTTTTATTAACATAAGTCACTATGCGGTCGGAATAAGGTCTGCTGCATCCCTTGTTGTGGGGATGTTGACAAATGAATGATGACAATTATATTGTGCGCCTTTGTTGAACTACTGACGACTCTATTATTCTGTGGCAAGACCGTTGTGAGGTTTAGGTGAATTATTATTTCACAGTTGCAAAACGTATTCGATTCTAAGGGTGCAAGTAGGAATTTAAAAAGAGAACACGACATTTCTTAATTCGTAAAGTTTAAATGCAAGCTTCAATCCTCAATAGGAGTCTACGTCTCCGTGTATTAAAACTCTATCAAAACTGATCTGAGTGAAAACTATTTTTTACACTTTTAATCTAAACAATCTACAATATAATACTGGGCCCTACACATTGACTACTACACTCTTTGTATATAATGTATACTAATAACGCACGCAGGTACCTAAGACGATGACGCGAGTTTCACGCATCATTTTTCCGGCAAAAAAGTGCACCGTATACATAGGCATGGAGAGCGTTCGGTGACGCTGACGAGAGTTCCTTGAATTATTTGCCCAAAAAGTACTCAACGCACCTAAACAAGATTTAAGTTCAAAATCTAGTTTAAATAACAATTTATTCAAATAAAATTCTTGGAAAATAATATTACCGTACAACTGTAACCGTAGTAATGCTCTGAAACTATAGAAGTATGTCGTTCTATGTCAATAAGAAAATAATGACAACCAACATAAATCAAATTCCAGCAGTAATATTAATATCCGACAATTATAAATTAACCACCAAAAGTCCCCGCGAAACTAGCAATATAATGCGATTTCGCGCATCGCGTCACTCGAATGTTGACAAAATACAACAATCGACTATTCAGTCCGCCGTGTTACATCACTTTTGTGATACTACGGGACTACTTTTGTTTGCGTAGTTCAATAGAGTTGCCGTGCACTTGAATTTGTTTTTACAACATTTTTTTGTTGTTAAAGGATTGGTCCTTGATTGTGTAAATAAATAAAATGTTTTATTCCGATTATTTCGAGTGGTTGAATGAAATGTCAATGTTGATTGTTGATCCAATGAATAAGTTAAGAGGATGTTTTGTTTTTAGTTTTTGGTCTTTGTTGAAAATTAGAAATGTACAAACTGTTGTTTTCATCTGAGTATGTATTAGCTATGGCGTACGGGTAATTTTATAGATAGCAAAATATTATTTACTTCAAACAAGTCAGGTATCTATAAATATATAATAGAGCCCCATATCCAGGAGGATATAATAAACAAGCAGTTCACGCACAAAAAGATTATCGAGACTCAAAATTAAATATATAGGTCACACAATTAGGTTACCTATATCTTATGATAACGCTTGCGCATTTTAAATAAATCCCTGCATGTTTAAAATATGAATAAGTTAAGAGGATGTTTTGTTTTTAGCTTTTGTCTTTGTTGAAAATTAGAAATGTACAAACTGTTGTTTTCATCTGAGTATGTATTAGCTATGGCGTACGAGTAATTTTATCGATAGCAAAATATTATTTACTACAATCAAGTCAGGTATCTATAAATAACAAGAGAACGTACTTTAATTAATTATTTTATATATGAATAATTTTATTTAATCTTAAAAAGTTGCAATGATAAGTTAGTATTTGTTATTTATAACATACAAAACGTAGTACCAGGGTAGAAGGATACATAGTAGTTAATCTCAGACAAAGGATATATCCAAACGACGACTGCCGCAACACCAAAGTCAATAACTAATATTCATACCCCCCGACGTAAGGATAACTTAGGGTGCGCAGACAACACAGTGAATATAAATATAATATATTGATAATCAGTGATAGTATTAAGCCCTACAACTGCTTAGTACGAATTGATTTTAAGCATAAATTTTGTATACGAAACAACTGTAAAGTATTCAACAAACTGTCTCACCATATTTTTTACCAGAGTATATGTATATCGGCGGCCAAGAATCTGTCAAAAACACAGTTTTAATATAATTGTGTTATTTGTATAAATGTGTCTTTTATCTTCTGTGTATCATCCGCAACTTCATCATGTTTATTGTGACTTCCAATATTCTTTTCTCTATCGGTACGGTGATATTTTTACTAATAGAGTATTTTTTTGGAATGTCTAACCGGCTACTATCTGATTCTTATATGTAGTATCAACAAAAATAAACTAATAATGATTTTGAAGAACGTATTTACATTGTTGGTTTATTCGAATTATATAACACTATTCCTATATGTATTATTTTATGGAATAATCGCTGTGTAAAATTCATATCTCGGTACTAATAATTACGATGCGAACTGACTGAAATCCATCACATGTCTCAGAAAAAAACACGTATTTATTTCCTATTTCACATGAGAAAGCACGGCGTGCGCGCCACGTCGCCGACGACCCGCTGGCTGCTATTGTGCCGCCGCCGCGCGCCGGGGTTGCGCAACCATTGTCCACTCGCCCCGGGTACCGCCGGGGACTGCCGCACACCGCCGGGTGTTTATTTGCAAACAAACACTACACGCCGCCCGCTGTGCTCAGCGCTACGACGATTTGTTACGATTTCTGTAATACGATAGTTTAGAATTTTAGTCGATTCTGCATTTCCGTGGTAGGGGTGTGTGAACGATACGGTACCCTACCCCTTTTGGCTGCACAATTGTATTTGGTTTGGCTGGATTAATCGTCATCAAGGTATTTTTTTAAATAAGCGCGTTATAGATTTGAAGCTCTTGTCTGTGTTAAATGTTTTTATTTCTCTAGGAGGCTTTCACTGCTTTACCGGACTATAGAATTGAGTGGGTCACGGCTCGGGACGGTTAGTGATTTGTGTATTAATGCATGTGTCGTAGTTCCTATATCGTTAACTAAATAAAAAAAAGATTTTATCTGAAAGGAAGTTGTATTGCTATACTTCTTTGTCATGACAATTAAAATCCGTCGCAAAACAGAAAACATCGTGATATTTTTAAAATTATATTGTCTTATGGATTAAATTTAATCATATCTTTGTTAACGGGAACTGGGTCAGTTTTTAAGCCCAGACGCACTGAACGTACTGTATTACGGAAAGCTTACGTGCGTATTTGCGTGTGGAATTGTAGTCCTCAAATGGAAGAATGCGGTCCCCAATGGTTGGCGTGATTCGTAGATACTTGCGTTACACACCTCAAGTTGTGGGTTTAATTACCACCCATTACTGATATTTGTGACCAGGAACCTGTCTGTTTGTCCTGAGTCTGGGTGTAATTATCTATATAAGTATGTATTTATAAAGCAGTACATGTAGTATATCAGTTATCTGGTTTCCAAAGTACAAGTTCTGCTTAATTTGGGATCAGATGGCCGTGTGTGAATAATGTCCCGGGTTATTATTATGACTACTCCAGGTAGATAAACAATTTTATGCTCCAACGCTGTTTAAATTCTAAACCATTACATGAAGTAAAATGTAGATAATTTTTCTTTGGTGCAATTTATTTATTGTTTTTGCAGTATAAAATGCTCTTGTAATTAGTTAAAATGAATGTTAGTGAAATTGTTGCCCACCTCTCGATCCAAAATACCACGCTGATATATACCGCTAAAAGTCCTGCTCTCAGTAAACAGAGCGTAACAATATATCCATCATACGTAGATACAGTTACTCAAATAAACAAAAAAACTTTGATTTTACTGACTTATTACATGAAATAAGTATATATAATCTATCACATACGGGTACAGTTTATTAGTGGCGTTGGGTGTTATTTTTTTTCAGTAAAGCCGGTGCAGAACATCTTACATTTCTTTGTGACGTCGGAGACTTTATAAAATGCAAGTAACGGACACAAAGGAGACCTAGACTTTAAGAATCATTTATGGAGCACGCGAATAGTTGTCCTGTACCGAGGTTAAATCTGGAACACGAGAATGCCGAAGTAGTGAGGCTACTATCGCGGTGTCCTCGTCCGACTATTCACCACTACCCCACACGTTCTGCCATGTATACAAAAGCCAAAGAAATTGCATATACATATATTATCCATTAACACAAAATCTCAAAACCTTCTAGAATTATAATGGTATAATTCAGCAGGTGCATCGTTTACACTTTTAAACTTTCGCGTATCATAATTATACAACAATATTATTAACAAGTATTTACGCAACTTTAGGATGCGTAGTTTATGTCTAGGAGACGGCAGCTACGGGACGTATTCTACTAATAAATTTGAATAGTTCCGAATTAAGGAGGCGTCTTAATGCTATCGTAAGTATATATCAAAATCCAATTGTTTTGTTGCGAATCTGGTATATTAGGAGAGTAGAAATAAGCCATCGACAAAATACATACACAAAGAAAAATTAAATCAAAGAAAAATAAAAAAAATAACATCTTTTTTTTTATAAATGTAAGTGATCTTATAATTTTTTTAATTTTTTTGTAATTTTCAATTTTGATTTTT
Source organism: Pseudoips prasinana (assembly GCA_951640165.1). Lineage (NCBI taxonomy): Eukaryota > Metazoa > Arthropoda > Insecta > Lepidoptera > Nolidae > Pseudoips > Pseudoips prasinana. The sequence continues at coordinate 15,984,380 of OX621234.1, read as the reverse complement.
TTTATCTAAGTCTATCGTATCTTATTGTATTAAACGTAGTAAATGTAAAGGAAAGCCGAAAGGAATCTGTTACATGGCCTCTACGCCGCTACAGTATAATGGCTTTAAACAGTTTTTACTTCAGACGATTCTTTAACATATCAGCGGATGATTTATTGAGAATTTACGAAATCTAATAAAAAAATCTCTTTCCATTAGTTAGGTTCTAAAATCGTTATTAGGCATATACTTTCAAACATTCCCACGAAACTTTTATCATGCAATAAAGTTAAAACGGTAGGCAACGGGCGGACGAATAAAACCCGATATAATAGATAATTTTAATAGACATTGTAAAATTAAAATGACAAATCCGAATCGAACATGGAATTAAATCGATATGTTTTATAACGATATCTCAGTGGATATGTCTTATAAAATTTGTTATTCGAAATTCGAATGTTGCTTTACGTTCGAATGGTTTATTAGTGTAAGGAAAGTCTTTAATTGATTTTTTTATGTGTTTGGTTTATAGAAACGGTTGTATGTGCTACCGAAATATGAGCTAGGTTTCGATGTTAATTTTAATGAGGTGCATAAGTATAGCGGCATATTTTGTCAACCGGAAGACGTCCACTGCTGGATTCTTAAGAGGTATAGTTGTATTTAAACTCTACACGTCTATTTCATTCGTTCTATAATTTAGTTTATATTTTGGTGATGTGGAACACCTTCTTGAACGACGTGTTTTCAGACTTGAAGATGGGTTTATTCAAAGCTAGAGTGATCTTAGGGGCATCTTATGTGTACGCGCGGTTCACCCTAGACCACATCTTCACTTAACATAAGGTGAGATGGTCAAGCAAAGAACCCATCCAGCATAAATAAAAACTTGTATTCAATGTGTCTAGGTTGTTTGAAAGTCCAATCTTGATGATACTTACTGAACTTTATACGATCTGTTCATGTGTGCATCATAAAAACCTTTATCATCATCATATCAACCGAAAGACGTCTACTTCTTGACAAAGGCCTCCCCCAGGATCTCCACAATAGCCGGTCCTGTGCTACCCGCATCTAGGGGCTTCTCGCAACACTTGCAAGATCGCCAGTCAACGTTGTAGGGGCATGCCCACGCTACGTCTTCCGGTTTGTGGTCGCCACTTGAGAACCTTTCTGCCCCATCGGCCTAGTAAAGAAAATATATAAAATATTTTCATATTACTGTAGTGATGACCGTTGCAGGAAACTCAACAAAAGCTAAATTAAAATAGAGTATTATACGTGCATTTCTATGGTCTATAAATCCTAAGACATAAAAAAAAAGCATAGTGAAAAGTTACAAAACATTTTGATATTACAGTAGTATCTTAGGCCGCTGCCGATAACTCGACAAAAGTCAAATTAAAATCTATTGAACAGTTATTGTAACATTAATGGTAAAAGTAGTAATAAGGTTTATTACTACTTTTTTGTTACTGATATGGTGTTCTGAGCTACTAAAGCCGCACTAAAATTCCTTGTTTATTACCTTTATTGGTACTCAAAGTAAACATATTAAATCTGAGACTTTTTATACTTGTGTTAATTGAAAACATTTGGGGACAGTCATCAAGCCGTTAATTTTTTAATAGTAATATTAAAATATATGTTAAAAGTAACATCGAGGTTTCGAACTTTCGGAAGACTTGACATTCGATTGTTCGGATTATATTTACATGTAACAGGATTACCCAACGAAAATTACAGAAAGCTAAGCGTAATTATAATTATAGGTACTTAGTTCCTATGCTTCTTTAATAATAGGAGATCACAGCGTGCCAATTGTTATGAACATATTTATTTATTCCTACATACAGCTACCATTACAGGTTAAAACCAATTCAATAGTGTCGGATTAAAATAAAAAAATATATGACTTATTAAACATAACATTAACATTAATATGAAAGACATAAATTAGTAAAACGAAATAAGTTAATTAAATTAAATGGTAACAAAACAGTAAGAGGTCACGTGCAGTATCGACGGCTTTACAGTTCTTACACGGAGGTACAACACTGAAAAATTTTCGAGACTAAAATCTTCGCACATCTTAGTAAAGTAATTTGATACCCGTCTGATTAAACTATCTTTCTTCGCGGATTACCTAATTAATATGTTCGGTAATCAACTATTTTCACATCCATTAACGGTTCTTCACACCAGCACAAGCTATAATCAATTGCTCTCGTTTTAAGTTCTTATATTTATATACCAACTCGGCACTTTCAGGTAAGTTTTCCGGTGAAGCAATGAAAGCCTTTTAGTCTGAAAGGAAACTTCATCCCTGGGCAGCAACACTGACCTTTAAGCAGGTCCTCTAGGAGCTAACATATTTTTTTTACAATAACAAGGAAGAAGTAGGCAAAAGAACTTCGGATGGGCGGAAATTTATACTTTCTTAGTATAAATTTCATGTGTAGTTTTTAGATATCTATGTATATTGTGCAAACTAACAGCTTACCGGTCTCATATCTATATATTAAATCAATCAATAGGATCATTTCTAGTACTGTAAGTATACTTTTAATAACTAATGCCCGCCATATTTGGGTTTCTAATCGTACCAACTCACACATAACTTGACACATAGAGATAAATTTTGGACAAGTGATAGCCGCGCACTCGTACCAAGATTGTTTGAAGTCGCTCGATCATTCCGTGTGAAAATTTTATAGATGTGAGTATATTTGTTTCTTTTTTACTCTCGTTGATTTATTCAATACTGACCTCGTTCACGAATACATTATGATTTTATGATCTACATATTAATTATTTATCGTGTTAAGAATAATCATCATTGTAACACCGGCGATCTTTGCATGTAATTAAATGTTGTATTACGGAAGCAAAACGTCAGCTAAGTTCGTTGACACTTAAAAGCCACTAAGTGTGTTTGTGTTGTTTTATATCTTGTTTTAATGAATTATGTAGGAATCGTAGTGACAGAAAGCTTACCCTTATTCGTTATATGTACAGCAAAAAGTTATAAACTTCCATAATATAACAATTATTACATCACAAATGCACAATAAAATAGATTTTCCGAATCATTTGCTGACACTACGGGGAAAAAGCTGACACAAGCTACACGCGCGTGCAAAAAAACTATACACATTACATGCGGCTATTAAGTAAACTGTCCGAGTGTGTAAATGGGTGTGCAATGCAGTGTACAGCGATGATAGTTTAATTATATTGTAGTCTGACTGTACTATCATTTCTTTTGAACTGTATTGTATTATTGATGTATTATTTATTTAGGTATCTTAAACAATGGCTTGTCACAGTGTTGGTTTTGCTACTGTGTAATGAAAGATTAAGTTTATTGTTTGATTGATTGATGAATTGAACTTATACCTTTAATATCTCAGATCTTCAGTAGTTATTTAATTAAGTTGACACTCTTTTTGTAGAGTCTCATTTTGTAGAATGTATGTATATGTGCAAAATGTTTTTCTGCTATATTTTAATTTATCCACGGGAAGTAAAGTTCGTACTGCGTGTCGTTGATTATGTGGTTCTAGTTTACTTTAGATGTCTATGTAGCGATGAGTCGTAGAGTAAAATTTATTCGCGATATAAAATAAACAAAACGGAATCAACTTTTTCCCATTGCGTCTATTGGGAGAAACTCGTAGGTTGTAAAACTTTCTAATAACTAATTAACTTTGATCGACAGATTTATAGGTACCTTTGTAGGTTCCATGAACTTTGAAATGGAAAAGTTTATTTTCCGGTATATATTAATGTCCCCGTTTGTAGTGGCTCTACAAATGGACTCTAGATTTATATATGGGGCAACAATTTACAACATGTCTGTCATGTGCTGTCGGCATCCATATGTCATTGATATATTATATACGCTCTTGTTATTCGACTCTATAAATGCGAGAGTGTGTAAGTTTGCGAAGCAACTACGCCAAATACCTTTTTTGAATATTCTTCAGAGTCACACTTTTTTACAGATTATTAAAACAAATATTCTCACAATGTACTTGATTTCTGTAACTGTTGGTTGTACAAACAAAGTATCCCAACGAAAACATAAATCTGAAATGAGAGCAAAGTTAAATATTATGATATATATATATATATATATATATATATATTTTATTTTTTTAATAATAATATCTAGGGACAATGTCACACAGATCATCCTAGCCCCAAACTAAGCAAAGAAGCTTGTACTATGGGTACCAGGCGACGATATACATACTTATATAGATAGATAAATACTTAAATACATAGAAAACATCCATGACTCAGAAACAAATATTCGTGCTCATCACACAAATATTTGCAATTACCGGGATTCGAACCCAGGACCACCAGCTTCGTAGGCAGGATCACTACCAACTAGGCTACGGTGACCGTCTATGCCTTGGTTGCCTTGGTTGTTGACCTCAAAGACAAAAAATTGAGATCTAAATGGGAGCAAAGTTCAATGGTCAGTCCTGAGATTTATTTATAATGAAAAATTGAAATTTATTCAGCACTTGGGTATTTACATACACTTGTACTATTTGTACTATTGTATAACATAAAATATGGGCCGCTGATCTAGTGGCGGGTCGTTGGAAACTGCTGGATGCGAACAGCGCAAGACCGGCAATTGTGGAGATCTTTGGGGGAGGCCTTTGCCCAGCATTGGACGTCTTTCGGCTGATATGATGATGATGATGGGGATGATATAAAATATTTAAAAATAACTTAAAATATTATTTATTATTATAACTTAAGAAAGTATATTGTTTTATGTTATAGCCTTCGCAAGTTCCAAAGCTATAAGGTCTTAATAATTATTCACATAATAGAACTAGCCAAGTTAGTATTTAGGCTGCAATATAAGTCTGGATGTAATTATCTATATATGTATTTGCAAAAGAAAATGGAGTATATCAGTTATCTGGTTTCCGTAGTACAAGCATTCAGCGTTGCTCAATTTTGGCAAGATAAAATCTAATTCTTACCATCGACACGATAAGAAGAAGAAGTACAAGCTCTGCTTATTTTGAGATGGGATTGCTGTGTGTGCATAATATCTCGAGATATTATTGTTATTTATTATTATTACCAGCCTTTTTCTTTCAAAGAATTTTGAAATTAATGCCGTGATAGTATTCTTTGAAATAAGGATGTATTTAAATGTTTTTGTAAATATATTATTATACATATAACTAAATTACTACTTACTTATAACTGAACAGGAATAACAAACATCTTCCCGATATTTGCGTAGACACGTGGGGTGCCGCGGCTAAGACAATCGCTTCGCCGCCTCGTGTCGCGGGTTTGAGTCCCGCGGCGGACAAAAAAAATTTTGTGTGACCCATAAATAGTTGTTCCGAGTCTGGGTGAAATTTGTGTCCGTCTATCATATGTTTGTAAAGTACCCCGCGACACAGTAATTAGATTCCCTACCGCGGGCGTTGTCTTTTAAAACAGAAGAAGAAGCTGAGGAAACATCATTATACAAACTTCAAACGATACCAAGTCGATATAGGACACATAAAAGACTTATGAGGTCTCTTAAACTTCGGACACTCCTAAAAGTATTTGAGTAGTTAAACTCACACATAATTGTCCAGTCAAGATCCTAAGTGCGCTAGCAACTATAGCATGTCTATGCGGATTGGTTTATGAGAATGCGAATCCCAAGTATTGATTCATTGATAGGTAATTTATTATGTAAGCCGATATATCTATTAAGGTAACATATTTATATCTAGGCGGTCGAATACTATCGTATCCTAAGGTTTTAGTTCTAGTAACACTGCACATGGCACCTGGGTAGCGCTAAACGTTAGGCTGCTATTTTTATTATATTTTTTTATAATAATAAATTTTATTTATTTATCCCCACAAATTACATAAGATTTAGTATCTAAGTTGACAATTAGTAGCCATTAGATGGAAAATTTAAAACACATTTAAACAAATGGCTTATATAAAAATGTTATTGTACTATAAAGGAGTTTCTGACATAAGACCATTATATATTTATAAAACTAATAATAATATTGCACTCAACTTTAGAAATAAATATTGACATTGTAGATTGTGTAATGGTGATTACTTGTATTATTGACGTTTTTAACTTAATTTAAATGTAGAATGTATTGTGTATTATAATTGTTATTTTTCTGTGATTCTATTTGATTGCATTAATTAGTAAAATATGTATTAAAAAAATATGATTCAACCAAATTGCATACCGAAGTATCGGTGAAACATGCTCAACCTTTTGTAAAATGTACATTGTACCATCTTTGTAACCATGTTTCGAGCAAATAAACTATTCTATTCTATTCTATGGATTGCATCGCAGCAACCGCGTGCATATGATGTATTCAACTGCATGTACATAGTTGTACGTTCGACTTCTTTCAGCCATTATATCACGCGGTTGGCTGTGTAGTGACAATGCACGCTCTCCATCGCTAGCCGCTTACAGTTACACTTACACTGAGCTCCTGGGCTAGATGCGTTACCTGCGTAGAGTCAGATCTGACAGCAGAGCATGGAGTTTAGTACATCGACTGCGCGCGGTTTCTGCAATGCAGTCCGTCTGATGGCAGCCTTAGCAGTATTTAAGTAAAATAGTAGTCATTGAACTTAACAAGTCTTTCTTTCATTGAATGTGCAGTTAGACTAGATAACTGCCTTACAGAATGCAATTCATGTATTTTTGTCATATGTATCGCAAGCATCAAATGCTACGGAAACATCTACCGTAGTATAAAAATACCCTAAATTGGGTCTCTATGCGTTAAAAGTCGCGCAGGCGGAAGCTATAACATAAATAATTCAATGTATAGCGTAGTGTACGTGGTTAAAACCAATTATACTATTGTACTATGATCGATGTGTTTGAGTTCAAATTTGTATTATAATTAATTATAATATTATTCAAAATATTATATATGTTTTATGTTAATTTATCAAAACCAAGAATTAAATCATATTTTCATAATAAAAGTATGGTTTTGGTTGGATTTGCGTTATAATTTAAGGTATATTTTTACCTAATTAAAAGTGATATTTCGTAATAATTAAGGTACACACGGCTACACATCAAGCTATATATTTCCAGTATAAGCTGATCTCGCGTTGTATAGGATTTCCATACCATGACAGGTCAGCTTATATTGGAAATGTAAAGATTGATATGTAGCCGTGTGTACAAGAAGCGTTAGCTTTTATTTGTCTTACCTTATAGTGTCTACTATAATACAATTTGTAGGTAAGTTCATTCATTTATTTTGAAGTATTACAAGCGACTGTTGCTGGTTACAGTGATACATCCTCTTTTGTTTTGCAACATAAACTATAAGTTCTTAATTTGGTATATTACATCCTTTAATGTTTATTTAAATACTAGCAGTGCCGTGCGGTTTTTCCGCTCCGCTTGAGACGTTTAGACGTGAAGAATAAGTAACAAACATACACACTCACAAACTTTCGCCTTTATACTATTAGTGTAATTTTACATATAAATAGGACACTCAGTCATTATTTAACATGACTTCAACAGTTAGTTTAGGAAGCTTTCACTGCTCCACAGGACAAAAAAGGCAAACGGAAATCAAACCACCTAACAAACAAAGTTTAAAGCGCCAACTGTCCGCGCGTCCCCTAAAACCAACCATTCATAATGTATAAATTACTGGTTGCTTTTAGGGGACGTTTCGTCCAACTATCGTTCAACGTTCATACGCAAAGTGGCGGGTCGTTCGTCCGATTAAAGATCGGATGACGTATTTCATTGATACCAATGCAAACTAAAGGTCAAAGACTTGAATACCGTTCATGCTGCAATTTGGCAATAATATTTATATTAGACGAGGTCAGTTCATTTTAATTCTCCATATATGACGATTATTATTTATCTGCGTTATGTGCATGTTCTTCTTACACATTAAGATAGATGATACGGCACGAGATAACGGGCAACACTAGCCTAAATTAAATAATTCAAGCATCGAAAAAGTCCTACTAATATTATAAGTGCCAGGTTTGTGAGTATGGATGGATGTATGAATGTTTGTTACTCTTTCACACAAAAACTACTGAAAAGATTTTGATACAACTTTGTAGGAATATATGTTATAAATCGGAATAACACATAGACTATAATTTATAAAGTTTTATGCGAGTAAAAGCGCGGGGCACTGCTAGTGTTTTATAATTCTAGCATGAACACCATACACAATAAGCCACAAAAACTCGACAAACACGACACATTTTGCGCGGTGCAATTTTGCGTAATGATATACAGTTTCTATATGATGTGTCTTTTAAAATGAATGGTGAGAGATAGAATCGCTACGTGTGGCTGCGATAACACTTGACATCCTCGGACGCGCAGACAGACGACATTATTAGATATAATTTGTATGCATATTGACGTAGAATTTTGTTAAGAAAGAGCGATCCTTGGTGACCTACGTTCGTGGTTTTGACTAACGAACGAAAAGTTGTATAAAGGTTTTGTGAAAGGTAGGTAATGTAAGATACATAGGAGGTAATCGGAGGTATGCGTGTTGGTGAAATATGAGAAATAAGATACTTATTCGTAAATAAGTTCTCACATGAATATTATTTCTCACACTGAAACATTTAGGGCCAGTGCTAGCTGTCAATTTCCCATATAATGGTTGTATGAGAGCCATTCTAATCTTGCTCTGAAGATATCTCGGAAAGTTGTCTGTCCTGAGTCCTGACGTTCAGTGTAATGCCGGGTTAGTCTTGCTTTAGGATTTAAGGTACGACTAACAGGTGACTGGTACTGGTGTTGTCGTATACAGCTGTCCGTAGAACTTCTAGACGTGACTCAGGTTTTGACTTTTCAGCTTCGTTTCTTTCTTTCTTTCATGAGCTGTAGGAGACAGAGATATTTTTGTTTCCATTTGTACCGCCCTTGAAAATCCTAGACCCAGCCCTATGAAAAACTACTGCGTACCACTTACCTGTGCCAAGTGTCATAAGCGTCCACTTCTTAAGGTGTTGACGTTCGCACTGAAAGGGTACAAGAATTTTGTCGTGCAAACGAAGGGTGGGGTTCATTGAACCTTAATATCTATATTAAGAGAGATGGACATTAAGGTTCAATGAGACTCTTACATGAAAGGTCCTCGACTTGCGACCACGCACCGGAAGACGCAGCGTAGACAGGCCCCCTACAAGGTGGACCGATGAACTTGCAAGGGTCGCGGGATGCTGCTGGACGCAGGCAGCGCTAGACCGGCCATTGTGGAAATCCTTGGGAAGGCCTTTGTCCAGAAGTGGACCTCTTACGGCTGATATGACGATGATGATGATGATGAGCCTCTTACTGCTTTGTGATCGCACCTGATATCACGAGTGAGGCTCAACAGAAATCACCAGCACCAATAACAGAAATCACACAAGCTATTTACTCAATCGAAACCAGAGATCCAATCCAAAAGTTAACGGATTATTAAATTTATTATTTCCCATTTATACCGGATAAATGGCAAATCATAGATTCGCTGTGTCGTTTAACTTTGAACGAAACACACCGCTAGATCAAATTTAGGATTCCTTTGCTAATATCCTCACGGAGGATGTTCGTGCTATCTAAAAACATGGCTGATTGAGACTTACAGTTCCATGTCTTTCACATCGTGTCAAATTGGAAACGCCTTCGAAACTAAGAAATTTAGTTCTATAGCATTATTTGCAATGCAAATCGAAAATCTAAACTCAAACGCTCAATCTAAACTCAAACGCGGCTGATTGAGACTTACAGTTCCATGTCTTTCACATCGTGTCATATTGGAAACACCTTCGAAACTAAGAAATTTAGTTCTATAGCATTATTTGCAATGCAAATCGGAAATCTAAACTCAAACGCTCCGGACGATTAAATTTATGATGCCCATTGTTGAGTTTAGATTGCTTGGTACTTCTTCAAGGAACCACACGTATGAGGTATGTAGTCAAATATAACGTGCCATTTTCAACCATAATACAATAAGAAAAATATCGTCTAGCACCTTAACTTGCGAGACAACATTATCACAAGCATTTTTTTATTTACGATTAATTCGGTGGCAAAATTACTGATTACACTCTATCCGATTATACGTATTGTATGTGCGTTTGTTATGTTACCTATTCATGAATAAACTATCGAATATATTCAAACCTCCTTTTCCTTTTTTTTACTAAATAAAGTTTGGTAGATATGGGGGTATTTAGTACTATATAAACAACGAAAGATTTTAAATAAAAATAAAATAATATTCCGGGACAAAATTTACACATGGCCATCTGATCCCAAACTAAACAGAACTTGCACTATGGATACCAGATAACGGATATAATATCTACATATACTAGGTACTTTTCTTTTGTAAATACATCATACCAAGACTCAGGATAAACAGACATGTATGCACACAAATATCTATCCTGGGTGGGAATCGAACCCACGACCTGCGGCGTGAAAGGCAAACATCTACCAACCACACTAAACGGCACGTCAAATTACATAGTAAAGATATTTAGCATGTCTACATTTCTTCGTTTATTTATAGGTGTAAGTACTACAATATACTAAATATAGCTACATGTTATTTTTGTTAATATACTAATAATAGAAAGGTGAAAAGGCAGAGGTGTAAATATATATTTTGGTATGCGGAGATATTTCGATCACATAAGCTCCTATTCATGAAGTGGCCGTGAAGAACATGCTTGATACGATAAGAACTCGCATTGTACATTGTGTTATTTCTGTTCAATATATTTTTCCTGTTTGATTATTAACAATAAAGAGTATCCTATTTGTGGTTTTGATATAGTATAGCTTTTACCTACTGGATATTAAATGAACTCGAAGCCACGTGCTCTCACCGGTGCGTAAGTTATCGGCGAGGTTAAGCAACTAGGCTCGCGGTCAGTCCATAGATGGGTGACCGCCAAAGTGGTTTAATTTCTGAGCGTCTCCGTGCTTCGGAGGGCACGTAAAGCTGTCGGTCCCGGTTTTAGCCTTGAGGCAACAGTCGTTAAGCCATATCAGAGCCCTAATGGACGGCTTGAACAACTCTGACACTAGGGCAACCACTGCCTATACGATAAATAAGTAAGTGCCTACTGGAGCTTGTAATATTCCCCCTTATATGAACTGTGGCACTCTTATGCAAAGCAATTCTAGTACTGCCGGCAACTCGAGTCATACATACGTAGTTTGATTACGGTCTAATTTTGCTAGAAATATCTTTAGAACAGCTGTGAACTATTTCAGTCAAGTCGTTAATATGGCCATAGAAAGACGCGGTTCAGTTTGGCTGCACTATGCACGATGCCTACTGTAAAGGATACACAAGTAGGTACACACACCAGTGAAATCGACACAACGATGTTAAAATTAATTGGCTTGTTACTTGAATACTTATGAGGGACTGAAATTATCTAAAGGAGAGCGAGCAATGTACTGTTTTGACTTTCCTACGATTTTATTATATGTATAGGTACATGTTAAAATCTAAGCTGAAGAACTTGTTGCTCTATGATGATTAGACTGTATTTAAAATTCTAAAAACAATACCAAAAATAATATATATATAATAACTAAAAGAAAAGAAAAAACAAGAAAAAAAAACAATCAGTATCTTATATCATCGAGGAACAAATCCACAGTGTGTGTCAATACAAATAAAATATTATTACGGAAAAGTTGCATGTCTAATTAAGGTTAATTATAAAGTAAGGTTAAAAAAGTGTAAAACGAGCGCGTCTCGCCATTAAACGTAAAAGTTTGGCGAGTATATAGTGTTAATTGTAAAATTGTTATGTCTGTATAAAAAAAAATGCGTTCTTGTGTGTATTTTAAACTAATTTAAGTTATTGTATGTATCTTCGCGTAATCTGTTACCGTTAATGTTCACCGGTTACAGATTACACAAGGTGACTTTAAGACCTGTATTTAGAAATGAAACGCACCTCGGAGGCGTGCTCAGCATCACACTTGAAAAACTGGTTCTTAAATCTGATTGGATAATCAACTCCTCAAGTGTGTAGTTTTAAGAACGGCTCTGAGATGCTTTTATTTATAAATATGAAATTCCTCTTCTAAAGTTATTTCTTGCTACTTTATACTACAAACAAACAATTCATAAAAATATATCAATTAATGTCTTGACGGTCACCGTAGCCTAGTTGGTAGTGCTCCTGCCTACGAAGCTGGTGGTCCTGGTTTCGAATCCCGGTAAGTGCAAATATTTGTGTGATGAGCACGAATATTTGTTTCTGAGTCATGGATGTTTTCTATGTATTTAATTATTTATCTATCTATATAAGTATGTATATCGTCGCCTGGTACCCATAGTACAAGCTTTGCTTAATTTGGGGCTAGGATGATCTGTGTGACATTGTCCCTAAATATTATATTATTACTAAATATTATAATATTATATTATATTAATGTCTGAGTAAGAAATACCTTGTTATTTTTATAATTTCTCTATCTATAATATTTTTTGTTTATATGTCAGTAATTAATATTTTGAATATTATATACTGACTAACTGCCGATAATATTCTAAAAATGAAACGGTGATGAACGTTTAAGATAATTTTCTATATGTATATACAAAGTTAAAGACTATGTATATATATATTAGGAATTTCCGTGATGCTTATCAAAACTTGCGTAATATATATAAAACAACTTATCACACTAATATTATAAAGGCGAAAGATTGTGAGTATGTGACTGTGTGAGTGTGTGTTTGTTACTTCTTCACGTCTAAACGGCTGGATTTTAATAAAATTTGGTATTGAATTAGCTGACACTATTGATTAACACATAGGCTATAATTTATAAAGAGCCAAAACAGGGGTAAAACCGCGGGGCACAGCTAGTTAACATATAAAATTCAGATATATACAAGAGTCTTAACTCATTCTAATTTTACTACTTTGGTCTAAAATTGTGCACTTAAAAATAAATCTGTCGTTGATCGCCCTTACTTCGGTACCAAGTAGAAGTTTATTCGGAGTGACTGCCGTGATATATTGTCATGGTTTTAGTTAGACATGTCCTTGAAGACTCGACTGCCATATCGATCGTTGCCTCAAGCGCTAATTACAATTATGAACTCATGTATTAGGTGAAACATGTTTGGTCTTTCCTGTCAGCCTTTTATGATTTCTTTATATATATTTGTCAAAATGCAGGGTATTGACTCCAGTTATATTATTATTTAGTATATATTATGAATATATGTCAAAACGTAGTTGCTAAATAGCTCGACTTATTGATTTTCTTTTTATAGCTTTATAAATTGTTACAAGTCCATTACTTAGAAGTGCATTACGTGAGGTCGACATTATTTTTATCGATTTAGATTAACGCTTGTGCGTTAAAACTGTTCTGCGATTCACCATAGTTTGAATACAGGTTTGTGCAAACATTGGAGCTTGACATCACGGTGGTGCGACATGATTTAAATTTATATTTGTATTCATAATCATATTAATTCTACTTTCGTCTAAAGGTTTCTGACGGGGTCACAGTTCTAACCTAACCTTCTTATATCGATATAGGTAGGTTAGGTTAGAACTGCGACCCCGTCAGAAGTAGAAAGGTTTTGTTTAACTGATCACTTGGTCTCGTGGTTAGCGACACTTACTGCTTAGTCAGAGGTCATGGGATCGATCCCCATTTGTGTGATGAGTATAATTATTTGTTGTCTCCGGTTGTAATCTATCTATAACATGTCCTTTGTGTCCGTCAATTATTTGTTTGTAAAGTATACCGCGACACAGGGGTCAATTTACCTAAGTAGGAGTAGTCTTTTAAAAAAATAAGACAAACCTTATGTTGCGTACATGTATGTTATTTTATGTATTTAGAAATATCTAAGTATGTTGTTATCTAAGTATCAGTTGTCTGGTTGCTATAGCACAGTCTCTGACTAGTTTGAGACAGATGGCATTCTGTTAGCCTACCAAGATATTTATTATTATAATTATTATTCTGTCGTCGATTCTCTCATGAAGAGATCAGTGGTTAATTCGACCAATCGTTTGTCGCACTGCCTTAGTGTCGAACTACTGTGGCACTTTCGTTCGTGATGCACTGAGATTTCGAGGTCCATTGTGTTGCACATGCGCGTATTTGTATTATGGTAAATCTCAGAACAGTTTTAGTCGCAGAAGCGTAAATCACATATGCACTCATGGCACTTAGAGCATACGAATTTTTAGTAGCAGTAGAAAGTCTTCAGTCTATGTCTTCATGCTAACTACGCTTGTAAGCATTATTAATTATTGTGATAACTATAGATACTCCAAAATGAAAGACTAAACTTAGTACCACTCTACCTCATTTTAATCAAGGAACAACCACAATTTTATATAAGTATCCATCGTTCAAGTAATATATAATGACAGTAATCGAGGCAAAAGACGTGTGCAAAGATCGTGACAGATGGAAATCCGTTGTATCTGCCTACCCCTCTGGGAAACAGGCGTGAGTCTATGTATGTATGTATGTTCAAGTAATGATTACCTATTTATTACTTCATATATTACAATGCTTATTGGAATGAAAAAGACAGTATCTGCACAGATTCATTCAGATTCTATTATTTATTAATGTATTATGTTACTCTGTGTGCCTTCTGTTAGGTAGTTGCGGCATATGGATATCTGGATGCTTATTTACCTTCGTTCAAAAGAATTAAACGAACGTAGGTAGGAAATGGGTGCCTATTTTGTCATAATAGTTCAGAGATCCTGTGATAATCTCCATAAAAACTAAACTTAAACCCACGTGGACGAGAAGTGCCATTAGCCAAAGAAAATAATGTGACATCAAACGACAAGCAGTCGAGTTTCGGTCGTACGATGCGACTTTCGTGTCGTTCCGGACGATTGGCGTGCGTCACCGCGACGACTAGGCGACTGCGACCCGGGCGGTGTTAATTAACGATCGCGCCATCTATCGGTGACGCCCTATCAATCTCACTGCGACAGTTCTGTCGCCCATTTGTCCGAGATGGTATTCGTTTGGGTAGTTAGTTATATTTATTTTTTGGAAATGTGTGAGTGATAGGTAATAAACATACGTGACTTCGGTATTTCCTTTACTAAAATATCATTACCAATTGACTGGCCTGTTGGCGTGGTTGGCAAATGCTTGCTTTTCACGCCGGAGGTCGTGGGTTCGATTCGCACCCAGGACAGATAATTGAGTGCATGAACATTTAAAGGCCGGCAACGCACTTGCAGCCACACACAGGTGTTGGGAGTGTCCATGGGCGGTGGAGATCACTTACCATCAGGTGACCCACTTGCTCGTTTGCCATCCTAATACATATATATAAAAAAACAAAAACGTGTCTATTTGTCCTCAGTCTGGGTGTAATCTATGTAAGTATGTATATACAAAAGAAAAGTAGTATATATGTAGTATATCAGTTATCTGGTTTCCATAGTACACACGGCTACATATCAAGCTATACATTTCCAGTATAAGCTGATCTCGCGTTGTATAGGATTTCCATACAAGGAGAGGTCAGCTTATACTAGAAATTTATAGCTTGATGTGTAGCCGTGTGTACAAGCTCTGCTTAGTTTGGGATCAGATGGCCATGTGTAAATAGTGTTCCAGGATATTATTATTAGATATTATTAGGATATAATTTAATCCAATATTTTAAGATTATTGGCAATTGCTATCTTGTAATGTTGGAAACTGTTGAACCCTATTATTCTATCGCGATTTTATTTAATACACATATTGTTAAATTTAATTGAATTTACTAGAATAATAAAATTAAATCGATAACGAATATGGTTACAGACTTCGTCCCAGCATGAATATATTTACGTGTAAGTATACCTTAACGAGAAAGTTCATCGTCTTCCTTATACCGGAAGACGCAGCGTGGGCAGGCTCCCTACAAGATAGATATAATTATGTGGGATAATATTATGAGGGTCACTGGAAGCCGCTGTATGCGGATAGAGCAAGACTTGCAATTGTGGAGACCTTGGGGCTTTTGGCTGATATATTGATGACGATCAATGGATGATCTATACCTACATATAATAAAATCGTAGGAAAGTCAAAACTGTACATTGAATATATTTTTTAAAGGATGCTTGGGGCGTAATATACATTCGATATCGAAGCCAAAAATATAGTTTCTTAAATTTTCGTCTGTTTGTCTGTATGTATGTCCGGGCTAAACTCAAAAAGTACTGCATGGATTTACTTCAAATGTTGCATGAATATTACTAAGAGGTCGGGTCAACATATAGGCTACATATTATCACGCTATCACCTACGGGGGAGGAGCTGTGATAAAGTTTAACGCGGGTAAAACCGCGGGGCACAGATAGTACCTACATTAATATACATGTTACAAACCTTTATTGAGATTGCTGATCGTGTACAAGAGAAGTATTTCGCAACTCTTCCGTAGCTCTTTTTAAAATATTAGCTAAGAGAATTTTATTTTATGAAACAGACAAGTTGTGACTTAAGGTGAGTTTGGATTGAAATACAGTTTCAGAGCATGTCCAGAATATTAGACCCTAGCTGTGCCCCGCGATTTTACTTGCGTTAAACTTTACAAATTATAGCCTATGTGTAATTTGGATATAAGCTATATTACTACAAAGTTTCATCAAATACCGTTCCGTAGTTTTTGCGTGAAAGATTAACAATCATTTATACATCCAGACTCACAAACTTTCGCATTTATAATATTACTAGGATTTCATCGTTCGCCGCTGTCGAAGTTATTACCGCCCATTAACATTTTAAGTAATTTTATAAGTGACAGCTGGTTAAAACAGGACTAAAGGTAAATAAAACGCCTAAAGGCCGTTTAAATTGGCAATGACATACGATTACAGATCGACACTACCGAAGACTCGATTCATGTGCCGATGATAAACATAGTTCTTCTTTTTTTAACGAAATAAAAAGGTATACTGGTTTATCATTTTATCAAGTGGCAAAATTGCATTAACAGTAGATTTTTTTTTTATATATATGTAAATATCCTGGGACGTTATTCACACACGGCCAACTGATCCCAAACTAAACGGAGCTTAAGAGGTACCAGATAAATGATATATTACATATTATTATGCTATTATTCTTTTGTAAATACGTACTTATATAGATAACTAGCGGCCCGGTACGTGCTTCGCTACGTATAAGGTATACATAGTAATAAAAAAAATGATTATTAAGTTCATTTATTCAAACAAAAAAATATTTTAAATTGCTAAAAGATGTTTACTTTACACTTTTTCAAGACTTTTTTAAAATTTTCTCTACGTACAAACCTTCCCTGGACTTCCACGAATAATTCAAGACCAAAATTAACCAAATCGGATGAGTTATAACATTATAACGAAAAGTGGCATTGATTTTTATATTATATAGATAACACCCAGGCTCAGGACAAACAGACATGTTAATGCACACAAATATCTGTCCTGGGCGGGAATCGAAACCTGTGGCGTGAAAGGCAAGCATGTACCAATGGAGCCAACCGACCCGTCTATTTTATTCTAGGTCTATTTAATCCAAGACTGTATACGTTAACAAAAGACCTATCTTAAAACATAAAATCATCGCCATCATTATCATATCAGCCGAAAGACGTCCACTGCCGGATAAAGTCCTCCCCAAAGATGTCCACAACTGCCGGTCTTGCACTGCTCGCATGCAACAGCATCCCACGACCTTTGTAAGATCGTCGTTCCACCTTGTGGGGGCCAGTTCTTCGCTGATAATGTTATATAGAGATTTTATTGTTGAAAATAGTTCAGTAGTTTTGAGTTTAGTTAATAACAAACAAGCTTACAAAATATGTTTTGGAACGAAGTTCCTTATCGCGCGTTGTGAAAGGGGGCTAGACGGAAAAAATCTTACGAAAAGTTGTTACAACACTTTTTGCAGCTGTGCGGCGTGCGCATGTTTCTCTGTCTGTCTCTCTCTCTCTCTCATAAAGAAAGCAACTAGCAAGCCAGATATTTTCATATCTACTTCGCATTGAACAGTGTGGTGTCGCTTATTTTTGTTGAGTGTATACAGGTTTTTTGTACATAATAAATAATAAGAAATAACTTCGTTCCATCCGGGTGTCCCTTGACACCTCTCAAGTTTTTTTTCTTTATAATATTAATTTTGATTAATATTACCTATTAACTATCCTACTAATATTATAAATACGAAAGTTTGTCAGTATGGATAGATGTATGGATGTTTGTTACTCTTTCACGCGAAATCTACTGAACAGATTTTGATGAAACTTTGTAGTAATATATCGCTTATATATCCGAATAACACATAGGCTATGATTTATAAAGTTTGATGGGGATGAAACCGCGGGGCAAAGCTAGTTTACTATATTTTATCGTCACGTGCAAACTTAATTTTAGCTGTCGTTGATTTTATACGATTGCTGCGCAACTATTTATGGTTATCTCATTTGTGATAATCTATACATATAATAAAATCGTAGGGAAGGCAAAACTGTACAATGAATATTTTTTTAAAGGATACTTGGGGCGTGATCTACAATCGATATCGAAGCAAAAATTATAGTTTTTTGCATTTTTGTCTGTGTGTCTGTTTGTCTGTATGTATGTCCGGGCTAAACTCAAAAAGTACTGCACGGATTTACTTCAAATTTTGCGTGAATATTACTAAGAGGTCGGGTCAACATATAGGCTACATATTATCACGCTATCACGTACGGGGGAGGAGCTGTGATAATTTATAAAGTTTAATGTGGGTAAAACCGCGGGGCACAGCTAGTAATAAATATTTGTTTTCAGTATGGACCCCGCGCGACACAGATCCATTTCGCTAGTACGGGCGTTGTCTTTTAATCAAATCAAATCTTTTTTTTTTAATACTAATACAACCAGCCGCGGCGGTATAAAATAATTATAAATACTTCGAATAAATATACAGATAAGGTAAAATGTAAATTTGGCAACCATTGTTAAAATGATATGGCTTCGTTCACCTAAAATGAAATCACCATGGTAATATAGTTCTCTATGTTATTATGCATATACATGAAATGCTTCAAATATCGGCTTCAGTAAACTTATTAAATCTCAAATGAATCTTGTTTGCTCATTCCAAACTTAAACTGTATTTAAGTAGCGTTTTTAAATAAGACTGATACAGTCTTATTTAAAAACGCTACTTAAATTTAAGCCGGCCGCTTAACCACGGTTTAACTATTTTTTCATTATAAACACGATTTAACTTTGACCCGCGGTTAAGCCATGTCAAAATTTAAACCACGTCGGACCCTGGTTTAAACCTTTCTCAAATATGGCGGATTTTATTTGCATCAGCTGACGTTTTGTTTGACGTTTGTTTGTGAATGGAGGTTTTATTGAAGTTACTAACCATTTTAATTTTTAAATAAATACTGAATGCCAGTTGGATTCTTATCACAAACTTTAAAATCCACCGAAGAAAATCAATAGTCCTTGAAAATGCACTGTTACGATCATAAATCTATCATTGCCTACCATAGAGCAAAAATCATAAAGTTTTGATACAAAATCCGATTTAGTCGATTAATTTTAGTCAAGCTCTATACCAGTCCCAGAAATGTTGACAGTGTAAAATAAAATGACGTTACTTAGCTGAGAAACCTTTAAGTAGGGTTTTTAAATAAAGAAATTGTTGAGCGGGGTTTAAGTGGTTGAGCAGGGTTTAGCTGAGACATGGTTAAGCGGCGGATCACGGAATTATTTTAAATAAGAGTGTAATAAATGTTTAACCCCGTTATAAAATAGAACATCTAAAAAGATTAAACAATCAAATGTTATTCATAGATAAATAAGTCAAAAAATATGTTGTTCTCCATAAATTAGTGTAGCATATAAAAATAAATATATTAAAGACAATTCTTTTGCCCTTAAGTAATTATAATTTATATGTATATACTAGCTGCCCCGCGCGGTTTTACCCGCGTTAAATTTTGTAAATTATCACAGCTCCTCACCCGTAGGTGGAAGCGTGATAATATGTAGCCTATATGTTGACCCGACCTCTTAGTAATATTCATGCAAAATTTGAAGTAAATCCATGCAGTACTTTTTGAGTTTAGCCCGGACATACATACAGACAAACAGACCACACAGACAAAAATTCTGAAAACTATATCTTTGGCTTCGATATCGAATGTAGATCACGCCCTAAGTATCCTTTTTAAAAAATATTCAATGTACAGTTTTGACTTTCGTACGATTTTATTATATATATAGATTTAAATTACATAATATATCTAGTTATGATCAGTTTTCATCTAATTTATTACCCGTTAACATCACATAATTTATATTATTAATTGAGACGAATTTATGAAAACAGGTATATAATAAGCATTTTCATACAAAACTTAGTATTTACAGTCAAAACATCGTATTTCTAATACGGTCCAGATGTGTTTACTGAGCCGTATCGTATGGACTTCGGCATCCAGCCAACGACTTACGTCTTAGGAAATTATGAGAATTACGAGTTTAAAAAAAGAATTAGCTCTGTATAATAAGACTACCTACAACTTTGTATAACTTTGTACTAAAATACTTACCTTAGCCCTAACTCTCGCAAGTTTCAAAGGTTGGTTAAGACGCGGGTTAGTCGAGCGGGCGTTCTACACTTACGACGATTTTTTTAAATTTAAATAATAGTGACAATATTTTGACTTATTTATTTGTATTATAATTTATTAGGATAAATTGACAATTTATTAATTATATTTACTTTGACATGACTACCTATTAGTGACATTGTTTGTGATATTATAAATAATCGATGTGAACATTTTTGACATGTAATTAACATTACCAATAAATTACTATTGACTATTAGGGTACGATTCTTTCTGGACTCGCATGACTATAAATGAGTTGCCATAAATAACGTCTTGATGACTATAAAAACCATGGAAGACTGCTTTAGACTACTGGCTGAAAATAGAAGAAATTTAGTTTTTTTATACCATAATTTTGATGAGCTATGGCAATCTTAAACAGCCCCAGGACGGCAACATTAAAATCATAATACTACTGTTGTTGTAGTTAGCCTTGGAGGTTTCACTGCTTCGCCGGACAATTAGGAACTCTAAGCGGTCTTTTACCTGGAGTGTAATTTGTAATGTGGAAATCCTCCCTCAGTTTATTTTTAAAACTACTAACCAATCTAGCAATGTGCATAACATGGAGTTTTTTACAGTCAAATTATGATTTTTATTGACTTTGTAGAGGTTCTGGTATGTTTGCTGCAGTAACAATAGACAGATTTCATGCCATCATACGCAAGAGACTGACTTCAATGATAAGCAGGATACGAGGCAGCTCTAACAGCATCCTGAAAGTCATTGTACATAAACAGGATTCAAATAAGATAGTGCCTTCTATTTAATTTATCTTTTACTACCTATGCTCCGCGGTTTTACCCGCATTAAACTTTATAAATTATAGCCTATGTGTTAATCCAGGGTGTCAGCTAACTCCATACCAATTTAATTTAAATCGCTCCAGCTGTTTAGACGTGAAGAAGTATCAAACATACACACTCACAAACTATCGCCTTTATAATATTAGTGTCATGTAATCCTTCCATTTATGAACTTTGTCTGAAATAAAGATTTATTATTATTATTAAATAAAAATTTACAGGTCATTAATTGCACAAAATCCAAAAAAAGACTGTTTGCGTTAACCGGCTTGCATTCGGTCCATTTCTCTCATTCCTTTTGTGCCGTTATCGTCAGGCGAATAGCCGTGTCATATTCGTTGGGCATAGCATATTATTTACAAATAAAGCTTGCCGCGGTCTATTGTTGAATGTTAGCGTGAAAAATCGGATCGTTCTGCATATAGCCGGCGGCGACGTGCCAATGCGCCGGTGGAACCTTTTGGTTACCAAATTTTTAATATGCCGCTCGTTAATTCAGCACGGTGACCGAAACAGGAGATATTGTGTAATTTACTTTTTTATTATTTTTGGAGGTTAAGTAATTCTTGAGAATTAGTTGTCGTTTCTGAACATTAGTGAAGGTTATATTAAGGTTTTGGTGACCACTTACGTTTTCAATACATTCGCAATATTAAATGATTTATAATTTATTTTATGTTAATTATTTATATTATATTTTTTCTTATATGTTAATTATCCAGTCACATAAATAAACAAAGGTAGTACTTAACTAAGTCTTGTAGTTGCGTCGAGAAAACGTTTTATTTATTTATTTAAGACTATTAATTTAGCACCGAATCACACTAATATATAAGGACAAAATTTTGTGTGTGAGTGTGTATGTTTGTTACTTCTTCACGTGAAATGGTGGGAGCGATTTTAATAAAATTGGGTATGGAGTTAGCTGACACCCTGGATTAACACATGGGCTATAATTTATAAAGAGACAAAACAGGGGTAAAACCGCGGGGCACAGCTAGTTAACATATAAAATTCAGATACATACAAGAGTCTTAACTCATTCTAATTTTACTACATTGGTCTAAAATTGTGCACTTAAAAATAAACTATTTAACGCGGGTAAAACCGCATGGCACAGCTAGTAATAAATAAATATTAAATTGATATTATAACACTTGCAAAAGTTGATCTGTAGCTTAACCCGTAAATCCAGTTTGTGACAAAAAATATTGTTAGAAAAGTGATTTTAAATGAACTTAAGATGTTACCAGTTTCTTACCATTGTCAATCCCTTAACAGTAATGGTTTTAAAATACATCTCAATACCTTGTATGGGTGAGTTTGAGATAAGAACGTTCTGAAGTTAATTTAAACTGTATGGGACCGTTAAAATGGAGTATAAGTGAAGTATGAAGTCCATCTGTATTTATGACAGATGGACTTCATACTTCACTTTTACTCGGTAGGTTATTTTACATATTTAATTAGTAAAATCATAATTGTCTTTGGAATCCGCGATGAAAAAAAGGATAAGAATCACAAGTAACAATGTAAATATATTATCGGAGTGAGCGCACTTAGCCCTTTGCAAACAACACACTAATTTGTTTCATTTAGCTAATTTCCACAAATGCAAAGCGTTACATTTACGGTGCTGGTACGATGCACTGATAACCGTTACGGTGATAGCTTACAGACCGTGGCACGTTAACATTTGCCAGTTATATATGCGTGCTGTTACTGACGAACAGAAAATAACTGAAAGATTTAAACGCCGTACTTCTAGGGCATAATTTAATATCATAAACCGAGAGAATTTTGGCATCGTTTACTGATTGATATTAAATTATAATCTTCATCATCATCCATTCAGCTGAAAGAGACACAAACTGCTGGACAAATGCCTCCCCAAAGATATAATTTAAAGAATTGAGTTACGCTGCAAATTAGTTTTACTAGCAACTAGCAATTATGCAAAGTTTGGTATACTTGGATATAGGAAATCCTTAAAATGATATATTCTGCATTAGATTTTCTAGTTAAATATCTTTAATGTCATCAATATGAAACAATAAGAATTTATATTTTACCTGAATAAAGTGAACCGACTTTCCCGAGACTCATAATAAGCTATTGGGCTTAAACCCACACCAGATACAAGCGCTTCAAAATTTCATCTTTAAACCCTTAATAATATTTTCACTAAGAAAACAATGGTTTCGCAGCTCGGTATATACGGGACCCGTGTAGCGGCGATACGATCGCTCGTGACCGCCGTCCACGAACGTTCGATAACTTCATTTCAAGTTTCACCCAACTCAGGTGGAGCTTAAGTCTAAGCGTCGCCGATACGCAATGCCTATAAAGTTTTGTACTTATTATTATTGTCAATGCACAACTAAAACATACAATCATTAAGAGTTATAAATCCTAATTAAGTTTAACGGAACAATCATTTTTCGTCTTCATTTAGTTTTCGTTAATTTAGGGTATGAAAATGATTATCTATACTTAAGTTTTAAGCCACAAAAGTCTTGTTTTCGAGATAATTTTAATTTCGTACACCAATTTTATAGATATTATTGTTAAGTTTATTATATTTGATGTATATAAGTATGTATATCGTCACCTGGTACCCATAGTACAAGCTTTGCTTAGTTTGGGGCTAGGATGATCTGTGTGACATTGTCCCTAGATATTATTATTTGTTCAATAAGGTATGAGGTTGGTTGGACAACAGGTAGGTCTCTTTTGCGAAGGTTTTGTAGATCTAGCCAGCACGTGTATGTCTACAGATAATGAAACACTGTTTTGAAATCTGTGGCGCAAAAGTGTCATTAGAATTTATCTGCCAAAGAAAATGTCTCACGTGAAGGTTTTGGTAGGTTACACCCTTGTGGTTTGTAGAGTACATATATAAAGCCATCAGTGCTTGTATCATCTTTCCGCGGTCTTACAACTCTTTACTTAGAGGTGGATGTGTCTGAGGGTTTGGTTTATAGTAGGTTTATTGAAATTGTAGCATTAACTCCTTTTTTTACTAACCTTTTGACCAGTAATATATATTATAATGATTTGGAAGTCCTTAATGAAACATATTTTGTATTCCTATCGACCGAAAAAATATATATCTGAGACCTTTAACCTTTAGCAGTTTCCGGTTGTTTTAACAATATACTTTATCAAACATTGTATAGTTAGTAGGTTATTAAAAGTGTAAAATGATAAAAACAAGGCAGTTGTGTTTTATGTAGCCAATCGATACAAAAAAGATATATATATATACAGAACTCGTAAGTTTTTCAAAACAATTATACAAGTTTTTCAAAGTTTCTATTTTTCCAGTATTTTTAAGAATGTTTTAATGTAATTATAATTTAACTACAGTAAGATTCCTATCCGCTATCAATGCATACCTACGCTCGTAGATGTGGTTTCAAGTTATTTGCACAAAAGAATGTTGTGAACTAAGAATTCAAATTATCGATGTTGATCCTTCTAGTGCGCAGGAAATGCTAATAAACTGCTTTTCCATTTTTTTAAATATAACCTTTTTACAAAGTGGATAGAAATCTGTTACAATTATTTTGTATTATTATTGTTATGACACCTAGAATCGGGTTGTGGTTTGGTTCATCAAACATGTTTTAACCAAGTTTTAACATTGCCAAAAACGTTAACAGGTGATATTTTAGACAGGAAATAATGTTTAAAACGTCACTTTTGTGCAAACGGGAATGTTGGATTTACCCAACTGTGTTTTAATGTAGCTAATAAGCTACATTAAAACACACCCAATCGTCTGAACGGTATTATACATATATAAATATTTCGAATGGAGACGTAATCAGTTTAGAATCACTTTAACAGTTATTTAATCCGAAATTTAACATCTTCTCCCTTCTTTATTTTACTTTACCCTACTGCAATGACTAGTAGGAAGGAAGGTTAAAATAATTAATATAAGTAAATAGTTTTGGTCACCTTACGTACAAATAATAAAAAATAAACATTATTTAAAAAAATGATTCCATTATTTCAACAAGTGGCTTATGTATTTATTGTTATTTATTAGATAGAATTATATTTAACGATTTTGAAAAGAAAATTATTTAATGGATTAATCATTTTTGTTTATGGAACGATAACTAGTTAAGATCTAAACTATGATTGCTAGCTATCTAAAGCTATTATACCTGTTAAGAAATAATTATTTAAGATTATCTGTATAAACTTTGAATAAAGCCGTTAAAAACATCTGAACTTTTAAACAAAAACGTGGTTCACCTGGTTGGTAATTAAAAATATCGTCACCACAGATCTTTTATCGGTCAGTTAAGAATCTAAAAAATCCAAACGTCTGAACGGTATTTCCTTAACGTCTTATTTGAAGCTAGAGTACGATCTAGATAGTAGGACCACACGGGGATGTCTCACTCGGGAGTAGAACCCACTATCTGGGATCTAAAGACCAACGGATGCATTTAATTACCATTTTAAAACCAAAGACTTCGACTGGTCACTACAGAATGACATTTATTTTTGGACACCGCGTGAGATAAGGTATTTGTTTCAAAATGATTTCTGTAGAATACGTGCTCCTTTTGATTTTATTAAAACTCTTACTTTTTTTCATTGCCTTTATCCATTTTTATTGAGGCTGGCTCCAACATAACATGGCTGGCTACTAGAATTAATAGAGTGACTGCCGTCTAAAACAAAATAAGTAAAATATAAACAGTTTTAATGCATATTGAATTTAAGAAGCGCTTGAAAATAATCAGACACCGGGTCGTGGTGGGTTCGATTCCCACTCAGGACAGATCTTTGTGTGATGAGCACGATTACATGTTCTGTGTCTGGGTGTAATTTTATCTAGAATATTTTTAAGTATTTTTACCATAGAACAGGGTCCGCCCGGTTTGGAATCAGATGGCAGTTGGTTAGTTTTCCCAAGACATTTATTATTATTTATATAACGAATACTACGGCCGACTGAGGTCACTAGTGCTTATCAGGTAGGGAGAAATGTTGGCAACACTTTTTAAGGTGATGAGCATTGCATGGCGGCGGAAACTCATCTATCCAAGGCGTTCAATCAATCCTCTCTGTTGTATATAGAGATTGACCCTCTGGTGCAGCGGTAAAGGTAGACCTCGCTGATACCTCGGGCCTTCGTGTTTCGAGATAGTATGATCCATTTAGTAGTCATGTGCTTTGTCTCAGTGTAAAGTCCCCGCAATACTGGGATTCATTTATTGAGTGCGGGTATGAATATGTGTCTTCGTTGCCGACGTGAGTCCCAAATAGGCCCTTTCTAAATTAAAAAGTAAAGAAAACCGATGGCAACGATGACAAGCAAAACAAGGGACACTCAAATAGAGTTTCAAAGTCCAACTAAAATTTCTGCGTACGGATACCAAAGGTGATGTCTCACTTATAAACACTGAACACGTTAAATATGATAAATAGATGCAAATTGTTGCTATTTGACAATTTATGTGAATGGATGCGTGGGAGTGCCGTATGCTCATGTTAGGACGGCTTGACGCGTGACATTAGCGCCAGGAGAGGTCATCGACTCATTAATAGATTTTACGTAATATTTTGTATTGGGAAAATGTGTGAAGTAAAGTAGTACTGAAGCCTATTTACGAGTCCATAGAATCCAAGGGTGCACATGGAACCCTATTACTAAACCTGACTGTCTAATGAAGGTAGTACAAGTATCTATCAACCAATGGTTGGTGTGTTTGGTACTTGTCTTTCACGCCACAAATCGTGGGTTCGATTCCCACTTAGGACAGATAATTGTGTGCATGAACATGTCTGTTTCTCCTGTGTCTGGGTGTAATACTCTAAATACCTAAGTATGTATTTATAAAAGAAAAGTCGTATATGTAGAATATCAGTTATCTGGTTTCAATAGTACAAACTCTGCTTAGTTTGGGATCAGATAGCCGTGTGTGAATAATGTCCTAGGATGTTATTATATGACGTTTACAGGATGTGTTTTTATATCGCCAGTAGTTTAGCTTTCGCGATTAGTTTAAGTAATTTTTGTACGGTTTCGTTATCTGTAATTCTTGTTTTCAAGTTGTAATAATAAATCGTTGTCGTACCTTTAGAGCAATCCAATAAATTTATTATCCTTGTCCATATTTGTGAATTTTAGTAATCAATGTTAATGTAAATTGAGGAAAATTATAATAAGGGCGACAGGTAGGTAAGTGTTACTCATCATTTAATGTATATTGTATATACGATTTTTGTACACATTTATATTGAAAAATTTGTACAGTATTGTTATTATGCTTGATCCGTACTTACCTTGTCTCATCGTGATTGCGGCGGTTACATCCCGAGAGACTTATCTCGTAAGCTTCGTCTTAGGAAAGTCCTACACGATCGGGCGATAATGTCACGGCTTACCTAGGTAAGGTAAAACTTACTTATCGTATGGGAAGTGGTTACCCTAGTGCCAGAGTTGTTCAAGCCGCCCAGGCTGCTCTGGCATGGCTTGACGACTATTATCTAATAACCACCACCGGGAACGACAGTTTAACGTGCCCTCCGAAGCACGGAGACAATATCCCGGGTCATCTGATCCCAAACTAAGCAGAGCCTGTACTATGGAAACCAGATAACTGATTTAGTACGTATTGTACTACTAGTAAGTAGATTTGTAAATACATACTTATATAGGTAATTACACCCAGACTCAGGACAAGCAGACATGTTCATGCACAAAAATACCTATCCTGAGTGGGAATCAAACCCACGACCACCGGCGGGAAAAGCAAGCATTTGCCAACCACGCCAACGGGACCGCCTAGGTAAGTTAAGCGGTGATCTTATCGTCTTCAGGCTAAAAGCATAAACTGGACTCGAAGTATTCTTAAAATTGAACTATACAGTAATGTTTTTGAATTAGGATAATTGTGAATTTTAATGAGTCCACAGTATCTGTGCTACATACAAACATGGTTTGTTTCCTGTAATATTTACATGAACATTATATATAATTCAGTGTGATAATAACAGGTTTTGAACATTATAAGCTTGAGGTATAAAGGAATTGGTCGTTTTTGTAATTTTTATTAAAGTCTACGTTAATAAGGATGTATAAAAATAAATAAGGCGTGGCCCTAAATTAGAAAAAAAAGAAAACCGTAATGAACAATGTGATTAAAGGGATTGAAAACAAATCCAAGTAGCGAAATGAAAATACATATAATAGGTTGCGGAAAAAGTTTCTTCGCAGTTTTTAAGAAAATTCAATACATTTTTTATAGTTTATTTACATTTAACTGAAGTATGTAGGTACCATTTTGTTCGATAACTTTTTGCCATCTTGTAGGTAGGGGCATGATCCCATTGCTATCGAAATATTGGGACTTCTGATCAAAATACCGCGACAAGGGGTTTTGGCAATCCTCACGTAATGTTAACCTGACACTGCTTAAAGAATTCTGGAGAGATCGAAACAGGTGGATGCAGTAACATCTTTCAGCCAAACTCTCAGGGTCCCGTTGTACCCTTTTAGTACGGAACCCTAAACACGGCATGTTATTCTTCTTCTCCGCAATAGGTAAGTAAATAAGTACAAATGCCGCTAGGTACATAATAATCCTTTCGTGGCGAGAAGACATAAAACTTTTATATTTAATTAACATACTGATAAGAAGAATTAATTGTTAGCTAGTGATTTGACACAGTTTTTTCCCTGTTTCTAATGCTATTATTTCTTGAAAAAGTGTAAGCTTGTTTGTTAGATGTTAACACGGAAACTGCTTGGTATGCTCGCAGCATTGTCGGCCCCCTGTTGCTCAGTTTTGTTGGCCATAAAGTAAGTGAAATATATGCTGAATTGGAGTTGTATTATAAGTTACTGTTATTTGGGAAAACACAAAAAGTTTGTGTAAAGTATAATGTAAACACTTTGATGCTTCAATTTATTTTCATCTGTGTGGTGACGGCATAGAATGTCATCACATCCCACGCCATCTCATCCCGTGAGGGCCGTATAAATCGACCGAGGGAATACCTACCAGACTCGTTTTCTGCTCAGCAGCGTTTTTCTGTGCACTATGACTCCGTGCGATCACCAACTCGTCTACCAAGCGTGGCGATTAAGACATTCTTTAGGGAGGCTTTTGTCCAGCAGTGGAGGTACTTTGGCTGACGCGATGTATTATGGGATTCTCAGTATCATCAGTGAATTTCTCCAAGGTCATGATAAATAAATAAATAGATAGTTTATATAACAAGCCCAGTGCGGTCCTTGTAGTATTGTTAGGGGACCGAGATGTATAACACAGGTATTCACTAAGAATTAATTAATCAGCAAAGTTTACTTGATTTATGTAACTTGAGTTAAGATGCGGTAAGCACGATATTTTTTCTCATTATAACAAGGATGTAAATAGCAGAATTACTGAGTAGTAACTATAATTTTTGTGTAGAATGAAGACTATTCTACACAAAAGTTATGACGTCAATTAAATATTAACGGTGGTTGGGTATTTTTAGAAAAGAGGTTTTTGTTTTTCTTTGTACCGTGTACTGTATATTCCTATTAATATTATAAACGTAAAAGTTTGTAAGTATGGATGGATGGATGTTTGTTACCCTTTCACGTAAAAACTACTGAATGGATTTTAATGAAACTTTACAATAATATAGATTTTACATTAGAATAACACAGGCTACAATTTATAAAGATATTGTGTCAATTGTCCAAAATATGACTATAAGTGTCAAGTAAGTATGGAAAAATCGACCATCTGCCAAAACCGCTAGAAGTACACATCCTACTAATATTATAAATGCGAAAGTTTGTGAGTATAGATGTATGGATGTATGTTTGTTATTCTTTTACGCCAAAACTAATTTAACGCGGGTGAAACCGCGGGGCCTAGCTAGTAATATATAAATAAATATGAATACATACAAGGTCTAACATAAAAAAGTGGATGTAACTTAAGGAGCTTTACTGGCATATGAAAATAAACAATACTGTGATAAATACGAAAATGTGACTAGTTTTCTTAATTGCTTATATTCATGTGTATATAGTTTTCTCTTCTATTTTTACACCTTGTAGGGATATAGGGAACGTGAATAATAGATATATTTGTGAATAGTATTTTTGTAATTGAGTGTAACAGATACTGCTGTGTGGTGACGGCGACAAATATCAGAATCAGAATATCATCACCCCATCTCATCCCGTGGGGGGCGTAGAAGTCGACCCGAGGGAATATCTACCTGAGGAAGGGCAGCAGCTTCCTTCTGATTACTATGACTATCTTACTGCGATCGCCAACCCGCCTGCCAAGCGTGGCGATTATGGCATATCCCCTCAAGACGATTCTTGAGGGAGGCTTGTCCAGCAGTGGACTTATTTAGCTGTAATGATGAATTGAGTGTAATATATAAACTCAACTAAAAAAAACGGGCTTTACCTTTAACGCGACTCGATATAGTTTACTTATTCGATGAAACATACCTTTTTCTTGACGGTCACCGTAGCCTAGTTGGTAGTGCTCCTGCCTACGAAGCTGGTGGTCCAGGGTTCGAATCCCGGTAAGTGCAAATATTAGTGTGATGAGCACGAATATTTGTTTCTGAGTCATGGATGTTTTCTATGTATTTAAGTATTTCTCTATCTGTATAAGTATGTATAACGTCGCCATAGTACAAGCTTTGCTTAGTTTGGGGATAGGGTGATCTGTGTGACATTGTCCCTAGGTATTATAGGTATTTTTTTAGTATAGACATTTTAAGTTCAGTGAAGTTTCCGCTAAAATTGTAATTTGTCATTCAAAAAAGCATTGAAAACATTTGAAAAAGAAAGGAACATGAGTTAACTGGGTTTAAATAAGCTGCCAATACGCAAGTGGATACTTTTAATAGTCCAAATAGTCTATTATCTCTGCCGACTCCAGGCTGAAATACTCTTCCACCCCCCGTCCTTCCTTCATCCCGTGGAGGGTGATAAGTCGTTCAGAGGAACACCTAAACATCATATTGCACTCGCCAAACCATCCACCAGGTACCTCCACTTTTGGGAAGACCTTTGTTGATCAACGGAAGTCGGTAGGTATAGTGGCATAAAGGCTAGAAGCGCCACAGGTTGCGGTAGCTGTTCACCTTACATAATAAGCATCCAATTAGCCATTTTTATTTATAATATAAGCGCATCAACGGTTTACACGCAACTGATTGATATTGCCCAAGTATAGTACTAAATAACAGTTGTTACTAAGGTTATATTAAATTATCTATTAATCGTATAATTAAACGAATTAAAAAATATATATATAAAATTATTTATCATTTTGTTCGGCGGCCGTCACCTAGCGTGGGACAATGAAATCTCAATTTTAATTGCATATATTTTTGGGTAATTAAGGAATTATGATACAACTACCAGTGGCGATGGGGCTGTACCACGCGATACCTTTTTGCTGGCCTTTAATAAACATGTCAAATTCTGAACACTGCAAGCCGATATAAAATAGGTTTATTTAAAACGATCTAACTATTATTATGCATATATATCCAAAAAAAAAGTCACTTACTAAACTTTACGGTCACAAAAATAACACTGCATAAAAATGACAAACCATTTTGGAACAGTTTGAAAATATACAATCGGTTTAGTGATGTAGAAATTAATTCGGTTTCTCGATGAGAATGCAGCGATATGACTGGTTGATATCAATGGATGTGACGATGAGCTCCAATCACAACGCTTCATTCGAATCGAGAACTCGCCTTGTTATTGTCTGTAAAACAGTGTCAATATATAATATTCAAGTTTTGTAACTCTCCGTGGTAATCACAGGTATGTATATTCATTGTTCTAGGTTATACGGCTCAAAGCGATGCGCCCGCTGCAACACTCTCATATCCGCGTCGGAACTGGTGATGAGAGCGCGAGACCTGGTGTTCCACGTGCACTGCTTCTCGTGTGCACTGTGCAACACACCCCTCAACAAGGGGGACACATTTGGCATTAGAGATGCAGCGGTTTACTGCAGGTAAAATCATTTTATATAATTATATACCATCATCCCGTTGGAGATTGATTGATGAGGATTACCCATATCTAGTAAAAAAAACTGTAACTGTCGAATGTCTGAACAGGGTTATCCTGAAAATGTTGCCTTGTTGCCATTGTTGTCTTATAAAGTTAACGTTAGTAATCGTTTGTAGATATCAGATAAAAAACAGCATTAACCTCGGTCCACCCGTTTATGAGTTAAAATGGTTTGAAACTTATAATTCGCCTGTTTTACAATCAAAAGTTAAAAATAAAATTAACAGGTAATGTTGAAATAATAATATATCTTCGAAAAGTGACCGCAATCGAAAACATAACACAACAGATGAGTCCCATATATAGTTGTTCTGAGTCTGGATGTTCATTGTGACTGTAAATTTAATACAGTGCGGGCTTAGTCAAGTTAAGTAGTTCACTAGTATACTAGTAATTTTACTAGTATACTAGTAAAATTACTAGTTACTAGTATACCAGTAAAATGACTAGTATAGATACTAGTTAATTGATTGTCATAGTGTCAACTTTATTGGTTAATGCACGTAATATTTTTGTCTTTTTTGACTGCACGTGTGGCGCAGCGGCTAAGATAGTCGCCTCGCCGCTTCGTGTCCCGGGTTCGAGTCCCGCGCATTACAACTATTTATGGATCACACAAAGTGTGTTCAGAGTCTGGATGTAATTTGTATCCGACTATTATATGTTTGTAAAGTACTCCGCGACGCAGGGATTGTTTCCCTAATGCGGGCGTTGTCTTTTTTAAGAAAGAAAAGAATTATACCCGGCCCCATTATAGTTGTATTTTTACTATTCCATTCAATTATGTTAATATTTACTAAGAAGATCGGCTAAGTCTTTGGGCGCACCAGCGCCGTACCGACTAAGAGTTGTTGTAGTCGCCATTACCGAAAATCGGCCGGACCAATCAAGCCTAACCTAGATGAAAAGTATTATATATAATTATATTCATACTATCCCATACAATTATGTTACGATATACTAAGAAGATCTGCTGAGGCAGCTATCTTCGGGCGCACCAACGCCGTTAAACCACCAACTAAGGGTTATAGTTGTCGCCATGAACGAAAGTCGCTCGGAACAATCAAGCCTAACCTAGATGAAAAACATTATAGTTATATTCATACTATTCCATACAAGTATTTTAGTATTTACTAAGAAGATCGGATAAGGCAGTCGTCTTCGGGCGCATTGATGCCGTACCTACAAAGAGTTGTAGTGGTCTCCATGACCGAAAATCGGCCGGACCGATAAAGCCTACCCTAGATGAAAAACATTATAGTTACATTCATACTATTCCATACAAGTATTTTAGTATTTACTAAGAAGATCGGCTAAGGCAGCCATCTTCGGGCGCATCGATGCCGTACCTACAAAGAGTTGTAGTGGTCGTTATGACCGAAAATCGGTCGGACCAATGTATCTTACTCATGTAACAAGGTGTATTATTAATGTTTAAAAAACGTCATATCGACTACTTACAACTATTCTGTGGAACCAATGGGACAAAATTTGTATGACACCGATTTCTATTGTTTTTTTTTATCGAGAGAGAATGTTTGTTGGGTTAAGAAATCTCAGATTTCTCATACACACTTTCTAGATCACATTTCATTCTAGATCACACTCTGGAAATTGCATCTATCTACCTATTGTGGTAAACATACAGACGGACAGGGAAGACTTTTTAAAAAGGTGTCGCGTATCCTTCAAGTACGCAACCCTAAATTCCACCATGGGTAAAAACTGAAGTGGTAGTATAAACTTATTGTATGGAATGGTATTCATATTATTTGGCTGGGCCACTTGTTACAATATTCCTCATGATACACTAACTATAATGATATGTAACGTCATTATCTTTCGTTGTAGTATATCTATTGTAAGTCATAATTATTTTTAAGAACTAAAATTTTGTTCCACAGGCTGCATTATGAAACAATGCCAGAATATGGGCCGCAAATGTCAGTACCGGGCCCGCCTCAAATGTGTCCCGGTCCGTACGCGGGACCCCCACCCGGATCCCATTACTCCCCCTACCCCTCACCCGAGTTTCCTCGGGTAGATACTGATGTTCCTAAAGGCCCTTTTTTCAACGGCTCATCGGCACCGCCGCCGCGGCAGAAAGGAAGGCCCCGAAAAAAGAAACCCAAAGACCAAGAGATCATGTCTGCCAACCTCGGTGAGTCCTCAACTTATGCGCAAAGCGAATTCACAGAGCGAACTTATATAAACGTATAAAATCTTCATCGCATGCTGCCATTTTGTCGGCGTTACATCGAACATCGGGCCTTCGTTTCGCCGACAAAACGCTTACAATTTTATTAACACATTAAAGTCAAAACCGCACTTACCATCGCCAGATTATCAGAGCGACTTCCCGTGTGTTTGTTTTTTAAATTATTTTTTTCGAGATACAGAAACCTGTCTTTATCTGGACAGCGTTCGGTCCGAACGACGGGAATTCTTTCTCAAATTTGAAATTAGTTCGTTGCGTGCGACTCGAGAGAGGTCTTATAAATAAATATAAATCTTTGCCTTTGTTACTTTCAATTGGAGATCTGGATTATTGAAAAGTATATCAATTGCTATTAGGTGTTTGACTTCGAATATTAGTTCAAAATCGTAAAGCAACTCCAATAAGCGTTCGTTAAATACTATAACCACTTTGCACCATTATTAATTGCACCATTATTAATGTATTAATGTATTTATTTAACTCGCTTCTACTCGAGAAGTTTAGAAGGCAATATCAATAATAATTTAGAGTTATAAAATCTGGGTTATGTAACGTACAATGAGCAGAGAGATATGTATGAGAAAAGATTGTCACTTATTAGAGAAACTGAGCTTAACCTGTTTTCGTACCAGAGCAGTTTATAAGGACTATCAGATTAGCTAGAGGTGGCCTCGTCCTGACTTTATATAATGTATGGGTTACTTTGAAGTACCATGTAGACCACATTACGAGGAGAGTTTGTCGCTTATTAGAGAAACTTAGCTTAACCTGCTTCTTACAGCAGACTAGCTCGAGTAGACCTCGTGTTGATCATATTGTAATTAACTGCAAAAATTTCGACTGTACGAAGCCGAATAAAAATAATTGTATGGTTACCAAACCAATTTAAGATATCTACAAAATGTATCTAATTGAAAAGAAACCCACTTCCACAAGCACGATTAAAGTGCATTATGCCATAGACCCCCAAGATCATAAGAAAATATATCATAAATGCTTAAACACTTTTTGCTTTCATTACAGACTTGCATATTTATTAATCATTGCTCATAAAAATTACCTATTTACATGGTTCAATAGCTGAAGTATCGCAAGTAGTATCTTGATGCTTTGTTTTGTCTGGAGCATGCACAGATAGAGTTACACTTAATTGAATTTAAATTAGAAAACAACGTGGATACGAAATGTTTTTCGTCCTTCGGTAATTTGTTCGATTTGAGTATGTCCGCGGGTTATCGAAATATTAGTTCATTTAATCTGGTAACAATAAGCGCAAGCGATTTAATACAGAAATTATTTGGAGTGCATATAAAATAATTAATGCAATACCTAGTAAAAGTGTATATTTTTAGTTTGAAATGAACCATAAAATATTAGTTGGTAATTGTGATTTAAATTTTCAAAGAAAAATAATGTGTCGTTCAACATCTAACATAACACGACGGCAAGTTTCAAAATATATGCCAATTTAGTTGTTAGTGGTCTAAAAACGATACTAATGGTCTAAAATAGCTCTGGAACCAGTTTCTCACGTGCATCCAAGTCGTTCGCGTGTTTTCAAGTTCATCATACTCTCTCATTTCAATGAACTTTACTTACGTATTTGTTTATATTAAACTTTCCTAGTTTCGCGGTTATGGATTGAATTAAAAGATATAGGTACATTATTTAATTATAGATGTTAAGTAATAATGAATGAATTTATTAATGATTTCAATCCATAGAAATTACAATAACAAATTAAATTTTATTTTTGATAACTTATATATAAATTAGGTTAGATTATTTTTATTAAATGTATTGCATTGTGAGCTTGACACGTACAAGTGTATGTAGATACCCAAATGCTGAATAAATTTCATTATTTCATAATATATATTTTTTAATTATATTAATATAGCTTTATTTTATATCAATAATATTAAAACGTATGTTTAAAGTTACATGTTAGTTAGGATATTTCCAAAATAAACTAAAGAATAATTTGTATAATAT
This sequence comes from Pseudoips prasinana, assembly GCA_951640165.1. Lineage (NCBI taxonomy): Eukaryota > Metazoa > Arthropoda > Insecta > Lepidoptera > Nolidae > Pseudoips > Pseudoips prasinana. The sequence goes on along the minus strand of OX621234.1, from coordinate 15,947,564 downwards.
GACAAAACGCCTCACTAGCTAGCAAGAAAAGGATATAAGTGTACAAAACTACGAAGAACAATAGTTAGATCTGCTTGCATATATCAGTAGTTTCCCACGTGTTTGATAGAATGGAATGAAATTAAATCATTCTTGATGACTCCTTGTATTCATAAATATCCTTTTTCAAACATAAATGACAAAAGAATACTTTTGTCTGCACTATCTGGAAAATAAAACTTTTAAGCTTCACATAATATTTCCTGTTTAATAGTACTTAGTAATGTAGGTAATTCTGTATATAACTACTAAACTCATCTAATTGGCATTAAAGCTCTTTTTGTTCTATATCGTATGAAAAGGGCCGTACAAACGTAGAGTTATCAAACTATTAGAACTGCATATCCGGAGTGGATATTTCTTCAAGAGGTTCTTATTATTTCTAGGTCTGGATGATTTTTACTCAGTATCACGTTATCTATAGGAATCAAATAATTAAACTTGAGGTATATCGTTAAGTACTCTTGCTGTTCTTTCAGTAATAAAAAAACGACTGTGCTTTCGGCCACACGACTGAAGTAAAATTTTGAGATAGGAAACGACGACGTTTTTTTGTTCTGAGAGAAAGGGAGAAAGAAAATAAAATGTGTGCTCGCACCTCTCGCTCTTGCCCCTACAGTTTGAGAGGCGGATATAAATCGTAATTCTCTCTTTCCACCTTCAGTAATTTATATCTGCCTCTCAAACTTCGTTCACCTCGCCCGATCACACTTTTCGTAACGCTCTCGTCACGCATTCGCCAGCTTACTCCCCAAGTACAGCGCGCATAAAGAAATTTTACTCCAAACAACCACCATCGATTGGTACCAACTAACAGGTGCTAAGATAGAACCGGTTCTGCTTTAGTTCTGGTAAAATTGTACAAAATACGGGTAACACAGAAGTGCCGGCGGTGGGTAGGTATTATTAATTTCTTCTCACTACCTATTGTTTCAGATTGCGTGATCGCACATTATTAAGTTAGGAATGTGTAACGTTCCATCTAGGTAGGGTTTCCATTTTCAAAATTAAAGCTTTTGTATAATATTGTTTTCTATGAAAACCTGTAAGTATAGTTATAAATAAATCGTTAGAAATTTTATCTGAAACTTAAATTGGAGTCCATTCCAATCAGAACGATTTAAACTCTTACTAGAATTTATAACCTAACTTAACCTAACCGTTAGAAAACCCGCGAGTCCAACTGTAATTACACAATTTTGCAAAAGAGCTGGACCGATATTAACCAAACAAAGCTAAGAACAGTTTTTACAGTTTTTATTTCATTTGAGAGCCAATTTCTTTGCGGTAGGCAAAGAAATTGGCTCTCAAATGAAATAAAAACTGTATCGAAATCGGTTCATCCGTTTGAGAGCTTCGTCCAACGAGAGACCTCAAACATATGCGTGTTATAACAACCTTCTTTTGCGTCCGGGGTTTAAAACCATTTGTTATTTAAGAAGGTGTTACATAATGAGTGAAAAAAAATAAGAACTGCAATTTACGCATGAAATTGAACGAAATAAAAGAAACCAGTTATTGTAATATTAGAAAAAAGTTGATACATGGATCGACTGTTTTGGATGAGAAATATTTTTTTAATATTCGTGCATTTTGCAAGTTGATTCTCTACACCCCTTTAGCTTTGTCCACTGTTTTCCGTATGCACCGGTGCTCTAAGAACGTCCCAGACAATTGAGACAGAACTAGTCAATGCTATTAGAAACCCTCGTGACACAAGACAACAGAAAGGTAGAGAGTACTACCGTGACCGTGATCTGCTACAATCGCCATAGGCATCATACACTTTGTTTCAGTTTCGCCTTCTCCGATCCTCAATTGGATGATCAGCTTGAGACAGTTGCACGAAACATCTTTAGAAACCTAATTTGCCATGATCATCTTTTAAAAACGATGAGTGTTCCTTGTTTTCGTACTAATTACAGTCTACATTGACCAATGTGTGCCCGACTTTCAACAAAATATGTAACGATGTTGATATTTTAAAAGTATCTATTCAAACTGTTAAACGATTTTTTTCAGCCTTTATTCTCACATTAATAGTTAGATTCACAATAATAATAATTTGAATTTAGCTCAATCTATTCCTTTTAAGTCAAGTTTCAACGTCGCGACGTCAATACGATGTTTTTCAAGTAAACAGAGTTACAATTTTTTGATGTACAGACTGCACATCCAGCTACCCCAATCTGTTAAATTTCCCCAATTGAAAGTGAACCTATTGCATAACTGATAAAGTTGAAAAACAATAAAAGCAATTTGACAGATTGGGGTAGCTAGATGTGCTGTCTGTACATCAAAAACTTGTAACTCTGTTTACTTGAAAAAGATCGTATTGACGTCGCGACGTTGAAACTTGACTTAAAAGGAATAGATTGAGCTAAATTCAAATAAAACATAGCCTCGATGCGTCTTTTTCCGCGTTGGCGCCAAAAACTCTTATGATTTGAATATTCTATGAAACGAAAGAGCGACAATGAAATGGGACAACACATTTATAAATAGCATTAAGACCGAGAAGGAGATAGATAGATTGCAATGTTATCACCTGTCTTGGCGCCTGCGTAAAACGTAGCTTTCGGAAAATGCGTCATGTCATAAATACGTTGTGTATTATTCGCATGTTTTATTTCTTTTACATTTTGTATTAAAATTCGTTGGTTAATTAATTTATGTTAATTAATTAACACATCTGTGTTAATTTAACCAGTTATTTTTATTTATACCTCTCATGTCACTTATTCAAAGTGAAAACTTGTAATCTGAATAATATGTGTTATAATATATCTCAAATATATAAATATAGGAAATATAATATTTTGCATTAAGAATCATAAATAATTTTTATTTTTATTTATTCTAATATTTTTATTCTTAAATTTTATTTTGTTAATTTTATAAAAATGCTCTATATTTATGTCATTCTGTATTAGGTTACTTTTCTGAAGCTTCACTTCAGCTGTGTATGACACACGCACACTTATGATTTTTTAAAATATGTAAATATGAGCAACTGACACATCCTCAACTGATCCCAAACTAAGCAGATCCTGTACTACTACTATTTTTAAAAACATACATATTATAGATAAATTAGAACAATAGTATGGAGATTATATGACTTCATTAGAGTGAAGTCATTAAGTTAGTATATGTATAGTGCGTTCCTTATCTAACACGATCTTTCAATACTTGGAACTTTATTATTGAAAGTAAATTTTAAATTTTGTTAATTTGCTTTTGACTTCATTTGTGAGAAATAAAAAAAGTTAGTTCACACCCTAACTGAAAAACTAAACCATTATTTTTTGTGGGCTAATTTATAACCGTACAATATAGTATCACTTATGTTATGAATAACTTAGGGAAGTAATTATATTTTTTGGAGCAATATATCTGTCTTTCTGGGGTGGCACCCCTTGTAATAGGAACCCGAAATATGAGGTTTGATTCCCGGTTTATGTACACACATTAATCTTGTGTCGGATGGGGGCGGGATTGTTATTTTTTTTATATAAATTTGTCACTTATTATTATGATAATGATGTGGTATCGTATTATTTGGGATAAAAGGTCTATAAAAATTGATATTTGTAGTTATTTTTATGGAGTGTTAATTGTGCTTAGTTAGTCCCTTATTCCTCTTGGGATATTGCGGGAGGATCGTATTTAGAAGACTGGAAAACGGGAAATCGTTAGGTTTTCGGTATATTTATAAAAATTTAAATTATTGCGGTGTCCAAGACAGTTGCAGCGATTCTCCGGGACGGGCCAGAGCTTCACCACTCTGTGAAAAAAAAAAAAAAAAAGGGTGAGAGAGAGAAAGAAAGAAAAATTAAGCAAGTTATAATAATAATCCTTATGTACGCATACTTTACAAACGCATGACTTAAACTAAAAAATAAGTTTTGTTTTTGTACGGCTCAACTGATTATTATAAACAGTAGCAAAATTATTTATATCGAAGTTTTATAAAAAACCGTATTTGTATCAACTACAAAATAGGAACCACCTGGGGCTCTACCGGCCAAATCGACGAACATCGATTTCTTGAATGGCGTTCAAATAAATAAGGGTTAAAAATGACTTAATCAATCGTTGAATCGGCTTCAACGTTGACAATCAATTCCGGACCATTTATGACGTCACATATGGTCATGGAAGCCGATTTAACGAATGATTAAATTATTTTTAACCTTTATTTATTTGAACGCCATTCACGAAAAAGATGTTCGGTGACTTAGCCGGTAGAGCCCCTGAATGGAACCCCAAAGCGGTGCACTCTTGCGCCACTTCGTTTGCAATCTTTTTTGCAAGACCGCTTTGTCTTGCCAAGATCTGCTTCACAGGACAACAGGTCCTGTGAAGCGGATCTTGGCAAGACATATAAGTACATAAACAAGGTCTGTCCAAGGGAACTTCGAGGCTTTACTTTGCATTGCTAAAACAATATGATGAAAATGAAAATTATCGCACCCTATCAAATTTAATTATAAAACATCTGCTCCATTTATTTGGTAAACATTACCTTAATAAAAGTCAAATAGTTATCGTCATTGCGTTTATCAATGACGTGTCACATCTTCCATAAGTGAATGATAACCCAAAAGCAGATACGAAGCGGCTTTCCACTTTCATTAAATCTTGTGATTAACAGATTACAAGTAAGTTTGGGTTGCAGATGTAAGAGTAGGAATGCTTCGTATAAAATATTGGTATGAAAAAGCAATCGGCTTAAATGTACTTTCGCCTTTAACCTCTTTTGTTATGTATCTAAAAGAAATGTTTGCGCTAGGTTTCATTAGAAGGTAAGGTCTAGTTTTGTAATGCATATTTTGTGAAAATATGTAGGTACAGACGCCAGCAAATCTAGCAACCTCGATTCGTCAAATTTATTTTATAGATTTTCAACTTTATCGCATAAGCATAAGGTTTCCTTTTAATTCGGGAAATTTGACAGATTGGGCTAGATTGATGTCCTGGCGTCTGTTCATGTCATCTCTGGGGTGGTACTAGTAAAAAATATTTTTTGAAGCGAATTACCTCATCAGCCAACAGTATGTCTTAACGTTGAATATGAGATCGACCTGATACGAAATTTATTAGAAATATAATAATATATAATAATAATATCTGGGGACAATGTCAGACAGATCATCCTAGCCCCAAACTAAGCAAAGCTTGTACTATGGGTACCAGGCGACGATATACATACTTATATAGATAGATAGATACTTATATACATAGAAAACATCCATGACTCAGAAACAAATATTCGTGCTCGTCACACAAATATTTGCACTCACCGGGATTCGAACCCAGGACCACCAGCTTCGTAAGCAGGAGCACTACCAACTCGACTACGGCATCTAACTGAATCAAAAATAAAGACGAATATTATTCAGAAAGTAAGATATATCTAAAATCGGCTAGTAAACTTTCTAGATATAAGCGTTTTAAGTTATCGTCAGGGATAAAGTGAGGACTCTTTGTCCCTTTCATGCAAAATCACTGTTTGTATCTTGTAGTGTACGAAGTGATACAAGTGACGTCATATGTAAGTATAGCGCGTTCTTTATCTAACATTATTTTAAAATGCTTATAACTCCATTAGTTTTAATGTAATTGTATTTTGGTCCATTAGTTTTCATGTAATTGTAGTTTGCGCATGAGAGGAATGAGCTCCTTTTATCTCATTTTGACATATGCATGCGATAAAACACCCCTTACATCTTTACAACATGTAACATAATTAACGCACACCCTGAAAATAGTTTGTTCAGAATCGTTTACTGAATCGATTCATATCATTTTAATATAGGTAATTTTTAATTTCAAAATAATAAAACTATGGAAATTATTGTCATATTAACCCTGTACAGTTAAAGAAATTAACATGAACCGTAAGTCAAAGTAATAAGACTTTTAAAATCGCAGTTTATTTGTATTCATACAAATTCCATCGTTCAATACAAAATAAAGAAAAATAAGCTTTATTCCAAAAAACGAATTTTGGAAAAAACAATGTATATACATGTTAAATTAAAAATTCAGTGTATGTATTATGATTACAACATAATATTCTAATTGGGGTGTTTGAGGGTGTGCGTTAATTACGTTACATATTGTAGAAATAATAAAATAACTGTCATCCCACAAAAACAAGTCAGAATGTAGCAAAAGCAAGCAATCTAGACTCTAGCCATATGACCTACATATAAGAAAATAATTGGCAGCAACAATAATTCATTCATTCCCTTTTAGAACACAAGACATAAAATGTGCGAAATACCAATGGCTAGCATCAAGCGGACAACCGAAGCTCGAAAAAAGTGGTTTTAAAAAACTTGGACTTTTAAAACGTTTTTTAATTTTCTCTATACGTATAAGGTACACCATTTGCTTAATAGGAGCTAGTCGAAGTTCTCGGCACCTGTCTTCTCTTAGATTAAGCGATTAAGCACACAAAGCGCTCGTACAGAGAATCCAATAAATTATATGACACTGTATCGGATATTTTAAATAGTTGGTGTCCGCCTATAGTAAAGCCTCTTTTTGCGGTCTCCGGCCATTTTCCAGGCGGAGTTTTTTCTGAACCAGTCGCCTAGTTGTTCGCTCGTCTTCGTGACTAATCGACCATTGGGATTCAGTGACGAATTGAGTCCTACTGTGGTAATAGTAAGATTCAATTTTAAACCACGTGTCAGTGGTCGGTTGACCGTTCAAGAAGAGCCGCCATATGCTATCAACAACGTATGTGGGAAGGTTCGTTTGCGTAACTCGTGAAAGGCGATCTACCTACAAGTACCGACGAATGAGTAGGTTACTATATATTTGCGAACCTGTATGTTAAGTTTTATTGCTTAAAATTACGAACGAGAACTTTCGATAATTTAGTATAGATTTTGATCGGCAGCTACTATTATGCGAGGTAATATAGTAGTGGACGTAACTTATAGATAAGTAATGGAATCAGGCGTTACTTTGCAGAGATCCATAACATACCATTTTTTATCAACGTCTTTTGAGTCTCTTATATTTTTCTTTGTAATTATGCTAAAGTACATAGTCCCGATTCATAATGTTTCACTCAAAAAACTAATGAAATATATTTAATTGTAACTCCACAATATGTTAATTTTTTCCTACCTTGACACATACACATATATATAGGTATGGGATCGAAAAACAATAGCTGTAGGTATTGTTTAAACAAACAATTTTATTTACCTGGAGTTCATTCATACTACAACGTACCAATTTAAATATCCTTATTCTAGAAACATATTGCGTTTACTATAAACAATTGTGAAACATTATCGTTCAATCGCTGTCTCGGAGAGCCATATCTGATGTTTTCGAGGCACCCATTGCACGTGAATAATGACACAGTATATACACGAAGTGATACGTGAGCCGTCGCATATTGGTAAGCCAATGTGTGGTGGTTGTTGGTCTACAATATTGCCAATGTACCCACCAACATCAAAAGCAGACATTGTGATAGCAAAAATGTCAGTAAATAAAAATCAGTTTTGCATGACACCGGTCAGTTTAGAACATTCTTTTCAACATTCAACTTCATATAATAAAATCGTAGGAAAGTCAAAACTGTAGATTGAATATTTTTAAAAAAGGATACTTGGGGCGTGATCTACAATCGATATTGAAGTCAAAAATATAGTTATTAGAATTTTTGTCTGTGTGTCAGTTTGTCTGTATGTATGTCCGGGCTAAACCCAAAAAGTACTGCATGGATTTACTTCAAATTTTGCATGAATACTACTAAGAGGTCGGGTCAATATATAGGCTACATATTATCACGCTAACAACTACGGGGGAGGAGGTGTAATAATTTATAAAATTTCACGCGGGTAAAACCGCGGGGCACAGCTAGTTACTTCATATTTGAGCAAACTTAACGTAATATAAAGGATCTGCGATTAAATAAGCTGCTTTTAGCTCAACGAGGCAGTCAATATCAATAATAGGTATACATGAAAGTAAGAGCTTCCGGATTTTACGAAAAGACGCGCGTTTTTCAGAAGTTCTTATCAGAACCCTTATACGGTATCTTGTTGACTCCTACAAGATACCGTATAAGGGTTGTCATAAGAACTTCTGCAAAGTGTGATGTATTTTTGAAGTTATACTTCTTTTGGCGCGATGGAGAAAAATGATGAGAGTGAATTTTTACGATGCGCGCGCACACCGACACAAAAAATTTAACAGCATGAAGTTAGTTCTAGGTGGTATGAGAGTGAATTTTTACGATGCGCATCGTGCGCGCGCATCGTAAAAATAACAGCATGACGTTAGTTCTAGGTGGTATGAAAATTGATAACTATGTTCAAGTTGTATATTAAGAAGTATAACTTCTAACGCGTGTACATAAGTACACACAAGTATTTTTTTTTGTGCAATAAGATAATTACACTTTATTTACCGAGCATAGCTTACAAGGTTTAAGTGATACTAAAAAAACGTAACAATGTGGTCTTATTGCTAATACCGACTACCAAAAAGAGGCAGGCAAACGAACAAGCGGGTCACCTGTTGGAAATTGCCTTTATTAAGAAAGGAATAAAAGCGAGCCTCTTTTTGAAGGCAATATAATAGGTCTTTACCTATGAAATTGCCGTTTTGTATGAAAAAATTTAAACGAATTTTTTTCATGATTTTTTTTATTTGTATTAATCGAAGTAATCACCCATGCAATCAATGCATCTTTGCCATCGCAGTGGCAGTTTATTGATGCCCTTCTTAAAGAAATCAGCTGGACGGGAGGCAACAAATTCTTCAAAGGCATTTTGTACTGCCTCTCGGGTATTGAATTTTTTTCCCGCCAAGAAGTTATCCAAATTCTGGAAAAAGTAGTAGTCTGTAGGCGCAAGGTCTGGTGAGTAGGGCGGATGACGGAGAGCTTCCAACCCCAGTTCTTGCAACTTGGAGACCGTCTGCTGTGCAGTATGAGGTCGCGCGTTGTCGTGCAGGAGCAGCGGAGACGAGCGATTGACCAATGCTGGTTGGAGATGCGCCAGCTTCTCCATCATTGTGCTCAGTTCTTCACAGTACACATCTGCAGTAATGCTCACCCCGTTTGGTAAGAAGCTGTGATGAATCACACCGGCGCACAGTGGTTCGTGTAGAACAAGCTAGCTGGACAATATTATTTGTTTCGATTTTTATTTATAAATGAGGTTATTAAGCAAAGATATAAGGGTCATAATACTATTTGAGGTCCATTGGTCGTTTGAGCAGGTATAGTGAAATAAAAACACAATATTTTTTTTAACAATTTTATAAATAAATTTAACTATAAATGTAACTATAAAATCTAATATCAGATACATAAAATACCTACTTAAAAACTAAATCGATCACTCATCATCACTATCATCAGATGAATCATCCATTGAATAGTCATGATCATGAGTGGCAGAACTATGAAAACTAGAAACTATATTAACATTTTGTTCCTTAAAGCTAGGTTGAACTAATAAATCTAGGACTTCGATAGGGAATGAACCTATTTTCTTCCGGGGAATTTCTCTTAAACCATTTATTACAGGGTCAGATGTTATCAATAACATATTAAGTAAATCTCTATTCGTAGCTATTCTTTGCACAGCTGCTATTTCTTGCACAGCTGCTCCACTTTTCAGCCAATTTTGAAGAATATTTTGAGATGATGACCTTGACGTCTCTCAGGGACTGCTCCGTAACACCATCAAAGTCATGTCTCAAAGATATAAACCGAAAGAGCTCCACGTTTCGCGTTTCCTTCGGGTGTTTTAGCCATTCTTCAAAAAAGTCCATTTTTGAGACGGTGAAAACTGTTTAAAGAAAAAAAAAGAAAAAAATTAGTTGTGCAAATAATTCGCAATATTTTTTTCTACTAATTACTACTAGATACTTGTGAGAATCATATAAAATAGATTTTACAGAGTGGACATGAGTGGACATGTAATATTTTGACTATTGAATTCAAAAATATGGGTGAAAAAGTCCACTTTTATCGAAACATTTAATTTAATAAAATTAAATAATGAAGATCCTGTGATAAAAATTAACTAAAACAAAACTACTTACCCTTATGTACACAATCCATCACAAAAACACTATCACAAATTTCTTTTAGTGACTTAAAATAATGTTAACAATATGGTGTAAAAATGCAAATGAATGCACTTTGAATTATCAACACTTTATATACTTACCTTAATGACGGGCCTAATGAGGGTAATTACGAAAATTAATAGATGTATTCCTTAATGTATAGGGCTAATGAGTTCATCTTAATAATTAACTATTAGGAATTGAAGAGTTGTTTTTGTCCAGCTAGTTTGTTCTACGCGAATCACAGTGCGGCGCTAGACCACCAAACAGTGACCATCACTTTTCTAGGGGTAAGTTTTCGTTTAGGGCATTGTTTAGGTGCTGAACCAGGATCCAACCAACTTGCTGAGCGCTTGCGGTTATCAAACAGAATCCATTTTTCATCGCAGGTAACAATGCGGTTCAAAATTCCTTCATTTGTGTGTCTGGTGAGCAGTGCAAGGCACGTCTCGACGCGTACTTCGCGCTGGCGATCATTAAGTTCGTGGGGCACCCATTTGTCAAGCTTTTTTACCTTGCCAATTTGACGCAAATGGACCAATATTGTTTTGACGCTAACGTCGAAAGCTGCTGCTAATTCAGCCGTAGATTGTGTATCATCAGCTTCCACAACCGCCTTTAATTCGTCATTGTCGACCAAAGTCTTCGGACGACCGCGAGGTTCATTTTTCAGGTCGAAATTTCCAGAACGGAAGCGAGCAAACCAATAACAGGTGGTGCGTTGGTTTGTAGTGTTAGCTCCGTAAACGTCGTTGATGTTGCGTGCCGCTTGTGCCGCGTTGCTGCCACGACGGTACTCATATTCCATAATTACTCGAATTTTTAACGAATCCATGATGACGAAAAAGATTGAAATGCGATGAAAATGTAACACTAATCAATAAAGAAATGACTACTTTTGGAAAAAAGAATCCATGTTTTTAAAATAAAATTAATTTGAAATTAGAATTCTTAGCCAAACAAAAATTATTTTGATTTGAAATGGCCAGTACTGCAGAACGGCAATTTCATAGGTAAAGACCTAATATATATATATATATATATATATATATAATAGGAAATAACTCCTCAGTTAATTGATTCCACAGAGTAGTATTGCGCGGCAAATAGTTTCTTGGGAAACGCACGGTAGATAGAGAGAACTGTATAATAATTACTATTTTATTACAGCAGAATTTGTAATCATTTTATTCTATTAAGTCTGCAGCATACGAGCCACCTGATGGTGAATGGTTACATTGGCCATGGATAAGTAGGATCAACATTAATAAACGCCTGAACTTTGACTGCACTTGTGACGCAGCGGTTAAGACAGTTGCCTTCCTACTTCGACTGTCGGGTTCGAATCCCGCGGGTTTAGATGCACTTTGTCCACCAGTTATATGTTTTAAAAAGACCCCGCGCGCGACGTGCGGATTAATTTCTATATGTTCTCTTTTCAAAAGCAAAAATAAGTGTTGTCTTATTTTAGATGCTTCCATAATCGAAGTGCTCATAGAGCGAATAAACAGTGTACGTTACTTAACGGCATTGGATTGGCTGAATGTCTACAAAACACATCTTTATTTTTGCCACATTTTATTTCACAAAAAATAAATATTTATATTGCCGCAACTAACATACTACCTTCTGATCCCAAACTAGGCAGAGCCTGTATTATTATTATTATTATTCATTTATTTCAGATATAAATCCATATAGTGTTAATATGACAGTACTTAGAATATGTTAGTAATCATAATGTAAAAATTTAATTTAAGAACCGTCCTGCTGCACTAGCTCCTCCATTATGCATACGGGTCCAGTGCATCAGGAAAGGGCTGTCCAACTTTTCAGAAATTACCTGAAGAATGCTATTGGTGCTCCCACGAATTCTACGTAGCAGGGATGCTGTTCTTTGTCGCATGATGGCCTCAAAACTATCTGTGTGCGATTCAGTAAACATCCCCGACGCGCTACAAAATCGTGGCAGCCCCAACAGCACCCGGAAGGCATTATTGTACTGGACACGAAGAACGTTATAGGCCCTCTGCGTATGTCTGAACCATAGGCATTATATCAACCAGAGAACTGATAAACGTACTTATATACATACATATAGATAAATTACACCGAGACACCAAACGATTGACGTTTGATAAGTTTAGATTAGTTTTAATTCCAAAGTATTGGAACTAGAATTGCTGTAGAATAATCTACTTTTCAGTAAATTGTGGCCTTAATTATTAGATAGATATATAATATTTATTGCGCTACTTTTCTATTGTTAACATATTTAACCAATGTTGCTGCCTTTAATACAAAAAAAAAATGTTTTATGCACACATTTAGTTTTGCTATCGTTTATCTGTACCATTAGGGAAATTAGTCCGGTGAAGCAATGAAAGCGTCTTATGCTACCTGTAAACGTCAACTTAAAAAAACCATGTAGCGTCAACAGAGCTGAAGCCGACGGACACCGTAAAATTCGACCCACAAAGTACCACTGATAAAACCATTTACTCCATAATACCATTTCAAAATAGATATACTTTATCTGCACAAATATAATTCCATTTACCAAAAACCGAACATAGCCGCAAACACATAATAAACACCTACAGAAAAACATTTTATGTAACAGCCTGCCTCAAACCGATTTTGTAGATAAATATGTCATATAATTACGGTTACCTTCTCTAAATATCCGAACACTACGACTATAAATAAGGCGTTAACGGGCGACAGAAAAATAGTTTCCTACAAGTAACGGGAGCAGTAACACAGGCCCATCTGTTTTATATATTTCGGAGTTCCTTGGTTCTTTTACTTGCCTGAACAACTTCGTTAGTCTAGCGGTACCGTGAACAACTACAGAAAATGAGGTATTGAGTTAAAACAATACCGGGAAAAAACTGATATTAAGATTTCTCTGTAAAGGCTGTGATGTTTGTTGTTTTACACCCCTGTGCCTCGGAGAGCACTTAAAGCCGTTAGTCCAGCATCTGAACTCTTCCTAATGTGTCGGTTAGACCATCCCGACGGCTAGTAGAGTGAGGGAATAGAGAGATATCTCCCGGAAGACTTGTCCCCATTGAGACTGGTCGATATTCAACGAGGAGAACATTATTACTACTAATATATCTTTTCTTCACATAAAAATAATCGATGAATTAATTAATGAAGTGTAGGTAAACTAAGTAGAAAAATAATGTCCGTTTTAAAATACATTGAACCGGCTTATTTATTTTTTACAACCATTATACCATACATTCAATGAAAATTCATAAGGGGCTATTTCAAAGCTTACCTTGTAAAATTAAAAATAATTATTAAAATTAACTTACAAAATAACGCAGAAATTGCATTACATTAAAACAAAAGAGTATTATTTTAAATAATATTTATGAATCCTTCTTTGATGAAGTCGGTTATTTACTGTTTATAAATATACAACCGACTTTAACTTTACATCATAAATCCTAAGTTAACGATTTCAATAAAAGCCTATGGGAACATATCAAAAGCATTCCCTATCGTATAAAAAATCATCAAAATTCACAAACAACCACAAAAGTCACAAAATCAAGTTAATTTATAAAAAAGAGAAAAAGTAGGTATACTTGAATTTTTGTAGTTTGTTAACAAAAATAATAAAATGTTTAATATTTTTGGCAGGTACCTAGTAATGGGTTTAAGTAGTATTTTAAACGACTAAAATAATTTAAATTTAATTACATCTCCTTCTATTATAGTACGCATGAAAAAGACGACCGATTATTTTTTGTGGGTACTCTCAAAATTTATTGCTTTTCTTGAGTGCATAATTTATAGACCTGTTCAAACATGACTGTTGTTTTCAAGGAGTTACACCCGACTAAATTAAATTGACAGTACTCAAAAATAGCCTGTCATTTTCATTAAAAACTATGTTATAAACATACGCAATAATAATCAAATTAGTTTAACTGGTTGGTCAAAAACGCGCTGATAAATTTCTATGAAAAATAAATACACTGCATAGAAAAAGACAATATAATGGTTGCGATTTAAACTCCTCGCGGCGGAACCCGCGCTCCGGAACACAGGTCGACCGTTTATTTATTTTTTTAACCTTTTGTTTCAACTTTTCTACTGAGTGCACTGTGCTGTGTACCTCCATAAATTTTGTATAGCGTCCCTCCTGTGATTTATTCCCCGCCAAAATATGTGACATTTTTTATATTTTTTTACGTATCGGACATTTCGAGTAGCGTCCACGATCGCTGATAGGGTGGCCGCGTTCCAACTTCACCGGTAGTTGGTTGAAAATACTTTTTCATTTTTTATTTTTCGAAACAAAACGGCTTTTGAAGGTGACTTAACTTTTTTCAATCGTGACAAAAGACAGTCAGATTTTATTTTTTGTATTTCGATGGTTTCCATAAGTTAAAAAAAAATATACCAAACTTCATCAGAAGTACATTATATAGATAGGTAAATGTGTAATGATATTACCTGCCCTCGCTGCGAGTCTGCTTACAGTACATATGTTTTTGAAGGCGGGGAGCTTTTTAATAAGACATGCTTTAATGGAAACTCACCTGCCGCATTATTATGTCTATCCAGTTATGATTTTTAATCAAGAAACGTAATGCCCAAAATTAAGTAGTACCGTATAGCTATCAATTTCCACATCTGTCTATCAGGGTCATTTGCTTTTAATTTTCACAACTTCCTTAAGCTATTCTGTGTATTTTCTTCATGTTCTTCAGTGTTAGTGTCCAGTGTGAAGTTGTGCCTACAAACGTGACCTATCGTATTCACTGTTTACTTTTAAAGATTTCTAAGATACACTACGAACACTACGTTGGACGTTTCCCGTCCAGGTCAATATTTATTAAAAAAAAACTAGTGTGGAGATTTGACTTCGGTTATAACTAAGGTACATATTGAGGTTTAATATATGTGAAAACAAAGAATAATAAAACTTCATAGTTTTATGTGCCTTTCCAGCATTGGTTTATTTATATTTTATAACTCGTAATCATAAAAATACAATGAGTATTTGGATTCCGTAAACTATTTGAAATAATACTCTTTATCAATTGTTATGCTAACATTAAAAAAAATAGAATCAATGCTTTCTAAAGGCATTTTATATCAATGTATGAATTCAACATTTTATTGCAAGTTTTTAAATAAGCTATAAACGGGTCTGCTTGAACGAATATTATAACCTATAAGTATATTAAAATAAATTTATAATATAGTTTGAAATACGCTTGTGAAGGCGATATGAAGGCGATTAACCATGATAGATTTTGCTTTTATTTCAAAACGGTTATAACTTTTGCATATACGTTATTTTTATCAAACAGCTGATAAAAATAAACTAAATTTTAATTAATAAGAAATATGTATATATACAGATTCTCAAAGGTAACACTACACCTTATAATAGATAATACGACTAATAATTCTGAACAGTCCATTCTTGTTCCATAAAAATAAAGACACTGATAAGTAAACAAGGGTTTTATAATAATTATGCCAAAGAAATTGAAGCACTTGTGTCTTATCCGATAATGCGTCCTTATTTGTAAGTACGACTTTTATACCACCTGTATTTTAATTTAAACTACGAAGACAATATTAAATCATAAAAATGATTAAAATATAGATTTGTTTGACGCTTAAATATACAGTTAGCTAGGGGTGTACATAGCAAAAATGAAAATAATTCGTATTTTGTTATTATTGTGATATTATAGGTATCTTATACGTAATTTATTAACGATACCGAAAACTCCTGCAATAATTTGGTCCATAATCTAATTTTACCTTCTTTATCAATTCAACCGTGTCTTATTTTATATTTCAATGGTTTGGCTAGTGTTTATCTCTATTCCAATTATTCTAAAGTATTAAGGCCAAACACAATACTAACTAGACAATATATCAACATTGTTAAGAATTCAGTTCAGAACGCCGTGGAATCCAATTTTATTGTTTCAAAGCAATTTTTTATTACGATTTATATTTACATTCGCGACGCAAAGGTTATTCCGTCTTCACGCTAATATTGTGTTTAAACTCTTTGCCTATTCAATTTCCTGGCTCAATGCACAAGCCATGTAAAATGTGATTTATAATGTACCTATATTTTTATATTATAATTCGATTTTTACCGATTATTGTTCGGTATAATGGAACTATGTCTTATAATAAAATTTATAACCCAGTAATCGATTCGAGCGAATATATTTTGATTTAACGCAGTTGATAAAATTTAATTTGCTCGTTTTTTAATAAAGCTACCATTCATTTTTTTGTAAACATACTGAGGTGGCTACCATTTTAAACATAAAATATATACGTTTAAAGTATCTGAGATTAACAAGTTAATATGATTTCTATATAGTTACTTATACTAGTCACAAAGCAAAGCGATATAGTAGTAGGTAATGTGATATTATCAAACTAGAAGTCACCGGCCTAGAAAGCATAACAGGGCCACTCCATACCATCTCCTGGCTGTCGTAAAAGGAGACTAAGGTAGTCGGGCAGCAGCACCACCTGGGGCTCTACCGGCTAAGTCGCCGAACATCGATTTCATAATGGCGTTCAAATAAATAAAGGTTTAACATGATTTAATCAATCGTTAAATCGGCTTCCATGAGCACATGTGACGTCATAAATGTTACGGAATCGATTGTCAACGTTGAAGCCGATTTAACGATTGATTAAGTCATTTTAAACCTTTATTTATTTGAACGCCATTTAAGAAATCGATGTTCGGCGACTGAGCCGGTAGAGGCCCAGTTTACTTGATACCACTTAACTGCCGTCACCGAATCGCAAGCCGAGCGCGGTGACTACGGCAAACAGGGAGGGGTAAAGGTAACGTTATAAAAATCTTTAGGGGGGCATCTATATCCAGCAGCGGAAGATATAAGGCTAATTATGAAAAAGCAACTATAGTTAAAAATATTTGGGTACATATTTTTAAAGAGAGTCAGTGAGTGGGAACAGCAGTTAGGTACACGGCCAATGCTGTTTCCACCGGTGATGCAACAACCGCAGCTAAGCTGGAAATTACACTGAAGGGCCTTTGACGCTGGAGGTCGTGGGGTCGATTCCCACCCAGGACAGATATTTGTGTGCATGAACATGTCTGTTTGTCCTGAGTCTGGGTGTAATAATTTTTAAGTATGTATTTACAAAATAAAAGTAGTATATGTAGTATATCAGTTATCTGATTTCCATAGTACAAGCTCTTTAACCGACTTCATTTTAGTTTGGGATCAGATGGCCGTGTGTAAATAATATCCTAGGTTAATATTATTATATATGTAGGGATATATCAAATTATTCAACAAAAAATTGAGTTCATTGGGGTATAAGAATGAATGTGGTAAACAAAAATGGGTTTATTCAATACGCAAAATGCCTCACGTAGTTGTGTATTAACAATAACTATCCTGTAAGAGGTTTGACTACCAGCGGTGACATTTTAGTCCTTTTTCAAACAGATTTTAATTTTTTCTACAAATGATCCCCAGTTTAACTCAAAACTTACCAATGAAGCTTGATTTACGGTTAAACTACAGTACCAACTTAAGACTTCGTTTTATAATGAGGACGCATGCGTTTAAGGCGACGCATGGCAGAGGCGACATTATGTCAAACTCGTAATGTCGACTAAGTTTAATTTAATCTTTATTTCAGACTTATGTACCTCTATATAATGCCAGATATAGACCAAAATTTTATTACGAAACTAGCGTTAGTAAAGGTTGTTAGTAGTACACAGAAAAACATACAAAAAAGTGTTAGTAAATAAAACAGGTTAAAACAAATTCTTATTACTAAGGCTTATTTTCTATTTTTGTTCAGGTATACACCTGCTCAGTACACAATAAAAGGGCTGTCAATCTTGCAAGCTAACACAATTATAAATGCGAAAGTTTGTGAGTATGGATGGATGTATGGATGTTTGTTACTCTATCTCGCAAAAACTACTTAACGGATTTTGATGAAACTTTGTAGTAATATAGCTTATACATCCGAATAACACATAGGCTATAATTTATAAATTATAACGCGGGTAAAACCGCGGGGTACGGATAGTAAATAAATATTTTCGATTTTCAATAACCATTTGCGTGACACATAAGAAGTTGTTCTGAGTCTTGGTGTACTTGTGTCCACCCTGCACCATAGGCATCAATTTCCTTAGTGGAGGCGTCGTTTTTACAAAAAATATAAAATCAAAAATTATTTATTTCATTAAATTTCGGTTCATAGCAACAAGATATTTAAATACGACACACAAAATTATAGAGTGCTACTTAACAAATTCCCTTTTACTTTTGAATACTGAGTAGAAAGCTCGATATTGTGAGAAAAATCACATCTCGCTCGGTCATCGGGCGGAAGCGCCTTAAGGTTTGCTACCAGAACACCTCAAAGATATAGCCCCGGATACTTTCCCATCTCGATACTTGTCACTCGCCTAATGTGAGATCCGTGTACATTTTGTTTTGCCGCTATCTTTCTAAGGACATCTGTATCGGTGGCAGCCCAAACATTATTGAGTCACTAATTTATAGCAGGGATCAAGGGACGAATTAAGAAATTTTCGGTATAAAACTGAGATGTTAGGTGCGTCGATTTCGTTTTTGTTCCGTTTTTTTAATGGAGTGTTCCTTTTTATATTTTTTATGAGATGTTTCAATTTAATCTGTATGAACTTATTCGTTCATCTATTTGAATTGTTATGTATAAAACAAACAATATTTGCATTCTATAAATACATAATTATTTCCTTGGAAAAGGTTACGCGATCTTAGTTACATTATAAAAAAATCTACTTGAAAAAGAAAAAGGAAAATATTAATATATTTATTTAAACATTTATACTTCGGCGGCCAATCTTAACAGAGACTAGCCAATAACGTAAGATATATTATAGTACTGGAGTAATACAATGTGGATCTGGAACTACGACATTAAATTAAAACGAGCACAGTACTAGTCCATCAAAACATTTTAAGACACGAAGATTAGTAGTTAATGGAAAATTTAAAAATTGCAATTTTCAAACATAATAAATAGCAGAATCAACTGCATAAAAAGTAAACACGCTTTATCTACGAAAAGTCACTGACCTAGTGCGCGGCGTGGTGCGGCGTGCAGCGGGCGGCGGCCGTTTACCTATTATTACGGACTCCGATCTACATCATGTTGAAAATTATGAAAATGAAAAATAATTTCCTTTGGCTAAAGTATTCATTGAATTTGATTGATTTTTTGTATACGGGTTAAGAGCATGCCATTCTTTACGTGGTTTAGAGGAATGTCAATCGTCCTGCTCCACATTGTATATCCTACTACGCAAACATAGAGGTGAACTCGCTATTCATTTACTTTCATAATGGGATGGGATGGCTAACCATCCCATCGGGAAGAGATCGGGTGCATGGCCGATAGATTTACGTGCTATCCGAAGCACGGGCATATAAGTTTGCAATTCAAAAAAAAAAAAAAAATATGAGTAATAATATGGGAACGCGAGTTTTAGAACAAACTAAGCTCTTAAGAAGTTGTAACCCACTAATATTATAAATGCGAAAGATTGTGATGTTTGATACTCTTCCACACAAAAACTACCGAACGGACTTTGATGAAAGTTTGTAATAATATAGCTTATATATACGTCTAACACACATAAGTTATAATATATAAAGTTTAACACGTGAGAAACCGTGGGGCATAGTTAGTTGAAAATACAAGTAGAGCCCTTATCTAAAGGGTTACCATAAAACTGGTTGATTATAACAATTTGAAAAAGTCATATAATTTTGCAAATCTGAACGTTAATTATGCGCATACTTAATACATTCAAACCAATTTTCGTATAAAAGGTGTAACCGAATTAACGTCAAATATGTATGGACATTAATTTACTTATTAAACTAAGCGACCAGTAGCCTAATTTTCATAATACTAGAAAAAATGCATAAATTACTTTTCATGTAGTACATCGCAATGTTGGTCAGCGGATCGCCATCATTGTATAGAAAATGTATATTACCTTAAAAAAAAAATTCATCGCCAAATTGTTGACTGTGTCAAATATACCTTGAGCTTAGGTTTTAAGTTCCTTATTAAATATCCCTCTAAAGATAATACTCGTAGATATCACTTTTACAAATCTGCAGACATAATACCTCTTAAGTTAAATAGGTATAGGTATAGGAAATATTTCATTGCCTCTTTAGTGTAGCGGTGGCATGTTGCGGACGATGAACCCTTACGTTCATATCCCAGGTCTGACCAACAAGTGATCTCAATGAGTAAAATCTCAGTATCAGTCCGGGGTATTGAAGTTAGTAGTATTACATCCCCGTAATACTTTTCAGTCGTGTCTGCTAGCTGTTCCATCGGATCTTGAGAGTGTGTGAATAAAAGATGCACCTGTGTTTACGTATAAACTTGTATTCTTTATATCTCGCGTAGAAGGCTCGTTTCCGTTGAGACTAATAACGCTCTTTAATCATTTGACGTTAATTTTGATACACCTTGTAAATTCTGACGTAACAGAAACTCTAACAAACGGTAAAATTATTTAAAGTGTTCATTCATAACTTTTATGTCATTGTATTGTTTAAAAAATGGAACGTGGACATTTTGGATATTTTTGAGACTGACTCTCAATTCTGTTTTTTTGTACTTCGGGATCCGTAACAAGATAGTAAAATGATCCAAAGACAACCCATATTTCTATAAGCTTTTTTTCGTTCCTTGAACAAATCAAGACGTTACAAAAAACTGACTACTTTAAGTATACCTATTTTGAATATTGTTATTTTTTTAAATTAGATTATATTCAAATTTAATTGTTGCGGAACTTCCGCAACACGCGTAAGTTGAAGATAAAATTCCAAGGAGGCATTTTATATTATTTTATTAAAATAATATAATTTCTGTAATTTATGCTAACATAAAAAAATCATATTTGGTGGATACATTAAAAGCAATGTGCTCATAAAAAAATTGTTTTGGCCCCTGGGTGCCATGTTCATTTGTTCAATAGTGAAGTGATAAAGTTCTGTCGATGGAATTTTAATTACTTCGATTCAAATAATAAAAAATCAATAAAAATTAATTATACCGTGTTTTATGAAGTTACTTTTTTAAACTCGATCACTCATGAATACATTAAGCTTCTGTTCGCACGTTGTTTTTATAATCACAGATATTATTCGAATATTTGTAGAATACACATAATATATGTTCGGAACGATATGATTTTTAAGAATTCACTTTATTTATATGTATATTATGGAAGAAAATATATTTAAATTTTAAAACAAAAATACAATGTAAAAGAATGTTCTCTTCTTGAATAATGTGGATTCAACACGTTCGCAATAAGATTTTATTTAGGGGCTACGTAAAATTCTATTTGACTTTTTGTTTTTTAAATTAGCTCAAATATATCTAAATTTTAGATGTATATAAAGCAATCAAATTAATTAGTGAAATACGCCTGATTGAATATGACAGGCATATCAATAAGATGCATCAAATGATAACTCATTATACTTAGTTTTATAAGAATAGTATCATCTGCTCTACCAAGACCAGTGAAATGGTACTATTACTAAACTCAGTTAAGATCAAAATAAATATTCAAATATTTTAGTATATATAATATAATATATATGTAATATAACCGGTTATAAACATTTCGACTGTTCGATTTTAATGAAAAGGTCCGGTGTCTCTATGCGTGATGGTTAGTTGCTTATATTTAAAAAAATATATGTATAAGCATTATAATGGTATTAATTTTTATAGTGTAATACCAACGATACCTCTGTAAATAGTAAAACTCTAGGCATCTTAAATTTGGTTCAAAGGAGTCCTAAATTTTCATTATTGCAAAAAATATTAAATAATTTTAATGAAATTAAAAAAAAAACGTTGGATTGGAATATTTTCGCTATAAAATTAATGAAACTAGTTGACATTAATTTGAATACGTTTAATAAGTGGGGATAGTATACGAAATACTCGGTAATTTTACAATATAAACATTTATAAAAATATGATACAAATTAAATATAAAAAGAAACTGGAAGACGAAACACTCCCGTCACTACCTCATAAAATTTTAATATTTCGTCGTTGTATCAATGTACGTTTGATATCTATCGTTTGGATATAACTTCAACGTTTTAAGTACTAATAACATCAGGCGTAGTCTCCTCGATGAGTTAGTGTCACCGGTAGCGCCCCCCGTCGCCATGTTATGCGATACGACACATAACGCCGACGAATTTAATAATTTTACAATTTTAATCGCGTTGACGACTCGAAAAATGTTTTAGTGAATACGATTGGAATCTTGATATAGACTTACATACTGATGTCCCAACTTGAAATTTTTTAGGTCAATAATGTACCTATTTGTTTTTATAATAGAAACCATAGACGAATGATCAAGAATTTTCGCCATCCGTATTTTAAAGTCGTACCATATGATAATTAGCATTGAAATATTTTTGGTACTATAACGAAGTAATGCATTTATATAGAAAATGGTTTTATTAATTATTAATATATGATTTGTTTTACAACAATATTTTAAATTATAATAATAAAATTGCTTAATGTGCGACAAGTCTCTGTCAATACAGTAACATAATAGTGAACTTACTTACTTATCAAAATAAATGTCTAATTAACATATTTCTTGATTATACAAACAATGGTTGTGTCGTAAAGAAGCTTACCTATTACCATTATTACGGCCTGGCGGTCAACCACACTGGGCGTTAGTTTTTGCTATTCCAAAAAAATGTGGCCACCGGACGAAGTGTTATCGCTAAGGAAATCTCATTTTTTCTTTTCGGCCTTAAAAACATGAATGGTACGTACGATTTATGATATCACAATTCTTTTTATAACCCACCCGATGTTTCTTTTTGTTTTTTTTAAGCTCCGCGCGTTATCTCCACAAGTTTGTGTCTCAATCTATTAATAACGTCTTCTTTTAGGACGCGACGTTTTGTGTCGATGTTTATCGATAGCTGATGTGTTGGACAGTACATCACTCGATCCGTTTAGTGATTGATGTAATTTACGAGTAGGTATTGCATCGAGATCGTTATTGCTTTGTGAATTTTTCGGGATAGAATTAGAATGTGTTGTTCTATTGTAATATTTAGATCATTATATATCGTGTTAACGTATATAGTTACGGATATTTAAAGATTTCGAAACTGCCAAGATAAGCCACCAATATTTTGGTGTTCCTTCTATTTTTAGCTTATTGGCATAAACTCGTGATCTAAAAGTGCTCCACTTTCATGAATACCTTAGATTATTTAAGAACCGTAAGCTATTTTGGTAGTAACAAGGACATATCCTGTGTAACAACGCTGGGTCCTTCGTGACAATATGTACATATATACCTTAGTGGTTTTATGGAATTAACAACACTGTTATTTTCAGTCTTCACAATGCCATGAAAAATATAAAAATGATATAATAATAATAATAATAATAAAGTTATTTATTCAAGTTACCAGTATATAGATACCAGTTTATCAAAATCAATCAAGCCGTTCAGAAATCAAGCGAAGTATTGAAAAATATAAATAAGCGAAACGAGGAACTTAAGAATCCGCTCGCAATCTAGCTTGGTGAGAGGCTCGTCTGCGCTAACATAATTGTTAGTTTAATAAAGTAAAGACTTACATATTTAGTATGCATTTAGAATGATCGGTTCTGATTATTTAGATAGTTTATTCGTTCTCGTTACCTTTTAAAATGAAGACAGTCTGTAAAGTATGCTCAAAGATCTGAAAACTAAAATATATAGATATAAATCTCAATTGTTCTATAATTTTTGAGAACAAGTGTCGATCAAGGTCGGTACCTAATACCGACCGCCAATATCTTATACGCGCCGCCTTGAGAATGGGTGCGTACCGAACACCCTTCGTTCTTGTGTAATGTTATATAGATTAAGTTTGTTTTTGATTTGTAATTGAAATTTGTTTTTTAATTAACAAAAACGCATACATTTCATTAAACCCTATTAAAATATAGTACCTTTTGGGTTTGAGTGTGTCACTTCCCAATGTCGGTTCATCTAATATTATGTTTTGAAAATTTACTAAAATATAAAATAAACTTACTACAACACAGATTCGGTTCTTATACTTATTAATACCTACAGTGTATTTATATATTTTTTAAAGGCGTTATTGTGTATGCTTATGTATTATTAATTCAGTCAAAGCCGGTGCATTTTTTTTCTGACATATAAACAAAAATATATACCCTGAACCAATGGAAACCACTTTTTGTACTGAAAAATATTAATAATGCTGTTTCAAACATTTAAAACTTCAAAATATCGCATGTCTCCTTTTGTTTGTGAAGACCGTATCGTCAGTCTGGTGCACGAACACCTCAGGCGGCATAACATTGACCACTTTAATGTGACCTGCTTCGCTTACCTTACGCAAGTATTTATAGACCATCAAGGAAAACAACCATAGTTTTATTGAGGTCTTGATAAGCTGGTTGTATTTATCAGAGGCTGTAGAGTAAATCATGTCGAGCAAACACTAGAGGGCCGTCAACACTGAGAATCGCACGATCATCGGTGTGAACCTTTTTTAACATCTTTTGCAAGAGATACTTTACATTACGTACTTACTGAATTAATTGTAATTTTACAATAATGATGTAAGTTTAAAATCAATCCATTTTTTTATAATTTAATCGTTAACATAACAACTATTAATTGTTGTATCACGGCGTCTTTAATATCATGAAATTCAGGGACACTAAGCACAACAAGACTCAGACCTACCATAAATGGGTCACACAAATAATTGTCCGATGCGGGCAACAAACCCAAAACACACAGGCATGGAAGTAGTGCCGAGACACAGTGTATTATGAAGCTCATTTTTGTTGCATGCTGTTTTTATAATAGAAATTATTTATATGGCAAGTAGCATTCTTTTTATACAAATGTTCATAGTTACCCATTAACCTAAGTCTTGAAAATCCCAAAAAGATATTAAAAATACTTATTTATAATAATTAAGTTTAATTATAAGTAATTTAATAAGTAATTATAAGCAAGGATTCATTCATTTATTCATTTAAAAAGATATAATTTATTATTAAATATTTTTCCTTCGTGTTTTTACTCCGCCAATGGCAATTGGCCAGATTATGATTTTTAGATTAAACGATTGTTTAAATTTGCCTTTATTGATGCTATTTAATTCACATTCTAATTCCGCGTTATCTCAAAGTTAGTTTGACCAATTGTACATGTGGCATTGGAAGGTGGAGCAAATGCTAAAACCTCACGTCATTACATGTAACCCGGAGAAACGGGGGTAAGATATCATGGAGATGCTCCCACCTGCTGGGGATGTCCATCTGCGCTGTGACCCGAAAACTTAATGCGAGGAGGTCATGAGGACGCCTACCCATTTAATGAAGTTGTGGATAACGCCGCAACTAGCACTCTTCAACCTCCCGAAGGTTTTTGCAAATACACGAGGAGATGACTATGAAACCATTTCTTCAGATTCCGATATGATAATGTTAACACATTTATTAGAAGCTTTCAGAGGTTTCAACCTCTGCCACTAACAAAGTGGATGCGAATCGTGTCCGAATACTTTGGATCTAATTACTAATTGTTATGTATTCATGAAGAGTTTAAAGGAGTCCTTGCAGAATTTATTAGCATTAGCTATGACTTGTTAAAGCGCTGTAGGGGAAACATAATTCAAAGAACATATGAGCTGGCTTTGTGGCACTCTTACATCGCACATTATCACAGAAGGTTCTCAGTCAGAATAGTCTTTTGGCAAACATTTCATATTGATGGTCATTAAAAGGCAGTTCTATCATATCTAAGGAAGTTTACAGTCAGAATAAGCTTTTGCCATACATCTAATTTCCATAACAATTAAAAGAAATAAAGCAAGTATGCAGCATGCAATCAATCATGCTTAATACAATGAAGCACGTAGCTTGTAAGCAAGCATGCAGCATGGTTTCTAAGCTGCGGGGCTCCGACGGCCTGACGCGAGCGTATCCTCGCAGATGGTTTTACGCTAACCACCACAGCTTCGTGTTTCTCAGCCTCGATGGCGATTAAAATCACCTGCTCTTCAACTGAAGGGTTACCTTGCCCCTCCGCGCATACATGGGTTTTAATTACCCTCTTGGGGTAGGGCAGAAAGGATTACGTGGAATCAGTTTTACGCGATTTGTTTCTGTCATTAACATTTATAACATTATTATAGTTTTTAAATATATATTAATTTAAAGTTCAAAATAGCTGTTTTATAATAGGAAAATGCCTAATAAAATTAATTGAAATGAAATTTTGCCATCTCCATAGTATTCTAAATGAAATTGTATTAAATAATTGTCACTTTAAATAAAAGTGGCTATTTAGAGCGAAACTAAATTATGCATAATTTTAACTTTGCAAAAAGTAATTTATACCAAATAGATATTATTTGGTATAAATTACTTTTTGCAAAGTAATTTAAATAGCCACTTTTATTTAAAGTGACAATTATTTAATACAATTTCATTTAGAATACTATGGAGATGGCAAAATTTCATTTCAATTAATTTTATTAGGCATCTTAAAAGTATGCCATTGTTAATTATGAAAAAATAAACATTCTGCCAAATAATATTTTTTATGCCTTAAAATATTCGTTTAAGGCAAATGGTGCATAGTTTATTATGCACAATTAATTACGGACCATAAAGATTCTACCTGATGGAGACAACACGGTCTCAAAAATATAGATCAAAAAAGAAACTTCAGGAGATGATGATAATCCTAGTTTTAATAAAATTTATTCATTTGTAAAATCCCTTAAATTAAATGTCAAGCCTTTGCCGCATGCATGTGCCAAGAAACTAAGAATAATTTAATTTTAATCTTACACCCGAAACTGCCGCAACAGAAATTTTTAAGAAAATTCAGTGTACTATATGTGTACTGGTAAGTGCGAAAATCGAACGCTCAACATCAAACTAACTAATGTACTTTGGGTTTGCGATCCAGGCCATAAATGATGGTATTAAAATAAATTAAAACACGCTGAGCTTTGTTTTAAAATTGAGTACACATTACGTGCCGGTTGGGGCTACTATAACGCGTCAATGGGCGCACTCCATTTTACGGTAATTATCCGAATTACAGAACACAAATTGCTCTTTAAAATAAATTGTCAATTTTAAATGTCGATTTCATAGTAACTGATGAATTGCAAATATATTATTTGTATTAAACTCGTTAAATGCAGTTGATACTGCAATCAGTTTTATTAAAATAATGGGATAGTGTTACATTATTGTAACCTATTTTAAATTCATAGCTGATTCTAGTATTTGTAATTAAACCTTCAGCGAAATATTAAAATAGGATTGGTACTTGTCTTACTATACTGCCTAGGTATAGAATATCTGCACGTTAGAAGAAAAATGTCAATGTTTCAACAAAATTGAAGAGAAAGTTATTTAAATTTGAATCTCAAATTAAATACATAAGTGAACTGCTTAAAATACTATTTTTTTATGGATTAGGTACTTAGGCGAGTTATGAGTCAAAACCGGCTTAGGTCACACACACAAAACTTATTTTGTTATTCATACCACTTAAACTGTAATACGTTTTTGTAAAAGATTTCTCATATTTAAAGGTACTGTTCTAGCACACTTGTGCACACACAATTACACTGAACTGTAATTATTTCAAAATATGAAATGTAGGACAAAATCATTATTGATAATAAGTCAAAACTACCCAACCGCCACTTAATATAATTTCGGATCTTTTGAAGACAAATAAAAATATTTATTAAGGACCGTTGCTGGAAATATTATTTGAACAATTCAAATTATTATCTTCAGCTGTGTCAGATCTCAAACTAATAGGTTTTTTGAATTCCGTCTTTTGTCACTCATTCCAGCCATTATTTAGATACGGGGCAGCGTGTCAAGCCAAGTTTAAGCTAACCGTACTGGTGAGCGGTACCGTGTGTTACACGAAACATTTCAAATGGGTCAAATGTGGCTCCATTTGACCCCCTCATAACTCAAAAATGTTTCACATAAACATGCCCAATTTTGCTCATATGTTGAAACGCGAGATACTATGTATGTTCTACAAATTTCATAAAGACATCTCAAACAGTTATTTAGATATTAAGTTCCAAAAATTGAGATATTTATCACTCACTGAACTATAGATCAAACCTACTAAATCCAGATAGGTAATTGAGTGAATATAAAGAAATAAATCAGAAACATAAGATTTTTATCATTTTATTATAATTTATTATTGAATTTATTCTATTAGGAACACTTGCTTATACATTGCCTGTAATGTAAGACAGCCGGTCTTTATGTAGATTTCAAAATCTTCATTGATTATGTATCTAATTATTATAAAATATTTTATGTTATTATAAATAAATTTCAGGACGAACCATTGAACTTGGCATCAGTTTAGAACTCACTTCTTTTGTCCTTGAAATCCTCAGACAAGGCATATATTGAACTTGGCCCTCATATCACATTTATGTTTCGGTGGGATCAGTTATTAAATTCAAAGTGTATGCGCTAGTGTAACTGATATGATATGCCGATATTTTTTATTTAAAAACACCGACCAATGTAATGGTATTTGCGTAGGAGGCTGTATTCGTAGACTTAAAACGTTCTTGATTGAGAATCGAGAAAGTATGAAGTATCTAACTCAAAACGAATGGATAAAATTAGTAACCACTTTAAATAATGTTGTTGTGTATTGACTAGGTAAATGATATATGTCTCTTATCTTCTAAAATAACCGAAAAGATTGTAGCGATGTCACAAATTACACAGCTAACTCCACGTTTTCGACTTCATTAGTTATTCATTATCATACCTACGATTATAACCCATTTGACCTTTTCGAGAAGATGCGGTATAGTAAGTAAAAAAACAATTTCTGAGACAACTTAGGTAGTTACTTACACTAACACGCTAAACATAAAAAATCGGCTGACAATCTCCAGTCGGTGACGTAACACACACCCACTCGTTCGTTTCATCGCTGTCCCGTCACCGGCCGCCCGTCGACTGTCAATCAATTTATACCTTATGGTCACCGTCGCGTCGTCGTACCGTCGTGGACTCTCAGACCGATGACGTTTGCCGCAAATCTCAAAGCATTTCTGTAAACATCACAGTAAGTTTCGGTTTATTTATTAGCAGCATTTATCGGTCGTTAAAGCAGAGTCGCAGCACCGCGCCGACTCCGTGACGGAGTCGTCACGCGTCGTATTGTAACGGAAAACAATGCGGCGTGCGTGTTACGATCGATTTACGACTGTGCGGCTGCCATGCGAGTGGATTTTGAAGTCGGATTCGATTTTTAAATATTCGGACTCGAGCTCTCTTTTTAAATTTCAGCACAACCGGCTGCCGAGGAAGACTGACGTAATAAGTTGATGCGTATCATAAAGTTATTACGTTACGTTAAACGACGTATTCCGTAAAATAACACTATGTTTCACGTGCCATGGTGACTTCATTTAGATCTATCTAATGTACTGCAACCCTAGTTCTTTTATTGCGTTGCCGTCCATTAGGTAGTACCTGCCATAAAATTTTTGGTCTAAAATAAGTAAAATTGGGGTAAAACTATTTTTAGATATCTGTGGGTAAAATCGTTACTAATAGTAAAAATTATTTAATTACCTTGTTTTGCTAATTGCATCAGAATTCATTTACCAAAAAATCGTTGCAAATCTAAATTACAGCTAGTTTTCTTAATGAAGTCCGACTTTTCGTGGTTGAGGTGGCAGACAATAGTTTATTAAAAGTACAGTTGAAAATTATCTCAATATTTCTTATCGTGTAATATAAAAAAGCACATTGTCAACAGTTCGTCTGTTTGCGGTATACGATGCACTACGGATATACACAAACAAAGCTTGTAACTTAAATATTTTATCATTTAAAATTACTCAATATAAATGGATGTCGTATAGCAGTCGCTAACAGATTAAAACAGCATTACGGCGGTACTACAGACGGTTATAAAAATCATAAAATGCGACTATCACTCGAATACATATCAATATTTTATATACTTTATTATCTTTATAGCCGCTTACGAGCGTAATACAGACAATAACAATTAACATAATTATGTATAAACATGTAAATATTATCAGACAATGTTCGATACTAAACAAATTAATTCGGTAAATTGATAAATTAACGCCGATCAGGTTTTCTTGAAGTTATTTAATTGAGGTGTACAGATAAATTGCGCGCACGTTAAGTAGCACGCTAAAAACAAGTTTGTTAGCATCCTAATAAAGAGCGCACTTATGTCTAGTGCCGTTTCATAACGCACATACGGCAGGCGGCGTAGCGTTTCGTAACGCAAATACGTTTTACGCGTGACGAAACGATGCTAAAAGCTCTCTATTTCATTTTATAAGCATCCGTATAAATACCATAATAGACATAGGTTTAGGTTCAATCTTTCAGGAGAGAGTTTTATGAATATATTGCTGAAATTGTATATATTCATTTATTTTTATTAATTCTACTCCTGTTTCGTACTCATATAGATAAATAGTTATCCGTGACACTGCGCCATCTTGCTCAAACTAAGCAAACTTTGTACTAAGGATAATAGACCACGGATATAAAAATATTAAATATACATTCCTTTATATGTAGCGTAACTTTGGTGCTTTACACAATACGATATATCGTACTACGCGCCGTGATCAAGCCCTCTAAGACCGTTATTTTGTATTTATATCGATAAAATGTCCATCTAAACCTAAATCGAGCGGCCACAATCTTCACGTAATAATGTAGAGCGATTAACAAAACGTCCCTTCCGTCCCCAAAGGCCTGATAATAACATATAGCAATAATATAAATATTCTGGGACATTATTCCCAGAAGGCCATCTGATCCTAAACTAAGCAGAGCGTGTACTATGAAACCCAGATAACTGATATACTACATGTATTACTTTTTGTAAATAAAAACATACGACACGAAGTTTACCCCATACGTTTAAACAAATTTATAATTCTTCTTTCTTCTTCTCTTTTAAGTGAACGTTATAAATACATTTAAATAATAACCAGAGATAATGTAAGACCTCTCAGCATTGCCCAAGGCACGCGTGGTAAGTGTGCTCTTAGATCTGTATTTAATTTTGTCATTTTAGGAGTTATTTACGTGCTCCATAATATTATTCCGTGATATAAAGGAGCATGCGCAACTATAGTCATAAAAAAATGTTACTGCGAATTTGCAATGCGAATGTTTTGGTTTTGATGTTGTTAATAAATTACTTGTCATAGGTAAATAGTGTTATGCTTTTGCTTGTATACTGGTGTAAACTAACAATATCCTTGTTCAATTTAACGGTTTTTAAATTTTATCACTTACTAATTTATTAATAACACGTAGTAACAGATATTTATTTACTATATTTCCTTAGTTTCAAAAATATGTATTTAACTACCTATTACTACCTGTATTTCTTTTAGTTTATTAAACAAAATAGTTTAATGAACTGCCGATGAATATGTGTATACTCTAGCATATCTAGAAGTATCGAAGAGAAATTGTGTTACTCAATCATATATGTGAAGACATTGTCAGCCAAGAAAATGCTATAACACCCGTTTAAAAGAATTACAGATTATAAAAAAGAACTTTTGAAATTAGAACGTAATTTAACTTAAACTTGTCTTGAAGGAAAACGATTGGAACTAATTTTCATGGGACCTTTTCTAAACCATTGCCTATCTATTAAAAATAATTATAAAAGCTGTCCAGTAATAATTGAAAATTAATATTAACATGAAACTATAGTCGACTTGATAAAATCCTTCATTTGAAACGGTATGTATCGGGTTAATTTGTTATATATAACACTCATAGTAATTCACGAAACCATTCCCTAGCTATTTAAAATAATTATTTAAAGCTATCCAGTAATAATGGAAAAATAATATATTCATAAAACTATAGTCGCCTTGATAATACCCTTCATTAGAAACGGTATATAAATTGGGCATAATTTGTTATATATAACACTCATACTAATTCACGATTACATAATGATTTATGATTTTGTCCATTTTGTTAATAATCTTTAATCAAGTATATTTTATTTTATAATATTGCAATTCACCCAATTTGTTAAACAAAAATACATTGACCATTTAGCAGTATGCCTGTCGTTCTCCAATCAGATCTGAACCCTGACTACTTGGAGATGGGGTTTCGCGGCGGCGGCGGTTTGGGCACCACGTCGCGCACGAAACGTATGCGCACCAGCTTCAAGCACCACCAGCTTCGGACAATGAAGTCTTACTTCGCGATCAACCACAATCCTGACGCTAAGGACCTGAAGCAACTCAGCCAGAAGACCGGACTCCCCAAAAGAGTTCTACAGGTAATATTAACTCTGAAGATCCGAAATGTGACCGAAACATTAACGATTTTCGGGTTTTATTACGAAATTGTGTCTAAACTTCCTAATTAGTGATTTTAACGACTAATTGAGAAGAAAATCATTTTATTTTATGCATATTGAAATATTGGAGTTGGTTTTTTTATAAGACTCGTTTCGGCTGATATTCGTAAGTTGTAACAGATAAACACCTATAAGCCAGTGCACACCCATACTGTTCAATCATTATTAATTTAAACATTATATATACAATAAACGTCATATATGCCCGCCGATAGCCGAGGTTTAAACCATAAACGAGGAAACCTTTGGTGGGAGTCACTCACATTATAGTCTTCTTAGCTAGACGGCTCCAGCCGCCGCTCGCTTCTATTTTCCGCAAAAACACAGAACCTAGGCTATTTGCATATGTAATATTTAAAAAAAACTGCCTTAAAAAAATCAATCGATAACTTTATTTCTCACAACAAAGGCATTAATGGACATCATTATTCTGAAACCAATCTAAATCTTTTAGTTTCATATCGATGGAATCGAGTTTAAATCGGTAATTAACAAATCGAGACGTGTTATTTTACTCGTAGGTAGCCGGCTAATTAGCATTGTGATCAAGACGTTAGACTATGCTTGACTATGATTACAACCAATTTCGCTGATAAGATTACTGGCTTACAATGTTAAATTTTACATTTAATCTGTAACTCAATCTATCGCTGTACAGGATACTAGCTTAGCAGTGTTCAAACCATGTGTGCTACCGCAGTATCTTCGCTGATGTAGCACTCAGCACCTATAAGAATGATCATCATATAAATTGATAGATGATAGGGATATATTGTATATCGATTATATTAAAAATATCTGTCTTTCAAAAATAGCTGAATGGGTTTGTTTTTAGTCGCCCTAGTGTTCTTTTTTAGAGAGACTTTCAATAATGATTTCTAGCCCCGTGGCTATCTTGTTTTACTAATTTCTGCAAATAATAATTTATTTCACTGCATGGCTCTGAGATTATATATTGACCTTGGCGTTCTGTGCCCGATGGCAGTAATCGCAGATGGTACTGAAGTGGCTGATATCCTGATTCAAATGCGTAGGAAACAAAAACAGAATACTTATAATACCCGTAAATTATTTCTTTCCGAAGAGTCTAACCATCCGTAAGGAACTTCAGAGGAAAACTAATTAAGTTGCCTTTGTTTCTTTTCTTTAAGTGGCTATTTATGTTTAATAATATTCTGTTTATTTTAAAGAACACAAATAACGTTATAGTGAAAGGGTTAATTCTTAATCATTCTTAACTTAATCCATAGCATCAACAGTATTACGTTTCATTAGTTTCAAATGTCATACTTTAATCGTTCGTTTATTGAAATTAAGTTACTTAAACTATAATAAAGTCCATTGGACGAGAACTAGGCGTGAATAACATTACTTTTTTGGGCTTAATCAACATATTTTAATAAAAGTTTAGTGCTACGTAGCTATGTATGGCGGATCGTTACGACAATCAGTAGTTTTGGATTTTTAAACAGCTCTTGAATATATTTAGGAATTCTTTCTACATCATTAAGTTCGTATGTAGTTAGTATAGGAGGTAGCATAGAAAATGTATACACTTATAAACTCGACCTTAATGCAAAGATGATGGAGAATAGAGACAAAAATAATAAAATTTATATTAAAATTATATTAATAATGTGGTTAATAAAATAATAAAAGAAAATAATTAGCTAACTAAAATCTACTTAATTTACTACCGGTAATATTAGTAAATTAAATTTACCATAAAAAGGACCATAATAAAATAATTGGTCCAATATGACACATATACATTTTTTTAAGTTTACTGTGGTTTTTTCTCTATATAAGAATAATTTTATGAAGTCAGCATTACGAAGGAAATACATATATGTACTTTCCAAATCTGAATTTCGAGAATCGCATATCTATACAAGCAAACATTAATTATCAATTACATCGAAAAATGAATTTTTCTATTGAGACTAAATATTTATTATAATAATTACACAAAATGTAATTAATATTTTTATTACACATTTTATTACACAAAATATTTTGTTTAATTGGTTTTAGTAAGGAATAACCTGTCCCCTTTAACTTTGTTGTTGTGTAAGCCGATCAGTTGTTACTTTTTGGTTATTAAATATAATGTTTAATATACTGGTAGACCTCAGACTTTATTAATAATAACCGACAACTATATTTCATTACCCATCCATACTGAACTTGTACTATGAGTATTTATTTACACTAGTAATACCCGAGTAACAATCTTACAATACAGTGAGTCAAACCAGAACTCAAGTGTGTCAAATGCATAAAATAAGTCTTAAACAAACCGGTAGTTGAAAGCTAATGCGAATTTAATGTACTCCCGATACCGCGTCGCTTAGCACTGTATCAACTTATCAACATTTTGCATTGCGAATGCTTTATAAACTTGAATTTTATTTATTCGTTTTAGTCGTCTGTTTTTTTATCGTCACTCGTTTTGACAAGTGACGAGTGGTACCAAGTTGTTTTAATTTATAAATTGATAATAAATATTGGATGGGCCCTCAAATTATTTTAATGAGATTTTCGTATATATTTTAATGATATTTGTGTCTTAGTTATGTTTTTCAGCCAGCTTAGAGGTAAATAATCTTTACTAATATAATCCTATGTTCATTTGCCTTATATAATTTTTTTGATGGTGACCTGTTCGTAAATAAGGCAGAAAAGCAAGTAGGTTAGAAATTGAGATCATCTACAATCTACCTGCGGATGTCAACATGATGGGATTCAAAGAAATTGCGTGCAGGCATCTTGAAATTAGCTGTTGTAAAGGTAATTGTGTGTCGGTTCTAGTGACCAGCACCTGTAATCATGTATCGGAGGTAAGTCAGTGATTTAAGAAATCGAGTGTCGAACTCATGGCGAAAGTGAAAGTATGAACTTCGATTGGGCGTTGAACATTCTCGGAAAGAACTGCGTCGCGGGTATCGAAGTAATTTACGAAAGAGCTCTATACGTTTCAGTTTCGATTCTTGCAAGGCCACTGCTTTCACCACTGCTTAAATAACTGATACGTTTGAGCACCTAGATGCGCGGTCAGTCTTTAGATCGGTGACCACAATTTTTTTTTGCGTTTTCGTGGCTCGAAGGGAACGTTAAGCTGCACTCATTTTCTTCCTCTCATTAGTTCCGTACTTTAATAGTTTATCTACATGTACTTCAGGTAGATAAACTATTAAAGTACACTAGGGAATTGCATACGGATTGTTCCGTAAGTTTACTAGTTGCGGAGCTAAAAATGAAAAAAAGTTTATTCATCTTAAATTAAAATCCTTTACAAACTTTTTGATACCCCTGCCAAACTGCAAAACAGTTTGTTGGCAGATGTAGCTCCCTTTTTACATACTTCGACAACAAATACATTATGTAGTTCTAGTATCTAGGTAATATAAAGAAACAAAATAAACACAAGCGAACTAAAGAAAAAAAAATAATAAAAGAAAAAAAAACTTACTTAAATAAGAAAAAAAAAACAATTAAAAGCATATGTGGCATATCTACCGCGTTGCCTAGATGTAGAAAAGTTTAATAACTTAAGCTTAGCTATTAGCGTATCTTATTATATTACATGAGGTTTAATTGACCCGACGTCGTGAAATAAATAAGTTATTAGTATTTACTAGAGAGTTTCATCGGAATACCTGCATTCAATATGTAGGTATCCCGATGAAATTCTCTAGCAAAACTTGTGACATACTTTATGCTACATTTGGTTTATATAGCTAGTTAAGGATAATATAAAATAGAAATCGATTATACTATTGATATCGATAATATCGATTAAATAATTTTAATATTGCATTTCTTTATAACATAGTTCTTATCGCAAGCAATGACTAGTTTATTCAGGGCGGTCTAGGTATAGTAGCATTGGGGAACTCTTTGAAGTCATCTTTTCGTTCTATATTACTAGGCTCTTCCATAAATTACCAATAAAACATGTTCGTATATGGCCTCTGTTCATACATCATATCATAATCATCATCATATCAGCCGAAATACAGCACTCACTGCTGGACAACACCCAAAGATCGCCACAATTGCCAGTCTTACGCTATCTGCAACCAACGGTTTCCAGCGCCCCGCACAAGATCATCAGTCCATCTGGTAGGGGCCTGCCCACGCTGCGTCTTTTAGTTCGTCACCACTCGAGAACGTTTCTGCCCCAAAGGGCTTGGTTCTCATATGAAATTAAGTAATTATAACTCATCATCCAAATTTGTTAACCAGAAACCTTTGGTCCTCCACATATTTTTGAATATCCTAGAATCACATTCCTAGCTCTTACTTCATTTACAAAAGCAACCAACAAACGAAACACCGCCGTTTGAGAGGGATCTCTAACTGGCAACGCACACAGCGGCACGTCTTCACATTTAGCACTCTATATTGCATTTAATTTGTTTGCTATAAGCGGTCCCTTAATGTAGGGCTCCCGTAAGCGGTGTTCTTTGTTCCCGTAATTACTCGTGTGTTTAAATAATTCAAAAATCGAGTTGGGTAACACGTGCACGTCTTCGCTCATACATGGCTAAGAAGAACGTTTGTCGTAATTTTTAGAGAAATCAATACTACAATATTTTATCTTCATTTATTTACCTTGGCAATATGTTACAGATGGAATATTATATAATTTCAGTAATAAGTAATCGCCCTCTTAGTAGATATTTCTGGACCGTTTTTATATTACAGGAGTTATTTAAGAATAATTTGAAAATACGAATACAATTTATTTCATATCTCCTGTTATCATTACGTAAGTCTATTTTATGTTTATTAGAGCTTACGTTACATCTTCTCGGCCCAATTAATAAGAAATAAGTGTCTCAAGTTGAAAGTCTTCGATGAGTGTCTATTGTCAGTGATAACTTACGGAACAGAGACGTGATCATTCACCATGGGGCTCATAAGACAGTTCAGGGTCACCCAAAGACCAATAGAAAGGGCTATGCTCGAAGCTACTCTGCGACATCGAATCACAAATATCGTAGTCCTGACGGGTACAAGTTGCAGTGGCAGCGAGCAGGCCACATAGCTCATAGAATTGACTGCTGCTAGAGCAGAAATGTTCTCAAAAGTTGAACAAGAATAGGAAGACGAGACGTGGGCAGGCCCCCTTCAAGTTGGACGGATGATCTTGTGGGGGTAGGTGGAAGCTGCTGGATGTGGGTAGCACCAGACCGCAACACGGGCGACTTCCACCTGGTATTATTTTTTAACCTACCTACTGTATGGTTATGATTCGAAAAAATCAACTTCAAATGTGAATAATTATCTTAGTCAAAATTATGTTTCGCTTGTTTATTCACATCTTGCTTTTGTTCTGGTAGAAGAATGACTTTGGAACGAAACTTGAGAGCTCTTCTCCTAAAAGGTTTAATTAACGGAAAATGAGGATAACATTGACCGTTCTGTTAAACCTTATTTAAAGATTTTTAATAAAGTAATAGTTTCTCTAGGAGATACACATAGACATAATATATGACAAAATTTATAGATTTCCATGTAGGGCTCTCTGGCTGTTGTTGTGCACAGTGGTCTACTTCAAATACATACATACATAGATAGATAAATAAACTATTTTTTGTACACCAAAGGAATAACAAATAAAAAAAGTCTTAAAACCTTAAAAGTATACAATGGGCGGTCTTATCACAAAATGTGATCTCTTCCAGACAACCAAAGTAAAGATCGGAGAATGGAGTTATTGAAAGGAGCAGTTGTCGGTGTACAGATATATTACAAATAGTACATATAGTACATATAGTACACATATTAAAAAAAATAAATATATTACAAATAATTTACACAAACAAAATATTATGTTCCTATTTTGTTGTGAAACTTGTAGTGACAGATAGTGATGCTTGAAAAGTCTTTGGAATTCTGCCAGATTTGTGATCGTCACACGAGAACACCCTTATTTAAAAACGAAGTCTAAAGTTAAATTGCAGTTGATCCTTGGTTTAGTTGAAAACCATCCAATGAGATTGCTTGATCCATAGTTCAACTTCAGTTTAACTTTAGACTTCGTTTTTAAATAAAGTTTTTAAGGCAGCGCATTCCATAATCGACCACTTTGTACCGAAAAAGAAAGAATACTCAAGATATAGTTTCCTTTTGTAACGCCTTATCTTATGAGGTACATACAAGAATTTGTAAGCAATATTTTTGCTTACAATTTCACGTACGCTTCGTAACAGACATGTAATCAGAAATTCTTAAATATTGAATATCACCTTTTGTACATTCTACTCCCAACAAAATTATGGCGACCTTGAGGACAGAGTATCTGATAATAATTGAATGACGAGTATTTTGAGCGCTATTATATATTTTATGCTATTTATGAAACATTCTATTTTCATCCATTCCGGTTTTCCGTCACCACTCGGTGTTGTTTGTTTTGTATATATATATAGTTATTCTTTAATAAATAGCTTTAATTCATTTAAAATTCTTGCACAAAAATTAACAGCACCGCAACACATGTGTAACCTGAAATCAATCAGCTCTCGTTACAGGTGATTAAATTCATTAAAAAAAATAATCTACTTAACTACGTTAAGCGTATAAACAAACAATCAGGCATTCTCCTAAAACAGTTGGCAGAGACATAGAATTCGTACTTGCTAGCTTCCTTGTCCACCACTTTTGGGGCGCTCATAGCCAATACGCTCACCGGTCTGTAAGTGATTTGCGAGGTTAAGTAACTAGGCTCACGGTCAGTCCATAGATGGGTGACCACCAAAGTGGTTTAATTCGTGAGCGTCTCCGTGCTTCGGACGGCACGTTAAACTGTCGGTCCCGGTTGTAGCCATTAACAACAGTCATTAAGCCATGTCAGAGGCCTATTGGGCGGCTTGAACAACTCTGACACCAGGGTAACCACTACCCATACGATAAGTAAGTAAGTACCACTTTTGACTGAATCACTCTGTAAATACAATAAACACTTTGAAATGAAATACCTACATCAATCTATACATATAATAAAATCGTAGGAAAGTCAAAACTGTACATTGAATATTTTTTAAAAAGGATACTTGGGGCGTGATCTACAATCAATATCGAAGTCAAAAATATAGGTTTTAGAATTTTTGTCTGTGTGTATGTTTGTCTGTATGTATGTTTGTCTGTATGTATGTCCAGGCTAAACACAAAAAGTTCTGCATGGATTTGCTTCAAATTTTGAATGAATATTACTAAGAGGTCGGGTCAACATATAGGCTACATATTATCACGCTATTACTTACGGGGCTATCATAATTTATAAAATTTAACGCGGGTAAAACCGCGGGGCACAGCTAGTCATTCAATAATACTTAACTATTTGGTGCATTTCGATAATGAAGCTATAGGCTTTGCATTAATTAAATACCAAGTAGCATGGTTGAATAAAACGCGATGTGGTATGGAATTCTGCGCGGTATTAAAGGTTCATATGAATTTTCGATTTCACATTTTGCTATTAATGATATTTCATTACACGATGCTCTGTAGTCGCAGGAATAAGCATTTTCCTTCATAATATCATGAATACTGTACGGCCATTCAAAAATTAATTCTACCACTT
This sequence comes from Pseudoips prasinana, assembly GCA_951640165.1. NCBI lineage: Eukaryota > Metazoa > Arthropoda > Insecta > Lepidoptera > Nolidae > Pseudoips > Pseudoips prasinana. The sequence continues at coordinate 15,907,209 of OX621234.1, read as the reverse complement.
TTAAATATAACACGTAACTGTAAAAATTACCGCTTTTTATTGTGTTTATTCTTGGTCTCGGCTCTTGAAGATTATTATTAAAGGTAAACGTCTAAAACGGCAGCTGCTGGGAGAATAATTTTATTTTACTTTGATTAGACCTGTTAACGGGTATTATAAACATTGTCGTATTAATGTAGACTTTTCAATGCTCTATGGCTCATGTAAGTGATAAAATTCAAAATCAATCTGATTAGTTAGAACGTGCCGTAAAAAACCGGAAACTTTGTATTAACTAAAATGTTTATACGTTATTATATAAACTAAGTTTTCCCTCACTAATATTAAGTAAATAGGTACATGTTTAACAGTATATATACATAGTAGTATACATTTAATATTGTTCTCGTAACATACATTTATTCAATACCTACTAGCTGTGCCCCCTGGTTTTACTCGCGTTAAATTGATAAATTATAGCCTATGTGTTAATCTAGGGTATCAGCTAACTCATACCAAATTTTATTAAAATAGCTCTAGCCGTTTAGATGTGAAGAAGTAACAAACATACAGACTCACACACACAAACTTTCGCCTTTTTAATATTAGTGTGATTACTTAACTAAGTCTTTTAGTTGCGTAGAGAACGTTCTGAACGTAATTATCTATATATAATATATAAAAATCAATGCCACTTTTCGTTGTAATGTTATAACTCAACAACGCCTTTACCGATTTGGCTAATTTTGGTCTTGAATTATTCGTGGAAGTCCAGGGAAGGTTTGTACGTAGAGAAAATTTAAAAAAAGTCTTGACAAAGGGTAATATCAACATCTTTCTATACTCCCATATACAAACAATTTGTACTTATACTTAAAAGCGTAGCGAAGCATGTATCGGGCCGCTAGTCTATATATATAAAAATCAATGCCACTTTTCGTTGTAATGTTATAACTCAACAACGCCTTTACCGATTTGGCTAATTTTGGTCTTGAATTATTCGTGGAAGTCCAGGGAAGGTTTATACGAAGAAAATTAAAAAAAAGTCTTGAAAAAGTGTAAAATCGTCATCTTTTAGCAATTAAAAATTTTTTTTTGATTGAATAAATTAACTTAATAATCATTTTTTTTATTACTATGCCTTATACGTAGCGAAGCACGTACCGGGCCGCTAGTAACTTATAAAAATCAATGCCACTTTTCGTTGTAATGTTATAACTCAACAACTTCTTTACCGATTTGGCTAATTTTGGTCTTGAATTATTCGTGGAAGTCCAGGGAACGTAGAGAAAATTTAAAAAAATTCTTGAAAAAGTGTAAAGTCATCATCGTTCTATACTCCCATATACAAACAATTTTTACTAATACTTAAAAGCGTAGCGAAGCACATACCGGGCCGCTAGTAACTTATAATTTTGATTGTTTACCAGATATTAAATTCTGACACTGATAATATTCTGAACACACAAACACACACAAACTGTTGTCTTTATAATACTAGGTGTGATCAACAGCATAAATATATTTATACCAATATTTAATACCATTACATAATACCTTTTATACAAGCCTCCCTCTTCCTCTTCGAATATTGATCGAGAATTTTTTCGGCAAAAACTTTCGAGTCGACGTCGTTGTCGCCATATTGCGAAGATAATATCGTTTTCGTTTTTGCGCCTTGTCGTACTTTTGGCCGTACGCTGCAGCAGACAAGCGTTTTGTTTTACCTTTTTAAATCTTGATTGTATCGCTTTTAGATATGTTTTGTTTTTATTCAATAGAGAACTGTGGATCGGTCCAATGGAATTGTTTCATTCGCTCAAACTTAAAGATACGAAATAAACATTTACCCGGTATAGTTTATCAATTATTAATTCGTTTGGTAAACTTTAATGAGCCGTTAAAATTATTCGACTAGGTCACATTCGTTTTATTACGCCGCCATGTTGAGAGGTTCATTCATTCACTTGTTTGACGTACCCCAAAGGACTTTACAACTCAATTCAAATACAAGAAACGGCATCAAAGAATTATAGGCACCAATAAATCCATAAAACCGCTGTCGATGCCGCTATACCACTGCATAAAAAGCTAAGCATTTTCAGCTATCCCTAAATAAAACACAACATGAGGGGCTGAAACCAAAAGATTTATGTCTCTCACCTCTCAAGTTATTTACGAGAATTACGACACTAATTGCTATTAACTTGGACTTTGAACCTTAAGGTTTGTAGATATAGATGTTTTGCAATTAAAATTGGCAAAGGCCGTTTTAGTTCACGTTTTAAAGAGAGATCCAGCAAATCGGAGTGGCTTGGACTTTGCTGGTGTATGCTTCTATGGCGGTTACCGTGCACTCAGTCGAATTTCTACTTTCATTAAGTACCCTTTGAAGCAGCATTTATGAATGGCATCTATTCGTCTCAAATTAAATATATATTGAGCAAGTTTAGCATAACGGACGCTGCGCTATACGATTAAAAAATGTCTAATAGCTATATTTATTTTGATTGTTGGATTTATGTAGAAATGTGTTACATACATTGTGGTTATATATTATGTTTTTTTTAAATATATGTCTGTATATCTATCGCACCGTATCTCCGAACGGAGAACCAAATAAATAAAATTTGGCAAAGCATTCACCTATTAAAAGTCACCGCTCTTTTTGTAGGTATTTTCGATGGATTCATAGAAAGTAAATAAGTGTAGTAGTAAGAAGGATTGTCTTTATTAGTTTAGCAATAGGATGAACCGTAGGTATTATGAAAAATTGGAATTCAATATTTATGAAGTAAAGTCTGTTTTAAATTGCTATTCAAAACAGGTGCGCTGCGCGACGTCTAATTGCCTCGGGCGCCCCCATAATATATAGGCGCACTGTCACCCGAACCCCGGTGCAGGCGCATTTAGAACAAACCACGCCATATATCTCTCCTTGCGTCCGCAATTACGTGATTTGTCACTCCACTCTATTTTTTTCTTCTTCCATTCTGAAAAATGACTTGAGTTCAACTGTTCAAGTGGCTCAGACGTAATTAGTTGGCTGAAAAAGTGCTTTTCCCTGTTCACTTTATTGTGCGATCATTCACATAGCTACCGTTTTTAATAGACTATTTAATTTATCTCTCTCGATTAATTAGTCAATTTACAATAAGTGTTTATTGGTTAATTTTTAATGTTAACGGGTTGTGTGTTCGATTATACCCAAGTTATTAACGTCATAGGTCTTATCGGTTTAAACGGTAATATTGAACTTCATTTAAATGCAGTTAAAATAAAAATGAATGTATTAATTTTAAATCCTCACCGGGCTCAACTTGGGTACATTTCTGGTATGCCGTCAGGAACGTGTTTTATTATCATATGTAATTATGATTTTTATTAATTTTCTGGTCTTGTGATTTTATTGCTGTAAAATTGTACTACCGCCAATTCTACACATATAAAGAACATAAAATTATACGAAAAAAAATAAACAAAATATTCCGTGATATACGACGTGGCATCTTCCCGGTCCAAACAAAATTAATTACGCAGTGTTATTTTTAAAACGTTTTCATGCCATGAATTCGAATACTATAGAGATGCCTCTTAGTGGCACACAAATAACCCGGTCAAAGGCGATGGCTCACAACCCTCGCAATTAGTATCGGATGGTCACACCTTGACGTTTGGCTGCGTATAATTTTACTTTCTAAGTACATTTTGTGACAATAATGAGCGGATTTCCACAATCAAATCTAAACTTTATCATACCGTATTAAAGTTAAACTTTGTGCACAGAAATAAGATCAAATCAAACAGTCTAGTAATTAGTACAGGCGCGCTCAGCGACGCTCCGTTGGGCAGATAATTTCCGCTGTACGTTCAAAAGACGTCCATTTGTCATTTGGTCGCGCGAAGTCGCACGGAGCGGACGTGCCTCTCCCTACTTAATTTATTCAAATATTATTTATTTAAGGAAAACGAGGACTATTAATCACATTTCTACAGATTTTATTTACATACGTGGGCCGCTTTGATCGTTCAGACATTTATTAGAGGTCCTTATGAGGCATTTTTTGTTATTAACATTCACATGGGCCATAATTAAATTGGGTAAAATTCACAAATTATCTATATCGCATCTAATTAGAGTTGGACCATGTTAGTTTTTCTGTGTTTGTAGTTAATTATTTCTAATTGGTGTGCCATCATTAGATAGGAAAGTTTCCTTAATTTGATGGTATACTAGCTTGATATTGATTTTCTAGTGGCCTTAAATTAAATGTTAATTACTTCACGGTTCTCATGGAAACTTAACGCCTTTTAATTATTTTTAAATATTTGTTGGGTTTCGATCGGATGTTTAACATTGTTTCATTTTGAATCAATGATTCTAATTGACTGCATTTACCAATAATTAAACTTATTTACCTATATTTATAGGTAGTGTTTATATTTATGTCACAGTTGCTGGAATCAGGTACTAGACATCTGCCATTGTGAATGGAACGCTAAGCTCTAGCTTCCATTTGTAATTCGATTCCTAAACGAGCTAAATCACGAAGTAGTTAAAAAATTTAACAGTTTAGGTTGGTGCTAGGTATATGTACTAATAGACGCATGATGTATTCAAAGATGTCGACTGAAAATTATTGCACCAATTTTACGCTAAATATTTAGCTTATAATGTAGAGCTCCTAAAGCACTCTTTATGTATCCCTTAACAAATATTATACATATTTAAATTACACTAAGTGATATCCGTCTTTTTATTATCGCGCTTCATTATAACTGAAGTCTTCATACGAGCGATTTCATATTGTGTACTTAGTTACGTTGTCTAGTTTTTAGTTGTATATAACTAATTTAATGCCAGTCTATAAGTCTAAAGAAGGCGCGAAACCATCGGTGCGCAACCCGAATCGAACTTGACCGATTTGTTTTTGTTAATGTTGCCTTATGTAAGATGTCTGAAAATGAAACGTATCTAGTATGTTAACATGAACATGTTTAACAAAAATAACATGTAATGTAAGCTAGGTAATTATTATGTGTATACTATGTTGGACTGTTTGCTTAAAGCAGAGGTTTTACTGTGTAATGTAATCAGTTAACTGATATACTACATATACTACTTTTCTTTGTTAATACATACTTATATAGATAGTTACACCAAGACTCGGACAAACCGACATATTCATGTACACAAATATCTGCCCAGGCTGGGAATCATGCCCACGACCTGTGGCGTCCGTCGAAATAACAGTTCTATTTAAAAACCAGATCATTTATTAAATAAATTTCTACTTAGAACCGGTTATCCCGATTTCCGCCCAAGATGATTTTTGGGATAGGTTTGTCCAGTTGTGGACTTCTTTCAGTTGTAATGATGATCCTGATTTTCTGCTCCTTAAGTCTTCTACTAGTAGAAATGTGTTCATTATAGTTTGTTTTTATTACTACACGTTAACCGGTGTCATTCAACATGTGGCTTTGAAATGAGTAAACATATTGCACTAATGCTGTGTGGTGACGGCATAGAATATCATCACCCCATCTCATCCCGTGGGGGACGTAGGAATCGTTCGAGGGAATACCTACCAGAGAACGGGCAGCAGCGTTTTTCTGTGAACTATGTCCATCAAATTGCGATCGCCAACCCGTCTGCCAAGCAAGAAAGTTATTATAAATCTTCTAAATTTCATTACGGGTTAATTAGTGTCTGTATTAAATTACCTGTTCTAGGGTGCAGTAATAATTGTTGGCTATCAGTTAGTTTAAGATTATCGTACACGACACCGTATAACCGTGTATATCACCGCATGGCAATTTTGATATTGTGTTCTTGCCAATTATTCTGCTATAAGGGTATAATTATTATGAGGCTATAACTAAATACCTAGAGCGTTAGATTAGCATATATATAGTTTTGCTATATTGCCGCATGCCACATGTGCTAGTTTACGACTTGTATTATTAAGAACATTACAAAGACTTTAGCGTCAACTGTCAATCATATAGTCCAGAGACTGGATGCATGCTGATGATGTGAGTATGTACTCACATCATCAGCCTGATATCTTCCACTGCTCGACATAGGCCTCCCTCAAAGCCTCCTATAATGTTGCCCTTTGGATTGTTTTGCCATAGTCACCGCACATGGCTGCCGCAGCTTAATGGTAACTAGTACACAGAGGGCGCTGCTGCCCGGATACCTAGTGTACCCCTAGGTCGCCTTTTACGACACCCACGGGATGGCATAGGGTGGTCCAGGTATTCTTTCGAGGGTGGAACCCACACGGCTCGAACACATACTATTTATTTACAATTAATAATTTAAAATTCATATAAATTTATGAAGTAAGCTTATCAAATCTATTACTGATAAGCATTCTGTAAACTTTTGGTTATTTTCCTTATCGATCTAAAAGAGAATAACCGGAGTAACACACTGTTATTTATGTTGTATATTTATATTTTTTTTAATTTGTTTTGCAATTTATTAAATGAGATAGTTCCAGCGGTTAGGCGGGTTATTAATTTAAATTAGGTTACGTTCGTTAAATAGGTAAATCTGGAAAATAATGAGTTTGTAAGTCTGTCGCATACGCAATACATTTGAAACGACGTAACAAGCCAAAGGTTTTAGTTGTTATTTTGAATAATTCTTGGTCATTTATTGAAATACTAGAATGAACTGTTGTGCATTTAAAAAAGTTTGGTTAGCCTGTTGCTCTAATGGTTGGAGACGCTACCTGCTAAGTTAGGGGTCGTGGATTCGATCCCCATCCAAGACAAATATTTCTGTGATGAGAGCGTTATACGTTTTGTATTTGGGTGTAATTTACTTGTATGTATTTAGAAATAGGTATGTTTATCAGTTGTCTGTTTGCCATAGTTAACTCTGCCTAATTTGGGATTAGATGGCAGTGAGTCCGTTATCCCAAGATATTTAAATATTAAATATATTCTGCGATTTGGCGTAGTTTTAGAATTTTAATGACTTTTTTCTTTAATGTTACCTAACATCAGTTTTTGATGTTCTGTTGAACATTTCTGGTTCAGTTTTTTTGTGATATCTAATTAATGTAGGTACTAGTAAAATAAATCCTGAATATTAAAATTGTTGTCATTAAAATAATTATGCGAATACGAATGCGAATAGCACAAGACCGGGAATTGTGGACATCTTTGGGGGAGGCCTTTGTCCAGCAGTGGACGTCTTTCGGCTGATATGATGATGATGATGATGAAATAATTATTCGATTCAATGTGTTGGTACTATTTGTATGAATGCTATGGATGGATGGGTTAATATAGTTGTCACTTCTGTTTGACAACTGTCGGTATTTATGCCGTTGCAACATAGTGTGCCGTGTGATCATGCACTAACGTATAATTATTTTGCGTCGTTTGTTCTAGCTGGGTGCGCGAGGGTAATTTGCGTCATCGCGTAGTTAGAATAATGAGCTGTGACGTAGAATGACATGTAAAGCCGTGTTAGCGAGGATGGGGGTGTGGTGCGAATTATCATGGTTGGTTTACCCTATTGCTGCAATCAGTGTTACTGTAATAGAATCACACTAATATTATAAAGGCGAAAGTTTGTAAGTGTGTATGTTTGTTACTTCTTCACGCCTAAACGGCTGGAACGATTTTAATAAAATTTGGTATGGAGTTAGCTGACCCCCTGGATCAACACGTAGGCTATAACTTATAACGTTTAACGCGGATAAACCCGCGGGGCACAGCTAGTTGTGCGATGAATAATGACAAATAAACATATATCATAGAGCGATTAAAATAAAGTGTAATTTGCGTCTGCGAGCTTTAAAATTTGCGAAATTTTAAGCCATGTTAGTGAGGAGGGGGATGGGGTACGAATTATGTGGTGCTATCAGTGTTACTGTAAACGAATCATCACGTCTTCATGTTAGCTGGTTGACGTTCACTGCTGGACAAGACTCCCTCCCCCCCTAAATATGTCTACATCTCTCTTACGCTACCCGTATTTAGCTACTTCAAGCGACTTTTCCAAGATCATCCCAGACCCTTTCATCTATATATATATATATATATATATATATAAATCAATTGCTGTTCGTTAGTCTCGCTAAAACTCGAACTGCTGAATGGATTTATCTTTTCTTGGTCTTGAAATGTTAGTAGGGGTCGAGGGAAGGTTTAAAAAAAATGAGAAAAATTCGAATAATTGCCGGGAAAACCTTAAAAACAGCCCTTTTATTTTTCCCATATAAACTTTTAGTTTTCTAAAACAAAAGTTTAGGTCTTTTATTTATCGATTGAGGCAGTACGAAGTCTGCCGGGTTAACTAGTTCGTAATAAAAGTGCGTGCTGAATTGTAGAGACAACTATCTTAATTATCTATAATTGCTTAATATATTATTTGTATAAAATTTACTTCACTGAAGAAAAAAAAAATGAGTAGATAATATTATAAAAAGCCTATTATTTATTTTTACAACCATATATATATAAAGACTGAATTATGCCATATTAGGTTAATTATTTATTTCGCAGGTATAATACCTAAGTATCTATATTAAATTACATAACTAAAACAAAGTAATAAAATAAATGAAACCTATTCTTTATTTGCTTCAACATACATAAAGTAAACACGGTACAATATAAAAGAAGCAATTCTCACAGCACCTATTCTTCAATTTAATCCACCCAAAGGTTGTCTGGAAGACATCGTACCAAGTGATACGGCCGCCAATTGTACAATATTGTTAAACAAGTTAAAATTTAAATGTTACAATTTTGGTGTTCAGTATACAGTTATTTATTTAGATTTCTTTATCAAGAATGGCTATTCTTAATAAAGAAATCTTACCTAAAACTTATTTGTTACTTGACCGTTATTGAAAACATATTTCGTTTCATTGGACATTATTTGTTTCGAACATATTTAATATCATGATGTAATTGTCTAATGGTAAAATACACAATCAGTTTCCAATAAAAATTTCAGACAGTTCATAAAATCTAACTTCTCAGTGTTAACAAATGGTTGCTGCAGAAGTATTTATAAATACGTGTTCAAGATCATTCACTCAATGTCTGGCGTTAGCTACCGTACGGTTGAGAGATCCTATCTGAATGATAAATAGTGCCAGTGTGTAGGTACCTTTACTAGCAGTTTGTTAGGAGAGACCAGCCTATGAACTGAACTATTAATAAAAGGTTAAAGAAATGTTAACCTCTACACGCCGGGGTGGATAAAAGAAATAGACAAAGTTCTCACTTTTATTGAAGAAATATGTGATTTCACAATGTATTTTCGCACTCATTTTCATGCATCAATATTTTTACTAATATCTTTTTTCTGGCAAAGTATTCCTTGCCTTTGATCAGTATTAGCATTAACAAGGTATACCTATGTATACCCAATTAGTATTCAAAAAAATCTTTTCATGTAACTATGGTACTAGGTATAGAAAATTAAGTGAAAAATAACGCGCGCTTGTATGCGACTCATGATACAGAACATTACCTAACGTCTTGCTTTCTATTAAAAGTATTCAACCAAAGAAGTTAACGGCATAGACTATATTCTACATGTTAGATTATTTAATTGTTAAAAAATATGATCTCTTTCAGTTTGAAAGGAGGACATGAGAGAACATGTATGGTTTTCTTTTTCTCGCATATGACAAAACTACATTGTCTCGGCATCAGTAAATCTTTTTAGATTTTATAACAAAAATTAAAAGAGTTCGAATAAACAACTCTTTCAAAAATAAATCTCTAATATTGTGGTAATGATCAAGTTCAAATATCCGTATATGATAAAACAAACAAACAGTATGACATTATGCTTAAATATGGAATAATTATAAAATAAAATTTCCTCGGTTAAATGTTCCATACATTAATATAATAAATATATCAAAATAGAACATGCCATGAACATTATAAAAAAGACATTTTTACCACAAATGTACCGTGTAAAGTTATAAATGACGTTCTAAAATAAATTACTTCATCAAAAGATAAACATTGTTTTGCCAGGTACGTACAAACCCCAGCTGTTTAAAACATCATCATATTGAAATACAACTCAATCTCATTTGACATCGATTTATCTTAAAATACAGACAATTCAACGTTTCGTAGTACATATATCATTTAGTCGTTTCAAAAGAAAAATAAATAAAAAGTTTCATAAAGAAAAAAATATATATCGTTAACACTCGGCCGCTGAAAAATTACTGGTATGAATATTTTCAATTGTCTCTATACGTTTGCGGGTAGACAATATTGACACTTGTGTAAAGGAAGTTAAGATTTATTTTTAATTGTGAATGCGTTATGACGGTATAACTAATGATGTGTCGGGCTTTGCTTATTTATTCGAAATGTGAGCAAGAATAGCGTGTCGTGTTTTTGGCCTTCGTTTGAAGTATTGAGAGAACTTAATGCATTTCTACTAGTCTTCTCTGTGAGTTCTTGTATTGTATAATCAATGTTTAATTTTGTAAGAGTAGTAGGTCAGAGATTTGTTTGTTTTATTGATTGTCTGTCTGTTTTTTGTGAGGAGAAATAAATAAACATTATTATTATTATTATTATTGTTGATGATTTGTAGCGTTAGTTGCGCTAAGTTCTGTTGAAGTGCGGTTCTACTTTTGGCATATCAGTCAGTATAAATGACATATGTGGGTAGGTATTGTGTATTGTCCTTAATATCGAGGTGACATGTAAAGGTAGGCTGCGTTCTATTATTATTGTTCATAGTAATATAATATCTTGGTACATTATTAACACACGGCCATCTGATACCAAAATAAGCAGAGCTTGTACTGTGGAAACCAGATAACTGATATATATGATAGATATGCGTGAAGCATTTACCAACCACGCCAACCAGTATTAAATTGAAAAATATGTAGTAGTAAACTATCAAATCGGTCACCGTAGCCTAGTTGGTAGTGATCCTGCCTACGAAGCTGGTGGTCCTGGGTTCGAATCCCGGTAAGTGCAAATATTTGTGTGATGAGCACGAATATTTGTTTCTGAGTCATGCATGCTTTATATGTATATAAGTATTTATCTATCTATATAAGTACATATATCGTCACCTGGTACCCATAGTACAAGTTTTGCTTAGTTTGGGGCTAGGATGATCTATGTGTCATTGTCCCCAGATATTATGTCCCCAGATATTATCTTTATTTAAGGACTGTTATTTACTTAAGGACTTCCTAACAGACGGACCCTGCCATTAGTTTATCATCGTTTTACTGCCGCTGTGAATGTCACTAGCATGAGTGTAAGTTGTACCTAAGTTGCCAAGCACTGAATAAATTTCAATACTTGTCTCGTATTCAAGGCCGTCAAATTAAATATACGCCCCAATTGTTAAGAACAAAAAAAAACTTGAGAGGTGTCAAGGGACACCCGGATGGAACGAAGTTATTTCTTATTATTTATTATGTACAAAAAACCTGTATACACTCAACATAAATAATCGTCGCGACACCACATTGTTCAATACGAAATAGAAATGAAAATATCTGGCTTGCTTTCTATAAGAGAGAGAGAGAGAGACCGACAGAGAAACATGCGCACGCCGCACAGCTGCAAAGTATCGTGTCAACTTTTCGCAGCCCCCTTTCACAACGCGCGATAAGGAACTTCGTTCCAATAAATATATAATAGAATACTCCCGTGTATCATCACAGTTTGTTATTGGGATAGATTTACCTTCAACATTCAGCATTCAGAGGTATGCTTGCGTTGTATGTTAAATACGGCGTTACGTTAAATGTCGACTGCGATCGTCTACTTGATTTCCAGGCTCATTCCTGCCATGCTGATGCCTTACGGTACTATATATGATACATACTCGTCATCTTCATCATCAGCCTTATATCTTCCACTGCTGGACATTAGTTTACCTCCCCCTGAGGTTTATATACTGTTTCCATGAGGAGGGGTTTGCTTTAATCACCGCGCTTGGCATGCGAGTTGGTGACGCGCAGTTAGCTGGTAGCTAGTACACACGTGATGCTGCTGCCCGACTACCTGCTGTATCCCTTAGGTGCATTTTTGGTCACCCACGGGATGGTAAGTGGTCGTCCTTTTAGGTATTATTTCTAGCCCAAAAACCACACGGCTAAAACTATATAGGTGATAATGGTAACCTAAAAGTAATTATATTAGTTTTGGATATTTTTAATAAAGTATGCCATACAGATCATCAAAGTGTTGAAAATGAATACCCATCTCTAACCCGGTAGTCAAACACATGACAATATCAGTGATACACGGAGGCTCAGTCATAACTATGTCGCATACTTTAAGACCACCTAGTTTGGTTATCTCTTCATGACATGAAGTCATCAATCGTATGTCACCAATGATCACCCTCTTGTATAGCCAACGAACCAGTCTAATTAAATACAAAATTGAGTCTAATAGACACACTAATAAGAATCAATTCTGGTCCAATTTGGAAATATATGCAGGCCATTGAACTTGGGTGACGTATTATGATTTACATTAAGTTTGAAGGCAGCTTAGAACAATTAATTATTTTATTGTCAAGATATATCTGGGGATAATAATAGTAACTGGGAACAATGTCACACAGATCATCCTAGCCCCAAACTAAGCAAAACTTGTACTATGGGTACCAGGCGACGATATACCTACTTATATAGATAGATAAATACTCATATACATAGAAAACATCCATGACTCAGAAACAAATATTCGTGCTCATCACACAAATATTTGCACTTACCTAGAAATAATTACATAATTCAAATATAATCATATTTAATAAGCTTAACTGAACTAGATATAATTTTATTCGTAGGTTTTGCCATAACCAACTAAAACTCATACACAGTTAAAATACTCAGTGTAAAGGTTTTGGCAGATTTGTGTTAATTATGCTTAAGAATATGTGATGTAAAATGACGTAAAGTGTTAAAATCAGCCCTTTCTGGGATTCACTGGGAAAAGGAAAGAATATGACAAATTGAGTATGTTGTTTCGTAAGGAAAATGTCACAATTATTTTTTCTTATCTATACACGTCGTATATAAAAGCAGAAACCATTGGGACTAGAAATATGAAATGTTGCACAAATATTCCATAAGTGTCGAAGGATTTTGGACTTTCATACATTAATTAAAATACGTCTAGCATATCCACAGTTATTAAGGAAATCCGAATCAAGAAGATTTTTAACTTCGAACGTACGCATATATATACGGAATCCGCAATGCGCAAGTCCGGCTCACACTTAGTAGATTTTAATTTGGGTGCTGTTTTATTAGGCTATTAGCTACTCGTTCGATGATTTACTGTCCCAATCTGAGTCAATGTTATAGTGTTATTATTACAGTATCATATGTTTGTAGTCAAATAACTATATTAGTGGCAGATGAACCAGTAACAGATTATGATTAAATAATCGCGTAATATTTCTCAAGTAATCCGGCGCATGACAAATTGAGATATTTGTGTGATTGTTCCTTTGCCAATTGGCATGAAGTTTACTACAATAAGTCAAAGTGAGTTGCGAGATGGCTAGATAGTCAACTAGATTCCTGATGGTGATAATAATAATTGGAGACATCAGTGACTAGTCGTGATATGTTACTCCTTTGCGCAATTCAATTTTATACTGTAAACCTTTGTAATATGACATGGAATCGAATAGCAAAAATATCACTTATACCCAACCCTTATCCACTACAGTCTTAAATAGTGACATATATAGATATGTAAGTATAGACTTAGGTAATATATTACATACCTATAGTATGATATCTATTTTGATATGTGGGATTATGGGTTATTAAGGGATCGGAATCCTCTGTGTAATTGGTTCTTCAGAATTTTTGCAAAAATGAAAACGTCGCAAAAATATGACAAACAACTTTATTTACAAATAGAAATACGGACAACTATAAAAGGGGAATCAAGTAAGCTCGAGCATTTGTACCAATCATGACTTTGAGATAATTATGGTTCTTTTAAAGGTCTAAAAGATTTCATATGGAATTATGGAGTCTTTAATAAAATTACACTTAAGAAACGATTTCATTAACATGCGACATAATATGAATTACTAGTAGATTTTTAAGGACTTCAGTGGACTTATGAAACTGAAAAACATGAGTAAAACCATTATTATAAACCTAGGTAAAGTTTGGTTTATATATGCAAAATGTGTCTGCGTATCGGCTTGTTATTTAGATAAAGAACAAAATTTTAGTGGGTGTTGTAAAGAGATGTTGAGCTCTTTAAATACTCAATGATATTAAGGTTACTCACACTGCATAGGTTCTGTCAGGCTGTATTTAGTATCGGCATATGTAAACGTTACAAAAACACAAACAATGTTCAAGGTAGCCATAAGCTGTTTTATTGTATTCTTTTATATCAACAACAAACAATAAATCTCTCTTCGGTTCGGCATCAGCCTTTTGAACAAGTCACTCGCCCTTTTTCCGTTCGCCGTCCATAACTGTATCAGACCCGGCTACCTGTAGTGTTATTGAACTTACAGCTTTTTCCGAACAATCGCCAGCCAAATGCTACTTCAGGGCCAAGAAAGAAACTGGCATCTAAATTTGGCGTAAGGCAACATCGGCCGCCATGACGCGGGGGGCGGGACTTGTGCGCGGGCGCGCCTCATTGGTCGCCAGAATCGCGCGCGCGCCTCCGCCGTACGCCTGAATCTTCAACAAACGTGCTATAAATCTATGAATAACACCCGCGAATCTAAGGTGTATGGTTATGACCGACTTTTCCGTAATTCGGTGGATTTTCCGCTCCAAACACGTTTAGCGCAAGTAACTACGCTTTGGAATGTTGCGCCGGCGACGGTCACGCACCGGCCGGTCAGCTCGCTAATTACAGATAAAATCTGCACTTCGGAACGCTCACCGGCGCGGTGGGCAAGAACGCAATCACGTGCCACAAAAACGGAGCAGCCGAGAATCCAGCTTCCGCGTGCAATGCGCTCCGGAGCGGCGGAAGCCTGCACCGCCGGAAAATTCAGAGCGCGTTTTGTTTTTGCGATATTTATTTACTTTGGGCTGCGCGATAGCTGGCGAAATTTTAAATTAAATAGCCATGAACCAACGTTTATGTTTTTTGTTCGCAGGTCTGGTTCCAAAACGCGCGAGCGAAGTGGCGGCGAATGGTGACCAAACAGGAGAACAAGATGTCGGACAAATGCTCACCGGATGCTACACTGGAGATGGACATGTACCACGGGCCCATGGGCTCCATCCAGTCACTGCCGCCTCACAGCCCGCCCTACAGCGTCATGGGCGGCCCGCCAAGCCCCAACTCTATGGATTGTCCATAGCCACAATTCTGCGCCTTATGAGCGCCATTGACATTTTGAGTGATCCGCCATTCCGCGCTCTTTGCAAATTACGATTTGTGATTCCATTATCAGTGTAAAACTTATAAAGGAGTGGACAATTTAAGGTTGTGTAAGTGTTATTGTAATATCAATGAAAAATTAGAAGTTATCGATGTAATTGAATCTTCTCTAGAGATCTGATATTTTGAATGTCTCAAAAGGTTGTATATTATGTGAAAATGTGAAAATTAGGAACCATTACTGTATTTGATAAAATATTATAAGTGGTACTAAGGTCAATTCTATTAATAAAAAAGGTGTAACATAATTATAATAGTACATTAATCTATTCTAGGCATGTGTTTCAGAGTGTTGGCTAATAATCAAAGTTCACCTATTGGTTATGAGCTACCGCTCTATTACAAAATTTGATCATGCTGAAAGATGACCACTGCTGGACAAAGGCCTCCCTCCCAAGTATCTCTAAGATGGCCGACCTTGCACTACCGGCATCGAGCGGTTTCCCGGACCCTTTCCAAGTTCATCGGTCCCTCTTGTGAGGGACCTACAAACGTTGCGTCTGCCGGTTTATAGTCGCTACACAAGAACCTTTCTGCCAGGGCTGTCGGTTTTACGGGCTATCTGCCCGCCATAAAATATAGAATACAAAAAGGAGTAATTCAACTATTTTTAGTTCTTGTCTTGTCCGTAACTGTCTAAAATATTATTTCAGTGAGAAAAACGGAATGTTTATTTTATCAATCAACTTAAATTCAATTTTCGAGATATTTCTGGAAACAATTAAAGTACAGGTCAGGACATCTCCACAAACGAAAATCTTTGTGCGAAAATCCATAAAATGAATTGCGAAACATATAAGTGTGTTTATCAGTTGCCTGGTTACCGTACGTACAGACGCAAGCACATCAAGCTACTCCAATCTGTCAAATTTTCGCAATTGAAAGTGAACCTTATACTTATGTGATAAAGTTGAAAATCTATAAAAGAAATTTGAAAGATTGGGGTAGCTGGATGTGCTGGCGTCTGTACATAAAAAGTATGTTACATTTGTATTAAACAAAAAGTAGTTGAATTGCCTAAATACATAATTCTTTGTCATTCCATTACTGCCAAGTGCCAAGTATAGTTAAAATAAAACTATCAAGGATCTACTATTGAAACAATCTACACAATTTTAACAAAAAATATTGGGTGGATCCTACCGATTTATCGAGTTAATATAAATCTCTTCCTCTCATACTTACCTCTCTTTAGAGAAGTATGAGAGGAACAGATTTATTAGCATTATCTTATTAATAAACGAAAGTAATCGTAAAATATGATAAATTGATGGGAAATTATGGTATAAGTAAATACATATAGGTATTTATTGTTACATAATACTACTGTAAGTAAATTATGTTAATCTTAGCAAATACTTGTTCATTCATTAAACCATTAAAATAATTGTTATCATTATACAGTTATTATTAAGTGTTTGTCAGTGTATATTATTTGTGTTTACAAAACTGTATCTGTATTTACAAAAAATACTATGAACCAATTTTAAATAGCATATAATCTTTTCGGCTGTTGACTTGAAGAAACTGCATTATTTTAATCACCCGAAATGAGTTTGAAATCAAGTATATTCACGAACCACTAAAACAATACACATAGGGTTCCACTTATTTATATATCGTTTTTTTTTTGGTTTATTGTATTTCAATATTTACACTCAATACGACTTGCTATAACTTCCAATACTTTTCTTTTCATATTATACTAGCTTCTACCAGAGTATATAATTCATCCGTCTAAAAGTTATTTTAATATAAGCTATCTGCCAGTGAAAGTATTGCTTAATTCGGTCCAGCCGTGTCGGAGAATAGCTCTTACAAACAGATAGACTGACAGTTAAAATAAAAAGATAGCAAAGTTTATAAGATTTTTTTAAATGCATATTGAAGTAACATATATACGGTAGTATATATTCTTCTTGGAAATATATCTATCCATTGTAAGAAACTCCTAAACATGAATTCGTCAACTGGTATTGATCCTTCAGAGTACGCCTGTACGCCTGTAGGTATTGTACATTTTTTGAGCTACGTCTAAGCTCAAAAAAAGTACAATACCTACAGTTTAGTCCTCAGTCACTTCCAAATTAGAATTAAAATAAAGTATCAGCGAATGCTAGAATTAAAAGGCAGGTTTAACATCAATTATAAAATTTAGGCCATTTGTAGCTAACTTCGGATTCAATTGTAGAAATTTCAACTTTTCCCTTAAGTAGTTCCGAAGAAAATAGGCTATGACTGCAGGAGATATGTCTTAACAGATAGGACTCCCGAGGGTTTCTGTAATTTCGGTTCCATTTATTAATGTCAACTACGAAGCCTATACTTTGATAAGAAACGATACTTTCATCTTCTGTAAATGATCTATTATAAAGTATTATATTGACTACTAAATATAATTCGAAAGTATATTTGATGAAATACGCAACAAAACAAATCAAATCTATATTACCAAGTGCTTGCAACATTTACCAACCTTTATTGAGCTGGACTTATAAATGCGTGCTATTTCAATAATTAATACTATTAATTTTACGTCGAATATAAACAGACTTGCTACATTCTAATAATATAATGTCTTTATTATAACATCTGTATAAATTTACCAAACAAAGCAGGTAGTACACACGGCTACATATCAAGCTATACATTTCCAGTATTAGCTGATCTCGCGTTGTTCAGGATTTACATACAATGAGAGCTCAGCTTACATTGGAAATGTATAGCTTGATGTTTAGCCGTGTGTACCACGATTATTATTTCGAAAATGTAGAATAAATAATCTTTGTAAGATGGTACAGTGAAAAGAACATGTAATTGGTTTTTTAAAACTATTTAATAAACTTTGCAATTATGGTTCTTATAATTAGGTTCTTTGAACCAAATGGAGGATTTTTTTTATTAATATATACTATTTATTTATTGATATTTAAATTAGATTAAGTTCATGTGTTAGATAAATGTGAAAATTTTCCATAGTTTTAATAATTATTACATAGGCTAGTATATACATAGGAAAAATCGTAGATTGGCCGGTGAAATAAATGTAAGTAATTTAAAATCATTTGATTCGTGCATCTTTTTATCCTAAATCTAAAATATACTGAGTTTAAGTAGTTTTAAGCATTACCTAAATAATATTCCGGCTAAGTAAGTATATGCACTGTTAGTTCCTTTTGTATAGATTTAAAGTACATTATATAAATAATTCACAATAATATATAAATGTAGCCGTGTCGATAGGAATCGTTTCTGGATTATAATTTAGGAACGATATATAATATTAATACTAAGTGAATATTTAAGGAATATTCAACTGAATCGGCATAGAACATTTTTACTTGGATAATGCCTGTGACTATAAGTTATAGCGATCTGTTAAATAAAAATATTTCAACCAAGTCTATTTATTTTATTTATTATCAAATACCCTAATAAAACATGTGTAGCTTATACATTTCCAATATAAGCTGACCTCTCATTATCTGGAAATCCTATACAACGTGGGATTAGCTTATACTTGAAATGTATAGCTTGATATGTAGCCGTGTGTACATGGGGACAATATCTGCTGCACCCTATTGTATTCAATGGACCGTAAAGGATTGTTTAAGTAATACTACAGATGGGGATGTGACTAAAATATATAAGGGTTTTCGTGATAAATGTCAGGCTAAAGGTGCTAGAAGTCAGATTCAGATGGTATAAGATATGTCGAGTGAATACAGTTTTTTTTTAATAATAACACCCTTGTCCATCCACATTCTTTTAAAACTTAAATTAATACTGGTAGAAAGTGTTATCAGAAGTAATCGTTTGGAAACTCAATTGGACTCATTTTTTACTGTTTGCCTATTAAACCTTAAAATAAAGATAAAATTATTAAATAACTTAAAGATGATAATAATAATAATATCTAGGGACAGTGTCATACAGATCATCCTAGCCCCAAACTAAGCAAAGCTTGTACTATAGGTACCAGGCGACGATATACATATCTACTTATATAGATAGATAAATACTTATATACATAGAAAACATCCATGACTCAGAAACAAAGATTCGTGCTCATCACTGTGAACTGAAAATCACACAAATATTTGCACTTACCGGGATTCGAACCCAGGACCACCAGCTTCGTAGGCAGGAGCTCTACCAACTAGGCTACGGTGACCTTGAATAATATAAATAATGATTATAATAATATGAAGAAATATAATAAGAATAATATGCTAAAGAGACAATTAGTAAATCATATTCATATTTACTATCATCGGCTACCTATATTTACTTACTCCTCATTATACCTAAATGTATGAACTGCACGACATACAAAATTTAAAAAAATCTAAATGTTAATTAATATAATATCCACTTAATATTTTAAAGAAAAAAAATATGAGAAATTTGTGACTATGTATATATGGCGGGTTTCTCCGGAACCACTACAGTTATTTTAAACTTGTTAGCAATTTGCATACAATGGCAATAGGATAAAAGTTTAACCTGGCCGATATAAGGGCAGATCACTAGAATCACAATACTCAATTTCATCTAATCTTCAAAACCTTTACCTTACCATGTTCAATAATTTGTTCATACTATACCATGAGTTTTAATTGGGTGAAACATAATTATTTCCATGACCTGCTAAGAACGCTCCTAAACTTCAGAAAACATCATTAAGATCAATATATGCCTTTGGGCGAGAAGACGTCACAGCATCGTCACAGAAATACAGACACGGGCATACATAGAAATAAAATATACCTGCTTATATAATCAAAGGGTATTATTATAAATCATATGAGAAGTAGTTTTCGACCGCAATTTAAACTTATTATTAGTTATCAGCTGGCAAAAGCACGAAATCAAAATGTTGACTATTTATTTATTATTAGTTAAATTTATTCTAAAAAGTATTTATTAAATAAATTAGCATAAATATAATTAGGATCATATGCCAAATGAGTTTCACTTACGTTATATTGGTACCTAATGTATAGTAACAAAATTATAAAAAAATGTATGAAATATATCATCATATCAGCCGAAAGACGTCCACTGCTGGACAAAAACCTGGCCCAAAGATCTCCACAGTTGCCAGTCTTGCGCTACCCAGCTTGCGCTGTCCAGAGATGATCTTCTCTCTGAAGAGTTTAATTATTTTATATTAATTAGTAACATATAACTAAGATTTCCATTTATGTTGTTGAATGTGAAATTTCAAGACAAGATTAGCTCGTTAACTCGCCAATACATATTCAAAGAAGAAGAATCTAAAAAACTTCATAAATAACTGTTCAATATACACATAAATCATAGTATCTGATCTCCCCGCGGTAAGTTGTCACCAACTATTGCCCAGAAGCTTGTTTTAGAGAAACGATCTGTCACCAAGGCTCGCACGGCCCTGAGTTATGCTGAATTAATTAAAACAATAAATAAGCCCGAAGGAACTGGGTGGTCCCTCGGGCCTTCTTTTAAAAAATTCCAAGGTTTATCAGTACGAAGAATATCTTTTTACACGTTCAACTCCCTTTCCTTGCATAATGTTTTAATATAAATAGGGTTGTATGTTTATGTTACAAATTTATTAGAATTAGATTAATATTTTAGATGTACATACATATAGTGCACGTATCATGTTTTCTCTTCCTCACAACACGGTTGAGTGGTATAGAATACATCTTGCATTAAGCCCACCCATGTAATATTTAGGTCAAGGTATTTTTAAATTTTTAATTCGATTATAATCCTAATAATGTAAATGTTTTATTGTTATGTGTTAATGTATTGTTACTAAATTTGCACGCCCTAAGTGGCAGAATGTGTTGGATTTTATATTTTATGTATTACCACCTGCTATTGTAACCACATTCTAGCAAATAAATGATTGATTGATTGAAATAAATAAATAAAATTACAAATTTTCACTTATGCGCTTCACAATTTGTCCGTCACCGTAGCCTAGTTTGTTAGTGCTCATGCCTACTAAGCTGGTGGTCCTGGGTTCAAATCCCGGAAGTGCAAATATTTGTGTGATGAGCACGAATATTTGTTTCCGAGTCATGGATGTTTTCTTGTGTATAAGTATTTATCTATCTATATAAGTATGTATATCGTCGCCTGGTACCCAAAGTGCAAGCTTTGCTTAGTTTGGAGCTAGGATGATCTGTGTGACATTGTCCCAAGATATTATTATTATTTTAAATATTGATGGTCAATGGTTATATTCACGTATAGTGTTGATCATTGTTGACATAATAGTCATATACTTATGTATTTAGTACCGTTTTGTTATTGACTATCTCGTTGTAACGTGTTCAACTGTAAAAAATGAGGTTCAGGGTTTAAGCCCCAAAAATCCTCCTACATACATCCTCGTAAAGGATGTAAATCCTTTGGTCCAGTACCTGACTTGTTAACTCTTAACCGCTAGTCGTTTCATCGGTTATCATTGTGAGATTAGGGGAACAGAAAGTGCATATGTATTTGCGCACACTGTTTCATATTGTTACATATATAAATATAATAGAGCACAATGTACCGCGCAGATGGCTTTGAAACTGGGTGCCATGGTCCAACTAGGAGTTTTAACCAGTTCAGGAGGTAGGTACATCATTAAATTCGGAATTCCACTCGCAACTATTTAAATATAATACTTTTGACCAAGGGTGAGGCCTTTGCTCAGCAGTAGGACACTATTATAGGCTAGTACAAAAAAGAATTAACTGACCCTAAAAGTGTCAATCTGATAAATAAATCCAGGATTACTTTTTACGGTACAACTACCATTAAATAGAAAAGACACTATCAAAGGAATAACGAGGCATATATTCGACAATATAGGAACACATTAATAAGTTCGTGGATTCGTAGGAGGCTGTCAGCTTACCCGTTAAGTGAATTACAGTAAAAATTCTTACTAAAAATAATTACTTAAAAAATTACCATGATTAAGTATCAATATATGTTTTTCTATGCTTTTGTAAGATTTAATATAAAACAATATTATATATTCCAAACCGGGGCACACTTACAGCACACTTATAACAGGCTTCCTCGGGGGTCCTTTCAACTGCTTGAGTGATGCACCATGAGGATAAAATGTGAAGACCTCTACAATGTTACTGATAGAGCCATTTATTTAAACACTTACCGGAAAAAGCTATTTCTCATCTCAAGAAGGGTTGTAAGCTTCGTTACCTATCTGGTGTACCTCGCCACCTCACACAAGCATGATAATAACATGGTGATCTTTTTATCGCTACGGATATGGTAAGCATGATATTTAGTTACCAATACAAATTTAAAAACTGTTTCTTTTGCTTTCTGTTTCAAGCAGTTGATTTCTTGGTTCCTTTTGCGTTGAATGTACTTATTACCTAATACTCACTTTTTTCTTACCGAATGTTGAAGAGTTCATCAAGCTGAAGGAATCTTTACAGTTCTTTTGCTTCGCCTTTGATTTGACTGGATGGGATTTCCACTTTAATAACCACCTACTCTTCAGCTCAAATGGCCTTATCCTTACTAACTTACCTCTACCTCAGGACTGTAGAAATATACTTCGGGCATTGCTTTTTCTGCCCCATATGTAGCCTACAGTGATCGTTTAATATTCTTTGAACAATGCATTTATGGACCAGAATTTCCATACAAGCAGAGGTGTCTCTCTTCAAGACATCGGACAGATTCCTGAACGAACATCAACACAGACCAATCCGTGATCATAATATACCACGAGTTATGAAGAAAAGTCACCCTCACGCGCACGCGTATAACGGGTAAGTTTTACCAAATAGCGGCGGGTAACCATTATGTTAGCAAAAATATATGAGAGAATGTCAATCAACTCGTGAAAATAATTAAAGAATCTCAAATTGTAGTGTATGAGTTTGATGAATGAATGAGTTATTTATTCGCAAGAATATCGATATTACAATGAAATGCTATGCATTATACATAAAATATCCACTTTGCATATAAAAAGATAATGCATTTTTTAAAAATTATGAATAGTTTGTATTATAATAACTGCTATTTTAGATGAATACCTATTAATGTTTACGTAGCAATATTAGCATAACAGGTCCACTAAAATTTACCTGCAATTTCGAGAATTAGACATTCAGTGGCTAACTTTAGGCACGCGTTCAATTAATTTGCAGATCGTTCCAAAACTCTGAAATGTAAATCAGACGGTGAGGTCCTATTACTACGAACTGTCTGAGTACTTATCATTCTTGTTGATTGTACATTTTAAGGGGTGGCATATGTGAAGCTTATGTAAATATAGGGTGTTTAAGAGCTAGCGATATAATCGGCGTGTGTTTGCATACACATAATACCTACGAGTATCTTGTTTGCACTAAAGATTGACTTTAGTTCAATGCAGATTATGTTGACAACAGTAGTTTGTTAGGGACACATGTGCATTTATGAATATAAATCAAAGTAATTATACAGCGTTTTATCAAATTAACCGTTATTAACTCATTATAATATTTTTTTAGAAAAATACAGACTTCTCTTCGACTGTTCTACTTTATGACAATTTTACCCAAAAAGTCTGGACCATACTTTATTCTATGGCAGCATTTCCATTCGAATGATTCAAACAGTTTTAAAATAACGAACCCAAAACATACTGTCCAGAGTAGCAGTAAAGCCTTCCAAGCTAACTATGAACGTCAGGCTAAAAGAAAGCTATTTTTCCCAAATTTTAATATCTGAAGTGGAACTGGACGGGGCCTCCGTTCCAAATGGATATCAAATGACACTAAAAACACAGTGAATACTCAGGAAGGTGACTAGGCAGCCCATGACGTAGATGGTGGGATGATGATGATATCACATTGTAATGGTTAGAGGAACGTCCTTAAGGCGAAGCGTTGATAAAAATAATAGCGAAATGAGACACGGTAAGCGATGCGCTAGCCCGCATAATTTTTTATCCCTATAAACGGCGATAAAAAATAAAAAAAAACATCAGCTTTGGATTGCTTGCGATAATGTATGCAAGACTACCACGCGCAATCCCACTTTTATCGCCTCCAAGCATTGCTTGTATTCATCAGTGCAATGATGTCTGGCTGAGTTAATTGACAATTAGTTTTGCTTCAAGACTGGATTATCACTGATTCGAAGTTACATTTGAGGATTTAGGAAACTGAATTTTAATGAATACTTTGATAAATTATATAATAAAAACTACAATTAGTTTTTTTTTTCTTATAACCTTGATTTTTCAGGTTAGTTTATAAATATTATTTTATTATGATATCTGTAACTTGATATATAGTATTCATTTAATGTGGGCGAGGCCGAAATACTGTTGGCTTACGTCTAACTAACCGCCGCATACAGATGGAAATTGTTTACAGCTTACTTCATAAAATATATTTCAAGAAATACTCACTTATTCTGATTGAAATGTTATTATTATATTTTCCAAAGCAATACTTTGGTTTTAATATAACCTGACAAACTGTAAGGATACCAAATGATAATTGGACCAAGCGAGACCTAGAATGCGAATTGAAAATAGCTAAATATTCATTTGTTAAATTAAACTAGTGTGACAAAATTGTAGTCAGAAAAATGTTACTATATATGTCTTCCCAAAGGTACAACGCTCCTGCGTAAGTACCTATATTGTAGGATTTGTAGGGATCGATCGGTTCTGTCAGTCAGTGGTGAGAACGGCGCGCACCTCAACTTTGGAGTCGGTATATGTACCAAAATATTACCATATTGCTATACTACCGTATGGCAATCAAACGGAGTCCCTAGGACTAACGGAGATATAGTGCAATGATTTGCTCATTGAAACGTGGTGATCATTTACTAAATTTGGATTTACACAATTTAAATTGCAGTCATGACCAAAATAACTAAATAATTTCTAATTTTCTATTTCCTTTTTTCTGATTGTTGCACAGTTGAGGCAAAGGAGGTTATCTTCATAAGGTTATGCTCATTATATTTACCCTCGTATTACTTTCTGGGATATTGACAATAGCTGGTCTTGTCTCATCTCATATTCGATGCTGCCGGCTTCTTGAAGCTTTCAGCTAGCCTAAGAAAGACCTTCGGTCCACCTTGTTTCGAGAACCTTTCTGCCCCAACAGCCGTCGCACATGGCTCGTGTAACCGATTTATACGAGTGATATGATCCGCCCACTGAAATTGGTAAAATATAATACTTGCGTTTTCCTCTCTCCTACTTAAGTAAATTACGTAGGTTATTCATATTTCCCAAAAGGTAAAATTGTTACAGTAGCATAAAATCAACCAACTGTAGGTAATAACGAAAGCATTAAACTATTGAAGATTATATGGCTAAGGTAGCCATTCTTAGTTGCCTTTTTGTCAGACTCAAGGGTAATAATCATCATCTCTAATGAAGATTTCATCATCCCACCATCTACGTCATTGCATGTCTCGTCACCTTTCGTAGTGATCGTTGTGTTTTTATTGCCTTCTTCTTCTTTTTCCAAATGTCGATAACTCTGCTACTAAACCAAAATTAACAAAAAAATAAACCAAATAAAATTTAACCAAAATTTGGGATATTTAATATAATAAAATAATAAAACCAATTGTGTATCTTGTCGATGGGGCGATCAATACATTTTACGTGATTTAGATATCTGCCCAACTATGCCCGATCGTTCCATTTTTTTGTAATACCTATTTAGTATAACTCCGAAAATCAATAAAACAGTCAAACAGCCTGAAATACATGCAAAAACGGTCAAAGCTTATTTGTTTATTATGTCTTAGATAAACCGAATAAAAAAATAAAGCTTATTATGTCTTAGTTAAACCGAATTAGATAATTCCACGAAAGTAATGAGACATTAACTAAAGTGTTGATTTTGGGCGGGTCTTAACTATATTAACATTGTACCTAAAACAAATTTCAATAAATTAGAGAGTAAAACGAGTATACAGTCTACATATTTTAGAGAACTTGATAACAATAATTTTAGAAAATGACTATAGCGATGTGGACGAAATATGTCCATGTATTTGAATTCCATCAATATTGGACTATTATTCGAGACTTAAGATATTTAATAATTATAACTGTTTTAAAAAAAGTGTAAAATGATTTATAAACAGCTGCGTTAGTAGTTCTATACGAATAACGATCAAAAGATGGCCTATAAGATGGGCCGATGATCTTGTGAAGCAACTGGGTGCGGGTAGTGCAAGTGGAGATCTGTAAAGATATTTTGGGGAGGCGTTTGTCCAACAGTGGACGGCTTTCGATGGATATATGATGAAACTAAATATCGGTTTGTGAACACCGGGGAAATCACAATATTTATATTTTAGTTATGATCAATGTTCCAATATATTATATTAAATACTGTTTAAAAACGTCTAAATACTCTGACGACACCTATGCTTTATGAATACCTACCGATCTAATAAAAAATGGAACTATTTCGGAAGCATTCCGTATGGTTTTAAAAAGAGAATGATCAAAATTGGTTTACAAAAACGGAGAAATCGAGTAACATACATACTAAAAGAAAATAATAAAAGGGTTATTAAAACCGGAATTTAAGAAGTCGGTTAAACCTTACCAAGATATAAATATATGGATTCCGCTAAATTGTCAGGCTCCCATCCTTAAAAAATATGCACATGCAAGGAGGACTATATAAACAAGCAAATACATGCGCCCGTATGATACCTACACGTGTTTCAGTCCGCCACGGACCATTCTCAAGGGGTGTTAACTCACGTGTTCAAAAGGGACATAAATACAAACTTTTAGTAGCGGGGCTCGCTCACTCATGAACTAGGTAATATACATACATGTTGCATGTACTGAGGGTACAAAATTAATAGCTACGGGCGCCGTTGTGGTTGGCTAAACGCAAATCACTGAAATCGGTTCAAAGCTCTAATAACTAATGATCACACATGGTTGCATATCTCTACATACGCATTATGTACCACTACGTTCGTCGTACATATCGGATTAATTGTATATCGTATTTACTGAAACGGAGTAACTGTTGACAGATGACAAATCGTAAGGGTAAGTTTACACTTGGTTATAATAATAATAATATCTGGGGACAATGTCACACAGATCATCCTAGCCCCAAACTAAGCAAAGCTTGTACTATGGGTACCAGGCGACGATATACATACTTATATAGATAGATAAATACTTAAATACATAGAAAACATCCATGACTCAGAAACAAATATTCGTGCTCATCACACAAATATTTGCACTTACCGGGATTCGAACCCAGGACCACCAGCTTCGTAGGCAGGATCACCACCAACTAGGCTACGGTGACCGTCAAATTAGGAGGTTATATAACATGATAAGTTTACATTTTTTATGGCTTAAAGTGTAAGGTTATGTGAGTAATTTTCCACAATACCTGCGACACTGCTTGACTGAAAAGTACGTGGGTACAACAACGGATTCGATAAAACACTAGTTAAATGATTAACAATATAGGTAATACAATATTTAATACTAGCTGTGCCCCGCGGTTTTACCCGCGTTAATTTTTATAAATTATCATAGCTCCTCCCCCGTAGGTGATAGCGTGATAATATGTACCCTATATGTTGAACCGACCTCTTAGTAATATTCACGCCAAATTTAAAGTAAATACATGCAGTACTTTTTGAGTTTAGCCCGGACTTACATGCAGACAAACGGACAAAAAATCTAAAAACTATATTTTTGGCTTCGATATCGATTGTAGATCACGCTCCAAGTATCCTTTTTAAAAAATATTCAATGAACAGTTTTGACTTTCCTGCGATTATATTATATGTATAAATGGGGGCGTAAGTCTCGACCCGAGAAAATTATACCAGAAGATGGGCAGCAGCTTCCTTCTGAGTACTATGACCATCTTACTGCGATCGCCAATCCATATGCCAATGGCAGACGGATTGGCGATCGCAGTATGATGTTCATAATACACAGTGAGACGCTGCTGCCCGTACTCTGGTAGATGTTTCCTCGGGTCGACTTCTACGCCCCCCACGGGTTGAAATGTGGTGATGATAGTCTGATATTCGCCGCCGTCACCACACAGCTCCTTGAAGTTATTGTCCTAATAGCTAGGCAGTTCTCTATATCAAATCGTTGAATAATATATATACCATTTTATGGGGTCCATATATTTGAATTTCATCTTTGAATGTGTATCCAAGTGGTTACCAATGCACTCGGTCGCTTTGTACTATTGATATACTTACATTTGTATGGAAAAGGTGACTCCATGATGATTTCTACAGGAGCCTACGTGGCAAAAACTGGTCCTGTTGTCTGCGACTTCCATTCAAGGGTAAACAAGATAGCGCTATATTAAACTCTTCAAGAAAGATAAAGACAACTGTAGAACAGCATAACGGGACTCGATTTCGGGTTCTCTGCATTGTTTTAGGGTTCTGAGAAACGCAACTGGTCTTACATAAGTTTCTATATTTGGCTATATACCTACATTACATGCCCATGTAGGTAAATAAGTGGATTTTCTTGACTTATACCTACGAGAATTCGCTGATTCGAGAATTTTCGAATGGTATAAACTTGCTGTGTGGTGACGGCATATTTTATAATATCATCACCCCTTCTCATGCCACGGAGGGCGTAGAAACCGTCCCGAGGGAAGAGTGAAAGGGCAGCAGCGTTTTTCTGTGAACTATGACCATTAAACTGCGATCGCCAACCCGTCTGTCAAGCGTGGCGATTATGGCATATCCCCCTCATTCTTTGGGGAGGCTTTTGTCCAGCATTGTGGACAACAGACGTGAAAGACGTAATTTGGCTGACATGATAAACTGCTGTGCTTTTAAGAGTTATATATATACATATATAATATATCCTAGGGCATTAATATAGTTGGTACGGATTTACCGCTTATTTCAAATACCTATAGCGCTGTTCAACACTCGAATCTTTTAGAATTTATATTTTTTTAGATCCAGTTGTACCTGATTTTGCGAAGTTTTGAGTACGTGTAGGGATCATCCAGGGAGGGTTTTAAAGGTTTAAATCACCAAAAGTACCTGAGTGCTGCATTTTGGTAATTTTTAGAAGTAATATTGTTTATTTTTCTGGCTATTAATCTCCAAATATTCGGGGTCATTGCTAGATGGTCTCCCCCGTCCGTAAGTCATCGGCGAGGTTAAGTAACTAGGCTTGCGGTCAGTCCATGATGTGTGACCGCCAAAGTGTTTTAATTTCTGAGTGTCTCCGTGCTTCAGAGGGCAGGTTAAGCTGTCGGTCCCGGTTGTAGTCATTAGACAACAGTCGTTAAGCCATGTCAGAGGCCTACTGGGCGGCTTGAACTACTCTTACACCAGGGTAACCACTGCCCATACGATACGTAAGTAAGGACGCAGATTTTAGAAATGATAACTATAATGTAATATTTTAATATCTTAGAAAAATAATGTGATTGCAATGATTTGAGGAGTCGACTGTAGTGTTCATTAATGTATCAGAACCGTCTCGAAGGCAAATGACGTAAAGGAAGCCCAAAGATTGTATTTGCTGAAGATACCATC
This sequence comes from Pseudoips prasinana, assembly GCA_951640165.1. Lineage (NCBI taxonomy): Eukaryota > Metazoa > Arthropoda > Insecta > Lepidoptera > Nolidae > Pseudoips > Pseudoips prasinana. Next base: position 15,877,230 of record OX621234.1, on the reverse strand, counting down.
GTTGCTGTGATATAATTAATGATCCAACTCCGTAATGAGAAATATCTATATCGAATCTTTCGAACTGATCTTTAAATGGCTGATGAAAATCAGCCATTTATAGAGCAATTTTAAACCTTCTGTATGCATGTTTCTGCTAGAGATTTATACACTAAGCTTTATTTATAGTTTAACGCAGTTGATAATATTATTAGTGTAAGCAATTTTTGGTGAGCCTAAATAACTAAATTAAATGAAAATGTAGCGTTTGTGGGATTACACCAGTTTTTCGTTGGATATGCTAGGTATACATTTTTAAGGATACTAGGCTAGTTGTGTACAACGTAATCTATAATTTATCTTTGATATAATAAAACTGTAGAAAAGTTGTTATTGTACACCTAAAATAAATAAAAAAAAATAGCCAGGGTGTTAAATAGCCAAGGACAACCAAAAGAAACCATTTCCAGCATTTTTCAAATTTTTGTCTGTTTACATGTTCGGGCATTACGTTTGTAACGCGAACGTACAGACGATTCGAATTTTATCGAGCCTGTCCTATTGAATGTATTTGAATGTTCGTTGTTAAAAATCCTTCTAATATTATAAATGCGGAAGTAACCCTGTCTTTCATAATTTTCTCAGCACAAATTTATATAGAAACTGACTGACTGACATATCAACGCACAGCCTAAACGGCTGGGGTTAGAGATTTGACATTTTGACAGTAGGTACCTTTTATGACGTAGGCATTAAGGAAGGGTTTCTGGAAATACATGCCCTAAGGGGGTAAAATAAGGGATGAAAGATTGTATGAAAATCCGTCATTTTTGGAGTTAATGGCATGAAAATTGGTATTTGGCCTTTCAGTTAAAAATAAAAATATGCATTTCAGGATTTTTTTAAATTCCACCTGTAAAGGCGTAAAATAGAGGATTTATGTTGCGTGTGGTTACTCCTATAATATTGCTGAGGATTTTGAAGTCACCCAAACTTTGCAACTGCACTAGGCTTCAAGTCAAAACTTTGCATCGTGTTATAGCGGCTACTATTATAACTGGATCCACCCAGGGAGAAACAGTGTTCGTGCCACGTATTCCGTTAGTGCCAAATGATCTCCCATTTCAGTTTAAAAGACTGTAGTTCCCCTTAAAAGTGTGTTTCGCCATGACTGTCAACAAATCGCAAGGTCAATCTCTCAAGTTCGCTGGAAATGACTTGAGGCAAGGCTGTTTCTCCCACGGACAGGTTCACGTCGCGTGCTCACATGTGAGTTCACCCCACAGTCTGGTAATTCTGATACGACCTGCTAAAACTGTAAGGAAAATCGTGTACAAAGAAGTTTTGTAAAATCAATTATCGTTTCCTAGCTCTTATAATGTAGGGTTGATTAGAAGTATATTAATAAATATAAAAAATGCTTATTTATACTCCTTTATAGGTACAGTCCGTTCATGCCTATTTTGACCTTTATTGCGTATAGAGAAGAAGAAGAAGTACACTTTATTGCATAAAAATATAAACAGTACAATATGCGTAGAACATTATTTTGCTATTGGCGGCCTTATAACTAAAAGCGATCTCTTCCAGGCAACCTTATATATATATATAATAGACCTCTTTACTTTTGGTCTTACAGAGTGAGATGCTCAATTTTACGTTGACACTGCTTGACAGCTACACACAACACACAACACGTATTAAAAATCGATAATATTCTCTATTTTTACTTTATTTCTTGGTGCCAAATTTCAAAATTGTAGGCCAATGGAAAATGATCCTGACACATATTATAATGAAAATATGCTTTAAAAGGTCGTGTTTTTTCTGTATACCGCTTCTGGCAGAAACGGCATACAGAATTTTAATGAACGGCCTTTCTTTAGTTATTCACATTCATTTTACAGTTTTTCAAAGTCTTTCACGTATATTGGGACTTTTTGCTGTAGGTTACATTGGTCATCATTCAAAATAGTCGCGGACGAAGTCGCGGGTAACAGCTAGTAAAACTTTTATATAAACATTGCTTTCATCAATATATACCGAAACAAAATTGATTTTATTGCACCCTGTGGTCAAATGACTATTTGACAATTCAATTTATGCTACTTTTGACCAAAGTTTCCTTAATCTGATGATTAAGGAAACTTTGGTCAAAAGTACTATGCAATCACTCATCTTCACTCAGCTTCCTGTAAGTTGGTCTTCTTGAGTATGACGCAGCGCTTGAAAACTTGGAGCAGCAAATTCTGAAGCATTTTTCATGGAGTCAGGATTAAGTATTAATATTTGTTTTACTTTTTCCTAAAAAATTAAACTCTTCATGGGTGACGGTTTAAATAACTAGTTCCACAATCCCTCTTAAAATTATTTCACAATAATTAATCCCAAATAGGGATCAATTATTTCATAATATAAAGAATAATAATTATAATATCTAGGTACAATGTCACACAGATCATCCTAGCCCCAAACTAAGCAAAGCTGGTACACACGGCTACATATCAAGCTATACATTTCCAATATAAGCTGACCTCTCATTGTATAGAAATCTTATACAACGCGAGATCAGCTTTTACTGGAAATGTATAGCTTGATGTGTAGCCGTGCGTACTGTGGGTACTTATATAGATAGATAAATACTTAAATACATAACTCAGAAACAAATATTCGTGCTCAGAATAATCCCTATAAAAAAATAATTGGGATTAATTATTTATACATTATTATGGAATAATTTCAATCGGGATTTTTGAAGTAGTTGTTTTGAACTGTTACCCACGACGAGTTTAATTTGTGGCCATCTCGCTCGCACATTTGTATATTATTTCAGCCGCAGGCCTCCCCTAAAGATCTCCACGGAAAACATCTGTATAATCTTTACCTGAGTCGGTGCTAAATGGACTTTCAACCTGATGTTCGTACATCCATAGGTCATTGAGCATTGTACCGAGGTATTACAGGGTCTTAGGTATGTCTACTATCTCCAATCGGTGACGGGTACTGTACTTGACATTCATATTGATTAAAATCTACAATTAACCAAAACCTTTCCGTTCCACATCTTGGCAAACATCTTTCAATGCAGCGCTAAACAGTTTCAGAAATATATCTAGTAACAAATATCCCTACTTCCAGCAACACCAAGAGATGGGCGGCGTCCGTGGGCGAGGTATCGATATTTATTAGGAAATAGGGTCTATTCAGCTGGTAGTGTTTGCTGACGAAACAAATGCAGTTGTGTTGGCGGATGATATTGACAGCTTAAATAGCATTTTAAATAAGACTTTGGATAATTTCTACCACTGGTTCACAGTTAATAGCCTAAGATTGAATGCTAGCATAACTAGTATTCTTATATTTAACACAACATCCAAAAGCAATCCAATAATTAATTGCGTAATGAACGGAGAGGCAGTTAATCAGGCTAACTTTGTGAAGTTTTTAGGAATTCACATAGATAGCCATTTAAACTGGAAACAAGAGTTAATACATTTGGAGAAGACTATCAGCTCAGCCTGTTACGTTTTAAGAAGTCTGAGAGATGTGGTGGACATGAGATATCTAAAAATGGTATATTATGCGTTAATTGAGTCGAGGCTGAGATACAGCATTCTTTTCTGGGGAGGAAGCTATGACTATAACTTAAAAAAAAAGCTTTTGTGTTACAGAAAAGAGCAATAAGGACTATAGTCAAGATTCGACAACAGGAGTCATGTAAACCGTATTTTAGTGACTTAAAAAATACTGACTGTCCCTGGTCTATACATCTTAGTCTTGCTCAGTCATCTTGCTAAATATGTCCATGAATATGAGACGGAAGAAGAAAGGCGGATAAGAGAGGGATCAAGGAGGAAGGATCTGCAAACGAAAAATGTGTCCCGTCTTATATTCCCATTATCAATCAATTAATATATTTAATAAATTGCCAAAACAGCTAAAGAGCTTACTCTATGCCAAGGACTTTCAAAATAAAATCAAAAAATTCTTGTTCAATCAATGTTGCTATAATATTAATGATACATAATATATATATCTATTAAATGTATGTATAAATATAATAATATACATACATTTAAAAAGGTGGATGGAAAGTAACAAGAGAAGGTTTGTAAGAATATATATTATGCATAATATATAAAAATTGCAAAAAAGGACAGATGTCAAGGAACATTATACAATATATTATAATAAAATATACATATAAAATACTTGTATTTAAAACAATTATCATATTTATATATAAAATACAACAAGCTATATTAGAATATATATATAATATATTATAATACCAAGGTAAATATCAAGACAATTGTGCCGAAACAGACATCATAATAAAAACTGCAATAAAAAGGACAGCAGCCAAAAAACAAAATCACCGGTAAACAACTCCAAAATAAACACATATTTAACTAGTACATAAACATAATTACTATATTTTACAATTAAAACCAACAAAAGAGAATGCAATAAGTCAATATAAAAGTCAAAATTACAAAACATAAAAGAGTACAAACTGCTAATAATATAACTAAAGTCTTCAAATTTCAACAACTGTCAGCCAAAATGGATACTTCCATATAGAACTGCTAATATTAAACAGCTGATAAACATAGAAATAACCTAAAGAAATACAAATAAACGTGAAAATAAATAGCAAACACAACATAAAGTCAAAATAAAGAATAACAGCACAAATTAAACAACATCAAACTGGACATCGAAATATAACAAACCTATACAAGGATTCGGCTTAGGGCTGATGAGCCAATCGTGTCCTCCACAAAAACCGGAGGAACCCCAAAAAAAAAAAAACAATAATGATAATCTAATAGATGAATAAATATACTTTTACATTGTATTTTGAAATTGTTATTATATAATTTTTAATTTGACATCACAAGTAATTATTAAATAAACTTGACATTTTCCTTGCTAGCTTTATTAGGACTTACAATGTTGACTAATTACTAATCTCTTTGACTACTACTCGTATATAAATTTAACTATAGGTACTAATAACTAAGATTGCGTGTTTGTACTATAATTATTGTTTGTAATATTGTGTGTATCATGTAAATCTAAAATAACACAAAAAATATATGTAATTAGGTTTAAAATATTCAGACACGATGTAAAAATTGTTATTGAATAGAATAAATTGAAATTGAAATAATCTCTATGGCAGGATAGTCTCAGACCCACCAACAATCATTATTAAAAAACGTTAATTTTTCAATAAAAAATGTGCAAAATGCATTAAAAAAGCTAAATGTCTCGGCTCGTGTGTTTGCGCGGGTTGATTTATATCTTCAAGTGCGCCCACAGTCTATCCACTCTGAAGAGTCTTTCTCTCAATCTTACTGTGGGTGGACCTCAAGGTACAATACTAGTAAGGAATTAAATTATTTAAAATTTGGAAACTTGTTAATAACACATCAGAGAAAAAAAACTGTGGTTTGACTCCTTTGTCAACCTCACCGGCTTGTGGTTATTTATATTTTCATACTTGATTTATAAAGGTTGTCTAGAAATGAGATCAGATTAAATTGTAAAAAATATGAAATCTTGTCGTTCAGCCTTTAAGAAACTTTGTTCATTTTACCCTTATTTTGGAATTATCAGTATAATAATTATGAATTTACCCATGTAACTAAAAACGTATCAGTCGGCCATGTTTCCAGAAACAAAGGCAACCAATATACTCCAAAAGGGTGTTAGTAAGGGAATCGTTTTGATCTTCCGGCGTGTATCGTTCGTAACTTAACGACAGTGTACCTACCCCGGATTGGTTGAGGGTGCTGGATCGATCCCCCAGGACGAACGTCTATCCCGGATTGGTGAAGGGCGGATCGCGGTCGGATCATTAAATTTATCATTTCCTAGCGTTGAGTTTGGTTTAGGCTTGGCATTGCGAATAATGCTATAAAACTAACATTTTAAGGGGTCTAATCACCAGTGGTCGCTCACCACGATAAGTAATTAAACAACAAAATATAAATTTCAATCATTAAACCTAAACATAATCTCCTTGACAATAACTTAATACAAGCTAGCTAATTATCACTACTATTATAAAATAAATTGTATAAATGTTTTAACATTCCGTGTACCTAAATATGTGTAATATGCAACTAGAAATAATAACTGTATTACTACAAACATGTTCTGACTATTTACAAGCGCTTTTTTAAAGTCTACGTGTATAAAAACCTTTTCTATTTTATTTTATTTTAACCACGGATGATTTCAAGCCGAAAATTCCAGGAAAATTACACACTTGATGGGCCGGTTGGCGTGGTGGTCTTAACTGACATGCCTTTCACGCCGCAGGTCGTGGATTCGATTCCCATCCAGGACAGATATTTATGAGCATGAACATGTTTGTCATGAGTCTGAGTGTAATTATCTATATAAGGTAAAAAAGAAAAGTAGTATGTCTAGTATATCAGCTCTATGGATTCCATAGTACAAGCTCTTCTTAGTTTAAGTACATGAAGGGTTCCGTGTCATTGGATCAATCTTGAAGATTTACAACAATTATTAAGGTAACCGAAACGAAAGTCTGAAATGTAATTTAAGTAACAAATGTAGGTAACTATAGGGCGAATATAAGCTTTCCCCGCTTCTTCAGTACAATAGGGGGGAGAGGGTTCACGCGATCTAACAAAACGAATTGACTAACTAAGTAACCAGCGCGAGAGGATTTTCATTTCGAGAGGTTTTGAAATTCGATTCGGGGGTTACTGGCGGAGAGACGTATAAGAGAATAATAGGGTTGTAGTCACGTTTTGTGCAAACTGTTGCTCTAGTTAATGAACTCAATTGAACACATTATGTATTAATAATTCCTTGTTGTTTGTTTCTTTTCAATGTTTTTTTTTTCTTAATCATGTTTAGTTTTATGTTAGTAACTATGTAAGTAAATATAAGATTTGTACAAACTTTATTTCAATGTGTGTGTGTGTGTATGTGTTCAATAAAAACATTTTCTTCTTCTTCTATATGCGGAGATGTGGTGCGTTCTTCTGATTGGAGAGGGCATTTTATTTATAAGAATGTAAACTTAACGTACAGACGCCAGTACATCCAGCTACCCCAATTTGTCAAATTTCTTTTATAGATTTCCAAATTTATCACAGAAGCATAAGGTTCACTTTCAATTGGTGAAATTTGACAGATTGGGGTAGCTTGATGTGCTGGCGTCTGTACATGGCGATGTCTCATACTCTCAGCCGGCTAGATATGTAGGATTGTTAATCTAAAGTTATTGGCCGATTAGATTTAAGTTTCTTGCATGTCAGAGTTTGCACACGTATCGTTTCTTTTATAAAAGTACTTAGCATAAACAAACAGTATACAATCGAACAAGTTTTGGCGCCATTGACTTTTATGGTCTGATATAAATTGTTAAATTATATCAATTTATATTGATAACGGTGACGGTTTCAGGTTTAATTACTGAAGCCTTATCAAAGGCAATGAACTAATGTTAACATATTGCAAAACAATTCCTCTGTCGTTCCTTATTTATTTCGTACTTAGGAAACTGAATTTCCTTTCTAGTAAATATGGCCGATGGGGCAGAAAGGTTCTCGAATGGCGAACCGGAAGACGCAGCGAGGGCCGGCCCCTTACAAGGTGGACCGACGATCTTGCAAGGGTCGCGGGAAGCTGCTGCAGGACCGGCTATTGTGGAGTTCCTTGTGGGAGGCCTTTGTGCAGGAGTAGACTTCTTTCGGCTGATATGGTGACGATGATGATGATGAACTATAATAAAACGGCTTGTGATTGTCAAATCAGGCATTGCATACGAGTACTGTATACTCGTATGCAGCGCCTGGTTTATAGTTACCAGAACGGAAATTCAGTTTGCTAAATATGAAATGGATAAATAACGACAGAGGAATTGTGTTGGAATATGTTAACATTAGTTATTGACTTTGAGTGAATGTGGCCAAAAAAATTATATTTACATACATAGATGCTTAAACATCTTTTGCCTCGTTTACTGTCATTATATTCTTACCTAGCCCCGCGGTTTGACCCGCGTTAAATTTTATAAATTATAGCCCATGTGTTATTCAAGGGTATAAGCTAACTCCATACCAAGTTTTAATTAAAATCACTCCAGCCGTTAAGACGTGAAGAAGTAACAAACATACACACTCCCACACTCACAAACTTTCGCCTTTATAATATTAGTGTGATACATGGATTAGGATACTTCTGACCCGGCCTTTCTTGAGAGCGTCTGCGCTTTGGCCAGAGAATGTTCTACGAGGTAAAAAATGGTAATGGTATTTTTTGCATGTAAATTATTGATCCTCGATGAACATCGATAAACTGTTTTTTTAGACTTATCTATTTTTATGATAATTCACGTTCGGATAACAATACGGTAAAACAATATTTCTGGCCGAGTGCGACTCGGGCTCGCACACGTAGGCCTCTGTTTATGAGATTTAACGTCATTTCTTGTTATTATTTGAAATTATAACGGCAATACACACTGTGTAAATTTCTTCTTACTACCTATAACGGTCCTTGAAATATAGCCCCTTGGCAGACATACGGACAAAACCATAAGATGTTGGGTAATTTCGAAGGGAAAATTATTTCCTAAAACAAATATTACAATTCATTATGCCACGAATATTGAACTATCTACGAATTATCGAAACTTGATCTTAGATCGATTTCAATTACAACCTTATTAAGATCCACATATACCTTCACTTTAAATAAAATCTTATAAAGGAAAAACTATACTTAACGAAAACTTTGTCGATATTATTAGCAGGAAATAATATGCGGTCAAAATTGCAACACGCGTTAACAATAAAATGAATACGAGTATTCATTTTGATAAATATTTGTCACAATATATACAAACCCTATCGAATAAATCCATTTTGAAAGTGGTTCATTAAAAACATAAACATACACATTTAAGGTAATAGTTTTAGGTAATATATTAAGACATTGCGTGGAAAGGAAACACGCATAAGTAATGAAAATTTGTTTTCGCGTGTAATGTGTAGCACAAGCGCTGAGCTTGAACGCTTAGGTTCGTAATAATAAGCCTATTAAAGTGTAATCATAGCAATTTGCTAGTGAATGACTACTTTAATAGGCTATCATAGCAATTTCATCTCTTATAATACCTGTCTTGAAACAAAAAACAAACAGGCAATATTAAATGCAAACATGTTTCTGTAAACGTATGTTCACCATATTCATAAACATGCGCCCGCGCGCCCACCAAATGTGCCGCCCGTTAGTTTAAAACTGCACGGTACATTTCATTTTGACATGATTTATCGACGAACAAAAACTTTCTAAATGGGACCGATGTTAGATATCACACGTAGGACATCACAATTTATTTTTAAAACAAAATAAGTTATGAACAAGGTCTGCCAGAATTATTTCAAAGACACGTCTGTAATGAGTCCAAAGATTTAAAATTAATTGCAGATAAAAGTTGCGCAATACATCGGTTTAAATAAGAGATATATTCTAAAATTATCTTATATTGGTCGATGACTTCGTACTTACCTGGCGATTTTGTATATATGAATAAACTACAGAACCCAAATCCAATTGTTTTACACAAGAAACACCTTATAATATTGTTATAAAACTCGCCTTTTCCGTGAGATCCAGCCTTACAATTCAACACAAAACTTTAGAGAAAATTTCACAAACTGTTATATATTGTTTTCATTAGCACACATATTTATCAACCGAGGCCGATTACATTATGGCCGCGAGTTTATAGTGTCACTAAAGCATTGTTTAATGCTGCCAGCGTTAAAAACATACGCTGTCTTGCGGGTAATCTAGAGCTGATCCCAGTGAAACAGTACGATATCTCCAACACTTCCCTAAGCACTGGAATAGCCATACTGTATTAATTCGTAAACTCTACGTATGACAAGCCCAAAACGACATAGACAAATTGTATAGACATCCTCTACCAATAAAATAACAATTTAGTTTCTGTAGTAGATTTTGGAGCCTGTGTGAAGCGTCTCTGTGATTTTTCTCTAGGAATATCCATTTTAATATTGTTTTGATGCCAATGCGTTTCTTCATATTATAGTTAATATTAAACCCTGCTGACTAAAAAATTGCGGATAGACAATAATTTAGCTATTCTCGTAACTTAAGCACCCATATGTAACTTGACCTGAAGTTACTGTCATAGTTGCTTCAATTAAAACAATTAAACCGTACCTACCCTACGGTACCATAATAAGCTATGGTACCATACTACCATAGCTTATAACTTTTCCAACTCATATATTTCCTTTATCACAGAAGATGATGGATGCTTATTATAATGCGATTCTTGTAGCCAAATTCTGGGCAGACACAATTCAGATTTCCACCCCCTCGCTAAGAATAATAAGAAGAGCGATTTTATTACGATGCAAATAGACTTGGTTCCCATAGCGCATGTGTATATTATAATTTAAGAAGTATCCAATATTTTGTAGAATTACCTCTTTATTAGTACCTGGGTGACCGAGTTTCATCGGTTTTTTTAGCAAAGTAACTAGTAGTATAATAGTACTGTATGTATAGTTCTATAAATTCTTTATTTTATTATCGTATGGGTAGTGGTTATCCTGGTGACAGAGTTGAATTCCATTCCATTCAAATTGTACTATATATATATATATATATATATATATATATATATATATCTATATCTACAAATATTCTTAAGCATATTCGTATCGCATACTTTCTTGTTGCTCAGCTATATAATTTGTACCACTTGTTAAGACAACTAAGGTATTGATTTTAAGTAAGTATAATATTTTAGAACATGGGAGAAATCAATAAAATCAAAAATAATATTTCAATTATTTTCAATAAATAAACGTAATAAAATCGTTAACTAAACGCAGTTACGTTTACAGAAATTGCCATGTGTAAAATAATAAATGTCGCAATTATAATTAATTATTTATAAATGGGAACAACATTACATATAAATCATATAATTATAGACTTATTTATTATACCTAAGAAAGCACAGTAGTTGCATTAAATCGTAATAATTAATGATTTAGAATAGGAACGATTTTCGTCGTCAATATTTTTTTTTCATGGAAATTATTTATTGACAGGCAAAGACAATCTGTCAGGTATTTATTGCTGTTGTTTTGATACATGTCATCAATTTAGCAAATAATCTTGCAGATATTACGTGAGTTCAGCATCAGTTCCTCCGTGCTATATTATATATCTATTGACAGTGGATTCACGAAAGGACGCTATATTATTTAATTAAAATGACGAGTTTGCAATGTGTTAATTGCAACATTCGCTTGCCCCGACTAAGAAGACAAGAAGACAAGCATTATCCGAAGAGAGTGAAGTTCTCAATAAACCCAATGTTTCTTTGTGCTATGTGATAATTATTGTTTGGTACTTATATGAAGATATTCTTAGATGAAGTAATACTAAGGATAAATTAATAATAATATCAATAAAATTAATATAGTTACAAAAAAACAAAGAATCTAATGTTTTATTTACCTCCACTCAAAACCTCATATATAACCCCTCGCAACCTCACACAAATGTACACTGGGTTATGAACTATGTGATTAATGGAAATAAAAACCTTTTCATTATCTCAACAAATAATAGCTTTTTGCATCTTCCTAACCTAACTCGCGACCCGTTTAGGGTTTTCGGGGCAGGTTCGGAATAAATCCATGTAAAAAACTATAAAAAGAGCTACAACATTTACTTTATCACCACAACAATGTTTATGTAATAATAATAATAATATCTAGGGAAAATGTCACACAGATCATCATAGCCCCAAACTAAGCAAAGCTTGTTCTATGGGTACCAGGCGACGATATACATACTTATATAGATAGATAAATACTTAAAACATCCATGACTCAGATACAAATATTCGTGCTCATCACACAAATATTTGCACTTACCGGGATTCGAACCCAGGACCACCAGCTTTGTAGGCAGGAGCACTACCAACTAGGCTACGGTGGCTACGGTGTAAATATAATATGTAACAATCTTCATTGGTACACTAGTTAACACTAGCATTTCATTGCCACATCAGTAGACACACTTTGATATTTACAGTATCTTTATTACTTCGGCAGTAAGAGTGATTTTTGAACTGCAATGTTGCCACGATCATGGGGTTGACCCACAGATTACCAAACGTAACCTTAAAATAAAACTGGCTATAACTTTTATATCCCAAGTTCTAAAAATCTAAGATGCCTTTTCTATCACATTAAACACCAATTAAAACATAAAATATCCCGTAACCCGAAATTTTACTAGCGGTACAAAAGTCTCATACATTCTTGCCGTTTACTTTTCTTGATGAAAACATAATATTGTAGCTCTTGTCTCAATATTTTTTTTATTTTATCACTATTTTTACTTACGTATAAAAGATTCTCAGATACGTGTTGCCAAGAAATAGAATGTTTATTTATTTAAACTTGTTACTTATAGATATTGCGGCTTGGATGTTTATTTCTAGAAATATTGTTAAGTACACGCTCAACATGTTATGTAAACATAGTTTTGTAGCAGCTTCTCAATAAAGTCTTTTTGGATTTTATCAATATTCTTCCGTACTTATGATGATGATGTCCTCCCGACCGAATTTCGGCCACGGTGGCCAGTCTTAATTGAGACTAGCCAATTGCGCAGGACATATTATAGTGCACAAGTGTGTGCGCAAACACAGGGGCACTTTCTATTCCATCACTGTCATGATCCGATGGGACGCCTAGCGACACGACCGGAAAGAGTTCAGGTACAGGACCGACGGCTTTACGCGCTCTCCGAGGCACGGGGGTGTAATACCGCCAACTTCCAGACTTCGGGCTGATACTGAGAAATTTCTTGAATTGAAAAGTGGCCAAAAAGTGATTTTGGAAAAATTCCAAAATCACTTTTTGGCCCGAACCGGGATTTGAACCCAGGACCTCTTTATCTGCGGTTGAACACACTACCGCTAGACCAACGAGGCAGTCGCAGTCGGCAGTCCGTACTTATAGTAGATACTCATATATGTGTTCTCAAGATATGAACATTGTGTTTATTTCTTCAAATATGTTCCTTAAATGTGGATGGCTTGGCTCATACAGTTCTATTTTGGAATATTAATATTACGTTAATATCAGCACAATTTTCCCAGACAATTTTCCCATACGAAATAATGGTGTGGAAATATTATTATTGAATAATCTTATCCGAATCAGTGAGCAGCCTAATTGTTGTCTTCCGGATTATGTAATATATAAACAAACAATGCCTCGTTTGTTTATATATTAGTATTATAACGTATTATTACGTTTGTTTATATTATATATAAGTATATACATAATATTAATTATTAATATGATATTCTAAGATATTATGCCAAATGTAAATAAACTGCTGTTTAGTAAGATGACGCTTGGAGTTAGTTCAGCGCAGCGACATCTTGACGGGTTTTCCGAAACTCGAGATCAATACTATCGCAATCGCATCAGGCTAACTCTGTAAGGCCCTTGCTCTGCACGATACGCCATCTCGCATCTCACCGTTAGTAACCGCTATGAGTCGAGGTTCGAACACCAAAGGGGGTGCCCTCCGGCGCGGGTACTTAGTTAGTAGTTTATATTTTGCTAGAAGACTTCAGCCCTCGCTCGCCTCTATAGGTGAAGCAGTGAAAGCTTACAAATGTAAAGGCATTCGCAATGTTAAAAAAAAAAGACCGGCCAAGTGCAAGTCGGACTGTCGCACGAAGGGTTCCGTACCATTATCTATGAAAATGAGCAAACAAATTCACGTTTGTTGTATGGGAGCCCCCTTAAATATTTATTTTATATTCTATCTGTGAAAATTTCAAATGTCTATCACGGTTCATGAGGACGCCTGGTGACTGACGGAGAGACAGACTGACAGACAGCGAAGTCTTTGTAATAGGGTCCCGTTTTACCCGAACCCTTAAATGTAGTTGGTCAGTAATACGTTCATTTTCGTCAAAATTATCATAGAACGTTTGGGGTCGATTGTTACCACGTTCGTAAGTTCTAGCTCTAGTTTCCTTTGGGTAGGGCTATCATAGAGCGTATTTGCTCTATGAGCAGCTCATCTGAGCACGGTAACCGCTTACTATCAATTGGCCTGGAAGCTTGTTTGCGCAATAACAGCGTACATTATATATTAAGAGATTAGATAAATACACGTTTTAGCTTTATCTGACAACTGAAGTCTAGAATTCCAGACGTGATTTTAGTTACGAGATCTCGTACCCCGCCAGAAATTTATGTATTGTAATAATAATATCCCGGGGCATTATTCACACTGGCCATCTGATCTCAAACTAAGCAGAGCTTGTACTATGGAAATCAGATAACTGATATACAATTACATATACTACTTTTCTTTTGTAAATACATACCCACCCAGACTCAGGATAAACAGATGTGTTCATGCACACAAATATCTGTTCTGGTTGGGAATAGAACCCATGACCTGCGGCGTCAAAGGCAAGCATTTACCAACCACGCCAACCGGGTTTTTAAATTCTCGTGTTTTGGTGCTCAACTCTGTTGCTGTTCTCTTAAAATCGGAGTTCAACTTACAGATTCGTGAGATTTTTTCTTTTAAGCGCTGTGAAGTTCTTAGCAGCTACCCAAAGTCAGTGGATGCGGGTAGCGCAAGACCGGCAATTGTGGAGATCTTTGAGGGAGGCCTTTGTCCAGCCGTGGGCAGTTTTTGGCTGATATTATGATAATTATGAATACCCAGAGTCTGCCGCTCCCGTCCTCGGGAACCACGTTAAGAAGTTTCATGAAGTTGTCATCCCATCCGGCTATATAATAAGGAAAAGGTCAACTATGCGATTGTATTTTGCGCATGCGCTCGTCCTCTACAACGGCTATATCATCAAATCCTTTTTTTTTTTTTTTTTGTTGAAGCAAGGGGAATGCCTACGCATGCCACGCGCAAAAAGTGTCTGCGGGTGAGTATGTCAGACTCGCATCGACTAAACCTAACCTGGCGTGGACTTCTTCTGGCGCCTCATAGGGGGAGCCCCGGGAACGCGGGTATGCTGCTCCGGTGCATATCATCAAACCCTGGAACCTTAACAATCTCGAACAATACAATAGCAGCAAAATTTCCTTTTACGACCAGTGAGGCGGTAGAACGAACTCAATGCTATGGTTTTCTCAAGGTACTACAGCATTTCTAAGAATACTATTGGTACTGATAGATCTGGAGGTCTAGTGGTAAGTGACTCTGACTGATAAGCCAGTGGTTGTGAGTTTGATCCTAGGCAGGACCAATATTAGCCTGATGAGGACGATTATTAGTTCTGTTTCTGGGTCTTATTTATTTTTAACTAGCTGTGCCCCGCGGTTTTACCCGCGTTAAACTTTATAAAGTATCACAGCTCCTCCCCCGTATGTGATAGCGTGATAATATGTAGCCTATATGTTGACCCGACCTCTTAGTAATATTCGTGCAAAATTTTAAGTAAATCCATGCAGTACTTTTTGAGTTTAGCCCGGACATACATACAGACAAACAGATAAACAGACAATAATTCTAATAACTATATTTTTGGCTTCGATATCGATTGAATATCACGCCCCAAGTATCCTTTTTTAAAAATATTCAATGTACAGTTTTGACTTTCCTACAATTTTATTATATGTATAGATGTTTGTGTATTTAGAAATATTTATGTTCTGCCCGGTTCCGGCGTAACATTTATACCTCCTCCTCTCCCCGGGTCAGAGCCTCGCTGTGGCTACATTGTACGGCGGGGGTACTGGTGGGATCGTTCACGAGTACACAGAACCCCCGCTACAAGCACTGTGAGGCTGGCTACCGTGGTGGTTTTAGTGGAACGAGCCCTACATACTCCGTCGCCTCCCCAAGCGACGGGCATTCGATTTGAGCATTTCCAGCTCGCAAAAAAAGGTTCTGCCTGGTTAGGGATCGGAAGGCACCATGTTAGTTGTCCCAAGATATTTATTTATAAAAGCCGAAAGCCGTATGGTTATCCTGTGACTTACTTGTGTATAAAATCAGACGCGAGCACTATTAACGTAATACCTCTACCAAAGCCAAACAATGTTAGTATACAAATGCAACCCCTCTTAACCACAACGAAAAAAAAAATCAACGCTAAGCTAGTTTTTGCCCCCGACTCGGCTCATTTAGTTCCGGAAGACGTCAGATGTTGCGACCTGTATGTTTTTGTCGCAGGCGCCTTTAGACGGCCGCTTTGATCAAACTGTGAAGTAGAATATGGAAGTTATTTTTTATATCTTGAACCAATGACCCACACTGAGTTGTAAAATGATAATTTCAAACAACAAATGGTAATTATGTAGAAATGGTGTGGTACCATATATTTGCTTCTGACTAAATTGCAGTTACTACATTCAATATTGTATTGTATGCCTATTTCCGGAGCCTTTTAATACATGCTGGCCGAGGAGTTGACGTTCAAACGAGTAAATTTAGATACTTTATGATGAGGAGTATCCGAATCACCCCCATGTAGGTTCCACGATTTTGTGTAGTTTTCGAGATAGAATTTTTTAAATGATTTTTTTCATAAATAAAAATTGGTTTGAGATTTTTTTCTCGTTATGTTGAACATTTCTGGTTCAGTTTGTTATGATAACTAATTGGCACAGTTTTACCTAACATCCTAAAAAGTATGGTTTATCAAAACATTGCAGAACTGACTTTGAATTTAATCGATATTTCAAAATTTGGTTTTTAGGATGTTAGGTTAAAAAAATCTATCTCGAAAACTACGCAAAATCATAGAACATAAATCCTAATCATACAGTATCAAACTTTTGCGTTTGAACGTTAACTCATCGGCCACCTTGTACAAGAATAAAATGAAATAATAATTCAAAAAGGTGAAGTCCTTTACAAGAAATGTGACTTTTTCCATGTCTATTGCTAACGGGTATGGGACTTGCTAGTCTAGCGGTTGTTGACTCTGACTGCTAAATTAGAGATCGTGGATTTTGATCCCCACCCGGGACTTATCTACGTATGATGCACACGATTATTTAATATGTGATTGGGTGTAATTTATCTATAATATGTATGTATTTAAACATATAACATAACACAACACTGTATATGACAACATAACAATATATATGTGTGTTATGTTGTCATATACAGTGTCTGGTTGCCATAGTGAAGGTTCTGCCTAGGCCATGGCAGTGTGTTAGTTATTCCCAGATTTTAAACTATACGTGCCCGACTCACACAAAATACAATAGATGACAATGCGATATGACGGAGAACAATAACTGATGGAATATTAGTGACACAATTCTCCAGTTCACATAATTAGTACACTACTAAAAGTACTTAGTTACAATACATAAGTAGTTTTAGTAGTGTGACAATTTAATGCATGGCCTATTTTTTTCATACAAGCTTTGTTAGAGTAAGAGGGAATGATATTTAAATTACATGTTTGTATGTTTACAAGTAACATACGTAGAACCTAGCTTTTATAATATGTCAAAATAATAATTATAATTTATTTAAGTTTGCCAGACAGCCCTATGTCAGGCATGCTGTTTTAACCATACTAAGTGTCCCGCAACGAATGACGTGTAAATGTGATACCTTTTTTAAGTCATTACAAATAAAATATATAAAACATTAATCCGTATGGGTTATTAAATTTGAGGTACCATTTTACTACCTGTTACCTACCCAAGTAACCACCATCCCAACTGCATACTCGCTGATAGTTCTTATTTGTACCTATTGTTTGACGGTCACCGTAGCCTAGTTGGTAGTGCTCCTGCCTACGAAGCTGGTGGTCCTGGGTTCGAATTCCGGTAAGTGCAAATATTTGTGTGATGAGCACGAATATTTGTTTCTGAGTCATGGATGTTTTCTATGTATATAAGTATTTATCTATCTATATAAGTATGTATATCGTCGCCTGGTACCCATAGTACAAGCTTTGCTTAGTTAGGGGCTAGGGTGATCCGTGTGACATTGGCCCTAGATATTATTAGATATTATTAGGGAGAAACTCTGAGAAATTTGCAGCTTCTGTAAAATAACGAAGGTCCATACGGCGTGACCTCTTAGGCTGTATTTTACATCATATAAGAATACTAATAAGCGCATGATTATTTAAGATGATCTTAACATTACCTCTGTAGGTCAAATACATGCGACAAAGACATGTATTGATCTTGAAAATAGTTAGCATTGTAAAGAAACCCAGCCAAATTTTAATCTTATTTGCCTTTTATATGTCATTGAACTATAACCAAACCTAACCTTTAGAAAACCTCCGACTCCAAACATAATTACATAATTTTTGAACTGAGCTGATACTCTTAGATTGCTGAACCAATATTAACCAAGCATAGCTAAGAACCGCCGCATCAAAATCGGTCCATCCGTTTGAGAGCCACAAACAGACAGATACACACAGACATATATTGACGTCAGTTTATAACACCCCTATTTTTGCGTCGGGGATTTAAGAAATACAATATTGTGTGCACACAAATCTGTATTGCGCAATACCCAAAAAATGAGTACTTAATATTCATATTTATAAGATACGGCAGTTATATTTACACAACAAAACTTAATGTCAATGTATAGAAATAATAAAAAATCCAATATGTCAGCCAACATTTCCCAAAAAAAATATCTATAAAAGTAGAGCACAAAATATAAATCTAAAAGTCACTAAAATACACTTCTCGATCGTCACTTTAGATTGGTGTCGCCTATTGTTTTATCATAGATATGACATCTAAATATTACAAACAAATTATACTTGTAACAAAACTAAGATCCATAAGAAATTAACCTTTATTCCTTTCTTAATAAAGTCCTATCAATTCAAATGCAACAGTATCCATGATGTCATAATTGATCGCCTTTCGATTCATTGACGAGTCAGGTAGATGGCGCAGGCGCAGGCATTAAAAAAAATGTGATGAATGCTCATTGATTCGGAGACGATTTTTATCGGAGAAGTGTTAGGAAATGTCTGGCTAGTTGGTGAAATGACATTTCTTTTAATATCAATGGTTTTTAGGGTTCCGTATCTCAAATAATAAATATACTGTTTAAATACTGCAAAGAAGAGTTGCAGAATTGCAATACTGAAGTGGCGGTGGGCGGAGCACATAGCTCGCAGAACCGACGGCCGTTGGGGCACAAAGGTTCACGAGTGGCGACCACAAACCGGAGGACGCAGCGCCTCCTACAAGATGGACCGATGATTTTGTGCGAGTCGCTGGGAACCGCTGGATGCGAATAGCACAATACCGGCAATAGAGGAGATCTTTGGGGAGGCCTTTGTCTGAGGCTGATATGATGATGATGACTGCTTACACAATGTAGAAATCAGAATAAGGTAGGGATCTTATGGAATGGATTCGTCGAGGCCACCGGGTTGCTTTTAGCTAACATATCAAATATAAAAAAGAATTCCACTTCAACATAAGCGCTAGTTAATAATAAAGTTGTGTCATGTTATTCTTCGTACAAAATTTGGGATTTCCTGCGAATTCTCCCACCCGTTTGCTCGCACGCGTACGGCTGAGCCCGGGTACAAAACCCATCCAAATCCATTAGCCTTTTCCAAGTAATGTGGTAGTAAACACGTAGATACGCAAAAAGATTATTAAACAAGTGAATTTGTATTTTTACGCGGGACCGATATAACTACATCACACAATTATATATTAGGTATATAACAATACGCCGTGGTCTCCTTCTGTGAGGCCGCCAAGTGAGATCGGTAACGAGCCAATCTCTGAGCTGACGGCGGCGGCGTCGACAGCGTCAGCCGATAGCCCTACTCCCCGCTGTGGTGACAGTACGAGACGTGTACTCTACTGCCGCTACGTGCAAGCGGCCCCGGGAAGACTGCGAACTGTTTGTGGCGCTGTCGCTGTGCCGGGCTGGCAGGGGTCGGCAATAGGGGAGGGCACTAGAGCCCTACCAGGGTACGTGTCCCAACCATCTGAGACATGGCGCAAAAGGGGGGCACAGGAGCAGCATACCCGCGTTTCCGGGGTGCATTCCAGCAGGCGCCAAGAGAAGTTCACGGGAGGTAGGTTTAGTCGGTGCGAGTCCGATCGGGGGGTATGTCGGACTCGCAGACACGTTTTGCGGGTAGCATGGTTAGGCATTCTACCTACCCTTGAAAAAAATATTTAACAATAGTAAGGACGCACGCATCGTGAGGAAGTTCCTCACTCCGCTCCGTCGCCCTGACCACGGGGCCTTGGGCGGTATACAAAGCCGTGAGCTTTTTTTACTTTTGCCACGTAATAATAAATATATTCTTTTGTCATTAATATTAATTTTATAAGATAACTATATATATTGTACGTCAAAATATCACAGGAAACAAGAATACAAAATTGTACAATTGGCGGCCTTATCATCAAATGTGATTGGAGTATAGCGTAACAGAGGTGGGTTAGTTATCAGTGTACACAATTAAAGAAGCGGTATGCCCTGGTATAATTACATTTATAATTACAAATATATAAAAATATCAATTAAATTAATATTGTGGCATTATAATTTGTTTTTGTATGCTGGCCATCACGGCAGGTGGGTTATGTTTATAAAAGATAATTTTAAAGAATAGTTTTGGTTTTATTCAATTTCAACTAACACTTATTAACCTTTGTGAGATCGATATCATAATGGTTTATTATAGAAAAACAGACTATTGAGAAAGGACGAGTAAAGTTAAAAAAATGTAGTTATGAGTGCAGGCCATACCATCGTGATGAGTATCTGAGTAAACAAAGTTTTCTTTTAACATCGATCAATGTTCAACTATATGTAGGACCGATGGAAATTCGCACATGGCTTGGTTCACATCGCTCAATTTCAATGAACCTAAACGACGTTAAATGCTTAAGCTTTTAAAAGGTTATTTTATTTTAAGTGACCACAAGGTAGAAACAACGTCGCAACAGATTTATTTATTGAAAACATTGATAAAATCTTAAAATCATAATATTTTGGAGCGAGGAACGACACCAAGTATCCCGCACTCAATGAATCAAACATAATTGATTGGCCCACGAGATGGCCCGATGACGTTGTCATCTCGTACACGGCTTTTTGTCACTTTCCTGTTACTTTTATCTTTTTTGTTTGGTTCTCTTTTTGATAACCTTTTCGTCGCTCTTTGGTACATATAAATTAATAGGGCCATGATGATTTTTTCGGACTCATGCGAAACTGAAATTCTATGTAAATTCTACCACTCTGTGGAATCAATTAACTGCGGAGGTATTTCCGATCCGATATGACACGGCAACCTTTAAGAAGCGAGCTTATTCTCCTCTGGAGTTGCGAGTGTCCATGGGCGGCGGTGATCACTTACCATCAGGTGACCCACTTGCTCGTTTGCCATCCTATTTTATATAGTAAAATAAACTTTAATAAACAATTGTATACTTCGTTTATAACCTATAAAAATATAGGTATTAACTAGCGAACAAACTTCTCCTTTATAATTGCCGCGTCTGTGTCTAGACCGATGTACAAAGCTTCTTAAAGTCTTTGTAAAGAGTATTAATGGTAGTTCCAGGCTAGATTGTAATAAAGATACATTACATACTAGAGTGCACTCTTCAAATTTTGTTGGGTACAAATTATTTTATGATAAATTCTTTGACTTGGACAGCATCTGTGGCGTCGCTCGTCACCTCGCCACGGCCTCGTGTTTCGGTTTCGTTCCCCATACAGGATTTCTATTTGTGTGATCGATATTTAGTAGTTCTGATATGTGTCTATGAATCTCAAGTTTTTAAAATGTGGTTTAGACACTTTACATTGATAGCTATTTTATAAATAACATATTTGCCTGCCTTCTGATCCTCAGGTTGCGGGCTCGAGCACTGCACAAGAAAAATATTTATATTCATGAACATGTTTATTTGTCGTTCTGGGTATGGGTGTTTTCTGTGTATTGTATGTATCTATAATTACTAAAAAAGAAGAAAAATAATATCTATCCGTTGCCTAGTATCGTATAATACAGAGAATAGTTTTGCTAAGTGCGGGATAAATGGCGCTGTGAAACATATTTATTTTTGTAAAACTATGTCCCGCAAATTATAATTTTTGTCTTAAATTATTTTACTTAGGAACGTTTAATAGTTTTTATAGTACGTTCAATATCTTTCACCCCTCAAGGTCTTCAAAGTCAGAGATAAGGTGGTAAACGCTGGTGAAGATCCTAGCCTACCTAAGCTGAAGCATCCTATACATTATTTTGTTTAGAATTTGAAAGAAAGAAAGAAAATGTTTTAATTGAACACATACACATTAAAATGAACTTTGTACAAATCTTATATTTATTTACATACTACCATAAAACTAAACATGATTAAAGAAAACACTGTTACAGCCAGAAACCAACTGCAACGCTGATGTTCTGCTGCCTACCATGGTGCCTACCATGCCTACCATATATTACATACTACTTTTCTTTCGTAAATACATACTTATATAGATAATTACACCCAGAATCGGGACAAATAAACATGTTCATCCACACAAATATCTGGGTGGGAATCGAACCCACGACCTGCGGCGTGACGGGCAAGCATCTTTATGTTACAACTTTTATATTGACACATTAAACCTAAAGAAAAGTCTAATAAACACCTTTTCATTAGATACACGGCGTATACTTTGACAAGTCCAAACAAAGGAAATGTCTATACGAGGGCAAGATCTATGATGGCTTGTATTCTTCCTTGGAAAATCAATATGTGCTCGGTGGAAAGAGGAGCTAATGAAGTGTATTTAGACCTTCGTGTATCACTTTAAATGAAACAGGAAGATAACTAGAGAAATAGGATGCAACCAAAGCTGGTGATCTGTTTTAAGCCTTTCCTTTGTTAACTTACCTACTTGAAATAAATCCGAAAAGTGAATGTGCAAATGAGACAGAAGACTGTGCGACATTGTTTTTTTTTTTATACAAACCTTATAACTTCCAGGCGACTGCACCAAATTGGATAAATCTTTCTTTTATGTGTTCGTCATTATCAAGAAAAGGTTTTATACAAAAAAAATTGTAGCCGAAAAGTTTTTGTGATAGAAGACTGTGAGACGTCCTCGACTAAATATGGTAATTCGAAGTGAAAAAGCGAAGAATTTCAGAAGGTGCCAAACAATACACAATTATTTCACTACATATTTAACGATGATGATGATGATGATACAGTTCATTACTGTCCCACTGTAGGGAAAGAACCTCCTCTCACAACGTGAGGGCATAGACCAACTAACCCAGTGCGGGTTGGTAGCAACTTTCAGGTTT
The DNA here is from genome assembly GCA_951640165.1 of Pseudoips prasinana. Lineage (NCBI taxonomy): Eukaryota > Metazoa > Arthropoda > Insecta > Lepidoptera > Nolidae > Pseudoips > Pseudoips prasinana. The sequence goes on along the minus strand of OX621234.1, from coordinate 15,853,853 downwards.
GCAAAACTCTTCACTTTCAGCCAAATTACGTCCACTGCTGGACAAATGGGGAGATATGCCATAATCGCCACGCTTGGCAGACGGGTTGTCGGCAGTTTGACGGTCATAGTTCACAGAAAAACGCTGCTGCCCGTTCTCTGGTCATCACGCCCCCCACGGGATGAGGTGGGGTGATGATATTCTATGTCGTCACCACACAGCTATCTCGACTTATATACCTACTACATATTTACAAAACTATTAATCCCATAAAATCACGACACGCGCTGTCAACGATACCATTACACCCTCATTTTCCTTTCAACTCCAAGTTACCATGTAACTCGTGCAAATTAATGGGAAATTTACGCCAAATCAATGATGCGCTATATGGCGTGTAATTGTAGCCCATCGTTATGGGGTCGAATTCTGGCTCATTGGGGTCCGAGTAAGATGTAATGTAATCCCATCTATAACGCGTTGTCAAGCAACGTGATAACTAAACGGCATCATGTTGGAAACATACGTTAACGTAAAAGTTTGAGGTGAAAATTTGTCGTTCAAAATAAAAAGACAAGAAAAAATACTTTTACTTCTACGACTTCTTTGGTTCGGGGTACGTCTAACGTTCGGGGTAACTAAAAAGTTAGAAATAATTTTAGCTTACACTGGAAGTAGACGCCAAGAAGAATACTGGGTTAATATATGTTATCAATGACACCTATTAGTGTTAAATGTTATAATTCAGTGTATAGCTAAAATTATTTTCAACTTTTTAACAGGTTTTGTGGTCAGGGTTTTATAAAACAGTATATTCATCTTATTGAAAGCAGAAATATTTATTGCAGTGCCTGATATACACTTAACCATATCAATGGTAACTAAATACAATGTTATGAAAATAAATAAAGGACATAATTTAAGAGAGCAAAATAAATAAATGAATACATAATAACAACGAATTATAAGTAGTATATAAGTAGTATTATGTATTAAATGACGATGTTGATGCTTAAATAAATTATAAATATTGGCATAAGTCAGCCTAACCTGCCACATATAAAGCTACCAAAATATTTTTTTCCTATTTAAATTTATTTAAAGTAAAAAAATAAAAATGATTTATTGGATTTCATAATTACAGTTTACAATATTATGAGGCTGCCCCAGTAAGTTATAAAATACTTGTGTTGGGGCTACCTCGCTCCTTCCCAAGTTACAATATCCAAACCCAAAATAATAGTAATATCAAAAAAAAAACAAATACTAGAACTATTGACAGCTCTAGGTGGGTTATGTGTTGTGTGTGTGTGTGTGTGTGTGTGTGTGTGTTCATTACTTATTGATTGTATTCATTACATTTAGAAAACTCGAACCAGAATATTTTCTGTTTCCTCATATGTAAGAGTTTTTAACCATTCTGTGATATTTTATACTCAATTTAAAATTAATTTTATTATAAATGTAAGTTGATTGTGTAGTGTATTGACGTCTAGCAAATTCAGTTCGAACTCTTGGAGAGTGAGCCACATTATGTGTACGCCGTTTGTACTGATACTCCGTACTGTACGGGACAGTTTTATGCTCGCGCAGAGAGATATTTAAAATATACAACTTCCTTACTGTCAGTAGACTGCTAATCTTGTAAAGGTGGTCTGTTGAGTATCTAAATGGTTTAAAATACATAACCTTAATAATTGACCTCTGGGCTCTTTCAAGTTCAAAAAATTTGGTTTTAGTTGCACCTCCCCATACCGGTATACAATATATTATGACTGATTGAGCCAGAGCAACGTAAATTTTATTGAGAAGTTCTGCCGATGTTACTTGTCGTAGGCTTCTAAAAATCCATATTAGTTTTCTGACTCTTGTCATGAGGACTTCAATATGAGAGTGCCAAGATAGTATCTGGTCTACTGTAACACCTAGATATTTGATAGAACTAACACGTTTGATACTCTGACATCCACAATCTAGTCCGGGAGGACCACCACACATATGAATGACAACTCCGAAATTGTTGCCCGGTTGGGACCTTAGAGTCGGACTAAAACAAATAAAATTGGTCTTAGAGATATCTAGGGTTAATAAATTTGCATTAAGCTAGCTAGCTATTATAGCCAGACCTTGTTCAGTAGCAGCCTGTACCGCAGGCCACGAGACTCCTGAAAAGACAGCTGCGGTGTCATCCGCATAGGAAATTATCTTTCCGCCATTGCACCCAATGTTACAAAGATCATTTATATATATTAGGAACAATGTCGGACCGAGCACGCTTCCCTGTGGGACACCATAGACTACATTTTCTCCTTGGCTTGTCACGTTATCAATTTTGACTTGCTGCTTCCTGTGTAATTAAACCTAAAATAGTTTAATTAATTAATAGAATGTACTAATCCTAGGGAGGAGCAGAGTCACCCAACACAAGCATTACTACATGCTTCCTGGGTGGTTCTAGCCACACTATGTTATATGCGAAATGTTAATGAAATAAACTATTTTATTTATTTATTATTTATTTATTCCTGTTCTGTAGGTAACTTTTAAAAAGGGAAAGTGTGTTTTCTCTAATACCAATTTTTTCAAGTTGGTTCAGAAGGATGGGGATGGAAACGGTGTCAAATGCCTTCTTGAGATCCAAGAACACTGTTAAGCACTTATATCCCTTGTCTACCTTGGAGGTAATCTCGGTAGTTAGCGTTATTACAGCGTCTTGTGTAGAGATCCATATTGGGAGTTTGCTAATATGTTGTAGTTATTCAAATATCCTACTAGTCTATTATTAATCAATTTTTCTAAAATTTTTGAGATACAAGTCAAGACAGATATCGGCCTATAATTATTGACATCGTTAACGTCCCCACCCTTATGAACGGGGGTTACCATTGATCGTTTCAAAACAGCTGGAAATATACCAGTTTTGAAGCAAATGTTTGCTAGCTGCCTTATTAAAGGGACTACAAAAGCCGTAGACAATTTCAAAAATTTTGTGGGTATACCATCCCAACCGGGTGAGCTTGAAGAGTTGAGATTCATCAGTATGCCGTCTACTTCCTGTGGGTCTGTCTCAAGTAACACGAACGAGGAGACCTGCGATTGTATAACCACGTTATTTGTAGGTGAGTTGAAACTAGAGATAATGTCCTCAGCTAACGTTTTCCCAATACTAACAAAAAACTCATTTACTCTATTTACAGAGCTAAGAGGATCTGGAGTAGTACGTAAGAGACTGATGTTTGAGGATTTGGGAGGTTTAAATTGAGTGATCATTTATTTTTAGCCACAGTTGTTTGGGATTGGTTATTGAGTCAGCTATTTGGGTTGTCTGATACTGTCTTTTTAATTTTTTAAGTAAGTTTGTGCAAAAATTACGGTAGCGTCTGTAGGTGATTTTAAGTACTATATTCAATACAAAGTTTTTTTACCTCCAGAAACCATTTTAACCTTAGTGTAGGAGAGCAATGACGTCTTGAGCACATGTATCAGTTGTTGAGCTAGGATATCAGGGCTGGTATTAGTGTTGAATAACGACATGTCTGTATTTATTAGTTGTTTATAAGCATTTTAGCTCGTACTTTCCTAGAATTAGTTTTAATTTTATGAGTAATGTTTAATATTACCATAGCGTGATCTGTAATAGATGTATTCAAGACAGCGACTAATGCTAGGCATTGGGGTTTAACTATAAAGTTGAGGACTCAAAAATAATAATAATGCATTTGGTTTTATTAGCATTTAGTACAAGGATATTTACTGTACTTAACTTGTTAGAGTCAAAGTAGAATAAATATTATAAAACTAGCCTTAAGTTCCATTTACTTAAAAAATAACAGTAAGTGATCATTTGAAAATAAAAAAACATCTCGTCATATCGTTGAGGTAGAGCAAGTAAACGACTAATGAAAATGGTGTAAGTATAATGTGGTATGCCCATGTATACAGGTAGAGACTTTTACTTATTGAAAACAAAAATATAATAATGCCTATGCTTATGTTTATTTTAAGTAAGTTATTATAAATGTTAGGGATATTTACGGTAAAGAAGGGTTAGAAAAAACATGAGACTACAAGATAGAAGTTAAACAGGTTCGAAAAGCGACTAAAGACAATAAAACAACCGCATGCGGTATTTTGGTTGTAGTAGCCAAAATCAGATGATCTTTAATGCCAATTATAGGTGAACTATCGTACTTAGTTAAGCTTCGTGAACATCAAGAAGCCATGCTTTAATTACAATTGTTTTATGCTTAATTTGAAGTAAACAAGTTTAAAGTGTGTGAATTGAGGTATTTACTCTACTGTACTTAGCCTAATTCTTCGATATTAATGTTTTATAATAAGATGACGTAATAATTTAACGCAAAACTCTCCCGTATATTCCTACAACCTATCACTATGAGACACAAAAATAAGGTAGACCCTAAAGTTTCATGTTTAAACTTCATATTCCTTTGTCCCAACCAACAATGGTTCTGCCACGCGGCATTCCCCCGGCCCATTGTTAGGGTCAAAAAACAAATCTCAACTCACGTATCGCCCTTTTTAATAAAATAAAAGGGAACCGATCTTGGGAAATGGTTTTCCAAAGGTATTGTTCACTATTCATTGTGTATTTTTCCCGTGGTAAGGGTCATAGTTCATTGTATAATAGTTTTAAGAGGTATGCTCGTAGTTTATTATTAAAAATAATTATGATTTTAATTTAGCTTTTTTACAAGCCCTAATCGAATGATCTATAAATTACTTAGAATGTACAGAACTATGTTTTCCACATTGGATTGATATAAAAAATTCGATGTAAAAATCCCTTTATTTTGTTATAATCGTTAAGAAATTTATATTTATATATTTATCAGGAACATCTCAATGGAGAAAACGAATGCAGAACTTCTTTTTAGGGTTCCGTAGCCAAATGGCAAAAAACGGAACCCTTATAGATTCGTCATGTCTCTCTGTCTGTCTGTCCGTCCGAATGCCACAGCCACTTTATTCCGAAACTATAAGAGCTGTACCGTTGAAACTTGGTAAGTAGATGTATTCTGTGAACGGCATTAAGATTTTCACACAAAAATAGAAAAATAACAATAATTAGGGGGTTCCCCATACATAGAAACTCAAAAGTTTTTTTCATCGTACCCATACATGTGGTCCACATCTATGGATAGGTATTCAAAAATGATATTGAGGTTACTTATATAATTTTTTTCTCAACTGTTTGGGCGAGAGACACTTCCAAAGTGTTAAAATGAGTGTCACCCCCCCCCCCCTGTAACTTCTAAAATAAGATAATGATAAAACTAATAAAAATATATGATGTATGCATTACCATGTAAAATTCCACCGAAAATTAGTTTGAACGACATTTCGTAAGTAGTTTTTTCTAATACGTCATAAATCGTAAACCGCAATTTACCTTACATTTAATCTACTGAAATACTTGCTGCTACGGAACCCTTCATGGCCGAGTCCGACTCGCACTTTAATACAATGTCATAGTTATAATTTCAATCTTCATTATATATGTTCAAAATTAGAACATCAATTACATTCGTCGTACGCTACCCGCCTAGGACGACACTTTGTCAGTTTGCTCCACATTAATATTCATAATTAACAGTTAAAAGCTTCTTATGTGTTATATAAATATTACTTACATCGGGATTAAAAGACATTAAAAACAGTCGTGAAATCCGTTTCTCAAAAACTCATCCCATATCGAAGATATCATCGATAATACACTGGAGAATTATAAAAATTTCGACCGTTGCACATGACCAACATCAACCCGTCGCGGCCTGCGTGACAGCTTCGGAGCCGATCGTGTACTGCTCGGCCAAACTCGACTCGACCGCCTACGCTGCCCGCGCGCTTGTGATACCTACCGCTTCGAACGGCGCCGATAAGTGTGACTCGCTGCGCTCCTAGCTACAGCAACGAACGCCGCGTCCTATCAGCTCAAAATGTCGAATTGTGTAGCTTGTGGTAAGACTCTTAAAAACTCAAATTATATGGAATGCTCTAAATGCAAAGGAACCTACGATTTACAATGTGTTAACATAAAAAAAGAAACTTTCTCAAACCTTACTTCCAATTTTAACCCGGCGAGCATGAGGCAGAGTATCTCACACCCTGGTAAAATTTAAAAGTAGTGTATAATTCAAAATCCTCGTCTGGTGGCACTAGCTCGTTCAGTAGCTGAAGGCAGAGGTCTGCGGGACGGGGTAGTGGCATGATCGCAGTGTGGCGCAAATTACCAACCGGAATATACGTGCCCAAACTTGTCTCGGGCATGTTATACCCTGCCTCATTTCTGACGTATTTTTTTTACGTAATGATGTAATCATATATTTTAACTGTTTTATTCGTTTTTGTTTGTTGACTTTTTTGTTTGTTTGTTTTTGTTACTTGTTATAGCATTTAATTATTTTTCTTACTATATTATATGGTTTTGTTATTAGTTTATTTATTAAACATTCAATTATTATTAGCTCGTTGAGCCCTCACCTAGACATGCAAATGTATTCGGACGATATGTCAGATGCCAGAATTTTCACTATAAGAAGGATAGAAAAACCAAACATTCTTGCAATGCTTGTGCCAAGCCAAACATATGGCCTTGGCACAAGCATTGCAAAAATGTTTGCATGCAAAATTTATTTGCGAAAATTGTGCTCAACAATCGTCAGTATGTCAACAGTACTGATTAGTCCTATTTTCAATTTAAAAAATAATAACAAGTTAAATTACGAGAAGGATCTCAGTATCTTTTAGTTTTAATTTGATTTACATTCCAAAGATAAATATTTTTGTTTTATTTTGAATTTTTGTAAAACCCTAAATTTTGTGCCTATAATTATTAGAGTATAAGAAAAACGCAAATGAATAAGTAATTATTATTTTATATGGAGCTTCTTTCATTTAGATACACTAATTAATTCATTATAAAACAAAATAAATCAAAAGAATTCAAAAACATATAATAAGAATTATTTTACAGTACATTAAAATAAGGGTATGTCCCACCCTGCCACATTCTTGAAGTAACTTTTTTTCACCTCATGCTCGCCGGGTTAAACAGTCATGGCTATGTCCACAATGTGTATGCGCTATGCCCAAAAAGGGTAACTATAACACACCCATCCGTAACACTACTCAAATTGATGATGAACACTCCTTTGGAAATGTAAACACTCAGCGTGGCTCACGGATTAAAACTTTGTCAAACTCTGAGACTTCATTCAGTGAGTTGTTTACCGAAATTCTCGAACTAAAAAACGAAATAAAACAACTACGTGAACAAAATAACGAACTAAGCTTATTGAGAGAAAATGTTCGTGAATTAAAAAATCACCTTTCAGCCCTCAATCCGTCAATTCAGCGCCTTACGGAGTTCCATAGTATGATTGCAGAAAAAGATAAGGAAATCAACACCCTCAAACTATCCTTGTCACAATTTCAAACAACCGTAAATCACCTAGAAAATAGCGCCCTTAAAAATGAAGTTGAGATATATGGAATTGCTGAAGAAAAAGAAGAAAACCTGACGCATATCGCGATTACATTGTCAAATAAATTGAATTTGGAATTAAAAGAAACCGACATTGACGATATAACCAGGGTCGGTCCTAAGCCCAAGCATCACGAAATCAAGACCAGTAACCGCCCCATTGTAATCAAACTTGTCAGAAAAAGCAAAAGAGACGAGATCCTAAAGGCGGCAAAATCCAGGAAAACCATGACTACCGAACATATCGTCAGTGGGGCAGTCACAAAAATATACATAAACGAACGTGTGACTAAAGAAAAGCGGTTGTTATTTCGAGACGCAAGAGCCTGGACTCAAAAACATGGGTTCCGTTTTTGTTGGCTTCGTAACGGTACGATCTACATCAGGAAGGAAGCAAGCACTGAAAATCGCAAGTACCCCGCTTTTCAAATTCACTCTACTGCTGACCTTGAAAAACTTGTGCTATCCACATCACTATCAAATCCTAATCAAGATATCAGTACCTAATTTGAACACTTATTTTTTATGTCTAAATTATTATGGACAGTTACTTTTGTTACATCAATTTCTTGTTTTGATTTTGCCGAATATTATTGTTAATAATCCTAAGTATGTAAAGAATATGTATATGTATAAGTCCAAATATTCACCCTCGTTAAATCACACACACAATTTCTTAACAAATAACTCGAATACAATACACTCATATCACAACATACACTACACTTACTCCAGCATTGCGCAACAAAAGTTATATATCGCTAAATCAACCCGTGTCAAGCACGACTTCTTATACCATACGCTTAGGGTGGCATTAATAACAATCTATTACTTACCTAAACTTTTATTACTAATTGTGATTGCCAATGGCTACACTTGAAGTAATGCAGTATATTGATAAAGCGTATACTACTAAATGCCACTCTATAAGTCTTGCTGAAAATTGTTATGAGATTATTTACCAACATAGTCTTAAAACTCTTACTTTTAATATTCGCAGCCTTAATCGTAACTTTGACAACTTCCAAATTACCTTAAAACGTCTGAACATCGATTTTGATGTAATAATATTGACCGAGTGCTGGCTAAACGAGAGTCCAATCATCCCCCAGATACGACAATATAGAACTTATCACACTACAAAATACATAAACAAAGCTGGTGGAGTTGTCATGTATGTGAAAGATAATTGGTCACCCCGTGTTTATGAACCGGATATTGATGACTCAAACAGGTTGATGTTAACCATCCGCAATAAAATAACTATATTAGGCATGTACAGGTCTCCTTCGTTTAGGAATACTGAGAGTTTTATAAATTCTCTTTATGACGTGGTCAACAAACTTAACTGTAATACATGCGTCCTTTTTACCGGAGACATTAATATTAATATTAATAGTTCCGATGCTGTTGAAACGACCTCATACCTTTGCTGCATGGCAGAATTAGGACTAAAACCAGCAGTTGATTTACCTACCAGGAAAGATGCATGCCTCGATCATGTTTTTTATAAAGGGAACGTGGACGTTGAAACTATTGTCTGCTCAACATCAATAACTGATCACGACCTAGTAATAACTGGTGTAACGGACCATAAGCTGTGCCCGACTAACCCACCAAAATGTAAACTACGAATCAACTATGATTCCACCGCAGAAGCGCTCAGCAACGTTGACTGGACACGCTTGAATACTATAAAAAATGTATCTGAACAAACAAACATTTTTATGAACATAATCATGAACATAGTTGATGCAAATTCAAAAGTTTTGTCACTAAGCCGTTCTAAAATAATTTTAAAGCCTTGGATGACTCCAGGCTTGATAAGATGTTCACGTGTGCGTGATAAACTACACTTAGACGCAAGAAAATATCCTAAATGTGATATTAAGACACTCGTCTATTCCAGGTACCGTAACTTTTATATTACTTTGCTGCGTAAAATAAAATCTGAATACGATTGAAGTATGTTAATTAAAGTTAAAAATAATCCACGTAAACTTTGGCAAACTGTGAATCAAATCTCTAACAGAAAAATTAAAACTAACTCCGCTGCTTCAGATTTGTTGACTATGAATGATTGTCAACAGGATGCTATAAATTGCTGTAACGAGTTTTTTGCATCTGTAGGTGAAAGTTATGCTAGCAAAATACTTGATAACTTAAACTCAACACAAAAAATACTAGCAAAAAAAGCTCATAGCTCAAACTCACCGATGAATTCGTTCTTTTTCGTCCCAACTGACTGCAGGGAGGTTGGGGATATTATATCTGATTTAAAAGAAAACAGTGCTCCGGGCATAGATAATATATCTAACTTACTGGTCAAAAAGATGAGTAAGTATCTAATACAACCCCTCGTAACAATCATTAACTTAAGTCTGTCTACTGGCACTGTTCCACAAGACTGGAAAACTGCGGTTATTACACCAATACATAAGGGAAGTGACTCCAACTTACCGAATAATTATCGTCCGATATCTTTGCTACCGGTTTTTTCTAAAATTTTGGAGAGAGTAGTCAATAGACGGTTAGTCAAATACCTTGAGGATAACCGTATACTGTCAGAGGCACAGTTTCGTTTCCGGAAAAATAGATCAACAGAAGACGCTGTCACTCTGCTGACTAACGAAGTTGTCTCACACCTTGACAATGGCCGTGCATGCATGGGAGTCTTTCTCGATCTGGCGAAAGCTTTTGACACTGTCGCCATTCCGATCCTTTTGCAGAGACTTGAGAACATAGGAATCAGGGGAGTTGTGTTAGACTAGTTCCGGAGCTACCTCACTCAAAGGAGGCAGTGTGTTAGGGTTGATTCCTGGCTCAGCTCTCATATAGAAACCTCGTTTGGCGTGCCTCAAGGCAGCGTATTAGGTCCAACCTTATTTCTGCTTTATATTAATGAGCTACCATCCCTACCTCTGCAGAATGCTAAAGTTATCTGTTACACCGATGATACGGCAGTAGTATTCCATGATACATCTTGGAGCAGATGTTTTGTTAATGCTGCACGGAACATGGAAACAATAGCTAAATGGCTTAGTGACAACTTGCTAACGCTCAACACCAGCAAAACAAAATTTATCTGTTTCCATAAAACTAGTGCTTCCTCACCGACTGTGGCCGCAAACATGCAAATCCACAACTGTTATCAGCCAAGAGTAAGTACGCACACCACTTGTGGATGCAATGCAGTTCAAAGAACACGGTCAATAAAATATCTTGGCATAATTCTCGACGAGAAACTGACATTCCGGGACCATATTGTTGCCCTATCTGCAAAAGCCAGAAAGCTCATATATGTAATTAGGCAGGTAAGGGATGTAGCAAGTAAATATCTTCTTAAATGTATCTATTTATCACTGTGTCAGTCCGTCCTGACTTATTGCATCAATGTCTGGGGAGGTACTTCCACCTCACACTTGATTACTCTGGAAAGAGCACAGAGGTCTATTTTAAAAGTTATGTTGAAGAAACCCATGACATTCCCCACAATAGATCTATATTCACAAGCTGGTGTCTTAAGCATCCGTAAATATTACATTCTGAATGCAGCCATATGCACACACAAAACAGTAATTACGTCTTTGAATTACCCTAATCTACTCAGATCCAGAGTTTTTAAAGTTTCTACACAAAAAATCAAAACTTCATTCGCAAAAAGATTTAAAAACTATATGTTTCCTTTTATATATAATAAAATTGCCACCAAATGTAATATTAAATCGAGTACAATTCAAGAAACTCAAACAAGGGCTAAAAACTACATCGACAAACTAAACTATAAAGAGACTGAGCAACTTCTTAAAACAGTAATCTAATAACAAACTAATAAATGCATATTACAGTCTACTCGACTTGCGCTCACAAATGAACATACAGTCGCACACCCCCTCCGTCACACCAATACTCACACACATAGACTCACCGACCACCAACTTACACCTTACCCTCTACTTTTTCTAGGTATAAACTATTAATTGTAATCAACAAATTTTAATTTTAATTCAACTAGTTTCACAAATCTCCAAGTTAATTTGCTAGGAATCTGCTGTCATGTGATATATATATTTAAAATAATTTCTAAGTAATAGTGTATCTAAGTTATTGTAAAAATGTATTTAAGTCCTATCTGATAACCGTATTACATCGATAGCCTCGATACAGGCATCGCCTAGTGTGGCTATCACTGCTAAAACAATTGTAAAACTCAATGACTAATAAATAAATTTTGAATTTTGAATTTTGAATATTAAAACAAAATGGTAGGTATACTCAATTTTCTGCCGTTCACAACATTCCCAGAATACTAGTAGCATTGTCTCAATAAATAAAATAGAAAATATATTTATTTTTGCAGAACAATCAATAAAAGAAATAGTCGTACAAAAGCTTAAATTAATTTTAATATACAATCATACAGAAAAGCTCAGTCGTTTCTTGCATGCTTTTCCGAAATTAACACAAACTCAGGATTTAATAGGTGTTAGCTAATGCTGGCTTTTAACTAATTTCCGTACACACATTGAGATCGAATATAGATCCACCTTTTACTACGACGATTAAGATGGCAAGCTGCATTTTACGGTTAAAGATAGTCGCTATATAAGACCCGGTAGTCGCTATACTTAGAAGCCTATGACGGTTTCAATTTGTAAGATGGAGTCGTTTCCCAAGTTGAGCTCATAGAGCGAACAAGCTCTATGCTCTTTTTTACTTAAAGTTGCCACCGTTTAGAGCTACCTCATATCCACATGTAACGGTCATCAGATCTTTAGCGTATGGACGCGGTAGTATTCAACCTCCAAAAATTATTGTGTGAATTTATTCATGTTTATTTCTTTGTCATTTTTATAGTATATAGAGAGTTCGTGTCGCCAAGTGCGCCACTGACACAGAAGCTTTCTAAAATTTTACTATTTTCGGTCACTCATCTAAAGATTGACTTCGCGCCTAGGTGCTTGACCTTACAAATCATCTACTACCGGTGAGACTCAGTAGTAATATTTTATAAGTTTGATATTAATGATATTTTTTAAATGTATATTCATGAATAAAAAATGCTTTAATTAAACCAACCTTATTCCATTTTAAGGTGTAGACTGAGGCCTGAAACTGAATCGTTATAATTTTTATTCATTAAATAGAGCACTGCATCATAGGGCCCTTTTAAAAGGAGCCACTTGTCATCACGAGGGCCGCAAGCTTGTTAAGTTGTATAAAAAAAAGACAAGGTCATACAAATAGATACCCTATGCGGGGATTTAACCTGCAACATGAGAGCACTGTGGTAATAGTAAAGTTTCTTCGGTCTATCGGTAGCGTGTTATAGGGACGAACCCTGACTTGGGAAAAAAATTATTTTGATGTTTCCGACAAGGTTGGTTTTAATAATAACACATCTCTGTTTGTCCTAAGTCTGGGTGGAATTATCTATATAAGTATGTATTTACAAAATAAAAGTAGTATATCAGTTATCTAGTAGGTATCTAGTTTCCATACTACAAGCTCTGATTAGTTTGGGATCGGATTGCCGTATGTGAATAATCTCCTAGGATATTATTATTATTATACTTCTTGAGTTAGTCTCCGTTTAAATTGACTGGAACCATAACTCGGTTATATGTAAGTATTAATAATTAAGACTTTCATTATTTAGAAATGACAAGATTAACAGGTTTATATCAAACTAATGGTTACACCTGTGTGTTATATGGGGATAAGATGGGATTACACTGCGAATAAGCGCGCAGGTGGCTTTTTCACCCCATAGCATAGATAGCTATTGTATAGACGACATGGCTTAGTTTTGACCCGTTTCAAAGCTTACTGGTATATGTTAATTAGAAGGGCGAAAATCTATTTATTATTTGGTTGTATATTTACCGGACTGTTAATAATAGGAACAATGTTTTTCGGGTGTCGTCACTTTTGTTACAGCACCGCGACTGACTTCATAAACGTGTTGTATATTTACTAGACTGTGGATGACTGATAGTAATGTATTTCGAAAGTGTGTAGCCAAAAGGGCTTTCTTTTCTGAATTAAATAAGATATATTACATCAGATCTTTAGAAAACAATGTTTAACGTCGCCGTATTAACTTCAATATAGTTAGTATATTTATTTTACTGCCATGAGTATTGTTTTTTTTCTATGTGAATGCATACTTTCTGATAATATGACGAGAACAGTTTAAGTGACGCACTCAAACATACATTCACGTATATATGTTCAGGTGCCATCTTTTATATTACACTAATATTATAAAGGCGAAACTTTGTGAGTGTGTGTGTATGTTACTTCTTCACGTCTAAACGGCTGGAGCAATTTTAATACAATTTGGTATTGAGTTAGCTGTAATTTACAAAGTTTAACGCGGGTAAAACCCGGAGGGGAACAGCTAGAAAAACATAAACTACAGAAGGCATATGCCGCGCAATTGTTATTAAATAAATATCTAGGGACAACTAAAACACTACCATCTGATCCCAAGCTAGCATAGTGTAGTATGGTAATCAGACAATTGTTAAAAACATACATACTTGTATATTAATTACATTTTACAAATATATGTGCGCATCACATGAAGATTTGTCCGGGTGGGGACGGAACCCTCGTGGGTTCCTTCCCCGCCTTTGGATTAGCAGTCGGAGTCACTAGCAACTAGACCAACAGTGCAGTCAATACCCAGATCATCACGTCACAACCCTTTAAGACTATGGAAATCCTTATTTAAATGGTTCTATGTTGTAGGATCTTGAGAAAACAAAAAAGAAACAAAAGAAAGAATACATAGTAGTCTTCTGTAGCAACTCGTCTATATTATTATTATTTGAGTAATTTTTGGTCCCATTATTTATTCGGCAGAATCCGGGATTGGTTAAACTTTTATCGGTCAAACCGATAAAAGTTTACCCAATCCCGGATTCTGCCGATACTTATTTGAGTAATTTTTGGTCCCATTATTTCTTCGGCAGAATTCGGGATTGGGTTAATTTTTTTAGGATTGAATCTCCGATATTATTTGAGTAATTTTTGGTCCCAATGTTTCTTTGGCAGAATCCGGGATTGGGTAAACTTTTATCGGTTTGAACCTTCGAGCATTGAACTGATACATCATCTGTGTTTGAAAAAGTTGCCTCTAGACCAACGAATACTTATAATCATATTGAAACTATAGTAGACCAAATAGGTGGATTAAATAATTTAGGACAAGGAATATGAGCGGACCATGAGCGATTTCGGCACCCATATCGATTACGATACCGATGCATACAAATTGCGCTCCAGGCAATATGTCAATGCCGCTTTGCCTTTATCGGTAGGTGTTTGGTAACAAATGCCCTAAGTGTAAAGCCATAGTGGCAGAACTATTAGGCTTTTAATCACATTTCTATGGTCTGGAAGACCTCTAGTAATAATGTTACTCAGATTTTATACCATTTTATGTAGATATATGTATAACCAAAGCGTGTTAAGTAATGCTTGTATTGGTGTACGTTGTCTATATTTCATGCCATGTGGTAAAGTTTGTTGTCACCTCTCCAGCTTAATACCGTATCTCACGTAATGTTATACATTTTTTACAGCAATGTAGTACAGAACCAAAAAGGATTAAAAGCTTAATCACACTCATACGTAAACAGCCGCAAAACAAATAAGTACACCATAAAGCAAGGGTAAATACGCAAATACACAAATCAGGTAGGAGCAAATAGTGTAGCAATAACTCTGGGTTCCGTACACGCGGCGGTCACGTGGCGTGCCCCCTGAGACCCCTTGAGTGGAATCCGACAGGCTTTGCTAATGATCGTGGGCTGGTCTCCTATGACGCCCCACGGAGAAGAAGGGAAAGGGATCGTAAAAAATGTGAGAAAATAATGATGGAAAAGGTATTAGGGCCGGTAGGTCCCTATTACTGGAAATTGAGAAGGGAAAATTTTTTATATTTTTTAATAGTTAAGCTACCACTGTCCATTCTATGAAGTAAATTAAGATGAACTTTCTTTCTTCTTTTCATTTTTATTTTTAAAAAGACAACGCCCGCATAGGCAATCTAATCCCTGTGTTGCGGGGTACTTTACAAACATATAGTTAAGACGGTCAGAAATTACATCCAGACTCAGAACAACTATTTATGGGTCACACAAATAGTTGTCCGGCGCGGGACTCGTACCCGAGACACGAAGCGGCGAGGCGACTGTCTTAGTCGCTGCGCCACACATGCAGTCATAATTTTAAGTTTCTAAAAACACTACATGTGTAAAGTATAGTTACTCTTAAAGAGACGCGACTCGAAATAATCCTAGCACTTGTTGACCCTTAAGCAGCGGACTACACGAAACCACACCAATTTCAACCTTATTTATTTGGAATAAGGTCTTAAAACAATGAAAACTATATAGCAAGGCATGGTTATTTGCATGAACTTTCAAAGCTACGTATCGTATGTTCAGTGGTTAACCTAGTGTCACTGTTGTTCAGATCGACAGCCTATTGGGCAGATATAGTTTAAGGATTGTTGTCTAATGACTACAACCAGGACCGACAGCTTATCGTTCCCTCTGAAAATTAAATTTAGCGGTTACCCGTCCATGGACTGACCGCGAGCCTAGTTTCTTAACCTCGCTGATAATTTACGGACCGGTGTGAGAATTTGTCTATGAGCGTCTCTAATTATACCTAACACTCGTTTATCGAGCATGGCCTTTCATAAATGTTAAGGAGACGCTTTGTTAAAAACAAATGAGTGAGTGACGGGTAGCGAGCGGCGCTATACGTATTTAATTATGTCAAAGGGTCGTTCGTGTCAAAATGTCTTAATTTTAGTCTTATAAAGTAAAAAAAGTGTATTACAAATTTTAAAATACCGTGTATAAAAATTAATTGTGTATTTAGTGTTATTTGTTTTGAAAATATGGAAATATCATTCGTTCTTGCTACCTTGAATAAAAATGATTTATTAAAAGTAAATGTTAGTAGTTTCGTTTCAGTTTATAATATAGTAATTCTATCGTTATCAATTTGCAATAATGACATCTCGTATCATGTTGTTAAAAGAAAAGCAAATAACAGAAAATTTTCAATGATGATGCGTTGCGGTTATGAAACCGGCCGAGCAAATTGCTCCTATACTTAATTCTCGGTGCTTGCGAGTATTTGTTTATACCTATATAGTAAAACCACATTATATATAGGTATATATATATATTTATTACGTATAAAAAAAAAAATATGTAATTACATGGCTTTGCATCTGAAATGCATAACAATTAAGGTGTACAAACATTTACCAGCTATAAATTAGAAGTATTCTTGAATTGCAAATTGCCACAATAAAAAACTAAATCTAAATCTTAAAATTATAACTACTCACAACATATATGTAACGACTAGGAATTTAGTAGGCATCGAATTGAAATAGCACATATTTTTAATTTCTCCCAAAAAAGGATTCAAGGATTTGATAATAACAATAATTATTATTTAAAGTGAAATATCCGCCATAATAAAAATAGCTTCAAGACCTAAAATTAAATAAATATTCATTAAAGCAAGTAGACATACAAAAATAGTTGCTCTAACATTTATTAAGGCTGTAACCAAATTGTGTACCTACAAGTAAAAAGTTACAACATACAATATGTTTTATGTTTCGATACTTTTACTAATAAACATAAAGCAAAATTGGATGTACAGCTGTAGCTCGTAAAATTTTTCTCCTTTCGCATCTAGTTTTGCAATATTATTTCCCGAATGTTATCAATGCAAACTTACATGAAGTTTAGTTGGGTTTGATCTCATATGCTTTGATGCAACGTATAAAGTTTGTTCGCAATACGCTTACAATTTTATAGAATTGCATGCAGAAGCTTTTCACTGCGATATTTTATATTCTATTTGCACCCTAAACCGCCAATGTGTAGTTACACAAAGTTAAGCGGATGTATGTTCAAATCAGATGTGGTATTATTGGTATTACATTAAATAACATCAAATATATGGCAATTAAATTAGTAAACTTATGCTCATCTAATTCAACTTCCAATCAATATGTTGGTGTTTTTCGATATACATTCATTAAATTAAATGTCTCCGATTTAGCTATAAACAAATTTAACATAGAACAGATTGAAATATTGATTGGCGTGTCGGACTAGTGGTTAGTGATCCGGACTGACTAAGCCACAGGTCTTGGGTTCATTCGTCAACCTGGACAAACCTTCATGTGATAAGCATGTTTATTTGTTTGGTATCTAATATGTATGTACTACGGGCCTGGTAGCTTTTCACGCCGGAGGTCATGGGTTTGATTCCCAACCAGGACAGATATTTTTGTGAATGAACATGTCTGTTTGTCCTGAGTACAAAAGAAAAATAGTATAATGTAGTATATCAATTATCTGGTTTCCATAGTACAAGCTCTGCTTAGATTGGGATCAGATGGCCTTGTGTAAATAATGTCCCAGGATATTATTATTATCAATCAATCAATCAATCAATCAATATAATTTATTTCTCTCCACAATATTATAACATGGTACATAGTGTTATGGTTACAGACATTGAAAATTTTACAACATTAAACAAAAATATTGTGGAAGACTGATGCCCAAACTAGGCTCTAGTAGGCCTGTATTTCAGGTCACCAGGTCCCCCAACCCTTGGAGTATTGACCATATTAACAGTATAAAATATGAGAAACAAAAATATATAAAAGTTTGAGCAAAAGTGTGTGTGTGTGTGAGTGTATGAGTGTGTGTGTATTAGTGTGTGTGTGGTATGTGACTGCGTGAGATGTTTTGTGGATGCACGTATGAGTATTTTTTTATTATTTTTACTTTTTGCGCAAGGATACCAGTACAGTATGTACATATTAAGAAATATACAAATATATTTACTACTTGTCTGGTTGCTATCATACAGACAGACAAAAAACGGCCAGAGGTGAAGTTATTAGGCTTATTTAATAACTTTATCCATATGTATCTAGATCCCAACATAGTTCATTTGTGAAGGACTAGAATTAAAAAAAATAATATTGTGCGTTTTAAAGATTTGTTCTATTTTCTTTTATCGTTTCATGTCATTTTACTTTTTATCATAACTACAGAAATAAGGCTTTTCTTTTTATTAGTTGTCCCTTTAATTTGAATTTGAAGAACTGACCTAATAAGAATAGAATTCCCTTTTAAAAGTACCTTTTTATATGATAGCTTTTTTATATTTCGTTTAATGTCTGACTTATATCTTATGTCATTCTAAGAACGATTCATAAGAAAGCACACCCATTTTTATACGTACTCATAAAATATTCCCTTCTTTTGAAGAAGTCTAAATATTGTCCATAGAAACCAACATGAAAATATGCTTTCATAACACGTAGCCGCGAGCAAATGTTTTTATTATACTAATCAGTACGAGGCTACTTTATATATATATATATATATACTGTTGGTTAATTAACAAGATGCCGGTTGCACTTTAAAAAGCTCAGTTTCGTATGGCAATGTTGGTAGCTCACAATACCTCTTTAAAGTTGTTTTCTTTGACAATCATATTGCACAGTAAATGTTAAATTCTTGAATCCCAGCAAGGCTTGTCTTTAAAAAAAATTAACTGTTTATTTCAAATAAATTACATAATATAATGTACAATTATGAGGCCTACTGAAAGCTTAAATTAAAGATTATATTGTAGTCCCAGAGTAGTATGAAGCAGCGCTAAGGAAAGTGTGATGATTATAGTGAGTGGCCCCAACATGCATCGCCCTCCAAGTTAGTTATTTACTTATCATAATATGGGCAATGTTTACTCTTTCAAGACATTTTCAAGTGACTCATTAAGCCTCTGACTTGGCTTGATGGCTATTGTCAAATGAGTACAATCAGGATCAGCCGCTCAGCGTGTCCTCCGAAGCTCAGAGATGCTTAGAAATGGAACCAGGCAAATTCGATTATAATTTGTTAAGCCCAAATAAAATGGGATTCGTCTGAAAAAAATTCACAATGGTGTGACTGCGGGTGTAACTCAAGGTAGCGTACTCTCTCCCTTTCTATTCTCCGTCTTTATGAACGCCAGATATTTCCAGATAAATTTCAACGTGTATTCCAACGTGTTGTTCATTCACTCAAGAACAACGTTGTAATACACGTTGATTTTGACACATTATGTACCGAACTTTTCGATTAAATTTTTTGACCAAATTCCTAATATCGGTTACAGAATGACGATTATTTTGACCCGAAATGTCCCGAATTTCTCGATACATTTCGAGAAATTCGGTACATTTTGGTTCAAAACTTTTACAGTTCCACTATTTTCATATTTAATTACGAGTGGTTATAAAATTCATTGTTAAAGCTGGCCTAGCTTCAAAAATTAAATGTAAACTGTAATTTCTTTTAATAATTTCTTCACTTATTTCACTTTAAAATCCATTTAATCCTTCACTGGTACTAAATAATGGTCTCATTATATGCATTTACGACATTTAGCCACAGTTAAGTCAAGGTCCTACCCCAATAAGGTAGTTGATCGAAAAATCACAATTCATAGCAATATGGCACTTTGCTCCACTTGTGTAACATTTTCGAAGACTAAACTAAAACCCGATTTTACACCGGTAAAGACACATCAAGGCATGTTTCATTCTCAAAATGAAACAATGCCGATGCGTCTTTTTCCGCATTAGCGCCAAAACTCCTCTAGACCTGCATGTAGTTCCGGTCTGACCATATCGAAAAACAAAGTTCTTGTTGAAAAATCGTTTATCAGCTAACTTTATACCCAATTGACAATTGATGGACGCAACTCCATGGTTTCCACCATGGAGTGGAAACCATGGATTTGCGTCCATTTTCTGGACGATGTTCCCTCGCGTCAATTTTTACGCCCCCCACGGGATGAAATGGCGATATTCTATGCCGTCAGCCACACAGTAAAATGCATCCATGGAATAAACTGACTAGGAGCAAGTTAAGGGGAGGTTGTAATATAAAATGGGGTTGCAAATATAATTATATTTAAAAATGTAATTTCTACATAACTGCGACTGCGACTGCCTCGCTCGCTCGGTCTAGCGGTTGCGTATTCAACCGCAGTTAATGTGCTCCTGGGTTCAAATCCCGGGTCAGGCTGAAGGTAAAAATGATCAACTCATTTCTCAGTGTCAGCCCGGTGTTTGGGATTTGGCGGTATGTAAAGCCGTCTTACCTGTTCCTGACCTATTTCCCGGACTTATTCACTAGTCATATGGAATAAGAAGGGCCCTCGCTCATTTAATTTTTTATAAATAAATTACCCAATATAAAACGTTTCCTGCAAAAATGGTTGGTAGTTAAGTATTGCCTGTGTTGGTTTCCCCATTCGGTCATTTGAACATCATTAACATTATTCACAAACTTTAGTGGTTCGCACTTGATAACTTTACCACATATATTCAATTAAAGCTAGAAACATGAACTGCGTTCTGTTTCCCACAACTGCATTCTATATATACCTATATTAAAAATAATTTCATTATTAACGCTTGTTTAGTAGAAGTTCATAAATATTGGATTTTATTTCGTTTTCCGCGAGAACTGTTTGCTCTCTTAGTGAACAATGAAGATTATTTTTACTGAGAGTATTGTATAAATATGTAATATATTGTACTTCAATGTACTATGAAGTACTTACAAATGTATTTGTATCCCCATTAACAAAGCCATTTCATATTAGTCAGTACGAGACTGTACTCGTTCCATGTACTTACTTAATTATAAATAAGGAATTTCTGTATTTTATCACTCAAAAGACGCCCATCGCTGGATACAGGCCTCCCCTTCTTCTTCCTCCTATCCTTTTGTGTGTTATGCAAATGTAATTGTATTGAAATAATTATTTATATAATCATTCAAGTGTATTGATACTATCATTTTATTTACTTATTTAAAAAAATACCCAGAAAAGCAATTATTTTTAATTTCATAAGCCTCATAATATCACATAAGTACGGCACAATTATAAAGCGATGACGGCCGCTTTTCACTTGGATAGTGTTTATCTTATTACCTAATTATAAATAATTAAAAAATAGTGTCTTATTACAAATTAATCAGTGATATTACTAACAACAGTGTCTACTCTTAAAATCATGTGCAGAGGCTGCTGCCATATGTTGATATAAGCTTTAAAAACACGAAAAGGATATTGGTGTTTACTCATACAGTGTTAAAACTATGCATAATTAAATTGAAACAGATAAAATAAATATTACATTTGAATCCTTCGAAGTATACAATAGTAACAACATTTACCACTACATAATCGATTATGATTAACAACACTATTAACCTCTATAACTGTTAAATGGCATGTTTATGTTGATTGAATCACATATCACTGAAAATCGACTAATCCCCTTGCGATCCGATTACTAAACTAGACGGGGAAAAAAATAAAAACCGCTATAATGGGCGCGTGGCGGAAACAAAAACGTTGGTTGAGTGGTGGGTAATGAAGGGCAGCGCGTGGCCGCCGCGTGCGAACCGTCGCGATTCTAATGAGGACAGCCACGCTCCTCATTGAATCCAATGTGCAATGCCTGTGCGTGTAAATTCGTAAAATAAAAAAAAATGTTTTGTTATACGATAGGTTTGAAAAAGGAATAAAAGCGGAATGAATTTGTTTATTGTATGGTGGTCGGTGGGATTGAAAAGATGTACCTTTGCAACTTGTTGAATGTTAAATGCGTGGGAATAGACTTCATTTCATGGTACTAGTTTTGTTTGAATATATAAGGTAAAGTTATCAAGTGCGAACCACTATAGTGTGTAAATAATGTTCGTGATGTCCAAAAAGACTGAATGGGTTTACTGCAACTAAGTTAGTACTTAACTACCTTTACCTTGCTGGGATTGTTTTATATTTGGTTAAAATATTCAGAAAATCTTACGATAAGAGCACTTAAACCGGTGAATAATGGGGAAGGAAGGAATTATAACGGCCTATAAAGCACAAAAGAAAAATATATTCTAGCGAAGAAAAATAACAATATTAAAACTGATTAATAACCTATTACAATGTGTAAGATGTTCAATTTGTTCTTCGATAAAATAGAATTCAAGCTTTTATAATGTATTCCATTTTCTTATGCAACATATTAAATAGAGGCTGAGATATCTTTAATGTAGTACAAGCTCCACAATTTGTTTAACAAGAGATGATATTTCGTACACAGACAAAAATATCACAGTCCAACGGTATTAAATAATATTCTATAAAATTATAAATGTAGTGCCAATTAATGGATAAAGTGAATATTTCACCAGAAAATATGAGAAACAACACTTTGTCTATCTGTCCTTCCACTCATTCAAACCTCACAGATTTCAGACAACTAATAGAAAACTACGAAATAATGCGTAACGAATAATCTAGGGTGAAAATAAAATAAGGAAAAGTTCTTGGCTGACTCTTTCAATACGAGCGGGTGTCAAAATACAGGCTATAAGAACTGGATCTCTTAATACTCAGCATTATGGTCTACCTTTAATATCAGAAAAGCTCCATGGAAATAGAGCGAAAGAAAGAAAAAATCAACCTATCCGTAGCATAATTGTTACTTTAAAGTTGAGCAATTTAAAATTTGTCAAGTACAAAATCAGCTATAACATGTTTATAATTTGTATATTTATAGAAAAATAATAAAACTGCTAGGAAAATAATGTAAAAATAAAGAAAACGTGTCTACGGATAGGTCTATATAAAGATTGAATTTTACTCCCACGAAAATAATTTTATATTTCCAAAATTAAACATGGATACCTACCCTGTCATCGAGTAGGTAACTGATAAAATACAACGCCGCGACAAGTTTGTGTGAAAGTCGATTCTAATTCAATTCTTTTAGTCGATTAATCAAAACTCAGTCACCTGCAGCACTGCTCGGGTGTTCTGTCAAAACTCTTAATCCAAAAATTTCAAGTCTATGATCGATTGTCATTCGTGTTGAAGAGATGTGAGTGTAGTGACAGAGTGGCTAGAGAGGAAGCGATTTAGGACGCCGCATTGATAAACAATAATAAACGGACGTGGGGGCAGTGAGCGATACTAAGCTGCGTTAAATTCCGCACGCGATCTCGACACGGCAAAACAATTTAAATCGAGTATGTATAGTGAATATTTTTACAAATTTTAGAAAATGCAAAATTTAAACAGATTTGGTGTGTATTTAGAATTAGAATTTCGAAAATTTAAAGCCTTAATTAGTTCGCGTCGTCTTGAAAAATAAAATAGTCAGTTATAAAGAGCATCTTTTGATATTTTCTCTCTGACAAAACCACTACGACTCGTATCAAACTATATTATAAAAGCGAAAGTTTGTGAGTGTGTATGTTTGTAACTTCATCACGTTTAAACGGCTGGAGCGATTTTAATAAAATTTGGTATGGAGTTAGCTGACACTTTGGATTAACATATAGGCTATAATTTATAAAGGTTAAACCGCAGGGCACAGCTAGTGATTCCATAACTATAAGTATGTCAAAGACGTGAAAATACTTCATAGCATTAACGTTACGTGACTATTGTGCAAAGTGATTAACTATATCAAATTTTAAAACCTTCATGGTAATCAAGGTAGTCGTTTACTTAAGTCAGTACATTACAATTTTATTTCAGCAAGCTTATGATTCATATTTACAAGCATACAGACACGGGATGTGATTTAACTAAAACTTCAGCATATGTGTGATGGTATATAAATCTAGGTCCATAAAATCAGCGTGCTTTATATTTAGTAAAGATAAAGAAATATTAAAAAAAGTCTTTATTTACTTGTGTTTACTATGTGTGTGTGTACTATGTTTTGTTTTTATTTATTGGCAGAAAGGTTCTCTAGTGGCGACCACAAACCAGAAGTCGCAGCGTAGACGAGCCCCCTACAATATAGACCTATGATCTTTTGCGAGTCTCTTGAAACCGCTGGATGCCATTAGCGCAAGACCGGCAATAGTGGAGATCCTTGGGGGAGGCCTTTGTCAAGCAGTGGACGTTTTTCGGCTGATTTGATGACGATGATGATATTTATTTACTTAATGCTGGAAAATTCAAGCTAAGCTTTTATTTATCTCATAATTCACATATAAATTAAACCAATATATGCTACAAAAACTTTACGTACGTGAAATAAAAAATGTAAATACCTGTTCCAAATGCTACCATATCGGCCTAAATTAAAATTACTTTTTAGTTTAGACTATTTTGGAGCAGGTGTTTTGACTTTATGGGTCAGGTATGTAACGTTCTTTTTATTAACATTGGTTTAATTTACTTTCGAATTTTGTTGGTTATGGAATATCCACAAGTATGAGACAGCGTTTTACGAACAAATTAAAAATAAACTGTCTTTAATGCATTATTCATATTATTAAAAGGTTGCCAATAATAATAATAGTATATAATTTTTTATAGTAATTTTCATATACTTACTATTTATTCATTAGAAACCCATAGACAAAAATACATTTTATGTTTTTATTATTGGTCACATCTCATTAGAACCAAGAGCTGATCTGTATGTTGTATGTCCATAATATACACACTCAAACATTCTCACACACAAACTTACAATTACTAGTGGCTATGGGTCCTTCCACCAGCCCCTAGGTATTCCAGGAAGAAATTATATGTGAATCAAACAGGGAAATCACAGACACAATTCAAATGGTTTAAATTCTGAGTTACTTGAGCAGACTGTTAGTTGAAAACGGAAATTGAAACGGAATTGTAAACGGAATATTCCATAATTGCGATTGAATAATTTCGTTAAGATATTATTATTAATAAATTTGATAATGGCTTTATAATATAGTTTTATATGAGTCGTAGTGGTTTTGTTACAGAGAAAATATCAAAAGAAAGAAAGAAATAATTTTCTTTTCATAACAAATAGGCCTATAAAATTTTATGTGTCACCGTCACATGTTGACACTACCGAAGGCCATCTTTTTTATTATTATTATTTAGCTTACTACTGTATTACGATATTTGAAATTATATATGTATTAGTAATATTTGTATAGTTGGGGATTGGTTTATGCACTTCACCTCTTCGCGTCATTGTGCGTGACCTATATTCGCTACTCGAACCATTTAAATTCCAAGAGTTCTCAAAGCTGCTCGAGTGTAACTTTGGGTGCTTAAGTATAATTCGTTACTTACTAAAAGAAATTATGATAAACCGTGGAGTTTTGGTTGACCCGGGATTTGAACCCTGTACCCTCCTCGTTCACGTTCAACCTCGTTCTTTGCGGGTGAACACACTACCGCTAGAACAACGAGGCAGTCATTATACTTAGTTATTACGTATTACTAAGAGGCAAGCAATACTTTAATAACAGAAAAAAAAAATGTTTATGTATTTAGTCCTATACCGTATATATAAATAAAATACTCATATTTGTTGCTGCACAGTGCAGTACGCTACGTTGATCACAATTGCAATAGCTTTATTCAGTTCTTTTATTATATTTTGCTCATTTAGGTTTTTGGTTAAACGTTCGTTGATAATCTAAGTTTATAAAAATATGTCATGAATACCCTTTTATTGTAATGGATAAAACTAAAAAGCATCTTATATATTTAATTAGTTTCGGTATCCGTTTTCGTGGCCCCTTAAGCGAGGTGTCCAATTTTAGGGTTCTGTACCAAAATTATTAAAAGGAACCTATGTCTTGGGTCGCAGTCCATCCGCTTGTCAGCCTCAAAAGTATTCATACCAAGCGGAGTGTACTGAGCGCAATGTCACCAAGAACAAGTAACTGTTTTAAAAGGGTTCAATTAATTTCAGTTCTAAAATTAACAAACGATAAGATAAAATAAATCAAAGTAAATTAATAATATATTTTGATTATATTATAATATTATTTATAATAAAGATGTAAAATAAGTTTTTAAAACAGTGACTTTTCACTTGACAATTAACAAACTGATCACTTGCAGTTTTTCACTTTTCCACAATGACTTCCTCTTCTTCTAGATACCTTCGACTTAACCCTGAATTGTTTTAAAATTCAAACATTTAGAAAATTTTCTTTTCCATTCTTCTAGCCTCACTAATTTTAATATAACTTTCTCTTCTTCTTTCAATAGGTACGTACATATTTTATTTAATAAAACATAAACTGTTTCTAATAATACACTTAATTGAAAGAATACATCTCATTTTATTCTATTTTTTACTGATTTAATTTAATTTGCATTTAATATTAAATGTAAATAGAAATTAACGTTATTCTTTTTACCAGTTCTACCGAAGAATATACTGGTACATTTATGAAAACTGACAAAAATTTATAATTATAGTTTAAGCCCTCTCCTATTATAATTAATCAATGAACCATGGCGATGTGCCCGACAGGATCCATAAGTAATAAAAACTGTTAAAACATTATGAAATGGAGCAAACTATTGAGTATTGACTTATTATATGTTTGACTGCCTGGTAAGAATACTCTTTCGCAGACAAAGAGGTCCTGGGTTAAACTTCAGGGTCAGACCAAATTATGTTGAAATTTTTCTGGGAAAAAATATACCCAATACCATCCTCGACTCCGGAAGTTGGCGGTGTTATCGGCCCTTGCTTCTAAAAGCACCTTACGCCGCCATCTGCTCAAATTCTTCCCAGTTATGTCGGATTGCCATCCCATCAGACTATGAGATTAGAAAGACCTGTGTTTGCATAAACCTTCCTGCACTATTATGTATACCTGCATAGTTGGCTAGTCTGTGTTATGATTGGCTGCTGTAACTGAAATTTGGTCAGAAGCTCTATTTAATTACGTTTAAGGAAGGCACAGAACCTTCGGCGTGCGGGTCCGACTTTCTTGGTCGTTGTTTTATATCTTTTTTTTTGAATTAGATACAATCGAACATTTTGTAAGTCGGCGCTCAGTTATCGTTTCATCAGTCGAGTCGAAGGGTTGGGATGGGCTCTACTTTTTAATACGGACGATAACAATTTCACCTGATACGTGTTATATTTTTATATGAAAGGTTATTTATTTTATTTATATATAAAGTGTTTGTGTGTGAAACTATTAATTTACAAACTCCTCCTTTTTTCTTTATGATTAAATTCTTTGCGGGATCCTAGACAGATAAAGCGATTCCCAGGGACATACCTAAGCCTCACCCCTCAGTGTCATTGTGTGCCTCTGTTGATCCTGGCTTACAGGAGTTGCAGAGGCGGGTAAGACGGAGGGACTATTCCGGCAAAAAAAGGAAAAAGTGTTTGTGTCCCAATACTGGATGAAGAAAAAATGGAATTTAATCAACACGTGTACTAATTAACTCAGTACTAATCAGTAATGTCTAATAAAATATTAAGCTGGCATTATAAGAAACTACATTAAAGCCAATGGCACAGTCCATAGGAGTGGTCTGTCTTATTACTATATAAGTGTTTATTTATTTTAGGATCTACGAAAAATAATGAACTCAGTTAATTCCGTTTTCCAGTGCATCTCAAAGATCATTGAGCCTATTTCTTTGTCACTTATAAAGGACCACATCATGAATAAATACCTATAACTTTTTTAATACAACGCCCGGTTTTTTGAATTTTATCCCTGTGTCGCGGGGTATTTTAAAACATATAATAGACGGACACAAATTAAACCAGACTCAGAACAACTATTTATCGGCTACCCAAATATTGTCCGTCGCGGGACTCTAACCCGCGACACGAAGCGGCGAGGCGACTGTCTAAGCCGCTGCGCCACACGTGCAGTCAATCAATGAAAGGCCCTCCAATCTTCAATCGGACGAGCGTCTCGTGACTTTTCATATCAACGTTCGTAGTAAATTGAGGAAATAAGTTTTACGTTACATAAATCACTGTTTGGAACTGGCAAATGTGTGGAAAAGTTTAGAATCGTTCCAATATATTATGGCCCTCTGTCATAAATTTGTAAGGTAATTATATATTTTTTTAATTACGGATAACACCGCGGTCTTTAGTATATAATAAAATAGATAAACATTTTACTATCATAAACTATAAGTTATAATCTATTAACCGCCGCAACTTTTGTAACGGCATTTGCGGTTATATCCTGGGAATAAAAAATATCCAGCGTTAACTCATTTGTTTATGTCTTACTTTTATATTAAAATTAGTATAACCATTCTTATTACACAACATAATTAACATATATACACACATAGTACAAGAGTAAAACATCATAAGTATCATGTTTCTTGATTAAAGCCAAGCATTTAAAATAATAAAACACTAGTAGACCTATATAATTATTAACAATAAAAATAACAGAAACAATTAACATTTTATAAGTACCTACAAAAAAAAATTAAATTAACACAAATATGCAGAAAGCTCGGCACAGTAGCGGCGTGTAATTGATAATATTTTATTTTATGTATTTGCTGACCCACCCTAGTTCATAACACCCCACATATTTGCTTATTTTACTAAGTTCACTATTTGCTGTGGCGGGAGCAAGTTAAGTTATAGGCGTCAGCGGGTAAACCCGGATAAATACTTACGACTGTATTAAATAATTGTTACAGTTTGTATGTTTATTAACCAATATCGCAAAAAACAGTCAACATGGACTCTCTGGACATTTCTAAGGTCAACATGGAGTAGCGTAGTTTTCCAAAAAACATATAAATATGAACTTTTTATTGTTAACTTTAGATTTTTTTATTTATATGTAAATATTGAAATAAAAATTTACCATATAATCTTAATATGTCAATTATTCAGATTATGTAATGCATCATCTAACTAGATATAATATTATATTCCTTTGTTAAGATTATGTTATCATAATCTTAATAAAAATATTAAAATTAAACGGCACATTAGCCGGTATTATATTTTTACTACCACTACTATATTTAAGTTAGATACTTCAACTGCCAACATATGTATTTTTTAAACCTAATATTAAAAAACTATACAGATGACTCAACAATAACAATAAATATTTTGAACCTCAGAGTATTGTTTCAGTTACTGATAGCTGCAACAAATTTTGCTCAATAGCTGCCGAGATAATTAACTGTGACATACATGTAGAGCGGTGCTATTGAATAAGTATTATGTTTTTATATTAATAATCGTCATCTGCTTAAACCATGGACCCCACCAAAAATATGTTTATTATTTGCAAGTGTTTCAGTGACGTTAAAATATTAAACCGAAGGGTTTGCTTGTTTGTCTATTGTTAACTCGAGAACTGTTTGAGTTTTTTTTTGTAAAAAAACAATAAGCCGTAATTATGACGGATGGGTGGATGTTAGGTTTTTTTATGATACAAGTAACGGTATTGTGTGATTTGTCAACACTGAGATTTCTGTTGATATTTATGAGAGGAGCAATAAAAAGATGTGTCCACACATTACACATTACATTACATTGTTTTGATTGTTAATTTGTTTTTAGAATGCACGTGTTGCGCAGCGGTTAAGACAATCGCCTCGCCACTTTGTGTTCCGGGTTCGAATTCCGCGCAGTACAACTTTTAGTGTTACCCATGAATTGTGGTTTTGTTTCTGGATATACGCTGTGTCCGTCAATTATGTTTGTAAAGTACCTCGCGATCGAGGGATTCTGTTCTATTGTGCGGGCGATGTTTTTAATTAAAAAGAAATTATAAAAAAAACATTAATGACGGTGTAGCAGGGTTCAATTCTCGCTTCGAACTTGAATTTACATGGGATCATTAAAAGTTGAGTTGATAAACTATTTCTTTTAAAGTTGGTGAATAACTAAGATTGGGCTCAAGTGTGATCAATTGAGGGCCTTGAACAACACGTTATACTAACATAACTATTCCAATCTCAGTTTTCATGAAAGATACTATTAAAATTATAAATACGAATAGTTTTGAGTATGGATTTATTACATAGTTGTATGTTGGTTGCTCTTTCACGCAAAACCTACCGAACGGATTTTGATGAAACTTTGTAATATAGTTTTATATCCGAATAAAACATAGGCTATACTTTATAAAATTTTACGCGGGCGAGGTCGCGAGGCACAGCTAGTTTATCATAATTGTTTCGAGTTAAATTCCCGCACAGGACAACTATATCTGTGATCAATATATAATCGATTGAGTCTGGGTGTGATTTGGTCCGTAAATTGAATTATTGTAAAGTCTCACAGGTATTATTTTTCTTCGGTCTTTTAAGCGCTCTTTTGACTCCCTCTAATATATCCCTCCAATGTGTCCTGATTATCTTAATCACAGTTAGGGTCAAAGTATTAACACACTAACCCTATTACATGTTATCTTTAAGGTACTTCAACGGCTGAGCTGAGTTAGACTGAATCAACAAAAAAATTACACACTATTCATTAAACATGATTTTATCGGTGTTCCCTTTCGCCCTCTCATAATTGGCGGGGTGGCAAGATCAACGACATATGCTCCACCATGCGGCTACAATTTCCACCCCTATGGACCGTTTGATGCATCATTATCTTAAATCAGACGGAAAGTACTTTGTCCAGATTTTTTTCGCTGGCGTTTCGACCATTAAAGGGGCACTGATCTGTCGTTTTATACGTTTCGAGGGTGATTTTGACGTTTGGAGTAGGTAGATACATAGTGTAGTATAATAGGGTACTTGACTATTTAATTAGTTAAGAAGATACGTTTACAGGTTACTTCGATGACTCTTTTATATAAACGCTATAAATAACTGATAAATATCTTGGACAACAAACTAGCCCGTACACCGGTAACCAGACACCTGATAAACTTAAATACTTCTTAATACATAGGTACATTTTATAGATGAATTACACCAAGACGCGGAACAAATAATGATACTCATCACACAAAGATTTGTTGTGGATGGGGATCGCACCCACGACCTCTGGCTAAGCAGTAAATGACATAAAGGAAGCTACGGCGTAATGACACAAAACATTTTCCACAAAATATGCCATTAGAACGAATCCATTATGTCCTTGTTAGTAATATAGTATAGGTAATAAGCACACTCGATGCTACCGTGTAATTTGTGTAGCAATTTAAAAAATGTAAAGAATAACACCAAGCAATTTTGTATTAATGAAGTCATCACGACTTGTTGCACGTATGTTCCGTTGGCTGAGTGTAACCCTTGCCTTATGTTTATGGTTTTCAACCGATGTGATAATCAACGTAATAGTACAGTCGATATCACGCCTGTAGATGGATACAACTTGAATTTGACTGCAACCTTATTACATAGCAGTAAAGGCGGTTTTCGCAGTGTTATTGTACCCATAGACGGAGCGCCCACAGTACTAACAATTTATTGGGGTGACACAAGGCGGGTGTTGTGTGCAACGCAACCGACATGCTATTTTAGAGTCTATAATTCGTTGATTAGTGGTGCAGCGCTTTTTTATAATATCATTTTTAAGTAGCTAATAAATTCTCATTATAATGGAGGAATTTCTCTATTTAAAACAAAAAAAAGTGATAGTTAATTTAAGTGCTTGGTGACCCAAGTACTTGATTTATATTTTATTGTTTGAGTTGTATTGTTCGCGATTTGATTGCTCTAATGTATTGACTGTGTGGTTAGGGTGAGAGTTTTTCAAGCCGTACAGTACTGACACTGATATGGCCTAAAATTTCTTGTGTAACGACTGCAACATGATGACACCTTAGCGTGCCCTCCGAACCACGAAGACCACTGAGGCAGCATCTACGATTCACATTGCCGATCACTTTGGACCGGTGAAAGCAGCTGCCTGTGAGTGCCTCTGGCTATGAGTGATGCTTCGTTAGACCCGTTTTAGACAACTTGATTACGTATTTCCACGTAATATTATCCAAATATTGCTTGTTCAACAATAAATAACGTTGTTCAGCACAACCATACATACAGGATGCGTACAAAACTACAGATCTTCTTCTGGGGAAGAACACGTCGAATATTCTGTGATCAAGTTGAAGATATTCTCCATAAAGGCCAGGGCAGAAGTATCCTGAATCGATGTGCATAGGTATATGTAAAAAGTAATGAGTATGAAGGAGGCAGAAGTGGTGTGCAAGGTGCGTAGCAAGTGGTCATCCATTGTCCCCGCCTACTCCTGTGGGAAACAGGCGTGAGTCTATGTACGTATGCACTAGTACATACATCTTGATGCAGAGTTACACAAGGTATACCAGTGTAACTCATCAGGATTGTCTGTAAAATAATGAAATCAGTTTGGAAAAACCGTAGCATAGCATAGTTGGTCATAAGCATCTTCATAAGAACCTAGAGTGTTTCATCGTCATCATATCAGAAAGACTGCTGGACATAGATCCTCCTCCCCAAATATCCACAACTGCTGGTCTTGTTCAGCGGCATCGCGCGACGCTAGTAAAATCGTTTATCTACCTTGCAAAAGTGTTCACCAAAGACAGGAAATTCAGATAGATTGTATTGAGAGATAGTAGTCCTATCTATAGGATAGAGATATCAATCAGAAAAAGCGCGGCAGTGTCTCCCTGTGTAGTTTGAGCACCATATTGCAATTGCGAACCCAGTTCATCATGTCACAATTTAAAATCAATAAATGAGGGAGGAAAGTAAGCATGCATATTCTGAACTAACATCATATTATTTTTGTTAGTTTTTATATTATATTAAATATTGCAAAAAAGTCAATATAAGGATAATATTAATAAATATTATAGACACAAATATTATATTTTATGAATATTTTTGTATTTGTTGGTATTTTAAGTTAATGGCTTGAAAACCAAACACGCCTTTCATTACTTGGTGCACTCGAAATAATGACTTACCGTGCGCTGCGAAAATTATTCATAATATTAAGTATTACATATAAACACGTAGTATTTGTT
Source organism: Pseudoips prasinana (assembly GCA_951640165.1). Taxonomy (NCBI): domain Eukaryota; kingdom Metazoa; phylum Arthropoda; class Insecta; order Lepidoptera; family Nolidae; genus Pseudoips; species Pseudoips prasinana. The sequence continues at coordinate 15,820,493 of OX621234.1, read as the reverse complement.
TATAGTATTTACGGTAAGATTAGATTATAAATTGGATAGGATGCTAGGATGCTTTGCATTCATAATATTAAGTATTACATATAAACACGTAGTATTTATTTATAGTATTTACGGTAAGATTAGATTATAAATTGGATATGATGCTAGGATGCTTCGCATTCGTCTCTTAATAAATATACAGCAATATAACTGAAGTGATTTAAGACTAATAAAGAGATTATTAAAGTGCTCGCTTTTTTTAAATTAAGTTTATAATGTAATTTTTTTACGCCTCCCATGATCATGACCAGACCGGTTGGCTTTTACTTTGGCCAAAGAATAAGTTTGGCAATTGACGTGGTAATGTGCCCAGTTTTCTGGGGACGTTTTCTCATGGCCTCGCATTCGGAGAATTATCATATATATGCATTTTTTTGTAGTTTTAGTTTTTCATTCTAATATCGTTTGTTAAGTATATCCATAAGTTTACTTAGATTCCTACGTTATTTTGTTGTAGATATATACTTTTAAATACTTTTAATTAAACGATTTAGTTTTATGATATTTACGACTGGAATGTGTTAAGATCATTTAATTATGAAATGTACAATGGCGGACTTAATGCCAAAGGCGTTCTCTGCCATTCAACCTTGGGCTGATGCAGAGGTTACTTGGTAGGAGCACTATGAGATTAAATAATAAAATTTGTTGTAAAAATATAGACACTTTATACAATAACATAAAATACACAATACCTTTATTATAACATACTTATATTTATTTTATTATATATAAATAAAATATGTATTCAGTTGGAAAATAGAAAAGAACTTAATATTTTGTAGTTATGATACCTGCCATACCAAGTAGGCTAGCAGAATTGATCTAGGGACTATTCCATAAGAATAGCGTGTTTCAGTGCAGTTAATTATTTCAAAATATTGCTTAGTTGTTAAAAAAGGATGCGTAATCGCATAACGTAACTTGCGAGCGCTGAATATTACGCATGAGGTGTATCGAAACTAGTTATAAAAATAAATTATAAAGAGCTTCCCACTAGTTGGCTGTTCTGTCCCCCTCGGCCAATCAAAAAGCATAACTTATCAATTTGTGTTCGCTAGCCCGCTACTGATATCATTTAATTCTACAGTCTTTTCCGTTCCTACTCGTTAACCGCGAGCGCGATATTATTGTATGTTTGTTGGGCGCCATTATTGAAACGTTTTCCATTTTATTAAGGCTCAGTCTTCAGCACGAGCCAACTCGGTTGGACATTTATTTATTTTATAAAAAGACCAACAGCTTGAACATGAACTTATAAATGACATTACTAAACATCGTAAAGTCAATTACAGGCTTTCAAGTAGTCATATCATTTATGAATCAACAAGGAATATTATAAAATGATTAGGTACATTGTGAAATCATACAAGGATGTTTAAGTATTATCTCACTCACTCACTCATGTACTTCTTTATATCAGCCGATTGACGTCCACCGCTGGACAAAACCGTAGTAACGTGGTAGCATACCCTAAATGAGAGGATATGCCACCACGTTAGACTGAAGGCTGCTATCACCAAGATAGCAGTATAATGGTCATATTACTGAAAGAGACGCTGCTACCTTATGCTTAGTAGGTTTTACCCCGGGACGAATTCTACGCTTCTCACGAGTTGAGTTGTGGGTAGCGATATTCGTAGACTGCACACTTAAGCGCATATAATATGGAAATTATAGCATGACAATTCTAATGCGATGTCGTGTCTTAGTGTTAATAGACCACTACCGAAACGGGTACCACGATCGTTTTAAAAGAAAACAGGAGCTACATATTTTTCTTGTCTACTATTTAAAAATAAGTCGGGCTTTCCTTCCTGACGCTATAACTCCATAACGCACGAACAGATTTCCACGGTTTTGCATTCGTTGGAAAGGTCTCGGGCTCCGTGAGGTTTATAGCAAAGAAAATTTATAAAATTTAACGCGAGTAACACCGCGGGGCACAGCTAGTTATTAATATAAATTATTTTAACCATTGGATTAACAGCGATCATGAGGCTTTTATTTATACATTTGCTGCAAATACGAGTACTAATGTCCTGCACTAATTTGTTGCAAAAAGAACCACATATTTTTTTATTGTTACATATAAAAATTACCCTTTGAATGGGTAATAACCTCGATTAGGCGACTCCTATTAATACATAAGGCATGGGCTGTGTGCCACCACCCCATCTCATCACGTGCGGGGCGTAGAAGTTGACCAGAGGGAATATCTAGCAGAAGATGGGCAGCAGCTTCCTTCTGAGTACTATGACCACCTTACTGCGCCAACCCGGTCTGTCAAGCGTGGCAATTATGGCATTTCCCCTCAAGATGATTTATGGGAGAGGCTTGTGCAGCAGTTGACTTCTTTCAGCTGTAATGATGATGATTAATACATTCGCAGCGAATAGGTGTGTCCACTAATTGTTTCTTATAATACGTTAGCTAAAATGATACGTTACGTTACGTAAAATGCCTCCTGAATTAATAAGAACTTAGTCTTAAAGGTATCATATTACATTAATTGAGTTATTAGCTTATGCTATGGGCTGCACCTAGGTTGAAATGCAATTGGCATTATTCATTGAACTGAGTTTATTGGATTTTGATTTAGTCGATTTTATTATGCGTTCAATAATTCTATGACTAGTTACCGCTCTCGACTTCATCCGCGTGGACCTTTTTTTTGGAACTATATATCCATAATGTGATTCTAGTAACATTCTCCGATGTTCACTGATCATATTATGATAGCTATCAGAGCTACATAATAACTGATTGGTCAGTAACATTTACTGATCAATCAGTTATTATGTAGCTTCTTCCGAAATCGTAATAATGGGTCCAAATTCAATGTATGTTTTATATTACATTGGTTTTATTACGGACCTCCCTAGCACAGATAGTTGTATAATATTTCTAGAACTCTTAGAAAGCCTAGAAGTTAGAAGAAACTTATTGCCATTTATCGTGCTCTATGTGATTTTAATACCAAATTTTTGGTGTCTCATCACAGTAAATTTATATATATGTAGGTTGGCTAGCGCGACTAGTGTCTGAGTTCTTAAGTGGATACCGTAGGCCTCATATATGGTGTATCGGTCGTAATTTAAACACTACAGCCGAATCGTCTTTTTAATAAATAAAATTATCCATGCGGTCACCTATCTATAAATTGATCTAAATAAAATATAACGTAACTAAAGTTACAATTCTAAGGTAGTAATCGAACACCACTCTAATTAAAAATCTTAACTCATTAACTAAATTAAATTTGCGGAGGCCCGCACGGATGGCTTCCATGCCGTCTTGAGAAAAAAAGTTGCCTCGCTTATTGCACGGGTCAGGGATAGCAGCAATGGCATCCTGAGGATGATAGCATCGCGTCTTGATTGTCCTATCCAAACCAAATGGATACAAATAGTAACTGGGCAGCAGCACTAGTGTTTTGTTGTTCAGCTTGAAGGTACTATTGGGCTGAATAGCTGAATACTGTTGTTGTCTTATTTATTATTTGACATATGACCTGACATTCCCTAATTAATTTTAATGTTAGATTTTAATTTTATGATTGTTTTTTTAAGTACTAAATTATTTGCTTTAATTTGAATTAGAATTTTGATTAAACATAGGATTAGACTTTTATAACGCTTTATGGAGTAATCCGAAATAAAATTATTATTATTAAGTTATACTACTGTAACTTTGTATTCATTTTCAAATGCTGCAGTAAATCCTATTAACCATTAATGAATATGTTCCTATGGACCCTGAAATCATAATCACATAGAAAGTGAAATTAAATTTTCCACTAGCATGAGTGCACCTGCCAATTATTCGACCATTTTGCGCCCGTCCGACATCCCCAAAAGTCCCCATTTAAAGGGGAGTTCCCAGTCGTAGTTGACGTTTAATCATTTAATCCCTCAAATCAAGTGACGCTTGACTGCTACGCTGAGCTAATATGTGTGAGTAATTATATGCGTAGTTTAAAAATAAGATCAAGAGAGCTTACCTGATACTTTAACAGTATTAAGTTTATCGTGCTTCTGGGGTGCTATCGTCTTATTCGCCGATCATTGTGATCGACGTTTAACCTTCCGCATACAAGGTGCAAAAAATCTATATGCCATACAAGGTGGGGTCTAAATAACCCAAGTAGATTTTATGATTGTGCGAAAGTATATTGAAGTATGGAGTTTAAATGTGCATCATATGATTTTTGAAGATATAAATAACAATAAAAAAACAACAACAATAAAGCTGTATTCAAAGGTTTATCAGTAATTTGGGACTGAAAACAAGACTTAGGTAACGTTATTAATATTTCAGGAAAAACATATCAGACTTAATGCTCCTAAAATCAACTAAAATAAGCTTATAGAAAAATTACATTTATAAAAAAAGGAGATCGCTGCATATTGGAGCTGTCTGCATAGTTAGTCTTTTCTAAAACAAGTATCACACTCCATATGGATGTGGTCTAATCACAAGGCTATATGGCATTTCTCGCATGCTAGGTTGGTTTTGCGGTCTTTAGTTCTTGGGAATTTCACACATCTTTGCAGGAATTTTGCGATTTTAGGTTGGGGTGCACTCTGTTCACCTAAGTGGTCTCCAATTCTCTTTCGCAACTCTCTTGGTAATCTTTCATTATCTTTTCTAGACTTTGAATGTTCATCCAATAGTGATAACGCTAGTTTCCTTAGAAACTCTCTCCTTGTATCGCTTTTTTATTGTCAATATTATTCTTCAGTATATGAATCACCATAGCATTTATACCTGCATGGTTAAGTAAGCTATAAAAGATTGTTAAAGGCCAGCGGTTCGCTTGCGTGACATATCATATGTTCTGGCTAGTTTATCTACAACATCGACACCACTTTTTGTGGCATTGTAGAAGGTTCTCATAGAAGGCGTTTGTTAAGATCCAGTTGCAAGATCTATTTTAGCATCGTGATGCATTGTAGACATCAAGTACACCATCTTTCTGGGCTTTGGCACATATGAGACTATTGTTACATTATCTTGGCTTCTTTATATAGATATAAATGATAAGCATAGCTCAATCTCGAGATCTTTGACATGTCTCCCCATTTTACAGTTTATTTATTTAAAATAAATAGTTTGTTCTAAAGAAACATAAGGGATTATGTGAGATAATAAAAACAAAAGTGTCAAGTTTACATAAAATAATTATGTATGATCCGTACAAGGTGGGGTCTCACTGACCCAAAACACGTGTATCACAGAAAAGAACTCGCACTTTTCTGATTCAAGGAGACTAGTCGAAGTGGCAATGGCGCATCTCCAGCTACTAAAGCGCGCAAACCCGGTTGAAGCGTAATTAAAAAGATATTGGCATTTTTAAATGGCTGGGGTACGTGAGACCCCACCTTGTATGCGAAAGGTTAAAGAGATGAAGGTTAAAAATGAATAAATCATTCGTTGATAGAACGTAATAATAAAATAACTACCTATCTTACCTAACCTAACACACTGCCATCTGATCCTAAACTATGGCAACCAGACAACTGATAATCATACCTAGATGTCATATCTAAATACATATATATTACACACATATTACAGCCAGACACAGAAAAATAATCGTGCTCATCGTAAAATGATTTGTCAGTGGGGATCGAACCCACGACCTCGGACCTTACAGTCAGGGTCTCTAGGCAGTTGAAATTTATTTTCGGATGAGTTAAATGCTCTTTTTGATTATTGGTCTGATTACTGACAAGCTTAAGTCGTTGAGAAGATGGGTGCATTTTAGAACAGATGGCATTGACATAACTTTTTTAAGATAAAAAATCAGTAACGAGATCGTATGCATTCGTTACGTGCCTAACCTGTTACCCTACCCTGTTACTAACGTTTGTGATTACGTGCCCCACGAATTCATCTAACATAAAATCGCACCTGCTACATTTGATCCCGCTTCTGATACTATTGATAAACATTATTTGAAGTAGTACCGCCGAACATCTATGTAGCATGATAAGGAACGCAATGTTTTGTTAAATAAAATATATGATGTATCTTAATTTAAGATCTATTTTAAAAAAATGGGTAGATTGTAAAAAGTATGTAACGTTGTGATTTTTTACATGATGGTTGAAATACAGAAGGTACGCTTTGAAAGCATTGTTGATGTGTTTGATATATTAATATGTACACAGATGCTATGATAGGCAGGTTACAATATTGTAGTTGATAGTGAAGTTTACTAACAGTAAAGACTGTAATTCGATTTGCGGAGAAAACTGGGAATATACATTATTTCTTCCGATTGTAGAAAAAAATTGCCTTACGGAGTGTGTAATACAATGTTACATTATTCGTTTTGCAGGTATAAAAAGGCTGGATTAGAGCTATCTTAAGCATCTTCAGATTCAAATCCCTAAGATTTCATGATTGTCTCAAATATAAAAGTTTGGAGAGTATGCCATCGTCGGTTCGGCAACTCCGGCCGGATTGCTCCCCTATCGGATTATGAGAGTTGGAGAATACTTACTTATCGTCTTATCATATAGGCACTGGGTACCCTAGTATCAGAGTTGTTCAATTCGTTTATCGCCCAGGCTTAACAACTGTTATTTAATTATTACAAGAGGGACCGACCATTTAACGTATTAACGTACCTAAGTACGGAGATACTCAGAAATTCAATAAATTTTGCAGTCAACTGACCTTGTACCTAGATGCGTAACCCTTAATTGGACATTGATATACATAATGCTAACCATGTCATTTTAAACTCAATTTTATTGTAAAAAGGGCTAAAACTAATGAACTATAAACTAACGCTATGACCGATTAAGAGTTAATTTCGTCGATCTCTTACATACTGGTGAAAGCCACTTGCTATGACCGCAAGTTTTTTGTTTTAGAGTAATTGCCTATGCATGCCACCCGCAAAAATTGTCTGCGGGTGGTTATGTCGGATTCGCACCGACTAAACCTAACCTGCCGTGGTTAACTTCTCTTGGCGCTTGGTGGGAGGAGCGCCGGTAAGCTATGAGGTTCAGTTAGTAAATAGACGCTCACAGCTAGATGCTCTCACCGGTCCGTAAGTGATTGGCGAGGTCAAGCTACTAGGCTCGCGGTCAGTCCATAGATGGGTGACCATGAAAGTGGTTTAATTTCTGAGCGTCTCCGTGCTTAGGAGGGCACGTTAAGCTGTTGGTCCCGGTTGTAGCCATTAGGCAACAGTCGTTAAGCCATGTCAGATGCCTAATGGGCGGCTTGAACAACTCTGACACTAGGGTAACCACTGCCCACACGATAAGTAAGTAAGTAAGTAAGTAAATAGAGAGTGTATTTCTCTTTGCGCACAAACTTATGCAGCACAATTTACCTCTGTAATCGGAACTGGGGCAAAATCCCTATTATTATTTTATGACCAAATTTTTTGACCATTTTGACCAACTAAAGAACAAAATGGCACTAATATACTCAAATTGGTCCTAATGATGGTCTGATGATCTTCGCAAGAGGAATCATTACACGCAATGTTATGACACGAAAATGTTTTAGACGGCCCATATTTAGTATACATTTCCGTTCTAAGGTGTTATTTTTAGCACGAGTTAGGTAAATAACTACCATTAACTGCCACTACTACCTTTAAGATTAGATTCCAGGAAAATATGGGCTAAGTCGGATTTACGACGGACGGGACGGTTGGCGTGGTTTGTAAATGCTTGCCTTGCACGCCGTAGGGCATAGGTTTCTGCACTAATGTCTGTCTTGGATACCCAAGAAAGATACCTATTTATGTGCATGAACATGTCTGTTTGCCCTGAGTCTGGGTGTAATCTATGTAAAATAAGTATGTATTTACAAAAGAAAAGTAGTATATGTAATATATCAGTTAGTTGGTTTCCATAGTACAAGCTCTGCTTAGTTTGGGATCATATGGCAGTGTGAATATGTCTGAGGATGTTATTATTACTATCATTAATGTAATTAATTAAGGTTGTACCTATTAGCTACGTCTTGTGCAAGGCACGCTTCCGATTCGTTCCGATCCGCTTCCGCCACAGTGCTATATTTAAGCTACTAATTTTAAATTTAGAAAAGTTATTAATACAGGCTTTCATTTCTTTTTATTATTAATTCAAAAGTGGCGGGAATGGAGCAAATTGGGCAATATTGCAATGAGAACCCACAAGTTGGGGGTTTGAATACTCATAATAATATCAGCATCCCTACATTTGTTGATTTGTCATTATAACACAACGGCAATCTTATAAGCATTGCGCCGAAAAATTTACAGCCAAATGATGTACTAATTTAAAAAAGGCCAGTTAAAAGTCTCTCGTAATGTTTCTTTTTTAATGAACAATTGATGATTAGAGAATTGTAAGAGGGAAATAATGATAAAAGCCGAGTTGTGTAGCAAGGCATATTACAAAATTTCTGAGTACTTAAGTAACTGATTTAATTTAAGTGCTTGGGATTGAGTTACTCTAAGTCAACTCTTACAAAAAAAAAAATTATAAAACTTTAGCAATAAGTATTTAAAACAAGGATTCCTATTGAGTTTTCTGACAAGGTTTTTCTGTAACTGCCGAGTCATGCACTGTAAGGTAGGGTGAAAACGACGATTACACATAAATGCACCATTTTAAAGAAATAATTAAATTTGAATTTGTAAATTTTTGAGTTGCAGACACAAAATCTCTAAAATAATTCAACACAATCTTATGTAAAAATAACTACCAATAAAAAGAACAAACAACACATTTTTAGTTTCTTGATTTTATTTATTGGACACAGTAACATTTAAGTTACACATAACAAAAAGGAATAAACATGTAGGTACATAGGTGATCTTAATTAAATAAAGAGTTGTGTATAACAAAATATTATAATTACATAGTTCTGGGGGCACAACTATTGATAATATACACAATAAAATTTACTTACGATAGGATAGATACCAAATAAAAAAATCTGATAATGATTCGAAAAGTAATTATCACCACTAATCTGCAATTATTCACGTTTACACACAAAGAAATAATAAACATAAAAACAAACCTACGAATTGATACCTTTCTTTTTTTTAAGTAGGTTAAAAATCATAAATGTTATTATATCAACGTTTCTTAGCAATGACTGATCAAATAAAATGTAGTTATGTAGGAACTTTCTGTAAGCATTCACATTCACAAACATCGAGGAAATAAAAACACATAGAATTAACCATAACTTTCTACGTGTTTTTATTTAAAAAACATAACTTTCTTATTTTAAAGTCAGTTACTAATAAAAAAAAAACAGTTTTACGGCTCTGGCTTCTTCGGCCTTATGAGCCTTCCGTAAAATATATTTTTATTTCATTTATTTTCGTCATGTCAATTAAAGTCATACGTAGTCCTTGTCGTACCCCAGAAAAGCAGTAGAGACTACTAGAGGCCTATATGGAGTTTTAGATTCAACACAGACAATCGCAATTCACGTCAATATGGCACTTTCCTCCACTTGTGTACGTTGTCCATGATGTTATGTCTAAAAATCCACCAAAATGAAACAATGCCCTGATGCGTCTTTTTCCGCGTTTGCGCCAAAACTCCGGTTACTAATAAAAATCATAAATGTGACAATCACATAGCTCTATCACTCTTTACTGTCCATCCGTCCATACATCCGTTCAAAATAAACAAAAAGTTTTCTATTTCGTCTTTTCGCGAATCGATCAACGACTTCCTCTTATTATGGGCAAGATTTTATAAAGTTACAAATGAGAAGGTACAGACGCCAGCACATCAAAATACCCCAATCTGTCAAATTTCCCCAATTGAAAGTGAAACTTATGTTTTTGCGATAAAGTCGAAAATCTATAAAAGAAACTTGACAGATTGGGGTAGTTGGATGTGCTGGCGTCTGTACTTATTTCCGTAACTAAGTATACCCGCTAAATAGCTCGATAGGTAGCTAGATGTGCTGGCGTCTGTACATTTTTAATGTTGCCGATTTCGGTACCATAATAAAAATATATTGTGTATACAATTCAGCGCGCTTTTCACTCGCTCGTGGATTTAGAATATTATAGAATAAAAAAAATATTGACAGTTCTGTCCAATATTGCATCGATCATTATATGAATCTAATATGCCAGATATTTTGAATAAGTTTTTACTTAGAAATGCTTTTTACTCACCAATAGGAACCTCATTTCTAAGCCTTTGTTGTCTGTCTATCTGTCTGCGTGTCAGTCAGAAGGATATGTCATGAGCATTTATAGGTAGATAGTTGCAATTTCACAGGGTGTGTATTTGTATTCCGCTTTAACATCAAACAATTAACGTTATTTTTTTTAATTTAAACAAATCAAGTTAATAATAAAAAAAATGACTTCTGACGGTACGTACCTATACACGGGTGTGCGAGTCCAACTGCCTCTTTCGCAGATTTCTTTTAATCCTCTTGATGCTGTCATAATGCGTTGTGGTAACTTTATTTCAAGATATCCATTCTTCTGAGGAATGGATATCTTGAAATAAAGTTACCACAACGCATTGAACAGATTTTTGTAGTGAACATTTAGCATCTGAATGAACAGCATTCGTTCTGGCACTAAATTCGGGCACACAATATAAATAGTACAGAAGGCAATCTCATGTATATACTTCACTTTTCATACCTACTCTCGGCAATCGCACTAGGGTTGTCAACTAATTAATTTATGGCGTTTCCCATAACTGACAGTTGTTTGACAGGTAAATGTCGTTCGGGTTAGCTAGTACCTACCATCTGCAGAAGCCATAATTAAATACCTAATATAAAATGAACCAGTATTGCAAGGCTACAAAGTCAAGCTCTCTTATTTGGCGCGAGGTCGGGGTCCAGGGCGCTTATTTACTTACCTAAATGTTCTGTGTTATGTTAAAACGAACAGTTTAAATACGAATAAACACTTTATTCAGTTACCACATTGAAACAACTGGTAGCCCAAAAAACGAAATCAACCTTCCACTGAACAGTTATAATATTTTTTTTTTCGTCCTGCATGTTTGCACAAAAATATTCTGTGACACGTGTCTGAAGCACTAGCACAAGCACACTGGTTTCAAGCGGTTTGACATAGTATATCCGTGAGAGGTGTCTATGTGTGCGTTGCTCGACCGTACTTTGTATAAAGACTTAGTTCTGCACTTCTATCTATATTTTGTGATTCGGGTGTCGGCTCCAGTCTAAGTATAATTTTTTATAGTGACCGAATTTATAACAATGAATTTGGAACTCAGGTAACAATAATAAATACAAACACGTTGCAACAACGCAACGGCGGCACTAAAATGTGCCAGACTCGAGTGCCATTGTGGCAAGTACCGGCATGTGAGTGGCGGGCACAAGTGCGCCACCTGCCCGTTACTTCACTGACAATCACGCCGCCGCCACCGATTATGGTGTGCCTATTCTTGTAGCTCGTTAATTTTTACAAAATTTTGACCTCAGATACAAAAAAGAGGGTGTGGTCAATTAAAATAATTTGTAATATATTTATTGTATCATGTGTTTTACATATGTATTTAAAAAAAATAATAATGTGCCAAACGTGAACTTCGTCAAAGTGTAGAAAGAATATATTATAAAAATATTTGTTATTATAACATATAATGAGAACTTAGAGGCATCTCATTTCATTGCCTTGAGGAATTGATCTAGTATTGTTTTACCTATCAACTGTCTGCAGAAGCAATAACAAAATAAAAACATATGTTAAAACAAAATAGAAATAAGAGGCATCCCATTACACTGCCTTGAGGTATAGATTCAGTAATATTTTTTCTATTAGGCTATCTGTATGTATACCTGCCTGTCCAAAATCGGAGCTAGGAGCCTATTTAGGCTATAAATGCAGTGATTTTATTGGGATGTATTGAGATACTTTGTACTACTTAAGGCGCCGACTTAAGCCAAATTTGTGCTTTTCCGCAAGTTTTTAGCCAATACTACAAGTTATTTCTTGTTATAAAACAATTACGCTAAAAATCGCTATATTTGGAACTATACCTACGGGCTACAATAGATCCCGAAACACGATTCAAATACTTTTGTTCAAGAGAAAAAGAACTGTGTTCTTTTTCTCTTAATTGACCACCTTTAAAAGTGTTTTATACAAAACAATCAGAAAAAAATACAACGCAATTTAAATTGTTATTGTACTGCAATTTATAATTTGCAAATGCTTTGTTGTGACTATTGGATTTGTAAAAACGGTTATATTTTTCTCGCAAAGAAATTCTTTTTTAAATGTTTTGATAGTTTTCTTGTTGTTTTTGACATATTATAGTCCGTACTTGGTTTATATGGGTAAAACTACTATGATGGTTGTCGTCAGCCTCTATGGCAGGTATTCTAAATCATATTCTCCCGCTATATAATATACTAATAAATAGATCTGACATTATTACGTTCCTGGTTTGCAAGAATGGAATACGAAGGCTTTCGGCTATTTGTAAAAAAGGCCAAGTACAACCTAATAGGTTTCCTTTGGACTCTTTGGTTATGGAGTCCTAAAAGGCACAAAATTTACCATTTAATCACGTGACGGAATAATGCCGTGATCCCATTGGTCGAGCGCTGACAAAGTTACATCCTACTAAAGTCGACTTTTAATATTTTTATTTAATAAAAATTATGCACTTGCAAAAATACAACAACAATAAATAAATTTAATAAAATATTAAAATTTAGTGTGTTTATTAATTATCTATGTATCTATCTATAAGTATGCATTTACAACAGAAAAGTAGTATAATTATGTAGTATATCAGTTATTTGGTTTCTATAGTACAAGCTATGCTTATTTTGGGATCAGATGGCCGATGGTGTGTAAATAATGTCCCAGGATATTATAAAAAGGAAAAGATTGCACACAGATACTTCTTGTTTCAATAGAAATCTCTTCCAGCAGACCTGCGAGAGGACACACTAATCAGAAAAAGACCATGGCGTATGTACATTTATGATACTATATACTATTAAGTGTATATATACACTACTTACTAATAATACATAATTATTAGTAAGACGGATGTATAAAGATTACATAATATAATATACAATGTACACAATTATCAGGATGAAGTTAAGAGATAATATTCTTACACTCGTTTTTTTTAAATAAACTTTCTTTCCTTAGTCAGAATAACCTCCCAAATTTGCTACGTCATCTTGACAGAGTCAGCCTACAATCATATGGTCCTTGAAATAATTCAAGTCGCTCATAATTTGTGACTAAGAAAAAACCGTTGAACAATATAATTATGTGTTACAGAATGAGCAGTTCAGCGTTAAAAATGTCTACTCATCATTGGGAATAAACAAGAACTTGTTAAGTATTATTACGGTAACCCCATGAGTAAAAAAATTTAGATAAGTTGATAATACTGATGTTTAATATAGGTACGTAATACGCGTAAACTTGCGTAATATACATGTAGCTTTAGTTTGTCCCCATAAGGTGGACTGACGATTTTGCTAGAGTCGTGAGAAACCGATGGGTGATGGAACTCAGCAGTCCAACAATGGACATTATTCAGCTGATTCGATAATGGTGATAAAACAAAATAACATAATCGAAAAAATCCAAATTTTCACTTATTATTATAAATGTGAAAGTGTGTATGAATAACACATGGGCTATATAATTTATATAGTTTAACGCGGGTAAAACTGCAAGTTACGGCTAGTATGTTATACTCGCGAAAAGAAATAGGAAAAACAGTTTATCCCATATTAATAATATTTCCATAGTTATATCTTAAATACCTGCAGATCTGTCACACAGGTCTAGAGCCTAGTACAAGCTCTCTTTTAAGTTCTATTAAGGCACTAATAATTGTTACACATCGCAATGTCATATATGAACTTTTACGAGAGAAATAAAGCATATTTTAAATTTATTTATTTATTATTTATTTAATTTCTATTGAATGTATTAATATTAATATGAATATTAATCTCACAAGATAACCAAAACAAATGTTTAAAAAGTATATACACTTATTTTGTTTTATTTGATTTCAATATTAAAATTGGCAACAATATAACTTAAGAATCGAAAAAAAACTTATATACTTAATTAACTTAGAAAAAAAACTAAAATTACAAAGTAAATTATGTAATAACTAACTACAGATTGCGTCGTAGTATTCCTCCGAATCGAGGCCATTAGAAAACGTACACAGAAGTCTGGCCACATTGTCAGATTGACTTGCCAAACTTATTCTTTGACTAAAGAAAAAGCCAGCCCTCTGGTCACAGGAGACGTCAACCAAACGCTACAATTTTATAAAAAAAATCTACAAATAGCGCGAGCGAAATGGCGTCGCCTTAATACCGATCCCTTCATGCAACCCCATGTTAGGAACTGCCATCAGCTGAGCTTCGAACCCCAAAGAGGGTGAATTCTGGCAACGGTTACTTTATTGGTCTTATTTGTTAAACGGCTTGAGCCTCTGATAAAGCAGGAAAACCTTACTAGACTCCCTGCAACGGCCATATTAAAAATATGTATATTTGTCTATCCATCGTGTTTTCTTTTATAGATATCTTATGACTCTAGATTTACGTCATGCATATAAGTAAAAATAATACGGAATGCCCTGGAATATGTGGTCCAAACATGCTTAGTTTGGAAGAAATCATCAATCTTAATTAATTTCCGTCAAAATTGACACCTTTATAATTATAACGAATCTTTACTTCTGCGAGGTTGACAGAGCATTATTATATTTCACGTAAGGGTGTTTATGATTAGTATTTTTTTTAAATTAATTAGTATTAAAACAACACATGCTAATTGATTATTTCATATTGTACCATTCATACCCTACTTCATTTTCGAAGCTATATTGTCACATACAAACACAAGGTTCTTTTTCTATAAGGTTTATATCCTGGGACTTTATTTACTCACGGCCGTCTGATCCCAAACTAAGCTTGTAATATAGAAACTAGATAACTGATATACTACACATACTACTTTTCTTTTGTAAATAAATACTTATATAGATAAATTACACCCAGACTCAGGACAAACAGACATGTTCATGCACACAAATATCTGTCCTGCGTGGGAATCGAACCCACGACCTCCGGCGTGAAAAGCAAGCATTTGCCAACCACGCCAACAGGCCCGTCAAATAGTAAAGATTAATAAAATAATGGTACGAGCAACTGGATATAAGCACCAAAAATAAAAATGTACGCAATAATGTGAGATTATAAAAAGAAAATAATTACGAAGATGTGAACTACCGAGATAATTTCTAAATGCGGTATGTAAGGCACTTTGAATGCACGTGTAGCTTCTATATACTGTCCAAAAGCATCAAAATCTGTTCATGTGACGCTTCGTGGTACGTTCGCAATAAAAGCCTTCACGCGGTTTTCCCATTGCGTACCATCAAGCATTATGCGGATAGGGCAATCGTCTAAAATCTATTCGTCTTAGCCATGCACCATCCAAGTCCGGTGGTAGCAGTTGAGTAAACCCCGACCGTTCTTTCTCGCAAGAACCGTCATCACAGGAACATTTTAGACGATCCGGATGGCAAAATCACTACTTACCTATATGTAAAGGTATAGAGGATATCTCTCGTGACACTATACACCATTGAATATATCGTACACACCGACCCTCGCCAAGAGTACGACCGCAAATTGTCCGCGACCACCATCTATGTCCCATAGTTTGCTTTCGTATCGATGAAAATATGATCTTCTATCGGACTTGCGTCTCGCGATTTGGCATACTACATAGAGCGACAGTTGTACAACAAGTCCCTAAAACTCCGATCTTCTCATGGATCTATTCGTCAGTAACTGCTCAAAGCTGAGGTTGGAAGCCAAAATATGGGCTTATTTGGGTTTCCAACTGGGACAGGAAGAGGTGGGGTGGTGATATTCATCACTGTCATCTACACAGCATTTTTAAGCTTCAGATGTATGTAATAGTAGTA
The DNA here is from genome assembly GCA_951640165.1 of Pseudoips prasinana. Classification (NCBI taxonomy): domain Eukaryota; kingdom Metazoa; phylum Arthropoda; class Insecta; order Lepidoptera; family Nolidae; genus Pseudoips; species Pseudoips prasinana. Next base: position 15,804,477 of record OX621234.1, on the reverse strand, counting down.
CCTAGTATGTATTTTGAACATTTTAAATGAAATTTACAATATTATTTCAATAAAGACGTAGTTGATGGGCCTGTTGGCGTGGTTAGTAAATGCTTGCCTTTCACGTCTTAGGTCGTGGGATCAATTCATTCATCAATTTCCATCATTTTTATTATTATTATTCTTATCTTCTCGTAAATAACAAAGTTTTAGGTATGTAATAAACTGTCCAAATTAACTTAAGAATGCTTGTTATACCACGTAAACTTAAAAATAGCAAGGTTGTATAGCGCTGAAAACAGTAAAATATAAAAAAAAGGTTCTTGTTCACGTAGACTTTAAAAGCACTTGTAAAAAAGTCAGAACATGTTTGTTGTTATATAGTTAAGTATACATAATTATTTCTATGTACATATAGATATTTAGGTACACAGTTGTAATAGTTTTGATTTAGTAATTTAGATAGCTTATATCAAGTTATTGTCAAAGACATTAAATGGTATAATTCCTCGAGTTTTTGGCCAATAGCACATTTACCATGGAAAATAAACTAAATGTCAATGATGACTATGTTTTTAAGAAATTTATTGATCCAAAACCCGATTTAAATACTTTTGATTGAAAGAAAAATATATCAAAAAATCTCTTCTATATACCTACTTCATCATCATATCAGCCGAAAGACGTCCTCGTCTGGACAAAGGCCTCCCCAAAGGATCTCCAGATCTCCAACCTACTAACAAAATATATACACATTAGAGGTATATACTAATATCATATACGTTCCTAGTGCAGATTTTAATTATAAAAATTATGTTGTCTTGGACTTAACAGAATCTGAATTATATCGCAAATCGTTATTCGGATAAATGTAATCTTATATTGTAATTCGGGCAACAGCTAGTTAAGAATTATTTTACCACGTTTTATTTACAGCTTTTTATTATGTGACATTTATAATTAATCTAGGAGTCTTTATGTTTCACCGTACAACAGAGGCGAACTTTAAAGTACGCATGACAAACTATAAATTATTAAATTGTTTTTTCAGTCTATTTCGGCTACTCCCAATAAGCATACGGTTAAACTGATTACCGGTGCCCAAGACGTTTGCAAGACACAATTATAGTTGGCCACCCAAATCCCCTTTCTAAAGAGCACTGGAGATCGTTCTACAACATTGACAAAATAATACTATAGATGCAGTGTATTTTGCAACATTAAGCTATTTTCATACGATTGCAGGGTATATATTAGGGGTCCGGTGCTACCTAGGATTTTGTTCTAGAAAGGTGACTGCTGGGTAGTGTCACGGGAACAATATTGAGCATCTTTAGTTGTATGAATTTACTTTCGGAGCCTACAGAGGGAATATTAGCTACACATTAGAACCTGTTGACACCGCCCGGCGCGCGTATAATAGTTTCAAAGTTTATATATCCCTTTTCTTTTCATACGAGAAATTATATCATCATCACCAAGCCTCCCCCAAAAATCATTTTGGGGAGTATGCCATAATCGCCACGCTTGGCAGATATGTTGGCGATCGCAGTAAGATAGCCATAGTACACAGAAGGAAGCTGCTGCCCGTTGTCTGGTAGATATTCCCTCGGGTCGACTTCTACCCCCCACGGGATGAGATGGGGTGATGATATTCTGATATTCGCCGCCGTTATCACACATCATAGAAATAATATAGAAATATATAATTACATTTAAATTAGTTCAGTGGTTTAAAGGCCAAAATTGCCAGATTATATAAATATCTACGTATGCTTTATATAAATGCTTGGCCACAATGGAGCGCGGGCGCAGCTGCAGCACTTAGTTCTATGTAAAGTAGTAGTAGGTCTATGTAAAGTAGTAGCCACAAACCATATCAAATTTTGTTTTAATACAGATTACATTAAAACAAAATATGATTTGGTAACACTGAGCATTCCAATCCGATTTGTTCCCAAGTATAAAATTAAAAGTTAAGCATCACGCTAGCATTGAGCGGTGTGAGCACAAGGCGATCCTCGGTGTTAGACTACTAGTGTTACTGCAACAAAGGTTTGTTTGAGCAAGAGAATGGCCTGTGATTGCTTCTTGTTCTTCATGCACGATTGTTTGGGGTGTGGGACAAGTAACATACGTTTGTTGAATTTTATTACTCAAAAGGTAATATTTAAAAATATTAACGAGAATAACATAATATGTGGGATAAAAGAAACATAGAAAGTCCGTCCACGTTTCAATCATGCCTTGCGATGTTAGGAAAGGTAGTTTTGTTCCTATGTATAGACGCCAGCACATCAAGCTACCCCAACCTGTCAATTTTCCTGAATTGAAAGTGAACCTTATGCTTTTGTGTCTAAGTTGAAAATCTATAAAATAAATTTTGACAGATTGGGGTAGCTGGATGTTCTGGCATCTGTACTTACCGCCAGCAAAAAAGCACGTTGTTCATCCGGAGGTATGCGTGCACTGTTACCTATTATAGACTTGAAAATACACTAGGCATCACTTGCGATTTGTAACCCGTGTACCAAAATTCTTACTGCTTTTTTTACTGCTTTGGGAAAACCATAACAGGCGAGCTGCTTTTCTTTTGTAAATACATTCTTATATAGATAATTTCACACAGACTCTAGAAAAACCGACATGTTCATGCACACAAATATCTATCCTAGGCGGGAATGGAAACCATGACCTACGTACGGCGTGAATAGTAAGTTCCAACCACGCCAACCGATGCCTCAAATTATGTTCAATATACATAGGTACAGACGCCAGCACATCAAGCTACCCCAATCTGTCAAATTTCTTTTTAAGATTTTCTACTTTGTCACATAAGCATAAGGTTCATTTTCAATTGGGGAAATTTGACAGATTGGGATAGCTTGATGTGCTGTCGTCTGTACATACTTCATGGATACAGATGTTGTATATAGTATATTATAGTATAGTATTAGATAAATATGTTGTTCTTTTAATAACTTACAGAATAGATAACATTACTGTTTCTTTTTAATAACCGCTTACTGCCCCTCAATGTACATTTTGTAATCTACACGACGCCTTAAGATAAAAGTCGCGCGAACCACCGCCCGCCCGCCCCCGCTCCGCCTATGAGCACTTACACTCCCTAACCCACTCATTAATTGTACCATACTTGTGAACTACAAATCCGATTGAATATCACAAATGAAGACGTGTCGGCTCCACAACACGTAGACGTTTGCTCATTTATCAAATGATGGCAGAATGTGACGGCCAAGTCTTAGATTCAGTTATATTTGGACAAGGAAATTAAAAAAAGTTATGTAAATAATAGTTGGGATTAAGTAATGCTAATTAATTAATCCCAATCCAGTAAAATAGATTTTCCTGAGCAATAGACTTAATAGTCTCATATCAATATCAGATATTAAAAATATATAGATGTATACATAGCATATAATTTTTATATAGACGTTCAAACAGGATAACTACACTTAAAATACATTGTATAGACATAGCGTCGGCTGTACATTGTATTTTAAATCAAAACACTAAGTAAATAAAAGTCAATTAGTAATTTATTTAAATTATTTTGTAAAAGTATTTAAGGTACTTTCAATTTATAATTTAGTTTAAGTTTTGTTTAGGTATGTTAATTTATATTATGCATGCTGTGTCTGCATCTAGAAGGGTATAGATAGACTCTTGCTGTATCTCTAAATACTGTTTGTTTTATACTTTTATATGTAACATGTCTGTATCCAGTTTTGTAGACCAATTAACGAAAAATAAAAAAAAGAAAAAAAAACATTCACTTGAGTGCCCAGCCGCAAGTGAATGTTGTTTTTTTTTTTTTTTTCTTTAATTTCGTTAATTTAATTCGGTTTCGATTGCCACCCAGCACAGATATTTGTGTGCATGTCTGTTTGTCGTGTCCAACGAATTTTGATGAAACTTTGTAGGAATATAGCTTATAAATCCGAATAATACATAGGCTATAATTTATAAATTTGAACGCGACTGGCCAATGCAAAATGGCTATCTTAGCTACGAGTAGTACTACATTTATGCAGTACTGATTATCCGATAGGGCCAGTGTGCACGGATTTGTATTATACCGGACAAATTTACATAATCAAACAGGATAAGAAAATTTTTGAATTTATAAATGAACAATTTACAATAATTCAATACACGATACATTAGTTTCACATCCCTCATATAGCTACACGTGAGGAACCGTCGTGAGTCGGATGCCTTCTAAAGCAGGTTAGTTTGTAGTCCTACTTGCTGGACGGCTTTTAGGTATTACTCAACACTGAATTTAATGTATATATATTGTATTAAAAATATTACTTCTTATCCACCTTTAACTAATCTAACTGACAGTCCCGACAATGATTCAGCAACATGGTAGCGATTGAAATGTTACCGCTTACCACTTTAAACTGCCCCTTGTCATCCAGAGTGATGCGTCAGAAACTCCAGTCATACGGCACTCACAACTACGCATGGTGTTTGATTACTTTAGCTGTCTTACTTGATCTGCCGTCCGGCAACACGACCTCCTGCTCGCACTTGTTGATACTGCCGCGATGAACCCCTTATAGAATGGCGATATAGGGTGCGATGTTAGTTGAGCGCGTAGTACTAAGTGTCTCTTCTTAAACGTTAAATACTTATGTTCTTTGATATAACTACCAATGTTATAATGAAGGTCAGACCTATTGTTTAGAAATTATTCTTTATATGTACAGGTCATATGTTTCGTTTATACTTCTTGTTACGTTTGTTTTTTTGTTGTGAGAAAGAAGCATCCATTTAATTTTAAACTAAAGTAAACTTTTCATCATAAGGACTTGGTCTTATCTAAGTATGATTATTACCCAAATTTATTAACTAAGCTACAAGTAAGATTATGATATATTTTGTTCGTTTTAAACAATTTCGCGGACAGTTGCTAATTTGGCACCTGCACATTTAATTTTGCTGCTTGTTTAAAGAAAACTGCAGCTGTCCGCTCTCTGGTAGGTAGTCCCTCCGACGATCTCTACGCCCCCCACGGGACGAGATGAGATGATGATATTCTATGCCGTCACCACACAGCAAAGCGCTGTCGTCGGAGGGACTACCTACCATACCATACCAAACTGCGATCGCCAACCCGTCTGCCAAGCGTGGCGATTATGGCATATTCCCCCATCCTTGGGGAGGCTTTTGTTCAGCACCAGTGGACGTACTTTGGCTGACATGATGATGATGGTGGATGATGACACTAAATTTTGTTAACGCAAATTTTAATATTTACTAAAACTAGAGATCGTACTTGTTGGCAATTATATTATATTAAGGGTAAATTAAGGTTATATTATCAAAGACTATGAACATTAAAGACAAATAATATTAATATTTTCTTAGTTTTGACACACACTTTGTCATCTTTTCTCAGTTTGTCAGTGTGTTAAAAGGGTCATAGTGTGTCTTATTATATAAAGACAAATAATATTAATCTTCACTTAGTTTTTACACTCACTTTTTCATCTTTTCTCAGTTTGTCAGTGTGTTAAAAGGGTCATAGTGTGTCTTATTCTATAAAGACAAATAATATTAATCTTTTCTTAGTTTTGACACTCACTTTGTCATCTTTTCTCAGTTTGTCAGTGTGTTAAAAGGGTCATAGTGTGTCTTATTATATAAACACAAATAATATTAATCTTTTCTTAGTTTTGACACTCACTTTGTCATCTTTTCTCAGTTTGTCAGTGTGTTAAAAGGGTCATAGTGTGTCTTATTATATAAAGACAAATAATATTAATATTTTCTTAATTTTTGACACTCACTTTGTCATCTTCTCTTAGTTTGTCAGTGTGTTAAAAGGGTCATAGTGTGTCTTATTATATAAAGACAAATAATATTAATCTTTTCTTAGTTTTGACACTCACTTTGTCATCTTTTCTCAGTTTGTCAGTGTGTTAAAAGGGTCATAGTGTGTCTTATTATATAAAGACAAATAATATTAATCTTTTTTAGTTTTGACACTCACTTTGTCATCTTTTCTCAGTTTGTCAGTGTGTTAAAAGGGTCATAGTGTGTCTTATTATATAAAGACAAATAATATTAATCTTTTCTTAGTTTTGACACTCACTTTGTCATCTTTTCTAAGTTTGTCAGTGTGTTAAAAGGGTCATAGTGTGTCTTATTATATAAAGACAAATAATATTAATCTTTTCTTAGTTTTGACACTCACTTTGTCATCTTTTCTCAGTTTGTCAGTGTGTTAAAAGGGTCATAGTGTGTCTTATTATATAAAGACAAATAATATTAATCTTTTTTAGTTTTGACACTCACTTTGTCATCTTTTCTCAGTTTGTCAGTGTGTTAAAAGGGTCATAGTGTGTCTTATTATATAAAGACAAATAATATTAATCTTTTCTTAGTTTTGACACTCACTTTGTCATCTTTTCTAAGTTTGTCAGTGTGTTAAAAGGGTCATAGTGTGTCTTATTATATAAAGACAAATAATATTAATCTTTTCTTAGTTTTGACACTCACTTTGTCATCTTTTCTCAGTTTGTCAGTGTGTTAAAAGGGTCATAGTGTGTCTTATTATATAAAAATATTGGTTTTAATCATAAAGTTAGTATACCTACCTAGCGTTTTAACTGATAATCAACTGTACAATTACTGGACTGCCAATAAACATTATTGGTCAAATTTTGATGCGCTGTTAACATATAACTAATAAGGAAGTTCTGATTACTAACGTCGGATACCCACAATACCTTAAATATTAGTCATACACCAAACTAAAACCTAAGATTATTTTACAACGCAGTTTTGGTGGCATGGACTTGGATCGTCTTCGAGCCGATGCAGTTCACATAGATTGGTCTCCCCTATTCGCTACGGAATCCATTGATGAACAGGTTAGCATTTTCAATTCAAAAATAATAGATCTATATGATGTACACGCTCCTGTTCGTGCAATTAAAATTAAACATTTACCCGCACCGTGGCTTAACAGCGAGCTAAAGAACATTCTCATTAAAAAAGCTTTAGCTAAATCTCGATACACAAGCCGACCTAGTGATTACAATCGCGAGAAATATATTGCCTTAAGAAATCATTCCAATAAGGTGTGTAGGAGTGCACAACGCCGACATATCCACAACTCCGTCGAAAATGGAGATCCAAGCAAAGTTTGGAAATTTCTAAGATCATTAGGCGTTGGAAAAGCTCGAAATGACGCTACTCTGAATAAACTAGATACTGACTCTTTAAATAAACATTTCTCTTCCTCGCCCAATTTCGATAGGGCAACTAAAGCTAGTACTTTAAATTATCTTTCATCTATTCCACCTCCCAACTATTCTCCTTTTTCTTTTTGTCAATTTACTGATTGTGACGTGAAGAAGAGTATTGTATCCATTACGTCTAATGCCGTTGGAGATGACGGCATCACCCGTAATATGGTCCTGCCTATCCTTGATGAAATCCTACCTGCCATATGTCACATCCTCAATTCCTCCATAACACGCGGTACTTTTCCATCTGTTTGGAAAGATGCCAAAATTATTCCTCTCCCCAAGAAGTCCAATCCCGCTTCCTTTGGTGATTATCGCCCAATTTCAATTTTGCCTTTCCTCTCCAAAGTCCTTGAACGCCTTGTTCATAACCAGATCAGTACTTTCCTTACCAAAAACGATCTCCTCAATCCTTTCCAATCTGGTTTTCGTCCTGGGCATAGTACAACCACCGCCCTGGTCCATATTACGGAGTACATTAGATCTGGCATGGAACGCGGAGATCTTACAGTGCTAGTACTACTGGATTTCAGTAACGCATTTAATGCCGTGGATTTTGACGTATTGCTTGGAATCTTACGCTCTCTTAACGTATCTCCAACAGTAATTGAGTGGTTTCACAGTTACCTGTCTGGCCGCCGGCAGTATATTTGTATTGATGACACTCGTTCTTCTTGGTGCAATACTACAGCAGGTGTGCCTCAGGGCGGCGTTTTATCTCCTCTACTTTTCGCAATTTTCATAAATTCAATCTCTAATCAACTTCTTTCCTCCTACCACCTTTATGCGGATGACCTTCAAATCTATTGCCAAGCTTCCAACGATAAATTATCAGAAGCAGTAGATGTAATAAATGCAGATCTGGCTAAAATAAGCAACTGGAGCCGTGCACACGGACTACAAGTCAATCCACTCAAGACACAGGTCATGGTAGTTGGTAGTTCTAGGATGATATCGAGGGTTTCGTGGTCACAACTACCACAGCTTAATTTCGATGGCAATATAATTCCCTTAAGCGATAACGTCAAGAATCTTGGTCTTTTTTTTGACCGCTGCCTATCCTGGGATATCCAAATGAAGAACGTTAGTCGTAGATTGTACGCTTCCTTTGGATCTCTACGTAGGTTAATAAATTTTTTACCTATTACCACCAAAACTGCCCTCGCACAATCGCTCCTTCTTCCAATACTAGATTATGCAGATGTCAGCTATCTTGATCTCACTGAGGCCCAGCTTGATAAACTTGAGCGTCTCCAGAACGTCTGTATAAGATTCATATTTGGGCTCCGTAAATATGATCATGTTTCCGAATTTCGTACTAAGCTCAAGTGGCTCCCTATACGCCTTCGCCGGAATGCTCATACTCTTACACTTCTCTACAACATTATTTTTAGTCCAACCGCTCCCTCTTATCTCAAAAATCGCTTTTCATTCCTACATGAGTCACATTCAAGATTACTGAGATCGTCAGAAAATCTCAAGTTAAAAATGCCAGCGCATTCTACTAATTTTCTTGACAAATCTTTTTCCATACAAAGTGTTCGATTGTGGAATGCACTGCCTTTAGTAGTCAGACGTGCACAAAGTTTGCAAGAATTCCAAAGACTTGTCAAGAATCACTATCTGTCACTACAAGACTCACAACACAATTAGGAACATAATATATTATATGTATTTATTATTTGTAAAATTTTTATATTTTCTTTTTATTTATTTCTTTATTGATTGTACCCATAGGTACTATTTGTAATGTACCTGTACACCGACAACTGCCCCTCTCAATAACTCCATTCTCCGATCTTTACTTTGGTTGTCTGGAAGAGATCACATTTTGTGATAAGACCGCCCATTGTATACTTTTGAGGTTTTAATTGTTTTTTATTTTGTTATTTCATTGGTGTACAATAAAGAGTTTATCTATCTATCTATCATATTATTTAGATTACTCAATATGCCAGAACATGTACTAAACCATCCCTGAATTAGTGTGGGATGTTTCAAACATTTCTGCTATGTTTCGCTTACTAACTTATTTTAACTACAACACGTTTTTTTCTAATCGTCCGTAATATTGCGTAGGTATAACATTGATCTTAGATCTGCTACTAATGAGATAAGGTATGGATTACATTATTCAGCACACAGGACTAATATATGTGAACAAAAGTAAAACAAATTTAATATACAACTTCTAGCGTTACATATTTACATAGCGTGTCACGCGACGTCCTGCGTGAGCGATCTAGACGCGAACGCGAAGCGGCGCGGCGCGTCGCGAAAACAACAAACAGTCAAAACCTATTTAAGTGTCCTACGTGACCAAAAGCGTGTGTGGTGCGGTGCGGAGCGGCGCGACATGAAGCGAACGCGATCAGTTGGCTTGATATTTTCGCGCGAACTGGATGCGGTGCCGTCCGCGTCGTGTTTTTGTGGCGTCGGTGGCGGCTGCGCGAGATGATTCGCGTGCACGTAGGACATAGCCACTGCGTCGCACCGCATCGCATTGACGCGTGTCACCGCTTCATAATCGCGTTCGCTTTCAACCGCCTACGTAGGACGTAGCGTCAGGGAGGAAACTGTTTTGGCCTCAAGTGAGGGACGACTCTTGAGTTCATTGCAAGCGTAGGTTACGCTTGCAATGAACTCAACCAGGAGTTTCTTTCTGTTTTATCTCACCGGGTTTCCACTTAGGTAGCTAGTAGTAGCTAGTACCTATAATAAATATCGACGGGCCTGTTGGCGCGGTTGGGTAATGCTTGCTTTTCACGCTGGAGGTTGTGGGTTCGATTCCCACCCAGCACAGATATTTGTGTGCATTAACATGTCTGTTTGTCCTGAGTCTGGTTGTAATTATCTTTATGAGTATTTATGCTCATTGGGGTGGGAGGAAGGGCCAGCTACACTTGTTTGCTGACTCTTAAAGGCCGGCTACGCACTTGCAAGCCCTCTGGTGTTGCTAGTGTCCATGGGCGGCGGTGATCACTTACCATCACCCACTTGCTCGTTTGTCGCTCTCTGAAATAAAAAAAAAATACTAAAGAAAAGTAGTATATAATTATGTAGTATATCAGTTATCTGGTTTAGTTTGGTATCAGATGGCCGTGTATAAATAATGTCCCAGGATATTATTATTATTATTATAGACGGCAGGTAAGCTAGCTCTGAATCACCACCGGTGAGGACTCCAGGAGCTACTGTCCCTGATATGTGAACCCTTGCAGCGATCAAAGTTCCTCAATGTTTAACTGTCTCTTCGCTTCAGCGGCACGTCGACTCTCCACTGGTCGAGTCATCTCATAAACCGAAATAGTATTTAGAATTATTACTCAGTGTGTATTACTAAAGCCCTATAATAAAAAATAATAAAACAAAGTTAAAACATTGTCACTCTATAGAAGGGAAAATTGTAGTCCAAATCGTACTTGACCGGGTTTGATAGCTTTTTTCTGTTATAAACGCTAAGCAGTCGTCTAAAGATACAACCTAAAATATGGCAACGATCAAAATAAAATATAAATTCCATTGGCATTAGCTCATCTGTGAGTTGACATTATTGAAAGAATTAAAATTGAATTCCTTACCGCCTATATGTTCCTCCCCCGAAGATTTCCATAATTGCACAATCCAGCGACCTTCACAAGATCATCGGTCCATCTTGTGGGGGCCTGCCCACTCAACGTACTCCGATTACTGGACTGGTGGACTCGAGAACCTTTCTGCCCCTGCGGCCGTCGGTTCTACGAGCTATGTGCCATGCCTACTGCCACTTCAGCTTGGCAATTCTTCGGGCTATGACGGTTACTGTGGTTTGCCTGAGGATCTGAGTATTTCTGATTCGATCTTACACAGAAACTGCAAGCATAGCCTACGAGCTTTGGATTTTTTTATTAAAAGACTATGGTTTTTTTAATTAATTTAAGTCATTCTTGTTAATTGCTAGTAGGTATTATTAACAATTATGAAATCTTATCAAAATAAGTAAATTTATCGTCTAAAGTTCTTAAATCAATAAAAAAGACTTTCTACTTTAACTGCATATAAAAAGACGGACATAAATAAAATAATAAATAAATAAAATAAAAAAGGTTTTTATTCACGTAGACTTTAAAAAAGCGCTTGTAAATAGTCAGAACATGTTTGTAGTAATATAGTTGTATACATTAGATATTATTTCTAGTAACATAGATATTTAGGTACATCTTGTATGAAAACATTTATAAAATTTATTTTATTACAGAAATGATATTTAGCTAGCTCGTATCAAGTTATTGTCAAGAGATTATGTTTAATTATCTAGTTTAAGTCTAATATTTTTACTACATATTGTCAATGGTTCTGTCTATATTAAAGGTATTATTATTATGACGGACCTTGTGTTAATCCAATGCGCCCTAACTGAGAAGACCCAGCGAAACAAACTCAGTGGGTTCATCTACTACCGGTTTCAACACGATCCAGTTGAGACGGTCCGGCGAAACATACTCAAGCGGGCATGAACACGGGATTTGGTCCAATTAGAGTAATTATTTAGTAGGCAAACACAATATATGCTCGATCGGTTGTCTGAATGCTTATTATTTTAGATTATATTTAGGTATACAAAAGAAAAACTTCGAAACAATAACATTATTCATTTTGAGACAGAGTCAATAATTTTAAATTAAGTATATGATAGCAATCATTTACAGATAGTTCACGTAACACAGCAGATCAGTCATGTCTATATGGCTACAAGATCTCCAGCGAGCAATGTGCAAGTAGGAAGTGAGAGCCAGACGTCTTTGTCATCGATGTACTCTTTAGTGGTGTAATAACCCCTAGCCATAAGTATACGTTTAATATGTGTTTTAAAACTTGTGTCAGGCAGATCAGTAATTTCACAAAAGGCCAGTATGTACAAACCAAGCCAATCGTGGTTAGTACATACTTGCCTTTTACGCCGCAAATCGTGGGTTTCATTGTCACCCAGGAAAAATATATGTGTGCATGAGCATGTATGTTTGTCCTGACTCAGGGTCTACTTATCTATAGAAAAGTAGAATATAGTTTGGTTTCCATAGTACAAGCTCTGCTTAGTTTGGGCTCAGATAGCCATGTGTGAATAATATAGAGAGATAATTCGACATAGTACGGAACCGCTACCGTGTAAACGAACCACTTCCAATAATATCATCACAAGTAAATATGTTTACCGCCCAAGGAAGTGGGCACGGGTCAGCTAGTCCATAATAAAGTGCTTGAAATAGAAATGTTTTATTCACCGTTGCTGGACATAATTGGTACAAAAACTTTGCTATGCCAATTCCATACCTTTGTTCCACAAAATCAATTTTCTCCCAATTTTTACCACGAAATCAATTGATAGAAATTGACCTTAAAAAAGAAATACAGTATTATTTAAATTAAATTATAAACTCGAACTGTTTGGTAACCGCCCCAATTACAAAGGCAAAATTCAGCTATTTAATTTGATAATTTTGTATCATTAGTGGGCTACACCGGCGCATACGTCACTTCCCGTGTCATGGCTGGCTACAGATTCTGTGATAATCATTATTGATGATTACGACTGTATAGATACTTTGCTTTTTGTTGCAACTGACTTGTATGGTGTGAACTATGAACTGATAGCAATTAATTATAGAGGACAGTAACGCGAGAGAGGTGGCACAGAGTGGGACGTTATGTGCAAATGACAGTAGTACCACAATCAACCCCACTTAAGATATTTTTTTTTGCCACTGAGAGCAGCTCCTCTGGGTCAGTACCATATCATCATCGTACTCATCAAGTCAGCCGAAGAATGTATACTGCTGAATAAAATCCTCCCCAAAGATCTCAGCAACAGCAAGTCTTGTGATACCTACATCTAGCGGTTTCCAGCGACCCTTACAAGGTTATTTGTTCTTGTGCCGGCCTACGGTCTTCCTGTTCGGTTCGTGGGAATATAATCGAAATTGAACTATAATGGAATTAGTTTTGTTAAGGTATATAATATATACCTCTACTCTAATCTTTTAATTTGAACATTTTGTGTAAATTAAATTTGGGGGAGGCCTTTGTCCAGCAGTAGACGTCTTTTGGCTGATCTGATATGATGGTGAAACATTTTTTCAATATTAGTCTTATGATAAATTCTTTCTTTATCTCTTCTATCTCTATTTTCTTCTAGTCTTTATTACTTGGGTGAAGTAAAACGCTTTGCCAATTAGCTACATAAAATCTAGTTATGCGTTTGAAATTTTTTTCATTCTTTTTCTAATATATACAAGAAATGTTGGTGCTAACCATTCGTATCCTTAGTTATTATTCGACTGATATGTCAACGGTTACAACCTAAATTCTACGTCCCTATAAATCAATTAATAGCGCGGAATTGATTAACACTGTGATGAAAACGTCACAGTGTCCTCTTAATAATTAGTATAAAATAAATTATTGTTTATTATTATTATTTCTTATTTCTAAAGGAATCCATTATTATTTAATATTACAGTACAGTAACTAAATATGAAAAAAGTGAATCTTCTTGAAATGCCTACGTAGTTCGTTCATCAACTTGGGCCAACCGCTAGTATCAAAGATAGTGCCAACTCACCGCGGTTTGACGACCGTACGGACAGACATTCCTATATTTAATAATAGTAAATGTGTTAGCCGTTGATTGACCGATTCTCCTTTGCATGACGTCTCATTTTGAACACAGGTAGCTCTGACTGATGTGGCTGGCAAAACTCGCTTTTGTACTAAGTTCAACTCAAATAAAACATAACATTTAATCATCAATACCATTTTAAGTAGGAAAGTACCTACTTGAAATAAATGCGAAATGTATGTATTGACTAGTTATAGAAATGAGATATGTGAAAAACCCAAAATTGTGTATATAATTATCTATCGGTAATTTATATTACAGATGGAGAAATTGAATGTTTTTGAGTTACGAAAATTTTTGTCAGTATACGTTCCAATAAAAAACAACAGGAATGGTAATTATATACTTACTAGCTGTGCCCCACGGTTTTACCCGTGTTAAACTTTATAAATTTTAGCCACTGTGTTAATCCAGAGTGTCAGCTAATTGCATACCATATTTTATTGCAATTGCTCCAGCCGTTTAGACGTGGAGAAGTCACAAACTTTCGCCTTTATAATATTAGTGTGAAGTGTGATTACTATTACTTATACTATTATAAGCATATACTTATCCTTGGATCATACCGGGACACCAATCACGCTGGGCGAGAGGCGCGAAGATTTCTACTTTCGCTAAATCTCACCCAGCTTGTTGATCAACTGACACGTATACCTGATATCGAAAGCCACACTGCATACTGCTTAGACCTTCTGCTGACGACTAGCCCAGATACTTACTCGGTCAGCGTAACGTCCCCTTTAGGGAGCTCTGACCACTGTCTGGTGAAATATGTATCCCACTTTTCTCTATCTGATATAAGCCCAAAGGGAAACAGGTGAATATGGCGATTTAAGTCAACAGATTGGGATGAGATGCGGCACTTTTTTGCTTTGTATCCTTGGCGCGCGACGTGCTTCGTATCTGACGACCCTTCAATTTGCGCCGATGCTGTAGTTGATGTTATACGTCAGGGTATGGAACACTTTATCCCATACTCTGATGTGTCCGCCAATTGTGCAGCCCGTCCTTGGTACAATACCGAGTGGCACACGCGCGAAGTACTAGGGCATCAGATATACGCAATAAAAAGACGGCCTTCAATTAAGCCGCCAAGAATAGCAAAAAAGTACTAAGAAGAGCCCGTTTCAACCACATCACCCGAATTGGCTCTAAACTAGCTAGCTACCCTAAGGGTAGCAAAGCTATTTGGTCCCTGGCCAAATCGGTTGAAGCGAACTTTTGCCGTTCTTCGCTACCTCCACTGACAAAGCCCAATGAGTCACTGGCGCACAATGCAAAAGAGAAAGCGGAATTACTCGCAAACCTTTTCGCTAGCAACTCTTCACTAGATACATGCAGCCAACGACCACCACAGATTCCTCATTGTGGTTCCGAAATGTCGGATGTCTACATACACCAAAAAGAGATCCTAAAAGTGCTGCGTGGACTAGATGTGAGTACGGCCAGTGGGCCCGATATAGTGGTGGTGTAAGGTAGTGCTTAAGTCGTTTGCGCCTGAGTTGTTCCCTATACTCACACGCCTATTCCGGCTCTCTCTGAGATGGGGTCATGTACCCAAATCATGGAAGCTTGCAAATGTTCAACCCATACCCAAGAAGGGTAGTCGTGCAGACCCATTGCAATCACCTCCATACTCTGTAAGATTATGGAACGTGTATTGAACGCCCAAATCCTCAAGCATCTCTAGAACTATGATATTCTGTGTGATCGCCAATTCGGCTTTCGCCAAAATCGGTCTACTGGAGATCTTCTAGTGCTTGCGACTCACCTTTGGGGCGAAGCAATTGGGGTCAAGCGCAATTTTTTTTTTTTTGCATAAACAAAAAACAAAAAAATGGCATGAACATATTATCGTGTTCTCCGAAACACAGAGATTCTCAGAAATTTAAACATCTTTAGACTGTTTACATTCTTATCCTCGCCAATAGTTGGCAGATCAGTGAGAGCAATGGGCATTGAGTGCTTTCATTTATTAAACAACTTAAACTGTAGTTGATAATGAACAACAAGAGCCCGGGTATCATCTACGACCAACTCGAATAATTCAAGCAGTAAGACAATCGATCTGAACACATCGTCACACATAATTTGTTTATTATATCTCACTATTTTAAATGGCAAATTGAAATTTATGTTTCAAGAATAAAATTATTAAATATACTTTGTTATTAATTTGTTAATTACTGAGGACTCCTGGTAAAATATTCCGAGCAGACAGGTGTCATTAAAGCATTCTTACAGTGGAAACACTTTAATTTCTACAAAGTCCGGCGTTTACTTAAATTTGTGGTTTCCATCTCAAATTTTGTCTTAATTTACCATCAGGAATGACTAATCTTCAGGCATTTTAGTCTTCTTAAAGTAAAGTATTTGTGTGAAATGGCTGTGACTGACAGAATATTTAGAGAATATACATAAACACACAAACGGAGCTAATTCCATAAATAATTCCAAATATATAATTAACCAGGTCATTCACAGTAAACATTTTTATTTATAATAGCTATTTAAATGTAGGAGATATTTTATAATTTTATGTTTAAAATTTACTGTTCTGTTAAGAGCCCACTTTACGCCACTTATCCTAAAGATTTTTAACAAGCTCAGACAAACTTTTTTTTACTTTTATTGAGACTAAAACAAAGTTGGTGAAACGTTTTCAGTCAGGATATTCCATTGGTAAAATGCAGTTTATCTCTCGTCACTCACAGATAAAGTTGGTACTGTCTGTGAAAATAATCGGTTATCCATCATCTTTTTATAAAGTTTGATATTTTGTGCACCACACATGCGGTTTCTTTCAGTGTGCCCATGCTTTGCTTTTTGACAAATATAATTAAACTAAACCTATAATTATTTATATAATATGGTCAAAATTGTTGTACCTGATAATTTGCCTGTATTTAAAGTAATTTATTAATGTATCGTGTAAACAATTGTTGGTTCACCTTAAATAAATAAATAATAAAAACCCCTTTTAATATTGATCTTTAAATTGGGTCTCTGTGATTCTGAAATGTTCACTTACTTCTGTTTCTATAGAGCTATTTAGTTAATATAAGCTAGCTTTAAGGAAGGATTGTCAAAATGGTTCGCAATTATTACCAAAAATTCCAAAATTTCTATATTACTATAAGCTATAGAAGTAAGTAAGTTCTTTATTTCATGTTTCGGTCATTTGTGTCTGGCGGCACAAAATATAGCTAAATTTAAATAACTTTGGTCTAAACATTTCATATCATTATTTGTTGCTGTGATTTTTAAAGTAATTGTATTTTAAATTAACATTGTTTGAGATATTTTTATTGTAATATATATTTTATTTGGTATTAGATTTTTCCCTCGAACAAAACCGTACCAATTTATTATAATTTAATGTAAATGATACAAATGTCTGAAACATGTATAACTAATAAGACGATTAGAAAACGATTGCGCGCGCAGCCATTTCGCCATTTCGTCGCTTTGTAGACTTTAATGGGAATGCGAACGCTTCGTTTGTCTGGTTCCTTGACAGATTCGACTTTTTTGACAGAAGCTAGTTAAGTACATGGTATCATTTATTATAATATCGTGCAATAAAAGTCCTCACGAGAAGTTGCCTTGTTTCCATCCCCTTTTCGAGCGTATAAAAGCGTAGCCATAATACAATGTTTTAAACTTAACCTGTTATTAAACTAAATTAATCTCTACTGAGTTCACTACTAGGTAAATCTGGCATTTGTTAAAAAAATTGTAAAGATTTTTTATAAAATACGACCATCAAAATGGTATAATTTATTTTCATATCTCCCAATATAATTATTTACTAGGAGTTGCCATGTTTACATCCCCTTTTCGAGCGTATAAAATCGTAGCCGTAATAGATTGTTTTAAATTTAATCTGTTATTAAACTAAATTAATCTGAAGCAGTATAATAACCAAGCTGCTGAGTTTATTACTAGTTGAATCTCGAATTTGATAAAAATGAGTCGATTTTTTTGGTAAAATACGACCATCAAAATGGTCTAATTTATTATGATATCTCCGCATATAAGCATAATTTACTAGGAGTTGCCATGTTTACATCCCCTTTTCGAGCGTATAAAAGCGTAGCCTTAATAGAATGTTTTAAACGTAACCTGTTATTAAACTAAATTAATCTCTAGCAGTTTAATAACTAAGCAGCTGAGTTTATTACTTGAAACGATTCTGCACTAGGTATGCATTTTAATGTTTTTAATTATCATAATTGCACATATTTATCGCGATTATTCATATAACACTAATGTTGAGGCATTTTTATGGACTTGAATTTTAAAATCAAAGAATTTTATGTTAGTTGTATACAACACATTTGCCTTTTTAGAATTGTTTTTATAACTTTATTGCGTGGATAACAAACAATACATTTAATTTATTTTGTTTTTTTCTGTTGCGCAGAGATAAGCCCATTTGTTTTATGATGACTTTAAGTTTTGCCTGATGGTAAGCGTAACGGCACCTGCTGGTCTAAGTCGCAATTAAAAGTATTAAAGGACTGTGAAAGTGACTGACCTGTAGGTCTAGTGGTTATTGAACCTGACAGCTAAACCAGATCAGTCGTGGATTCGAATCCCACCCAGGACAAATCGCGCTTTATAAGTTCATTCGACTATTTGTGTTACAACTTGTATATAGTTTTTCAATTCAATTGTCATTATGGGGTAAAACACGAATACGACAGTCTTCTATATTTGCTAAAGTAAATAAATTTGAATTAATTAATATTAATAGTTATTTTAACAATAAACCATATGAAATGATGAGCAGGTTATTGGTAAAACATGTCTCTAACAAAACGGTTGTTATATGATGTTAAATATGTTGCAACGAATGTCTGAAATATTTTTATACAGATTTTGTAGCAACCAGTAGCTACTTCCACGAGATTAAAGGCTTTTACCGTACCTACTATTGGAATCAATTATATCAATTGATAGGATGCTTAAAATATGCTCTTGTAGGCTTTTATCTCCTGCTTCACGCTAAAAAGAAATTAGTATTGCTTCTTTTTTAACTTCCCGTTATTTCTTAGTGATTAAATTCGTTGCGTGATTTAAGGTAATTGAACTGATTCATTATCTATTAGCCCACATACTGGCCAATGGTAAAATCCAAGATATTATTTACAAAAATCGTAAACAAAAAGCAAAAGTAGAAGAAAAAAAAGCAAGCTCGGAGTTTCTTTGTGGTTTTCTTCTCTGGGTCGTCCACCTAGGTAGCTAGAGAATTCCGCGGCTAGGGTAGGTTCCTCAGAGGCGAGGATCGCGTTGATCGTTGTAATCCCGTGCATGTGATCAAACATCATGTGAGCTGTGGCCCAAGCCCCATAAAGGTGCCCTCTGGTATAAGTCGCTTAAATTCAGCTACTGGTTGTGAGCATTTTGTGCTAGCCAACTACACGATGCCTTCAATTATTTAATTTTACTATAGTATTGCTAAATGTAACAATAATAGAGGTAGCTTAGTAACTTGCTTTTTATTATTTACTGGCTGTGTCCCGCGGTTTTACCCGGGTTAAACTTTATAAATTATATACCCTATGTGTTAATGCAGGGTGTCAGATAAATCCATACCAAATTTTATTAAAACCGCTCCAGCCATTTAGTCGTGGCGAAGTAACAAACATACAGACTCACACTCACAAAGTTTCGCCTTTATAATATTAGTGTGATTTAAGGATTTAATAAAAATATATGTGACGAAACAGACCGCCCGAACGGACTAATCAAAATATTTTTGTTACTTTAATACTGTATTCAACTATTCTTACCTAGCCTATGCAACTTCTTACCTAGAATATTCACTTATACTACCTATATTCATACTGTACGGAAACTTCTTATAAAAGTATAATATAAGGATAAGAAGGGGTGCTGGAGCAGCATTCCCGCGTTCCCCGGGCTCCCTTCGCAAACGCCAAGTGAAATCCACGGCAGGTTAGGTTTCATCGGCGCGAGTGACATACCCACCCGCAGACACCTTTTGCGGGTCACATTGTGTGGGCTTTCCCTCTGTCTTTACAAAAAAGCGCCTAGTTATCAGCAGTAATGAAATATTGCCAGCGTTCTATTAAAATTTGAAACAACAAGATATCATCGGTAGATTTATAAGCAAGGATTTAGGATTTCCGGAAAGTAACACATAACATTTATAGCATACGGATAAGATTTGGAAGAAGCTTGGAGAACCAAGGAAGATCACTGATCAGGATATGCCCTGGTCACTATTTTTCTTGCTTTTTACCATTTATATTTAGATCTACCATCCATTTAGATACACTTTTGATTTCAATAACATACTCGTAGCTAACCATACCTAATGGTTACAATTCATGTTGTTATTTTAAAAAGTTGTGACTAATATTTTTAAATTATAATAGAGGCAGCTAAAGTACTAACCAGGACATACCCTGATCCGTATTTTTTGGTTTATCCCATTTCCTGTTCCCAGTACAACCTCTTTTGATGTCAAATAACATAGGGTAGTTCCCTAGGTATGTTATCGAAATCAAAAGAAGCTAACTAAACCTAATGGTTACAAGTCATAGTAAATCATGAGCTGACGAGGTTCGGAATTCTTTACTGTACCCAAGATCCGAAAAATAGCCAAGGGTATTTGAATAGAAATGCTTTTATAATTTTTTCGAATGATGGCAACCGTGATAAATTCGATGCAACTCGGATTACCCCTTGTGTAAACGTCCAGTGAGGTCAATTTGCTTATAGATTTATAAGTTAATTTTTTAATCGCCATCAATAAATATGCCAGCTATCTTGACCTTACGGAGGATTAACTAGAAAAACTCGAGCGACTTCAAAACTTCTGCTTAATGTTCATATTTGGGCTCCGCAAACATGACCATGTCTCTGAATTTCGTAGAAAGTTCGAGTGGTTACCCATTCGCCTTCGCAGAAATAGTCACATACTTTCTCTTCTATATAGTATTCTATTTAATCCCACATCTCCCTCTTACCTCAAGACTAGGTATGAATTCCTATGTGATACACACTCTAGGCCGTCTTGCAATAAAGTGTATCTATCTATCTATAAATATCCTAAGTTTCAGTTTAGGGTATTTTTTGATATTATTGCAAACATGACCCTACACGACTTTAGACCGATGAGTTGTTATATTTAAAGGATGTGCAGTGTTTTTGTGAGATGCGGTTGAGTGGCGACACGGCCGCGGCCGGCGCCTGCGCTGTACGCATCCAATTACAAAGAACGACCCGAAGTATCTACTACGAGTATCAGTGTGACAAAATAGTGAGATATAAGTGAGGAAAGTTACTTAGTTTTTTTAATTTTTACTACGAACTAACGGATACACCATGTAGTCGGGATGCAACGCCACTTGGGTGCTACTTGCTAGCTACCACCTAACTGCGATTGCAACACGAATCCCAAGCGCGGTGACCCTCCATTTGGAAACATTATAAAACGCCTTTAGGGGAGGCATATGTCCAGTAGTGGACGATATCAGGATAATGATGTAATTACAAATTAATAATTAATAATCATATACACCTATTGCTTAAGACTGAAATAATCTTTAACCGTAACAATTATCAAGGCTGATTTAAGCTGCTAGTCATTTGATAAGTCTTTAATATTTAATAATTAATTTAATATTTATTTAAATACAAATTATAGTTACCTACTTGTTTCTTTAAGTTTTATATAGTTGATATTTTAAGCCTAAGATTAAGAAAAATTATTGAAGACTGAAATAAGCTTATTAGATGCAAGTAATGAGAAAGGTTCATTATTACTAAGTGCTTAATAACTGCTTAAGGACAACTTTTAGTTACCCGTTAAAATATATACAAATGTTTAACTTACCTTATAACTGATTAATTATTACTAAATAAACAGACGTAGTGTAATCATTTTTTATATTTCACAAACAACAGTTTTAACAGATAAGGTAACAACTTACCCCTGCATCTTAACAACTTGCCCCGAGTCGGGGTAGGTTGTTACTTTCCGGCTTTGGTTATAGAAAAAATCATTACAAATAAATCTTACAATAAGTACTGGGTAGTATACTATCTTAATAGCAAAGTGAAATATGTAGGTTGATTTTAATCACATCTTAGGAATATTAAAGTGAAAAATTCTTAATAAATTTTGAGGTTAACTGAAAATCGGAACGTGTAGCCCCGGTCTCTCCTAATAGATGACCGCCTTACAGTATCATGTTAGTCTCTAGCTCTACGGTGAAAAATTATGATAATATGTTCTGGAAAAGACATAATTAATGATAGCGTGTTCTGGAAAAGAACAATTTTTGTTGCTCCCGCACCTAGAAAAATAGATAAAGCAGTTAGTCCTACTCCTAAACGAGTCGTTTTGTCGCATTAATCTATGAGAATGAGTAAGTAAAGGAAGCAAGTGAATTTGGTATGAACTGTTAAGTTTTGTATATCCCAAATAGATGAACAGACTCCTATAGAAATTGCCTATGGTAAAATAAGACCAAGAGGACTTTTCAGGTATTAGTATATTCGGCGAAATTCCACCGTGATTATTTACCGTCTAAAAATGTTTGATGTCTTGGATGAGATGGTTATGTCAGGTAGAAAAAAATACCTAACCGAAAAGATAAATCTATTTTAGGCCTCATAACATCACCTATCTTCCGTGATCGTGAGCTGGAACCAACAAACAAGTAAACAACATAAAAAAATTAGATTTTTGTTACAAATATTATATTATATATTATTTATTTATATAGAAGGTTTATAAGTACTGCCGTATAAATTATGAATAGATAGTCACATTCTACTTAGAAATATACATAATTAAATACGAAACAAAATCGAGTTACATTAGTAAGAGTCAATGTGACATATTCTTGCGGTTCGTTTCTTCAAAAAGTGGGTGTTACATGTCATAATTTATGATACATTCGCATTCTGAATAAAAAAACATACACCATTAAGCGCCTAAACGGTAAACCAAGGATTTAGTTACTTTCCGAAGAAGCAATGTATACAAGATGGAATTCTTTGTTTGAAAAATCATTGGGATTGAAATTTAAACCTTATTGCTGTGTATTTAGAGTGTAAAACATTTTTGTGGACTTCGTAGAATAGTTTGTAGGACAATAATTCATTAGTTAGTGTGACGCTCGCTTGGTATTTTTTTGAGGCACAATTTTGATTGATTGCAATAGGAAGTCAGCGGGTTCGACTCTCTGATTTAAGTCAAAATATTTTTTTTAGTCAATACCTTATCATGAGAATACATGAATAGAGTTTTATTTACAAAGTTATGAACGTACGTAAAGTTTGGTACCGCGTACCATGCAAGTACTATTTATAAAGAATAGATACCTATTAGGTAAAGTATTACTTTGTAGGTTTGATATGGAACCCAAGAGGAAGAAGAAACTATGTTTTTTCAGGGCTTTGCGATAGGTATGTATTGATTTAATAGATATAAAAGTGTGGATTTTGAAAATAGAGATTAAAATAATACCCTTGATGCTTTCGCAGCTGGCATCTCTAGTAGCAATTATCTCGTTTTACGTGGCTTTAAACTCGTTATGTAATTCTGTTTCTAGATTTACCGTGGACAACAGTGGAAATACTTTTTCCAGCTCCTCCATCTTTCTTCCCGATTAAACTTGTTGCGAGCGCCGGCCTAATATTTTAGAGTATTTGCATAACCGATCGCTAAGTGATATCTACTCTATAGGATTTAACTTTTTGATTATATTTATTTACATTCATCCTACTAATGAATGGAGAATTTCTTGATCTTCATGTTTGGTACTGTATTATAATCTAAACGACCTATGTAAACCTTCATGGCAATCACAAGCAATAAATAAATAGAAATTGAAATAAATATTATAAACGCGAAAGTTTGTAAGTATGGATGGGTGGATGTTTGTTACTCTTTCACGTAAAAACTACTGAATGCATTCTGATGAAACTTTACAATAATGTAGCTTATACATCAGAATAACACATAGACTACAAACAAACTTTATAAAGATATTGTGTGAATTGTCCAAAATATGGCGATAAGTGTCAAGTAAGTAGGTAAAAAATTACCATTTGCGAGCTTTTCCGGCGTGCACTGCCAAAACTGCGAGAGGTACACATTCTACTAATATAAAAAATGTGAAAGTTTGTGAGTATAGATGTATGTATGTTACTCTTTTACGCCAAAACTACTTAAACGCGGGTGAAACCGCGAGGCACACCTTGTATTTATATAGATGCAATTCACAACACTATATTGCTACGGGCTTTTGTGGATAAAAAGTTAATTTAGCAGTTATGTCTCATTTCTGAGATGTGATCACGATTCGATTCTCCCCAAGACAGATATTTGTGTCCATGAAAATGTCTGATTGTCCTAAATCTGAGTGTAATTATCTATATAAATATGTATTTACAAAGGAAAAGTAGTATATCAGTTATCTGGTTCCCATAGTACAAGCTCTGCTTAGTTTGGGATCAGATGGCCGCGTGTAAATAATGTCCCAGGATATTATTATTAATCAAGAACAGAGAAGAGAACATTGCTGAGTAGTAATGGCGGCAAATATCAGAATATTATCACCTCATCTCATCCCATGGGGGGCGTAGAACACTATCAATATCTATCAGAAGACGGGCAGCAGCATCTTACTGAGCACTAGTTCGCCAACACGTCTGCCAAATGTGGCGATTATAGCATAACACCCCCAAGATGATTCTTGAAGGAGGCTTTTCTCCAGCACTGGATCAATTTCCACGTGTGGCACAATGGCTAAGATAGTCGCCACTTCGAGTCCCGGGCTAGATTACCGCACATTTTTTTCGGGACTATTCCCCCTCTTACCCACAACTGTGAAAGAATGAAGAAAGCAGAAAGAATAAAGGAGGAGTTCCTTTTTTCTTTCTGATTAAATTTGTTGCGGGATCGAAGACTGTTAATAGCGATTTATTATTATTATTTATTATTATTATTCCCCGGGACATGTCCGAGCCTCACCGCTCAGTGTCATTGTTGTGTGCCATTGTTGATCCTGTCTTACAGGAATTGCAGTGGTGGGTAAGAGGGAGGGACTAGTCCCGTTAAAAAAAGAAAAGAATCATTTATTAATAGTATTAAGTACTTACCAATCCAAATATTATAAATATTTAAAACTATATACTAGCATACAGCAACACAACTCACAGCAGACCAAACAAAATCATATTAAAAAGTATTTCATGAAATAATTTAAGTAACAAACTATCTGTTTAATTAATTGAATCACTAACCTAATTGTAAGTAAACCCCTGAGTCCAACTTTAACTACATCAGTTTGGAAAAAAGCTGATACTCTTACGCTAACGCAAGGAAACTGGCTTTGAAATCGGTCCATCAGTTTGAGAGCTACGATGCCAAAGATAGACACACACACAGATTCAGACATCGACGTCAAACTTAACATCCCTATTTTTGCATACGGGGTTAAAATTAGATCCACCATAACCATATATTAGTAACATCACATTATCATGCGTCCGTATAAACAAAATATTTGCAATAACTTTCGGAAAATAATCTTCGAAACTAATCATAAAACAGTAATAAATCACACAAAAACAATAACAGAACTGAAACATGCTCATAAAATAGTATTGCTCATAACTCACGAACATGGAGGTCCATCCCTCGGGCCAGGAAACCAGTGCGATATATACCTGTCTTTTATTGTGCTTTCAATACGAACTGGCATTCGATTTGTTATTTCAACGAGCTTCGGTGTTTCTTAATTGAGTTACGTACTCGAATCCTTGTATTTTGGTCCCCAAGCCGCCTAAAGATTCAACTGTTTGAACTAGTACCTAAATATAATTTTTATTTAATGAGACAATGCGTGTAATCCTATTAATATTAAAAACGTGAAAGTTTGTAAGTATGGATAGATGTTTGTTACTCTTTCGCGTAAAAACTACTGAATGGATTTTAATGAAACTTTACAATATATAGCTCATACATCAGAATAACACATAGGCTGCAATTTATAAAGATATTGTGTGAATTGTCCAAAATATGACGATAAGTGCCAAGTAAGTAGGAATAAAACTAACATCTGCGAGCTATTCCCGCGTGCACTTCCAAAACCGCTAAAGATATTACATTACACATCCTACTAATATTATAAATGTGAAAGTTTGTGAGTATATATGTATGGATGTATGTTTGTTATTCTTTTACGTCAAATCTATTTTATCGCGGGTGAAACCGCGGGACATAGCTAATTATCTATATAAGTATGTATAAAGAAAAGAAAAGTAGTTTATGTAATACTAGCTGTACCCCGCGGCTCTGCCCGCGTTAAACTTTATAAATTATAGTCTATGTGTTAATCCAGAGTGTCAGCTAACTCCATACCAAATTTTATTAAAATCGCTCCAGTATCAAACATAAACACTCACACATTAAAATTTACTAGAGCGAGCGTTGTCTTAAAAAAAAAAAGCATTCACACTTTACATATACATACATTAAAATTTTCAGCTTTATAATATTAGTATGATATCAGTTATCTGGTCTCCATAGTAAAGACGGCAGCACATCCAGTTACCCCAATCTAAAATTATCAACTTTAGATTTTCAACTTTATCACAAAAGCATAAGGTTCACTTTCAACGGGGGAATTTTTACAAATTGGGGTAGCTTGATGTGCTAGCGTCATCGTGGATCAGATGGCCGTGTATGATTTATGTCCCTGGATATTATTTAAACGGATTCGTATCCGTACTGTTGCAGGTTCGGCTACCAGAAGTGAGATTTACGCTTCCCCGTGAAGTGTAAATGTCACTACTGGCAGCCGACCCTGCCCCGGCACGTCAGCAAGGTGTGCTGCCGTGGAAGGTCACATAATCATCAATAACATCGAGGGTTTTATTGCCAATGGAAAGAAATTTATTTCACTTCAAGTTTAGTTTCATTAGAATGTTAAATCTTATACTGTTATGCCATCTGGCTATCAGATCCCAAATTAAGCAGAGCTTGTACTATGGAAATCAGATAACAGATATGGGTACTTTTCTTTGCAATTACATACTTATATAGATAACTAGCTGTCCCGGCAAACGTTGTACTGCCTTAACAATAGAAATAAAACCCGGAATCTCAACGCAGCGCCACCTCCCGGGTCTAATTGTAAATGTAAATCATCGCGGGACTCAATCAAATGTACAAAAAATAATCAGCAGAACAATTAAATATAAAATATTAACATCGCTGTTAAAAGTAGGGGCTGGTAGTAGAAGGGTGAAAATTAAGGATTATGTGTATTTTTTAATGCCAAATCATAATAAAATAAAAACAAATAAAAATTACCAAAATTTAACAAAAAATAATCGTCGCGACACCACACTGTTCAATGCGAAATAGCAATGAAAATATCTGGCTTGCTTTCTATAAGAGAGAGAGAGAGAGAGACAGACAGACAGAGACACATGCGCATGCCGCACAGCTGCAAAAAGTGTCGTGACAACTTTTCGTAAGATTTTTTCCGTCTAGCCCCCTTTCACAACGCGCGATAAGGAACTTCGTTCCAAAAATGTTAAGGGTGAACAACCCGTATCACTTAGGGTATGAAAAATAGTTGGTAGCCAATTCGCAGACCTACTTACTGAATATGCATATAAAATTTGGTAAAAATCAGTAAAGCCGTTTCGGAGGAATAAGGTAACTAACATTGTGACACGAGAATTTTATATATTAGATTACACCCAAAAACAGGACAATCAGACATGTTCATGAATGATTAAGATTTGCAACAGCATTGCAGTTCGCATGTTTAGTTTAATTGGAATAAACTGGATTTTAGCAGTAGTTTAAAACTGTTGAGTATTTAGTTAATTTCTTGTATCTTGACTTGACTTGTTGTCTATCTATATAACCATGCTTTTTCGCTACCGATCAATCACGCTGTAAATATTAGAAAAAAACTATATTGAAATAAAGATTAATAATAATGATAAATTCTTAAATATCGAGTGATAAATTTTTGTTCAGTAATACATAAACAACTTAAGCCAATGTTAATAATTAACATACCATTAAGTTGTTATTTTAGTTTTTAATATGTTGGTTAATAATTAACAAACATATTAAAAACTAAAATAACAAATTAATGGTATGTATTATCAGCGCTGCACTCCATGCGAAGTTGCCCAGCAGTGATTTACATAAATGCATAATAATAGAACATTGATAGAGAATTAACTTTTCGTTTTTATGTAAGGCAATCGTATGTATAATGTAATCCATGAATTGTCTTTTCTAATTTATAAATTAAAGTTTTAGAACATTTTGATGCTGACAAAGGAATTACACTGTTAGTGATTAAATCAATTACTACAATATTTGGTCGATTCGTGAAAAACAGGGTACAAAATACTTATCTTGTTCGCATTGTTGTCCAATTTTGAGTGTTTATTATTGTTTGATAAAAATAGACAAAAACGAAAGACAAATAAACAAAGGCCGGAGTTTCATTTTGATTATGTCTTCCACGGGACAGGCGCTCAAAGCCAGATGCTCTCATCGGTCCGTAAGTAAATGGCGAGGTTAAGCAACTAAGCTCACGGTCAGTCCCTAGATGGGTGACCGCGAAAGTAGTTTAATTTCTCCCAGCTGAGGAGGACACGTTAAGCTGTCGGTCCCGGTTGTATCCATTTGGCAACAGTCGTTAAGCCATGTCACGGACCTAATGGGCGGTTTGAACAACTCTGACTGACACTAGAGTAAACACTGCCCCTACGATAAGTAAATATTACGTCTTCCGACTTGTCTATTTAGATAACTAGTTAAAACCAGAGATAAAGAAATACTGCAGCGCAATATCCAAACCTTGTATTGCTTAGATGGTTTGGTCATAGTAGCAGGTGATTTAAACGATTTAAACCTCTTGAACAACTAGAGGGACCACTTCTTCGAGGTACACACGGCAACAGATGAAGCTATATATTTCCAGTATAAACTTAGCCCGCGTTGTATAGGGTTTCCATACAATGAGAGGTCAGCTTATATTGGATATATAGCTTGATATGTAGCCGTGTGTATCATTGTCGGTGCTTATTGGTAATAAACCTCTATTCTTTCTTTTATCTTCGCAAAGTACCTAGTGGCTGTACCGTTCGTACTGTAAGATAGCTGGTCAAAGAGCGGATAACTTCCCACATTTGGTGAACTTACGTTTAGCTTCTATTGAGGTGCATAGACTGTTTGCTCACCTCTATCGTCCGGTGGAACAATGAAGTGTACTGGTCCAAATTTACACACGTACGTTACAAAACAGAATTGAGAATCGGACTCACCAACACACTAATATTTTAAAGGCGAAAGTTTGTGAATCACGTCTAAATAGCTGGACAGATTTAAATAAAATTTGGTATGGAGTTAGCTGAGACCCTAGATTAACACATAGGCTATAATTTATTAAGTTTAGCGCGGTAAAACCGCACCCAACATTCGTTTTATTTTATTTTAAAACTTAATTATTCTAACTTTAAATATTCTATAATATTTCAATCGTCTACATGTTGCCGTTATTAATATCGAGCAAAACACTCACGTTTGTTGTTTGGTTGCCCCCTTAAATAATAATTTTATTCTGTTTTTTAGTATTTTTGATATAGCGGCAACAGACACACATCATCTGTGTAAAAAAATCCACTGTCTAACTATCACTGTTCATGCTCTACAGTCTGGTGACAGACAGCAGAGTCGTAGTAATAGGGTCCCATTTTACCCTTTGGGTACGGAACCCTAAAGAAGCAAATTAGTCTTGCACCTGACCTCTCTCCCGTCGTATCAGGCTACCCAGACCCATCGGATCACGAGAGTGCACCTGTGCAGACGCACATCGGGCAGATGTCTAGACTCCATTGAAACTATAGCTGCCATTGCCAAAGTTTAACTATTACGACATTTTTATTACATTAATATTATAACAGATATATAGATGCGTGGAGACCTATTAATGGCTCTTTGTCACGTATAACTTATAAAGCCAAAGTGTCCCTGAAAGCTGTTGGTCTTCCTAAGAAAAATAAATAAATATATAGATATATTTTTCGTTGTTTACTCGAATAACTAACTCTCTTTACTCCTCCAATTAAATGTATAATTTTATGATTGTGCTTTATATTCTATACATTTTGGTATTACTAATACTACTAATAACGCTCGCTAAATAATTAGTCTGTACTTGTTTAAATTAATATAAGTATATCATTGTTTAGTGGCAGTGAAAACAGATTTCCACCAGATAGAAATTTAATTTATAAATATCGACTTAGTCTCACTTCTTGTAGAGTCTAAAATAGTCTGGCTACTTAGTTAGAAGTTGATTTGGAACAGCAGCAAACTTAGTTTCTTATGACGATATCTATACTGTGTGATAGTATTCCTGTGTCTTGGTCTGTCGTTTGTTAGACTCCAAAAGACCATTTACTTACTTTAGGAACATGCTTGATCTTAAACCTGTCCGGTTCTTATCTGATGGAATAAGACTATGCACAAGTAATTATTAAATAAAACAGGTTAATTAAATATCACTCGTCTTAGTGTGATCTTTTTAATCTTTTTAAAAATTAAATTCGTTCTCGATTGATCCGTATGTCCTTAATAGTTGTTTACACAAGGGGGGGGGGGGGGGGGGACTTATAAGGGTTACCCTTATATGTCCCCGCTACACAATATATTTTACACCACAATATATTTTTCTCTAATATACTAGCTGTGCCCCGCGGTTATACCCGCGAAAACTTTATAAATTGTAGCCTATGTGTTAATCCAGGGTGTCAGCTAACTCCATATCAATTTTTATTAAAACCGCTCGAGCCGTTTAGACGTGAAGAAGTAACAAACATACATAGGTACACACTCACAAACTCTCGCCTTTATAATATTATAGTGTGATCTACATATATACTCAAAAGTGTAAACTAATAATTACTGTAATACAAGTTTTGACACTTTGAAGTAGATGACAGTAATAACGCAGGTATATATAATGCAAATTCTTAAATGAAAACATACGGGAGTGAAATTTTACTTATGTATGGATATTGTTCCCTTCTTTATTCAACCCAGAATTGCTATTCACTCCGATTTAACAGTACTTCAGATGTTTTAATGAGTAAATTACAAAACGGTAGGGTAGAAAATATATTGACGACTCCACATAAATGTAATATTTTAAAGGAAATTTGATGATTATGAATAGTTCTTTTTGTAAATGTTACGTAGAAAATATTGTAAAAGCATTGCCAGAAATAAGAGTTGTACAGACGCCAGCACATCATGCTACCCCAATCTGTCAAATTTATTTTATAGATTTTTAACTTTATCACATAAGCATAAGGTTCACTTTCAATTGGGGAAATTCGACAGATTGGGGTAGGCTTGATGTGCTGGCGTCTGTACCTATATACATACTTATAAAAGATCGGAAGTGAAAGGGTGTATTCGGAAATGGGTGTTGGTAACACCGAGCTAGCTGTCAAGTGACAAGTGGCGCGGGCACTTCACTGTTGACTCAGATATCGAGTTGAACACATGTGACTTATTATTATTATAACTATCACAAGCTAATGCTTGTGATAGTTATAATAATAATAAGTCATTTATTCTCTCTCACGAAGTAAACAATTCGGTTTACAATTATAATGGTATCATAGTATATAACAAAACTTTGTGAGAGACTGGTGCCTGATGTTGGTTTGATTATTTATTTATATATTAAACGGCTATTACATAACTAGGTAATTTGTTGGTAAGCCTATTGAGTGCATAACGTCCATTATTTCGAAGATATAAGGCTGTCTACCATGGATATGCAACTGACAAGTAACAACCGCTCACACACCTCGTCGTACAGACGCCAGCACATCCAGCTACCCCAATCTGTCAAACTCGTTTTACAGATTTTCAACTTTATCACATAAGCAAAAGGTTCACTTTTAAATGGCGAAATTTTACAGATTCGGGTAGCTTGATGTGCTGGCGTCTGTATTTCATTATTATTAAATTTATTTGTAAATTGAAATAATAATAATAATATCCTGGGAAATTATTCACACACGGCCATCTGAGCCCAAACTAAGCAGAGCTTGTAATATGGAAACCAGATAACTGATGTACTACATATACATACTACTTTTCTTTTGTATATACATACTTATTATAGATAATAAGATACTCAGGACCAACGGACATGTTCATGCACACAAATATCTGTCTGGGTGGGAATCGAATCCAACCTCCGGTGTAAAAAGCAAGCATTTGCCAGTCACGCTAACAGGCCCGTCTAAAATGTTCATGTTATAACGATTTACAAGCCTTTTAAAGTCTGTTAAAATTAAAGCCGTTATTAATAATAACGTTAATAACTAAATTATGACTTGAATAGCCGGAATCAAAAAATAGTAATTTAAAAATACCAGTAAGCTAAATGCTGAATGCTTCAGGAACTTTACCTACTGTGTGCATTCAGGATGCAGCGAAATCGACCAATAGCAAATGCGGCCTCATTACGCACGTTACGCAGGATTATAGCTAATGAGTGTGTTGACCGAAATTGGTCGAAATTGTTTGATCAGAAACGTTATTAGTTCTCTTTATAGATAGATAAAAAGATAATGTTGAATATTAATAATCATGTTTCTTTGTAAAGACTTTGTTTCTTTCATAGTATCCCTGCGCGATCAAATCAGAAACGGCGAAATCCGCTGGCGAATTAAAGTAGTCCAATGAATTGCCAAACTGAAGTGGCTGTAGGCGGGGCAGATAGTTCGTTGAACCGACAGCCGCTGGGACAGACAGGTTCGTATCCCTCAAGCTGAAGAAGCTCCCTACAAGGTGGACCGCTGGTCTTGTAAGGGTCGCGGGAAGCCGCTGGAGGCGGGCAGCACAAGACCGGCCATTGAGGAGGTCCTTGGCTGATAAGATCTTTGTCGATTATGTTATATCGGTAGCGTAGTGGTGTTGTTAGAGATTTTTGTTACATCCGCATTTTTGGTGCTGAATGGCCGAGACTACGCTCGGTATTCAGCCATAGGTTTATTTACGTACACGACAACTTGAAATATAAAAATGTGTGGGTAAATACTTGGGTGACATGCTTCTGCATTCAAAGCGTCCCCTTAGTTCCACCCTACTAGAGTTGCGATGCACCATTGCGCTGCAATGTGGTTCAATATTTATATGAGACGCCCTCTTTCAGTTCTATTGTTCGTACGTATGGGCTAACTGCAAACGTCATGTGTGAGAACAAAAATAAAAGAATATTTATATTTTCAAAATGTTACGAGACTCCATCTAAATAATCTCCCATATGCTATCTCCTTACCTTAGCAAAATAACTCTAGTGGAACCTGTTTCTTTTATACCAAAGATTCATTATTTACTTTATAACTTAAGAACGAAAACGGTTTCTTATATTGAAGTAAATTAGATGGAAATCCAAATGCTACGCGTTTATTTGCATATCAGCTTGTGTATGTAAATGATCATTACTTGTATATAGAACGCGAATAAAAAACGTCTTCCATTATAGCGACCACTGCAAGTTGTACCACGTGTAGGTATATAAAACAAAGATCGAAAACAAACCAATACCATTTGAAAAACTTAAACAAATTAGAATAAAATCCAACGCTTTAACGATCCATAATAATACAATACTAATATGTTTTTGGCGCCTTCATTTAGGCTCAACGTATTTTCTTCAATCAGGATATTATAACTCTACCAAAAGAGCTTTAACTTTTATGATGTTAAACCTTGTTTTTGGTTTAGTGCTTAACCATTATAGTTATAACATTTTGAAAGTTCTTCTTGAGCATCGTTTATCACGTGTTGATTTTAAAGATCTATGTGCATACATAGGTTTAATATTATAGTAGTCGTTTAGTTATAGTAGTAGTTGAATATTTTAGTAGTCGTTTAGTTATAGTAGAGTCGTTGGTCTAGCGGTAGCGTATTCATCCGCAGAAAATGAGGCCCTGGGTTCAAATCCCGGGTCGGGCCAAAAAGTGATTTTGGGATTCATCCGTAAAAAGAAATTTCTCAGAATTAGCCCGAAGTCTGGGAGTTGGCGGTATTACACCCCAGTGCCTCGGAGAGTACGCAAAGCCGTCGGTCCTGTACCTGACCTCTTTTCGGTCGTGTCGCTAATCGTCCCATCGGATCATGAGAGTAATGGAATAGCAAGTGCCCTTGTGTTTGCGCACACACTTGTGCACAATAATATGTCCTGCGCAGTTGGCTAATCTCCATTGAGACTGGCCGCCGTGGTCGAAATTCGGCCAGGAGGACATTATAGTATAGTAGTATGTATAGTGTTTAGTGCAACTATTCCAGAATCTCTTTGCGATTTAAACTAGACACAAACTCCAGAAAAGTTGCACAAATAAAAATAAATTTAAAATAAGGAGATTGGATATTATTTATTTATATCCTACTAATATTATAAACGCGAAAGTTTGTAAGTATGGATGGATGTTTGTTACGCTTTCTCGTAAAAACTACTAAATGGATTTTAATGAAACTTTACAATAATGTAGTTTATACATCAGAATAACACATAGGCTACAATGAATAACGATATTGTGTGGATTGTCCAAAATATGACAATAAGTCTCAAGTTAGTAGGAAAAATCTACCATGCGCGAGCTATTCCGGCGTGTACTGCCATAACCGCTAGAGGTACACATCCTACTAATATTATAAATGCGAAAGTTTGTGATTATTGATCGAAGGTTTGTGAGTATAGATGTATGGATGTATGTTTGTTACTCTTTTACGCCAAAACTACTTTAACGCGGGTGAAACCCCGGGGCATAGCTTGTCTCTAAATATAAGTAATTATATTTTCTTTAATAAGTACCTGAGTCACAGTAAAGTTAGCAAACAGTATTACCAGTTGGAAGGCGATTCATACCTACGCGCTTCGAGTTCGGTACACTCAGTACACACCGCTGCGAATACCCCGCAGAGTCGAATGGACGGTGTGATGGTGAACACAAGTCTTATTTAATATGGCAAAGAGCAATTATAAACTATATCCTGTTGTTTATATATTACTAGCTGTGCTCCGCGGTTCTACCCGCGTTAATCTTTATAAATTATAGCTTATGTGTTAATCAGCTAAATCCATACCAAATGTCATTAAAATCGCTCCAGCCGTTTAGACATGAAGAAGTAATAAACATACACACTCACACAGTTACACACTCACAAACTTATATTTATTATATTAGTGTGATTATACACTTTCAATTCAAAATGTGAGGTTATTTTCTCTAAATAATTTCCATAAATTGAGAATTATTAGCAAAAATACGCTGCTTTATCTGCTGCCTTGATGGCCTGGTATATATGGATCTGAATGTTTTTAAATCGAGTACATAACTTGATTTTTTTAATTCAGCTTGGTAGACTTCATTACAACAATTCAAAATTTTAAAATGTTCGAAAGAATTAAGAACGTACATTTTATGACAAGTTCAATCATCATATCAGCTGAAAGAAGTCCACTCCTTTATTTATCTGAAAAAAGAATCTCATATTAGCCGGTCTGTTACGAATCGAACCTTTTTTGGAACTTTATATTCAAAATTCTTGTGCTATTGTAAATTTTATAATGTGACATTGTCAGTTCACAGTTTTACCCATTTCAATAAACCATAGTTTCTTCTTTGAGCAGCGAATTATTATATGTTTAATTTACTTCCGACATTTAACACCGACGTTAGGTGGAGATAACACCAAACCTCGGAGACCATTTAAAAATAACGGTATGTCAGCTAGCGCGGTTTATTGTATCATGAAAGTCAGAGCATAGACAGTGCTATCAGTCTATGTTCACACTGTATATTTGGGACTGGCCACCATGGATGAAATGCGACTTAGAAAATATTGTGTACATACACAAAAAAAAACTTTAAAAAAATCTCCCCGTACGAATCTACAGCAAAATAAAACCGAACACCTCTTGTAAATACGAAGCGAATATTTCCTTATTTGCATTTCGAAATGGAATCGGCCGACAGTTTATTTAGTGGCCGATGTAATTAAACAATCAACGTTTAACACTGCCGCTGTCTCGTAAATCATACATTATATATGCAGTTATTATAAAAGTGGGATTCTGTTACACCGTACAAGATGCTAGTGCGTATTGGTATTTATAACTTATGCTATTTTAATATCCTCATTACAGCTAAATAAGTCCATTGCTGGACATGCCTCCCTCAATCATCATCTTCGGGGGATATGCCATAATCGCCAAGCTTGGTGGGTTGCCAATCGCAGTAAGATGGTCATAATAATCAGAAGGAAGCTGCTGCTCATCCTCTGGTAGATATTCCCTCGGGTCGACCTCTACGCCCCCCAAGGGATGAGATGGGGTGATGATATTCTGATTCTGATATTTGTCGCCGTCACCACAAAGCACGCGTCAAGTTCATTTTATGTCAAGTTCATCATTATAAAAAGTATATTTGTTAACAATAGCGTCACCAACCAGGCGCGCCGACTAGGATAACTGTAAACGTCATTATAATAATAAAAATAAACCAACCAGGCGCTTGAGATGAACCATTAACTCACTTGAAATAGGAGAAAGTTTCACAACTTTAAATTTTTTAGTTTTTTTCATCGTATATGTACAAAATTGATTGCAGTGTATTACCATATATTTAAGCACCCTCGTGAGAGTTGATTTCGTTCCATGCACAGTACAACTAGAGTGTGATCCTTTTAAAATATAAAATAACCGCTGTACCCGCGACCTCGTCCATACATTTTTTATAACTTCGTAAATGTTACATTACAATATATTTAATATTTTGTCTCTTGTTGCAATAATTCACATAAATCGTTCATATTCCCATACAAACTTTCATCCCCTATTTCCTATTGTTATAACCTTAAGTGTAAACTTCTACACATTTTGAATGTCATAGTTATTTATAAATCAACATCTTAAAAATAAGTTTCAAGCTTTGAGCTCTAAACATGACGATACATCCATACAAAGTTTCATCCCCCCTTTCAATCCACTATAACCTATATTTCGCATTAAAAAGTAGCTTATGTCCTTTCTCTATCCATTTAGTTTTGGCGTGAAAGTGCGACAAACAAACAGACAGACTAAGTTACTTTCGCATTTAAGTAAGGATTAAAATGTAACATTATTTCACCGTAGCCTAGTTGGTAGTGCTCCTGCCTACGAAGCTGGTGAAGAAAACATCCATGACTCAGAAACATATTTTCGTGCTCATCACACAAATATTTGCACTTACCGGGATTCGAACCCAGGACCACCAGCTTCGTAGGCAGGAGCACTACCAACTAGGCTACGGTGATATGTCAATTGATTTGCAAAAAGTTTTTTGTGAATCATTTTAGGTAACGGCATAGAATATCATCACCCCATCCCATCCCGTGGGGGCGTAGAAATCGTCCGAGGGAATACCTACCTACCAGAGAACGGGCAGCAGCGTATTTTTACGTGAACTATGGCTATCAAACTGCGATTGCCAACCCGTCTGCCAAGCGTGGCAATTATATCCCCCATTCTTTGGGGAGGGTTTTGTCTAGCAGTGGATGTACTTTGGCTGACATTATGATGATGATTGCGGAAATATGAACTTCCTTTGTCTGACATTATGATGATGATGGCGGAAATATGAACTTGTTATCTAATTGCAATAAGTGCGGTGTGATACGCAGTATGAGAACTTAATAAGTACTTTCTAACTAGAATTTCTAATTTTTGTTTCATTGCTCATATGGCCTGAGTTATTTGCGCTTATAATGATAACAATCTTTACAACGACCGTGCAGTATTACAGGTTTTTATACGTGGAAAATTGGCACTCCTTGTAAAATGCGTTTAAAAGAATCGATTTATTCTGTATCTACAGTAATATGCATTTCAATTGGATTTTCTACAAAGACTTGGTCAAACTTTAATTTTTTTATGTCAGTGGCTTGAATTAGATGCTAGTCTGTAGAAATCGTTTTCATTTTGTTGCTTTATTACATAAAAACTACTTTATTTTTTAGTATCACAATAATTAGTAAATCTTTTGTATTTTTTCGCACAGCACAAATCTAAGTCGAAAATTAAGATAAGATTAATCATTCGGCCGCGATCGAATCAGCACATTTTTATCGCCCTGCACTTTTATAGGCATTAGCTTTGCTTTTATATAAGTTACGGTAGTACACGCTATACGCGATAGTATATAAATCAATAGCGACAATTTCTATACATTTGTAATAGAAGTAATTATCTAATATAATTATAATGTCCTCTGTTGTCTTTTTGTATATAGTGCACAAGTGTGTGCGCAAACACAGGAGCACTTTCTATTCCGTCACTCTCATGATCCGATGAGACGCCTAGTGCACGATGGAAAGAGGTCAAGTAGAGCACCGATGGTTTTACGAGCTCTTGCGTATAATACAGCCAACTACCAGCTAATTATGAGTATTTTTCCTTTTTACAGACAAGTCCTAAAATAACTTTTGGCCCGACCCGGGATTTAAACCCAGGACGTCGTTCTCCATGGGTGAACACGCTACCGCTAGACCAACGAGGCTATCTATATGAATATTTATTTACAAAAGAAAAGTAATATAATTATGTAATATATCAGTATTCCAGTTTCCTTAGTGCAAGTTCTGTTTAGTTTAGGATCAGATGGCTGTTTTTGTTTTTTAGACAACGTCCGCACTAGGGAATCTAATCCCTGTGTCGCGGGGTACTTTACAAACATATAATACACGGACACAGATTACATCCGAACTCAGAACAGCTATTTATGGGTCACAAAAATAGTTGTCCGGCGCGGGAATCGAACCCGGGGCACGAAGCGGCGAAGGACTGTCTTAGCCGCTATGCCACACGTGCAGTCAACTAGCGTTTGTCTAGTCACTTCTGTTTGCATGAAACATAAAATGTTGATGGATCCTTTTATAATTGATTTAGGTAACGAAATGCATTTGATTGCTCTATCCTTTCAATGAGCTGAATCTAATAGTTATAGTTATGGCAATTTCTAAACATGTTTTATTATGTGTCAAATTAAATGTTAAGTCGCTGACATCGGCCAAATTGGTGTCTTTGCGCAAGTTTTATTTTCACTCAATTCTCACCCGCATATGGTATTTTATACGGATCGGACGGTACACACGGCCACATATCAAGCTATACAGTTCCAATATAAGCTGACCTGTCATTATATGGAAATCCTATATAACGCGAGATTAGCTTATACTGGAAATGTATAGCTTGATGTGGTCAGCCTTTTAATAATGGCTAAAATTTTGTTTATTAGTTGTAGTAATCATTTGTTGTTATCCATGGAATTTATTTATTTGACTGGCCATTTGGTCAAGTTGTTAGTGACCCTGTCTGCTAAGTCAGAGGTCGTGGATTTGATCCCCACCCTGGGAAGCTACCGGTTAAGTCGCCGAACATCGGGATAGTCATAGTATTTGAACGCCAATCACTATCGCGATGTTCGGTGACTTAGCCGGTAGCCCCCCAGATTAAATCTTTGTGAGATGAGCACGATTATTTGTTCTGTATCTGGGTGTAATATTTCTATTATAATTTATGTACGTATTTAGAAATATCATCAGTTGTCTGGTTGCCATATTCTAGGTCCTGGGTCAGATTTTTATGTGTTAATTCTTCCAATATATTTATTATTAGTATTACTAATTATGCTACAATACACATTTAGTAGTCAGCCCGTGACCACTATTATTATTTTAATGTGTTAATTCTTCCAATATATTTATTATTAGTATTACTAATTATGCTACAATACACATTTAGTAGTCAGCCCGTGACCACAATTAATGTAACTTGGTAGAACCATCGGGAAAATAACAATACTGGTTAGTCACAATATATCTAATTATGTTTCTACTTTTTTAAGACAGTCATACGGATAGAATTGGCATTCAAAATTTTATATCACACCAAAAGTCTTACTCACAGATTACATTATAATAATGACGTAACCAACCCATCTAACAGCTATGTACACTATTTACAACCCCAAAATAAATCAAAATCAAATAAAAGCAGCCGGCAGAGCACTAAAGCAATTAAATCAAACAATCAAGGTTTACAACGGCCCACATCGTCCCGTTTCTACTCCATCATAAACTTGGGTACTGAAAATAAAAAAGCCTATAATTGTCGGGCTGTAAACTCGGGTTAGGAAGGTAAATTCCGTGGCGAATGGGTTGTGCAGCAACTGGTTCTACTATTCTATTTGTATGTTACCGAATTTGTTTGTCCTCTCTGATATTCCGTTTACTGTACTCGTCGGTCGAGAGTACCTAAAACCGCAAACGAGCCGCGCCAATGTTTGCATCTGTACATATAAATTGCCAACTCTAAACCTCAATCGGACGATCGGCCCGCGTCATCATATTAGCATAGAGACAATTATTGAAATTGTCCCAATAAAGTAAGGTATATATAAAGAGAGCGTTTATTCGCTCAAGGAGCAGCCCGACTGGGAAAGTACCTCCACCTTACAGAAGACATTCCTTAATAATAGCATTAATTATTTTAATGATGTGTTTCTGTGTGTGAGTAACGTCGCCAGAACTCTTAGGCACCCCTAAGAGCTCTGGCGACGTTACTGACGGGAGAACTGTCAAAAACACTTGTTGCTGACTCTTAAAGGCCGACAACGCACCCGTGGCTCCTCTGGTGTTGCGAGTATACATGGGTGGCGGTGATCACTTACCATCAGGTGACTTGCTCGTTTGTCCTGTACTTGCCCTCTGATATATAAAAAGTCACCGACCTGAGCTGCGGTACGAATCCTAAACGACGAATCAATACCTATACAAGTGGGACGATTTACTTAAAAGGAGACGGGGATTTCTGGGCCTGACTGTAATAAGTTGAGATATGGTTTAAAAAAAGCGTAATATTTTTCTATTCCAAACTGTAAAAAAATTACCCAATTTAAAATCTGGCAAACGAGAAATCTCAAAATAAGTTTAAGCCACAAATTAAATTGGTTGTTAATTACTATAATCGATTAGCGGTTATGAGTTCAAACAATGTAATATAAAATTTTTGATTTAATCACAATAATTATTAAATACATTAACAAAATGTTAACAGTACAAAATAAAATATCAATAAAATAAACAGAAATCATAATATCGGTTATCGTTCAAATCGATCTATTAGTTATTGGCAACTATATTTTTAATCTATGCTGACAGTGACTGGTGACAGATTTTGAATCCTAATCTATGATCGGTCACTCGTTTCTCGTATCGTTTAGTGCGTGTGTGATTTGAGTATTTTTTATTGTTTTGTTTATATATCCCTCAACAACTGCATACGGACTTCTGATATTGCTTAACGTGTACGACTTTTGCTAACATACTGGTCACGGATAACTATTAAATAGAAATGGCCCTTAAAAATCAGCTGTTTAGTATAGGTTGGTACATAACCTCTCTTAAGTACTAAATCATTTATAACTCTGCTCACAGATTGAAAAAATCCATGGAACTTTTAGTGATTGGCTGATAATTTATAGACCCATTGATTGACACCACTTTTATCTTTTTACATCTGGGCCCAATATTGTATGAAAACGTATCCATCTCCTTTAAGTTTGTTGTCTAATTTGCTACGTGGTATGAGACCTCCCTCGCTTCTATGGTCTAGAGAAGCAGTGAGAGGCTCATATACTAAATATAAACGTCATTAAAAACTGTTCTAATTCTATTAACCACAAATAGTGCAATTCAAATTAAGTAGATGTAAGGTGTTAATTCATAGCGTTAATAATGAAGAGAATATTGAACGGTAATTAAACGTAAATAAGTGCATCGAATATTGCTTATAACGAAGAGCATATTGAAGTGAAATCAAAGTTTACTCATAATAAACGGCCGTCATGCAAAAACATTTTATCATTTTAAAATATTTTATGCCTGTTGTTTTTCTGTAACCTTTCAAATTCAAATATTATAAATCTTGAAGTAAAATAATTAATGAAAGGCTTGATTTTATTTTGATATATTTAGTAAAATATTAAAATATGACTTATCTCAAACTTACAACAAAGAATTATAGTTTTCTTGAAATATTATTTATATACTTGAATTTTTTTTATCCATTAATTCAAGAATAGTATTGAGCTTTTACTTCATGACAAGTGAGAATTTGAAGAATGTTACTAAGTCATCATGTTTAAACATATCTATACATACAACGAAAAGTAATGAACTCCTGACAAGATTACTCGTCAATGCCTAGCTATAACCCTCGGACTTAAAAAGTTAAGTAATATTTTGCACAGCGAGGATATATACAAAAATAGGCAATATTTTCTTAAAGGAATCTGATCCGAA
This sequence comes from Pseudoips prasinana, assembly GCA_951640165.1. Lineage (NCBI taxonomy): Eukaryota > Metazoa > Arthropoda > Insecta > Lepidoptera > Nolidae > Pseudoips > Pseudoips prasinana. The sequence continues at coordinate 15,762,098 of OX621234.1, read as the reverse complement.
TCAGTTTAAATTTATATCCAAGCAATGTCATAAATTCTTTTCCACCGGTGTCATTGTAATCTTGTTAAACACCTATGTTTGTTAAGATGCCAAACTCTTCACTAGAGTTACGTTATTATATACATAGATTAGTTACTAAATGAGTCTTTTAGGGCCTCATTCTACATGCTTAATGCCTCAGATGACCTTGAGGGTGAACTTTAAAAAGGTGAGTCAATATGCCACAACAGCTGTATGAAGTCCAAAAGCGTCCTCCAAGAATCATCTTAGGGGGATATGCTATAATCACTAAGTTTGTCAGACGGATTGGCGATCGCAGTATGATGGTCATGACATAATACTCAGAAAGAAGCTGCTGCCCATCCTCTTCGTCTTGGGTCGTCTTCTACGCCGCCCACGGGATGAGATGGGGTGATGATATTCTTATATTCGCCGCCATCACCACACTGCACATATATGACTATCAACGAAAGCTGACAAGCAAATATGAAAGCGAAACGCGTCACAATATGTCCTCCAGCCTCCAGAACCCATTAGGGTACTGTTAACATGCACACGTATAATTTATCGTCCACTCGACTCTCGAGGCATGTATATTAAAAACAAAACAGAATCGACATCTAAAAAAAATGATTAACATTGAAAATGAAGTGTTAATTGTGAGGATACATTGAAAAATGATCAACATATGTTATATAAATAACAATAAATAAGGACTCGAAATACAGTTTAAATAATAATAAGTGCGAGAGAGGCATAAACAAAAAAACTATGTGTTATTAATTTCGTGGTCGTAGAGGTGTGAGTTTGGATCACAAAGACGGCTATGGAGACGTTCTTGTATATGAAATAATTAAATCGCTATTTATTGGAAATTACAACCATTATGTACCTTGGTTATGTTTACATTAATGTAACATATTTTAGTTAATATGAAGACACTTTATATTCTAACAAAGTTTATTTTCGACTTATATGTGGTTTACCGGTTTTTAATATGTCTCAGAAGCAATGATAAACCATATTTACATTTGTTTTATTTCTCATTTTTCCACATATCCTCTAATGTTTATCATTTATATTTTTATAAAACTATAATATCTGTATTGTATATTTATAACGATATCACACACCATTTTATTTGTTTTTTTTTTAATTCCTCAAGTACGATAATTACAATTTCTAAAACAACAATTTAATCATAAATAAATATAATAATCATCTAATGCATTTTATAAGGATTTTTAAAATAAATGACACCGTTTTTCACTTAGCTTTCATATTAATAGATACTAATAATAAATGAAGAATTATATATACAAAAAAAAATTATGTAACATTGTCGTCTCCACCGCATCCAAAGTCCGAAGTTCAATTCCGAACCAGAGTTTGACTTACGACTCCGTTCTAAATAACTGCCGACCACTCATTACATTCCGAGTGGCTATTTGCATAAGTATTGGAATCGAACTTGGGACCCGACGGTGTGTGTTTAGCCTGATGAACGACCTGTGGACGTTAAACACATTCGCTGTTTTATGCTATTTTTTTGCGATGTTTATGATGTTAGCAATATGTAAGTGAAGGTTGTAAATTATAGTAGTTAAGAAAAGAATATGAAAGTTATACTTGAAGACGAAGATGAAATTAATATTTCCATTTAAATAAAAAAGCAAAGTATACTCGTAGTGCCAACTAAGTCTTTGCTTTGAATATTTAATGTTAAAGTTCTTACTTATTGTATATTTGTGTTAATAAATAGCAATCAGCGTAGAATTACTGAATTAAATAACAAACAATATAAAAAATACAAGACCAACAGGTTAGCGTGTTTGCTAATACATGCCTTTCGCGCCGCATGTCGTGGGTTCGATTCTCGCACTGCTTCATCTGACAATGGAGGCAAGTGGGGCACTCTCCTTTCTATTTCGGATCAGGTCTATTACTGACGCGATGTTACTTCCTGATCGAATGGGCCGTGGTAACCTTAACGTCAGAGTTGTTCAAGCCGCTGATTATTCCTCGGCCATGGCTTAACGTGCCCTCCATAGGATGGAGACGTTCAGAAATTAAACCACTTTGGTGGTCACCCATTTATGGAGTAACCGCGAGTCTAGTTGCTTTACCTCTCCTTTCACTTACGGGCCGGTGAGAGCATTTAGCTATGAGCGCCTCTGACGTGATGTTAACATACAACATGATTATAATCGAGAAGAAAAGCGTAACGAGATTCAGGACTTCCATTTCGTAGGATAAATAAGGAATCATTACTAATCTTTCGCGGTAGGATTTTTAAATGTGATATAGACTTAAGTTGATTAGACTTAGTAGTTAAAATTTGTATATGAATTTTCTAAGGAATGGTGGGGATTAGTGTTAAATACGACGTTAGAACTGCCATAAATCATTAATAAATTATTTGAATTTGGATAGCCCAGTTTGGAACAAAATGTTAATATTTATCAAGCCCTCTAAAAGATGGACAAATGATCTTATGAAGATCGGTGGAAGGTGTTGGATGCGGATATCGCGGGTTTGGCAGGTGTGGAGGTCTTTGGGGCAGACCTATCCAACGGTGGACGTCTATCGGCAGACACGATGAATTTCGTCGCGGGATCCAAGACAGTTAAAGCGATTCCCCGGGACATGCCTGACCTTCACCGCTCAGTGTCATTTCATTGTGTGCCACTGTTGATCCTGGCTTACAGGAGTTGCAGTGGTGGGTAAGAGGGAGGGACTAGTCCCGATATAAAAAAAAAGACATGACGATGATCTATTATAAATACCGATTGTTTATAGTTTATTTGTTGTTTACGAAAATAAATAAACTTTAAATTTCATTGCTTTACACGTCAATGTTTATGCATGATATATTCTTATTAACAAATTCATAATATAATTCAACACATTAATAATAATTTAAAATAATAATAATTTAAGTGGATAAGGATGTCAGTAGTAGCAATAAATATAATATTCATTATGTTGTCTAATGTTAATTGTTGTTTTTTTGTATGTCATAGGGCGACAAACGAGCAAGCGGGTCACCTGATGGTAAGTGATCACCGCCGCCCATGGACACTCGCAACACCAGAGGGGTCACGGGTGTGTTGCCGGCCTTTAAGAGTTAGCAAACAAGTGTTGGTGACACAACATTAAAGTTATTAGACACAACATTAAAGTTATTAATGTTATTATTAAAGAATGTCTTCTGTAAGGTGGAGGCACTTCCTCAGTCGGGCTGCTCTTTGAGCGAATGAACGCTGTGCCCTACCTCTCTTTGGGGAAGGATAAAGTCAAAATTAAATGAATAGATATTACAGTGGTTCTTTTATGTTTTAAAAAATATCGAAGGAATAGAACGACTGTACGATAAGCCATTTTTTAAATGTATCCTTATAAGAATCTAGATTCGAGGTCGCTACAATATTATCTGGTAGGTTATTATGGACTCGATCGTAGGCGCGATGCTGGCGGGTGACTCCACCAAATGGGACGCCGTGGTTTCCTTCTGAGAGGCGAGGAGAAGGAGGCCGCCGAACGGGCTGTGGTGGCAGTGTGAGAAGAGTCCTCTACTGCCGCTACGCGCAAGCAGCTCTGGAAAGACAGCAATCTGTTTGTGGCACATTCGCTGTGCTGGACTAGCAGGAGTCGTAAAAATAGGGAGGGCCATCCAGAGCACTCCTAGGGCACGTGTCCCGACCGTCTGGATATGGCGCAAAAGGGGGGCACCGTAGCAGCATACCCGCGTTCTCGGGGCTCCCCTCATCAGGCGCCAAGAGGCGTCCACGGCTGGTAAGTTTAGTCGGTGCAAGTCTGACATACCCTTCCATAGACACTTTTTTGCGGATGGCATGCGTAGGCATTCGCCCTGCCTTAAGAAAAATAAAAAAAAGGTTATAAGGCACTGTTGGGTCCTAGACGTGAGTCAGTTTGGACTGGACTTTTCTAGACAACGCGGTACAGCTGCACGCCTGCTAGTGCCACGGTTGTTATATTCTTGAACGTCGCTGAGCTTTGCATACTGCTCTATATTAGAGCAAACGTAAATTCCAACTTGCACTACCACAATTACAGTGCGTGAGATGGTGCCGAGTTCTTTGAAAAAATGTCACACGGATGTATTTTGGGGTATACCAATGAGAGCTCGTACGGGGCGTTTTTGGAAGCTAAATACGGGTTCCAATTCGGCCGCACGTCCCCATACTGCAATAGCGAGTAAACAGTCCGAAGTAGCACGCACGGGCGGCCTTAGCAGATTCGTGATACAGAAAAGTGATACACTTTTTAGTGCAAAGCAGGCACTAATATGGTCAGTGGTTACCCTAGAACGTGGCAGTGTTTATTAGTTGTTTAATGACTACAATCGGCATGAAATGCTTAACGCACCATCTGAGGTGCGGTGAAGCTCTAAAATCAAACTAGTTTAGTGTTCCATTAATAGGACCGCTTGCTCTAGTGCTAATTATGCTGAACCCTTAGGGAGTCCAGAGAACAACTGGCTACAAGATTCCACCCATACGTATACTTTACCTGAATAACATTAAACTTAATTATATATTTGATATATTTAATTATTTATTATTCATAATTAATTATATATTACATTAAACAATCTTTAATAGGAGTAGTAGCAGCGTGCTCAACCGCAAATAACGAGGTTCTTGGTTTCAAATGCCGGGAGGTGCAAAAAGTAATATTGTGATTTGTGATTGTTCTGGAAATTGGTGGACTTACACTCTTGTGCCTCGAAGAGAACGTAAAGTTGTCATTGCACCTGATTTCTTCCTGGATTTTTTTGGATACTATAGATTATTATGTTCTGCACATTTGAGTACTTTGCATTGAAATTTAATTATTTTAATTAATCGGTATATCCCAAAATTTGTCCTGAAGCACTGTGTTATTGTAAGTTGAAATTAGTAATTAGTAAATCATACATAGTATTCTAATGCTCTTTTAACTATGTGGTTCCATTATTAGATATAATTTAATCCGTAAGAGTGAGAACAGGTTGCAATTTGAATGTTGCAAATTATAAAAAAAACTATACGTTGGACATTAAAAAAAAATTCTACGTCATTGTTGGTTTTAGTTTCACCCTCATCTTGTTTCTTATTTTAAGTCTTATCCTATCATAACACTTTAACTCTATTGAAAAATTGGAGTACCGTATCACGATTCAAAATTTCGTACCGGTAATTTTTATACTACTACAAGACTCGAAATAAATTAAAATTATTGCATAAATTGAAAATATTTCAAAGTATTATAGATTTTTTTTTTAATTTTTGCTTAATCATTATAAATGCACAATCAAAATTAAATGTTGAATTTTGATTGTGCTTTTCACTTAATATAAGCGTTAAATCGTCTCTTAATCAAATTAATTTTATTGTTATCTTCTTCTACTATATAAAAATAAGTCCGGTTTTCCTTCCTGACGCTATAACTCCAGACGGCACAAACCGATTTCCACGGTTTTGGATTCGTTGGAAAGGACTCGGGCTCCGTGAGGTTTATAGCAAGGAAAATTTATAAAATTTAACGCGAGTAACACCGCGGGGCACAGCAGTTCTATATATAATAATGGTACAGTATGCTTACTAAGATTTACTTCATTTGTTTCTGTTATTATATGTTTTAGATACCATTTCTTCATAATATTCCTCATTTACCTAAGTGGATTTTAAGACTAGAAAAATAGACGTGTTAAAATTACGCCCAACCATCCTTTTTGTAATTAAAATCTATTGTTGTAGAATTTTAAACCGAACAAACATCATTAAAAAATCAGTTCAGTTTTGGACGACGAAATAAAATTATACCAAATATAACAAGTGACAATTTGATACCTGTTGACTAATTCATAAGATATATAGTTTTATGTATACCACGTATATTCTATTCTATTGATACGAGCTATACCTATTACACATTTAAATTAGTTTATTGGTGTAAAGGACAGAATCGCAAGCAGTAGTCGTAAACGAGCCAATACTCAACATCTAATTCTAAAATATCTATACGGACCCAATACCTTATATTTTTTTTTACTCGCTACCGTAAAACTAAAATTCAAACTACACCGCTCACAGTGATCACAGTAAAAAATAAACATTTATTACACAGTCCTCCACCTCTATTATTCTGAGTATCAGAAAAAATATAACACTCGAAGGTCCAATAGTCCAATAAAAGAAGGATTTGGTCTTTATTTCAGATATTAATAGTCCTATATTCTCGGAAGGCTGGTGCTCTGTTCTCACGAGATACTGGCATGTATTGTACGTTACGATTTGATAGAGTTAACACTATTAATTGTACTAGTAGCTTGCAAAGTAGGTGCCTACGTCTTAAACCATGTTGCTTGTAGTACATCATTTTCGCAGTGCTTCATCTCCTTTTGTCTCGTCTCGTTTCGTCAGTGTAATAGCAGAACTTCATTCAAAGATCATGGAATAATAAAATTGAATTCGTACCTTAAGAAAGACAGAACCATTCAGACAATATGTACTAAACTTGCTTAAACTATAAATTTCGATAATTTAATCCATGTCAATAACTTTACACAAGCTAGCTAAATATCATTACTATTATAAAATAAATATTACAAATGTTTTAACAATCCGTATACCTAAATATCTATTTGTAACTAGAAATAATTATGTATTATCATCATCATATCAGCCGAAAGACGTCCACTGCTGTACAAAGGCCTCCCCCAAAGATCTCCACAATGGCCGGTCTTGCGCTATCCGCATCAATAATCTATTATAATTATGTATACTTAATATAAATAATAACTATATTACTACAAACATTTTCTGACTATTTACAAGCGGTTTTCAAAAGTTAGTAATGTAACTTTAATAAAACCCTTTTTACTTATTTATTTGTGTTACGAATCGAACATTTTTTGGATTTTTTCTTTATATTAAAATTTTTTGTGCTATTGTATAATTTTATACGTCAATGTCAAGTTAGTTCACAGTTTTGCCAATTGCCTATTACAAAATAATAATGGGACTAGCGTATCTAACCAACTTTCTAAATCCTAATGACGTAAGCGTATTATTGGATTAGACTTTACTAATATACTCTTATATGTACCCAAGTGTTGAATAAATTTCATTGATTTAAGTGCAGTTTACGGTGTGTTCTAAAAGATCTTATCGTCGTATCTTATAGAAAAAATGAACCGGCGAGTGCCAGTAGGACAACTGCACTCACCTGTTCTTTTATATGGAATCCGAAATTCCGTGCCTTCCTTATTAAATGGTTTTTAATTTGTCATATACTATTAAAATCAAGCATATTATATAATCTAGTTTGACTATAATATATATATAATTCTTTTATTTATGTTTGTATGTAAATAAAAGATTTAAATTAATTATTCAATAAATGGTCATCGTTATCTATATAATTCTTTGTTGCGCACCAAAGTCTTGTTAAAGATTTAAAAAAAAACGAGAAATAGTACAAAGGTGTTCTTATCGCTTAAGGCGATTCTAGGCAAAGAGAAGATTGGGCTCGAACTGTAGGCGGTCTGGAAGACGGCGGTGGTCCACAGAATGGAACGAACTTGAATATGCCGCGGGTACACTCATTATAAAAATGTAAAATAAACAATAATATTATAAACATTATATATTCATTTATTATAATATTTTAATAAAATATCAATAAAATCAAATGCCTGTATTACGTCAATACAATATGCACTACATACACACAAATATATAAATAAGTAAAAATGTGCATGACGACATCTTATTAAAGTCAAATTATCAATCAATTTCATTCAGTAGTAGCTATTGAGCTACTACTGACTGAATGAAATTATCTGAAAGATATTGCCTGCTATAGACAGTGCAGAACATTGTTTACAGCAACACAGTACTGGAATACTTTTATTAAACTAATCATGAGTAAGTACTTAGCTTCAATGGGATTCGAACCCCCTACCCTAACGCAAAAGCGCACGCACTAATCATGTCGTGTTTATGATAGCATAAATAGTATTTTAAACAATAGGTACGGAATATCAAACGAATGACATCAGTAGATGTACCTTTGCAACAGACGGGTGGGCAGGCCCTCACCATCAGATCTTTACCATTTTGAAAAGAAACCTTAATAAAGTAAAATCGGAAGCACTCAGTGTAAATAATTTTTAAAATTAGGAATGATTGAATTTGTATTATTTGTTTATTTTTCAAAATTATGATTATAACTAGCCATGCCCCGCGGTTTCACCTGCGTCAAACTTTATAAATCATAGCTTATGTGTTACTACAAAGTCTCATCAAAATCCGTTAAGTAGTTTTTGCGTGAAAGTGTCACAAACATCTATATGCCCATCCATACTCACAAACTTTCGTATTTTTAATATTAGTAGGATATTCTCAGGTAGGTTTTAGCGTTATTAATAATAGCAACAAAAACCTTTCTTAGCATTATGCAATTCACACCGAAATGTAACATACATACATACATACCTACATACATAGACTCACGCCTGTCTCCCAGAGGGGTAGGCAGAGACAACGGATTTCCATTTGTCACGATCCTTGCACACCTCTTTCGCTTCATTTACTGACATTATATTCTTCATACATGCTCGCCGGTTTAGGGTACTTCTGACCTGACCTTTCCTAAGTACGTCTCCAATTTGATCAGAGAATGTTCTACGAGGTCTTCCCCTTCCGGTTGTACCATTCACACAGGCCAGGTATACTTCTTTTGTCAGTCTTCTTTCATTCATCCTATCTAAATGACCAAACCATGACCAAAATGTTACATAGGTAGCTCTAAATAATTAATATGAGCTTAACCTATAGATATAAGCTACTCAAATGAGATAAGCTTTATGTCGAAAACAAAGGATTACACAGAATTAGTATCATTATTATGCTATAAGTACCGAGGTACTTTACCACTCAGTATAAAATAGACCAGTACGGAAACTCCCTACAAACGGTCGAAAACCGCTTAGGGGTCTTTTCGACGCGCTCATTTGTGTGAGTGTGCCGCACTCACACAAACATGCGCCTCGAAAAGACCCCTAAGCGGTTCTCGCGGTGATGTTAGTAGTGAGTTCCGCGTCATAATGAGTGATCGCATGGGTATAAAGGTTTGAACTCGGCTTGATCAAAACGGGAGCTTTCGTATTTTAACCGTCCTGCTGATTTATAAAACAAATATGTTATAATAAAAAATAATAATAGGTCTATAAACATACCGGAGCAGCATACCCGCATTCCCGGGGCTCCCCGTATCAGGCGCCAGAAGAAGTCCACGGCAGGTTAGGTTTAGTCGGTGCGAGTCCGACATACCCACCCGCAGACACTTTTTGCGGGTCGCATGCATAAGCATTCGCCCTGCCTTATCAAAAAAAAAAAAAAAGGTATCTAAACATACTACCATTACCCATTATTGCGCGCCAACGCGTCAGAATAGTTGTTAGCTCTTATTATTACATGATATTACCTCGTAGCAAATTTAATACATCGATATGGATGTAACGAGTGTTTTAAGAGCATTTTCATGATGATTCAATGGGAATACTCACTGCTTGTGCGTTCATATTACTAAAGTATAAAGACGATTATAGCACTTAATAAGATCTTGCCGATGTTTGCCGTGGCATCGGGTCTGTTGAATGTCTCGACCATCTAGCATCTCGGAGTGTATGAATAATGTACTAACTCTCGCCACAACAACTTACCTGCCAGTTGACCAGTACTCAAAAAAAATATACTTTCAAGATGCGTACCGAAATCTTAAACACGTAACACTTAAGCACGTAATGCTGCAACTCCATCCAGCGGTCTATCACACATTTTAGTAGTTTAAAATAAAAATTGGTTATACATACCTTTTACAGATAAAAACTATCAATAACTCTGTTTTATTTTAGTTCCTAAATTGGAGCAAATTAAAATAGTTGTGTATATTAGAATATCATTGGTTCGAACCAATTTTTACGAAGTTCTAAACGGAAACCAGTTAACTTTGGTCCCATGGCCCATAGTAACAAGTTGACACTGGGTGATCATTTACACGTTGCCAACTCTTCCCTAGTCCCTGATAACCCTGATCTGCTCTGGAAAACCAAATTATTATTGTACTAACCGAACAATACTAAAGAATAAAATGCTGTACAAATAGCCGCTTTCTTAAAAAATGTCTATCTAAAATTACGCTGTGCTCACATTACAGTTTTTACCAGCAGTTCTGTTAACAAGTTTACTATGGTATTGTAACAGGGTATACCAAAGTCTAGTCACGTAGGTACATATGTAAGTATTCTTATCATATTACCAGAGAATCACAACATTTCCCTTCAAGTATAACTTAAGAATATCTCGTCTGACTTATGCTTTAGCGCTATTGAAAAACAATTTATATAAATTAGGCAAAACTTTAAAAAATCTCTACAGAGTTGAAGGTTCTTTAGATATATTACAGATCTAGATGTAGTGAATTGAGTCTTATACTGGTATAATTTAGCCAGTCCAAGCGTGTCATCTACGGAGTATGTAGCCTGGTTCAAATCTTATCAGAAAACGGGCAGGTAACGTCTCTCTGTGTGCTATGACCATCATACTGTGATCGCCAACCCGTGGACCAAGCGTAGCGATTATCTCATATTTTTCCAAATGATGTACACTACTCCATTGTGAAATCTTTTGGGGAGGCCTTTGTCCAGAAGTTGACGTCAGTCGGTTGACATGAAAATCCATTGGCTCTACCTGTAGCCTATATGTATATAAGTTGTCCGACGCCCTATAATGCCCAATAACTTAAAATGTACCGTTACGATGGATGGAAATTTTTTATGCTAATTTCTGATTCTGACTATGCGTATAACATTTCCGGGGTAAAAAACATTATAAAAAATTAATACAGCTTTTATTCATTTTGTATAAAATATATCTTTACTTTTTTTCGAGTTATCAAGAGAATATTTTAGACACATGTGTTTTAAGAACATTATTAAAAATATACAATTATTTTGAAATGGTTCAGGTCCAGGTCTGCAAATTTATTAACTCTGCTTTTGATATTATTGAGCTCTTAATTGTGTAGCAGGGCTTATGACAAAACTTCTGATTATTTAAGTGACAAAAGGATTGAGTCGCCCTAAAACAATACATATGAAAACTACCTATGCAATTAATTTTGAGAAAAAACTATAAAAAAAAAGGATTCTTACTGTGTTCTTTGGCAGTGTTTCTAAGTGGCTACCAAGTCATGCACTGCACGGTAGGGTAAAAAAACTGGCTATTCCACATAAATCTAACATTTTAACGGAATAAATGAATTTTGAACTTTGAATTTGGATAAATATAGATACTCGTATATTCTGTGTATTACGTTTACCTACCAATTTGCGGGTCGATATCCTCCAATCGCCAGCACATCAAACTACCTCAATCTGTCAAATTTCTCCAATTGAAAGTGAACCTTATGCTTATATGATAAAGTTGAAAATTTACAAAAGAAATTTGACAGAGTAGCTGGATGTGCTGGTGTGCACGTAATCCAGTATGAAAGGGGAATTCTATTCATGCTAAAAGGGTGCTCGAACGGCTTATGTCTGTACGATAAATGTAATATTTGGAATACGAGGTTTATGTATGTAGTCTTCATAATAACATATGTGTAATAAAACACCCTGTATTAAAATATCAATATTTATGTTCATGATTTAAGCTACGCCGATTTCAGCATTTTTATTTATACGGCAATGTCTGAACAACCCTCTGTTATTTCAGTAACCTCATTCTGTCATCGGTTCGTTAATTATCACGGGCTTAGAGGTTACTCGACTAACATTACAAAGGGGACGGATCAAAGAGCACGGGTTCGATTCCAGACAGCGCACATACGGCGTTATTTTTAGCACAGTTTTTGTAAGAACTCTCATTTAGTATTTGCGGAATGTAAATTACATCTCCTGAGATGCTATAGTAGCATACCTTGCATTCCGCAAATGATTTATTTATGATTATACTGTAACTTTGTTTGAATATTTTATTTCGTAACATCCAATCCAATTCGATTTATTGTTTAAATTTATTTTAATTTAACAAATTAAGTACACATTAACCAATAATAATGAGAAATACCTTGCAGGTACTAGACTCAATAGAAATCTCTTCCAACAGACCCGCGAGAGGAGAAACTTATTAGAAAAGACCATAGCATGTATAGATTAAGAATATACAATACGTACTAATAATTCCTAAATAGGTACCTATAAAGCGGATATATGCAAAGACTATATAATATACTACATATACAATTATCAAGAACTAACTACTTACGTAAAAGCCTTCACGATTTTACCTATTGCGGTTTACACACCGGCCTAACACTGTTCAATTAGACCCATATTAGCGGACACACACTAACCAAATTTAGAACAAAATAGTACAATAAACTCTTTTGTTACAAATGCTAGCACACCAATCAGTTCACACTTATTTCTACTTAAAATTTACACGTCGATTGGGACACGTGGACTTAATTTAGGAACAATAAAATCTATTGTGTTATACACTGGTCTGTTGGACTAGTGGTTAGAAAGTCAGGGGTGTTAGGTTCCATTCCCACCATGGACAAATCTTTGTATCATCATCATTATCATAACAGTCGAATGATCTCCACAATTGACCATCCACCTCACAACATCTTCGGTCCATATATAAAAATTTGCACGATTATTTGTTCTGTATCAGGGGGTGTTTTATCTATAATATGTAGGTAAGTATGTTTATCCGTTATCTGGTTTGCACAGTAGGTACAGGCTCTGCATAGTTTGGAATCAGAGTTCATTGTGTTAGTTGTCCAAAGATAGTTATTATAATATCTTTGGTAAAGTGGAGAGTTCAGAAAACTCGACAAGGTTCCTAATATCTAAAAAACTATGCATCGCATGAATTTTTCTGATTGGATTCATTCCATCCGATCAGTAGGTAATTTTACGAGGGAAATAAAACCTACTGTGCCATTTGATAAGGTGAAGAGCACAGAAAAGGAGCTACCTCGCCAAACTTTAAACTTACCTACGAAACTGTGCATAGCACAAAATATTGAATTAACTATTACCTACTTATCTGAGTACTTTAATTACTTAGATCGTCAAACAATCAGTAGGTAATGTACTGTGTTAGCCATATGCTAAAGTGGAGTGCACAGAAAAGGAGCGAGCTTCAATAAATGTCTTAAATCCGATGAATTACTATTCAAAGGTTTTGAGGCAGTTTTTGGAGCTCGCTCCTTTTCTGTGAACCTCGCTACTGATAATATTGACTTCCTACTCTAAGTAACTTTACAAGAATATTGTAATGTACCGTATTAGCGATAGGTAAAATGGAGTGCGCAGAAGAGGCGCAACCACGCTCAGGTTCAAAATTATTCAAGAAATGGTAAAAGATAGCAGCGTGCAAGTCCACACTGATTGATTAGTCCGTATTTAGGTGGGTTTTGTTCCTCTGAAATCCGTTGTCTCTACCTACCCCTCTGAGTGCTTTAAGCTATCTTATACATATTAACCTTCCTCTTAAATCATTCTATCTATTAAAAAAAACCGATTTAAGATCCGTTGCGTAGTTTAAAAATAATTAAGCATACATAGGGACGGACCGACAGCGATAACGACTTTGTTTTATAGAAATAACTTTGTTAGAGCTGGAATCAAAGGGTACAGATATTGACATTTTATGTTTTTGTGAGACTTTTATACGGAAAGGATCAGAACCGAACTTATTGATGAAAAACTTTAGGTTAGTCTCGTCTTTCTCAAGACCTCACCAACGCAGAGGTGGGACATGCATAATGGTAAAAAAAGACCTAGAGTGTAATCATCATCATCATCATCATCATATCAGCCGAAAGACGTCCATTGCTGGACAAAGGCCTCCCCCAAAGATCTCCACAATTGCCGGTCTTGCGCTATTCGCATCCAGCTGTTTCCAGCGACCCGCACAAGATCATCGGTCCATCTTGTAGGGGGCCTGCCCACGGTGCGTCTTCCGGTTCGTGGTCGCCACTCAAGAACCTTTCTGCCCCAACGGCCATCGGTTCTACGAGCTATGTGCCCCGCCCACTGCCACTTCAGTTTTGCAATTCTTCGGGCTATGTCGGTGACTTTGGTTCGCCTGCGGATTTCGACATTTCTGATACGATCCCGCAGGGAAACTCCGAGCATAGCCCTCTCCATTGCTCTTTGGGTGACCTTGAGCCGTCTAATAAGGCCCATAGTGAGCGACCACGTCTCTGTTCCGTATGTCATCACTGGCAACACACACTGGTCGAAGACTTTCGACTTGAGACACTGCGGTATTTTGGACGAGAAGATGTTACGTAGCTTCCCGAACGCTGCCCAGCCGAGTTGGATTCTATGATTGACCTCCTTCTTGAAGTTGGACCTACCTAGTTGGATGGTCTGTCCTAGGTAAATATAGTTCTCTACAACTTCGAGTGCAGAGTCACCAACTTTCAATTGAGTGGGTGCAACATGGACGTTTGACATGACTTTCGTCTTATCCATGTTCATTTTCAGACCCACTTGTTGAGAGACTCTGCTGAGGTCATCGAGCATTGTACCGAGGTCTTCCATGGTCTCAGCCATGACTACGATATCACCGGCAAATCGAAGGTGAGTGATGTACTCGCCATTGACATTGATGCCAAAGCCTTTCCAGTCCAGAAGCTTGAAGACGTCTTCCAATGCAGCGGTGAACAGTTTCGGAGATATAACATCTCCCTGTCTCACGCCTCGCTGCAAGTGGATAGGTTTCGAGATCTGGTCCTGGAGTCGCACTGACATAGTGGCGTTTTCATACAAACACTTTATCACCTCGATATACCGGTAGTCAATTTGGCACCTTATGAGAGACCTCAGCACGGCCCATGTTTCGATAGAATCGAAGGCTTTCTCATAGTCCACAAACGCTAAGCACAGTGGCTTGTTATACTCTTCGGTCTTCTGTATAACTTGCCGCAGCGTATGTATGTGGTCTATGGTGCTAAAGCCTTTTCGGAAACCGTCTTGTTCGGGAGGCTGGAAGTCGTCAAACCTGCGCGCGAGACGATTCGTAACGACCCTCGAAAACAACTTGTAAACATGGCTCAGCAGTGTGATGGGACTATAATTCTTCAATAGGGTTTTGTCGACCTTTTTGAAGAAGAGCACCACCACACTTCTGTGCCATGCTTGTGGCGTTTGACCATCTAGTATGACGGAGTTAAATAACTTCTGAAGGGCCCGTAGGATTGGTGTACCACCCGCCTTCAGAAGCTCTGCTGTAACTCCATCATCACCAGGCGCCTTGTTGTTCTTGAGTTGTTTGAGAGCCATTCTAATCTCGTACAGGCTGACGTCCGGGATGTCTTCGGTGTAATGTCGGGTTAGTCGTGCTCTGGGATCTGAGGCATGACTTTTGACAGGTGGCTGTGTAGTCGTATATAACTGTCCGTAGAACTTCTCGATCTCTCCCAGCAACTCAGGTTTAGACGTGACGATTCTACCATCCTCAGTCTTCAGCTTCGTCAGTTGGCTCTGTCCAACAGACAGAGCTCTTGCGAACACTTTAGAGCCTTTGTTTCGCTCGATGGCCTCTTTAATACTAATTGTATTAAATTGCCGCGTGTCGCGAGTCAAAGACTTTGAGATCTGTCTGTTGAGCTGCCGATATCTGATAGCATCATCTGAGGATTTCAGAACCATTTTCCGTCTATCTTCCATAAGTTGCAGGGTAAAGTCAGGGATCTTTTTAGTTCTGTTTGTACGACGGGCCTTGAATACCTTAGACCCAGCCGTATGGAGAGCTTCTACGAGCCTGTCATAGTATGAGTCCACTTTCTCGCAGTCTGCTAGGCATTCGAAACGGTTTTGCAGTTCGAGCTGAAAGGGTTCAGGGTTTTGGATGTGGATGGGTAAAGGTCGGAGCGTAGACTTTATCAGTCGTGACCTCTGGAGCTTGACATTAAGGTTCAATGAGCCTCTGACCAGTCTGTGATCGCTCCCGGTTTTAACCGCATTGATCACGGAGACATCATTGAACATCTGTCGTCTCGTCGACAAGATAAAGTCTATCTCATTTTTAGTTTTACCATCGGGGCTCACCCAGGTCCATTTGCGGTGATCCGGCTTCCTGAAGAAGGAATTCATCATAAAGAGTCCCTCCTTCTCCATGAAGTCGGCCAACATTTGGCCCCGGGGGTTCCGGTCACCAGTTCCAAATTGCCCCACTCTCAGCTCATTACCGAATCGTTTGCCCAACTTCGCGTTAAAGTCCCCCATGACCACAGTGAAATAGGAGTTAGAGGTATGTATGGCTCTGGATATGTCCTCATACATAACCTCGACTTCATCGTTGGAGTGTGTCGAAGTGGGTGCGTATACCTGTATAACCTTCAACGAATACCGCTTGGTGATTCTGAGTATAAGGTACGCAACCCTCGTCGACACACTCTCGATTTTCACTAGGTTGTTCACGAGGGACTTGTGGACTATGAACCCGACACCACCTTGGGATATTTGGTCACCCTCCCGGTAATAGAGCAGGTTTCCGGATTTCAGTATTATCGAGTCCTCCCCCTCTCTTCGGACTTCAGATAATCCTACAATATCCCAATGTAACCTGCTCAATTCTTCCTCCAGTTCGGTTATCTTCTCGTCGGACCGCAGTGTACGTGTGTTGTATGTTGCCAGGGCCAGAGGTCGTCGGTGTTGGTAACGCGGAATCTGCCGGGGATTCTTAGCACCCCCTGCAATGCCGTAACCACGGCTGTTACCACGGCTGGGAATAGCAGGGCTGCCGGGGACTGGGGGCCGCGGTTTGGTTGTGTCCATCATTTGAGGGGATTTGCCATAATCGCCACGCTTGGCAGACGGGTTGGCGATCGCAGTAAGGTGGACATGGTACTCAGGAGAACGCTGCTGCCCGTTCTCTGGTGTATATATTTCCCTCGGGACGACTTTTACGTCCCCCCACGGGATGAGAGGGGGTGGTGATATTCTTAGGCCGTCACCACACCTACCTAAACCTATCTATAATTTTCCAGATCCCTTGCTGCTACATTTTGAATACTGTGCCATAGAAATTATCACACTTAGAGTCTTTGTAGTTTGTATTTATCGTACACCTAACTCAAATGTAAACTTATTTCTAGAATGCCTAAATAATATCTTAAAAAAATTAACTAAACGAAACAATAATAATATAATTCTATGCGGTGATTGGAACATAGATGCGATGAAGGTAAACAAGAACTTTAAAGAACTAGAATACATTTTGCAAACTTATAACATTTGTAACCATATTACCAAACCAACAAGAAAATTATCATGTATAGATCTTATAGCTAGCAATATACCCGACGCTCAGCCACAAATACATAATCTTGCATTATCTGATCATGAGACTGGTCAATCGCTGTGTTTCGACTCTTACACAAATGCTGATAAATGCAAAAAACTATTCTGGTTCGAAAAGAGAAGAGACTTAAGCCATGAAAATATAGAAAAGTTCATTTCATGCATATCGTCTCTGTCATTTTCAGAAGTATATGAAACAGATGATACTAAAACAGCTTTTAATAATTTTCATGACAATTTGACTCTCTTTTATAACCTGTGCTTTCCCATTCTGAAAATTAAAGTTACAATTAAACCTGTAAAAAATAAATGGATCACAAGGGGTATAAAAAAATGTTGCATAAAAAAACGAAGTTTGTACTTAAAATATAGATTAACAAATTCTAATAAAAATAATAATATAAAAAATTACAAAAATTACGCTAAAATACTTAGACGGTGCATTTTACACGCACAGAAAATAGATAACACACGTTACATACTTCAATCTAAGAATAAATGTAAAGCTACTTGGAATATTATCAAAAAGAATAGCATAAACAAGGATTATGTATCTGAAATTATGTATCTGAGATTATGTATCTGAAATTAACTCTATTACAATTGATCAGTGCACATACACAAATGTAGATACGATAGCAAATAAATTTAATGACTTCTTCATAGGCGTGGCAAACAAATCTATTGACTCTGTCAGTAACTCCAATGCGAATTTTGACTACATACAAACAATTTCTGACATATCTAATAGTATCTACCTAACCCCAACGGACGCTCTTTCTGTATATAAAATTATAAATTCTTTAAATCCCACTAATTCAACTGGTTATGATGACATTAATACAAAAATATTGAAATATTGTTCTCAATTTATAGCTTTTCCCATAAGTCATATTATTAACTTGTCATTTACTGAAGGCATATTTCCCACAAGACTTAAATTTTCTATAGTGAAACCACTGTACAAAAAGGGTGACAAAGGTGATGTGAATAATTATCGCCCAATCACTCTAATACCCATTATTTCAAAGATTTTCGAAAGAGTCATGTACGATAAACTAAACTCCTTTGTAACAACTCATGAAATAATAAAAAATAATCAATTTGGCTTTAGAAAAAACAAATCTACCACCCTTGCGTGTTTTACTCTCATAAAACTTATAACCTCCAGCCTTAATGAAAAAAAGCCTATACTGTCCATATTTCTAGATATGTCAAAAGCATTTGACTTTGTTAATCACAAATTGCTTCTTTACAAACTAAATCGCTATGGTATAAGGGGTAATGCATTAAACTGGATAAAAAGTTACCTAACTAATCGTCTGCAATGCGTAGAGATCACCAGTTATACTGAAACTGAAAAAACGACACACCGATCCTCATTTCAGCAAAACTGTAGTGGTGTGCCTCAAGGCAGCATATTAGGACCATTTCTGTTCTGGTAAAATTGGGCAAATCATTGATGTAGAATCAATGATTTGCCCAATTTTACCACCCATAATTGCATACTATACGCAGATGATACTACACTTAGTATTAAACTCACCGATAATAATATCAAAAAATACCAAGACGAAGTCAATAATACATTAAACGCACTAATTAAATGGTTACAAGACAATAATCTGCACGCCAACATCAATAAAACAAAAATGATACAGTTCCAATGTTATAACAGCAAACGTTCGCAGCTAGACATAAAATACGCTAATGATGCTGTTGAAGAGGTAGATAGTGCAAAATTTTTAGGGATAAGAATAGACAAAAATTGCAACTGGAAAGCTCACATTGACGAATTGTGCGGAAGGGTAAATAGATTTGCTTTTGCTCTAAGTAGAATAACCCGCGTAGCTGGTACAGACGCTGCATTACTTGCATATCATGGTTATGTTTCTTCAATACTACGGTATTGTATTATAATATGGGGTTATTCTGTGGACGTCATTCAACTATTCCGAGCGCAAAAAAAATGTATTCGAATAATAAGCAAAGCCCTACCATTAGATAGCTGTGTCCCTCTATTTAAAAAGTTTAAAATATTACCTCTCCCGGCCTTATATGTATTCGAAATTTGTATCTTTGTACGTGAGAATATAACATTATTTGATATGCACAATGATCCAAACTAATATTATAAATGCGAAAGTAACTCTGTCTGTCTGTCTGTCTTTGCTTCACGCCTAAACTACTGAACCGATTTGTGTGAAATTTGGTACAGACATAGTTTGGAACTTGAGAAAGGACATAGGATAGTTTTTATTACAAAAATAAAATAAAAAATAAAATTTATTCCGGACATACAGCGCCATCTATTGGTCAAGAGTCGGCATCAATTCAGTACTGAAAATTCATCGGAAAAATGTAAATAAATAGTAAAAAGGTATGAGAATATAATATAATACAACTTTTAGTAGAAAGAAAATGCTCTAAAGGAGTATAGATAATTCTATTAGTACTATATGTCAAGTTGGTGATCGCGCAATGGTGTCGATCGTTACACGAGTTCGGTTCATGTTATTGTTTTAATTCATCGGAAAAAAGTAAATAAATAGTAATAAGGTATGAAAAAAACAATATCAATATAATAAAACTTTTAGCACAAAGAAAATGCCCGAACGGAGTATAGATAAATAATCCGAGTTGTCACTATGGTCGATAGATGGCGTTGGGAGGAAACGCCAGTTTGTAACATAAGTAAAAGTAGTAAGCGTGGAAGAATGTTGCAACAATGTAAACTGCTGGTTTGGGATAAATGTACGATGTCCCATAAAAGAGCAATCGAAGCACTTCGTCGCCCGATGAAAGACATAAAAAACAATCAAGGTATTATGGGAGGAATGGTGGTTCTATTGGCCTATGTCTGTGCTATGGACACATGTGCAAAAGGTTTCACTGTCGACGAATACGCGAGTATTACTCCATAATGATTGTCAAGCCGGGCAGTATGCTGCTGCTCTTCTGAAGATCGGCGAGGATCGTATGCCTACCGACTCCGAGAGTATGATCACGCTGAGCAGCGAATGATGCCAAATTGTGGATAGCACATACAATTTCAAAAATAGTGTCTATCCGGATTTACGCGCTAATATCGAAAATCGGGAATGGTTATGCGAAAGGGCGATAGTGGCGCCAACAAATGAAATATTAGGCCGGATAAATGACCAAATTATGTCTGACGTAGAGGGAGATGTCATCGAGTATCTATCAGTAGATAACGTCGTGGATACCGAGCAAGTGACATCTTACCCAACAGAGTTTCTCAACTCCTTAGAGTTATCAGGAGTGCCTTCTCACAAGTTGAGGATGAAAGTTGGAGTTCCTGTGATGCTTATGAGAAACCTAGATCCACCAAGGCTATGTAACGGCACATGGTTACAAGTAACCTATTTAGGACGGAATGTCATTAAAGTCGTTATTATGACTGGAATGGCAAAAGGCGAAACTGTAATTATTCCCCGCATTCCCATCATTCCAACTGATTTGCCGTTCCAATTCAAAAGAGTTTAGTTTCCGCTGAAAACTGCGTTTGCAATGACCATAAATAAAACCCAAGGGCAAACGCTTAAAGTTGCGGGGGTACATCTTGAAAAAGCCTGTTTCTCCCATGGACAACTCTACTTTGCGTGCTCAAGAGTGTCAAAACCACAAGACCTATATATTTTTGCAAAGAATGGCAAAACTCAAAACGTGGTATACAGAAATGTCTTAGTGTAAGAAACTTTAATAATCTTTAAAGCCTAAAATAATAGAAAATTTGTCTAGGGAGAAACACTATTTTTTTCTGAAATGGCAAAAAAATAATATTTTGAAAATAAGGGAAAAATAACATTTTCGCCTTTTTCGATCGGCAATAACGGCTTTAATGCCCTAAGTGAGTATACATATCTTCAATCCAAACGCAGAGCTCATTATGTTGATTTTTGAAGAGTTCCCGCGAGGTCGGGAACTATGTGGGTAAAACCAAAAATCTGCCGGAAGACACTATTCCACGCGAACGAAGTCGCGGGCAAAAGCTAGTATTGTAATAAGGAAGAGTCGCAAAATTCATAAATTATGTGTCCCGTCACAGAGAATTTCACTTTTCTCTAATAATGTTTTTTGTATGGCAATTCGTGTTTATAATAAATTACCTGATGTATTCAAAACACTAAATCCCTGGACATTTAAAAACAAACTATTTAATTTTCTATTATAATAGGTCTTTACCTATGAAATTGCCGTTTTGTATGAAAAAATTTAAACGAATTTTTTTCATGAATTTTTTTATTTGTATTAATCGAAGTAATCACCCATGCAATCAATGCATCTTTGCCATCGCAGTGGCAGTTTATTGATGCCCTTCTTAAAGAAATCAGCTGGACGGGAGGCAACAAATTCTTCAAAGGCATTTTGTACTGCCTCTCGGGTATTGAATTTTTTTCCCGCTAAGAAGTTATCCAAATTCTGGAAAAAGTAGTAGTCTGTAGGCGCAAGGTCTGGTGAGTAGGGCGGATGACGGAGAGCTTCCAACCCCAGTTCTTGCAACTTGGAGACCGTCTGCTGTGCAGTATGAGGTCGCGCGTTGTCGTGCAGGAGCAGCGGAGACGAGCGATTGACCAATGCTGGTTGGAGATGCGCCAGCTTCTCCATCATTGTGCTCAGTTCTTCACAGTACACATCTGCAGTAATGCTCACCCCGTTTGGTAAGAAGCTGTGATGAATCACACCGGCGCTAGACCACCAAACAGTGACCATCACTTTTCTAGGGGTAAGTTTTCGTTTAGGGCATTGTTTAGGTGCTGAACCAGGATCCAACCAACTTGCTGAGCGCTTGCGGTTATCAAACAGAATCCATTTTTCATCGCAGGTAACAATGCGGTTCAAAATTCCTTCATTTGTGTGTCTGTTGAGCAGTGCAAGGCACGTCTCGACGCGTACTTCGCGCTGGCGATCATTGAGTTCGTGGGGCACCCATTTGTCAAGCTTTTTTACCTTGCCAATTTGACGCAAATGGACCAATATTGTTTTGACGCTAACGTCGAAAGCTGCTGCTAATTCAGCCGTAGATTGTGTATCATCAGCTTCCACAACCGCCTTTAATTCGTCATTGTCGACCAAAGTCTTCGGACGACCGCGAGGTTCATTTTTCAGGTCGAAATTTCCAGAACGGAAGCGAGCAAACCAATAACAGGTGGTGCGTTGGTTTGTAGTGTTAGCTCCGTAAACGTCGTTGATGTTGCGTGCCGCTTGTGCCGCGTTGCTGCCACGACGGTACTCATATTCCATAATTACTCGAATTTTTAACGTATCCATGATGACGAAAAAGATTGAAATGCGATGAAAATGTAACACTAATCAATAAAGAAATGACTACTTTTGGAAAAAAGAATCCATGTTTTTAAAATAAAATTAATTTGAAATTAGAATTCTTAGCCAAACCAAAATTATTTTGATTTGAAATGGCCAGTACTGCAGAACGGCAATTTCATAGGTAAAGACCTATATAAATGTTATTATTCAGTTGACGACTTTTTAAAGAAAAAATTCGATGCTACATTTAAATTAGACCATAATGCAATGTAAAACTCAAAAACTGTGCCCTTTTTTCAGTACTTGGGAATTGTTTCAGAATTAATAATTTTGTAAATTGAATTTGTATTAATTATAAGAATATATTTGACCTGTAAACATTTGTGCGCCGGAAACGGCAGAATATTTTGGACATTTTAAACTGTAACAACCTGTGACAACAATATTCTTACAAATAAATAATTCTATTCTATTCTATACTATGTAGTGATTCCTTCCTAAAGTTTGATTAATAGTGGACAAAAGAAGATGTAAATTCGGTTGTTAACAAAGAAAAGAACTACAACTCCACACCACGCCAATACAGACACACGGGGTTAGATTATTACAACCTTTCGTACTATATACTCGTAGATATAAGATGTAAGCATTGAAACGTGCCGCACCGCTCCCCGCGCCGCCGCCCCCTCCCCGCCAAATTCGTGGTCGAGGCCCTACTTAGATCCATCGCACTTAAACAGTTTAACTCTACTAAAGTTTATAAATGGTAAATAATGCCTTCAGAGTGACTTTCAAAAACTTGGAGACTTAATTAGTATTCGTTAGGCACCTTGTATAGCAAAGAAATGTGATTTAATAAACAATTATTGATATTTTTTTTCTCTATTATAAAAGATAAAACTATCGTGTTAAACTAAATACAACATATTAATATCAGTTCTGAATATTTTTAAATAGTATAAAGGCCAAGGTCTTGGGTACGAATTCCACTGGCATAACAATATATCAGTTCCATTTTCATTTATTTATTTATTGCTTAATGCATATAAAATATATCAAAGGATTAAAACCCAATAAATTTTCTGTCAGTCAATGCAGATATAGCATGGTAGGTGCACAGATCACAGAACTATTAGAATGTAAATAAGTTGTCCAGTTTAGTTAAAATAAAATTACTTCTCATTTTGTTTCCTAGCGTCATCTCATCTCAAACACTGTTTTTTTTAATGTCAGCAATACGTACCTGCTATATGTGCACCACCCTAGTGCAGATATGGCATGGTAGGATTACACAGATTATAGAAACATTAAGAAAGTAAGTTCGTTATAAAGTCAAATTAAAAGAAAATTACTTCTCATGTCGTGTCCCAGTTTTATCTCGTTTAAAACTGTTTTTTTTTTATGTTAGCAATACTTACACTAGTCAATATTACTATTAGTTGTACTTGCTACTATAAAAGAATCTAGTCCGTATAATACAGTATAGCCCACAATTGCAAATCAGTTAAATAACTAACTACTTATATAAATAAATAAAACAGCACGATCTAGATTTTTATTTTCTAACGTTGTAACTAATCATAAAAGTTATAGGCAATTCTGCATGCATTTACTCTGTGGAAAATCGAATTGAAATGGATTATGTTCAATAGAGTATACACTTTAGTTCGTGCGAGAATTTACTAATTTACCCAAGCAAGCGGCACTAACTGAGGTAGATTGAATATGTCTAATTGGGAGTTTGAAGACATGCTTTGAATGATTAGTTCTAGGAACATTTATCAAAGCTGCACTAATTTAATAGACGAAATATATCGAGTTGAGAATTTGAAGATACACATTTTCCAAACGTAGATAGATTAACTATTTCTTGTACAGACGCCAGCACATCAAGCTACCCCAATCTGTCAAATTTCCCCAATTGAAAGTGAACCTTATGCTTATGTGATAAAGTTAAAAAACTATAAAAGAAATTTATATAAAGTTGAAAAACTATGAAAGAAGGTTTTATCATTAACATGTGATCTTTGACGGGCCTGTTGGCGTGGTTAGCAAATAATTGCTTTTCACGCCGAAGGTTGTGGGTTCGATTCCCACCAAAGACAGATATTTGTGTGCATGAACATGCCTGTTTGTCCTGACTCTGGGTGTAATTATCTATATAAGTATGTATTATATAAGTATGTATAGACGGTCACCGAAGCCTAGTTGGTAGTGCTCCTGCCTCCGAAGCTGGTGGTACTGGGTTCGAATTCCGGTAAGTGCAAATATTTGTGTGATGAGCACGAATATTTGTTTCTGAGTCATGGATGTTTTCTATGTATATAAGTATTTATGTATCTATATAAGTAGGTATATATATCGTCGCCTGGCACCCATAGTACAAGCTTTGCTTAGTTTGGGGCTAGGATGATCTGTGTGACATTATCCCTATTTACAAAAAAAAAGTAGTATATGTACTGAAAATGCCATTACTGTGGGTAGTAATTACTTAATCTCAAAGATGTCTGGGCCAGTTTGAAATTTATTTATTTTAATTATATTAATTTCATTTTAATGCCGACAGCACTTTACATCTTATCGAAAAATAGTAAATATGAAAAAGTAGGTAAATTATAGGTCTCCATGAGTAAATTACTGTGCACAATGTAAGTGGTGTTACCAAAATAAAAATAAGTTCACAACTTTCTCATATTATACTGCCTCGTTGGTCTAGCGTTAGCGTGTTCACCCGCAAAAAACGAGGTCCTAGGTTCAAATCCCGGGTCTGGCCAAAAGTGATTTTGGAACATTTGTGTAAAAAGAAAAATTTCTCAGCATCAGCCCGAAGTCTGGGAGTTGGCGGTATTGTACCTCCATACCTCGGGGAGCACGTAAATCCGTCGGTCCTGTAATCCTCTTTCCGTTCGTGTCGCTAGGCGTCCTTTCGGATCAGGAGAGTGATGGAATAGAAAGTGCTCCTGTGTTTGCGCACACACTTGAGCACTATCATATGTCCCACGCAGATGGCTAATCTCTATTAAGACTGGCCGCCATGGCCGAAATTCGGCTAGGAGGACATTATTATTATTATACTTAAACAGCTGGCATTAAATTTTGAGGAGAAATCTAGGCTAAGTGCCCGTCTCGCTGCCTCACGTTTACTACAGAATAAGCCAAATACTGACTTTAAACTTACCTTTGTACCTTAGAATATTTTGGGCGAATATCAAAATATACCTTTAAATATTATACTTCAAATTCTATTTTGAATCCGAATTGTTTATTAAGTTTCTGTTACGATTCAGAATTTCCAATTTAGCGAGTTTCCTTGTAGGGATTAATAAGGTATGTTTTAAGAGGTCTTCAGAAATATAATCATTTGTCATTTGCGGCTTTAATCAAAGATGAATAATTAATTCTGAGTAGACCTTCCAGCAGAGGTATATAGATACAGCAAATTGTAATGCTCGTTGCTGTGGATGATGCTTGCCTAGTCCGGAACCTTTCTTTTTAGATGTATGGTAACCATGGAAGAGGGTTTCCCTGTACGTTAAGAAATTGTAAACTACATAGTAATTGAATGGACTTTTCTCACTCTATATAAATAAATGGTGAATCTGCTGAAACACAGCAGATGAATGAATACTCTAGGGATAAGACTCAGTCAGCAACATACAGTCGCAGCAAAGACCATCTCAAGGTCTTTGTTATTTTAGCTTCTTCGTTAAGTATATGAATTGTACCAAATTAATTTCAACGGGTACAGTAAAAACATTTATTCTTACTTTCTATATTTTCGCTTTAAATTATTCGATGTCTGATTCCGATTACTATGTGTACAAAGTTGCGGGCATAAGCTAGAGTACAAATAGGAATAAATACCTATATCTATATTTATATAGGTACACTCAGTGTCAACAGATATCAAATTTAACTAAAAATAGCTCTAAAGGTTTAAAATTCCCTACTATAACTAATTTTACGTCTGTTACTCCCTACTTGAATATTTTCTAATTGGAAATGGATTGCCATTGTGTTGATCCGTTGGCGAGTTCTGAAGTTCAAGTAACTGGTCATCGCTTAAGCGTAGCTTCGCTGAGATAAGGCGCCACATAGCTTCTATTATTCTCTTTCTTATTGTACCACAGCTTTACACCTACATATCAACCCCTATAGTTATGACATAGAAGATCTAGCACCCAGAAAGAAAACTGCCCCGTTAGTAATACGATAAACAACCTATTGGTAAGATGTGAAAGATACAGAGATAAATGTGGATAGCAATAATTATATAGTGAGTCCGTATTAGTTACTGGTTCTTCCTCAAAATTGACTGAAACATAATAACATAATCGAATTAACCGGCTAGACCATTGGATTGTGGAGTCACTGTCCTCAAATTCAAATAAACTGGCTTGTGCGTATTAGAAATAAATTATCTCGTACTTAAAATACTGAAGAAATCTGCAAACATAAGTGTCCTTTAAAATTGTTTTTTTAATATGTATAAAACCAGTGCGGTTTCATACATCTTCAAAAAAAAAACTGCCGGGGTGGTTGACTATACTATGGCCTATGTCCACTTATTTGAGGAGGCTCTTGCCTTGTAGTGGGTCAGCAATGGGTTGCTTTGCCATATCTTCGTATCTTGATATATTAAAAGAAATTGGCCATTATATTTTATTTGACTTTGGTTTCTTAATGGTGTTAGAAACTTTTCCAAACTTAACTCATTGATACAGCCGTTCGGCAATCCAACGAAATTTAACTAGTTACAAGCTTACCAAAAACAATAAGTGCATAAATCAGTTTCTCCGTTTGTGGGAAAAAATATATTTAATCAAATGTATTTCCTTATTACACCATGTGATGGGAAGGTACTCAATAAATATAAATTCAAATAATGAAATAAAAGTTGATTTTTAATATTTAATTTTATGAAATAGTTCTCTTACTGTATGACACAATTACTGTGGTTAGTTGGTCACTGAATCAATTCAACAAACAAGGTAACATTTCCTACTCGACAGCCTCTCGAAGAACCGCATCGAGTCCGGTTATGTGGCGACTGGTTGTTTTTGTGTCGCTATATAAGGTACAGCCCACAATTGATATTAATTTCATGAGCTGCTATTGAAGTAAAAACTTACCCCGATACCCGGCTTCTTTTTTACTGATATAATGGCCGATTCGTTAGTGATGGCCATTTCCGTGGTTTGTACTTTTGCAATGTTCCGAAATTACGGACGTATATGGACTTCAGAATTAAAATAAACTGTACTCGGCACAACTGTAATTCACTTATTTACTTTCTTGATCGCTGAACAAGAAAATGATCAAGAAAATTACCTTTATTAAATTTTGGCTCTTTTTTCTTATACTTGATAAATATAAGATAAATGTTCTTTACATAACCGATTAAAAGTGCTTGTAAACAATTGTTGTAAGTACTAAACTGCATGTAAGCTCGATCGTAACTTAAATTGAATATGTGTATTCATTGAAATATTGTTATTATTAGTGTTGATGGAGTAGAGAGTTCACCTGTCTAATTGGACATTCTTCGATGAGATTGGCACCTTAGCGAAAATTCATCTGGAAAGATTATATATTATTATATACAACGTGTATCATAAAGGAATGTGGGATAGTTATGGAGTCTAATCCAACTGGGTAGCTTGTAGAAGGTTGAGTTGTATCGTATTTTTTTTGTTTAATACATGATGTTTGTCTAGGCTTTAGGTTTAGGTTAGGTTGGTTTAAGACATAACAGCTGAGCGGAGCCTCTACAGGTCTTTTAACAAATAAAACTACAATAAATATAATGTCCTCCCGACCGAATTTCGGCCACGGCAACCAGCCTCAATGGGTACTAGCCAATTGCGCAGGACATATTATAGTGCACAAACTCAGGGGCACTTTCTATTCCATCACTCTCATGATCCGATGGGATGACTAGCGACATGACCGGAAAGAGGTCAGGTACGGGACCGACGGCTTTACGTGCTTTCCGAGGCACGGTGGTGTAATACCGCCAACTCCCAGACTTCGGGCTGATACTGAGAAATTTCTTTTTACGGAAATATCCCAAAATCATTTTTTAGCCCGACCCGGGATTTGAACCCAGGACCTCATTATCTGCGGTTGAAGACGCTACCGCTAGACTAATACAGCGTATTTAACTGCAGATTGGTATTTTACTGGATAGAATAATTTTCAGTATCAACCCGGTGTCGGAAAGTTGGTGGTATTACACCCCCTTGCCTCGAATAACACGGAAAGCAATCACTCTTGTGCATGACTTCTTTGCGGTGAACAGTCTCCAGACGGTCACCGTAGCCTAGTTGGTAGTGCTCCTGCCTACGAAGCTGGTGGTCCTGGGTTCGAATCCCGGTAAGTGCAAATATTTGTGTGATGAATACGAATATTTGTTTCTGAGTCATGGATGTTTTCTATGTATATAAGTATTTATCTATCTATATAAGTATGTATATCGTCGCCTGGTACCCATAGTACAAGCTTTGCTTAGTTTGGGGCAAGGATGATCTGTGTGACATTGTCCTGAGATATTATTATTATTATTGCGGCTGGTTGCACGCCGTGATGGTTTTCAAAATTCGACCAGGATGGCATTATACCTTCTTAAAAAAGTCTTTCTGCTGATCTGCAATGTAGATGCTATGATTTTAAATGTAATTTATTTTATTTCAATATGTATTCGGTGTAGCGAGCTGTTAAATTATGCCTCAATATTTATGTTAAGCTTGCCTAAAGTAGATGATGCTGGTTCAAGACTCGCTGGACGATAAAATTTATGATTTCCTATTTATTAGATTCGATTTTCGCTTTGCATTGCGAATATAATTAAATGATTATTTACAAATTATATGATACAGATTTTAAAATAGTTTTTTCTGTAATATAAATTTTATTCAAAATAATTGGTCTGGAAAGATCCCTATACCTATGTGTCAAACAGAAAAAAAATGGGGTGACTCCTAGGTAATCTTGGGTCCGGACTCCAATTCCCATCTAGTTCGTACAAGACTTATTTCTCGAAATCTAATACGAGTAACCGTTCTAACAGAGACCACTCATTTTCGCAACATTATTCTTATAAGTCCTATTTGTATCTAGCACATGGCGTTCCAATAAGAGTCTGTCTTTGCTTAGTTTTAGAGGTTACGTTACCATATTATCATATTGCAAAGCTAACAATAGGACAATATAAATCAGCTAAGCACCTTAAGAAATTGAATGTCATCAATACAAAACGGATTTCAGCGATATGGGGTATTACTCCCAAACGGGCATGCAGTCCATATTAGACTACCCTGATGTCTTTAAATAAAATAAAATAAAATAAATAAAAAGGGTTTTTATTCACGTAGACTTTAAAAAATCGCTTGTAAATGTCAGAACATGTCTGTAGTAATTTATAATTTTTATAATTGATTTATAATTATTTCTAGGTACATATTGATATTTAAGTACACGGATTGTAGGAAATAATTTACAATAAGATTTATTTTATAATAGTAACGATATTTAGCTAGCTTAACTTAAGTTATTGTCAAGGATCATGTGTAGGTTTCACTATCGAAATTTTAAATTTTAGCTATATTTTTACTACATAATATTGTCTGCCTTTTATTTGGAAGCTACTGAGGAACTATTAAGTTAACTTGAGTGATTTCTACTGCATACTAGGCAAATACGACAATATCTTTAAAATTTCTAATACTCGAGTGCCTCCCAATACTCCGTCGCACGAATAGCTGAATTTTATGTCTCCTGTTTAAAATTCTCCATAATCCTATACATGTCCTGTACGCCTCCCTTGGACACTCTCATTATACCCCATGTAGATCACACTTTAAATCCCCAGCTTTCCTTCCCACGAGATCGATTATTCTGTACCCACTCCTACAGTATAGAAGCGCTAATGAAACTAATAAGTGCGTACCTATCCCTATTAGATTTCAAAGACAACGGCAATATTCTAAAAAAACACTGACTTGATTTAGTCCGTTTTAACTACATTTAATATTCATCTCAGAGACGGCGTTTGATAAAAAATACGTTTCATGCAAAGCATCTGACGAAAAAAAATACCGAATCCTTAATTTTCCGACGTTCTAATAGTACCTAATTCTATTATACGGGGCGATTAACAAAATAATAATAAATAAATAATAAAATTCATTTATTCACAAAAGTTTTTTATATACAATTTCCTATGAAATCCCTGACTTCTGAGCTAGGTAACCTGTATTACAGAAGTCAGTGCCCTCTCCCAGTTTCGTTCGTTTACAAATTGTGAATAAGAAAATAGTGTGTGTGTGCGTGTGTGTGTGTGTTTCTGTGTATTAGTGTGTGTTTGTGTGTGTGTGTGTCGGTTGTAGGTAATATTAGTTTGTGAGTAATAGCGTTTCAGTTTGGTCGTAATCTAATTGAAGTAACCAGTACTTAATTTTATTTTTGGTTTCTCGAAGGGTAAGTGGATGAATGTTTATTATTTTATTATATAAGTAGGAATACCTATAAGATTGCTGTCATCTAGCCGTAGCTGTCGGACATCTAACAGGTAAGCATACATTTTTAATAACGCGTTTACTATAATTATACACATTTTCATTGTAGGGAGTTTGCTTGTGTTGCTTTGTTAGAATTTGGAATACATATAATTGTCTCATTGTTAAAAGTTCGCAATTTTCATACAGATGTTTAGTATGATATTTAAAGGGTTTAAAGGTCATTACTTTCAGTAATGACCTTTGAGCCCTTTCTAATTGAATCATGTGGGTTTTACAGGCACCACCCCAAACCCCCACGCAGTATCCAAGTATGGATTGGGCTAAAGCGTAATAAATATTGCGTAGAAGAGTAAACTCTGCAGCATATCTGAGTTTTTTAGAAACCAAAATTAGCTTCCTAGTGCGACCTGTAACGAGACTTAGGTATATGGGGTTCCCAAGTCAGCCTCTCATCTAAGATAACACCTAGGTACTTGACATGTGTGACTTTGTTTATTGATAGACATGAGCAGTTAGTACTAAGGGTAAAATCCAACACATCAAATATATTCCAATTCGGCTCAGCGATTATTGAGTTATAAATGGTGTAACTAATCAGATTTCGTTTTGTATACGAATAAGAATACGAGAATATATTCAAATTTAAATTTAAATTCAAAATTATTTATTAGTCATTGGGTTATACAATTATTTTAGCAGTGATAGCCACACTAGGCGATGACTGTATCGAAGCTATCGATGTAATCCGATTGTCAGATAGGACTTAAATACATTTTTACAATTACTCAGATATACTATAACTTAGAAATTATTTTTAAAATTAATATCTTATGTCACATTCTATTAAAATTTTGGTCTCGATCAATCAATGATTCCTAGCAAATTTACTTAGAGAATTGTAAAACTAGTTGAATTAAAATCAAAATTTGTTGATAACATTTAATAGTTATACCTAGAATAAGTAGGGGGTAAGGTGTGAGTTGGTGGTCGGTGGGAGTATGTGTGTGAGTATTTGTGTGACGGAGGGGGTGTGCGTTGTGTATATTATTTACATATATTGTGTATTTTCATATTTTCTTGTTAGACAGATTCGGACCGTATGTTACATTTTAGTTTCATGTGTAACTACTACTATGTAACTTTTGATCAGGATGTAAATAATATGTTACTTTTGGTCTGGATCTCTTTAACTTTATGCTTATATGGTATTGCTATCCCTGTCTCCTCCATAAGGCGAAAAAGCGTGAAGATATAATGGCGGTTACGAATGGTTTTGCCGCGTGAAATTAGCAATCACAACCGGTTGCTGGCATTCAATATCTGTTGCCTTGATAAGCGGTAGTACAAATAAGTGCCAATTAACTCGATATAATACATCTTAAATCTCATACTTAGGCTACCTTTTTTGCAGTGTTAGTGACAATATTGGAAACTAAAATAATATATATGACGGTCACCGTAGCCTAGTTGGTAGTGCTCCTGCCTACGAAGCTGGTGGTCCTGGGTTCGAATCCCAGTAAGTGCAAATATTTGTGTGATGAGCACGAACATTTGTTTCTGAGTCATGGATGTTTTCTATGTATTTAAGTATTTATCTATCTATATAAGTATGTATATCGTCACCTGGCACCCATAGTACAAGCTTTGCTTAGTTTGGGGCTAGGATGATCTGTGTGACATTGTCCCCAGATATTATTATTATATATGTTCGTAATTTCGGTTAGGACAGTTAGAAAACCATATTTTCATCAACCTGTAGTGGTTTGGTAAAATAAAAAATGTATTTCATCATCTTCATCGTTATTACGGCCAAAAAAGTCCACTGGTGAACAAGCCTCCCCAAAGAATCATCTTGAGGGGTTAATATAATATATATATCCCGGGACATTATTCACACGCGGCAATGTGATCCCAATCTAAGCAGAGATGTACCTACTATGGAAAACAGATAACTGATATACTACATGTACTACTTCCCTTTGTAAATACATACTTATGTACCCTGTGTGTGTCCTGGGTGGCTACCGAACCCACTACCGGTGGTGAGAAAAGGTAAGTATCTTACTAACCACGCCCACCGGCCCGTCGATATGTCATAATTTACATTTGGCAGACGGATTGCCGATCGCAGTAAGATGGTCATAGTACTCGAAGAAACACTGATGCCCGTTCTAGGGTTTATATATTTAACCTACAAGTCGTTATAGTGCTTCTTAGGGTCCCGTAGCCAAATGGCAAAAAACGGAACCCTTATAGATTCGTCATGACTGTCTGTCCGTCCGTATGTCACAGCCATTTTTTTTCGAAACCATAAGAACTGTACTATTGAAACTTGGTAAGTAGATGTATTCTGTGAACCGCATTTAGGCTTTTTAACAAAAATTTAAAAAAAAATTTTAGGGGTAGCCCATACATAGAAATGAAAAACAATTTTTTTTTCATCAAACCGATACATGTGGCTTATCTACGGAAAGGTTGTAGGGAAAGTCTTCAAAATTGATATTGAGGTTTCTAATATCATTTTAATCTAAACTGAATAGTTTGTGCGAGAGATACTTCCAAAATGGTAAAATAAATGTCCCCCCCCCCCCCTTACAACTTCTAAAATAAGAGAATGATAAAACAAAAAAATATATATGATGTACATTACCATGCAAACTTACACCGAAAATTGGTTTGTACGAGATCTAGTAAGTAGTTCTTTTTTTAATAGACACGTCAAAAATCGTAAACCACGACTTTCCTTTCATTTAATCAAATAAAATACTTGCTTCTACGAAACCCTTAATGGGCGAGTCCAACACGCACTTGGCCGATTTTTAAATACTGATGTTTAGGTGAAAAATAATAAAATTATGACAAGTGTTTATATATTTGCTTATATGGTCAGATCAAAAATATTTTATTTGGAAAGAACTTACTCTTAGCTGCTTAGCTAAGCTACTCTTAGCTTAGAGTTCGTCAGAAACGCTGTAATTATCACAGGAAAGGTAATTTTTAGTGCTCGCTTGAAGTTGGCTTTGTCACACCCCCGTGCCTCAGCAAGCACATCAATACTGCCCTGGGCCCTGCACTTTCTTTTCTCTAGCAGTGTTGGCGAATCTGGGGCTGCACCTGTGTTTGAGCACATACTTGTATATATAATATCCTGGCTCACTATTTACACACGGTCATCTGATCCTAAACTAAGCAGAGCTTGTACTATGGAAACCAGATAACTGATATACTATTTTTCTTTTGTAAATACATACTTATATACGTAATAATGCCCAGAAACAGGGCAAACAATATGTTCATGGACACAAAATCGATCGAACGTGAAAAGCAAGCATTTGCCAACCACACAAACAGGGTTATATAATGGGTTTAGCGTTAATACCGACTATTCTCTATTGAGGCTAGCCATGGCTTAAATTAGAACCGGAAAACATCCATACATTTAAATATTAAAAACACGCACACTTTTGTTATTTATTTTATTAAATTAGAATCTTTGTAAGTTATGTTGTGCGTAAACTGAACTGTTTATGTATAGTTAAACATGCCAGTAAGAGTATGCGGCTTACTCTGTACACGGTCCTTAGAACATTTTCTTACAAACAAGTAAACCGTATTTTGAAAATATTACAAACAGCCAGGATAATGTTTACAATGTTACTTTGATCATATTTTAAACCTTACGCCTTTGAATTAGGAGACAAAATTGACGGTGTCCATCAACAGGAATATAATTGTCACCGCATAATGAGATGAAAGCTATGGCGACTATTTTTGGATAAAGGGGACACACAGCCGAAACAAACGGTGAGCCAAATCCTAAATTAGAACGTTATATTTAGGTATAGTTAAAACTTCGTGTACCTACTTATTGGGGTATTTATCTTTTTAATTTTTTAGACCCGTGCTTCGGAGGGCACGTTTAGGTGCCGGTCCCGGTTGTTGACAACAGTCGTTAAGCTATGTCAGAGGCCTACTGGGTGGCTTGAGCAACTCTGACACAAGGGTTACTACAACCCATACGATAAGCAAGCAAGCGTCAATTTAGATGAAATAATTTGTGGTCTACACATTCTTGCAGAACATTCAATTTGTTTTGTACTGACATCGCCATATTGTGGGGGAATACGCGAAGATGTAAGTCACAGACATTAGGGCCCAAAAATTACCCAAAACAGTAATTAAGGGCGCCGAAGTAGTAAGGATGTGAATGAAATAACTACGGTGCAATACGATAAGCCTGTTTTGTGGAGATGTTTGTGCATATATAGAGGCTTGCGAATTTTGATGCTACTAGTTTTATTTGGTACCTATTTATGTTTCCAAATGTTTAAAACCCAGCAACTCTACATCTCCATCCGCCTTTTAGTTGAAGATCATAACTCAAACACAAATCACAAAATTACAAGAAGTGTACCTGTTTGTAGATTTTTATTGCTACATTCCTTGAACCCTCTCTCGCATCTTTGGTCCGGTAGAGCAGTAAAATGTGTGTAGTTAACTTCAAGTACAAAAAAGATTGTCACCCCTTAGTACAAGTTATTTGATGACATCTAAAAACTGTATCTATGTAAGTGCCTTCTAATAGCATTTCACTTTGTACTATGGGTTTATAAAACCTAATGCATACGGCCTGCAAACACTGTAGGTTGTTAAATAATTATAATACAGAATACAGCTACTGATTTTAATTGTGTACAACACATGGTCCTCAAATCAAAAACAGTTAAAAGTGCTCGTTAATCATCTTTACTTTCTTGACGAAATAAACAGCAGCGTGACAGAAATATGGTATATCATTACACTTTCTTATTCTTTTATTTAAATAGCATGCAATATTTGCTGTGTCTCAGTCGGCCAGGACTGCAAATGATGTTAGATTTATATTCAGCATCCTTATCATCCGTGTGTATTGTTTCTAATTATTATAAATCTGTCGTCGCCAGTGCGAGACGACACTGTGTAGTCTTTTTTCACCAGCGAGTAATTTCACACGAACAAGTGTTAGGGATGTTAATTAAATACTTCAATTTTATTGCTGTGCGCCACCGTTTTTAGAGTTCCGTAGGATAATTAAAATGCTTAAGATTTCACCCACCCGTTAAACGACGAATAATACAGTTTCTTATGGTATACCATTATATCTTATTACTAAAGAAATTATATCAGAAGTCGTTTAAGTAGTCGAGTATGAGGTTTACATGAATTTGTTTTCGTTAACCTCTAAATTATTTTCACCTCTAATATTCAGGTGAACAAAAGAAACAAACGAGATACCAACTGAATTTCAACTTTCAACACAGTAGTGCTTAAGGTTTAATTTTTAAAAACAATTCATTTCGTTATTACACGAACACATTGTATTGGAATACAATTCAACATACTAACTCTACAAAAGAGCGTTCGGCAAAAATTTGGTTTAACCTAAAGTATACATTAAATATAATTTAATTAAGACTAGCAACCCACTTTTATAAGTGTTTATGTAATTATTCGCACTTCGTTACGGTAATTATTGTTTAATTTTTGCGGTGTTATGTAGGGTAACAAAAAAACCCATTGAATATTTATACACTACAATACAAAAAGTAAGTAAAAAGTGTTCAAAACATATTTACCCATGGATCTTCTGCTATTTCAAATAGTTAGTATATTTCAAAAGTGGGTAGAGACAAAACGGCAGTATAATGATATAATGAAATTTATTCAGCACTTGGGTATTTACATACACTTGTACTTGTCAAGCTCACAATGTATTACATAAACACAGTTTAAACACAGTAATTAAAGTAACAAAATATTTTAAATTAGTCCGTCCGTGCGGTCTGTTTCGTCACATGTATTTTTAATATTCTTAAATAAATAATAATATATTTTTCAAATTTCTTTTCAAATTTTGATGATTATCTTACCTTATCCATTTACCCAAGTGGATTTGTTTGCCCTAAAAGGCAAAGAAAAGTTACAGTTAGTGTTTTACCAGACAGGATTGCACTGACTTATTATTACGGAAAATTTATAGTAAATTAATATAATAATTATGGTAAATTAAAGCACGATTGTATTTGTACGTCACACTAATATTATAAAGGCGAAAGTTTGTAAGTGTTTGAGTGTGTATGTGTGTTACTTCTTCACGTCTAAACGGCTGGAGCAATGTTAATAAAATTTGGTATGGAGTTACTTGACGCCCTGGATTAACACATACGCTATAATTTATAAAAAGTAATGCGGGTAAAACTGCGGAGCACTGCTAGTCATAAAATAAAACCGAACCATAACTCATCGAACATTGGTTTGACGCTATATAAAGTATGAATGATTATGTAGCGACAGAAATGCAGTCGAACCTATCAAACATGCCTGAAAATAGTTCACTCCATATTCGACTACAAAGTGCGAGTCTTGCTTGATTTGTTGACAAAATTGTGTTTGGTGTCATCAGTAATAGCCAAGTTACAAAAAATGGAAAATGTTGCGAATTTTAAGTCCTCGAATTTAAAGATTTGGTTATTTGAGAATCGATTCAAACATTTTTCTCCCTGGTACGCAAAATTTCCAACTGGCAAACATTAGGGTTGTCACAAAGAAGTTAAAAGATAAAAGACATTTTTCCTACACGTGTATGTCTTCTACCCACGTGTTGGAAGAATCGGATACTTAGTTGAATAAAATATATTATTAATAAATAAAGGTAACATTAAAAGGGTTACAATAACAGGGTTCTTAATACATTTATATTGATTTAAAATTTCAATAAAATTAGCGTAAGGTGCGCCTAATCTTTCTTAAGGTAAATTTTAATGGACCTTAACTTAACGTCGATTATACCGTCGTACATACCGTTCTCCAGTGAAGATAATTGAATGTTACTCTTTCAGTCTTCACCTGGTTTGACTCTTATCTTCGCGGCAACTTATACGCCTTGATGAATAATTTTCAGATGGTTGTGAGCTCAGTGTCGGGTGTGTCTCAGGGTGGCGTTGTATTTCCCTTTTTTTTTTTTTTTTTTTTTAACGGGACTAGTCCCTCCCTCTTACCCACCACTGCAACTCCTGTAAGCCAGGATCAACAGTGGCACACAATGAAATGACACTGAGCGGTGAAGCTCAGGCATGTCCCGGGGAATCGCTTTAACTGTCTTGGATCCCGCAACGAATTTAATCAGAAACAGAAAAAAGGAGGAGTTAGAAAATGAATAGTTCCACTTCCCTCCAGAGCAAAGCGGGAGACAGAATGATGTAAAGAGGCTATAGCCTCATAAAATGAGAGATTTGCAACTAGAGAAGCCAGCTGCAAAAGCACCGAGGATCAATTTAAGGGTCCTAAGTGAGCTGTTATATTTGATTCCAATAGTAGGTATGGCAAAAACGCTTAAACGCACGGAAGTTGTTCCTTGTTGCTACAAGATCCGTATAATAAACTACTCCAGATATTGGTTGCAAGCTGTTTAACATAATATCACGCTGATTTTGCCAGAGATCACACTCCCACAGAATGTGGTGAGCAGTTTGTTCATATTCGTTACCGGATGTTGAGCACAGACAGATTGGTGAAGATACTAATTTGAAACTATACAATTTACTTTTAAAATTGCCGTGTCCGGTAAGAAATTGTGCAACACAATGGTCTATGATTAGCCAAGTTTTATTTAACCGTTCGCGTACGTCCGGAAAGAACTGGTGCAGATGGCGACCCTTGGTTGACGTATTCCATCTACATTGCCATTCATTTAGTAGTTCGTTATTTAAGTCAGCTATTGGCATAAATAGCCTGGTTATTTTCGCCCGGTCGCGTAATGATAAGAAATCATTTTCTAAATTATCGCGCGTAGAATAATACATTGCTGCTCGTCTTTGTACTTCAAGATCAACCGGTAGTACACCCGCTAGGACAGGTAGGGCCTCTGTGCTCACTGTTCTATAGGCTTTACACAGAAATATCAACGCCAACCTCTGGCTTTGTAGTAATTTACGGCGAGCAGCTCCGATGGTAGCCCTATCAGCCCACACAGGCGAGCCGTAGCATATACACCCAAGATAGGTTGCCCCGTAAATGATTTTAAGAGTATTAAAAGAGAGGCCCCAGGTTGCCGTCGATATCCTTGTAAGTGCAAAAAAGTTTCGCTTAGCTTTTTCCCCAACTGATTTAATATGTTCTATAAACGAGAAATTCTTTTCTAAAACTAAACCCAAATAACAGGTTGATATTTTGCGTTCTACAGTAACATTATTAAGTTTTACGCCCGGGGGGGATTTTAGTTCACCTTTAAGAAGGAGTTGGTAGGTTTTATGAGGAGCAAATGTAAGGCGATTTCTTTTACCCCATTCACTTATCATACTTAAGCAAGTTTGAGCCAGATTTTCCAACTCTCTCCTGGAGTTACCCTGTATAAGTAAGAGGCCATCGTCAGCATATGCCGTTAGAGAGCAGCGTGATGGCAAGGGTAATGTCAAGAAGTCATCAAAACCCAAGTTCCAGAGATACGGCGCGAGCACTGAGCCCTGGGGGCAACCCATGGTTAACGATTTAGTGACTCTGAAGTGACCAAGCTTAAGAGTTGCAGAGCCATGTACGAAATAAGATGTGATTATCGAATATATATTACTGTAACAACCGCGTAACTTAAGTTTTTGTAACAAAATTGGCCACCAAGTATTATCAAACGCCCCTGAAATATCTAGGAATATGGCCAAAACGTATTTACATTCGGACGAGTTTACAGCTTTCCTCACTGAGATAGCTGCGTCCACTGTCGATTTACCCGCAGTAAAACCAAATTGATTTCCGTGAAATTTTGGTCCTCCCGGCAGCAATCGCGGTACAATAAGTCGTTCTAGAAGCTTGCCTAAGGAAGGCAGTAACGTTATTGGTCGGTATGACTTAGGGTCTTCAGGCAGTTTATCGCCATTTTTTGGTATAATACGAATAAAACCGCTGCGCCAAGAACGCGGAAAAGTCCCTTCAGATATGCAACGATTAAAAACTTTTAGTATTGAATCACCGGATTGTTTTGTGGCTTCTATTATCATTTTGTTGGATATTTTATCTTCACCTGAAGCTTTGTTAACAGGTAGCGATTTCACAGTATTCATAAACTCATTAATTGTAGGAAGACTAGACATATAGGTAGCGGGTGGATTGTTTGCCCACTGTCTAATCTGCTTATGGTAGTCATTATCGTTCAAGGAACTATCATCAGGTATGAGCGAATTAAGTAAGGATTCCGTGGTCTCCTCTATGCCACTGGTGTAGGTATTATTGATTTTTATGTTTTGAATATAAGCTAAATCTATAGACCTATTTGCTTTAAACTCATGGTATAGGGGCGACCACGGGCCTTCTTTATCTAATTTATCGACTATTTTTCTAATAAGATTGCCTTTGGATTTCTCTATTGACGAGCGGTAACGTGAACGAGCTATTTTGAGATTTATATATGCATTATTTAAAACATCGCCTACAATTTTACGTTTTTTTAGTTTATTATATTTTTTACGTGCTCTCCGAAATTCACATCGAACTTTGTATTTCCCTTGTTATTTTCCATTTTCATTAACTCTGTTACCAGAGTAATCTCCTCAACAGATTTCATCTGTCTATTAATCATATTCTGGGTAGTCCCAGTATATGTCGTTGGCCAAGTACTTCGAAGACTCAGGATATGATCACAGGTAGTAGGTATATGCGGAGAGGGATTAATCCTACGTCTTTTTCACCAGTCAGCAAAAAGGTAGATTTCCCATTTCTCTCGCTGAAATGCCTCCAAAACGATTTAAATTTGAAGACGCAATTCTCTCTTACCCTTAACTCCGATACATCCTATCTAGAAATACGATGATAGCTGCTACCTACATAATTTTAGAAGATGTTATCCCTGATGTCGAGTAGTTCACCAATTAAACATATAATAAAATATCCAAATTTATGCAACGAACGCCAACCTGATGTAAATGTAAGCATAATCCGTCACAGATCTCCGGGAACAGTCTCCCAAACCCCCATCAGATTAAAACTTAAGCAATGAACCCAGACCGAGGGACGAAGAGCTCGTCGAGTCATATAGTAAACCTTTTAGGTACCTTTATCGAATTGAGATAGAACGTAGGTATATAAAATATTGTAAAATATATTTATGGTCGTTTAAAAAACAAACATAATAAAATAATTTAACGTACAATAGTGACAATAAACAGTGAAAAATATATACAAAGTCTAAAATTCATCTTTGAGCGTAAGACAGAAGTTCTGTGTCGTGCCCAAAATTCTGACTGTCAAAGTCAGAATTAATACTAGTCTAAAACACCGTCTTGAAATATGTAAATGCAATCTTAAAAAACAAATTTTATTTATATTTCAACTTTTGTTACAGATTTGCTTGGCCTAATTTAGTTCCCGCTTCTAGTCTGTGGGTGCTAAATAATGAAACTCAATTTCACGACGATGAATACTAAAAACAGAGTTTATGGGAAGAGTAAAGTATAAATCGTTATGGTAATACATAGCAATTTATACGTTACTCTTCACATAAACTCACGAAGGACAGTGATTGAGTCTGTGTCTTCACTAATTACTCAACGTGGGTGCTGAAGCCCCGAACATCCGTGGAGTCCGATACCGTACTACTTGCTTGTGATAACGGAACTCAATAAAATACATGACCAGTCATGCACTTGACTGGATTTTATTAATATCCATTGTTTTGTGTGCTTTTACTGGTATTTGATTTGTAACAAATTTTGAAGCTCGTTTATTGGTATTGGAAGAATCAGGGACATCAGTCATATTAAATGGAGTATTCGAATAAATTCTACTATTTTCGTTCTACTGATCGAGCCAACTGCCTACACGTTCATTTTGAATATTCTACTGATCAGCTTCAATAAACAATGATTTGCTACATTGGTTTAGGTACAGCCGCCAACACATCAAGCTACCAATCTGTCACATTTCCACGATTGAAAGTGAATCTAATCTATATAAATAAAAAGAGAAGTCCTGACTGATTGACTGACTCATCAACGCACAGCCCAGACCCTTGGACCTAGAAAGCTGAAATTTTGCACAGATATTTATTTTATAATGTAGACAAGGAATAAGGAAGGATTTTTTGAAATTCAACCCCTAAGGGGGTAAAACGGGGGTGCAAAGTTAGTATGAAACTTTGTCGTTTTTGAATTTAAAGGCATGAAAATTGGTATTCCTTTGGTATAGCCTTTCAGTTAAATATAAGAAATATGTGTTTCAGGATTTTTGTAAATTCCACCCCCAAGGGCGCAAAATAGGGGATGTAAGTTTGTATGAAAAAAGTGACTATTTTTAAGTTAAACGCATGGATATTAGTATTAGGCCTTGCAGTTAAAAATAAAAAATATATATTTCAGAAAATAAAAAATAAATAATATATATCATTTTGGAATTTCCTCCCCCAAGGGTGTAAAATAGGGGATCTAAGTTTGAATGAAAATCTGTTTTTTTTTTAAGTTAAACGCATTAAAATTGGTCTTTGGACGTTCAGTTAAAAGTAAAAAATATATATTTAAGGATTTTTGAAAATTCCACCCCTAAGGGCGAAAAATACCGGATGTAAGTTTCTATGTAAACTGGGACTTGAAGTTAAACCCATGAACATTGGTATTTGGCCTTTCAGTTAAAAATAAAAAATATGTATAATTAAGGATTTTTGAAAATTCCACCCCAAAGGGCATAAAATAGGGGATTAAAGTTTGAATGAAAAATGCGATATTTTTGAAGTTAAACGCATGGAAATGAGTATTTGGCCTGTCTGTTAACAATATATGATATTTGTTTCAGGATTTTTGGAAATTCCACCCCCAAGGTCGTAAAATAGGTGATGTAAGTTTATACTGACTGACTGACATATCAAGGCATAGCTTAAACGGCTTTTATGACGTAAGCATCCACTAAAGAAGGGTTTTTGAAAATACCACCCCTAAGGGAGTAAAATAAGGGATAAAAGATTTTATGAGATTCCGTCATTTTTGATGTTAAAGGCTTTGTATTTGTCCTTGCAGTTAAAAATTAAAGTATGTATCGGGTTTTTTTAAATTCCACCCCCAAGGGGCTAAAATTGGGGATGTAAGTTTGTATGAAAAATGTGACAAGTTTTAAGTTAAACTCATGCAAATTGGTACATGGCATTACATTTAATAATTAAAAATATTTATTTCAGGATTTTCGAGACGTCCACCCCAAGGGTGACAAAATTAAATAGGGGATGTAAGTTTGTATGAAAAATGTGACATTTTAAAGGTAAACGCATGAAAATCTGTACTTGGCTTTCCAGTTAAAAATTATAAATATATAGTTCAAGATTTTTGGAAATTCCACCCGTAAAGACGTATATTAATAGGGGATGTGAGTTGGTATGAAAATATGTAATTTTTTGGAGTTTAACGTATGAAAATTGGTATTTGGTCTTTCAGTTAAAAATAAAGCAATATATGTTTTTAAACCAAAATTCAGGGAATAAATTGTTGTTAAAAAAAGGTAATCCAAAACTGATCCATCTCGAATCTCGAATTTTAGATAATTTAGTTTTTTTATGCCTAGTTGCTTAAAATGCCGTACTCGTCGTCGTCTAAATAAAGACTTACCGTTTTATAAGATTTGTAACTTCTTTTCTTTGTATAATTTTTATAATAGAAACAAAAAACAATATTTTAATCAAATTGGGATAAGAAACCAATTTACGTAAAATTCGAGTTAGCGTAGTAAATTTGTTGGTGTTGAGACGATCGCAGGTGATCGCACCCAAAAAATATCATCTTATTTTTAATGATCTACAAGTTCACAATTTTGTAACTTCAGATCGTGGGACTTATTTGGCATATCGGTTATAATAAATAAATGCTTGAAATAAAAGGTAGTCCAAAACTGAATCTATAGATGATCGAATAAATCTCACCCAAAAAATATGCACACATCTTAATTTTACCGCTTTACAATTTTATAGTTTTGTTAGTATATGGCGTAATCATCGTTTTAGATCTCGCTATGGTTTCGTTCACAAAATGTGATATGACCTATCAATGCCGTGGTCGCAACCTAATCTAATGGGAGT
Organism: Pseudoips prasinana; assembly: GCA_951640165.1. NCBI lineage: Eukaryota > Metazoa > Arthropoda > Insecta > Lepidoptera > Nolidae > Pseudoips > Pseudoips prasinana. The sequence goes on along the minus strand of OX621234.1, from coordinate 15,717,811 downwards.
TACCTTTGTGATTAATGCATCGTTGATTCTTATTTTACTTTATTTGACTTACTGACAATAAAGACAATAATTTTAGAGAATAATTTAAATAATATTAGCAAAGTAGTCCTTAGTTTCTTTTATGGTTGCTTGATTGTTTTAAACGTTATATTTTTTAGATTAAGCTAGAAGTAAGTAGTTACATTGGTCATCATTCAAAATTGTCGCGGACGAAGTCGCGGGCACCAGCTAGTAAATAATAAAGTTGAAAATGTATAAAAGAAATTTGACAGATTGGGGTAGCTGGTAATACTGGCGTCTGTACTATGAATAGAAGGAATTGAGCTTAGGGTTTGTTTTATTTTAATAGAAGTCGTATCGATGAGATCACGATCCTCAGTCATAAAACCAGCGTCAGGGCGTTTTTCCTTTTTTTATATGATAGCAAGGCAAACGAGTAAGTTATCCTTACTAACTTAATTAACTGTGAGTTCTGCTCAATATTCACACCCAAACAGTTGTCTGTAAGTGACCGTCTGATGTTCTAGGATTGGGCAACTCCAGGAATTTATAAAAGTCGCAATCAATTATATAAATTGTATGAAGAAAGATCCTATAATCAAAATACGACTTTTCTAGAACATGTAAAAAAATATGCCAAAACCTTTAGAAGAGCCTGTTACATTGCTAAATCGTTGTACTTAAAAAATATTATAAAAAATTCGACAAATATTATTAAAACTACTTGGAAGATTATTAATACTGAGACAGGTAGGAAAAAAATACGTAGTCGTGATTTTAATTTAAGAATAAATAATGTTGATTAAAAGCGATTTAAAAGTTGCGACTGAGTTTGAAAAATATTTTTCTAATTTTCCAATCGATGTTACCAAATCTCTCGCGTCTTCTTCTGTATCTGCTGAGCTAATACTCCAGCAAAGCGTAGAGAAGTGTGGCACAGATTTTGAATTCTCGGTGGTTAACTCTAAAGATATTTTGAATGCTTTCAAAAGTATTAATATGAAAAACACTAGGGATGTGGGGTTTATCTGTTAAGACTATTTCATCAATTATAACTATAATCGCCCCACATCTAGCTGCTGTGTCGCATCTGGCGTATTTCCTGACTTGATGAAGTATAGTAAAATTATTCCATTGTTTAAAGCTGGTGATACTTCAGATCCTTCGAATTTCCGACCTATTTCCGTATTGCCCACTTTAAGTAAAATATTTGAAAAGCTAATGCTTAGCCAGTTGCTCAGTCACTTTAATATACATAATTTACTTCATCGGAAACAGTTTGGATTCACGAAGGGTTGTTCAACTATAGATGCAGGAGTCAATCTGTTAAAAAGTATATTCGCGGCTTGGGAGGACTCGCAGGATGCATTAGGTATTTTTTGCGATTTGTCCAAAGCATTTGATTGCGTATATCATGATACTCTTGTCAGGAAACTACACCACTACGGTATCAGGAACAAGGCTCTCGAACTTTTGACTTCTTACTTGGGCAATAGAATTCAGAAGGTCGATATAAATGGTAAAAAATCTGCGGGATCCCCAGTGGTAATGGGCGTTCCACAGGGATCGATTCTCGGCCCATTCTTATTTTTCATCTATATTAACGACTTACCCTACTATGTAAGGGATAAAGATGAGATTGTTTTGTTTGCGGATGATACTTCATTGACGTTTAAAATAAATCGACAATAACGCAATTATGACGAAGTAAATGACGCAATCTCTAAAGTTGTTCATTGGTTTAATGCCAATAATCTTTTGCTAAATGAGAAGAAAACTAAAGGCTACCAATGTACAGCTTAATGGGTCTGGATTGACCCCTGTTGACTCAACTGTGTTCTTGGGTATCACAATTGATTCAAAACTACAATGGGGCACACAAATACAAAAACTATCAGGCAAATTAATTTCTGCTGCATATGCTATTAAAACTATAAGACGGCTTACTGATGTGGATACAGCTAGAATGGTTTATTTCAGTTATTTTCATAGTATAATGTCCTATGGAATTCTTCTCTGGGGTAGCGCTGCGGACATAAACACCATATTTGTATTGCAAAAAAGAGCAGTAAGAGCCATATATAAACTTGGTCCGCGAGAATCTTTGAGAGAGAAGTTTAAAGAGATTAACATTCTGACTGTAGTATGTCAGTATATATATGAAAATCTAATTTATATGCATAAATATAAAGACTCCTTCTGTAAAAGGAGTGATACTCATAATATAAATACTAGATATAAGCATAACTTTGTGTTACATACCACCCGTCTCCACAAAGTAAGTAACTCTTTTATGGGGCAATGTATAAGATTCTATAACAAACTTCCCAGTGATATCCGAGAAATGTCTATGAATAAGTTTAAAAGAATTGTAAAAGCCAAATTGTCCAGCAGGGCTTACTACAAAACGTCTGATTATTTAAGTGACAAAACAGGGATTGGGATTGAGTCGCTCTAAATTAACACATTTAAATACAATGTAACTTTATGTAAGAAATAAATATTTTAAAAAAGGATTCCTACTAAGTTTTCTGGCAGTGTTTCTCAGTAGCTGCCACGTCATGCACTGCACGGTAGGGTAAAAAAAATTAACGATTCCACACAAATGTAATATTTTAACGCAATAAATGACTTTTTGAATTTGAATTGAATTTTGAATTTGAATCCCCGCCGCCCAATGGACAGTTGCAACACCGAAAAGACGTTTCGGGCCTTTAAGAAAGTAATCGTATCCGTATGATATGGCATCCTTGAAGAATAGTGCCTATGCTTCTTGAAGGATACCATCTCATACCGGATGTCCATTTATTGACGGGCCGGTTGGCGTAGTTGGCAATTGCTTGCCTTCCACGCCGCAGGTCGTGGCTTCGCTTCCCACCCACAAGACAGATATTTGTATGCATGAGCATGTCTATTTTACCTGACTCTGTGTATAATTATCTATATGGTATGTATTTACAAAAGCAAAGTAGTATATGTAATATATCAGTTATCTGGTTTCCATAGCACAAGTTCTGTTTAATTTGGGATCCGATGGCAGTGTATGTATATTGTCACAGGATATTATTATTATTTCACAAAGTTGTAGTGTGCGGTAAGAAGTTCTATGTAAAACTTGCAATAACGGCTGCACAAAACAAGGCTCTTAATTTTTAAACGACTTTAGTCCCGCTCGCTTCTATTGTTCAAAGAAACAGTGGAAGCCTATTCAGCTAACTGTAAATGTCAAAATAAAAATAAATAAGTAATTGAAATTTTAATATTATTATGTTTATTTGTTATACTATTAATTAAAATAATGGTTAGTTAAGCGTTATCATCACACAGACTTTATCAATTTAAGCTTAATTATGACAAGGCGATTTAGCGATTGATTAAGTCATTTTTAACATTTATTTATTTGAACGCAATTTAAGAAATCGATGTTCGGTGACTTAGCCGGTAGTGCCCCAGATCAAATATTTGTGTCAACTTGTTTATTTATCCTGATTCTGGGGAATATAAGGATGTATTTACAAAAGAAAAATAGTATATCAGCTATCTGGTTTCCATCGTATAAGCTCTACTTAGGTCGAAATCAAATGGCTGTGTTAAAAAAAAAAAAATCGCAATTTATGGATATTTCACATATATGTGGCATTCACAGAAGCGTAGCAGACTCAATTTTGAATCGATTATATATAAACGACACCATAACATTTAATGTGAAGGGGACGAAACCGCAACACGTAGGCGTAGAGTTAATAATGAGGTGACTTCCCCACCGGCCTTATTATGTATCTTACAGAAACAAGATTTACAAATGCAAATTCATATAGCGTATAATACTGTACTGTACTGTAATACGAAGATTTATTCAAAAAGCAAACATTTTCGGACAACTTTCGCTAAAGCTCCGCTTGCTCAAGAGACGTTTATAATTAAGCAAAAGTCTAGATAGCATACAATGATTGGGCTCAAGTTAAAGCCGATGGTAAAAAATAATATTATCATATATGTGAAGCAATTTCTAAAGTTGTTTGACAAGCAAAACTAAAGTCATCAAATCAAAGTGTTTCCCAGTAAGTGCCACGTCATGCACTGCACGCAATTGTATCACGATTCCACACAAATGTAATATTTTTATGGAATAAATGAATTTGAATCTTGAATGTTTACGTTACGATATGTATGGTTTCCTTTACCGTTTGAAGTACGAGATAATTAATACTCGTACTTAAAAAACGTGAAGGAAAACATCGTGTCAAAATCTTCATTCCTGGAATTTCTCCAAGAAATTTCTTGATAGACTGTGAAGTCTGACAACCTGAACCCATCGTGGTTGACTATGGCCAGTGCTCTTTCATTGTAACAAGACAATGCCCTTGCCCGGAAGTGGTGCAGTAATAGGCAATATCATACTTCGCTTGAGCTCCCTCTCGCCTCTATTGTCCGTTGAAGCAGTGAAAAACTTCGTTCTTGTGGTATGTGTGATATTCAATCCTGTGCTGACAAGTAGTATTTAACTGCTTTTATATGGCAGGCGGAGTTGTTTTGTACAGACGCCAGCACATCCAGCTACCCCAATCTGTCAAATTTCTTTTGTAAATTTTCAACTTTATCACATAAACATAAGGTTCACTTTCTATTGGGACATATAGCTTGATGTGCTGACCTCTGTACCTGGCATTTGTATAAACTGCGTAAATTTAATTTCGATGAAATACAGCAATGTAGCCGCGGGATTGTGTTAAAATTTTAATTGGAGGCATGAGAGCACTGGTGTGTATGGTGATCATTAATAATTTTTCAATGAACCGAACTCTCCGATCATCCGATTGATAGAGATTAACGTTATATTACTAGCTAATAATATGAGACAGAAAATAATTTTTAAGCAACCGTAAAACAGGGTGATTGGAAACACGGGGGGTGAATAACAATAGGGACAGTATCCATACAAAAGTAACAAAATTTTACTTTTGTATAGATACTATCCCTATTCTCTAAAAACTTTTATATGTAAATACAGGCGAAGTTAACAAAACTGCCTATAGAACTTCACTTACTTATGATAGATTTTCTAACAGGAAAAAATAATTTACGGTATGTAGATACTAACATATTGTAAAGTTACAACGGGGAACGGAAAACCGCTGGATGTGGGCAGCACAAGACCTTTGTCCAGCTGTGGAAATCTTTCGGCTGATATGATGATGATGATGACTATGGAGAAAGCTAATAAGATAAATTTTAATTACTGCATACCAAATAAATGTGATAAATGTGAGAATTACAATAATTCAGATGTACGCACGGCTACATATCAAGCTATACAATTCCAATATAAGCTGACCTGTCATTGTATTGTAATCCTATAAATGCGAGGTCAGACTATACTGGATTTGCATAGCTTGAAGTGTAGCCGTGTGTACGATGGACGGCCTTATCGCAGTTACCGATCTATAACTTACAGCCTTACTGTCGATTAGAGATGATGAGTATATTATTCATTTAATTACGGTTATAAAAAAACATTAAATCGACTTATTGCTAAACGATTCGGACAAAAGTGGCTATATATATGGCTACCAACAGCATCATCGAGTGAAAAAAGAATTATCAAAATCGATTCATAAATCGGGTAACGTTATGTACAATTTTTAATAAATACTAATAAAATCTACTCCATCACTCCCATATCCCATCGGGTTATCCGACCAACCGGACTCGGGTTAAGTGAAAGAGTAACGGCATTATGCGCCCAATACTGGGGGCAGTGTTTACAACCCCCGTCCTCGGGGATTATTTTTTGGAAGAACACCTTAATAATATCACGAAAACATTGTCTGTAGTTGAATATGCTACCACTAAAGCAACGAGGCAGTCAGTGTATAGAGGTAATACTGTGGTCATACGTTTTCAAATAGAAAAATGGTACTTTTCATTTTAAATCTCCTTCTTGTTTCTTGCGATTCATTCGTTGCGATCCAAGACAGTTAAAGCGATTCCCCGGGGCATGCCTGAGTCTCACCGCTCAGTGTCATTTCATTGTGTGCCACTGTTGGTCCTGGCTTACAGGAGTTGCAATGTTGGTTAAGACAGGGGGACTAGTCCCCATAAAAAGAAAACATTTTGAATATACCAAAAGAAGTAACGAAACGCTGATGGTACGAACGTGTTACCACGATGTTACGTAAGAATTGTTCCTTTTAATAAACAGTTTAATAAAAGATGTGCCTCTTTTTAAACTGTTTATTAAAATGAACCATTTGAGATATTGAAATGCTATTCATAGTTATTAATCAGCTCTCAACACGCGGAGGGATATTTAACCTTGCTTTAAAAAGGATTATTTTCACCGCAATGACTGTTTCCAACGCCCCATTGAGCTACAAACAAAAACCGTACATCCACGTCCACGTTACTTCAAAATACAAAAGAGTTGATTTCGAAAAGAATAACCTTCGGCTTAGAAAGAAACAAAATGTATTGCATAACAATATTGATTTATAGTTAGTGCGGAAAAAAACTTTTGTTTACTAGTTTCTAGAAATAATTCTAGAAACTAGTAAACAAAAGTTTAAAGAACTTGGATTCTATGTCAATTTTGCATCACTTACCAACATTTTTGCAGTGAAATACGAAAAATACCACCCGCTTATGCGGGTGGTATTTTTCGTATTTCACTGCCTGATATAAATGCACTGCAATAAAATCACGGTAGTTGAATGGAATGCGTTGAATAGCCGTGATTTTATTTCAGTTCAGCGAGTTTGTCGTCACTAATATAAAATGAATAAGGAATATAGTTTATCACACTATAATTTATCACTTAAATACATGAGATAGAAGTCTAAAAACATATTCCCTAAATATTTCCAAATAAATTTTATTCCACTCGATTGTCAAAACGAAAAATTTATGTCTGTTTTCTGTGTTTTACTATGAAAGACGTACGTAGATTACATTTCTTTTTAGATAATGTTTATTATAAACAGTGTGGGATACTCAAAGGGATTAGTCTATGCACCAAAATAATTGTATCAAGTTATGAGTTCCGAAGTGGGCTTAAAGCCATACCTAGTAGTTAGACCGTTAGACTGTGGAGTCAGTGCTCGCCAGGTCAAACGTAAGGCCATTAACTATAAATTCATGTGCGTATTAGAAATTCATTATCGCGTACTTAGAACGGTGCAGAAAAAGAGTTCGCCAGCATGTTCATGATGTCTTGTGAAGTCTGCCAACTCGGACGTGGTGGGCTATGCCCTGTGCCATCTCATTGTGAAAGGAGGCCCTTGTCTTGCAGTGGCACAGTACTAGGCTGCGTAATCACTAACGACTATTTCATTAGCAGGCTGTATGCTGACGGTGACTTATAACAACACCCTATCCCATCCCGTGCGGTGGCGTAGAAGTGGATCCCAAGGGAATATATCTATCAGGGAAGGTGCAGCGACCGAACCGACCGAACCCAAATATACGCTTATTTGGGTACCTACCCAAAGACACGCTGCTGTATTCGCAGTATAGTGGTCATACTACTATGAGCACTAAACTGCGAAAGCCAATCCGTATGTTAAGTGTGGCAATTATACCATAAACTTGCTATTGTGGAGTTGTGGAGACCCTTGGTGAGGATTTTGACCAACAGCTGACGTTTTACATGTAACTATGTTCTGTATTGTAACTATCCTCTTAAGTAATAGAAGCCTTACGTTAATCAATAGAAGTAGCGTTAAGTTCATTTCATTTATTATTTCCTAACATTATCTTGTTAACATGAGCCCTACTAATCCATCCAATACTTTTATTACAAATTTAGATAATACGTGATAATTAAGACTATTTATGAATAATATTGTACGAATTAGTTCGCAATATAACTTTAGGATTCCGTACCAAAATGCAACTCAGTCAGTCCGTCCACCCGGCCTTTTGTCGATAAAATATCTCAGTTTCAGCAGTAATAAAATATATTCCATCATTCATGAAGTTTTAAATAACTGCAAACATTGCACATATCACATTTTTTGTCTCTCCCATATTTGCGTATCTTCATCTATGTAAAAAGCAGCGAGTTGTTAATTCTTTATTGATCAATTAACAAACAACAGTGTATCTTTTCAACTGTTTTTAGGGTCCGTATCCAAAGAGTAAAACGGGACCCTATTCTCTCTCTCTCTCTCTCTCGCTGTCTTTCAGTCTGTCTGTCTGTCTGTCCGTCTGTCACCAGGCTGTATCTTATAAACCGTGATAGTTAGACAGTTCAAATTTACAGATGATGTATTTCTGTTGCCGCTATAACAACAAATACTAAAAAACAATATCAAATAAATATTTAAAGGGGCTCCCATACAACAAACGTGATTTTTTTTTTGCTTGTTTTTGTAGATAATGGTACGGAACCCTTCGTGCGCGAGTCCGACTCGCACTTGGCCGGTTAATATTTCTTGTATCGTGTCGGATGCTCTCACCGATCCGTAAAATATCAGTGATCAAGCAATCAAGATTTATTGTGTGAAATTTGTTACCAAGATGGTCTTATTCAATAAATGCATAGTTCTCAAAAACCACATAGGTGTACAGACGCCAGCACATCAAGCTACCTCAATCTGTCAAATTTCCCCAATTGAAAGTGAACCTTATGCTTATGTGATAAAGTTGAAAATCTATAAACGAATTTTGACAGATTAGAGTAGCTGGATGTGCTGGCGTCTGTACATAATTTTACAGTTCTTGCCAGTAATAAATATCATATTTAGTTCCATTTTATATTAGGTCAATTTGCTATAAATAATGAACACCAATTTCCGTCCTAATATAATAATATTTTTCAGAGTTTGTCTTAGAAAACTATTATAATTAGGACATCCCTATAATCTTCCTATTTCTCTTTTATTTAAGTGTTGTGCACTTGTCGGTGTACCAGCCTTCCCTATATTATCAAATTAATAATATAATACATTCAACTGTAATAGTTATAATATACAAGTAAAAATTTTGTGAGGTTAAAGGCATAGATATATATATATAGGTTGAGTGTGTGAATAACATTTTTAATTTTACACCAAAATTGGCAACATTCATTACAAACGGTAACAATAGAAAAAAATGTGCAATAGGTTGCACAGTAGTTATGATTTCTGATTTTTTATGCACTAATAATTAAAGCTACAATTTGTTATCAAGTTGGTTATTTCAAAAGTATGCTATCTCAATAAATAAAAAAAAAATCTTAACGTATCGAAAGTCTTGCAAACCTAGTGTTTACATTTTTTAAAATAATGTTGCCATATTTGCTACAAAATGAAAAATGTGTTCTTCACACTTTCACTTCATCCAATGTCCTTAAGTCCTGAGCATCTTCGTGCTTCGGAGGGCACTTCAAACTGTCAGTTCCGATTGCAGACAATAGACAAAAGTCGTTAAACCATTCCAGGTACCCACTAGGCGGCTGGAACAACTCTGACACTAAGTTTACCACAGCCCTTAGGATTAAGTCAGTAAAGACCACTAATGATTAATTGTGACCGAGCTTTTCCAGTTCTGCATCCATTTTTACATCTTCAATTATTTTAGAGTAGTAGATTGCATTCACATGAGCTCTAAGCAAACTAAGGCAACTATATTTATAAAAGTAGTGGTAGCTTAAGTTTAGTACAGTAAGAACAATTAACAAACAAATAGATAGGTACTCAACTGAACTCATGTTTGGGTGTTAGTTACAACTAGCACCCAAACATGAGTTATTAGTACCTATGTTTGTTTATTGTTCTTACTGTACTAAAGTCGGGAATAGAAATAAGTAATTAATAAGCGTGGCCTTCGTCAAGTGTTAAAGTTTATCGTTTTATATATTTTTTATGCACCTATGGCCGGACGCAGCCGATAAGCTATCGGTTATAACAATCGCGGTTCTCTTTGTGTATTTACTTTGTGCTGATATTGGTTCGTTATATAGGTATTTATAGAAATTGATATAAAAATAGCCGTGTGGTCTCCGGACTAGAAAGAATAAGAGTGCCACCCTATACTATTCCGTGAGTGTCGTAAAAGGCAACTAAGGGATACACCTGGTAGCCAAGCAGCAGCACCACCTGTGTACTAGCTACCACCTAACTGTGGTCGTTAACTCGCATGCCAAGCGCGGTGACTACGGCAAATACCTTCAAATAGTAACGTTATAGAAACGTTTGGAGGAGGCCTATATCCAACAGATCGTCCACTACTAATGATGAGTGATGTATATGTAGTATATCAGTTATATGGTTTCCATAGTACAAGCTCTGCTTAGTTTGGGATCTGATGGCCGTGTGTAAATAATGTCAAAGTCAAAAGTCAAAAATTATTTATTCCGTAAAAATTTTACATTTATGTGGAATCGTCATTTTTTTTATCCTACCGTGCAGTGCATGACGTGGCAGCTACTGAGAAACACTGCCAGAAAACTCAGTAAGAATCCTTTTTTTAAATAAAATATACTTAAGATTAATTACAATCATGTGTGTTCACTCAGAACAACAACAACAAGAACAAGGTATTATTATTATTATCATACTATAATATAAAAATATATTATTATTTTCCGTATAGACACGTGGACCAATGATCTTGTGAGGGTCTCTAGAAGCCAGTTATAGCGGACAGCGCGAGGCCGGCAATTTTGGACATCTTTGGGGAGGCCTTTGCCCGGCAGTCGATGTCTTTGGCTGATATGATGATCATTATAGAGGCGAATTATGATATATTTTACTTATACACCTCTTCACGGGATGTTAAACCAGATCCTGCCGAGGGTACGTATCCCATCCACCTGGGTCATGGTGCAAAATGGGTAACCCCTGAAGCAGTATACCCTTGTTCCCAGAGCTTCCCACATCAGGCGTTAAGACAAACCCACGACAGTCTAGGCTTAGTTGGTGTGAGTCCGGCATACCCTGTTACTTTTTGCCGATGGCACTTACCCTGCTATAACAAAAATGAGACTAGACGCGGGTAACGCAAGACCGGGTATTGTGGAGACCCTTGGGGAGGTCTTTGATCAGCCATGGGCGTCATTCATACCATGATGATGTTGTTGCTAATAGTCACAATATGATATAGGCTTATATCGATAGATTAAAGAGAATAAATTGTAAGAATAAATAATCAAATCTTAATGTTTTTGTTAAACAGGGGTTATACACAAATAATAAATAATATTAAACTCTATATGATCTTTTTAATTTTTTTTAATAAATAAAAAAGGTTTTTATTCGCGTAGACTTTAAAAAAGCGCTTGTAAAGTCAGAACATGTTTGTAGTAATATAGTTGTATACATTATTATTTCTAGTAACATAGATATTTAGGTACACACTCTATGAAAACATTTATATAATTAATTTTATTATAGCATTATATTTAAGTCTAATATATTTACTACATATTGTCAATGGTTCTGTCTATATTAAGGTATTATTATTATGACGGACCTTGTGTTAATAACGACGGTCGCGCTTTAATGCTACCACCGGATCCAATGCGCCCCAACTGAGAAGACCCAGCGAAACAAACTCAGTGGGTTCATCTACTACAATCAAATATAAGTGCTGATCGAATAATCTATTTATACTTAGAGTTATAAATATATTTATATAGCTTTTTTTAAAGACAATTCGCGAACTAGTTTATTGAACTCCTCTGTGCGCCACACAAGAGTACTTCACAAAAATATAATTCACGGACACACAGTACATCCAGAATCAGACACACAAATAGTGATTCTATGCGGGAATCGAACCCGGGACACGAAGTGGCGAAGCGACTGGTTTAGTCAGTTAGTTAATTCGTAATACAGCAATTCAAGTTGAGGCAAGCGCTTTTTAAAGTGAGTATAAATGTCAATAATCTACCACTAAGCTCGTCATATTATGCAAAGCAATATATTTTCTACATCTAATATAACTTCGGAGTAAACCGATGTATCAAACTCGAAATAGACAAAAGATATACCTGCAAGCGAGCATATATGAAAACTAAGCTAACAACCTCATATCAAGCAGTAAACTGGCTACGGTATACAGTCAATAATAGTTAACACTGCCGGTATTCTGAGTATCCATACATTTATAAGGAATATATGGATATTCAGAATATAGAACCATTTTAAAAGTCACATCAAAGTATTCTTTGTTGTTATATTGTTAAGCGTAAGTAGGTAGTTTTTTTTTATTAACAAGCCTTTCACAGATAGCCTTGCCTTCTAGGGTTCACTGCTTACCCGGACAATTTTTTTTTTTTATAATAATAAAGATTTATTGGCAAAAAGTTTACATACCATATGTTTACAGTTATAAACTTAAAACTATGTTCGAATAATTATTGAACCCTGTCACTTAAACTAGGATAAACCTGTGTCTCAAGTGACTATAGAGTTGAGGGTGGGCTCAAGCCCCTATGGGGTTCGACACTGGGCTGTTACTGGCCTGGGTTAGAGACGTAGGTATTGACCAACTGTCGCCCTACGTTACTACGCGAAGACCTCTTTTGATGGATCGATGAAGGCATTTCGATACGTCTGCAAAGAATGGAGTATAGGGGCCGTTGAAGGTCGCGGCGCTTTCGACTTTGTATCATACATCTTAAAAAAAGGTTTAGAGCATACGAACCTTTTCAAGCTACTTTCGACGTTCCCATGACTCAAACCTATTAGACCTTCACTTACGCATCTAATCTAGTGTACATTAAAGACTTTGGACCATCTAGAATCCCAATTGTCATAAAAATAAATTTTGAGTTATTATAGTCTGAACACCATCATTTATGACTGGCTGAGTCTCTCAGTCTTATAGTTTATGTTTGTTAAAATTGTTACACTCTTTGATATTGAATTATAACTGGGCCTGTTTTTAATGTTAATCTAAATCTTTATAGCTATATAAATTAAAAACATAAATATAATACTACCTACTTGGCATTAAAAATATCCTCCGCGTCGACTTTGATAATTTGTCCGTGTCCTACCGGGTACAATTGTAAATTAAACCATTAAAAATTCAATCAAAAATTGGTCCAGCCATTTATGATGTATAACCTCTAGTGAGTGTCTGACTTAATCTTTTAACAATATTTCACGAAATATTTTCTAAATATATCCGGTTGTAATAGCGCCGAGCACAAATATAAGGAGAACATACCCACAAATAGATAATGAAAGACGTTTTGAACGAAATTGATACCGAAATAACTACGAAAGTATAAGTGGGTATTGTTCCTCAAATACTAATATTACAATATAATCTTTTGTGTAGTCGACAAGCTATGAGAAAGGCGTTTCGGTAATTTTACCCCTGAAATAAATTTCGCATGAATGCACTTCAAGTTTCAAGTTGAGAACTTTGCAACTACGTTGAAAAACGTACATCGAACACGATTTCCAAGAATCTTATTCACCTGTAAAATGTAAGCATTTTACCTATAGGTGAGTGAGATTCTTGAAAATTGTATTTCGATGTATGTAGATCCCCAACCTGTTAGAAACCCAACTAGGACTTAACTGTTTTTTTACTAAGCTATTTTTATTATTTAATTTTATGTTATTTTTTACTATTTTGGACAGTTAAGTATGATAACATAAGTATATGGCATTTTATTTTACCTTTCATTCTTTTATCTGTTCAAAAAGGTCAAGAAGAAGATTTCATAGATTTTCAAGACATTCATATATTAAATACAACTAGCTGTGCCCCGCGATTTCATCCGCGTTAAACTTTATAAATTATCACAGCTACTCTCCCGTAGATGATAGCGTGATAATATGTAGCCTATATGCTGACCCGACCTCTTAGTAATATTCATGCAAAAATTGAAGTAAATCCATGCAGTACTTTTTGAGTTAAGCCCGGACATATATACAGACAAACAGATGAACAGAAAAAAAATCTAATAACTATATTTCTGGCTTCGATATCAAAAAATATTCAATGTACAGTTTTGACTTTCCTACGATTTTATTATATGTATAGAAGATGTCGTAATGTATTACACCAGTGTCGTCAGTTTTATCCACTTTTACTTGGTAATAGTCTGACATATGACATTTAGGGGACAGACTTTTGTTTTGCTTGCTTTCTTTGCTGCGTTACGCATCTTAGGTAATTTTGCCACTATTGCAGAACTGGCGCTCATAGCTAGATATTTTCACCAGTGAGTTTGTGATCGGCGAGTTTCAGCTTCTAGGCTCGCGTTAGTCCATAGATGGGTGGCCACCAAAGTGGTTTAAATTCTGAACGTCTCCATTCTTCCGAGGGCACGTTAAGCTGTCGGTCCCAGTCGTAGTCATTAGACAATAATTGACAAACCGTGTCAATTGGGTGGCTTAAACAATAACACCGGGGTAAACACTACCCATACTATAAGTAAGTAAGTAATAAAAAATAATAACAATTTCTTTATTAATTTTTACACAGATGTGACTAAAGTTTATGTATAATAATAATAATATCTGGGGACAATGTCACACAGATCATCCTAGCCCCAAACTAAGCAAAGCTTGTACTATGGGTACCAGGCGACGATATACATACTTATATAGATAGATAAATACTTATATACATAGAAAACATCCATGACTCAGAAACAAATATTCGTGCTCATCACACAAATATTTGCACTTACCGGGATTCGAACCCAGGACCACCAGCTTCGTAGGCAGGATCACTACCAACTAAGCTACGGTGACCGTCAATTTATTTATAAATAAAGATGTTGTTCTCATGAATTCGTACACGCACCTTACGACAACATTTGTGGTTGTCGAGGACTGCATTTGTGTCGATTAATTATCCTTTACAAACCTAGAGGTAGACGAGCGGGCTTTCCATATTGATATAGAGCGACTGTTGTTCAAAACGTCTCTAAAACTGACTGTCTCACTAATCTCCACTACCTTGAGCCGAAGTTTGAATTCTAAAGCGGATTACTCTAATTAGGGTTCCTTAGTTTGTTATTCAATTGATTAAACGTTTCTGTTCTGTTGTCTAGTAAGCAGTGAAAACCTTCAAGTCGAACTGTCATGAAAAAGAAAGGTCAGCTACACGTGAGTGATGCAAGTGTCATAGGCTACGGTATCCGTATAGTAGTGGTTTAAAAAACGTTCCTTTATTCGTAACACCGGTCGTGCATAAATATAAAATATTATAATTACTTTTATTACGATGGACACAACTCTATTGTAGAGATCATCTTTCTCTCTGGCTGATATGATGATAGAGACACAGAAAAACATTTATTATTGACTAAAATATATATAGCATAATATCAACTAAAAAAACAGTCGAAATGATTTTCTTTTCCATTCACTGCATACGTAAAAATGACAAGGTCAAAGTGTAGTCAGCTTGGTGTCGACTGTTCGTCCGATTAAATTTCGCTCATTGTAGTACTTTAAGCGCACAGCGCAGCGCCAGCGGCTACGTACGTGCTTCCCCGGCAATGTGAGCTCACCCTTACAAATCGTATCGTAATTTTTTATACACTATGTGTACGAACCTACCGATAAGATAAACTATATTATAAAAATTGGTCCAACATTATTTAGGTAAACTATGTATTTTTTTAATATTTCTGTTGGTATGTAATGTAGAATGGGGATATTTTGAGATAAAACACATAACACAACACACAGGTAATATAGAGACTTCTATGCTCTCTTTGCTTAAAAAGGCATAGGTAGGGGATGCCTATATTTATAAAAATAACCCTAAAGACGCTACTGCCCGTTCTCTTGGAGACATTCCCTTAGGTCGACTTCCACGCTCCCCACGGAATGAAGGGGGGTGTTGATATTCTTTATCATCAGCTAAACAGACTACCTATTATTGTTCCTCACAATGTAATATTGCGGGGTAGACCCTACCGCCCGGGATAGGCTCCTATGTAATGCCCCTGCAAGGGACCTTGCAGGGGCATACATAGGAGCATACATAGGAGCACCTAAATGGACTTCGTAGATTATCAATACAATGATTTCAAAGTCTTGCGATTAAAACTAGATAATGTCAATTTTTTGATACTTGTTGTCTCTATAACATTTCAGCCTCTGCAAAGCAATACCAATGTTCATGCATTAGCCAGTTTTTCTATCTCTCTGTGTTATAATTGGGTCAGTATTTATGCTTTTGTTTACATTAGTGAGTCTTTATGGGTCAACGGGCATATATTCTTGGGTAAATGTAGTGTAGGTATATCCAAGACTTACATTAATCTTGATTGGGGGACGGAATTATAAGCTATTTATAGTCAATGTACTCTACTATGACTCTGAGACTATGATAATTTGCTCTTTGTTGTCTTTCGAAGATTTTAGTCAGTCTTGTTGTTCAGCTCTAAGATATTGTTAGATTTTTGACTGCACGTGTGGTGCAGCGGCTAAGACAGTCGCCTCGCTGCTTCGTGTCGTGGGTTTGAGTCCCGGTCAACTATTTGTGTGACCCATAAATAGTTGTTCTGAGTCTGATTGTAATTTATGTCGGTCTATTATATGTTTGCAAAGTACCCCGTTACACAGGGATTAGATTAGTGCGGGCGTTGAAATTTAAACATCTCTGACATGGCTTGACAAATGTTGCCTAATGGTTACGACCGGGACCGACAGCTTAGCGTGCCCTCCAATGCACGGATTTTTTTTGACGTGACGCCATAGTTATCCTAAGAGGCTTTCACTACTTCACCGGACTATAGACGCGAGCAGAGGGCTCGAGCCCTCTAGCAATTAAGTAACCCGCGCTGGAGGGCACCCCCTGTGGGGTTCGAACCACAGCTCTGGGCGATTACTGGCGGAGAGAGGGCAGAGATCATGGTTTTAGGGAGTTTTGTGCAACTTCGCTCTACGTTAATGACATGACGCGGCCCCCTCCGCGTTGAGGGGGCTTTTTATCGGTACGGTATGCAAACTAAGGATCATGGAGGGCTTTGGTGGTCCGAAGCACGGGCACGTTCAGAAACTAATATACTTTGACGGTCACCTATTTATGGTTTAACAGCGAGCCTAGTCGCTTAAACTCGCCAGTCACTTACGGACTGGGGATAGCACCTGGCTATGAGCGCCTCATTTTTGTACTGTAATGATATTACCTGTCCTCCTATAGAATAAAACCTCTTTTGAGAAGATAGGCTCTGGTCATTTTATTAAAATAGCTTTTAAAGTTAGATTAGAATTCGAATTAAATAAAAAGTATAATAAAAAAAAAAATTAAATTAGATTTCACAATGTATTCTAAAGAATACATTGTGAAATCTAGTTTAATTTTTTTTTTCATTCCAGTTTGATAACTATTGACAAACATCACTCAAACGTAAAATTATACTTTTGGGTCAGTTTTTATGCTTTTGTTTACACGGGCATACATTCTTGGGTAAATGTTGTGTAGGTATATCCAAGACTTACATTAATCTTGTTTGGGGGACGGACTTATACGCTATTTATAATATTAAATTATAATATATTAATTATTTTTTCAATAAAATAAGTGATTGGTGTTTAATACGTGTGTTATCATTGTGAAGGTCTCTCCCTAGATCCCCTTTACAGAGTACCTCTTGCTGCTGCGAGTCTTCTACAGTACCTATTACATAGGTATTTGCTGATGTAATATTTAATACGATTTTACAAGGCCTTATAAAAATTATTTATGGAAGTATCTAGGTGCACATGTTAGTGCAGTCCCAGCCTGTTGCTTTTACCTTGTTTGCCTACTTACTACTTATTGACCTAGCTCTTAACCTTCAGTTTCACTGCTTCGTTGACAATTATTGACTGGTACTATATCTTAAGACTCGGCATAATAATATCGTCATATACAACATGTAACATAATTAACGCACACCCTCAGACACCCCAATTAGAATATTATGTTGTAATCATAATACATTCACTGATTTTTTAATCTAACATGTATATGCATTGTTATTTACTAAATTAGTTTCTTGAAATAAAGTTTATTTTTCTTTATTTTGTATTGAATAATGCAATTTGTATAGATACAAATAAAACTGCAATTTTAAAAGTCTTATTATTTGACTTACGGTCCATTTCAATTTATTTTGACTGTATAGGGTTAATATGACAATAATTTCCGTAGTTTTAATTATTTTGAAAAAAAAAATAACCAATATTAAAACTGATATAAATCGATTCAGTAAACGATTCTGAATAAACTATTTTCAGGATGTGCGTTAATTAAGTTACATGTTGTATAGGTATTGGAATTGTATACATGTTATTACAGTTGATTGTACTTGTATAAATTTATAAACCAGATAGGTTCTACAGTCAATGTTGTGAAATATTTTGTCAGCATCTTTAATGCTTAGATGGTAAGGTCCATTTTCGTGGTGTAAGTGTATCCCTGACGTGTATCTACTGGCCTAGAAGGTGTTTATTGCGTAATCGTACTATAAAGACCCAAGAGCAAGATATTGAAACTGTATTTATATAATTGAGTGTACCTATATAAATTTACGGAAGACGCAGCGTGGGCAGGCCCCCTACACGGTGGACTGACGATCTTGTGCGGGTCGCTGTTGTGGAGATCCTTGGGGGAGGACTTTGTCCAGCAGTGGACGTCTTTCGGCTGATATGATGATGATGATATAAATTTATAAACCAACCTAGTTCTATGGTCAATGGACAGCACCTTTAATACTTAGGTGGTAAGGTCCGTTTTCCTGATGTAAGAGTACCTGTCCACTAGCCTAGAAGATTTTTATTGATTAACTGGACTATCGAGGCCGACAAGGGCTCCGAGTAAGGTCAGATATGGTGGAATATGGTATTAATACAGATATATTATAACTAAATACTTAAAGGTATTCTCAATGTCCTGTTCTATGTGTTACATTAAAATTTTCAGGTGCCACTCAGTTCTAAAATCATCATACATAGGTCACACTCTTTTTTTGTTTTACATTACTCCCTAGTAACCCAGAACATTTTTAATTACTGGAGAGCAAACAGCAATGTGCCTAAGTAAAAGCAATTGTAGCTGAATATGGTGTAATTAAAACTACACTTAGTTTTAATTACACGTTTTCGGCAATGTTTTGTATGGCCCGATTTGTCAATGTGTATTGAATGCCATTGGTTAATGAAATCTCTTTCTCTGTCTTTGTCATAAAAATTACCTTAAAAAACTTGAGAGGTGTCAAGGGACACCCGGATGGAACGAAGTTATTTCTTATTATTTATTATGTACAAAAAACCTGTATACACTCAACAAAAATAATCGTCGCGACACCACACTGTTCAATTCGAAATAGAAATGAAAATATCTGGCTTGCTTTCTATAAGAGAGAGAGAGAGAGACAGAGAAACACGCGCACGCCGCACAGCTGCTAAGTACCTACCTACTTAATTACTAGGTATGCAATAGTAGTTAAAGTTGTCAGAGACATACAAAAAAATTGGTTTCAAAAACTTCGTAGTAGGTGTTTAAAAGATAGTTTTTAGTAATTTCAAAGATAACATTATTTCATAAGCAACCCACTTATTTTTAGAATATTTTATAATAATAATATCTGGGGACAATGTCACACAGATCATCCTAGCCCCAAACTAAGCAGAGCTTGTACTATGGGTACCAGGCGACGATATACATACTTATATGGATAGATAAATACTTATATACATAGAAAACATCCATGACTCAGAAACAAATATTCGTGCTCAACACACAAATATTCGCACTTACCGGGATTCGAACCCAGGACCACCAGCTTCGTAGGCAGGAGCACTACCAACTAGGCTACGGTGAGTCAGAGACATGCAAAAAAATTGGGTTCAAAAACTTCGTAGTAGGTGTTTAAAAGATAGTTTTTGGTAATTTCAAAGATAAAATTATTTCATAAGCAACCCACTTATTTTAAAAATGTTTTGAAAGTTTTAACATATACAATAAGTATAGGTAGGTAAACTCGTAAATGGGATATCAAACATTTTAACGTCAGGCCGGGATGAAAACCTGCACCCTCTGCAAATCCAAGATATGTTCTCTGTCGTTAGGTTACGAACGATACAAGCCGGTAGAGCAAATTTGCTTAGTTTAAATTCCCTTTATTACACCCTTACTGAGAATGTAAGTGCTATAGATATAGCTAGGTGGTTCTTACGATATTAGGTATTCTTCCTTTGTAAATCAAAACTTACTTACCCTGTCGTGCAATCACTAGAACGCCCTAACAGTAAAAAAATAACGAAGGAAAACGTCACTTTATTCCAGTTAGTTAGAGTAGTATTTACCATGACAAATTTAGCTTTGTTACGGCCTTTTAGCAATTTGTGTACGGCTGAGCCTTGGTACACCTTGACAAGTTAAATTGATTCGAATTCAAACTTTGTGTTCTGAAAAGGATCATTTAAATAAAGAAAGTGCCGTCAAATATATTTACCTACCTACTCAAGTATTAGGTTCTATAGGTATTAGTATCTGCCTACACACTACCCAACAATATAAACTTTTTCATAAAGAAATCAGTCTCAGTAGGTGGGTATTTAAGGAGGTACGTGACTTAACTGGAAATTTAGCTTGGGTTTAAGCGAATAATGTGGGTAGAATACATGTGCTTTTATTTTACCTACAAATTTTGACGGCAATAACCTAGATATTAGTATCTAGGTTATTTGTGTCAAAACTTGAACTGTAAACTTTTGCACCATGATATTCAATCAAACAGTTTCGAAGTCACTTATATATTTATTTGGATCTCCAATAAATGGTATACACCTGAGGTAAATTCTAATAGATAGATAATTAAATTGATATACCTACCTTGGCACCTACATTTTACAATTTTCACCTTTAATTATTGGAGACCACATCCTGATCCATCATAATCACAGACCAAATCGAACATAAATGCCCATTAGCTAAGTAGCTACTATGAGTACCAAATTTTATTTGTAACCGAGTCAGGCCTCGAATTTGCTTTAATGTATTCAAATCGATCGAAATAATTAGATGTGTGTGCTATATTTACTATGTTATTATGTATTTTTATTATTATCCACTGATGTCGCCAGAAATTCTAGGCAGCTTAATATAAATATCCGTAAACTATTTCTATAAGTAAACATGTTCTAATAATAATATAAGTATAAAATAATCTAAGAGTCAAGTAAATAATATATTAAATTACACGTCGCGAGTCACTATTGCTTCAAATAATCGATACTCCGCCGCAAGCCGTGGCTGTACTTAGAGTAACTTGTGTTACTTTTTATTCAATAACTTATTCATATTTTTATGGTTCATTAAATATAGAAAAACCAATTTTAATATTTAGCCTATAGAGTATAAAGCTATACTAAAACAAGTACAACATAAGTCTTTAGTCCACTGAAAATATCACAGAACATCGAACTAGCAAGCCGAACAATCATAATCATATCCTGTTTTCTCTTAAGCAAATCATCTAAGCCAAAAAGAGACAGAACTATGAAACTTAATTTGAAATTCAAACATCGTTAGAAGCGTTCGAAATCCTCATTGGTTGATTGTGATAGAGAGGCGTGGTAAAGTTTCAGTGCGTCCCTCAGATGTCTGCCGTCCGACAGTCGCGCGTTACATTTTCGAACAGTTGAATGCTTACGCGTTCGCTGACAACGTACTTTGCGCGACGCGACGTTGCCAGTTTACCGCGAACTAGGAGGTAAATTTGAAATTAGAAGGTTTTGACGTATGACGTTTAATGTTGTAAAAAGTGGATTGTCTCTTGTTTTTCATATAATTTTATGAAATTGGTATGAATTTATTGGAGTAATGATTGCTTTTAGCTGCTTGCCTGGTAGTTGGAAGCTGAGTATTTTCTTCATTAATAGAAAATTCACGAAAAAACGGACATATAAAAAACTAAAGACGCATCCGAAAACTTTCATAAGTTGAACGGTGCCTAAAGTAATAAATGACTTAGATAATAATAATTACGATGGTAAATAATGATTCAACAATGTTACATTTAATATCTCCTTTACAAATTAATATTTTAAAATGTTATTAACATTTTAAAACATAAAAAGCAATATGTTTTTAATGAACCAAAATATTTTTCTCTCACTATTTATATTAAAACAAAGAGGGAATCAAAAAGGATCTCTATCATATTGGAATAGCAGTTATGGAGTTTGTCATAGCTTTAATTAGTTAAAATAATATTTATTTATGTACAGATAATTAGAAAAAAAATGATACCTAACGTATTTAGTGTAATTAATCCTTAAAATGTGACATGTTTGACATTTTCCTGTTATTCGAACAGGAAAGAGAGAAAAGAAAACTAAAACTACTTTGTAAAAATAAAAATAACATTTATATACTCATTTTAGAGCCGTTTTGTTTTTTATTTGATTGGTAGGTTTTACTGGTATCGCTTTCTTAAGATATATAACTATTAGATACAACCAGTCTTTCATTGTATTTGTAACGCACCCAACTTTAACTCAATTGTTTAGTAAAAAAAGTATCTCAGTTAACACAGCGTTTAATTTTTACTAATAGTTAAATTTGCGTACCGTATGCATACCGTACGTATAATAATAATTAAAGTTTGGAGGATAAATTTTATAAAAGTAAATAGCCAAAAGTCAATTTTGAAGTCATAGTTTAAATATGGTATATATTTTAACCATTCCTAACCGTTTCTTTAAGATTTTTTATTCTTCTAGATATTTTTAGATTCACTCCTTAGTAAATGTAGAGTTGTATGTAGAATATTTGAAGCAACTATGAACCTTCACGTTTATGAAAATTTAAGAAAAATATCGAATGATGTGATAATTACTCATGGGGAAAATCTCTTGGGATTCCTATTAGATGTAAATTCAGCTCCTTAGTTTCATATCTGTAAGATGTAGGTAGGTAAGAATGTAGATACTTACTAGCTATGATATTTACAAATCAAGATATTAGAAGTAGAGCTTCTTAAAGATTTGATGGCATTATAATTAGTTTTCAGACGATATGGAAAAAAATAAAAATAGTTCCTATATAACTCTAGCGTGATAAGTCTGATAGTCCCTAGTAATAGGGACAAGGTATGGGTTTGTAATGTTAGAACCTAATCTTATGTAATAAATACGTTCATTTTCCAAATGTTTATCATCCTTCATTGATTGCTTATCCGTGTGGGCAGTGATTACGCTTGGTCTCACCCACTACATAGTCTTTAGACAACGGTCGTTAAGACAAGTCAGAAATCGTGGGTTCGATTCCTACCCAGAAGTAATCTTTATGTGAGGAGGATAATTAACTATTCTGTGCCTGATTGTAATTTATCTGTATTATGATAATCTATTTAGAAATATGTAAGCATATTTAGCAGTTGCCTGGTTGCCACTGTCCAAGCTTGGCAACTTTGGTCTCAGATGGTAGTGTGTTAGTTCTCCCAAGGCATTAATTTATTATTAGGTATATTAAATATTTGGTTTAGATATAATCTATAATTTACCTAATTCGTGTCTTATTGAACATTTTAGAACTGAAAGAAAAAATAAAGGTATTTAAAAAATATAAAACCAAAATCCAATCATTCAATTTTATTGGTAAACATTAGTAGTGATTCGTTTCGATAACATCCCATAAATAATTCTAATAACAGTATTAACTCCAATACCTACTTTCCTTTCAACTACTTTCCTTGAGGAACTCAAGGATACTTGAAACTGGCGTAAGTAATATAAAAGTAATTAAGCGTTCCTTTCATTTATGAAAAGAATAATATTTTTATAAGAAATGTAGTTGAAATACAATGAATGAGTTTTCCAGTTCCATCTTCTAAGAAATCTTAGTATCTTTAAGATTGTTCAATACGACTCATATCATATTCCCGGTACTCTATTAAATGTTTCTCAGCAATTAGACAACATAAGAAATTTATATTATGATTATTATATATTTTATTTAGATCTTTTCCACAAATTTCGTTATAGCTTTTACGTGGTTTAACTTGAGCTAGATAGAAAAATAATTGTCAATAACTGCTACGTATAATAATAATAATTTTTCTTGGTCTACTTACGGCCATAGCGTGAAGATTAGTGGCCTGCTCGGGACATATTTTATTGCACAAGTATCTGCGCATGCACAGGTGCATTTTCCATACCCTTGCTCTCATTATCCGATGGAACGGCTAGCCAATACAATCGGAAAGTCAGGTAGAGGTCTGATGGATGTCAACTAGGAGTATAGGCTGACACTGAGCAGTTTTCTTTTAAGTAAAATCCCAATCTCAGTTTTTGGCTCGACCCGGGTTTTGAACCCAGTCCCTTAATATCTACAGTTGAACACAATATAATCAATGAGACAGTCATTTTATATAGGTATACCAGCTGTTACAGAAGTAGTGCATGTAAATTCAGTAGCTTAATTTGTCTATGAGTCTGTACGACGCGACGAGTAGGACCTCCATTTTCAAAATAACAGAAAAAAAATATTCTCTCCTTAATAAAAATAATCTCCCTTTAAAAATGTCGATCAGATGACGCATTTTCATTGAGGAGCCAAAAACTTCGAAATTCACAAACAGGTTTTCTTGAATTTGTTCATTTCTATGAGTAGATTGCGCTCCTTAAATGTCGTCTACTATTTATGGTAACCGAAATAGTGGACAGTGCTAAACCTTGTATATTTATCAAGTCTTTAAAAAAACTTGTGTGTACTTATGTACACGCGTTAGAAGTTATACTTCTTAATATACAACTTGAACATAGTTATCAATTTTCATACCACCTAGAACTAACTTCATGCTGTTATTTTTACGATGCACAAAAATTCACTGTCATCATTTTTCTCCATCGCGCCAAAAGAAGTATAACTTCAAAAAAGAAAATCATTTTTGATGTGATCTCTGAAAACAAACTAGACGCGCGGCTCGGGGCTGTATTCAATCTAATGGCGTTCACCGTCCAAAATTCCGCTTATTTTAGTTTATCAATGAGTCGCCATAATAAAAATGCTGAAAGTTGCAGTAAAGTCTATTTGTATAACAAATAAAAACACTTCGCAACTTGTCGGGGCAGGAATAATTAAGAAAGCAATTATAATAAACGACATCGTCTTTTACTTGTAAACACGATATCACTTCTTTCTTTATTTTTAAACGGAAACTTTATTTAGAGGTGTTTGAACAATAGGTATTCTGCGGCGTTTATGTTGTTTTATTTTGATTTCTATGTAAAATGTATATGTATTTTTATGAGTAATGCACGTATTTATTATTCTTACATTAAATATTAAAACGTCAAGTTACTAGTTATCGTAGCTTAATATATATTTAAGTAGTAACTCATACGGAATGAAAATTACCCATATGGTACGATTTTGTATAGACGGAACTCTACAATTCTCGTCTTAATTAAGTTATTGAATATCTAGACACGTAACTTACCTATGTACTTTTTATTATGTAGTTGGTCATTACATATATTGCTGGATGATGTCAACTCCAAAAAATTCACACTTCTACATTTGATTGTAATAGTTAAGAAGAGCGAAGCTATACTACAATTTTTGTAAACAGAGCACCAGCTAATCAAATAAAGTTTATTATTATTCAAATAAACCTTACTCTCAAATTTCCATTTAAAATTAATTAATTTAGGCAAAAACTGTATTTCGACATATAAAATGTGTATGCCTCGGGGACAGACTCTTAGCGACCGACAGTTAGGCCTCCGAAGTAAGTAAAATTTGCAAAATATAGGTCGGGACGAGGATACCGATTGGACTAACTATGTGTAGACGATAACTCTTCTTCTAGGGAACTGATTTTAAGAAAATTTGTATGGACCATAATAAACCAAAAAGACTATTTCTTATCGGAAAAAATATGAAAATCGGAGCAGGAACCACGGAAAAATCATTTAACATACAAACAACAATAAAGCATGGGTACAGTCCAATTGATGACATCGGAAATCCATTAAAGAACCATTCCATTTTACAGTAAAACAATCTTCATGTATTTCTTTGAATGACCCCTATGTAATCAATTATTATTATAATTATGTAATTATAATGGGTAACATAGGGATCTTTGGTCACTTCGTTCATTTGACCAAGTTTTACGAGCATCTTTCGGTCACGGTTTGTTCACTCACCGAAAGTTTATTGAGTAGGAAGTACGGCATAAATCGTCTGCAAGATCTAACGGACTATTCCCAAACTAACGTCATTCTTATGAAAGTAATTTTGCCTGTCCATCTATGAAGTTTCACGATGCTGAATGCCATCATGATGTAACTAGGTAACTTGGCACGGAATTAGATTAAACTTTGGGGACCTTGGCTACTTTGGATCTCGCTTCGTTGCAACATCTGCATTTGCAATTTCTTGTAGCAACAAGGAACAACTTCCGTGCGTTTAAGCGTTTTTGCCATACCTACTATTGGAATCAAATATAACAGCTCACTTAGGACCCTTAAATTGATCCTCGGTGCTTTTGCAGCTGGCTTCTCTAGTTGCAAATCTCTCATTTTATGAGGCTATAGCCTCTTTACATCATTCTGTCTCCCGCTTTGCTCTGGAGGGAAGTGGAACTATTCATTTTCTAACTCCTCCTTTTTTCTGTTTCTGATTAAATTCGTTGCGGGATCCAAGACAGTTAAAGCGATTCCCCGGGACATGCCTGAGCTTCACCGCTCAGTGTCATTTCATTGTGTGCCACTGTTGATCCTGGCTTACAGGAGTTGCAGTGGTGGGTAAGAGGGAGGGACTAGTCCCGTTAAAAAAAATAAATAAATCTGCATTTGCAATTCGCGTGTTCCTCGCAAGCAAAACGCTTTTACTTAAAATAGAACAACTAGAAAAAGCCTACTGCTGTAACTCTTAAGGCAGTTAATTTCCTTCTCAAATCGTAATAATATAGTAGTTAATAAAATGAGCTCAATCTCTCTCCATATTTATTCCCCTATCAATCTACCTATCGTAACACGGATATCTTATTTATTTTAACTATACAGCTTATTCTGCATAAATATTGATTGGCTATTAATAACGTGTGTAGCTCCGGCTGAACTCTTCAATAAAATGTCCATTACTAATTAAAAATACAACACTAAACTAGACAGGTTTGCTTACTTCAATAAAATTAGCGTAAAATTTAAATGCTCGCGAAACATGATTGCACAATTTAATAGCCCTATAACTACTGATACCTAGTAATTACATGAATGAACGTATGAATGGACTTGTTCAATGGTTGTGGAATGCGACAGGCGTTCTCCGAGGTAATTACCAAATGAAAGACGTAGCTAATTTTAGTAAGCACGGTTTTAAACTTGTGTATGTGTGGGTGTGTTTTTGTTTACCGTCACTTATTGCAATTTAAAACACAACTACAAACACTTTAAAACGTCTGTTCATATACATAATTACCAGGATTAATTATGTTTGATTGTCTCTTTCAAAAATGTGAACCACGTTACGCCGATAAAATAAAAAAATACAAACGCAGTTTAAACATCACACCAAAGTATCCGACATAGTCCAAAGAATTGCTAAACTGAAGTGACAGCGGGCGGGGCACATAGCTCGTAGAACCGACGGCCTCTGGGGCATCGTGGGCAGGCCCCTACTAGGTGGAAGATATTGAAAGGGTCACGGGAAGCCGCTGGATGGTGGCAACACAAGACAAGCCATTGTGGGGACCCTTGGGGAGTTCTTTTCCAGTAGTCAACGTCATTCGGCTGATATGATGATGTTAATATTTACAAAAGAAATGACAGATTCCTAGCAAACGAGGAAACGGGATTCCAGTATTCTATGTTTAGAAATAGATGGCAAAGATGAATCATGTTAAATTATGCCTTTGCCATTGCTATTTATATTACAGTGAGTTTAAGTATAATTGAAGCGTGTTTTAAATCTGATACGGTTGATTGAGGTTTCAGTGAGATATAGTATTAATTTTATCTTGTTTGACCGCAAGTAATGAAGTCCTGTATTCATATAGAAAAAAAGTCGGATAAAAAAGTGATTTTTCTGTACAGAAAATTTCCCAGCGGATCAACATCCTCGTGCTTCTAAACAAGAGCAAACCCAATCTTTGTTTCATCATCATCATAATATCGGACAAAGATCTCCACAATTACCGATCTTGCACTATCCGTATATTTTGTTATGGGTACCTTAATTTTTTGCGAAGAAAAAATTCCTCCCAGGCTGAATGAAACTTGATGTCAAAAAGAAATAAAAAAGAATAACAAATAAATTCTCTAATAAACAGACTTTATTTAAAATATATATATCTTGTGACAATGACATTTAATCCTAAACTGGGTACAGCCTATTGCAACCAGAGAACTGCTGAATACACTTATGCATATAGTAAAATACAGATAGATTACACCCAGCCACAGAATATATAATCGCGCTCATAATACAAAGATTAGTCCTGGGTAGGCATCGGATCTACACCACCAAGCCAGTAAAAGTCAATAGTCATCAAAGTAGATAGAGGTTTACATATTTTTAAAGAAAAAATACAGCGACAATCCTTAGGCCAATACGAAAATCCTACTTTTAACAAAGCAATAAAATCCTATAGTTTTATTTAAAAATGCGTTAGCTTACAAGCTTTTCGTATGGAAAAAAAATTATATGCGCATTTTACAAGTTGTTTAATTTAATGAGTAAATTTTGAGTCACATTGTTTCTCTGGAGAAGCAATGAAAACTAACTGTAAACATCAAGCTAAAAAAAGAAGCGTCTCGATGCTAAATTCAGCTGGGAAGACATATTTCCTTACTTTTCTTAAACAAAACGATAATTAAGTACAGTTGCTACTTCGGTAGACTTTGACGTTGATAAGATCTTTATTCCGAACGCAGTAAGGGTGTTTTTAATACCCCAAGTGTTGGCGACGACAGTGCCTATAGATATACGCTATTATAGCAATATTTTCAGTTTGGCGCAGCAGCTCTCTAGGGATAGCAGGGAAATCTTTGAAACAAATATGGGATGTTTTGGGGAGTGTCGGGAGGGCCGCCCAAACAGAGGGTGGTTTTTTAAACCCCTCATTCCCGCAAAAAGCATTGACGTTGCTGAACGTGTTTTTACCCTTTTATTAAGTGGAGAATTTTTCATTCGTCCGTTTTGAGCAGCTTTTGACGCATTTAATTTTTTATTCAGTATATGAATTGAAAACATAACGTATAATCGTAGTTATTTGTGAAAATGTTCCAAAGTTAAATAAAATTTATGAAATATTGCTATAACGTGAAGTTTGGGAAATAAGTGTGCAAGTGTGAAAATATCTTTAGTTTTGTTTACTATTATTGTGACTGTATCAAAGTAGGTAAGTACAAATGTTTACTCGTAACTTATTGAACCCCTCATTCATCTTTCACTTATAAATAGACGTGTTCTATAAATATTAATTATTACTATTTCTGATTTACTCTATCATATTTTTTGTAATCTTTACTTATTTAGTATTGCTTATATTGGAATAAAGTTCTCATTTCTTCGCTTAGGTAGATTCGAAGGGAATACACAATTATGTACACATAGTTTAGTCTTTCAAAAGGAATGAAGTTCGCAATTCAACTGGCTGATTATTTTGTACATACCTATGTTGCGCGAGTTTTCCGTCATTTATCCTCGACTGTAATCCTTGGGTTGAGGTTTGAACCCCAAAGAGGGTGACGACCTTGGGTATTTTGTTTCTAGTTTTATTCAGCTACAGTACTTGATCTCACGTTCTATTGTCTGGTGAATCACGGAGGGCATTTTTGTAAACATAATGTAGAAAAATAAATATTATTTTTGTATACTGATTAGTGGCCACAATATCGCCTTATACATATAAAACAAATAATCCGGTTGTATCACGCAGCGTCATTCAATCCAAACAAAGCAAAGCCCTTACTCTGGGTACTATGCAATTGATAGATGTTTTTTATGTTAGTAAGAATATGGTGACCATACGGTCGGTGTGGTTTGACGCCGCTAAGCTATTAATACATTTTTTCCTCCATGGGGCAAAACTTAGCAGATTAAATATCTCTTCCCTACCACATAAATACACTTTATATCCATATGTATAACAGTAAATATAATTTTTAACTTTAAATAAGTTTATTAAAGTGATCGACTGCTTAGATAGCAATACGAACACCGGGTCAGATGGAATTAGCACAAAGGCAATAAAATGTATGAAATATGTACAGAATCTATTTGTTCTATTCTGTTTCCAGTTTCCCTTAAGATTGTCAAAGTAAGTCATATTATAGTCATTTAAGTCAAGTCGGTCGTAAAAATCGACACAGGTAATTTTAGTTTTTTTTTCTATATTTCTTGACTGGTTATAACTGGATATTAAATCTGCATATATAACGGTGTCAACATAGCATACGTAGTTTTCACCAGTTTTTGCAAATGAAACAACACACAAAGAAAAAGAAAGAAGCCTTTGGTTAGATGACAGGTTAACATGAAGAGTACATATTGAGCACGTTAGATAAACTGATTTCTGCATTAGGTTCCTTTCGAAAGGTTACAAAATGTACAACAGCCTAAATACACTTATGTACTTCCTTTCCTCTGGTGCTCCCGTTCTACTTCCCAGCAAAATAATAATAAAATTTTCTATAACAGTTATCTAGCAGGATGAAAATATATTAATTACAATTGTAATCATTAATGGTCACTGATTTTTTATATTTATTTAACATTTAATCAATTGATTAATAGATTTTTTTTATATTTATATTTTAAAGTATTATCTGTGAACGTAGAAATGAAATATTGAAGATTTTTTTAAATCTTAGTATTTGATTTAACCAGGTTTATTTATACATACATATGTAATAACTGTGTATATCATTCAAGTGAGCTGTAAAGTGCTTTTGAGAAATAAAGAACCTAAACCTAAGATGAACCGCCGACAAAGACCTCACTTCCTTCTCCTGGTCTCCCTCAATTAATTCTTGAATTCTTATACGTTTGACGATCCGTGGCAGGACAGCTTTTTCAGTTAAATACGAGTGAAATATAATGTTTTACTACCCTAGAACACAATTATTATGTTCTAGCGTAGTACAACTTGAAACATATATCGTGAGTAACTTATCTGCTTTTTACAGTGGTTTAGTACTTAAATCGAGTTTAATAAATATTTGCTTGCCACTTGTAACCGTTGAACATCAATAAGTTTATTTTGTTTGTTGTATTAAGTGAACACAGCCTTATAATTGTTTGGATTACGGATTATGCAACGTGTAACATAAATAAAGTTGGATGGATGAGTTAGTAAATTGTAAATATGCTTGATACGAAACAACCTGTAGAACAATAATGATTATATTATATTATTCACATATAGCCATCTGATCCCAAACTAAGCAGAGCTTGTACTGTGGAAACCAGATAACTGATATACTACATATACTAATTTTCTTTTGTAAATATATACTTATTTAGATAATTCCACCCAGACTCAGGACAAGCAGACCTGACCTGACCAAATATCTGTTCTGGGTGGGAAACGAACCCACGGCGTAAAAGGAAATCAACTACCAACCACGGCAACCGGCCCGTAAAATACAAATTTGTGAAATACGTGAAAAATATATTTTCCCTTCTTGTGTTCTTATGTTATAAATTTAGTATCTCGTCCTTAAGCGTTAAGTACCTCATTTTGAAGGAAGCATCGTGAGGAAACTACACGATATGCCTGTGAGTTTTGCAAAATGTTCTGGATGGCATGTTAAGTCTAGTCCAAGTGACACTAGCCCAGCGTGGGGGTCTTTAGCCTATCCCCTGTAATTGAGATAGGAGGCCGTCGCCCTGCAGTGGGGCAGTAATGGGCTGCATTATTAGAAGGCATGTGAAGTCTGCCAAGTGACACTAGCCCAGCGTGGCGGACTTTAGCCTATCCCCCTTAATTGTGATAGGAGGCCGTCGCCCTGCAGTGGGGCAGTAATGGGCTGCATTATTAGAAGGCATGTGAAGTCTGCCAAGTGACACTAGCCCAGCGTGGCGGACTTTAGCCTATCCCCCTTAATTGTGATAGGAGGCCGTCGCCCTGCAGTGGGACAGTAATGGGCAGCATTATTATAAGGCATGTGAAGTCTGCCAAGTGACACTAGCCCAGCGTGGTGGACTTTAGCCTATCCCCTGTAATCATGATAGGAGGCCGTCGCCCTGCAGTGGGACAGTAATGGGCTGCATTATTATAAGGCATGTGAAGTCTGCCAAGTGACACTAGCTCAGCGTGGTGGACCATAGCCTATCCCCCTTAATTGTGATAGGCCGTCGCCCTGCAGTGGGGCAGTAATGGGCTGCATTATTATAAGGCATGTGAAGTCTGCCAAGTGACACTAGCCCAGCGTGATGGACCATAGCCTATCCCCCTTAATTGTGATAGGAGGCCGTCGCTCTGCAGTGGGGCAGTAATGGGCTGCATTATTATAAGGCATGTGAAGTCTACCAAGTGACACTAGCCCAGCGTGGTGGAGTTTAGCCTATCCCCTGTAATTGTGATAGGAGGCCGTCGCTCTGCAGTGGGACAGTAATGGGCTGCATTATTATAAGGCATGTGAAGTCTGCCAAGTGACACTAGCCCAGCGTGGTGGACCATAGCCTATCCCCCTTAATTGTGATAGGCCGTCGCCCTGCAGTGGGGCAGTAATGGGCTGTATTATTATAAGGCATGTGAAGTCTGCCAAGTGACACTAGCCCAGAATGATGGACCATAGCCTATCCCCCTTAATTGTGATAGGAGGCCGTCGCCCTGCAGTGGGGCAGTAATGGGCTCCATTATTATAAGGCATGTGAAGTCTGCCAAGTGACACTAGCCCAGTCATTTTGTCATTTATATTATATTTATATTATTCCAGTACTCCGTAAAAACGTGCCACTAATTACCTGGCCACAAAAAGTAGGGAGCTAAAGTAAAAAGCAAAGCCTAAATGAATATAAGAAAATGGGTGATATGGTCGTTAAACATTTCGAGGTTCCACTTGTTTTTGTTTGAGCGTGTTACGTGTCGTGACGTACGCACTACCAATTAAAAACATGCACATGAGTAACGCTAAACCATTTATGATCGCTTTAAGTTTTGCTGCGGTGGCTTTTGCATGTCTTTCTTTAGGATTTGGTATAAGATGTTCCAGATCTTCAATTTTTATTCACTTAGGGAAATTGCGCACTAAATTGATAAACTTTTCCTGAAACGGAAATTCTTAATTTCCAAATTATTTATTTATTTAGGGAAACCAGTAACTGTTACATTATATCTAATCTAAATACAAAACTTAAAAAAAGTGTGAGAATAGTATAGCAGTTAAAATAGCTAAAAATAATTTCAACACTAGCTACTGTAGTGTTTGATTTTTCAGCTACAGTTGGTAAGGCGGCGCTCGGCGTTTCTGACGCATATTCTTTTTGTATGTACTGAAACCTATTAAAGCATGAAATTTCAGCTCTCGATATATATATTCAATCTTAATTTTTAATTTTATTTATTCGTCGGACAGTAAGGCAAAGTCGCTGTAATATACCGTCCTAGAAAACATCTAGAGATAACTACCTCATAAACATACGCATATTTAAGAAAACTATATTTTATTATAGACCATATAATTGCAGTGCAGTTAATATTTGAAAACAATTTAAACAGGAGCGAATGCTGTGTTAAATTTTTAAGCTCGTTTTAAATGCCTAGACAAAGGATCTGATCACCGTCTAACCACTAGGTACCGCGTGTTTAGTATCCGACACGATTTATCTTTCGCGTATTCTAGACTGCTATAATATACATTACTATTATACGCGTTTTTATTCAAGTAAAACTTCTTTACTTCTTCTACTTAAGAAAAACTAATGAAATTGCGTAAATTTAACTTAAATGATATTTAATGAAGTCGATTAAAAATAGATCGTAATTGTGAAGTTATAAGTACTGAATTTGCATACATACTTGACTGTGGAAAAGATAACTTTGCGATGCCGTAAAATGCCATAAATTGATTCAAAATACTAAGCTTTTTATATTCTTTAGAAATCAAACCATAATGAGTATTTTCATTGATTAAACTACATCATAAATATTTAATTAGTCGTTGTGTTCAATCATTGTTTCCCGTTGCAGTCGGTGACGATAACGTGTTAGATTAAATTAACGATCTCTTCAGTTATCGTTAGTACTGATATTTTTTATAACTGATTTGTTACTCCGCTGATAAAAAAGTATTTAAAATAGGGGTGTTAAAAAGTGTAAAATGATTTTGACTTCCAAAATAAATTATATCTAGCGACAAAAACGAAGGTAGTTGCCTTATTCTTGTTTTCTTTTTGGAGTTCCGGCCTGAATAGTGTCAATGGAACCTAATTACTAAGCCTTCACTGTCTATAACATGCACCGTAATAGATAGACAAAATCCCACAGATTGTTTAACTATTGCCGTTATAATCATAAAAATAAAATAAAGTTAATATTAAAATAAAGTCCACGTTCAATATAGTGTTTGCTCCATCTTCATATTAGTCGTATCTTTTAACCTCTACCTCGTTGATCTAGCGGTAGCGTGTTCATTCGCAGATAACGAGGTCCTGGGTTCAAATCCCGGCTCGGGCCAAAGGTGATTTTGGGACTTTTCTGTAAAAAGAAAAATTTCTCAGCACCAGCCCGAAGTCTGGGAGTTGGCGGTATTAAACTCCCGTGCCTCGGAGAGCACGTAAAAGCGTCGTTCCTGTGCCTGACCTCATTCCGGTCGTGTCGCTAGGCGTCCCATCGGATCATGAGAGTGATGGAATAGAAAGTTCTCCTGTGTTTGCGCACACACTTGTGCACTGTAATATGTCCCGCGCAGATGGCTAATCTCTGTTGAGACTGGCCGCCGTGGCCGAAATTCGGCTAGGAGGGACATTATTATTATATTTTTAACCGTAATACCGACACTTAATATAAGGATAGAACGAGTATTACTGTAATCTCTCAATGGTACAGACAGAAACCTTCGAGTGCGGGTCCGATTCACACACTGTTTTTTTAAAAAGCTCAAGTATTTACTGATCTATAAATAATTATGAAACAATCAGTTTAGGTACAGATTCTATTATTTTAAATGGTAAAGCTATGCATATATATTTTTAAGCACAAAAAAACACAATTTCATTGACGCCATTCATCAACTGATTAACAGGAATATACTATGGCATTTAATTTTCATGAATATAAAAGATCATGCTTTATTAAGTACCTATACTCAACATTCGCAAATGTTAGGAATATGCTTAAAATGTGCACAGAGTGAGTTTTACTTGCCAGTCAGACTCGCACACGAAAAGGTCCGTACCTTTTAGAGAGTTTAGTAACGCTCACTCTGTGCACATTTGAAGCATATTCCTAACGTTTGCGAACGTTGAGTATGTGCCCATGGACGTTTTTCATAAGTATTTGACACTTTAGATATCTTTTTCGTCAAACGCTTAGCAAACAAATTTTGTCGACTGATACATTTTGAAGCAAAAACACATTTTCATATATTGCATGCATCAAATGATTGACAGGAATATATGCCGATAAATTTGTATGAATATATACGACGAATAAAGCTTTTCAGTGCAAATAATGATCCTTTAGATCATTATTTGCACTGAAAAGCTTTATTCGTCGTACGCAAGTGTAATACCTGACAATTTACCGGTATTTTACAAACTTCAATTAAGACCGATTGAAATTTTATAGTTGGCTAGAATCAATAAAAGTAACTAATTGTACAATTGTTCACAAGTTGGACGCGATTGTAAAAGGTTTTAATGGCATAAATTTTTATTGGTGATACGGAAGTTATGGTGAACATGTGGTTTGGTGCACCTTTTTGTATGGGATGGATGACTAAATAAAATGAAACAATCGTGTAGGTAAGCTTATTTTATATTGAAAAAAAACCATCTATTGTGACTATTATATTTAGCTTCGTTTCTATTTGTGGGTATTATACTAAAATAAAATATTATTTCAATGAAGGGATATGCCTTAATCGCCACGCTTGGAAGGCGGGATGGCGATAACATTATAATGGTCATAGTTCACAGATAGACGTGCTACCCATTTTCTGATAGATAGACGATCGAGTCGACTTCGACGCCCCCCACGGGATGAAATGGGGAATCTCTCTAACCTCGATATACAATTCGGGATAGGATTAGGTTTATAACCAAACTCAGACTTTTTTTATATAATTAGTGTTTCTATTACCTTAAGGGAGTTGTAGTGGTTATAAACACGGTGGGAATAGTTCCATAATTAAAATAAATCGTTCTAGAGCTTACAAATAGATTTTAGAACATAGTCGCAGTTACCTACTGAAACTAACTCATCTTTTATACTGTACTGCTTAAATTCTTAAAAAATGTAAAGAATTAAATTTCCCGACCTATTTCTTAAATATAGCGAAAACTAATGGATACAAAACGTTACCTACACCAATTTGAATGAAGTCTTTATTCATGCAATACGGTAGACCACGAAGAAAAGACGTCATTAATGCGAACTTTGCCAACAGTCAAAGAGGTGAACCATATAATTTTTTTTTAATATGATTTTTAACTTATTCTATAACAATTAGCGGCAGTAGCTGCGTACGCTGCGTGTTGGAGGCGTGGTAAAATACAAGCTCCCGGGTATGCAAAGACACGTTAATAACACCTTTAAAACAAATTAGACATCCAAAACCGTTTCAAAAATATACCGTATACCTAAAGACAGCGTTGAAAAACAGTGATGCGATATGGTGTGTGCGACTATTATAGCCGTGAGTTTATGCCCCTTAATTAGGTAGGTAATATTATATTAAATTTTCGTGAAAGGTTCTCACTTTGTATAACGTATTTTAACTTAATGTAGTACCTTTGCGATGGAAAATCAAAAATAATACAAGCGTTAGCCAAAAAATAATTCTTATCCACTTAAAAAGGAGAAATCAACATACATAATAGGATTTTACAATTGAAAAACAATTATTACGGCAATTCTGGTAACGTTTGTCTTTTACAAGATAAGTAATAATATTTAAATATTATAATTTTCTAATTTAAAGTATTAATTAATACATTAAATTCAGTTAATAAATTTATTAAACAGTAATTTTAATCAATTCCTATTACAGGAGTAAATTTAATAATACTCGACATCAACTGTATGCTATCATGTGTAGGTACAGTAAAACTATTTATACATAGGTATTAGTTGCCTTTCATGCTGCTGTTTTATTTGTGAATAATTGTGAGTGGGAAACCGCGGAAGTTTTTTTTTATCGGGACTAGTCCCTCCCTCTTACCTACTACCAGCAAAGCGGGGAACAGAATGATGTGAAGAGGCTATAGCCACATAAAACAATAGAATTGCAACCAGAGAATCCAGCTGCAAAAGCACCGAGGATCAATTTAAGGTTTTTAAGTGAGCTGTTATATTTGATTCCAATAGTAGGTATGGCAAAGAAGTTAATAATTGTGTTAATTCTGTTTTCGGGACACCCACTTGTCACATACAGATAATTCTTCCAGTCTTTGATTTAAAAACAGTATAAAAACATAAACTAAATATCAGAATATACAAATAAAACCATTTCATATGATACAATTGAACTTGTCCTAGCACCTAGTTTGAAAGGCATGTAATTGTCTGCATACGTTTTAATTTCATTAATAGTAAGCTCGCAATACTCCTATTGTATGTAGCGATGAGGGGTGGGGCGTGTCCTTTCGCGTATGGGAAGATAGAAGTCATATAGATGTACAAGTCATATTTGGGAAAGCTTGCTATTTAATTTGCGGTCACTTGTCACCTCGGGCTATCGGGGTCTTTGGTTAAGTAACTTTTGATTACATAGTTATGAACTTA
Organism: Pseudoips prasinana; assembly: GCA_951640165.1. Lineage (NCBI taxonomy): Eukaryota > Metazoa > Arthropoda > Insecta > Lepidoptera > Nolidae > Pseudoips > Pseudoips prasinana. The sequence continues at coordinate 15,679,950 of OX621234.1, read as the reverse complement.
GTTAAATGCGTGTAATTTATTACTTTGTAAATATAATATGTAAAACAAAACTCAAAATGAAAAAATCCCGCTCCCCACTATCTATTAGCTTAGTGTATCCCCTTTCTTTAAGTTAAATTAAAAGTATAGTTTGAAGCCCGTTTGTACTCAGTAAGTTATCTATCTTAATTTAAACGTTCAAAAATGCAATTGTGGTGCAGATCCACATACGATGGGTTACCTATATTATCATGTCGTGCATACCCTAACAATTTCACGCTTAAAGATCTGACGGATGCTAATCATAATACTATTCTCGTGTCAAGTTCTGAGCGGACACATTTTAGATTGCCATCGACACGCTAAGAAAAAGAAGAAGACGTTATAGCGGCAACAGAAATACATTATCTGTGAAAATTTCAACTGTCTAACTATCACGGCTATGACAAGAAGTTCTTATAAAAGCTAAGCTCCAACGCGGGTATCTTACTACTTGCTTGTATTTCTACAAAAAATAAGACTGAAATCGGTCTTACTTATACTATGTTCAGTTATATATTCAATATTATTCGAGAGACCAACTTTGTTCGCGAATAAAAACAAAAGAGCCACAGCCCATTGTCTGGTCTCTGGTCCCATAGGAACTTATTGTACGCCCTGCCTATATGTGGTGAAGGTACTGATTTGTGCATCCGAATAATGATATGGAAATGACCATTGTATGTGTATTGTGCCAAGTTAAAGAGTATATTTTGATGGTATGTTGATTCACATACATAATGTATTTAGTTTCAAAGAATCAGAAGGATAAACACACTTTTGGTTTATAAGTCGTTAGCATACGTGATAAAGTGTTAAAACATGTTTACGTACCTATAACGATAAAGAAATGTTTTTGAAGTTATACTTCTTTTGGCGCGATGGAGAAAAATGATGAGAGTGAATTTTTACGATGCGCGCGCACACCGACAACAAAAAATTTAACAGCATGAAGTTAGTTCTAGGTGGTATGAGAGTGAATTTTTACGATGCGCGCGCATCGTGCGCGCGGATCGTGCGCGCGCATCGTAAAAATAACAGCATGAAGTTAGTTCTAGGTGGTATGAAAATGTATGAGTGTGAATTTTTACGATGAGCGCGCACGATGCGCGCGCATCGTAAAAATTCAGCATGACGTTAGTTCTAGGTGGTATGAAAATTGATAACTATGTTCAAGTTGTATATTAAGAAGTATAACTTCTAACGCGTGTACATAAGTACACACAAGTCTTTTTTTTAGAATAACTTGATTATTTCACGTAAAAAAGGTCTTATATTTTATTTAATACAGAATGTAAAAAAATAAATTAGTAAGAATTTTGCGAAGTATCGTACAGTAAATTCAAATCTGAGTATTATAAAATATGTTTTGTTTAATTTATTTGTTAAGTTGAGTGCCAACTGCAATTTAAAATCAATCAATCAGCAAGCTCAGAGTGCTTTTGCAAACGTGTCACTTATATAAGTTTTATTGAAATCTAAACGTTATATTTTGACAATTTAAACAACATTACGCTGTGTTTTTTTTTAGTTTCCAACGCCGTCATTATGATTTTTGTTTTTTTATCAATGGCAAGGTACTGACCGTTCTTGGAAACAATTGACTATATTTTGTTGTCGACCTTTTTTAATATTGTAAACGTGGTTTTAGAGAAATGAGAGCGTTTGCATTATTTTTTAACATACTTAATTACCGTAAAAAACATTATAATTTCTGTTTTCTGAATATTAAATAATTGACTTGATATAAATATAGTTTAGGAGCTAGCAACAAGTGCAATACGAGAAAAACTACTACTACTAGGTAAAGCTTGAAAAAAATACAAGTGGAAAGTAAATGGTGCGCCATGCACGGCGACGTTTTAATACTCGTAACTGTGATTTTTTTATTGTGTGCCAGCTGCTATAGTATTATCATTACCTTGAAATGTTGGTAAAATAATATTCTGTATACTAAAACTAATTTATTTTTTTATGCTGCAATGATTAGATAGAGTCGGATTGTTTATATAATGGACTTGCATTGTAATATGTAGATAATGCTGACAATTCTGCGATTTACTACATCTTTCTCTAATATAAATGCACCTTAGCTGTTTATTATGTTAAATAGTTTGATACTTTCTATTATTTAAAACTACTTAAAATTGCGCACCGGGCGATAATAGTAGGTATACCATGTATATTATTATAATTGGTCGAAGTGTCGCTTATTACCTGACTAAGAAAAAGTTTACATTTTAGAGGTTTAAATTAATGGACACGTGGTTTTAGATGACTTGTAGGGTTAAAAAATACAAAATAATCAATCAAAAGAAAAACCAGGTAAGCGTACGAGCATATTCTATATTATTATATTTGCTTGTTCTATGGATACTAGACAAATTATTGAAATACTTATTTGCATGTTTTCATAAATATAATAGGTCTTTACCTATGAAATTGCCGTTTTGTATGAAAAAATTTAAACGAATTTTTTTCATGAATTTTTTTATTTGTATTAATCGAAGTAATCACCCATGCAATCAATGCATCTTTGCCATCGCAGTGGCAGTTTATTGATGCCCTTCTTAAAGAAATCAGCTGGACGGGAGGCAACAAATTCTTCAAAGGCATTTTGTACTGCCTCTCGGGTATTGAATTTTTTTCCCGCCAAGAAGTTATCCAAATTCTGGAAAAAGTAGTAGTCTGTAGGCGCAAGGTCTGGTGAGTAGGGCGGATGACGGAGAGCTTCCAACCCCAGTTCTTGCAACTTGGAGACCGTCTGCTGTGCAGTATGAGGTCGCGCGTTGTCGTGCTGACGGTTATACAGAGACACACAATAAGAGTTTCGTTAGTTCGTTAGTTTCTTTTCAAGAAATTAGGTACTAAATGTCTTAACTTTTGAAGTATCAAAATTGAGGGCCCTGTTGGCGTGGTTGGCAAATGCCCGCTTTTCACGGCGGAAGTCGTGGGTTTGATTCCCACCCAGGACAGATATTTATGTGCATGAAAATGTCTACTTGTCCTGAGTCTGGGTGTAATTTATCTATATAATTACAAAAGAAAAGTAGTATATTAGTTATCTGGTTTCCATAGTAGTTACAAGCTCTGCTTAGTTTGGTATCAGATGGCCGTGTGTAAATAATGTCCCAGGATATTTTTATTCTTATAACTACGCATTTATCGCAGAATAACAGTAGGAACTCAAGTGATTTTTTTCGTTGACAGATACTGCAGAATCCCGTTTTGATTTCATTGAGAAATAAAATAAAAAGACGTTCTCATGGCTTCTAACGGCGACCAGAGGGTGCAAAGTGCAATGGACCTTGTTATTTGAGACGGAGAGTCCAGTTCTGGAAGCAGAACGGATCAGGAAAATATGTTGAAGGAACGAGACAGCTCAGAGGGTTCCCCCGCGGCACCTGACGAGTGTGCGGGGTGTGGTGGTAGGATCCAAGATCGGTGAGTTTTGGCCTTGGTAAACTTTTGGGTTAGGTACCTACCTGAAAACCTAGGAAAGATTGTAATGAGTACGATTTCAGAACCCTTCTATATTTTAAATTATGGTTTTATGTAATTATTGTTCGCAGCCCAATTATTAGTTGTTCATGATTATTAGTAGAACACAATAAGCATAAAAACATAAATAGTATAGGTTCGAGACCCGCCGGACGATTAAATTTATGATTTCCCATTTTTTCCCACAGGGGTCAATTCTTGGTCCATTTTTGTTTTTAATTTATATAAATGACTTACCTTACTATGTAAGGGATAAGCATGAGATTGTGTTGTTTGCAGATGATACTTCCCTGACGTTCAAAATAAACCGACAATTAAGCAATTTTGACGATGTTAATGATGCAATCTCTAAAGTTGTTCATTGGTTTAATGCCAATAATCTTGTGCTTAATGATAAGAAAACTAAAGTCATTAAATTCACTACACCGAATGTGAAACAGGCGACAACCAATGTACAACTTAATGGAGCTAGGTTGGACCCTGTTGAATCAACTGTGTTCTTGGGTATCACTATTGACTCAAAGCTACAATGGAGCCCACAAATAGAAAAACTGTCCGGCAAATTAAGTTCTGCAGCATATGCAGTGAAAACTATTAGACGGCTGACTGATGTTGACACAGCTAGAATGGTTTATTTCAGTTATTTTCATAGTGTAATGTCCTATGGAATTCTTCTCTGGGGTAGCTCTGCTGACATTAACACCATATTTATATTGCAAAAAAGAGCTGTAAGAGCTATCTATAATCTTGGCCCGAGAGTGTCTCTAAGAGAAAAGTTCAAAGAGGTCAACATTCTAACTGTACCATCTCAGTATATATATGAAAACTTACTATATGTGCATAAAAATATCGATTCCTTCTGTAAAAGGAGCGATACACATAATGTAAATACTAGATATAAGAATAATCTCATATTGCATACTACCCGTCTCCACAAAATAAGTAACTCTTTTATGGGGCAATGTATAAGATTCTATAACAAACTTCCCAATAATATTAGAGAATTGTCTACGAATAAGTTTAAAAGAATTATTAAAGCCAAATTGTGTAGCAGAGCATATTACAAAATTTCTGATTACTTAAGTGATAAAAGTGCTTGGGATTGAGTTGTTCTGAGTCAACACACATGATTGTAATTAATCTTAAGTATATTTTATTTTAAAAAAGGATTCCTACTGAGTTTTCTGGCAGTGTTTCTCAGTAGCTGCCACGTCATTCACTGCACGGTAGGGTAAAAAAATATGACGATTCCACATAAATGTAAAATTTTTATGGAATAAAGTACCTTTGACTTTGAGATTAGAAATAACGCTTTGCATTGCGAATAATGCTATAAAATTAAATAAATAGTAAGTTCAAATAAATTTGTTTTGATGTTGTTTTACCATTTATCTGTCTGTCAGCAAGCTGTATCTCATGAACCGTAATATTTTTATTTCCATTGCCGCCATAGCAACAAACTAATACAGAGCAGATAAAAAAAAATCGTGATACTTCAAGACCATTCTTATCAAGTTCAAGTCCGGCTCTCACTTGGCTGGTTCTTTAATACATTCATTTTCTTTAGTCCATCCTAAAGTCTGGATCCCTTACGATGAGACCACTATTATTAACCATTTTTTTTTGTAATTCTGCTCTTATGTATTATTTGATACCTTCCCCCTACAAGATGGACTGATGATTTTGTGCGGGTCGCTGGAAATTGATGGATGCGAAACAATAAAGAGCATTTAGCTATATCTTATGTACTTATATGTGTTTCTACTGTCTAGGTACTACCTACTGGCAGTAGATAGACAATGGCACGGGTCCTGTCTACGGTGCTGCGAGTGCCGACTTCCTCTCGACACGGAACTAACTTGTTTCTCCAGAGATGGAAACATTTACTGCAAAGAAGATTATTACAGGTAAGAAACTAATTTATTGCTTCAACTTTGCTTCCCTTACTTTCATGCTTGACTGTATTGAAAACATTTAATATATCGTGCTCTTTACAGGTTACAAGATAGATAATAACTTTATAGATTGGCATTTCAGTTAGAATATTTTTTTTATATACAACGGCTTGATGGTTAATATAGGTACCTACAAACATATATATGGAATATCGCATAAAAATATAGGTTAAGGTTATTTTTTTATTTCGGTTATCAAAATAAGTTTGATGTCTTTGTTATTTATATTTCTAACTGGTCGAATAATTATAATTGTGCTTGCGATTTTAAAATAATCTCAATATTGCTATGCGAATTTATTTTGCTGCGCGTTATTTGTCGTAAACGTGTATTCTGCCTATAAAGTAAATGAAAACATCTATTGCTAGAATTCAATCGGATAAATTGGAGGTTACTATATTATTTCTGTGAATTGTCATTCGTACGAGTGCACCTAAGCCTAGTCTTATTACATTACATCGATACCGTAAAATACAATTCTCATTCATTTATATGTGAGAAACATGGTTTTGTCTATGTGCCACGTATCCCGCCAATATATCTTAATAATACAATACATACTCTCATAGGATATTTATTCTACCTGCCTAAATCTATCATTAAGGGTTACGTCGAACTTCAACCGACTAGAGCCCCACTGTGGCCTTCTTCTGCTCATATAGTCTTCCATAAGTGCAGAAAAAGGCTCCGGTAACTTCACTGGAGCACGTCAATGCCTTTTCTGTGCAACACCAAAGCATCTCATAGGGGAAAACAAAACCCATATAAACTTCGTAGCTTAAACCACAGTATATGATCCCAATATCCTGAAGTCTTCACTTAGACTATTTGAAGCCTTGCTCACACACGACAGGCAAGGGTAGGCAAAAACTACGGACCCATTTAGTCACCTCTGGCAACAGGCAGGGAATACCTACTTTAGGCAAATTCGTTGCCTGTCTAACACTTACAATGTATTTATTAAATGTCCCAGCTGACACATACAAAATTATTGTACTCATTTTATTACATATACCAAACAAAGTATTTGGAGGTGATCATATTTTAGATGGACTTATGATCTTCTGAGGGTCGATGGAAACTGTTGGATGCGAGTAGGGCAAGACAATTGTGGAGGTCTTTGGGTGCCCTTCGTGGACTACCTCCAAAAGACTTTTAAATCACGTAAAAAATTAAAAAAGAATATGATAAAGTTCACTACATATTAATTATTTTTATTTGTTGAGTTGTATTTTTTTAATTCAATGTTATAAGCAGTTCTAGAGGTAACTTTGTTACAGACTTCTTTTGTATCCAGTGAAATACTTGTGTCGTGTTTTGGGATCAATAACGTATTCAAAATATAGTCAAAGTACTCAAAAGTATCGGGTAAAATAAATGCGGAAAATCACCAAATTGTCTTATGTCAGCGCCTTAACATCAATACTTGTGAGTTGTGACTCAAGTTACCCCACAACCTAGTTTCTATGACGTACTACGCTTGTTGTATAGCAATAAGGGCGCAACACGTCACTCAGTGTCCGCAACACTTGTTCGGTCACACCTTTCTTGCTGCTATACATTTTTATCATGAACATGTTTTGTAAACATGGCGACTTACATAAAGTACCTACTTAACTCTTTTAAATAAAAGCAGCATTTTTTACCGACTTATCAATTTGAATATTTTGTTTTCATAAGTTACGTTCTTTAACCGTTTGTTAGGGGTTCATAACAAACGGATAAATAACAAAACGCTGCTTTTGATGCTTATTTTTTATTCCAATTTACTCCAACCAAATAATATACAAAAATTGGATCTTATAAGAATTTCATGTATTAATAATTATTTTTAGAGTAAGTAAGGTATTTAATGGAAACATTGTAATAATTTTATATAAACATCCGAGAGGTTAAATACGATTGAATACTAAAAAATAAGCTAATTGATAACTTGAAAAAATAATGTGCAGTTTCTTTTTATCGGTTAATAAATTTGTAAAATATATGAATAGCTATGACACTGGAATTCTTATAATTTTTAATATGTTCATTTATAGTTTTGGTAATAGCGTCAGCGTTTCAATAATTGTTATTAGTTTAATTGCGTAAGTGAGTCTATAATAACATATGTATTTTCTTGAATTCTAGACCTAGTGACAATTAATAAGATTCACAATTAATATTATAAAGTTTGTGAACCAACATTGACATATAAAACGTTCAACAAAGTAATACGATAGTGTTTTGTTTTGGATAATTCTTTTTATATTCTTCTTGGCTTACCAAGAAGAAGACACTAATGTAATGAATTCCTTAAAAAAGATTACTTTTCTTTTTGTTTTTTTTATGCCGGATGGGTTTGCGCTTGACCGCGATCTCACCTGATGGTAAGTGAAGATGTGGTCGAACATGGACCCATAAGATGCCTATTCACTCTGGCCTTGAATAAACCCATGTTGTATGAGTCTGGAAACACGTCGTTCGGGAGGGTGTTTCACCACTTAGCCGTGCGTATGATAAAAGAGGAAGCAAAAAACTAACCGAAGCTCTATAATAATAATAATATCCTGGGACATTATTTACACACGGCCATCTGATCCCAAACTAAGCAGAGCTTCTACTATGGAAACCAGATGACTAATACGTATACTACTATTCTTTTGTAAATACATTCTTATATAGATGAATTACACCCAGGCTCAGGCAGGACAGACAGACATGTTCATGCTCACAAATATCTGGGAATGTGGGAATCGAATCCACGACCTCCGGCGTGAAAACCAAGCATTTGCCAACCACGCCAATAGGCTCGTCAATTGTACTCCAATAATTTTATTTTATTTGTCTGTGATTACCCAGTGAAACCTAGTACTTGTCAAATGGCCAAATGTGATAAAGTCATACCATTTTCGAATTCATCTTCATGTCAAGTTGGTGTAGAAAATTATAGTAAAACCTGCCAGTAGCTCAGATTCACATCGTTAGCATCGTCAACACCAGGGACTGTCAAAATATGTCAGTTAATCCTTCACCCGCCTTACCGGAGTGGACATATGCTATAATTGTTTACACCGCGCCGAGGGTGCGTCACATGATAACGATTGATTGATTTATTATCGAGGATCAGGTGATGTTTGGTAAATGCTAACTTGTGTTTGGTAAATCTGACTTGGTTTTGGCTTTTTTTTGGGGTATTAAACGAAGCTCATAATTTTTAAATAAATATATATCTGGGGACAATATCTGGGGACAATGTCACTCAGATCATCCTAGCCCCAAACTAAGCAAAGCTTGTACTATGGGTACCAGGCGACGATATACATACTTATATAGATAGATAAATACTTATATACATAGAAAACATCCATGACTCAGAAACAAATATTCGTGCTCATCACACAAATATTTTCATTTACCAGGATTCGAACCCAGGACCACCAGCTTCGTAGGCAGGAGCACTACCAACTAGGCTATGGTGACCGTCGACCGACCGTAAATACTTATACCATATTTCAGATTATGAATACACCAACATAACTGTAACTTATATTACCATTGTAAGGAAATTAATTGTGCCATCTACCCATAAAACTAAAGCGGCTAAAGGAAAAAGTGTTGTCTTCCCATTGAAAATGCGGCAGCTAATAGATATTTTCCAGCGCGATATTTTTTTATTAATTTACAAGGTTGATTACCTTCAAAGATAACTTGAGCTCTTAGAGTTTTGTACACTGTTTGTGTACCTCATTGTTTATGTACGATGCTAAAATGCAAAAACAATATTGAATTACATGGCGTTATATTATAAGTTGTGAAGGTAACTTAAGAAACTTAATTTGCCTAAACTAAACAGTAGGTTTAGACAGCACATTGGGAAGGGCAACTGAGCCGTCCCAAGGTGCGAATCCCCACCATCTGGGACACGGCGCAAAAGGGGGGCACCGGAGCAGCATACTCACGTTCATGGGCTCCCCCCATTAGGTGCCACAATAAGTCCACGGCAGGTTAGGTTTAGTCGGTGCGAGTCCAAAAAAGTGCACAAAGCACATCAACGTGCAAACGAACACGACCAAAAACAAAAATAACGATCAGCTTATTTATTTTGTACGAGGAACCAAAATAAATTACTTATTTCACAAATTAGTACCGTTTGATTTGTTTAGTTTAGTGTAGCCACTCTACACTAACTAACTAATAGCCTAAATAGGGGAGTGTGAACCTTGAGGATACTATTTATCTCATACATAATTACTACGAACGTATTACAATTTTAATAAGTGAATTGGAAGTAAGGTGTTATTTAAATGAAAATAAACCCAATTAGAAAGGCGGATCCAATTGGCATATTACCTATATATACATACATATAGTATATACGCATAAAAATGCCACGCTTCAAGTTTGTTATTAATGTTATACTTGGTGTGCGATTGATAGTAGCGTAACCCAAGACCGGGGTGCATTAAATTTAATGCCTTGCGCTTGTTCTTTATGTCATAATATAGAATAGACAATTCGATGAACTGCATATGTGATTATTTAAAATTACAAGAATAAAAGCGCTCTCTATCTGGCTACGTGGAAGGCCGCAGAAATCAGACGTTCTACTATAACATTGCCAATAGAGGCTCAACCAAATTGGCACGCCGCAAAAACAAACAAACGATCGACTAGTTCGTTCAACCGCAGCTCCACCCGCGTGTACTATTCAGCAGACCTAAACTACTATCAGTTTTTTTTTGGTAAATATATAAAATCACCATCACCAAATATACCAGTTAATATGACGTCAAAATCAAAAGCAATGCAAATATTTCGACAATTAACTAGAAGAAAAAGATCTGGCAATGAAAGATTTTTTAACTTTGAAGTGCCAAGTAAAATTACTCATTACATTTTATAAAAAAAACTGGTATTTTGACAAAACGAAAAGACATTACAATTTTATTTATGTGTATAAATTTGCGCTACAGACAGTTCACCAATAAACAAACAAATATTTTTACATAAATTGGACGTGTTAACCAATGGCAAACAATATTCATATACTCTTACTTATAATTGCAATATTCTAATAATTATTAGATAAGAATAATTCTAAACCACCACTAACTTTTCAAATTTATGTGCGTATCGGAAATTAATAATCTCGTACTTAAAACGGTAAAGAAAAACACCGTCAGGATATCTTAATGCCTATGAGTTCAGCAAAAATGTTCTAGATGGAAAGTGAAGTTCGCCGACCCGCACTGGTGGACTGTGGTCTATCCACTCTCACTGTGAGAGAGGCCAGTAGAACAGTAATGAGTTGCAACTAAATAGTTCATCATCATCATATCAGCCGAAAGACATTCACCTCCCCTAAAGATCTCAATCTCTTTAAAAGGATTTGCCATAATCGCGACGCTTGGCAGATGGCTTGGCGATCCCAGTAAGATTGTCAAAAAACTCATGAAAACGCTGCTCTCGGGACGGCTTTTACACCCTCAAGGGATGAGATGGGGTGATGATATTCTTTCTTGGCCGTCAATCATAGAGTAATCTAAATAGTTAAACAATTAAAATTAAGTTTAACTGTCGTTGTTATTTTATTCAAGAACAAAATAACGAAACTAATGTTACAAAGACCCGCGTCCAAATAGGACAGTCATGGGTATAAAAAAATCTTTATTTGTTACAGATTATTCTGCGTCAAAAGATGTGCGCGGTGTGGGACTGGAATTACTGCGAACGAACTGGTGATGAGAGCGAGGGACCTGGTGTACCACCTAGCATGTTTCACCTGTTTTGCCTGTGGTTCACAGCTCTCGAAGGGTGACGTCTTTGGCATGAGGGACGGGCTGGTCTACTGCCGCCCTCATTATGACAGTGCCTGTCTAGATGACTACTGCGATGATGATATGAACAGCGTGTACAGGTAAGAGTTTTATTATTTTACCTTTTTACCTTCGATGATTGGAGAGACACTTAAAAGCGGTGGATTTGCGGACACGCTCCTGCACTGCAGTATGTCTAGCGTAGTTGCCTGGTCTTGAGATTAGCCGTAACTTCATTTTTAGGTTAATATGAAATTGAATTTTTAGGAATGTTGAAGGCCCTTTAACTGATTCAATGCGGATGGCGCCCGACAGGCGCCATGGACATTTTTTACGTGTATGCTTTACGTTCAATATCGGGTCACAATTAAACTTAAATGACGTGGCAAATGAAGAAAACGCAGCCAGTTACAATGCCTGGTTGATGGAGCTTTAGGGGCACCATCACATTCCCTGGCGCTCGGCTTCTAAAAGGCGCCACGAAATATTTGGTAGCCCACCGCACTTTGCGGCTCATGCTTAAAGAAAAGGGAGTCTACATATAACATTTCAACGGTATTAATAAAAATAAATCACACTAATATTATAAAGACGAAAGTTTGTGAGTGTGTGAGTGTGCATGTTTGTTACTTCACGCCTAAGTGACGGGAGCGATTTTAATAAAATTTGGTATGGAGTTAGCTAACACATAGGCTATAATTTATAAAGTTTAACGCGGGTAAAACAGCGGGACACAGCTAGCAAATAATAAATATCTTGGGACAACTTACACACTGCCATTTTATCCCAAATTGGGCAGAGTACTATGGCAATCAAATAACTGTTATAAATATTTGTATATTTCTAAATACATAAATGTAACGCATGTAAAGCAGGAGAAAATTTTGTGCACTATAAATATAAATGTCGCCGGACAACTATTAGTGTGACCCATAAATAGTTGTTCTGAGTCTGGATGTAATTTGTGTCCTATTATATGTTTGTAAAGTACCCCGCGACATAGGGATTAAATTACCTATAGCGGGCGTTATCATAAAAAAAAAATTGCTATATTTGTCCAGAGTACTAATCTCACCCACTGAACCCACAACTTCTGACTCAGAAGTCAGGGCCATTAACCAATATACCATACACGCCAGTCAATATTTGCAAGATAACATAGTTAATATTGTTCTGCTTTATGGGATAATTTCATATGATGTATACCAATATATTTTAAATAGGTATATATATATATATATATATATACTAGCTGTGCCCGGCGGTGTTACCCGCGTTAAATTTTATTAATTTTCTTTGCTATAAACCTCACGGAGCCCGAGACCTTTCCAACGAATGCAAAACCGTGGAAATCGGTTCGTGCGTTCTGGAGTTATAACTCCAGAACGCACGGGTTTTCCTTCCTGACGCTATAGCGTCAGGAAGGAAACCCCGACTTATTTTTATATAGTAGATATATATCAAATAATGTTATTTTTTGTCAAAAGATTATATTCTTTAGTTGTATTTAGAAGACTGAAGACCGTCTAGAAGCAATCTGGAAAGCACTATAAGCTACATATTGCTTACAAAAAGAAGATATGATATCCAAAGTGTAAAAAGGTTACAGATAGCGGTGTCGGCGCTTAATTTGCCTACAAAACTACAATACGTAACATTCACATGAAAAAACCAATGTAAGATTAACTACCGTATTACAAGATTACGATCAGCTAATGGCGGGCAAAAAGTGATTTTGGGACTTTTCTGTGAAAAGAAAAATTTCTCTGCATCAGCCCGAGGTCTGGGAGTTGGCAGTATTATACCCCCGTGCCTCGGAGAGCACGTAAAACCGTCGGTCCTGTACCTGACCTCTTTCCGGTCGCGTCGCTAGGCGTCCCATCGGATCATGAGAGTGCACTATAATATGGCTCGCGCAGATGGCTAAATTTGGCTAGGAGGACATTATTATTATTTATAACTGTTGGTATTTATAAATGGTTCAAATAATAAAGCTAAGAGCCTCCAGAATGATCTGTTTCATTTAAACTTTCAAAAATATAGTAAGACTTTCTTTGTGATACTAGTTTAGACAGTCAATTTGCTTGCATCCAAGGCTAGGAAATATGTATCTCTGTGTAAGGTACTGTTTGTTCATGCAGCATTGTACGATAAAACGAGCGAGTTACCATATAATGTAGCATGAAAAAACATTCTTGGTCCAACCTTGGTACGAACTCCGTAATTTCTAGTTACCTACTTAACGTAACCCTGCTCTTTCAATAAACACACACATTTAATGAGCATTCTTCATTTTATCAAAGTATTTGACAATCGCAACCTGATACGGCAGCCAATACCCTCAACCGATGAAGAGAAATCGTCATTTATGATTGGTAAAAGTTTGAAATTTTGCATATGCTTTCTGTTCATATAATATCTGGATTTTAATGAGGAAGTTGAGAGTGAATCCTATTTAGCATTTTATGGCATGGACCAAAAACTTTGCATAATTTGACGTTTAATGCTGACGGCATGTTGTGAACTCACGACATCAGTCATTAAGTAAAAACAATGTTTGGTGAAAAGTGTTTTTTTGGGGTATCCATAACTCAACACCAGGTATGGTGATGGTCAGCTTATTTGACATCCAAACTTTATAGTGTTATAAAATCTATTTATATGTAATTACATAATAGATATTAAATTATACTTCTTATTACTTCAATAAGTAAGTATGGAAAGTATCAGAAACACCTGGAAAATTAATACTTGTATGATAGAAATAGGTCTTGAATTGTATATACGAGTGAAAAATATGCTCATATAATAAAAAAAAATGAAAAACCTGAAAAGTACTTAATGTATTATATAAAAAATTGTGACCATTTAAGGTTTTTATAAAACATTTGATATTTTAACACTTAGCTCTTAATTATTTTCTTCCTATATTTAGATAATCACATAATATAATAAATTGTTTACGAAACTCCTGACTAGTTTAATTATAATTTAAAGTGATTAAATATTCTGAATAAGCAGTTTATAATCGAGACATTTTTCAATTTTCTTATGTTTAGGAAGATCTAATTATGACTAAACAACTAACTTGGATAGTGAACACTAATTAGCTACAACCCTTGAGTGAACCGATCAAAACATTAACTAGTGAGAACTCACAGTATCAAAACTGGTTAGAGTATTACATATTCGAGCGCATTTACGGTCAAAAGGGGTCGGATCAGAGCGCCATGGTCCGGCTTCGCGCGTCGATATGCCCTCAGGGAAAGCTGAATATATCGCCCGTGGTCATTTCACACTTCTCTTGCGGGAGGTCGATGAGCCGACGTCAGAGATATTTGCCCTCTGTCCGATGCTTCTATTGTGTGTTCTGTTCTGTGCCATCAACACTGCACGGCTCTTATTGTGTTATTTGACAACGATTATAAGTGACCCTCGCGGGACTAGTTATTGCTGTTGCCGTTAGTATTGTGGGTTAGTTCCTTATTCCATACACTAGATGATCTGATGATACCTGGGAAGACGCCTTGTGATGAGACCCTGTAGGAATAGACTTCTTTGGATCGGCGATTCTCTAACTTTGGGTTGGTAAGAAAGACTCTACTGAGCCTGTTGCCCGTAATCGTCGACGCAGCCCAACTACAATGGAAGCAGACCACCGTGATTGTTATTCCAAACTCTCAGCACAACGAGGAAAGTTTTTCGACGTGGCTAAAGCTGTTTGAACTTAAATTGCCCGTCCGTCTGGCAAATATCTAACGAGATTATCTTTCGGAAAGAACCTTTAGATACCGTATCAAAATAGCTTGCTCTGCTCCTTTCCGATTCGTGTAGGAGTTCTGCGAGGGTCAAACCTTTTCCATCTACACTTGCGACATCCCCACTCCCACGAAGACCCAATTGGCCCCCTACGCAGTCGAAACCGCTCTATATTTTTCTTACAAAAGCCTGATCATCCACGAGCAACTCTTGATAGGCGAATAATTGAGGAAGTCGAGTATCTACGTATATCGCTTCAAGAACATAGACCAACTCTTCTCGAAAATAAACCTCGGCCCCTCAATTGACCTCACTTGTCTGCTAGACGGGGCGTCGCCTCAATTGTCCGGTGCAGCAGAAAGAATCAGTCTTTTACAAAGTTTATTTACTGTAAGAGATTATTTAACACTTGACTAGATATTTTGCTAGAATTATCATTTATTATTAATAGTGCTACTGACAGAACCCTAAAATTATAAATGGTGATTATAGCGTGAACAGATGGAAATAATGTGGAGGCGACGGCAATGGGAGTTATCCGAACTAAATCGTTTATTTGTAACTTCTAGTTAACATGAGTTAACAATAGACGACGGAACAAGATATATCTAAATTTAATTGAAATATTTCATAACTTGTAGCCTAATGCTGGGCCAATTGATCACTACATATTTATTTGGCCATATAGGTAGTGTGTCAGAGCTTGTTGTTGAAGCCACCCATTAGGCCTCTGACGTGCCTTAACGACTACAAATTAACGTGCCCTCCGTAGCATGAAGTCAGTCAATAAGGTTATTAGTTTAACATGTCTTCCAATACGATATTTTGCTATTTGTAAGTGATTTTCTTCGTGTTTGGTTTGTTTAGAAAAAGAAATAATACCAAAAGAGAAGTTGGAGAGTTCGCTCCACTGGCTGGCGCTATTTTTTACTCATAGATCTCAATCATGAAAACAAACGACACCGTAAAATATCACAAAAAAGCCTCTTAAAAAGAGAAAAATGTCATGTTTTAAATATATATTCTCTCTTACTGCTGGTTATAAAACAAAACCATAACTAAGATTGTATTTATTATCTATTTAAATCAGAGCGAATACCAACCACAAACAATAAGTTTAAAAAAATGTTTCTGGAGTAACGTCATCGATCGACCTAACCCTTCAAAGCGCTCCCGAACAGTTCGCCAATTAACTCGATCCGAAGCTAATAGGCACAAAGTATTTGAAATACAAATTCTTTATAACGAATCCGGGAAAAATCAATCAAAATTCCACCCACTACCAATTAATATTCAATACCAAGTCTAATTGGGATGTTTATGGCCAGGTGTCAAGATTTGCACAACGGTGGCGACTCACCATCACAGTTCTACAACGCTGGGCTTACTCAGAAAGGAAGACCACGAAAAAGGAAAATTGCGCAAGGATCACCAGATAACTTGCAAGTCCAAACTATGAGAATGGCCAGCACAGCTCTAGGTGAGTCCCACTTCATTATTTTTTTCAGCCCAGCGAATTGCCCTAACGCGAATTTTGTACCGTGTAATTAAAATATCTTGCAAAGTTTAATTATGTTACATCGACTTAAGAGAGGCTTTGAAATAGTCCCCAACGTTTTCTTTTGAACTGATGTTACTTGTAAGAGACCGTCTTATATTATGATATCCTATTTGTATCTACTTCGATGTAGAGACGCAGGCAACGCAGCACCAGACGCTATACATATTTCAAAGAATTCGCTTGGCCAAAATTTTAACAGAAAGCTCAGCAGGGAAATCCGAGCGCCTACCCCCATGTCCCAGATGTCAATTCATCCCGTGCCCTAATCGCCAACTAATGAATAGAAGATGCATCGTCGAAACTACCTCCGTCCCTTTCTTACATCATGTTTACCCGTAAGTTAGACGGAGAGGTTTGTCTTTGCGAGTGTTGGACCGTCAGTCAGGGTCGGTTTGGATTATTCTTTATAACGTCGAAATGCGAGGCACTCATTGAGGTAAATTCAGGTTGTGTTGACTTGTCGACCCGATTAATAACGCCGTTAGGCTGTATGGAACACGGGAGAATCGCAATATTTATAGTATTTTTTTTATTTAACAACTAGGTAGGTAGATGGGATCCCTTTCAATAAATTCCCATTTGTGCTTTCATAACTTTATTTATGAATGAATTTTCGTTAGAAGTATTTTATTAACTGGTATCTGTTTCTAATTACCTATATCATGATATTTTTACATTTGTATGTGTAATTCGTGTATATTATTATCTATATAAGCTGTATTTACGGAAGCAAAGAAGTATATGTAGTATATTAGTTATATGGTTTGGTTTGCTTAGTTTGGGATCAGGTGGCCGTGTTTGCAAAGCTGTCATTTATAACACTTGTTCAGTGCGCTATGTTCACTATGTTAGGCGCGGGCTACTCATGAGAGCATTACATGATACTGAGTCAAAGGTGCCTTTGAGTTGCATGTGAGTACTTTCTACAGAGTTCCTGTTGCACTTGCCATATGTACAAACTTTTGCGCATTGTGACAATCAAAACAGTGTCTTCAAATCAACTAAAATATACGTAATTATCGCCACCAATTTCATATACCTACTCTACCAACTTCAACAATTAGACCGTATATTTTTATAAATGTATGTTACGGAATGATTTCGTAGTATGGAGGTGTAATATAAAAAGAGGACGTAACTTAAGGAGCGCTATCACCTATGAAACTAAACAAATAAAAGAAAACACGTTTGCTAAATACGGAAAATACTTTAGGGCCACATAGAAAAATCATCAGCTGGTTGTTATTTTTATATTGGGAGATTCTTCTTCACGTGAATTTTGCATGTTTTTGTGGTTCACGTTGTTCAGATTTATAGGCAAATTAATGCGATTTCGTAATAGTCTTGCATACATTTTGAAGTCTTCAACAAAAATTAAAGTTGGTTTTTTATACGACGCATTTATTTAAGTTTTCGGTTCGTTATAAATCTAAAATTTATTAATAGATTCATATTAAATATTAGTTATTGTTTTTTTTTGAAAACTTTATACGTCATTATTGTTCAGTACTGAGTCGCTGCAGTAGCAGTGCTTGATGCAAAAAACATTGCCAAAAATCTCAGTAGAATTATATTTGTAACAAAAAGTTATTGTTGTTTAATTGTTTTGATAGTACGTAAGGCGCAGCCGTTAAGAGAATCGCATCGAAACTTCGAGTCCCGGGTTCGATTCCCGCACAGAACATATATTTATGTGACCCATAAGTAGTTGTTGCGAGTCTGGGTGATATGTTTGTAAACTACACCACGGTACAAGGTTTAATTTAAATAGTGAGGACGTTGCCTTTAAAAATTAAATAGTAAAATAACAAATATCATAATTTTTACAAAATAACTAACTAATGTAATTACATTATAATAATAATATCCAGAGAAGCGAAGGCGTCTTTTTAGCCAGAAGCAATTCAATCTCATATTATAATCCTTATATTGAAATAATCAAGCTCACAATGCAATGCATAAACATAGTTTAATACAGTAATTAAAAGAATAAAAATATTTTGAATTAGTCCATCCGTGCGGTCTGTTTCGTCCCATATATTTTTATTAAATCCTTAAATATATAATAAATAGCAAGTTACTAAACTATTATTGTTACATTTAACAATACTATATTAAAATTAAAGAATTGAAGACAACGAGCAGTTGACTACAGCAAAAGGCTCTCAACCAGTAGCTTAATTAAAGCGACTAATACCTGAGGTGAGGGTGGCCACCCTTATGGGGTTCGGGGCACAGTTCAGACAGCCGCTGAAGTAACAAGATGGAATTCGAAATGGGGGTCAGATCACGGGATTACCGATCACGTGTTAATTGGCCAACGCGATCCTCGCCGCTGGGGAACCTACCCTAGCTAGCCTTCGGCTTTCTCTAGCTACCTATCTGCGGTTAAATACGCAACCGCACCCAAAGAGGCAGAGGCTATCATTACGAATTTTAAAATTAAGTCGGAATTGCAAAAATTACGGGGGCACACGTAATTTTTGCAATTGCCCACTGCACATATCTCGTAGAACCAACAGCCGTTGGGGCAGAAAGGTTCTCGAGTGACGAACCAGAAGACGCAGCGTGGGCAGCCCCCTACAAGATGGACCGATGATCTTGTGTGGACCGATGATCTTGTGCGGGTCGCTGGAAACCGCTGATTGCCAATATCGCAAGACTGGCAATTGTGCAGATCTTTGGGGGAGGCCTTTGTCAAGCAGTGGACGTCTTTCAGCTGATAATATGATGATGATGGCAATGAATAAATGTTAAAATGTAAGTACGGCTGTATCCGATTTAGTCTTAACCGTTTTAACCCTGAAGATGCTATTTCTATGGCTATAGAATATACATACTAGTCGGGCCAATATTCGTTAGGACTGAAAACTAAACTAATAGAGCATAGAAAGAAGAAGATGAAAGGAAAAGACGGGCACAATTTTAAGCTAACATACGTTCAACTAAATTATAAGCCAATGAAACCAAACCACGTTACATGCCTCGTCTATGAGCCGTAAGCAGTGTGGTTTCCGCCCTGTTATTTTAACTGGGCCACTGCAACCATCCCGTGGGTATAGTAAAAGGCGACTAAGTGATACCCCAGGTAGTCGGACCGGGTCACCTCCTGTTTACGAACTACCACCTAACTGTAGTTGCCAACTCGGATGCCATGCGCGGTTAGATACCTTTGGAGGAGGACTTAGTCCAGCAATGGATGATATCAGGATGATTATACCTAGTCTAAGTAAAATGGTACGCAATGTGAGAACAGAATCCTAAACATTCACGGAATGCGGAACTCTTAAAAGGTCCTTCTATATTACCAAAGATCCTCCCTATCATGACTAAAATAAACTCGGTTGATTATTTTTGGTATATAAATACAATCAGCTCATTGTTAAATATTGAACACCTGTAAGAGTATCTATTATAATAATAAATTCGAATTGTAGAAGGAGAGTAAGATAAAAAGGATCATTTGAATAAAGATTTTAACCTAAACAATATAAATTACCTAATTTAACCGATCAATAATCCTGACTTACAACGGTTCTTGACCACGTTAAGAGCAGAGTAAAAGGAGGAATAAAAAAAATACAATCCAAACTAACAGTCTATAGGCAGGGGTAAAAATTACCGCTATATCTTGATTTGCGTCACACGCACTTACGTTTTCCCGATGCCTTGTTGGCACAACAGCGCCACTCGAGAGGCGCGTGACGGCGATAATGAGAACTACAAGGACTCTCGAGTTAGTGACGTGCTTTATCGATCATCAAAGAATTGATTGAGAATATCGCTTGGTCGGCGGATTGTATGCAAATAGTTTATAGTATCAATATTGGGTTTAAAGTCTTTTAATAAGAACTATCTCAGAGTATATTAAAACTAATGCAGTTCTTACGAAAATGGCAACTGACCTGTGCTCGACTAGTAAATTGGGCTACAAATATTAATACAAAGACTCGATAATTATAAAACCAAGTTCTTTGTACATATTAAGGAACGAATTAATTAAATTATGGTACCATACAAAATTCCCTTAGATACACCGCGCCGCGGTACTTCGAATTATGTGGCAGTTATCAAAATTCCCACTATATAAGTATGTGCACAAAATATTCCGTAGATTATTTCTAAGATACTATCTTTCTGTAGATCAGTCCATGTTGCTTAATAAATGCAATACTATTATTGTTTTCAGCTTATTTCGTACTTTTAGTAGACAGTGTTTTCTTTATACATATATGTGGATTAGTTTTATAATTTTGGTTTTTTAATATGTTATCTGTGTAATTTTAGCTATCTGTAGTGAGCAGACTTGGAATGTCAGAGAAGAGAAAAAGATTTATAAGACGTAAGATTTGTTCTTAAATAAAAATAAATAAAGTGATAAAATTTACTTCAATTTTCTATTGAGCCACATCCCCACAACTTTTGGGGGCTCGTCCGGGATGTGAAACAATATTTGAAGTGAATCGAAGACGAAAACCAAAGATACATCCAATAAAAAAGTGCCGGTTCATATTAGCTTGGGACGCCATTGTGATCGTCATTCCATACCGTTTTACCGACGCGCGCACCGCTAGCAACGACAACACGGCGAAAGAAGTTAGCAACGAGTGACAATGAAGACAATGTCATGTCTACTAAAATGGTAGCTTTCGAAAACCTATAAATAATGAGATTATTTTTATGAAGACTGAAGATTAACTTAATTTCGATACTGATGAAGGAGCCATCATTTTGTACGACTACCAGAAGAAGAAAATCTCAGAGTTCTAAGCCCGACATAAGTATTACTACCACGATGCCGCTAAAAAAAGATGACAAAGAACGCGAAGATGAAGACATTAAGGTACAGATTTCTTTCAATGATTTGGAAAAGTCGATGAATATTTTTACTGGAGACGACACCTACCCTATTGAGACATTTATCGATGAATTCGAAGATACTGCTCAACTTATGAAGTGGAGTAAAGTCGAGAAGTTGATTTATGCTAAACGACTCTTGGATGGAACCGCAAAACTTTTTCTGAGATCTATAGGAAAGACTACGCAAGCTTGAAGCAAGCCCTTAAAGAAGAATTCGGACCTAAGATTAACAGCGCAATAATACATAAGAACCTTGCCGCGCGTAAAATGAAAAATGATGAAACCTATCAACAATATTTTTTGACTATGAAAGAGTTGGCACTCCACGGCATTGTTGAAGATGCTGCACTGATAGAGTATGTCATTGATGGCATTCGTGACCTAGAGACTAATAAAACCATTCTATATGGTGCCACGGACTTAAATGATTTTAGAAAGAAATTGGACATATACAGTAACTTTAGAAAGAAAGTTCAGAGTAAAACTGCACAAGTAGGTCATTCATCTACTCATCATTCAGGCCGTGAAACAACTCACGTGAACAGATGTTTCAACTGTGGTGAATTAGGCCATCAATCACCATCCTGTTCGAAGGGGATCAAATGTTTTAAATGTAATGAATTTGGGCACAAATCTACTGAATGTACAAATATTCAACATAAGAAGTCACTCAATATACGGAATGAAGGAAAAGAGGAGCATATGGAACAAAATAAAGATAAGAAGGAGAAAGTTCCCTACAAGAAGATAATGATTAATGGAATAGACTTTATAGCTCTCATTGATACCGGAAGTGACGTAAACCTAATTATAGAATCAGAATTTGAGAAGATTAAGGATAGTATTAAAGACTACAAATTGAAATCAACATGCCTAACAGGAATAACAGAGAATAAGGTTGATACGCAAGGAATGTTTTCAGTCATAGTTCAGATTGACCAGTACCATGTGGTGTTAAAGTTCTGTGTCGTGAAGGACCATGACATACCCGTAACTATTCTGATTGGAAATCCTATACTCAAAGACTTTGAGGTACATTTTACTCCCGATGGTATCTTTATGGATAAAATTATGAACCTCACTCTTTTAGTCGAAGCTAATCGAGAATATGCTATAGAAGAATCTAACTATGAAGAAAGAATTCATAAGATATGTAAAGAATATGCACCTAATAATAAGTGTATTGAAGATTATATTCGTGATAATGAAGTGAGACCATCGAAAGACAAAACTAATGCCGTCGCAAAGTTTAGGCAACCAAAAAACGTGAAAACTGTTCAGTCATTCTTAGAACATAGACCAGGATCCAGAATGAAGCACGCTGATGCATTAAGTAGGTATATAGTCTGTCTAATGATCGCAGAAACTACAGCACGCATTAAAAAAGCTCAAGATGAAGATGCTTACATAAAAGCATTTAAGAAAATTCTAGAAAAAGAATCTTATCAAGATTATATTTTACAAAAAGACATACTTTATAAGGAAATAAACGGTACTAGACTAATTGTGGTACCCAAGAAAATGCAATTCGAAATAATAAGAAGGAATCATGACCAAGGACATTTTGGAGTTGCAAAGACTGAAGAATTAATTAAAAGAGAATTTTATATAGACAGTTTACAAGATAAAATTAGAACAATTATAACAAATTGCGTCGAGTGTATCTTGGTATCAAATAAAAGAGATGACAGTCAAGAAGGTGGGAAATGGGGAAGTACCCATTAATACGTCAACTTCTGCGGATTTGATGAAAGCGTGGAATGCCCTAGAAGAAGGAAGTTCATCTGGGACAGATGATACGCAGGATGACCGTGTGGATTAGTTTTATAATTTTGGTTTTTTAATATGTTATCTGTGTAATTTTAGCTATCTGTAGTGAGCAGACTTGGAATGTCAGAGAAGAGAAAAAGATTTATAAGACGTAAGATTTGTTCTTAAATAAAAATAAATAAAGTGATAAAATTTACTTCAATTTTCTATTGAGCCACATCCCCACATATATAGCAGTTACATTTCCAAGATAACGACAACCTCTTTAAAAGTTGGAACTAAATAAGATTCTTTATTGAACAAGGAAACACTCTTACAAAGTGCTATTGAAAGGCGAAGTATTGAAGATATTGCCGGGAGGGAACTGAATTTTTCTCAGAATGCATTGTAGTTAAAAAGAAACCTTATTTAAGTATTTTCAGTCACTCTATTGACGATGTAGTCTTCATAGTATAAATTATACATTGCATTACTTATTCCTATAAAAAAATAATGAAAACTCTTATAACGCGCAATGCGAATGTGAGTTGGTTTGTTAACTACATAAGTGATCACTATGAATTTGATATACACGGTATCCAGGCTACGGAATAGGATATAAGGTACATTTTATTCAGAAAATGTACGGTCTATTAATTTACGTGGGTGAAATCGCGACGAACACCCAGTACATTTTATTACTCTTAATAATATCAGCTATCGGCTAATTAAAGTCCTATGAAAGATTTCTAGCCGTTTTAGTACCGTATAGTATATACTTTAATTTGAATTTAGTAAATAGCTGTTATTTTATTATATAATAATAATAATAATATATAGGAACAATGTCACACAGATCATCCTAGCCCTAAAGTAAGCACAGCTTGTACTATGGGTACCAGGCGACGATGTATATTATATAGATAGATACTTAAATACATATAAAACATCCATGACTCAGAAACAAATATTCGTGCTCATCACAGTAATATTTGCACTTACCGGGATTCGAACCCAGGACCACCAGCTTCGTAGGCACGAGCACTACCAATTAGGCTACGGTGACCGTCCAAATCAAATATATACTCTAATTTTATTTATTTGTATTGTATTTGTATGCGTGCAACTCGCACGATACGTCGACCGGCGCAGGCGCTGCATTTGATCTGTTGGGATCGAGACCGTGAGGTGTAGTATGTAAGCAGTCGGCGCTCGATTTAGGGTTTAGTGTTTATCAATGCGTCTTACCTTAAACCTTATGAACCAGACTTCAGATGCAGCTATCCCTCTTGCACATTTATTTGACTTACTATTCTAAGTCTCTCTTCTAAATTTACACACCTCCAACGACACATTTTTAAATCTACTCAATGCACTATCTATTAAAAGGACATTGTACAATTTTACTTATAATGTCACACAACAACTGTGTAGTTTGTGTATAATGTTCCAACTAAGACTATAATTATGTGTACTGAATTATTTGCTTAGTGTGACTTAGGATAGTATACCTCCAGTGTACAGAATTTATAATTATGTTGTGTTAATTCCGCTAATTGACATTTTAATCAAGCCCAGTAGCAATTTGCACGCCCTCCCGCGTAAAATATGGATACGCCCCAAACACTGGTGCATATAATTTGTTTCTTTATATTGTCCTCCTTTCATTGCAAATCTCCTGATCTATATTATATTTCATTACTATTTGTATGGACCACAAATGGGAAAACTTGTACTGATTAATTTGTAATATTAACCTCCCAAAATGACCGATACGCATTCTTCGAGAGTGCTGACAGTGACTTTGTATCGTATAAGACATCTATACGAATAAATAAGAAACAACTGCGTGCTAAAATTTGATCTTGAAAGAATTTATAAGTAAACTTGCCTTATGCACAAGATGAAAGAATCCACCCGATCAAACATAAACTTTTTTTTTAAAGACAACGCTCGTTCTATGGAATCTAATCCCTGTGTCGTGGGGTACTCTACAAATATATAAGAACAACTATTTATGGGTTACACAAACAGTGGTCTGGTGCGGGGCTCGAACCCGCGTCACAAAGCGGCAAGGCGACTGTCTTAGCCGCTGCGCCACACGTACAGTCATTACGTTAATGCGGTTTATGTTCGATCCGGTGGATTCTAAAATAAGTTTTGCTAATTTTCAATCTTAGTTGAGAGTTTCGTTTCCATGTTTGTTGTTACGAAGGGCAAGATGATTTCAAATACTTTGATGCACTAGATTATTTTCCTGTCTTTTGCTTAAATAGCACATAAATACTTTTCTACAGAGTATTTCACGGTAAATGCACTCGAGAATTGTGTTGCTATAGGTATACCCCCATCCCCTTTCTTTTAGCGGAACTCCAGACGAGTTCTGTTATCTAAAAATTTTTGTCTTTTCAATCTAGTCTCCTCTTAACGCCGGTGATTTTTTTACATTAATTAGGTGTTTTCTTAGACATTACACAAAGTGTAATAATAAAAAGTGACACATGAGGAGCTTCATTTGCGTATAAAACTGAGTAACGTGTAGAGCATCAACAACTTACAAAAATGTCGATTAGCTAATACATTTTTATGGGGGTTCAAAAATTATTTTCTTAGTTTGTTTTGTATATTTAACGTTTTGTTGTGATTGTGCCATTTAAATTTACGTGAGACCTTGTTTATACGCAAATCTAATTTTATATAAACTTCTATTCAAATTAATAAATTAAATATTTTATTATAATAATACAAGTTTTGAACTTAACTTAATAACAAAGAACCCAAATAAACTTATGAATATACATAACTACCTACATTAGAAAGAAAAACTAAATCTACGAAAAAGTAAATTATATACATAAATAAATTAAAACTAACTACAGATGGCGCCGTAGTATTGGTTTCAAATTAATTGGTAGGAGTATTACACTGAAACGTGGGGTCAGGAATGAATATTTTCGGTGAACGTTCAACGTTACAAAAAATTTAGATAATATCGCTGAAAGTTGCCTGTGTTCATACAGCCATTTGATGCGTTGAGAAAAGGACCATATAAAAACAAATATTAAGGCAATTCAATACTCAAAAAAAAGTCGAGGCAGACCATCAGTCACATGACTAGAAATAATAAAAAAGTCATGAAAATGTAATTGAACCCTAAAAATTACCGATGAGCCTTTTACTCCTCAAACAGAGGAGTGGCCTCCATTTTCACAGAGTGAAAGTTAAACAAAACGTCCCTGATATACATCTCCTCGTTAGAAGCCACTCTGGCGCTGAATACCTAGTCTTATTTGCTACACGGTTTTAACCCCTGCTTGCCATTTTTAACCCGTGAAGCAGTGAAAATATCCGAAGCTACAAGCAAACAACATGTTATAAAAAAAAATTATACGCTTCAAAAACCAATGTAATTAAATTTGATCCACTTAAGTTCTTTACACCTCTACTCAGATTGGCGTAAATATTGGCGTAAATATCAGAAATTAAACACCAAAATAAGTGGGTATTAAGAAAGGAAAATCTTACATAAATATTGATGTTTATTACTATTATCCGTAGAGACAATAGTAACCTTGGCCTCGGTTTTCCTTATAAATCCGTTATAATATGTATTAATGTAAGACGAAAGGCCCTCGGATTTTCCGCTTCGCTGTTAAAATTGCTACTTGGCGTACGAAGCACGTTGCTTACTCTTTGTGGTCAAATAGCAAATAAAATGTGGGTAGTGTGGTGTAGTGTCAAATATAAAGTCAAGGAGATAAATATATATCTATCTTCTTGCGGGTTTTTTACTTTACTTTATTGGCTTAGTCTCAGACAAATACAATACGCACGGGTCAATTGTCATAAAAAGAGTTTTCTCATTCTCATTAAAGATGCCAAATGTCATATCAATGTCAATATAGTACCTACCTAATGCTAAGAACTACACGTTACGAAGAATTTAGTGACCGCACTAATAAATTAAGGTCACTGAATAAAAAAAGGCAGATGCTTAACGTTTACCACCAACGAATAGGCTGAGTAAAATATTGTTTCTAATCAACTAAATTCGTTGAAAAAAACTCAATAGTAAACTTTAGAATGGCATACTTACCTATTGATAATATCTATGCCGTTTTGACCAAAAGATTGTGTTTATCAGTTGTTAAATATCGTTATAGGTCGTATTCTGTGAGTATTAGGTTTGATATTAGCATCGAATTGTTATATCGAAGTTATGTTTCGTTATGTCGGTTTGTATAAAGAGCAAACAGTGGCCCTTTGTTTTTTGTAGCTATTATAAAAGATGCTTTATTAATAACTTGGTTTGAGGTGTGAAGGTTATAAATACGGAAACATTGGGTAGAATATCAGAAAGTTATAGGAAGTAAATATACAACGTGTAACATTTATAGTATGTGTTACATGAAGGGGTAAATTTATTCTTTAAACTGAATAACCAGTGATTTATTTTTAATTAATTAAACATGCCGACTAGGTGACCACATTTAACATGAAGTTTTCGGATACATATGTTTTTTTTTAATAATAAATATATATATATATTTTTTAATAACTGGTATTCTATACCGATAAATTAATAATAATAATAATTATTATTATTAATTTATCGGTAACTACACGGCTTAATATTTATAGATTAGTGATATTTAATAAATGTGGTAGAAACAATAATTTAATTTAACTTACTCCGAGACCTTAATACTGTAAAGATTTTGGTTCGAATATCAATTATTGTTATGAATTGAGTAAAACTGAAGTATTATTATTTTAAATATCTTATTTAAATATAATAAAAAAAACACACACATCAGGCTTCTTTTTTTAAAATTTCCAATTAGAACAAAATTTATATGAGACCGTCTGGAAAGCCATAAAATAGATTCATCGAAATCTGTTAAATCGCGTAACATAAAAAACAACAGATAAATTGATGACTTCCTTATTTATAAATCCTTTAAAAAAATGTCTGAAGAACACTTGGGATGTCACCACGTGCTTAAGCATTTAGTATTGCATGCTTTAAAGAGGGGTTGCTAAGTAGGTTTCACTTACAATTAATTCGTTTTATGCATTTGAAAATATAAAATTTTTCCTTTTTCTAATTTATATCGAGTTAAGTATTTATTCTGGATAAAGTCATACGAAAACAAGACGGGTGGGTATCAGGATTTAATAGGCTACTACTAGCTACTTGCAATTATCATCTTAGATATGGTGTCATTACAACCGGCGCGGCGCTAGCATTTTAACGTAGGGCGCGGTACAAAGTAGCGGGAATCAAACCTGCAACTAGCAATCCTCTACCTTTTCCGGAATGACCGTTAATATTGCCCTTCCTAAAATCAAAAAATAATATCCATTAATTGTATTATTTATAATCCCTAATTATAAAATGAGTGGCACAAAAAGTAATAAGGGAACTCGGAACACCCCAACCGATTGATACAATTAACCATAAACAAAACTAAACATTTCTGACCACGAAGTAAAAAATTCGTTAACATGACCGTGATCACCTGTCAATGAAAGTGGTCAGGAGTGAAACGTACGATACGTCATTTAATTGATTTTATTTTTGTCTAAATGATGAGAATAAATTAAATGAGACCGATTAGAGATGATTAGAAACAGTTGGCAAATGATTCAGATTACGAGTACCTATAGCAAAAATGTGCAACCATAAACAAAACTAAACATTTCTGGCCACGAAGTAAAAACTTCGTTAACATGACCGTAATCACCTGTCAATGAAAGTGGTCAGCAGGAGGGATAAGTGCGTTACATCATTTAATTGATTTTATTTTTGTCTAGACGATGAGAATAAATTAAATGCAACAGATTACAGATGATTAGATACAACTAAATTAATTCATGTAATTTACGTCTGTATTGAATTGGCAAAATATTCAGATTATAGTAAACATGTGGCGTAACATTAATGGGAGACGTTTTATTCCATTCTAAATATTTAATTATTGAATGGTTTCTTCTACTGGTATACGTGCTATATTCAAAAAAGTAATTGCCAGAGACACCGTTTCAATTTTTTTTAACGACATATTAAATTGTATTGAGTTGGCTAATGATTTAGATTATAGTAAAAATGTGGCATAATATGAATGGGTGCCGTTTCATTCCATTTTATAAAGTAACTGGTTAAATGGATTCTACTACTGGACCACGTGCTATATTAAAAAAAGTAAACTTCCGGGACACTCGTGAAGGTTTGTATTATTTACGCCATATTAAATTGCATTGAGTTGAATTGATTCAGATTATAGTAAAAAGGCAGCGCTGACATGAATAGGTGACGTTTTATTCCATTCTACAAAATTTCTGGATAAATTTATTCTATTACTGGAACACTTGCAAAAATGTAAATGTCCGTGACATCCATAAACACTCGTTAAGTTTTGTTTTATTTACGCCATATAAAAATATAATGACAAGGCAAATGATTCAGATTATAACAAAAATGTGGCGTAACATGAAAAGGTGACGTTTTATTCCATTCCTACAAAGTTACTGGTTAAATCGATTCTATTTTTGGAGCACATGCTATATTAAAAATAAGTAATTGTTATATTAACGCCATATTAAATTGTTTTGAGTTGGCAAATGGTTCCGACTATGGCGTAAAGTAAATGGGTGAAGTGTTATCCAATTCTATACCTGGAGCACGTGCTATACCTATTTAAAAAAAAAGGTTTTGGGTTATTTACTAAAATTAATGTAAACTCAACATCGGCGAGCTCTCGCGATTCATAATCCAATGAACAGGCTAAGAAAATTGTTACGAACTACTCGTGATTTGTATTTTTACTAACACTAGGTAAAGAACATTATTACTAACTTTATGGAGCAAAGTCTGAAATAAATTTATTTATTATTATTAAAAAGCAATGCTGGCTAATGTGTTTCGCATGACTAAACTAATTTCATTACATCTATCAGGTCTTATAAAAAGAACACAAGACTACTAAAACTGCTTGTCCGGACCGCAAAATTAGTGAACGACTCCTACGAGTTTTCTAATATTTCCAAAACTTTCCCAAACTATTATTACGTAAATCTGAAGGCTGTGTATTCACACTTACCTACATGTCAGATTGGAGTCATCAGTAAGTTAATAGTGGTACACAATCTAATTGGTTAGTCAGGTCATCCATATTGAACTTAAACACCGCAATAATTTACGTTTCAAATCATAATCTATATATATAAAAATCAATGCCACTTTTCGTTGTAATGTTATAACTCAACAACGCCTTTACCGATTTGGCAAATTTTGGTCTTGAATTATTTGTGGAAGTCCAGGGAAGGTTTGTACGTAGAGAACATTTTTAAAAAGTCTTGGAAAAGTGTAAAATCAACATCTTTTAGCAATTCAAAATATTTTGTTGTTTGAATGAACTTAATAATCATTTTTTTATTACTATGCCTTATACGTAGCGAAGCACGTACCGGGCCGCTAGTATTTATATAATATTCTAGTGTAGTAGTCACAGGCGTGAGTGAGTGATTCTTTTTTTTGACAACGCCCGCAATAAGGAATCTTATCCCTATGTCGCGGGGTACTTTACAAACATATTATAGACGGGCACAAATTATATCCAGACTCAGAACAACTATTTATGGGTCTCACAAATAGTTGTCCGGCGAGGCGACTATCTTAGCTCCTGCGCCACACGTGTAGTCATATTCTTGTTTTAGTTGTCCCAAGATATTTATTATTATGAGGTTCAAGAAATACCCAAA
Source organism: Pseudoips prasinana (assembly GCA_951640165.1). Taxonomy (NCBI): domain Eukaryota; kingdom Metazoa; phylum Arthropoda; class Insecta; order Lepidoptera; family Nolidae; genus Pseudoips; species Pseudoips prasinana. The sequence continues at coordinate 15,648,985 of OX621234.1, read as the reverse complement.
CAGGACAATAATTTCTTATGTAGCTAAATTAGGCTAAATATTGAGGGTAAAATTAATTTATACACCAAAAATACATTTTGATTGTATATTAATTAATTTTAGGTTACAATATCAGTCGTTACTTTATATTATCTTTAGCGATCTGAAAATGAAGTTATTCCTAATAACTTTAAGGTTTAAAATCGTGCAACAAATCATAAAAGAGGGACTGGACTTTGGAAAGACTGCGGCAAAGGAATAAAACCAAAGAAGGCGTACGAATTTTGCACTGTTTATGTGACTGTGAAGACAATAATAGTAATCATTCACACAGTTATCAGTACGCGAAATCTCGAGTATTATTTCAAACAATTACGTTGGGTTTTGTTTCAGAATATTTCCGCATTCTAGTCTTCTTTGAATAATAGTATTTTATAACTTCGCGTAGTAACGCTTTTAAGCACTTTTAAGCAACTTAAAAATTCGATTATACGTATATTTTTTAAATATATAAACGCGAATACTTATCTGTTTCTGTGACCCGATATGATTAATTCAGTAATTTTTGTATTTGGACCGGAATACGTTTTAGATAGTTTCATTTAGGTAGTTATTGTTCAAATTTCATAACATACTTAAGCTTTATTAAGAGAAGTGGAAGTTGGTTGTGTGTTTATAACAATAATTTAATGTTCGAATAATTTTGATGTCCATGCAGCCTCCAGCCTGCAGATTCCAGCATGAATTTCATATTACTTTTTTTAATAATATCTGGGAACAATGTCACACAGATCATCCTAGCCCCAAACTAAGCAAAGCTTGTACACTTATATAGATAGATAAATACTTATATACATATAAAACATCCATGACTCAGAAACAAATATTCGTGCTCATCACACAAATATTTGCACTTACCGGGATTCGAACCCAGGACCACCAGCTTCGTAGGCAGGAGCACTCTCTATGTTTTTGAACAGCACCTCGACTAATGTTCTGTATCGTCGTCTACCTTAGTTTACCGAAACTGAGGTGGACTAGTTGAAGGTCGATAGTATTACAAGTATGGTTCATCATATTGAAAGAAACCATTGTCGAAAGACAGTCAGTGGTCTCGATTTCTAAACCCTGGCGAAAAGTCGTTAGTCCATCCACTTACATTTTGGTTACGTATTATTATGCCAATTTGAAATTCATTAATTCGTTCCTAAAACAAGTATCGTGAAGATGTTGTCTGAGAGTTGTCTAAAAATGTTCTTGACATGTGAAGTATACCAACGGGTTGACTATGGCCCTGCAGTGGCTATGGCTGCATCGACAAATGACATCGTTTATTCCTCAGTAATTTCATACATATTCGTATAATAATAACTATTAATCTTAAATTATAGAACGGTAATAAAATATTTATTGATACTGGACTTATAAAATAAGTAAGTACAGTAGTATGAAAGAAATTTATGTTTTGACTATTTACAGATAAATACTTTTTTTAATTTGTAAGTTTAAACTCTTGTTAATTTTTACTAGAATTCAAACACTTTTCTAACTCTTTCGTTTATACATTTTTTAAGTACTATACAAATGTACTATGTATTTAATGTTTAAATAATAGCTCCTAATTCAACCTTAAAATTATTCTTGCACACGAAACTTTAACACTGAGTCTACTATTATGATGTCAAGCACTTTGTAAACAAATTTTGATATGAAGGTACTTATTTAATTAAATGAGAACTACTCAACTAGGTGCTTATTTTTCAAAAAAGGCATTAAGGTGGTTCATTTATTTTGAAGCTCTAACGCCACAGACGGTCTTTATGAGTTACATCGATAAAAGTAAAGGAATAGGTGTAAGAAATAGTTTCATATAATATAACATATAAAAGAAAAAGTGGAGTGAAAATTTATCAGCTCAGTCATACACTTAAAATTATTTGTTCCAACATTCCAACTTCAAGCTCATTAATTCGCAATCCAGTCAAAGTCGGAGAATACTCTATTACCCTTTATTTAATTAAGACAACTCTACTACTATTTTAACAATGACACATGTAAGTTTATACTGTACAAGAAGGTATAGTTAGTCTATTAGAGATTTTATCAACAATGCAAAATGGTTATAATTAAAAACAAGTAGGTGTGAATAGATAACCTACCAGTGACGAGAAATGGTTATTAAGTTCATAACATTGTTTTTAAACTTACGCGCATTAGAGACGTGCCAACATGGGATAGAAAGAAGTATGTTCAATATTAAACTAAGAAACAAAATTAAACTGGAAAGTATCCGGCTCATAACTACAGTTACAGATGTGATATAGTGTATCAAAAAACTAAGGTGGAGATGGACAGGACGTATGATGAGAAACAAAACGGATAAATGGGCTAAGGATGTGACCGAATGGTGTCCAAGACAACACAAAATAAAGAAACGGAGACAGTGTCGAAGATGGGAAGACGACATAAAAAGAATAGCAGGAGCCACATGGAGAAGGAAGACACAAGACCGCACTTTATGGCCAACTTTAGAGGAGGCCTATGCTGAATAGCAAGACAATCTTCGCGAAACTGGGGTCTGTCATGTATAAAATCAAAATATATACGATATTTCTATTTAAATGTTGACCCTATACCATTTATCATGTGGCATGTATTGTATCGCTAGTTAAGGAGTTTGCTGCAAATTACCTAAAACCTTGTATAGGTAGGTGTCGGAGAGCAATGGTTTGATCTCAACAAATATACGACTCCTACCAGCGTAGCAGCTTTCGTTTCACATCGATATCATTTTACAACGACCGAAATTTTATTATATGCTTGTCCCAAACTATAGCCGGTCGCGGAATTAGCAGTAATTTCTGTAGCAGTTCAAGTTTTATAAAATGTTGGCTTGTTATAGGAGTGTAGTTTTATCAACAGCTGGAGGGTATAAATGGTTTAAACATATCAGATTAATACGTTTATTTCTTGTGATTATGATCGTTTCAAAAATATGTACTAACTTTGTTAACAAAATATTATCTTAAATTTATGGCATATCGCGCCGTACAGAGTCCGCAACCGCTGCAGTAGAACGATTACTATATATTTTTACATTAAATCAAAATGATGAATGCAAAGACTTTGTATAAATTAGTGATTAACGCTGCCCATGTACACAGGCAACACCAGGAGGTTATCGCAGGTGCGTTGCGCGCCTTTTAAAAGAGTCACCAAACAAGTGTTGCTGATCCCTCCCTTGCAGAAACGTAACATTAAATTGTTTGTGTTTGTGTGTGATACGGAAGGCAAATATAATAATAATAATATTCTGGGGCATTATTAACACACGGCCATTTGATCCCAAACTAAACAAGCATGTGCTATGAAAATCAGAAAACTGATATACTTAAACTAGGGGAGGCCGGGGCTTTAATTAACAGAGGTAAGTATTAACAGGCGAATTTCTAAGAAACTAAAAATAGCACGTCACTAGTGATTCGTAAAATTCGTCCCTGTAACAGCGATCTACAGATTGAGTCTCGTCAGTTGAGCTCATTTTGCCATGGGAGTGAGTTTTGGGATGTGCGTCTATTTTGGCCAGGTAACGAACTTTTTTAAAATGTATCCCATGGGGCTAAAATTAACAAAACATACGGGGCTAGTATTAACATGTTAATTCCTACCCCTTATGTGGGGTAAGTATTAACAGTATATACTATTGAGTTCCCCATTATTAAGCCTACGCTGTTCGTCCGTCTGTCCGTCTTTCTGTCCTAACTTTAAAGAGCTGTATATTCACCACAGTACATAATTATTTATTTATCTTAAATGTTACAGCATTGGAAATTATAAGCGGAAAACTCCTCGAGGCATGACTTTGCTGGCGACCTACGAGTCAGTTGCTTTAGAAATAATGAAAAAAGGAACTACAGAGAGTTGCAACTGTTAATGAATTTAAAGACTATTAAATTTATAATAACAGTAAATTAGGTTTTTTTAGAAATTATTTAAAGATTTGCCGCTCTTTGTTCCTCTACGAAGAGGTTTTCGTTGAGTTTTTGTTCCTATTCATTGGTATATTGTTGTTTAACGGAGTGCGATTAGTTTTATGCATAATCTTAGTTATTTTTCCACTATCTGAACATTGTGATTATTGAAAACTAACGTTTCCTTTAATATTATAACAATAAAACTGTCTGTTAAATATAAATCATTCAGATATTCGTTGATTTTGTTATTATATAGAGAGGTTTTATTTGGCTTTCTTTCCCTACATACTTCTATCGCAGTAGCAGGGACAAAATGCTATATTCATTAAAACTAATGTTAATTGTATTGCTTGATAAAAAATGTCATTGTTATTTTGCGTTTTCTTTATTTATAGAGGAAAATACTTACAATGTTAATTGTTGCCCCTTTTGTTAATACTTACCTCGGAACCGTTAATTGTTCGGGGCAACAATTAACGGTTCCCAGGTTAGTTTAACATTACGGGGTAATTATTAATTTCTGACTTTTCCGAGTAAAAGCGACATTTTTAAAAAGGTATCAACTTTTTGTGAAATTAAAACCAACGATGTGGTTATTGAATAGTTTGAGCATCGTTTGACACAAAAATCATTTCAAAATGTTTTGGCGTTTCAAAGCTACAACTGAAAATATAAATTTTGTTAATTCGCGCCCCGGTCTCCCCTACTTTTCTTTTGTGCATACATACTTATATAGATAATTACATCCAGACTCAGGACAAACAGACATCTTCATTCACACAAATTTCTGTCCTGGGTGCCCACACACAACCCACGACCTGCGGCGTGAAAAGCAAGCATTTACCAACCACGCCAACCGGCCCGTCAAATGTGCTAAACATATACGTCGTGTTAATAATCGAAACGAAATACTTCGCAAAAAAGTTATTAAATGTCACTTAAGTCACGTCCTTGCCCCTATAACTCACTTTAAACGTGTGTTATACCAAACTTGATTGCATGGCAGACTACCACTTTTGCAGCTAGATCATGAGTTTATTTAAGAAAATCTTAGTAAGTTTATTCACGCTTGTATGATATTTTTGATGATGAAAATATCAGTGCGCTGGTCAATAATTTAACTCTCGAATACAGTTTGTAAGAAAACTAAAATATATTTCTACATTACAGACGATTATTTCGGTGCTTCTATTTAAATAAATACATATCTACGTTCATCGTCTTTACGCTGTCGCTTTCATATTGATCCATGAGTTAAAAAGCGGCGCCTATCGCTATAATAAACCATACACAGCCTCATGGCTTCTTTATTTTTTTTATAGCCAATCGTTAATATCGAGAATTTTACAACCCAATGCTTTATTACTTGCTTTAAAAAATACGTACGTAGTACCTACTTTTTTTAAAAGCGGTAACATGTTAATTTCGATAATAAAAATAAAACATTATGTGTTGTGTTTATAGTGGTGGAATCAATTTTATTTGGGCGATGATTTGGTTCGATTCATCTGCTTTTAAACACGTGGTTAGTGGTTGTTCAAATTAGGCTTGGGGCTCCAAATTCACGCCAGGTTCGGTTTAATTCCACCTATTAGAATTACGGCCATGGTGGTTAATCTAATTGGAGGCTAGCTATTGCATTAGTCAATGGAACGGGCGAGCCGTCGGTAGACGTACAACCGGAGCTCATTTATCGGGTCAGTTGGCATGGTTGGAAGATGCTTGCCCTTCACGCCGCAGGGTTCGATTCCCACCCAGGACAGATATTTGTGTGCATGAACATGTCTGTTTGTCCTGTGTCTGGGTGTAATTATCTCTATAAGTATGTATTTATAAAAGAAAAGTAGTCTATCAGTTATCCGGTTTCCTTAGTACAAGCTCTGCTTATTTTGGGATGGACGTGTGTGAATAACGTCCCACGATATTATTATTATTTAGAGTAGTGAAAGTTTTCCGTGCTCGCCGACGCAACAAGGGCTGTAACAACACCATGGTGCGGACTTGGAATAAGAGAAATCTTACGTTCCAGAAAACTCTCCTTAAGTTCCATTACCACGTTAGATTTTGTTGGACAGGTAGTGTGCCCATTTAGAACATGTCACAACCTCGTTGGTAAATCACAAGCGCAGATATTCACTACCTGTGTTAAAGATACTCGAATAATATATAATATAATTATTAGTAATTATTCTAATAATTACGAATAATTTTCTCGAAAAGCTTCAGCAAATAACGTTTGATATTATAGCCAAATTGTTTCTATTTTTTTACAGTGACCAGGCCCAATAATCTTTTTCATTTAAGTGCAATTGCACTTAAATGAAATTTTCCCTTGTCGGTGTAGCAGTTTCCAGCCTTCTCTGACGTAAGCCTTCTTTGTACGCCTCCATTTTCAATGGCAACTTCCTTCACCTGGTCCATATAGGTATTTACGTCTCGGTCCGCCTCTCTTTCTCCTTGCCTCAAATTTGCCTTCTATGATGTTGTTGATGAACTTCGATGAACGGTCGTGTCGAATTAATGTTTCATTCATATTTCCTTATATAGTCTCTATAAGCTAATAAAAAAACCATCCATAAAAAGATTATTAAAACCTATGTTTGGAGAATTGCCCTTTACGCTTTCGAAACCTGGACGTTACGACAGAGAGATGAGACAGAGAAAGGCTAGAAGCATTCGAGATGTTGTGTTTTATTTTATTTTATTTTAGTTTATTAGGTTCACCAACAACAAGTTTATACAAGCTCATTTTAAACATAATTATATAAGTAACAATTACAGTATAACTTATTACTTATAGGTAAACTCCACATGTACAAGACAATAGCATAGTGTTGGCGTCGAATAGAAAGAATCTCCTGGACTGAAAAAGTTACAAATGTCGAAATCTTAAATAGAGTGCAAGAAGCAAGGCAAATACTAAATCTAATAGTTATTTTTTTGGTCCAATTTTATTTTAATTTTATTGCTCATTTATATGTAATTTTTTTTGTGCGTTTCATTGAGGCCCTCGATGATTTAGATTTACTGGTCCCGATAGGTGGCGCAATGAGATTGCGGGTTTTATTTATACTGTTAAAGCATTTGCCTGGTCAGCTAGTATATAAAATGAGAGTTCTTTTACTTATTATGGGATTAGTCAAACCGTTTTATTATACATCCTCACAACAGTAAAATATCCCGGACATCTATAGAGAAAGCAATCACAACGTTTAACAGCTTCGCCATACACACATACTTACGCCATACATGCTATATCAGAGGCCTAATCGGCGGCTAGAACAACACTGACACTAAGATATCCACTGCCCATACTATAGTAAGTAGGTTACAGTTTTAAGTATAAAGAACTTTTTTATTTTTAAGCAGAATTAATACATACTAAAAAGAATTCGTAACAAAAATCAATCTTAATAAACTAATGTGGTAGTCTACCAATGGTCCTAGTTTTAATCAAAATGCAGTATTCGAAGGATTCTCAGACGTATAAAAGCTGGACCACATTCAGTTTAGTAGTAAAAAATAACGGGTTATTTCACTTACATAAAATAAGCTTTTACTAAGACAATACCAATTTAACAGCACTTATGTAAAATATCCTACACTACTTTTAACTTTATTTCAAAGACCCCAAATTCTAAAACAAGTCTCACCTAAACCTTATAATCTGTCAGTATTTTCACTCTAAATCTATGTAGCTACGATACAATATTCCACACTAATTAATTCAGTAGTTTTGCGAATTTCAATATTTGAGAGAGAATTTGGGACAGGTTGTGGCTAATTAGAATTGAGACGCGTTCAATTTATATTTAAAGGTTGGCAGCAAAATGTTGTTGCGGTTTAAAATTATTTGCTCGTACGATATTTTAAATTTGGAACACGAATAGGGAACTAATCCTTTTGTAATATTAAAACAAGCATGAAGATTGTAAAAAGGTATGATAAGTAATTAATGGTGTGGTATAAGCTCCCTTTTACGGTTTCCTTAATAGAGCCACTTACATAATAGAGATAACAGAGCTCCTTAATAGAGCCAGAGACCACAGCAGGAAACCTTAAAAAGTGTTATCATAGTCTATGCCTACCATCAGATGGGAGTTATTCTTGTGGTATAATAAAATTTCGTTTTAAAATATTTACTGCACTATAAATATTGATAATAAGTATTTAAACGAATTAACTAAATTATTACTATTTTTATTATATTTACTAAGTCATCATCATCATATCAGCCGAACAACGCTCACTGCTAGACTAAGGCCTCCCCGAAAGATCCTCTATTTCCGGTCGAATCTAGAGGCTTCCAGCAACCCTCACGAGATCATCGGTCTATAATTAATAAGTTATTTTTAACATTCATCTAATTGAATAAATTCCTATGCAAACTAGATCTAAAATATAAAATAAGAAATTTTTACTCTAATGCTATAAACTAAACTAAAATAAACTAACTAAAGGCAATCCAATAAGCGCTCCGCATCGGCATCAAAGGGTATCGTGCCCAGAAGGCTGGCAGCATTGCTACGTTGTATGGCAATGCTTATTCTCTGTGCAAAAAATAGACCAGCCCTCTGAACATATTCATCAATTTGAACGCCGATCAAGATCACAATGACCGGCGAATGATTCCTGAACCTACATGGTTTCTGGGTCTACTAGTTTGTAAATATTAGAATGTATTGTTGAAAATAAATAAGTAATACGAAAAAAAAGGTAAAGCTCAGTCCCGCGCCTGATCTTTCTGCGGTCATGTTGGCTACAGATGGCTATATCGTATTATAAGAATAAGGGAATAGAGAGTGGATTTGGTCTTGCGCACACGTTCTTGCAGTATAACTTTATAGTGGGCAGTCTCGAAATTCAGACACGGCTCTATTATATGTATTAAACTCTTCTATTGGTATATAATAGTTTATCTATCTGTCCCTTTATCCGAAGTAAATAAACACCGTTAACCTTGTATCTAAGCTTAATTGACGGGCCTGTTGGCGTGGTTGGCAAATCCTTACTTTTCATGCCGCAGGTCCTTGGATCGAATCCCACCCAGGACAGATATTTGTGTGCACTGTTTGTCCTATGTCTGAGTGTAATTATCTGTATTAGTATGAATTTACAAAAGAAAAGTAGTATGTGTAGTATATCAGTTACCTGGTTTCCATAGTACAAGCTCTGCTTAGTTTGGGATCAGATGGCCTTATGTAAATAATGTTCCAGGACATTATTATAATTTGTCGCGCCGCCCTAAGTGACATGCCCCGCTTATAAAGAAAACTATATTCGATATTTTTGAAGTGAAATCTTCATTAGCACCATTTTTCACTTTTTTGGGATGGGTGAAAAATGTTAAACTCAAGTCAGGTTACATGACCTGATCGAATATTCGTAAGATGGAGGGTCTTTTTTTCACTTATTATGGTATGAATTAAAAGTAAAAGAATTCTTTTACTATACTCGATTTTTTAAACTACATTCGATATTTTTGAAGTGAAAACTTCATTAGCACCATTTTTCACTTTTTTGGGATAGGTGAAAAATGTTAAACTCAAGTCAGGATACATGACCTGATCGAATATTCGTAAGACGGAGGGTCTTTTTTTTCACTCATTTAAAAGTAAAAGAAGTGAATTCTTTTACTTTTAATTCATTCCAGCCGTTTATACGCCCAAAGGTGGGATGTAGCATCTTTCACTCGCTACTCGTATCAAATAAACACTACTTTTGGAGTATGAGAACTGAAAAAATAGTTATTACTTCCATCGGCAGTCCCCAAAGACTGCCCCATATGTTTTTTTTTTATTACAACTAAGTTATGTGATATATATTATTGTCAATACCCAGCAAAGTTTAATTCGTAAATGAATTTAACCCAGTTTATTTTAAACAAAGAAAATGTATAGTATCAAGTATGATCAAAGAATACGGGCGATAAACTCGAATGTGTTATAAAAAGCTAACAAAAGGCCCCTACGCTATAATCACACGAAGCTGTCTAATATATTTAATAATGAATTTAATAATTAGCTCGTTGTGCATCGGCGATTTTGTTACGAATAGTGCAGTCAACCACCCAAGTGTTGGGCCACATATTAATAAAAACCACTCGGTTTAAGAACCATTTATTATAAGGGTCCGTATGCGTTGAGATGAACTTAGGATATGTTTATTTTAATTGAAGCATTTTTATTTTGCACTAGCTGTGCCCCGCAGTTTTACCCGTGTTAAACTTTATAAATTATGTGTTATTCCAGGGTGTCAGCTAACTGTATACCAAATTTTACTGACATCGCTCCAGCCGTTTAGACTTGAAGAAGTAACAAACATACACTCCCAAGCTTTCCTCTTTATAATATAAGTGTGATAGCTACTATCAGTTTAGACAAAAACAATAAACACTGAAGATTATTATTGATGATACAATATAGAATAAAATATGGCTAGTTAAAACGCATTCATAACTGTTTTGTCTAATTCTTTCCCAATTAAAGAATATTATGTTTTATACCCGTGTTTATAAAATAATTTATTAAATTTATCAAAAAATACAATGAAATTCATATGATAATTAAATGTTATTTAATATATCTGAAATTTTACGAATAAAAGAGCTGCTCACTACTATATCTAGTAGCAAGCAGAACATTTCAAGCCTTTAATTCTATGTTATAACGATTATTGATTGGAAAATGATTTAGTTGATAAACCAACTTCTAAATCACTCAGTTGTTACACTTTTAAAACATTAATCAAATACTAAAATTTTATTAATAATTGCCTTTTAAACATATTTAACTGTCATTGCTACAATGGGACAATCCGGAATTTCTTATAACTCATGCACAACCCACTAATTCGGCACTATCTATTAGATCAAAAGTTGTTCAATTATCGGAACATAGATCATTTCTGTGTTATTTGTTTTGACACCCGACTAAAACACTGGGCCTGTCCATTTCCGCTCTTCCTAATGACTATTAACGATCCTTTTGCTTATCAATTAATAAGGACGGCTTTTGAAATGTAAAATTAAGTAAATTTAAGTTCCCATATGTCTATGGTGCGTTTATGTGTTTAATCTTGATTATAATAAAAAAGGAAGAAACCTATTTATTCAACACACAAATGGCTATTTCAAGTTTATACACAAAAAGTTTTAATTCAAATTCTAAATTGAGTTACTCATGGCTATGTGCACTTTCCACCGTTTTCCGTGGTCTGGACTGAAGGTGGCTGAGGAATACCGTGGGGTTTTAGTGCCGCTACGTGCAAGCAGCCCCGGGAAGACAGCGAACTGTTTGTGGCGCAGTCGCTGTGCCGTACTGGCAGGAGTCGGCAAATGGGGAGGGCAACCCACAGCTCTCCCCGGGTGCGTGTCCCGACCATCTGGGACACGGCGCAAAAGGGGGGCACCGGAGCAGCATACCCGCGTTCCCGGGGCTCCCCGTATCAGGCGCCAGAAGTAGTCCACGGCAGGTCAGGTTTAGTCGGTGCGAGTCCGACATACCCACCCGCAGACACTTTTTGCGGGTGGCATGCATTAGCATTCACCCTGCCTTATAAAAAAAAAAGGTATACCCAGCCCTACCATATGGCTGGGAGACACACCCCGTCGCTTTGCCAGCGCCGCGGCGGCGGGATGATCCATAAATGATTTCACCACGACAAACAAAAACAAGCGATCAGCAAGTTATGTAAGTGACGATTGATACTAAAACTGCTTGTGATATATACTGTATAATTAAGTAAAATAAATTATTATGATTATTATATTGGTATAAAAATAGCAGACCTACGCGAGAATCGAACCCGTAATACGAGGGTGCGCAAATAGTAGCGACTACTTTAACTACTGCACCAGTCTAGTCATAGTGCAGTGCGCAGTGCAGGGAAATAATAATGATAATAACTAGGGACAATGTCACACAGATCATCCTAGCCCCAAACTAAGCAAAGCTTGTACTATGGGTACCAGGCGACGATATACATACTTATATAGATAGATTAATACTTATATACATAGAAAACATCCATGACTCAGAAACAAATATTCGTGCTCATCACACAAATATTTGCATTTACCGGGATTCGAACCCAGGACCAACAGCTTCGTAGGCAGGAGCTACGGTGACCGCCAAATAAGTAAAATTTATTTTACAATTGAGCGTAGTTTACATCATTTCCTTCAAACCCATCTATGGTTGACTTCCCAGGCCCCGGTACTAGGCTTCCTTTTAGCGCAAAAACCTTGGCTTCTTGGTCTATCGATTCGACCGCAGCTTCCACTGCAATCTCTGCTTCCTCCCGTTTGACAAAAACTTTAGGATGTGGGCTTTCGGTATCTACTGAATTGTTAAATTGGTATAACGTTGGCTCATTTATTTTATCAGACAAGTGTACCTACGTAAGAATCCTAAATATGTTATTGCTTGCTATTGACTTTTTAAAGTGAAGCTTTTTGGACAACTGGAGTGCTTTGTGGTTTTACCCACGTTAAACTTTATAAATTATAATAGCCTATGTGTTATTCGGATATATAGGCTATATTACTACAAAGTTTAATTAGAATCCGTATATCTAACTCGTACATTTTCGCATTTGTAATATAAGTAGGATTTGGATTTGATAATCGATAAGTGAACGAGAATTGAGAGACAATAAAAAAATTCAGGTGTATTTCGTTTAAGGGGAGAAGGGATATATAAAAATAGCTACCTACATATTCTGATGCCACAGAAGTAATGCCGAAGAAAGCGACTTATACACAACTAAGCAAAGCGATAGAATAATGAAGTGTGCTGCATGGACGCCTTGTAAATGTATGCTTCAGACGCTACATATGAACCGCGGAGGTACAGACGCCAGGATGTGCTGGCGTATGCCAGGATGTGCTACCCCAATATGTCAAATTTCTATAATAGATTTTCTACTTTATCACATAAGGTTCACTTTCAATTGGACAAATTTGACATATTGGGGTACTTGATGTGCTGGCGTCTGTACAACTAATACGTGGTGTTATAATAAGAAGTATTGTACGGCATTTTTTATCACTTTCGTCATTAATAATGATTTCATCATTTACATAGTTACGATATTTGGTTTTAATATGTATTTTATTATGATTAAGTTCTTATATCTGTTATTAAAATACTATTACACACAATACAAGTCATTATTAATATATAATAAAGTCAGTTTTACATCCAATTTATTTGAAAACTTTATTTATAATGATAAGTGAATTAACATAAAAAAATATATAGATCCTTTCGTTTATATACTTATAGGAACAGGTGCCGAAAGGCAAATAATACTTAATAAGTTTTTGTGGTATTTTGGTACTAACCCTAATAATAAAAATAATATCCTGGGACATCATTTACACACGGCCATCTGATCCCAAACTAAGCACAGCTTGTACTATGGAAACCAGATAACTGATATACTACATGTAATACTTTTCTTCTTGTAAATACCTACTTGTATAGATAATTACACCCAGACTCAGGACTAACTGACACGTTCATGCACACAAATATCTGGGTGGGAATCGAACCAACGCCCTCCGGCGTGAAAAGCAAGCATTTGCCAACCACGCCAACAAGCCCGTCGCAAAGAAAATATCCATTTTGTTTTCAAAAGAATTCTTCTAATTAAATAAATAAAAATTTTAATTACCGCCATTATAATTTTTTTTTGTCAATTACTAATTACAAATTTTGCTTTGTTTCAGAAATACTCCATCGCGGCGACTTATCATCTTCTATGGAGTCCTTAGCTTACGATTCCTCGGTAGCATCTCCCGGTAGCGTGTCAAGTCACTCGCAAAGAACCAAGAGAATGAGGACAAGTTTCAAGCATCACCAGCTCCGAACTATGAAGTCATACTTCGCTATAAACCAGAATCCTGATGCGAAGGATCTGAAACAGTTGGCACAGAAAACGGGGCTATCAAAACGAGTGTTGCAGGTAACTTGGTTAACCACCTTTAATTTGTCACTTTTTAGATGAACAGTAAATTAGCCACTTTTATTGCAATTTGTAGAATGACCATTAAGAGGCTGAAAACATCTAATTTTATAAATATACGTGTAATATTTAAAATAGTGTGAACAGAATACTATCAAAGCCAGAATAAATGAGTGAAATATAACATATTAATCATTAATTGCGGGCAAAATGTAATATTTATGAGTTATCTTATACCACATAATATAATGACATATAAATTAATAATTTAAATTGACTTGTAATTTTTCATGGTTCTTTTGTTACAAGCATTGCTTAGAGGTAATATTGTGATGGTTTTCTTTAGAGCCCAAATAGTTGAATCGTGTTTTAAGAACAATGAATTTTGTCTAAATATAAACAGATATGGCACATAGTATTTTGATAAAATGATAAAGCAATGACAAAGTGATTTGCCTGTTGTCAGCGCCTTAATAACATAATATTTTCAAAAGAAAGGGGTAGAAACTCGACGCAATAGATATTAAATAGAAAATCAATATTTTAACTTATTTAAAGTTGTACACCACTACCTATATTTTCTTTGCCTTACCTTTCTGCGCATAGGCCATCCAAAGACACCACTGCGATACGACTGCCCATTATACCCAGAAACTTGCATGGTAATTTAAATGTCTCTTATATAGTAAAAGTTTATAATTACATCATTGTTAAAGCTTACCAAACTATAAATAAAACTTTACTAAGCTTCAAGAGCGATGAGACTAGTTAGCATGATTAATAGAATAGAGTACACTTTATTGTACTAGAAAATACATTACACTATCTAAATATAAGCAAGGACAGGTAAAACCGGCGGTCTTATTCTTACTGTTATAGGTAATAGATTTTAGTGTGGTATTGTGTTCACAACGTACATCATTTTATTACAACATACGTACACAATTTGTACATTATATTTATGTTCAAATTGTGTACGTATGTACCCTTTAAATAAAAATATACTTATATTAATAAAACTATACTTTAATCAAGAAAGAGGTTACAAGTGATCAAAATGATATTCAGAGCGATAAATCGCTCAGGTTTGTGTACTCCAAATTACTACAGGAAGTAAATATATAGTTTACTTCGGACTCAAAGTTGCGAATGCATCGTGGTGGTGCTAATTAGTCGACACTAAAATTAGACAGTGCTTCTTATCAATTAATATATCACTGTAACTGTTTACATGTAGTGCTTACTAATCGCTTAAATACTTGAAATTTGCACTTGGTACTTATCAAAGAGAAAACAGTACGCCATTTGTAATAAATAGTCACTGATTACTTACTATTGTTTTTACATGTTATTCAGTTTTATCGGCAAATCAAGATCCTTAAGTTACGTTCCCATCTTATGTTACACCATGTTTAAATATATCAGTCTGATGATATGATTCGCGCAATATGTCTGGCATGTTTATTTAGGATAAACAAATTTGAGGAGCATGTTATTTTATAATAGAAAACTTATCGTAAGCTAAATTAACAACATATTTCTCTTTATTGAAAGGTTTGGTTCCAAAATGCACGAGCCAAGTGGAGACGCAACATAATGCGCCAGGAATCCAATAATCCAGGACATTCCAACGGATCCATACTCCCCGGAACAGTTCCACCGCCGAGCATCGGGCCTAATTCGATGATGCTCTCAGAATCCCTTCAGCCACTGGAGGATATGAAAGTCCATACTCCACATCATCCGATGTCATTTAATGAGCTGTACTGACATACAGAGAACGGGTATGAGGAGGCAGGTTTGACTTAAACTACACAGGGTGTTAACTTAGTCCTGTAAAACCCTTAACTTATGTAATTTACTGCTGATATATCGTCGATATACAACATGTAATTTATGAAATGAAATGAAAATAGTTAGTTCAGAGTGAGTTTACTGAATCGATTTATATTATTTTAATATAGGTAACTTTTTATACCAAAAATAATTAAAACTACGGAAATAATTGTCATAAACCCATTAACCCTGTACAGTCAAAACAAATTTTAAATGACCTAATTCAAAGTAACAAGTCTTTTAAAATCGCAGTTTTATTTGTATTCATACAAATTCTGTCATTCAATACAAAATAAAGAAGCATAAACTTTATCCCAAGAAACTAATTTAGTAAATAACAATGCATATATATGTTAAATTGAAAACTCATGTTTGTATTATGATAATAACATAATATTCTAATTGGGGTGTTTGAGGGTGTGCGTTTATTACGTTACATGTTGTATAATCTGATTTTATAGTATTATTCGTTATACTATATTTATAAACCAAAAAATCTCACATTTAGTTCCCCAGTGATTTAAGGCTTTTACAAGACTAAGCAAATACTTCAGATTGATTGTAATAGTGTACCTTTGGAAACGAGTTTTTGTGCCACATCGTAATAATAATTTCATGAGAACTCTCTAATGAACATATAATAAAAAAAGAAATCTTTGTTTGTATAAGTAATCTTGCTCGAATTAATTCTTTATTTGATGAACATGTTTGTACAAGCGTACTTTTACTTATGTCGGCTATAGACATAATATGCTGTATAGCATTTCTATAGAATATATAGATATATAAAAGACGTGGATCACGAAACCATTGCTATTCAAGAGTGAATAGAACAGTGTAAACGTCTCGAATAAACTACCCATGAAAAGTTCATCTGTGTGACTGAATTTAGTAAAAGTTATTAGGGCGAGTATACGTTTTGTGCATATTATTTTATATATGAAATAGAAGAAATATTGATACCAGAAGATGCCTATACGTTAATGTGTATAATTGAGATTAATATCAACACACTTGTGGACCTTGTGTGTGTGTGTGGAGGATATTAAAAACATTGTATGTAAACAACATTTGATTGATTTAACGTACAAATACAGAGCTACCTTCTATTCTAGTATTGTCTATGTGGCAAATTTAAATTGCGAAACAAATAAACTGCTTATTTGAACAGTGAAATGAAAGGTTTATTTTCAGTGTGTTGTAAATGGGCCTTTATTTACACATATCAGTTAGTATAAATAAAAAAATAATTTGGGCAAACAACTACTGAAATTTGATCTTTAACTAGCCATAGTTAGGGATATATATTATAGCAAACAGACAACCTATGAACATACTTATAAATACATTAATATGTGTATAGATAAATTACACCAAGACACATAACAAACAATCGTGCGCACAAGTTTTGTCCCCCCATAGGGATCGAACCCACGACCACTGGCTTAGCAGTCAGAATCCACTAGACCAAGACTAGGTCAGTTAAACTGATTTGTGTTAATAAGGTCATGTGTTTTGTGTACCTAATCTGCTTGAATGTAAAATTCAATTAAAACTGTTATACGGTCACCGTAGCCTAGTTGGTAGTGTCCTGCCTACGAAGCTGGTGGTCCTGGGTTCGAATCCCGGTAAGTGCAAATATTTGTGTGATGAGCACGAATATGTGTTTCTGAGTCATGGATGTTTTCTATGTATTTAAGTATGTATCTATCTATATAAGTATGTATATCGTCGTCTGGTACCCATAGTACAAGCTTTGCTTAGTTTGGGGCTAGGGTGATTTGTGTGACATTGTCCCTAGATATTATAATTTAACGAAAAAAGCTAAACCTTCTAAGAGTCACAGTCAAATAAATACAATGTAAATAATATTACAAACTGCTTAACTACTTTAAATTTTTTGAGTTTTTATGTTATCAAAGTTCCTGTTTAGTATTTTGTTGTAGTCATTATAAACATCATATACTAGGTACCGGGCAAATGAATGCCAAAAATTCACAAGAATTTAGTTGAGTCACGAGATTTTTGAATACAATCCATGAATAACAAACATAACTAGATCTTACGAAAATACATCTCAACTGAAGACTTTATTTATTTATCTATTTGTCTTCTTCAATGTTGTAAATTCAAATCATATAAATAAATTCAATTCATAAATTCAATTGAACAGTGTTAGAAACGGCTGTCATCTATTTATATGATTTAAAAGTTTGTATCTTTCGTTGCTTGCATGTATCTTGCATTGGTAAAAGTTTTAAGGTAAGTATAGACTACAACATTTACTTGTAACAAAACAACGAGCTGCTCTATGATATGTTCTAGTGTATCATCCTTTTACAAACTAAACGTCGAGCACGCTCGCCTCTTTGTTACAGCCTATTGTACAGACCACCGAGCATATTTGTGTAACTCGCTGTGAACATTTACCCGTAACAACGCCGAGCATTCGCAGGAACGTTACATTACATGGAAATGCTTTGGAAACTGAGCTTTTGCCTGTATTGTATCATTCGTAAGAACGTTACATTACACAGAAATGCTCGAGAAAATGTTGTAGCCTATACTCACCTGTATGTTCAACTCCTGCCGAACTGCAAATTATAATTTGCAATACAAATAAATTATCAATTGCATTTAAACACAGCAAAGCATTTACTAAAATCCTGGTATCTATTTTCATTAGCATGTTTCCGTAATCATAGAGGTATATTCCCTCAGTGGCGAAACCTTTCGCCACCAAAAAACAACATACGGAAAAATAAAATCTTCATCTTCATCCACCATTCAAGTAGCAAATATAACATCATCAGATTCATCTGTGTTAGCTTGATGACCAGGTTATAATTTATTGATTTTCTGATACCAGAATTTGAACTGTAGAATCAATATGGATAATAAATGTAGTAAGTGGATTAGTTTCACATTCGCTGCATATCGGCTTTCCCAAATGTACATCACCTTTTACCATTGTTGAACATTGTAATAACTGTTTATTTTACTGCCCTAAGTTTACTATACCTAATAGAAATAATTAACTCCAAAAATAAAGCCGTTAGAATAGAAACCTTAAAACGTTATGACTTCATGATTACTTAGAAACTTATAATAAAGAGTATAAAATCCAATTATAACAGTTGTAAAACCTTAAAGCCCTCAAAGGCGTACTACAAAGTAACCGTGGTAACATAGTAATATTGCCCACCTGTCTTACAGTGGTAAATTATGATAATCGTGTAACTATTGCTAAGATTGTATCTAACATTAACATATATTCCAGAAATTTAATTTTTAAGTCGTGTAAATAGTAATTAAGTTGTGCAGAATAAGTAAATTGGTCGGAGAAAGCTGGAAAAACTGCCATTCTTAAATTCGGAAACCATGAAATACATAGGTTTCTAGTTTTTGAAAATTTTTTGTTATTCCTGATAGTGACGTTCAACGAAACCTATATGGAATTTCGAATTTATTAAGTTGAATCGAGAAATATACGATGTAAGATTCTAAAAAAACATGTAATTACGACTCAGTTCATCCGTCTGTTACAGATTTTGTTCACAAATGGTATATATTAAAATATGAAATCCTTGTCATGAGTTCCGGTTTATAGTGATATGAATAACTTTTTATAAGTATGGAATTTACGGAACCCTCCGTTCTAGTCGCAGATGGTTGCCTCTCTATCAACATATACTGCAATTTTTAATCATCATGTCACTGTTGGACATGAGCCTCCACATAGAGTGGGGCATGTGGCATAAATGCAACCGTTGGAGGACGGTCGGGTGGTTCACAGAGAGACGCTGCTATCCGTTCTATTCCTACGGCATGACTTCTAAGCCCTCCATAGTATAAGATGCGGTGGCGATATTCGACGCCTTAACCCACACAGCAATATCACATACGAAATAGTAATCAATATTCTTCGGTGGATTGTAAATGCTTTTAAATATAGAGGTATATATGGTTTAGTATATATTAAAAACATCCCAAAATATCTACGGCCACTTAATTTTTTAGACCATTACTAAATACACTTATCCTGGTATATCACCGAACCTAATTTATTTACCTAAATAATTAAATTAGCATGCGTGTACTGATAATGACCTGACCAAAATGTGTGTCAAAATAAGGTACCTGAACCAAGTAGGCACAACCAAACCACAATTTATAGCGCTAGTAAGCAGTTGACAGAACTTAAAACAATTTTGTTATCGAAGTATAATTTAAATGATTTGATGATGAATTTAAATGATAAGAACTACATGATACAACTAATTTAAGATTTACGGAGTGTCAGTCAAAGTCAAAGGTACTTTATTCCGTAAAAATTTTACATTTATGTGGAATCGTTAGAAAGACAGTTCAGAAAAATAGTGGTTTGGTTAGGTTCAATAAGTTGTTTTTATACTGCGAAACAAGATTATGGCTCACCAAATCCACCTGATGGTAAATGGTTATTATAATAACCATTTACCATCAGGTGGATTTGGTGAGCCATATGATGAGGTTGTGTGATGCGTCGCAAGTATCTAAGGTTATAACCTCTCATAATATCGCCGACGCATCACACACAATTTTCTCACACCATAGATTATCTAATGCTACCATTTGATTAGTAATATGTCGACCAGCTCTTAGAGCGCAATAACTCTATGCTCTTTTGCGTAAAGCGTTTTTGCGCTCCAAAAGATGCTCTGCAAAATTGCAATCCTTGAGGTGTTGGGTGAGTAACGCGTGAGTGATTCCATGTTTTCAATAAGCGCGATAGACTATGGTGATTGCTTACCATAAGATGGATTTATTGCTTAATTGTGGACTTAGTAGTATAAAGGAGCCCTATTAAGTTTGCGATTTTAACGTTATTTAAGTACAATTATGTTTTTTCCAAAACTACAATGTATACAAAGTATTTTTTAACACAATTTGTCTGGATTTTTTCTAAAGACGCCGCTTTATTTTTTTTTATTCTATCTACTATATATTTTTTTTTTATTTGGTTTACTAAACTGGCCGTACACAATATTAAAATAAAAAGATAAAAACAAATTCTTGAAAAAAGCTTAGTGAACGACCTTCTTGAAGTAAACACAGCATGCAAATATTATACATCACAAGAAATATAAAAAAAAGTCGGGTTTTCCTTCTTGACGCTATAACTCCAGAACGCACGAACCGATTTCCACGGTTTTGCTTTCGTTGGAAAGGTCTCGGGCTCCGTGAGGTTTACAGCAAAGAAAATTTATAAAATTTAACGCGGGTAGCACCGCGGGGCACAGCTAGTGCTTGTATATTTTTTAGTTATATGTTTTAAATATTGATAAATAATTCAATCAGAAATACTTGTATAGAAATACAATTTTTTCATGTGAATATGTTATCAACCCATGGTTTTATATTCCATACGGTACTTCTAGAGATATTTTATGAATAGAATATAAATACCTGATACTGACGCTAATATTATTACGCTTAATTATATTTTTAATGTGTCTTTCTCACATAGGTTTTATTTATTATGAAAAAAGATTTCTTTGTTAATTTATGCATGTGTTCTGTATATAAAATGTATGATAAAATTATAATAAATATTTTGCCATAAAACTTTTAAAAATAATTTTATAGTATTACTAACTTTTTTCAACGTTAGTAATACTATAAAATATAAAAATATATCTCTCATTCATATGGGCCAATATCTACAGCATACCCTCTTGAATAAAAAAATATTAAAAATTGATTGAGAAAGATCAGAATAATCGCGTAGCAAATATAAAAATAATATACACTGTTCTACAGACCCTCTCCCCTTTTTGAAGGTGGTAAATAGAGTTGACAATTAATGCATCATGTCAGCCAAAGTATGTCCACTGCTGGACAAAAGCCCAAAGAATGGGGGGATATGCCATAATCGCATAAATGACTATAAAACATATTTTGTGTCAGCTCTGCAATATTCCCATTCAGAGTTCTAAGATTCTACAGCTCTATCTTATTTTCATATTCTTCCTAGACTTTATGGTCTTACACAAAATATATTTTTAATTAATTTAAGTTACTAAAAATATATTTTGAGAACATTATTACCAGGCTTCGACGTAAAAAACATTTCCAGAACTATTAATCAAGAATATATTACATGATAACAATATAAAAAAAACTGTCGCAGTAATTTCTTAAATAGATATAAAGCAAAAGAATATTGAGAACCAACCCACGAGTAGTATTTCACTCTTTAATGTAAAAATTGGTTGGTAGTAAAGTATATACTTTGGCCATGATCAGAATGTTGTCCATTTCCTCCCAGTTTACTTGCATTTACAAAATTTCCTGTCTACTCTTTTTTGCCCTCATTTTAGAAGAATATCGTCCGTAAAAGCTCACAAAGCATTTACGGGCGATTTTTCCTAAGACTACTGTTTAAGAGAAATATTGAGTTTGATCAGCTTCTTAACATTTTGTCATTTTTAGTAAATCTTTCAGGTGAGTATTACACGAATTTACATTTATTTATGTTACGATAGACAGTCGATGCATTTTTTATATTTAATAGATAAAACTCGCCTTAACGGAAGAGATTTTAAAGTGAATATTACATGCAATATATCTAAAATAACTTAAGTGTTAGTACTTATTAGTTATGTAGCCCTAGTGTTAGAGAAACATATTTATACACGAAAATGATTAATATATTGACATCCTTACATATATCTTGTATTTTTATTTTGACACCACCACCTTTACTATTAATGTATAAATTTGTATACAGGATGGCCGAGGAGTTGACGTTCAAACGCAAAATTTAGATACTTTATGATGAGGAGTATCCGAATCACCCCCGTGTATGTTCTACGATTAGGCGTTTTTTGATACTTTGAAAATTTGTGAGTCCTGAGCTCAAACCCTAATTTTGAACTTTCGAATAAACTCGAAGTCAGTTCTGCAATGATTAGATAAACCATACCTTTTGGGGTGTTAGGTTAAACTATGCTTATTAGTATTCACAAAAGAACTGAACCAGAAATGTTCAACAGAACCAGAAAAAAATCGAAAACTGATTTTAGGTGAAATTTACGAAAAAAGTCATAAAAAAAGTTCTATCTCAATAACTATGCAAAATTGTAGAACATACATGGGAGTGAATCAGATACTCCTCATCATAAAGTCCCTAAATTTTGCCTTTGAACGTCAAATACTCGGCCAGCCTCTATAAGAGGTGTCCACCATACAAGAAAACATATGTATGTTTTCTATCAAACTTAAAATCGATCCAGCAAAGACAGGTAAAGTAAGTAAGAGTTAAGCGTTTAGACGAGGATACGCAATTTAATCGTATAATAACTACTTGCTCTACGAGTATATACTAAATATGTAAATATCCGGGACATATTATCCACAGCGCCACCTAGTCCAAACTTGTACCTATAATAAAAACTATACTAAGGATTAGTAAAACAACGAATAGAAATAATTATATACTTTTTTTTGTAAATATACTATACATTCAATACACGAAAATCATTTAAACGTACCATGCATGTTACAAATCTTGGGTGGGTTATTGACTCAATAGTTAGCTGCAAAAATCATGTAGCAGGCATCAGCCAGAGAGTTACCGGGGTATTGAGAAAGTTATACAGATAAAAAATCTTAGTACCATCTGGGACAACAGTGATGCTTGTGCAGGCGCTACTCCTTCCCATAATAGTCAATGTTGATGTATGCTACTTTGACCTGAATGCAGATCTCCTTAATAAACTTGACTGTATTTTCGATTCGTATCATATTCAATCTTCGTAAGTATGACCATGTCTCTCTCACAGAGCCCAGTTACATTGGTTCCCTATTCCTCACTGCAGAACCCTATCTTCATTATTTTCTATTCTTAATTCTCTTTCTACTCCTACGTACCTTATTCCCCATTTTCAATATCTATGCTGTAATCACAGCTAAAACCTGCTTTCAACCTACAACCGTCTTCGATAATGTCCTTCGCATCATCC
Organism: Pseudoips prasinana; assembly: GCA_951640165.1. Classification (NCBI taxonomy): domain Eukaryota; kingdom Metazoa; phylum Arthropoda; class Insecta; order Lepidoptera; family Nolidae; genus Pseudoips; species Pseudoips prasinana. The sequence continues at coordinate 15,625,221 of OX621234.1, read as the reverse complement.
TAATTTTCTTCATTATTCGTTTTTCTTGCAAACTATTCATGTCTGGAAGCTACCTCCGGAAATAAGAATGGCGAAGAGTCAATTCTGAAAAAAAAAGAAATAAAATACGTGATCATATTTTCGTTGACGGCTTTGCACGGTAACCACCACACACTGTAACTATACCGTGTAAATCGGACGGCGGCACCAAATTGGGTAGAAATATTCCATTATGATTACTAATGAGGATTATTTATTTAGTTTACTCAAGGAGATTGAATGCCGTTGCTAATTCTGAATATAAATTAAAAGTAAAGGTTATGAAAAGTGTCATCTGTCAGTTCCGCCACAGTCTATCAAAAAAGAAAATACGGCAATCCCCTGTGTGTATAATAATACTCCGTGCCTTACTTTGTGTTTAAATATACGGATATCGCTGTATTCATTCCACTGTATTAATCTCAGAAAAAAACCCCGAACAGCTTTAACAATTACGAATAAAAATAAAAATTAACAATTTAATAATTCAGCGAATGATGCGGACTAGGTCTCCAGATAGGATATGGCGCAAAAAAGCGAGACAACATTACAAAGTCGTGGAATCGGAAAGTCCAGAAACTGTGCCGCAGTATTTTCAGGTAATTATCTTATCTGTTTAGGCACGTGTTTCAAGGAAAATACTTTGTGCAAATATAATCTGACGATGTTCGGAGACTTGTATATTGTCGGGTTTGTATAAAGCAATTATATGATACTAAGATTTAGAGACTCGTAATAAAGAATGCTGCCTTTATCACGTGTCCTGGTAAAGCCAATCGATAGCTACGTTTCCGCAAAACTGTATCCTAATTACGTATTGCTGACGAGTCATAGAAATATACAATCGTAGAGTAAATTATTGTACAAATAACAAGTATTTTATTACAAATAACGACCAGCTGTCGTTATTTGTAATAAAAGTCAATTGGCTTCTTACATATACATATTATTTTATAATATATAGCCCTTAAATATGGGTGTTTCTCTTAGAACTTTCCGCTTCATCCGGCAGCACGGTGGTGTTCTTGCCTTGAACTTATGTTCAATAGACCAAGAAAGAAACACCTCCATGGTTCCTGTTTAAATTATATATAGATATTTTTTGTTCTTAATATAAAAAAGGAAATGTGATGAATCCAGAAAAATGGTTGCATAATAATGTACATACGCCAGCACAACAAGCTACCCCAATCTGTCAAATTTACCCAATTGCAAGTGAAACTTATGCTTTTGTATAAAGTTTTTGTTATAAAGTTGAAAATCTATAAAAGAAATATGACAGATTGGGGTAGCTGGATGTGTTGGCATCTGTACAAGGTGTAATATTAATAGTAGACGTAGCTTAAATACCGCTATCTACCCATGAAACTTAACAAATTAACAAAGAAAACAAGATTGTTAAATGTAATACAGATTTATTTGTCTCCCCGTACAAAATGCATCAGCTGATCATTTTTCTAGTGAGGGATTTTAATAACTTTTTGTAATTTTTGCATGTTTATGTAATACACGTTGTTCAGTTTAATAGAAAAATTACATTTAAAACACTATTAATGTTATTCCTTGTATTCTTGGACCTAGCCTTAATTGTCTTTTTATTTCTTATTAAAAGCGAATTTTACGCATAATCAATTGAAATTTCACAAAACGTGGGCCATGCATTCTGTGACGCCAATAAAAATTGTGTATTTGGATTCGTGTGATTGTATTTATTTAGATTTTAAATGTTAGTGATAAGAAGAATGTAGCAATTATTAGCTGACAATAATAAATACAATTAACATACCCAGACATTATCTTTAAAACTATTATGTCCAAAATCAAAGTTATTGATGTTAATCGCAATGAAATAACGTTGTAAGGTCTAATTAATAAAAAAAAAATAGGGCATGTTGGCGTGGTTGGCAATTGCTTGCTTTTCACGCCAGAGGTCGCGGGTAAGATTCCCATCCAGGACAGATATTTGTGTATATGAACATGTCTGTTTGTCCGCAGTCCGGGTGTAATTATCTATAGGTATAAGTATGTATTTACAAAAAAAAGAAACGTATTATATGTAGTATATCAGTTATATCTGGTTTGCATAGTACAAGCTCTGCTTAGTTTTGGATCAGATGGCCGTGTGTAAATAATTATTTATATATTATTATTATTAATATAGGTCTGAGTAAAGCGCTGAGTAAAACTGATTTTATCATAGCCTCAACGTAACAAAACATTATAACTGGGCAAAGTTTTAGATTTCTGTCAACATTCTGGAGGCCCGAAAGCTGAATTGGTTGAACCCTCACACCAGCTCCTCATACGTCATCGTAGTCCTCGGCAAAAAGAAACACAGGACAAGCATCAAGAGGAATATGGAAGAACCCTTTTATGGACAGGTATTAAGATTGTCATATATAACCTGAACATAGATACATAGATTTTGATTTGACAGGCCGATTGGCGTGGCTGGTAATGATTCGATTCCCACCCAGAATAAATATGTGTGTGCATAAACATGTCTGTTTGTCCTGATTCTGGGTGTAATTATCTATATAAATATGTATTTACAAAAGAAAATATCTAATATGTCAGTTATTATATATATTAAGAAAATATGTAATATATTAAGAAAAGATGCAGTAAAATATATCTAAAACTATAACCTTTTAATTATCTTGATAATAATAATCCTAATTTTTGACAATGACTTAATATAAGTTAGTTAACTAACTAAATCATTACTATTATAAATTAAATATTATTTCTAAATGTTTTCATACAATCCGTGTAATATCTATAAAATAAAATAAAAAAGGTTTTTATTCACGTAGACTTTAAAAAAGCGCTTGTTAATAGTGAGAACATGTTTGTAGTAATATAGTTGTATACCTACATTATTATTTCTAGTTACATAGATATTTAGGTACCACGGATTGTATGAAAACATTTAAAATTTTTTTTTTATAATAGCAATTATATTTAGCTAGCTTGTATTAAGTTATTGTCAAAGATATTATTTTTAAGTTTAATTATTATAATTTATAGCTTTAGCTATATTTTACTACATAATTATTGTCTGAATGCTTCTGTCTTTATTAAGGTATTATTATTATGGCGGACCTGGTGTTAATAACGACGGTCGCGCTTTAATGCTACCACCGGATCCAAAGCGCCCCAACTGAGAAGACCCAGCGAAACAAACTCAGTGGGTACATCTACTACCGGTTTCAACACGACCCAATTGAGACGGTCCGGCGAAACATACTCAAGCGGGCATGAACACGGGATTTGGACCATTTAGAGTAATTATTTAGTAGGCAAACACAATATATGCTCGATCGGTTGTCTTACGACTATACGCACCTACCTAGAAAAAATATGTATACCTACTTAACTATATTACTACAAACAAAGACACGATTTGACTATTAACTAGCTCATATGCTAAGTATAAGTATTTTTTTATAGGTAGGTACGTATAAATATTACACGGATTAATTTATATTAGTAATGATTTAGTTAGTTAACTAGCTTATATTAAGTTATTGTCAAAGATATTAGGATTAATTATCAAGATAATTACAAGAGGTTATAATGAAATGAAATGAAATAATGAAATTTATTCAGCACTTGGGTATTAACATACACTTGTACTTGTCAAGTTCAAAATGCAGTACACAAACATAGTCGAACACAGTATAAAAATTACAAAAATATAATTAGTCTAAAAAAATTAATCTATTATTTTGAAATTTAGTTGTACAATATTAAAATTAAAGAATTGAAGGCAATGAGCATTTGGCTAGCGCAGAAGGCTCTGAACCAGTAGCTTATATTAAACGATTAATACCCGAGGACACCCTTTTAGGGTTCGTATATTTACGAATTAGGATCAGATGCCAGGTATTAGTTGTACCAAGACATTTCTTATTATTATATACTAGCGGCCCGGTACGTGCTTCGCTACGTTTTGAAGTATTAGTACAAATTGTTTGAATATGAGAGTATAGAAAGATGTTGATTTTACACTTTTTCAAGACTTTTTTTTAAATATTCCCTACGTACAAACCTTCCCTGGACTTCCACGAATAATTCAAGACCAAAATTAGCCAAATCGGTAAAGGCGTTGTTGAGTTATAAGATTACAACGAAAAGTGGCATTGATTTTTATATATATAGATTCACGTTCTAAAGCTGTATACAAACCTTAGTACAGTAAATAATAGCTAACTAAAATTATGTCATTACGTTTGTTATCCTACTAATATTATAAACGCGAAATTTTGTAAGTATGGATGGAATGGATGGATGTTTGTTACTCTTTCACGTAAAACTACTGAATGGACTTTAATGAACCTTTACAATAATATAGCTTATACATCAGAATAACACATAGGCTACAATTTATTAAGTTGTTGTGTGAATTATCCAAAATATGACGATAAGTGTCAAAGAGTATCTACTATTCTTCTAAATCTACCATCTGCGAGCTATTTCGGCGTGCACTGCCAAAACTACTTTGACGCGGGTGAAACCGCGGGGCATAGCTAGTTTTGGAATAGTTCTAGTTCAGCATTGTAGAACGGTATATGTAATGATCCGAGTGCCACTAGTCACGGCAGTTGAGTTCTGGTAAATGAGCGGTGAGCATGGATTATGATTAAATTCACGCCTCATTATGAAATGTACACTATGTAATTTTTTAAAGGTTTACAAACACGGTTAAGATGCTCACTTTTCGATTTTATTTTCTCTACGTATTAATGAAATAAAAGCTAGATTGCTGGTCACGTTGTAACAATTAATTAATTACTGCACGTGTGGCGCAGCGGCTAAGACTGTCGCCACGCCGCTTCGTGGCCCGTGTTCGTATCCCACGCAGGACAACTATTTGTGTGATGCATAAATAGTTGTTCTGAGTCTGGATGTACTTTTTGTCAGTCAATTTTATGTTTGTAAAGTACCCCGCGACACAGGGATTAAATTCACTAGTACGGGCGTTGTCAAAAAAAAATTAAACTAATTGAATGGTTTCTTGTTTTTAACCGAGTTCAAAAGAGAGGCTTAGCTTGTTCATCAATTTGTTTTATAAACGATATTTTTTTCTTAAACAAGATTCATACACGTATGTAGGTAGGTACATGTTTTGTATTTCAACAATGGAGTTATTTAATTTTATGCACGAGCGAGATTTCAAGTGTTCCTTGAGGGTGAATTGAAATCTCTCTCGAGCTGGTTTTTCGGTTTTATGATGAATGAGTAAACGTAAGGCGATTTCTTTTACCGCATTATTATTATTTTTACACGTTAAGCTTTTAAAGTTAATATATGTAGGTGTGTTTCATAGTTTATCAAATTTTTTGTGCATGTAAATGCTTTTTGCTGGTGTTTTAAAACTTAATAAATCAGGCTGGGCAAATTGTAGACAAATTTTGCATTTGATTTGATCCTAAGAAATGTATAAGTCGTTTTCGGGAATAATATCTAATTAATGATTAAAAATGTGAATCAATTAGATTAATAGACAAGTCAGCAAATACAAGTATAATTTGACCTAATCAAAGCTCACTACACTTTAGAACACCTGTGCCAGCGCCATCTATTTCTTGATTCTTGTACTAAGTGAAGAGTGTTCTAATAAAAGCCCATAATCCTAGTTATACTTACCGATACCGATACTAAGACACTGATATTGTGTACGATATTATTAAGTTGAGTTTGGTCAATCATTCTTGGTAATTTTATATCTTACGTAAGTAATTTTACCTAAATAAAAAGACAGGTAAATTTAAAAATTCTGGGATAATACTAACTTACATGTTACCCGACGAAGATGTTGCAAATTACACGTAGACCGGCACCATTATTAATTAGTTATACAAGATAGTTGAGAATACTACTTATTTGACACAATGATATCAATTAATCTCAAAATAAAGAAAAGATACATTTAATCGGACGTATTATATTAAAAACGTTTCAGCCCATATGACATTCAAATTGAGTAATCTTCATTTTAAGTTGAACAGAGTAATGTTCAGTAACAGACCAATATATCGCGAATTTGATAATGGGAGTCGTTTTAAGGTTTTTTTTTCTTTTTTTTAGTAGTTAAAAATTTACTTATTTATATCACATCATCAGATAATCGATAAAATAAGACGAGGAACGTTTTTAATTAATTGTGATTTGCTTAAGGCAGTTACAGAATATTTTTCTCAAAAATGTTCCAAACGTTTGAATAGTAGAAATAAATGGTTTGCCTGGTCATTTAACATGAATGTTTGACCAAAAATTATATACTTACTCCATCCTCACCTTTCACCATTTCATCATCCTTCTGGTAGTGAAAACTCTGTTTAAATCGACTGAGCAATTTAAAAGATATAAGAGATGAAACATCCATTATTGTTACGTATTTTAATATCATGGATAGGAATTCGAGGCAAAATAAATAATAAAAGTAATCATAATCAGCAATCAATTCTTTAATATTAATATTATAGTTAAGTACATAAGAAAAAATAAACGAAAAAAACTTCTACAAAAATGAAAAACTGCTACAAAAATTAAAAAACTTCTATAAAAACATAAAATTGTAAACATATAACATAAGATTCACTCCTCTTCCGAATTTTCAATGTCAAAATCAGGAGTGGTGCCTAATCCATCTACATCATCCAGGACATTATCATTTCCTTTGAGGTTTTTGTAAAACTGTAAGCAATCTCTTGGAATGAAGGGGTAAAAGGATCTCAGATCATCCAATTTTACTTGGGCAATCTCTTTTCCATTGGGATATAGCGGACACAACAAACTTTCGATTATAGGACATACTTTGCCCTTTATCTTTTTCATTATATTTATCTCTTCTGAACCTTCTGTAGTTTTGATAAATAACGAGTACAGTTTTTCTTTTTTCAAAAGTATTTCTTTAATTTTCAGCCAATTTATTTTATTTTTGTCAACAGAAACTTTTCTATTCACGATGTTTTTCTCTAATTTTTGTGTCCCCAAAAAATGTTGACTTTCCATCTTCTTTACTATTAGGGGATTCTTAATTCTACAATTTTTTATTACATTTATATAATCGTCGGCAGTGTAGAGTCTGGGATGCAATTTTAAGCTTGTTTCTATTTTCGAAAAATCCGTATCATTTGGCAGGAATGTATGCCCTGGCTGTAGATATTTAAATGTAATTGTTTGTAAAGTGGGATGACTTTCCAGAACAGCCTTCAATAACAGAGTTATCTTTATATTGCGATTTTGACCACCACATGAATCGCTCCACAGAACTAAATGTTGAACCTCTTTATTCAAAATGTTTTTTATGTAATAAGCCAAACAGGACCCTACCTCCTGGGCTCCTTTAATAATTACAGGTATTTCTCAAAATTGTTCCAAACTGTTTAGATCATTTCCGTGATAGTTATAATGTAAGCAATATCAAAAGTACAATTGAACAAAAACGTTTCAAGTTACTTAGCTCATTTTAGGGGAAAAAAGAAAAGAGCCACGCCATAGAAAACAAATATGTCAAAATGGTTTCAAATAGTTTGGAACATTTCAGTGTTTTTTATATTCAGACCTTCCGTTGTGTGGGTTGGAACCCTATTGTTACTTTTACCCATACAAGCAAGGTACCTTAGAACGTTTTCGATATAATGAAAGAACTATGCACGCTGACCTCACTGGTGTAGATAACTCATTTTTGGACATGTTGTGGGTTGGAACGTTTTTGATATTATACATTTCTGCCAGACGAATAATTCGTCTGGCAGAAATGTATAATAATTCAGTGTAGGCATTTAATTCCAAATCAAAGTCGTGACGTCTCGTCACATAATCGGGTCGTTAACTGTGACCAAGGCATCAGATACGTTCCATCATCTAAATCAGTGTTTTTCAACCTTTTTCATGACGCGACCCCTTTAGTATGAAGACATTTTTTGCGACCCCCCTACCGTTATTTACCCGCTTTTTTCATGTATTTACGCGTCGTGGTCATAGAGCTTACCGTACCGTGGGAAAACAACATCCCTAAAGATCACGCGTTCAAGGCAAACAAGTATTACGACTTAATTGAATTAACCAGAAACGGAGATCAAGAACTTCGGTAAGATCTATATTCGAACGAGTGTCCAAAGAGGCATTGTTAGGATCTTACCAAATTTGGCTAGGAAGAGGGGGGAACACTGCGAGACCGAGAAGGTGACCGTTGATGCATCACAGGGACCATGTCCATGAACTTGGCAGATCATTTGTCAGCAGATCAAAAATAAATAAGAGTTCTCGTCTCATGCAGGTGAGTTCTATAGTTCCTAATACTAATTAAAAATAGTTCTGGCATTTTTTGTCAGAAAAAGTCAATCAAAAAAATGATCTGCTAACTTCCCGTAGCAGATCATTTTCAAAAAACTTATAAAAAAATGAGGGTTCTCGATGCATACCAATGAGTTCTGGAGTTCCTGATACTTTTTATGAATAGTTCTGGCCGATTTCCCTGAAAAAATAATTAAAATAAGTGATAGATATGCCAATTTCCCGTAGCAGATCATTTCCAAAAAAGTTACCCAATTTTTTTATTTTTTATCATATTTCAATGAGTTCTAGAGTTCCTGACACTTTTTAACGATAGTTCTGACATAATTTCCTAGAAAAACAATAGCCTATCACTCGTTATATGTAAAATTCCCGAAAAATTACAAGTAAAACAGGATAAGGTGACATGTTTAAGAAAGTCGATTGTAACTAAGAAGTAACGACGCATGCTGATAAGTTATATTTATTTTCTGGTTAACTAAGAGCCCAAGCACAAATTCTGATACCTTTAAGAAATAGTTCAGCATCTTTTCTGACACAAAAAAAAATCAAGAGTTAATGAAAATTCAGAAAGTGACGACTTCAAAAACATTGCAATAAAATAAAAATTTGCCCGCATGCTGTCATCTTATGGTATTAAAAGTTAAGACGTAAGTTGTTAATACAGTTAGATACTTTCAAGAAATAGTTCTGTCAATATGGAGCAGAAAAGCATGTCAGAAAAAATATCATATCTGAAAAATACATGTTTTAGAAAAAGGGTCGCAAATTAGAAACAACGACGCATGCTGATAAGTTATATTTATTTTCTGGTTCACTAAGGACCCAAGCACACATTCTAATACCTTTAAGAAATAGTTCTGCATCTTTTCTGACACAAAAAAAAATCAAGAGTTAATGAAAATTCAGAAAGTGACGACTTCAAAAACATTGCAATAAAATAAAAAATAGTCCGCATGCTGTCATTTCATGGTATTAAAAGTTAAGACGTAAGTTGTTAATACAGTTAGATACTTTAAAGAAATAGTTCTGTCAATATGGAGCAGAAAAGCATGTCAGAAAAAAATATCATATCTGAAAAATACATGTTTTAGAAAAAGGGTCGCAAATTAGAAACAACGACGCATGCTGATAAGTTATATTTATTTTCTGGTTCACTAAGGACCCAAGCACACATTCTGATACCTTTAAGAAATAGTTCTGCATTTTTTCTGACACAAAAAAATTCAAAATTTAATTAAAATTCAGAAAATTACGACTTCAAGAACATTCCAATAAAATAAAAATTTGCATGCATGCTGCCATTTTTTATGGTATTTAAAGATAAAACGTACTTTTTGTATACATCTTAATACTTTAGAGAAATATGGAGCAGAAAAGCATGTCGGAAAAAAATATATTATCTGCAAAATACATGTTTTAGAAAAAGGGTCTAAATTAGAAACAACGACGCATGCTGATAAGTTATATTTATTTTCTGGTTCACTAAGGACCCAAGCACACATTCTGATACCTTTAAGAAATAGTTCAGCATCTTTACTGACACAAAAAAAAAATCAAGAGTTAATGAAAATTCAGAAAGTGACGACTTCAAGAACATTGCAATAAGATAAAAATTTGCCCGCATGCTGTCATCTTTTATAGTATTGACGTACTTTGTGAATACAGCTAAATACTTTAAAGAAATAGTTCTGTCAATATGGAGCAGAAAAGCATGTCGGAAAAAAATATATTATCTGCAAAATACATGTTTTAGAAAAAGGGTCGCAAATTAGAAACAACGACGCATACTGATAAGTTATATTTATTTTCTGGTTCACTAAGGACCCATGCACATATTCTGATACCTTTAAGAAATAGTTCTGCATCTTTACTGACACAAAAAAAAAATCAAGAGTTAATGAAAATTCAGAAAGTGACGACTTCAAGAACATTGCAATAAAATAAAAATTTGCCCGCATGCTGTCATCTTATGGTATTTAAAGATAAGACGTACTTTTTGTATACAGCTTAATACTTCATAGGAATAGTTCTGTCAATATAGAGCAGAAAAGCATGTCAGAAAAAAATATCATATCTGAAAAATACATGTTTTAGAAAAAGGGTCGCAAATTAGAAACAACGACGCATGCTGATAAGTTGTATTTATTTTCTGGTTCACTAAGGACCCAAGCACACATTCTGATACCTTTAAGAAATAGTTCAGCATCTTTTAGTACACAAAAAAAAACTAGTTTTAATAAAAATTCAAAAAGTGACGACTTCAAGAAGATTGCAATAAAATAAAAATTTGCACGCATGCTGTCATCTTTTAGAGTATTTAAAGATGAAACCTACTTTCTTAATACAGTTAAATACTTTAAAGAAATAATTCTGTCAATATGGAGCAGAAAAGCATGTCAGAAAAAAATATCATATCTGAAAAATACATGTTTTAGATAAAGGGTCGCAAATTAGAAACAACGACGCATGCTGATAAATTATATTTATTTTCTGGTTCACTAAAGACCCAAGCATACATTCTGATACCTTTATGAAATAGTTCTGCATATTATCTGACACAAAAAAAAAATCAAGATTTAACGAAAATTCAGAAAGTGACGACTTCATGAACATTGCAATAAAATAAAAATTAGCACGCATGCTGTCATCTTTTATAGAATTGACGAACTTTGTGAATACAGCTAAATACTTTAAAGAAATAGTTCTGTCAATATGGAGCAGAAAAGCATGTCGGAAAAAAAATATAATAGGTCTTTACCTATGAAATTGCCGTTTTGTATGAAAAAATTTAAACGAATTTTTTTCATGAATTTTTTTTATTTGTATTAATCGAAGTAATCACCCATGCAATCAATGCATCTTTGCCATCGCAGTGGCAGTTTATTGATGCCCTTCTTAAAGAAATCAGCTGGACGGGAGGCAACAAATTCTTCAAAGGCATTTTGTACTGCCTCTCGGGTATTGAATTTTTTTCCCGCCAAGAAGTTATCCAAATTCTGGAAAAAGTAGTAGTCTGTAGGCGCAAGGTCTGGTGAGTAGGGCGGATGACGGAGAGCTTCCAACCCCAGTTCTTGCAACTTGGAGACCGTCTGCTGTGCAGTATGAGGTCGCGCGTTGTCGTGCAGGAGCAGCGGAGACGAGCGATTGACCAATGCTGGTTGGAGATGCGCCAGCTTCTCCATCATTGTGCTCAGTTCTTCACAGTACACATCTGCAGTAATGCTCACCCCGTTTGGTAAGAAGCTGTGATGAATCACACCGGCGCTAGACCACCAAACAGTGACCATCACTTTTCTAGGGGTAAGTTTTCGTTTAGGGCATTGTTTAGGTGCTGAACCAGGATCCAACCAACTTGCTGAGCGCTTGCGGTTATCAAACAGAATCCATTTTTCATCGCAGGTAACAATGCGGTTCAAAATTCCTTCATTTGTGTGTCTGTTGAGCAGTGCAAGGCACGTCTCGACGCGTACTTCGCGCTGGCGATCATTGAGTTCGTGGGGCACCCATTTGTCAAGCTTTTTTACCTTGCCAATTTGACGCAAATGGACCAATATTGTTTTGACGCTAACGTCGAAAGCTGCTGCTAATTCAGCCGTAGATTGTGTATCATCAGCTTCCACAACCGCCTTTAATTCGTCATTGTCGACCAAAGTCTTCGGACGACCGCGAGGTTCATTTTTCAGGTCGAAATTTCCAGAACGGAAGCGAGCAAACCAATAACAGGTGGTGCGTTGGTTTGTAGTGTTAGCTCCGTAAACGTCGTTGATGTTGCGTGCCGCTTGTGCCGCGTTGCTGCCACGACGGTACTCATATTCCATAATTACTCGAATTTTTAACGTATCCATGATGACGAAAAAGATTGAAAAGCGATGAAAATGTAACACTAATCAATAAAGAAATGACTACTTTTGGAAAAAAGAATCCATGTTTTTAAAATAAAATTAATTTGAAATTAGAATTCTTAGCCAAACAAAAATTATTTTGATTTGAAATGGCCAGTACTGCAGAACGGCAATTTCATAGGTAAAGACCTAATATTATCTGCAAAATACATGTTTTAGAAAAAGGGTCGCAAATTAGAAACAACGACGCATGCTGATAAGTTATATTTATTTTCTGGTTCACTAAGGACCCAAGCACACATTCTGATACCTTTAAGAAATAGTTCTGCATCTTTTCAATTCAATTTAATTAGAACAGAACTATTTCTAATATGAACTACATCAGAACTATTTCTTACAGGTATCAGAATGTGTGCTTGGGTCCTTAGTAAACCAGAAAATAAATATAACTTATCAGCATGCGTCGTTGTTTCTAATTTACGACCCTTTTTCTAAAACATGTATTTTTCAGAATTGATATTTTTTTCTGTCATGCTTTTCTGCTCCATATTGACAGAACTATTTCTCTAAAGTATTTAGATGTATACAAAAAGTACGTTTCATCTTTAAATACTCTAAAAGATGACAGCATGCGTGCAAATTTTTTATTTTATTGGAATGTTGTTGAAGTCGTCATTTTCTGAATTTTAATTAAATTTTGATATTTTTTGTGTCAGAAAAGATGCAGAACTATTTCTTAAAGGTATCAGAATGTGTGCTTGGGTCCTTAGTGAACCAGAAAATAAATATAACTTATCAGCATGCGTCGTTGTTTCTAATTTGCGACCCTTTTTCTAAAACATGTATTTTTCAGATATGATATTTTTTTCTGACATGCAATTCTGCTCCATATTGACAGAACTATTCCTATAAAGTATTAAGCTGTATACAAAAAGTACGTTTTATCTTGAAATGCCATAAAAGATGACAGCATGCTTGCAAATTTTTATTTTATTGGAATGTTCTTGAAGTCGTAAATTTCTGAATTTTAATTAAATTTTGTTTTTTTTTGTGTCAGAAAAGATGCAGAACTATTTCTTAAAGGTATCAGAATGTGTGCATGGGTCTTTAGTGAACCAGAAAATAAATATAACTTATCAGCATGCGTCGTTGTTTCTAATATGCGACCCTTTATCTAAAACATGTATTTTTCAGATATGATATTTTTTTCTGACATGTTTTTCTGCTCCATATTGACAGAACTATTTCTTGAAAGTATCTAACTGTATTAACAACTTACGTCTTAACTTTTAATACCATAAGATGACAGCATGCGGGCAAATTTTTATTTTATTGCAATGTTTTTGAAGTCGTCACTTTCTGAATTTTCATTAACTCTTGATTTTATTTTTGTGTCAGAAAAGATGCTGAACTATTTCTTAAAGGTATCAGAATTTGTGCTTGGGCTCTTAGTTAACCAGAAAATAAATATAACTTATCAGCATGGGTCGTTACTTCTTAGTTACAATCGACTTTCTTAAACATGTCGCCTTATCCTGTTTTACTTGTAATTTTTCGGGAAGTTTACATATAACGAGTGATAGGCTATTGTTTTTATAGGAAAATATGTCAGAACTATCGTTAAAAAGTGTCAGGAACTCTAGAACTCATCGAAATATGACAAGAAATAAAAATATCAGGTAACATGTTTGGAAATGATCTGCTACGGGAAATTGTCATATCTATCACTTGTTTTAATTATTTTCTTAGGGAATTCGGCCAGAACTATTCATAAAAAGTATCAGGAACTCCAGAACTCATTAGTATACATCGAGAACCCTAATTTTTTTGTAAGTTTTTTGAAAATGATCTGCTACAGGAAGTTAGCAGATCATTTTTTCGATTGACGTTTTCTGACTAAAAATGGCAGAACTATTTTTAAATAGTATCAGGAACTATAGAACTCACCTGCATGCGACGAGAACTCTTATTTATGTTTGATCTGCTGACAAATGATCTGCCAAGTTCACGGACATACAGGGACCCCCGTTAAACCTACATCTGAGTCGCAAGTTTCAGACTCTGTCGAGTATTCCCTCCTCTACCACACGACGGACCCGGTTTCCGCACGGTGAATCCATGGAATGCTAAGAATTAGGTCTTATTTTGTGACAAATATTGAATCCAACATATTTATTCATTTTCATAATTAGGGTTCGGATAAATGCATAATTAAAATGCGAGTTGAGGGAATGAATAAGCGAAACGCAATGAACGTTACGGAGGTAACAATGGCTATTCAGTGGCGGCACGCGCGATCGCGACTTGCATGCTATGCGACTAGTTGAGACCGTAAGCTGGTTACTGTTTGTCGAGCGCTAACCATTGTTTGTAAGTATCTAACAGTGGTTTATAATGATTAAAAATGGATTAATGTCTAAATAGACCAACAGAACCGTCAACTTCTAACGGGAGTGAAGAAACTATAATAAGGAAGAACTTTTTCATGACATCAGTTATATGCAATTCGGCTTTACTGCGATTGGGAATAAATCACTGTGTGTTATTTCCTTCGAAGTTTTCTCTTGATAAAGATTTTTTCGATATTTTATTCAATCGCGGATAAGCGATTTCACGATTAATGTTTCGAAGACTCCTTGAAATTTGATAAATCTACCGATACTGCGGAATGTGTGCACTTTCCAGCTTTTGTGCGTTGAATCCAATGAAAATGTAATAGAAGACATACTTTTTTGTATAGATCTTCCCACAAACGCATAGTTTTCGCCATCGTCAAGCTCTTACGACCAAAACCTTGCAATAGGAATACAGCCAAGTTCTAAATATTATTATAAAAATGTAAATTTTATAAAAGAAAAAGCGTTTCGCATACGTCTGTTTTGAAAATTTGTGAAAATATGGGAGTACTCCACCAAAATTTACTTTATCATACAGAGGTTAGTTGGTTATCAAGAGACATAGTACAGCCAGAGTTTTGAAACTTGGCGCTTAACTTTTAATGTATTTGCAGCAAGCTTAATCATAATACTCTAAATACATTTGGGACCCTGCGACTAGCTTTCCTAACCTTTTGCAAATTCCCTATAGAAGCTTCGCGACCCCCCTATAGTGGCTTCGCGACCCCCAGGGAGTCGCGACCCTCAGGTTGAGAAACACTGATCTAAATATTGAAATAAAAAAAAAATTGTATCACGGAATTTGGGTTTGGGAATGAAAATGTACATGTTTATTGTGTCTCAAATGGTTGCATCAACAAATGTGAATGAAAAAGCCCTAGTGAGTATTTAATAATACTTGTGTTAGGGTATATTAATAATACTCTGGTCCTGGAGCAGACAAGTTTCAAATTAGACTAGCCTCAATCTGTTTTCTAAGAGAGACCTTTATCTAAAGAAAAAATATATATTTTCTTAATTTTTCTCTTATTTTTTGGAGAAATTGTGATAGACAGACATGTCGACTAAGTTGGACCATAAAGGTTTCCTTTTACCAATAAAATTTGTGAAACCAAAACTAATAGCACAAGTAATGTTGCTAGCGCCATCTATTTAGACGTAATTGTAATACGTGGAATGGTTTGTTGCAAAATAGCTATAGCCGCTTTCACCAATTACGACACGACAGCACTGAAAATTTTTACGTTACTGCCTTATTCGGGGATACGTACTCCTCTAAATATTAAACAAAAGTTGAGGCACACCTTCCTTCCAGAAAATATTTTAGTAAATGTTGGGATATAATCCTACTAATATAATAACGGCGTGTAGATTAAGATGCAAAATACCCAAATAAAATCGCAACGGGTACAATTTGCATACATTAGTTTAATTTTGTTCTCGTTTCTATTCACCCTGGAGTACTTAATCATTAATTATTATTAATATGCTGATTTATTATGTTGTTGTCCTGGTCTGGCTGAACTAACAAAGCTTTAATACCATGTACTGTAAGTACCTATATTTGCGAAATAAAGTATCTAATATTATCTCTCTTCATTTTACGGTGCCCTAATATTGCCATCGCTTGGCTTCTACAAGATACGTAATAAAGTTGAGTCGTGTCGCATCGTCGGGTCGGCTAAAGTAAAGCATCAGTTTCGAGGCATTTTAATATTGATAAAGAACGAAAGATGGCGTTATACGAAGTTATAATTAAGTTAGTAATCTATGCTTGGTATTGGCTGGATAGCGATCATTTAATGAAAAAATCATATTCATTATATTACAATCAAATACTATAGTAATATTTTATACAATAGTAATAGTTTATCTAATTACGAGGAATTTTCACCCTTTTTTGTTGATGGTTGCTTTTTAACTGTTATTACCTTGCCCAGAAGTCAAGGTCAAGGTCTTGCAAATTTTGATGTTTTTACATTAAGTACCAAATTGTATGCACTTATGCACTTTCTAAATATTACGTGCTTCGGTCATCTTATGAGATTAATATTCTAAATTTTCAGAACAATTTTTAATTTAAAATGTAATTTTGGCAATATTTTTTAGAATATTTATCTCATAAAATGATCATTATAAATTCTATGAAACTGCTGACAATAATTTGATATCGTATAAAAAATCTAAATGCGTGAACGTTGCATTATAGGCCATATTGCGCGCAGAATAAGACCTCTTCTAGATAAACCTAAAATATTTGCCGTGAAGTTTAGGTATAAGTAATATTTTACTTGCCTCTTTATTGTCGGCTTTTATTCTAATGTTAACTCCGTAGTACCTACTTACTTTAAAATGTATTCGTAAACAGTAAACAATACGGATTTTACGCTTTGCTATGTAATAATTAATTGGCATTACCACTTTAATTGGATTATAATTGCAAAGTCCACTTCTACTTAAAAAGAAAACTATTTACAAATAAAAAATAGCATTTAAGTCACAATCTGTGGGTAGTGTGCCCAAAAAGCTAGCAACGTTGCCTCGTTGTATAGCCAAGCTGATACGCTGGCTGAGGTACACAGGTCCTCTCAGCACTCCCGCCCTTGGGTCACCCGAAGTTTTGACAAGGCGTCTGGATAAGCTCTTTACTAATTTTTGCGTGTCTGATCCCCATGGGCCCTTCGTTTCAAACCCAAACGGAAGAAAAATATAAGTACCCGTCACTGATGGAAGCATACTTTCTCCGCTTGAGGCCCTCTGCTAGATCTTACTATATTGTATTTAATTGTACGTAGTAGAATCACTTAATAGAACACCTCAATAGATTTTATATTTTTAACGTTAATTTGCCAACAGTACTTTATGTTTGAGTTGTACGTGAGCATCGCAGACATTCAACGTTCTAGCCTGTGGATGGCAGTCATGGAGCCCCGCTTCTGTGCACCACCGCGACTGATGGGCGAAGCCACTATTGATCTTGGGGCCATTTGGGCACAACCACGTATGTATCAACGCTATCATTGTTTTAATATACAATTAAGTCAGAAAATAAGCATATAAGCTCTTGATGGTAAATAGTTTCTGTAACCTCTGAATGGTTGAAATACTGGGCATCACTAAGGTCTGGTAATCAAGACGTCTGGTATTCCTCCTTCATGATAGCTATAGCAACCTGAACTCACTTAAAAGAATGAGGTATAGGTACGGATCGTGTTCATAACAGTTGTTATTTAGAAAAGCTAAGATATTACAATATATTAATTTTTTCTCCAAATGAGAGCTGATTTTAGAACAGGATTGTACGAAGAGTTCAATACTTTTCCAGCACCTTGGAAAACTTCCAACAACAAACAAGTAAATAGGGATTAACTATAAAGTCATTTTTCACCATATTTTAACTTCTTCTTCTTAGCGTGTCGATGACAATCTAAATTAAGTCAGCCCAGAATTCAGCTACGCGTTGAGCGTGCAACGTGCAGGCATTAGGGCACGCAGGACATTTTAACAAGTGTGCCAAAGTTTGAGTAACAGAACCACACTTGCACTCTAGGTTGGAAATGTTTAAAAATCCCCACCTGAGCAGGTTTTCCTTGCTTCGACCAACTTGGGTCCGGAGTCTATTCAGGGACTTCCAGGATGGCCACGGCAACTTGTGTCCGGGCGGAAGGTTTTATTTAACTAAATAGATAAGAAGTGAATAAGAAGTGGATGGAGGTACAGATTATTAATGATACCTCTTTACAACTTTAACTTACAACAGGGTCTGTCAGGGTTGACATGTTTATAACAGCTGCCGTAATTGGTAGTTTTATGATAAAATCTAAAACTAATACTTACAAGGAAGTTGCTACGAACACGGTATTAACAATTGTCTGGGACTCCAATGGACTCCAATGGAAATGACTCTAACGATACGGGTAACAGTATAAATAAAAAAGCTCTTGGGATCTAATAACCTCGGGCTCCATAATTTCAAATTGACTAAGTAATAAAATCTTTTAATTAATGTATACTTGTCACTTCGATACAGATCATCAAGTATTCCACAAATGGGCTCAACTGTGCCAGCCACGAAATCCAGCTGCTGGAGCTGTGGGCTTCCTGAAAGTCGATATATCCATTGTATTCAGAGGTGATATTCAAATTATGCCTGTCGCAGTAAATGAAGAAAGACTTGAAAAGTAGGTAAGTAACGCTTATATTATGAACCGAATTCAGAAGAAAGATTTGACTTTATCAATGTTCACCGATTTTGATAATTCCATTGGAAATCTACTCGGTGTAGTAATTTTTAAATCGTTAGAACGTTATATGTTTTTGTAAGTATTAAATAGTTAAACAGACATAATAGGTAACCTAAGTGAGAATCTAAACCAAACAAAAGTAAGTTAATATTTGCATTGTGGCTATTTGTTCATATTTAGAGATTGTCCAATTTTTATTCGACATAAGATAACAAAATTTGAAAACGGTTTCGTGATTCTGAATAGAATATAATAATATGTCTGTAAATATTATACCAAAACTATTTAAATTCTTTTGGGAAAGAATAAGTTACCCTAGTGTCAGGGTTGTTCAAGCCATGGCTTAACGACTGTTGTCTAATGACTGCAACCGGGACCGACCGCTTATCGTGCCCTCCGAAGCACGGAGACGCTCAGAAATTAAACCACTTTGGCGGTCACCCATCTATGGACTGACCCAGAGGCCTATTTGCTTAACCTAGCCAATTACTTACGGACAGGTGACAGCATCTGCCTATGAACGCCTCAGCACACTGTGTACGCAACACAGCTGCACTTCCTATTACCTCACGCATGATCCAATGAGACAGGTAGCAGTCACGACTGGATACTGTTCAAGTACAGGATCGTCGTGTTATCTCGATTTCCAAGGCGCAGAGTTGTCACACCATTGAACCATTGACTTTCCAATACAACTTTATGTGGCCCATCTCGGGGTTTGAACCCAGAACCTCCTTATCAACATTTGAACAAGTTGCCGCTTCACAACGCGGCTAATGCATATTAGTAACCTAAACAAGTCACTAATAAAATCCAACAAAAAGTAGTTTAAAATTAATACAAATTTATTTTTTCTGTGTTAATCATAGTTTTTGTTTTATTTTGGCATAAGGTTACTAATTCATATTTTTGTTCAATATTTGTAGAAACATTTTAATTATTGACAGTAAGTACAGTTATTAATTGTTCACAGTAATCTCCTTCTGTCAACTGGATCAGAGCAACAGCCAGCTAACTACGTTATTACAATTTACGGGGCGTTTGGTATACCAAACGGAAATATTACTCAAGCAGACACACGCCATGGAAAATTTTCTTCTCCCAGTTCTTTTGTCCGAGTTTCTTTTTGTGGGCTTACGGTAATTTTGTTTGTTTATCGACTGCGTTTCGCTATAATCTTGCTAGTTAGGAAATTTTAATCGTTTGTTTCTACTAATGGGCTATGGGGAAGGATCTACTGTTGTCATGATTTAAGTTGAGACTGTTATACTCCATGTTTTATACAAATAAATATATTATTTTCTATTCCATCCCATACCATCACAGCCACCCCATCCCATCCCATCTCATGCCATCTTATTCCATCCTATGCATTTCATCCCATCCTGTGCCATCCCAGCCCATCCCATCCCATCCCATCCCATCCCATCCCATCCCATCCCATCCCATCCAATCCAATCCAATGCATGCCATCCCATCCCATCCCATCCCATCGCATTCTATTCTGATTTCTAAGTAGAAAGGAAGTGAAAGATTTTAAATAAACTTATTTTCGAACCCCGATAAGTATCGATTCAAACAAATTCTATACATTTATAACAAATTATAATAACTGATATAATTGTTTAATACATCAACTGATAGTAGAAAATATATTTTGAACTCGCCATCACTGTATCTACCAGTTATCTCAAAAATAATCGTCTAGGAAGAAGACGTAGGTTTTTGTCAACTTATTTGTATTATTTTTTATTTTACCAATAATTGCATGAAATTTTTCACTTGGTTTGATGAAAATATTCCTATTAATAAAATTCCTTGGAAAAAATGCCGTCAGCCACACAGCTATCAAACAAATGCCAATTCTGTTTAAACTCAATTTAACAGATATTGTTATTTTCAGGCTAAAACGGCAGTACAGACACGGAACAGTCATCCAACATATAATGAACAAATATCTATTGTAGAAATGTTTCCTAATATCAATGAAATGATCAGGCTTGAGATCTGCTCTGCTGATAGTTGCTTTAATAGAGTGCTGGCCTGCGTCCATTTGAATCTTGGTCAAATATCACATGATGGAGAAAACGGTAATAACTGGTGAGATCACCCAATGTTCTAATATGTATGAAGTGTCTACATATTTTGGGTTTTTGGCAACAATCACGCTTCTGGATATTTACGAGCACTTGCCCATATCGTCCGCACAAGTGACGAAAAGTAAAATGATTGGTCGATATATATAACGACGCGTCTGGGGTACACGGAGGCATGCCTGGAACACTATTTTCCTAATTTATCATTTATTATTAGGTGAGGTTATGCAGGCAGTTAATTTAAAATATAGGCGGACTTCACTTCCTTAGCAATTAATTATTCAGCAAAATCAATCAACTATGCTTAATGCGTCACCAAATCACTAATTAATTTAGATTTTAATTTCAATTACGGCGATCCGTCGATAATATGCGACCACTATAACTTCTCCAAGCAATAGTGACGTCAAGATGGCCGCCCGTTCGACGTTCCAGCAGAGTGACACCGACTACTCTTGTTTATGCAGTTCTGTTGGTAGCGCCACGGCTGCGCCGTCATATACAATGTTTTGGGAAAAGAAATCCAACGCGTGAACAATAACGCTATCTTTAAATTATATTTAATGCTTTGCTTTTATACTTAATGCTGTACACTAGAATATACTATCAATCACAAAGAAATGTCATTGGTCGCTGACGTGGCACTAATATCTCACTGTCTGTCCGTCCGTATGTCACAGCCACTTTTTTCTGACTTATTTCTAACTATAAGAGCTGTTCTGTTGTAACTTGGTAAGTAGATGTATTCTGTGAACCGCATTAAGATTTTCATACAAAAATCGAAAAAGAACAATAATCTTGGGGGTTCCCCATACATAGAACTGAAACTCAATATTTTTTTTTCATCGTTCCCATACATGTGGGGTATCCATGGATAGGTCTTCAAAAATGATATTGAGGTTTCAAATATATTTTTTTTCTAAACTGAATAGTTTGCGCGAGAGACACTTCCAAAGTGGTAAAATGAGTGTCCCCCCTGTAACTGCTAAAATAAGATAATGATAAAACTGAAAAATATATAATTTACATTACCATGCAAACTTCCACCGAAAATTGGTTTGAACGAGATCTAGTGAGGGTTTTTTTAATACGTCATAAATCGTAAACCGCAATTTACCTTTCATTTAATCAACTGAAATACTTGCTGCTACGGAACCCTTCATGGGCGAGTCAAACTCGATATTGGCCGGTTATTTTAAATAAAATATACTTAAGATTAATTACAATCATGTGTGTTGACTCAGAACAACACAATCCCAAGCACTTTTGTCACTTAAATAGTCGGAAATTTTGTAATATGGCCACACACACACACAATTTGGCTTTAATAATTCTTTTAAACTTATTCGTAGACAATTCTCTAATATCATTGGGAAGTTTGTTATAGAATCTTATAAATTGCCCCATAAAAGAGTTACTTATTTTGTGAAGACGGGTAGTATGCAATATGAGATTAATCTTATATCTAGTATTTACATTATGTGTATCGCTCCTTTTACAGAAGGAATCGATATTTTATGCATATATACTGAGATGGTACAGTTAGAATATTAACCTCTTTGAACTTATATCTTAGAGACACTCTCGGGCCAAGATTATAGATACCTCTAACAGCTCTTTTTTGCAATATAAATATGGCGTTAATGTCAGCAGAGCTACCCCAGACAAGAATTTCATAGGTCATTACACTATGAAAATAATTGTAATAAACCATTCTAGCTGTGTCAACATCACTCAGCCGTCGAATAGTTTTTAATGCATATGCTGCATAGCTTAATACGGCCAATACGGCGGCCGCATAAGTGCCTATGCGCACGGCTTATGTTAAATGAGCATACGCAACTTTTTATTATCTTTTATTCATACTCTTATTCTTATTTGATACTAGCTGTGGCCCGCGGTTTTACCCGCGTTAAATTTTATAAATTATCATAGCTCCTCCCCTGTAGGTGATAGCGTGATAATATGTAGCCTATATGTTGACCCGACCTCTTAGTAATATTCATGCAAAATTTGAAGTAAATCCTTGCAATACTTTTTGAGTTTAGCCCGGACATACATACAGACAAACAGACACACAGACAAAAATTCTCAAAACTATATTTTTGGATTCGATATCGATTTTAGATCACGTCGCAAGCATCCTTTTAAAAAAATATTCAATGTACAGTTTTGACTTTCCTACGATTTTATTATATGTATAGATAATAATATAATATCACATCCTTGGACATTATTTCCACACGGCCATATACTAAGTAGGGCTTATACTATGAAAACCAGATAACTAATATATTACCTATATAACTTTTATAAATACAAACTTATATAGATAACTAGCATGAAGGTCAATAATTTACCAACCACACCAACCGGCCTGTCATATCAAAATCTATGACAAACAGGTATGTTCATGCACACCAATATCTGCCCTGGGTGGGAATCGGACCTACGACCTGGGCCTGTACCGGCTAACTCGCCGAACATCGATTTCTTAAATGGCGTTCAAATAAATAAGGGTTAAAATGACTTAATCAATCATTAAATCGGCTTCAACGTTGACAATCGATTCCGCACCATTTATGACGTCACATGTGCTCATGGAAGCCGATTTTCGATTGCTTGAGTCATTTTTGACCTTTATTTATTTAAAGGCCATTAAGAAATCGATGTTCGGTGACTTAGCTGGTAGAGCCCCTGTGGCGTGAAAAGCAAGTCTTTGCCAACCACGCCAACCTGTCCGTCAATATCAATATCACTAACAAAACTGTTGAATACAATCTTAAGATTACCTATATATGTAGGTGATATGAAATCCAGTGAGATGAATCTATAATATAAAATCAATGCCACTTTTCGTTGTAATGTTATAACTCAACAACGCCTATACCGATTTGGCTAATTTTGGTCTTGAATTATTCGTGGTAGTCCAAGGAAGGTTTATACGTAAGATTTATATGTACAGAGAAAATTTAAAAAAAGTTTTGAAAAAGTGTAAAATCAACATCTTTCTATACTCCCATATACAAACAATTTGTACTAATACTTAAAAGCGTAGCGAAGCACGTACCGGGCCACTAGTATACCTATAAAATATATTTTAACATTACATATTCATCTCACTAATTATAAAGTAAATGGGGTTTTGCGATATGTGCGCGTGAATTTCAAAAGGCCTTTCGAGAAGATGACATATTTGACGTGATTATTCTTATTTTCTCATCAAGTTAACATTGAATGGTAGACCAGTGTATCTATGACACTTGATAAACTGGTGAGTAATTAACAAACGCACGTACGTTCCACCAAATACACAACACAAGACTTCCTTCGCCAAACATCAATATTATATACTAAGTGCTCATATCTATGAAAAAATTAACAATCATCTCAACATTATAAAACTTAACTCACATGCACTAAAATCTAAAGTAACAGAATGGCTGCTCTTTAAGGATTACTCTTACACGGAGTCTTTACTCACCTATCTTGTATAGTACACTCACAGACTACACACATACACAAACATACATTCACACCTGCACACACCATATCACGCAAACACACAGCATACAATTCTACTCCTGTATACCATACAGTAGAATGACACAGTCAAATTGAGATATAAGTTTTAAATACCTATAAGTTTTTGTTGAGAATTGACCGCAAACTACCTCTTATAATACAGTTATACCCTAAGTATTATTCTTGTACAGACTTTGGAACATAAAATATAAATGTATTTCCAAACCAAATATTAAACTGTAATCAATGTTGCTGTATTTTTTTTGGATAAATTAAGATTATTATTATTATACATATTATAATTTAAGTAGTCCTATTTACTATTATTTTATCTAGGATTTTTACCCACGTTTGGACCATCACTTCTTCACATGTATGGAAATTCAACTTCTGGAAACCTGGCCACTACTGGTGATGATGGGCCTTATCACCGTGGTGCATTACTCTTATCACTCAAGACCATAGTGCCATACTACCAGCAAGGATTGAGAAGCACTAGTGTAGAACCTGTGATGGCTTTACAAGCAGTAAGTACTGATTATAAGGGATGAAGTATATTACGGCCTATGAAATCAGACCTTTATTTAGAAATGCTAAAATAAACATAAAAGTCATCTGCACATGTCAAAGGAGCAGTTTAACTCTGTTATAAATAACCGTTTTAGCTGCTACTACGTCCAAGTGTGTAGTTTATAACAGTAGTAATAAACGGTCAGCATCAAGGCAGTAAATAAGTAAATAAATATCTTAGTACAACCAACAATGCAATCTTATATTAAACTAGGCAGAGCCACCAGACAATACTGATAACATACTTTTATATTCTAAATACATATCTTCTACTATATAAAAATAAGTCGGGCTTTCCTTCCTGCCGCTATAACTTCAGAACGCACGAACCGATTTCCACGGTTTTGCATTCGTTGGAAAGGTCTCGGGCTCCGTGAGGTTTATAGCAAAGAAAATTTATAAAATTTAACGCGGGTAACACCGCGGGGCACAGCTAGTTATAGATAAGTTACACTTAGACATGGAATAAATGATCGTGCTTATTACACAAAGATTTGTCCTGGGTGGGGATCAAACCCACGACCTCTAGCAGTCAGGGTTACTAAACACTAGACCAGTAGATCACAAGCTACTCAAATGACACAAAAAAAAAAAACTATTCTGTCAAAATTACTGTAATATGGTGACATCTAAATCCGGTTATTCTATTTAAGGCGTCAATTTATAAGCTCACTTTTACCTCGACCCCACAATAACAACTCTTTTTCTTCTAGAAAGATAACTTATGGTTAATGGAAGACTTTTGCATCTTTTGTCCAATATTGGAAGTTTCTATGTTGGACTTACAAATTTCGGGAAAATTATGCGGAGTAGCCATTACCGTTGGAGAATTGCCGACTGAAGAACACGGATATGAAGGTAAGAAAAATTATATTTAAGGTAAGTAAAATAATTATTATTATATAGGTAAGGAATATTATATAATGTATTATTTGTTTTGTTACAGATTTTGCGGCTATGATGAATGAAATCAGTGAGTAGTTATAGATAAGTTTTATTTAACCAAGCTTTTTAGATTATAATTGCAACTAATCAATACTTTAAACTCTTACTCTCAATCATAGATAACTTTATTTTATTGGACATAACAAAAAGTAAAATATTTTAATTCCAGAAACACGGAAGCTTTACTATACGGGGTGTATGGAAGTTTTAAAATCTCGCCCAGTTTACGGATATTTAGACTTCGAAAACAGCTTTCCAGTTTTGCAACTAGCTACAAAGCTTCCCGACTTCAGGTTACGAATGTACAGAAATAATATGGTGTACGACATGGCCAAGCATTTGGTATGATTTCTATTAAATTTTTATTCGCTAACTGGGCTCCGCGGTTTCACCCCTGTTAGACTTAATGTGTTATTTGGATATAAGCTATGTTACTACAAAGTATTAAAATCCGTTCCGTAGTTTGTGCGGGAATGAGTAACAAACATACATATACATACATACATACATACATACATCGACGTATACTCACAAACTTTTATAATATTAGTAGGATATAGTAGTAATTTTTCACTTTCACTGGATGCGGATAGCGTAAGACCGGTAATTGTGGACACTTTTGGTGGAGGCCTTTGTCCAGCAGTAGGCGTCTTTCTGCTGATATGATGATGATGATAGTAGGAATTATAACTTTAAGGTGTGTGTGTGTATGGTATTTAGTATGTAGGTGTATTTTATTACCTATAAAGAATGTAATAGAATGCTATATGCAGTTTCTCAATGGTAATGTATTAACGACTAGCCGCACCGCGCAGTGTTACCCGAGTGTGATTTAGCAATCTATTGTAGCCTTGACACATAGGCTACCATTACCATATAACATTTGGGGTATTACTTTTAACAAAAATAATTCCAATAAAATCACACAGATT
The DNA here is from genome assembly GCA_951640165.1 of Pseudoips prasinana. NCBI lineage: Eukaryota > Metazoa > Arthropoda > Insecta > Lepidoptera > Nolidae > Pseudoips > Pseudoips prasinana. The sequence goes on along the minus strand of OX621234.1, from coordinate 15,598,343 downwards.
ATTTAGGAGTTCATTATTATAATTCCTTGTTATTTAAATATTATGTTTTATTTAAAGAAATCAGCCGTGGCAGATGTTGAACACCACCTCAAATGCTCAGACTATGGTTGTCCAAGAGAACTGCTTAACGAGTTGAACAGAGTAGCCGATGAAACTGCTGGTAATATCCTCAAGTTCTTGGACATCATGCAGTTCTCTTATGCGGGCAATGAGACCGCGTTAAAGTTTAGTACTGAATTGGATCAAAAGCAGTTAGAGTTGCAGAGAGACGAAATTGTAAGTAGGTATTTTATAATGTAATATTTCATTCGCGCGGTTATCTGGTCGATATTTTTCTTACCTTCCAAATTTTTATACTCTATATTTTTAGCGAATAAGAAACATATTTTTTATTTTATCATCACTCAGTACAAAAATGTTGAAATATGATTTTCCAATAATATTTAGTTACTAAGGAGAATGCCAATTGTATCTAGTTCCTTCGATTCCAATAGCCTCTACGGTAGAGTCCTCCGGAGAGGCTAACGACGATGATCCCAAAAAAACCAGTAACAGTCTTAAAACAAAATTTTTTTGCTTTAACATTATAAATAATAGGTGAGCTTCACACGAGAGAGAGAGAGAAGCACGTGTAGACAAGAGTTACATTGTTAAGTTGCAGAAATCTTTAAAATAAATTTACTCTACTTACAATTAATTTCTTCCTTTTTGTCGGCTAACCAACTGAAAACCCTAAAACGCGCGTCGACGCCGCGACGAGGCGCTTTTATCCTACAGAGCAGTTTGTTGTTTTTTGTACCGATACGAACGCGATGATAACGCGCGTCTGTATCGATACAAATGCGCGTCAACGGCGCGCTTAAAAATGTGGTGTGCATAGGCCCTAAGTTGTAAACAAACTGAATTACCAAAAGTTATCAGTATATATAGTATAACTTGCCAGTATCAAAGAAATAAGTAAAGTATCTAATTTTTTAATGAATTTAATTGATATGTTCTATGTCATATAAGCGAAATATTTACCTAAGTATACATGATGTAAAATTTTACAGGAAAAGATTTACCAGCTAATAATAAAGAGATCGAAGAGTAATTCTACGATAAGTCTTATACAGGCGGTTACCAGAAATGTTCTAGACAGTTCGAGTGGTTCTAAAAGAGATGTTAAACTTCTTTTAGCGGAGATGAAGACTGTGGTTGAGAGTTTGGAGAAACTTATTTTTAAGGTATGAATTATATCAATTAAAATAATTATTTATTTTTTTGTCTTTTTAATCCTTTTTCGTATTGGTGGTAAACGTCAGATGGTAGCACAGACTTTAAAAAAATTAAATTATTCCGATGATATGATTACTGATTAGGAATTAATTGATCTCAAAGACCTCATAACAATAATAACAATTTTTATCCATTCCAGGGTTCGAACTTAGAACCCCACTATCTTTATTAAACACGTGAAATACCTATGGGGCAGTTATCTTTTATCCAGATTTTAGAACAGTGTATTTATATTGTGTTCATTTTACTCCATTGTGATAACTTTTATAATGTTTTGTTATTTTATTAATTTTTAATCCAAATAACTAAAATTAATAACAAAACTACAGAAATAAATAAGAATTCCATTAACTATTGGCAAATACGAAATATATCAATAGTCGATGGAAAAAACGATTATCTCAAATCTTAATAATTTTATTTTCAGTCCTCCGAAGGTTGGCCTGATATAATAATATGGCTTCTTAATAGCGGGTCTAGAGTAGCATTTTATAAAATGTCCCTAGCAGATATAATATACTCGATGGTACCAGAGCAGAATGGGAAGAACTGTGGCAGGATACAAAGCGTCTTTCTGAAAGTAATATATAAGTAACTAGTTTTTGTTGTATTTAATTCATTTATGAATAGCTTTTGTGTTGTGAGTTGTTACAGCTAGAAATATTAAAAGGGCAATAGTTTTTCGAAAAGTTTGAATATATTATTTACTAGCTGTGCCCCGCGGTTTTACCCGCGTTAAACTTTATAAAATATGGCCTATGTGTTATCCTAACTTTAAAAAATAGCCTATGTTCTTTCTCAGGGTCTAGACCATCTGTATACCAAATTTCATTCAAATCCGTTCAGTAGTTTTGGCGTGAAAGAGTAACAGACAGACAGACAGACAGAGTTACTTTCGCATTTATAATATTAATATTATATTATTTATATTCTAAATTTGTTGTGTGGTTTCTGTACGGTGATGGCATGGAATATCATCACTCCATCTCATCTCGTGGGGGGCATAGAAATCGTTCCGAGGGAATACCTACCAGAGAACGGGCAGCAACATTTTTTTTGGGGGGCTATGACCATCTCACTGCGGTCGCTAACCTATCTGCCAAGTGTGGTGATTATGGCATATCCCTCCATTCTTTGGAGAGGCTTTTGACCAGCTGTGGACATAATTTGGCTAAAATGATGTGTGTTGATTTTAAATTCTTTCAGCCGGTGAAATGTCCTAGGCATATGAATACTTTAGCGTCCGGTTGTTACTGTATTGCTGGCAAAGTAGAACTACTATTCTGGATGGGTCTTTACCGTCAGAACATTGCCTTTGAGTCTTGTCTCCCAAAGGGCTACAGGTTGAAGGTGAAGGACTATGATATGTGCTTGAAAAGTCCTACAATGGTTAGTCTTGTTTCATATCCTATAAATTATAATAATAAATAGATTTATTTCTCTCTTCAGAGTTTTATACAATGTATTGCCTTAGCTTTTTTAGGAACAATTTCTCAGATTAATAAATACTTTTGAGAGAACTGGAGTCCGTACTGGGTTCGAAACCTGTATGAAAAATTTCCAGGGTCCCCCTTCTTGTCGATACAGTTTTTGTATCTCATACATACCAGTTTTCATACCTTTACCTTCATTCAGTGTAAAGGTATGAAAACTGGTATTAAATTGGTGGAAGAACTTGAATGATCTCGAGAGAACGAGAACGTTCTCACAATTAAAACTCCCAGTAATCAAAATTTTAAATCTACTATTTGTACATGGTGTCCAAAAAGAGTATCGGGTATTTGTTTCGGCGCTGAAGTTGACACGGAGCAGTGGGGGGGCGCGAGGAGGGGGTTGTTAAGTCTGCCATTTTGTGCAATTTTGGTTGCAATGGAATAGTACGCAGGGACGCATCGCGCATTTTGCGTACGAGCTTATTATCGTAACGGTGATTCAATAGTGACTGCTCAACGTTGTTCAATGACGAAGCCAACTTTCACCTGAATGGTCATGTTAATAAGCAGAATTGTCGATACTGGGCAGTGGAGAATCTGAGGCGAAAACATGAGCGACCTCTGCACAGCCCAAAAGTCGTTGTGTCCGGACCAATTATGCCTTTAGCAGACTGCTAATTTTCATGAAGATCGACGAGGCCGAGCGCTCAATGTGAATAGTGAGCGTTATTGCGATATGCTGCGAAACTTTTTGAGCCCAGAGTTTGTAACGTTATGTTACATATATTTAAAATAAAATATTAACAAAACACATTTTCCTCAATAGTATAGGCGACATTTTATTTGCTCTGGGCGATGCGATAAGCCGGTCTCGGTGCGCACGCGCCGATCAGTCGCCTGAGCCTCTCGAAGCGAACGCACGTCCCGTTTTTTATTCTCTTGCTTTCTATTTTTAATCGAATTCAGTGGCGTCACTTAACGTGTTCGTAGATTAGTTTATATGCTAATATCTTGGTATAAAACTTTACTTTAAACGTGTGACCGACACCCCAGAATTGGGTAAGTGGTATTCAATAAGTATAGTGTAGATAGCAACGTACTTTGCTCGCTTGGTGTTATAAAGTGCAAATCATCCTCACGCCATTTTGTATGTTTGTAATTTAGTTAATAGTTGGCACCACATATTCATGTTATCATATTCATTCTCACCCTCGCATTGTAATGAAGTATTTTAACTAGGTATTCATATTCCATATTTCTACATACTTTACCATACTTTCTATTCTTCTTTCTAATTGTCATCTCCGTTTCTGATTGTGAACATCCGCGGCTGCACAGCTATGCTTTCTCTCGCGCTGCTGCCGTGGGTGCTCACACTACTGAGCTGGCCCTAATGCCTCGCTTCATGCACATTCCAGGGTCCAAAGTCCACGTTAGACTTTACCTCGCTCGCCGATACTTTCCATTGGGGACTTCCAAGGATCGACCTGGTGCATCCCGTCTACCATAGCGGCCACGCGGCTACCCACCTTCAGCGGTAGCGAACATCGTTTGGAGGATTTTGAGCGCCAGACCATCGACGGCGGCACGCAGCCAGGGGAGTGCATTACCAGGGAACAATTACCAGAATCGAGTCCGGTTACGAATCCACCTTATTGCCCCTACCGGCGTTTATAGCTGTGGCATTTATTTATTAATAAATTATGTGCTCGGAGATTTGCCTTCTCATTTAATTAAGACCCTAAGGTAGACCTCCGTGACAAGTTGCAGGAGTTACAAGGTCTGAATTCCAGAACGTGGTCCCAATAAGACGGGGCCACTTGTCATACATCAAATCAATCAATTGAAGCTGTTTATGAATTATTCCCTAATAAAGTCATTTCACGTAGAGGTAACATCAACTGGCCTCCCAGAAGTCCCGATTTAAGCCCACTTGACTATTTCCTATGGGGATACCTTAAAAGTAAGGTCTATGAGAATAATCCGACGAACCTAACGCAACTGAAACAAAACATCAGGTCAGAAATGGCAGCACTACCGAGAGCTATGTGTCAGCGGGTTATCACCAATTCTCTTTCCAGATTAGAAGAGTGCCAGCAGCGTAACGGTCACCATTTGGATAACATTATCTTTCCCAAATAATTTTCCATTTTGTATTCTAATAATGAACAATAACAAAATACTTCATCACTAGTAGTTTTTTATTTATTGAACAAACAAATACCCGATACTCTTTCTGGACACCTTGTATAAGACCTTCAATCAGTGTCATTTCAGTTTAATTAATTTGACCATTTTATTCATCGCTTTTTAGCATTCCGTCGAGGCCTTTATAATTTTTTGTAACTGTTCCATAGTTAAAATTTATAAAACTTTTAATTACGACTTTAACTTTCAATCTGGACACAGCAGCTATAAGTATGTAATTATAAGGTTGATGTCTTAAAATTATTTTTATACTTAAGTACACAGAATGGTTTATATGAAGTAAATATTATAATGTGGTATCATTTTTATGTTACAGATGTTAGAATGTCGAGTATTTATATATCGAGCAAAACTTAATATTGATCCCAATTCGAATCAAGCGAACCCTTTTGTTAGAATCAATACGTTAAATGAAGTGAAGGAAACAAAGGTAGGTCCAGTACTTCTAAGCTGAAGTAGGATGCCCTTCTGATTTATCCGTCCAATTTGTCATCGTCCAATTTCCGTTCACAAACCATCGCACAATCAAAGAATTATAAAAAAATATATTAACATTACGAATGAAAGGAAAACGCAATATTTCATTGCGTTCATTTACGAAAATATTAGATAAGACGAACATTTGTTTCTTAACATGTAGTTTTTTTTTTTTTTTTTTTTTTTTTATTGCCTTAGTGAGCAGACGAGCTAGCGGCCCACCTGATGGTAAGTGGTAACCGCTGCTCATGGACATTCGCAGTGCCAGGGGGCACAGCAAACCGCTGCCTACCGTGATATTAGTACTCTTTTTAAACCTCGTTTGAAGAAGGACATGTCGTAGCGCTGGGGAAACACCGCAGCAGGTAATTCATTCCAGAGCCGGCACGTACGTGGGATGTATGAACGCTGAAAGCGAACCGTGCTTGACGAGATCGCTTCCAGGTGATACGGATGAACCTTACTGCGAGTGCGCGTGGTCCGATGATAAAAAGGGGACGGTGGCACCAGCTCAAACAGTTCCTCAGAGCATTCCCCGTGAAAGAGACGGTAGAACACGCAGAGAGATCCGAAGTCTCTCCGCTGCTCTAGCGACTCCAATCTGTCTGTAAGATTGGAATCCCCAACGATTCTAATAGCACGCCTTTGGAGGGAGTCAAGTGGGTCGAGCTGGTATTTAGGGGCTCCTGCCCAGATATGTGAGCAATACTCCATGTGCGGGCGGACTTGTGCTTTATATAGCGCAAGCCGCTGTCTTGGAGTGAAGTACCGCCTAGCTCCATTCAGGACGCCCAACTTCTTACTTGCCAGTTTGGCTTTGTCCTCCAAATGACCCCTGAATTGGCAGGTGCTCGAAATTTCGATTCCGAGGATCCCAATACTCTCGGATACACGGAGATCAACCCCTTGGAATCGGGGCGCTACGACAAATGGGTCCTTCTTAGCAGTGAACGCGCACACTTGTGTCTTATTGGGGTTAAACTGGACTGGGTTCTCTACACCCCATTCATAGGCCCGCCCGAGAGAACCCTCGACTTCAGACACAAGTTGCAACCGTTTCTCTTGTACCGAGCTGCGAGAGACATTCTGGTGGCCGCTATACTGCGCATCACCCGTGCTGTCATCCGCATAGCAATGCATGTTTTCTATAGATAACATGTCATTGATATGCAGAATGAATAGCGTAGGGGAGAGCACCGAGCCTTGTGGTATGCCAGCGTTAATGGTTTTGGTGTCGGAGCAAGAACCGTCTGCTACGACTTTAATGCTCCGACCGTCCAAAAAGCTGGTGATCCAACTGCAGAGTCCCTCGGGGATTCCATATGATGGTAGCTTCGATAGAAGAGCCTTATGCCAGACCCTATCGAATGCCTTGGCGATGTCAAGACTACAGGCCAGAGCCTCACCCTTGCTTTCCAAGGTTTGTGCCCAACGATGTGTAAAATACACTAGAAGATCACCAGCTGAACGACCGTGACGGAAGCCATACTGACGGTCGCTTATCAGCTGGTGTTTCTCTAGGTATTGTAGGAGCTTAGAGTTGATGACTCTCTCCATGACCTTTGATAGCAAGGATGTTACCGCTATAGGCCTGTAGTTCGTAGGGTCCGACCGGTCACCCTTTTTGGGAATAGGGTGGACGTTGGCTACCTTCCACGAAGATGGAACCCTTTTAGCGCTGTAAGAGAGACGGTAAAGGCGCGTTAAAACCGGGGTCAACTCAGGGGCGCACGTCTTTAGCACCACTGAAGGGATGCCGTCCGGCCCGCTCGACTTATGGACGTCTAGGAGCTTAAGCTCCCGCCTAACCGCACGTTGCGTTATGCGGATTTCGGGCAGAGAGCAATCACACCGTGCGATGGAAGGAGGTATGGCACCCGCATCGTCCAAAGTCGAGTTTGAGGCAAAAGTTTGGCAAAGAAGATCTGCCTTCTCCTTAGCACTATGGGCCAGACTGCCATCTTGCTTGTGCAGTGGTGGGAGATTGGACTGGCAGAAGTTGCGTTGAGCAGCTTTGGCGAGCGCCCAGAAAGCGCGACTCCCGGAGGGATACTTACCTAGTCGCTCGCCAACTCTGGCAACATGTTCTGCCTTGGCCTCGGCAATAACTCTCTTGTAGGACCTAGAAGCGGCATTGAACTTCCGCTTCTCCACCTTGACTTCCGGATCTTGATTTTTCCGGGCCTTATCCCACACCAGATATGCAGACTGCTTGCGGCGCGCGGCATCCCTACTGGCTTTGTTGAACCAGGGGCGACTGCGGCCGCCAACGGGAATTTTGCCACAAGGGATGAAAAGTTCCATCCCCTGTAGCACCGTCTCCGTGATGCAGTCAGCACATGTGTCAGGATCTTCGGTGGAAAAGCAGAGCCGCTTCCAAGGATAGGACGCAAAAAACCCACGCAGTCCATCCCAATCTGCTAACTCATATTGCCAGACTCTGCGGGACCCGACGGCAGGAGTGCGGTCAGGGCGCGCAACAGGGGCGGAGCTTCGGATAAGGCAGTGGTCAGATGATCCTAAGGGAGCATTGACCACCACCCTATAACCGTGCGGATGAGTTGTCAGCAGAAGATCCAACAAGGAGGGCTCATGGTTCTCTATGTCTGGAATACGGGTGGGCTGTATTACCAGTTGGGAGAGACCGTAGGCCGAGGCCATATTGAAAACTGTACGACCAGGGAGGTCAGTGGTCCGGGATCCCAACCACTCTTTGTGGTGGACGTTGAAATCTCCAAGGACCACCACCTCCGCGGACGGACACTGTTCCAAGTACTGTTATAAGTACATTCAAAAATACCTTTGCATGCAAGGTGTTAAAAAACTATATATATGTTGTCTCATGCAGAGGCGTTCAAAATGTATTTATAATAATGTCACAAAAATATCAAAATAATAACACAAAAAATAATGTTATATGTGACATGTACCTATTTCAATTGACAGGTACCAAATTATTAAAATAAATTGATAACAACAAAATTGATACAAACAATAATGTAAACCACAAACATAATTTAAAGACCTACTATTTATATTGACATATAACTATTGAGACTTTAGTTATTATAATTAAATTCATCCATTATTAATATAATTCTAAATTAACTTTTACCCTTGACTGTTTACATCTATTGTAAGACACGATATTAAGCAAATAAATTGAAATCAAATACAATTTAGTCACAAATTCATGTCCTTTAAATAATCTCCTGTATTGTATAAGCTTTGACAATTAACTAAGGATATCATAATTGAAGAGATAATTACTTCTAATAGCTATTGTATAATAGCCTCATGTTTAGATTTTATTTTTAAGTACAATTAAATAGGTCTTCAATAAAAACAAACAAAAACACTTCCTTACCAAGCTTAATTATATATTAGAATTTAGTCCTTCTAGTAGTTTAGGCCTGACAATAAGTCAACGGTGAAATAGGTATGTGTGTATGTGTATAATATGGCTTAGCCTAGGTCTACAATTTTAGTCAAAAATTCCCTGCGATGTAAGTTACAAATATACGTGTATGCGTACTTGCACTTGATCGTACAATTGATCTGAAGTTGAAACGGAAGCAATATAGGGAGAGCTAAGCGTTTATTCACACGCGGGCTGGTACTGGATGTAAAATATCGCCGGAGATCATAGGGGCGGAGAAAGGAATTGGCATTGGCAGTGTGTTGGCACGTATTGCAAACTTCAATACAATTAAACTGTAGCATGGTATATTATTACAGATTAAACCAAGAACCGGTACTCCTATATGGAACCAAATGCTAAAGATTGGCAAATGGTGCTCAGCAACTCACGATCGGATGTATGTCAGCCCACCAGTAGTTCTTATTGAAGTTTATGATAATGTTATCACCGTACGTAACATTTCTAATAGTTATTCTACTAGCAAAACTTACAGTTTAGTTATACTATAGTTGCTCAAGATATTCATACTGGTAAAGTTTTAGATATTATATTCCTTTTCATTCATGTAAGTGAGTGCCAAGAATGGATGCCATCGGGAGCCTGGCGAGAGGAAGGCGGGGAGGTTGATGGAGTAATAATATGCATATTATAAAGTATTGTACTTTCCTTTCGTGTTCGGGGAAGCATTTAAGACGTTCAATGTTTTCTCGGACAATAGAAGCTAAATCCTTACCTTTCCTTTCCACCTTTCACATATCATAGAAGACGTTCTAGGTTCTAGGTAATGTTAACTAGAACGGAAATGCTCGTCTTTATCTCCAACAGAAATAAAACGTTTTTTTTTAAATAAGTGATTTGGTAAATCGTACTTAATCACATTAGAGCGGAAATGGTCGAGCGGCTAAATCACAAAGTCTTATAGACTAGCCGCTTGCTCAAATCCCACACCGTTCGTCATTTGTTCGTCTTACAAGTTTAGAGCTTCTCTGAGTGGTCGGAAATTTGCCCGTGCAGACTGTAGAGCCGAGTGGCGACCACTCAGAGAAGTCAGGAAAGGTTAATATTATATAATATGCATATTAATTTATTAAATTTTTTAATTTTTCCCTTTATTGTATCCTCATTTTTGAAACCAAGTAATCGATTATCTATGGTTAATTAAATGTAAATGAAAAGTGAATTGTTAGTTGATTTTAGTCGTCTTGTCGCTGGCTTTGATCAATGTTTTATGGGATATAGAATTATAGTCAGCACTTTCAAAGCATATGCATCGTTCAATATGCGAGATTAATATAAAAAACATATTACAGAAAAGTTATTATTTAAATGCATACTGCTATTTCATGATGTGTGTAATATCTACATATGTGCAAGCGATAGCTACAAGCTAGGCCGTTGCCTTGAATACTCACATACATGTGATTTTTAGGGTACTAACGAATTGATTGGGCGTGTACAAGCCCAACCAATTGTGGATGAAAAGCCTGACTATGCGTACGCGCCTCCACTTCAGTGGCACGATATTCACAAAGGCGTCGAATGCACTGGACAGCTGCTTATGTCTGCACAGTTACTGCTTGTAAGTATACTCACAGTTGTCTAAATTGCCATTATCAACTCAAAATGTTGCCACTATGACATAGGTAGACCAATTACTGATGTATTCTATCGGAAATGGAAATAAAAAATAAATATATTCGAATACAGAATACGCTGGATGTCTTCTAGTTTGTGCAAATAATACAACAATTAATATTCACAAATTCTGAATTCATGCACGCAACACGTGTAAAGCCTAGATTAATAACGGAACACAATTCAGTCGATATTATTATTTGTTATATGATTTTTAATATTATATATCTCACAAATTACGTCGATTTTTAATATAAATCACAGGCTAGGCCTAGGCTATGATATGCTATGCGGTTAGCCGGAATGCGGCCGTCAGCCATGAATATTGCTGACCGACTGCGAATAAAAACTACTTTCTCGTACAAATATGAGTACTAAGTACGGCTAGCCGCACGGCTGGCCTCATTGCGGCTAGCCGCATAGTGCGTAGGAGGCCTAATTGTAATAATACCTGTGTGGTTTTTAGATACCGGAAACGGAGATGAAAAATACTGTCTATACTCCTACAGAAGCGACATACATTGCCACTGGAGTTAAAGAAATTATACAGGAGTCAGCGGACGATGAAGTGGAGGGCTTGCCCCCCAGCCTGGTGCCAAAGTATACTTTATATAAGTGAGTGTAACAACCGTTACTTTTGATGAGGTCCTCGGCCGGATATATTATTATTGACTTGAATTCAATCCCCCAATAAATGTTACTTAAGAAAAACAATTTTGCGCCCCCATTTAGTTGAATTACCAGATGTTTGGGGTTGAGCTTGAATGCCTTAGACGCTTTAGTATGGATACGGAAATGATTAATTATTTATAGGTGATCGAACAAAAAATGAGTGATGCAATTTCGAATTAAAAATATTTTAGACTGTAGAGTATCTATATAAAAAAATATATAGAAAAGACATTTGATGTTTTTTTTTAAACGAATCAATTTTGCTACAGTTTTCTAACAAGTTGATTGTTTTTATAATTTAATCCAATAGTATTTTTTAAGTTCTTTTTCGAGTCCTTTTTTTAAAAAGACAACAATCCCTGTGTCGCGGGGTACTTTACAAACATGTAATAGACGGTCCCAGATTACATCCAGACTCAGAACAACTATTTATGGGTCACACAAATAGTTGTCCGGCGCGGGACTCAAAACCGCGACACGAACCGGCGAGGCGACTGTCTTAGCAACTGCGGCCCACGCCCAGTCGTGCAAAGCTATAGAAAAAATGCTTTTAATGTGAATTTGCGGTCTCTCAATCTTTCGCTAGTCGTGTCCAGAGACTAATTTGAGTTTATATATCGGTTTTATGTGAAACATTAGGTCTTGATAACAGAATAGTACGTATAAAACATGAACCCTGTTAGGACGAAGTAACACAATATCGGTGTTATTATATATAATAAATGCTGTTTAGTTAAACAATGTGTTTGCTGAGGTAACGATGCCATTATAACGTTACTGTAACGTTATGAATTCCGATGAATGATAACTTTTTAAGTCCCTGCTTAGTCACGGGGTAGTAGCTGTTACTAATAAAGATACTACTATATACGATACTTGTAATGACCTCTTTTGACACTACTACATACATTAAAAACAATGTTTTAAAAACATATTTCAAAACTATTTCAAAAATATTGTTTTGATATATTTTACTGTTCTTAGTAACTTTTTCCAAGCTCTTCTTCTATTACGTGTGCGTGTGTGTGTTGTCTGTATTGGTTTTCATTTATGTGTAGTTAAATGGTAGTCTTATTATATTTTATTTTACGCTTTGTCTTAGGGTCGATATCTACTGGTGGGGTCTTCGGGACGTCACAAAGACTAGAAAGCCTTGTGTTGTCTTCGAAATAGATGACCTTACCTTGAAATCTGAGGTGGTGAGTGGCGAAAAAGGAAATTGTAATTTCCCGAATGGAAAGGCATCGGCGGTTTTTCAAGCAACGTTAAACGATTTATACTGTCCTCCTTTAAACATACGGTTAGTACTCCTAGATATATAGTGGGTTTAATAAATAAGTATCAACGATTCAAATTGGTATTTATACTGAATAAAAAATTGATGGCTGAACAGACATAATTTCTATGACGTAAGATAATTTTTAAAACATGACTAAACATCAAAATAATATTCTTTCAGAAATAATATTGATAATTTAAGTATATGTAATGTTATTAAATTTAGGAGAATTATTAGGTTTAACTGTAATTGACATTAATTTTATTATTGGTTGGATTTGTAATATTGACATATTTTGCATGCATTTTTACAAATAATTGTATAGCTAAACATGTGGACACTTATTATTATAGAACACTGTACCCAACATCTTAATACCATGTTTATTGCAAATAAAGAACTTGTCTTGTCTTGTCTTGTCTAGGACTGAGAACATTTAAGGAAATTGAAGTTTTGGAAAAAAAATGTCTTATTTGTTATGGTTTATGTATTATTTGTAAGTTATTGACCTTGAATGCGAAGCTGGAGGTTGTGGGTTCGATTCCTAGTCAGGACAAATCTTTGTGCAATTAACGCGATTATTTGTTCTGTGTCTGGGTGTTATTTATCTATAATATAAATAATAATAGTTTGGGAACAGATGGCTGTGTATTAGATATAGATGATATTGAGTTGATGATTTAATTGTTTATCAGAGTAATACGTAAATTCAAATGGTATATATGTTGGTATGATTAAAAATTCTAACAGCATTTACTTTATATTGCAGATTGTATGATAGCAGCACCTTCGGAAGAACCTTATTTTTGGGTTCTAACACAGTAAATAATCCCAAAAAATACATAGTCTATTGGTTACCAAAGATAGAAAGAGAGGCCTCGTTACGATCTATTGCGATTACTCCATTAAATTTTAGTCAAGGCGAGTACAAAATATTAACGTGTGAGGTATTTCTGAGAATTTTAACATAAAAAGGTTAAAAATGTTCATATCTTATATTCACAGCGTTGCATGTTTGTTTAGTTTCTAAAACATAGACGACAAATCAATATAAGAAAGTAAAACATTTTAGATTTCATCAAATAAATAAAAAACTATAAAGAATTTTGTCTTACTGTTGTACTTTTATCGAAATGATCTCTATCATAAAAATCTCTATTTATAAAAACATCATCCTAGCAGGGGACATAAATGTGGACATATCTACGAATAACTCTGATACTAACTCTTCTTCTTACCTAAATCTACTAGCATCACACGGTATGCTACCGGCCCACTATATACCTACCCACAACCGGACTTGCCTGGATCACTTTATTATAAAAAACATACAACTGGCACATTGTTACGTATCAGGCACATCTATAACAGACCATGATAGTATTATCTTAACTTTTGACTTAAATTACCGCCCCAAAAATAGTTCTGTGAAATATATACATAAAATTAATTATGATAACTTAGATTTTGACATCGGAAACATAAACTTAACCCCAATTTATAACAGCCTGGACGTAAACATAGCCACAAACTACTTGATATCTACCCTTAACAAAGTAATCGATGATAATACTTCTGTCTTTACTACCTCTAATAAGAAAAAAATTTGCAAGCCCTGGATTACGAAAGGACTCCTAAAATGTATGAGAAATCGCGACAAACTCCATCAAAAACTAAGAAAAGACCCAAACAATGACACTCTCAAAATAACATATAAAAGATATAGAAATTATTGCAATAACCTTTTGAAAAAACTGAAAAGAGAATTCGAAAAGTCTGAATTAAAAAAAGGAGCTTCGGTAGGTAACAAAAAACTTTGGGAAGCAATAAAAATAGTGACAAACACAACAAAACACAAAAACCTCCCACCGAACTAATCTCGGATATAAACCCCTCTGGAAGCTTAAACAACATAAACAACTTCTTTGTTAATATTGGGAAAACTCTTGCCGAGAGAATACCACCTTGCAATTACAGATTTCTACTTATTCATAAACCAAAGTCCTATTCCAAATCATTTGCCTCGCTACCAACCGATAACCTAGAAATAGAAAATATCATACTTTCCCTGAAGAACAACTGTGCAATAGGTCGTGACAAAATTCCTCCTGCTTTTCTAAAGCGATACAGAGAGTTCATAATCCCCGCACTAACCCACATATGCAACCTAGCATTCACCACAGGTGTCTTCCCTAACGCCTTTAAACTCGCAGAAGTCCATCCTATTCACAAAGCGGGAAACAGAGACTGTGTCGACAACTATAGACCTATATCCATACTACCAACTCTTTCGAAGATTCTAGAAAAAATTCTAAATAAACTACTTGTTTCATACCTGGAACGCAACAAACTAATCTCATCGTCACAATATGGCTTTCGATCAGGAGTCTCGACAAATGACGCTGTTCACGATCTGGTTAGTTATATATCAACGCATTTAGATAATAAACAAAAAGTTTTGGTGATCTTTCTAGACCTGGCTAAAGCGTTCGACACAGTCTCCATTCCTTTACTTCTAGAAAAGTTAGAAAATCTAGGTGTGAGGGACTTACAGCTTAAGTTGATCGCAGACTACCTTAACAACCGTGTCCAAAGAGTTAGGATAGGTGTGAGACTCAGTGATGATCTTGATATTACTCACGGCGTTCCACAAGGCTCTATCTGTGGTCCTACACTTTTTTTGATCTACATAAATAGTCTCTGCAGTCTGGAACTGCATAGAGGTAGGATTGTCTCTTTTGCGGACGACACAGCACTGTTTTTTCATGCGGAATCATGGGAGGAAGTGTTCTCAGGTGCTCAGAAGGGCTTTGACATGCTTTCTGAATGGTTATCAGCGAACAAACTTACCCTTAATGTGAAAAAAACCATGTACATTCCCTTCTCAATTAAACATAATGTGTGACAGTTGTGTCCAATTACCGACCAATCTCACTATTGACGTCCCTGTCTAAAATACTTGAGAAACTGGTTAACAAGAGACTATTGAAGTACTTGGAGAAGAAACAATTATTAACAGACAACCAGTATGGCTTTCGGAATGGCAGGTCAACGGAGGATGCAGTAACTAGCCTATTCGAACATATTATTAGTAAACTTGATAGTGGAAAAAAGTGTCTCGGTGTCTTCCTTGACCTCGCCAAAGCCTTCGATACCGTGTCCAGGCCTATACTTCTAAAGAAAATGGAACTTTTGGGTATTAGGGGCACTGCCTTGGAATGGTTCAGGTCCTATCTCACTGATCGTGTACAAAGGGTTCACCTGGGTGAATATCAGAGCTCCTTAGCGAAAGTGAAGTACGGGGTACCCCAAGGGAGTGTCCTCGGTCCTACTTTGTTTCTCTTGTACGTCAATGGTCTCTGTTCACTAAATCTCCATAATGCTCAAATCTCAGCATACGCGGACGTTACAGCCATAATTTTCCACGGTGATACCTGGGAGGAAACCTATAATGCCGCAGAAGTTGGAATGAAAACTGTCTCTAATTGGTTACAGCACAATCTCCTTACCCTAAACGTCGGAAAAACTAAAATAGTCAACTTCTCAATCACCAGAAAAACCGCAGCTCCCACAAATTCGGCACTAAAATTTCACCATTGCAATGATGGTTCGAGTGGCAACTGTAGGTGTCCTGAATTTGAGCAAGTTAGTAGCATAAGGTACCTTGGCATAATCATTGATAAGCACTTGACGTGGAGAAATCAAATAGAATCCGTAGCTTCTCGCGTCAGGAAACTTCTCTACGTATTTAAAAGACTTGGACATATAGCAGACCATAAGATCCTCAAAATGACCTACTTTGCTTTGTGTCAGGCAATATTAAATTACTGCATCTTAATATGGGGTACAGCTGCAAAAAGTTATTTTATAACAATAGAACGAGCTCAAAGAGCTATACTAAAAGTGTCTTACAAACTAGGTATTCGCTACCCTACAGATGCGCTGTATCAAAAGATAGGAGTGCTAACCGTGCGCCAACTGTATATTCTGACAGTCATCCTTAAGTTCCACAAAACGGCATTAGTTACTAAGGTTACTGACCAACGCTCACGCAGAAAAGAAACCTGGCACAGAGGCTCTTCCAAACGAAAGTTCGGCAATAAAGCTTTTACCTGTGTTGGACCCCGATTGTATAAAATGGCTAACAGTAAATTGAACATACTGCAACTAACCAAGTTCGCATGTAAAAAACTAGTTAGTGATTGGCTCTTACGACTAAATTATATAGAAACCGAGAAAATCATAACTAATAACTAACTTGCACATGACTTCACCTATACATGCACACATAATATATGTATTTACCTGCACTCACATATCCACATCCCACACATGCACACTCCCGCTCACACACAAACTCTCTCTCTCACACACACACTAACACACACACATACACACACATGTAGTACAAACAATGATCTATACAGTACTCAGAATTTAGATGTAATGTACCAAAACTTAATTTTAATTATTTAATTCTGTAACCTGAAGAATATTTGTGAAGCACATTTTTATTGTAATACAATCCGAGACGGACGAGACTGGATCCTGCAACACAGGGTATCCTAGTGCGGGTTCCAGTGTCACCTTAAATATCTAAGTGCAACCATTTATGAAACAAAGAATTTTATTTTATTTTATATATTATTTATTTATTATCTAGTTCCGGATTTAAACATTAAATGTCACTGTTGTCCTGATCCAAACCAAACTTCTTGCTCATGCCCAACTTTAACAAGAACAGAAGTAATAAAGTACTTAGGTGTACAAATTGATAACAGACTAAATTTCCAACCACACATCGATTCACTAACAACAAGAATCCGTAAAATGATCTACATTTTCAAAAACCTTCGACATATTGCTGATATCAGGGTTATCAACACGGTATACTTCGGACTAGTACAATCAATGATAAGTTACTGTATTTCATGTTGGGGTGGTGCTCCTAAAACCATGCTACTTAAGTTGGAAAGAGCCCAAAGAGCCATTTTGAAAGTCAGTCGTCACCTCCCTTTCCGTTTTCCAACTAGAGAACTGTACAAACAGTGCGATGTATTGACCGTTCGACAGCTTTTTATAAGCAACTCTATTATCCACAAGCACCTGTAGCTATCATACCATCCTGAATCTTTTGGTTACAAAAGACGCAAACATGCAGTATGCTCACCCCAAGCAGTTAACACAAACTTTGCTCAACGGTTCTTCTATTTTCTAGGAGGATATCTTTATAACAAGGCCAATAAAACTTTAAAAATTTATCCCCTAACAAAATTCCAATGTAAACAAAGAGTCAACTATTGGTTGAAAACCTTGGACTATGATGCTACAGAAGAACTTATTCATATCGTCACCTAGATGTTCCTTCTCTTCAACACCCACTAATCCAAATATACACAACAAACACACACACAAACACGTACCCAACCTGGCTGGTCATATAGCTTTTAAGTTTATTAATTTTAAGTATTGTTTATTTTAATTTTAAAATATTGTTTATTTTGTGCACAATTATATTAAGTAATAATAACTGTCCTTAACCAAACTACTGTCACCTGTCCGAGATGGAGGCCTGGAGACTTGTAACACAGGTTTTACCTAGTACTGGCTCCAGTCTCCACAACATTGTATTAGTATCTACATCACGTAATTGTACTTTACATGTAAGAAAATGTCTGTGGAGAAAAATAATCGATATTTGTATTGTATTGTATTGTTCGGTAGATTTTGCGTGAAAGAGTAAGAAATATCCATACATCTATACATACATATATCCATTCTCACAAACTTTCGCATTTATAATATTAGCAAGATTAATTAAAATCAAATTAATCTTATAAAGTCTCAATATTACTAATCAGTGTTTCTGCCTCTTACATTAATTACACGGCGACATTGCTTTTTATACCTAAATTTGAATTGTCAATGTTTTGCTGCGGTATAAGGTCCCATACTCTGCAAGTTTTTGTAAAGGTTTTGTTCCGGTGTCAAATTTGGCTGGAAATCTTTCAACGCTTTTCGGTATTACATGTCCCAGACATGCTTGATAGCATTTTAATTGAGCGACTGTAAATGCCAAGCCAGAACTTGAATATTCTCGTCTCGGAGAGCGGCCGAGACCAGCCGCGCTGTTTGTGAAGGGACATTATAGTGAATGAGTAGAAATTCCTGGCCCATTGGATTATGTGTAGGACAATAACATGCTCGCTATCTCTGCTAATTTTCCCTGGAGTTCTCCAAACGAGAATCCAAATAAAACCCAAACCGCCACTCATCGATGAATAGCACCAAAGACCATTGTTCGTCACTCCACGTAGTAGTCTTCGAGCATGAAGATCAACTTCATGCCACCTCCTTCGTACGCTTTGGTCACTTACCAGCAACTGGTGGTCCTCCTGTAGCCTTTTTACTATTTGCATCGCTGTGATAATGGATTGTTTTCTGGCGGTCATTGAAATGGAAAATCACGGCAAAATTGATCCGATCTCTGGGTAGTAACACGATTTATACTCGTGTTCCACTCAGCCACATCCCCAGTCCTGCAATAACGTGGCCACAACCTTCATATCATCTCCTGGTTGCTCTGATTTGCCCTAGCAACGATGCCCACACCTCGTAACATTTCATTTGAACTGAAACAAGTTAAGGTTCATTAATTAATATTCTATGTTTAACAATTAAAATTTTCCGTAGCGTAACGAATTACTTAAAATTTTGCCACTGAATTTTGTTTATGTTTTTTACATTTTTATTACTAGAAAAATGTGGTTTCAACCTGTATATTATTATATTTTGATGGAAAATAAAAATATTTTAAACTATAAAGTCGTAAATAATTTAGGATTAAGGTATCTTTAGATTCTGTTGACGTGTGTATTATTATAACATGGCATGATATGCTATATCAGCGTAAGCATATGAAATAACTCATCTCATATAGTTTATTATAATTTTGTTAAACATGAGTCAGCATCACATCTGCAGCTTTTGGTAGGACAGATACCCAAAATCTAACAAGGTTGTCTGCATACAGAATAAATAACTTGTATTTCATTCATAGAATGCAAAAATATAAAGTATCTCAAATATCAAAAATATATAACACTGTTATTTCTTTCAACAGTGAATCAAATGCTTTTTATAAAGAAAAGCGTATCACCAATGATAGACGATACAGTAAGCAAACATTCTTTAACGAGCAGTATCCATAAATCTAAAACGTCTGTCTGGAAGAATTTGTTCTGCAGCAAGGAGTCTGACGAAGAAGAATATGCGCTCCTGCCGTTGTTTACAAAATCCAAGAAACAGGAGAAAATAGACAAAACATTGGTTGAAAATTATGAGTATAAGGATTGGTGGACAAGATACTATTCTTCTGTGAAGGTTGCCGTGTTTTTAATATTTATAAATAAAATGTAAAGTAAAATATTATGTTTTAGCAGATCAGTTGCACAAGGTAATTTACAGTGATATTTACACTAAGCTGTCAATTTGACGTTTACCTGCTACCAAGGACTTAAATATTAAATAAATAATTTTAAATGCTAATACTTCAAATAACTCTGCCTGTGTATGTGTGTGTTTATGTGGAGTATACTGAAAGTTACATCAAATTAATGTTCTCAGGAGTATCTCAGTCTTGTTATGGTATAGATAACAAGACGGAGAAACTCCTGACAACATTAATTTCTTTGTTAAAAACCACTAACTACATCACGTTGTACGTTTCTAGATCTTGTTATCAGAGTTGGACACTATTAATCTTACAGCTCTTTTAGCAGAGTTTGGTTATGATGAATTTCACCTATAATTAACTAATGACACAGTTTTATATTAGAGTTTTGCTGTGGGAGTAGAGCATTAATCATGCGAAATATGCAGGTTACAGACAAGAACACGAATACGTTGGATCGAATGTTTTACTATAATTACCCTTAGGTACTTATAGTAAAACATCTAAAGTGTTATTTATTAGCTAAGTAATCTAATTGGATGTTTATTGGTTTTAGAATAATTACAATGAAGATCTTACAGGAACAGATAAAATTACCGTAAGTGAATATTTCATAATCTATTGACAAACATTATTTGTGTAGTTAGTTTCATACCATGATTTTATAAGCTAGTTAAGGTGTCTGCCGTCTTGTAAGGTATTTTCATTTTGGGTATTAATTCATGCTCCTTATTTTTAATTCTACGGTGTACAGCTTTTGTTTTCGTTATTTGTAGTAGTAGACGGACGGCTATTACGCCACACAATATTTAAAATTGCCCCAGAATGTTAAAAAAGTGACAAATAGGTGAACAAACTGCATTTTAAAGGCACTGTGATTTTTTTAGAGAGACCTATGTATTATCGATACCTATTTGCAACATTTCTGTGAAGATTTGCTTAGTTATTCATAAAATATAAACTCAGTAGAAAATTATCCAACCATTCAGCGCGCTACCAGTTTTTGGTCCTGATAAGAAAACTCTCGTGTACACATTCATACGTGGGGTCTGCCGTAAGCGATAAAATGCGTTCTATGGGGTATAGATTATAGTGTAAAAGATTTAATTCTTTTAAACCATATTAGGTCTACAGTAATGAACTCGAATCGCAGCCAGAATTCTCAAACTTCAAAGATTGGTGTAACACTATGAAGATGTACAACGGTAAGAAAACTGGAATACCGGAAAAAGATGAACAGTTGTTCTGTGGGTTCCTGAAAGCTGGAATTGTTATATACAGATGGCCACCACCAGAAGAGACTATTGCTGTTAGCTATACAGGAGTCGATTTGACTAATGGGTAAATGGTATTTCTATGGATCAATACTTGTATAGGTAGCTAAAAGATTAATGATCAGGTCATCTCTCATCCGCGCTAAGCAGATATTCTTAAGCGAAAAAATGCCTACAGCTGTATTTTTTTTTGTTTGCTAATTATATAATTGTGATTAGTATGACATTATATTTTATGTAGTATTACATTATAACTATGTTTTACAATTGGGGAAGAGGGTGGACATAATTTTATATATTATAACAAGACAAACGACCCAGTGGGTTATCTGATGAAAAGTGATCACCACCACCTATGGACACTTGCAATACCAAAGGAGCTGCATGTGCGTTGCCGGCCTTTAATAAAGGAATAGGCTCGCTTCTTGAAGGTTGCCATGTCAAACCGGAAAAGCTCTGTTCCTCGTTCTAATGTTGATTTTGTTTTTTCTCAATTACTGTAAATGTATCTAAATTTAGAATATACCTATAACAGAATAAAATCATCAGAATCATGGTTTAATATTATACCAATCCCTCTGAATACTTTATTATTAGTACAAACTGTAATTCAACGTCAATATGGCACACCTTGAAACGCTTTTGATTTGGATTGTTTAATTTGATGCCTACGCCCATTTTCTACCATTGGAGCTCTCACTACCGACAGAGAGTTCAGCCTTCCCTTCCTACCACGTAGCTGAACTAGTGGTTTAAGCTTATTACCAAAAAAAAGAAGTGATTACGCATACGTGGTGCACCTGGTGTTGCAGGTGGCCACGTTATATAAATGCGCCGTCGACGCGCGTTTCTAAAACGCTTCGACGGCGCGCTTTTATTCTACAGAGTAGTTTGTTGTTTGTTTGAATCGATAACGATGAAACGCGATGCTAACGCGGGTCTGTATCGCCGCAAACGCGCGTCAACGGCGCGCTTAAAAAACGTGGTGTGCATAGGCCCTTAGTTGTATTACAAAAGAATTACTTAACTGTGATAAAAAGATAGGATATCGTATCCACCAAATTTGCACTTTAAATATCGAATCATAATAAAATTTTCAATATAATTTCTGTAATTATTGTTTGTATATCTTACATAAGTACTATCAAAATTTTCGGATGATAATATTAATTTGATGTTTTTCCAGTTTCTTCAACGACTACCCAAACAATGATTCTACAAAGTTTATAGTGCGTGTCTACATCGTCAGAGGTGTGAACTTAATACCGAAAGCATTTACTGGGAATTTAGACACATATGTGGCTATTAGTTGTGGAAACAAACATCTTGGGGATCGCAAGAGTTACGTCAGAAACACTCTGAATCCAATATTTGGAAAGTTCGTAATATGTTGCGTTTACTTTAATTTAGCATGAAATGCCAAGAATTTTTATTTGAGAGGTAACAAAGAACCTTGTAGGAATTAAATGAATATTATAACTGTCATACAGATCCTATAATCATTAGTAACGATCTTTAAAAAAAAAAAATATATTATCAATCATTTAAGTTAAATAAACAACTTGAGTGATGGAAGATTTTAATAGGAAAACACGTTGTCCCTGCGGTCGCTACCTTCCGGCCGAACATATTTACGTTTTGGTATCGTTCATTACGCCTTTTAAAAAGGTCGGTCCTCCTGAGCAATTATTTATTCTTGTCCGAGCGTTCTTACTATCCTTTTGTTTGTTTGTAAAATAAATTTTGTGAAACTATCTTCGAGTGTTACTGTCACGATGGAAGAAAGCAACGACAAAGAATGAGACGTCAGCATTGCTGAAGAGACGGCTCTTACCTCTTGAGTTTGACACCAAACAGCGGTGATCTTCTCATGCGATTTCTGTTAATTTAAAATGGCGTGATATGCATTGTTACGAAGCTTAATTGCAATCAGCTTATTAGAGTGAGATATATCCTGTTTTGTACCAATGTATATAGCTACATCCTACCTTCCTTCTTCGTCCATACCGTTTTCAATATTCCCAGCGGTATAGTTACTAAAACGAGGGGCTGACATCTAACCTGGAAGTATCTAGAAAAACAGTCACATAATAGAATTAAACACCTTGTCAAAACATCTTGTGGTCAGATTTCACATGATGGTTCTCATGAAAATATCAACAAAGCCAGCTAAACATGAAGCTGAGCGTAGTCGCTATACCAGCCAAACCCCGAAATAAGTCATAGTTTTTTATGTCTCTGCATAAAAAACGTGTTTGGTATATAAAACTTACCCGCAACCCTGACATGACCAGGTTTACTACGCTGACGGAATATAACTTTTAACTAAATTTTCTATTTCAGAATGTACGAGTTTCGCTGTACTTTGCCAGACGACTATCTTCTAACCGTTTCTCTGTATGAGTACGATGCTATGCCGCCTGACGAGTTAGTTGGAACTACCACGATTGATCTGGAGGACAGAATCTACACGAAGCACAGAGCCTTGGTTGGACTAGCTAATGAATATAATATGTAAGCAATTCAGAAATAGAACATAATTTACAGCTAAAACTTTCCGTGTTTTCGCTAAAAGAACCTTACAGAATACATAACTACATGCATTTTGTAAGGTTCTTTTGCATCTTCAGTTCTCTCTCTTCTCTTCTCTCTTATTGTACCTGAGGTAATTGAGTACATATCTTATCGAGGCGGGGGAAGTATTAGTATTGCCTAAAGAGCGCGAACTACGGCTTCGGCTTAGCACCAAATGTGGTAAAGACTAGATTTCCGTCTTGTAGTAAAAGAAAATCAACACATCTACATTGAAAACAAATTTCCCTAATTCTGTTTTTGCATTAAGGAGCGGACCCAATAAATGGCGACATTGTTTCAAACCGTCAGTTATTCTACAACAATTGTGTGCAAGTAACCATTTACCACCTCCTGTATTCCCTGATACAATGACAGTTGTTGTTAACGGGGTGGAATATAAGGCAGACGATAGTGGTAAGTAATACCTAAAGTGCTCATTCTGACATACAATACGAAACATTAGTTATCAAAAGTTTTGATAATGCAAAATATAATAATAATAATGGATGTGAATAAAAATGTTTTTACAAAGATAGAGAAAGCAATGATAAGATTGATCAGATATGTGAAGAGGATCGGTTAAAGAAGTATAATTAGACAAGTAAACATAAAAAATGGAAACAGTAAAATAGGAGACTGCATCGAACTTTTTCCGGCCAATTAGAAAATATACTCTAAATAGGGCAGGTCAGATGTACTCTCCATCCACGTGCTCGCATGAAGAATGTAAATAGGTTTTGGGAAAAAGAGGATTTTATTTCGAGGAAATAGAAATTAGTCTATGTCTACGTTAAATGAAAAATAATAGTTAATCCTTGCCGCAATCGATGACTGAGGAAAATAAATCCATATTTCACATTATTTTTAATTAGACGTTTGAATGGTATTGTGTAGCTGACCGCCATGGGCGAAATTAGACCAGAAAGACGGTCGTATTTCACCCATGGCGGTCAGCTTCAGCGAATACTTACCACCTGTGCAGGACATATTATAGCGCATAAGGCGCTCTCTGTATCCTTCCACTCGGTTTATCATATGGTATGAGCTAACTTACAGAAGACATTCCTTAATAATAACATTAATCATTTTAATGTTGTGTTTCCGAGTGTAAGGTCGCCAGAGCTCATTGGGGTGGGGGGAAGGGTCAGCAACACTTGTTTGCTGATTTTTAAAGGCCGGCAATGCACCCGCGACTCCTCTGGTGTTGCGAGTGTCCATGGGCGACGGTGATCACTTACCATCAGGTGACCCACATGCTCGTTTGTCGCCTTCTGACATAAAAAAAAAACTTATACCACCAGAATCAGGTCAGATCCAGGATCGACTGGTTAATCTACTAAACATACGCCCGAAAAATGGCAGTAAGTCTCGTTGTCCCAACCCAAGAATTGAACACATTTATCTGTAGTTGTATACGTTGGCGCTAGAACAACGAGAAAGGTATATTATAATAATAAAAATATTAATTTTAGACAAACTTAATTATTACAAGTCAGCTTTGGACCGCAAAGAAAATATTTGTTTAGACTTGTTACACAAATGGCATACGATGCCTCTATGCGGCCATTATTTAGTGCCAGAACATGTTGAAAGTAGGACCCTCTATAACAACGATAAAAATGTACTTGAACAGGTAAGTGCTAAGTGTTTTTTATCTCCATTCCATCTTCATTATTCTATCGCCATTCCATTTCCATTCTAACCCTATTCCGTCACCATTCCATCTCATCTCCATGCCATCTCTATCATCTCCATTCAATTTCTATTCCAAATCATTACATCTCCATTCCATTCCAATTCTGTTCCATCTCCATTACCATTCCATTCCATTCACATTCCATTCCATTCACATTTCACTTCAATTCCATTACTTTCCCGTGTCATTCCCATTCCATTACCATTCTCTTTTCAGGAGAGTTTTGCAAAGAATTTAAATTGAAAAACGATTACAGGGTAAACTGGAAATGTGGGTAGATATATTTCCCCTTAATACTGACATATACATTCCACCACCAGTCGATATAACTGCTAGGAAGCCTGAAGAATATGAACTAAGAGTCACCGTCTGGGAAGTCCAAAGAATGAAAGTTGATGAACAGTACAAGCCAGTCTCAGACATTTACGTTAGAGCGTTAGTATAATATAGTTTATTGTCTAACTCTAGTTGTTAAACCATCCCACACAAATAGTAAGTCATTTTATTACTAGTTAAGTGTAACATTTCCTCTATTGGTTAGAAATAAAACTAGAACTGTACAATTTAAGGCACATACAATTTATTATTTCAAGTAATTAAACCGTATATTGAAATAGGGAGTGAGATCCTAATTCACAACCGTAATATTAGATGGTCTTATTCAATACCACTGCCCTGATATAGCCGACGAAGTCGCGGTGGTAGACCGGGAGGCGGGGTAGGCTTGTAGGCAGCTTAGATGTCCAGACGTCGGATTATTACTGGAGTAGTGAACCCTGGAATTGTTAGAAAACCAGACGTTTTATAATTTGTCCGACTATACATTTTGACTGCAACATCCAGTTTCTCAATGCGGTGCAAAGCCAAACAGGTGCAAATGATATTGATGTGCAAGAAATAGTGATCAGTGATGAGGCAGTCAAAATGAAATAACATTAAAGGCTTGAGAAATAGCTAAGGCGTTAAGAAGACATCGATAGGTTACACAAATTGGAATACATAGAACTACAGCTTCTTCGTACCGTTCAACCATGCAGAAAATATTATTACATTTAATTACTTACGTAATTATAAGTAAATATACACTCCAACCAAGTTAAATGCATAATAAGACCTTCTGGTAACTAAGCGGTACTCGCTATGGCATGACATTGCATAAATTGAACAGCCGATAATTACACTTAACTACAATTACTTAAATACATCAATATGCTATTCAAATCTAAATTAATTGTAACACTCACCCATTTGGGGTAAAATCACACACAGATACTTTAAGTTTTAAATAATTTAAAACTTATAACACATGACTTATAAGACACGGGAGTACGTGTTCACTGTGGGCAGGTAGTTGCATGTAGAATTTATTAAATAAAAGATCTGTCCGCACTCCACGGTAGCAAGCGACGAGTGAGTCAGCGCGACACGATACCAAAGCGGTTTTATCCTATTCATTCATTATCATATGTATCGCACCGCTTAGCTTAGGCCCGCGCGTTATTGGTATTTTAGCCGTTGAATTCCTTTAAACGGATATAACTAATTATTTAATATAAGTTAATTTTAGTA
Organism: Pseudoips prasinana; assembly: GCA_951640165.1. NCBI lineage: Eukaryota > Metazoa > Arthropoda > Insecta > Lepidoptera > Nolidae > Pseudoips > Pseudoips prasinana. The sequence continues at coordinate 15,571,374 of OX621234.1, read as the reverse complement.
AAACCGTTACATAAGGCTTGGTTTCATAGGAAGTGGAAGTTTACTCCTCTTTAAGGCTGTCTGTACACCGGTGCGGAGCGAGACAGCAGCGGACCGGATTGAGCTCGTATCGCGGTGTTGCGGGCTGTGCTCCAGTCCCCTTCCGGTTTTATGTTAATTTTGAAACTAATTCGCAACTCCCTGTCCACTAAAAAGGAGCAGGGATGCTATTCTATTGGTGGATTTTTTCCTCACTCACCGTTTCGCCAGCCTCGATCTGGTCCAGTGAACAGGCAGCCTTATTGTGGCAAGAGTATTCAGCATTAATATATTAGATAGACCTAGAGATACGCATAAACATAAAACCCGTCACCGTTATGCTTTAAAATGTTCCAAATTTAAGTATTTTTTTATTTCAATTTATGAATAATAATAATAATATATAGGGACAATGTCACACAGATCATCCTAGCCCCAAACTAAGCAAAGTTTGTACTATGGGTACCAGGCGACGATCTACATACTTATATAGATAGATAAATACTTATATACATAAAAAACATCCATGACTCAGAAACAAATATTCGTGCTCATCACACAAATATTTGCACTTACCGGGATTCGAACCCAGGACCACCAGCTTCGTAGGCAGGAGCACTACCAACTAGGCTACGGTGACCGTCATAAAATATAATAAATTAAATTAAGACAAAAGTACAAACTGGAGGGTAATAATTTTTTTTTAACAATGTTTTATTGAAAAGTCATTGAATTGAGAAGGCAATAATAATGGATCTCGCTTAAAACCAATGTGCGCGTGTAGTTGCTTTATTCAGAGGGAATAGAAACATGCGTTTATGTCGAGAATGTTATCTTAATACCGTTCTACTATCATCGTGTCAAAAAATATCTGGATCACAGCGAAAAAGAATCACAGGGATGGAATGCAGTGTGATGATCGATTATTTTCATGACCTCTCTTTTTAACAGTAACCTTATTGTCGTCAAAATGTAAAAACTCTTAAAATTTCTTTAGATAAGCGGCGAATGTTGTTTACCGATGAAACCGAATATCTTAAAATGGGTGGTTGTTGTTATGGTGACTGCGTAAGACGAAGAACAGATAAAATGCAAAATCTATATAGAAGAACTGAATTTTTTTAATGCTTCTTCTGTTATTATGTAAGCAGGGATAGGTTGTGACTTTAATTTGTCAGAGAAAGTTCAATCATATTCTGGTCCCATTTTACCTACTTTCTGCCTTTTTTCCACCGAGTAAACGAAAAATCATTTTTATAATGATAGGGCACAAACATGCTTTCTTATGATAATAGGGTGCCTGTTGTGAGTAGGCCAGTAAATTGTCGTGATGTTTATCCCATAAAACATTTATGAAATTAGTTGAAATGCATAGTCAAGCAAGAAACCGCATTACATAGTCTCTATAATTGCTTTTTGCAGAGCCATACGAGAGGACGTGATTTATACACTATTATTTTACACTTTCATCAATATACTAAAGAGAATGTCTATAACCAATACACTAACATTATCTTCATTTTGGCTTTAATAAAGGTTAAATTTATGTTGATTTATCGTATTGTTTATAATTTATTGCCTTATGAATAAAGATTAAATTAATCATATTTTCAGATATATCTCTGATTATTATTGGATATGTTGTTGTTAGTTGGGCGATAGGTTTCCGCACTTAGCCTCCCAATTGGGCCATTGTGCGTGATACTTGTTTGGCTACTCGAACCATTTTAGTTCCATCCAGAAGTCCAGGAGACCACGAAAGCCTCGCGTGAGGGCCTCCTGCAGTGTCTTCGGATCATTCAGGAACTTTGCCAGTTGGTAAGCGAGGCTCTTGCAGTGTAGCAGTACGTGTGCTGGTGTTTCTTCATTTTCAATGCACCCTCTGCACAGGGGGCTGTCCGTGACGCCAATCTTGAAGAGGTGTTTGTTTAGCGTGCAGTGTCCGGTAATTGTGCCTATCACCATGCGTAGATCCTTCCTGTTCAGGTGTAATAGATTACGCGACAGGCGTTTGTTCAGAGATGGTAGAAATTCTTTTGTCTGTCTGCATGATTCCAGATCTATCCACTCTTTTTCATGTTCTTGTGTGTTTCTCACACAGCCATGTTTTCAGTTGGTTATAGGGTATGGGTACAATGGGTTCAGGTCCCATTGTAGTCGTTTCCGATTCCTTTCTTGCCAGCTGGTCCGCAGTGTCATTTCTTAGAGATCCACTGTGCCCTCTTATCCACTGTATTGTGACCTTGTTGGTTGTTGAGATCTTTTCAAGCGCACCGTGGCACTCCAGAATGAGTCCACTGTTGAATTGGTTGCTCTTTAAGGCTTGAAGCACAGAGGCACTGTCTGAGATTATTATTATTATTGTATATAATCTACTCTACCAAATAGTAATTCGCAAGTTTTGTTTTGGATGATCCGGATTAAAATAACAGAATTATATATTATATTACAGATGGATAGATTCACTAGAACAAGCGCAGTACACAGACGTTCATTATAACTGCAGAGCGGAAGAGGCATGCTTCAACTGGAGGATGATATTCCAATTCCTATTCCATCGATCTGAAAAAAAGGTACAATGAGAAATTTAATAGCAATAATATTATATTGGAATCAAATATAACAGCTCACTTAAGACCCTTAAAATTGATCCTCGGAGCTTGCAATTCTCTCTAGCCTCGTTATATCATTATGTCTCCCGGTTTGCTGTGGAGGTACTATTAATTTCGTTACTCCTTGTTTCTTTCTGATTAAATTCATTGCGGGATCCAAGATAGTTAAAGCGTTTAAAATGTTGAGTATTCCTGGGACACGCCTGAGCCTCACTGCTCCGTTTCGTTGTATGCCGCTGTTGATACTAGCTTACAGGAGTTACAGTGGCGGGTTAGAGGGAGGGTTTATTTAACAATATTATTACCATAAGTATATTTAAAGGAACATTGTATTCTTGGTATTGATAGCAATGAAAATCATTACACTGTACCAAATCACTGCCTTCCAAGAAACGTTATCATAAGGATTATTCCTACTTCTAAATAGTTAAAGATGCAATGAAAAGCCAGTATTGGCAGATACTTATCGCCGGTGGTAACTTTTGCCATACAGTCAAAAGTATTTTTTCTTGATCTGCAATATTGCAGATATGATAGATTATAAATATCAGACACGTATGTAAGAAAACAAAAGAAAATGTGGTTATCTCGGGGAAAAATTGGCCTTTCTGATTGATCTGGCATCATATCTAAAAATCAAGACTTAGAATATAAGTAGAGTTGTAATATTTTTAAAACTTTCGAGTATCTGGCCGACCTAGCACCGGTCTAAAACACTGGCAATATTGGCTACTTATTTTTTAATATATTTTCTTAAATTATGTACAATCAGCGCTGATAATTTAAGAAAAGTAAGTACAATTTTTACCATCATTTAGGCCCTGCTACCTCACAAATCAATCTAGCCCGTATGCATACCCGCAAAGTACTTATTAACACTACTTTATCCCATATACTTTATTACTGAGAAAATTGGTTATGTCTGAGAGCCCTGGGATCTTGCTCTATAATTATAATTTGAATACCAAACGTCTTACTGTATATCTACTATATAAAAAAATAAGTCGGGTTTTCCTTCCTGACGCTATAACTCCAGAACGCACGAACCGATTTCCACGGTTTTGCATTCGTTGAAAAGGTCTCGGGCTCCGTGAAGTTTATAGCAAAGAAAATTTATAAAATATAACGCGGGGCACAGCTAGTTGGTTTATAAAATAGAGCAATATGCCCATTTGCTGGCGAACTTGCCTATTACTAGAACACAATTTTTACCATCTGGGATTTAAATTTTTCAATTTAAATCCCAGATTTTACCATCTGGGATTTAAATTGAAAGCATTTTTTATAGAATCTATAATATTTTATTAGACAAATCCCTACTTAAATGTTTTTAGATGGTTAGAAAGGAAAAAGGACCATTCACCGAGGTGGAAGAGCATGTTCCCCCAATACTGGTGCTTCAAACTATGGACAGTGATGCTATCTCACTGGATGATTTCTTAGGTAAGTAATTAGTGTTAATTTTCGAGTACTGGCCAGATATGATGTTTATTAATTAAAAAAAAAAAGAACTTTTTCACTTACGACGTCAGGATCGCGGTTATCACATTACATTTCATTCGGCCATTTTTTTATAGAGTGTTTGAAAAAAATTAGGCTAGAAAGATTTTCGCTTGAGTAGCAATTATTTCCAATAAAAAAATTCAAACTGCTTTTATGAAAACTGTGCAAACATGCGATTTTATATAAAATTGATGATGAAAGCAAAATATATGTCCTTTTTGATCGGTTTTGTAGTAATTTATGATGATAAAATTACTACGGAATTCCGAGAAAATAAATATTAATAAGTAATATAAAAAAGTTATCAATGCTAATTTAAACGATTTTAACATTGTAGGGTCAGTATCATTTAACTTGAATTCTATACCAAAAGGCTGGAATAATGCAACGGAGTGTACTTTAGATGAGACGAATACTGTAAAGAAGATCAACTTATTCACAACCATGTATCTTAGAGCCTGGTGGCCATTGGTGTACACAAACCATGAGGATGGAACGATTGAGCTTGCTGTGAGTAACAATGTTTTAATTATTTACTACCACAAATGACTATCACAAATGAATTTTAATTCTAATTAGCTACCATCCGAAAGGCTTATTGCATAATTATCAAAGAAATTAAGGAGACACAATAAAAAATAAAGAAGTGTCACTCGGGATATATTAATTTTTATAAACATAACTAGCTGTGCCCCGCGGTGTTACCCGCGTTAAATTTTATAAATTTTCTTAGCTATAAACCTCACGGAGCCCGAGACCTTTCCAACGAATGCAAAACCGTGGAAATCGGTTCGTGCGTTCTGGAGTTATAGCGTCGGGAAGGAAAACCCGACTTATTTTTATATAGTAGATTATTTGAGCCATTAATATATTAACAAGAAGAAACATATTTGACTATTGTATTATATATAATATATCATTGCTGTTATTTGGTTGCCTTTCACTAGGAAATATACTAGATATGACATTTAAAGCGATCGCAGTTTTAGGCTCACGGCTTAAAACACCGATCGCCTCTTTTTTTCTGGTGAATCAGACAATGCTCCTAAGGCCGTAAATTGTAAATTTTATGTAAAAATTAATGCTGTATCTTCGGTAAAGATATCACCTTTGCAGCCTGAACATAGAGGAAAAAAAAAACAACTACAAATAATAATTAAATAAACTACGATTATACGTAATACGAAGCGATCATGAAAAGATTGAGCGATTATAACACAAGATCTTCTTACATGTCAAATAAAGATCATGATCTCCGTAGCGTGATCCTGAATAAATGCCAAAAATTCGCTATTTAACATGAAGTTGTTATCAATATGTTCGGTAGTAAATATCCAATTTTTGAGCACTTTTTTTAAGTCAAGTTGAAATATTTGGCGCATATGCTTAAGTTCGATAATTTGTCATTAAAATTGTCCTTTACGTTTTGTTTATACTTTCAGGGCGTAATACATTTGGAAATGAATTTGTTGCCAAAAGAAAAGGCTTTGTTAATGCCTGTTGGATTAGGCAGAGAAGGTCCATCGCCGTTACCAGAACCAAAGTAAGATAAACTTAGAAGCAACTTTATTACGTTGCTTTGATTTTTTTTTAAGGCATGTAGAATGCATATGGATGCAACCCGCAAAAAGTGTCTGTGGCTGGGTATGTCCGACTCGCACTGACTTGACCTAACATCAGCTCATAGTAGTGTAGTAGCCACAATATTCTCATTTTAAGAATAGTACTACCGGCTATTGGTTCATGTATTGTATGCATTTTTTGTAGTTTCTCAGTTCTATGTATGTCCCGACCTTTTTATACGACCTATATTGCAGCGAGATGATATAACAATATATTAGTTTATTGGTGTAAAGCACCGACGCGGTACCATAAGCCAGTATAAGTACGTCGACTGCTGGACATAAGCCTCTCCCAAAGGTTTCTAACATTCCCATTTGGAGGGGTTTGCCGTAGTCACCGCGATTGGCATGCGCGTTGGCGACTGCAGTTAGGTGGTAGTAAGTACATAGGAAGCGCTGCTCGTCGAACACCTGGTGTACCGCTTAGTCGCCTTTTACGACACCCACGGGATGCAGTATGGGGAGGCTCTATTACTCTTTATTGGCCGAAAACCACATGGTCTTTTCAACTACACTATGCCCACCTTTTTAATTATTACCTATTCTCTCTGATTGTGAGAAGTAGCCTTTGATTGTGTGTAAACGAAACCTTAAATTGTGGACTAAAATATTACCTTTACGGGAAATCTAAGATCAAATCGCTAAAGCTGAATATCCTTTACTATATTCTTGAATGTTTTAACGATTTATTTTCCAGGCGCTTACCATCGAACCGTAACCCGTCAAACAAAAACCGCCGATGGCAAAAGGACCACGGAATCTTTGCCATAGTTTTAATTATACTGTCCATTTTAGTATTTGGGTTTTGGTTTGAATTGCCGGAGTTTCGGATAGAATTTCAAAAAGTAAGTATCTTTTGGATAACTGTTGGTTATACTAATTGATTTAATAATGCGAGTGTAGGAAGCTTAGACTACTGCGACAGTTTTGCAGTACGATAGGAGTCAGACAGGTATAAGTCATCGCCGTGCACTATTTGAGAAAAATAAAAACTTGCTGTTGTATTGAAAATGGACCATATGTTTTTGTGATAAAGTTGAAAAATTATAAAAGAAATTTGACCGATTACGGTAGCTGGATGTGCTGGCGTCTGTATCTATCAACTAGCCTATTGGTCTACAAGTTAGTGACCATGACCGCTAAGCCAGAGGTTGTGGGTTCGATCCCCATCCAGGAGTCCTAAGAAATTTATTTAGATATTTACCTATGCGAAGCGATAAAACTCCTATAATTTACCTACATCAAATATGTAGACATCGCTGTATTCCTTTTTTTCGGCTTTATTGTGGTGAACAAAACAGACCTTACCACTAGTCTGCCTCGTTGGTCTAGCGGAGCGTGTTCATCCGCAGACAATGAGGTCCTGGGTTCAAATCCCATGTCGGACCAAAAGTGATTTTGGGATGTTTCCGTAAAAAGAAATTTCTCAGTATCAGCCCGAAGTCTGGAAGTTGACGGTATTATACCCGGAGAGCACGTCGAGCCGTCGGACCTGCACCTTTCCTCTTTCCGGTCGTGTTGCTAGGCGTCCCATCGGATCATGAGAGTGATGGAATAGAAAGTGCCCCTGTGTTTGCGCACACACTTTTGCACTATAATATGCGCTATTGGCTAATCTCCATTGAGACTGGCCGCCATGGTCGAAATTTGGCCGGGAGGACATCATCATTGTTAAGTAGGCGATTATTTACAGTCTTATTTTTTTATTAAAAGTTCCTTCAGTTTTTCTACTGACTAGCTTCTTATTCTAATGGATGAGTTTAAACGACTTTTCCAAAACAGAAGTGTTCTATTTTGAAATGTATTGTCTCTAAAACATGACACAAAAGTGCCTCTTAGACATCTCGTCTACAATCAATAATAAGATATAATTACATTTTCTTGAAGAATATAACACAGGTTTTTATGGGTCTAAGCACAAATATCTTAAATCACTCCACCCAATACCTAAGTAAGGGACCAATACCAAGAACCCTGGTCGACGAGAGTTATGAGACAGGTATACATGGCGACACATCAAGCTATACATTTCCAGTATGAGCTGATCTCGTGTTGTATAGGATTTCCATACAATGAAAGGTCAGCTTATATTGGAAATGTATAGCTTGATATGTAGCCGTGTGTACAAGACGGCGCGCCCTACACGAACTCCTTTTGTTATTACTTATTTACTGTACCGTACTTTTGTTATTACAAAAGATAATACTATTTCCATCTGACAAAGTTTTCCAACGAATTAACTCTGTTTCTTTGTCAGATGAAACTAGTGTTGTATTATTACCCTGTATTTTTAACACCAGTAGTCTATACACTGGCATTGATTGAAACTAAACTAAAACTGTAAAAATGTACGTACCGATTGTAAAATGTATTAACCGACCTGGCGTCAATTGTACAATCATATCAGCTGAAAGACGTCCACTGCTGGACAAAATCCTCCCCCAAAGATCTTCATAATGGCCGGCTATGCTCCCCCCGTATCGCAATCCACCTTGTAGGGGGCCTGCCCACGCGGCCTATTCAGGTACTTCGCCACGATCGCCACTTTAGAATCCTTCTGCTCCAGCGGCGGTCAGTTCTACAATTATACTAACCTAATGTTAATTTATTTTTCTTACAGTGAATACGATGTGATGATTTGATATCCTACGATTTTATTTTTTATAAGTATCATGATTTATTAATCTATTTGATAATCAGTCTCTACATAACCTTACGGTATTCTTAGGAACAGTTTTAGTAGTTTTCGTAGTATTAATGACTTGTACCTAAATATTAATCTTCAGTATTTTTGTAAAGTATAATGTTATTTCCTTGAAGTAGGTAGAAGTATTAAATGTTTGAATGCATTTTTAATAAACTGTCTTTCCTTTTGCTTTTTATCAATTCATGTCAGCCGAATGACTCAAACCGGACAAAAGTCTACTCTAATAATGAAGCGATATGTCAGTATCGCCACGCTAGATAGACAGATTGGTGATTACAGTAGATATTCAGATGTTCACAATTCACAGAGAGACTTTACCGCCCATTCTCTGGTAGGTATTCCCTCAAAACAACCCTTAGGCCTACAATGGACTAGATAGATGGGGTAGTGATAGTTGTCTTCGTCACCACCTGAATTATTTTTTTCTTTTTGATGTGGCAGAGGTAATAACTACCAATGCATGCAACCCGCAAAACGTGTATGCGGGTGGGTACGTTGGACTTGCACCGACTAAACTTATCCTGCCTGTGTGGAGTACACGGCACGGCGGTTCTTGGACCCTGATGAGAGGAGCCCCGGGAACGTGGTTATACTGCTCTGGTGCCCACCTTGTGAGCCATGTCTCAGATGGTCGGGACACGTACACTGAGAACCTGAACTATACTTTTTTGAAATGTTATTAAAATATCAATAAAAATTGGGTTTATCTAATCAAAAATACTCGAAGCTTTACGCTTGGAGTATTATTGATTAGGACAACCTTATTTTTAAATTTAAAATGTCATATTGCATTGTCAAATGAAACTTAATTTAGGTCAGGTTTTATGGAATTTGAATATTATCAGCTTTGTATTAAAAAAGGAATACCTAACTTACAAAAGTAAGACTTGGTCAACTTATGTTAAGTAAAAGCAAGGCTAATGTATTTCCTGGTAGTTAGTGATCGAGTAGACGAATTAGAATCATGATAGCCGAATTCTTATTTGCCCTACTAATAAATAATATTTGAAAATTATATTATTTGGTATGTCGTCTGACAATAATAAAACAAAACTTTCGCTAAAGGTATGTATATTTTTATTACTAGTTATGACTTACTAGGTGTGCCCCGCGCTTTCACCCACGTCAAACTTTATAAATCATAGCCTATGTATTATTCGGATATATAAGCTATTTGGTAAAATAGCTTATTAAGATAAGATAATTTATTTCACAAATATGGGTACAGTACATGATGTTAAATACAATTTATTATGTTAGTTCCGCCACATTTTACCCTTAGGTATGTGAAAGGTACAAGGCCAGTGTAATTACAGAAACTGACAGAATAATTACAAAGACAATGAACACATAATAAATCAGCGTATTAATAATAAAGGCATAACAACATATGATAAGCGTATTTACATTTAACAATAATCCAACAAATGCATTTTCTTCCTCTGCAAAAAACTCTGAAATATTGTAGTAAGCTATTTTAACTGAAAAGGAACTTGGCTTTTTTTAAAATAAAATTAAACTCAATGCCTTTCAAGATTTAAGTAACTTATTGTAAATAAATGGGGCCATACAGAAAACACTTTTGCGCATGAGTGCTGTATTTGCGGTCTGCAGGCATAATTTGCTGTCATCGCGCCTATTTCGAGGAGCTTACTTATACTTTGTAGTAACAAAGTTTCATCAAAATCCGTTCAGTAGTTTTTGCGTGAAACAGTAACAAACATCTATACATCCATTCATACTCACAAACTTTCGTATTTATAATTTTAGTAGGATTCAGGATCATATCGAGGCCATGACAGTGGCGACACCTTTTGTTTATTTATTGCGTCTCTTGGGTGAGCTAGCTTCATGTTACTGGTAGTGTCATCTTTGGTACTACACACAAAGTTTTGTGGAACTTAGCTCCAATGAAACCTACCGTAAAGTTTCGGTATACGGCATACGTAGTGATAGAGAAACCGTATAGAGGGCGCTATTTTTTAAAAGCTCAGTTTATACAGTATTCTGACCCAAGTAAAGAGAGCCAAAGCTTTTAATGTAACCATGTCGATCGGCACCAAAACCAAAAAAAGGATTTAAATTCATTCTTATTGTTCTTTTTATGAAATGCACACTATTTATGTTACACCATATTTAAAATTCATCTTATGAAATTTGGCTATAACTTAGCCAAATTTCATAAAATAGGTTTGTTGTATAGTTTTTGCTGGAGTATATTTTTATTACCTACTCGTTAAAATTAAAACCCGGAAACCTGAAATTTGTGTAAGTAATTACGGGACACTATTATAGGGTAATATAGAAAAAAGAATTACGGGTACTGGATTCAAAATATAGAAATACGTGATTAATTATGGGCAATACAAATTCGTCGTGCTTAGTAAAAATATAGTTGTAAAAAAAATATTTTTGGTTATTTATTGGGAGAAATATATATTTTTATGACAAATAAAATACAACAAAGCTTTTGGAATCGTAAAGTGGAGTAAGTATATAATGATATGTTCGATTGTTTTAAACATTGTTACATGTTGTGCCTTTTTTCTAACGATCCAAGTCAAGATCAAGTAGTAGAATCGGTTTATCAATGATATCCTCCAAAATGTAGATGACCCTCGTACTACCTTTTTTATATAATAACCAAGCAAGATGACTCACCTGATGGTATGTGATCACCGCCGCCCACAGTCACTCGCAACACCAGAGGAGTCGCAAGTGCGTTGCAGGCCGATAAGAAAGGAATGGACTCGCTTCTTGAAAGTAGCCATGTCTTAACAGATCGGAAATAATAAATAGATTTGGTAAAACACCTGCGGAAAGACACCATTTGGCTGATGGCCTTAACGAACTAAAACGATGTAGTTTACTACAATTTTCGTGTAGCTTACGACTTATAAGGCAGACTCAGCGACAACATAATAGGTATTTAATTCTTGTCCAACCTGCACATGTGCCTATACAAAATTTTGGCTCATATAAGTATCAAAGAGGTCTATTTGTATGTTACGGATACCAGAATATAATAATATGATTTTATATAAATAGCAAAGGGATAAACTTATACTACCTTTCCTCCTATTAATATCTTTGGGTATTATTATGAGACACCTGTACTGCTAAGCTAAATTTATAATATCATCTATTATTCTAATATAATAGAGTACATTTTATAAAGGAGGATGTTATAGAAGCACAATTTTCGTGCAATTGTTGGACCCTCAGTTACATATTGATGCAGCATAAATGATGCCTAAAGTTATATAGTAAACAGAAAAGTTTAGTTCTTGTTTACTTTTTCTATGTTTGTTTGTACTGGATAGACTCAATATTTAACTCATTTTAACATCTAAAGAGAATGATATTTATTTTTTTTGTTAATGAAATCAGGCCATGCTGCTCGTTGATTATGTAGCACAGATATATGCACAAAAAGAAAAACAATACGAGCTTTTAAAAAAAAAAACAATAAGCTCCCTGGTATTAAATATTTCATTATTTGACCAAACTTCTAATGTAAAATAATCATGTGAAACCGCGGCAGATCACTAGATAAAAGATAAAAAGAATATAAAAATAATAAACCAAACAACATCAACAGGAGATATGTAAAAACACATCTCTTAATTCATAACTAAGTGACCGTTCAAGAAATGTTGTTTTCAGTACGGTTATCACGATCAAGAAACCTTTGAAAGTTTGCCCATCGCATCACGCATGCCTATTCACAGAAGGTGTGGAACCGCCCATTCGCGACACACTCGTTGACCATAGTTACCGCGGCCGCGTCCCGTTGCATCCAAACGGATGTAACTTTATTAAAAAGTTAATTTTAAAAAAGACTACGCATCTAAAACGCAGCTAGCTCGCTCTGGTGACGAACTTTGTGATTTTTCGTGGTAAGTTGTGTATATTTATCTGTGGTGTCTGTTTACTTACGTGTAGTCTGTTCTTCTTTGATATTTGTGGAGGCCCGCGTTCGAAGATAATACAACTAACTTGTATATTAATTACTACATCTTTTTCTTTGTAACTTATTATGAAAAGGCCAGATTGTAGCTAACAGACTAGTTAAATTCTTCAAGCTTTTTAATGTTGCGAATAACTAATAGTCATCTTTTTAACTTGGCACGTAACTTTCTTCATTATCCGTTCGATAACTGAAATCGTTCATTGAATTGTTGGTCATTATTTTTAGAAATTTAATACTTTTCTTGACTAAATATTTATTTCTTCATACTCATAAGGTTATATTGTTATAACTGAAACATTTAAATCCCTTAAGATTGAAGACTTAAGAATATATTAAAGAAATATAATACAATATAAACTGTATATAAAAAAAATGAATTTTAACTAATACGGCTTTTCTTGTTAAATGATGTAGTTATTTGGGTAAAAGAGGCATCTGTACTCCTTTCTTTTTAAGTTATTTTGTTTTTGCAGACTTAACAGGCTCGTTTGGACCCATCTTATGTCGTGTTCAAAATGTTTGTTGATGGTTGCGAAAGTGAACAGACTAAATGTAAAACTGTTTAGAGGGTCTAAGCATTCCTGTGCTATCTACTGGAATTTATATCTGCACTTGACTTAAGACAGCGTCATTTCAGTCTTTAGCACTCCCTAAATCAATAATGTAACTGTTTAACTGTTAAGTAACCTCTTTTCAGTTCAGTTTACTGTAGTTTTGAGTAACCAAATCTTTTATAACTTATAGTTTTTGTGAGAGGGGACTATTTGATTGTTAGTTTTATGGATTTTAATCAACGTGATTCATTTTAGAGGACTTTTCAACATTACTTTTTTAAATTAAATTCTCTTATAATTGAACTTGTACCAAATGTCTTATAGGAATACCTGACTTACATATATTTACATACCACTGCTATATCTTTTTGTCAAGTTTCACTAATCAACTAGTATAATAACTGACATGAGGTAACATTTTCAATGATATTTTTGTGTATTTTCAAAATCTTCAATTTGGTAAATGTAAGTACTAATATTTGATAATGTAATGGACATTCAAATTGGTGGAGGTTTTATTTTGCAAAAGATAAACATTTTTTTAATTTTCGATTAAGTTAATTAGTGGCATGAAATTATAAACTCGGCTTTTAGACGCGACCGCCCCAGTTTTATAATGAGGCAATGAATTGAGGTACCAGTAACAATCTTCAATATCCAATAGTAAACCCGTTCAGACTATGAATTGGTATGATATAAAGAAAAACATTGCCCTAATCCAAAACTCTAAAAAAGAACTTAATCCCTCTTGGTATGGAACAACGGAACCGCTGCACATTAATCAGAAGTCCCTAGTTGGTCCTGTAGTATGGTGTCATCAAAACACATATATTGAACCTAAATTCACATAGATTTAAGGATTTACACCGAATTGAACTCTATGACAGGTTACACCATAGTATTTAATGTAGCGCATTTGTATTATTTGGCTCCTGATATACTATGTATTATAATATCCTGGGACATGATTCACACACCATCTAAGGCCATCTGATCCTAAACTAAGCAGCTGTAAATACATACGTAAATAGATAATTACACCCAGACTCAGGACAGAGAGACACGTTCATGTAGACAAATATCTGTCCTGGGTGGAAATTGAACCCACGATTTCTGGCATGATAGGCAAATATCTATCAACCACGCCAATCGTATTTGATTAATTGTAGGAAGTATCTATAGTTTTAACCAGTTTATTCTTCAAGTTCAATACACTGTCTATACGTACTATATTTTTTGTGCATCACCCCAAGGTTAACTGTCAGAGAATGCCTTCGGCATTAAGTCCGCTATTGTTTATTTTTGTGCATTAAGTTTTAAAAAATATATACAATTTAAAAAATTATACCATACATTAGACCATTTCTAAATCTTAACCACAGTTATCAAAAGTAAAAGTTACGAGGTAATCCGTTCAGTAGTTCTTGCATGAAGTTGATAAAATAGAGTACTATTATCCAATCCAAAAAGAACAATAAGTATAAATCATAGTATGGTAGCCAGACACCAGTAAATCTTTTATAATAAGTTCCGTCCCGACTATTTTATGATAACATCTTCATGTAAACAATCAGCCTTATAAGTTATAAGTTATCGAATACTAATTTAGTACCATTTAATATTTTAACATCAGATAAGTCCCGTAATCCGCTGGTTAGACCTCGCTAGAAATTGAACGATAAGCTCCAACTCGATACACAAAGCATAACCCGTTATAACTAATCCCGGAATATTGTTTACTAGCTGTGCCCCGCGGTTAACCCGCGTTAAATTTTATAAATCATCATAGCTCCCCCCCCGTAGGTGATAGCGTGATAATATGTAACCTATATGTTGACCCGACCTCTAAGTAATATTCATGCAAGATTTGAAGTAAATCCATGCAGTACTTTTTGAGTTTAGAACGAACATACATACAGACTAACAGACACTCAGACAAAAATTCTAAAAACTATATTTTTGGCTTCGATATCTATTGCAGATCACGCCCCAAGTATCCTTTTAAAAAAATATTCCATGTACAGTTTTGACTTTTCTACGATTTTATTATATGTATAGATAACAAGGGACTGTCTCAAATGCCCGCATTAGGTCAGTTTACTTAATCCTCTGGAGCTTCAACTGAAGACATCATAGAAATTCGTTTTGGGTTGCTATTACATTCATAAAGGCGAAAGTTTGTGCGTGTGTGAGTGCGTATATTTGTTACTCTTTCACGCAAAAATAACTGGAAAGATTTTGATGGAACTTTGTAATAATATTGTTTATGTATCCGAATAACACAAAGGCTTTAATTTATAAAGTTTAACGCGGATAAAACCACGGGGCACAGCTAATATGATATAATTGTATAACTTTGATTCCTGAAATCTTGTGGGATAAAACTTATAACAGTTTAAAAATCTAATTATATAAGCTTGCTATGTAGAATTTTTCATTGATATCCATCAATTTTTGTTGTGTCATGCCCCAAGGCTATCTTAATATCTGCTTATAGTATAAATATAGACAAACTCTTTACTGTTCTTACCTCGGACTCCAAATATTTTTTAGGTTCTAATTCAAGAGCAAGAGCAAGCTCCAAGTGATTGGCCATGTTCCTGATTTACAAAATAATCAGCTGATGTGGTAGTGTAATCTTTAATAACTAGTTACTGTTCGTGATTCAGCACAGATCCGACATCCTATCTAAGCTTTGATTCTAGAAGCTCACCTAATTGTCCTTGATCCTGATCTACAACCTAATCATGTGATGGTGTGACAGTGCAATCTTTAACAACTAGTAACTGCTCATAATTTAGCACAGATCCTAAATCCTATCTAAGCACTGATTCTTGAGGCTCAAGTAATTGCCCCTGATCCTGATCTACACTTAATAATCTGATAATGTGACAGTGCAATAGTTTAATATATAGTTAGTTAATATCTGTTCATCTTTCAGCACAGGTCCTTCATCCTCTCTAAGTTCTGATCTTAGAGTGCTCAAGTACAACCCAATCATCCGTCCAGCATCCGAGCATCGTTTGCGCTCTAGTAGTAGAGCCTAACTACTAATGCCTACTCAGACAGTTCCTAATATACTTGTAGTAGTACAATTATATTAGGAACTGTCTGAGTAGGATATTGGCGAGTTTTGTAGTGAAGTAAGATTTCTAACCAAATTTGGGTTACAAGTATGTCAGTATACAACTTATTTTTTGTTTTCATGTCGATTTTTGATGAAGTTATACATTTTGTAGGCCATTACTCCAACTTACAGGTTATGTTTATGTGACGTTTTATACAAAATATAGTACCAATACGGTACACATTCTGTTTAATACAATAAATAATTGTATTAAACAGAATTTTGTTAGAATTACTTCGTGAGTACTGTTAGTGGTAGACGCGTTGAGGGAGTAAAATTGTATTGTACAATTAGATCCACTAATGAATATCGGATAAAAATCGAATCTTAGAGTTATCTCGTACCAGCATTTTATGGCCTCTCATAACTCAAGTACTATCGTATGGTAGTTCAGATTTACAACTGAATAATGGTTTTATAACATCACTTCATCATCTTTTAGACGATAATGTATTACTCTCTCGAGTATCTTATCTTTAGCCGTTTCAGCAGACATTGATAAATTTGATATGGATACGCTACTATCTACAACGAAATTTAAGTAATATGCTCGATCTTCAATTATGATCAAATATTTTTTGCGACCTCAGAGAAAGCAACCGTTGCCAGACCACGGTGAGAGAAGTAATAGGCACATCGGCATCTTTGTAGGGAATATTAAATACTTCAGGAATGCCTAATATTTTCCAAATATTAAAAAATTAAAGATATAAGTAATTTGTTACCAGTGCATAACACAATTTTTTATATTACGAAAAAATATTAAGTAGTAACTAGCAGCCCGGTACGTGCTTCGCTGCATAGTAATAAAAATGATTATTTAGTTCATTTATTCAAACAAAAAAATATTTTCAATTACTAGAAGATGTTGATTTTACACTTTTTCAAGACTCTTTGTAAATTTTCTCTACGTACAAACCTTCCCTGGACTTCCACGAATAATTCAAGACCAAAATTAGCCAAATCGGTAAAGGCGTTGTTGAGTTATAACATTAGGTACAACGAAAAGTGGCATTGATTTTTATATATATCGATAGAAGAAGATTAGCTTTTCTCTGCTTTACTCAGAGTGCTTGAGTCAAATGACATCGGAGATTCGATTCCATCTTCAATTATTTGTTACAGTACATTCCTCAGCCTGTTGACGGTTTTTTATGTATATAAAAACCAACAAAACACAATGACAATAATCTTATCTTATAATAGGATGGCAAAACGAGCAAGTGGGTTCACTTGATGGTAAGTGAGCACCGCCGCCCATTGACACTCGCAACACCAGAGGAGCCGTAAACGCGTTGCCGGCCTTTAAGAAACGAATAGGCTAGCTTCTTGAAGGTTACCATGTCATAAGCCTCCGCATTTAATGATTCTACAGAGTGTAGTGTAAAAACTGTTTGTTGTGTGTGTGTGTGTGTGTGTGTGTGTGTGAGAGTGTGTTCCTTGTTCCACATCCATTGGCTAAATTATTGCAGAAATCAATGCAAAAGACTCAAGATAATAAAATTTCAATAGTAATTTAATAACCGTTCAAATATTGCAATTGGTTTACGCTTGATAGTATATACGCCTCCAAAATTGATTAATTTTATTTATTTGTTTTATAAGACTATTCATATCATCAGCATTTTTTTTTGTAGAGTTGGCCTGCATTTTCTGCCTTCTGCAGTACCTATTTTTTTTAAATAATTCAAATTATTTTCTCGTAACAAAAATATCGCTCTTGCTTTTTTCCGTACTCTAGGGAATTAAATCCTCACACTTTCACCGGCTGTACAATCATGTAATTCAAGGATACAATACACACACAGGCCCGATTACAATTCATGGGTCACACAAATAGCTATGTTGTATGGGACTAGATCCCAAAACACAAAGGTACAGACGCCAGCACATCAAGCTACTCCAATCTGTCAAATTTCCCAAATTGAAAGTGAACTTTATGGTGCCGTGATAAAGTTGAAAATCTATAAAAGAAATTTGACAGATTGAGGTAGCTGGATGTGCTGGGGTCTGTACAATAACATTAAATTATTTAATACGTGTAATATAATGCCTTCGCATCACTAGATCGAAGTAACAACAAACAATGAGACATTTAGGTAAATATCACTTTAATACGGTCTCATAGTGTAGCATTTACCATGAAAAATTTTCATTTCTAACGGTTCTTTAGCATATCTACGGCAGTATAATCGAACCATTGTGCTTTAGAATGGGGATAGCTGGAGAAAAAAATACTAGGAATATTTAACAGGTTTGAGAACGACTTACCGGATCCTGTTAGGAACTAATTTTATAATTTAAAAAGTATGCCATAGGTCGCGCTTCATAACTATATACTTACCATCGAATATTTCGACGGCATCGTTGGTTTAGAGGTAGCTTGCTCAACCGCCAATAATGTGGTCTCTCACAGGCCGATTAAGTCTGGATGTTGGTAGTTTTAAACTAGTGCTTCGGAGAGTACATTGTCGGTCATGATCATGATACAGTTGTGTTGACTAGCCCATTCTATTGAATCACGAGAGTGAAGCAATAAATAACAATGGAGAGGGCTATGCTCAGAGTTTTCCTGGGCGATAAAATCAGAAATGTTTAAAAGCGAAATCCAAGTGGCTAGTTGCCAAGCTAAAGTAGCAGCAGGCAGGCTGCATAGCTTACGAGTTATGTGCACTGTCTGTATACCAACAAAACGACGGATAGACGGCCGCTGGGCCAGAAAGTTCTTGAGTTGCAACCACGAACCGAAGGATGAAGAAGGTGGACCGGTAATTTTGTTCAAGTCACTGGTTACCGGCAAATGTAGATATCTGTAGACTGGCCTATGTCCAGATGTGGACATCATGAAGCTGACAAAAATTTCACACCGAAAAGAATACGTTAAACTCGCCTGGAAAGGGTTCCGTACATCAATTGCAAATGAGCTTCAATGAGAGAATAGTAAATTCTCGCCCATTTTATTATATAACTTCAAAACTATTTATATTATAACTATAAAATATACGTATAAAACAACAAAATATTGTTGGCTAAACTTTATTTTCGTTACACATTTATCATATGGGTTATCGACTTACATATATGTACCAAATTTTAACTCATCAATCCTGTAGGTTACGAGCAAATATACTGATGGAGAGCTATATACGCGATTGATCTTATAAGAGCTACGATTTTTCTTTAAGAAATAAAATATATCCCCATATTTATCGCCCATTATCCGGATCGCATACGAATTCAAAACGCACGATAAAATATCATATGTATGTAAAGTAATACCTAGAAACATTGTATAGGATTTCTTTTAAGTTTCCTTTATGGTGAGTTGTTTGGCCAGTTTTAGAAGATTGCTAAACAGCTGTACGATTATTGACGTAAAAGCTGTAATTTTTGAATAGTCAATAACAGTTATTTGTTATACAAGAGTGCAAAGTAACTTTTTAACCGCGAGCTCAATTTTTATAACCAAGCAAGTGAAGGTATTTAAAATTGAACCACGAGCGCAGCGAGAGTGAGCATTTTTTAATTTGTGAACGCAAAATATCATCAGAAAACCTATTTAGCACTAATGGCGTCCTAAAAGTCATTGCTGAGAAGTATAACTCCTGCATTATGAAGGAGTTCTTAAGAGTCCTCATGAAGTAGGAGTACTAACATAGGTTTAAGAAAAATTGTTACTAACACTATGGATGTTTATCTGAAAATAAATTGTTATTATTATTATTATTATTATTTACTTCTATCTCTATGGTGCCGAATGTATCATACAAATTTTTAATTAATTAAAAACTAAGACTCGCAACTTCTTGGTGCACTTTTTTTAATTGTTTTGCGCAATATTACTGTTCTATTACACTCAAACTTTAGCAACGTTACTTTTAAGATTTTCTTAATTATACCGAAGTATTATTGGTTATAATTTAAAGATTGTCCTGTAATCTATATATATAAAAATCAATGCCACTTTTCGTTGTAATGTTATAACTCAACAACGCCTTTACAGATTTGGCTAATTTTGGTCTTGAATTATTTGTGGAAGTTCAGGGAAGGTTTGTACGAAAGAAAATTAAAAAAAAGTCTTTAAAAGTGTAAAATCAACATCATTTAGCAATTTAAAATATGTTTTGTTTGAATAAATGAACTTAATAATCATTTGTTTATCACTATGCCTTATACGTAGCGAAGCACGTACCGGGCCGCTAGTACTTACATATAATAATAATAGGTCTTTACCTATGAAATTGCCGTTTTGTATGAAAAAATTTAAACGAATTTTTTTCATGAATTTTTTTATTTGTATTAATCGAAGTAATCACCCATGCAATCAATGCATCTTTGCCATCGCAGTGGCAGTTTATTGATGCCCTTCTTAAAGAAATCAGCTGGACGGGAGGCAACAAATTCTTCAAAGGCATTTTGTACTGCCTCTCGGGTATTGAATTTTTTTCCCGCCAAGAAGTTATCCAAATTCTGGAAAAAGTAGTAGTCTGTAGGCGCAAGGTCTGGTGAGTAGGGCGGATGACGGAGAGCTTCCAACCCCAGTTCTTGCAACTTGGAGACCGTCTGCTGTGCAGTATGAGGTCGCGCGTTGTCGTGCAGGAGCAGCGGAGACGAGCGATTGACCAATGCTGGTTGGAGATGCGCCAACTTCTCCATCATTGTGCTCAGTTCTTCACAGTACACATCTGCAGTAATGCTCACCCCGTTTGGTAAGAAGCTGTGATGAATCACACCGGCGCTAGACCACCAAACAGTGACCATCACTTTTCTAGGGGTAAGTTTTCGTTTAGGGCATTGTTTAGGTGCTGAACCAGGATCCAACCAACTTGCTGAGCGCTTGCGGTTATCAAACAGAATCCATTTTTCATCGCAGGTAACAATGCGGTTCAAAATTCCTTCATTTGTGTGTCTGTTGAGCAGTGCAAGGCACGTCTCGACGCGTACTTCGCGCTGGCGATCATTGAGTTCGTGGGGCACCCATTTGTCAAGCTTTTTTACCTTGCCAATTTGACGCAAATGGACCAATATTGTTTTGACGCTAACGTCGAAAGCTGCTGCTAATTCAGCCGTAGATTGTGTATCATCAGCTTCCACAACCGCCTTTAATTCGTCATTGTCGACCAAAGTCTTCGGACGACCGCGAGGTTCATTTTTCAGGTCGAAATTTCCAGAACGGAAGCGAGCAAACCAATAACAGGTGGTGCGTTGGTTTGTAGTGTTAGCTCCGTAAACGTCGTTGATGTTGCGTGCCGCTTGTGCCGCGTTGCTGCCACGACGGTACTCATATTCCATAATTACTCGAATTTTTAACGTATCCATGATGACGAAAAAGATTGAAATGCGATGAAAATGTAACACTAATCAATAAAGAAATGACTACTTTTGGAAAAAAGAAACCATGTTTTTAAAATAAAATTAATTTGAAATTAGAATTCTTAGCCAAACAAAAATTATTTTGATTTGAAATGGCCAGTACTGCAGAACGGCAATTTCATAGGTAAAGACCTAATATAGTAATTAATATCTAAACTGAAATAAAAGTAGGTATTTAAAATAAGATTTTTTTTTCGCAGTTGTTCATTTCCTCGCCGAGGTGTGATGAAAAGTTACGTGTTGCACTCGAGTGCAAAGATTTCTCACCTTGTGCTCTGGTGATTTCCTCGCTCATTCTCAGGATTCTAATTTTTGAATCATTTGCTTGCTCGGTTATCAAAATTGAGCACGCGGTTAGCAAGTAACTTTGCACTCTTGTATACCGAATAACTATAGTTGGTTTATTAAAGAAAGATCGACAAATAATCATTAAATATCTTATCTCTACAGGAAAATAAATCTTGGTTTCACAGAGAAACACCTAGTTTGATTTGTCATCACTAGGAAAAAAATGATAAAAACGAGACTATAGTATTAATAAAGTTGTTGTAGAGTGCGTGAGCGGGAACCTAAGCGATTTCTTCAGAAACTTGTTGAGTAGGTACTTAGAGAGAAAACATACTAAAAGTCCTGATGTCTAGGCGGTGAGGCGGAGGGAAGCGGGGTGACAAAGACCCCAATTTTAGGCTTTTCCCTAATATTTCTAAATGACCCGTTTAAAAAAAAAAGATCTATGATGAAATAAAAGCTTATAAAATTTTAAATTTAATATAACTTTCGGCTCTCGAAAAGTGTTAATAAAAAATGTTTTAAAATATTCGTTTAAAATTCCAATTCTGTGAATTATTCACATTTTTATCTTCTTAGGTCGTGATTGATCCTGGCAAATGGTCGTTTTCTGGGGTATCTTCTTCCTCGCCCTCCTTAGTGGTAAGTGGTTCCTGCTGAGAGGGCTCTAAATCATCTTCATCGTCATTCTCGTTGTCTTCCTCGTTAAAAATCACGACCTTGAAGCATTTTCCTCGTCAATGAAGGCACGCAGCAGAACATTTCAGCATAGTTTTGCGACATTCACATTTTCTGCTGCTAGAGTCCTTGGCGCAGCGACAAAATATTGTTTTTGGTAAAACCTCGGGCCCCAGTAAATTTTTTGTTGTTTTTGGCGCCAATATATCACCTTTATTTTCCCACCCCCACTCTTGAGGGGGGAACTCATTCCCGAGCTACTGCTGCACTTGGTGGTATGTGTGATTAAGACTCAGTACCTATTCCCTTTTTTTTTCACCTCAGAGTCATCCTTACTTCCTTTAACGACATCCTCGTCACTTACAGGGCACTTGTTAGTACTCATATTAGATAACCCGATTGTGTTACTAATAACAGCCGCTGTTACAAAAAAAACGCGAGTTCTTACTGTTACCGGCTTCGCCACGTGGAGGAGCTCCCAGTTTATGTTAAAATAAATTCAGAGATACTTTTCGCATCAGTTAATTGTCATCACGCTAAATAACTAAAATTTTCTATAACAATAAACCCTGTAAGGGCACAGCAAGTACATTATTAACAACTTAGAAACTAGGGCTTATAATTTATTACATTGCTATATATATATACATAAAAATGATACAGTAATCATACTCATTTCATTACATTTTTTCAACATTATAACACAATTTATAACTTTAATTATAATTTTATGTGAATACAGCAATCATTATTACATATCAAATTTAATAAGTTTTAATTTTACAATGAATTATATTTGAAATTATATTTAAATTGTCATTATATATAATAATTCTTACACAAGCTACTTTACTTAATAGTTATTTATCATTTTTATCTTTAAAGAGTTCTTCTATATCATAGTAACATTTCCTTATTAGATGTTTCCTAAGTTCGGTTTTGATTCTATTTTCTTAATATAGTCTGGAATTTAATTATAGATTTTAACGCACATACAAATGGTCCCGACTTGAACAAAGCTAACTTTGAGCTAGGTAAGGCTAGTTTATTCTGGGAGCGCAGATTGTGTTCTTGTGGTCGTAGTTCACTAACCAGCGGAAATAGTGATGATGGTTTCTAATAAAACTTATTTCTAAGATATACATACTTACTAATGTGAGAATATCAAATTTAATAAAGAAAGGTTTGCGGCTATTTGTAGAGTCTATATTAGCAAGTATTCTTAGACACATTTTTGCCAATATTAAGAGTAATAAAATTTATATGAAAAAGTATACATTATAAAAGTTATAGAAAATAAGCTTACATTTCATCTTAGAACATTTTTTTCTAAAACACGCCATTTTAAAGATATTAGCGAAAAACCTAAAATTGAGGTCTTTGTCCCCGCCCCCCTCCCTCCGCCTCACCTCCTAGACGTCAGAACTTTTAGTATGTTTTCGCTCTAAGTACTCTCTAAGCTCACGCACTCTATACCCTCCTTCGAGTCATTCCTTAATCGGACAACTATACAATTCAAACTTTGACTTAAAGCATATACCCGTCAGCGTGACTATCAGATCGTGAGTTATATTACAATCATTGCATCCTTGAGTCCGTCAAGCGTACCATTTTTGTTCACAAAAGTTAGGTACTTCTGTACGCATACTTCATAAATATCCTGTCTGGTTACATTTTTGCTCTTATACTCAGAAAATCAACTGTCTTCTGTAATATATTTATGCAACCCAAACACAGTTCACTGATTTTTGTTTACATTAACGCTTATAACTTATTGGAGTTTTTGTAGTCTTGTCACCGGGCTTTCTTGCAGCCTTTACTAGAATAAATCCACTAGGTCTACAGTCCTGTTTCCCTTTCAGGTTTGGATATCAAACTCGACAGTAGTTGATCATATAAGGCCTCTTCACAGTTTACCGTTAAGCGTGGGCTGCTGATTTTCTAGGTATTTATGAGATGGCATATAAAGAGTTCCTTTTTTGTGATAAGGAAAAGGGGTATGTCGACGGGTGGATTTCTCTTGGCGCCTGATGAGCCCCCGAGCCCCCCTGAAGAACCCCGGGAACGCGGGTATGCTACTCCAGTGATCCCCTTTTGCGCCATATCCCAGATGGTCGGGACAAGTACTCTGGGAAGACTCTGTGTGGCAGCATAGAGCCAGGGGAGAGAGGCATCCCTTTTTGCCGAGTCCTGCCAGTCCGGTATAACAACTGCGCCACCAACAGGTCGGTGTCTTCTCGATGTAAAGGGTTCCTATCACCGAAACTTTGAGTTTTGTGTGTGAAGTGGTTAACAAAAATATCAGGTATTTATTACGTCGGATTTCCAAGGTCGAATATCGAACCCGTGTCGGAGTCGTTAGTATGATCATTCTCTAAATGTGCCTTGTATTATGGTCCGTTTTTTATCTCCTTAGTGTCCAAATTATTGGCAAAAACTATTGGCTTAGACGTTTTTAATACTCTGGGCTAAACTGTACACACTAATAACACACTAGGTTTAAATTGTAATTGATCCAGACATTATATTGAAACTATAGCATTCTCTGTTATTGTGTCAACAAATAGCAATATCTCTCAGACATGTCAAACAAGTTTCGAACAGAGGTAATAATTATCAAATATGTCATATTTAAATAAAGAATGTATTACGTATGCAAAGAAACCATATTCAGCCAGCTATGAATAATGGAGCAGACAGCGTAGTATAATAATTTTGTTTGTTCTTGGATTTTTTTAGAACACACACAACTAAAGGTATGAATAATGCCGCCCACTTAAAAAAGATGCTAATAAGACTGACTCATTGTGGATAATCGGCGTGCCACTTTTACGACATTAAAAATATTATTTTTGACATTAGTTAATTGAAATTCCTATTCCCTAACGGGATCAATTTGCAATTAATCCTTGACCAGTACAAAACAAAAAATACATTAATTGAATCCTCAGCACTAAACGTAATGACTACACAAATATGTTGACAGACCGTAATAGCAATATATCTAATAGCCCTAAAGCTGCGTGGTAGATAGTAAACAGGCCCAATATTAACTTTACAGATATCGTAAAAGTATAATCCTGGTCCATTTAGCGGTTGTTTAGAAGAGATTGCTGTTAGTGATAAGGCTGCCGTTCGTACAATCTTATAAAACGTGTCAATATTTAATGTGTCTGTTAATTTTGTTGCACAATAGAGAGTTGCTTATCTAATTATAATCTAGAAGAATATAATTTATAAGTAATCTAGAACAACAGGAAAACACGCCTACCGAGGTTTTAAGCCATATTCATTACCGGTATTAGAGATCTTAGACAACTAGAAATTGGTCTGAAAAAGCAAGGAAACATAATGCATATGCTGGGTCTAACAATTTGTATTACATTACCAGACTTTAGTCGCAGCTCCTGCCCGAATATTTTTCAATCATTGACTTTTCGTTTAGTACCTACTTCTGTATGTATGTGATGAAATAAAAAAACATCAATCAACTAATTAATTGACTGATACTACTTGCACTAACTTTATGATGAACACCGTTCTTGCTGATTTACAATTGTTTTTGCAATTAATATTATTACATGTAAACCTGTTTACGGATACCTAAATAAACTATTCAAACTATAACTTTAGCAATTCCAATCCCCAACCTGATAGTATGTTGTATGTAATTAGTTATGTCAATATTAATTATTGGTATATATCTGAGAATGGTGTGAAAGTATAGGGAAAAATTTGTGACATTATCTATCTATACTTTAATAATGAGAAAGAACATGTCAATATCTACAAAAATCTTCGCGATTCACATTCATTATAACTACATATTTACTTAATAAGGGTTAATAAAGTAACCGGCCTAAACTAGATCACGTTATTCATATCTTTCGTATTTATCGATAAAACTCGACTGCACGTGTAGCGCAGCGGCTAAGACAGGTGCCTCGCCGCTTTGTGTCGCGGGTTCCCGCGTCCCGAGCCGGACTATTATTTGCGTGGCCCCTAAATAGTTGTTCTGAGCGTTGTCTAAAAATACTCTGTTGAAGAGAGTACGCATCTCAATCGCGTGCTATACAATATATGTAATGAAGCGCCGAAAATTCAGTCTATCCAAACGGCATGCGAGATCATCACATTTTTACGAATCACAGTCAAGCGCTGAACCTTGGCTGAAAACAGGGCTAGAAACCCACAAGCGCGCGCAACGATAGAAATAGTTCACAATGTTTGATATTAATACACGATCGTGCATAACTGTTGTTTGTATGTTCCCTATGGAGACCGAAACATCATATATCGTCATAAGGAGGTGAAAAGCGTTTGCAATTTTTTTTATGGAACAACGTGATTTCTTCTTCGATTCAACTTCAAACTTGGTAGGTATGTATATTCATATGACATGTTTGAATACTAAGATTTACCCCGTAAGGAGTTAAAGTAGGCGTTGAAACTTGATGAAGTGCTACCATAGGTTATTCCAGAATAGGTTCGTTACTTGATCAGATTCCAGGTTTTGGTTAGATTATTATACAATATCTGCCGGGACAGCTAATCAATTGACAAAAATAAGTCCCTTTAAATAATAATAGTTATGTTTGTTTTTATATTTACCTAGAAGCTAGCTCACATTTTTATAAAACAAACAAAATGTAATCTTGTTGAAGCTAAATAAATCTGGCCAAGTGAGAGTTGAATTCACACACTGATTATTAAACAGCTTCGTAGGCGCCTAAAATCTTATTTATTTATACGACATTCTACCGAATTAAATACCATAGTTTTTACATGAATCATTGTAGATACTTTAATAAAAATATCGTTTATTTATTTATTTACTCTTCTACGCACTAAACATAAAATCAATAAAAATAAGTAACAAGAAATTAATAATACCAAAGTATAGCTTATTTTGCAAGAAATTTCTTTCAGGAGACTCGTGACAGAAGAAATTTTAAAGTGACACATTAATGTGTATATACAATATAGACCAGGGTCGATAATTTTTAAAACCAAAAAAATAATAGTAGGATGAAACCCATTAGAAAAGGAGGGGAATATTATAAAAATGAAAGGAAAAATAATTTACGGACGATCTGAGGTCGGGAAGGGGATGGGGGTGAGTATTTAAGGGTAAAAAACGGTTTTTCTCGATTTCCGGCAAAACTAAAAGTCCTATCGAAAAAAGTCAAATGGCAAAAGATCTAAAACTTTTGTATATACACTTTTTTCACATAACCTCAAATTTATGTGAAATATTAAAAAAACTAGTTTTTGGTTTTTTATTTTTATCTTTTACAAAAATTCTTTATTTTTAACGATATTTGGTGAAAACTTACCTTTTTATGTCCCAAATACGCTGTAATTTATTTGACTAAAAATATTTATTTTTTCACCTTATTTTGAATTAATATCGAAAAAACACCCTAATTTTCAATCGAAAACTCACCCGTCAAAATATCAGTTTTTTTCAAAAAGTTGGTATGTTTTCTGTTTGTTGAAATCTCTACTTTCCGATGGTGAAAATATACTATAGTAAATCTTCTCAGAAAATGCAAAAAATCTAAATAACTCAAATTCTAATTTTTTAAAATTATTATAAAAAAATTTGAGCTATTTATTAAAATTAAAAGTTTGTTGTAACAAAAGTTTGTTATTAAAACTATATTTACGATATATAACTACTATATAAAAATAAGTCGGGTTTTCCTTCCTGACGCTATAACTCACGAACCGATTTCCACGGTTTTGCATTCGTTGGAAAGGTCTCGGGCTCCGTGAGGTTTATAGCAAAGAAAATTTATAAAATTTAACGCGGGTAACACCGCGGGGCTCAGCTAGTCTACTATATAAAAATAAGTCGGATTTTCCTTCCTGACGCTATAACTCCAGAACGCACGAACCGATTTCCACGGTTTTGCATTCGTTGGAAAGGTCTCGGGCTCCGTGAGGTTTATAGCAAAGAAAATTTATAAAATTTAACGCGGGTAACACCGCGGGGCACAGCTAGTCTACTATATAAAAATAAGTCGGGTTTTCCTTCCTGACGTTATAACTCCAGAACGCACGAACCGATTTCCACGGTTTTGCATTCGTTGGAAAGGTCTCGGGCTCCGTGAGGTTTATAGCAAAGAAAATTTATAAAATTTAACGCGGGTAACACCGCGGGGCACAGTTATATATTTTTTATAGATTTTTAATATATTTTTTATGTATTTTGAAATATATTTCGTATCATGGGATTAACTAAATTTGTTTGTGCAAAATTAAGGAGATTATTGTTAGTATGTACTAGCTGTGCCCGCGACTTTATCCGCGTGTTAATTAGTTTATTTAGTTTTTTAGTAAAATAAAAGACTTTTTATAAAATAAAAGTAGCCTAAGTTACTCCTTATTACATCAGCTACCTGTCAATAAAAATCCCGTCAAAATCGGTCCAGCCGTTTCAGAGATTAGCCGGAACAAACAGACAGACAGACAGACAAAAATTGTAAAAAATGTTATTTTGGTGTATGTACCGTATATATATTCATATTTATGTAGTAAAAACCGGTTATTTCAATATTACAAACAGACACTCCAATTTTATTTATTTGTATAGATGTAGTAAGACCCAGACCCGCCTAGCCCCTTCCCCAGTTCTCCATGAAATACCTTTTGATGGGCTACTATTTTTCGTAGGTCACTCAGGTATATAATTTATCTTAAAATAGTTATTAATAGACATCTACGCATATAATTAAAGAAGATTCGACAACTTTCTCCAGATATTGTAGATGTCTTATTAAATTTTAATTTTATTAACTTATTTGTTCGTTAATTATAGTAGTATATTTTTATTTGCAATTTTTATTTTATCAATGTTACACGTAATCTAACGTTTTGCGAGTAATTAAAGTGTTAATTGTAATAAATACTTCAAATATTTTTCTAATAATTAAAATAAAATCGAATTCGATTTATTTAGATTTCTGCATTTTCTGAGAAGATTTACTATAGTAACATATATATTTTTTTTCACCATCGGACAAAAGAGATTTCAACGAACAGAAAACATACCAACTTTTTGAAAAAAGGTGATAATTTGACGGGTGAGTTTTCGGTTGAAAATTAGGGTGTTTTTTCGATATTAATTCAAAATAAGGTGAAAAAATAAATATTTTTAATCAAATAAACTACAGCGTATTTGGGACATAAAAGGTAAGTTTTCACCATATTTCGTTAAAAAAAAGAATTTTTGTAAAAGATAAAAATAAAAAACCAAAAACTTGTTTTTTTAATATTTCACATAAATTTTGAGGTTATGTGAAAAAGTGTAAATACAAAAGTTTTAGATGTTTTATTACCTACAACTTTGCAATTTGACTTTTTTCGATAGAACTTTTAGTTTTGCCGGAAATCGAGAAAAACCGTTTTTTACCTTAAATACTCACCCCCATCCCCTTCCCGACCTCAGATCACCCGTAAATAATTTTTCCTTTCATTTTTATAATATTCCCCTCCTTTTCTAATGGGTTTCATCCTAATATTATTTTTTTTCACTTTTTATTATTTATAAAGGCTTCTACCCTGGTCTAATATTAAATACATGTAGATAAAAATATTATGTCCAATGTAGACTTAATGTTAGTGTACATTTTATGAGGATAAAATGGATTAATAACACTACGGCGCACTGTGTAGCTAGTAGTAGTAATCATTTTAGAAGAATTAAAAGAGATTCTAGCTTCTAACTCTGAAAAGAGGTTGTACAGAATGGCAATATCACGTAATATCATTAATATTTTTAATGAAAAATCTCTTTTTTATTTTATCTTTGGCGGAAGTAAGTTCCACATTCTAACCGCAAGAACAGTAAAGGAGAAGTAATAAAAACAGTTTTATGGATGAGGAGTTTCGGCAGGGATTTTAGGTGGGGTCTACACAGAGCGTCAGTTGATTTATAAGAAAAAAAAGGTTGAGGATTATGAAGTATGTGGGATATTAAAGAATTATGAAAGAAAACACAATATGTTAGTGTTACTAAAAAAACAAATTGGGAGTCATTTGTGATCTTTGCGGAAGTTGGAAACATGGTCGAACTTTTTCAGTCCGAATAGAAACCGAATGCATAGATTTTGTAATTGCTAAAGTTTATTTAGAAGCTCTTCAGTAGCGTCTAGGTAGCAGCTAACAGCATAGTCCTTGATGAGCAGTATCAAAGTTTGACCAAGAGAGATATTTGTTTAAATAAAACTTGTGTAATCATAAACAGTGGTCTATGCTTAGCCTAATTTTAAATTAAGCGTTTGCGAACGTCCGGTAAGAATTGCTGCAAGTGGCGACCCTTGGTTGATATATTCCATCTACATTTCCATTCATTTAGTATTTCGTAATTTACGTCAGCTATCGGCATAAATAGCCTGGAAATTAGAGCACGGTCGCGTTGTGATAGAAAATCAGTAACGAAGTTTTCGCGCATAGAATAATAACATCGCTGCATTTTTATACTTCAACCACAGTATTAAATCACCGGATTCTTTAGTGGCTTGGTTTATAATTTTCTTTAATATTTTGCAACAGGAAGAGATTTCACAATATTTATAAACTCATCTATAGCAGGAAGACTCGATATATAGGTAATATACCTACTACTCTAGTTGGATCAAAACATTTTATTTTGATATTGAATATTGTTGCAAATGCTTAGAATCATTTTAATTAAAAAACTAAAATAAAACAATATTAATTTCTTCCATTCAGGCGAATCAAATAAGAAATATAGAATGAGTCTGCTTTGCGACAATCGAGCTTTTAAATCTTGTGCAAAATTTGTTTGTCGAACTTTTGAATAATCATTCAAAGCTACGACAAACCAACAAATTACAGTAAGGCACAAACATTCTAAACTAACATACCAGACCTCTTATGGTTTGGACATTTGATCATCAAAACAGTTAACAGAGGAATATAAATAAATCGTAGTTCTTAACAATTCTCAAAATTGTGAGTCGCGCAAGTCACACTTTATTTTTGTTTGACTTGAAATCGTTAAGATAATTTTCAAAAATGATCTTAATGGTTTGTAGACGAGACAATAATAATCAATATGTGCGAAAAGTCACTTTCACCAGTAACCCTTGTATTACTATGCACTCTGTTTATGTTTTAGGTGAAAAATAATCCTATAACTTTGAAAATTAAACAAATAAAATGCTTTACTTTAACCCTTAATCGGACAATAGTATGACAGTCACCGCCTCATTTTAAACTCTATTGTGTTGTAATAAGAGTAAAAATCAATGAATCATGAACACACGCCGACACCGTCGCGGGATATTTTTTATTTTTAAAATGTATTTACGGCCAATATATACCGACTTTTAAATCTGTTTTGACATATGCTTTTTCTCTACATACGACTAAAAAAAAATCGGAAGTCTCGCTAAGTACAAAGTTGACCATTATTTATTACAGGTTAATTGAAAAAGGAGAATAACTCCTACGCTGAGACCGGATACTATAATAGCTTTTCAATCAAAACAGCAGAATAACTGAATATTTCCTTGGAACGTAACAGTTTACCAACTCACGTTCCAGGGAAATCTAACGCGATTATCAAATAAAATTAAACCAGCTGTTTGTTCTGTAAAATAAGAGTTTTCGTTGTTGACTTACTACTACGTCACGTTAAAATATTAATGGTAGTCTTAAATTGTTATCTCTCTGCTATCGGTAGTGTGTGTCATTCAGATATTTGATAAAATTCCTATTTGTAATTTTAAATTACTCACTTATCGTGTGGGCATTGGTTACCCTAGTGTCAGAGTGGTTCCAGCCGCCCATTAGGCCTCTGACATGGCTTAACGACTGTTGCCTAGTGGCTACAAGCGGGACAACAGCTTAACGTGCACTCCGAAGCACGGAGACGCTCAGAATATAACCACTTTGGTGGTCACCCATCTTTGAACTGACAGCAAGCCTAGTTGCTTGACGTCGCCAATAATTATTAATCAAGTCAAAATCTACAAACCTGTACTGAAATTAAGCTTTTTAGGTGATGTTCTACGGAGTGAGTGTTCTGAACAGATATTCAATTCTGATACTCAAGTTTTGTTTTAGCTTATAGGAACAATTTTGTAAACATGCATACGACCCACTTGATAGAAACAACACATAATAGCCAATCACAATGTTAAAACAAAAAACAATGTTAAAAAAGATATTTAAAAAAAATCGAAAACAAAAAAACAAGCCCGGAATTTCATTGTGGCTTTCTTCTCCGGGTCGTCCACCTAGATAGCTAGAGAAAGCCGTAGGCTAGCTAGGGTAGGATCCTCAGCGGCGAGGATAGCGTTGCCCCCTTAAGGGGCCTTTTACAGTCCACTAGCGCCGCCAATCGAAAAAATGTCATAACTCGTAAATAGAATCAAAGATACAAAATGTGGTATATTATTACTGTAGAAATGGCAATAACGTAATTTTATAACACATTGTCAATACTTGAAATATAGCGGTTTAGCTAAATCCTGCATTTGTAACAAAACGGCCGTTTATGTTTTGAATGCACGATTTAGCTAAACAGCTATATTTCAAGTGTTGATAAGGTGTTATACAATTACGTTATTGCCTTTTCCACAGTAATGATAGAACATATTTTGTATTTTTGATTCTATTTACGAGTTATGACATTTTTTCGATTGGCGGCGCTAGTGGACTGTAATAGGCCTCTTAACACGTGATCGTTAATCCCGTGCAAGTGATCTGACCCCCATTTCGAATTCCATCTTTTTACTTCAGCGGCCGCCTGAGCTGTGGCCCGAACCCCATAAGGGTGCCCTCAGGTATTAGTCGCTTAAATTAAGCTATTGGTTGAGAGCCTTTTGCTCTAGCCAACTGCTCGTTGTCAATTCTTTAATTTTAATATACAATTACTAAATGTAACAATAATAGCTTAATAACTTGCTATTTATTATTTATTTAAGGATATTAAAAATATATGTGACGAAACAGACGCACGGACGGACGTATTCAAAATATTTTGTTGCTTTAAATACTGTTTTAAACGGTGTTTATGTATTGCATTGTGAGCTTGACAAGTACAAGTGTATGTAAATACCCAAGTGCTGAATAAATTAAATTATTACATTTCATTTCTTGTTGAATAGGCAAGTAAATGAGGGGCTCAAGAATTAGTTTTGTATTTGTGTTCAAAAATGGATTATGTATGACGATGGATTTGTAATCATAACCTTAACTAATATTATACAAAGAAAAGTTATTTCTGCATAATTATTATGCTTGTAAAAGACATAGGTACACTGTATTTTATGTCTAATTATTTTTATTAGGTCACAATAACCGTTTTTATTTAAATTAGTGTGTTTTCTATCTAACTAACCGTACAAAGCCTGGGTGGATCGCTGGTTATAATATATATATATATAATGTTATTTATCTTTCTATAATGTTTTTTATCTGAGATTGTAAACGTTTAACGTTTCCTGAACCTTAGAAAAATAAAATCTGCAAAATCTTTGACATTTAGGGTAAACTAGATATTCTTTAAATACCCGATAGTAATAATTGCCAGTAACATGCTGATCCCATGTGCAACAGCTTTGTTCTTCTCGGGTTTTACATGTTCGTCAGATGCTCGAGGTGAATCAATATCATAATCCAAAAAACCCTATTACATGTTTGGATTTTCACCGATTCAAGCTTAGTTTCAGGTATCCTTATATTGTGTTCATAATTCATGGACGTTTAAATAACCGTGTATGTATTATGTTTATTTTTTATGTTTCCACCTGTCATGGGATTTCAACCCAAGACGTTATTTTCTGCATTTAAATAAACTACAGACCAACGAGGCAGACAAATTCAAAGTACTCAAAGTGTTTTGATAAAAAAAAGCCGTACAATGTTTTTTCTTACAAAATATTAATAAAGGGTTAGTTAAGGCATATATATAAATAGAAAAGAAAAGGATATTGATACAATCTTTTCTTCCCAGACAATGTTAGCTGTTGGTCTTCCTAATAATGTTAAATAAATAAATAATACAAAATATTTATATAGCTGCTATATTTATTGTTGTTCATAATTTTCTTCATATTGCGCTAATCATAGTTTTGTTGCCAGCGTTTATTTTATACCTTAGAGTGCACTTTTCCAATGAACTAACTTAGTTTAATTGGATGTGAGGAAAGTTCCATCGATGCCATACTTCAAGCACTTTAATGGTATCTAAAAAATGATCGATAAAAACCTACTATAACCTTGATCAGCCTGATGTTTCCATTCCATACCTGATGTTACCATTTGGAAGTATTATATCTTTTAACAAAAGATACGTATCCTTCTGCTAAACTGCACATTAAATAAAGCAAAATAGGGTTATTTTGATATATTCACATTTCACATTTTTAGGGTTCCGTAGCCAAATGGCAAAAAACGGAACCCTTATAGATTCGTCATGTCTGTCTGTCTGTCTGTCCGTCCGTATGTCACAGCCACTTTATCCGATACTATAAGAGCTGTGCTGCTGAAACTTGGTAAGTAGATGTATTCTGTGAACCGCATTAAGATTTTCACACAAAAATAGAAAAAGAACAATAATTTTGGGGGGTTTGAAACTCAAAAAAAATGTTTGATCGTACCCATACATGTGGGATGTCTATGGATAGGTCTTCAAAAACCATATTGAGGTTTCTAATATCATTTTTTTCTAAACCGAATAGTTTGCGCTAGAGACACTTCCGAAGTGGTTAAAATGAGTGTCCCCCCCCCCCCCCCTGTAACTTCTAAAATAAGAGAATGATAAAACTAAAAAAATATATAATGTAGGTACATTACCATAGAAACTAACAACGAAAATTGGTTTGAACGAGATCTAGCAAGTAGTTTTTTTTAATACGTTATAAACCGCAATTTGCTCGCATTTAATCAACTGAAATACTTGCTGCTACGGAACCCTTCATGTGCGAGTCCGACTCGCACTTGGCCGGTTTTTTTTTATATAAATTAAAATTAATATTAAATGTTAACAAAAGTTATCAATATGGTGTGGTTTCCGGCCCAGAAAGAATAACATGGTCTCGTCGTAAAAGACGAGTAGCTACCGCAGTTGGGTGGTAGCTAGTAGCCTTTAACATATTACATACCAAGCGCGGCAACTACGACAAACCCCTCAAATGGCAACGTTGTGGAAGGAAACCTTTGGGGGAGGCCTATGTCCAGCAGTGGGCGATATCATAAATTAATAAAAAAAATCCGAGCCGTCACGGGACGCCTGGCAGATGTCAAACATCGACATTATTTTGTAAAAGTAATATGCAGAAAAGAACATATTGTGATAGGAACTAAATATGTCATAATGATAAAATAAAATATTACGATTTTTTTTACAGATAACGCTGACTATTTACTGAATAAACATTTATTTTCATTAAATACAAAAATTTACGAGAATCGCACAGTTGATTGCGCATGGCGACGCGTCGCCACACCGTACACACTACTGCATATAGACTGTATATATATACCATCGTATAGCGTGGCGACGCGTCGCCACGGCATGCGGCATATTTTACGTGCGGCTATAGATGTTGCACATCAATAATAATACAAGTGTATCTAAAGATCAACTATTTAAAAAAAATTGATTATGTGTATTTTTTAGACGTGGTATTGTATAACTATAGCTTTTGTTTGGTATAGGTTAGGTTACTATAAGTAAAAATTCTCACTGACTACGTACTGCAGAAACTTGGTTGCTTTTTGTTTAAACTTTTGTTTTAATACTGAGTTACTTTCAATGTCTAATGATTGATTATTTAATATGGTAGGAACGAAAAAAAATTGTTACATCTCCGTGCGCAGTAATTACTGCCAATGTTTTACAATACTATACGTTTCGCGGCCACAGGTTTATGGTTCTATAGCTACTATTCTTTACGAGCATAATGCTCCCATAATACTAAAAGCAATTCTATCTCATTTGCTGATAGTATTTCCCACTCGAGGAACAATACTTTTACACTGCAATTTTTCTTTTGTGGTCTACTACAATTACATTTTAAACGTACGTTCGTTGCAAGCCAGGCCATAGGAAATCAGTACATCCACTGGTCTCGTCCAGTACATCACAGAGGTGGTGGATATATGCAAAAACATAGCGTAATTATTCAGATATTAACGTGTTGTGCTTTCCGGTTCATAGATTCATCACTTTTCTCTCAACACAGGTTCAAAAACTCGCGAACACTCGACACGCTGTACCTTCTGGGGCAGTGTACCCTTCTTACACAAACCTTTAACATGCTTTTTGATGAGACTCCAACCATTTGTGTGATTTGTTTCTAATTCAAACGCGCATCTTCGAGACCAAGTTTAAGAAATATCGCGTGCAATTTCTGAGGGAGTCGCTTCAATTGGCCATCCTGAGCGCAAGTCATCTTCAATTGAATCTCTGCCCCGTTTGAATTAGCTATACCACTTATAAATCATCCTTTTACTAGGGCAAGAGCCCTCGTAAAAAGAATTGATTTTCTCTATAATTTATTGACCGACTGGTTTGTTTATCCAGTGATATTTTAAAAGTTAATGATCAAATCTGACTGAAACTTGCTCTTTATGAGTGTATTAATAATAATAATAATTATTATTAGTATTAATATGACAATAAGTACTAGGTAAGAAATAATTTGCAATTATGATTTTTTCTGTTTCAGTGTAGTCGATATTGGATTATAAGAGTAACGGATAGGTTGTGGCATGGCACCTGTGTTTTCTCATACTTAAAATAATGTTAATAAAACATAATTTGATTCGACGGGCCTGTTGGCGTGGTTGGTTGATACGCTGCCTTTCACGTCGGAGGTCGTAGGTTCGATTCCCACCCGGGACAGATATTTGTGTGCATGAACATGTCTGTTTGTCCTGCGTCTGGGTGTTAATTATCTATTATCTATATAAGTATGTATTTACAAAAAAAATAGTATATACTACATATATCATCAGTTATCTGGTTTCCATATTACAAGCTCTGCTTATTTTGGGATCAGATGGCCGTGTGTGAATAATGTCCCAGAATATTATTATTATTATTATTCATTTCTCTTGCCGCCACATCCATAATGCAGACAGAAATAATAAATAGGCCTCAGACGCATGTTATCGCACTCAGAGGTGTTCCCTAAAAAACTTCTACTAACCTTAGTTCCCACACTCAAATTCAAATTTATTTTGGAATTTCTATAATGATTGTTTAATATTCACAACTTACATAAAAATAAAACAAGGCATTAAAAATAAAAACGAAACAAAATTAAACTAATATTTAAGTTTGTTTCGTTATTATACAAAAGTATTATTCAAGAGATGTCAATAAACAAAATATACAATTATAAATTTTGTCAATTACTTAGAAATGAAAAATTCTCGAAAAAATAATAATTTTACTATACTACTAATACATAGAATATCGTCACCCCATCTCATCCTGGGGGTAGCGTAGAAGTCGTCCCGAGTAGGGTTACCATATGTAAATAGAAGGATAAGGTACTTAAAATGCCAGTATTTTCAGACAAATGCCTATCTAAAGCAAAACGCTGTAGGTAATAAGTAAAAGCCATAATAATGAAGGAAGATATTTATTACTGATATTTGTCAGAGGATATAATTTTTTTAAATATTTCTTTCTTTTCTAATATACGAGGTACACAATTTTGCATTTATGCAAGCGCGATGCTACAGGAAATTCACAAACAAATGCCGGCCGCACGCCTGTCTAAACCTTAAAATGCCTGTCAAATGCGGCTAACGGCTGTCATATGGTAACCCTAGTCCCGAGAGAATATCTCCCAGAGAACGGGCAGCAGCGTCTCTTTGTGTACTATGACTATCATACTGCGATCGCCAATCCGTCTGCCAAGCGTGGTGGTTATCGCATACCCCTCCAAATGATGTTTGTGGAAATCTTTTGGGGAGGCCTTTGTTCAGGTTGATGCTTCTTTGGTCGATAAGATGATAATACTACAAACTATTACAGAAAACCTAAGATTGGATTTGTTAATTACCAGTTCATAAGAAAAAGTGAGTTCTGGTTAACAATTGAAAGGTTAACGTAGAAAGAACCCATAAAGACGTTTTACCAAACTGCTGCTTGACATAGAAATATTTTTCCGAATAAATGTACTGCATACGTGTAGGAGTCGACACATTTCATTCGTTTATCATTAAACTCGTAATGGAAGACGCTGAAACAATACATTTGGAGTACAGACATTGCCTTGAGAGCCTTTTTATACATTCCACGTTTCGAGAGATATAACGAGAACATAATGTTTCTACGGTATTACGAGTATGTTCACCGAATGATCTAAATTCTACACTCTTCAGTAGGTAAACCAACTTGTTCATTTGAAGTAATTGCTTCGTGTTCTTACGGATAATATTGTATTTTTATAGTACTCTTCTAGCCGACTACACTGTTAAGGGGTTGGGTTTAATACCCTTATAAGAGTTATATTTACTATTTTCGCGGAGAATGAGCGTAAGCAATATATGTAAGTACGCACTTTAAGATTCCATACAAAATGGAGCAATATAATAATAATAATATTTCTTTATTTCAGACTCAAGATCCACACAACAATATACATTAAATAAATAATTTGATTAAAAAAAAGAGAAATTATCACTAATACTAATACTAAATTATAATAATATATGATAATATATAAAACCAGCTCTACAGATATATACTGTCTATAAAAAACTGTCGCTTTTGGGCTGGGGCTCCACAATATCTATTTCTGCCTTTTGGTGGCATTCCACGCCGTGCAGATGGAATCGTCATCCGCAATAGGGTTTGTACTATTTGACTTGATCCTTTTGGCTTGAGGAGAGACTACGTCTCTATGAGTCCTTTACCGCATTTTTCACAGAAAGTGTCCATGGTGATTACTGAACATCAAAGTATTATATTCTATAATTTTAAAACGAAAACGTAGATATTATACAATAATTGTACCCGGCTTGCGTCACAATGTCACGAAGAAATGGAAAAATTCATTTTGATTTAATAATAATTACTATATTACATGGAACCCGGTCTTTCCCTATCTCCAATGAGCTCAAGCGACTAAAGCTTCCTAAACTCAACTTCAGCATATGCGGTATTTATTAGGTGAGGCTGTTCCGTTGCAGCGGCAAGAATATTATCATCCCATCTCATCCCGGGGGAGGGGGGAGGGGGGAAGCAGCTTCTTTCTGAGTACTATGGCCATCATACTGCGATCGCCAACCCGTGTGCCAGGTGTGGCGATTTTGGTATGGCATATCCCACCAAAGTTTGTTCAACAATGGACTTCTTTTAGATGTTATGAAGATGATTATATGCGGTATTTGATCACTATTTTTATTTAAACAAGAAAGGATGAAAAGATTTTCACTCGACTCATATTTAACTTTTATTATAATTACTTACACAATTAATAATTATTTATTTTAACTTGAATTTGTAATAAATACACCTGCCAAGATATATTAGGAAGTAAAAAATCACAAGATATTGGTTCCCTAAAGCAAATTATTACTTTTCTTTGAAAATAGTGTCAGCGGGAGGAATTCTTCGTCCTTACAGCCGAGACTATTTTGTTTTTCACGCCAACATGTGAAAAAGAAAACAATGTTAAAATCAATAATTCGCATTCATTTCTTTTCTCCTGCAAAACAAACATACTCCTACCCACACTACATTTATTTTCAGCAGTTAGATATAGGCTTTATGTTAATTTTTGGAGAGTAATGACTGTCACTAAAAATAGGCCTTTCCAATGAAACAAAATAGTATGCAAAAGTCTTGGGAGATATCTATATTCTATCCTTAAAATAAAGGGAACATTAGGAGCAATACTCTTTTACGAGAAAATGGCTGCTAAGAATAGTTTTTAAAACCAACTTTAATGGTATGCTTCATAATCCGTATATTGGATTTGGGCCTACTCAGAAACACTTGCACCAACTATCATACTTTAAAGTTTTGACATTAAAGGTCAAGCAAGTGATTCTGAGTACCAGGTCTAACTATTACTTGCAGCATATTCTGTAAGAAGGAGAGTTCTGTGAACTTGAATATTTAAATTAAGCATCAATGACACGATCGTGAAATTTTTTTTTTTCTTGGCGTCCATTTTCTTGCCTAGTTGAGGTTCTGGCAGGGCTGAAATAACCTCAAGGAATTATAAAGTCATCGTCTTTATATTCAACTTGAACCTCAATAATAAATTGATGAACTCTTAGATCCTCTTCGGATTTGGTAGGGTACTGATAGAAAAGTTACTTAGTTGTTGATAAATTTAATTCATTTCCATAACGTTGCAAGGATTTGGTAAAAAGGCGATTGATTAAGTCATTTTTAACCTTTATTTATTTGAACGCCATTTAAGAAATCTATATTTGGCGACTTAGCCGGTAGAGCACCAGGTCAAAAGTACTCAAAACTGGCGAGCAGATATGAAGGAGGCGAAAGAGGTGGGCAAAGATAGTGACACATGGAAATCCGTTATGTATCTAAACTATTTGGTTTTGTAATACGGATAACATTGAAGTTAATATAATTATATAGGTTAATTGTAAGTCCCTGAGCCAGACATATTAAAATTGTCAGTGGTTAAAGCAAATATATCGCTACTCTGTGATATCTATGATTATCTATATAAAAATTTATGCTAACAGTTTAGTCAAAATAAATGGTGAGTGTGTTGTAAATTTCTTAATAGAACATTTAAGACGTAAACTGATTATTATGGCAAATATAAGACATATATTATCATGTTGGGGTCATAATGTAAAACAATTTTCCTCTTCTGATAGGTTGAGATATTATTAACTAATTACAAATGAATTAAAAACAAATTAGTAGGTGCATGAACTAAACTGTCCATATTAATCGAAGCTGGTTTATCTATGCATTTAAAATAAATAAACACATTAATCAGTTTACAAATACCTACCGGACCATTTGGTGTTCATACACGAGAAAAAACTGATGAAATCAAGTGCCTACTTGCTATTTTTAGTTTGTAAAAAAAGACACCATTCCAGTCAAACCAGTTTAAATGCTTTATGGGATGTTTGAATTGTGTGTGACGTTTCAGATTAAATGGCTACCCAAAACGTCCCAGTTGGCCGATAATAGTATTTTAGGGCAATAACAATGTTATCACATAGCGTGGTATTATTTGCTCATCGCTTTTATCGAAAATAACATGTAAATGACTTCGACTTTATTTTCCATTGTCTGTTTGAAATATTATATTGCGTGCTTAGGTGACACGGACGG
The DNA here is from genome assembly GCA_951640165.1 of Pseudoips prasinana. Classification (NCBI taxonomy): domain Eukaryota; kingdom Metazoa; phylum Arthropoda; class Insecta; order Lepidoptera; family Nolidae; genus Pseudoips; species Pseudoips prasinana. Next base: position 15,529,592 of record OX621234.1, on the reverse strand, counting down.
CTCGCTATCAATCATACATATATGAAACAGCACAGTCTTCTAGAAGATAAAGAACTTTATAAAATTAGCTTACACATAAAAAATACTTACGAGACCATAACGGCATATAACCATAAAATACATTAAACTGTCTATATTACTAGCGACATCAAATCGTAAACGGCACTATAGGTTAGTGTAAGAAGGCCACAACGTTTTGATCTCAAACATTTCAGAAACTATATTCGCAAAGATAAAACTTAATCTAAAGGCGTTGTCTTTATAAAAAAAAACTTGTGTGTACATATGTACACGCGTTAGAAGTTATACTTCTTAATATACAACTTGAACATAGTTATCAATTTTCATACCACCTAGAACTAACGTCATGCTGTTATTTTTACGATTGGCGCGCACGAGGCGCGCGCATCGTTAAATTTCACTTTCATACATTTTCATACCACCTAGAACTAACTTCATGCTGTTAAATTTTTTGGTGTCGGTGTGCGCGCGCATCGTAAAAATTCACTCTCATCATTTTTCTCCATCGCGCCAAAAGAAGTATAACTTCAAAAATCCATATTTCTGGCATTTTTTGGCCTGGAGATATAAGAAAATTGTGTTTGATATGCTTTCAAAACCGACTAAAACAATTTGAATTAAAATTTACTAACTATAAACCGTAAAGGGCAAAATCTCTACTACGATTTGCAAGAGTATTTTACTACTCGTATTATAGTCAAAGCATGTAACACCTCCAACACTCAAATGAAATGATAAGGCACCCAAAACAAAGGCCCCCAGTTCCCGGTCGTCCCACTGTCCGCAGCCACGGTAGCGGTCGCGGTAACAGCGGGGCAGGGGGTGCGAAGAATCTCCGGGCTACGGACAAAGGCTACCCAAAACATCTGACCCTGGCAACGTATAATGGACGCTCTCTACGGCTGGACCAACACCTCACCGAACTCGAGGTAGAACTAGGTCGCATAAACTGGCACATATTGGGGTTATCTGAAGTCCGAAGACAGGGCGAAGACACGATAACCCTTGAGTCAGGCCACCTGTTCTACTTTCGGGAAGGTGATCGGCCTTCTCAGGGCGGTGTTGGTTTCCTAGTCAACAAAGCTCTCACTAGCAACGTTGTAGAAGTCAGTAGTGTGTCGACACGGGTAGCGTACCTCATAATTAAAATCACCAACAGGTACACCCTGAAGGTGGTACAGGTATATGCGCCGACCTCGACATACTGCGACGAAATAGCCGAAGCCATGTACGAAGACATAGCCAAGGCATTACATGGTACCACCAAGGCTCACTACAACGTTGTTATGGGGGACTTCAATGCCAAAGTGGGAGTACAAGAACGCGGCGAAACGGTAATCGGATCCCACGGCGTGGGGCGCCGAAACCACAGGGGGCAAATGCTCATCAACTTTCTGGAGTCACAGAGGCTCTTCTTAATGAACTCGTTCTTTAAGAAGAAGCCTCATAGAAAGTGGACATGGCGAAGCCCCGACACTGTGACGAGGAACGAGATAGACTTCATCATGACTGACAGGAGGTCTATATTTAGAGACGTCTCCGTGATCAACAGGTTTAATACCGGCAGCGATCACCGACTTGTTCGAGGCGCTCTAAATATAGACTTCAGGGCTGAAAGGAGGCGCATGATGAAGTCTACTCTCAGACCTACTGCGCCTCAATTAGCTTTAGGGTCCGAAAAGTTCCAACTTGAGCTTCAAAACCGTTTCGACCTACTGGAAACCGAAGGCAATGTTGACGAGAAAACCGACACAGTGGTCAAAACGATACAGGATGTGTCTCGAAGGGTGTTTCCCGGAAAAAGCGGTAACAGAGAGTCTAAACTCTCGCTCGAGACTCTCGAACTTATGAGGCAGAGACGGGAAATGTCATCCACGCAGGCGTATTCGCTGGATGGGAGAAACCTCAACCGGAAGATCCGGAAGCTGGTGCGACGTGACCTCCGATGTTCCAACACCCGCGCCATCGCGGCTGCGATTGAACAGAACAGAGGCACCAAAGTTTTTGCTCGCCAGCTAGGTAGATCTCATCTGACGAAACTTAAAACTGCGGATGGCAAAACCGTGACCTCCAAGTTCGAGATACTCGAGGAAATTGAGAGTTTCTACAAAGACCTGTACGCATCACGGACGACTAAACCCACGAGGCCCAACGCTGACGACCACAGAGCCCCACTCACACGCCATTACACGGAAGACATCCCTGATGTCAACCAGGACGAGGTCAGAGTGGCTCTCGAGCAGCTTAAGAACAACAAGTCGCCAGGTGATGACGGAATCACCACTGAGCTCCTGAAGGCAGGCGGGATTCCAATCCTGAAAGAGCTAGCGAGTCTCTTTAATTCCGTCATTCACCAGGGCTTAACACCTCAAGCGTGGAGCGGGAGTGCGGTGGTTCTGTTCTTCAAAAAAGGTGACAAAACCTTGCTGAAGAACTACAGACCCATCTCACTGCTGAGCCACGTTTACAAGTTGTTCTCGAGAGTACTCACAAACCGCCTCGCCAGAAGACTTGACGAGTTCCAGCCTCCGGAACAAGCCGGGTTTCGAAAAGGCTACAGCACCGTAGACCACATCCATACTGTTCGGCAGATTGTACAGAAGACTGAAGAGTACAATCAGCCGCTGTGTATGGCCTTCGTGGACTACGAGAAAGCCTTCGACTCCATCGAAACCTGGGCGGTTTTGGATGCTCTGCAGCGATGTCGCATCGATTGGCGCTATATCGAGGTGCTGAGATGTCTGTATGATACCGCCACAATGACCGTCCAGGTCCAGGACCAAAAGACCAGCCCGATCGAGCTGCGTCGAGGGGTGAGACAGGGGGATGTAATATCCCCTAAGCTCTTCACCAACGCGCTCGAAGACGTCTTCAAGACGCTGGACTGGACTGGACGGGGCATTAACATCAACGGCGAATACATCTCACACCTTCGGTTCGCCGATGATATCGTCATCGTTGCAGAGTCACTGGAACAGTTAAGCGAAATGCTGCAAAGCCTAAATGGAGCCTCTCGAGGTGTCGGTCTCGGCATGAACTTGGATAAAACCAAGATCATGTTCAATGAACATGTCACGCCGGGACCAATCTACGTCGATGGTTCGATGCTCGAAGTTGTTCGGGAGTATGTCTACCTTGGACAAGTTGTCCAATTGGGTAGAAACAACTTCGAGAAAGAAATCAACCGCAGGATCCAGTTGGGTTGGGCAGCATTTGGCAAACTACGCCATGTCTTCTCCTCGCCTTTACCGCAATGTTTGAAGTCTAAAGTCTACAACCAATGCGTCCTACCTGTTATGACCTACGGTGCTGAGACGTGGACACTCACAGTGGGACTAGTCCATAAATTGAAAGTCGCACAGCGAGCTATGGAGCGGGCTATGCTCGGCGTCTCTTTGAAGGATAAAATTCGTAACGAAGTAATCCGACAAAGAACCAAAGTTACCGACATAGCTCGCAGACTTAGCAAGCTAAAGTGGCAATGGGCTGGTCACATCTGCAGAAGGACCGACGGCCGATGGAGCAAACGTGTTCTAGAGTGGAGACCGCGACTTGGTAAGCGTAAGGTAGGACGGCCCCCAGCTAGGTGGACCGACGACCTCAAAAGGGTCGCTGGGACAGACTGGATGCGGAAGGCGGAGGACCGTGTGCAATGGCGCGTGTTAGGAGAGGCTTATGTCCAGCAGTGGACTGCGATAGGCTGATTGACTTGATTGACTTGATGTATCTCCGTGCGCATTCAGTAGACTAAGTCTAAGGTTTTTGTTGTCTTTTACTGGTAATAGCCAGCGGAATGAAGCACTACACAGGGATGACAGAGGTGCAATCTAGCTGAATGAAGTATTGTATTAATTAGATTAGATCGCTGCAGGCCGTACTATGGACCTACATCATAGTCGCTACTACTCTAGAGCGATGCTTATAAATATAGTACTGCTGACAAGTATGCGCCGTTTTGTCATTATCGAAACAATGCGAACAACGTTTCTTATTTGTGATTTGAAAATTATTGAATTAATGTATGTGTTTTTATTGTAAAATAAAAAAAAAACAACATTCAGGCTCAGGTTGTGGCTTAGTGCTGAGACATATGTGTGTATATCGGACTAAGACTGTGATACGCAAGTTAGCGCTTGAAGGTATAGTACATACTCGTTAAATAGAAATAGCCTACTTAAACAACGGGTAGGTAACATGAATATAGTGAGATACTTACTTTATACAGCTAACTTCTACTCATAAAACTGAACAACTTGCAAAACACCGGTGTACAATATACGCGTAAATGCTTCACTTATTTTAAACCTCTTGAAATCTTATACACTCTTGATGCTGATGTCAAAGTATGTCTTCATATCTTCGCAAAATAATATTAGGTCTTTACCTATGAAATTGCCGTTCTGCAGTACTGGCCATTTCAAATCAAAATAATTTTTGTTTGGCTAAGAATTCTAATTTCAAATTAATTTTATTTTAAAAACATGGATTCTTTTTTCCAAAAGTAGTCATTTTTTTATTGATTAGTGTTACATTTTCATCGCATTTCAATCTTTTTCGTCATCATGGATACGTTAAAAATTTGAGTAATTATGGAATATGAGTACCGTCGTGGCAGCAACGCGGCACAAGCGGCACGCAACATCAACGACGTTTACGGAGCTAACACTACAAACCAACGCACCACCTGTTATTGGTTTGCTCGCTTCCGTTCTGGAAATTTCGACCTGAAAAATGAACCTCGCGGTCGTCCGAAGACTTTGGTCGACAATGACGAATTAAAGGCGGTTGTGGAAGCTGATGATACACAATCTACGGCTGAATTAGCAGCAGCTTTCGACGTTAGCGTCAAAACAATATTGGTCCATTTGCGTCAAATTGGCAAGGTAAAAAAGCTTGACAAATGGGTGCCCCACGAACTCAATGATCGCCAGCGCGAAGTACGCGTCGAGACGTGCCTTGCACTGCTCAACAGACACACAAATGAAGGAATTTTGAACCGCATTGTTACCTGCGATGAAAAATGGATTCTGTTTGATAACCGCAAGCGCTCAGCAAGTTGGTTGGATCCTGGTTCAGCACCTAAACAATGCCCTAAACGAAAACTTACCCCTAGAAAAGTGATGGTCACTGTTTGGTGGTCTAGCGCCGGTGTGATTCATCATAGCTTCTTACCAAACGGGGTGAGCATTACTGCAGATGTGTACTGTGAAGAACTGAGCACAATGATGGAGAAGCTGGCGCATCTCCAACCAGCATTGGTCAATCGCTCGTCTCCGCTGCTCCTGCACGACAACGCGCGACCTCATACTGCACAGCAGACGGTCTCCAAGTTGCAAGAACTGGGGTTGGAAGCTCTCCGTCATCCGCCCTACTCACCAGACCTTGCGCCTACAGACTACTACTTTTTCCAGAATTTGGATAACTTCTTGGCGGGAAAAAAATTCAATACCCGAGAGGCAGTACAAAATGCCTTTGAAGAATTTGTTGCCTCCCGTCCAGCTGATTTCTTTAAGAAGGGCATCAATAAACTGCCACTGCGATGGCAAAGATGCATTGATTGCATGGGTGATTACTTCGATTAATACAAATAAAAAAATTCATGAAAAAAATTCGTTTAAATTTTTTCATACAAAACGGCAATTTCATAGGTAAAGACCTATTATTTAATTTGTATGCGATTGAAGGGAAATATTCAACGACTTCTTAATCCAATGCACTCACTATCACACTATCACAATAATATATAAAGGCGAAAGTTTGTGAGTATGTGTGTAGCACAAACATACTTACAAAAGTCATACACAATGTTTGTTACTTCTTCACGGCTAAACGGCGCGCAATTTTAATAAAATTTGGTATGGAGTAAGCTGACACCCATTAATACATCTATATATATATAAAAATCAATGCCACTTTTCGTTGTAATGTTATAACTCAACAACGCCTTTACCGATTTGGCTAATTTTGGTCTTGAATTATTTGTGGAAGTCCAGGGAAGGTTTGTACGTAGAGAATTTTATTAAAAAGTCTTGAAAAAGTGTAAAATCAGCATCTTTCTATACTCCCATATACAAACAATTTGTACTAATACTTAAGAGCGTAGCGAAGCACGTACCGAGCCGCTAGTAGGCTATAATTTATAAAGTTTAGCGCGGGTAAAACCGCAGGTCACAAATAGTTTTACTTTATAAGTAAAAAAATACTATCATCCCATCGATAACGATGTACACTTAATTGCCGGTACTTTGGTAATATATACAAGATTTCGGATCCATAAAAATGGAATATTGGGAACTATTTATAGCAGGGGAGCCCAAGCGGGGATTTCGGGATTTACTAAAGCGTGGCAGATTAATATACACGGGGATGCCTTGTACCCGGTTAACTACCTACACCAAACATGAGCCCCATATATAAAGCCACCCGTGAAGGATACAGGATCAGATTAGTAAACAAAATTGAACATCAGAAATTCTCGAGCGCGTTTGATTAACCCTAGATCACTAACCTTCGTCAAAACGACGACGCGGACTCAAAAAAAGTAGTATAATTTTTGAGTGCGTCGTCGTACGTATTCCAGATTCCGGCTAATCTCAGTCGACCCGCGGCTCGGGAGACGCACGAGTGTGTTTTTTTAGAGGTGCCCTGTTTGCGGCGTTCCAGCCACCATGAGTCGTCGAATCGACGAAGGTTAGTATTAACGTTATTCTTGCAGAGTTATTTTTCATTAATGTTCGGTGTTATAATTATTTTGGTGTTTTGTAAACTTTGTTATTAATTTACCTACATTGACATATGGATAGGTCCATTACTTTTATTAGAATATATTTTTATTTTAGATACGATACGTCAACTGTTATAAGAGGATAATAGTGACGAAGAAAACTGCTCTGCAAGTGAGAAAGAAGACCACCTTGAGGCCGATCCGGCTTATGAAACAGATGGTGAAGAAGGTATTTTTATTTGATGAGGACGAGAAAATACAGTTAGTCCTACTATCGCCAATAAAAGAAATATTTGTGCAATGTACTCCTCTGCAGAATGACAAAGAGTTGTTGCACCAATTGCAACAAATCCTTGTGTGACGAACACAAACTTGGCACTTGTCACAAATGTATTCATTCAAAGTATTTTCTAAAATATTTCTTTCTTTTTTTGATTTTATTACTTAATTTTAATATATTAATATTTATGTAAGTCATCTTTTAGTAAATAAGATTTAAGCATTTAAAAAAACGTAAAAACGCTGGTCTCAGATAAAAGACTGCCAAAGTATTTAAAATGTGATTTTAGTAAATAAAAAAATTAAAAACATATTAATAAATGATTATTGTAATAAATAAATAAAACACATATAAATATTTTATTCCATAAACCCTTAGAAGCCTTCCATTTATATGGCGTAGCCGAAACGACGAAGGTTAGTAATAAGCGTTGTAAAATAAGGTTAGTGATCTAGGGTGAAGGTAGGGTGAGTAAATTACATCCTAAAAAGCGTATATTCCACTAATCTGACAATTTGAGAGTGACGTAAAGAAAGGGGAGGGCAGCAAAGTTGTAAAAATAAACGTCATCTCTACATTAGCGAGCGTAGCTAAATTTTTTTTTTATTTTGAAGTAAATAATTCAAGGATAACGAAAAATATATAATCTGACGATTTCCGCAAGCCGAAATAATGATGCGTGCAACTTGCCACCCTGTGAATCGGAGTTACTCCAGCAAGTGTTACGCACAAGGTTCATTGCATGCTTGTGGAGTAATGCCCATAATGCAAAAATTACTGATCTTTTACCAACGGACTATGGATGGAAAATTGTTGACGGAAAATACAAAATGATCTGGTTTGCAGGTTTTTAGATCAGGCGAATCCCTCTCGCTAATCGTCAGATTATGAGACAGCACGTTTAGAACATTAAGATGAACCATATATATCTTAATCTGACACTCTTGAGTATTTCAAAATGGCGAATTTTTTTGCACATTATAAAAATGGCCGCAAGTTTGCGTCACATCGAAGTCGTCAGATTAGTGAATGAGCTTTTTTTGTGTACTTAGCACTCCCTTAGAAAATCTGACGAGCTCATTATTTTTTTTTTCAGTTTCTACCCTTACATACAACCACCCGCATCATGCAAACGATCAGATTAACATACGTACATTATTAAAAATACGTAGGGTATTGATACTATCAATATCTGACGCGCTCGAGAATTTGCAACTCAATAGGTCTCTATGACGCTCGAGTAAATCCCCATTTAGCATCGTGGGCTACTATTATGTTTATTTTATAAATTACATTACCTAATGCTAATTATTTTGAAATCTTTTACTACTTACCTTTAATCATGGTTCTAGGCCTATAGCGCATCAACAGGTATGAGAAAATTTGCTTTATTATTCAAATAACTGTCAATATCAACCATTTATTGTAACTCCATTGTCAAAATAAACCATAAAAAATAATTTGGAAAAATTGAGATTTCGAGGCTTTTTAATTTATTTTTATTTAAAAACTGCCTGCACAGAATTATGCGTGTGACGAGACAAGGACAAGATGTGGATTAGGGAGGGATAAGGTAAGGGTACTATTGGTGCTTGTAATAATGTCCTCATAGCCGAATTTCAGCCACGACCAGTCTCCACAGAGATTAGCCATCTGGGCGGGACATATATTATAGGGCACAAGTGTGTGCGCAAACACAGGAGCACTTACTATTCCCATCAATCTCATGATCCCATGGGGCGCCTAGCAACACGACCGGAAAGAGGAAAGGTACAGGACCGACGGATTTACGTTTTCTCCCAGGCACGGGGGTATAATACTCCCAGACTTTGGGCTGATGCTGCGAAATTTTTCTTTTTACAGAACTAATAATAAACTCCTCCTAAAACCACTTTTGTCCCGACCAGGGATTTGACCTGGGACCTCGTTCTCTGCGGGTGAACCGCTATACCAACGAGGCAGTCTAGTGACTAAGGCTGAGATCTATAGAGCGTACTTAGACTTTGCTCAAACTTTACTTACGTAAAACTTTGCTAAGTGTATGTTAAGCTTATACTTTGATTTGGTATTTATAGACTTTTTGAAGTTAAGATTATGCTTAGCATAAGCTAAGACAGACAAAGTCAAAACACCAATTGTGATTTCGTTACAAGCATTAACTTCTGTCTATGTAAAGTCTGAGCAAAGTCTAAGTACGCTCTATAGATCTCAGCCTTAGTGCTTAACGTAAGCAATTAAAAAGCATGGCAAAACGGTTCCACTAGATATTGCAAAAACTTTTTAGAAGATAATATAAGTCTGCTCAGCAAACTTTCCTCATATCGACAGCTTGCTAGTTTTGTACGTATAAAACAAATAAAATGCGATTTTAATTTACATTGACTCTTAAAATACTTTTGATGTGAAACATCTATAGCCGCACGTAAAACCGATTTCTGGCGTGGCGACGCGTCGCAACGCTGACGCGCATGCGCAATGTCACAGTAATACCGTCCTCAGAGGCAACATCGTAATATAACTATTACCGAAGTCACTGATTAAACCAATTAAGTAGTCACGATTTGAAATAAATTCGTAAATTTTTGTATTTAATGAAAATAAATGTTTATTCAATGAATAGTCATCGTTATCTGGAAAAATCGTAATATTTTATTTTATCATTCTGACATATTTAGTTCCTATCACAATATGTTCTTTTCTGCATATTACTTTTACAAAATAATGTCGATGTTTCACATCTGCCAGGCGTCCCGTGACGGCTCACATTTTTTGTTTATATGTTGACTACTTAATCTAGGTACGAATAAATATCTGATTAATTATTTGTATTGAATCATTTACAATTATCGTTTAATTTTCAACTGGACTAATTTTGGACTGCACGTGTGGCGCTGCGGTTAAGACAGTCGCCTCGCCACTTCGTGTCCCGGGTTTGATTCCCGCGCAGCACAACTATTGCGTGAATAAATAGTTGTCCTGAGTCTGGATGTACTTTATGTCCGTCAATTATGTTTGTGAAGTACTCAGCGACACAATGATTCATTATCTCTGGTTCGGGCGTTGACTTGAAAAAGAAACTTAAATGATAATGTTGTAGTAAAATAGCTAGGTAATTTATTTAATTTAAAGCCAACATTTTAATTTTAATTAAATTTTATAGTTGAAATACTATTTGTCAAATATTTAAGGTTTTAGATTATAACATCGTGTCTGAATGGCTCTCCCTATAATAAGGTAATATTTTAATACATAGTGTGCCGTATACGTTAAACGATGAACGACGATCTAATATGTCTACAGAAAAAAGCAACCATTTTAGAAAACTCAGTAGGTTACTCTACTATTGGTTTCAACTAGGCACATTTGAGACGGTCCAACGAAACATACTCAAGTGGACAAGCAGACGGGAAGTGATCCGCTTTATCTACAATATGAATTCAATAACAAGTATAATATTCAATGCTTAATGATCTCAAGGCAAGGCAATACTGAGGCAAATACTGTTTAGCAATTATACAACATTCGGTACTGATATTTTTGTATGTTATTTTTACTCTTTTTGAATATTATTTTTCCTTTTAGTGATATCTCTTTTAGTTTTACGATATATACCGGACAGGATGGAAAATTTCAACAGAAACTAAATCATAAACGTAGTTTTTCACTATACAAGGCAACGAGTACGAACTGGATCTCCAAATTTAGATTGTAAAGGTCGTTGGCGAGCGGAGTTTGGATTGGTAAGCGGAGCCCAATTATAATAATAATAATAATTTATCCTGGGACATTATTCACATTCGGCCATCTGATCCGCGATTAAGCAGTGCTTGTATTATGAAAACCAGAGGACTGGTATTCTATATACACTACTTTTCTTTAGTATAATAGATAATAATTACACCCAGTCTCAGAACAAACGGAAGTATTTATGCACACAAATATCAGTCTGGGTGAGAATTGAACCCAAGACCTGCAGCGTGAAAGGCAATCATTAACCAACCATGCCAACTGGCCCTTCAAAGATATTATTATTTAACTTTCGAAGGCTCAAAAGCCCTCGAGCAATTAAGCGAAATGCTCGAAAGTTTAAGCACTATCTAAATTTTCTATGTAAAGAAAATTTTAACAATGAAGATATCGCAAGATATTGTGACCATTTTACTGCTACAGAATAAGCTGGGAGTGTTTTGTGACATCTCATCAAGGTGTTTAATTAAGTTTAACACCGTGCATTAAATGCAAAGCTAAATTTCTTTGGATTTCGGGGCAAATACATTCAGTCAAAAAAGTATCGGAAATGGATAATTTGTTTATGGTTCCAAATTCAATTTTTTGTTTTTTTTTTGTTGTTAGATTGGTACAACTGTTTTCCATTTTGGCGCGGAGTTTGAGTTACATCTGTTATTTACATTAAATACAGTGCTGGTTTTAGTAATATCATATACTTATAGAGTGTATTGCGAATTTCATAATGGACAAAAATATCGAACAAGGAGTTTGTCTTAAATTTTGTATCGCTAATGGAATTTCGTGTTCGGAGTCACTGAAAATGTTACAGAAGGCTTACAGTGAAAAAAACTCGTGCTTATGAGTAGTTCAAAGCGTTCAAAAGCGGTCGAGATGTGATGAAAGATTTGCCTCGCTCTGGTAGGCCATCAACGTCTGCAACTGAAGTTAACATCGCAAAAGTGAAGGAAATAGTGACTGAAAATCCTCATTCAACTCTGAGAGAGATAGTTGCCGAACTTTCTGTATCTCACGAGTCGATTCGTACCATTTTAACTAATCATTTGGGTATGAAACATGTTGCCGCTCGGCTAGTCCCAAAAGATCAGAATTTTCTCCAAAAACTCAATCGCATGAAAGTCGCTGAGGACATGGTAGGACGAGTCAATTCCGACCCAACATTCATGAAACGCATTGTTACTGGTGGCGAGACGTGGGTTTATGAGTTTGACATGCAAACTAGTCAACAAGCTTCGGAGTGGCGCCTTCCAACTGAACCGAAACGGAAAACACCACGCCAAAGTCGATCAAAAGTCAAAGTCATGTTGACTGTTTTCTTTGACTATCGCGGTGTTGTGCACTCTGAATTCTTACAGGAAGGTCGAACGGTAAATAAAGAATATTATTTGGGCGTTATGCGGCGTTTAAGAGAGCAAATTCGACAAAAAAGGCCAGATTTGTGGAAGAAAATTCTTGGAATTTGCACCACGATAATGCGCCTTTCGCACAAGGCCATCATTCTGAACGAATTTTTGACCAAACACTCAACAAATACCATCCAGCAACCACCATATTCACCAGATATGGCTCCAGCTGACTTTTTTTTTTTTTCTAAACTCAAATTACCACTTCGTGGTACCCGTTTTCAATCGGTAGAAGACATAAAGAAGAATTCGCGGCGAGAACTGAACTCAATTCCGAAAGCAGCGTTTATAAAATGTTTTGATGAATGGATTATTCGTTGGCGTAAGTGTATCGTTTCTGAAGGAGCATACTTTGAAGGTGATAAAATAAATTTGGATGAATAACAAACATTTTGTATATTATTGATCTTTTCCCGGTACTTTCTTAACAGAGTAGTATTTTGATCACTCAATTTCCAATTTGTTAATTTTGCAGCTTCTTCATTCGTAATGACATAGAAGATAAAATATTGGATTGCTTTTCCCAGATATTCAAAGTTCTTATAAATTAATAATAAAGACAATTAACTATCTAATAACCTGTTTTTTAATTCTGGAAAACTATTAATATTTAATATTACTATTTAAATTCTTACCGCCAAATGTAATTCAGGCTTCAGATATAATTAACGATTTGTATATTAACATTAGACTTAATTCCTTCAATTTTTTTTTTAAAAGTGATGTTTTATTCAATCTGAGAAGATCTATTCAATTTAGATTCCCATAATCCTATACATGTCAAGTATATTTAAATATTTCGTTACTACTTTCACTATATGTAAGTAAGTAACTGAGTAATTTATTTTTATTATCTTTCCAAACTAGTTTTACTAAATGGGACATTATTCCCACACGGCTATCTAATCTCAAACTAACCAAAGTAATATAATTAATATACCTGCTTAAACAAACTACAAAATAATCACTTTGACAATTTATAATCACTGCTAATGGGTTCATAATTTAATTTTTAATAACCCGAGAACATACTAGACGAAATCACACACCGAGGGTTTTCTTTATTTATTTTAGGATTATCAAAGATGTAAACATAGGCAATAGTGTTGCATCATTTAAATACAACCACAACATTCAAGGTAACATAGTAATACGGTTCACATCTTGGAGAAAGATACATCTATATTGTTTTGTCATTGTTAGTCATAGCTATTAGTTTTATTTATGTACAGACGCCAGCACATCAAGCTACCCCAATCTGTCAAATTGTTTTATAGATTTTCAACTTTATCACAAAATCATAAGGTTCACTTTCAATTGTGCAAATTTGACAGATTGGGGTAGCTTGATGTGCTTTCGTCTGTACATACATATTTTACTTTTACATTATCGTATGGGCAGTGGTTACCATGCCCTGGTTTCAGAGTTGTTCAGGCCACTCAGTAGCCCTTTGACATGGCTTATCGATGTTGTCTAACGACAACAACCGGGACCGATAGCTTAACATGCCACACGGAGATACTCGGAAGTTAAACCACACTGACTGTCACCCAGCTCCAAACGGATCAGTTTAAAGGTGTGTGACCACCAGTGTGGTTTACTTATCTACAACTGTCAACAGACATGTTCATTCACACAAATATTTGTCCTGGGTGGGAATCGAACCCAGGACTTGTGGCGTGAAAGGCAACTCCTGACTCTTCGGATCCTGATTCTTTAGATTCTATTGGTGTCTTTTATACGAAGAGGTATAACATAAACTGAAGGGGATCCATCTTTAAATCATTTTTTTCAATTTCATTACATTTATTCCAATATATGATGCAATTTGAAAAATAAATAGATAGATTTAAAGATGGACTCCCTTCGGTTTATTTTACAATTATTACGCTTCATTGTATACCTACATGAAGCATAACATTTAGTTCTTACCTTAAAACACAATTATTTCCGGCTCAGAAAGACTAACAGGACTACCCCATCCATTCCCGTGGGTGTCGTAAAAGGCGACTAAGGGATACACCAGGTAGTTAGCAGCAGCGACACCAATGTAGTAGCTATCACCTAACTGCGGTCTCTAACTTGCAAGCTAAGCACGGTGACAACGACAAACACCTCCAAATGCCTACGTTATAAAACCTTTGGTTTAAGTCCTGTACTGGATGATATCAGCCTGGTATATTTAAATGCGCCCAGCTCTATTCATCAAATCAGAAAATTCGATTATGAGAACAAATGAATATAATTAAACATGTAATCGCTGTAGAAACAAGAAAATAAAATACGTAAAATAATAGTAAATATATTTAATTAAAAAAATTGTCACTAAAATTAAAGGATTAAAGAAATTAAAGAATAATATTTTTATGCTTAGAAGGTAAAGTTAGTAATTTGTACCTTGTTAGTTGCTAGCTGTTTAAACTATGATCGCAAATAAATTATTTGAAAAATTTATTCATAGCATCTTTAGATTTATACATCTATTGTTTTTTCTTAGTAATATCACATAAATAAATACATTCGCTGATTGTTCACAGTAATGCAATTACATTTAGTTTGAAATAGCCAACGTCTCTATCCTTTCGTCACAAATTTATAATAAAAAAAAATACAAAATCAAAAATGTCTTTATTTATTACACGTAGTGGTTAGAGTGTGCGGGTCTCTTCTTTTAAGTTATATAAAACTTGTATTAGAAAAACTCTTATCTGTACATCAATATATACTATAATACTTAAATATTAAATTATGCATGAGTGTAATAGACATTATTAGAAAAGCCCTATCTACCCATTAAACTAAACAACTTTGAAACAATTAAAATTAACTAGTTCCCCATACTAAGCTTGTTGAATTCACCGTCAAACCTTTTCTAGTGTAATTTGCTTAGTATAATAGGTAAATTAGACTCTGCTAAATTATATTGCATCAAAAAGTTACTAAATATCAATGTTCTAGGTATTAATATATATTGTTCTATTTCACAATTACATTTTAATTCATTTCAAAAGAGAGATTCGCTTGGCCGTCATTATTGGCAGCAATAGTTTTCTTTTTAGGATATAGAAAATCTATAAATCCTTGACTCTTTATCAACTCTTCTGCGTCGTTAAATGTTTGAGGAATATCCCTCTTGGCTGTCTCGGGTAGTACAAAACCGACGACAATTCCCAAAACACCTACGCTGCCAACTACAACCATTGGAAGCCAAGAATAGTACGTATCGAGGTACGCAACGAATGGGGATACTACAGTACCAATATATCCAAAAATATGGACTATAGATGTACCCGAACCTCTCACAGGCGTAGGAAATAACTCTGTAGCCCATTGCATGCATGTGTTACCCGACATATTTACACAAAATCTTGCTATTACTGCGCAAATGACTGCAGGTACTCCACTACCCACGAATGGTATCAAATAACTAAATAATGCACATATGGTTAAAGATAAAACCATCATTCGTTTTCTTCCAGTAAAATCTAAGACAAATGATAAAATCATTAGTGATGGCAGTTCAGTCAGTGACACTACTGAAAACGATATGAAGAAGTCAAATTTTAATTGTCCGATGGTCCTGACCAGAGAGTCAAAGACAACCATGCAACACATGTACTCGATGCAAATAAAAATAAATATTTTTGCCAGAAGGGGTCTCTTAACCATTTCCATTATACTTCCCTTTTCTTCATTTTTATTTAATCTACTTTGTTTAAACTTTTCTATCATATCTTGTGAAACTTCTTTTTTATGGACGCGAGCTATATTCAAAACCTTATTTATAGCATCGTCAACTCTACCCTTAGATAGCAACCAAAGCGGGCTTTCTGGTATGATAACCGGTGTCAATAAAGAAAGAGCCATAGGAATACTCGTTACTAATGATAATACTTTCCAATCACCACATAGCAATGCGATCCAAGGTAACACAACCTGAGCGGCAGTGAAAAAAATCGCAAACGATAAATTGGCCATAAATGATCTGTATTTTGGCGCCATATACTCTATAACTAATAGATATGTCATCATCATACAATTATCGTAAGATATACCCATAAAAAACCGACAAACCGTGAATTGCGTAAAATTTGTTACGAAGATACTAGCTATGCCTGCGACGCATCCAATCATATTAGACGTAACAGCAGCCG
Organism: Pseudoips prasinana; assembly: GCA_951640165.1. Lineage (NCBI taxonomy): Eukaryota > Metazoa > Arthropoda > Insecta > Lepidoptera > Nolidae > Pseudoips > Pseudoips prasinana. Next base: position 15,513,263 of record OX621234.1, on the reverse strand, counting down.
GTATTCGTCCAAATCGATCAGCAACCCATCCAATCAAGAAACCACCAACAATGGAACCAACGAAGAATATGGATTGAGCTGTGGCTTGATAGCTGTCCTTTTCGCAAACCCATCCAAGTTCGGAGGCTATGGTAGGGTAAGGTATTTCAGTTTTGTTGAATTCCCATCCATTTGTGCATGGTTCAGTTTTCCAGTTGTGATCAGGGATAATGCCAGTCGACAATACTTCGGTCCAGTTAGCTTGGTACTTTTGGCAACGTGAATATCCAAACGGAGATTTGTCATCTGGTGGTATTGCTAAATTTCTTCTCTGTAAATCTGTTACATTTTCAAGTTCCGGAACCCAACACCAATGGTTACTAGATGTTTCTGTCAGGAAAACTTGCGTGAAGTAAGAAAAGGCTCCAAAAAAGTAAAACGGGCATGTTGATAGGAATAAAAATAAATGGTAACGTCCAAATTCACCGGCCGAGGAAATCAGTTGATCATAGTCAACTTCTTTGTTTGTCAATGCATCCTCTTCCTTTTTAGAGTCCTTATTAGGAGCTTTAATCATTGTGTCATTTATTTTTATAAATAACTGCACTAATAATCCACACACTTAAAACAACTTAACACAACTAAGTTCTTGGTACAAATATATTTAAAGTTTCAGAAACATTGTTTAAGAAGCATGTAAGATAAAAGATTACATTGTTTACATAATATCTAAACAATACTAAGACGTAACCATCCAAAGATAAGGCATTACATTTTATTAATTAATCTTTTTATAAATATTTTAACGTAGTAGATTAATAATTTTATTGCAATAAAAAATTAAACAAGATTAGTAATTAACAAGGTAGACATGATAATTTTAATTGCAAAAATACTTTAAAAAATAGGAACTGTTTACGGCTTCATAAGTACGGAGAACATATAATGAATAACAACTACTAACCAACTAAACTAACTACTAATAACTTAATACACATAAACGTACCTCGTTATTTTATGAAATAAACATTCACACAATAATAATAATACTGTTATAAAACTATACACGTATATATTCACCATTAAAATTAATTTTTAACTTTCGTGTAGCCGATAAAATAAAGAAACACTTGCGTATCTGTGTACGCGTCCGTCACAATTTATTACCCCGAAACGATTGGAAGGATCGTACCGAAATCAATATTTATGTACCAGTTTTCAATGGAACACACATATTAGCTTATTTAAATGCCATCTTTAAAATTGTTTGGTAAGAATTTGATTAATATCATTATAAAAATGTAAATTTCTAGATAAGCAAGTTTGCTCTACCAAGGTCGCCCCACCCGGTTAAGGAGGACTAGGTTTCTAAACTGAAAAGAACTGTTATGCAGGAGTTTTTTTTAAAGTGTGTAGACATAACTATTCCATACAGGTTTTTTTTTTTTCATTTTCTTTAATCCTTTAATTTTAGTGACAATTTTTTTAATTAAATATATTTACTATTATTTTACGTATTTTATTTTCTTGTTTCTACAGCGATTACATGTTTAATTATATTCATTTGTTCTCATAATCGAATTTCGAATTTTGGAAATTCTATCCCCAAATTTTTTAGATTAAGCTAGAAGTAAGTAGTTACATTGGTCATCATTCAAAATTGTCGCGAACGAAGTCGCGGCCATCAGCTAGTCGGATATATTTTAATAACAGAGGTATAGTTAGAATGGTTTTATTATGGAAAATTGTATGAAACTATATTTATTAATGTCCATAAATTGGCTACATAAAGTTAATATGACCAATAGGGTATGTGCCAGAAAGAGTAGCTCTCAAATCGGACATGAAAGGAGAAAAAAAATGTTTAAAATAAGCACCGAATCATTTTAGATTTTACGATGTAAAAATTAACTAGTTTATTCTATCGACGTCTTATTATCAGATGTGTATATTATTCCAGTCAAATTGCAAATCAGGACAAACTACTTTGAATGTTGCCCCAAAAGTATAATATCTGGGAGACAGACAAAAGGGGCGTAGTACCAATTATCTTCTGAAGTCACTAATACAACAAACGATGTACGTTGAATTTTGTACCGTCTTCATAAGGAGAACGATACTAATTCAGCTCTATGTTTGCTTATTGTATATACAATTATACGCGATTTCTCTTGTGAATTGATTTTGATAATTATTTTTGAAGTGATATCATGGAACTCGCGTCTTCGTCACCGCAGACTTCCCATGAGCTATATGTATACTATGTTATAAGCGTTATAAGTATATATATATACAAAGACTATATCTCAATGTGAAGAGACAACTCTTAGTATTATTATTCATTTTATTTCGGATTCATAAATATTCCCTACATTGTTAGTAAATCAAACTTAATCTATGTTAGTATATCAATATCAAATGTCAACATTACAAATTATAACATAATTACATGCGCACTTTTTCACATTAAATAGGGCCCCTCCAGATCCGTGTACGGTATTCCAGTGCCTCACAACCGGACAATAAACCCTTCCCAATATGGTATTTAGAAGGCTGTTGGTGCTGTCACGCACGCGCCGCATCAGGGAGGCCACTCTTTTCCGCACTATAGCCCTAAAGCAGTCTGTGCTAGCCTTAGCAAACATACCTGACGCACTGCAAAAACGAGGCAACCCAATGAGCATCCTCAAACCATTATTGTACAGGACCCGTAGGGCATTGAAAGATCTACACGTATAGCGGACCCACGGGCTACAGGTATAAAATGTCTGGCAGTATGCTTTAAAGAGAGAAATTTTGACCTCCTTTGTTCACCGTGCAAACCTGCGCGCCAGCATATTGCATCTCACTACCAATGCCCTACGTTTTCGCTCATTATCTAAATCATCCGAGAGGTCCTCGGTAACCCAGTGTCCCAGGTACTTAAATTTGGTTACCCTACTTAACGGCATTTCTCCAAGCCTGACCGGTGGAACGGCTAAGGACTCTTATTACCCGCCTCAAAAATAAGCATTTCACTCTTCTTGCAGTTATACCTGATGCCATGTGACCCCGCGTACCTCTCACAGATTCCTATTAGATAGTTAAGGGCTGTAACAGGAGGTCCCAAAAGCACCATATCGTCGGCGTAACTAATGCTGTTCATACAAACACCATCCACTGAAAGCTGACCCCGGACCCGTTGAGCTCACCTATTAGTCCATTAACGTACAGGTTGAAGAGTCGTGGTGACGTCAAGCCTCCCTGTCTCACTCCACACTCCAACCTGTACTCCGACGAACATGAACCCGCCCACCTAACGTTATTGGTCTGGTTGCCATATATATCAATATCTTAATATATTTATTACGTCTCCGGGTGTGCTGGTTTCCTCGTCACATAGTATTGGACAGTATGGTTGAGTCGCAGTACCGCAGTTTCAGTCGATAGCCCACCCCTGAAACAAAACTGAGCTGCATGGAAATCTATATGCTCTAGCTGACTATCAAGCAAACCATCCAGCACCTTGGCGATCACTGTAGCCAATGAGCTAGGTCTGTAGTCGTCCCTGTCGGAGGCATCACCCGTCTTGTTTTTAGGTATTGGTATAACAGTGGTCTTCATAAACTCCTTAGGTAAATACGAATGTCCTATACACAAATTGAACAACATGACCAATACCCTAGGTAAATGAACACCTGCGAACTGCAAGTGCTCGGTGCTAAGGTCATCACGTCCCGGAGACTTACCTCTCGTCGTATTTTGGATAATATGGGCGACTTCTTTCGCCTTAAATTTGAACGGCTCAGAGTCTACCACCTCAGTATCGAGCACCTGCTGCACACAGCTTAGGGGAGACACCACCCTAAAATAATCCTTAAATAATTCAGCTATTTGATGGGGCTCACTCCTACCCCCAACATTCACCGGGACACACGAACCAGCTTCCAGTTTCCTGGTGTGCTTCCAAAAGCTTTTAAAATCCCTCTCTTTTTATATTGTATTGTACTGTAGTATTGTATTATATTGTATATTAGAAAAATAGTTCTACTTCTATCGACAGAAACCAAAGACCGCATTTTTTTTTATTTGCTCATGCTACATACAAGTTCTCAATGCAGTAGGTACGTAAACACAGTCAAATAGAATATTTAAGTAATAAATAAATTTGAATGAATCCGTCCGTGTGGTCTGTTTAATCACATAACTTTTTAAATCTTTAAATAAATAACTAATAATAAGTTTCTAAGCTATTATTTCAATATTTAGTACTATTTTTCTATTTTAAAAATAGAAGACAACGGACAGTTAGCTAGCATTAGGTTAGTTAGCTAGATTGAGAGCCTTCTCTCAACCAGTGGCTTACGGTAAAGGGTAAGGGTGCCCCTTATGGGCCACAGCCCAGGGTGCAGCTGAAGTAAAAAGACGGAATTTAAATGAGGGCGTGATCTTCCGCGGGATCACCGATGGCCAACGCGATCCACTGTACCCTAGCTAAACTGCGGCTTTCTCTAGCTATCTAGGTGTACGACCCGGAGAAGAAAGTAACGAAGAAACTACAAAATACTTTCGAATTGATCTCATATCAATTTGATTGAAAAGCGAAAGTCGCTTCTATGTCTTTTAAAGCAATAATTATTCTGTTTAGTTAGGTTTTATAGACATAATAATGTCCCCCAGGTTTAGTCTCTCAGTGGAAACTATTTATTTTTGCGGGATAAATTATAGTGCCCAAGTGTGTGCCTAAATACATGTGCACGTACTCTCAGGATCCGATGGGACGGTCATACGTGGACTCCGAGCAACAGAGTTGTAACACCGGCAACTTCCAGGGTCTGAGCTGATACAGAAAATATACCGTTCATTAGTTTTGTAACACAGATATTATTAATTAATAAGTAAATTTTATTATATTTTTAATTTTATAGCATTATTTCAAAGCGTTTATCTAATCTCCAAAATGGGAAATCATAAATTTAATCGTCCGGCGGGTCTCGAAAAGGTCTCCGGAGAAGTGATAGCAAGGGAATCCTAAATTTAATCTGCCAGCGTGTATAGTTCGTAGCTTAACGCAGAGCGCCTACCCCGGATTGGTAGTTAGGTTCGAGACCCGCCGGACGATTAAATTTATGATTTCCCATTTTTGAGATAAAATTTTATTATGTTTATTCAAATTAAAAAACTACACTGAGTGACCCACAAGTTCATGTATAAATACCGCATCCAAAATCATCTACTTCGGGACGTGGTTAGAAGAGAACAACTTAATCAAGTTAGAAGCCATTCCAAGACGTCTTCGATGAATGCCGACCATCCATGATTTTTCTAATTATATATCAATTAATTAGGTAGATATCTACCAGTAGGTAGTGGTAAGACATTATTATGTTTTAAATTATTCGTTTTCTGTTATAATGCTTTGAAGACTGATCAACATACAGCCTAAACTTCTAAAGTTACAATTTGTTAGCTTTATATCTTAAACGTCCACGTAGAAATTATGCTATTTGGAAATTAAACTCTTCTTAAACCCTTCAACTTACTCATTATTTCAATTATATTCAATTTGACACATATGGACGAAAAACTATGACATTAAAAAATTACTATGTTTTTTCTTTTCAAACACAACTTCAGTTTTTACCAACTCCACTATTTATACTATTCTTGATTCTCATTTTTCTCCTTCTTATTTAACAACTCACTTTCAGTATCTCTGCAGTAATCATAATAAAAATCTCCGCTCTACTAATAATAATTTGCTTAAATGTCCTTCTCATCATTCTGTCTTTCTTCATTCTTCGTTCTTTATTCAATCTATTCTCCCATGGAATGCACTGCCTTTAAAAGTAGTTTTCTTTTAAAAATATAAATTACGAGTACATTTACTGGGTGCCCTTAACAATGTGTAAGCTGAATCATCATATCTTTTCGTTATGATTTTATTTTATAATATATATATGTATGTTTAGCTATAAATTATATATTATTTATGTGTGTATGTATATATATATATATATATCCGTGGATCTCATATTAATTTTTATTTTCAATCTTACCATCATACTTAATTTTGTTCTGCAATATCTGTACCTAATGCACCTATCTAATTATCTCTGCACCACCTTAAGGTTGACTGGGAGAAAATGCCTTAGACATTAAGTCTGCCTTTGTACGTCTACGTGCATACAGTTCAAATAAATTAAATGTTAATAATAGAGGATTAAATTAAAAGAAGTAAATGAAACCCAATTTGTCGGAATTATTCTTGACAACCACTGTAACTGGAAAGAACATATTGACAAAGTTACTAGTATAATCAATAAACTTGTGTAAAAGGCTATAAGAGTAACTGGTTTCCTTTTTTTAATTCCATATTTTTGAAGATGCTTGAAATTGAGTACTTGTTTTGGATGATATGTAAAACTTTGGCATGCTCCAAGTGGTACATGCTTGTGATTATAAAACAAATTACACTGATTGGGCCAAAGACAACTTTTACATCCTAGAAAACAAATCGCATAGTGTTGAACACAATATATAACTTTTAAATAAATATGCTTTATCACAAAATGTAAAAACAATCCCACGTTACTGTTTCTTGTTATTATTAATAAAAAGAGTAGCCCAAATGGATTTTTATGTCCTCCTAGCCGAATCTCGTTTGTTCCCAACGAGTCACACTGTAACGTGTCACAGTGTGGCTCGTTGGTAAAAATGTTGATTAAAATTCCCAACCAGACACAGAAATCCATAACAATCAAATAAGAAAATCAATACGTAGTGTTAATTTCGCTAATTGTCAGTTTAATCATGTCGGCATGCAATTTGCAAAGCCCTCCCGCCCGCAAAAATGTGCACATGCAAGAAGGACAATATAAAAAAGCAAATTTCATGCGCCAGTACGATACCCAACACGTGTTTTAGTCCTCCACGGACCATTCTCAAGGGCTGCTAACTCCTCGAGTGCTCCAATGAGATTCAATTCGAACTCTCGACGAGATTAGAGAATTAGCGGATTTAACACTACATATTGATTTTGTATTTTGTTTATTTTTGCCCCTGTCATTGCTAAGCAGACAGTGCGTTGTATTTTGTTTAGCACTTGTTTACAAGTTTCTAGTTTTGTTCTTGGCCACCAGACGATACTACCGTACATCAGTACCGGTTTTACTATGATTGTGTATATCCAGTGACCAATTTTAGGTTCCATTCCCCATGTACTGCAAATCAGCACATGCCGAATATTCTCAAGGCTTTATTTTTTATGTTTTGTACATGTTCATTCCATGTGAGCGTTTTGTCGAGTGTTATACCTAGGTATTTCACTTCTTTTGACAAATAAATTTGTATTGTATATTTTATTTTTTAGTTATTTTTAACAATTTATATTTAATAATTATTATAATTTAATAAATAATCATGCATCAACCATCAATTATAATTAATTTGCCATTCTTATTGAATTGACATTAAATTTAATGTCAATTAAATTTGTATGCTGTGTATTTTATTTTATTGTATAATATTTTTGATTACTTTAACTTCATTGCAATAATGTAACTACTTGGCTGAATAATATTAAAAATAAAAATTAATTGCTGTGCCCTAACAGGGTTCATGTTGATATCAATATGATTTTGGAACACCAATATTGTACACATGATTGCAATAAAGAATTGTATTGTATTGTTTTAAAGTTCCTATTCCTAATAGGTCCTTCTTTTTTGTGAATGGTACTATGACTACTTTATGTGGGTTTATAGCAAGGTAATTAGATTTGCACCAGTCCTCTGTCTCTTTTAAGGCTTGTTTCATAATATCCTATACTACGTGTGGGAATTTCCCACTTGTTAGTATCACAATATCACCTGCATATCCAACGGTATACCGTGGCCCTGTGTTTAGGTTAATCAGGAGCTCGTCCACAACCAGACACCACAGTAGCAGTGAGATGACTCCGCCTTGTGAGCATCCTCTGGTTGTCGTTACATATCTGATGTCCCAAAGCAGAGTTGACTGCAGTTGCCGTCCTTTCAGCATTTTGTCTCTCTGTATAAAGTGGGTTCTATGCTATGGTTAGAAGCGGCATTTTGTATAGTACTGAATACCGTGTTGTCAAAAGCACCTTCAATATCTAGAAATACCGCAAGGCATATTTCTTTGTTTTCTAAGGCTGCTTCCGCCTTTTTCACTACATGGTGTAGGGCTGTCTCTGTAGATTTTCCTGCCTGGTAAGCATTTTGTTGCCAGTGTAGAGGAAATCTTTTTCGTGGCCCTTGCCTAATGTGTATATCTACCATTTTCTATTAATTTTTAGAAATAATGATGTTAGTCTTATCTGTCTATATGGCTTTGGTGAAAGTTTTAGAAGGCAGTGACTTTATAGGGTTTGAAGAAATTGAGAGCAAAACAATTAATAAGAATAAAAAAATATATATTGCCACATTTAAAAAGACAAACCCGGACTTTATGTATATGAAAAATTCTATCTTCCCTGATACCGAAACAATTTCAGTTTCTCTATGTAATTTGGACAATGCGCAACCAAAACTATGTTTGTGTTCAAATAAGCTCCTTATTTCAATCCACAAGTATAAAGACCTTTAAAAGCTGGTGGACAAACAGATTATCCCCAAACACTTCGTGAATATTTGAAATTAAAACACGACAATAAAGTTAAATATACTTTGCTTGAAACTGATGAATCCTCTTCATCAAAGGGTGGTGATTAAGTAATAATCTGTTTAAGTTGAGATTTTAATAGTTTTACGAAATTTTATTTGTTGTGAGGGTTGTATGTCCCGAAAGGGATTTTTTTCTGCATGCTGTAATACAGTAGAATTCTCGGCCTGGATATTCTATTTTGTTGAAAATACAGCATTTCTTTTCTATAACATCTGCCGCTATATTTGAATTTTTGTAAAAGTTTTTTGGCTCTGGTGTAAAGTCGGGTTTTTCAAGTTACGACAGTTCCGCAGTCTTCCGTCGATATATACCGAGAAATTATTATTTTAACAGAATAGTCCCAAAATATCTCTTCGTCCGACCCGGGATTTGAATCCCGTTATCTGCAGTTTAACATGCTACCTCTGATGCCACCGACGAGGCAGTCAACTTTTATTAATGACAACCGGTTTGAACAAAATCTATAAGAAACCATTCCAAAGGCTTCTCTCATCGAATAAATAAATACCTATCAAAATCAGTTCACGGACGTTCAATGGAGAAATCACACAACATAACATACTATAAAACATCCATTCAAATTAAAAAAGAAGAAGTTCTTTGAAGTCTTACAAAGGATAGAGGTATTCCTCATGGCTTTGTTTCAAGTCACATTGCCAACTGACATTTCCACAGTGGCATGATATAAAACTTTCTATTTTTACACATACGTTAAAATGGAAAATTATAAAATCAAATCGTTTATTTACACACAGGTTATGGATGTATGTGTGTGATTGATAATATAGTTTATAATTATAAGTTTTAAATGTCGATATGTATAGTTTTAGTTATTTATATTTTACAACATTGTGTCGATTGATTATCTCTAAATGGAAGTAAGAATTCAACATCAAAAAGAATGTCAATCATGGTGTTATGCATGAGGCAATGAATTCGCCATATTATTTTGTTTTTATTTTAATAATTACTCGGTTATATGTAATGCATAAAATAGTTATTTAATTCTATGACAACTTTATCTGTATAGACAAGTAAAAAAAAAATGTTCATTGTAGAAAAGCGTAGGGTGCTTTTGAACATTGATCAAAATAGAATCCTTCTACTCATATCTTTCAATAAAATATTTATGACTATTAATTTATGCATGCATACTTACGTATGAAGCTAATAAGAGTGTTATAATGGAGAAAATATTAAACCTTTAGAAGTATAAATTAATCTAAAAAAGTATTATTATATTTCTGATAATATACCATAGCTAACCTGGATGACTATTTATAGACTATTGCGAGACTACTGCGAGTGGCGTGTCACCCCAAAGTATGGCCCATGTATCTACTTATCGCTCCTGACCAATCCCCTGTTCCATTCAGGAGTTGTATGACGCCTCAGCCAAAGCGGTCAGCTTTGCCCAATTTTGGACGTATAAAATTTAATTCTTGCCATCGACAACATAATAAGAGGAAGGTTGTATTTTTTTTAATGAACGTAGAATAAGTAAAATGCGCAGTGAAAACTAGCTGCTAGTGTATACATGACCTTGGTAGCGTTAACTTAGATATTAATGCCAATATTACAATTCATTCAAATGTGATATGATAATGTGTGGAATGCGGTTGTACAATACCAAACTTGTCTTCATGATATAAAGTTTAACATAGGCCATTAATATCATACCTAAATAGATCTGTATTAATTATCATGAATAAACTTATTAAATATTTAGAATATTGTTTAGACTAATATAACATATAATAATAAGAAATATACATAAATAAATAAACCTGTCAGGAACCTTTGAAGTATTGTTCTACACTATCAGCGACCGGCAACGTGCCCAGAAGACAAGCAGCGTTTCCACTCTGCCTGGATTACAATACTTATTTCTCGTCCGAAGTAAGCGCCAGCACTCTGGTCACGTCTTGCGTCGAGCAGGCGTTTCAATATTCACGGAATTAAAATAGCGTGCTCGGCAACTTTGACAATGAGAAATCGGCCAGGAGTAAATCTTGCCCCACTTCATTAAGAGTCCGTACATACTATACAATTCAATACTCTTTATTGTACACGAAATAGATTACAAAAATAGAACATAAATAATAGCATAAAATGTACAAAGGGCGGTCTTATCGCTAGCTGCGATTTCTTACAGACAACCATGAAATGAAAACGGGTAATAAGGTTTAATAAGTTCCGTAAAAAGAGAAGGATTAAATGAAACAAAAAAAGTAGGTATCAAGGTGTCAAATATATATGTATACTCGTATAATATCGATTCAACCCGTGATAAAGCAGTATCCTATGCTTATAAACTTTCCTGTCCTGTTTTTAAATTATTGAGGCTTCTTTTAGGTTTTTCTTTAGACTTTCAAATAGTTTATGCATCGCTATTTTGGTGCATGAAAAAAAACGAATTCATGATACATATATTCAGTAATGTCAAATAAAATCTCTTACTTAGGCTAACGTATAGGTACTTGTTCAAATCCATTTCGCAACAAATATAACATTACATGCAAACGTTTTTGATTAGCAACGCGAACAAACTTATACAAGTACGCCGTTATGATTTTTCTTAAACAGCGTTACTACTTAAAAATCCCTTTTTAATGTAGCAATATTAATTGTATATTTTGTTACCACACGCACGCTAGTACAAATCTTAGCTTCAGCTTAAAACGACATTCTTTAAGCAACAGATGTACTCTACTGCTGAAGTGTATCTAGAAGGTGATCTGTTGACAGCAAGAAAGTTATATGTCATTTACGAAATTATAAAGAAGTAGATAACCTAACCCAGGAAGGGTTAGGGATTAGTGTTTTTCAATCAATTACAACGTAAAAATATCCTGTTTCTGAGATATCTCGTGTTAGGACTACTTTTGTAAGGCGGCAATTTAACAAACAAGCCGCACACTTGTACGATTAATTAAAAACAAACTAGGCATCGACACAGTTACAAAGTATGAGTGTAAAAAATAATTAGTAAGAGGCTGAAACCTAAAGTTACGAAGACAATATAATAATAATAACAAAATAAACTCATGATCAAATAACATGGCTGTTTTTTGAATGACTGGTTTATTAATCAATTTGACCACCCTTATACATACAAACAACACACACACCGCACATGGAATACACGACCTTCTCCATGCTTTACCGTATAAATAAATAGAATATAATATTTACAATTTAGACTTATTAAAATAAATTTTACTAACCCTTACCTAGTTATAAGATACTTAAGCCATATGTGTGGTGGCCAGCCTATAAAGAATAACAGAGACAAAGTTAGACAGTACCAAAAGTAGAATGTATGAGAGGCATATTATGTATAATTATAGTGTGGTGAATGAACATGGTGTAAAAACGGAATTTATGTTATCTACAAGTGGGGTGTGTATATTTTTATATTATTTATTTAATAGGGAATACCTTTAACGCATACGCCATTCTTACTTTGCCTTATTCCTTAGAATATATCATTGAACAAAAATTAACTCATGCTGCCAGAGCTTGGTATAGCTCAGTAATACATAATATAATTGTTAACTTATACGACAGTATAATAACAACATTAAGCATACGCTTCCACGATACGAACTCCACATTACACACTGCAATTTCAATAACCACCTTAAATGTACAGACGCCAGCACATCCAGCTACCCCAATCTGTCCAATTTTTGTTATAGATATTCAATTGATTGGAGAAATTGGACAGATTGTGGTAGCTTGATTTGCTGGCGTCTGTACATCGTAAAGCCAACAAAACAATTGAAGAACAGAATGACCTCCAGACCAAATTACGGGATACGGAATTACGGGGGCCCCATAGACGAATGACACCCGCCAACCTGAACCAACCACACGTCGATATACTAGCGTCGAACAATTTTCTCAAGCAAGGTGAGCTCTTTCCTGACACTAAAGAAGAACTGGGTTTATGATTCCGATACAAGATAAATTTATTACGAATTGGCACCCTCATATATTGGAAATATATTATTATCAGCATCATGTCAGCCAAATTACGTCAATTGCTAGACAAAGGACTCCCCCAAAGATCTCTACAAGGAAATTTGGTCCGTCATTTGGAGGGCTGTGCCATAATCGCCACACTTCTTCACAGAGAGACGCTGCTGTCCATTCTTTGATAGATATTCCCTCAGGCCGACCTCTACTCCCTCCATGCATATGATGGTGATATTCATCGCCGTCATTTACAAATGTTGAAGTATAAATAAATACCTACAGACGACTAACTCTCTGCCATTTAAACCAAAATGGCTGCAGCCAAACAAGTGATAAACTTAGTTATATGTCTCAATACATACATAATTATCTATATACATATAATGAAATTGTAGGAAAGTCAAAACTGTACATTGAATATTTTTTTAAAAGGATACTTGGGGCGTAATCTACAATGGATATTGAAGACAAAAATATAGTATTTAGAATTTTGTCTGTTTATCTGTTTGTCTGTATGTATGTCCGGCTAAACTCAGAAAGTACTGCATGGATTTACTTCAATTTTTGCATGAATATTACTAAAAGGCTCAACATATAGGCTACATATTATCACGCTATCACCTACGGGGGAGGAGCTGTGATCATTTATAAAGTTTAACGCGGGTAAAACCGCGGGGCACAGCTAGTTATAAATATAAATAAATATCTTGGAACAACTAACTCACCGCTTTCTGATACTAAAATTTATGTTCCATATTTTATATTCAGTATCATTTTTAGCTTTTTATAATGTCAAATTTAATAAAATAATTTCATATTTATGTAAAAAATGCTTAGATCACTTAAATGTATATAGTTTAAGCGAGAATCATTAAAAAGGCACAGGTGGTTATTTTACAATATTTTTTTACAAGCAAGTAGTTTAAAATATTCAACAAATATGTTTTAGTTGATATTATCATTCCGTGGTGAGAAAAGTACACTAAAAATACCTGTTTTATGATTTGTTTACCATTTGTCTCAGGCCCAAACGAACACGGTGTAGTTACCTATGTTATTCTTAAGTGACGTAGGCTATTATGAAAACCTAACTCTAGTTCTTGGTGAGTTAGTTCCGGAAATGGTAAATTAGTACAGTCTTTGTTGAGAATCTGTTTTGAGAAACAAAAACTATTTTAAGAAATGAAGGTCGATGTTAATTTCTGTTAAAACTATGGATGAGGAGTTTTTGTTTTTAGCGGAGGTGATTTCAGTATTCGTAACGTGGGCAGACCGGCCAGAAATTGAACAACTATCTTATACGAGTCGCGGGATGCTGGAGGCGGTCAGTGCAAGATCGGCCATTGTAGAGATCATCATCATATTCATTTCAAATTAGTATCTTCACCAATCTGTCTGTGCTTAACATCCAGTAACGAATATGAACAAACTGCTCACCACATCCTGTGGGAGTGTGATCTCTGGCAAAATCAGCGTGATATTATGTTAAACAGCTTGCAACCAATATCTGGAGTAGTTTATTATACGGATCTTGTAGCAACAAGGAACAACTTCCGTGCGTTTAAGCGTTTTTGCCATACCTACTATTGGAATCAAATATAACAGCTCACTTAGGACCCTTAAATTGATCCTCGGTGCTTTTGCAGCTGGCTTCTCTAGTTGCAAATCTCTCATTTTATGAGGCTATAGCCTCTTTACATCATTCTGTCTCCCGCTTTGCTCTGGAGGGAAGTGGAACTATTCATTTTCTAACTCCTCCTTTTTTCTGTTTCTGATTAAATTCGTTGCGGGATCCAAGACAGTTAAAGCGATTCCCCGGGACATGCCTGAGCTTCACCGCTCAGTGTCATTTCATTGTGCGCCACTGTTGATCCTGGCTTACAGGAGTTGCAGTGGTGGGTAAGAGGGAGGGACTAGTCCCGATTAAAAAAAAAAAAAAAAAAAAAAAATTTCATCATATCAGCCGAAAGACGTCCACTGCTGGACAAAGGCGTCCCCCAAAGATCTCCTCAATTGCCGGTCTTGCGCTATTCGCATCCAGCGATTTCCAGCGACCCGCTCAAGATCATCGGTCCATCTTGTAGGGAGCCTGCCCACGCTGCGAGAGAGATCCCTGGGAACTTATTCAGTGTATGCCTTTCGGCTCATATGATGATGATTGATTCATGGGAAATATAGTATCCACCCTAAAGTATTTATTATCAAACCTGTATGGAATATGTCTACACACTTTAAAAAACTCCTGCAAAACAGTTCTTTTCAGTTTAGAACTCCTCCTTAAACGGGTGGTCGACCTTGGTAGAGCAAACTTGCTTATCTAGAAATTTACATTTTTATAATGATATTAATCAAATTCTAAACAAACAATGTTAAAGATGGCATTTAAATAAGCTAATATGTGTGTTCCATTGAAGGCAGGAGCCATCAGACAATACTGATAAACAAACTTTGTTTTTATTTAAAATGTATGTAGGTACACACAAAAAACACAATAATTAAAAGGAAAAGATTGCACAAAGGTACTGCTTATTTCAATAGAAATGTCTCCCAGCAGACCCGCGAGAGGAGAAACCAACCAGAAAAGAGTGTATTGTGTGTAGTTTACGCTACTATATTCGATATACAAAGTGTATGTATACACTACAGATACAGCTACTAAAGATACATCATTTCTAGTAAAATAAGTGCTAACCACTATCCATCCATGATGAAAATGAAAATAACTACATTTACTAGGTCATTGTCTGGCACTCGATATCCACATTTCAGTGTCACCTGACACGAACCCTTTAATAATGCCTTTATTTTATAACCTGTACAGTCAACAGCTAATATTTATACATATATATAAATTCAAATATAAAGTCTAGTCTACAAATCTATCTTTATATGTATACTAGCTGTGCCCGTGTGTTTTACCCGCGTTAAACTTTATAAATTATCACAGGTCCTCCCCATAGGTGATAGCGTGATATATAGCCTATATATTTACCCGAGCTCTTAGTAATATTCAAGTAATTTGAAGTAAATCCATGTAGTACCTACTTTTTGAGTTTAGCCCGGACATACATACAGACAAAAATACGAAAATTCTAAAAACTATATTTTTGGCTTCGATGTCGATTGTAGATCACGCTCCAAGTAACCTTTTAAAAAATATTCAATGTACAGTTTTGACTTTCCTACGATTTTATTATATGTAGGTATAGATCTTATTTATTATTAACATTCTATCAAGTATATCCTTAGTTACGCGTGTCAAGGCTTGCCTAACCTGTAGATAATACCTTTTACTATCATTATACTACTTCTATTCTACTTTACATTTTATTTACTATTTTTCTGATATGCCATTTTGAGCTGGCTGTGTTATCATCATTGTATACATACCGTGTGGTGTTCGGCCCAGAAAAAATAACATCACCGAAAATCCCGTAGGTGTCGTAAAAAGCGACTAAGGGGCCAGGTAGTTGGCCCGCAGCGTCTCCTGTGTACTAACTACCACCTAACTAACTAACTACCACCACATACCATCCCGTAGGTGTCGTAAAAAGTGACTAAGGGACCAGGTAGTTGGCCCGCAGCGTCTCCTGTGTACTAACTACCACTTAACTAATTAGCTACCACCACATACCATCCCATAGGTGTCGTAAAAAGTGACTAAGGGACCAGGTAGTTGGTCCGCAGCGTCTCCTGTGTACTAACTACCACCTAACTAACTAACTACCACCACATACCATCCCGTAGGTGTCGTAAAAAGCGACTGAGGGACCAGGTAGTTGGCCCGCAGCGTCTCCTGTGTACTAACTACCACCTAACTAACTAACTACCACCACATACCATCCCGTAGGTGTCGTAAAAAGCGACTGAGGGACCAGGTAGTTGGCCCGCAGCGTCTCCTGTGTACTACCACCTAACTGCGGTCACCAACTCGCATGCCAAGCGCGTTGACTACGGTAAACCCCTCCAAATGGCATCGATAGAAACCTTGGGGAAGCCTATCCAGTAGTGGATGATATTTGGCTGATGATGATACATGCCTTCGGTAATGCATGCACCAATATTGTTAAATAATGATGATAAGTTTCATTAAAAGAAAGCAGAAAACAAAATAAATCAGGCTAAGTGCCAGTCGGACAACGAATAAAACGGCAAAAAATACGATTCATTATGGGATCCCCCTTAAATATTAGTTTTTTTAAAAACTGAATAATTCAAGCGTCTGTTGCCGTTATTAATATCGAGCAGAAATGAGCAAAAAAAACAAGTTTGTTGTATGGTATAAATATTTTTTTTATATTTTTTTTTTGTACTTGTTGTTATAAAACAGAAATACATAATTTGTGAAAATTTGAACTGTCTAACAATTACATTTCAGCACCACAGTCAGTCCGTCTTTCACCAAACTGTATCTGGTTGGTGACAGACGGACAGACAGACTGCGGAATCTAAGGGATAGGGTCCGGTTTTACCCTTTTGGGGAAGAAACCTTAATAAAAAATATCAGTGTTCACAATTAACATTCACTGCTTCATATTCCTACTAATATTATTAAGGTGAGAGTTTGTGAGTGTGTGTTTGATACTTCTTCACGTCTAAACGGCCCGAGCGATTTTAATAATATATTATGTAGTTAGCCGACACCCTGGATTAACACATAGGCATAAATTAATTAACTTACAAAGTTTAATGCAAACCGCGGGGCACAACTAGTGCAAAATAAAAACAATTATGGTTTAGTCCGTGCAAAAGGATTTTGTATGTTAGGAATCAAAAATATGGTATCACCAATGTTCCATTATCAGTCTTAAGATAATAATAGGTTATAATATTGTAGGTTTTGTACAGCAACATTAATACACGACTGTACACTAGACTTCAACCACTTGGGTATCCAAGTGGTGAAAGTCCTTAATCATCGGAATTAAGAATTTGTACTTGAAAGATCACGACTTAGATTTATAATTCCTTGAGTGACTTTTACAGTCTTTGCCACGAAGAGAACGCTACATCTCATGTAATTTTACCATGAGCAACAAAGAGTCTACGTAGACGCGTCTCGACTTTCCCTAACTTATTTCATTTATCGATCGCCTTGGAGAGACGTTGTTAGTAAGTTGACGAGCTAGTTTGCTTTGACTAGTTGCTTTGAGAAAATATTATGTATATAATAATCATTAATAATATAATATCTTGGGACATTATTCACACACGGCCATCCGATACCAAACTAAGCAGAGCTTGTGCAATAGAAACCAGATAACTGATATATTACATATACTACTTTTCTTTAGTAAATACATACTTATATATAGCTATTTAAACCCAGACTCAGGACTAATATATATGTTCTTGCTCACAAATACCTGTCCTGGGTGGGAATCCAACCCACGACCTACGACTTAAATTGCCATTTACCATCCACGCCAAGAGGTCCGTCAAGTTATCAAATGGCTTATTGAATGAGTTAGTAGATACGTCTAAATTCTCCCTTATACTTTGTCTATGTTTTAAGTTATAAAATCTTGTAATTTTGCTTTGGGAGGTTGGGGGATTATACCAAAAGATATGAGGTAAGGTGAGGGGGATGATCCAATCATATAGCAATTGTATACCCCATAAATATAATATCAGTTTAGTTATTAAACAACTTTCATACGCATAGGCTTTCAATGAAAAAGGTTTTTATAGCTAACGATAGAATGTATTTTTTCTGCCCTAAATTGAAATATAATCCATAAAGGGTATATGGAAATTACTTGTATCCCTATAATACGTTACTTAACATCTTTTGATGGGGCCTACATAGTAACTATTGAATATTGTGCGTCGGAAAATAACGTCGGTATTTTAGAAAAGTTGATGAATTATAGCTTTATGCGGTATCCTGTTCTAACTGATAACGTCGAAGTTTTTTATATGTCACGAAACCGACACTATTAATAACCACATTGTGTTAAATAAGGTAAAGAATATCTTTATTTTATATAATTGGATGGCAAACGAGCAATTGGGTCATCTGATGGTAAGTGATCACCGTCGCCCATGGACACTCGCAACAGCAGAGGAGCCAGTGCGTTGCCGACCTTTAAGAAAGGAATACGCTAGCTTCTTAAATGTTGCCTTGACATACCGGTTTGAAAATTCCTCCGCAGTTAATTAATTGATTGTGGAGACCAGAATGTGTTCGTTTAAAGATAATCAGAATGAGTATGACCACCATCTCAACTAATGTTTAGCGGAGGTGTACCTAGTCATGAGTGGACTGCCCGTACCAATAAGATGCCTGTTCACTTTGATTTTGAATAAGTCTATAAAAAGCCATACTGAAAAACTAATTTCATCATTAAAGGCTTTTTGTAGCTACGAAGATTTTTGTTTATTCTGTAACTAACGTAAACGTTTATTGAGTATGCATGTAAAATTATTAGAATTTTACATGTTATACCGAGCGATCTTAGGAAGGAAATTTAAAAAGATATTTTGGTTTGTATATTTAAATAAGTAAGAAAATCACGCCATTAAACATTAAACCTTTTAAGTACAGCAATTATATTTTCTGGAAAATAGTTCCATAACTTATCCAGAATTCTTTAATAAACAGCTTCGGCTTCATAGAATTAGACTTATAAACGTAACATATAACATTGTCAGAAGTAGTTAAATTGTGATAAATATATTCACATGGCACAAAATACTTGTGCTAATATTATACTAGAATATAACTCTCAATATCCAAGTGCAAATAAAAATTTATTAGACTAATTTGAAGTCTAGTATTAAGATTACATAGCTCAAATAAATTCCACTCGAAATAGCCTTTTGCGTGATCATAGCATAAACACCTTTCTAATCCTGGTTTGTAAGAGCAAATGGTTATTTACCTTTCTAACCTTTCGAACCATCTATTTACAGAAGGTTTCGTAAATTGAACCTTCAAGTACAACATTTTTGGACTTGCGGTAAGACTCCCGCGACCTTTGCTAGATCGGTCCAACTTGTGGGAGGCCTGGCCACGCGTCGTTTTCTGGATCGTGGTCACCACTCGAGACCGTTACTGCCCCAGCAGCCGTTGGTTTTACTATGCATCCCATCCAATACCACTTCAGCTTGGCAATTAAGGCAAATAGTGTGTATTCCTAACACGTACCATAGAAATACACAAACGGCAGACTTTGCTGTTGTTAAAACCTGTCAATAAGAAGGTGCTTTTGGCGTGTTGCTAAGAGCCATAAGCACATCATAATTTACAGAAAGTACTAAGGCATGTTGCAAGTCTTATTGCAACTACTCAATTTACAGAAGGTACACCTTCTGTGATATTTAGAAATTGACGGTTAGGAAGGTAAAGAGCCAGTTGCTCTCATCTGTCTATTCATTGTATTCGACTATGACACATAAATCGCACAAAGATAAACGTACTGCATATGTGAAAATAAGAAGTCAGTTCTGTAATCTGTAATAGGTATTAATTAAAACTAACAATCACGCTATTATATTTTTATTTTATTTTACATTTTTTGGGATACTTACAGCTGTAAGTATCCCAAAAAATAACTAACTTAAACATAACTTATAGAAATCTAAAAGCCATTTACAAGTTTCCACTGATAGATATTACATTAATAAATTTGGTTAAAGGTCGGTTAGCAAATGCGAAATTACGAAAAATAAACTTGCGTTAATGTATGTTTAAGCTTGGAAACACTGGTATTGAATAGGTCAAAATCATATTCACAAGAGAGCTTGTTAAAAATCCTACTGGTACGTATAATAAATAAATAAACATGACAAAGATGAAACTTAACTATTTCTCAGATCGAAGAAGTTATAGAAAACTAGCTGTGACACACATTATAAATGATAGCCATGTGTGAGTCGGATATATATAAGCTATATTATTACAAAGTTTAATCTTAATCCGTTCTGCAGTTTTTTGCGTGTAAGAGTAACAAACATACATATTCACAAATAATTTTCGCATTAATAGTATTAGTAGAATGTAATAAGTATCCTGTATTTGAGTAGCAAGATTTTTCAATTCTGTAGTTCCAGTGAATATCTGAGTACTTACTGCACTCGTTCTATTAAACCTAACCAACTGTTTGATACGAATATCATTAGTCTCGATCTAGAATAACGTACCATCTGATAAAATATGGGTCGGGCGATGATTGGTCACACATGTTATCCACGATTTATTTAACCAGATAAGTGAATGAGTCTGTTAGTTATCTAGTACAAAATAGGAAAATCCACCCTCGAATATTACGATATAAACTCGAATATAAACAGGACCTTCAAGAAAATAGTCATTATCATATCATTTGCCAGGCGTGGTTGGTAAATGCTTGCCGTTCACGCCGCAGGTCGTGGGTTCGATTCCCACCTAGGACAGATATTTGTGTGCATGAACTTCTCTGTTTGTCTTGTGTCTGGGTGTAATTATCTATATAAGTACGTAACTATTTACAAAAGAAAAATAGTATATCAGTTATCTGGTTTACATAACATAAGCTCTGCTTAATTTAATATCCCATGGCCGAGTGTGAATAATGACCCTGGATATTATTATTTGTTATCAGCCAAAGGTCGTCCCACAAGGACTTCCACAATGACCATGGTGACCATGGTCCGGAAAACGCAGTGTGGGAAGGCCACCCACAAGATGGACCGATGATGTCGGTCACCACTCGAGAACCTTTCTGCCCCAGTGGCAGTCAGTTCTTCTAAATATACATATGTCCCGCCCACTGCCACTTCTGTTTGGAAATTCAGACAAATAGTGTTGAATCATTATACGTACCTACCAAACACTTGATTGCACGTGTGGCGCAGCAGCTAACACAGTCGCCTCGCCGCTTCGTGTCGCGGGTTCGAGTCTCGCGCCGAACAACTATTTGTGTGAATATACTTTGTGTCAGTCTATTATATGTTTGTAAAATACCCCGCGACACAGGGATTAGATTCGCTAGTGCGGGCGTTGTATAAAAAAAAAACCACAGGCGCTCTTGTTGCAAAATCCCGTAAATTATCGTTATTATAACAACTATGCAAATAGATTAACAGTTAGAGGCTTTCATTTCTTCACCGGGCATCAGAAGCGAGTGGGCTAAAACCGTTATGGAAATAAGAGTAATTAAATTACTTAAAAACCACTTGTTCATATTAAAATAAACGCCTGATTTCTAAACGTGTTTCTGTAGGTCGAAAAATTGCTATCATCGATATTTACATGAGTGACTGATATTTACTTGAGATTTTTTTCAGACAAAATTTATATTAAAAGCGGCCAAATGCGAGTCGGACTCGCCCATGAAGAGTTCCGTAGCAGCAAGTATTTGAGTTGATTGAATGAAAGGTAAATTGCTGTTTACGATTTATGACATATAAAAAAAACTACCTACTGGATCTCGATTAAACTAGTTTTTGATGGAAGTTAGCATGGCAATGTTCCTCATATATTTTTTTAGATTTATCATCCTCTTATTTTTGAAAACCTATCTTAAATACCCCGAACATATGGGAATGTTGAAAGAAACATTTTGAACTTCAGTTATAAGTATGGGGAACCCCCAAAATTTATGGGTATTTTTCTATTTTTGTATGAACAGAATACATCTACTTACCGAGTTTCAACAGTATATGTAGTTCTTAAAGTATCGGAAAAAATGGCTGTGACATACCGACGGACAGACAGACATGACGAATCCATAACGGTTCCGTTTAATGCCATTTGGCTACGGAATCCTAAAAATACCAGTAGTTTTCAATATTAAAATGTAATTTACATCTTAATTGACATCTTAAGCCGTTTCGTTTATCAATCACCATTTAAAACTGAATTGAAATTTTTGACGTTTGACATCGTCATTGGTGTTTGTACGTTTTTCGGTTAGTCATCATTATCATCATCATGTCAACTGAAAGAATTCCATCACTGGTACTCTCCCAAAGATCTGCACAATTCACTTAATCTGACAATGTCACTATTTCTCATCGTGCTTCTTCGTACCGTCTTTAGATTAATGTTTGCCTCTCAAATTGAATTACAAATGTAATATTGAAAATACCTGCCGAGAAATTCCCAATAATCTACTAATAATTAATACTATTAACACAAAATTCAGCTGTCCTATATTCCCAAAATAAACTATAAGGAACTAGCTGTGCTACGCGGCTTCACCCGCGTTAAGCTTCCTTAAAAAATTACATTTCTTAATAACTTACATCCCCTATTTTACGCCCTTAGGGTTGGAATTTCCAAAAATCCTAATATACATATTTTTTAACTGATAGGTCAAATACCAATTTTCATGCCTTTAACTTCAAAGTGACGGATTTCCAAAACATATTTTTATCCGTTATTTTACCGCCATAAGGGATGAATTTCCAAAAATCCTTTCTTAGTGCTCCCCTGTGCTATAAAAGAAACTCCTGTGCAAAATTTCAAGTTTCTAACCCCTATAGTTTAGGCCCTGCGTTGATATGTCAGTCAGTCAGTCAGCTTCTCCTTTTATATATATACACACACACACACATATATATATATGTATATATATATATATATATATATATATAGATTGTATTTTAGAAAATTTGGAGGACTGATTATATTAAACCCTTCGTTACAAACAAGCCATAGCTAAACATATAATTTAAAGCCGTCTAAATATGATTTAAGGGTACTGTACCAAAACAATACAAGAAACCTTTATGATGCAGTTCAGACCCTATGTCCGCAATGTATAACAGTTTGATAAGGCTTACCCAACTTTGTAGACGTAAAATAATAATATATATTACAAAATAAACGACATTCCATAGCCAAGCGAATAATTTATTTTTGTTATAGTTATTTACATAATATGATTCATTTTTGGTTTTGAGTAGCCTGTTGGTGTGGTTGGCAAATGCTTGCTTTTTACGCCGGAGGTCGTGGGTTCGATTCCCACCCAGGATAGATATTTGTGTGCATGAACATATCTGTTTGTCCTGAGTCTGGGTGTAATTATCTATATAAGTATGTATTTACAATAGAAAAGTAGTATAATGTATTATATCAGTTATCAGGGTTCCATAGTACAAGCTGTGCTTAGTTTGGGATCAGATGGCTGAGTGTAAATAATGTCTCGGGATATTCTATTATTATAATCAATACAGTACTGGCCAGTCATAGATATTTTCTTATTCACTAAACTTTTGTGTGTAGTATCTTACCTGTTTCATCAACATTTAAATTGACATGCCCTTGCATAAATCAATCACCATTTCAAACTGAATTGAAATGTTGGATGCTTGAGATCGTCCTTGGGAGTGGCATCGACCCAATCGTTGTAATGGCAACATGCTTCTGTAATTATGTAGGTACTAGCTTCCTCAGAGTTTAAGGCGTGGTTCCATTAACCCGATGA
This sequence comes from Pseudoips prasinana, assembly GCA_951640165.1. Classification (NCBI taxonomy): domain Eukaryota; kingdom Metazoa; phylum Arthropoda; class Insecta; order Lepidoptera; family Nolidae; genus Pseudoips; species Pseudoips prasinana. Next base: position 15,489,222 of record OX621234.1, on the reverse strand, counting down.
ACGATGCTTGATACCCGACGTCAAATTACACTATTAATTGATTAACATGACTTCAAAATATACAATACTTGAGAATTGTTTTTACTTCACACCGGAAATTGAGTGGGCTGCCAATTAGAGTTACACACTAATATTATCAAGGCAAAAGTTTGTGAGTGTGTATGTTTGTTACTCTTTCACGCAAAAACTACCAGGCGGATTTTGAAGAAACTTTATAGTAATAAAGCGTATATATCCGAATAACACATAGGCTATAATTTATAAAGTTCTACGCGGGTAAAACCGCGGGCACAGCTAGTTTTACATAATTGGAATACTATTATATTACAGGATGCGGGTAGCTAAACCGATAGTTGAGCCTTTGAAGAAAACCTAGAATATAGGTATTCCCAGCGTACAATATATAGTACTATATAACTTGTTCATATATAAATACAGAAGCTTGTATCCCAGTCTTTTAATAAAATACCTAGATCAACGGCTCCCATTATTCTAGCGCGAAACACAAATTAGAACAGTATCGTTCAAAACAATTAGCCTTTTGCGTGATGATCTATCAAACAAAGGGATAAATTAAAGTGCATAAATGGTGTACTTCACCTTTCTAACAACTAATGTACAGAAGATATTTCCAAATAACGCAAAAATAGCGTTATTCATAATTTGATGAGAACCTCTTTCGTTAAAGATGGCTTTTATTAAACCACTTCAGATTGAAATGTTTAAAACCGGGTTTAAAGCTCTTTATGACTTTCGCAGTAACACATTGACAGATGTATCTATTTTAAGGTTTTAGCACATACAAAATTCACAGTAATATAAAAATAATATGAATTAACTTGGTGTTATATCTTTTTTGTATTTATTGACTCAACATGAAAATAAACATTGTTAATAATTAAATGGCTTAAAATCGTAATTGATAAAAACAATGTAATATGGGAGCATCTTCAGCCAAACTAGGTTTAAACCTGTATCTCGACATACAGCACCAAACCCTTGGTGACGTAAACGAAAACGTATTACTAATAATATAACGTATTATAATTTTCTTATGATAATAGATTAATTAATCAAATTAAATTCTTAATATTATCTTATTAATTAAAATATTCAAGAGAGTATAGATGTCCGTCTCCTGATCAACTGGGACATGGCGTAAAAGGGGGACACCGGAGCAGCATGCCCTCATTCCTAGGAGCCCCAGGAATCCCCATCAGGCGCAAAGAGAAGTCCACTACAGGTTACGTTTAATCTGTGCGAGTAGCATACCCACCCGCAGACACTTTTTGAGGGTGGCATGAAAAGGCATACCGATGCCTCATTAAAAAAAATAAGGCTCTAACTAACTTTTATAGGTACTGTTTTTATATTCAAGGATACCCTTTAAGTTGAACATTTTTATTACCTAACTCTAATGACTTTACTATAGATAGGGTGAGATCTTATAACAATTTTCATATAAAAATTCTGATGACCATTGTTAGTTGTTATGATGTTCATATTCCTAGTGTGGGTTTGAATCTGTATATTAGGGGAAGCCCGGACAAGACGCATATGTTAAGGGATAATGTTAATAAAACCACAATGAGATAACTAATAGAACTCTTTGTACTTTTAATTAGTACTATGTTTAATCATCTTTGGAAAATAATCACATAAACTTAAAAGCTTTAACGATTTCTATTTTAATTATGAGCATTAACAAAATGTATCAATTATTCGTTTTGCCCGGAGGGATCGGGCAAAACGGATAGGCTCCAAGGGCAAAAAGGATAGTGATGAATTAGTTAAGATCAGTCGTCGCATTCATTACAGAAGTATCTGCCAACTCCTACATAAGAAGTGCAGTCTTCATGCGCCCATCTTCTGCATTGTTTACACTAAATCCAATCTACGGGTGGAGGTTCAGTAAAATTTAATTTAACTAAATTTGACGTGAGTTGACGTCACCTCCACTGATTTCTGCCTCTTATATTTGCGGCCTGTTTTAGGAGCAGCCGTAGTTGGAATAGGTCCCATTTGAAATATTGTTAAAATATTTCTTACTTATAAAAGAGATTATGAAATAATTAAACGGGCAATACCGTCAAAACCTATCCGTTTTGCCCATATCCATTTTGCCTAACACGCTCATATTCAAATAAGTCAAAACTTGAAATAAATTTTGATGGTAAACAAAAAGTAACGATCACAAGTAATTTTGAAATAAACGTACAATTGGATAAATAAAACATTTCATAGATAACTCGATATATAATAAAAAAAAGTTAATGTACAAACTATGACAAAAATCGTAACTAAACAACGTTTTAATTTATATTTTTTTTCCACTACGAATCGCGTATTTTTTTGTTTGATCGGTCATGGCATCGCCGGTTGCACATGACACGACTAGAAAATTTGTCTAAGGACCATATATTATAGATTAATGGTAAAAACATTTATTCCCTTTACCCGCACTATGCTTCTTGCCCTGGCTTCCCCTACTCTAGAAAAATGGCCTTCGGATCTGTAGAATAGTGAGTTTAGTTCTACAGACTGAACACTAATACAGGGCAGTTCATGTGAAGTAGTTGCAAATTTTCTCCTAATCATTTAGTACAATGTATTGATCTGTGTATAACACAACTAAAATTAAAAAAAAAAAACCTCCAAACATTTATCATGGTACATAGTATTCTTCTAGTCGATCCCTTCCATTTGATACCCAAATTTAGGGAGTTGTGCAAAAATATATTATCCACCATTTTGTGGTGGCAGCCATCTTGGACCGATTTTCATCATAGTGTTCTTAGAACACTCCCGATTATTACTTCCCGACCCATTAACAAAAAAAAAAAAACACAAATGCAAAATCGTGTCATTCGTTTGAAAACAACGATGCCACAGACAGACACACACACAGACAGACAAACATCGACGTCAAACTTAAAACACCCCTCTTGTGGCGTCGGGGGTTAAAAAAGAACATGTATGCTTTTGTCCGATACCCAGTAAGCGGTGACCTTAGATCTTATTACTGTACTACCGCAGTCTGACACACTTAGTGTCACTATTTCTGCATTTGACGTCGCAAATGTCGTAAGTTGGAATATAAGACTGTCCAAGCAGCCTTGCATGACCACTCAATTACATTAACGAAGATCCCGAAGCCCTGAATACACTGTCGCGAAGATTCTTACCGCCGTAATGCAAACGGCTCCCTTTGTTGGTTGAATAATTGTCATTTATTACGGTAAATTCAACCTAAAGTGTTTAACTTTGAGGAGACAAAACTGGAACTTATCTATCTACTGGTCTATTTCTCATATCTGAGAAATCGGTAAGCTAGGCTTGATGGGCTGATTGACGTGGTTGGTAAATGGTTGCATTTCACGCCGCAGGTCAGTGGCTCGACTCCCACCCAGGGTAGATATTTCTGTGCATGTGTGTTTGACCTGAGTCTGGGTTTAATTATTTATATAAGTACATACGTACTTATATAAATAATTAAACCCAGACTTAGGACTTTTCTTTTCTAAATATGTACATATGTACTAAATATGTACATATTTAGAAAAGAAAAGTAGGATATGTAAGTATATTAGTTGTCTGGTTTCCATAGTACAAGCTCTGCTTAATTTGGGATCAGATAGCCGTGTGTGAATAATGTCCCAGGATATTCATTAACTGTCTAAATTCGAGCTAACAGTACATATTGTTACAGAAACGAATGTAATGCCGAGCATGTGGATGCTGGGGAGAGGTACGGCGCGGCCACCACCGCAGCGTACACAGCGGGGGCCTGCCATCCTTGCCACTGCAGATGGACCAGCACTTCAAGTGATCTCCCATAATTATAGCAGCACGCCGAGGAAAAAAGGGCTCGCTGTAAGTTTGACCCTTGCTATAATATATATATATGTGTATGTATGCCTCTTTGTTACATCGGTAGCGTGTTCAACCGCAGAAAATGAGGTCTTGGGTTCAAATCCCGGGTCGGGCCAAAAAGTGATTTTTTTCCGTAAAAATAAATTTCTCAGTATCAGCCCTAAGTCTGGGAGTTGACTGTATTACACCCCCGTGCATCGGAAAGCACGTAAAGCCGTTGGTCCTGTACCTGACCTATTTCGGGTCGTGTCGCTAGTCGTCCTATCGGATCAAGAGAGTGATGGAATTGAGAGTGCTCTTGCACTCTCAATTCCAGATGTTCGTGCACACACTTGTGCACTATAATATGTCCTGCGCAATTGGTTAATCTCCATTGAGAATGGCTGCCGTGGCTGAAATTCGGCCGGGAGGACATCATCAAATGTACCACGCAAACAAAATGTGGTTGTTTGCCTGTGTTCCGGAACCCATTCTTTCTCCAGGTAATAAAGTCGTATTATGATTTTTTCTTTTGATACTATAATTTTAATAGCAGCATGCCGTTTGTTAGATTTAGAAATTCCTTGTTTTAAAAAACCTTTTAGCCCTTATTCTGTTGTTATAAAACGCGATTGCAGAAAAAGAACGCATTTATACATATATTACGCCATTACGCCATAGAAAGCCTCTAGGGGCAACGTTTTACTATACTTTTCTTTTATTTCGACTCAATTGTGTCTGACATTTATGTTTTAATCACAGAAAATGCTAATCAAATAATTTATTATTTCATTGCATTTGGGTATTACAAGTCCACAGATAATAAAATAAGTTTCACCAAAAGCTGCCTAAGAAGGCGTTTGAAACATACAATAGTTACTTAATAAAATAAACTTCTATAGAATGTAAACAAATCAATATTATATATTCGTATAATATATTATACGAAAGACAAAAACGCAGAAATCTGAGCATTAAAATTAAAGTATTAGTTTTACAATATTATTTAATAACTAGGAGTAAAAGTAGCATCTGGTGAGCCACGTCAAAGTTGGAACGCGATACGTGGAGCTCGGACGCTAGGGACATTGGCTTGACAGCTGACTCCATCTAATTAATTGTATAGAAAAAGCCTCTCACATGTAATACCCAGCTTGTTAACTTAATTAACCGAATTATGATATGGGTCATTGTTCAGATACTACAATTATTTTTATTAGCTAATTATACCTGTAACATCTCCTCAGTACACCAGCTTATTAATTGGTTCTGACAACCTTACTCAGATGTACGAATACAGCCCTAGGTTATGCCAGTTTTTATATTGTATATGGTGGAGATATTGTATATAGAAACATAACAGATAAGGAAAATATGTTATTTCATTAAAACCCTTTCAATATATATTAAGTTAAGTTTACATAGACATCTATGTAAATTTAATTTCATATATTAAAAAAGGTTCTAATGAAATAACATATTTTCCCTATCTATCTATATAAATAAAAAGAGAAGTCCTGACTGATTGACTGACTCATCAACGCCCAGCCCAAACCCTTGGATCTAGAAAGCTGAAATTTTGCACAAATGTTTTCTTTATAGACAAGGAATAAGGAAGGATTTTTCGAAATTCAATCCCCAAGGAGGTAAAACGGGGGTGCAAAGTTAGTATGAAACTTTGCCGTTTTTGAAGTTAAAGGCATGAAAATTGGTATTTGGCCTTTCAGTAAAAAATAAAAAATTACGTGTTTCAGGATTTTTGGAAATTCCACCCCCAAGGGCGAAGGTGTAGGTGTAGGTTTATACTGACTGACATATCAAGGCATAGCCTACACGGCTTTTATGACGAAGTCATCCACAAAAAAGGGTTTTTGAAAATACCACCCCTAAGGGAGTAAAATAAGGGATGAAAGCTTTTATGAAATTCTGTGATTGTTTGGCTTTGTATTTGTCCTTGCAGTTATAAATTAAAGTATATTTCAGGTTTTTTGAAAATTCCACCCCTTGGGGGATTGGGGATGTAAGTTTGTGTGAAAAATGTGACAAATTTTAAGTTAAACGCATGTAAATTGGTATTTGGCATTTCAGTTAAAAATATATATATCACGATTTTTGAGAAGTCCACCCCTAAGAGTGAAAAATAGGGGATGTAAGTTTGTATGAAAAATGTGACATTTTTCAGGTAAAGTCTGTATTTGGCCTTCCAGTTAAAAATTATAAATATATAGTTCAGGATTTTTGGAAATACCACCCGTAAGGACGTTAATAGGGGATGTGGGTTGGTATGAAAATTGGTATTTGGTCTTTCAGTTAAAAATAAAGCAATATATGTTTTAAACCAAAATTCAGGGAATAATTTGTTGTTAAAAAAAGGTAATCCAAAACTGATTCAATAGATGACGACACCAACAATTTACGCCAACTCGAATTTTAGATAATTTCGTTTTTTTTATGCCAAGTTGCTTAAAATGCCGTACTCGTCGTCGTCTAAATAAAGACTTATCGTTTTATAAGATCTTCTTTTCTTTGTGTAATTTTTATAACAAATTAAAAAAAACAATATTTTAATCAAATTGGGATAAAAAACGAATTTACCTAAAATTCGAGTTAGCGTAGTATACATTTTTGGTGTCGAGATGAACGTAGATATCATCTTATTTTTACTGATCTACAAGTTCACAATTTTGTAACCGCGGGCACCAGTTAGTCTTATATATTTTTATTACCGAAGAGACATTACAATATTGTGCTCATAATCGCTAAGTTTAATGTAAACTCCAATACAGTGCATTTTGTTACTTTTAATTTATTTTATTTGGAAAGCTTACAGCTACATACACATAGTAAAATATTTTTTAGAAATACTACTTATTACTGCTTATTAAACCTTAAGTAAGAAATTAAAATTCATTTTAAAATAATCTGGCTAAAGAAAATTACAAAAAAATAACCCTTATGATGCTACCTCGAAGTTTTTAATAGCGCGTCTTGACATTTACGTGCAGCAATTTTAAACAATAAATAATGTTTTGCTAATTCCTAATTGAGATTAAAAACAGACTTTATTTTTTGCAATCTAAACCAAAACCCCAAAATTTCTTTAAAATAGGAAAAATTTCGTAGTCCATCTGTAGTAATTGCAGTTGATAAATATTCAATACACGTAAATACGACGAAAATAATGAAGCATTATAAATACTTTTAAAATTGGGCGAACTAACACACTGCCATCTAAACCAGACTACGATGAGCCTATACTATAGCAACCAGACAACTACAATATTCGTAAACACATACATATTATAGCTACATTAATCCCAAGTGCCAAAAAAAAAACAATGGTGCTCATCACACAATGATTTGTTCGGAGTGGAGATCAAACCCACGCCCTTTGGTTTTGTAGTCAGGCTCAATAATCACCAGACCAAACGACTGGCCATAGATTCACCTACAAAGTGGTTTATGAATGGTATGTATGGTTCGAGGAAGGCACAGAAGCTACATTGCGTGCACTTAAACGTTTACATTAAGTTTTCATTTGCTCTCAGCATTTCTTAACATTATGAATTCTCATCAATATAGCACTTAGTATAAGTGAAATGCTTTTATTCCTGAGCAAATATGTTAAGCGATACTTTTATATGACTCGAGTAAAATAATTCACTTATTTAATTTTTCTCTCATGTTGATAAAATATATCATTATGTCATAATTTTTATCGTAATGGGTGCTTTAATAAAATATGAGTATATACGGTAATATAATATTTACAGCTGTACTTAGCGACAACAGCTCATCCTTACTCATATAATAAATGCGTAAGTAACTATGTCTGTCTGTCGCGCATCACGCCAAAACTACTGAACTGATTTAAATGGAATTTAGTACTTACAAAGACTTATAGAGCCTGAGAAAGGACATAAGCTACTTTTTATAACAGGGTAGTAAGGGTATGAAACGTTGTATGGAAGTATCGTCATTTTTAGAGCTAAAGCTTGCAACTTGAAAATACGCGGACGAAGTCGCGGGTACAGCTAGTTAGTTATATATTTACATACATACATAGACACACGCCTGTTTCCCAAACGGGGTAGGCAAAGACAACGGATATTCATTTGACACCATCTTTGCACACCCCTTTTGCCTCGTTTATTGTCATTATATTCTTCATACATGCTCGCCGGTTTAGAGTACTTCTGACCTGGCCTTTCGAGAGAACGTCTCCGATTTGGTCAGAGAATGTTCTACGAGGTCTTCCCCTTCCAGTTGTCCCATTCACCCAGGCCAGGTGTACTTGTTTTGTCAATCTTATTTTATTCATCCTTTCTCAATGCCCAAACTATAGGGTAAATATATAACAAGTTATATATTAAGCCTATAATTATCTTTAAATATTGTTACTAGCTGTGTGCATAGTAGTAGTGGGACAAATTTTATCTAATACTGCCTTGTTTCTTTCTAAATAAATTCTTTGCGGGTTCCAAGGACATACCTGAGCTTCACCGCTTAGTAACATTTCATTGTGTGCCACTGTTTATCCTGGCTTACACGAATTAGAGTAGAAGGAACAATTATTCCCATAAAAATAGCTTTGTATATTAGAATCATTTCAAAATAAATTAGCAATTCATACATAACTCGTTTTAGGGGTAACATGACCCTTTTTCCACTTTAATAATGTGATTTTCTTTGTGTAGTTTTGTATGGATGATGGTGCCTGCCTGGCCTTTAAGCGGGACCCATATGGACTCCCATACGAAGTGAATATCAAAATGTATTTGTCACGATAACTAGTGGTCTCAAACGTGACTTCTTTGTCCAGCTATGAAATACGCAGTTGGATTAATAGTGGAGGATATTTGTACGTAATACAATCTAAGCCTAACCCAAAGTTATATGTATTGTTGAATTGAAACTTAATATTTTGTCTTAATTTTCCTTTTTGTTGAATAAAACTTTCAATTGTACCGAATAAATATATTAATTGTTGCAAATTAATATAAAAAAAAATTGTTAAAATTCCTGCCACCAAATACCTATCTATTGTTCTGTTTTTGTTCTTTAAACGACAACGCCCGCACTAGGGAATTTTAATCCATGTGTCGCGGGGTACTTTACAAACATATAATAGACGGACACAAATTACATACAGACTCAGAACAACTATTTATGGGGCACACAAATAGTGAGCCGGTTCAAAATAAATTAGCTATTCATACGTAACTCGTTTTAGGGATAACATGAACCTTTTTCCACTTTTAATAATGTAATTTGCTTTGTGTAGTTTTGTATGGATGATAGTGCCTTCTTGGCCTTTAGGCGGGACCCATATGGAATCCCATACGAAGTGAATATCAAAATGTATTTGTCACGATAACTAGTGGTCTCAAACGTGACTTCTTTGTCCAGCTATGAAATACGCAGTTGGATTAATAGTGGAGGATATTTGTACGTAATACAATGTATTGTTGAATTGAAACTTAATATTTTGTCTTAATTTTCCTTTTTGTTGAATTACATTTTCAATAGTACCGAATAAATATATTTATTGCTGCTAATTTTAAAAAAATTAGTTAAAATTACTTCCATCAAATATCTCTTTGTTCTGTTTTTGTTTTTTAAACGACAACTCCCGCACTAGGGAATTTTAATCACTGTGTCGCGGGGTACTTCACAAACATATAATAAACGGACACAAATTACATACAACTATTTATGGGTCACACAAATAGTGGTCCGTCTCGGGACTCGAACCCGTGACACGAAGTGGCGATAGTCTGACGTAGCCGCTGCGCCACACGTGCAGTCTATCATCATTCATTACTATCATCTATGATATAATCTATGATATGATCTATGATATGATCATATACATAAACTCAAAATCTCTTATCCGATTTGGAACATATTCTTTTAGTGTTGATTATTCAGTAAAGTCCAATGCAATTTAATAAAAACCTAATTTGATGGCTCAATCCGTCCGTGCTGTTTGTTTTATCGCATAAAGGTACGCCTTATATAAATTGGCATATTTATTGTATAATATCTTAGGACATTATTCACACACGGTCATCTGATCCCAAACTAAGCAGAGCTTGTACAGACGCCAGCACATCCAGCTACCCCAATCAGTCAAATTTCTGTAATTGATTTTCAACTTTATCACATTAGCATAAGGTTCACTGTCAATTGGGGAAATTTGACAGATTGTGGTAGCTTGATGTGCTGGTGTAACACCAGATAATTAATAAACTACTTTTATTTTGTAAATACATAACAATATACTGACATATCTGCCCTGGGATCGTACACACAATCTGCGGCGTTAAAGGCCGCATTTTGTCGCCGTAATAATTCTTTCTTATCTGTTTGTATTAACAACGCACTGTCACTGTTGATATTGTCCACGTTGGCAAGTTGTGATCAATGTATGTAAATGTAACTTTATAGTATATTTCATAGTTATAGCTCCAGGAATAGACATTTTTTTTCACCGTAATTCTGCACAGTAATTACTCAGACACTAATAAACTTTTAAGTAGCAGCGAAGGATAATGATATTATTTAAGTAAAACTTTTGCCGATAAATATCCTGCATGGGATTTCATCAATTGCCGGACTTGCACTATCCGCATCCAGCGATTTCCTGCGATCCGCACAAAATCATCGGTCCATCTTGTAGGGGGCCTGCCCGCGTTGCGTCTTCCGGTTCGTGGTCGCCACTCGAGAACCTTTCCGCCCCAGCGGCCGCCGGCTCTACGAGCTATGTGCCCTGCCCACTGCCACTTCAGCTTGGCAATTTTTACGGCTATGTTGGTTACTTTGGTTCGCCTGCGGATCTCAGCATTTCTGATTCGATCTCGCAGGGAAACTCCAAGCATAGCCTTTTCCATTGCTCTTTGGGTGACCTTGAGCCGTCTGATAAGGCCCATAGTGAGCGACCACGTCTCTGTTCCGTAAGTCATCACTGGCAACACACACTGGTCGTAGACTTTCGACTTGAGACACTGCGGTATTTGGGACGAGAAGATATTACGTAGCTTCCCGAACGCTGCCCAGCCGAGTTGGATTCTACGATTGACCTCCTTCTCGAAGTTAGACCTACCTAGTTGGATGGTCTGTCCTAGGTGCAACATGGATGTTCGACATGATTTTCGTCTAATCCATGTTCATTTTCAGACCCACTTGTTGAGAGACTCTGCTGAAGCCATCGAGCATTGTACCGGGGTCGTCAAGGGTCTCAGCCATGACTACTATATCGTCAGCAAATCGAAGGTGGGTGATGTACTCGCCATTGACATTGATGCCAAAGCCTTTCCAGTCCAGAAGGTTGAAGACATCTTCCAATGCAGCGGTGAACAGTTTCGGAGATATAACATTTTCGTACAAACGCTTTAACACCTCGATATACCGGTAGTCGATTTGGCACCTTTGGACAGACCTCAGTATGACCCAAGTTTCGATCGAATCAAAGGCTTTCTCATAGTCCACAAACGCTAAGCATAATGGCTGGTTATACTCTTCGGTCTTCTGTATAACCTGCCGCAGCGTTTGTATGTGGTCTATGGTAAAGCCTTTACGGAAACCGGCTTGTTCGGGAGGCTGGAAGTCGTCCAACCTACGTGCGAGACGATTCGTAATGACCCTCGAAAACAACTTGTAAACATGGCTCAGCAGTGTTATGGGTCTGTAATTCTTCAAGAGGGTTTTGATCGCCCTTTTTGAAGAAGAGCACCACCACACCCCTGTGAGTTAAATAACTTCTGAAGGGACCGTAGGATTGGTGTGCCACCCGCCTTCAGAAGCTCTGCCGTAACTCCATCATCACCAGGCGCCTTGTTGTTCTTAAGCTGTTCGAGAGCCATTCTAATCTCGCACAGGCTTACGTCCGGGATGTCTTCGGTGAAGTGTCGGGTTAGTCGTGCTCTAGGATCTGAGGCACAACTATCGACAGGTGACTGGGTTTTCGTATACAGCTGTCCGTAGAACCTCTCGATCTCTCCTAGCAACCCAGGCGTAGACGTGGCGATTCTGCCATCCTCAGTGCAGGATGACTGCACTGAGGATGGCATGGGATTTAATTATATTTAAATGATACTAGCGAATCTAATGTGGTTCAAATGCATACAAGCTGGATATGGGATAAAATTATATTTTATCCCATATCCAGCTTGTATGCATTTGATGTATGCTTATTCCAGCTTTTGAGTAATTTTCAATAGGATATAAATATAGATTGTATTTTTTTTCGATGCATAGGTAACACAATTATTTCCACTTACATGAAATACCTCTAAATAGCTCTCCCAAAATTACCTGCATAGAGAACTATGTAAGTTATTTCTCACTTTTTAATAAAACGAGTTTTTTAAATGCATATGTAATTAATACTCTATGTACAAACGTACTCGTTCACATATACATATAAATGGTACAATAATACACGCAAAGATTTAAGAAATAAACAACTGCTTTAAAAGATCGTTTAATATATTAATACAAAAACAAATATAAAATTAAGGAACAGTTCTTGTTCCTAATAAAACAACGTCCGATAAATGATTAATAAAATGCAAACAAAATTTAATCTTTAGTGATAAATTTACATTTGCCTCAATCTAAGAAATGTGTTGTGTATTTTAATATAATTTTCAATGAACACTAACGTCTAAACTAGGCCGAACATGTACAGACGCCAGCACATCCAGCTACCCCAATTTGATCTGTCAAATTTCTTTTATAGATTTTCAACTTTATCACAAAAGCATAAGGTTCACTTTGAATTGGGGATATTTGACAGATTGGGGTAGCTTTATGTGCTGTCATCTGTACATACTGTAGACGGAACTTACTTTTCTTCATGTGAAACAAAACAGACGTGTATAATAATACCTTTAAAACAGGGAAAATTTCTAAATTTATTCTAAATCTATAACTTATAGATAAATTAAATTAGGTTGCGTTGACTTGTCGCGTCGTTCGTCACAAATATACTCCGCTGTCAATTGCAAGTTTATTTGATCATGAAGTATGTGATCTTAGAACATTTCGGTGTACTGATGTCAGCACATCAAGCTACCCCAATCTGTCAAATTTCCGCAATTGAAAGTGAACCTTATGTTTTTAAAATCTATAAAAGAAATTTGACAGATTGGGGTAGCTGGATGTGCTGGGGTCTGTACCTAGTTGGTAAGCAACTTTTATGTCTTAATTAGTACCTATATGTTTTGTTTGACTATATAAAGGGGTATTTTATTTCATATTTTAGTTTTAATTAGGTATATAATATTTATTTCAGTGATATTTATGTGTTTAGAAATTGCGTTCGTTTTTGGTATTTCAAAATATTTTTTTTATATTAGGATATTTGTTGAGCTAGTAATCAATTTAATATTGCTCTATAGAATAGAGCAAAATTAAATACAGTCAGTAATTAATTATAGTCTAGACCATTAACGTAGAGCGCATCCCTTCAAAATCACAATCACAACAAAACAAGTTTGACCATGAGTATTGATTGCTTAGTAAATGCTTACCTATTTTGTAACACCGACTTATTGCTAATACTATATGAACGTATTGTATATTTGGTCCAACACAGCATATTCAACTGCTATAAGGATTTAAACGATTTCAAATGAATGTAACTTATTTAACCACTGACAACCTATGTAGTATCGCAGCAAGTCTTTTAATAAATAAATAACTAAAACTTCCACGTGTTCAACTAAACCTTGACCAAAAATTATGAAATATTTTTCTCCATCAAATGTTGGGAACTATATTTTAAAAGCTAGGTTTCCAACTTCACTTGCAAGAAACTAGATTCCAACAAATGCATTGTCCAAGTAATTGCAAGATCTTGAAACAGTGGTCACGAGCAAAACAAAAACTTTTGTTCTTATAAATATTGTAGGGTAAAAAATTATTTTCATTTTTCCTGATATTAAGTGCAGAGTAAGACACTGGATATCTTGCTAAGTAAGGAACCCATTGACTTAGAAATTCCAAATTTACTTTTTACTTTTCTAACGTAAAGAAGTATGATGAGTGGTAAATTCACCAAACTTTAACGTTCGTTATAACCAGGATATTTTAGATAATCATATAGAAAACTCTTATATAGCTGCAAAAGAAAACACAATAGCTTGAAGTTATTTAATTGAAATTAAAAAGGGCTCTGATTAGTTCCATTTTTCCTTGGAAAAATAAACGAACGACGGCTACAGATAATATAATGCCTTCAGATATTTTAGATGTGCTTTAAACACAGATATTTCAACGAATTCATTAAAACTTCGCAATGGAGTTTTAATGAATTCGTTGAAATATCTGTGTTTAAAGCACATCTAATATCTGAAGGCATTATATTATCTGTAGCCGTCGTTCTTTTATCTTTTAAATTAATAATATTTATTTGGTTAATTTGCGGATACACACGCTGTCCACTAAAACGCCAGGGTCATTTAGCCGACTTTAAATAATGACATTATGTCGGCTAGACGAACCACCTCCTCCGTGTGTTTTTAAAATTCGAATGCGTTCAAATTTTAACACTACAAAACAGTCATCTGGGGTAAATCTACAGCTGTTTTATGGGAATGCTTGGTATTGAATTATTGAAATTGTTAAGAAATATTCGTGAAAAATTCGATAAATTTGACACTACCGCTAATCGGTGGCAACACAAAGTCGTAGAATATTGATCGTATGAAGGTATTTGGTCGATCATTTTGGCCCAATATGCGTCAACACATAGTGTTTATTTGGCCTAGGATGAATTTATAGGTCTGTTTTGGCGGTCATTTAGGCGAAAGTACATGATTATTCTGTATCACAGGTCAGTTTTATTAATTTAATTGATAGTAATTTTTGGCACTAGAGGGTACCAAATTATTTATTAATAGTTATAATAATATGAAGCTTTTATTCAACAAAAGGAAAAAATGTGTCAAAGCTTGTTATATAATACTTAGTACAACGAACATACAAGTTACGTATTATCCTCGAATATTAAAAAAAACTGCGTATTATATAAAGCAGCAGTCACGTTTGAGATCGTAATAAATACTTTTTTGTATTAATATCTTTCATTAAACGAATGTTTCGTATGGTTCTCGTCTATAACAAAGCTCGGTAGTGCCTCTATCAGCATTACAGAACTACTAAAAGAAAATCATATTGTTATAGTGGAAAGAGGTTCATGTTGCCCCTAAACCTAGTTACGGATAGCGAATTTGTAACAAATTATTTTTATTTCCGTTACTAGTTATAATAAAGATTTCTAGAATAAATGTTTTAGTGTTGGGTGATATTTTACAACAAAATATATCTTTAAAAAATTCAGTCATTGAGAGACTATTTGGGCTTCCTCTGGGTCTGTCATCAGTAAGCTTCGAATGCTCGAAGTAAGTAAGTGATAAATAAAAGAGACAATTATAAAAAATGGAGCAACTAACACACTGCCCAAACTAAGCCTTGGTTATATTGATGGCATTATGGCAACCAGACAACAGATAGATCAGACTTTCTATATATGTATTAACTTCTAACATTTCACGTGTTATTGATTAGTTACACCCAGACACACAAATTGCTCATCACACAAAACTTTGCTTTGCCTGGGGATAGAACCCACGACCGCTGACTTAGAAATCAGGGTCACTATAACCACTCGACCAATAAGTTTAATATTATTTGGCATTGTTGTTATTACGTAGTCCAAAAAAAAATCGAATAGGACAACGTCTCTCGGGTCAACTACTTTGGCAAGCGCATCAGCCTATCTCTGAACACAAACGGCTGGAACAATGCAAAGCGTAAAACTAAACTCAAAACTATGAAATTATAAATTTATTCGTCTGGGGGCGCCGATGGTTGCCAATCATCGGCATATTCTGTAATGACTTAGCAAGAATTTCAGCCTAAGACTATGATAAAAAGGTGATTTAAATTGAAAAAGAAAAGTAAAGTTTATAGATACACTCTTAAGTTTGTCATCACTTTAGAATCACTACGGTTCCAATTTGCGTTCAAAAATATCCAATATTTGTTTACTCCATTAATAGTGCATTCCTCTTTTGGGTTTCTTTTGTCTCCATTTGTTGCATAAAAACAATGTTGTTATATACCTATCAGAGGCTATATCACACTAATATTATAAAGGCGAAAGTTTGTGACCGTGTGAGTGTGTATGTTTGTTACTTGTTCACGACTAAACGGCTGGAGCGATTTTTATCAAATTTGATATGGAGTTAGTTTAGAGTCGTTATTTCATACATAGGCTACAATTTATAAAGTTTCGCGCGGGTAAAACCGCGGGGCACAGTTAGTTTTAAATAAATGATAATATTGTACCATTACTTTCAGGAATGGATGTGGACACTGACGGGTCAGAACCGGCACAGCCCAGAGAAGACTGCTGATCCAGGGGGAGAGTTACAAATTATGCTGCCTACCCCTATCACTGATAGGCCTAACTCTGGAGATGTGTGCCTACTTGCTGAGAGCCCGTTCCGAATTTTGAGGGTAAGTGTAGCATTCTATTATAAAATAATTGAGCTTCAAGTTATACGTAATAACTGCCAAGTTGTGCATAATAAAGCTTATTGTTCAAACTTGTAGCACATCGATTCATATCGATGTGCTACAAGTCGACATCGACTATCGACAAAAATACGTTCTATTTTAAGTAAGCTGCTGGTAAAAGAACTTATTCTTTTGATTTTACAAACATATTGTCTGACAATTTTTCTCTTTAATGTGTTGCTTTTTTAATGTTTTATCGTAATCTAAACTACTATTATATTCTAGGAACGATGATGATGCTAAATATAAATTTTATACAAATGTTATATACTTATACATTTTTATCTGTTGTTGTTATTTGGAGAATAGTATATAGGACTAGCTGTGCTCCGCGGTTTTACCCGCGTATAACTTTATAAATAATAGCCTATGTGTTAATCCAGGTTGACACCTGCTAGCTAGCTCTATACCAAATTTTATTAAAATCGCACCAGCCTTTTAGAGGCAAAAAAGTAACAAACAAACACACTCACAAACTCTTCGCCTTTATAATATTATAGTGCGTTTAGAAACTTAAAAAATCAAACTTAAATTAGAGACTTTCACTAAGTCTAGTGTCCCCAGACTAGACTAAGTGAAATTTAGGAACGAGGAATGAAATAACAATAAACCTTGCCTTATAGTTATATTGTCCTCCACGGGTGTTTTAATTTTCGTGTCAATTCTCATTAAACTAGTTAAAATAATAATATTATGTATAATCTTTTGTTCATACTAAAGATGAAGTTTTGAATATTTATTACGTGGAATTTCTTGAAATGTTGATTGCTATTTGTCTATTTAGGTAGGTCAGTACTTAGAAGTCGACAACGAGGGAACTTAACCATTTGAAAGCTGAGTTGGTATTCAAATTTACATTCAAAGTATTCCACACATTCAAGATTCTAACCGTTAAGATCAAAATAGACGTTTAGCGCCAATGCAGAATAATACACATCGAGGTAATGTAAAATTTTGTAAAACTGGTGTAACGTCGAGTTTTTATGTGTAAATATACTGAATTTCTATCATAACGCTACGAGTATCGACAAATCCACAAAAATGTAGGATAGTAGCATATTACCGTGAATTATGATTTTCCTTGTTGATTCCATATATTCAATAGAAACCTCTCGGGTAGGATTTTGACTTGACTATTTCAGACTTTACTTGACCTTGGGTTAATGACGAAAACGCTACATAATTTTTAATACATACACTAATAACTTGATTTACTAAATTACTTGATACTGACAGATGCATTAAACGAGTGAGTCCATATCGAAAAGAATATAAATTGAAATAAGAAGACAGAATTATGAAAGTCGTGATTCTGAATATCCAAGAAGAGATATTCAAAACAAATAGCTGTTAAATTTGATTTTCTACTTATTTAGTTATAGTGTCGAAAGTTGATTTTTTACGTTATAAAATAATTTATAGATAAAAAGTACAATGCTCACCGTCTTTGGGTTAGTTTATGTTTACATTGACAGCGATAGCATCTTTTTTAATACACAATAACCCAACGTCTGTAAATTGCAGTAAGAAACGCAATACACTATTGAGTCATTCTTATGACTTCTAGCTCCTGACTAAAAGCTTGTGCATTCGACTTACTGCTATATACTCGTAGGTACTGGTCCCATATGGCTAGTTGTGTTCTGGCATGCCATAAGTAACGAATAAGCTAGCTCAGTGACAAATAATCGAGGCGAACTTAGCAGATAGGATGCGTCTTTATCGTCATGCAGCTCCGCAAGAAACCACAAATATTTTCGCCAACCAGCGCTACCCCATTTACTACTACCAGGAGCGTAGAAGTTTTGGGCATGCTGTCCTCCACCTTGATTTTATTGTTGAACGCGCCTTTAACTTCAGTAATCTATTAATTGTTTTATTTAACTTTATGTGTATAAACATATTGGTACCCACAAAACAGTCCTTTAAATTATAGTAATGGCTGTTATGGGGCAAAAATTAATTCATGTTTGGCGTGGTATGTAAATATTATTATTATTATTCCACCTTATTTATTTATTTTCCTATTTTATACATATTTATTCTTATAAAATTGATATATAAAATAATTATATACGAATAAATACGTAGGTAAAAAAACAGAGTTCCCCCAGCGGCGAGGTATACGCCCTAGGCCGCCGGTGGTCAGGGCGTCACGAGTGAGAAACCTCCTCACGGTGCGTGCCGTTCCCATAATTGTCATCTTCTGTATCCGGCCCTTGAACCAGTGATCCAGTGAAAGCCTCTTAAGATGTTGGTCGAGGCTTTTTGCTATAAGACCGTTTACGGAGACGATTATTGGTATAATCATTATTAATATAAAGTGCGGTGAAAAAAGACCCATGATTATGAATAAAAAAATACTTATTTTAACCTAACAATCACTCCAATTAAGTATAAAACACAATTAGGAGTCAAGTTAAGTTTGTTCTTAAGATAATTTACTCCACGTTGGCAGTGCTATTACTATACTACACTTGGCCATTACTGTTTATATGGATGAATATAAGCACACTCATGTTTTTATCCAACCAAACCAAACAATTATCAATTACCGGCGAGCATGTATGAAGAATATAACTGTAAATGCGGCAAAAGAATTCTTACCGGAAGGTCGAACGGTAAATAAAGAATATTATTTGAGCGTTATGCGGCGTTTAAGAGAGCAAATTCGACGAATTCGTGGTACCCGTTTTCAATCGGTAGAAGACATAAAAAAGAATTCGCGGCGAGAACTGAACTCAATTCCGAAAGCAGCGTTTAAAAAATGTTTTGATGAATGGATTATTCGTTGGCGTAAGTGTATCGTTTCTGAAGGAGCTTACTTTGAAGGTGATAAAATAAATTTGGATGAATAACAAACATTTTGTAAATTCTTGAGCTTTTCCCGGTACTTTCTTGATAGAGTAGTATACTACTTTTCTTTCGTAAATGCATACTTTTATAGATATTGCCCTCAAACTCAGGACAAACTGACAAGATCATGCACACAAATGTCTGTCCAGGATGGGAATCGAACCGATGACCTGCGACGGGAAGGCAAGTATCTACCCACCACACCAAACAGCCCGTCGATGATTATGAATCACCGTACCAAGTAATAAGTTCTCCAAATATAATAATAATAATAATTATTTATTTCAGATAATTAGAATCCATTTTTATTAGTAAATAATTTATAAACTTAAACACTATTGTTAGTTAATACCTTAAAGCTAAACATTCAAGAAACACCCCATTGGGGTATGTTTGCGCATCCAATGTTCCAGTATTGGGCTGTCCCACCGGTCCATGATCGTGTTTAATTATAAACTCCGGGTCATTGGCTACATAATGAATACATTTTCCTAAATCTATACATATAATAAAATCGTAGGAAAGTCAAAACTGTACATTGAATATATTTTTAAAGGATACTTGGTGCGTGATCTACAATCGATATCGAAGCCAAAAATATAGTTTTTTAGATTTTTTATCTGTCTTTCTGTTTGTCTGTATGTATGTCCCGGCTAAACTCAAAAAGTACTGCATGAGTTTACTTCAAAATTTGCATGAATATTACTAAGAGGTCGGGTCACCATATAGGCTACATATTATCACGCTATCACCTACGGGGAGGGGCTGTGATAATTTATAAAATTTAACACGGGTAAAACTGCGCACAGCTAGTATTATAGTTATAGTAAAATAATAATTGAAATGTTTTGGTTTTGTATTCTTCGTGGTTTCGTGTATGTGGGTGGGAAGCATATTGCTTACACACCTATCTATTTAACCTATATAAGTGGAACCAATAGTTGACTAATAATAATATCAGTCCAGTCACAGCTAATGGAGTGAACACACTCGAGATAGCGCTATCTATGTCATTCGCGTAAAATGCACTTATCGACTATAATGGGATCGATATCGGCTAGAATATTCTGTGTTTATTCATGGATTTTTGATGGTAATAATTTAAATGCGATTCTATAGTAAAATATTGACACTTACTTCACAGAGCTCCCTTTTTCTTCGTGTATATGAGAAAGTTAGTAGGTACGGCATCATCTGATAGAACTAACACCTGTATTGCGAGGTATTGCATGATCCTCATACCCTTGATCCCAACACTTTCAATTATATCGTTAATTCGGCATATTGGCAAGTAATTTAAACGTTTGTTTTTTATCTGGTAGATTCGGCCAGAAATTCTGTTTTAAAGCTACTTCTATTTTCATAGTTTTAGTGAATGGTTTTAATGTTATGCCTGTAAAAACATCTACAAACTATTTTCCTAGGCCTCTACGAAAAAAAAACAATGTAGTAGATTTAAAAATATAGACAGTGGTTCTAAAAATACATATCTGGTTTAAGATTATTTATTTCTCAACGGTCACCGTAGCCTACTCCGTAGCTCCTACGAAGCTGGTGGTCCTGGTTCGAATCCCGGTAAGTGCAAATATTTTTGTGATGAGCACGAATATTTGTTTCTGAGTCATGGATGTTTTCTATGTTTTTATGTATTTATCTATCTATATAAGTATGTATATCGTCGCCTAGTACCCATAGTACAAGCTTTGCTTAGTTTAGGGCTAGGATGGTCTGTGGCATTGTCCCTAGATATTATTATTATTTTCAAAAGAATACCTCCCCAAAAGATTTTCACGATGAGGTTGTGTCCATGAATTGACAGGTTGTGCTCTAATTGCGTCGATTGGCAGTTGGGATGACGGTAGCAGTATGACGGTCATAGTATACAGAGAGACGTTGCTGCCTGTTCTCTGACACTTATTCCCTCGGGTCCACTTCTATGCAACCCACGGGATGTGATGTAGTGGCGATATTCTGTGCCATTAGCCGCACAGCAAATTTACTTCCTCATCATCATATCAGCCGAAAGACGTCCACGGCTGAACAAAGGCCACCTCCAAGGATCTCCACAATAGCCGGTCCTGTGCTGCCCAAATCCAGCGGCTTCCCGCGAACCTTGCAAGATCATCGGCCCACCTTGTAGGGGCCTGCCCACGCTGCGTCTTCCGGGTAATGTTCGCCACTCGAGAACCTTATTAATATTAATATCATTAAATTTACTTAGTAATATGTTATTAGAAGTACCTGAATCAATAAATTTGTTTATGTGACGCTTTTGCACATACTTATCTTTTCTCTTTTTACAAGTATTGCGCGTTCAATGCTCATTTTGTTTTGAGCTTAAAGCTTTTTATTTTTTGATAAAAATATTGATGCATCAACTGTATTGTTTTCTAATAATGTTCATTATTAGGTTCAGAGATAAACGAGTTATTTGTAAATTACGATGGATTATTTATTTTTATCATATATTTTTCCTTATAAGCTTCAGACTATAAGAATTATTTTAGTATAAATTTTGAATCATAAATCGATTACCGCATTATCCTATGAATGTGTAGTTAAATTATTCTGGAAAACCCGACATTGCTGGCTATTCTATCTTTAACATCACTAAACAAACACTCTATTTAAAATATCTTTACTTTCCTCTCTAATACAGCTAGTACGAAAACGATAGGACATAAACTAAAATTTTCTTCTGACGCACGCACCAATTATGCGTACCGTGCGCATAATTGGTCGAAAGGTTCTATCGTGTCCTTCATTTCCCTCAGTATTTCGTGCCGAAACTAAATTGACTCAACTAAAGAGGCCCTGTCCTTATCGTAAGAGCTAGGTTGGAGAAAACGCAATGCCATTCAAATTTGTTTAGTAGACAGATAGAAACATAGAAACAGTGGTAGTATTGGTAACACAAAGCATCAATTTACCACCACCAGCTAGCTACTCAATAATCAAAAATAGTACATAACTATTAATTCAATCACCAATTCAGCATAATTTATTGATTATATTGGCGAAATAAATACCATTGTTAATCGAAGTGTAGTCCTAGTTTTTATTCTGAGAAACTTCAAAGCCCATCAAGGGGACGTTTTTATAAACAATTGACTTGTTTCTGTGCAGATCGTCTCGCGGTCGTTAGACGCTAGCAAATAATACAAAAAAACAACATTATCCAATAACAGTGTCCTCAGATTTGAACAAAATCAAATATTTATTAGTATAACGAAAAATATCATATTATATAATTGTATGCTAATAGAGTGATATTAGTACTTTTGATATGTGCATTTAGTTAGTTAAGGCGACGTTGCACAACATACAGATTTCCAGTAAGTATATATGATTGTAGACTAAATAAGAACTACTTTAAAAAATACTTTGAAACGTAAATATCTTAGCAGGTATCAATACACTTGATTGGGAACCCTGACATCGCCTCCATCGACATTGGAGAAATAAGTAAAGCAATAGTGTAATTTTTATATTTATTCAATAATTTAACATTTGATATTATTTCACCTGCAGCTAAGAAGACGTACAAAATGTTTTATTTTTTCGAACAAATGAAAGCAAATAGATTTCTTCATACTTTAATGGGCCCATCATCATCTTTAACCGAAGTCCAGAAAATATGAATGGAAGCATTAACAATATCCGCCGTTTCCTAATCAAGAGAAAATTTTGCACCCAGGATTTGATACTTAATGGTACCTAATTGATTTACAAAAGCAAAAGTTAATATTTGCATTTTAATAATAAATCGATGCAGTTTTTCATTTTTTTTAAATTAGAGTTTTAAAAATTAATTTACTGCTAGATTTGACTTTGTTATTTGTTTAGCGTGATGAACATATGTATGAATATAAGTATTATATTTTCTGCAGGTATATGAATGGGTTGCTTATTTACAATATATAAGATATATATTTGTCTGGTTATAGGAATATGCATTTTAAATAAAACCATGCGTTGATTCGTTCATGAAGAAACGACATTTAACGTTTATTATTCAAAATGCTTTCTTATATATTTTAACAATATATTTCAGCAGGCAGTGAATGAGAAAAGCTATCCTTGCCTTTGAACCTATGGTGCTAATAATATTAAAGAAATACTCTTTGTTTGCATATTTTTTTTTTCTTCTTTGTTGTATCTGCAATCAGCATTCGCTATAAGCAGGTGTGTTGTACGCTGTGGCAGTTAAGAGTGTGTCCTCCAGTGAGGCATCTTTTCCTTATTAGGCCATATTTATTTATATGGCTAGTATATCTTTCCGTTTAAGCCGTTTACGGTAGCTTAGAGTTGTTAACTTGGCAGCCAGTTCATTGGGATGTCTTTCCAGCTTCCCTTTGTAGGTCTCTGTAGTTTTTTGAACTTCTTCGTTTACAGTGGTCATCTCGAGATGGTGGTGTATTTCTGTATTCGTGCTAAACCATGGTGCATTGCATAGGTTTCGGAGTATCATATTTTGCTGTCGCTGTATCATGGCAATATTGGACTTGCAAGCGCTACCCCATAGCTGTATACCATACATCCAGACAGGTTTCAGAATGCTCTTATATATGAGAAGTTTATTGTCTACAGCTAGCTTACTGTTTCGGCCCAGCATCCAAGACAGATGGTTGTATCGAATTTTAAGTTCTTGTCTCTTAGTTTTTATATGGTATCTCCACGTTAAGCGTCGGTCAAGGTGTAGTCCAAGATATCTTACACTGTCTTGGTGAGGAAGTTTGGTATTTTCCAGTTGTACAGGAGGGCAGTTGCCTTGCCGCAACGTAAACGTAACATGCACTGATTTCGATGCGCTGGCTTTTATTCTCCATTTTTGGAGCTATTTCGTAATATCATTCAGTGTCGTTTTATATTTGTTTGCATATATAAAACAAAATCGAGTTAGTAATACCATTTATAAGTCAAGAACGGCTGTACCAATTTTTATGATCTGTGTCATCTGAACAACTGTTTAAAAGCGGGGATATAAACGAAAAGTAAAATTAAGAAGGAAGTTAATTATGCCATACTTTTTGAATGGAAAGGTTTTATTGGTTAATCATCTTTGTAAACTAGAAACAATGATTGCACAAAGTTACCCTTCACGTAAATCGTTACATTTGAATGTTTTATTGCTGGCCTAGAGGCCAGTTTCCTTACCCATAGGAAAATGAAAAAAAGTACAAATAAAAGCCGTATACATCGCCATATGTGAAACATGACAGTTCCCTGTAATGCTTTTAAACGGCCGAACAGATATCGATGTATTTGTTTGTGCTTTGAGCGGGTCCTGAATTCTTGGGACTTATATTTAATAATAGACCCGATACGTGGTGCTTTGATGTTCTTTTTTATTTAAAGCAAGGCAATTAGTCAGTGTATCATATTAAAACATTATCAATATATATTAATTAATCATCTTTGTAAACTAGAAACAATGATTGCACAAAGTTACCCTTCACGTAAATCGTTTAGTATCAATAAACTTGAGCGTCCTTCAGCTATTATTACAACATTTACTTGCCCCATAACATACCTTCGTGAAAGCTTAATTACAGCCTAACAGAAAGGTCACACAATTTATTTATCCTAATTTTGTTTGACGGATAATGAAAGTATAGAGAACTAGCTTCTGACTATAAGATATTTTTTATCCATTGGGAACAGTATTCTGTAGATGAAAGGTACCCTATGTTATGTTTTATAAAATCAGTTATCTGCCAGTAAAAGCCAGCCGTTTATAAAATAAAGATTATATATCTATACATATAATAAAATCGTAGGAAAGTCAAAACTGTACATTAAATATTTTTTTATAGGATACTTGGGGCGTAATCTTCTATCGATATCTGTACAAAGTACAGTTAATTGACATAAACGCGCGTGCAGTCAGCAATTCCACGCTGCGCACTGACCCAAATCTTTAGTTTTAATATTTAAATTGTTCATATTATATTCATATTCATTTATTCAATAACAATTTAGATTATGTATCTAATAATCTAAATCGATACTATCTCGATTTTGTTTTATATATGCAAACAAATATAAAACGACACTGAATGATATTACGAAATAGCTCCAAAAATGGAGAATAAAAGCCAGCGCATCGAAATCAGTGCATGTTACGTTTACGTTGCGGCAAGGCAACTGCCCTCCTGTACAACTGGAAAATACCAAACTTCCTCACCAAGACAGTGTAAGATATCTTGGACTACACCTTGACCGACGCTTAACATGGAGATACCATATAAAAACTAAGAGACAAGAACTTAAAATTCGATACAACCATCTGTCTTGGATGCTGGGCCGAAACAGTAAGCTAGCTGTAGACAATAAACTTCTCATATATAAGAGCATTCTGAAACCTGTCTGGATGTATGGTATACAGCTATGGGGTAGCGCTTGCAAGTCCAATATTGCCATGATACAGCGACAGCAAAATATGATACTCCGAAACCTATGCAATGCACCATGGTTTAGCACGAATACAGAAATACACCACCATCTCGAGATGACCACTGTAAACGAAGAAGTTCAAAAAACTACAGAGACCTACAAAGGGAAGCTGGAAAGACATCCCAATGAACTGGCTGCCAAGTTAACAACTCTAAGCTACCGTAAACGGCTTAAACGGAAAGATATACTAGCCATATAAATAAATATGGCCTAATAAGGAAAAGATGCCTCACTGGAGGACACACTCTTAACTGCCACAGCGTACAACACACCTGCTTATAGCGAATGCTGATTGCAGATACAACAAAGAAGAAAAAAAAAATATGCAAACAAAGAGTATTTCTTTAATATTATTAGCACCATAGGTTCAAAGGCAAGGATAGCTTTTCTCATTCACTGCCTGCTGAAATATATTGTTAAAATATATAAGAAAGCATTTTGAATAATAAACGTTAAATGTCGTTTCTTCATGAACGAATCAACGCATGGTTTTATTTAAAATGCATATTCCTATAACCAGACAAATATATATCTTATATATTGTAAATAAGCAACCCATTCATATACCTGCAGAAAATATAATACTTATATTCATACATATGTTCATCACGCTAAACAAATAACAAAGTCAAATCTAGCAGTAAATTAATTTTTAAAACTCTAATTTAAAAAAAATGAAAAACTGCATCGATTTATTATTAAAATGCAAATATTAACTTTTGCTTTTGTAAATCAATTAGGTACCATTAAGTATCAAATCCTGGGTGCAAAATTTTCTCTTGATTAGGAAACGGCGGATATTGTTAATGCTTCCATTCATATTTTCTGGACTTCGGTTAAAGATGATGATGGGCCCATTAAAGTATGAAGAAATCTATTTGCTTTCATTTGTTCGAAAAAATAAAACATTTTGTACGTCTTCTTAGCTGCAGGTGAAATAATATCAAATGTTAAATTATTGAATAAATATAAAAATTACACTATTGCTTTACTTATTTCTCCAATGTCGATGGAGGCGATGTCAGGGTTCCCAATCAAGTGTATTGATACCTGCTAAGATATTTACGTTTCAAAGTATTTTTTAAAGTAGTTCTTATTTAGTCTACAATCATATATACTTACTGGAAATCTGTATGTTGTGCAACGTCGCCTTAACTAACTAAATGCACATATCAAAAGTACTAATATCACTCTATTAGCATACAATTATATAATATGATATTTTTCGTTATACTAATAAATATTTGATTTTGTTCAAATCTGAGGACACTGTTGTTGGATAATGTTGTTTTTTTGTATTATTTGCTAGCTGTGCCCTTCGGTGTTACCCGCGTTAAACTTTATAAATTATAGCATATGTGTTGTTCTGAGGTATAAGCTATATTATTGTAGAGTTTCATTAAAATCCATTCAGTAGTTTTTACGTGAAAGTGTAACAAACATCCATCCATCCATCCATACTTACAAACTTACGCGTTTATAATATAAGTAGGATAATAAATGTTACACCTGTTTTTCTGATGATAATAATAATAAAAATATCCTGGGACATTATACGCATACGGCCATCTAATCCCAAACTAAGCAGATCTTGTACTATGGAAACCAGATAACTGATATAAAATGACTAAATATTCCACTTTGCTTTTGTAAATACATACTTATATGGGTAATCCATACTCAATACAAACAGACATGTAATGGACACAAATATCTATCCTACGACGTAAAAGTCAAGTATCTTCCAACCACGAACGAATAACAACAGTGTGCACACACCTTCAGTCCGGCGATAATGAGGCGTATTTAAAACCCAGCGTTGTAAAATGAATCCAGACACTCCTTACGCAGGATCTGCGTAATTAAAATAACTATCGGCAGAGTTAGACAACTCTCGTGGATCATAATAAAAACACATAGTTTCACATTTTTATTTCCCTTAACACACACGACAGTAGTGTCACGACATCTATTGGTGACGCATTGAAGTTCTTGATTAATAGCGAGGTAATAAATATCTGTTCGCCGTACTAACTAATACAGGGTTTAGTATACGCGTGACAACAGATCTTTATGAGAAGAAGGAAATATATATTTTATTCTTAATATAATTTAATAATTAGATAAATTAAATAAATAAATAAAAGTAACAAAACCCTGTAGCGCCCAAAAGTTAATAATTTAACGGTATTACTCACCTTGGCCTCGCTCTATACTACTTTTGCACAATTATAATTCCTACTTGATGTCAATATGTTTAATATTATGAAGATAGTACGTTTCATTACTTAGGTAGGCTTTTAGGTGATTAACTTGTCTCCTACTTTCTATCTGTGCTTTTGAAGTAATTTTATCCATCTGATGAGTTCTATCGTCTAGTTGGCCTGTCAATTATTTTTTGTACACATTAAGATATTATTTCCGTGTTTATAAATCTTGAATACAAATTTGCTTATTGCAAACCTGCTTAAATAATCAATGCGTCGTTTCTTATAAAAATAAGATAATAGCAAAAAAAATAAAATTGTAATTAATGCGTTTCTATGTTGTACTGTCCGTGTTGTTAATTTATTTTTGTCTTCCAGAAAACCAATTGTTTTTAATTAAATTCATACAAGTAAAGATAACATGTAGACTTAATACGTTGTAGTGTCATACTTCACACTTTATTTAATTAAGTTCTAAGCTGGGTAGAGTACACATTGATAAGAAAAGCGATTTGACGATTTTTTAATTTTAGTAGGTTAAGGTAGCACAACTAGAAGAAAGTTGTTCGTATACTAAGGCAATGAGGTTGTTACACTAATTTACATGGCCTTTTATTTCAACCAATAATTTCCAATCCGATAGTCACCTGTAGGTAATTGATCACCCGCCATCAACGCATTGACAATTTACGCTATCACGCTATATCTAGTGACGTGTTTGCCTTTAACAAAAATATTTCATATCATACAATAATATTATGCATAGACGCCAGCACATCTAGCTACCCATCTGTAAAATTTCCCCAATTGAAAGTGAACCTTATGCTTATGTGATAAAGTTGAAAATCTATTGAAGAAATTCGTACATACATAAATTTGTTTACTTTTTTAATAATCGTTTATATCTATAATACAAGATTATTCACAATTTTAGTCGACTTGTACAGTATCTAATATAAAGGGTTACTTCTTAAACACCAAACAATCTCGCAGTACTAGATAATTAACACCATAATTAAGTTAAGAATATATATAATAAGTAAAATAAGAAAATTACTACTAAATAATAGCTAAAAAGATATAAAAAACTATTTAGATTGTATAATTTATTGGATAGTCTTGTATGTGTTGCTCAGTGTTCTCAAAGTAAACTAGGAACATAATGTTAGTTATTAAGATAAGGGAACTTTAGGTCAATTAGAAATTAAGTTTTGTATACAGTTTTTGTAAACGACTGTTTGTTTCCTAAATAATTAAAAAAAAATCTACAACATTTTATATTTATAAAATTTTATATTCATACAAAAATAAGAATAAATTTATTGCCCGCTTGAATGTTTGTAACTCTACGGGCATAGTAAAACGCGTAGACGCGCGCGAGCCTAGGCGATTGGCACCATGGAGCTTTGTAATAGCTCCATGATTGGCACACAGGGACAGTGTGCCAATCGCCTGATGCAGAGTAGTGCGTGTGGTGTTTGTATAGAAAACACGCACAGTCCTATACACGACGTACACACGCGTCGTACTATCGTTTATAAATGAAACAGACCTACCAATGTCACGACCATATAAAATAACCTTTATATATAATTTTTATTATTCATATTTCATATTAATATACACACATAAATATATTGACTTTAATCCGAACTCGTAGAACAAAAGTTGTTGCTTATGATGTTAGGAGTCCAGTTCTGCGAGGTTGTTAGTGAGGTTTACAGTATATTTAAGTTACGTTAACGCCCGGTCCAATGAGGGCTACCGCGTATCAATTTGCCGCTAGAGGCGCTAGCATCGCGGCAGGTCTACGATCAAAATACACTGTTTTTGTTCGGGTTACGCTGTTTATTGATAAAAACTGCGATTATAACTAAAAATGGTGGTTTAAAACTAAATAAATTACAAAATGAGGAACAGCTCGATGACTGTAAATAATTTGAAAAAATATTTAAAATCCTGTTAAAGTGTTTCATAAAAATAGCATGCCGCAGTGTTGTGCGGGGACTGCACAACACTGCGGCATGCTATTTATGAAACACTTCAACAGGATTTGAAATATTTTTCGTAAAAACATTGGTCGCGTCCACAATAACAATGATTTTGACAGCTATAGTGGACCTTCCGCGACAGTGGCGCCGACTGGTGAGCACAAAAACGGTAGCCCTCATTGGCGCAGGCTCTGCGTCTGAGTTCACAAATATGTTTAACTTAAACACCTGACAGCTTACAATGATACTAAATTAGCCAATAAGTGTGTGATAACCACGATGATTTGTTATGTATCTGGGTGTAATTCATCTCTTATATAAATACCATTCTTTAGAAATATATACCTTTATCAGTTGTCCTGTTGCCATAGTACAAGGCTCTGTTTAGTTTAGGATATATTTATTTATAAATTCATTTCAATTAAAAATTATGACTTAAATCTTGTTAAAACCGCTATTATAATTGTAATAATGAACAAAGGTTTAACTTTGTCCAGCAGAGCAGTCTACAATTAAGTGAACGCAGGCGATTACTTTGTCTTTGACTCCGTCTTGGTTGGGGTGTACTTATGTACAGCATTTGGTTACCTTTAAACTCTGCAAAAAGCGTGCGTCTAAGTACTTTTTCGACTCAACCTCTAATCGTCCTCTCCAACACCGTCGTTCCAGAGACGTTTTAGACGATCTGGATATTGTTCTGTCTCACCAAGAATGTTAAGGTTATTAGAAACTCTCGTGGTACCGTACACAGTGTGATATATCGTACTCGCCGAAAGTAAGAACGAGAACGCGCCGCTATTACCGTCACCCATAGCCCTTAGATTGTATTCTCTCGTGTATCTTCACCTCAGTAACGACAATTAGCTGAGGGCGAATCCCAGCGTTCTGGCATGGGTTACTTAGTATTTAATTTTTCACTAGCTTCTTGAGGCTATTAATGAAATTTCTTGACGACAAATAATATTATTGTAATATTTAGGATGAAAAAGTGTACATTACAATACCCAAAGCATTTTTGACTACGATAAACATTGTAGGCACTGTAAAATAGTAGCAAGTTGTTAGAAAATCTCGGCAAGTGCTTTAGCCTGAGTTCGGAGAAGGAAGACACCTTCAAGGTAAATTGAAGTTTTCCTACAAATATACTGACCCATCTAGCGGAGTAAATGGCGATAATATATTAAGATCAACATTTTATATCGATTCATTCAACTATTCTAGATCGTGGCTATAATAATATTTTCTAAGCAAAAATGGTTAGGGTATACATATAACTAGTAGTGCATAAGTCTGTGTGAAAACATAGGTGTACTCTCCACTCCCTTATTCTCATAACCTTGAGTCTAGTTAGATGTCATAGGAGTCAAGCACACGACCAAAAGCTTTACATTTTCATAAAAGACGATGGATACGGGAGATACCGTCATTTTAAAAATTTCAGCTTGTTGCTCGTTGTATTGTTCATTTGTTAAAAATCGGAACATATTTCAGTTGAACGAACAAGACAGTCAGACAGCCTGTATAATTCGTAGGTGGACATGTAAAAGCTTACCTATCAAGCTTTTTGTTTGTTACAAAATCGCTTCAGCTTCGGTAATGGAACC
Organism: Pseudoips prasinana; assembly: GCA_951640165.1. Lineage (NCBI taxonomy): Eukaryota > Metazoa > Arthropoda > Insecta > Lepidoptera > Nolidae > Pseudoips > Pseudoips prasinana. Next base: position 15,457,668 of record OX621234.1, on the reverse strand, counting down.
GCAATCTCACTGCCTGCGTCCACCTCTAGATAATCGTAACACTCGTTAACCTGTTAATGGTCTATCGTTGTATTTCGATTAGCAAAGATAAACACCATTCCATGTAATCGCCATTGTTCTTCTGTGTTTGGATGTGTGTGGCTGTAATCATGGTGCTAATCCCAACCTGACCTGAAAAATGTGGCTGTTTCAGCGTGCGAACACAGTTCCAAATATACCTCTCACACCAACAAAGCTTTATGCGGTAAGTTTTAAAGTACCTAACATGATTTTGGAGTAAATTTTCTTAACCATTATATTATTTTATTTTTCTGGCTGTTTCATTCTTCCGATTGAGATGGGCTACGACTGAGCGTCAACAAAAGTTTTATGAAATAAATATTTCGGTACGAAAATGTCTTCTTTTACTTAATTTGTCTAAAAATCATACATCCCACTAGATGCTAAGTGGATACCGGGCTAGGCGGCTTGCAACTCACATGGCAACATCCATGCTTTACCAACCCTTTGCTTTTCCTAGATGAGATCTGGCAACCTTATTCATGCTGACACTTATGAATAAAAAAAATGCTAAACAAAACCCTATTTTTAGAAAATAGAGATTTTCTTAGAAAAATGTAACGTAATGACTTGTTATTTCTAAATTATTTTATATATTGAAATGGTCTATATGGATGCAGTCAGATATTTTAACGAATCCAGGGTCTACATTGGTTTTTTGTTTGAATAGTTTTAGGTTTAATGGTTTTTATAAAGGGAAATTGTGTGTGACGCACATTTCATATGACAGAGTGATAGCGAAATTATTTAACTTGTGTTTACCTGTATGAAACCTAGAAATAGTTTGTTCCTGATTTTTTAATACATACATTTCCTAGGTATTGCATATTATTCCTAAGTGGCACTAGGAAATGTATAAAATTAACACTGAATAATAGACTTATTTGAAGTAAACTATAAAGTATTTTGATTATGGCGCTATATGGTTCAGTTCTAAACTGAAATACTTTCAACGATAAAAAAAAAATTGTTATTGGGAATAGTGAAGTTTGCTTAGGTTGCGAGTTCTTAAAGTTGAACAAATTTCCTGAAAATGTCTCATTTCGGTCTATATTTAAATAGAAATTGTTTTATACTTGCGACTATAATTCAATAATTTAAGATAACAGACTATAAATGGATAAATGTGGCTTTCTTAAGGTAAGGCCATTGATTTAATGAGATTTTTTGAATACTAAAAGTTTAGATTTTAAATATTTTAATCAGTTTTATAATTCAGTAATTACTAGCAAGTAAACATGTAGTATATATAATAATTGTAAGTTCCCAGTAGTCTCTACTTTTCAAACTCATTAAACTTTGATGTTGTTCACCCCTGTGGATTTCTAACCTCGTTACAGTTTATATATTATGATTTTCTATACAGAAAATATTATTAGAAATAGTTACGAATTATAAACAAAAATAAATTTAGAAATTAAATTAACAATAGTGTGAGAAGTGAGTCTAGGTATGTTCAGGGTGTTGGGGGACTTCAGTGTAGGAATTTCAATTGTGAGAAAAAATATAATTATCAGTTTCATTGTAGTTGTTACATAACTACTTTGGAACTGTATACTTGCATTTGCCTTACGCGTGTATATTATATATTTATAATACATATAATATACACGAAGCTACTAAGAATGCATTAAAATGTTCAAACGTAGATATATTTTCAAGTACCTTAGGGCAGACAGCGTACTTCTGTCGTCGGTTTACAAATTTCGTTGGATCATAAGAAGTTATTGAATGAGTAATCAAAACATTATTTAAAATTAATTATTTTTGAAAGGACGTTACATTTTATATAAAGATCGCTGATTGGGACCTATAGGGGAGCCGTCGTTCCACTTTTAGAAGCCCTCTTTATGCCCGCTCTAGCCGCATTAAGGCGCCACCAGTTCACGTAAAAATTTCATGCGAGGGGGTGAAGCACGCGCATAGCCCCCCGCTGCTGCGGGGCGGGAGGGATGCTACGGCACTCGTTGATGCCACGCGCGTGCAGATTCTTGTTATTATTTTCGTTTCGGTGTGCACACAGTGTAAAAATAGTAGTAGTGCAACTTAAATGTTATGGTAATTAATTTTTTTTTGGCATAGGAAGTGGTTGATGGGTAAGTTAAATAAATACAGTAATAACTTTTGGAATGAAATGAAATTTATTCAACACTTGGGTATTAACATACACTTGTACTTGTCAAGCTCACAATGCAGTACATAAACATAGAGGATAGTATAAAAGTTACAAATAATATATTAATTAGTCCGCCCGTGCGGTTTGTTGTATCATATATATATTCTTAAATAAATAACAAGTTACTAATCTTTTATTTTGATATTTAGTTCTACCATATTAAAATTAAAGAAGGGAAGACTAAAGCAAAAGACGAAATTCTAAATGAGGGGATTACCGATCATGCGTTAATGGGCCAAAGCGATCCTCGCCGCTGTGGAACCTACCCTAGCTAGCTTGCGGCTTTCTCTAGCTACCTAGGTGGACGACCCGGAGAAGAAAGCCACAAAGAAACTCCGGGCTTGCTTCTTTCGCTTTCAGTTTACGATTTTTTTAATGTCATTATTATTTTACTTACATTGTGATTGGTTGTTATGTAGGCTAATGCACGCACAGAACCGTTGTCATCCAGTGAATCATAATAAAATAAATAAGCAATACCATTCAATTTCACTCAAGCACTTAGAATATCCACTTGCTAGACGAAAAAACGGTGGGTGCATCCGCAAACATTTACAAAATTAACAAGTCACACGAAGTCTACCGGAGGCGAAAAAAATATGAGTACCCCAACAGCATTTCGATCAGTTACCGCAAGCAGCACCCGTTCACGAGTATGACGTGTGGGCCAGCCATCGCCTCCTTCGCCAAATTAGAGGGCAGGAAAGGACCCGACCCACAACGTACACACCCACAATATATTTTATATCTATTAAATGGTATAACCTCTTTCAGGTTTTGCATACGCTTCATTTAATTTACAATGTTTGCAATTTTTTAACATTATACAACTGATCTAATATGTAATGTAAATTTAAGATTAACAATTACAAATAACCTAAGGGCTGCAACTTTCGAACGGCAAGACCAATTTTCATGAAATGTCCTTCCCAATTAAACTAACTATCAGATGAAATAAATGCATTTTAAACGGTAGATCCCTTTAGAAGCTGCGATGTCCCAGACAGGCACACAGAATACACGTTAAACTTATGACACCTTGTTTTGCGTCAGGAGTTAAAAAATAGGTGGAAAATAAGTAAGCGATACAATCGTTTTACCGATCAATAATTTTTTAAACAGTAACTAATAGATAAGTGTGGTAAGTTTAACGTGTGTATCTGAGTGTATGTCTGTGGCGTCGTAGCTCCTCAACGGATTTTTTTAAAAGTTAGTATTAAAAAAATATGTTTGAAATTCATAATTATTTAAAAATCTGCGAAATTAAGAACCGTTATCTCTTCTTCATCGTGTATTCTGATACCTGCACTGAAAGAGACATCCTTATTGCATGCTATATTATTTACGTCTTCCGTAATCCATAGTACATTATTAGACTGGTTGTTCTCCTTGTCTGTTTCATCGTCCCTAAATGGTTATTCCCTACTATAGCGTGAGTCAACCAGCTCAACAAGAATTTGATTTTTGTAAAAATAACCAGCTATTGCTCCATCTTATTTTTCCAAAACTGTTCGTCTTTATGACTTAATGACTTTTAATGGTGTTTTCTCACTTTCCCATATACCTAAACTACACTTTTCTCTGCCACTAATATTCAACTGAACTTGGGTTTGAAAATACCAATTACTGTTTAGATTTTTTGGAACGAAGTTCCTTATCGCGCGTTGTGAAAGGGGGCTAGACGGAAAAAATTCTCATGAAAAATTGTTCACGACACATTTTGCAGATGTGCGGCGTGTGCATGTTTCTCTGACCACGTGATGCTAAGCGGTCACTGTAGCCTATAGACGCTTCTAACAAACAAGTATACGGACCACGTGATGCTAAGCGGTCACCGTAGCCTATGGACGCTTCTAACAAACAAGTATACGGACCACGTGATGCTAAGCGGTCACCGTAGCCTAAGGTCGCTTCCAACAAACAAGTATACGGACCACGTGATGTTAAGCGGTCACCGTAGCCTAACGGTCGGTTCTATCAAACAATATGGACCACGTGATGCTAAGCGGTCACCGTAGCCTAAGGTCGCTTCCAACAAACAAGTATACGGACCATGTGATGTTAAGCGGTCGCCGTAGCCTAACGGTCGGTTCTATCAAACAATAAAATTTTATTACAATTCCTTCACTAATTAATCGAAAGGAACTTCGTTCCATCCGGGTGTCCCTTACACCTCTCAAGTTTTTATTGTATTTATAAATTTGTATTATTTGTTTTTATAGCTCCATCCATGCCAACTTTGGAAGGAGCTACTGGACATTTTATTTCAACCAATGTGTCATCACCTACTATTCCATCTGGACTGGCCCCAAGGAATGGATATACTTTATGAATAAATAGGCCACAAGGCTCAATTTTTATAATTTCTTTTTTAGCCAACTGCACTAGTGCAATTGTTTCATACAGAAGCCACGTTAGAAATATTCTTTTTGTACAAAATATCTTTACTAAATTTCCAGGACCTTTTTACTTTTAATACCCCTTCCAAAATTTTAAGCGGTGAGTAAATTTTTCCTCAGCTCTAACCATTCACAGCTGTCGCTCTGTAAAACTGTATGTCTCTCCACCGCCTTTCTGTCTACTACAAGACCTTCTAAATTTTCTAAAAACATTCAATTTATCCACGATGTATGGTTACCAAACAAGCTAAACCAACGATTCCGTCAATTGTTCTACTGTTCAATCCTATACACTATGTACTGCCGGCCACCTACTAGCGCAGACTTCACTATTATGGACTTTATTACTAAAGAGTTTAAGTGCTATTGCAGAAAAATATTATCGGTCATTTCGTTGACGTGTTTGACGTTTCCTTGTCCCAAGTGATCTATGACGTTTATTTACCATTTTCACGAAAACAATTACTTCTAAAAATATAAAAAACAGTTCACAAAAAATCTTAAAACCTACCTAATACTACAAAAAAATAATAGCTACTTTGGATAAAGTAATTTCTGTCTTATATTTATTGAAATTTTTATTAAGTTGTTCGGCGATCAGAGCGACACAGAAACCACGTCCCGGGGCAGCGTCTGAACGGGAACTGGAAGTACAAGTCGTTCCGACATTTGTTCTTGTCACTCGGTTAATAAGGTCGAACTTTGCGTAACGAAGGGCGGTCGTCTGTAAATGCAGACGCTGAATCAATTTATATTTAAGGTTTTTATTTAATTTTGTAAAAAATAAAGAGCAATATTATAAAATAAACGGTCTATTCTTTTAGACACTATTTAAGGTATACACTTCTTAAAAAAAAATATGCTGTTGTCGCTTAAAATATGGAGAAATAGAAGCTGGAAATTTTTAATCTTAGGTCACTTCACATTTTTTTTTTGCTTTAGACCTTTGTTGTTTTGAATATCTACTCGGTTCATTATTTTATTCATATTATTCGCTTCCTACTGTATTTTTCTTAGTTTGGTATCTATTTCGAGACGTGAGATTCGTAAGAAGAAAAAGGGGCTTCTTACTGAGTTTTCAACTACGACGTCGCCTTAAGTGAGAGTTTTTGAGGACCCACTCTAAACCACTTTACAAATTAGTAAGTACCTTAGTGTCTATTACAAGGTGAAGATATTTTCAATAAATAAATTATTTTTTTCAATCTAGTGGTCAGCATATCAATATGGATATAAAAGGAGAATCAGTCATCAATTTTTATGCTCAGATACGTGATACAGTTGGTACTCATTAACTTGGAGTAGCTGCATAATGAAGGAGATCAAGAACTGCTGAAGTGAGTGACTGAAGAGTATTGGGTGGAGACTTGAGTGCCTTTGTCTTTGTAGTTTGTGCTTGCCGGTCAGTAACAGGGTCGATACCACGGAGAGAGTGTTTTAGTGCCATCTCCCAGGATCCACCCTAACGTATCAGGGCAGTATCATCAGCGTACATATAAATAACTTAGGAATTTTTTCTATGTCATATGAAAAGCGTCCACTGCTCGGCAAAGCCCTTCCCCAAAGATCTCCATAATTGCCGGTCTTGCGCTATTCGCATCCAGCAGTTTTCAGCGAGTGTCTTCGCCGCCCGTGTCTGCCTTAGGGTCTACAAAAAAACACACATACGCATTTAAATTTTGAGTAATATTAAAAACAAATTTTTTAAACATACTTATAAGTATAAGTCGTATGTGTGTAGGTACAGGTGGTAGGAAATAAGAGAAATTCAGTTTAGTTACATAAAACTAATGGAAATCACATCAAATCTTAGTCTTATGAGTACACTATAACTAGTGAGTAGTTTATTAATTCAACAAGTATATATTAATATTATATTAACAAACAGTACGTATTGATTTAGACTTGCAGCGATAGGAAGTAAAGAATAAGATGTGTTAATAATCACATTAATATTATAAAGGCGAAAGTTTGTGTGTGAGTGTGTATGTTTGTTACTTCTTCACATCTAAACGGCTTGAAGGATTTTAACAAAATTGGTATGGCGTTACCTGGCACATAGGCTATAATTTATAAAGTTTAACGCTGGTAAAACCGCGGGGCACAGCTAGTACTTAATAAGTCCAAATAAAAAAACTACATACACCATAAAAAAAATTAATTCCCATACAAGAATGACGATCAGCTGATGTATTTGAATTTGTATTTTAAATGGGTCGATAAAAAATACTTTACTGTTTTTTTTAGTATGTATTGTGATGCTAGTTATTTTAATATACATTTTCCTCGTTAATATAACGAGATATATAACATGCACTATAACCGATTCTCTGAATTATTACTCAATTTTGGCTAGTCTCCAAATGCCTAGCCCGTTATGGCTATACCCAGACTGGAAACAATAGCAAATTGCATTCTACTGTAAAACTGTTGTTCTTTTTTCTATTCCTATTTTAGCCTTTTGAATTTTCAGTAATTTCCTGCGAGGACCTTATTCAAATCTTAATTATTTTAGTAGTTTTACGTTGTTCACGGCGGATATTTCATGAATAGATGGGAATATAAAATATGCCATTCATTCCTAAATACGGCCACTGCTACATAAACGCCTCCTCCAAAGATTTCCACGATTGCCGTTCTTGCACTGCTTTTCCAGAGGCATCACGTGACTCTTGTAAATTCGTCGGATCACCTTGTAGAGGGCTCGCCCACGTTGGCTTCCGGTTCACGGTCGTCACTCGAGAACTTTTCTGACCTAGATAGATAGATAACACTTTATTGCACCAAATCGGAACATACAGTGAAACATAAGTTAGCTTATACTATGAGGTACAAACGGCGGTCGTATCGATAACTAGCAATCTCTTCCAGACAACCGTTGGATGAACCAAAGCAATGCAGGGAGACAAAGTGGTAGTTGGCAGTGCATCTACTTATATAAATTTACATATATATGTACCTATGTATGAATATATATATATACAGATATATATTGTTACTTTTTAATATACTATAATACATATTAATAATAATTATGAAGACTAAACAAGTTTTTGAGGAAGGTGGAAGATCGCAAGATGAGAGAATTACAGTGATAAATAATGATTCTTTAGAAGTGTTTTAAAAGATGTCAAAGTTTGTGCGCGTCTGATATGCAGAGGGAGTGAATTCCACAATCGAGCAGCCTGTACAGTGAAAGATTTGTCCAAGAAATTAGTGGAATGTGTGGGCAACTGGAGTTCTAGTTTCTCTAATGATCTCAAGGACCTAAAATGTGTATCACATAGGAATTCAAACCTAACCTTGAGGTAAGAGGGAGCCGTGGGATTAAATAAAATACTGTAAAGAAGAGAGAGTATATAAGTACTTCGGCGAAGGCGAATGGGTAACCACTCGAGTTTTCGAATTTCCTACGAAATTCGGAAACGTGATCATATTTGCGGAGCCCAAATATGAACCTTATGCAGAAGTTTTGAAGCCGCTCGAGTTTATCTAGTTTGTCCTCCGTAAGGTTAAGATAGCTGGCGTCAGCATACTCAAGGATTGGACGATGTAAACTATATGCAATTCGGCTCACCCGTTTCAGGGATAGATAGGATTCAAAATATAAAGCACAAACAACTCTTTGTGTGTCAGGAGTTAACAAATTATAAAAAGTCCATATGAAACATATTTTTGCTTTGTAGATCTTGTGTTTTAGTTTTGTTAGTAACATAGTATTAAGATAAACGTTTTTTGACTGTCACCGTAGCCTAGTTGGTAGTGCTCCTGCCTACGAAGCTGATGATCCTGGGTTCGAATACCGGTAAGTGCAAATATTTGTGTGATGAGCACGAATATTTGTTTCTGAGTCATGGATGTTTTCTATGTATATAAGTATTTATCTATCTATATAAGTATGTATATCGTCGCCTGGTACCCATATTACAAGCTTTGCTTAGTTTGGGGCTAGGATGACCTGTGTGACATTGTCCCTAGATATTAATAGGTCTTTACCTATGAAATTGCCGTTTTGTATGAAAAAATTTAAACGAATTTTTTTCATGAATTTTTTTATTGGATTAATCGAAGTAATCACCCATGCAATCAATGCATCTTTGCCATCGCAGTGGCAGTTTATTGATGCCCTTCTTAAAGAAATCAGCTGGACGGGAGGCAACAAATTCTTCAAAGGCATTTTGTACTGCCTCTCGGGTATTGAATTTTTTTCCCGCCAAGAAGTTATCCAAATTCTGGAAAAAATAGTAGTCTGTAGGCGCAAGGTCTGGTGAGTAGGGCGGATGACGGAGAGCTTCCAACCCCAGTTCTTGCAACTTGGAGACCGTCTGCTGTGCAGTATGAGGTCGCGCGTTGTCGTGCAGGAGCAGCGGAGACGAGCGATTGACCAATGCTGGTTGGAGATGCGCCAGCTTCTCCATCATTGTGCTCAGTTCTTCACAGTACACATCTGCAGTAATGCTCACCCCGTTTGGTAAGAAGCTGTGATGAATCACACCGGCGCTAGACCACCAAACAGTGACCATCACTTTTCTAGGGGTAAGTTTTCGTTTAGGGCATTGTTTAGGTGCTGAACCAGGATCCAACCAACTTGCTGAGCGCTTGCGGTTATCAAACAGAATCCATTTTTCATCGCAGGTAACAATGCGGTTCAAAATTCCTTCATTTGTGTGTCTGTTGAGCAGTGCAAGGCACGTCTCGACGCGTACTTCGCGCTGGCGATCATTGAGTTCGTGGGGCACCCATTTGTCAAGCTTTTTTACCTTGCCAATTTGACGCAAATGGACCAATATTGTTTTGACGCTAACGTCGAAAGCTGCTGCTAATTCAGCCGTAGATTGTGTATCATCAGCTTCCACAACTGCCTTTAATTCGTCATTGTCGACCAAAGTCTTCGGACGACCGCGAGGTTCATTTTTCAGGTCGAAATTTCCAGAACGGAAGCGAGCAAACCAATAACAGGTGGTGCGTTGGTTTGTAGTGTTAGCTCCGTAAACGTCGTTGATGTTGCGTGCCGCTTGTGCCGCGTTGCTGCCACGACGGTACTCATATTCCATAATTACTCGAATTTTTAACGTATCCATGATGACGAAAAAGATTGAAATGCGATGAAAATGTAACACTAATCAATAAAGAAATGACTACTTTTGGAAAAAAGAATCCATGTTTTTAAAATAAAATTAATTTGAAATTAGAATTCTTTGCCAAACAAAAATTATTTTGATTTGAAATGGCCAGTACTGCAGAACGGCAATTTCATAGGTAAAGACCTAATATTAGATTTTATAATTATTTCCACATTGTAACTAAATGTAGTGATTATTTACTCCCTTTGATTATAATAATATCTGTTGACATTTGTTTTTGCATATTGATAAACTAAAGCTTGCTTTGCAGTTGGTCAAGCTATGGGGTTTACTCCCGAAGAACGTCTTCCCAGGCTATTTTAAATATTGCATATCTGTGTCACCATTGATTTAACTCGGGGGAGTTTCCCTAGTAAGATTTACTGCGATTATTGTACTACGAGTATAGTTTGACGCCTCGGTGGAGTTCAAACTGCTGTCGGCGTTGAAACATGAAATAACTAGACTGTTAATAGTTGGTTGTCAGAAATCAAATGCGGCGGTACAAATTTAAGTGACCTTAGTAAACAATGAAAATAAAACGGATGGGATTGTGGACATGAAATTCGGGCATTCTTATGCAAAGGCATGAATTAAATGCAATAAATGGGACAAAATCAATTGGCCACCATTAACTGAGGCTTGTAAAACGGACTACGGCACTTGGTGCAATGTCGTGCTTACTAGATTATTGAATCTGGTAAGCACGGCATTGCACCAAGTGTCGTTCATTGGAAGGGACGTCAAATTTGGTGTGGGGTTGTTATAGTCAACGAAACATAGATTTGAACTTATGATCCTAAAACCAAGCAGCAAAAAACTGTTTGGTTCATTCCAAGTGAGCCGAAACCAACCCAAGTAACGAGTCTGCGGCCTACGACTGAGCGAATGGTTGAGATTTTATTTAATAGAGGACCGATAAAGCTACAAAATCGTAGGGGCAGTAAATACCAATCAGTAAATAACCATATGTATGCCGGATGTTATAGAAAACTCCATAAAATTAACCAAAAGCTTCGTATCATTTGTCACCGTGGCAATGCTAGATTTCACAAAGTCAGGCAAACAAACGAATGATTGATTAGTCAACCTGCATACACTCGGACCAACATGCAACTTCTTCCTGTTTTCAAAGATCATGAATTATTGACGTGGTCCTCGATTTCCGTTACAAGAAGTGACTGATAAAGAGTTTGAAAATTGTACAATTGGTTTAAAATAAAACATGTTGCGCAGTCTTTGGGGACTGCCGATAGAAGTAAAAACTCTTCATTTCTCATACTCGGAAAGTAGTTATTTGATCCGAGTAGTGAGTGGAAGAGGCTAATTCCCACCTTTGGGTGGCAAACACTGATAGTAATTGCTTACCCCGCTATGGTGGGAATAAATATATAAATAAATATGACTGTAAAAAATATAACATAATTAAGAAAAAAGTGCACAACGCCGCCGAAGTTGTCACTTCAAAAATTCTGCGGTCATATGAATTAAAAAAAGAGTTTAACATTTATTACCCATCCCAAAAAAGTTCACAACGCCGCTAAAAAAGATATCATAAAAAAAATTACACCCATCATAATATTTTTACTTATTTATTTCAAATAATTTAATTTGGGCCCCACTTAACAAAGAGCTTTATTCAAGGCTAGGGGGGAAAGCCCCACTTATCATTAGGTGATATTGTGGTCAAACACAAAACTTATTACATAAGTAAAAATAAAACCTAATAAATCTCATTGATATTTAAGAGAATAACTGACGAAAACTATAAATATGTTTCTTCGTAAATGTCTCCACTTATTTATATGTCATGGATGATAGTGTGCATATGAGTGTGTGAGTTTATTTGCTTCAAATTTTGGTATTTGTCAATTCAAGTTCAATTACTGAATCAAATTTTGTGAACTTGCTCTTTGTAATAATATAATACCTGCCCAGATTTATTATAATTCTTGAGAATGTGTTTGCATTATGCAGTCCCAAATTTTCGTTTTGCTTTAGTTTATGCTTTGGTCTAATAGATATTGCTATTTGTCGCAATAAAGTACTAGTATAAATATTTTTTACTAGTTTAAGTACTAAGTATTTTTTAACTACCACTAGAAACTTGAATCAGGCTTATTAAAAATCATCAGCAGTAATAACGATTTCCGTACATTTTATATTTAAGTTTCATTATTATCATAAAATAGTCAACCCACTAACCAATATTGGGAGAACCTTTTGTATCATATATTATTATTATTCATCATCATCATCATATCAGCCGAAAGACGTCCACTGCTGGACAAAGGCCTCCCCCAAAGATCTCCACAATTGCTGGTCTTGCGCTATTCGCATCCAGCTGTTTCCAGCGACCCGCACAAGATCATCGGTCCATCTTGTAGGGGGCCTGCCCACGCTGCGTCTTCCGGTTCGTGGTCGCCACTCAAGAACCTTTCTGCCCCAACGGCCATCGGTTCTACGAGCTATGTGCCCCGCCCACTGCCATTTCAGTTTTGCAATTCTTCGGGCTATGTCGGTGACTTTGGTTCGCCTGCGGATTTCGACATTTCTGATACGATCCCGCAGGGAAACTCCGAGCATAGCCCTCTCCATTGCTCTTTGGGTGACCTTGAGCCTTCTAATAATGCCCATAGTGAGCGACCACGTCTCTTATTATTCACCATGCAAAAAATCAGTGCAAGGTTTTTCTTACCCTAATCCAGTACCCTATCTATCTCCGGTCATCTTATCGAGTTATGAAAGTAAATTAATAGACACTACGCATACACTATTCATTTACTGAATAACCTTTAAAGTTTATACTATAAGTAAATTTAAATAACGGTTGAGGGTTTTGCTTCCCAATGGTATTACAGCTTTGTACTGAATGGATGGTGTATCTCTGGAAGGTTGTCTTGGCTTTTGGATTTATAATGATATCTACCTGCCAAAAGGCAAATTCACGCAAAATATAAATAGTAGATATAACAATATTATATATAAGATAACCTTATACACTTTATGATATATTTTTAATACTTGGTTAAGGTTTTAGAGATTGAACGCATTTCTATCGCTTAAACGTAACAGTTTTGCGAACTTATAATACAATACATACGTAACATATTTATCTTAAAGTGCTTATCTAAATAAGTTCATCCCCCATAAATAGCCAGACTCTATTCTAATTGGGACTAAAGCCAAATTTTACAGTAGCTACTTATAATTATCTACATTGAAGCAGATCACTTTGTTTAGTACTTTTACACGACTAAGAAAACAGTACATAATAAAACAATACTAAAATAGTAAACAAGAAAAGAATATGTGCTTTATTACATAAATAACCTTGTTGATGCTTAACTGTCTTAAGCCCACAATTTGGGGCTTAGCGTGCTTTGTGAAGGTAAACTTTCTTGAAATGTTGCCAGGCTACAATTATTTTTACATATTTTAATATTTTGTGTGCATTGTTAACCAAAAATAGCAATGCCGTATATCAATAAAAGTTTTTGAGTAACCCTGTACTTACAAAAATACAATAAAAAAAACATTCAAAAGAAGCATTATTCCTGAAAATAAAGTACTTCTCTCACTTATGCTATATATGTAGCAGTAATTGGTTATAATGACTCTTGAATCTTTAATATTCCGAGATCATCCCCTTTTAAGATAGAAATACCATAATGTATAGAGAATTTATATAGACCATATCCTTGGTCTAGCGGTAGCGTGTTCAACCGTGGTTAAATTCTGCCCAAAGCCCGGGTCGGGACATCTTTACTAATATTATAAAGAGGTAACGTTTGTGAGGTTGTGAGTTTGTAACGTTTTAAGGAGTAATCTCTGGATCTACTGAATCGATTTTCAACATTATTTCACCAATAGTAACCTACGTTATTGTGAAGTGTCATAAGATATGATTCATCATCATTATTTTTATCTATCCCAATCTTTTAACCCGAAGTATTATGCGGAACAAACGGGCAGGGACAAAAATATTTATAACGCGGAACGAAGTCCGCGGGCACTGCTAGTAAAATATATTTTCTGTTAACAAGACTTCCCAGCATCAGCCTGAAGTCTAGTGTTTGGCGGTATTACACATCCGTGTCACGAAGGGCACGTATAGCTAACAGTCCACCTGTCCTCTTTCAGGTCTTGTCACAAGTCGTCCCATTGGATCATAAGAGTGATGTAATATGAAGTGGCCCCGTGTTTGGGCACACAAGTATTTTTCGTACACAAACCCTACTAAGTGCTTTAAAAAGGTTTTCAATAATTAGATACATAAAGATACTTTACCTTTTGTTAGTAGTATTACTAACAAAAAGGTACTTTACTTATGAAAATCAATTTGCCGTTACTTTAGCCCATCTAAAATGTTGCGAAGTTAAGCTTTTTTCGGTACGTAATTTGTTATATAAACAGGGCAACCCTTTGCGAGCGTCTTAGTCAAAGCCATGGAGTTGGCGTTGACGCTCGCTTCAGTTGCAGCGCGGATATGATATCAAAAATTGACGCTTTTTCAAGTTTAAGCTCACCACGTTTTGTGCTAATAATAATTTATTTTTAGTTTATTATTATTATTTTCTCTTCAATGTGCAGTGTAGTTTGAAATACTTCATAATGAGTTCTTTATCGAGTCAATCCAGAGGTTTAAAAAATCTCCAGAGCTTAAAAAGTGGGGCTATAAAACTACCACGACATTGGTCAAAAATGTTTGGACTTGTCAATGTAAGCAAAACATCTGCTACGGAAATATTGCAAGTAAGTTTCATTATTTATAATTTATTTTTCTGTGACTATGTCCTAATTTAGTAAACAACAATTATTTTTGCCAATATTGAAACTACTTTGTAATAAACTCTTTTTGAGGTAGCTGTATACTTTTATGGAAGGCCTAAGACTACAGACCATCTGAAACTGCTTTGTTACGATTTTTTATTAATTATTTGTAGAACATTCGGAAGTTTTCGGCGACTTCCTCCTGGCATTTTTTGGTACCAATACGTTATTAAGGTTATAAAAATAGTCCTATACCGTGATTTTCTTGTTATATTACATCCTTATTGGATTTGGCTGATAGTCTAACTTTATCTCGATGAGAACCATGATGATAGAATCGTTGCTATCTGAACTCAAAACCAGTAGGAAAAGAGTAACCAAGAGAGACCCGGTGTCTCAGTTTATTAAGGTTTTGAATAACTGTAAAGGTTTTAAAGCGTTATACTAACGAGATGATGTGTTTAATACGTAGTGTTGTTATATTATATAACAGAAAAGTGAACATAGTTATTCCAGTTTATTGAATATATGTGCTGACTTGACGCAACACTATCCACAACTTACATGCAACTTATTTAATGGTAATTATATGCTGAAATATACTTCAGCATATTATGCTGAAGTAATTTAGTTACTATTATATCGTTGAAATAAATTGAGGCGTACGTAGCTGTACGTAGGCGTAGTTGCTCTCGCCGGTCCGGAAATTATCGGTAAGGTTAAACAACTAGACACGTGGTCAGTCCAAGAGGAGTGAACCTCAAAGCGATTTCATTTCCAAACATTTCCGTGCTGTTTGGGTCAAGTCAAGCTGTCGGTCCTGGTTTTATTCGGTAGACAACAGTCATATCAAAATTCTAATCCTAGCATTGTCCCTCGTTGGGCGCCAACTTCTAGAAAGTTTATGTTATTTTGACTTACAATTTTTTTTATTATACGAGTAGAATAAGAACATTATGATATCTATATATAGTAGAGCGATTTATAGAGGGTAGATAACTATTTACTTACTTTGTTGTGTAATTGGTTTGGTGCCAACTAAAAGGTTAAATTATATTTCAAAATATGCAACCTATAGGTAGCGATATTTCGGATCGTAGAACGCATTACATGTCAAATATTATAGATTTACTTTTATATAGATTACTGCGATTTCCGCCTAGAAAATTGCTGTTGTATGATTAAGAGAAATACATTCTAAGTTGGTTTAAGAGTAGAGGTACTTTTGAGCCACATTATTTAAATAAACTGCTCATTGCCCTAAAAAACAACTTATCAAAATTACTAAATTTTATGTCCACGTTGGGCGCCAACTTATAGAAAGCTGTTAACAATTAATTTTTATGAATTTAAAATTATTTTTATCTTAAAATTTTTTTTATTATACGAGTAGTAAAATAAGAACATTATGATATCTATCTATGGTAGAGCGATTTATAGATGGTAGATAACTAATTACTTACTTTGTTGTGTAATTGGTTTGGTGCCAACTAAAAGGTTTAATTATATTTCAAAATATGCAAATTATCGGTAGCGATATTTCTGGATCTTAGAACGCAACATGCCAAATATTGTAGATTTACTTTTATATAGATTACTGCTATTTCCTAGAAAATTGCTGTTGTATGATTAAGAGAAATACATTATTATTTGGTTTAAGAGTAGAGGTACTTTTGAGCCACATTATTTAAATAAACTACTTATTTCCCTAAAAAACAACTTATCAAAATTACTAAATTACTCATACAAAGTATTTGAATAAAAATTTTGGTATCGTATGACATGATTTTGGTATAAATAAGAGCGCCAAAGTATTTTGCTGACGGAGAAACCATCCAATTAAATCGTTGTAATTTACAAACACTATGCAATTGTAGCGTTAGTCGTTACCACGCTCTTTGAAGCACATATTTAATTATCTGTGTCTACCTATAGTGACATAGAAGATTGTCTGATAATTACTACAGTAATATAAAAAAAATATGATATTAAAAAGTTAGGGCGACACAATTTATTAAATATATATTTCGGCTTTCAACTGTAGTGGTGAATACGGAATTATTTTATTTATCAAAAATAACAACAATATATGATGTATTACTGATATGATAATTATGACTTATATGATATTCAAAATAGTTAAATAAATTATAATAATATATTATATTATACAGGGTGTGTTACTACGGAACAACACTTTTTACTGATCTTATATTATTTATATATTACTATTTATGATTTTTTTACAGTTCTAAGTCATCAATGATTAATTTATCTTTAATTATGACTCATTGTATTGTTATTTATTAATAATTGTAACATGCACTTCCAAACTTAAATAAAATTCACATATAATATTCTGGGTTTTAATACATGAATACTAATTCCGGGTTCTGTTAGTATTGATGGATAGAAACGTAATACATATTTGAATGTAGATACTTATTTTGGACAGATAACGAGAAACCTTCCTTTAGTGTTATGTGATACAAAAACGTTAATATAGACTACAGACATTTTGCCGGATAACTGGAGAGCAGATGCCTGTACAATTATGTACCAGATAACAAAACTAACTACCAATATTTTAGAATACTAAGTAATCTTACTGTAATGGGAAAATTTATTCATTTATTTAGAAACGAAAGCTTTAGCTAAAGATAATTGATTATTGGCGGAGGCTTGTCCAGCAGTGGACTTCCTTCAGCTGAAATGATGACGATGTTGATGAATGATTTCCAACAAGGACAAAATAGTAAAAAATATATAAAACAGCGTACGGTTCGTGGGTCACTATTAAGAACAATATAAAGATGACAAAATAAGAATATTAATAAAACTAATTCGTTAAATTTATTGTTCATCATTGTTTAATAAGCTTGCTCAAGTTTATTCTAGAAATCGTTGTCACAAGTATAAAGTATTCTGACTGATTTAATGCGTTTGTGTAAAAATATGTAAATGTGTCCTTTGACTTGTCTTTTTGATTTTTCCTTATCCTGATTATTTCTTGTTTATAGAACATTGCTGTTATTGAGCGTATCAAATTTTCTTTATTCTCATATTAATAGTAATAAATTACTAAACTAAATCTATTAGAATAGGTACAGCCGTCGGTATACCACCTAAAAGAATGATTTGACTTTCTCCGTGACAAATCATCAGACAACCTGAATTTGTCTTAACAAACACATTTGACTATCTATTTTAGCAAAGCTTTTTCTTTGTGTGCTCATCATTCAAATGCATTACATTTAATAACTAAACGAGCTTGATCTCTTGCTTAAACAAGGACATAAGTCTAAACACTATTCGTATTGTAAGAATGGTATGGACATTTATAATAATATGATCATGATGATAGTGTGTCAGAAAATAGATGTTGACCTGTTTCATAAAGATACATTACATTTAAAAAAACAAATTGCGGATAATTTTTTTAGCGCATTTTAAGCTGTATTATTTATTATTATATTATTCTATTTTATTATATTAATTATTGTTCATATCATAAATTAGATTTCCTTGAGTAATAAAACAAAACGAAACGAAACAAAACCAAAACCAAAAATAGAATAGAACAGAATACAATAAAATAAAATAAAATAAAATAAAATAAAATAAAATAAAAATAAATTAAGTAGCTACGTATGCATTTTATGTAGTTTATTAATAAAACGGTAGTATTAGATTAAGTAAATGCCATGATTCATTCCTAAATAATTATTTCAGATGGTACCTACTTGCACTTCTTTGCCTTGCATTGCCTCTTATTGTATTTGTTTATTTCTGCTTCCTTTCCATCCTTGGGTTGTCTGGAAAGAATTAACTGCTATACGACCGCCTGTTGTAAAACTTACTTTCAATGTCTCCATTATTTTCTCTGTAGCTTATGCTCAATAAAGTGTATTTGTCTTAGCTAAATGTGTAAACTAAAACTTTAGTTTAATAATTGTTTAGTTAAACAATTATTAAGCAGCATGTTATGTTATACAATATTTGGTTTCTGCACCAACACTCCACTGCTTTGGAATCCTAATCATACTTGTTTGTTATCGCTCTACATCTCGATATTTACGGTTATTTTTGTTGGATCGTATAAGATTCGTTACCAATGTGACCTTGCCATACTCTACCTTATCCACTCGAAGTATATTAGGTAATAATTTCTACGTACCCATAAGTTTTTCGTATATTATATTGATAATCATATCAAATCGTAAATGTTAAAAAAAAACTAACTCCAAGTAGAAAATGAGCTGTAACTTTTGTACGGTAAGTTAGATTATTTTTGAAGCTAAGTATAACTTAAGTCGGTTGCAATCGAACCACCACTTAAGAAACATTGGTGCTATAAAGATACAAACATAGGTATTTATTACACACTTCTTTTTGTGCCGGGGAAACAATAAAACTACAGAGTAAATAATAATAGTAAAGCAGTGGTGAGAACAAGTTCCATACACCACTGAATTTTTGTACCCGTTTCTGTTCGCCCCATTTTACGGTACAACAATTACTGTAAGTTTCTTTTTTTATATATATGCTTTTCACTCTTATATAAACTATCATAAAATTGAAACATAGTATCCGGTAGATTCTTTTATAAAACTAAACCAATTGTGATAAAGCCTACTTCTGACACTGAAATCTGATGAAGTAGCAGTCGAAAGGCATCACTTTTGTTGTTTTCATATTAAGTTATTATGATAATATAAAAAAAAACAGTTTACAGAAAAAATATTAATATTTGGCGGTCTTATAGCATAATAGCGATTTCTTCCAGACAACCGAAGTATGGAAAGTATAAATTGAAAATGATGGTAGTGTACCATCGTCAGTTCTATTCTAACCTAATATATATATATATATATATATATTAATGAACTTACATACATTCATATTCATACATAAACAAGTATAATAAACTAATAAATATTTCAGATAATGAGATTATTGGACTCGACAAGATATTGAAGCCGGGTGTCTTTTTTGAGTAAGCATGTAATGAACACAACTATCGTCTCAATTTAAGAAGGTACTATGGTGATCTGCAGTCCAGATACCTTCGGGATCTTTTGGATATATAAGAATAAAATACGTCGATTTAAATTTGAGATTATATTCTGTTTACTTTTTAAATTATAGCTGTTACAATATGTAAAGCTCAACGGGGTCTCTCCTGACAGATAAAATATATCTTACAAACTTTATTTTTAAATATTTATTTTTATACATTTTCTTTGACAAACGAAGGTGAACGAGCATGGAGATCGACACGGTACCAAATTGTCTAGGAGGCATTTCAGAGAGGAAAAGAAATCAATGCATAGCGAAGGACAATAATAGACGCCTAGAAGGAGTTTTGAGTGATGTAGCTCTACTTCAATAAAAAAATGTTCATCAGCACTTGAGGGCGATGGTTGTGCTGACATATTAACGATTTAATAAGGAATATTAATACGTGAAAGTGTTCCCCTTCGAATGTTACTTTATCAGATGTCAGTGTCAGCCGTAGTTCTTATCACAATTAGTTTTAAGCACATCAGTTTCTTTATGGCACGGGATCTATTTGTTATATTATATCTTAAATCATGTTAAAACATTCTATACCAAATGGTTAAGGACTCTATTATTTTATGGTACTAAACGTTCGACAAATTGTTTTATCACAGCGGTACATCTCAGCAAGTATTAGTGCTAACGGTTAGATATGAGACCTTACATAAATTCAAAGATAGTACTGATAAAATGAAGTGAAGATTTTAACTAGCACAGATAATGTTAAGCTGAAAATCCACAAACAAGTGTTCAGGTTACGTGGTACGGTTTAAAGTGTTATTTAACTAAATAAGTTGCGTTTGTGATACGTGTTGATATGCTTTACCTATATATACATATAATAAAATCGTAGGAAAGTCAAAACTGTACATCGAATATTTTTAAAAGGATACTCGGGGTGTGATCTACAATAGATAAAGAAGCTAAAAATATAGTTTTTAGAATTTTTGTCTGTATGTATGTATGTCCGAGCTAAACTCAAAAAGTACTGCATGGGTTTACTTCAAATTTCGCATGAATATTAGTAAGAGGTCGGGTCAACATATAGGCTACACATATATTATCACACTATCACCTACGCGAGAGGAACTGTGATCATTTATAGAATTTAACGCGGGTAAAACCGCGGGGCACAGCCTGTTATAAATAAGCGTTTTACGAAAGAATAACTTAATAATATAAATCTTGATAATTGAGTATGACTTGTACATTGTTGGCTTTTTGATATTCACGTGCACCCATATTTTAGTAAATTAAGAGAGTTAAACAAATAAAATCCAAACGAGATAGCAATATTACTATTGTTTGGTAGTTAATTTATAGTTTACTATAAGTACCATTCCCTATTATAGTAATATTAATACGATATATACACTTGATCGCACTGCAAGATGGAAGAATAATTACGGTAAAGAACGAAGCTGGCGTTAATTTTATTATTAGTTTAGACTCAGGGATTGTAGTATAACAAATGATTTAATAGGCACATAAAATCAAATAATATAAGTATATGAAAATTAAACAAAAAGTTGTGTAAATAAAAAAAATATCATAAGAAGGCTCCTTACGATAAGGGTATCATAATATGGGTTCTTACAAAATATTCGCAAAAATATAGTTTATTAAACATATTATTGTGGTTTTGTTGAAGTGAAAACTTCTTTAGCGGCGTTGTGCACCTTTTTGGGATGGGTAAGATGTTAAACTCGCGTCAGGACATGTGACCTGATGGAAAATTCGTAAGACGCAGGATCTTTTTGTAGCTCACTTTGGCCGCTTATACACACATAGCTATCACATGACACCAGTATTTTTTTCCTTATTTTTTTAGATATTTTATATCCGACTGCCTAACCAAATCGAGTTATTGCTTTAAAATATATTTCCACCCTAGGGAGGGAAGCAATTACTATGAGCCTTTACCGCCCAAAGGTGGGAAGAAGCATCTTCAACTCGCTACTAGGTTCAAATAAACACTACTTTCACTTCTATCAGCAGTCCCCAAAGACTGCCCCGCATGCGTTTTTTTTTTACATGATGTATGATGTGATTGGATAATGATCGGATAATAGAGGCCATCTAGCAAATAAGACTATAAACTTCATAATGCGCGCCAGAAGGTACCTTTTTGGGGTTGGAACCTTAACACAGGGTGGTTTAGTAACCACCCAAAGATGCATGATTATTTTTAATGAATATTTCCGATGGTTTAACAACTAAGCAGTTAATCGGGTAGGTATCAAATATTTAAAAAATCAGCCCAGAGGTTATTGAGTTAAAAACGATGTAATTAACTCGACATTGCTTTATAAATCGTATTTGATTTAATTCATTTTAGTTAAAAATACTAGTTCCTTTACATACACATTCCAAAACTTGCCTTTTTATAAGTAACGTTGTTTGTAGCTTAATATAATAAAATACCGATCTCTCATTAATCTGTCAAGTTATATGCAATATGCAAAAAAATAATTCAATTGTTGATGTGGAAAGGAAAATAAAACGATGTTTGTTGCGAGAACGGTTTGATTAAAAAACATCATAAATTAATCTACAAACAAAGTTATTCTATTAATAAAATACATATGCAAGCTCGGATGTTAATTATTCCATATCGCTTATACAGATAAACGGCTTTGGCACACATGAAGTTTGGCACCCAGATTTAGCCAAGAGCAATGTTATGTTCCTGTAGTAGTTATCAAAACATCACCCATGTTATGACGCATAAAATACAACACACACAACACATGTCTTTTTTGTTTAATTGTTTTTTATGTTGTTAAATAAAGCCAGCAATTTCTTGGATGTATTTTATTTGCTATGTATTTCAAAGTTTATTTACATTAAATTATAATAATATACTATGTGCCTTTTTATTCGGTAACTTGCGTGTGTGGGTACTTAACAACATTTATTTTTATCAATCTACACGCAATTCAAAGATAGATATATAATAAATATACCTTATTTAGAAATAAGTCGCATTTATATGATGGCTTACGATTTGTAGGAGTATAATGAAGGCCAAAAAAAGATCTCGCCCGTTAGCTGATCTCGTCAAGATCGCAGTTTCTGATTCAGACTGAAATGGCAGTATAGCTATATAGGTTGTCTGAATAGTGATGAAAATTTGAAAAAAATGTTCGTACTGTGGAGTTTATGAAGATAGAAAAGAGTAAAAAGGATAGCACACTACCCTGAAGCACTCCTGCATAGAGATGATGTTTGTAGAAACTTGCTCGTCCTTCGGATATTATGAAGATGGAAAAGAGTAAAGGTGATAGCACGCCACTCTGTTGAACGCCTGCACTAAGTTTACACAAATTAGAGTGGGAGTTGTTATGGCAAACCCACTGCATGTGACATCGAAGATAAGTTTTGGATCCGTAGAAAACATAAGACTTGAGAGCAAAGTGTAAGATTCGAGTTTTGGTTTTAAGGGATTATGTGAGCTTTTTTCCAAGCTTCAGGAAGAATACACTAGGTGATGGAGTAGTTGAAAATATGCGTGAGGATAAACCCGTTTCTGTACATTACTTGGCATGTATTATAAAAAAAAATAAGGAGTTTTGACAGTCCTATTTTGAAGTTAACCTAACACTACCCTAACTAGCATTATACGGTGGATACATTAACACTTCTCAACCAAGCTCTTATCTCCCTCCGTTTTAAAAATATGGCCAATGATGTATGTGGTCTGGGTTTATTGTGATAAAAAATTGTTAATATTTCTGTTGATCAATTCCGGTAGATTTTTGTCAATTTCTTTCTCAATTCTCATTTGTTTTTGGCAGTAGAGATCTCAATCGGTTGTTTTCAAACCCAACATACTCACAGTATCACGTTATTGCTTGTTAATCAGGGTTTTGATACAGTCTGTGGAGCATGACTACCCGTTGACCATGATGTTTTTCGCAAGGTCTTGTCGAAGGTGATCACTTTACAATATGTTTTAATACAGACAGTCCAAGCAATCTTCAATTTTATACATATAAAATGCAATAAAACATTTTCCTCGACATATTATTTATATTCACAAATGTTTCATTTCTCTCGGCACCCAAAGTTGCGAAAGCGGTCGAAAGTACGGGCATAAGCTAGTTTTATAATATATTCATAATTAGTTCGAAGATCTAGCGCTAAACTCTTGAGATGCTTGTCAAGGCTCTAGAGCACAGACGACTATCGGCATAATTATTACCGCATCGATACCCACATATCAAGAACGCCAGATCAAGATAGTGGTTTTATCTTTTTCGGCACTCACGAGGTTCCGGGCGAAACAGATTGTAGAGGCACACGCGTTTATGTCGTTTTTCGTTTCGTTTCATTTTATTTTATTATAGTAATAATATTGAATTCTTACCTAGATAGACAGAGCTATTTAGACAAGATGTAGTAAAATACGAATAAAGTGATTATTTAAACCTAACTTAAAAAGCTAGCTAAGAAACTAAAAGTTATCTATATAAATAAAAAGACAAGTCCTGACTGACTGACTGACTCATCAACGCCCAGCCCAAGCCCTTGGACCTAGAAAGCTGAAATTTTGCACAAATGTTTGCTTTACAATGTAGACAAGGAATAAGGAAGGTTTTTTCAAAATTCAACCCCTAAGGGGGTAAAACAGGGGCGATAAGTTAGTATGAAACTTTGCCGTTTTTGAAGTTTAAGGCATAAAAATTGGTATTTGGCCTTCCAGTTAAAAATAAAAAGTCACGTATTTCAGGGTTTTTGGAAATTCCACCCCAAGGGCGAAAAATAGGGGATGTAAGTTTGTATGGAAAAAGTGTCAATTTTTAAGTTAAACGCATGAAAATTGGTATTTGGCCTTTTAGTTAAAAATAAAAAATATGTATTTCAGCATTTTTGGACATTCCAGTCCCAAGAGCGTAAAATAGGGTGTGTAAGTTTGTATGAAAAATGTGACAATTTTTAAGTTAAGCGCATGAAAATTGGTATTAGGCATTTCAGTTAAAAATTAAAAATATATATTTCAGGATTTTTGGGAATTCCACCCCTTAGGGCGGAAAATTGGGTATGTAAGTTTATATGAAAAATGTGAAAATTTTTAAGTGAAACCCATGAAAATTGGTATTTGGCTTTTCAGTTAAAAATAAAAAATATTTATTTCAGGATTTCCGTGAATTCCACCCCTAAGGGTGACAAATAGGGGATGTAAGTTTGTATAAAAATGTGACAATTTTTAGGTAAACGCATGAAAATTGGTAGGTATATCACCTTTCATTTAAAAATAATAAATATATATTTCAGGATTTTTGGAAATTCCACCCCTAAGGACGACTAGAATAGGCGATGTAAGTTTGTATGAAAGTCTGTATTTTTTTAGTTAAACGCATGTAAATTGGTATTTGGTCTTTCAGTTAAAATAAAGCAATCCAGGGAATACTTTGTTGTTAAAAAAAAGGTAATCCAAAACTGATTCAATAGATCGCCACCAACAATTTAAGCAAACTCAAATGTTAAAAAATTAGTTTCTTATGCCAAGTAGCTTAAAATGTCATGGTCGTTGTCGTCTAAGTAAAGATTTAGCGTTTTATAAGATTTGTTACTTCTTTATTTGGTAAATTTTATAATAATAATAATATCTAGGGACAATGTCACACAGATCATCCTAGCCCCAAACTAAGCAAAGCTTGTACTATGGGTACCAGGCGACGATATACATACTTATATAGATAGATGAATACTTATATACATAGCAAACATCCATGACTCAGAAACAAATATTTGTGCTCATCACACAAATATTTGCACTTACCGGGATTCGAACCCAGGACCACCAGCTTCGTAGGCAGGAGCACTACCAACTGGGCTACGGTGACCTATTAACAAATTAAAAAAACGACATTTTAATCAAATTGGGATAAAAAACGAATTTATCTAAAATTCGAGTTCGCGTAGTATAAATTGTTGGTGTCGAGATGATCGCACCCAAAAAACATCATCTTAATTTTACTGATCTACAAGTTCACAATTTTGTAAATAGATGGCGTTAATGTCGTTTCAGATCGCGGAACTTAATTGGCATATCGGTTAAAATAAATAAATGCTTGAAATAAAAGGTAGTCCAAAACTGAATCAATAGATGATCGCCTAAATCTCACCCAAAATATATGCACACATCTTAATTTTACCGCTTTACAAGTTTATATTTTTGTTAGTAGATGGCGTAATCATCGTTTTAGAAAGCGCTATGGTTTCGTTCACAAAATGTCGCAACCGAATCTAATTGGAGTTACCTTTGTGATTAATGCATCGTTCATTATTATTTTACTTTATTTAACTTACTGACTATACTTAAGGACAATTGATATGTATTCTTTGATTTTTGCTTGATGATATCGGGTCCTTTTTGTAAATAACAGTAGCAAAGTAGTCTTTCATTTATTTCTTAGTAAGGTTATTTATAGGTTAGGTTTTATTCAATGTATATTGCTTATTTGTTTTAAATGTTATATTTTTTAGGTTAAGCTAGAAGTAAGTAGTTACATTGGTCATCATTCAAAATTGTCGCGGACAAAGTCGCGGGCACCAGCTAGTATATATATATATATATATATATATATATAACAAATCTTCACACTAAACAGTATTTTAAAAATTGCTGCTAAGAACCTAATAGTTATGTGTATAAAAATATTTTCTTTTTGAATAGTTCTTCGGAAAATGACTAAAAAGTCACGTTCCGAATAACTGTTTAGTATTTTGTCTCGGTAATAGGTATTAGCATATTTATGAATAGCTAAAACTTTTATTGTGCTTAACTTTATTTTTGATAAGAATGAGAACCTAAGACTTTTTACTAGATTTTAGAATTTCTACATTTTTACAAATAATAGTCCTGAAATAAAAAAATAAAATGTAATCAAAAATCAATGATTTGATGGCGGTATATTAATATTACTTTATACGTTATATTTTTGTCGCCTTGAATATTTCTTGAGGAAGTATAAACATCATCATCTCAGCCGAAGTAGTCGTCATCATATCTACTAAAAGACATCCTGTGGTATAGAAAAGCCTTCCCAAGAAGGATTTTTCTGTCTTTTATCTTAATTTATTATTATCAATTTCTTTTTTCACAAATATTGTTTCAAATTTTCTATTACATACAGAACATTTGAAACTAAACCTGACAGAAACATAAATAAACACTACACGATCATGAATCCTACACTACATATACACGTACTAATACACTACAAATTTACAATCATATATAGTTATCTCTATTCCGTACAGATGTCGAGGCTCCTCGGTAAAATTTTTGCTACTGGCTACGTTTGTGAAATCTATTATCTACGTTTACTTTTAGCTTAAACTATGTGTGAGAGCCCTGGTACCCATAACTCAAGTTAAATCTTATCATGGGTACCAGAGTTCAATTCTATTTTTTGTCACCATTTAAAAGCTGTAATTTATGTGTAAATTGTGCACTTTTTTGTGGGAAATAAATTATTCTTATTCTAATATTCTTATTCTTATTCTAAAGAAATAATTCCATTCAAAATTATTTAGATCATCTGTTTATTCCCTATATAAAATTCCAATGTTATAGAACAGAGCATACGTGACTATGATCAACCAATAAAGCCGTTTTCATATTTTTATGAGTTTTTATTCTCTTAAGTCCAAATACGACTTTGTTTATTTTGTTGCAAACTGTATCAACCAGATATTTCCAGTCACAGAACTTTGATTTAACTTGAATTAAAGTGAAATCTTATTTCATTTTCAGTTACAAACCATTTATTTTTATAACTGTAAAACTATGTTTTCAATTGGGTAGAGTTTAGTTTAGGTCAACAATTTTAATTAGCCACATCAAGGTACTAACATCAGGTAACAAAATGCCACCCCAGTTAATTGTTGGGTGAGTTAATTGATGTAGTTGATCGTTTGACAATTTCCTTCTGAAAGCAAAAAAACTTCGCGAAGCTTATCCTTGAACTTATTCTTACAATTTGCATGAGATGACCTGGTTTCTAAGCTGGATAAGATAAGTTTGTGGAGTAGTATTATTATATATTTCAGCGGTGGTGTTTCGTTATCAGTCGACCTTCGGTGCAAAAATGCCCTCAGGTAAGCTTTCTCGGGATCACTTTCCTTGTTCAATCCGATTAAGTCATAATATTATTAAACAGTTCTTAATGTTATGAAGTTAACTATTTCTAATATAAATTAACTGCTTCGTTAGTCTAGCGGTAGCGTGTTCAACCGCAGACACTGAGGTCCTGAGTTCAAACCCCGGGTCGGTCCAAAAAGTGATTTTGGGATTTTTCCGTAAAAACAAATTTCTCAGTATCAGCCCGAAGTCTGGGAGTTGGCGGTATTATACCCCCGTGCTTCGAAGAGCACGTAAAGCCGACGGTCCTTTACCTGACCTCTTTCCGGTCGTGTCGCTAGTAGTCCTATCGGATCATGAAAGTGATGGAATAGAAAGTGCCCCTGTGTTTGCGCACACACTTGCGCTCTATAATATGTCCTGCGCAATTGGCTAATGTCCATTGAGACTGGCCGCCGTGGTCGAAATTCGGCCGGGAGGACATCATCATAAATTAACGAATGCTGAATGTGGAATGAATTTTAACACTATGATAAAATTATGCCGACAAGTAGACACCCTAAAATATCATGTTTAGCTTTGAATTGCAAAATCCAACGATGTAATGGAAGAATTTTGGCAACTTTCCACCTTTATGACAATTTAGATGACTTAGTGCTGTGTGGTAACAACGTTTAATATTTGCACCCCATCTCATCCCACGAGGGGGGAGAGTTCGTTCTGAGGGAATACCTACCAGAGAACAGGCGGCAGCATCTATCTGAGTCAAATAACCACCATTTCGGTTCACCATTGCCAAACATGGCAATTATGACATATCCACCCAGATGAATTATTTTGATAAAGCTTTTATCAGAAATAGAATTCTGCCAATGAGATGATTTTTATCAATAAACTGGCTGTCGTAGCCAACTCCGTATAGCCATATTTTTATGCCGTCAATACTTTCTTAGGTATTTAAAATTAAATAAAAAACTACGTCACAGTCCTCCGTCTCATTTGCACACCTACTTCTCGGATATTTTTAAATATTTGCTATATATGTTTTTACTAAAAATGTTCTCCTAACCACAATGAACACAATAAAAGAAAAATTTGGTGGGGTCGTTCAGAAGTTATAGAGTACAAACATTTCAGTAATTCATTTTTATTAATAAACTAACAAGCAGTACATTGCCCACGTTGAAATTCATTGGAATGATAGTAGCGCCATCTGTCGAAAATTGGTCGTACTAACTCAAAAACCTTCGTGCACCACACTTTGCTGAAGATCATCTCCTGTTCAAAAGCATAGTTAACGATTCTATAAAGGACATACAGACAACATTCATTATTATATTCTACTAATATTATAAACGCGAAAGTTTTTAAGTATGAAAGGATGGATGACGACTCTTTCACGTAAAACTACTGAATGGATTTTAATGAAACTTTACAATAATATAGCTACAATTTATAAAGATAGATAGAGTACACTTTATTGCACCAGAAAACACAATATCTTAATATAGGAAAATACAGGTACAATCGGCGGTCTTATCGCTTTGTAGCGATCTCTTCCAGACAACCGTTGGGTGGCCAAGGAAAAGTAAGATGGAAAAGGCGGTAGTTGTAAGTGTACTATCGTGTGTATTAAATGTTTAACGTTATTATATACATACATTATGTATGTATAAGCTTCATAAATATATACTTCAGCATATCAGCTGAGAGACGTCCACTGCTGGACAAAGGCCTCCCCCCCTGGATAGAATGTGAGTATTTCGGCGAAGTCTTATGGGAAGCCACTTGAGTTTTTTGCAAAATTCGGATACATGATCATGTTTTCGAATATAATAATAGTATTTATACCAATTTTATACAAAGTTTTCCACAATTGCCGTACTTACGTACGGCACTGTATTGGCACTGGTAGTGCATTCCACAGTCGAATTGCTTGTACAGTAAAAGACTTATCTAGGAAGTCTGTATAGTGCACCGGCATTGTAAGCTTCAAATTTTCTGATGCTCTCAAAGACGTCAAATGTGAATCACGTAGGAATTCAAATCGTTCCTTTAGGTAGTGGGGGCTAGCGGGATTGAACAAAATATTGTAAAGTATGGATAGAATGTGAGTATTTCGGCGGAGTCTTATGGGAAGCCACTTGAGTTTTTTTCGAAATTCGGATACATGATCATATTTTCGAATATAATATTAGTATATATACAAATTTTATACAAAGTTTTCCACAATTGCCATGCATAAGTACGGAAATTCTGGAAAACTTTAAACTTTACAAGCAATTCGACTGTGGAATGGACTACCAGTGCCAATACGACGTGCTCAAAATATAACATCGTTTAAAAATATGGTGAAAAACCACTATTTACGTTACTAGTTAGATTGGTCCTGCTACTAGACAATTTATTCAATTTCCGTTTCTATTTTTAATATAATTTTATTTATTTATTTATGAAATATTTATTAGTTTATTATATTTGTTTATATATGTATATGAATATATGTAAGTACATTAATCTATGTAGTATATTTATTATTAGGTTAGGACACTACACTCTGTAAAACTGACGACGGTACACTATCAGCTGCCTGTCATTTTCAATTATGCTAGTCCATCCTACGGTTGTCTGGAAGAAATCGCTATTATGCGATAAGACCGCCAATTGTATATTATTTAAATATTTTTTTTTTCTGTAAAATGTTTTTTTTATAGTTTGTGCAATAAAGTGATGAAATATATCTTAAGAAGAATATTAGTATTTATACTTGATATTATGTGAATGATCCAAAATATGACGATAGTTAACAAGGAAGTAGGAAAAAATGTACCATCTGCGAGATATTCCGGCGTGGACTGCTAAAACCGCTAGAAGTACACATCCTACTAATATTATAAATGCGAAAGTTTGTGAGTATAGATGTACGTTTATTACTCTTTTACGCCAAAACTTCTTTAACACGGGTAAAACCGCGGGGCATTACTAGTATTATATAGAAGATAGATTAAGGAAAAACAGAAATAATCAATTTTTCCCAGACTATCGAATATAAATTAATGTAACTACAGTATTCCTAAAAGGGATCCTCAACATTAAAGGTATGCAATATACTCTAAGATCAATAAAATTGTTCTCGTTTTTACTTTTCAAATAAAATAAGGAAAGTACACTTACAAGCTATTAGCTTGATTGTTGTATTCCAATTCACTTCCAATATACGTATCTACCTCGTTTCAAACTAATTGTTCATGTCGGTTTTTGTAGTCACAATTGTCACAATCCAATTATTTTGTTTGTTCGACAGAAATGTCAAAGAGTGTATGAGTGTCATATAAGGTCGTAAGATATATTATGACAAAGTGGAAGTTTACAGAGCGTAAGTCTGCTTATCGCTAACTGCTAGCACTTCTTACTTATTGTATGGACAGTGGTTAACCTGGTGTCAGAGTAGTTCAAGTCGCCGAGTGTAGGTCTCTGGCATGGCTTAACGACTACGATCGAGACCGACAGCTTAACGTGCCCTCCGAAAGCACGAAGAAGCTCAGGAATTAAATAACTTTGGTGGTCACCCATCTGACTGCGAGCCTAGTTGTAGCAGCTCATATCTAGAGCTATGAGCTGCTAGCACTGATTCACATTAGTCTGGACCATCTAAATATACGTGTATACTTTACTTATTAATTTTGCGTACTGAAAAAAGATGTAATATTGATGACAATATTATAGTATAATAACATTTTAGAGTGATATGCTTGTATATGAATAAAATGGAATATAGAATCTATTCTAAGTGATTATAGATATGTAATAATATTATATAATGTTTTGAAGACTATAAACCTCTTATTTAATTAATATTTTCAGTTTAATTATAAACTTTCGAT
The DNA here is from genome assembly GCA_951640165.1 of Pseudoips prasinana. NCBI lineage: Eukaryota > Metazoa > Arthropoda > Insecta > Lepidoptera > Nolidae > Pseudoips > Pseudoips prasinana. The sequence continues at coordinate 15,426,100 of OX621234.1, read as the reverse complement.
AGCGCCTAATTTATTATTTATTCGAATAAATTGTTTGATTATTCGATTGTTAACATGTAGTAATATCCGATAATAATAGGTACTGAATTTTAACGCAGGTCAATATTAGTACGAAGCATCGATATACTTCGTAGTAATATTGATTAGCGTGTCCGATGATGGTGAAGGTCTGTTTACATCCTAGATGGTTGAATAAGATTGCATGAATGTAGGATTGTATTGATAATTAAATAGATAGTACAAGTACTCGATCCAGGCCACTTTTATTACTAATATTTAGACACTAATTACTAAAATGGAATCTATTGCCTTTAAAATTCGTTATATCATTTGTCACATGATTAAATATTTGACGTAATTTGAAACATCTTGATAACGACACCGGGGGAATATAAGCGTTTAGTTTAATTTAACGCCTCAGCAAAGTGTTAATCGCCTTCAAACAGCTTTCGGCGACAAAGCACCATACAAGACGTTGTATTTATATTATACAATACAAACGTGGTTGTTCCTCATACAGCCAGGCAGACTAATACATTTTTGTAAGGGAAAATACGTAGATCTTATTGGACATTTTGCATTTGTATGCAAAATGTATATTTTATATCCATGAGAGTTATATGAGATTTCTTCCTGTTTTCAAATATCAATAATTTATGCGAGTAATGACCTTCTTCTTAAAAAAAGAATTTAGTGAGTATATAATGCATGTTTTACTGTTCCACGAAAGAATTAGTATTTTTATGTAGAAGATCATTGAAGCAAAGAAAGAATAATTTGATAAACAGTAAATTGAATTCATAGTACTTTTTTCTTATTCAAATTATCATTCCTCGAATCGATAGGGCACATATAAGCAAATAAATTAACTTACTTTTGAGATATGGCGGAAAGAAAGAGAGACATTTACGTTAGTATTGGCAAGTGTTCGTCAACATCAACATTTCTCTATTATATTAAATACTACTGTGCCCCGCAGTTTCACCGCGCGGTAAATAAATATTACATTTAAATATCTGGGACAAATCACACCACCACCATCTAGCCCAAACTAAATCAGAAACCTTCGTGGGCTCATGTGGACTTTTATCAAATACGTAGTATAGTTTACGATTCTATAAACGTCATACAGACAAACAATCATTTTTATATATAGATAGATACAACTTTAACTACTATTAAGGCGACGTATTTTGTTTTTTTTTTTTTATTTATTTATGTGACATTTCATAGAACCTTCACTACCAGCCTTGACTCGTGATGATGATGGTTATTTTGACCGGTCTTTTGTGACACACATTCACCGGCTTCTAATGACACTCACAAGATCTTATAACTCAACTTCAAGTATATTGTGGCGAAAAGCAACAATTCCTTCTAGTTTGTTTATAAGTTACTGAGTGGAGACCATTTCGAATGCTTCTAATAGATCAAGAAAATTAGTATAACATTTACAATTATTTTCTAAATTTTCTGACCGCTAATTCATTTAATTTCGCACTAACATCCTTTTGTGAGAAAATTTGTAAGACTGTTTCCAATATTTTGGATAGAGCACAAAATATTGATATTGGTTGATACTGGAAGGTTAATAATTCAATGAAATTTACAGTAAATTTCAACATTTTCTCGAATTTCAGCCCGCGCGTCAAACCCACTTTCACCTGAAATTTCTCAGTGGTAATACAATTAATAATTTTTAACTTATATACTGCTCGTAACCATTTTATCAAACAATTTTGAATTAGTAATAAGTCTGTAGCAGTATTTTTTATATGGGATTTGTCCCTCTTTTCCACCAAAGGAACACCTGTAAGCCAGGAACATCAGTAGCACATAATGAAATGGCACTGAGCGGTGAGGCTCAGGCATATCCCGGGAAATTTATAATTTGCAATTCTTTATTACATCGATCGACTGTATTGGATCCTGCAACAAATTTAATCAGAAGGAAATAAAGAAGAGCTGAAAAAACGTAGTTCCACTTCCATCCAGAGCAAAGCGAGAGGCAGAATGATAAAACTAGGTAAGAATCTCATAAAACGAAAGAATTCCAACTGGATCCTATCAAGTGAGCTGTTATACTTGAGTTGAGTTGAGTACTTGATTCCATTAATTATAAACCCATTAATAGAAGGAATCCCGCGTGAAATATGTGGCAATTGCTGCAAAAAGAGCTTTGAAAAAATTACAATCAGCCCCTTTAAAACGGTATCTGTAATTTCTGGAGATAGGCGTAGGTGCAGACTAAGTGATGAGCAGTATACCGTATACGCCATCCATCTACTCGGACGTCTGCGCTTTAAAAAGTGACGTCAATAAAAGAAATCCAGAAGGGCTAGAATAAGTTGGTAGTACATAAGGGGTATTATGAATTGAAGTATATATCTCAGCGACAAAATCGTCGACGGCGTTTCATCACTAGCGCTACATTTTGAGGTCCCTTAAGGGCCACAAAGTTATAATTGGTGCTGATTTTAACGCATCCTCAACTTTATGGTATTGCAAATACCGTTAAACTGATACAGAAAGGCGATTACGAAGGGACCTCATAAGCAAGCAAGGAAAACATATCGCAAGTTATGTAATTTGGGAGCTACGTAAACTTTTCAGGATAGGGACGATTTTCAGCAAAAGTTCAGTTTCACTTGATGAGGACTACTTGATGATTTCTGAGTAAAACTAAATGCGTGCCGTAAATTGCAGCTCGTCTGGCTGCAAAATATGTCCTTTATGCGCTTTTTGATATTGTTTTGAATGAACACTATATCAAGTTATAACCATTGATCAAGGTTTCCAACTCTGATATCGCATTTCTGTCGTTATGAATATTTAACTGCCCTACCTTTAGTTAGCTTTATTAATATTTAGTGTCTAAGACTAATTCCTCAAGTTTATGCTTGAATGTAGGGCAGTTTTCCGGGCCAAATTTGTGGTTAAAAGATTATTTATGAGGTTTACGATGCACAAACTTGTTTTAATTCGGCGTCGTCGTGATATAGGAGATTTATTATAGCGGTACTTAAAAACACCGATATTGCTGGCATTTTAAATATCAAACGACCTCTTAACTCTAAATGAAGTGCCATATTGCCCAGTCGATGCGAAGTTTTTCTTTAATGGTGACAAAGTGTTTTATTATCTCCGATTAGAGCCTAATTTTCACCCATTTGCGACCATTAGAGAAGGAGACGGCCGCGATTCCTAGTGGAGCCGCGTGGTCGGACTAACCTTGTACACCAGGCACCCCTGACGCGTGCTCTCCGTACTCTTAACCTTATAGCAGCTGAGATTGAATGAGATTGATTGGGATTGAGTTATTCTGAGTCAACACACATGAGTGTAATTAATCTTAAGTATATTTTATTTTAAAAAAGGATACCTACTTAATTTTCTGGCAGTGTTTCTCAATAGCTGCCACGTCATGAACTGCACGGTAGGGTAAAATAAAAACAATATCACACAAATGTAAAATTTTTCGGAATGAAAGTTTTTTGACTTGGACCTATTTGTGTGTTCTCTGAGTGAGTTCACGAGAAGTGCGTTATTCATAATTAGTTATATGTAAAATTTGTTAAGGCGTATAAAATTGTATTATACTTAGATAAGCACTCTATTGCATTGGACTTATACCTGTAAAGATTGTAAGAGGAAATAAATAAATAAATTCTGGTCTTAGATGTAAAATTGTCAAGGACAATGGACAAAAATGGACGGAAAATGTAAAATGTATTATCAGTAAATATAAAAAAAATATATAGTGTTCACTTTTATAGTAAAACATAAACCAACAGCAATAGATGAGAAAATAGGATATACATAAAGATTGCATAAAATATTTACTTTGTCACGTATGATATGATGGATGGCCGACTACGGTCGGATATCAAATAAATGAGATAGGTATATTGAAACTTTGTGTCGATGAAATTGATGCCATGCTAACCTACAAAATGATACGATGACGATGTAAATGACCTTACCCTTAAACAATTTTAATTTAAAACCAACTACAAAGTTACACCCCACAGTGGTTTTATTAGCAAATTATGAAAGCATAATAAGCAGACTTTCCCACTTTTCTCTTTGGGATTTGATTTGATATGAAATGTTGCAGAAACGGTGGGTAATTTTACTGACACATATTTCTATGTAATATGTAACATACGAATATTTGAGATAAGGACTTACACTTATAAAACCTCCCGACTCTTCTCAATACCAACTAAACTAATTTTAAATAAAACATTGGACCCGGTAGGTGGCATTGCGATGAGATTCCGAGTTTTATTTCAATTTTTATTGTATAAAATTTTAAAACAACATTCGTCTATTAAATTGTACACTCAAAAAATATCTTTAGTTGAAAAACCAAATTTTGAACATGCGTATATTAATATTCACTTTTGTTATCTTGGCCCATACATAGAATAATAAACTAAATAAAATAATATCCATATACTCTCCAAATTATAAGCAATGCCAGTTAAAAGTGTTTGAACAGATACATAAATTACATTAATTTTGTACGTAGCGAATTAGCGCTCGTGTCTGAAATACAGATATGTATGTACAGACGCCAGCATATCAAGTTACCCCAATCTGTCAAATTTCCCCAATTGTAAGAGAACCTTATGCTTATGTGATAAAGTTGCAAATCTATAAAAGAATATTGTCAGATTGGGGTAGCTGGATGTGCTGGCGTCTGTACTTCTCTAGTTCAGACACAGTCACGTCACACTATTGATACTAAAACACTAAAACCTAGTAAAATATGAATTTGTAAATGCTGTATATTTTAAACATTAGTTAAATCAACAAACACTTTCCCCTGTCGCTTTGATTTAGCTTAATTAATTTCAACGTAACAATTCGAAGAAAACGCGTCCCAGTAGAACCAATGCTATTACTTAGTGATTATGAATTGTAACATCTTATTTAGAGCTATAGATAAAATTTCATATTTTTATTAGTACTTTCGTAAGTAAATTTGGCCTTGTGGTTTCCAGTCTGTAAAATAAATTCCAGGGCCACCCCATTCCATCCTGTGGCTGTCGTAAAAGGCGACTAAGGGATTGACCAGGTAGTCGTACAGGAGCGTCACCTAGTGTACTACCTCCCACGTAGTTGCGGTCAGCAACTCGCATGCCAAGCGCGGTGACCAAAGCAAAACCCTACCAATTGCAGAAACCTTTAGGGGAGGCCTATGTCAAGCAGTGAGTGATATCAGGGTGATGATGATGTTAATGAAGTAAATATTGAGTTATATTATAGTATTTCCCGTGCTATGTGGCAAGTGGCGCCATGCTGATTGGACCACTTGTTTATGAGATCCATAAAATATACTAACGTTAAAAAAATATCCGATTCCGATATCGGTCGCCGATAGTGAGCACAGTGAGCGCGGCTTATTTCAACGCACAGAATTTTAGACAAATAGAGCAGTGATATAGACAATAAATTTAAAAAAATAGGCTTTTTTTTTTAATTGTTGAGTCGCGTGAATTATCATGACTAAATATGTATTTATGCTAAATTTGAGAGCTCTCGGTTCACCAAAATAGCCGCTATCCGTTATGAAAGTTCGTGGGTCGCTATTAAAATACCATTATAAGCTTAATAATAATAACAATAATAAGACTTTATTTCCAGACCAAATGAGTGTCCAATTAGTAAGTAACAACTTTCTTATAAACTAGTGTTAGTAATATGTATTTTAAAATATGTAATTAATTTACCATTCATTGCTGGGTCATTCCATGCGAAATGGCGCAGCAATGATTGACGTAAATACAGTCTAGCCGACTAGCGATCATGCGAAGGATGCTGTTGGTGCTGCCACGTATTCTGCGCACCAGAGATGCGCATCTCTTACGCATCGTAGCGTAGAAACAATCTACGCGATGCTCAGCAAACATCCCTGATGAACTACAGAATCGCCGCAGCCCCATCAGCATCCTGAACGCATTATTAAATTGAGCTTAGACTTATAATTAGCACACAATATTTTGTGCCGCTAAGGAAACGACAACAGCAGGTACTCGGGCTAATTATTTACATTTGCCAAGATCTTACCACAGAATTGAGCAGAGAAAGAGTTCCCAGATGTTATTTATTTCAATACATTAACTTAAAAACGGTTTATGTTACGTGTATCAAGTTTGCAAGTCATAAAGTTTTGATTAAATCCTTCCACTTCTTGAGTTAATAGATGGATCTGGTGAATACCTCAGCGACTATCTCTGGCACCTCATGGTGGTTAATACTGCGTGTATTGAGTTTGCGCTCATTGTTTAAATTATATAAAGTCGACCGACTAGACGGATCTGATATTGGGTACTGAAGACCCTTACCTACCTCAAGATTGATGCAATTTTATGTTTTAGTGTACTAGATACAAATGGTAACCAAACAGGACACACGGTAGGTAAGTTAGCAAAGAATTGTGTGCTTTTCCCAGATAATGCAAGATACTAACCGTGGTTTAAATTTATTATTCTCATAATAAAATTCGGAATATTTAAGCCAGTAAGTAAAGGAAAGTCTGCCTAATATTTCAATATTTTATATCCTACTATGGCAATTGTTTTTATTCATTTATTTTAATTCAATTCTACTTGTATTTTATAACTTTGGGTGTAGAATCTAAACTTCTTTATGATACAGGAATTTCTCATATGTCTACGCTGCTTGAATTTTAAATTTTCTTCGCCTGAGACTGAAGTTCTGGATATTATTGGTAAAGATTTTTGATTTTTTTTTGCCTGTCCTGAAAATAGGCTGTAAGCATCATTAGTCAATAAAGTGTAATAATATTTAAGAAATTGTGATATTTTAATTCTTGATAAATTTTTGAAGGCTTGCCCTCTTATGGTATTCTGTGGTCGTTACACACTTACATTTCTCTTGAATTGTAGATGGCTGTGTGCTAGATTATATCTTCATAAACCATAACTCTAGCCTTGACATGAAAATATATTTATTTAATAAGCAGAAAATGGTTTGTTAATTTTTTGATTATAAAAAAATATATTTTTAGTGCGGGAAACGAGCCATTTTTATACGACCATGTCGGCAAACAAAGAAATGATAAGCTGTTACACACGCGCTACCTACCTATATATCTCTTGTCTGTAATATTTGAATTTTTAAATACGAAATAACTGAGCAAATCGTAGTAGCAATGTTATGAAATCGAACAGTGAGAATGGTCCAGATTATACATGCTCTTCACCGTTTTGTATAAATATTTTTTTATGCTCTAAACTCTCTAATAAATAATATTAGGTCTTTACCTATGAAATTGCCGTTCTGCAGTACTGGCCATTTCAAATCAAAATAATTTTTGTTTGGCTAAGAATTCTAATTTCAAATTAATTTTATTTTAAAAACATGGATTCTTTTTTCCAAAAGTAGTCATTTCTTTATTGATTAGTGTTACATTTTCATCGCATTTCAATCTTTTTCGTCATCATGGATACGTTAAAAATTCGAGTAATTATGGAATATGAGTACCGTCGTGGCAGCAACGCGGCACAAGCGGCACGCAACATCAACGACGTTTACCGAGCTAACACTACAAACCAACGCACCACCTGTTATTGGTTTGCTCGCTTCCGTTCTGGAAATTTCGACCTGAAAAATGAACCTCGCGGTCGTCCGAAGACTTTGGTCGACAATGACGAATTAAAGGCGGTTGTGGAAGCTGATGATACACAATCTACGGCTGAATTAGCAGCAGCTTTCGACGTTAGCGTCAAAACAATATTGGTCCATTTGCGTCAAATTGGCAAGGTAAAAAAGCTTGACAAATGGGTGCCCCACGAACTCAATGATCGCCAGCGCGAAGTACGCGTCGAGACGTGCCTTGCACTGCTCAACAGACACACAAATGAAGGAATTTTGAACCGCATTGTTACCTGCGATGAAAAATGGATTCTGTTTGATAACCGCAAGCGCTCAGCAAGTTGGTTGGATCCTGGTTCAGCACCTAAACAATGCCCTAAACGAAAACTTATCCCTAGAAAAGTGATGGTCACTGTTTGGTGGTCTAGCGCCGGTGTGATTCATCACAGCTTCTTACCAAACGGGGTGAGCATTACTGCAGATGTGTACTGTGAAGAACTGAGCACAATGATGGAGAAGCTGGCGCATCTCCAACCAGCATTGGTCAATCGCTCGTCTCCGCTGCTCCTGCACGACAACGCGCGACCTCATACTGCACAGCAGACGGTCTCCAAGTTGCAAGAACTGGGGTTGGAAGCTCTCCGTCATCCGCCCTACTCACCAGACCTTGCGCCTACAGACTACTACTTTTTCCAGAATTTGGATAACTTCTTGGCGGGAAAAAAATTCAATACCCGAGAGGCAGTACAAAATGCCTTTGAAGAATTTGTTGCCTCCCGTCCAGCTGATTTCTTTAAGAAGGGCATCAATAAACTGCCACTGCGATGGCAAAGATGCATTGATTGCATGGGTGATTACTTCGATTAATACAAATAAAAAAATTCATGAAAAAAATTCGTTTAAATTTTTTCATACAAAACGGCAATTTCATAGGTAAAGACCTATTATATAAACTGTCTAACTCAGCGGCTACGCCGTAGTCACTACTACGCCGTAGAAGAGATTTGGCATGGTGCCCTTTTCCAGTATGCAATACATTTTTAGTTTAATTTATTTTCTTATCTTAAGACAATGAAGCCAACTCATTATTATTATTGCCATTGTTTTCCGTGATGCCAACATAACTCGGGTCATAATCTGAAGCTAAATAAAATCGTTTGAAAAGGGACACGATATACGTGTGTTCTCCGAAATCAAATAGAGAGGTACTTAAGATCCTTTCGTTTTCAATTTTGCACATGGTTAAGCTTCTCTATTAGTTTCTCAGTTCAATGGCATATGACTACCTGCTCCTATTGAAGGACATGTTCATATGTTTTATGATAATTTACGACCACTACAAAAGGAAAACTTATACAATTATCTCGGTGTCCGTCTATTTTAAAAGAGATTATAGACGCAAGTAGGCAATTGCGTGATTATAGGAATATAGGAAATGAAATAACGGTGAAAGAATAGTAATCTGTTACATTTTTAACCGACTCCAAAAAGGAGGACCGTGAATCAACTGGACAATAATAACAGGGACTCAATTCGATACGTAGATGGCGAATTCATTTTCTGGTTACTAAATAAATATGTAGTAATTATAAAGAATCCAACTAGGTTGTCTGGAAGAGATCATATTTAGTGATAAGGCGCCGCCAATTGTATATTTCTGTAATGCATCCTTGTTCTTTATGTTTTATTTTACTTGGTGTACAATAAAGAGTTATCTATCTTATCTATCTATCTATATATCTCACTATATCTTAAATTTTTTGACTCTTTGTTGGATAATGATGCCTTCAGCCTATTTTCAAGACAAGCAAACAAAATGAGAAATCTTTACGAACTAAAAACGATGCATAATTGAGCAAGTGCCAGAAATAGTCGCTGATGCATATCATGAGATCCATCTATTAAATCATGACGTGGAAGAATCTAATCACAACTATATGACCTGAAAACTTAAGGCACATTACATTACCCGTTAGTAAGTTAATGTATTATAATGTTTTTTTTGTACTATTATATTAATAAATGAAGACGCCGAGCAATTGAGCGAAGGCTCTCAACAAGAAGTTTGACTAAACCGACGCTAGTACAATATAAAGTGTTAATGTACTGAGAGAACTTCAGATGAGCGTTTTTTGGTATAAAAAACGCAGAAAATGAGACTATACTATACTTATTTGAAGAATAGCGTATTGCGCTCTCGCCAAAGTTTTTTAATTTGGCTTTAGATACACCTCCAGGCCCATATTCAATATTGAAGAGTATTTATGGGCAATATTTAAGTAGACTTCATTTATTATACATATTTGTTTCAGCAACATGTCGTGCGTTTTGCAATAGAAATATTAATTTTCTTGAATGTGTTGTTAAAACTTTCTACATTCCTAACATGAGTTTGACTGATATGATCATAAATATTATTCTTACGTAATTTGAGTAGGGTTAGTTTTACACTGGTGACATAATATGTGGCAGTCTTTGCAGAACCCGGAGCGAGTATTTTTCTCAAAAAATATTCTCCATCCTTTTTATAATAATGTTTAGAAAATGTACTTTTTTACCAGTTTAAAACGTGTAAGATCGATATTGGAACGAGAAACCTTGTTGACAATCTGTGGACTAAGCAAATACTAGTCTTTGTTTAACGAGGTGAATGCTCATTATAAAATGGAATCACTTGTAAAATGAAGAGTCTTATTAAAGTTGAAAATTACAAAGATGTTCTACATGGTGATCTTTTTGAAAATACTAGGCTAAACCTAAAGTAAAGTAATTTATCTTATTTACTCGTCCAAAATTATGGGGGTCAAATATTATTGCCCCCATAGACGTCAGCTCTAGTGACTCTACACGTGGCCCAAATACATTCTCGATGTAAAAAGTTATATCAAAAAGGAATACTCACTCAGAATTCAAGCAAAACGTTAGTGTAAGAGTGCAACGTATTTTTTTCTAAAAACAGTTACGACAATTTATACCTAATACTTGTTGCGAGGGATATTGGCTTAGTTACTATAGAGAAATTCTTTTTTCGTTTCACAGGCAGCAGAGAGTGGTAACGTGGAAGATTTTATGAGACTTTACCTAAGTGAGCCCTCAAGACTAGCAGTCAGGGACGGCAGAGGGCGCACGGCAGCGCACCAAGCAGCTTCCCGGAACAACACTAATATCTTACATTTCATCAACAACTACGGAGGAGGTAGGTATTAAGAAGTTTGAAAATATTCAATTAAATGGAGAACTATTCCAAACTAGGAAGCTGTTGTTACTGTCGGAAGCAAAAATGTAGTTATTGCACCCTCTAGAACTTTCTGCACACTTAGCATGTGTCACTATAGTTCCGTATTATCAAATATTATGGTTATGAGTCATAATATTTCATATAGTATTAAGCTTAATTTGTTTTTAACCGAATTCAAAATAAATTATAATATAAATCATGTCTATCATCCTCCTCGACATTACAGAGCTAGTGAGACGTTTAAAAAGAACAAAACCCTATGAACTAGTGTCGTGATCAGTGATTAGTGTATTTAGTGATTAGTGTTAGCAATAATGTTATTATAAAGAACACATGTACAAAGTGTCTTCCCCTTAACAAATATGACTAAGGAAAGTCGGTGGACTGAATCTTAGAATTAATTATGTTTATGTAGAAGTTTAGGTTAATATAAAATTACTTATTAGTCTCTAGACTAGATTGTAATATATATAAAGTACTACACTTGGTACTTTATTAAATAAAAAAAAATGTCTATCATAATATAGTGTCAGAAATAAAGTCAGTATTTAGTATTTAAACTTTATACAACTCGTGTACAGAGACAACTTTGTAGGATTTCCCCTGTAGACTCGTATTTAGCAATCAAACTGAGATCAAATTTAACTTCACGAAGCTGAGCTTAAATCTGATTGTTTTAAGCCTGTTGTTGCCCTGTTAGTGGTTAGTGACCCCGACTGTTAAGCCAGAATCTGTGTGATTATCTGTTCTGTTTCTGGGTGAAATTTATCTATAATATGTATGTATTTAGAAAATATATATAAGTATATTTGTGAGTAATATGGTTGCCATAGTACAACAGGTTGGTTGGCATCAGATGGCAGTGTGTTCTTGTTCCAGGATATTAATTATTATTAATCATCATTCGTTAATTATGAGAGATCGAAATCAAGTTTTCATTAATTAACATAAATTAACGTACAGACGCCAGCACATCCAGCTACTCCAATCTGTCAAATTTCTTTTATAAATTTGCAACGTTATCCCAAAAGCATAAGGTTCACTTTCAATTGGGGAAATTTGACAGATTGGGGTAGCTTGATGTGCTGACGTCTGTACATATAATGACTACTTTATTCCTCTGTGAGATGAACCTTCACAGTGTTTTACAGTAGTAAGCATTAAAATAATATTATATTTTAAAATATATTTTGCTATCAAATGATTATTTATATTTAAGTTTTATTATAATAGTTTTAACAGTGTTAGTAATATGATATGTTCTTTCGCATGCAAGTGTGAAATGAAAATGGGTCATGTTTTTATAAACAAAGCCGATGGATGACATCGTGATAATGTTGGCAAATTTGTTCTGCCAGTGTGTATCGTTTGTAGCTTAACGGTAGAGCACCTACCCCAACTTGGTAAAGGGTACTATTTAAAAACCCGCCGGAAGATTATTATTTATTACTTTCTATTTTTGAGCTTAGATTTACGCTTGTCTTTGCAAATAATGCTATGAAACAAAAATGTTTTAGTTTGAAAGGTGTTTTAATATGATGTGAGCTTTCATATACAATTGTGAACATGTCATACGGTTATGTGTCTAAAACAAAACCGATGGATAACACGTATGTAAATTCTTCGCAAGGGTGCTAGTTTCCTAGGGAATCCTAATTTTGATCTGCCAGTGTGTTTAAGAATCTTTACGTAAATTATATTAGCTGTTTCAGTTTAGAGAGTCGGAGTTAAATTAATATTGATATACATTCGAAATTTGTACTTTTAAAGTTGGCCTAGCAGGATATCACTTTTTTGGGACAATATTGGCGAGCGAGAGCTCAGGTCATCTACCAAATAACACCACAAACGAACGATCAACGGGATGATTTGGGTTGTGAACCTCAGATCAAGGCGGTTTCTAACTTTAACATTTTATAAGACAAAAGATAACACCCACATTATGGGGGGCTTTACAAAGATGCATTTTTGACAGCAACTTATGGGTCACCCAAATAGTTGTTGCAAAACACAAGGGAGACAGAAGCGAGGCGACCACCTTAATCAAGGCGCACCGCATGAAGTCACACAAGCTGCATGAAAAATTTTACACGCATGGAAAGTTGCAAATATTTATCATTATATTTTTTATTGCTCGTTTTATTAAGGACCGGAGCATTTCATCGATAAAAATATGGTATGGAATTCAATTTTGATACTGGGCTGTTGTATGTATGCCATTAGCTACATATTTTACTGAAGTGAAAACTTCTTTAGCAACTTTGTGTACTTTTTTTGTATGGGGAAAAAAGTTAAACTCGCGGCAGGACACGTGACCCGATCGAATATTTGTAAGACGTAGAGTCTTTTTTTTAATTCACACTGGCCGTTGATACATCCACATGACGGGAGCTTTTATTTCTTTTTGTTAGTTATGATATATTTTTTACAGGTGACTGCCTAACCAAATTTAGCTCTATTCCTAAAATGTATTCCCGCCATAGGGAGGGAAGCAATTGCTATGAGTCTTTACCGCCCAAAGGTGGGAAGTAGTATCTTCTACTCGCTACTCGAATCAAGTAAACACTACTTTCCGAGGAAGAGAAATGAAAAAATTGTTTTCACTTCATATAAATTCCGAAATGACAAATATTTATTGTATTCGTTAGCGTTGGAGTTACAGGACCCTAAATATATTACCAGTTGAAACTTGATTTTTAGCTTACAAATTAAATAATAAAATGTTGTTTACGAAGCTCCTCGCTTATTTAAAAGCCCCAATTTAGGGTACAAAACACATTAGGATACAAAAATACTTAAAACCCTCTTTGTGATTTAGAGATATCCATAAAATGTTTAATTCCAGAATTCAATTCTATTTCGTTGAATTTATTTGAAGGTAAAGGTCCAATTAGTTCGTTGGTAAAATAGTCAGGATAAAATAGTAGTACAGTTCTATAATATTGTTGTTTGCCAAATATTCTACTTCTCCTATTCAATCTATTGATTAGCAAAAGTTAAGTGTTGTTTTTAAAAATCAATAAATTGGTTGGTCCTTGGTTGGACTTTTCAAACTTGCTCACTGGACCATAGAAAATGTCTTAAATGAGTAAGTAAAATAAAGTAAAGTATTTTTTTAAACAGAAGAGGATGATTAGAGCTCGAGGAAAGTAATAGATTTGTAGGAAGTATCTACTCTCGTCGATCGAATAAAATATTGGTGATTACACTCCAATATCCATAACTTCTATAATTTATATGTGGTATGGGTTAACGCCAAATGATATTGCGCGCATTAAGCTTATTATTCACTGTGAATCACATTCAAGTAATATACAATTAACATATTTAGCATGCCCGCTCTAGAGTGAATGGAAATTTTCTTGTTGTTCCTTATAATGAATAGCATGTTATACATGTCTTAGCCTTGCGTGTTATTATTTCATTTATTGAGGTTCCTGACTACAATTTTCTTAATGGGATGGGGTTATATTTCAACCTTTACTCTCCTCCCCATATCCATTCTAATAACGTCTAACTTTAAATATTACGTCTATTTATATTATCACGGACAACAAAAAACAAAAGTTTATTATTAACTTCTCTAAAAATTACTGCTTCTGCGTTCTGGCCATTGTCGTCAATTAAATATCTATTGACGTCATAGCTTCCCATTTTGCGACATCATTTAATTTGAGGAAACCTTCTAAAATGCTACTTTAATAATCAACATTTAACACAAGTATACCTGAAAATATTGCGAAATTATTGCTTTAAGGGCTCTGAACTCCTGAAATAACTCATATAGTTTCGTCATGTTCCAGGGTGACTTTACGTCTCCATTTAAAACAGTAATGCAATCATGAATATTTCTTTAGAAAAGAAACAGGTATTCAGTACGAGACAAAAATAATTGTTCTTCAGTTTTATTTTTATTCTTTATCTTACGTAGGATTCCGTTTTATTGATATTTGTGTCAAATTGAGAAATGTAATGTATAAGTGCTTTTATAAACACTTGGATCTTTGTTTAGTTATCAAGATTAAAGTAGTATTTCGTGTTCGGATTTTATAATCTCATTTTCAGGGCTAGGTACGCCTATTCTATACCAATTCCGTCTTGATTTTTGCAACAATACAATTTTAGGAATAACGGCTAACCTGCCTTCGCAATACAAGACTATAAAATCCTAATTAGCTTTTAGGTATGTATGTATAAAATTATACTGGCTAAAGTGTATTAAGTACATTTTTCTTTTAATTTGTTGGTTTTAATATTCTCATTTTTTTTGCATTTATAGTCTGTAACATGTTAGAATTTTTTATTGGGACTAGTCCCTCCCTCTGACCCGCCAATGCATCTCCTGTAAGCCAGATTCAACAGTGGCACACAATGTAATGACACAGAGTGGTGAGGGTCAGGCATGTCGCGGGGAGTCACTTTAACTGTCTTGGATCCCGCAACGAATTTAATCAGAAAGAAACAAGGAGGAGTTAGTAACAGCTGAAATAAGTCCACTGCTGGACAAGCCTCCCTTATAATCATCTGGAGGCTTGGCAGGTGGGTTGGCGATCGCAGTAAGATAGTCATAATACTCAGAAGGAAGCTGCTGCCCGTCCACCGGTAGATATTCACTCGGATCGATATTTACGCCCCCCACGGGATGAGATAGTTTGATGATATTCTGATTCTGATATTCTTCGCACTCACCACACAGCACAGAAATATGTAGTAACGTGTGAAAGGTTTCTATGAATAATTGTAATACTGGGATACTTATTACATAATATTTAACCTTTTGTTTTGTAGTGTATTCTATGTTGGTGATCCAATGAATACATAAAAGAGCTATATTAAAAGTTGCAACATTTCAGTAGTGCTATATAATGCTAAATTTACAATAACTCAAAAAATTTCAAATGTATTCTTTACATTTTGGTTATTTGTAATTTTTCAATAATTATGTATACAGTGTATTTAACTTTGCAAGATATATACCAATCATCGTCATTATGTCGGCCATAAAACGTCCACTGCTCGACAAAGCCCCCAGAATTGCCGATCTTGCACTACTCACAAGGTCATCGGATCTGTCAAATATATATGTGATTTGTGAATATAGTTAACCCCAGTTGAAGAGGCAACAGCTACTCTCTGTGTACTATGACCATCATACTGCGATCGCCTACCCGTATGCCAGCAGATTATGAAATATCCCTTCAAATGATGCAAATAATTCTACTGTGGAAATCTTTTGCGGAAGCCTTTGTTCAGTAGTGGACGTCATGTTTTGGTCACCCTAAAAGTTTTATTATTTTTGAGCAACGTTCAAATATCTATATAAAATAAAACTGGCAAAGTGCGAGTCGGACTCACCCATTACGGGTTCCGCAGCAGCAAGTATTTCAGTGAATTAAATGAAAGGCAAATTACGGTTTACGATTTATGACGCATTAAAAAAAACTACTAACTAGATCTCGTTCAAACCAATTTTCGTTGTTAGTTTACATGGTAATGTACATCATATATTTTTTTTAGTTTTATCATTCTCTTATTTTAGAAGTTACAGGGGGGAACACTCATTTTTGCACTTTGGAAGTTTCTCTCGCGCAAACTATTCAGTTTAGAAAAAAATTATATTAGAAACCTCAATATCATTTTTGAAGACCTACCCATAGATAGCCCACATGTATGGTTACGATGAAAAAAAAATTGTTTTTCAGTTCTATGTATGGGGAACCTCCAAAATTATTATTATATTTCTATTTTTGTGTGAAAATCTTAATGCGGTTTACAGAATACATCTATTTACCAAGTTTCAACAGTACAGCTCTTATAGTTTCGGAAAAAAGTGGCTGTGACATACGGATGGACAGACAGACAGAAATACAGACATGACGAATCAATAAGGGTTCCGTTTTTTGCCATTTGGCTACGGAACCCTAAAAACGAAACTTATAAATGAAAAAACTCTTGATTTCGGACTAATTACGTCCATAGTGGGTTAGTAAAACAAAGAGATATACCTAATGTCAGTAGTTTTATCTACTAGCAGTAACATGCAAGAGTGGAGACACGTACCTCCCTGCTATGGTTTTCAGGATGGAGTTGGAGCTGTTCCGAACTCTGCAGAGCAATGAGGTGGATTTTTGCCGGATGATGGAATGGAAACCATCAACGTGTGCCCCCGTGAGCAGGTCAGACGCACTGCAAAAACAGGGCAGCCCCATCAACATCCTGAACCCATTATCATATCGGACCCGTAGTGCGCTGAGAGTCCGCTGAGTATAGTTCAGTCAGTCCAGAGGCTGCACGAGTAGAACACTTGACTTGAAAAAGAACAATGGGCAAAAATGTATGGAACGTGGTACCCGCTCCAATAGTCCTCATTAATATATCATTGAATAGACATTTTGATGCAGAAAAACGTCTACCATGGCGCCTGTCCCTATTCACGTTTGGAAAGCAGTAATCTCACTATCTATACTTATTATTATAAAGCTTTAATCTCAGGAACTACTAGTCCGATTTAAAAAATTCTTTCAGTGTTAGATAGCCCATTTATTGAGGAAGGCTATAAGCTATATATCATCGCTACGCTACGACTAAAAGGAGCCGAGCAGCAGGGGTGAAACCACGGGGAACAGCTTGTGTTTTATAAATGATGAAGAATTTATTACAAACTACTTATATAAGTAAAATAAAGCTAGAATAACATGATATAACACATTTAGGATTCTATTATTAAAAGAAGTAAGAAAACAAGCATTCTTTAAATACAAAACATATATTTTATCAATAAGTGAGTAGATTTAAAACATTACATATCGGTATCAACTATAACAGCATTGAGGAAAGATGCCGGAGCAGTAAATCCCGCATGCCTCGCATAGCCTAAGTACCATACGATGGACACTATATGTGCACAAGTGCCGATCGTACGTCGCCCGGTTAAACATGTGCAATACTGTTGGACAATATTATTTGCACTGCTGATTAATATATAACAAAAATATGTTTTTACACGGACATGTCGCGACTGGATTCGTCCACGCAAAAGCCAGGCATCTTCGTGTATGCCATAGTCTGGCAGATCATCAAGTGCTCCCTCTCTGTACGTTTCAATTATATATAGACCATTTGATAAATGCTCGGCACAGTAAGATCTTGCCAGCTTGAGTTGGTATGTACCTAGCGCTAATAGAATTATATCCTCCTCCGTCATTGAAGGGAAGTTTTCAATCTGGCTCGCTTCCATCCTCTGAAAATATACTCTTCTGTGGTTAAGCCGTTTTCTCTCTACATACATATGCAGAAGATTCGGGGTATCTATTTTCTGCCTTATTATATGGACGAATTCGTCTGCGTGTACGCTATCCACGATGGGTTGGTGGAAGTGATTCGTGATAGCTGCGGCAATCGCGCTCAGGAGCAACGGGACTTGAGTTAAAATGAGGAGTGCATGGCAAAGTCTTACGTAAAAACGTTATTAATAGAAAACATGAACGGAAATGCCGAAAATATTACCTTGGTACTCATTTTCTTACATAAATAAGTGGTAACTTATATACTCGTATATGTATGTTTATTGCCGGGGCCACGAGACTGTCTAAACAGGTTACTGTGGCCCTGGAAAGCAAAGGGAAACTGAAGGAACAGGGTTTTTATTAGTTAGTAAGACTGTCGTTTATCTTCAAACGCAATCAGATTTGAGAGTGGCGGCTATAGTAAAAATTGTTCCTCTTGGTAAGACCTTTTAAACGACACTACAATCATATCTATTGGAGCCGGGTACCATTTTGCTCATTCTTCTTTATATATAAACGGGAAAATTACAAGTAAGAAACAAAAAGACACAAACAAAATGTTGGTCTATTGACATCGTGTTCGTCAGCATATAATGAAGTGGAAAACAAATGGGTGTGCTTTGTGTTCTTTAAGTGCATGTTAAGTCTCCTGACACAGGGATTTATTTCGCCCATTACAAACTCAGGTCGATTTATTCGATCGACGATGATAACTTTTTTTAAATGATTACTTATGTGATAAAATATTCTTATATACAAGGATCCCGATCAAATATGATTACGCAATGTACCTAAAAGTTTACTAACTACGTAGTTACGCCAAATTTATTGACCCAGGACTATAAAAGCCATCCCAAACTATGCAAAACAGTCTCCAAAAGTCTATGCCTATAGTTTTAATATATGTAGATAATTCCATAAAAAGACAATTAGTTATATTTTATAAGTTAATATGTAAGTATTTGGTCGATTCGTGGCTTGTTATTGAATATAATGTGATTTCGCATATATATACATATTTGTAGTGAGATATCTGAGTTATTTTATTATAAACATCACATCTCGGATTCTCTCGCTCCTATTATTCAATAGTAAAACTATATTCGAAGGCAAACATTTTTCTGAGAATCTAATTTAAGAGGAATCCCTATTGCTGAGTCTGCGATGTTTCTAGTATACTTTATGAAAAAAAAAATCGCCAAATTTGACGTTAGTATTCTCCTTCTCCAAAAATGAAGAATTGTCCTCCATTTTTCTAATAACGAAATAGGCTTTGCCTTACCTGATATTTCATTATTATTTCCATTGAGCACATTGGTTTTTGGAAGAGCAGAAATGTATTTTCGCTATTAAGAGATATGTGTATACTTATTATTGATTTCTGTATTATTAAACCTTTTAAAATATTGTCCAAGTGAAACGGTTTGGCATAGTGATTAGGCCAATTACTAACTCCTATACGCGTTATATCTATATTTCGTACAGTAATAATAATACTCGACACCAGCTATTTATACTACCCTAACTATAAATGCAGGTAAATTTATTTAATTAAGCCGAGCTTAAAAGTTTAAAATGTGGATTTTATAAGTAATATAATAAAATCATAGGAAAGTCAAAACTGTATATAAAATATTTTTTAAAAAGGAGACTTGAGGCGTGATCTACAAACGATATCGAAGACAAAAATATAGTTTTTAGAATTTTTGTCTGTGTGTCTGTTTGTCTGTATGTATGTCCGGGCTAAACTCGAAAAGTACTGCATGGATTTACTTCAAATTTTGCATGAATATTACTAAGAGGTCGGGTCAACATATAGGCTGCATATTATCACGCTATCACATACGGGGGAGGAGCTATGATAATTTATAAAATTTAACGCGGGTAAAACCGCGGGGCACAGCTAATAAGTAATAAAAATCGTGAAGAAATATACAAAAATAATGAAGTTACAAATCATGTACGACGCTAAGTAAAGGTACATTTTGAAATCACTCGATTTAAATTACGCTATTATTAGCGGAGTGTGCGCGAGGAGCGGACGCACCGCTTCTTTGTTTACGTTAGTCTAACGACACTTGTCACCGTTTTACCTGTATTCCGAAGGTTTATCAGTAAATCATAATTGATAGCGTCATTGTTATTAGTTATTAAAACTATTGCTAGTAATATTTTACTATTACAAAAATATCACGAAAATATTTCCTTGAATTAAACCAAAATATATCCCTACCGTAATATAGAACGCTAACTTTAGTAGACGTGTGAAATATGTGAAATTTTATTGTGAAATTACGTTTATAAAGCCCTAACTCACGCTAAAACCAAAAATATATATAATTAAGGAAAAGTAAATATGGGATGTTACAATGAACAAATAAACTACTAAGTGTACCAAGTAAGTGTAATAAAAGCTATCACGTTTTTCCTTAAATAAGCCTCTACTGTAAAGTATACTTTTATGAGTTAGCTTAGTATAGATTCTGGTGTCGTAATTGATCTTATCTTAAAATTCAGAGAGCAAAATGAGGAATACATGAAGAATACGTGTACAGGAAAATGGCAGTCAGGAATGACTCTGACACTTTGTCAAAGACCCCGCGTATACTTGAGTTATTAAACAACCTACAATACGCATAACATGATATTTCTTACTTCGAATAATGAATAAACAGTTATATATTACCCTCAGAGAATTTTAAAACATCCAACTTAAATACACATAAAACGAACACGTGTGCAAGTTTCTACGTCATTGGTTTCCGTTTGACGATAGAGTGAGTATTAGATTTATATTTCTTTTTTATAAGTATCGTTAGGTTTTTTCAGTTTCGTCTATATTAATTTCATTATCACGATAATGTGTTCAAGTATTTCTTCTAGGAAAGTATTTCTGCTAGAAAACAATAAGTTTATCGCATGGAGATAGGTGATAATTATGTTTGTTATTATATACATCATCATGGATATTCACGTCAATTACAGAGTACACGTTAAACTATTAAGAATTTGTACTCGAGTAGCGTGTTTGACCAGAAAAAAACTAACTTTTAAACCGTGTAGACTGTATTATTAATAATAATATATCTACAAAAGCTGTTCTGTTTATCCAAATCCGAAAATTTTGTAAAGATTCCGTACTTTAAAACTTAAATAGATAAAGGTATATCTCATTCTCATTCATCTCAAATGCTCCTAACCCCATAATCATTATTAAAAATATTTTTAAATCGGAGTTGACCTGTTTACTTTTCAAAGTAGATAGTATTAGTACACGTCATAAATGATAAGAAAAAAATCATGTGTTTAACACTGAACTCGACTCAAGACGAAATGCAATGTAATTAGTTTTATATTTAGTTAATTAGTATTAAGGTGTATGTTCACCTAGGTACGACTCAATTTTATCATGGTGTTATCCGTAACCGTACCTTGGTGAACTTAAACCCTATTTTTATCTTATCAGATAATTTTACTTTCTGTCCTGCGTCTCTTTTACTTATACTCATATTGTCATGTTGTGTACGAAAGTCACTTGTTTAGGAATATTGTTTAGTGATATCTATTCACCTTCAGCTGTACACTATAAAATTAAAATAGATTATTTAAACCGGTCCACTTACATCCAAAACGTCACATCATATATACAATAGTAGTTAGCCGACTTGATAATCTTCCTATTTTACGGAGTTACTTAAAAATATGAATAGCTTGATTTCCGGCTTTGCTTGCCACTGCTTGCCGGCCTTTTCTTCGCCTCTAACGAGATCTAGTCTCTATCGTACGTATCGTTTGATCTAACGTAGTAATCAACACGCACGATTCTAAAGTTAATAACAGTTCAGAGTTCTACCGAGAAAAAGCGACGGCGAAAAAAGAACTATTAACCGCTATAACTACTGACATTTGAAAAGTCTGAACTTATTCTGGAGACGTTTTCTATTATAACTAATGCTGAAAAATAAGTTTTAAATTTCAGAACGGTACATTAGTTGAGACGTAAAGAAGTAACAAAAAATGAAACGACACTATTTCGATGTTATAATCTAATTCGTATTTTGCCATTCGTAATGTTCATAGAAATCAAATATTCCATCTCTCTTAACCTGGAGTCAGTGGTAATGCTCTTCACCTTCGGCTCCCCCACAAGTCGCCTTGTAAGGGAAGAATAAAAAACATACAACATGTCAACAGGAAAACATGAAACAAATTACCGTATCGTCCTTTTTTGATAATCAAACAATGGAATCCTTTGATTAAATCATTGAAGCGTAAAGGCTCAATAGTTTTCCCACTCAAGTTCAAGGTTTCCATAAGAAATAAGAGAGCAATTTTATGCGAAATCTTCAAACTGAACGAAAGCAACGACATCAAAATACAATAGATAGAATCTGAACCTTTAGATGAATGAATACAAAGAGGATTAAGATTCTTTTTTAGTTTGTCACATTTCTTTGTTGTTTGCAATTGTAGTTTAATTGGATAACGTCACGATTCTTGGACCGACAAACGTTTTATATTATATTTTATTTGTATTACGAGGGTACAGACGCCAGCACTTCCAGCTACCCCAGTCTGTCAAAAATCTTTTATAGATTTATAACTTTATCACATAACTATAAGGTTCACTTTCAATTGGAGAAATTTGACAGATTGGGGTAGCTTGATGTGCTGGCGTCTGTACATATTAATACAATACATATACATTCCACTATATTTGCAGATAATATTCTTTTGCGGTTGATCTTTGAGCTTTGATGGTGATGCCAAGAGATCGACTATTAATATTAATAACATAATGTTAACTTCTATAAGAAAAGACTTCTTTAATTAGCTGTGAGTCATGTATGTATTATTTTAGTTCTTCTTAATGACCTACTTCTACTAGGTTTCACGATCAACACACTACGAAGGAGCAAAGTAAAATGACTGCACACGTGTTGGAGTGGTTAAGACAGTCACCTAACTACTTCATGTTCCAAGTTCGATTCTCGCCCCGGAAATGTATTTGTGTGAACCATAAATAGTTGTTATGAGTCAAGATGTACATTGTGTCCGTCAATGATATGTTTCCAAAGTATCCCACGACTCAGGGATTACAGAGGTAGGGCATAGCGTTCATTCGCTCAAAGAGCAGCCCGACTGTGGAAGTACCTCCACCTTACAGAAGACACTCCTTAATAATAACATTAATAATTTTAATGTTGTGTTTCCGAGTGTGAGTAAGGTCGCCAGAGCTCTTTGGTGTGGGGGGAAGGGTCAGCAACACTTGTTTGCTGACACTTCTAAAGGCCGGCAACGCACCCGCGACACTTCTGGTGTTGCGAGTGTCCATGGGCGGCGGTGATCACTTACCATCCCACTTGCTCGTTTCTCGGCCTCAGATATAAAAAAAAATATATATATCCCTAGTTGGGGAGTGGTCTATAAAAATATTACTTTAAACGCAAGTGTGCTTAATTCGCATTTAAACACACTTTTCCAGTTGGACGGATACGGTGTTCATAATGTATTTAATGCCATTGTATGACTCAATCTTTTTCTCTGGCACTAAGATATCAATTTTTATACAAACAGCATGTCTTCGAGCTGGTGCCTTATACATTTTGGTTGTATTCTTAAGGTTCAAATCTAAATTACTAATAATATCTCGAGAGCCGTTAATATTAAATTAAATTTTTCAATAACTGCGAAGACAATTTAGGGAAAGTGACTGTTTAAAAGATGCTACTTGTGAGTGTATGGTTATATACTATACACTCACTATGCCGATCTTTATTCTGTTACAATCTCTTTAGACCTGGGTCTATATTGACAGAGAAGGTGTACTCTTAGGAATTATAAATGCTTATAGGCCAACTCTCTACCAAGCAACCACGACTTGTAAATTTCTTTATCCGGCTCCTTCTTCGGGATTTTGAACATCCACGTACCATACAATGGATCGGCTCAAAATTATAAGTACTAGAAACGATCCATTAACAAAATAACCAGTAATTTTCCAACAGATTTTGATTTGTACTACTTCATACACGGAAATAACTCAAGTACATTGAGGCGATGATAACTGATTAAAAGAGTTTATCAATTACCACCTTCAATATTTCTCAATCAATTAAATTATTCTTAGTTGGGGTGCATTGGATCCGGTGGTAGTATTAAAGCGTGACCGTCGCTGTACACACAAGGTCCGACATAATATTAATCTAAAATTCTTACCCTAATATAGACAGAACCATTCAGACATGATGTAGTAAATTATATATAAAGTTTTTAATTTATATAAGACAATATAACTTAATATAAGCAAACTAAATCATAAAATAAATGTTAAATCTCATTTTTCATACACTCCTTGTACTTAAATATCGTATAATTATGCTTAATATATTCTGACTGTTTATAAGTGCTTTTTAAAGTCCACGTGAATATAAACCTTTTTATTTTAACGTTTGGCAAAAGCGCAAAGACAGTGATGGTCAATCCTTCGATTATAATATTGAACATAGTACCGTTGTAGGGATTGTTTATATTCGAAATATAAAGATACTAATAATCTTTGTCAGTAAAATAAAACTCATATAGAACCGTATTCTATGATGCATTCACCACTGTTCAATTCGTTGAAAAAGTCGTTAGTAACCCGACCGTTCTTCATCATGAAGCTCTTGTATAAATAAACTTCTATCTACCCCTTTCAAATTGAACTATAAAACCTAACTCTCCAAACACACAAGTAGAACAACTATTACTTTCGAGTTCACTTTACCGTCCAGTACCGAACATAAACATAAAGTTAAAATATCTCCCATCACATTAATTCAACCATTGTATCTAAAATCTGACAAATTGAAAGGTCTCAGTAGGGAGCAATTTGCATGCGTAAAAAAATATAACATTTGAACTTGGTGTCTACAAAAAAGGGGATGTACGTACTTAATTATAGGCTCAAATGTCAAACGTTTTAAGTACATAATCAGTCATCGTCTTTCTTTTATTAATTGGTCATAAAGAACGTTTGTTTTTTTAAAACAGTTTAATTTTCTTTTTAGTGATCGATTATTTTATCAGATTTTATTATTATTTTTGATAAAAGAAGTATACCTGGCCTGTGTGAATGGGACAACCGGAAGGGGAAGACCACGTCGAACATTCTCTGACCAAATTGGAGATGTTCTCAAGAAAGGGCAGGTCAGAAGTACCCTAAACCGGCGAGCATGTATGAAGAATATAATGACAGTAATCGAGGCAAAAGAAGTATGCAAAGATCGTGACAAATGGAAATCCGTTGTCTCTGCCTACCCCTCTGGGAAACAGGCGTGAGTCTATGTATGTATGTATTTTATCAGATATGGACAGTAATTATAAAATAAAATATAAGTAAGAATAAACAAATGTCTCTCTCTCTACAACTAACTCGCTGCCATCTGGTCCCAAACTAGGCAGAGCATGTGCAATGGCAAGCAGACAGCTAATAAACATATGTATATATTTCTAAATACATTATTATACTCTCGAGATAAGTTTCACTCAAACACAGAACTAATAATCGTGCTTATCAAACAGAATTTTGTCCTGGGTAGGGATCGAACCTATCACCTCTGGCTTAGCAGGCAGGTCATTAACCACTAGTCCAATAGGGCAGTTAAACAAATGTAAGTGTGTAAAGTTTTCCATATTGCTCTATCTAGGAGCATTTGTTAATTAGTACCGGCATTCCTACAGTTGGACTGTAAACTATCTTCTATCCCCTCCCCCCTCTAGCTTCTACATACTTACTCAAATCTTCCTTCGTATTATATTACTATGAATAGTCATATTGAGTCGGATCTTACATCAAGTTTATTCTTCTGCTTATTTTATTTTGAAGAATTGTTCCTTTCTCTTTTACTCTTTGTAGAACTTCTGATTCGTGGCCTTACTCTTCAACACACTAGCCCAACAGCTCCACACATCATATGTTGTTGGCTTTTTTGGACCTACAAAGATCGTATTTTTGTGAAGTTATCTGTTTCGGAGTTGCGTGTTTTTATGTAATATAAAAATACCAACTTTCACCCACAAATCCGGGAGCTTTTATAAGAAACACCAAAATCTAATATTTTATATACATTCAAAGAATGTTATACAACAGAATATCATTGTAATGTGTGAAGCATTCTTGGGAGCCAATTTCAACAAGTTTAGCTACCGCATGTATTGCTGCAGCGTTAGTATTATATTTATATCTGTTATTATTTGTATCTTTCTTTTTTCTGTCATAATGTTGACCTAATTGCTCTATAATCTTATATGTTGTGTTTATTCGCTGGGTCAGGGGTAAAATGTTACGGAATTTTTTATCGTAACTTGAACACTTATTAAGCTGGAAGCTGGCGCTGTTAAGCGCATGTTTCGAAGAGCCCGCTGTCAGTCCCGTGCCTGGTCATTACCCGGTAGTGTCGGGGAGCCAACACATCGGTAAAGAAATTTAGAGTGCACCTTTGTAGGCACACACTCGCGTACATAATATGTCCTGGACAAAAGCCTAGTTAGCTTATATTCGTTGAGATCCTTCAGAAGCTCCCTTATTATTTTATATCTTACTTTCACAGATTTGAATGCAAAAGACAACGCAGGCAACATTCCATTGCACATTGCTGTTGAAAACGAGGCTTTAGATGCTATTGAATTCCTGCTTCAACAGTAAGTACAGCATTCACTTGAAATAAAAACAAATATTTTGTAGATAAGCAATCTCGCAATCTTTCATAGATGCACCAGAACCGTATGCTCGTGTGTTATAGATTTAATTTAATACATTTACTATGGAGTAGGACCATCACCTCATCCAATGTGGGGCGTAAAAGTCGTCTCTGAGTACTAATGACATCAGTATTTTACCACTTAAAAATATATCTTTTATTTCATGTTATGAATTCATTCGTTTCTAGAAAGAATGTTAATTACTATCAAACTAGTTTTCGCTCCAGTTTGTTCCATCTGCTTCGCAGAACATTCTAATACAGATCGAAAGAATGGTTTGTGCCATTTACAGCTGTGTGTTTTAAAAATATTAAGCATTACTTTAAAATATATCCTTATATGTATATGATAATAGTAATGACCAGACGTAATTCAAAGGCAGAACGAGGCGTATTAATTTATAAATTTTTAAATATATAAATTTTAAATATATAAATTTAATTTATAAATATATAAATTTTTTGCATTGTACAATTAAAGTGTGGAGTTTGCTAGATGAAGGGTTCAACTTATTTACTGGTTATGAGAAAGGATATGGTACGGTATATAATATTACCTAAATTTCTTCTATTTCTTCTATACCTTAAACCATTAAACAGTAGTCGTGGCCTCAGTAGTGCTCTCCGCTTACTTTCTACACATTTTATTTCTAAGATTAATTGAATTTGTTTGCAGCCGTGTCGACACAAATATCCTGAATGATAAGAGCCAAGGTGTTATACATCTAGCCACCGAATTAAATAAGGTAAAGCACTGCACTTTCTTGTTTTTTATTACTGTTAGCATGGGTGAGTACGTTGTGAAAACTTAAGCGTATTTACAAATACTAAAATTATTAGAGTAAAACTTTGTTTTATTATATAAAAGAGTTTAAGTAATTTAAATAATAAGTACAAATAATAATACAATGCCTGCATTAGATAAATGTCTTTGTCACAAGTGACCTTAATACTGGAAAAATTGGCAACATTCTAGGTACGATTTGACTTGGAAAACTATCTATAGTTCACACCAATATAATTCTTTAAGTCTTATTAAGGGGATTTAGCTGCAAAAACGTGACCACATGTCATAGTATACTACTTCAACATTGCAACTGAGCATGTTACACGACTTGGATAGTATAGTCTACGCAATAAACGGTCACTGTAATGTTGTTTTACTTGCCGTAAATTGAATGAAATAAATACCTATATAAATTTTAGTTCACAGAAATGAATGAAATTTTTAGGTCGTCAATAAGTCAGACTGGTATTTTCTACTAGATTTCAGTATGCCTATCAGAAATTAATGAGAGAAATAGGTTTTAAGGTTCAAAGTTGGAATATTATGGTGTTGTAATTATTGCAGGTTGCTGTACTGGAGATATTTGCTAAATATAAGAACCAGTTTAATGTAGATCTCGGTGGTGAGCATGGCCGCACTGCCTTGCATTTAGCAGCTATTCACGACCATGATATTTGTGCTAAAATATTGGTAAGTGTTATTCTAATCTTGGTTATAGACCTTACCTGCATTGGGCAGATAAAGGACACATTGTAGCTGACAATTTATATTTTAAGATTACGAAAATTACACTTTTGTAGGGTAAGGTTCTTTTGTTTGCTCGATGTCAAGACTTTTTCTTGATCGATTATTGTATAATATACGTCCACATACCTGCGAAATACGCTTAGAACTGCTATAATTTCCAGTGTAATTCAATTTAATTACACAAAGATAAAATATAAAGCGTACTTACAATTACTAAGTTCTTCATGAAGGAAATTTCTTGTAGTACAAATACGTGTTAAAGTAAAATTGTAACGAGGCAAATATATTTCAATAAAATGTATAGACCTACATCGTAATTCAGTTAAAATATTATGGAAAAAAATTACTTCTATATCTATGGTTTTCAATCGATGACTAACCTACACCACACAAGTACTTTTCCAAGTTATTTTTAAACTCTTATATAGATCACGGATCTCGGCGCAGAGTGGAAGCGCCCATGTAACAACGGATACTACCCAATACACGAAGCCGCTAAGAACGCGTCATCACGGACGATGGAAGTTTTCCTCCAATGGGGTGAATCGAAGGGATGCACCCGGGAATCAATGATCTCTCTTTACGACAACGAAGGGAATGTACCGTTACACTCAGCAGTACATGGTGGCGATATTAAGGCAGTGGAGCTGTGTTTAAGATCAGGAGCCAAGATATCTACGCAACAACATGATCTCTCTACGCCTGTTCATTTAGCTTGTGCACAGGTAATAAAAACAATCTAATACATTAGTTCCTCTGCTTTCTTCTGTGACTTACAGTGGTATTTCCAAACGGCCCGTGAATCTAGCACCCTTATTTAAAAATGAAGTCTAAAGTTAAACTGAAGTTGAACTATGGATCAAGCAATCTCATTGGATGGTTTTCGACTAAACTAAGGATCAACAGAAATTTAACTTTAGATTTCGTTTTTAAATAAGGGTATTAGTGTTTACTTAGCGGGGTGGTGTTTAATTGCCTTTTTAGTCAAAGTTTAGAATACTACAAGTTTTATACTCTAAATTGACTCCACTGCATTTCTTAAATATTATATAGGTAGTTGCCAATGCACTAGCATACTCATATATCTACGACTTTTGTTCTCTAGGGTGCTCTCGAGATCGTCAAGCTTATGTTTACCATGCAGCCCACTGAGAAGCTCGCCTGCTTGAACTCCTGCGATGTCCAGAAAATGACCCCCATCCATTGCGCTGCTATGTTTGATCATCCCGATATAGTTAACTACCTAATATCAGAGGGTTCAGACATAAACCCCCTGGATAAGGAAAGGAGGTCGCCATTACTTTTAGCTGCTTCAAGAGCCGGGTGGAGGACTGTTCATACTTTAGTAAGTTATCTTTCTTATAGTTTTGTGTGGTGGACTTGGAACTTGGAATGGAATTCTCACCTAAAAACTCTGAATATTTTATATCAGAAATTAATCTGATATCCTAATTTCTACTATACTTTGTGGTGTAAATCGATCAATTGTCATAATAAATTGCACGTGTGGCGGAGCGGTTAAGACAGTCGCCTCGCCACTTTGTGT
Organism: Pseudoips prasinana; assembly: GCA_951640165.1. Taxonomy (NCBI): domain Eukaryota; kingdom Metazoa; phylum Arthropoda; class Insecta; order Lepidoptera; family Nolidae; genus Pseudoips; species Pseudoips prasinana. The sequence continues at coordinate 15,396,126 of OX621234.1, read as the reverse complement.
TTTGGGTTCGAGTCCCCCACAGGACAAGTATTTGTGTGACTCATTAATAATTGTACTGAATTTGGATGTACATTGTGTCCGTCAATTATATGGTTGTGCGACGCAGACATTCATGTCTCTAGTGGGGGCATTGCCCTTACTAAAAAAAAATATATTGGCATTTATGAATGTATTTTTTTTTTGTCAAAAAATTTTCATCTTTATTCAAAAATCCTGATACTAAAATTATTGTAGGTAAGTGTTTACACAATGAAACAATCTGTGTCGAATGGGATGATGTATGGAAGATGATTTTTATAACGAAACTTTAATTTTTCTGAGAATCTAACATACATTTGTAGTATGATTTGTATGTGTTTACTCTAATGCCATGGTACTAACTGATGGCTCGATATAATATTAAACTTCAAATATATGGTGTAAAAATATATTAAATGTTAACCACGTTGCTATCAATTCAGAGTTACGAATACTAGTTTTCATTGCAATCGGAATACTATGGACACTGGCATTTTATGTATCTGCTAAATTGTTGCTGGTGACATCAAATTCTTCATAAAATAAAATATAAAGCTCGAATAACCTCTTGTTTTATGGAAATACTTCTATTGGTAGTCAAAATGTTTTAGCGAAGAATGAGAATGTATTTCATTACAAAGTTTTGCTTCAACGCTATGCACTCACAGCTTCTTATTAAAACTATTTTAAAAGTTTACAGATAAAACGAGGAATTAAGATTTTCTTGAAAATGATTAAATAATTAATACATACACATAGTACTATCATAGTTTGTATTTTATAATCAAAATGTATACATTAATTCCAGAAACTCTGTCTATCTTAAGGAAAAAATTGTTCAAACGAAGCTTTTCTGATAATATTTAAGAATATACTTAGACGAGGGTATTCTGCGTAGGTATGTCTTTCCCCGAAAATGCAGACGCACTCGTAATTGGATTGCCTCCTACGGAGAACGATGTAGGTAGTGTTTAAAATATATATATATATATATATATAGGTAAACTACAAATTGGTATGTAGATAGTAATAGAAACGTAAAGAGTTTTCTTCCATAAATGCGCTCGAAGTCGAAATTAAACAAAACACGCACAAGTAGTGACCTCAATATATTTTTCATTTACATTTATATAAAATATCTATTGATATTATAAATTGTTTTGTTTTATAATGATAATAATAAAATAGTTTATTTCTCTCTTCAAAGTTTATACAGTGTATTTCTAGTTAGGAACAATTACTCAGATTAATAAAAAACTTTGGAAAGAGCTGGAGTTTATACTAGGTTCGAGACCTGTATGACAAATCTCCAGGCTCCCCCTTCTTGACGATTCGTTTAATTTCATTAGATGGCATTATGACGTATAGAATATAATTTAGTAGTTAGTAGTCATGGTGTTTACGTTCTTGATCTTAAGTTAATCAGCTGTCCTAGAAAGACGAAGCTCTTGCAGATGCCAATGGACTGTCTTTCCAGCTCTGTTCAAAACAAAAGATTATCAATTATCAAATGATTATTTATTGATTAAACGACGAATAATGGGCTCTGCACGATGGCCAACAACACCATCATTAGAACGTTAGAAGAACTGAGTGTCACACATTTTAACAATGTCATCGCGTTGCTGAATTTAGGCGGGATCCATGGTGAAATTTCAAGAGTAGTATTCTAGTTCTATATTCTATATCTGTAGCTTAAATTAAGTGGCCGTGGATTAAACTGTAAAGTTTAGAGCACGCCTATTGAAAGGCGGAGTATGTACTAAAATGTTAATCTAGCAAATTTGTTAGGTATACCACCAATCTGTGGGATTAACACACACCTAATCGTTATTGAGGCCACGGTAATCACAATAATTGTAAAGATTTATTTTTACGCTGGCTGAAGAACAGGTTAGTTAGGGTAAGATACTAACTGACGTAAAGTGTATTGGCGGTCAGCCTGGTGTCCTGTAATCCGGTGCTTTTGTTGAAGCCAGTCATCACCTACGCTCTAACTTGCTTTGCTATTATAGTGCATCCGTATTAATCAGTCTTAAGGTGTTTTCCACTTTAATCAACAAACTAGTGCTTGAGAACAATCTCGCTGGCCAACTTATCAGTGTTTCCGAATTAAAAGTAAACTATTTATAATATTAGTAAATATAGTTAAAAAATAATGTATTATTAATTACAGGATTCCATAATATTTGTGTGTCAAGACCGTACGATATCGCTATATCCGTTAAGATTCCAAACAATTCCTACCTGCCATTTTACCATACAAACATATCATTTACCTTTACTACTAACTTTCAGAAATCAATTAATAAGTCTATATCAAACTGCCGAAAATAAATGTCTGGTAAACAAATAAAAATAAACCTTGCCATTTACAAAAACTTTTAGGCCGAGTCTATTTTCTCATCCTTTACATTACTGACCAATAAATTAAATTAATCCAGTTTTAGGGTAATAGAAAAACTTGGGTTTTTGTTTTGTAGTATTTTTATTTTACTTCTTCTTCGTATCGTGTCGATGGTAAGAATAAGATTTTATCTTGCCAAAATTGAGCAACGCTGATTTCTTTGGCTGGAGCGTCATACTTTTACTTCATTTAAGACATTGATTATGTAAGCAATATTCGTATTAGAACTAACCTTGCACTTGTCGTGAGCTTGACAAGTGCAAGTGTATTCTGAATTTTATTATCGAATGAAATTGTTTATTTGTATAACACAGGTAAAAAATGGTGGTAACATAATAATAAATGTGCACTGTGTTCTACGCAGTGCACACGATCACTTCTACACAAGGCACAAAGTGTGCAAATTTTTGTCATAAAACATTGGTGTTGGTGATATTGGTACGCTTTCTTTACAAAGTGTTTGCGTACAAATCGAACAAAGTGATCAAAATTAAAGTTCTGGTGTGGAATATTTTTTTATGTTTATAATGGTGTGATAAAAATTTCGAATAATCTGTGGTTCCTTATATATCTTATTAGTTACTGTAAGCAGTATCTTCGTAATCCTGTTATCAGTCACAATTTAGTTGTGTAATATTGATATTATTTTTGATCCTTTATTCATACTTATTCTTATTTAATACGTTATATAAATTTAAAAATACAAAAAATAGCCCTAGTCACATGATCACCCTGACAATGCAAGCCGTGTCCAAAAGCACAGCTTTTTAGATTTGGTTCTTGACCCAACCACCTAACGTAAGCCTCTTTAAGTCGAAGCTAACTCCTTAATTAAAAAGATATATAATGTATGTATGTATAGTATATTATTATAGTATAGTATTATAGTATAGTATTATTACTATTTATACAAATATAAGTATATATTTATGAGGCTTGTACATATGTAATGTATGTATTTAATAACGTTAAACATTTAATACACACGATGGTACACTTACAACTACCGCCTTTTCCATCTTAATTCTTCTTGTCCACCCAACGGTTGTCTGGAAGAGATCGCTACAAAGCGATAAGACCGCTGGTTGTACCTATATTCTCTTTATTAAGATATTATGTATTGTGTTTTCTGGTGCAATAAAGTGTACTCTATCTATCTAAGCTATCTGCTATTAAACCATTGGTAGAAACGACTATCGGCAGAATGGGAGCTGAGTCGACATCCGACATGCTGACAACCTCCCGCGCAAGATCAATTTTATTTTATATTACTTTTATTATTACAACTCAACACAGGAATAGAAAAATAGATACCGGGTTCGAAGGGACAACCCACTATCCTTTTGTCTCACTCAAATAGTTGTTATTTTCTTCCACGCACATGGCAACTATTTGTGTGAACCCTAAACACGGTTGGACGCCGAGACGAAATGAAATAAGTTGAAAATTTTACAGATTCGCTTAGGAGCTGATATTGAGCTGAAAGATATAAACTCAAGAAATGTGCTGCACCTGGTTGTTATGAATGGTGGTCGACTTGAAGATTTTGCTTCTACCTGTAAGGTAAGTCAACGTAGAGTTCTGTATTTATTTTTAGGTGTTACTTAGTTTAGAAGATACTGAAGCATTTAAAATAAAAATTAAAAGCCAAATTATAAAAGGCTTATTACGATGTCTCTGACTATATTAATGATAAAACTGCTTGAGAATAAGTAGATTTAATCAAATACATTTAAATAATAAAATTTTAATTGGTTATTATACTGCTTCTGACATTCTTTTAAAAGAATTCCTACTGTGTTTCTCAGTAGATGACAAGTCAAGGACTGCAGGGTAGGAAAAATAATTCAAAAGCAATTTCTTTTTACTATAATATATATATGACTATGATAAATAGGTCAGGCATATACGTCTATCCGCAATACATTCCGTTTTACTTGTGAAGTATATATTTATGTAACCTGCTGTGGCATGGTTTGATACTACAAGATGTAGGACAATTATACATTATTAAATTATATGCAGTATTGCCTTATTTTATAGGAACCCCTCCGCCCCCAGAGAAAGTTCTTTTATACCTCTATCAGCACAGAGGTATAAAAGAACTTCCTCTGGGGGCGGAGGGGTTCCTATAAAATAAGGCAATACTGCATCCACGTGGGTTGCATTAAAATGAATCCAAAGAACTCATACTTGAGGGGTGAATGTACTACTTGAACAGCTTGAAGATTGTACTAGAAGTCACTGTCTACCTTTTGACATCATTATTATTTCCGCTACATGGTACAGTCGACACTACGTATGAGGATACAATTACTCCACGGAAACTGTAATTAATGTCTGCGTAACATAAAACCGACACAATTATTTTTTTATTGGAACAAAACGTATATGGTATCATTTCAGTGGTTTTCAAATTGCGGAGGTCTCGCATAATTTGTATTTATAAAAAAATATATAAAAAATATAACCATGTTATTATTATCTACTATTATATTATTAATCGGAAGGGTCGGTTTGATGGTGTGATGTGATGTATCGATACAAGTTTGATGACGCATAAGTGTTTTATAGATAATAAAGGTTGATCATTTATCTTCCATAAACACTTAGGTTTCAGCCTGATATCATACACCTCTCCCAAAAGGTTTTTATAACGATGCCATTTGGAGGGGTTTTCGGTAGTCACCACGCTTGGCGTGCGAGTAGACGACCGCAGTTAGGTGGTAGCTAGTACACAAGTGACGCTGCTGCCCCACTACCTAGTGTATCCCTTAGTCGCCTTTTACCATACCTAAGGGTGGTATAAGGTAATCACATGTTTCATGTATTGTGTCCCCAACTCTGAGATTACTGTAAATTTTATAAACTCTTCTTGAAGTAGGACATGCCTGCAGAGATTGCAGGACATTTTATACATAAAATCCGGGTTAGTTGACTTAAGGAATAATACAGGCAATTATAATCAGACACGTCAAAAAGTTGTCCTACGAGATCGAATCAGAAATTTTGAGATCCACAGGCAAACCGAAGTAACCGACATAGCCTGAACAATTGTCAAGTTGAAGGGCAGTGGGCAGGGCACATAGCTCGTAAAACCAACAGTCGCTGGGGCAGAAACATTTTGGATTGGCGACTACAACCTAAAGACGTAGCGTGGACAGACCCCCTACAAGATAGACGGATGATCTTGTGAGGCTCGCTGAAAGCCGCTAGATGTGGTTAGCACAAGACCGGCAATTATGGAGATCTTTGGGGAAAGCTTTTGTCCAGCAGTGGACGTCTTCCGGCTGATATGATGATAATAATAATAATAATATGTTTATTCACATCTCACTAGGAATGCACAAGTAAAAATATCTAGTTAACAATTTTCGTTGCTATAAATCGGTCCTTGTGAGAGTCTGGAGTCTGAACTAGGTCGAGACCTGTACTACAGAACTCCAGGCTCTCTCCGGAAAATCTAAACAGTTTATTCTATGACATAAAACTAATATAGGTTATTGTGTGAGTATGTGTGTGCGTATTCATGTGTGTGTATGTGTGTGCGTTTGTGTGTGTATGAGAGTAAGATCACGTAATCCTGTATATTTAATAAGTTATGGTACACATCTATTTTTGAGTTTTATTTAATAATATTTATGAGGTTTTCGGTATCATCATATGATAGTTTTAGAAGCCAGTTGATGACTTTTCTTTTGGCTTTTTCTTTTTTGTCCGGGTATGATAAACCTCTTGATATTATTATCAAGAGGTTTATTAATAAACAATTTAACCTACCTTCACATAACCTCCTAATGAGCATGAACATGTACTGTCTCAGCTTGTATTCGATTTATGTAGTGCTAGTTCTGTATAGCAGGGATAGGTGGGTGGTAATCCGGCTATAGATTTGCAGTGTGGAAGGCAAATGAGGAAACCACAACACCAATTTCCAAAAAAAAAGAAAAGAAAGAAAAACAAAATAAGGAATTTAATTTTAGAAGCTTCACCTAAAATAAAGAATCGGATAGAATGTAGATATAATTACAGTACTTAAATTTTATCGCTATGTGGTGCGTACAATGTAACAATTTGTTTTTGGTACAAACCATTAAAGTAATAGATATGTTCTTTAAGGGACTGACAACCATTAAATCTTTTGGTACCGCTATTTTGTAACCTACTCTGTTTTTACTCGTTAGTATAAAACTCACAATTTATGCATTATTGTGAGTTTAGAGGGCTACCTACCGGAAATCCAAAAAACGTTTAATATTTTTCCTCAATTGAGAAAACGAAGTAAACAACTCAAATAAACTCAAAAAGCTATATAATTACAATTCTCATTTTATACTAGTGCCGTTTTTAACTAATTAGAAAACCTTTGATAAAGATATTTTATTTCGGCACTAAGGAGACATGGTGCATGTTATTGAATAAAAATAAAATTCCGGCCATACTTTACCTACTAGCATGCAAAAATCTATTACGCATTATAAATAAAACAACAAAATTGAATGCTAATTTCTATATGTCTTTTATAAAATAACAATAAGTAAATAGAATATCTCAATGTCAATGCATTAAATATTAATACAATTACCGTAATTTTTTTTTTTTTTACTAATCTTTCTCATTTAAATAATCATTTATACAACAATGCGCTTCAGATACTAACATGCCTCGTAGTCTTTTTTTAAACTTACATTTAAGACATAAAATCAATGTGGAAATATGGATTTGTTTAATTTTGGACTATTTGGCCAAAATTTTACAAATCCACATCCAAAGGCCAAAATATGGCTTGTACTTAAAACCTTATACGAGTGGGATCGGCGGTAAATCATAAAATTAGATGTTGTCAACCTCTGAAGCGCAGTATTACTTCGTTATTAACTGCGCTCTCATTGCATTTTATTGCGATACTTGGTCATTAAAGTAAGACTTACGGCCGTATTCTTAAATCACAATTGGCCCTCAGTGTTTTCTAGGAAATATCGGATATCAGTTTTATAATATCTTAGTTACACTTTTTTTACTCGAGATAGGAATAATTACATCTCATCGGACGCTTAAAAATAAGAATGTTGTAGAATTCAACAAAACCAATAACGGTTGGTGGCAGTATCTTCTTCTACGCCTACAATAAGCTTATGTATGTACATATGTGTGTATGTGATGTGTCAATCCAATTCTGATGTCTGGATAAAAGGTAGGCTATATAGTTTATATGCAGCCTTAATATTTCAACATTGTGGGTGTGAAAAGTATTTAAAAACTTGTAGTAAGGATGATTTGTATGTTTCTAACCCAACTAGTTAGCAACGTATAAGCCATCCTTTTTTAAGGCAGGGGGAATGTCTATGTATGCCACCCGCAAAATGTATCTGCGGGTGGCTATGTCGGTTAAATTACTGATTAAACTTAATCTGCCGTGGACTTCTTCTGGCGCCTGAGGGGGGAGCCCCGGGAATGCGGGTATGCTGTTCTGGTGCCCCCCTTTTGCACCATGTCTTATGTGGTCGGGATACGTACTCCGGGAGGGGTCTAGTTTGCCTTCCCGATTTGTTTTCTTATAATATTATTTATGATGTGGTATCCTAAATAGGTTTTTACGTCGCATTAGCGGTTCGCACGAGATAAGCATTTGTGTTGAAAGTTTCTTCTGATTCCTCACAGAATACTTGTTTATGCTGTCGGACATACTCGTATATCAAACGTGTTTACACTGTACGGTAAAATCCTAACTATTACACATATGTTGAAGTGTTTAAATTATTGTATTTTTGTCCACAAATTGTACACACATAGACTTACTTTCTCCAAAAATGATGGGTTTCCATTTGCCGCGATCTTTACACATTTTTTTCTTTCTTTACTCTCATACATGCGCTCCAGCTTAGGTTAGCAATAACCTAGTTTTGATAAGTGGGAAGATAAAAACAGCTCTATTATTAGCGCAATATTAATCATGGTAGCTGGCATGACAATCCCAGTAAACAAGGCCAAGTGCTATTTTGGAATACGACCATAAAACGAAAAGTTTTCTGAACGTTTTTACATTGATAGCAAAATAAATGTGACAGTTTAATTTACTTTTCTTAATTAAATTCGAACATTATTTAGACAAGATTCATTGTGAGACTGTTTTAATACCAATTCAGATTGGCTTTGTTTAAACATCTCTTCACTTGGACATTTCGAGCAATCTTCGAACTTGTAAAGAAGGTCACACGGTAGTTTACTTTTCCTTCATTTGCGTAACATTTGAAGATCGATAACAATATGAAGACTAAAATAGCAAAATAATTCGGTATATGTATTCGGTATGTGTAATATGTGATCGGCCACAAAAGCGCGCGGGTGATATAATTGGTGATTGGAGCTTCATACAAAATTTGGGGTACCACTCGCTCACCCGTGTCCCCACTGAGGTAATGGTCATTGTTCATTGAAACGAAAAAATAATCTCTATTTTTTTCATATTAATGAAACGTCCATTCCAGTTTTCAATCGATCAAGTGCCCCGCGTCTTGCTGTATTATTGCGACAATTGCACTAAATCACTACGAGAGTAACCGACGCGTAATTTGGACTCCAAAAGGGCTACTCGTGTTACTCAGATGGCTTGAGCCATCGCATTCCTTAATCGTTCGGCGACGTAGTGCAAACTTCCTAGGCCTATTACTGTGAACGTCATGTAAACAAAAAATGCAGAGTGCATTTTTTGTTTACATGACGTTCACAGTGTTTTGTGTAGAGCACTTTAGGACACTATAGACATAATTTTAAATAGTGAACATGCGTTTCTAAATTAAAAAGAAAATACTTTAAACATTGTCTAGTTCGAAGGCAAATACGTCTTTTATCGTTTTCAATATAAAAAGAGATTTATTTCGCATGGCGCGTATCCCCCCCGGATCAAATATTTGTGCCAACCACAAACATTTATTTAGGGTCCGGGCGAATGACCGTGAATATTTCCGAATAAAATAGATACTGGGTAAAACGGAGCAACACATTCAGTTACAGGGAAACTGTCTATTATGAATATAGAAAAGCCAGTTTCAGTGGTTTTTGTGGACAATAAAGATATTATACTGGTGACTTTCTCATCCCATGTCGTATAATCACAAGTTAATTAGGTGGGATCCATACTGACTACCATTTTATTAGTAAAATATTATCATTATTTAACGAACACTGAAGAAATCTGGTGGAAAAAGTGTACAGCATTAAAAGTTTTAATAAAATCCAAAAACCATCTTTTAATAAAATCGTATCAAATCCACAATTTTATTTCTTTCTAGGACCGGTGCGACAAGAGTTTAGCTCAACTTCTCAACGAGAAGGACAACACTGGTTGCTCTCCTCTACACTACGCTAGTCGTGAAGGTCACATCAGGTCCCTAGAGAACCTCATCAGACTTGGAGCTTGCATCAACTTAAAAAACAATAACAATGAAAGTCCTCTGCATTTTGCAGCTAGGTGAGTCAGCACTAACTACCAAGTATCCGGAAAACCTGTTCCTAATTTCCAACCTTTGATTTTGTGACTAAACCAATCTGTTTTAATTCAATATCTACTTCGACTATACCTAAACGTTTAGTTTTTATAATTGAAATAGTCTAAATGCGTTGTTTTTCGTTTTAAATGACTCCCTAAGTACTATTACAACGTTTAATAGATCATATGAGTGTACGTAATACAACCATAGAATGCTAATGACCTTTCGTTAAACTGCCTGAAATGTACCCTTTCATTAAATGTAATTTTAAAATAAAGATTCTTAAAACAAGGATAATCACATATTCATTTTCCGTTATCGGAACCAGACGGCCACTACCTATTCAAACAATCGTTCATAAAATTTTAACGGAAACAGTGGTTTATTTACACATATTTATGTTGACATGTAAAGAGACATACGACTAGACATACGAGATCAACGATAAAATTGGATGTTTTTTTTAATTCTATCGTCAATCTTTTTATATTTCTATTGATGTTTGCTTTTTTTTAACAAAAATAATGCTTTGGATTTTAAATAAATGTAAATACTATATATAACTTTTACATAATTAATATTGCTTTTTACATACGAGATCAACGATAAAATTTGATGTTTTTTTTAATTCTATCGTCAATCTTTTTATATTTCTATTGATGTTTGCTTTTTTTTAACAAAAATAATGCTTTGGATTTTAAATAAATGTAAATACTATATATAACTTTTACATAATTAATATTGCTTTTTACATAATATTTACTTTTAATAAATATGTAAATGAAAATATACAACTGTTAAGTTTAAATTCAACTTTGACTGAATATATTTGTAGTCCGAGCACATGATAAGGAGCAATCTGCCAACTTGAAACTGGCCTAGTGCCAGATGCACTCGCGCCCCGAGGGTTCAGCGCTGTCCTTGGACGTAGTTTTTTCATCACAAAATTCAGAGATATGAAAATTGTTTTATTTTTACGTTTAAATCACTAGTCAAATACAAAGCTGCATAGAAACAATAAAAACTGTTTTAGACTGTGCCAAAGAAAAAATGTATTATATTTTATACCCTAGTTGCTTTTCCCTTAAGACTAAATATGTAAAAAAAAATTGTCCCGCTCCCCACTTATCTCCAGAGATTGTAATATGAAAATTGACACCAATGTACATAATAAATATGTGTGACAAAAGAACGATATTTCTAACACAATAAGTCTAAAATAATCAGACATTATTACAAATAAGCTCAGTTATGCACAACAAAGTAGACGTCTAATAGAACCCTCAATTTGCAATGTCGACTCACACTTGGGCAGTGCTTCTAATTTGACATTATATGACTTTTTAGCCGGTTTTATTTATGTACTTATTTTTCTCCTCAAACTTTACTTGACCATAAAAATTATAGGACGTAATAACATAATTATCATAATTTCTAGGTACGGTCGTTACCACACCGCATGTCAACTATTAGACTCTGACAAAGGAACCTTCATCATTAACGAGAGCGACGGCGAGGGTCTCACTCCCCTCCACATTGCTTCACGCGAAGGTCACACCCGAGTAGTCCAGCTGCTACTTAACCGTGGGGCTTTGCTACATAGAGACCACAATGGGAGAAATCCATTGCACCTGGCAGCGATGTCAGGGTACACGCAGACAATTGAGTTACTACATTCAGTGCATTCTCATCTCTTAGACCAGTCAGATAAAGATGGAGTAAGTTTAATTTATCGCTGTATCGCTTTAAATTTATTTAATTATTCAAAATTTATCAGTTTCATTCAGGGTGTGTGTTGTTGAGAGAACGGGCAGCAGCTTCTGTCTGTGTACTATGACCATCACACCGCGATCGCCAACTCGTCTGCCAAGCGCGGCGATTATGGCACGTCCCTCGAAATTATGGACACTAATCCATTGTTGAAATATTTTGGGGAGGCCTTTGTCCAGCGGTGGACGTCACTAGGCTGACATCATCATCATCATATCAGCCGAAAGACGTCCACTGCTGGACAAAGGCCTCCCCCAAAGACCTCCACAATTGCCGGTCTTGCGCTATCCGCATAGGCTGACACGATGTGCAAATTTAATCTTTCACTTTTCACCCGAATCGGCAACATTAATTCAAAATGTAAATAATAGCAAAGTTGTGCAATCTAGGTATACTCTGATTGCGTGTAGTTGGGTTCTTGGTTTTACCCTCGGCGATAGCTTACAATCGTTGAGCAAGAAACTCGGTACTTTGTTTCAAAGGTTTCGTAACCGAAAAGGAAAACTTTTTTGACGATTTTATTTTAACTAATGAATTACGCAACAACTTAGTAACAAGTAGGTTAGTAACGTTTTATACTAAAATGTTGTATAATTGAGCAATTCTATAGCTTTTTTATTACCAAAACTTATCAAAAGTCGTGGAAATTTATTGCACAACATTTATATTGTTTACGTATTGAATTATTGTTGCCGATGTATGTGCATAAAGAAACATATTATTGATGGCCTGTTGTTCTAGTGGTTATTGATACTGACTGCTAAGCCAGAGGTCGTGGGTTCGATTCCTTTTAGCCTATCTTATGTCCTGAAGCTACGATCATGCCAACAAAATAACGAAAAGCGGACACCATTGTGTAACTAAAATGCATGAAAAATGTGCTGCTTATCGTATCAGATAATACATACCCATTTCTAGAGTCCATGCTTGAGTCATATATCAGTTTTATATACTTATATACCTCATTTTACCTACATAACAGAAGCCTTTTAGTAGGACAGCTCCTTAGTAGTCTGAATAAGTTGGCATTGCAAGCATCCACGATCTACATTAACCGTTTACCGCCAAGCTGCTTGTGTGCTTGTTTTCCGATTTGATTGTGTAAAAAAAATAAAAAGGATTGCAAGGTGAAATAAAGACAATCATAACGATTTTGTATGCACTTTATTAGCTTTTTTATGAGTATATTTGCTGTGGTTCGCGGTTTTACCCGCGTTAAACTTCATAAATAGCCTATGTGTTATTCGGATATATAATCTATATAACCACAAAGTTGCATCAGAATCTATTCAGTAGTTTTTGCGTGAAAGAGTAACAGACGTCCTGATACTTTTATACAGATACTTTTATACTTCCATACTGACAAACTTTCGCATTTATGATAGTACTAGGATAATCCATCTATGTATGGTATACAATGAGCAATCGTATGACAAAAATAATTATGTTTCAGAACACGCCCCTCCACTTGGCCACTATGGAGAATAAGCCGAACTCCATAGCTCTCCTCCTCTCCATGGGTTGCCGTCTCAGTTATAACAATCTGGACATGAGCGCCATTGACTACGCCATCTATTACAAGTTTCCTGAAGCTGCCTTAGCTATGGTCACTCATGAACAACGGTAGTACACCGCATTAAAAAAATTTTCTTTTTAATTTCTTTTTTATAATATGATAAAGAGGCGTTTAACATAACAGGAGGAGTTTAACATAACAGATTAGGACCATATTTTTTATGTATAAAGATGTAATCTATTTTTTTTTAAACGTTTCTCTCGAGGGATATCTTTAAGAAAAGACGATTAGAAATGAGGGAATACTTGTTTTAAGTCAAATTTCATTTGTTTTTCTGTTAAAATAAAACAGAAATAGTGAAGTGATTCGATCTTCTTCTTTATCTTTATGGTATGAGCAGAGTTTTTCCAGTCACCCACAAAGCCACTGACATGGCTTAACGACTGTTGTTGTCTAACGACAATATATTACGAAAATCAAATGGATTTCTATTACAGGTCAATTAATTGGTTGATACAAATTGAAATCCGTAATATCTTGTCGTTAGACAACAGTCGCTAAGTCATGTCAGTGGATTTGTCTAATAAAAAAAAACAATACATTCATAAGCTACAAGTACCTCTTGTTTTTAAATTTAACATAAAATTATAGTAAATATACTATAATTTGAGAAAAATGGTAGTGTATAAACATATAATCCTAACATATTGCAAACAATGACAATAGATGAATAGTCTAATCAACTACTGTCATCGTTATATAATTCAATAAAAATAATAAGAAGGAACTGATTGATTATTTGAGACTGATACCTAATACTTATAATGTCATGTATATATATTTGTTTCAGAGCTAAGGAAGTGATGGCCCTTCGTTCGGACAGGCACCCCTGCGTCACCCTTGCTCTCATAGCATACATGCCTCGAGTATTCGAAGCTGTTCAGGACAAGTGTATATCTAAAGCTAATTGCAAGAAAGATTCTAAAAGTTTCTATGTGAGTTTCATGTTTTTGTTGTTAATCTATATAACCTAACCGTTAGAAAATCCCTGACTTTGGAGTCAGGGATTTTCTAAATGCCAATGATGTAATTATAGTTGGCTATAATTACATCATTTAGGAAAAGAGCTGATTCTTTTTCTTATTAACTAAACATAACTAAGATCCATCGCAAGGTATCTGGATTTCAAATAAAACCTGTATCGGAATCGGTCCATCCATTTGAGAGTTACAATGCCACAGACATATCGACTTCAAACTCATAACACCCCTCTTTTTGCGACGGGGGTTTAAACCAATATTGTTAGTTGTAAAGAACTTAATATGTGGGCCTACTATTGGTTTCGTCAACTCTTAATTATTTCTAAGCTATCTACAATCAATTCTAATCTGCAACTAATCCTCTGTTTTGTTTAGTAAATCCATCCCACTGTCCCATCACTGCGTTAAGTTATAAGACATCAACTGTGACTCATTGTTATTCTGAGTCAAGGTGTGCTTTGTGTCCATTAATTGAATGCTTGTAAGTCCCCTGCAATACAAGTGTTCAATGCCCTATCGCGGTTCCAAAAACAAAATCAAATATTAGGAAACATTAATATTAATGAAACTTCATTAAAAGATAACTTATTTGTATAATTCTATTGTAAACGCCGCATATATGATATTTGTTTTTGCCATTTTAAATAACCATTTTCCACAAACAGGATCTATTCCTACGTGGCCTAGTTATGGAAAATACCTGTGCCTGTAATGTATATTTTGTATATTTCTTAGATAAAAGTATTGTTCTTTGTGAACTTCCATTCTCGTATAATTATTTTTTTGTTCTTTATACTTGTACTATGGCAAGAAAAAATTTTAGTGTTGTTGTGTACGGCAGGAATGGATTGCGGATTAGCCAACGAATAGTAAATTCGCGTATAGGGTTGGCGGCTGTGGTGTTAGTTATAATTTTACAATAATAATTATTATTTTTCGTAAAATAGATCAAATATTCGTTTGAAGCTCTTTGCCCGCAATTAAAAGTTGAAGATGGGAGCTCTCCTAGGCGTAAGCCCGATAATGTCCCTAAAACACAAAGCATCCCTCTGCCCGCATTGAATGTAAGTTTTTTATATACTATATTTATTTTCTTTATATTTATTTTTGTTTGCAATTTTAGATTAAGTACTCTTTCAAACACTACCAACGTTCGAAGCTTGAGGTAGATGCGTTAAGGCTGGCCCTCAATGACCCCAAGTATCGACCTGAACCGTTGTGTGTGATCAACGTGAGTTGTTCCCTTAGCCAACTTGCACCTCGCTTATCATCACTCATTATGGATGGAGTTCAGCACCATGTTTAAAAAATACCATGAACATAACGTGCAATGTTTATATAAGTGTAATCATTTTCTACAAAACGCGGGTTGCAGTAAATATTTTATATATTTCATTACTTATTATTTATTGAAACTATCTATTGAGGCAGTTTTACTCACAAATGGTTATCTTTGCCCATTTTCTTTCGTATATACGTGGCAGAACTTTCTTTTTAAATTCAATTTATAATTCAAATACTAAGGCCTACTGAGCAATAGGTTAGTAAAATACTACAATAATAAGTTTAGTAAAATACTCCCTGAAAAAACATGCCACTGACTTCAACTTTACTTTCTAATAAACTTTTTGAACAAAATTTATACATGAATACCATTTCCTATAGCATATAAAAATATTTATTTTACGGTTTAAGAACACAACAAACAAACGCGTGGCATACAAATAAAAAAATGCTGCATTGATTCTTTTTTTGTAATTGGTTAAAACATACAACTGACTTCAGGTTGTCTTTATGACAACTGTAGTATTTCTGATAAAAAATGAAAATGGTTGGTAAAATCACGTAACATTATACGTACCAAAAACAAAAAACAATAATAAAAGAATAGATTGAAAAGCTATTTAAATTAAAGTTTTTCCAATAAAAGACGTTATTCAATCAGAAGTTCACATAAAATAATAACATTAAAATATTCGCTGGCTCTGTTGTATGTAGATACTAATATTACTAATATTAAGATTTGAATTTAAGATTTATTATTAGTACATCGAATTAGTTTCGGATTACTTATATATAAAAACCGATATAACCTTTAAACCGATTTTATTAAACAGACTACATAAACCCATTTACGCTCCAACACCTGACACTCATCAACCTAGCACTATTTGTTGGGAAAGGTTCCTAATTTTGCTTCTTTTGACTGTCTTGTTTTTGTATATACCTTAATTACACGTTGCCAAATTATATATAGTAGCACACAGTTATGAGTCATCGAAGATTTTGTTGTAGGTAAGTGCATAATGGCCGTATTCTTTAACTGCAATGGAAAATATCATGTATGTGACAGTTTCTTTAGATTTATTGCCTGTGCAATTAATTTAAAGAAATTTTCGCATACGATCATGAAACTTTCACATGAACCATATCAATTATTAGTAAAAGTAAGCTTTTCGAACGTATTGGCACAGACTTACGGGTTTCGAATACTGATTTACTGTTCGATTCAAATCATAATATTAAATAGATACGTATCGTACATATTGATATATTTAAAGGCTATAAACTACCATTATAGATCTTATGCAACTAACGAAAACATGTACACCTATTTTCATTTGCATTGTAATGTTTAAAAATACGGCCGTACAATTTGGCTATTAGAATTTTATTTTGTAAAATCAGGTCTAATAGTGTTGAATTGTGGATGAACCGGTGGAAAAAATATTCATTCACTTACATTCAACATTTTTTTTCGTACCGATTCATCCATCCTCTAATTAATAAAGTTAATTCAGTCTAATCTATTAAAGTTATATTTTCAGGCAATGGTAGCTCATGGACGCGTTGAACTTTTAGCTCATCCATTGAGTCAAAAATATTTGCAGATGAAATGGCATTCGTACGGAAAATATTTTCATCTAGCAAACCTTCTGTTTTACTGCATTTATTTAATATTTGTAACAATATACACATATCTTCTGATGTATAACGCTAAATCTTTTGTATCATCTAAGAAAATAGATTGTGATACGAATCATTTGAGAACCGATGTGGATAATAAAAACAAAACTGAAAATACTGGCATTATTTTCAAACCAGGTAATTTTAAAGATATGTTCTACAATTTAATTAGCCTTAAAATACGTTATATCAATACGGTAGAACTGAGAACCTCCTCCTTTTTTGAAGTCGGTTATATAAAACAAAAACGATAATATCATGTCATGTCATAAAATTAGCTGTCTAGCGAGTAGCTATCTGGGCAGCATAGCTGTCTTACGATTACCTGTCAAGCGAATAGCGATCTAGGCAGTAGCTGCCGTACGTTTAACTCTTTAGTGAGTAGCTATCTAGGCAGTAGCTGTCATACGATTAGCTGCGATATTGCCACTTGCTGTCTCGCAGGTAACTATTTACGCAGTAGCTGTCATACGATTAGGTGTCTAGCGAGTAGATATCTAGGCAGTAACTATCCTATGATTACCTGTCTAGTGAATAACTATATTGGCAGTAGCTGTCTAGCGAGTAGCTATCTAGGCAGCAGCTGTCAAACGAGTAGCTATCTAGGCAGTAGATGTCATACGAGTAGCTGTCTAGCGAGTAGCTATTTTGGAAGTAACTGTCTGGCGAGTAACCATTTAGACAGTAGCTGTCATACTAGTAGCTGTCATACATGTAGTTATCTAGGCAGTAACTGTCATACAAGTAGCTAGTAGGTATCTAGGCAGTAGCCGTCATACGAGTAGCTATCTAGGCAGTAGCTGCCTTATGTCTAGCGAGCAGCTATCTAGGCAGTAGCTGTCTAGCGAGTAACTATTTTGAAAGTAACTGTCTAGCAAATAACCATTTAGGCAGTAGCTGTCATACGAGTACCTGTCTAGCGAGTAGCTATATAGGCAGTAGCTGCTGCTGTAATTAACAATCTTAACTAATATGCATTCGATTCCTAATTTCAGATTTTGAATCAATCGTTGCTATGTATACTAGTACGATGGCAATTCTCGTATATAATGCGTTATGCATGATTCGTGAAGCTTACAATATGAAACAGCAGAAATGGCATTATTTGGTGGATCCCTCCAATTTAGTATCTTGGCTTCTATATGTCTGTTCTTCTTTGATGGTTATGCCTAATCTAGTTGACGACTTCAGTGAGATACAGGTAAGGAACTGCATTATCCACTATATAATCATCATTGCTGAGTAGTAAAATTTCATGTCAAACTTATGGTTAATTTCACTTTTTGCGCCGATATCAATATAAAAATGATATTTCAGTCTACTATATGATTGGATTGCCAAGTTGTGAAAATTTAATATCGAACTTATTGTTAATTTCACTTTTTCAATAAATATTTTATGGTATTTTAATCACTAGGATTTATAATATAGCAACAAACTGCGTAACTATTCTACATGCTTCCTTAGAAAAAAAATCTAGAACACACAACAAAGACACACTAAGAGTAGATTTATCCCATAAAGATAAATACCACTCAATGCAGCTTAATTACTCTCAAAAACTACCTTAAAATTTTAGCATTAAAAGATACAAAACCTCAGTTTAAATAATGCTGTCCGTTGCATTCAGAATTAAAAGGTTAACTATACAGAAAATTACAGAACGAATTAAAAACATGCTAAGCAATATTGACAATTGTATCATAAACTATATTCTATTAATATATACTATTCTAATAATTAAACTAAAAGTAACTATAAATTGATATTTGTACTTATCATAAATCTATTAATTATTTTTACTTACATTTTATTGTTTGTACAATGATTTTGAATTGTATTCGAATGTCAGATTATATTATAAATATACATCATAACTTATTATAAATGTGCATAGGGGCCATAAAAATACAACTAGCAGCTATTCTAACATCTTGAAATTTTCAGATTTCTGCAGCCTCAATTACCGTGTTTTTGTCCTGGTTCGAATTATTGTTGCTGCTGCAGCGTTTTGACCAAGTTGGGATCTACGTGGTCATGTTCTTGGAAATCCTGCAGACACTAATCAAAGTCTTGATGGTGTTTTCCATTCTCATCATAGCATTTGGCCTGGCATTCTATGTCCTTTTGTCTAAAGTAACGTATATTATAGTGTATGTTGTGTTTGTAGATTTTTATATACGGTAAGAAAAAATATATTTACCGTTATTGTTAGTGGTTTTGCACGTGCTACTGTTTGTACCGTCCTTTGTAGTTTAAAATTTGAAACATTTTGATAAGGCTAGCGTTCATGACGTCATGAAAATACCATACCATAGTAGAGCAAGTTATATTACCTACATCATACAAATTTTACATTGTAACATACTGGATGCGCATTACTGCGATACAAATAATATAATATGTTATAATGTATTCCATATTGTAGTTTAATTGACTTCGGCTTTACCCGGTGGATTAAAATAGTAAGTTCATGTCAAGAAAAAATGGGCAAACAAAATTTGTTTCATTTCCGATTAATTTGGTTACGAATATTGAATATTTGCTTGAGCGAATGTAAATCAAAGCGAATTATTATATTATCTTTACGGTGCTTAACTCTAACAGCTCATAACATTCTGCTATGTTTAGCAGAATGTTATGAGCTGTTTGTACACAATTGTGTGTACACAATGACAGTGCTTAAGTATACCAACCAATATATTTATTGATTTGTCTACTTAAGCACCGTCATTGTGTGCTAATCGTATACGTATAAAATTATTTTAAGTAACATTTGTAACTTCCAGGGTAATCACGTATCTTTTAGTAGCATTCCAATGTCATTAATGCGAACATTCGCCATGATGTTAGGTGAGCTCGATTTTGTGGGAACCTATGTTCAACCATATTACAAAGATGAGACGGATATAGTGCTACCGTTTCCATTGCCAACGTTCTTCATACTTGGGCTGTTTATGGTACTGATGCCGATTCTCTTGATGAATTTACTTATCGGTTTGGCTGTTGGTGACATTGAAAGTGTACGAAGAAATGCTCAGCTGAAGCGATTAGCCATGCAGGTTTGTTTTTATATTTAATTAATTACTATACAGGAGTGAAATATTAAAACTAAAGTACAGACGCCAGCACATCCAGTTACCCCAATCTGTCAAATTTCTTTTATAGATTTTCAACTTTATCACAAAAGCATAAGGTTCACTTTCAATTGGGGAAATTTGACTGATTGGGGTAGCTTGATGTGCTGGCGTCTGCACATTACTTATTAAACAAATATAATATACATATGTCTTTTTTTAAATAGGTGGTGTTACACACAGAGCTGGAACGTAAACTACCCGCAATTCTTTTGGAAAAAGTTGACAAAGATGAGCTAATCGAGTATCCAAACAATAAGAAGTGCAAACTTGGTTTCCTTGACCTTATCCTTCGCAAGTGGTTCTGCAACCCATTCACCGATGATTGTAAGTTATTAGAAAGTAGACTGTAAGAGTATTATAACTATATATAAATTACTACATATAATTAATAAATATATAAATAATATATATATAATTACAAATTGGCCAACTATCTAGAATCTAAATGTACTGAAGTCAGCAAGTCTCTCTTTTTCAACAAGACAATTATTTCAATTTTGAAATACAATCTCTTATACAATCTTGTTGACAAATACGATTCTAATTAATGACTGCACGTGTGGCGCAGCGGCTAAGACAGTCGCCTCGCCACTTCGTGTCACGGGTTCGAGTCCCGCGCCGGACATTTGTGTGACCCATAAATAGTTGTTGGATGTAATTTGTGTCCGTCTATTATATGTTTGTAACGTACCCCGCGACACATGGATTAGATTGCCTAATGCGGACATTG